>FR990110.1:17442500-20315000 GCA_905404275.2 Hedya salicella
ATATTTTTAATGTACTGACATCATCAACGTCTAATTGAAATACTAATTGTAAAAGTCTAGGTAAAAAGAATAGGAAGGATGAATAGGTACAAAACAAATACTCTTTATTGCACACTTTATATACACTGAAATCAATCAATCAATCAAATTATGCTTTATTCAAGTAGGCCTAGTTACAAGCACTTTCGCATTGTCAGGTACAGTACATTAGAGAAGTGTTTACTGGGAGAGATACAATATGATCCAACATTTGTTGCAAGGATTAGGGAAAACCCAGAAAAACCTAATCAGATCATTAAACTTAAGTATAATATTATTGATAAAAATTATCATTTTAAAATACAGACACATGAGAGTTTGTAGTTAAACAACAGGCGGTCTTATCGCTACATAGCGATCTCTTTCAGATAACCTCTGGGTAAGTACTTTACCACCCTTCGCAAATCTTAACAAGCATAACAAATCGGCTGCATGATTACTCGTATTTCGTTCTTTGCAAAGGACCATGTCCAACAGTCAACATTTAACCTGGTAAACTGGGAGGGCGTGGCAAACCACCCTCCTAACGGCAGCCTTGCGGAACTTTGACCCTGCCCGGCCTTACAGCCTATAGTAAATAAGGTCTTATATCAGTAGACTTGATGCATCAGTTACGCCCTTTTCTAAATGGCGTTGAAACGCAGAATGGAAGCCAAATTGCGACTAGTTAAATTTTTCACTCCGCTTTTTAAGTTTTTGGTGTTTTGGGATTTATTTAATAAAGAATAAGACTTGATTATTTCATGTAAAAAGATTGAGCATTTCTAGTCTTTCGACTGGGGATGCTTGTGTGTATTTAAAAATGAGATTAAAGCCTTAAATAAGAACTTATATTAATGAATAAGACTTACTTGGTTTGTACTTAAAAATATTGTATTTTGACAGTTGAAGAATAAATTTGAATTTGAAGAACTCCGTTTCATATCCCAAAGGTTAATACTGCGATATTTTTATCAGCAATACGACTGCCTCTAACAGTTATGGTGCTGTATTAATTATCATAAGTTGTACTTCTGAATTTAACAGTATTTACTTTTATAATTGAAGAATTTACGTGTAAATTAATATGCAATTATGAAATAAGCAGAATACTTTGTTCGTTGGTTGAAAATTTTGTCACGGCTTTTTAAAACTACAACTAAATAAGAAAGAGGTGTGTTGAAAGTTTGAGATGTGTAACCATGTGTCTGTATATACGTGTCTATCTCAGGCATTGTAGCTCCCAAAACAATGAACCAATTTGTTTTTTTTTTCGAAAGGGGACGTCATAGAGTGTTCTATGTATGGTTCGGTCAGGATTAAACTGTCTGTATCATACAAAGCGCGAAATATATTGTAATTACTATAGATACTGCAATGTGTGACCATATATTTAACGCTTTGGTTGTTACAGACTATTTAATGCTGACTGTACAAGAAAATCAGTTCAGCCGTTTGCAAATTATGACTTTTTTTAAACAAGGCGGTAGTTTTGCATCGGTTCACCAATTAGCCCCACAAGTTGCTTTACGACCATCGCCATCTTGCGGATTGTCAGTGGTAATAATTTATTTTACTTGCAAGGATGTGTCTTTGAAAAGACGTTAAGAGCAGAGACCAAACACGGTATCGAAAAAACCGGTTAATAAAGGTTACCTAACTTTAACACATTCACTGCCAGGAACCCACCTAGCGGGCACTCAGCTTGCAAGCGCGTAGCCGATACCATGCGTTAAATTTCATACCGGTATTTAAACGGTTACCTCTATAAAGCCTAAACCGGTTAAATAAAGGTAGCAGAAATCGTAACGGTAGCTTCTATTCCGCTATACCGGTACCGTTATAAATAGGTGTTTTCGGTCCCTGGTTGAGTCTCCCCATTTACAATTCATGTCAATGTCATTCTTGTTTGCACATCGTTGGTTTTCCTCCAAATTCATTTATTTTCACCGCCGCAATTTATCAAAGACTGCTTCAACAAATGATAACATTTAGAACAAAAACAGTGCAATTAATAAAGTTCACATAACACAGAACAATGCAGCTGATAACAATACTCTACTGATTCGAAAGGTCGTAACGAACACGAGGCTTCAGCTCACTTATATCATTTTTCGTTCTAGTGCGGATAATTTCTACCCAACTTGGAAATGTCGTAACAAGTATGAATCTCGTACATATTTATGTCCTTTGCCGTTTGAGTGCGAATTTCTACCGCAGTTAAAAAGGTCTTAACAGGTATGACGCTCTGACACACTAATGTCTTTTTTGGATTAAGTGCAAATAATTGTAATGTCAGAGCCTGACCTCGATGCTATCTCAATTTGGCCTATTTGTATTTGCAGTTCATTCTATAAATAACAATGAGATAATTTCCGCCCTTATATTATTGTTCATTTTGATTGTGAAGCCTTTTTAGTGATTTAATACATGCTTAAAGTAAGTACAGGCACAATATACCATGTTTCGGTCCATTCCGAGGACAGCAGTAATGAGCACGAGTGGATACATGTCGAACACGTGCACAGTGCTCGGCTTTTCCGATGTGAGTAACTGCTAATGTAATCTAAATATGCCTAAGACTCACAGTAGTTTTCTAATTGAAATAAAACAATTTAACGGATTATATCGCGTATATTATCTCATTTTAGTTCCCGACGTTTCGGAAGCTTTCCAGCTTTCCATGGTCACGGGAGGACCCGAAACGTCGGGAACTAAAATGAGATAATATACGCGATATAATCCGGTAAATTGTTTTATTTCAATGAGTAATAATCGCGGAAACAGAAGAAAATAGTAGTTTTCTAGTTAAAATGTATATCCACGACCAAAAGCGTAAACGCAGTAACCGCCAATGGTTTGAGTTGGCGGTTACTACATTTCTGCTTTTTGCCGTCGATATGTATTATCGTAACGTGACTTCACTCTTGACAAATTAGGCCCAGACTAAACCCAGTGAAGATAGTTACATACAATTTGGAAAGCATTATTTTGTGGTATTTGAATTAAACTTAACACATTCGCAACCGACATTTTCATGGCGCTACGCTCGTAGCCAATATGGGAAACACCGTATGTAGTGAAAACTTGCTACGAGCAGAGCGCCCGCCAAACAGGTTCGCAGTCGTGAATTTGTTAAAGGTGTGTTCAATACATGTCCTACATCTTTAGTATTTATGTTGCGGTTAGTGTAATTATTCATCGCTTTTGCCTTTATTATCTTAGAAAATAAGGTATATGATACGATATAAGAAGAAATTACCTAGACATGATTTTTAGAGCTTTAGTTGAGGCAATATCGTGAAATATGGCATTGTGCTAGCTTATTAAGTACCGACAACGGCATGAATGTAAAAATATGCTCAAGTTACATTCATATTTCTCAAAATTATCAAGAAAAAAATATATGCGACATTGCCGAAGCGGGGTATAAACCCTCTTAAATCTTTTAAGAAGAAAATATCGGGAATATTTTTTTAAGTTCAAAATATTTAATAGCATTAGTTTGCCGTTAATAACTTTGATATATATAACTTTTCTCATTATGTTTTAAATGATTGACATCATAAAACATTAGACGAAATATTAGAAATTTTCACGCCGCATTTAATCTTTTTAGAGAAGTAATTCTCAAGAATCCTTTGAAGTAATCGTTTAAGAAGCTTAATAAATAAAATTGAAATACAACATCGAACAAGCTTTCTATTTGAAGATACGCCGTAGCTGTGTAGAGGTGCTACGTCGTAGCACTGTTTAAAGACGTAGCAACGACGTTATCTATTCCGTCAGATCAACCCGCCTAGCGGGCGCTCTGCTCATAGACGCGTACAGTCTAACTAGGAACAAAAAAACTTTTATATGGACTTTGCATGGCAAACCGTTGCCATGACACTGAACCAATACGTCATCAGTACAGTTTATCTGTAATGTCATACATTGTCAACCATATTGCTTTGCTTGTCATTGCGGCTCGTGTGTTTAGGTTTCTAATTAAATTATTCTTAATTGTTGACATGAGCCTATATTCCAACCCAGTCCATTTTATCGATATCGATAAAAATCGCAAGCGTCTAGCCTACTACACTATTCAGTCTGTTAGATTGGTACTGTTTGACGGTTCTTTGACGTGCATGTTGGTATCAGTTTGCCATGCAAATTGATTCTATTGGCTAGTGTGAGAGTCCCGCCTCTTAAAACGTAGTGGTTATATTCTCTTTGGACGCGTAGCCGACATCATGTGTTTCCCGCATGTAGATAAAATTTCCTAGAGCTACAAAAAGCTTGACAGCGAAAGTGCTAGTGTATTGCTCGTAGTAAGTTTTCGCTATATGTGTATTTTCTCATGTTATCGGCTACGCGCCTAGTGCTACGAAAATCTCGGACATGGATGTGTTAAATAATTCTGTAATTCTGAATTACAGAATTATTGGTTTATAATATCTTCACTAATATTTTAGATGCGCAAATATGTATGTTCGTTTATCGTGTTTTGCATTGAGATATAATATGGACTGATAAGTACCAGTCAGGCAAATAGACTTTGTACACCATTCTAGTCAGAAATATAATATAAATGCATGATTTGGATCAAAACGAATATAAACAGAGTGATCTTTTAAATAAGACGCTAGGCGAATAAATCCAAATATTATCCAGTAATTCTCACCGCCCGCAAGCCCTCAATTTTCACCTTTTCCTAGAAAATAATAAATATAACCCACCACCATATGACCCACGTAACTTACTCCCATTTTGCTTAAAGAGTAATGGGCGGCACAAATCTCCCGTAATATTTTGGGTCCGAGCCGGAATAATACCTACGGGGAACGAACCGCGCTCTAAAGACCACGTACTTGCGACGGCGGACGTACAAACGTATCCTTTCCTACTAATATTATAAACGTAAGAGTACATATTTTTTTCTTGTTTCTTACTCAATAATGTGTTAAAAATTTCACGAACAGCAACCCGCTCGGCGGGCGCTCTGCTCGTAGTAAGTTAGCGCTACATACGCATTTTCCCATGTTATCAGCTACGTGGGGCGGCCCACCTAGGTGGAAGGATGACCTTGTGAGGGTCGCCGGGAGTCGGTAGATCCGGTCTGCAAAGGATCGCACTACGTGGCGAGCTATGGGGGCAGCCTAATGTTCAGCAGTGGGCCTCCGGGGCTGATAGATCGATGTTAAAAGTCCAACGGATGTTGATAGAACTTGGTATAAACATAGGTCGAGTCATGGATACAACCTAATCTCACCTAGGGTACTTAACACTTTCACTGCCAAACTGTTCGTAGCGCTACGAATTTCCATGCATACGGAGAAACGCATGGTATCGGCTACCAGAGCGCCCGCTAGGCGGGTTCCTAACAGTGAATGTGTTAATTTCCTGTAAATTCGGCGAAGCATCGGCTACATACTAGTAGGTTATAAGTAGATGTACAAGCATTTTACCCCGCAACTTTGACGTCATACAAAAGTATTTTGAGTCTTCTTAACAAATTCACAACCGCGAGCCCGCTAAGTGGGCGCACTGCTCGTAGCAAGTTTTCGCTACATACGGTTTTTCCCACGTTATTGGCTACGAGCATGTCGGTTGCAAAAGTGTTAAAGAACCGAGCATTTTCCCGAGGGCATTGCAACATATATTATCGTTATGCGGCTATCCAGTCTATATTATACATATGTATTCCGTATGCAAAAAAACACTTACATCCGTTGCTTTTTTGTTACAGGGAAGATAGACAAACAACAAACCAGCAAAGCGTGGATTATAATATATATAAATAATAATTAATAAATATTACGGGACAATTTTACACAAATCGCTCTAGTCCCATGGTAAGCTCAATAAGGCTTGTGTTATGGGTACTAGACAACGATATATTTAATAGATATATTTCTTATATACATAGAAAACATCCAAGACTCAGGAACAAATATTTATGCTCATCACACAAATATTTGCCCTTACCGGGATTTGAACCCAGGACCTCAGCTTCGCAGGCAACGTTACTCGCACTGAGCCAAACCGGTCGTCAAGTATATAAAGAGTTATATTAGAGCAACTAATTTGACGCTGACAAAATTGCCACGCTGGTCAGTCAGCCATTAACTTAAACAAGTGACTTCGAAACAACAAATTCAGTATTTAATAGACTAAACCTAATGAACCGATTTTCTTGAATCAAAGCTAAAAACATTATCGACCAAGAACGTTCAAACATGATAAAAATACAATTGACTAGTTCAGGAGCTACGATGCTACTGATACTGAACTAAGCGCCTACTGATTTCAGTTTCTTATACAATAATCGCAAATATGAGTAATTTATGATGTTTAACGTGCTTCTTATTTCATTATGCAGAAAAGTTATTTTATATATCGACTAGTTTAGGAGCTACGATGCTACTGATACTGTACTAAGCGCCTACTGATTTCAGTTTCTTATAAAATAATCGAAAATATGAGTAATTTATGATGTTTAACGTGCTTCTTATTTCATTATACAGAAAAGTTATTTTACATATCACTAGCTTTTGTCCGCCGGTTCGCCCGCGTACTAAGCGTAATTTTTAACCGTCTACAAAATCTAACTAATCTTGTTTCCCCATACAAACTTTGGACCCCCATTTCACCCCCTTAGGAGTTGAATTTTGAAAAATTATTTCTTAGTGCAATGCTTAAGGAACCTACAGGGCAAATTTGGAATCTCTAGAACCAGCGGTATTGGCTGTGCGTTGATATGTTAGCCAGTCAGTCAGTTTCTTCTTCTATATATTTAGATTATTCCAGCCTTTGTCACGCTCAGTCAGTACTGTGCTACGTTCCCGCATTGGTAACAGACCGGCAGCCTTAAGCCGCAGAGTCTCTCGACTCGCCTCTTATCTTTTGTTCGGGGGTGCACGAGTATGCGTCTCGGCGCCGCCAAACTGAGGCAGGATTTCGGATATAATTTTGCAATGCGGCTTCATTTACTTCAAAAGCGCTTAATTTGTTGAAAATATTTACCCACTCTGAACAGTTTCCTTTTGAGGTTGACATAATAGCAGATAATTGAAATAAAACATTTAACGGATTATATCGCGTATATTATTTCATTTGAGTTCCCGACGTTTCGGAAGCTTTTCAGCTCGCTCCATGGTCACGAATTGACCGTGAGCAAGGCCAAATATGTCTCGAGTGTCATGATGGCTTTTAGCCACGTGTTAAACACTCTGCTTTTCACTTCGACTGCGAGATAATAAAAAAGACTTAACATTAATAATAATTCTGTCACCATGCGCAAATACTCACAGAATAATTTGTACATTTGGCGCTTTATATATTTTTTTAAACTAATAATGGGCATAGACAATTTATTTTTTTATGTAAAGGGCTGCAATACGATTAGAAATTTTGACCAATCTGATCAGGTTGGTTCGTTTGTTTTGAATTATTCGTAAGTATGTAGATGTAGCTGGCCGCAAGTTTTATTTTACAGTTTCATAAAAAAATGTATGGGATTATATGGCTTTAGTCTCGCTTCGCGCAGCTAATATGACGTGCTTTTTGAGCAGGAGACGTGAAAAATATATTTTTTAGATTTTTTGTATGTTTGTATGTGTCGGTGCGGCTTTATCACGCAAAATTGGCTAAACGGATTTGAACTATTTTTGGTACACGGGTAGCAGGGTATCTCCCGATGGTTATAGAATACTTTTTACCCGACTACGCTGAAGAAAAAAAGGGGTTATGACTTTTTCTCCTCCGCGAACGAAGTTGCGGGCGCCTTCTAGTATTTTATAAAATAGTAATATCCTTGCACTACGCCTTTGGCACACTCAATCAGAACTGTGCCACGTTCCCGAGTTGTATGGCCGCCGCCGGCCGCCTCCAGCCTTAAGCCGCAGAGACTCTCGACTTGCCTCTTATCTATTGTTCACGGCTGCACTACAGGCTCGCAATATCGCCGAGTATGCATCCCGGCGCCGCCAAATTGAAGCAGGATTATCTTTCGGAAATTATTTTACATTGAGGCTTCGTTTACATCAAAAGACGATTTTAGTTCGATTACAAGTAATCGTTGGAACGATAAAAACATCCGAAACGAAGACAATAATCTTCGAAACGATCTTAACACAGCTAAAGACAGCGACACACAAGTAGACATCTATACTATTATAAAGTTGCAATAACTAAACAAAATTAAAAAAAATAACTCCCCGACTGTTTCCACTAAAAGCTGAATATCTTGGAGATGAGTGTTCCGATCGTCACCGAACAAAGCTAAGAACAATCGGGATAAAATTATCTATGGCACAAAAAAAAAACGCACTCAAATCGGTTCATCCGTAAGGGCGCTACGATGCCACAGACAGATACACAGAGTCACAGACTCGTTAAACTTATGGCACCCGTCTTTTTTGTCGGGAGTTAAAAATGGAATGTCTGTACATTGAAGATATTTAAAAAAAACTATTATAACAGACTATTTGGATGTCACTGAAATGAAAAATATTTTTTTGGATTTTTTTATATTCGCATATGTCGTTTTGGCTTTATCACGCAAAATCGGCTGAACGGATTTCAACTATTTTTGGTACACGGGTAGCTGGGTAGCTCCAAATGGTTATAGGATACTTTTTACTCGAATACGCTGAAGAAAAAAAAGGGGTTATGACTTTTTCTCGTCCGAGATTGAAGTTCTAGTAAATACACACGCTAAATAAACTTATAACATCTTTCGCTTTTCATCGGGGATTAAAAATGGCAACTCAGGTATCCCAGTAAATTCAATCCATACTAATATGCATACTAATCCATACTAATATTATAAATGAGAGAGTGTGTCTTACTGTCTGTATGTCTGTTACCTCTTCACGCTTAAACAACTGAACCGATTTGGATAAAATTTGGTATGGAGATAGTTTGAATCCCGGGGAAGGACATAGGCTACTTTTTATCCCGGAAAAATTACATTATCCGCGATAAACGAATTTAAGGCGGACGAAGTCGCGGGCAAAAGCTAGTATTATAAATGCGAAAGTGTGTCTGTCTGTCTGTCTATTACCGCTTCACGCTTAAACCGCTGAACCGATTTGGATGGAATTTGGTATGGAGATAGTTTGAGTCCCGAGGAAGGACATAGGCTACTTTTTATCCCGGAAAAATACCCTTATCAGCTAAAAACTAATTTAAGGCGGACGAAGCCACGGGCAGAAGCTAGTTGATTATAATTACGATTCAGAATAAAATTGCAAGAACACGTAAGATTCAAACAATATAATAATGTTTATTCCCCTATTAAGATAAAAGGACTCGTCTAATGTGAAATACTTGTGAAATGCATGAATGGTTATGAAATATAGACTATATCGAATATATACGAGTAGACCGTTAATTATAGAATCGTGTATTAATTTAATAGTAGTTACATTTACTTATAAATAGAAAAGCTGTAATTATTTGCTTATCAGCCCATAGATGACGAAAAATAATAAGATATAACGTATCGTTGGTTTCGAGATACTACTTTTATCCGAAATTTCGTCGACCCAGGTTCTTTTTCTTCGTCTTTATCATGTTACCATTTACTAGGGTTTAAGGGACGAACCGTATTCCTCCATTTATTCCGGTACAGTTTTGCGTTATTGTAGCTAAGCAACAAAGCAGCCCGGTGTGAAGGAAAAGTTCGGAGACGGACCCCATGCCAGTTCAAGGTCAGCCAGTCAGGACCTAACGCCCCTAAGAGCTGGAGTTTCCGGTACACGGCACCGCCTCAGGTAGCAACGCCGCAAAACCCAAAAAGCAGATCCTGCAAAAATGCCATGCCTACTTCCGACGGCCTTGTAAGTAGGTATTCGAATGAAATTAGTCACTTATAACAGCTGAACAAACACCCGAATCAATTGTGCTCGGATATTGAGTAATGTGCACTAAAGCAATATGTTTACCCGTAACCGTAACCATGTTTGTCCTCGACACAGATAAACTGAACGCGGCTACTCCCAATAATTCAATAAGTTTGAACGGATGAACGCATCTGTCATGTTTTCCCGCCAAATTACCGTTTGACAGCTGTCAGTCTCGCATTAAATATTCTTTGTTTATCGAACTCAGGCACTTTAAAATATTAAAATGCAGGCTATCGCTGCCGAGAACACTTTAGAATTTATAATGCTCGTTTCCAAATGCATTCTAATTTATTCAACGACCGAAATAAATCTTTCCAAGCGACAAACGGAACTAAAATATTCCACAGATGCACACGTTTTCGAACGATAGCGCTCAGTGTTTTTTTTATGCATGCTCGGCAAAGGAATCAAAACTATACAGCCGCTCCCGAGGAGAAATAACTCGACTGTATTTCATTTTGTGTGCGCCGCATGTGAATAATTGCCTTTCTATTTAAAAAAATGGAAGCCAGGATTTAGAATGTCGTGGAAGAAAAATTATAACCGGGAAGCCAATCTAAGTTTCTTCTGGAAAGAAATACGAGCTTGGATAAGGTGGGAAATAGGGTGCATTAAAAAGTTTACAATTTATGTAGGTAGAATAAAAATGCCTCATGTTATAGAAAGCATTGTTTATGATAAACAAACATTGAAGAAGCCCGTGTTACGAATAAAAACATGACAGAAAGCGAGTTTGGTTATTGTTGTTTGATTTTATCTGGCATATAATTACTTTTATAGAGACAGAAACATTTCAAAATAATATTTTTTTAGTAAATACAGGTTTCGTCGGGACGTAAGACCCATCCATCATATTTTATAACATGTTATTAAATGTAAAAATGCCACGCATTTGACCTCGATTATACCTCATGTAGTGTTATTGAAGTTGATAAAACATGCTTGCCTGGAACTATTCAAAACCTAATGTAATTTACTTTCGACTTTAATAAATGAGAGTATACTGTTTTTTGACTACACCATTGACTAAATTCTTTGCACAACGACCTAAGGCCTCTGGTTCGAATACCGGGCAGGACAAGTATTTGTGTAATAAACACTAATATTTATTCCTGGGTCTTGGATGTTTTCTATGGATTTAAGTATTATATTTATCTATATGTATCAGAATGTATTGTAGCCTGGCACACATAGTATAAGATTTGCTTAGTTTAAGACTAGGTGCATATGTGCAAGATAGTCCCTGATATTTATTTATACATTTCGGGAAAAGCACTGTCTTCCAGAGGCACGAGGATTCATTAGCGCTTGCAGGCAAATTCACCATACTCGCTTAGGTATTAATGGCTAATTAGGCCTGTCGATGTCGATTAATCAACTGAAAATGAAATTGAGCCTTCATCGTCTAGGTCAGCGGTTGTCAAACTTTTTTGGCGACGGAATTCTTATGCAAAGCGAAATATTTGACGGAGTCCAAAAATAATTTAACACTAGTGAACTATTTGTCTATTCTTCATTAATAGTTACCAAATGTTATTTAAATTTACCTAATCAACTAATCTCTGTACATAAATTACATTAAACAGTATTCAGAAACAATTCACTCAGGAACCTGCGGCCCAGAAACCCAGCGCGGTTTCCTTCGCGTCCCTTTCGCTCTCATACTATTAGTGACTGTCCTATTATATTTAATTTCCTTTGAAATCTTAAAGCTTTTTTTTTAAATATGGCCTATATTATCGCGGAGCCCCCACGGAAGCTTTGCACACTTTGAGTAAAGCTAGGCTCGGTAAATACCATGCATAATAAGTTTCTGACAAAAAATTCATTTTAGTGACAAGTTTTTAGCGCTGACTGTACTTTTCCTTGAAAATCCATTAACTACTCACCGAGACGATTCTAAAGAGCTTAAACTCGGTAGGATTGCATTATTATATTAAAGCGTTTTTATGACCACCTTCCTGCTCCATCATCAGATCAGCTCCATTGTATCATACTATTGCATTGTCACCGAACTTACATAAGTATGCTAAATTTTAGCTCAATCGGACACTGAGAAGTGGATCAAATTCTACTTGCAAGATTTGATTACAGACTTAACGACAGACAACGAGACAGGAGAAAGTAAATAAAAGCTTGTAAAATACGCTATTTTACCACAGATTCGAAACTCGAAACTTCGAGCCAGATTCTAAACTTATACAGAAAGAACATCCGATAGCGCAATGATTGAATTAGAACAATTCAATTACGATACGAGCGCCCTGGTGGTGGTTCCGGATGTTGGAATATTCCCGGGTGGATTGGGCGGGGTTTCACAATATATTGGTATTAAAAGCCATTCGGTCATCTGTGTAGGTATACGAGTATCTGCTATGTGTATAGTTCTGGCAGGTATTTTTTATTCATTGAAAACTATAAATACCCTACCTTATAGGGATAAGTTCGCCTTAGTACACATTTATTGCTTTGCCATTTTTGTTAATTTGTTTTTATGTACAATGTGTTTACATACAAACAACACTTAACACATTCGCGTAACCAATACTATACATTTACCCGGATATAGAGGAAAGTGCACAGCGCTACGAAAAGCTTGGCAGTCAAAATGTTAAAGTATAAAAGTATTGTGTGTAAGTATATAATAGTGTAAGTAACTCACCAAATGTATCATTCTAAACATTGTTAATATTATTGCCATCTTGGTCTGAATTACTAATCTCCGTGACTCGGCTGTCAAATCATAATCAATCATAGTGCTGTGCCGTCAGTTTTTGTATGTATGTTTTTCTGTCAGTATAACTTACAATTTCACATTTTACAAATCAGCACTAGAACGGCTACGGCTGATGTTTACCTGCGAATAGAAGGAAATAATGGTTAGTTTTTTTTACTTCTGAACACGTTAGAAGAATATTAGAGACTATTTGGATGAGTTTGGTTTAAGTCCTATATAAATAGAGATTGATGATGCGTTATAAACATAATATGACTGAGTTAAACCAAATAGCAGTAAAATGATTATCTACATAATGATAGATAATTTATCCATCTATGTTTGGACAATGAAGATATTTTCACAAATATAAGTCATCATCATCGTCATCAGCCCGTTTTCCACCGCTGAACATAGGCCTTCACGCCTCCACATCCGGTCCTCAGCTCTGCGCATCCAACCGCTTCCCGCCAGTCTCTTCAGGTCATCGGTCCATCTGGCGGGGGGTAGTCCCACACGGCGAGTCGTTCGAGGTCTCCAATCCAGAACTCATCTGCCCCATTGACCATCGGCTCTCCGACAAATATGCCCTGCCCACTGCCGCTTCAGTTAAATATTTTTTTTGGATTTTTGTGTTTCTCTGTGTCATAGGTAAAAAGTATTTTACCCGACTACGCTGAAGCAAAAGGAGGACAATGATTTTTACCTCCTCCGATCGAAGGCGCCTCCTAGTATAGGTAAGTATATATAATCCAAATCAGTTCACAACAAGCTTCCACAAAACTATTCGTACACTATGGGTAAAATTTAAAATGAAATCTAAAGTATACAACTAAATAATATAAGTTTTCTGCATAAGGAATGCAACCCACCTTTTTAGGGTTACGTAGTCGGTCCAACCATATCTAAGCACCTATAACAGCTCGCACCGAAACGCTTCTAATAGAACACGATACGAAGCAACTGTTCTAAAACAAAACTAGGCAAGGGGGAGCACTTTCGCACATTTTTCTCCAGTTCGGGGTAAATAACTCAACGAGATGAGAGCTATGACAAAGCACCTTAAGGCTTGTGCGCACTGTTCACTCAGAAAGCGAGCCGGTGTATTTTGCTAAGGACTCTTTGCCATTTCAATAGGACTACAGTTTTAAAGAAAGTAAAGGCTTAATAGTTTCGCTACGTTCAAGATTTTTAACCCCCGACAGAAATAGAGGTGTATTTACGGTTTATGGAGGTGTGTTACGTTTAACGTTTACAAGTTTAACGTGTGTTCCTAAACGGATGAACCAATTTTTTGTCTGAAAGAAAGCGTAGTCGGGACTGTTTTAGATATAAGACACATTTATCCGTTTGAACATCATTACCTTTTTTTCAGTGTCTGGGAGTTTTATTTTTATCGTTTCACTATATATTTATTTATCTCCATTTAATGTGTATCTCTGTGTCTGTCTGTAACATTGTAGGTCTAGAACTATCACGTGATATTTCATTGATGCATTTACACATGGTTCGTGTGAAATAAGACTTTTTTATCTTGCAAGTAGTGTTAATTAGCTTTCGGCACAATTAAGTTTAAATTCGGAACTGGGTTAGAATATTTATCATAATAGGGTGTTTGGAACAGCCAAATGAACAAAACGGGGTTTAATCGCGTATAAATATGATTCGGACATCGCATTACGATCATGATCCTAAAGAGATTCAAGAGGTTCCGGCCTCGGAGACCATGAACGTAAAGAGATGTTCCTTTAGCTTTAGACCATGTACGTATTGAGTACCGTATTGTGGTGATAACAGGTGTGATCAGACCTTTAGTTGGTAGACTGTGCACTTACGACTGGCAGGTGATAAAGTGATTCACATTTACAGACACTCGTAATGTAATTACTGCATTCAAATAAATGAAAGTTGTTATATAATATTTTCTTCCGTCTCCGCGATTATCCCTCATATAAATACTCAAATGAAATAATATACGGAATATAATTCGTTCAAATTGTTCTATTTAAATCAAAGTTTTACGTCAACAAAATTGACATACGAGTACAGTAAGTGCAATCGCAACATTATACCTACATAAACAACTGACACATATCGGAACATGATGTTGATATTGTATAAAAATTACACGATTTCCACATATTATCATAACAAAACGTGAATCAATCGCGTATAAATATGATTTACCTTTTTGGATTAGGTACTTTTTACACTTACGATATAACTCGTCCACACTTGAATTGAAAGTTGCTCAACGAGCTATGGAGAAAGCTATGATCGGTGTTTCTTTGAGGGATCGTATCAGAAATGAGATTATCCGTCACAGAACCAAAAGTGACAGACATAGCCCACAGAATCAACAAACTGAAATGGCAGTGGCAGTGTGCTGGTCATACTTGTGTCCTCAGGCAAGGTGGAGCGATGATATTCACAGGGTGGCTGACGGCGGCTGGAAGAGAGTGGCTGAGGATCGTGCACAGTGGCGCACCCTTGGAGATCTATGTCCAGCAGTGGACTATCACAGGTTGATGATGACAATGATTTAATTACCTTGCCTTGGTAATTTTCGGACACACCTCGTGAAGTCTTTGGTCTCAGAGAGACACAGAAGGTAACGTTAACATCATTCCGACACTAAAAACGCAACGAGACATCTGAAACGACAAAAATTTACCTAAAATGGGCTAGGTTATGCAATTACGGATCAAAAGTCGAGTCAACTCAAGTTTTGATTCGAAACAGCGACCTAATCAACTCGAGTTTGCCGAGTCGACGTAAAAAAATCGACTCGTAACATCGCTAGTGTCGTTTGATCTGTTCTTACTTAACACCATCCAGTTAAGAATTTTCTTTCTGAATACTGAATGTATACGAATTTTAAACAGTGCAAAGAGACATAATTTGAAGAAATATGCAATTAGATAAAACACAAAGTACTCAAGGCAAAGTAGGAGGCCAAAGCTTCTGAAGGTGCAGCGCAGACATTTCATTTGCCTTAATGAAGACAATAGACCAAAATAATGGTTATGGCGAGACATTTAAGCTCTTGTTAGGAAAGGGCACCATTGCTGTGCTGGCAATTTGAACAACGCGTCTGGTTTATTGTTACCATTAATAAAATAATGCTTAGTTTAGACATGTTTATGAGAAAGATATATCGATATGTTTTAATGGAATCATATAACTTTGTTTTTATTTTTATTTTTGAATTTGGTTGGTTAATTAATGTAGTAGTGGATGGTATTGTATAAACCGTGGACAATTTATAAATACTTAGCTTACAACAACTAAAGCTCTTCAAACGAATTTATTTATATATCTTGTTTTACAAGAAAATCAAGGCAAAAGCGATGAGTAGTTGAATGAAACGCAATATAAATGCTAAAGATGTAGAATATGTATTGAACATATCTTTAAGTTACATTCAAATACCACAAAACAATGAAGCAAAACAAATAAGTTGCCAGTTAACCAGTCTTATAATGTCCGGTAAAACGGGCAAAGCCGCAGGGGGGTGCCCGTTGTTTCGCCGACAAACTTTTCATCGAATATCATTTCACCGAAAACGTTTCGCCGAATTTTTACTTCGCGTATTTTCATTTAGTGTAATTTTATCTCATCGACAGTTCATTTAAACTTTTATGCATTCGTAGAAATTTTTTTCAAGGAATATTATTTAATCGATGATTCATTTCGTATATTTTTTAACTGGAGGAAGTACATTACATCGGTTTTCATTTCTTCGACGTTTTATTTCAACTCATTCTTATATAATCGAATACATGTAAATTTCAATGGCAAATGAACGGGTGCCTGTCGTTTCGCATAACGTTTTTTGTCCTAAAAATGTTTTTGGCCGAGAATGTTTGGCATACTGTTGAATGGCATACTACTCGTTTGTCCTAATATTTTTTGCGCATACTCATTTAAAGTCCTAAAGCAAGTATGTCCTAATATTGATAACTCTAAAATCGAATTACCTAAAGCATATTATTAATATTCTATTCCTAACATGAATTGTCCTAAGAATTATTTTGCCTATTATTAAATTGACTACACTTACAGCACCTAAACTAAACTATGGTAGGCGTGAAGTCAGAAGCGTTACGTCTTCTACTTTAAGGCAGGTCAGACTTCGGTTAGGTTAGGTACGACTACGAGCGAAGCGAGGAGGAGTGTTAGGTAGAACTGGGACCCTAACGAGCGAGCGAAACGCCAGAACTTTTGCCTATTATTAAATTGTCTACACTTACAGCACCTAAACTAAACTATGGTAGGCGTGAAGTCAGAAGCGTTACGTATTCTACTTTAAGGCAGGTCAGACTTCGGTTAGGTTAGGTACGACGACGAGCGAAGCGAGGAGGAGTGTTAGGTAGAACTGTGACACTAACGAGCGAGCGAAGCGAGCGAGCGAAACGCCAGAACTTTTGCCTATTATTAAATTGGCTACACTTACAGCACCTAAACTAAACTATGGTAGGCGTGAAGTCAGAAGCGTTACGTATTCTACTTTAAGGCAGGTCAGACTTCGATTAGGTTAGGTACGATGACGAGCGAAGCGAGGAGGAGTGTTAGGTAGAACTGTGACCCTAACGAACGAGCGAAGCGAGCGAGCTAAACGCCAGATCCAACAAGGTTGAGAAGGTTAGGTTTTGCTGCGTTATTATTGCGACAGGCAATATTGCACAAGACAGCAATAACAATTTTACTACGAGCGTCTAACGCCTTAAAACCATGAATACCCACATCAGCACATTACGATTTCGTTGCGTTCCGTTCACAACATTGATAATTATGTCTGCGAAATATTGTATATTGAAATGATATTACGAGAAGTAAGTTTAATGTAATTTAAAAAGATTTTAAACGATAAATTATGAAACGTACTTCTATGAAATAATACATCTGTGTAATGAAACATCCGCCATTTGAAAATTCGTGATATAAAAATACTCGTAATGAAATTTAGATGAAGTGAGTTGTCGATGAAATGAAAATATTTGAAACGTAATCTTTGAAGTAAAATTCGACGTAACGAGTGTCTGCGATTCAAGGGTAAACCGCCGCAGGGAAATGATGCTAGTGGTTAATTAAGCGACCAGGAAACTGAAAGCAATTGAAATACTAGTAGAACTATCCATTTTCCAGAATTTATTAGTCACAAAAAGAACATTTGTACCCAGAACTAATTGTAGAAGGCACTTACCGTAAAGTTTGTTCAACTTTTAATTAGCTGCAGTGCAGTAGGTACCCTACGGGCGAGTTTGCTGTGATTACAGTCAGATTTTTGAGCCAGTATATTTATCGTAATGGCTTTGGTTACACACATTATCATGTTTTTATTAATCATAAAAAAACAAAGGAAGACGAAACTATAGCTAGAGCAACTTACCTTAATTACACACGTATTTTTTAGCCCTTAATTTGATAGAAGTTCAAAAAGCACCGTAATTTTAGCCTCAGCGTACCTATCCAAACAGTTCTAATAAATCGAATGTATAAAAAAACACAATAGTCTATGTAAAATTATATTCGTCAATATTTAGTTAAATGTTCTGAAATAAATTGTTACTTTTAATGAATAATTTTATTGCCACGATCGATTGCTCTAAGTATACGGTATCGATTCAGCGGCCATTTGAATCCTATAGGCATTTTTTCAGCCAAAAAACCGAATGAGGTTCCGAATTTAAATCAAAGATCGAAATAAAAGCGGCAGACCGAGGCATGGTATTCCGATTCTTTTGTTTTTGACCCTTTCAAAAGAACGCGTCACGCGAGCAAATGCCACTCTTATTAAAGCTGGTGCCAAAAGAATTCTCCGGGACCCATTTTCATTTAGAAGTCTCGGTTCGTTATTAGCCTCATAACCATGGGATTTGCATACGAACGGCAGAAGAATGAGACCAGTGAAGAAGTATATTTTATGCAATGAATACTAAGCATGAACACGTCGGTATGACCTTTTCAGGAATGTGTATATTCTAGGGTTAAGTTAGTTTGGAAGTTTCGGCTAGAATACTAAAGTAGTCTTGAGAGAATAGTGGGAATTTTATGATAATACTTGAAAGTGCTCGCAATTTCATAATCATAAGGTTAATTTTGTTTGTTTTTTTTGTAAGCGATTAAAATTAAAACAAGAGGCCTGTTAATCGCCATACTTTGGATCGTGCCCCAAACGCAAGGAGTTATCCAGGATACCAGATGGCGCTATAAACTAAACAATGTTATAATTTTACAAAGACACATATATAGTATAGTTACAAATATCAAGAAGCGGCTTTTTATATGGCGATTAACAGTCCTTTGGTCGTCATCAATGGTCCTAGGTTTCATCACAGTTCGGGTAAAGTATAACTTAGAACTTCGAGTAGTTCAATTCTGTACCAAAAATGATGACGAAGTTCGATCAGCCGTTTTGACGCGACGAGGCTGCAAATATTTATTTTTCATCACACTTGTTCGTAAACGGTGTCATTACACGCTGGCAAAACGTGCGACAAGGTCTTAATTAAAACCGTGGGCTTTTTATACGCCATGGGCGTAATGACTTTTGTTTATTTATTTTTTTGAGTGCATTTACTACTCTAATATGCCAGGTTTAGAACGGAACCGAACGGAACTAGTCAAAAACAGCAAATTGGAATCATACACAATGTAATATCAATAAATACACGTCAACGCTATAGTTAAATACGTTGAAATAGCTTGTTTATACTATTTTAAAATAATTAATTTAAGTAAAAGATTGTATGCATCAAAATTTAAAAATAGTTCCGGAACGAAACCTTTGTTGGACGAACGAAAAAAAACACGAAACATTTGATTATGTTATCTATGGAATGAGATTCCGACAAATGACACTTTATGACACAATGTTGCGACTTGTGCCACTTGAATGTAACAAGCTTTTTTCTGACTTAATAATTTATTAGTTTCCTCACAAGTGTGTTGAAAAAAACATTGTGTGTTACTCGGGCGGTACCGGAATTACAAACTCGAGTCATTGATTCCCTCAGCCTGTGGCTTCGGCCTTCAATGTACTCTCGTTTGTAATTCCTTCTCTACCGCCCACGGTGCACAATGTACTATAAACTTTATTGCACATTACAAGAAAGTACAAATGGCGGACTTAATGCCATAAAGGCATTCTCTACCAGTCAACCATTAGGCTAAACAGATAAATTATTGGTGCGGGATATTGGTATCAAATACGTACATTTATTCATTGAATTTTAAACAGCGTTAAGTAATTGTCATAATAATATCTTCAGAGTGTTATTTTATTTGTACAGCTTAACACTTCCACGACCTGGGACCCGCTATATGGGTGCTCCGCTCGTAGTAAGTTTTCGCTACATACGCATTTTTCCATATTTACTGCTACGCGCGTAGTGCTACGAAATTCTTACTCGTGACCTTTCATCTGGGTCTGTTTAGGATCCATCTTGCATTATTTCACAGATAGGTTTTTTGTTGAATTCGGCGCAAATGAGGCTTGAAGTAACGTTTTTTTTTTAATCTACCATACCAAAGGTTAATAATATAATATTTAAAGTAAATGCCCCAGTGCCTGACATTGTCCCATTAGTTGGTCATCTTTAACTTAATTCGTAGCAATTACAGGTGGCAAACAAGACAACGGCCTGCCTGATGTTAAGCAGTCACCGCAGTCACCGCAGCCTATGAACGCTTGCAAACCCAGGGGCATTACGTGCGTGTTGCCAACCCTTTAAGAACCTATTCACTCCCCTCTTGAAGAACCCCATACTGTAACAGTTATTGGAATTAAGCTGTCAACCATTGGTACGTTTATCTTACAGAGAACAGGACTACTTCGCAAATAAAAGACTGTGCAGCCTAATATTAATCATTTTAGCAACCTCATGTAGGAAAGATACATATTATACGAAGAGTTAGTAAAGATTTCCCTAGATAATGAGACGTGCCATCAAGCGTTTCCAGTTAAAAATCATTTTATACATTCAGTCACTAAGACAAAGTCAGCCAACCGCGACTACCCAGTTTCACAAGTGACTTTTCAATGATCCTTTAATTCAATAATATTTTCGCGTAGAAGTAAGCCATTCGTGTCGAATTCGTAAACAGTTTCGGTCACAGAATAACAACTACGGGTATTAAACCATGAGTCTGATTTTATTTGTATTCAGTTATTAAAGTTATTTACGTTATTTTTACTTAAACCATTTGTATAGTTTTTTGATTAATTAATAGATGGTTCCGGTAACACTCGGTTTACAACTTTTAGTTATTAATATTATAGTAGATGTCGCGACCTGTCTTCATTCGCGGCTAATTATTTGACATATTTTTGTTCTCCAATTACGCGATTCCTTACAGAAACAAGCTAACGTTTGTTTCCCATAGTTTATCCTTATGTTCGGAAATTTGAATGCATAATCAATCCAAAAATGTAACCATATAAAGAGTGTTTATAGAAATAAAAAAACCAACAGAAATGAAGTGAAGTTTCAATAAATCAACGGGGTAGTTTCAAACCAACTGAAATAATATCGAACTAAGACCCAGTAATATAAAATGGCGATGTTTAAAACATCCTTATTTTTATTACATTCAATATACAATCATATTAAAATACTCCATAAAGTTGGTGGGAAATAAATGAGAAAAGTTCGCAAACATCATTAGGAGCGTCCGCGCTCAGATACCGCTTACTTGATCTCTGACATTTTGCAATTTATTAGAGAAAACGACCTCTTTAATATTCCCAGTACTGAAGTAATTACTCGTTTATAAAATGGACTCCAGATATGACCAACAGTGCATTATGTATCTTTAGTGTGGCGTACTGACTTGTTGTACACCGTACACCTTACATTGTACACCTGACTTATTGTATACAGGTGCCACACTTGAATTGGATATATGCCTACATATCTATATACAGCGTATAAATTACCGACGTATATTATAATGGCTATTAGTATAGGACTTATAGAACGTGTCTATTTACATTCGCATTTGCAAAAAAACTGTGTATTTTTCCATCTATACTATTATAAAGCAGTAGAAATGAAATGTCTATACATTGAAGATGTTAAAAAAAAAATATAGTAATTGTATATGTCGTTATAATACTTAACTACAAACAAACTGTTTTGGTACTCGGGTAGGTGGGTATCGACAGATGGTTATAGGATACTTTTTACCCGACTACGCTGTCGCAAAAAAGAGGGGTTATTATTTTGCTCATCCGCGAACAAAGTTGCGGGTGCCGTCTAGTAGGTAGGTACCTACATAAGTTAGAAAGATGAAGTTACCTTTCCTTTAAACACGAGTCAGCGCATCAAATGCTGAAGTAAAACTTATCAAGCGCAAGTTAAAAATTCATATCTTGAAAATGGCGTCGCGTCGCCTCATCGAGCCAACTTATTTATACTTTACTACCCTTGTCAGCAGAGCAAGCAACATTTTTCAAAGACTATCAAGATCGTTTTTGCTCTTCGAGACTTCAAAAGATTGGCTAACGAAAAGAAATACAAAAGAACCGTGGGACTTACATTTTGTCCAAGAAAAGTTTCAAGTAATCGAAAGGGATAGAATATGTTAGTAGATAATACTACTACCTCGCACGCTTCTTCCCGATATTTGACAGGCGTATTGGCCGTCCACATACCTATTACGTCACGCAGACTTTTAAACCCCCCTTCCTCCGCGTGACAATTTTCCTATCTCTTTAACACGGTATGCCACGTCTGGCCTGACCCCACCTTCCTCCCCTATCGCTGTAACGTAATATTTTGATGGCCCCTAATTAGCCGTTAATTAACCGATAATAAAAGTTCTCTTTATGGCTTTAGCATAGTCGCGTAAACAGTAACCTATAACCATCTACGGATGACCAACCTGTGTACGAGTATCAAAAGTGTTTGAAATCCATTCAGCTAGTTAGCTGGCTTGACGCGATGAAGCCGCAAGCAAAGACGCATATATACATACAAAAATATTATTTGTGTCGTGACCCTCAAATAAAGAAAAGAAAGAAAGAAAGAAAGAAAAATATATTTATTCCATAGAAAGCACACACAGACAGGACATCATTTGCATATATATATTTTTTTTTTTTTAGGTTAATTAGGTCAATTGTCTGCAATGGGTCCAGCAATGTGTGCGTTAAGGAAAAGGCTCCGACTCAGCATGGTGTTGCAGTTCGCGAGCGGCAGAACTGCAACGCTGTAAAATAGCCCGTTTCACATTTTATTTATATTTCAAAGTACAAACAATTAAATTTTTACAATTTTATATTATCTAGTAATAGCTTCTGCCCGCGACGTCGTCCGCCTTAAATTCGTTTATCGCGGATAAGGGTATTTTTCCGTGATAAAAAGTAGCCTATGTCCTTCCCCGAGGACTCGATCTATCTCCATACCAAGTTTCATCCAAATCGGTTCAGCGGTTTAAGCGTGAAGAGGTAACAGACAGACAGACATATATTAGTATGGATAGATAAGTAAGCAAGTGTGTAATTTTCTAGGGTTCCGCAATCAAAGGATACCAACGGAACCCTATTACTAAGCCTCCGCTGTCTGTCTGTCTGTCACATACTAGACGCTTTGAATTCTTACAGAATGTGTACCACTGTGGCCGCTATATATATATATATTTAAATATGGTCGCACGGAAACTGTCGTCTGCGAGTCTTTTGAGATTTTAAAAATGAGAAAACTAACAGCAAACAGAATTTTTACGTTTCCTCTTAAATACGATAGCGGTTATTTGTGTTCGCGGCCATCATTAGAAGGGTCGGGCCACTTCAAATTCAAATTTCGAAAACGCGTAAGGAATAAATAATTAAGGGCATTGGCGGGTTGAAATACAAACCAACATTTGTATTGAAATTCTGAAATGCGGGTCTGAATAGAAGTTAGAATATTTGTTTATTGTTGCCAACAACACGTTGTTCTAACGAACCGCCAGGTATTCGGCGTTGTTATAATTATTATACACATTTGATACACTGGCGTATGGTATCTTTTTCCCTATTTTTAGGATTCCGTGCCCATAGCGTATCAACGGAACCATATTACTTAGTAGGCGCTGTCTGTCTGTCCGTACGTCTGTCTGTCATAGGGCTCTAACTCTCGAATATCGAATGTAATAGCTAGACAAACATTCACATAATGTGTGTGACGATGGTCGCTATAACAACTAATAATAAATTAAAAATCATTAGACATCCACATCTGGACCTATGCCCAATGTAGGTACTATCAGCTGCTGAGTTAAATGGCCCCTCTATCCTCTACACATGGCAAAAGGGTCGTGACCTCTGCAGCTGACTGTACATACGAACGTAGGACATAGGTCCAGAAGTGGATGTCTTATGAAACACTTTTGGAAACTCCGAGAATGTACCGTCATTCCAACTGAAAAATAAAAACATCATCAGCCGGGCGTAACTCCCGCTACTTCGTCTATCGCACGACACAGTGTATTTCGTCTTTTGTCTCTTTCTCACACTGTGAAATAGAGAGAAACAAACAATATTTTTGGGATAATATGTGGAGGATGTTCTGGGTCATTTGATATATGTATGTATACGAGTATATTATAGTGTACGAGTATATTAAAGTGTTACTCGTTTTTAATCTAGAACAGTTCTAAGTTAACATTGAGTTTATAATTTGTTCGATCAAGTATTGAAAATATCATAGTTTGCTATTTAAAATATTTCAAATATACTCTAAGCCATTTAATTTGATACTCCACACAGTATATTTAAAAGGGAAAACTTTGTTCCGCCATCTTTGTGAAGTCACAGCTTCTACTCTCACAGATTGTTCGCTTGTAGTTTCATTTTGTGATTAGAAGATCATACTGAACGCAGTGACACCAAATAAATTTTGCGATCTGTATCTTATACTATTTCGCTAAGCACTGGGCATACACATATCAAGTAATCTCACATTCCTGCCCGGTTTCCGACATGCAAGTAACCTAACAAATTATGTTGGATGAGATTACTGACCTCGATATTAAAATAAATATTTCGGTCACGTGCCCGCCCTTGCATGCGAAATATTTCGACAAATTATATTTTCCCGCCTTCTGCGAGTCGAATAAATATGACCGTAAAAAGAGTGAAATAATAACGCGTTATTTCGTCATATTTCAAAAGTACCGCTGTAACTTTGAAGTAAAAAAAACCGAAACTTTGCACTGACGGGTTGTTAAGCATTTATACGAAACTGAGGCTTAATTTTGCCAAGCTAGTTTAAACAGCTGATTATGTGACCTGAACTTGAACTAGGTAAGTCTGGCTAACCTTGTAAGGAAAGCAGTTATCGGATTCAGTGAGAAACAATAAACAAAATGGAATGCCATAGCACAGGGTTTTTGGCCAAGTTAGGCAGTTTCCTGCGCCTATATGGAGCTGTGGTCGCTCCGGGCTTCAGGGTAGGCAGTCTCTGTGCCTGTATGGAGCCATGGTCGTTCAGGGTAGGCAGTGTCTTTGTGCCTATATGGACCGCACGCCACTGCGGAGCACATGGACTGCGGAGGTCTATAAATGCACGAAAGAGCAAACGAATCAGAAAAATAACTGAGAGAATGAAACTATGGAATAGTCGGCTTCGCCGGCAGGGTCGACGGTAAGACATCGTCCGAATAGCTCGCAGTAGGCATCCTTTAGCTGGCTGCTGTGATCTCGTCATCCGAATCAGAGAGCACGTGCCGAGGTTGCCGGGTGGTGATTATACCTGTCAATCTCGACTGTTTGAAAAGTGTAATCAGTCTTTGATCAGCCATTAGCACCAGAGCATGACGAAATTATGACATTTTTATTAGAGAAACCACTAGTGAAATCTAAAATGTATATTAAAACAAATAAAAAAGAAGTTGACAACTTCTATGCTCGAGGCTTCGATGGACCAGCTACATAAGCAAGTCTGCTGACCCTGCTGCAGCATCAGCGGGACTCCCTCCTTCTCCATGCAACCCGTCCTCATCCAGCCAGTCAGTCGAGTCCCAACTTCCGACCGCGTTGACGCTTTCCGCTCAAGGTTTCTATGCCCCGCCAAGGGTAGAACTTATAGTGTGTGTTTTAGTTTAAGTTATAAATAATAACCTTTTTAAAAAGGGCATTGGCGTTTCTTTTATAACAGTTCGTATCCCGAGCGACGCGTGATCAAATTGGGTATTATGTTACGGAAAAACAATGGTACCTATAGGTAGGTAACCAAGGACCCCAATGAATGGGAGCAAAAAATGGTTGGGGCCCCTTGTCAGTTTGAGGCTTTGCTTTGTTAGTCACGGACCAAGGGCCGCCAAGATGTTAGGACCCCGGTGTAGGGCACCGTCTAGCTCCAGCCCTTAGGTATGTAGGTAAGGTAGGTACTACTACGTACGCTACTGGAAAATTACGGAAAAACAAATCAAAGTCAGTATGGCAACTATATCGAATTATCTAATTCTAAAGACATCATAGTGCAGAATGCGTTTTCCCAGACTAAAACGATTTGACAATCAAATCGTATTCCATTCAAACACTAATTGGAAATAAAGTTCAAAGCCCGTGAAATCAACTGTAAGCAGCTTGCTGGGAGTTTTATTGCAATTAAAAAGTTAATGAAGCAAGTGAAGTCTGCTTGTTAAATTATACGCTAATTCTATTTGGAAGTAGGTTAATCCGACTACCCAGATTTGATTGTTAGCCGGATAATTCGTAATTAAGTAAGATAACTGGGTCATTTATACTAACTACCTTACTAATGTTATAATTGTTAATGCGTGTTTGAATTGTCTTTCTTTCATGCGATAACGAAGCAACGGATTGACGTGATTTATTGCATATAGATTGAGTGAAATAAGCTACTTTTTATTCTTTGAAAATGCACGGTTCCCGAGGAATGAACAAGATAAGTAGTACCTAAAGTAGTACCAAAGTCCTAAGTAAGTAGATAGATAAGTATAGGTAAGTAGATATATAAAATCCAGTTGCCCTGCCGAGGTCATCCAAGAAATCTTAGTTTTGAATATATCATCTTCAAATGTGTGGAAAATTGGACATTGATAACGGACGGCAGGATTTGTACCAATATTTATTCGGTTGTATAACGCCATTTATCCGAAATGTTTAGATTTTATAATTGTTTTATATAATAACTTTTCAAGCCATTGTGTCACTGCAAATTCTGCTAATATATTTTATACAATATTGATACCAGCGTGATAACAGCGTCCTATCCGTTATACCATCAGACCGCTTCTAACGGATAGAACGCTATTCCGGTATAACAGAGACGCTGGTTCGATTCCGGCTTTGACTGCAGTGTATCGCAATTCATTTTTCTTTTCTGCTTACATCTTTGTATCAATATTGTATAAAAAATATGTGGTGTTGATTTTTTTAAAGAAAATCTTGATGCTTTACCACCACGATCTTCGTGATTTTTAAAGTGAATTTCATCACTAATATGTAATGTTTTCAAAAGATATAAACAACAATATGTTTTATGTTATGTAGATATAAAATGCTGTTTGTTTTCAACCAACAATATTTAGGCCACCTTTTTAATTATTTTATTCTTCACAATTTTAGAAGTATGGCTTTAATTTAAGAGCAAAATAATTTTTCCAAATGTTTCAACAAGGACTTCACATCACATGACACCTTTAATTTCCGGTTTCCATTTTTCTTCCGTCCATTAACTTAATTAGAACACATTTTCATCAACCGAATAACATTTCAGCTGGAATACGAGACACTGCGAGAAATTTGATTCCCGAAAATTGACTGTTTTTAAGGTTTTTTCGCCTGTCCATTTATCTGTACGTATCGGTCGGTATGTCACACTAATTATTTATTTCAGAAACTATCGAAGTTACAAAACTCTATGTTATGTTTACATGCTCATAGTTTATCTGTTCCATAACAGCAATCACTCATGAAATTACTCAATATTTTCTAGGGTAACCTAACTTTAGAGAAGCATCAAATGAGTGTCATTGAAGAAGCGAATGATGGCTATCTATTTTTTTACTTAAATAACGGTTTTATGAAATTTAAGTTCCGAAAGTCTTATTTTCGATAAAGTTGCAAGGCACGATCAGCCTAAGCGTTCGGCTTGTGAATTCATAAAAAAAAGTATGCAATTTTTCATCAGTGTTTTCGTATGACGTTATCAGATTACGTAAAATTATCGTCCGTAAACTGATTTTACACACTACCATTTTTTGTTTTGAAATGGGTAATTATGATCACTGAAAAAACCCTGAAAATTACTTGCAAATGAACACCGACCTTTCCATTTGAAAGAAACATTAAATATAAAAGAAGAATAGCTTGTAAATAAAACATAAGCAGGCAATTCCAAACCCATCAACTATGCGAAAACTGCCTATAAAGTCGAAATAAGTTTGTGAGATATAAAATATCATTTCATCCACAAGCGATGAGCATGTTTACCTAAAGGGAAGCGAGGCGAAAACTAAAAGAGAAATTCAGCGAATGTTGCAAGGATGAGTGACAAAAGAAAGATAAGGAAACATACGAAAAGGCAAATGTATTAACAAGCTAAGTTTTAGTACATTTTCGGAAATTCCGCAGACGAATTAATGAAAAGAAATGATACACGGTGTCCATCATAAGTGCATAAAAGAATAGGGATGAAACTTAGACGTAATTTTGTAGACCAAAAACGTGTTATCCATATTTATACGTGTTTTTGAAAAAATAATGTATGCAATTGACCTTATTATTTATACTCAGGGGAGATCTATTTTTATGAAATAAATAAATTCATAAATATATTATTACAAATTCGTTAGATATTGATATTACAATATTTACAATACAGGGTTATAGTTTTCATATCAACCTATTTGGAATTATACATTAACTACTTTGATTGACACGTGGTTTGTCTGTTTACTTTTAGTTAAATATCTAAGCTACCAGAAATGACTTATTTTCTACAGACTATGGAGGCTTTAAATCTTGACTTTCTAAATTTATATTATCAGTCTATCATATATATACAAATCTTTAAAACGAAAAGTATATTGTCAGTACTCTGAAAAAAACTTGACAACAAAATATTATAGTCTATGCCACTCCCACAACAAAGCGGAATCCCGCGACACCGCATTAGTTAAAATTCAGCTGATTAACCGTACCAAAGAAATATACAATACATACATACAAATAACACAAATGACCCACAAACTCCCTCCGTCTGCTTCTGTCAGCTAAGATTTTCAGCTTCAAACACGTAAAAAACTACCAAAATAAATCAGTATACCTATCCGTCTGTAAATCTTTGAATATGCGTGTATTTCTGTCCACGACACGCTAAAACGACTAGATACAGCTGGTTATATGATACTCTTTACCAGACTAAGGCGAAGCAAAAAATTGTTACATATGTTTCCTTATCGTCAGTTCAGTATTTACGGCTCGGCGGTGATGAATCAGTCAGGACTTCTTATACTCGTAATACATATTATGTATACTTTTAGAAGAAAATGAATACCACTGAAACGACAGCTGTTATAAGATTAACTTCATCTTTGCAAGGCATTAAATCTTTACTTTCCAAGCTTCCCACGTATACCTACGAACTTATTTATAGCTAAGTTAATAAAGTGTCGTCCTTTAAGTGGCTTTAAGGGGCAAAAGAGGGTTAAACGTAGGCGAGATAAATCAAGATAACGAAAAACTTTTTACTCTGAATGGCTAACATTTTATGTGTAGGTAATTTATCTGTGAAGAGATTACATTTTTAATGCGTTACTCTGGTTATTATCTATTTATTATAACGGTGCAAAGTCATTTGCGCATGGAAAAGATACAAACCTCCTTTTTTTTTACTGTATTTGGGAAAAAAGTACCCTACTGACCATCTGTGGATGCCGAGCTACTCGTGTATCAAAAATTTGTCGAAATCTGTTTAGCAGTTTTGACGTGATGTTCACATATTCATTCATACATTATTTATAATAAATATTTTGTCTATCAAATAACTTTTTCACCTCACTAGCTCGGAAAAGTTCAGTTCACATCGCCAAATCTGCGCGGAAAAGTTCGTTTTATCCGCTAGCGTGGAAAAGTAATTTATATTTTTTTATACGTTCATTTATTTGTGAGAGAATGAAGAATATTATTGGTTTGTTATAATTTCATAGTTTTTCTTATTCTTACATCTCACATTTTCCTCGCTGTAGTGAGGTGAAAGGTTTCGCACGGCTGCAATATTATTTGGCTTCTTGTGCCTTGAAAGCCTTGTTACGCTCAGGAATCTATATTTGAACCACTCGCTCCGCTGCTGGCTCAATTTTAGATTCCTTCGCTTACTCGGCTTTCAATTCAAGCACTCGCGCCAAATAATAACTTTGCAGCCTTGCATAACAAATAGGTAACTATTCTTTAACTTATACACAGATAAGTAAATAAATAGCAAAACAAATCTGCTCAAGCTGTGCAAAAGGTATCCCCTAAAGATAGATGGCCCGGTCCACGCCAAATTTTCATTCATAGTTAAGTATGTTTTCTTTTTTCTTAAAGTCAAAACTTTCAGATTGTTATACAACAATTTCGTTGAGCCGGTCGAACATTTTTCGACGAATTTTTTTTTTTGTTTAACGTGGTTTTTCTAAACTCTTCCACTTAGATATAAATTATGGTATTTGTGTATTTTCATAAAAGTTAAAACGTTCGAGCAAAAGAAAATAATGAGGAACCAAAAATTATGAGACGTGAAATTAAGACAGAGAATGTCAAAATTTCGTAATTACTCGTATAAGGATCAAAAATACTTTATACAATTTTAGTTAAGCTAAATGTTCAATTATTTTGTGAACATTTTGAAGTATCTGCCCATTCCTGTTAAGAGTAGGTCTGTGGCAGGCTAGAGCGGACGAGCCTTAGTAACAGTGGTAACAGGGTTATTTGGGTACTCCTTGGATACGGAACCCTAAAACCTGCCTGAATGTCTTTATTTATTAAGTTATTTACCCTATTTTAAGCACAATCAACGACCTTAATTAAAGGAAAGGGAAAGCCTTTTCCTTACAACACAATTAAAACTGGATCGCTTCTTTATTTGCACGGTAATATTACCATTATGTAAATAATCCCCCATAGCAACAGGAATACTACAATCTTTTACAAAAGCCAAAATTACTATAATTCAAAGTATTATAATTTGGTTATCTTCAAGGCAATATAATTTGGTTATAAATATCGTCACTACTTTGAAAAAGATTCTTGAATTAAAAAAACGTGGGTATATTTTTTACATCGTTATACTGTTCTTGCCATCAATTCGAGATTCTTACTCAAGGTTCTCCACGAAAATCGGCCTTGCTCTTTCCGCGTTACTCATTTGTATGAGTAACGCGAAAAGCGCAAGGCCGACTTTCGTGGAGAACTTTGAGTAAGGCCTTTGTTCAGCAGTGGTTTTGTTGAGATGATCGTAACAACGAGAATATTCATCATGATCTAGGACCATGTCACACACAGAGCAAGAGAGACGCGATATGAACTTCGTTTTTCAACTGCTGAGGATCGTCTCACCGTGGGCAAAAATGCTTTCGTATTTCCGGCGGATGTCCGGCTGTTCTGCTCTACAGGTCGCATTTCTCAACCAATTCTCGTGAAATTTTGTTAGCAGGTTCATTAATTATATGGTTTTTTTGTCGAATCAATATATCGAATCAATCTAAGAAGCTCGGCGTGCTCAACAGATCGAGACAGTATTTTACTCCGGCCCACCTCCTACAGCTTTACAAGGCACAGGTCCGCCCGCACATGGAATACTGTTCTCATCTGTGGGCTGGGGCTCCACTGTACCAGCTTCTCCCTCTAGAGCGCATTCAACGGAGAGCGACTCGTATCGTCGGTTGCCAGCGTATTTCAGATCAGCTTGACTCCTTGGCACTGCGTAGAGATGTAGCCTCGCTCTGCATTTTTTATCGCTTGTATAACGGAGAGTGTTCCGAGGAATTGTTCGGGTTGATCCCAGCTGCATCTTTCCGCCTTCTTCCTACGCGACAGTATTTCCATCCTCACCACTTAGGTGGTTGGCAGTCCACAACTGTGCGTTTTTCTAGAAATTTCCTGCCTCGCACGACTGAACTGTGGAATAAATTGCCGCATGCAGTATTTCCGGACCGATGCGATCTTCAAACCTTCAAAAAAAGAGCGTACTCCCACCTGAAAGGCCGGCAACGCACTTGTGACTCCTCTAGTGATGCAAGTGTCTATGGGCGACGGTGATCGCTTACCATCAGGCGACCCGTCTGCTCGTTTCCCCCCTATGCCATAAAAAAAAAACCTATATCCAATAGTTTCATCGGGGATTGACTTAGAACCTCCTTTTTGAGATCGGTCAAAAAGACTCCAGGAAAGAGCTTCGGATGATTACAATTAGTAAAGCGGTATTCCAATATACAACTGTGACGCTTTATTGGAGGGGTGGGGGGCAGAACAGTTTTCAACTTAATAAGGGCATTATCGGTTAATTAATTTGAGCCATTTAATTTAATTCAAGTCGTAATATCTTCGCAATGGAATTTGCAACCAATATAGGGCCTATACACACCGCGTATTTTAAACGCGCCGTCGACGCATGTTTGTATCGATACGCACACTCGTCAGTATACTGCTCTGTGCGCCTACAATGAGGTCGGCACGAGCGAGTATCGTGTGTGCTCGATGATGGTCTATCTCTTTCGCACTATTAGCGCGTGCGAGAGAGGTGCACTGACTCTCGATACGAGATACTCGCTAGCGCCGATCGTAAACTCAGCTCATGGTAGCACAGTGTAGAATGAAAAACGCGGTATCGACGCCCGTTTCAAAACGCGGTGTGTATAGGCCCTTGCTTGGCGTTCTTATTAATACTTTCTAAATACATTACTTGGTTTATTTTAAACCTCAACGACATAAAAAAGATTTTATAAGTTTCACGTGTGAGTCTGTCTGTGGCATCGTAGCTCCTAAACGGACGAATTTAACTGATTTTTTGTTTGATAAGGCATTTGTTACTTTCATGACTTGTATGGTGTATAGTATTATAGATAAAAAAATAGACTTTAAATAGTAACTGCAAACAAGAGTAGAACAAAGTCAACCATACTTTTTTTAAATGTAGATCCCGTACAAAATATGAAGCATAATTATCAAAGAGTAAACTTATATTTCAAAGCAACAACTAAACAACTTCAGTATTTCCTTTTCTAGCAAAGTCGCAGAAGTTCACAAACTCGAATTATAAAAGTTCAGCCAAGAACTAATCAAACTCATAGTCGAGATTCCGTTCTCCAAAAAGAGGGGAGATTGTAAGCTGACATGGCGATATTTGTACGATATTTTTGGAAGTATCATGATGCCATAGATGTGGCAAATAAAAGACTGTTGCAATATCATTAATGTTAGAGGCATTTTTTATCCATATCGGCAGTTGTGCAAGGATGCTTCTACGTTTTCGTTTTTCGCGAAAATAGCAAAAATCGGGTGGCGAGCCCTCTTACAGACCTTGAACACGCACCCATAAACTGTCATGAACGTCATGATTATTCCATTTGACGTCTTGAAGCGTCGAGCGCTAATCTAATTTACGACTCTAACGCTTTCAGCACTCAAAAACTTTCATAAATACGGATGCGGCGCTCTCTCCAGCTCCTTATGCAGAGGTCGGAATATGTAAGTAGTGCTTATTTACCCAAACTTCGCAGGAGGACTTAATTAAGAGTGTTTATAACCACCAAAAATATATAATTACTTTTTCCAGCGCTAAGTGGACTCTCTTTACGTCTTTACTCGGACTGTTCGGTAGATTCTTGTGAACAACTTGCTGTAACACGGACCCCTAAATCATCATGGTTATTCCAGCGCTAAATGTACGTCTTGAAGCATCAAGCGCTAATCGAATTTACGACCCCAACTCTTTCAGCACTCAAAAACTGTCATAAACACGGATGGCAGCGCTCTCTCCAGTGCCATCATGTGACACATATAGACAGTAAAACACACTTTACACCCAGCCGGTGTTACTGGAAATCATTCCTAATCTTACCTTCAGAGGGAGCGCTATCCGTGTCTTTTCTATACACTCTGAATGTTCGGTCGATCCTTAGGAACGATTTGCTGTAACACGGACCCCTAAACCATCATGATTATTCCAGCGCTAAGTGGACGTCTTCAAGCGTCGAGCGCTAATATAGTTTACGACCCCAACGCTTTCAGCGCTCAAAAACTCTCATAATTACGGTCGCGCTCTCCCTAGCGCCTTCAAAGAGAGACAAATAGTCAGAAAAACACTTCACACCCGCCTGTGTTACTGTCGCGGCATTTGCATAGAACAATGTGTAAAGAATTCTGTACGGAGGTGAAGTGGTGCTTTGGTTCTTTTGTATTTGTGTTACATGTAGGTACAGTTAGGTGCAGACAAACAACTCGGCCATACATATACATGCCTTTGGTCAGGAGCGGATATAGTTTAGTTTAGTTTAGTTTGACGACTTGTTGCCTTGATCGGCCTCCTAGTGAGGTCCGCAATAGAACATCATGAGCGTCGGCGTGCGGCGTCCAGACCACGTACGCCTTCCACAAATGTTCTAAAAATAAGAGACAGGAGCCATTGCCCAGTAGTGAGACCGTTTAGGCTGTTTTGCGAAAGGTATGTTGCGGTAGTTTGAGCACGTCGAGGAGTTGAGTTGACTGAAGGTATGCTGACAAAGAGAATTTATGTCGACAAAATGAATAGAAGGGTCTAGGATACTGAAAAAAGGGCCGGTGAAGAGGACAACCAAAGTGTACGAAGAGATGCACGGATGTATAAATAAAGCGAAAGAAGTGTGTAAAGACCGTAGAGTCTGGCATTCGGTAGTCTCCGTGACAAGATACTGGGCTTGACAAAAGTAAATCGGGTCCATATCTTAAAACTCAATGGTACATTAACACTTTCACGACTGAGGTTTTCGAAGCGCTACGCGCGTAGCCAATAATTTTTTTGATTTGTGCTAAAGATCCACGCGTGAAGTCTTCTCACATTGGTTATATATAAATTTACTAACGTTAAGTAGATACCGAAGAAATAACCGGTCGTGGTGTTTGGCTGAGCTATGAAATTTGTCGCTAAGTGACTCACAGAGATAGAATATTAGACTAAACTTGCAGCTCTCAAAACCTCAAACACCGTAGGTTGGTCGCCTGCCTTGCGTTATTTTACGGGATACATTTCGGGGAATGTGCGGCGGGACTGCATGAACTAATTCCACCTTCTCCATTTCGCCACTATGGAACTAGACGTGGATTGGGTTCCACCCTAATGTTGTTGATATAACAACGGCTCAAACAAAGCGATTTGCTTCCCGATTTGCGAACTCTCTTCCAGCAAATCGTTTCCCGGAACAATATAACTTGGATCTCTTCAAGACGAGAGTGAATAGACATTATCTAGGTAAGCATGCTTTATCGTCGTCTTCATCGTCGCTTACCAACAGGTGAGATTGAAGTCAAATGCTTGCCTATCTTACATAGAAAAAAATAAAACATCCTTGAGGATGATGATGTCTCAAACAGATAGGCGGATGCCATACCATATCAGATAAAAACCTTCGCTTAGTTCTGTTCCTGGCCCTAAAATTATTTCTCTTTAGAAACTGACTTTAAACTGGGTAGGTTTGGCTAGTTCTCCTTGCCAGCAATTGGATTCAGTAGAGTAAGCGCAAACATACAAACGGGAATGCCAACCGCGGCCAATAAGAGATGGGACACAGTGCTCAAGGCACAAGAACTGCGGAGATAAAGGTATAAACTGCAGATTAATATCAAACCGCAAAAGCGGACCGTCGCTCTGATTTCTCCAGGCTCTCGGAATTGGTGACAATTCACTTAGCGTTAAAAGCCACCGGAAAATGAGCGGACTTGTATTTAATTAAGTCGTGCCTTCAAAACGGGAAGATATAAAGGTTTCTTTTTTAATTCAACTTATGATGGTAGATTTTCCCTTATGTAAAGAATTCTGCAGTTATGTATTTTGTATGCTCTCTACGTTCTTTGTTCTACAAGACCTGTGACGTACCGGCCTGTCAAGGCATGACACGTCTGGAATTCTTGTAAAAAGTGTATTATTTCTGCATACCGAAAATTATGAAAATTTATGGAGATCTTTGTGGAAGGCTTTTATTCAGGAGTAGACGGCTTTGGGCTGATATGGTAAGGACTTGTTTTACCTCGCGGCGTCACCTGAGGGACAATATTTTACTTGTCCTTCGAGAACCTTGCATTATTTCGCTATAGATCGCAGCACGAATACCTACTGAAGGCGTATTTTTTTGTTTATACTTTTAATTACTTAATATTTAAAGATATGCGAACACACAATTACAGGGTTATCGGGATGCAGAATTTAAATGTGCGAAGCATTGAAGATGGGTTTAAATAACCTGACTTAAGTTTAATCACACCGATATAGTTTCAGAATTCAGATATTATATCGAATGAAAATCAACCAAACCAAATTCACCGGCCATAATTTAATTTACAACATTGCAAAAAGCAATTTTCTTTGATTGAAATTGATGAAGAAAGTTCAAATTGAGGAATGTTCGAGACCCCGGAGCAATCAAATCAGCGCATACCATTCAAAGAATCGATAACACGACGATTTCATTGCAAATTCCTAAGGAGCAATCGAATAGCTCCAATCGAGTCTGTCAGTTTACCACATTCCTGTGTCGTGAGTTGTCTTGAGAAAATTACCATTCATTCCCTTATAGCATTAAACCACTGGAGACATACAGAGTGTCCCATAAGCCGACGATAATCCTAAGAGGGCTGATAGAGTGCATAAGCTAGCGAAGCAATTTTTTTTTGAGTAATCACTCAATTACATTCTCCATACTACCCAAACACGGAAAACGCTACTATGGGTACCTACACAAACTTTGTGTGATTAATAATCATCATCACAATCAATCAAAATCTGGCACATGTTTTTAAAAGCTTCAGTGGTTCGTTAAGGCATAAATGTTGTAGGATACTGATGAAAATAAAAGGAATTTCACTTCAACTTAACGGCTATTTGTAACACGGTTATATGGGACAAAACCCAAATCTACTAAAAATCACAGTGCATACATGGGGACCAAATCGATAGCTTTTCAGCTGTTCTATCAGACCTCTTAGGATTATCGTCGGTTTATTGGATACCCTGTATATGGGCGCATTCCCTTCTGCTAAAAAATATGACAGTCAGGTCAGATTATACGATAAATTGTCAGTGTGTGTGTGTGATTTTTCGTTCGTAGGTGATTGTGTTTGTTGTGTGCATTTGTGTGTACCATCTAAGTTAATTTCTAGTAATAAAGTATATGTATGTGGTCGTTTCAGTAATAAAAAAAATGTTTTTTTTAATAAAACAATTTTAACGGATTATATCGCGTATATTATCTCATTTGCATTCCCGGCGTTTTGGAAGCTTTCCATGGTCACGGGTTGACTGAGAAAAGATATATTTTCATGTGTCAAAGTAACAATTTGTGCGAACTACCCACTTTGAGAATACAAATAAAGGTGTACATACATGCCAAATGGGCCTAATCTGTGTGTAAAGACAGTTACACATGTGCCAGAAGGGCTTAATTACTTTATTTTAATAATTTACTAAGCAGCATTTCAGAAACTGAGGAGAAAACCTCATTACTAATTATAATAATCATAAAAAAAACAAACACATACTAAACTACTTTTAACATTAAAGTGTGGTCACTAAAAGCAACGATAGGCACGCAAGATGGGCAACGTAGACGGGGCAGGCCTAGGCGGAGATGGCGGGACGATTTGGATGTGTTTCTCAACAACTGGCCCGAGGTAGCATTTAAGAAGAAGTTTCACAAAATGAGAATTACTGAAGAGAAAGAAATGCCGCAAAGAAAACTCCCAATGCTTTAAAAAACAAAGACCCTACTAAACATTTTATTTAAATGAGTTATAATCGCGGGAACAGAAGAGAATGTTAGTTTTTTTCTTAGCCAGGATTTTTTTTTAAATGCTGATTTCTTAGAAGTCTATTTGTAATCCAGCCAAGAGCTAGGAGCATCTACTTATTTAAAAAGTGATAAAAGTTACACAATAGTTTAATAATGCTTTTCGAGAATTTAATAAAACGCCTTGGTAATTTATGCGATCTTAACGCATTTTTACGAGCGTAATATTTCCTCCACAATTAATTTTCAACTCAAACAGAGCTTTTCTAAAGCCTTGTGAGATAATAGAAAATCCTGAACACCGAAAGGGGAATTAGGTTCAACTTTTATGATTATGATTATGATATTGATTATGATTATGATATTGATTATGATTCTGTTAGATTACTATTTTTTTCTCGCTGTCGCAGTCGCAAGCAAATCCCAGTTACTTATCGAATTTTGTTACAGAACATGGCGCCTTTTAGTAAGCACTAGGCAAATCCCATTCGCTGAATGCTCGACTGAGCCTCGTCGTAACCAGATTCCCTTTGCCTGCAACTACAACGCTAGTTACGCTGCAGGATTGACGAACAAGAAACGAATCCTGTAACGAGCAAGAAACAAATAGTAATGATCTTTGGTAATGATTCATTAGCGCATAGTCGAAAGCAAATCGCAGTACTTAACGATTTTTTTTAAAGAACATGGCGTATTTTAATAAGCACTAGATAAATCCTAATGGCCGAATGCTCTACTGAGCCTCGTCGTAACAACTTCCCTTTGTATGCTACGCACTAAAGTAAAGCGCTTGTTACGCACAGGATTAACGAACATGAAACAAATAGTAATGATCATGGTAATGAATCATTAACAATAATCATTACTAAATTTTACTAGCTGTCGCAGTCGCAAGCAAATCCTAGGGCATAATGAATGAGTTTACAGAACATGGCGCATTTTAGTAAGCACCAGGTAAATCCCATTCGCGGAATGCCCGACTGCAATTCGCCGTAACAACATTCCCACTATATGAAACTATAGGGCTTGTTACGTACAGAATGATAATTAACTAAGTTTTACTTTAGCTGTCGCAGTCACAAGCAAATTCTAGTACTTACTTAACGATTTTTCCGGAACACGATGCATTTTAGTAAGCACCAGGTAAATCCCTTTCGCCGAATGCTCGGCTGAGCTTTGTCGTAACAAGATTCCCTTTGTCTGTAACTACAGCGCTTGTTACGCTGCAGGATTAACGAACAAGAAACGGATTTTTCTTTTTACTTCCGAAGTGCACGCAACAGATGACAGAGTAAAGCTTTAATTACAATACGAGTATAAGTTCTTTACGTCATATGGATACGTATTACGAAAAATGTTTAAATAAATAGGGTTCATAATCCGCAGGAAACTACTATATTATCTAGAATATGATACCGGTAGGTTGTCTTTTAGTTCTTGATCCGATGTTTCGTAGTACAAAATACATGAACAGATGACATCAACATATGTATGTGTGCGCAGGAATTGCACGATTTAATCCCGCCATCCCTGTTTCACCATCGGACATCCAGGCATTCATACGCACGAAGCGATTTGCTCCATCATTTCTAATGCGAACTGCTAAGGAATGGAACTCGCTCCCATCGTGTGTATTTCCGAAAGTATATAATTTGCGTATCGTCCATATAATTGGGCAAAAATTAAAACTAGTCACTAGGTCAAATAGGGTATCATATGGAAGGGCTTGATCTGTACATTTTTATTCAGAAAAATGTGGCAAAAATACTAATTTCAGCTGCATTTAAAGAAAACACAGGATTTATGGGGAACTTCAGTAAAAATTGTTCATCATATCATAGATTCAATTGCACCCTATCTAGCCTTCATTTATAATAATTGCATATCAGAGGGCGTGTTTCCAGATCTTATGAAACTTAGTAAAGTCATACCTCTTTTTAAATCAGGTGACTAGAGTGACTTGACTAATTTCCGTCCGATATCTATACTACCTGTTAAGTTAATGTTGATGGATCTGCTGGGACACTTCAATAGAAATAAACTGCTTAGTAGTAAACAGTTCGGTTTCACAAGGGGACGTTCCACGGCTGATGCAGCATCTGTACTCATTAAACATATTTACAACATATGGGAGAAATCTTGTGATGCAATTGGAGTTTTTTGTGACCTTTCTAAGGCATTTGATTGCGTTGATCATGGAACACTCATTTTGAAATTAGAACATTATGGCCTGTCTATAAATGCCTTAAGCCTTATTTCTTCATATCTCAGCAATAGAACACAAACAGTTGTTGTAAATGGAACCCAAGCCAGTGGAGCTGCAGTTAAGCTAGGAGTGCCACAGGGCTCTATCTTAGGGCCATTTCTATTTTTGGTTTATATAAATGACTTACCATCTATAGTAGAAAATCTTTGTGATATAGTACTAATTGCTGATGATACATCATTAATTTTCAAAGTTGACCGGAAAGCAACAGACTATGCCGAAATTAATAGTGTACTCGTTAAAGTACTTGACTGGTTTAATATTAATAATCTGCTATTGAATGCTATGAAAACGAAATGTGTTAGATTTGCTTTACCGAATGTTAGAGCAGTGGATTCTACTATATCGCTCAATGGTGAATGTTTAAAAATGATGGATAGGGCATTATTCTATGTATAACACTGGACAAGAACTTGCAATGGAGTCCCCATTTAGGAGTACTTGCAGGTAAATTAAGTTCAGCAGCTTACGCTATTAGAAAAATTAGACAATTTACTAATGTTGATACTGCTCGCTTAGTATATCATAGTTATTTTCATAGTATCATGTCATACGGTATTCTGGTTTGGTTTGGCAGCTGACATACAGACTGTATTTGTGTTACAAAAAAGAGCAATTCGTTCTATGTATAACTTGAACTCCCGTGACTCCTTAAGAGAACTTTTTAAAGACATCAACATATTAACCGTGGCGTCCCAATATATTTATGAGAATATTATTTATGTTATTAAGAACCTAGTCTTTTACTAAAAATTCAGATATCCACAATTTTAATACTAGAAATAAAAACAAAATCGCTATTAGAAAGTTCCGCGTTCGTAAAGTAGCCAAATAATTCGTAGGCCAATGTATATATTTTTATAATAAGCTACCAGATGATGCTTTAAAATTATCGTTTCCAGCTCTCAAAAAGTACTTAAAAGCAATAGCAATAACTTAATAGCTTAAATACTTAATAGCAATAATAGGCAAGGAAAGTCATTGCCTATTTTTAAAACTAAGTTAAAAGATCATTATTTATCTCTCCCATAATTTATATTTTTAATTCTGCTTCGGGTTTTCTAATCACTTTGATGTCAACTGTATCATAGTTTTCTTTCTTACTATAGTAGTATGTATGTTTAGTATATGTATATGTATAATATGTATGTTTGTTTTTATTTATTTTGTATTATATGTAATCTTATCTCACCACCTACTCAATTCTAGCTGTTTTATGTCATTTCCGCTACCCAAAGGTTGCCTGGAAGAGATCGCTCTTTAGCGATAAGACCGCCTATTGTTTACCTATTTTGTGTTAAGGCTCTATTGTACTGTTTCTGTTGTTGGTGAACAATAAAGAATTGTTGTTGTTGTTGTTGTTGTTGTTGTTGTTGTTGTTAAATGAGTCCCTAATGGCAAAGGCTTATTATAGGGTAGAGGACTATTTAACAGACAAAAATGCATGGCCCAAAACAGAAACCAAATAATTTACTTTTACCGGGACACGGTTCTTATAAGGTGGCATATCAAACGTATGTAAGTTGTTTTAAATAAAAATCACTATTTTGCTTTTTTATATTCTAGATTTTTTTTACTTTTATAAGTTTTGATATGTTTCCTTGAAGAACTACACATTGAGTTTATACTCAAAACATATATTTAGGTTAGGCTAAGCACAAATATTGTAATAGATATAAGAGTTATTTCGAAAAAATGACTGACTGTTGAGTTTGTTTCGGCTTTCTTCTCTTCAGTGGTCTCCTCTTGGGAAACGCCGTAGAGTCAGACTTGTAAAAGTGCCCTTGTGGCCTACTTACAGAATAATGATCATTATTTCATTATCCTCAAGGCAAGAGTTGAGTTGAGTTGAGTTGAGTTGAGTTATTATTATCGTATGGCTTTCTTGTTTTCGAGTCTGTTTACAAATTAACATCTAAGTTCTTTACCCACTGGGCTGCGTTTCCACTTAGTGATAGTAAGTCCAGACGGGCTCCAGGGTATTTACGTCGTGGGCACTCGCGGACGATGTGGTGCATGGACTGAACCGGTGCCCCGCAATCACACTTCGGTGATTCACGCCATCCACACCTGAACATAAACTCGCCACAACGGCCGTGCCCAGTGCGGATTCTATTTAATTGGCACCATTATCAAGGCAATAGTTAATAAGTTGTTACTGAACCAGCGAGCTATCCTCGACCGATAGTCACTTACCACCAGGTGATATTGGGGCCAATCGCAGGTCAGTTTATGAATAATTAAAAAAATTACCTATTTACCAGTTATCCAAATGCACTTAGTTATATTAAAAGTACGCAAAGCTGCCCGTCACTTTTAAACCGATTGTTAAGAAATAGGAAGGTTAGTTGACTTCAAAAAACAGAAGATTACTCATGCTCAATTGGATTATGTTTCTTTAATCTACTCAATAAATAAATATTACGGGTCAATTTTACACAAATCGAACTAGTCCCATGGTAAGCTCAATAAGGCTAGTGTTATTATTAGACGACGATGTATTTAATAGATATATTACTTATATACATAGAAAACATCAAGACTCGGGAACAAATATTTATGCTCATCACACAAATATTTGTCTTTACCGGGATTTGAACACAGGACCTTCACCTTAGCTTCGCCGGCAACGTTACACCCACTGAGCTAAACCGGTCGCCAAATTTTACTTATTAATTTACTTCAAAACTTAGAGCATAAGCTACAAGAAATGGCATACGGACGCCTTCCCCTCTGCCGAAGTCATTTCATTATGTCAGGGGTGTCATTCTTAAATTTCGCTTTCGACGCTCTCAGATCAAAATAAATATATTGGTCCGTCAAGCAGGTTGTCTGGCTTTGAAATAAAAACCTTCAGTTACACAAAGTTTGTAATTTTTTTAATTCAAAATCAAATTTAAAGCTTTTTTAGAATCTTATAATTAAATAAAGCAATAATTGTATGGCAAAGATATTTTTTTCATATATATTTGGTACGGTTACTCAAGGATAACGTCAATTCCTCCTCCTTTGTCCTTAGTACGCTCAGCAGAAATGCCGAACTATCTTTTCTGACTTTTAGAGTACTCAATTGGTATTTAGTCCTTTGAAGACATTTGAACCTTATATATAAAAACAGAATAGTTTCAAAAAAAGTCAAAATGACCACTGCTAGCTATCTTGGCCGGGCGCGCTAAGATAATTAACAGTAGTGAGAGTATTACTTATTTCGTGCAATTTATTTACCGAGGTGTTTCTTTATAAAGAAATCATCCGAATAATTCTGTTTTACACAAGCATAGGTATAATTAATTACAAAAGCCCCCTTGACTAATTCACTATCCAATCGTAAGATGCAGATAAGAATTTTGTAATCGGTCGAAATGACAGGCAATTACATTCACACCGTAAGATAACAAATCAATAAAAAATCCGTATCTCTGGCCAATATTTAACAAGTACCGTTCAAACTAAATATATATTATCTACCTGTAAAGTACACAACTCAAGTGCTTGTTTCAATCGTTATCTACAAGTGTCGGTGTCACAGATTTGTAAACACGAGAAAACTAACGAAATTATCTGTTTAGCAACTGGTAGACCGGTTATTGATAAAAAAGTATGATTTGTGAGATAATGGGTCGCTCGTCGACTTTTTATCCTATGGAAACTTGAGATTAGATGTTTATATTGAATATGTTGTTCGGAAAATGAGATATGAGTTAGGTAAGTTTTCGAGAAGTAAATATATTGACATTAATAAATTTTATTACAAATAAATGAAATAGGTTATTTGGAAGGCCAAAGGATGGTTATTACTTTTTCCTTCACGAATAAAGTTGCCCGCATTCTTTCTCTATAAGATGAATATGGGAAAGATATCTATATATTTTTTATACGTGACCAAATTTACGAATACTGTTAACTATTATAGACGAGAATAAGAATAGGTACTCAACTAAATTCTTGGTCCAGACACACGTTTAGCCCCTAAATTACTCGCCACTTGACTAAATACTAGCATAACGTGACTACATACCTAAGCTTTGTCTAGACAACGCCTCTTGCCACTAACCAGGCAAATTTGCGGAAATATTTAGTGAAATTACCTGCCGCTGTAGATGACAGCATATCGTAGGACATCGCTGTTAAGACCATTATATTACTAAATAAGTAGTATACTTGACTGACAGATCCAATCAACTCCTCTTTATGAGTTGATGAAATGGATTTATATCGAAATCTCTAACGTCGTTTGTCCTAATGTATCGTTTGTGCTAACGCATTTTCGTATGACACTGTAAACTTTTCAGGATCTTTATAAAACAAACCTAACCTAACCTAATGTATACGACTTTTTTTTAATCCTGAAGAATTTACTGTTTCTGAAAAAATGCGTGAGGTCAAACGATACATTAGGACAAATGGCATTAGGGATTCCGAAGGAGAACCTGATGAAACACTCAGAAATTATCAAGTTTCAAGGAAATAGCACAGTGTGCACCAAGGGCGGTAAGAATTGCTAACGAGAGTCTATTAGAAGCCCGACGCCGAAGGCGGAGGGTTTTTACTGACTCGAGTTCGTAATACCGTTACTGCCCTAGATACACACAATGTTTTTCATCAGATTTGCGAGGCAATAAAAAAAATACAATAAAATATATTTTGAAAACGACAGTCAAACAAATTAAGGCACTCGCTAAAACATATTGTCACTTTTTTTCAAAAATCTTACTCTCCTACAGATCATACCAAGACCTGCGTTTAGTTCGCCAAAAACGCAGTACACTCTTCTCATCTTTAGTTTTCATAATTTTAAAATCGCGAGAAGCGTAATATTAAGTGTTTGTAGTGTGTTTAGTACGTATTTTTAAGAAATAGCATTTACTTGTCAACGTTGTATAAGTTATAGTGAACACAGCAAAGTACCCAATTGAACTGCCTAATGCTAAAGATTTTGAGTAGCTATAAAAACCGGCTACCCCCATCTGGCATAAACTTTTTTGTCAGAATCATCATTTGGCTTAATTCAGTATTTGGCATATTTTTATCTGAAACTGTACAGTTTCAGGACTTTTTAAGGCATCATCCTGTTAAATACATTAGGTTAGAATAGGTTTGTTTAATAACAATCCTGAAAAGTTTACGTGGTCCGAAAAAATGCATTATGCGAAATGATGATTATGACAAAAAAAAATATGCGAGGAGGAAGGTAACTCTATAAAAACTACTAATATGGGATTAAACTATTTTTTGCTGAATTTGACTTCGGTTGTATAACATTTTTTACGCCTAATGGCCTCAGAAATGCGTGGTTAATTTTTTTCTGATTTCTTGCAGGCACCTGGTATGAATACCAGAGACAATAACTTTTAAGTGACACTGATTAATAAAAATACGTGCCTTTAAAATAGCTGTCCCACTAGATGGCGTGACTCATCGATCGGTTTATTTACATATTTTTCTAAAACAATCGGTTTATCAACAAATTGTTATTCCTATTTGTCAAAGAAGTTTTTCCTACGTGTATTTTATTTATACCTAACTATCTTCCCCAGATATAAAACTAAAAGAAAATTAACGAAACTGTTTCATGTACTTGACAAGTTAAATAAAGGTATATTTAGTTAGGGATAGTTTCGTTGGAGTCCGGTCACGTAAGATGGCCAGACGTCGACAAATGTACGGATAAGTCCGACCAGATGGGAAGGTACGTCGATTTATTAGAACCTTTATAGTTTATACTAAAGGCTAGACAAAGTGGCATTTTGTTAAAGTCAAATTTAAGACCTATTTCACTTCACCAATGATATAACACAAAAAAGAAGTAGATAGGTTATTCGGGCTCCGAAAATGGCACACCAAAATTACGCCAATTGGCAAACCTTAACACAGTCTTTGTTATATATTGGATTATGCGTCAAATAAACAAAAATGCCGTCATGCATAGTGAGATTTTGCACTAATTACTCAATAAAAGCGTCGAAAAGTATTTGCGATTAGTGTATTATTGCACTATTATCAGATTTATGTGTGCACAAGCCTGGCCATTTTTTCACGTGGATTATCGTGTAGGTAACCTAATCTACCTCTTTTTATATTTGTTAGAAACAGAACATGGGCGAATAGAAAAAGGGTCAAATGTATAAAATTGGCGAACATTACCTTGTGAATTGAGTCAGGTGTAAGGTTTAGTACTTGCTTAGAAATCCCACGCTGTGCGGCGCCGCATGTCCTCCAAGCCAAAATCCAGTTCAATGCACACCGTGTCAGTCCGTTTTGTCAAGATTAGGAGTAAGACTTAATATTTAGAATATTTTGTAACGCGCACGCACGTTCTCAATGGCGAAGGGGGGAAAGAGTGAATGACAATTTTGCAAAATGATCGAATGACTAATAAAAGAGGATACGAGGGTGAATGCAAGAGTGAATTTTGATGGATTAAAATGTTACCAGTTTCCTATAAGATAATTCCCAAACATACTGCCCGGGGAAGAAATCTATAAGATTTCTTAAGATGTGACTAAACAAGAAATTTAATTGTCTGCTATTGCACAACCTAATATAATAAACCGAATATTAATGACTACTTAATGCTAGAAACGACAAATTAGATTTAGTGCAAATTAGGAAGAGGACACAATTTGGATACAGGTCTGACCAATTGGTTGCCTGCACCAGTCTTTAAGGTAGCGACACGGACTACACCGTCGCGTCCTGGTGATAACGAGACGATGCGAGCTAATTTCCAACAATAGGATGTTGTATTTTCATTTATGATGAGCACGACGTCGTCAATTTTCAGATTTTCTGCACCTTTGAACCATTTGTTACGTCTTTGCAAGTGATGCAAATACTCCAAGTTCCAACGACGCCAAAACTGTTGGGTAAAATTTTGAAGAAGCTGCCAACGAGACAAACGATTCAACTTCTCTGTTTGCAAGTCGTGTTCAGGAAGTGACACCATATTATCTCCGATAAGAAAATGGCCTGGTGTCAGAACATTAATGTCATCAGGATCATCTGATACAGGACAGAGAGGTCGGGAGTTTAAAATTGACTCTACCTTTGCGAAGACGGTGGCCAATTCTTCAAATGTAAGAACTGTTTCTCCGATCGTGCGTTTCAATATTAATTTAGCGGATTTCACGGCGGATTCCCACAAACCTCCCATACTCGGAGCAGCTGGAGGATTGAAGTGCCACTTTAGCTGGTGTTTAAGAAAGTAGTTTTGCACGTCAGAGTGATCACTGCATTTCTTCAAAAATGTGTAAATTTCGTTTAAAGAATTGTTTGCTCCAACGAAGTTGGTACCACAATCAGAATATATATCTGAGCACCATCCACGTCTACTAATAAACCGGGTGAGGCATGCTAAGAAACAGTCCGTTGAAAGATCCGACACTAATTCAAGATGACAAGCCTTAGTGACCATGCAAACGAAAATGCATAGAAATGCCTTCACTACAGGTGCGCGTTTTAATTTAGAAGTCTTTATAAGAAAGTATCCAGCATAATCTACGCCGACCTTCGAGAAAGGTCTACATGGCGTGACGCGTGATGGAGGCAAGTCAGCCATAAAGTAGTCAGCAGGTTTCGGGTTAGCCTTAAAACACTTGTAACATTTTCTAACTTGTTGTTTAATGACCGTCCGGGCGGAGAGGATCCAAAATTGTTTTCGCAACAAAGATAGTAGCAGGGGCGCACCTACATGCAAATACAAATTGTGATAGTGATTTATCAGCAAGATGGTAAGTAAATGGGATTTTGGAAGAATCACCGGATGTTTACGTTGTATAGACAAATTGGTATATCTCAGTCTTCCTTGCACTCGCAGCAGACCTTCAGCATCGATAAAGGGCGACAAATTTCGAAGCTTGGTTCGATGTGGTAGCCCTTGTCGAATTAGTTTTATTTCCGTGGCGAATTCGTAGGTTTGGACAATTTTTATACAAGAATACAAAGCGATGCGCCACTCAGAAAAGGTCAAGGGACCAGTGTGTTTCAAGTTTGGATGTTTCAAGTTATGAACAAAACGCAAGCAATATCCGTGAACCTTAACAAGCATGTGAAGTGAGCTATATTTAGCCATAAATTCTGTAGCATTATTTTCGCACATGACGTTGTTAGTTTGAGCAGTGTGTTCCAGTACCTCAGTATCAGGATACACTCCTTTAGCGACGAAGTTAGTTTTTGGCCAAGTGTCAGGTGACAGTTTCAGCCATGGCGGAGACCACCAAAGTGGATGTGAGGCAAGTTCCGAGGGTAAGAGTCCTCGAGATGCAGCATCTGCAGGGTTCATCAACGAAGGCACGTGTCTCCAATGAGATGGAGTAGTGTTTGACAAAATTTGAGAAACTCGATTCCCTTCAAACATTTTAAGGTGATGCACAGGAGTGCGTATCCAGGACAGCACAATACTGGAATCACACCAGGCTACAATTTCATGCGGAACATGGATCAGAGTGGAACAATGTTTGACAAGTTTCGAAGACAACAAAGCGCCGCTGAGTTCAAGCCGTGGTACAGTCATCTTCGTCTTAATCGGCGCAACCTTCGACTTGGATAATAGCAGGTGGACTTCCACCTCACCATTGGACCTCTCAACGCGAAGATATATGACAGCTGCGTATCCTTTAAGGGAAGCATCCGAGAAGCTGTGCAATTGAAACTTAATGCCATCAGTCGGCAGAATGTATCGGTTTAATTGTATTTCCGATAAGTTAGCAAACTCGCCAACAAAGGCGAGCCATTGCGATTGTTCGTCTTCGGGTAATGGGTCATCCCAGCCAATGCCGAGAAGCCACAGTCGCTGCATAAATGCCTTGGCAGTAAATATGACTGGCATAAGCCAACCACATGGATCATATATACATGCGATGTTAGCCAACACCGCGCGTTTTGTCATGGCCGTATTAAAGATTTTACTATGATACGTAAACGTGTCTGATGCGGGATTCCATTTGACGCCGAGTACTTTAATGGACCCTTCGTTATGAGGTTCAAAAGACAACGGCCTTTCACAAATATCGTCAGGCAAGTCAGACATAAAATCACGATTGTTACTCGACCACTTTCGCAATTCGAAGCACCCTTGACGCAGAAGATCCACCAATTGATCTCTATGCTTCCGTGCAGTATCCAAGTCAGGAGCTCCAGTAACGATGTCGTCAACAAAAATCTGATTTGACAGGATTTGACTGGCATCTGGGTGTGAGGCCTTCCCTTCCTCTGCCAGTTGTAAAATGCAGCGCATTGCAAGAAATGGCGACGATGAGACGCCAAAAGTGACCGTTCTTAATCGAAATTCCTCTATTGGATCATCAGAATTCTGACGCCAGAGAATCATTTGATAATCACGGTCATCTGGGTGAACAAGTACCTGTCGATACATAGCCTTGATGTCACAAGTGAATGCGACAGGATGAAGTCGAAAACGCAGTAGTATGTCTACAATGCTACGCTGAAGTTTAGGACCAGCATGCAGAACGTTGTTTAACGATACATTCGTAGATGAAGGCATTGATGCATCAAATACCACTCTACATTTTGTGGTAGAAGAATCCTCCTTTGTCACTGCATGGTGAGCCAAGTAATATTTTCCACAACCAGGTGGATTGCAAACAGGTTCCATATGTTTCTGGTCGAGATATTCATTCAACACCTCAGTATATACAGCCTTGAGTGCTGGGGTTTTATTAAATCTTCGTTCGAGATTTAAAAGTCTACGGGTTGCCAATTCACGGCTATCACCCAACTCAGTTTGATTCCCCTTAAAGGGAAGACGTACAACGAAACGCTGCTCATCGTCTCGTGAGACAGTTTTCAGAAAATGATCCTCCACAATTTGATCATCAGGATCACGAAACATAGTTCCAGGAACTTGTTCTATCTCCCAGAACCTAGACAGACAATCATCTAATGCCACATGGTGTGACATTAGTTGAGGAACCACATTGGTGAACCTTGAAGCATCACCAATAATTACCCAACCAAAGACAGTCAAGTAAGCGGCTGGTACCTTATGGGAAAGCCACACTTTCTCACCGCAAGAAATGTCATTATACATGTCACTTCCTAAAAGAATATCAATAGGCCGAGACAGATGAAAATTATCATCTGCAAGCTGCAGGTCCTGATAATTTGACGTTATGTCCGCAGACAGAGATACAGATGGCAGATTGCCAGTCACTTTCTTTAAAATGATAGCCGAAACTGTCAGTAATGGCTGATCAGAATGTAGAGGTTTTAAAAACACTGTAGTCATCCCCTGTGAACGGTGAGGCGTGCTTGACCCAACACCTCGGATGGCTACAGGTTGATGATTATGTTTAAGCTGGAGCCGTAGAACACATTCCTCAGATATAATAGAACACTGAGACCCCGGATCTATAAAGACACGGACCAGCTGGAAATGCCCATCTCCATTCCCTGCCAGACACATGGCAGTCCCCAATAAAACATTCTGCAAATTAGGCCTTGTGCCTGCAGAGCAGGAAGATATAACCATCAGGTTGTTGACACTTGAAATGGGTGGATTCATTTCACCATCACCCAATAAAGATGATGATTCAGCTGAATCAGCCATAACAGCAGCTGACTTAATGGCTGGCGACGGTGCCTCCATGTTAGACGATGATGAACAGATTAAGGTGTGATGCTTAGCATGGCACACCTTACACTTATGTAATGATGTGCACTCATGATATTTGTGAAGACCAAGACAATTAAAGCACAAGTTTTTTAACTTAAGAAACTCTCTACGCTGCCCTATATTCAAAGCCTTGAATTTATTACACATGTACATGTAATGATCCATGTTACAATAGCGACAACTGATTTCCTTCGTAAACTGTTGAACATGCATAACCGCTTTGACATTTCGAGGAGATGAAAACTTCACCGGTACCGGTTTTGATACAGTACTGCATGTTGGTTTCATAGTAAAGACAGTCTCAAATGCCCTACATCTGTTTTCTAAAAAGTCTATTAAATCAGTATACCTTGGTATATCTGCCGTCTTCAAACTTAGCTCAAATTGACCTCGCGCTTCATTAGGCACTTTCTTCAATAAAATGTGCAAGAGAATAAATGACCACTCCTCCGGTTTAAATTTCAATGCTTTCAGAGCAGCAATGTGTTCATTCAATGAATTGAGAAACAACCTCAAATCAGACTTCATGTTTACAATTGTAGGCAATGTCAAAATATGCTCCAAGTGAGTATCAGCAATGAGACGTATATTAGAGTACCTTTTCTCCAAAAGAGTTAGTGCAACACTGTAGTTTTCATCTGTTAAAGGCAAATGCTTCACCAAGTCAAGAGGGTCCTTTGACAAACATGATAACAAGTAATGTAATTTTCTTACAGGCTTCATACAAACATTTTCATCTATCAAATTTTTGAAGATATTTATGAAATTCGTATAGTCAGTAATTATCCCGGAAAACGTGGGCAGTGAAATACGCGGCAAATCTGACCCTTGACCTCGTGTGGCATCGCGATCAACAGGCATAGACGATGTTTCGCGAATTGGAAACAATTTGTAATAAATCACACTTACGTGGTTTAATTTCGCGTCGTATTCCGCAAAATCTTTTGTATGTTGATCGGCATCAAAGCCAGCTCGTTTACTAGCCTCGACGGAAATATACGATTCGACGAATTCACTTCTCACTTTCTTAAACTCCATAAACCGAGTTTGAAATTCAGATAACTTAGTTCGATCGTTGACCGCACTGTTTGCTGCATTACAAAGAATGTCTATTTGCATTTTAACAACCTTATAGCGAATATCCACAGCCATTTTGGCTTAAAACACTTTCAAAGTTCCAAAATACCGACAATAACAAAGAATCAAAACGCCGAAAATGTTAGATTTGCGTTTGACAACTAAATTACTCGTTCCGAATGAAAGGAATGATATGATTCGCTGCGTTTCGTTATCACCACAGATAAATATTATTCGTCGCACTGACTCGACTGAATCGTAGCGTTTTACCGAATGAATGATTATGTTCGTGAACAACTCACTTCACAGCACTGACGAAACGTAATTTTATTATTTTACTTTAGACACAATATACCCACTTTTCCTATATAAGTATGGCGATTAACTTATAACAAAATCGTTTCAATCCTGGAAGTACGGTTATGTTAATGCAATTTGCAGAACACTTAATGTTATTTTATGCATAAAGCAGACAATTAAAAGTATGAAATCGTCTTGTTTCAAACCTTTAAGACAAAATACAAATGTAGACGCGTTACAACTTATGCACTAAATGCAGACAAATGCAATCTTGCAGACATTTTTAAGTTAGCCTTTTATTTTGAATTTGGAAATTACTGGAGATTAATCCGGTCGAAGGAACAAATTTTTATGTTAGAAACAGAACATGGGCGAATAGAAAAAGGGTCAAATGTATAAAATTGGCGAACATTACCTTGTGAATTGAGTCAGGTGTAAGGTTTAGTACTTGCTTAGAAATCCCACGCTGTGCGGCGCCGCATGTCCTCCAAGCCAAAATCCAGTTCAATGCACACCGTGTCAGTCCGTTTTGTCAAGATTAGGAGTAAGACTTAATATTTAGAATATTTTGTAACGCGCACGCACGTTCTCAATGGCGAAGGGGGGAAAGAGTGAATGACAATTTTGCAAAATGATCGAATGACTAATAAAAGAGGATACGAGGGTGAATGCAAGAGTGAATTTTGATGGATTAAAATGTTACCAGTTTCCTATAAGATAATTCCCAAACAATATTATATCATTGTGTTTCACCATACTCTTTTTAGGGTTCCCAAAAGGTAAAAATCTCGGTAGGATTGCGTTATTTTATTACATCATTCCTATCATCACCATCCAGATCCATCATCAGATCAGCTCGATGGTATAATTTTACTGTCACCTTATAACTTACACAGGTATGCCAAATTTTGGCTCATTCTGAAACCGGGAAGTGGGTCAATTGGACTTGCAAGATTTGACCCGCACATAAACATACTAACACGGCAAGTTAAGAAAAAAACTTGCATTAAGAGAAACTCTTATAGTGAGACTCTGTCTGTGTCTGTCTGTCGGACAGTTATTTTTTTGTTTCATTTCAGTTATTTCTGGCTTTTTTTAGGATTTTTAGTATGTGTCGTTATATTTTGACGACCGGTTTGGCTTAGTGGGAGTAACGTTGCCTGCGAAGCTGAAGGTCCTGGGTTCAAATCCCGGTAAGGGCAAATATTTGTGTGATGAGCATGAATATTTGTTCCTCAGTCTTGGATGTTTTCTATGTATATAAGTAAATATATCTATTAAATATATCTTCGTCTAGTACCCATAACACAAGCCTTATTGAGCTTAACCATGGGACTAGTTCGATTTGTGTAAAAATTGTCCTGTAATATTTATTTATTTATTTTTGGAACGCAGCTGGGCATCCACGTGGTTATTGGATACTTTTTATCCAACTACACTGAAGAAAAAAAAAGAGGGCTATATTTTATTCGATTCAGTGACATTCAAATAGTCCGTAGGTATTTACTTTTTTTATATTTTAACTTTTTAAACAAATGAAAACATTTAATTTATAGAAGACTATAAAAGTAATAGATTTGAAAGTTCGTGTAGTTGTTTGGATGTTGCTTACTAAACACTTTCGCTGCCAAGCTTTTCGTATCGCTACGCACTTTCCTCTACATAAGAGGAAACGACCGGTATTGGCTACGTGTCTACGAGCAGAGCGCCCGCTAGGCGGGTTCCTGGCAGTGGATGTGTTAATAACGCGTTTCCGTCAAACGGGTTTAGCTATGAAACATAAATAAACCTAAGTTAGTAATTAAAGAAAGGCTATTTAAATTTTAGTGACGCAGGCGATGCTGCGGACATAATAGAATATAATAAATGGTCATTTTATGCGAAATTGTTTATTAGTTTGTCGGTTTGTTGGTTTGCCCTTCTATAACAGAGCCTACTTTCGTCCTGAAATGCAAGGTCCCCGTTGTACTGTGATTAGATGATTTTGGACACTTTTTGTCAATTAGACCTGGCCTCTATTTCACAATCGTGACAAATGTCGGGTGACAGCGACAACACAATGTACGTGTACATTGCGTGCCCTGTATAAAATAAGGAGATGTATAGAGCTTGCGGGGATCTACGTGAACATAAAATTGTCGTTGTCGCCTTACAACTGTCACGATTGTGAAATAGGGGCCTGACGTCACGGTGGCGCCAACTGGCGATTTTTCCATTTAAGAATACCCTCACTGAGTTAGGTAAATAATTCGCGAATAGAATATTTTGTTCATGGACATTCTGGATTCGCTTCAGTCTGCAAAAACATAATGTGGTTTCCTCCAAGGACAACATAAAAGCGATTATCACATCATTGTCGTAAAGTTTTTGCAACGCTTGTTGGCTCGAATCCAATCATTTTTAAAAGGCAGCGCTACAATAGGTATATTTTCTATGGGGAAGGACGATTACTTAGATGAGTTAGTTAGAATTGTTTACGTTGCTTTGTTAAATTTGGTGTAGACAGTCGGCAAATCCCGTCATCGAAATATCGTGCCACTAACGCCCGCGTCGGCATATCGCGTCCAAATTTCACTCGTCAAAGACTCCGAATATAATATCAATACTTCGTTCCGAAATCACTACTTTATTTTTGAAGATTCATTTTATTTTTTTGCTGTGTCGTCTGGGGCTTATCGTATTACTTCACTGCTTGGCGGTCAAAAGGTTAACTAACTTTGAAAAACGTATCGCAATCGTAATTTTTTAGAATACACTTACACTATGTTGCAAATAGACAATCGTTACAGCATATTTATTTCATTCTCATGCTATATGGGGAAACTTGGGACAGTGCGGGGTAACTATTATAGACAGTGGCGTGCAGAGGGTTTTTAGCCAAGGTATACGCTGTTTTTCTGTGCCTATCTGGAGAGATGGTCATTCAGGGGTTAAGGGTAGGCAGTTTTTCCGTGCCTATATCAAAAAAATAATCAAAATAGTTTATTAGTTATTACATTAGTTGGTACAAAGTAAGATACCTGGCGGACCCCAAACTAGGCTGAGCCAGTATCTTGGGGCCCCAAGTTATGGAGATATGGAGCCATTTTCGTTCAGGGTAGGCGGTGCCTTTGTGCCTATAACGATCGCTCGCCACTGATTTATAGGTAGAACAAATCTAGGTAATATGACTTGAGTCGAAGGCAAAGCCAATCAATCAACCAAGTCAATCATGAAAACTTCAGTGGCAAAGACATCTTGAAATGAATTCTCTTTTAATATCCCTTCCGAAACTTTCATCCGAACTACGTTAGACGTATGTGTGGCCAGCCCCAACTATTAAACTCTCGTGGCGGCTGTGACAGGCAACATCTGTTGCCAACAACTTAGAACTTACATATAATAACAACTCACTAAACAGACATATATACGGTATGGCGAACAGTTAAACAAGAAGAGCAGTTGCAGTTTGTGTGAAAGTTCTGTCAGCGAATATTACTAACTGTCCCAGACTATACATATATTTAGTAGATACATTTAAGGGGATGCATCGAAAATTTAAACTATTTTGTAGCGCATTTTTTGTCAAATATAGTATATAAAACAGGCTGGTTTCCAGATATGTGTTTCTTGACTATATAACCTATTCAGTGATTAACGCGGAAACATGTTTAATGAAAACCTCGATAGAAAAGTTATCCGAAAACGTGTCTTCATTTTCAGTTTTTTGTCTAGTTTGTACAAACGACAGATTAATAAACGGCTAAATTATGTTAAAATGTCATTCTCCCTTTATGTTTTAAGTGATTAACTTAAATGTTAACAAAACGTAATAATATCTTCGATTTCATGGTACTGGGTATTACATCAGGCGCTTACGCCAAAAAACCCCCAGCATGTACTGTATAAGCTTTCTCTTTCATTAATGCGCGCGAGCAATAAATGCGTCCCTTATTACAAATCCCGCTTATTGGCTGGCTCCGCGTTTGGAGCGTGATTTACAAATGACAAAGTAGGCCCTTAACTCTTTGACCACCAAAGACGGCAAACACGTCAACGGAAAATTGTGTGTGGTTTCCAGTCAACACGCAATATTCATAGTCTTCTCTTATACCTGACCTGACTGAGTTGCTTAGCTCAGCGGTCCTGGGTTCAAATCCCGAAAAGGGCGAATATTTGTGTAATGAGCATAAATATTTGATGTCTAGGTTTGTTTCTATGTGTAAATGTATGTATGAAATATATCGTCGTCTAGTACTAATAACACAAGCCTTTCTTGTAAGCTTACTATAAGACTACAGAAGCTTCATTTGTGTAAAATAAACTTTTAGCTTACTCGGCTCTCAACTGAAAAATATGTGTTAAAAAAGAAAGCGCGATCAATAGGACGAGATAAACAATTGCATGAGAGAAAAGGATGGACATATAACAATGTTGAATCAGGACAACATTTCTCTCGTCCGTTGGCCTTGCTTTCAAGTAATCTATGCTCTCTGTTATGTTATGGTTCATGAATCCATTCATGTAACTACGTAAGTTAACGCACACACGTACAATATCATAGACGGCATCGGATTGTTGTAGTTATAAGTACTATCTATGGTCAGATCAGTAAAAAATTCAGAACCGTGAATTCGCTACACTGAACGCCTTATCAGATGACATTGATGATGATGTCACTTCAGTACCAAAACATCCACAAAAGCATTCGCAGACGCATGAAAGAGGATTTAACGCTTGCTATAGTTTCAACGGCCCTGGGTTTTTTAAACAATTCTTATTTCAAACACGTGAACAATGCCCGTTGAGTTTCTATTCAGCCAGCAGTGTCGTCAAGTCGTTAGTCTGTGGTTTGGAGAGGCACTTAGTTAGGCTGCTCTTGCATAAAAAAAGGACTTAACCGGCGTACTTTTCCTATTACAGTACGACCTTTTCAATAAGAATGATAGAGTGGTGCGTCAGTTCTTCTTTGCGAGTTAGGTTGCAAGACTTGCGCATAGTAAAAGGAGTTAACCGCCACACTTCTCTAATCACAATACAACCTTTTCAGTAAAAATATAGTGAGGTGCGTCTGTATTTTCTTTCCGACATGACTCTGTCTGGTAGGCAGAAGCACCTAAGTACATATCTATGTGCTTCATGTGCTTAATAAGTACAGTTTATTATAAACAAAGATCAGAAACAAATGAAAAATTTTTTTTTTCGACGATACTGGACTTGAACCAGTGCCTTGAGCCAGACCGGGGCAGCACTCTCTACCATCTGAGCTAATCGTCCACACCAGTAGTCGACGAATTTTGTCATCTGTTCTTGCTTATGGATCTCTGTATGGTGCATCCGACTCTTTAGCCGTTAGCGCCGCCTTAGTGCAGAACTATGAAGTTACTTTCACCCCGAGCAGATACCTTTACAGGTACCATTGCCGAGCAAATCCATAAGCAAGAACAGATGACAAAATTCGTCGACTACTGGTGTGGACGATTAGCTCAGATGGTAGAGCGTGCTGCCCCGGTCTGGCTCAAGGCACTGGTTCAAGTCCAGTATCGTCGAAAATTTTTTTCATTTGTATGATCTTTGTTTATAATAATAACGCTAGTGGAGTGATCCACTAATAAATTGCAAAAATTGTGATTATTATCATGATATTTGTAAAAACAAAAAGTAAAGTACAGTTTATGTTTCTCAAACGTCTCCCACTACCCTAGGGTTGTCTGGAAGCTATCGCTGTTTAGCGATAAGGCCGCCCGTTGTTTACCTCAACTTGAATGTATTATTATCTTTTGTATTTTTTATAAGGTGTGCAATAAAGAATTGTAATGTATTGTATGTGATAATAATAGATCTATTGCGCAATGCGCTGATGACTCCATAAACATAGCAAGTGTACTTTGATGATTAACAATTAATGATGTTTATGAGTTATTTTATTTCACAAACACATCATAAAGAATCACATACAGTTATACCTAAGTAGTTACTTACCTAGACGTGGTGAAGTCATAGGAAATATATAGAATAAATTTAGTGACGCAATCATGGCAGTATACACGTATAGGGTGGTAGTGCATATAGATGACCATTATGATAATTATAAGATTTTCAGCCACTTTCTATTTCTTTTTCTTTAATAGACCATGCACCATTCGACCAGTAAAACATCACAACACATGCCCGTGCCGGTATTGGCCGGGTGCACGACGTCAGCGCCGCCTAGCGTTCGAAACTTTGCTGGCTTTGTCAACTGACTGACTGTTCTTAACACGTAGTGTAAACTAGGCACACTACAGCTGCTCCTTGCGCCCGCGCGCGGCAGCACCCACACGCTAGGTGCCGAGGACGCTGCGGCGCCCTACCGCCTACGCTACGCTAAAGGTGTTAAATAATGGACGTAACAAAATATAGCTAAATAATTGAAAATATTGATTGTAGAGCACCTAACAAGTGCAAAATCTGTTTAATAAATAATAATAAATATCAGGGACAATCTTACACGAATCGACCTAGTTCCAAACTAAACAAAGCTTGTACTATGGGTAATAGGCGACGATATACATAATATATATTATAATACTTAAATACATAGAAAACATCCAAGACCCAGGAACAAACATTCGTGCTCATCACACAAACACTTGCCCTGGCCGGGATTCGAACCCGGGACCGCCAGCTTCGTAGGCCGTTGTACAACCCACTGAGCCAAACGTGTCGTCGCGCGTTTGTTTTTAATGTGAAACATATTAGGTTTTTAGCTTTATTGAAGAAAGTAATACGTGTGTTTAGTATTATTATGTCAATTTACTTCTGTGTTGTTTGCTTAAAAATTAAAGGATAAAAATAATGTTTTATTATGTTTTTTCCCAGACAGGTAATTGAAAAATGACTACTATTATCAAAACTGGTTTCGAAAGTATCGGTCACAACATCAGGTTTCAGCCTCAAAGCGAGAGTAAAGGGAAGCTGTTAGTTAGATCCATTACAGTACTAAAACAAACATTTACAAATTATTAGTACATTATTGCAGAGGCCCGGAAAGTAGGGGACTGCCTGACGAGGTGGTTTGCAAGCCGAGCATCGCGAGGCTTGCAAAAGATGCGAGTCAGGTAATCCCCGTTTCCGCCGAGGTATATATGTGCGTTTCTCAAATGATGCGAGGAAATAACAAAAATACGTTTAAACAATAACAAGTACTTTATGTTGACATTGCGTTTGATATGAACTGTACACTTCAGCATAGAATAAATAACCCATAACGTAGGTGGCTTCTTGGTTTTGGATTGCTCACTGAAATATGCTAAAAACACACTTTCAGAAAATGAATTTGCATGTTTGCTTTTTTTCCATAACATAAATTGGTCGTACACTCGATTATATTTATCTAACGATTTAACAGGACGCTAATTCTCCATACTTAATTCGCTCCTGCTTTTAAATTAGGCGGTGTGCCATCAAAACTACTCTCATCATTCGAACTCATTGTTTAAAAAATATGGCCAAAACATTTACGTGAAAATTGTTTACGCACATGCGCTCGATACAATGAACTCATTTTATAATTTTTACCGCCTTTTTAAACTGACTTTTCACATCTATACAATAAATTTTAAAAAAAGTTTCACGAACTTATAAACGTACTTCACACGTTGTCGATTTCATCGGCTGACTAATCGGCCGCTACATGGTCAGAAATGAATGCCAATCTGATCAGATCGGCAAAATTTTCGAGTGTCTAACGGACGAAGATACGCTTAATTAAACGTGTGGTTGTCGTGGCTGTATAGGATTTGTCCTATGTCTACGTTTTATATTTTCGAAACATTATAATTATTCTATCATAATATTATTATTGCACTAAATAGATAAAAATATTTAACCAAAGTTTCAGTTTAATACACTTACTTTATTCTTTTAACAGCAACTATCCATTTCATTATCTAGTCTCGTTTCCAACTCGGTGCAGGAAAGCGATATAATTTTGTCTGTCGGGAAAGCGATATATTGTTGTTGTGTTTCGTCCTGTATTATTGCAGTTTACCACACAACAGCTATCGTGACCCATTTTATTTCAGTTTATTATTTTATAGCAAAAACCGTAAGAATAATAACTGAAAAGTATAACAGAGCGGGAAAAGTTACCACTTTTGGCCACATCAAGCGCTGCGATCGTTTTCGCTTTCTGTACACGACCTCTGCACCGGGCAAATAGGAAATGGTAGACTGAGTCGTTTTTAAAGATGTAATAATAAATGCGTAAGGCTTGAATCTTGATAAGTTCCTATTAAATAAAAATATATTTGATAAAATAATGTCATCGACATGGATTTTGTTTTGTCCTGATGAAATGCAGAGGATAAGAATATGAAGGGTTTGATTCTGTGATCCATGGTCAAGGGAATTTAGTAAGTAAGGGTTTAATTTAGTTCAATATAATATAACTCAGCAATTCAGCGTCAAATTGACCACCATCTTGTTTCCTAACCCCCAGGACGGCAATGTTCCCATTAGCAATTAGTTACATCGCGTGCTTAAGTGAATTAGGTAAAGTAATGTTTGCCGTATCGAGCACAAGGATGCTTCAGTTTCAATATTTACCAAACGTGCAAGCGGTCGTTAATTAGATATTCTGTACGTGACCGATTCGTGAGGCCATTCTGGAGCAGTAAAACAAATCCTTACTAATGTCCGAAGCGAATCATTCGCATTTCTTAGATTTCGTCGCCTAAATGGCAAAAACGGAACCCTTATAGTTTTATCATTTCCGTCCGTATCTCACAGGCATTTTACTCAAAAACTACAAGATGTATATTGATAAAATTTTAGCTATAGGTGTCTTATATAAGCCGCTACTTAGTTTAATATTACATAAATAATATCTAGGGGCGGCACTCTATTTTTAAATTTAGATTCTTCTTGCCATATCATTGTGATTGAATTTTCATGAAGGTTTCTTTTGACGTAACGCTCTACGGGTTAAAAGTTAACAGTTTCTTAGATCGTGCGGTTGTGACTAGAGAAAATTCAGACATTTTGACATTCAATTTTACGGCAGTCAAGTCAAACCCCGCCAAAACCGTGCAAGGTTTTCTCTCAAGAACAACCGTCCCAAATGAACCAATACTTGCCTCGCTCAGTGAAGACTCCAGTTCCGACGACAAGTACGAACTTGTTAAACGAAAAGCCGATCGACCATGCTTCATCAAGGATTTATGCACAAACTTCCCAGAGCAGCAGGGAAGCTGCGGAAGCTGGCAAGTTCATGACTTACACCGGTGTCGTCTAACATTTACTGTGGGAGCAGCTTAACTTGGGAAGTTAATGCATTTCAGAGGCGGGCCTAGGTGAGAAAAAGAGGGACGATCTGTCCGGGAATAAGGGGCGCTAAAATGCCGAATTTGATGCGAAAACTGAACTTGAGGATGATATGGTTGCTTTTAGCACTTCTTTTGGCCTCATAAAGCATGGAGAAAGGACCGTTTCGAAACGCACCTGAAGTCATAGACAAAACTCAATAATTTATGACGTTAGTGAAGAAAATGTCACAAGAAGCTCTATAACTATAATACAGTTTTATAACGTCGTTCGCGGAGGAGACAAAATCATAACCCCTCTTTTTTTCTTCAGCGTAGTCGGATAGAAAGTATCCTATAACCATCTGGAGATACCCAGCTACCCGGTTACAAAAAAAATTTGAAATACAACGATATGACTATTTCTCCGGGCCAATTTTTCCCGTTTCTTTGACCTCGGAGGGCTTACAGAACGGGCCGTCTCAAATTCTCAATACACGACAAAAATCTCTTCAATTATATAATACAGTTTTGAATGTCGATATTGCCATTTATGAACACTACATTCTTGCTTAGATTTTCACCAATCGCCAGCAGGACTTTTAAGCTAGCAAGTATCATGTAACATTTGCTGCGAGAGCACACGGAGAAAAATGATTTACCTAATTAATTAATTAATTAATTACTTAACTCGTTTTACTGAATTTGTCTTTGCTATCTACTGCACGTACTCTTATCCAAGCACTGTTTACGATAACTCAAATCACTTTGCTTCTGTTGATAACGGAAATTAGCTATAAGAAATTTAACCCTTTGAACGCCAAGGACACCTAAAGGTGTTACGAGTTGTCGTGACCATGGCACCGCCGACTTATAAGTGTTACCACACACAGTCCAGAATCAACCTCTAATTTCGCTCTCTTTGCTCAAAGAGTTTGTGACACTAGCATTTGACGTAAAGCGGTCAAAAGGTTGAACTTGGCGTCCCAATGATGTTTTTGACACGCTTTTATTAGATCGACCTGTATGTAACTATGTAATGGAATCTAAGGTAACTAATTTAACTCTCTCCCAAGGATCGTAGCGTCATGAAAATTGGCAGAGCTGTATGTAGTTCTGATGACAATACAATAATATGGTACTGTCGAACTGATCTGATGATGGAGCCAGAAGATATGAACTGGAACTTCATGATGGAACATCTTATCATAGCTGTGTTTGGATTTGTTAGAAAAGTCTTGTAAAGCGTGTTTTTATAGTGTTTTTTAAACTGTTAATTTATTTTCCTTCGCGGACGTCCTTATCAAACAGGGGGCGTATACACTATACATAATACGAAACGTAACATGAGTCACACTATCTTAATACCGACAACGAATACATTTATTTATTAATTATGTTGTTTATCGATGACAGTGTAATTAAACCTAATAACACTCAAACAGCTGATAACGGAAACCATTATCGCGACATTGGGTACAAATCTCGAGTGGGCGTAGTGAAGCGATGATGTGGGCGTTGAGGAATATCGGAGTTTTGCAAGATGATCTCATCAAGAGCTCTCCGTACTCCATGTCGCATGAGGAAGCCTAATTTGTTCTTACAAAAAGCATGTACTGAGACATCAACGCGTAGCTCACAGGAGCTACTCTGAAATTCGATATTCGAAGTTCGTGTCGCGCCATCTCGCTCATTCTGTACAGTTTTACACGAGAGCGAGGGATGGCACGTTAAAAATTTCGAATTTCGAGATTCGGAGTAACCTCTCTGTTCTCGACCTTCATACCTTTGCCACCGTGGTACACGTCGGCCGCTTTCAGAACAGGGACCGTTACCGGTGTTCACAAGGTGTTCACATCTTACAAAATTTGTGATATTTTAAAAACCTTATTAAAATTTTGAACTTTAAAATTAGATTATCTAAGTATGAAAATGTGTAATAATCAGTGATCGTAAATTTGGTAGCATTTTTGGTTCAGCAATCATGGTAGCAAATTTCAACCGAAATGACGGATTCGGGTTACTGTCTAGGGGTACTGTTAACTTTTAAATTGGTATTTTCCACATCTATAGCGCATATCGCTGCACCAAAATTGATAGGTACCAAATTTACGTTCACTGGTAAGGGGGCGTCCACAAATTACGTAACGCAAAATTATTAAATTTTCGACTCCCCCGACCCCTCATGTAACAGGACCGTCACGCTTAGCTGGACCTCCACCCCCCCCCCCCCCCCTCTCCTTCAATTCCGTTACGCAACAAGTGCTTTGTAAAAATCTTTACGGTATTATTCAGAAAAGGAAGACAGTTGGTAGTCTAGATACTTTTTAATCAAGAATCTGCATTTTTTAATAAAACATTATAGTGTGGTTTCAAGGAATCAAGAAATTTAATCATCTATGAACGGGTTTCGGTTCCATTTCTTGATACCTTCTCTTAAGGGTAAATCGGAATCAGAATCGCTCTCATTTCACTTTAATTCATATTAGACTATATTCACTTTGTGCATAATACATTTTGCACATAATTTATAATGGACAAAGTTCCATTCAGTCAAAATTCATTTTGAACGGTAATATTTTTGGTCCAAATTCTAAATGGTCAATTCAAGTGGACGAATTTCCATTTGTACCTAATGACAGTAAATCTATAAAATCGTGCGTGACGTAACGCAAACCTTGAGAGGGTGGGTGCCCCCTCCCCCAACGTAACAGGACCGTAACGCTAGGCCGGACTCCCCCCCTCCCCCCAATTTGCGTTACGTAATTTGTGGACGACCTCTAATAATACGGGAGATACCGAAATTAAATACCGGTATTCAGTACCTGGCGTCATGTCATGTATACATTCTACAGAGATTAAATTTTTACAGCTTAATATAGTAGTATTACACCGTTTTTAGGGTTCCGTAGCCAAAATGTCAAAAACGGAACCCTTATAGTTTTGTCATGTCCGTCCGTCCGTATGTCACAGGCATTTTACTCAATAACTACTAAATGTATTGATGAAATTTGGAGTATGGGTGGCTTGTTTATGTCTACTTAGTTTGATAGTTAAATAATAAAAATAATATTTCTAGGGGGGCACTCCATCCATACATGTAACTAACTGAACTGAAAAAAAAAATTTTTTCAGCAAATATAAATGTGTTATATCACATTTTGACAGCACTTTTAAAATCATTTTGAGGTTGCTAAAAATGTTTTTTATTTAGTGGATATTTTCGGAAATAATCGTTCCGAAAGTTGCATTCATATCCGCCCCTCTATTTTCTAAGCCTTAGGTCAAAGAATATGAAAAATTCACAAAAATAAAGCTTAATAAATACTTTCAAAAATTATTTTCAACGTGACCGGATATACCGTTTTTGAGTTATTGCCGAAAAACGGCGATTCTCAACAAAAGAACGCAAGTGCTGTGGAGATACGCTCTTTTGCTAGTGCACTTTTTTATATCGTATTTTTTCCCATCTGTAGAGCATTCTTTAGTATGGACGGCTGCACAACCCTACACTGAGCATGGTCCGACAATTCCGACATGCTCTTGGCCGGTTTCCTTTTTCCTTTCACTTTAACAGACTGTAGTACCCGTCAATAATAATAACACCTTTTCCCTAAACTTTGGTTGAGTTACTCCTTACCCATAGTAAGAACCGTAACCGAAGTAACCGTAATATCTGCCCATGGGAAAAAATGTTCGTATTGACGGGTACTGACACCTATTAAAATAAAATGAAAGAAAAAAAACACGGCACATGTTTTTATGTATTTATGTATTAGCTTCTGCCCGCAACTTCGTCCGCCTTAAATTCGTTTATCGCGGATAAGGGTATTTTTCCTTGTCCTTCCCCAGGACTCAAATTATCTCCATACCAAACTTCATCCAAATCGGTTCAGCGGTTCAAGCGTGAAGAGGTAACAGACAGACAGACGGACGGACGGACACTTTCGCATTTATTATATTAGTATGGATTTGTTTTCCTGAAACGACTGCAATTGGATTTACACTTAATTACTGATGTGCAATTGCGGAAAATATTAAAGGTCTTAAGTCTAGTGTTACCTTACCTGATTAAAATACCTTTTTTGAGCATTTTGGAAAGTCTCCGCAATTTGCACATCAGTACACTTAAGTTATTGATGAAATTCGCTTGTTCCGAGGAAAATAAGTGCGAAATGGGCATTAAACCCACCTGATTGACGGAAACAAGATCGATCGATCCTTAGTTTATCAACTGCCACGAGGTTTTCCAAAACATTTGTTCGTGTCATTAAACATCGGTGACGATTGTGCGATTCGCTGCAAACTCTTAAATAATTTTTAATCCCCGAATGTCTCACGAATTGTAATAGGGTACATGCATGAATTTTTTGTTACGCTTTTGTAACAAAATATCAAAATACCGTAAAAACTATTACGAAAAGTGAAATTAAAATTAAAATCAGCCAAGAAAGCATGATATAGGCATTTTAAAGTACAAATAAGACAACGATATGACAGTGAGGTCCGACATGAACTGTTACGTCACAGTGCACTCCGGCCATATAAATTCCATATTAAATTCTGTTTTGCTAGAAAGAGAGAATGGAATGTTTGATGGGTTATATATTAGTTATTTTTAAAGTTAATCGAAAAAATATTTTTGTCTACTGTTTGTTACATGAATGAGCTTTTAATAAAGCCAAAATATAAATTCATGCATATTCCCTCTTTTCAAACCCAATGAAAATAATTATATTGAATATATAAAAATGAAAAAAATAGAAATTACTACGGCCGAGTAACTTTACGGTCTCCAATTCATCATCATTTCAATCAATTGAGTTCCACTGCTGAACATACGTCTCTACCTAAGACTTCCATATTAAAGAACAATCGCAAGGGTTCAAACATGGAAGGGCGTCCGGCGTCTTTTTGCGGAAGGCCAACGGATACACATACTTGAGAACACAATAGTTACCGATTTCTGATTATTAATAAATGTCTATGTTTATTAGGCGACCGGGAAGTGTTTCTGTTCTGTAGTGGTTCTGTACGAGTACCTAGCATAGTCTACTCTTGGGTAGAATTAAGCCGATTACCTCCAAAACATTTAACTACCAGTTGAGTGAGTTGAGTCCCTACTCGCCAACTCTCGCTGGATGCGGGTCGCCTCTATCCGGCCCAACTGGAAATCTATTGAGGCCTGTGTGCAGCAGTTGACGTCCTATAGCTGAAATTTCCATGATGATGACTCCGTAACTAGCAAACGAAGATCGATAAATCGAGTAACCTGAACATTTTGTTTGAAATAAATAATTAAATACATTAACGGAAAATACATGTTTAATCATTACAGAAAATATCAAACAAATTTACTTTAGAGTAAATAACAAACAAATAAACAAGCATTTATCTAATCGTAAACAGACCTAACTGAAATAATTTATATTTTTTATCAAATTTTTCAAAAACGTACACGTAAATGCTGTACGTCATAATACATGCCAATAGGAGTAACAGGAGGGAAAATAAAGGAAATAATCTCCATTTGTAGGCCATAAAGGAAGGTGGGAGGAAGTGGGAGACTGCAGGCGGGTTTCTTCACTGAGGGAATGGTAGCTGAAAACAGAGAGAAGGAAATTAGAACCAAGAAGCTAAAAAAGTTTTTGTCAAAAATGTCATAATAGACTGATGTTCAAAAATATATTTAGTCCGTCAGACAGCCGGTTAAAGTTCCCCGTGACGTCGTGCCGGGCGACCGTTCGTTTTTCGCACGGCGTGACGTCATGCGCTCCCACTCCCAAAATTTGACGCGCTTCCTCTTTGTCTTTTTTTGTTTGAGTGACAGAAGAAAAAATACGTGTCCAATATTTTTTGATAACCTAAGTGACGGACTAAGAATATTTTTTTTTTACCAGGAAACTACCCTATTGTTACAAGCTATTTCCAACTGTACTTTTCATTAAACATCTATCAACGACTCTTCTAGACGATTCTAAAGAGCCTAAACTTGGTAAGATTCCGTTATTTTTTATTACAGAGGTTCCAACACCACCTTCATCCGGCTCCATCATCGGATCAGCTCTATGGGGTCATAATATTGTATTGTCACCTAACTTACATAATTATGCCAAATTTTAGCTAAATCGGAAACCGGGAAAGGGGTCAAATTTAGCTTGCAAGATTTGTTTGCAAAGTTACTGACATACCCTACTTAGCCTAATATACTCGTAAAGCTGGTAAAATAAAAAACAATAAAATATACGCTTTCTTGTGTGGCATAAAGTAGGCTCAATTCGTGTATTAACGTCCTTCTTAGAGAGTTCCGTACTTGAAAAGAACCTACCAGCGGAACCCTTTTCATATTAAGGAGCCTGGGTTGTACCTTACTTTATCGAAAAATGTTTCATCGAAAACTTCATTTCGTCTACACATCATTTTATAGGAAGCATTTTTACTGAAACCGTTAATAATCTGGGATTATTATAAAACAGACCTAACCAATGGCATGCTCAGGGTTTTTACCCAAGGTAGGCAGTTTATCTATGCCTATATGGAGCCATGGTCGTTCGCGGAGGAGAAAAAGTCAAAACCCCTCTTTTCTGCGTAGTCGGGTAAAAAGTATCCTATAACCATCTGGAGATACCCAGCTACCCGTGTACCAAAAACTGTTAAAATCTTTTTAGCCGATTTTGCGTGATGAAGCCACAACGACACATAGATTCATAGTAAAAATCTAAAAAAAAATATTTTTCATTTTAGTGACCTCTAAATAGTCCATTACAATCATTTTTTTGGAAAATATCTTCAACTAGCTTCTGCCCGCGACTTCGTCCGCCTTTGATTCGTTTATCGCGGATGAGGGTAGTTTTCCGGGATAAAACATAGCCTATGAATGATAGTTTGAGTTTCGGGGAAGGATCCCCGGATCTCAAACTATCGCCATGCCAAATTTCATCCAAATTGGTTCAGCGGTTTAAGCGTGAAGAGGTAACAGACAGGCAGGCAGACAGACAGACAGACAGACAGACAGACGGACACACTTTCGCATTTGTAATATGAGTATGGATGTACAGATATTTAATTTTAACAACGATAATAGTATAGATATGAAGCCATGGGCGTTTAGGGTAGGCAGTGTCTTTCTGCACGCCACTGAACCTAACCCAGGGGTTAACCGCGGCTCACAAGCCGCATGCGGCTCTTTAAAGGGTCACTTGCTCTTCAAGTTCCCCTTAAAAAAAGTCCTATAAAAATTTGGTATACAATGATGAACCTGAAACAGAAAACTGCGGCTCTTTGAGCTTCCGAAAAATCGATATTTCTCCGGCATCTGGCTCTACGTCTAAAAAGTTTGCCGACCCCTGACCTAACCGAACGGCTTCTACCTATAAGATGATCTTTTCAAAAATTATGAAAATTGTGTGGTTTTAGAACAAAATGTTTAATAAAATAAATAAAAACGATGAAATGAAAATTCTAAAAAGCGTTTGTCGATGAAATGGAAGGCCCTAAGGAGCCAACACCATAGCGAACCATTAGTACATTTTTGGAGCTCGCGATAGTACAATAAAATATTTGAACGCGCATCTACTTTTGACGACCGGTTTGGCTCAGTGGGAGTAACGTTGCCTGCGAAGCTGAAGGTCCTGGGTTCAAATCCCGGTAAGGGCAAATATTTGTGTGATGAGCATGAATATTATTTGTTCCTGCGTCTTGGATGTTTTCTATGTATATAAGTAAATTAATCTATTACATATAATAATTCATCGTCTAGTACCCATAACACAAGCCTCATTGAGATTACCATGGGACTTGTACGATTTGTGTAAAATTGTATAATATTTATTTATTAACTATACCTAACTTAGATGTAGTATTCTCTACCGTTTCCATGATTATCACTCATTTAAATAAGGGTTAGGTTAGGTTAGTTAGGGTTAGTTAGGGCAGGTTACTGAATCGAAAAATATATTCTTTGTTTTTGTAAAATTTTATGTGTCGTTCTGCCTTAATCGCGCCAAAACGGCGAAACAGATTTCTACAAGTTTCGGTACACCTGTAGCTGGGTATGCGCAGATGGTTATGGGATATTTTTTACCCGACTACGCTGAAGACAAAGAGGGGTTATTTTTTTTTTCTCCGCGAAACAAGTTGCCCTTCTAGAATTTACTAAACTGAAATTAAAAATAGGTATATCGTGGTATGCAAGTGTAGTTAATGCTACATTTACACGCTTGCCAAGCACGCAGGACGCAGTCACATGTTAGAGTGAGCAGAAGCTATTTCTGTCTTTCTCTAACATATGACTTCATCCTGTGAGCTTGTCGAAGCTTAGCACGCGTGTAAATTTAGCATAATGCTTGGTGATAGCTCTTCAATATTTGTGACAGGGGACTCAAGCGGTTGAAATGCTCAAATAAATACCAATTTAAAAAAATGCACAAATTACATACTTACTTAACACTGTTATTTGAATGTTTAATATAATTCGCTACCATTTTAGGAATGTGTTGCGTAGGTAGTAACTCTTTATCAGGTTTCAAGTATAAAATCATTAATTTATGTACCTAATACCTATTACAAATCGCATGGTTTTCCAAGTACCGTTTTCAATTTAAAAAGTTAAAGATGAAAGAACTGTTATAGGTATAATACCTATAATGATGAAAAATTCAAGCTCATATGAATCAAAGCGAATTAGAACAACATCGAGTTTTATTATTTCCGTTACAATGTATGGTCAGCCAAGAAATTGGTCTGTCACCTTTGAACCTTAATACACATGATTATAGAGTCGAAAAGTGATAGATCAAACCTTGGCCGATTATACCTACCTTTCGTGTCATGCCCTCGCCAGACGGAGAAAAAAACCGGCCAAGAGCATGTCGGACCATGCTCAATACAGGGTTCCGCAGCCATTTATACAAAAAAATGCACTACAGATGAAAAAAATACGATATGAAAAAAAAACAGTAACAAAAGAGCGTATCGCCTCGGCGCTTACGTCCTTTTGCTGAGAAGCGCGGTTTTTTAACAATAACTTAAAAACGGTATGTCCGATCATGATGAAAACAATTTTTGTTGGAAGTATTTATTAAGCTTTATATTTGTGAATTTTTTCACATTTTTTGAACATACCGTTTAGAAATAGAGGGGGGGGACACAATTTTTGCAACTTTCGGAGCGAATATTTCCGAAAATTTTTACTAATTCAAAAAAAATCATAGAAACATCAAAGTGTTTTTAGAAGATCTGTCGAATGATGTGCCACACATGGATATTTGCTGATTTTTTTTTTTCAGTTTCGGATACATGTACTCCGTACATGCCCCCCCTAGGAATATATATATTTTATTATTAAACTAAGTAGCGGCTTACACAAGATATCTATACCCCAAATTTCATCAGTATAGGTCTTATAGTTTCTGAGTAAAATGCCTGTGACATAGGGACGGACATGACGAAACTATAAGGGTTCCGTTTTTGCCATTTTGGCTACGGAACCCTAATAAAGGAATTTGGTATTGGGTACCCAAGGCCAAAGGAATTTCAGACGCTACCAATGGTATCTATCATCCGATTTATGGAGATGGTAGAACAATCCATTGAGTAGCACAAAGGGTTAATTACACAAAAAATCAGTAAGGATCCCTAGTACATAGTAAGATAGGATATAGGTACTAAGATAAGATACGACACACCTTTAAAATAGTTGGCTAATGAGATGGCGTTACTATCGATAACATTTGTAATGAGAATGAACGAACAATTGTAACGCCATCTAGTCTAGTTGGGCGACTATTTTAAAGATACCTACTTACATAACTTTCTTGGACTCTGCGGCTCTTCCTTACTCTCTGGTTACCGATAAGCAATCACACTTGAGTAGAGTAGATACCTACTCTCTCTCTTAATAGGACATTGACGATAATTAACATCTGTGAAACTGGATCATGTCAAACAAGATAGGTATTGAAAAATAAAAAAATGACCCTAATATTACAAAGTCCCTTGATCTTAATTTATGCTTGTATCAGTAATATCAACGACAAGAAAAAGTCGAAAGAAGATATTTTTTATGACTAAAATATAATCAGTACCTATACTACCTATACCAATGTAGCTTTAATTTCAGCCATCAATTTTATTATAGTGATGTGATGGCATATTTGAAAGCAATCACTAAAATCAAATAACCAAGAATTTTTGATTACCGATTAAGCCATAAACATCACTACTCCATTATGCAAGTTTTCATTCCGAAACTTATATATGAGAAGTATTAAGTTAATACATTACGACTATTTAATGGAGACACTTTTCTGAACTATTTATAAAGCTATTAACTTAATATACCTAGATATCTATACTCAGTTTTGGCTTTAAATGTACTCATATTATTCTTTCATATAGTCATAATTGTTTCAACCCGGAACATCAAATAATATCTAATTTGAAAGTAAATAGCGGCATTTGTGTTACTGTATGAAAATTATAGTTATAATTCCATACAAAGTTATGACTACAAGACAATACTGAATGCAAGTCATGAATGACATTCTAAGATAAATAGATGTACTTTACATACTAACAAAGCATTTGAAACACCTTATGTTTACAATACAAACTCATTCATTTTGTTTTACTAAATAGAATCTCTGAAATTTCAGACTGTCTGGAATTCTCAAGGTCAAGCTGTAAGAAAACTATATATAAGGCAGCTGTTGTAAATGGTTGGTGACAAGTCGAGACAATGTCAGTTTGTTACAAATGCTATCTACTTAGAAGACTGATAAAAATACACTGAATTTGGCAGACTATTATAGTCTGCATTACTCTTCTTCACTACAATTTGACCTTGAAAATACAAATTGTAGTGAAGGCAATTGTATTTAGTTATGATTTTCAATTACAAAAAAACCACTAACAAGAAACATATGAATTATTATATCCATGTATTTAAAACTTATATTTTTTCTATGCCAACATTCTAAAATTTTTAAGCAGTTTATGGTGTAATACTGATAAGGCAATTGGAGGTATTTCAAAATAAAACTTGAACTAAATAAAACCTCATTCCAACTTCAAAAGAATTAAATTCTGACGATTTTTTTTTGAGATACCGCCAATTGTTTTATGAGGGCAGATTAAAGTTCAGAATAAATGAATATAGATTGATTGTGAAAGATCAATACATTTTGTTATCCAGTTGTCTGTCTTAAGGTAGTAATATACATAATAATACATTGATCTGGACTTGCTCTGCAGGCTTTGAACAAGCCATTCAATTGTTCTTTTGTTGATATAGATAACAGAAGCGCAATGTTCAAAGAACCAGATGTAAAGTGACTAAAAGAGATAAGATATGGATTATTGAAACTAAGCTCACACTGCTTTATTTACACTGTGATAAAACATTTGTCAACAAATACTCTACGATTAAAAGTAGAACTTAAGATTACCTATGTAACGTAATTTAATAAGCATAAGAAATTAAAAAAAAAAAAGATCTGCTCTGATTGCATAATTTTGCTATGATGTAATAGGAAAAATGAATACAAACTGTTAAGTGCATAATTGGGTTTCTGCGTTAACCAGATAATGGAATGCATCCTTAGTGTCTATTGGAACTAGAGGTCATTTCAATATGACCACTGGTTTGCTGTAATCAGTTTTATAACTGAAAAAAAGTCATTTCGACACTAAGACTTGACTGAATAGGGATAGTAGTTTTTGCTTTTCTCAACAAAAGCAGAATGACACAGTACCAATGCACAACTTCTTAATAAAACTTTGATACCATAAAATATTTTCATCAGGCAATTAACAGTACAAACAAAATCAGTGTAGTGTTATTAAAACAGAATGATACACGCGCCTGTATCATTAGCAAGTTTAAATCGGTACTAATAATAGTGTCACATCGTTTTCTAGATATTTGTTTACATCCATGACTTAAGAAGGATTTTTCCTAGTATGATTTTCAACCCTTTTGACTTATGCCACAGATGCAATGACCTTCGGTTTTACTATCCCAAGGACAAGATATTGTAAACAATATGCCTCTCGCACATGGCTTAAGTAATAGCAAATCCTTTCTAAAATTAGAATGACGTTCTTTTTAGCCGACTTCTCCTGTTGTCTAAGTAATAATTAGTATAGTTATAATGCACTGTAGCTCACCTTCTTATGTTTGCGACGTGATTTTCCTCACAACTTGCGCCAAAACGGGAACAAATTTGCACACAAAAACTAGTATGTCCAAAGAACTGCACTAACGTATTTTATAGACTTTCCTTTGCGCTAATCTAAAATTACACGCAAATTTACACGCTCTACCGACAGTTATTGCACAACCAGTACACTAAAAACTGAGAAAATGAAAGAATTACGACTGCAGCAGAATTGCAAATCCGTAAAACCCACTCTGCAATCGTCGTTTGCCGCAAACCGCAGTGTCCATTCAACTGACGTGACGTATGTGTCAGACGGCGAAAATCAAAAAGCAAGTAATGTTGCCAGGTTGCTTTTATTTATCCCGCAGGTTTTGTGAAAAATAGAGCGCAAACAAATGATTGGATACGAAATTCCTTACTTTGACGAAATTGAATTTAAATGATTTTAAGTAGTTTATCAAAGTAGATACTAAAATTAGACGACCACAAATCAACTAGACTTAAAATTAATTTTCCTTTAGAGCCTTAACAACCTTTAATTTAGTTGTACTTAATTTAGATATATAGTATTATTATTATTATTATTTATGTTACATGATTTAGATGTCTGAAGTAAATAAAACCACGACTTAAAATTAAAGTCTTCATCTATTTATCTATACTACTATAAAGTCGTAAAAATTAAATGTCTGTACATTTAAGATATTCTAAAAAAAATGGTTGAACCGGACTATTGCGAGGCCACAGAATTGAATTTTTATTTTTATTTATTTTTGTATTTTCGTATGTGTCGTTATGGCTCCAGCACGCCAAAATGGCTAAAAGGATTTCAACTATTTTTGGTACATGGGCGGCTGGGTATCCATAGATGGTTATAGGATACTTTTTATCCGACTACGTTAATGAAACAAATAGGGGTAATGTATTTTTCTCCTCTGCCAACAAAGTTGCAGGTACCTTCTTACTTTTATAAAGACGTAAAAATTAAATTTCTGTAAATCATTTTCAAAACAAAAAGTATACGCACTATTTGAAGGTCACTGCATTGTTTTTATTTATTTGTTGTATGTCTGCATTATTATTATTTGTATATTTGTACGTGTCGTTGTGGCTTCGTCGTGCCAAAACGGCTAAGCAGATTTCAACTATTTGGTACATAAGTAACTTTACACTCACAGATGATATTTTTACTCGACTACGCTGAAGAGAATAAAAGGTTAATGATTTTTTTTCCTGCGCAGACGAAGTTGCGGGCACCAACTAGAGTCTGGCTAATGAAAGATGAGACTGGAATCAACCGCGAAATTTAAAAATGTAGCTGCGGTTTGCCTGTATGAGCTAGAGTTAAACAAATTCATTGCTTTTGTCATTATGTATTAAGTTATTAATTATTGAGAAAAACATCCAAATGTGTTTATATCTAGCTCATACAGGCAACCGCAGCTACATTTTTAAATTTTGCGGTTGATTCATGAGTGTCATCTTTTTTTATAATTGTTTATTTAAACGTTATTGCACCAAACAAAAGTAAGTACAAATGGCGAACTTAATACCAAAAGGCATTCTGTACCAGTCAATCCACCATTGGGCGAAACAGAGATGCATCTTTCATTATCATGAGCCAGGCTCTAGTTATTTATAATTTTATTTCATTGGTACTCCAATATCAAATATAACCATAAATTAGCGAGGTTAGTAGGCGGATGTTTGCTGCGATGGGATCATTACGACGATTACGCAACTTTTTACCATTCTCCACTAAAACTGCGCTAGCTCAGTCTCTCATTCTCCCATCTTAGATTACGCAGATGTTTGCTACCCCGATCTTACTGAGGAACAACTAAATAAACTTGAGCGCCTTCAAAATGTAGGTATCCGGTTCATTTTCGGCTTGCGTAAATATGACCATATTTCCCATTTCCGTTCACAACTTAAGTGGCTTCCAATTCGGCTTCGCCGTAAGTCTCACATTCTTGCCCTCCTCTATAGCATTCTTTTCAACCCCGCTACCCCTTGGTATCTTAAGGAGCGATTTAAATATTTGTCATCTTTACGATCTTCGCAAAATCATCTCCTTGCACCTGTTGCTTCTTCTTCCAAATTTTATAACACTTCTTTCACTTTTCAAGCGATCCAGATGTGGAATACTTTGCCGTTGGACGTTAGGTGTGCTAAATCTATTTATGTTTTTAAGAGTCATCTTAAGCAGCACTATTTATCGCTCCCTTAAACTGAGATGTCGATGTCGTGTAGTTCAGTAAATTTTTGGTTATATGTATGTATTTGTGTAGGTATATGTATAATTGTGTATATGTTTATTTGTATTTTATATTTATTTATTAGTATCTGTATCTTTGTATGAATCTGAAATGTTCATGTCTCTTTTGTTTTTCTTTCTGGCTTTAATTTATGATTTGTCTCATCTTCATGTGCACCACTTACTTACTCATTGGCTGTTTACTTTGCACCATCTCTACTACCTTAAGGTTGTCTGGAAGAGATCGCTTTTTAGCGATAAGACCGCCTGTTGTTTACCATTTCTCATACTGGTTTAGATTTAAGTGTCTGATGTTATTTTCTTTTGGTGTGCAATAAAGAGTACTTATTATTATTCTACACTTATTTATTTTCAATCTTAGGTAGGTTTTTTACAATATATATATATAAAAAGTAAAATACAAAATGCAAATACAAAATATAAACACATTATAAAAAACCTAACCTAGGGTGCCGCCGGCAGCGGGGCAGGGCTCAAGCTACCGGTGGTTAGGGTTGCACAGAGAGGAACCTCCTGACAATGCGGGCCGTGTCCAGGATTACTGCCTTCTGTATCTGACCCTTGATCCAGCTATCTAGCGAGAGTCTCTTAAGATGCTCGTCGAGACTCTTCGCTATAAGACCGTTTACCGAAACGACTATTGGCACAATGATCGTCGAATCAACATCCCACATGGCAGTGACCTCGTGAGCCAAGTCAAGGTACTTGCTGAGTTTGTCTTTCTCGGCCTTCACGAGGTTCTCGTCATGTGGGATGGTAATGTCGACGAGCATTGCTCGGCGCTTAGATCGATCTACCAGCACGATATCAGGCTTATTGGCTACAATAGTCCTGTCCGTGAGGATAGATCGATCCCAATACAGCGTGGCACGACCATTTTCGAGAACTGGCATCGGTACATACTTATAGTATGGCACCTCAGACCCCACAAGATCGTATTTAACAGCAAGTTGCTGGTGAATAATCCTGGCTACTTGGTTATGTCTGTGCAAGTACTCGCCCTTAGCAAGATGAGAACAACCGGACATGATATGCCTGAGTGACTCTCCGGGACGGCGGCATGCCCGACAAATGTCGACCGTACCGTCTTTCAGGATATATCTCCGGTAGTTGTTCGTCATGATAACTTCGTCCGCAATTGCACAGGAAAAACCTTCGGTTTCCCCGAAGAGATCGCCGAAACGTAGCCAGTTCACCGACGCGAGCAGATCCACATCGGGTCCTGTAAGGGCCTTGTAGAACCGCCCGTGTAGCTCCTTACTCTTCCATACGTCTTTGCGGTCTACGGTGCTAAGCACCGTTGGTCTGCGCCAGTTCTCGTTTGCCAAGGATAGAGGGGTGAGGCCTTTGTCTACTGCCACTACATCGCGATGTATCCCACACTCGTTGTTTAGGAAATACTCCCTGAGACTGCACACCTCGCGATTATGGAGGTCCTTGGCGTTTAAAAAGCCACGGCCCCCACACTTACGCGGGATGTACAGTCTCATTACTGACGAGCGTGGGTGTAGCATGCGATGTGTAGTGAGCGGCATACGGACCCTCCTATCCAGGGCGTCCAGCTCAGTCTGGATCCACCTTAGTATTCCAAAAGAGTAAGTGAGCAAGGGCATCACCCAAGCGTTGAAGGCGCGCGCCTTGTTGCCACCCGACAAAAGACTGTTAAGTACTTTTGTCAGGCGACAGAAAAAGCGCTCCTTCACTGCCTGCCTAATGTCCCCATCCGCAATACTCAATGCCTGTGACATACCAAGGTATTTGTAGGTTTCAGTTTCGGAGAGAGATCTAAGAGACATTGTCTCGGAAAGCTCTAAATTCGTGGAATTTACAACTTTCCCCCGCTGTACATGCATGACCGCACACTTGTCTACACCAAACTCCATTTTGATGGCGCTACTGAAAGTATCTGTAACTTTCAGTAGCTCCACCAGTTCCGGTCGTTTTGGTGCAAACAGCTTGAGGTCGTCCATGTACATCAGATGAGAAATGATCTCACCCCCTCTCCGAAGCCGGCAACCTAGTCCTGAATCCTTCAGCAGAGTGCTGAGTGGATTCAGGGCTAGGCAGAACCACAGTGGACTCAAACTGTCGCCCTGAAAAATACCCCTCTTAATCCTTATAAAGTCCTGCGGAGCAGGGCGGGCGTCTCGGCCGCCTGGTTGACAAAGGACTGTGGTCCACTGTCTCATACATGCGCCTAAGAAGGATCTTAGAGCTGTATCGACTTTATACAGCTCCAAAATCCTCTCGAGCCATGAATGAGGCACCGCTACCATAGGCCTTCTTGTAGTCAATCCAAGCGGCAGAGAGAGACCCCCTGCTCCGCCGAACTTGTTGACAAATGGTCGTGTCAATGAGGAGGAGCTCCTTAGTACCACGGGACCCAACCCTACATCCATTTTGAGAGAAGGCCAAAACGTTGTTCGCAACAATGTGCGTGTTAATTTTTGCTCTCAAAATAGATGTAAGGAGCTTGTACAGCGTAGGCAAGCACGTGATGGGTCGATAGTTTTTCGCTTCCGTGGTACTACCGGACTTGTAGAGCAAGATGGTAACACCAGTTGTTAAGAAAGATGGCAGGGAACCAAGCTCGAGGGCTTGTTGGAATTGTGTTGCCAGTCGTTCGTGTGAGCATCGAAACCACTTAACCCAGAAGTTGTGCAACCCGTCCGGCCCAGGACTTTTCCAGTTCTGAGTCGTACGAGCCGCACAACTCACGTCATCGGGGCTGATGGTAACAGCCCCCATGGCTTCGATGGGCTCACACTCGCGCTCGACAACATTCATCCACTCGCCCTCTGTGTGCTCGACTGGCACCGACCAGATACTACGCCAGAAATTACTCATGGCGGTTATTATTATTATTATCCTCGTATTTCACACTTACCATCTCTAACTAAGTAATATACCAAGAATATCACGTAATTCAGAAATAAACAATTTATAGTGCCTAGTTCTACTTCATCATTGTATCGGTAACACTGGTTCAGCTGAACAAAATATTGTGTTAACATTAACAATACTTCGTATACTTAGATATAAAAGTGAGCAATATACCAGTGAAAAAATTGTAGCAAGATCAAATATTTCTTAAATTGACGGAAACACATTGACATGGCAACTACAAGATGTAACGTTCCGTTCCAAGCACGGTTTGGTGCTGTTTGGTGAACTGAAAATAAACCTTCTTGGCGCATTAAAAATGCAAAAAAATCTTGTTTTGATGCGTTACATGGAATCATGCCTCTTTCCCATAGGGCTTGACAGAGACCACTTCTCTAGTAATAGCAATTATGATAGGAGATTTGCATACCTTTTGCTTCGGCAACTTTCATTTAAATTCCTTATACATGCTCGTCGGTTTATTGTACTCCTGACCTCGCCCTTCTTTAAAACGTCTTCTACTTAGTCTACGAATGTCCTCCTATGCCTTCCTCTTCCAACATTTCCGATCGCACTCGCTTCATATATACTTTTCGTTAATCTTGTTTTATTCATCCGTTCAACATGACCAATCCATCTCAACATGCCTTTTCTATCTTAGTCACCACATCTTTCACATCGCAACGTTCTCTAATCACACTATTCCTAATTCTATCACTAAGTTTTTTCTCTGGCACACTTTTCAAAGCTCTAATTTCTACCGCATTTATTCTATTTTTGTGCTTTTTTTGCCATACCAAACTCTCACTGTCATACTAAGTGTCGGTACCAATACTCCCCTATGTACTGCCAGATATGCCTTCTTTGACACTTTCTGACAATTCATAAAGGTGTGCAAAGCTCCATTTACCGTATTTCCCGAATTTATTTTTCCTTTCATAGCAAACTTTGATCCCAGATAAGTACACAAAAACTTTCTTAACATCAATCAAGATATCACAGTGTGTCACGCTTTCATCTTTCTCGAAAACCATCATTATTGTCTTGCTAATATTAACTTTCATTCCCTTTCTTTCCAATGCTGCATATATTGCAGCTAACCATCACCTGCAACTCCTCAGCTGTCGATGCTACTATTACTGAATCGTCAGCATAAAGGAGACATTTTGAATAGTAAGTAATTAATTCTTAGTTAATAGGTGCTTACTTTATTTTAAATCTCTCAGTCAACTATCCAGAAATACGTTGAACAGCGACGTTACATTAAATATCTTTGTATAATACTTTTGTTAAAGTTAAACCAATCGGTGTAGGCGCCACTGGAATATTTAACAGAGATAACAGGGACGACACTACACAAAAATTATAACTGGGTCTCTAACTAGCTCAATTTTTCTAAAATCTCCATATAGCCTATTTGAACAACCCCGGTTGCGTTAAGATTTCACCTTATTTGTATGCAACGCTGAAGACGTTAGATGCAATTTTAACTTAACTGGAACCGGGTAATAATGTAATGATAACTGAAAGTTTGTACGGAACTCTCGGTGCGCGTGTCGGACTCGCACTTGGCCGGTTTTTTTGTCGTTTGCCACCCACCACTGGTAAAGTGAACTGCCTTAAACCAATGCTACTGAAATATATTTATAGCGGTTCTTACATTTTCTTGACTTGTTTATAATTGGTACAAAGCGCCGAAACTTCGAACCTCGGCCATGTTTTATTCATACAAAATAGCTACACTTCATTAAAATTCAGCGCGCGGTTTTATGATACCTTTCTCTATGCAGTTTTGCTTGACCCTTTGTAGTATAGTATTGCGGTTTTAGTTATGTCTAATCCATTTACAGCAAACAATACCATAGTGTGCTAAACCACAGAACACTAAAATTACCATATTGTAAGAAGCCGTTACAGCCACCTTGAATGTTCAATACACTATCGACTTTATCTCCATGAACAATAGATTACGAGTGCACCAAAACAAAAGACTTCCGTACTTCCTAAATAGTCTGCCCGAGAACATCCGTCATGAGCCAGCAAACCCAGAAAATAGTTGCTGCAGATGCTTAAGTGACATGATTTAATTTAAAGTTAGCATCAAGTAAATCCGTCTATCTTATAATGCAGAGATATTAATATTGTATTTAAATAATAAATAATTATAGGTACTATTATATTATTAGTACCTACAGACAGGGGCGTATTTACCCTAGGGCCAAGGAGGCCATGGCCCGGGGCGGCAAACAGCCAGGGGCGGCATAGCAACCCTCGGTGCGCGAGTCCAACTCGCACTTGGCCGGTTTTTTCCGTTAATTCTGGGGCGGCGAAACTTATTGGCCCAGGGCGCCAAATTTCAAAATACGCCCGTGCCTACAGAGACTCGTACTTGCAGTCAAACTGTACAAGTTTTGCAGGGAACTGTCTTAAAAATAAGAATTAGTTATATGCTTCGTTTAGTAAATAAAATATAAAAAAAAGTGACTCTACCTCCATGAAGAGTGTACAATAAAGTACCCGGCGATAAATAATGTATATCGATCTTTGGAAAGAGAATCACAGAGTACTTTGTTATATGAGACAATTGATTACAACGATTTCCGAATACAGACGATTGTCCATCAATTATTGTATTTATTTAGTGACATACCATCTATAATATTATAAAGTTGTAAAAATGAAATGTCTGTACATTGAAGATATTTGCTACTATACTATTGGATTCACAATCACATATGTATTCAAAACACTACAGTCTATGTTTATGTAGAAAAGACTATTTAATTGACATCCCGTGGTTTCGAGCTGTTTATTTATCACACGTGGTCATTATGGTATTGGATTTTCCCGAATCCCACGTCTCTTGTCGATATTTACATCACTAGGTCACTAGTGATGTAAATACCGACAATGACGAAGTCACTCAAACACGTGCTCCGCTAGAAGCCTTAGATTAACCAGTCTTCGTAACCGTACCCACACTAGATTGCGAAGATTGAATTCATGTACACACTGATGCTATGTATGTTAGACCTACACCTAACTATCCTATCAAACTCATAGACGAACGACTGACATTAAGAAAACGGTTATTACCAACAGATATTGAGTTCGTCGGGATTGCCAATCGCCGGGCGTAATAGCCCCGTGATCGTCGGATATTGCCATTTCGTTACTTTTTTTGGGTACGGTTTAAGCTGGAAGTAAGATAGAAGGGAACAATAGATTCATGGGAACACAGGGAAATCCATACCTCCTTACCATATTATAAATGCCTAATCGTTTTTTATTATGTTGAGGGGTTGGTTTTCTCATTTTGTAAGGCACTTTAGGCACTACATGGCAATGGCCGGTGATTTTTAGGGTATCATAAAAGGCAAAACGGATCACTTAAGTATAAAATCACTCACGAGTCCCCAGCGGGATGTCGCTGATAAAAGCTACTTTTATTTTGTACATGCATATGTTACTTTTTTATTTTATATATAAAAACTATTAGTTAAATTAAAATCTTGTTGTAACGTTAGCCTACTTTGAATAAAGAAATTTTTGACTTTGACTTTGTCATATATATTGTTTGAATGTTATGTTTTCGCCAGAATGAAGGTGTGGCTCCTTAAAGGGATTCTAGGACATTAAGGCTCTACTTATCATCCCGTTTAAGGAGAAGGTGCACAAGACATTACATGACTATCTAGTTGCAATAAAGTCACACTAGTCAGAAGTTTATCTAAAAGGACCCCTAATAAACAAAATAAGAACATGCTGTCTTTACAAAGGCGAGACTAAAGCCTTTTTAGGCTTCCGTCAAAAAGATAAAACGGAACCCTTATAGGATTATTTTAACGAATACCTAAGGTATTATTATTATTTTAATCTTAATTGTTTTATATACTCTGACATTTAGAATTTTATTCTAGACACATTCTAGTTTTTTTATTTTTTTTATTGACAATCCTTTTGGTATTTATTTTATTGATAATTTTAATTTTTAAAATGATGATTTTATCAATAATATTACACTTAGGTTAAATGATTTGATTAGGTTTTTCTGGGTTTTCCTAATCCTTGCAGCAAATGTTGGATCATATTGTATTTCTCCCAGCAAACATTCACTCTCATGTAACTGACATTTCGAAAGTGCTTGTAACTAGGCCTACTTGAATAAAGAATATTTTGATTCGATTTGATTGATTTGGATCACAAGATCCTTTTTCTCAGGAACGTGTGAAGATATCAAGCTGAAATGAACATCAAATATTTATTTCTGCGGTCCCTTGAAGCAGTAAATAAATCAAGTTTCTAAGTGAACGCAATCCAAAGATATAGTAATTAAAAAAAATGTTTCTATACAAAAATTCCATCCATGAAAAACCTATAGAATGTTGTCCTAGAAACCTGAAATTTGGTATGAATGTAGATGCTCTTATAGCACAACCCTCGAAATAAATCTGAAAATCTTAATTTTGTATGTCTGTCTAAGTCAGTAACCAATATAAAATGACCCCACACCGCGTAAATGTGCGTAGGAGTACGGCTCTTCTCACACTCGAGTTTTATAGATACGGCCGTTTTTAGCGTAGGTATATTTTGTACGGAACCTTCAGTGCGCGACTCCGACTCTTACTTGGGCGGTTTTTTTAGAACCGAACCTTGAGCTGGGTAAAGGCCTATCTTAACTAGTAATCGGATTCAGTGGGGGATCACACACCCACAAACTTGAGTTCAATACCATACGCAGCCACTTGTAGTGTAGTGAGTGGGGTGGGAACGCAGTGCGCAAGGCCTGGCATAAGGACTGAGGAGGTGAGTTCAACCGGTTTAACCTGACTGAAAGCGTGGGAGAGAAAGCGAAAGATTCGGATATGGGATGAAGGAGAAATAAGTATATAAGGGAGAGAATCAAATGACTGACTGATCGCTCTCGCCGTCGTCGGGGCCGACGCTAGCCTCATTGGCACGAGCGCTTTTTCAACGAGCGTTAAAAAAACGTTGAAATGTTACCAATTGATACCCATGTATTTTTTCACACGACAGCGGTTTAAAAGCTCGGCGCTTTTTTATCGAGCACTGTTGGATTTTCTACGTTAAGCGTTCGGACGTTAAATCGAATTGAGGGTGTAGAACTCACGCGTCGGGTTTTAAGGCGACGCTTTTTAAACTCTCGTGCGAACCGGGCCTAAGACATCGTCCGATATGTTCGCAGTAGCCATCCTTTCGATGGCTGCTGTGATCTCCTCGTCCAGATCAGAGAGCACGCGATGGTTCCTACGAACAGATTTCGCTATCTCTCATAGTTTCTGACTTCTCCATAAGTCCATACTGACCCATTTGGATTGATCACCCTGTATTTTGCGCTTTGGAAGCTACAGACTATTTGACGCTGACTGTACAGTAGTATAGTAGACAACGTTGTTATTACATCAAATAGAAATGCAGATTGATGCGCCGCGTTGTTCTGCGGTAATTAATAAACAGATTCCATTTGAACCGGATATCGAACTGAATTAATAATGGCTGCAGTAATACGGATTGAAATAAATTACATTATATAGCTCAGCTCAACGCCAGCTTTAATGATCTAGTTTGCGTAGGGTTATGAATAATAGATAACGTTTTCTACGTGCATGCTGCTTTATGACATTTATGTAGATACTATGAACGGAAAATCTGTCTACCTAAACCACAATTTTCCATGAATGAAGTTCTTGTATAACAAACGTTATCTGTATATAAGTTGGCAGTTGGCACTTTTTAGGTTGGTTCCGTACCAAAAAGGTATAAAAGGAACCCTTATGGTGCGACTCTGTCTGTCTGTCCGACTATTAAAGCGCCATATCTCAAAAACGACTTATGCTACCTGTTTGAAATTTAAAATATAAACATGGTCAGCCCACATGCATTGCACAGGAAATATTTAAAAATATATTTTTATTTAAAAAAAAAAAGACGAATATGAGGGGGGTAAAAATTAAAAGTCTAGCTACTGGATCAAATGGGGTATCATATGAAAGGGCTTGGCCTGCACATTGTCGAATTTTTTTTTTTATTTTTTTTATTGTGATTAATGTTTGTTTTATTAAGGAAAATGTGAAAAAAACACCATTACCCCTTTATCTCCCAAGTTTACCAGTCGAAAATTTTGAAATTTTCACAATTTGTATTAATAAACATAAATATTACACGAAAATTATAGGCTGTCTCTAACTAGCTAATGTTTTTTTTAATTTGCAAAAACCTATTTGAACAACCCGGTTGCGTTAAGTTTGCAGCTGATTTGTATGCAATGCTATAGATATCAGGTGCAAACTTAACTCAACCAGTACCGGGTAATAATGTTAGGGTAAGTAAAAATTTGTTCAGAACCCTCGGTGCGCGAGTCCGACACGCACTTGGCCGGTTTTTTTTAAACGTGTGGCGGCCATACTATTTCTAATCTTAACTATTACAGAGTTATATAAATAAAAAGTCTACTGGAAGAGATCCCTTACAGGGATAAATTCGCCTTTGTACATATCTGTGATTGTAAATACATTTTTTTGTATTGATTTATGTGCAGTAAAGTGATTACATACATACATACATACATAAGTCTGTACATTGAAGATATAAAAAAGATTCCGACATTCCGACGAATTGAGGACATCCTCCTTTTTTTGGGAGTCGGTTAAAAATAGTGATACGGACTATTTGAAGGTTACTGAATCGAAAAATATATTATTTTTTGAATATTTGTATGTGTCGTTGTGGTTTCATCGAATTCATTACGTAAAAACGGCTAAACGGGTTTAACTATTTTTGATACACAGGTAGCTGGGGCATAAACTATAATATATTATCTTGAAATAGTTCGTATCCTTGGTTTTCTAATATCTTAAAGATAATAGAAAACAAAGGATACGTACAGATATTTAATTTTTACAACTTTATAAAACTGTACCTAGTTGTTAACTTGCTTGTTAAATGCTGGACTTATACTTATAGTATAGCCCTCGGAAGAAAGAACCGGCCAAGTGTGAGACTGACTCGCGCACCGAGGGTTCCGAGTGCTTAAGAGTTTCCAGTGTCTAATAAGAGTTACGCTTCAAAAGCCGAAATTCGATTTTAGTTTCCATTCCCACAGACAATTTGTTTCTGTCAGACACTACTATATTTTGATCCATTTGCATTCCACGTAGCGATCGAGCGAGCGGCTGCGTAGCATAAATATATTGCCGCCGAGCGTCGTAGTAGCTATGTACTACGTGCTACGAACTGTACTTTGAAATCCTTGCCTATGTTTATCTGAAATTGTGTTTGTTGGTTTCTCCTGACCCTGACAGAAGACGTACCAAAATACGGTGGTTGATAGTTATTCACAATAAACGACTATGACATACGGCGCTGAGACGTGGTCACTCACAATGGGACTCATAAGAGGGTGATTCTTGAAAGGCCAATTTTTGACCTACCAGACGTAAAAAGAACCCGTAGAAGTAACATATTTGACCTTACTATTTTTTTTTACATTAAATTACGAGCTCATCTAACTGGGACACGGTGTTTTTTATGTTTAAAGTGAATGAGAAAAAATGGCCTGCGAATGATGAAAATATCATTTGCAAGCCACTTTTTCTCATTCACGTGTCAGCTAAACTTCAAAGTCCTGTATTTTCGTATCAAAATGACCGACTACTTAATTATAAGCATATTTATCGAATAGGCATCAACTATTCGATAAATATGCTTGTAATTAAGTAGTTATTCATAATTTTATAAAATAAGATCAAAATTTATTACAATAAAAAATGACACGTGAATGAGATGAATAATCGAATTTTCAAGAATCTCCCTAGAAGGCGCAAAGTCACTCAAAAGGCAATGGAGCGAGTTTTGCTCGGGGTCGCCCTTCGCGATTGCAGAATGCAGGCTTACGAGCTGGCCTGCGAGTGTGTTCTCAACCCGGGTGAAGGAGGATATTGCGGATGTCAAGCACCGTCGATCTAATAGGTCTGCAGTTTGCGAACATGTTATTGAGAAACCAAAGTATTCAATTAAGTTTGATAATCCTTGTATCCTCCCAGAATGCTACGCGAGGCTGAGGAACAAGCAAGACACAGAACTGCAAAACCTTTATTTTCGAACGGTGTGAACGATTTGAATTTCGAAACTCTTCAAAAGTAGTTTGTTCTAAAAGTCTTTGTTTCTAAAATAATATAATTTTTAACGAGGTAGTCTGGGAGTTTTCTTTTTAGCGTTTCTTTCTCTTCAGTCATTTTATGAAACGCTGCTGGTAGTTTATTTTAAAATAAAATAATTAAGCCCTTCTAGCACATGTGCAACTGTCTTTACACATTAGACACATCTGGCATGTATGTACATTTTTTTATTTGTTTTCTCAAAATGGGTAGTTTGCACAAATAGCAACTTTAAACTTTAACATAGGAAAATATATGCTTTCTCAATCAACCCCGTGAACACTATAAATACGCGTTATAATCCGTTTAAAATGTTTTATTTAAATCAGTTACAAATATCAAAACTCAAATAATTCCAAAGATAATTTAAATATTTCCGTTATCCATTCCTACAGAAAAGGTTCTATCCGAAAGGCCCGATAATAAATTACCGTGATTAGCTGAATTGCGCGAATTCTGAATTTTAGGCGAGTTTCACGCTTATTATTAAACGGTACAAAATACAATCACAACAAAAACCAGATTGACCTACCTTTAAACAAACTTGGGGATTTGAAGATCTAACAAAATGGTCGAATTAAACGGCCACCGCTTCCATTTGTGACGTTAAGTATACAAAATTATACGCGAATGTTATCTATTCATTTGCATCTATTCATCAGGTTCAATAAAATCGAAATTTTACCTAGGTTTGGTTTAATTGTTGCTTGTTGAATACATATACCTACATTAATAATTTGTGCATTTCTTCGGAAGCTACGTATAAAGTACGTCCGTACGTACCCTCATTTTTACCACGCACATTGCAAGTTGTGGAGGAACCTTACCCCTGAGGTATTTCCAATACGCTATAACATGGGATATTTCAAGAAGCGAATTAACAGGGCTCTCAAAGGTTGGCAAAATATGGGCGATTCCTCCAGTGTCGCACATATCAATGGGCGACGATGACTACTTTCTATCAGGTGGCTCGTCTGCCCGTTTGCCACTCGTTAAATAAAAAAAAAGTAAATCAAATCCATAGTATTTTGTCATGGGTATATCAAATAAAACAAGAGCATTAAAATACAGTCTTGGGCTTGCAGACATTTCCTCTAAGAACATTAAAATATAAAGTAATTAAAAACGATATTAAACTACTCACTTTGTAACTCATAAGAATCAACTGACGAATTTATTAGACTAAAACTCGTAAATACTTTCCTCTAACTTGTATTACAGAAGCACCTTACGCAATTCTTCCGACAAGTTTAATACTGTGAACTTTTTGACTTTTTGCAAAAGTTTGCACAATTGTGGTTCCTTTAGGAACCGGCATACGTAGATATCGCCATTATCCGTATCAACTTCCAAGCGCTTTAAGATTTCCTCCATCTGTGCCACGTAGGGAGTCACCTTCTCTTCAGGAAGCAGACTAAAATGCCACGGCAAACAGATTTGTAGTACATTCCAGATCACTTTCTGACTTACGGCGTAGGTTAACGTAGAGTCTTCTTTAGGTGACTCTGCCTTGTGTTCATCTTCAACCATTTCCTTCTCCTGAGGTTTTTCCTCAACGATCTCATCCTCTTTACAAGGTGAGCAAATGTAAGTGGCTCGCACCTCAACAGCTGACTGCACTTTACTTTTACTTTGCGCGTTAAGGCTCCTTTCTCTGGATATGCGTGCACTTTGCGACGCCTGTTCACCCTTCTTAGACTTCGGCGTCACGCCTTTACCTTTTTTAGATTTCTTATCTTCAACGACTGGTTCTTCATATTGCATTTCAATTATAGTTGTGCCCTCGCATATATCTATAACGTTGACAATAACTTTATCAAGAAGATGATTAGTACACTCTAATGCGCAGGCGAGGCAGGCGTCTCTATATTTTTTATGTTTGATCAAATTGCAAACAACTTCATTACATTCATCATCTGAAAAACATACCTTTTTTCCAACTGCAATAGATAGAGCTGATACGAAGCCTTCGATAGGATTCGGATTTTTACAGAAAGCTAAAAGGAATGCTGAGTAATTCATATTATCTGGAGATGTTTCATACAGCTCGAACAAAAACTGCTTAATAAGATTTTTTCTTAGCTGTGAGCATGGGTCGTCAGGGTCAAAGTCTCGCTCGAACCAAAGTTCTGTGTTTGTGAAATCTTTCCTACCGATGAGTTCTGTGGAATTTCGATCAACACAACGGAAATCGTGACGCAAATCCAGCAACTCCTCCAGAGTCGGGAATCTTAAATTTGAACAGTAAATCAGGAAATCTCTCCAATCAACGTATGCGGTATCCCCAAATACAAGAAACACTAATTTAGGCACTTGCTCTGGGTCCAGCCGCTTCCACAGTTCTGGCACGAGAGACCCATCGCACGTTTCTTGACCAAAGATAACAAAGTCCTGTAAGAGATAGATGAACGCTTGTTGGAGTGCAATACCGGTTGGAGCTACTATCTTGAACTGCGAATTCAAACGCGCCAACTGAGCTACTTTGAACTCCATATCCGTCACGTAATCATCAACAGCAGGTTCAGCTGGCGGCGTTGTGGGTGGGAACTGTAGGAGATTAGGGTCAATAACAAACGTGTCGTGTTCTAAAATAAGACTTTCAGCAATTTTTCGCTCATTCTCGACAGCCAGCTGAAGATACTTGCAAAGGCGATCCACGGCTTCAATTTCATTCATGTAATATGTGTCTATTTCGTTCTGAACTAGCATAAAAGTTTTATTAATCATGTCACTGAATAATTTCATGTCCTGGTAGCACTTATACTGGAGGGCTGCAATACGTAGGCTGGCTCTGTACATTTCTCCATTGCTGCCCATCGTCCATTCCTCAATACATTTTAAGGCATTTGTCTTGAATACTTCCTCTGATGTGACCGATACTAAAGAGGTAGAATCCTCTTTTTTCTTAGTAACTGACGCTAATTTTCCAATTTCATTATATTCTTTTGAGATAATGGAGCGATAAGAGTCATTAGTATCTTTAATTACTTTGAGGGCAAACTTAGCATTATTTTCCAAAATTAAATTAAACGGATTATTACTATAGTCTATTTCAACATTTTTCAACTGTAATTCAAGGAATGCTGCTTTCAACTGTCGAAATACTTTGTCTTCTCCGCTTTTCTTGCTTCCCGTATCATCTGACTCTCTGTTTATTTTGGTCAAATCTTTACTAGAAAGCCTGTCATTTGGCGGTAGATGTTTTATTTGTGCGAAATAGAAGTCATGTAGAGCTTGAAAGGTTAGTATTGACCTAAAAATGAACCTTATATTACTATTCATAACAATAACTAGTTATTCGTACCAAAAATCGTAATCATTTTTATCCCTTTATAAAACCTCATTCATCATAATGAAAATGAGAAAGTGTGCCTATTGGTTTGTCCTGTTATGCCGGGTCTACGGATCAACATTATTTTATGCACAAAAAGACAGATTCGGACCGCAGAGTATAGACTAGTTCTTATCCGAAAAGAGGCATAGTTTCATAAAAACAAGCATAACTACCTTTGCCACGTGGGCGAGGCCGGGGGTAAAACTTCGATGCTGTATAGGGGTGTAATTAAATTATGCAAGTACATGTCTAGATCGAATTAATTTAAAACTTACTAATTTACTTACCTATTTAGTTCAGTTTGCATGCATGATATGTATGAATTAACCATAGAAGTCAGCTCTTCCATAGTCCAATTGTCCATAATAAGTGCCTGCCTTTGCTGTTCAGCGCGTAATTTCCTTTCGTCGCAAATATGATAAAGCTTATTCTGTAAATCTTTCACTCTACAATGCCATTCGTTTTTTGTGACTCCAAGAGTTCTCCAATCATTTTCAAACTCATTGTACTCTTTTTGAAATTTGCACACCAAGTCTTGTTTAGTTGATGGCAATGTGATGATTTGGTCCATCTTATCTTTTATGAATCTCACGTAAAGTGCCAAACAGTTCATTTGCAAGCGTATGGCAAGAAATAACTGTTTCATGTCGTGAAGGTATATGTGTTCAACTTGCTCCCAACATGTAGCCAATGCTACTCCAATAATTTGAGAGATTGGAATCATACCGTAATCCCAATCTTCCTCTCCGGCCAAAACATTCACTTCTTCTAAACATTCAGCATGTCCAGAATTTTCATCAACGGCTCCCTCGCATGCTATCAAAGTATCATCTAGCGACATTTCTGAAGAGGGATCTTTGACGACATTTAGATCTGACTTTGATGTTTTTTGTTTAAATTGACTACTCCTTGATTTGGCTCCTAATCGATCCTTTGATTTACCGCCATGTGACGTTTCGGGCTTAATTATTTTAGATTTCGTTCTCTTGTCAATTGCGGATGGAAAATCAAGATTGAGTAACACATTTTCACCAAACAATTGATCAGAACATGATGTCACAGATATAATACAATCCACATCCCCAATAATGTATTTGCATATTTGTGCTAAAAAATCTTTTTCAACAATTTCATAGTACATACTGTAATTAATACCCAAAATGGAGTAAAATCTGTCTATGAGCTCTGAATTGTCGTCAGTTAAATCCCAAATAATGGGTTCTTGGAGAATATCTTCCGTCTCTTTTAAGTGAATATAGCAAGAGAAGTAGCTTTCAAATGGTTTATCAATATCTCTTTTATGAGGATTATTAACTAATCTAGATATCCGGACTTCCTTATATTCATCATTGTCTTCTTTCAGATGACTGGCAACAGCTTGTTCTAAGTAAATGTCATCTTTATTCACTAAGCTTTCCTCGCCTGGAGGGGCTCGCCCAGAGAGTACTTCCTCTAAAATTTGTGTTTCTCGATATGAGTTTGGATAGTTTATTATAACAAACCCTTTTATTCCGGTTTGGGCTTTTAAATATTCCACGATCATTGCCGCCAACAAATAATCTGTTAGGGCTTCACCACCACTAAGAGCTTGATATGCATACTTCCCCAAGTCTGCTGATGTTGATAATACTATATCTTCCTCAGGGATTGTCTTGGGAGTTTGTGTTTGTTTAGCATTAGGAGATAGTGCACCAATCACAGGAAGAGATTCTTGATTTTTACTTACAATATCATCGTCTGTTTTCATTAACCTAATGAGATCTTTTTCTGGCTCTTCTTGTGCAGCGGCGAGAAACTTATCAAATGATAATTCAATATCTGTACAACCGATCATTTCAGTCTTAAATTGCCTAAGGCAGTAGTTTATAACCGCCTCAAGTCGAACAACGTGAATGCCTCTAAAATCTAACAATGTCTGCATGGGAGTGGTCAAAGCCCTGTCCGGGAGGTCACGCAAAAGAGCTTTCGATGTGAACTGGGGCAAGTCAGCGGGAGGCCTTGCCGGTGGATATGGGTATTTAATTTCAAGTAACGTATAAACAAGATGACCTAGTATTCTGGTGCCAAGGTATTCAACTTTATGTTCTTCAGACTCTGGATCGTAATTGGGAATTAAATTGTCTAAGTTCCAAGGTCCAGTATAATTATGGTATTCTATGAATTCACTGTCATTCAAAGCCTCTTGCCTGTCCAGTTCTAGCCTAATTATTTCTTCGAACTCTGGGAGCAATTCTTCTTCAAACCCAGGTTCTTTAAGTAAGTCCTCCGTTGGTTCTAATATTTCGAATATTGGTTGTTTTTTGAAATATAGCATTTTCCACTCATGTATATATTGTTCGGGGATATCATCACCAATGAGTTTTTTAAAATAGGCGTACCTTGTCGCATAATCAACTATAGATAGCATAGTCTCATAACAAATTTCATAGTAGTGTTGTCGTTTCCTTTTCATTTTTTCATCGTACAATCTCTTATGCAACATATTTTGTCGAGATTTCTCAAAATCGATTTCGGTTACTTCGGAACGGATTTGCTCTTTAATATTATCGAGATACTGTTCGAATTGTTGTTTCCTTTGTTCAGCGAACTCTTTTTCAGCTTGGACTCGGTTTTGAAACATATTTCTCGCTTGTTGTTTCGTTTCCATTATTTGTGTACACATTTGCTTTTCAAATTGCGACAATTTTAATACTTTCTTAGCGAGTTCGGCGTCATGTTTTGATTCTTCTTCGTTGATTGACATGTTCCACATTGAGCTGCTGAGCGCATTTGTCATTTGTTTTTGAAATTCTTCCGAATCTGCTTTCTTATTTAATCTGGTATATAGATTATCCATATAATTTTGAGCCCATTCAGAATCTATCAGAGCTTTTCTATCTTCAGCCGCTTTAGTTTCCATATCTACAAGCTCTTCGTAAGTATAGTTTTTAATTTTACATGGATATTTCTCAGAAAAAATATCCATATCTTTTTTGTCCTTAGACGAGAGCTTTTCCGAAGTCTTTTTAGAAGACTGGTAATAACACGGCGTCTTTTTCTCTTGTATATTACGCAGTGTCCTGGCATATTTGTGCCGCATATAATCAAATCTCTCTTTGACTTCATCAGACTTTTTTCTTTGCCATTCAATAAATTGTTTTTCATCTAGTAAAGGTTTCGACAAATAATCGACAGCAGGCTCTTCTTTTTCGTCAACTTCATCAACTGTGAATCTATTTCCCAATTTTTTGACCAAACCGGAAACCATTTTTCTTTCTCGTTTTATGAAGTCTATACGATCCATTTTATCCAAATGGAGAAAGAGCTGATAAAAAAGCCTTAATAGGGTAGTTCCTTTACCTTCCATCATATTCATTACGTCGATATCAGTCAAATTGATCTCTAGTCCCCGAAGCCATTCCTTCAAGTATTTCCAATTGTTTTGAATCTCATCTGTAAAGTTGCTAGGTCTGATAAGAAAATGTTTTTCCTCATTGATAACATTGTAGCTGAGAAGAACACCAGCTATGACGTGCCCATCTTTCATCATGTTACCAAATTCTTCAGCATTCCAAACAACCTGCCTTTGAAGTCTCTCCGTCAACCATTCTTTCAGTATCTCAGCCATTTTTGTAAGTTTATCGGTATATTGCAATGTTACAGCATTATCTCAGAAATATTTGAAACAAACTTGAAGTTTAATTGACATTAAATTGACAACAGTACACATTTGTCAATACATTGTTTCGAAATACAAAGAGATTATAAACACCACGTAATTAAATTTATTACATACCTTCTTACAATATTGTACCATTAATTTTCTTTATTATTTGATGTGTGGCCTTTTCGGTTAAAATCTCAAGTCGGAGATCGAATTCGAGATCAAAATTGTAAACAAATGGGTTGCCACCATAAAAAATTTAACGCAAGCGGTGGTTAATAAAATCATTGAAATACTCATAAAAACTTACCATATTCAGAGTTAAATAGTACCGTATGAGTAGTTAAAAATATTTTTCAAGTTAAACAGCAAATATTCTGTTTTTCTATTACATATTTGTGTAGTTGAAATAAAATATACGGAGAATTAATTTATACCACTGGTATCAGATCAGAAGTTGTGAATGTGAACATTTGGTATAGTAATAAAAATAATAACCAGTTTCTTTGTAATTTAATTTTCAAATATTCTGTGACAACATGCAGAAAAGGGAGCGTTCAAGTACCTATTACGTAACCAAGTTGTAAAACATTAGGATGTGTTACAGGGGCGGGAGGAGGTGTTTGCTCACACATGTATTAAAAAGTTATTTTTCTCAAATGACCACTTGAACATTTTAGATAACATGGTCCCTACTTGGAGGTTACGTAACGTTGTTGAGAGGGGGGTCAAAAATTGCGTGACGTAATACTTGCTCCCAAAGACATACTTTAGACCATAAGGCTTAAATCGATGAATGTCATAGCCAGGGGCCATTTTATTTTATCCGTCAGTCCATCACACGACATTCGTAATTCGTTGTCTGACCTTTGTCGAATGAATTATGCTTCTCGTTGTTTGTACTTTGTTATTGTTGCATTTAAACAAACATTTGGTTGGGTAGGTTTGGTTGGTGCATTTAAATAAAGTTTGGATATAAAAAAATAAGATAACAAAGATGATTAACCCCTGGCACGCTACTTTGACGTTGACAGTTGTTTGTTTACATTTTGATCTCGAATTCGATCTCCTACTGTAGAAACCTGTTCACCGACTTTCGAGGTAAGTACTTAAGATGATGATGGAATGTGGACGCTCATCTAGCTATAGGCAAGTGTGTGCTTCATGTGCTACCGATACCGTTTATCGCCAACATAGTTAATTCTCTTTTCTTAGTCCTTTGCGTCACTGGGATCGGTCGTTGCTAATATACCTCATTCCCGAAATACCAGATTTTGCAAAGTACCACATTCTTGATTTATGCTACCAATCCATACCAATATTATAAATGCGAAAGTGTGTCTGTCTGTCTGTCTGTTACCTCTTCACGCTTAAACCGCTGAACCGATTTGCATGAAATTTGGTATGGAGATAGTTTGAGTCCCGAGGAAGGACATAGGCTACTTTTTATCCCGGAAAAATACCCTTATCCGCGATAAACGAATTTAAGGCGGACGAAGTCGCGGGCAGAAGCTAGTGTTAAATATAGTATACAAGTTTTTTCCCGCGACTTCGTCCGCCTTAAATTCGTTTATCGTGGAATAGGGTATTTTTCCGGGATAGACAGACAGATAGACAGACAGACAGACAGACACACTCGCATTTATAATATTAGTATGGATTACCAAAATACCATCAGTATAGGACATTCTAGGTATCATAAAACGATTTAGTTCCTGCCTTTCAATTTTAAAACCATGGCAACTTGGTGTGACGGGAATGTGGTAAGCTATGAGTGTGATATACCTATTGATAAAACGATATTTTGCTAGTTGTGGTATTTCGGGAATGCAGTATATTAGCAACGAGCGACTGGGATGAAAATGCAACGTCGCCAGGTACAGTAACCAAACAATTCATACAGAGACCTTACTCACCAAAGAGAATATAAACACTACGTTATAAGAGACGGCACTTCCGTACTTTAAAGCGAGCTCAAAAACAGAAGCATATCATGCCAACCACATAAAAAAAAACACTAGTGTTGTATGAGATTTTTGGTTGTTCTATCGACATAGTGATGTAATAATTCCATGATGTGATAAACCTTCGAATGCCAGGCTAGGCATAATATTGATAGTAAGTATTTATTATTTAAATATATATTTTTGAAGCCCCGTTGTGTTGCGATAACTCGTAGATCGTCACAAGCATTAAGTTGAAAATTCATTCATTCATTGTAAAAGGTTTATTTATTTAAAGATGAGACTATTATAGCGTAATAAAATACATAGTAGGTTCATTATTTTTCCGGAGCCACTTTGACACTTAGTTGTACGAGGGATCGAGAGTCTCACTCGCGTTTAATGACACGTTGTAGACTGTTTTTCACTTATATAACCAGAAAATATTAAAACAAATTAAAAGTACAAACTTAACCCTTTACTCACCTGACGACGGTTTGGCCACGTCAAAATGTAAGGACGACGCGTGGACGAGCTCGCTGCTGACAACGCTATGGCGTCCCAGCGAGGCCTTATACTTGCTAGAAGGAGGACGAATAGAAGGTGCTAAACTGCATATTGTGCTAGCCTTTACCTAACGTTACGGCAACAATGCCCGGGATAAGTGGGATACACGAAGCTAGTGTTTCAAAGTAATATACATTATATATATATAGCTAGTTATGACGTCACTTACTCTGGCTTAAAGAACAAATAGGGGCCACCAGACGGTCAGAAATGTTTGCCGACGTTTGTTTGATGATGTGACGCGACACGTGTGGCCACATTATTCGTCCTATTGCGAATACGAATGCCCTTCGCACCGCTGTCGGTAAATTGCCACACATCAAAGGGTTTTGTCACGACAAAGTTCATGCGGTGGGCTACACTTCGAGCTCTTCACGTTCCAGATTATCGCGACATAGTGAAGTCTTTTTTATGTGACAACGCGAACACAAATCTTCGCCTTCAAGTCTGGCCGTAGCATTAATGTAAGAAAGGGATGACAAACATGTCAAGCTCGTGGATTGGTTTCAGCGAGTGTATACATCCGCCATTTAACAATATAGCCATACTGCTTTCGCTTTCAAACCACGTTATATGATTAAAAACATGATAAAAAAATAGGATTAGCTTTTATTATAAATCTGAAGATTGTTTTTTAAATACATAACGTTTTATTTTTCTGTGATTATTCAGATAAATAACCCTGTAGGTTTTGAGCTCTAGCAACATTGCGTTTTTATTGTCATTCATTCGTTATTTATTATGACTTTTTTGTGATGTTTATTTTCACAATAATTTCGGTGCAAATGTCCTAGCATTGATCCAAATTGAAAAACAGCATGAAATACATAGTCGTTCAAAAAAGTGTGTGTAAAAGTGCATAGTTGGAGTACAAGATAACCTTGTCACGAACAGCCTTGGTAATCTATTGCTGCGTCGTTTGCAGAATTCTCGCTACCACATGAATCTGAACAACTTGGATAAAGCATTGCACGATTTGGGCATGCTTAGTGCCATAACGGAGGCACGGCGGGACTATTTGCACGAGTCCAAATCTAATTACGGTATGATGCGGTTCAACACGCGCTACGTCTCCAACGTCACCGTGGGTTACTGCATGAAACGGGTCACCAACAAGAACAGACTGTGTCCTTATGTGCTGCCGATGCGGCATAGAACGAAGAGCGAGAACTCAGACGCGATCGCCAGCGACATGGCGGACAGCGGGCGCGACTACTTAAACACTCTTCTGGAACCGTCCACGAGCGGATGCGGGAAGGACACGTTCGACACGGCCAAGTGTCCCGCCAAGCGCTGCCAGTCACTCGAAAACCTTAACCTCTCTGTGGAACCTCAGCCCAGTCCTGACACCCCCGAGCTGGACGGAGTGTCAACTCGCATCCAGAAACTGCAAGTTGATGAATGACGAAACCCTCAGCCACTCTGCAGTGTGACACCACTTAATAATAACATAAACTAAGTATGAGTGACAGCGGGTAGCAAATAGTATTTAGTATGATGTGATCTAAGTAATTAATGTTGGATCGTATTTTCAGTGGATTTGTACAGATAGCATGGACTAGTAGTGGGTGTTGTATGTTGATGTTCCTAGTAATTCCTCGGTGTAATTGGTTAATTTTGCATGGTATTGCCTCAGTTAGTTTATCATATTGTCATGGATGTCTGTTTGAGTCTTCTCCTAAGCATTTAACTAAATTTGCTCAAAAATTCGGAATGGGTACAAATTATAGGGATATGAAGAATAAATTATTTTGTATCCACTTTAGGTAATTGTTTGATAAAAGTTATTGAGTTTGTTGACTGGAAGTTTGTGATTATTTATCCTAACACAGTTTTATGGTTACCTTTAATGAAGTACCACCTATGAGAGTGTTGTTAAGAACAAAATATTTTGCGTTCTTTCTAAGTCACAGATGCACTTCCTACTACCATGCCCTTGCAGCTTATTTAATTTTAATGAGAGATTTAGTGTAGTATTAAATCTAGATATATAAATTTTTTCTATACTTTTATGAAAGTAGTATTGTATTGTCTAAATAATCTGATTGTTTTTAGCAAATTTCGCATTTAGATTGTGGTTTGTCTAAAGCCTAAAAATCCCTTGAATATTTATGAATATTGGTGAAAATTTACATTTATTGTAGTCATATTTTCCACTATAATTCTGTTTTCTACTGTCCCTGTGTCATAAATCAGTCTTTTGTTTAAGAATAAAAGCAATGTGATAATGACTATTGGGCAACTGAAAAGTACAAAACACTTAATTTACTATTCATTTATTATCTTAGAGCATATAGCAACTGGGGTCACCTTGTGTTTGTTTTGCTTACAAAATTTTGTTGCGTATTGTAGACATGTACAATGCATTGTTTAGTAACTCATAATTTTTCATGGCACATTGTACTGGTTTTAGAAATATACAGGATTGTATTATTTATGTTAGGGTCTATTAAGACATACCCTAACCATACCACAACCACATGGTCAGGTGATAATTTATAATGAAATATATAGTTTTATTCACATGGACCACATTTTGCTGTCAAGTGCAACCATATGGTCAGTCCAACCAGATCAAAGCAACTGCACAAGAAACTGCAGCGCAAGTATTCACACGTAGCCTCACCACATTTTGAAGTCCCTGTGAATACACCCTTAGAAACGATTTTCCCAAAACAGGTCCGTTATCAAGCATCTATGCACTGGCATTCAGACCATACAGGCACAAAGGCACTGCTTGCCATGAATGACCACGGCTCCATATAAGCACTGTGATGCATATCAGTGACTGTCCCTCAAATAGAAGTAAGAACACTGTTGTAAAGCGCTTCAGGTGACTAAATGCTCTAAGATTGGTAATATTGTTGCAAGCTGGCACTTGCTTTGCCTGTCCTGATAAAATGTCAGACAAAACTACAGACGGCTGCTAGCAACATGCTAGTGTTTATGAGTGGAGTGGCATCCATATAAGCAAATTCCCACCGGGTTAGCTAGCTTTTTCTTAAAATATGAGTAAATGAATATGCTCCGGCTTCCCTTGCAATTTTCCTGACGCCACGCCTCTGGTGTTTATGTATGTATATATACAAAATCATTTGACCTTTTTAGGGTTATGTACCAAAAAGGTAAAAATGAAACCCTTATGGTGTGACTTTGTCTGTCTGTCTGTCTGTCCATCTTACTATTACTGCGCTATATCACGAACTACTTATGCTATCTATTTGAAATTTGGATTAGGTATAAACATGTCCAGCCCAAATGTATTGCAAATCAAAAATAGTGTTTTTTTTTTAACTTGAATATCCCATATCACGGGAATAAAAAATCTAAATCTAGCTACAGGTCTCGAATCTAGGTCAAGGTCAATATGAAAGGGCTTGCTTCGCACAATCTCAAACATTTATTTAACAGTAGTTAAATTTTATTTTATTAAGGAAAATGTGGAAAGAAATAGGTGGACCCTTCTCTGAAGTTTACCAAGAAAAAAATCTGAAATTTGATTGAGTATATTCTTTAATATGTAATAATACAGGAAAATTATAACGTTACATCTGTTATTTTTTTATCTCCAAATATATTTATTGAGTAACCGGGTACGGTTAAGTTTGCTCATATGTGTGTGACGCCAGATACCAGATGTAAGTTGGAATAAGTGAAAGTTTGTACAGAACCCTCGGTGCGCTTGTCAGACTCGCTCTTGGCTGGTTTTTAGACATATATTTACTACACGGATGAATACTTTGTGACTCATAAACCCTAGCATGCTAACACTGGTGACTGCTAGTACAGTCAACATCAAATAGTTTGTAACATCTAAAACGCCAAATCATCGCAACACGCCTTTATTACTATACACACAAAGACGTGTGACGATATATTTGACGCCTTGGATGTTAAGGCGCGTCTAGGCTAGACAAGCTGAGCACGTGCCAAGCACAATTCGTGTAGTGTGGACCGACTTACAAGCCTCGAACGAGCGCGCTTCGAGCATTTGGTTCGTGCTCGACTGTGCTCCGCCAATTGCCGGTTTTTTGATGAACACAAAGGTATTTACATCGCGCTTGCGTTGTAGGTTCGTTTTACGTCCACACTTGAGAGCCTAGAACGGCTCCGCTTGTGCTCGGCTCGCCTAACGTAGACACACCTTTATAGACTCTTTGATGCTAACTGTAGCACGCGGCTCTTGGTCACGCGATATTCGCAATCTAGATTAGAGCGAGTGAGACGGGTGCCGCATGACAAGCGAAGTCACGTCCAGTTGTACTAGCCCGGCTACTGTAAATTCATTAATGTGCAAAGTTAAAGTTATAATATAAGACTGTGTAGATCTCATTTCGTTACACACTCTTAGTAGTAAATATAACTAAGGCTAAAATTCGTTTGAATATTATCTATGTCTTTGTCTAGAGCTAACACACTTTGCTTTTGTGACTTAGAAATACTTAACTTTGTTAACAAATTTTGTTATTTTTTCTTATTTAATGATAATATTTGAAATAAATATTGCTTTAATTTATGCATTTTTATTTGTATTTACCTGGTCTGGGTTCACGTTCTAGATACTATGATAATATTCATAATGTAGCACTTCTTTCGAATTATTTGATATTACGTAAACTATCATAGATTGGTGTGAATTTATTTTCAGACGAAGTACCCGCCTCTTGATCAACGTGTTAGGCGTTCTATTATATTATTTATATAGTACTTTTTAGGGATAAATTAGTGAACTTGATGATTTTTTCTTTTTCAATATCGGGAATAAAAAATATATGCAACATTCAAATTGTGCTACTTTTTTAAATAACTGATGCTTTAAAAAAAAAACAATTTGGAAGCGGGCCAGCGCTATTAAGATACTGAAGAGTAAACATATAATATACCTCATGTTTATTTCTGGTTCTCTTAGACACATTCTAGCATTAAGTAAATGAATATTAAACCTATTAAAATATATTTAAAAAAAACATATTTTAGAAATTGTAAAAGAAAATACTTATTCATCAAGCTATCAAAAAATATTAATACAGTAATCATAAAAAAAACGGGTAATAATATTTTCTTTTTATCTTATTATGAATATACCATGATTAGTTTATTAAAAAAAAAACAAATAAAAAAAGCCTATCCACCCTAATAGATAGACTTAAGATTTTGATGACGTTCGATTTTGACCCTAAAATTTCTAGGCCGCAAAGGCTTGTATTTATTACAAGTAAAGCGATATCCACTCGTAATACAAGTTAAAAAGCATTTGTGAAACGGACCCCTGGTTATGACTTTCAAGACGGTCTTGAATAGGGTACATGCATGAATTTTTTTATCGCATTTCTTAACGAAATACCGTCAAAACTATTTCAAAATGTGAAATTAAAATTACAATCGGCCAAGAAATACGCATAATAGAGGCATTTTAAACTAGTAATTAGGCAGAGAGGTCCGATATGCACTGTTTATTAAATTCCGTTTTGCAAAAAAGAGATAGAATGAAACGTTTGATGGCTGATCTTGGTTATTTTTATAGCTATTCCAATAATTATTTTTGTCTACAGTTTGTTACATGAATGAGCTTAAAAGCTAAAGCAAAAATAAAAATTCATACATATTCCCTAACATGGGTAAGAACTACGTATGTAGCGAAAACTTGCTACCAGCACAGCGCCCGTCTAGCGGGTTCCCGGTCGAGAATGTGTAAAGTGAAAAAACAAACGCTAGTAGTATTTGCAACTTAAATTCATTTAATCGAGCTCACTGAGTATGTAACACTTAGAGGTAAATAAATAACAAAATGTACTGTAAATAATATTGCATTTGACACATCACATCAGTAATACTCATGTTCGTTAGAACACTTCACAATACGTTTACACACACTGATTTGCCATTCCAATACAAATAACTTAAGTCTTGCCAAATTAACTTGTTTTTATTAAATTAGAAATAGAATTATATGTCTGGGACAATCTTACGAACAAAATCTTGAATTTTTGAATGCCGAAATGTTTGAAAATATTCATTTCTTTCTCGCTCGCACGCGGGTTACGCCCAGCTTTAGGTAAGGCTTGATTTACACTTTGATTATACATTTGGTATTAGATGCAAGTGGGCAATGTATACATACTTGTTACACTCCTCAAAGTATGAATCAGACCTTATACTAAAAGAGAGAGCCCTCTGATCTTGTACTTATTATCAAACGTCGCACTCCAGCGGGCATTTTGCGGGCACGTCAGATGGTAAGGTTTACAAATAAATCAATCAATTTTCGAGTTGTCAAATGTCAAATACAATAGGGTATTTAGTACTTAGTATTTGAAATATGCAATTTCAAATTCCTTAGTAACTAATGCCAAAGCATTCGTTTTAAAGAATTTGGAATTGCATACGACAAATACTAAGAAATAAATACTAAGTACATATACCTTATTCTGACAACTCGAAAATTAATTGTTTTATTTGTGAACCTTACCATCTGACGTGCCCGCAAAATGCCCGCTGGAGTGCGACGTATGCTTATTATCTACTCTGTCATGGATCATGGGAAAGCTAAGAGAACAATATCATATAGGAAAACAGATGAAAAGTGTCCAGCGAAAACAGTGAATAATAGTTCCAAATCCGTCCAGAATGGCGCTAGAGTAGCAAGATAGTATGAAGTCAACAATTACAATAATTTTTATTGAAATCCTACTCAATCCTTCGTTCTTTTTAGTTGTAAATATTCAATCGCGTTCAAAATTATTTTCATGCATCGTTGTGGATATTTTTTGGCATTATTATGGTAATCTATTTTACGCACTTGCTACTGTGGCGCCATTCTGGACGGATTTGGAACTATTATTTACTGTTTTCGCTGGACACTTTTCATCTGTTTTCCTATATCGGATGATGGTAGCATGACGAAGGAGGGGGGTGAGGTCATTCCCAAGGTGACATCATCTTTAAAAAGGAATGAAATTCGTGATTCTATAAACTGTTGCTAAAAGGGCATTTTTTTTGGAAATTCCTTCATTTTATTTGGCAGGGGGCCCCCCATTTGAATTATGATGGTTGGATAATTTTAGTGGGGGAGGGGGGTCTATTTGACTCCCAAAAAAAATAGATGACGTACTTTATGAACAGCCCCTATAGAGATTGTTCTCCTTAGATTTCTACACTCCATTTCGACGGCAAAAACGCCAACTGAAGCCATTGGCAGTTACTACGTCTCGGTGCCGTCGTCGATATGTTCTGTGCTAAAATCGTTACTCTCGTACAATAAAGCAACCACAACCGTCTTGCATAACATTTTGCAAATTGTTCGATAAAATATGTTTTTTTTTACAAGAAAATCGCTATTTAGAAAAAAGGGAATTTTAGGTTAAACATGTATTTGCCAAATCAAGTTAATTTGGACAATCTCAACCACTTATGTCTAAGACTTTATTTCGTAACTTTCATAAATAAATGTGGACCGGAGATACAACTAATTTTGTGATTCAGGATAATTTTTAGAAATTCGTTTTTACTTAGGTACAATATAACAGTCCCAATTGTTTGAACGTCCTCGGTCCATCAAGATCGATATTCTCTATCCGTATCTTTTCAAATTGCATAATATTGTATGCCTGAATGAAGTGTTTCGCTAATTTCTAAAACCGAAAGGAAACGTGTTATGGTAATCCAAGATTTTCATTGAGTCAGGTCAGTTTAATTTCACGATTTCTTAAGTTATAAATTGACTACTTTTTAATTATAAGAAATGAGCATTATTCGAAACATTTAGACATTACAATACTATGCGATCCAATATCGACTAGTCGCAAAATCGACATCGCTGTTACGCTCACTCCGTAAGTTAAGAAAAGGAGAACAATATTATCTTGTGATAGGAGCCTCCGCGTGCATTTAAAACAATCACGAATACATAATAAGATCCAAATATACATTGAACCAAATTTAGAAAACAAAACCAGCCAGATTAACGTAATTTAGTTTTTTTTTTAACTCCCGGAAGAAAAGAGAGATCGTAATAAGTTTGATTTGTCAACTGATCTGTAGCATCGTAACTCTGGGATGCATGAACCGCTTTTAATATTTTTATTTCAAAGGTGTTTTTGTTTAGAGCAGTCTCCTTACAACTATTCGGATTCAGTATGGGGAGCGCAAACCTACGAACGGGAATGCTATTCGCTGGCACTTAAAGTTGGAAGTTGGGAGGCAGTGCGCAAGACACAAGAACTGCGGAAGTGGGTTCAATCAGTTCAACCCTAATGGGGAGGGGGAGAAGAAATCAGGTTGAAAGGTGACTTGATCAAAATTGCTTTTTACCATGATTAAAAAAATCGTTCAGCCGTTTGAGGATATCAGTTTTTTTCTGTGCGTCGGGGTTTTTAATAGTTTTAACGATTATGTATACCAGAAAAAAACTCCTGGAATAGGACCGACATTAAATTTTTTCGCTGCGTTAACCGTCCGAAATGGCAAAGGAGGCGTAAAGATATCGAGAGAAGTTGCAAGTTAGAGCGCTTTCACTTTGAGCTGCTTCATCTTGGGTGTCTTGCGTTTCTGTTGGCGCTTCTGCTCTTTTAGCTCCCACCGACGTTGCTTCTCCGGATCGTCTTCCTGTGAATACAAACATCAACTATAAGTTTATATCGTTATAATATTACTTTGTGCTATAATCTGATTTTTATGCACGAAAAGTAGAGGCTACAACAAGACCACTTTATTTTCAGACTGCAAATGCAAATGGCATGAAGTCCGCCATTCGTACTTACTCTTGTTTTGTGCAATACAGTTAAAATAAATAATATCATGAGTATATTCATCGTAACAGGAGATTGTTTTTTCGAATATTTTCATTTTTTTTGGTATTTTTCGTTCTATTGCAAAATCCTAATCGGTACTATTATAAAGTTGTAAAAATGAAATATCAGTATATTGAAGACATTTCCAAAAAATGATTGTAACGGACTATTTAGATGGCACTAAATCGTTTTTTTTAAATGTTTGTATGTGTCGTTGTGGCTTCATCAAGTCGAATCGGCTAAACGGATTTCAATTATTTTTGGTACACGGATAGCTCCAGATGGTTACAGGATACTTTTTACCCGACTACGCTGTCGAAAAAAGAGGGTTTATGACTTTTTTTCTTGTTTCTATCATCTAAAAATTAAATGTTTTTATGTGTCCTTGTGGCTTCATCACGCCAAATCGGCTAAACGGATTTCAACTATTTTTGGTACATGGGCATAGACCAAGTGGTATGGACCAAGATGTACATGGGTAGCTGGGTAGGGTATTTCCAAATGGTTATAGGATACTTTTTACCCGACTACGAAGTAAAAAAGACGGTTAAGACTTTTTTTTCTTCTGCGAACGTAGTTGCGGGCGCCTTCTAGTATTGAATAATCACGACGGACTCACGGCCAGTATGCGCTCCTTCTCCTGCTTGCGCTTCTCCTCGCGGCGCTGCGCGGCCTGCTCCTGGCGCGCCGCATGCGCGCCGCGCAGCCACGCCTCCGCCACCTTCTGCCGCCGCTTCTCGCACTTCGCCAGCGCCTAGCGACACACAATACAATAGGGTTGTCAATTTCAGAGCGTTCCGACCGTACTCATTAGTGTCACCGAATTAATGGTGCCTTCTATTGCAGATTCGACTGAGATACTATACCTCCAGTGTAGAGATACTGCACCTCTACACAATGTCTCAAAATTTTTATTTTAGTTTTATTTTATTTATTCGGAGAACCAACAGCTAAAAGTAATACATTTGCGGCATAGAATAAGTATCAGAAAGCCAATTACAGGTTCCCACCCGTAGTAACATGATACAAAATAGAGACGCTCACATAATGCATAACATCGCAGAGCCTTCTAGTGATTACTATGACTAAGTGAATTAAACTGCAACAAGTTTAAACTACAACCAAATAAAATTAAATTAAATTCAACAAACAATGCTCCGGTCAAGGCACGCTCATTCAAAGAAACCGTCCGTTATCCTACGCCGCACAGTTGGGATATTACTATTGAAAATATCGATATCCAGCTCTTTAGTTAGGTTATTCAAACTTTTGCCAGCACGTAACAGAAAACTATTCTTCCTATAATTACGCGAGGAAAAGGGAATTGAGAGGGGAGGGAAATGTCTTTTTAGCCTGGATGGAGTATTGAAGGAAAGTCCAGAGAGTAATTTCGGGCAGTCTACATTGTTGTTCGTTATATTAAGGATGTAAACAATATCTGCAATTTCCCGGCGCTTATATAAGGGAATGAGATGGTGCTTCTTACACATATTAACAAAGTTAACAGACACAAACGGAGTTTTTAATTTGAAACAAAGGTATTTAATGAATTTCTTTTGGACCCGTTCCATTCTGTCTACATAGGTATTGTAACAAGGGTTCCAAATTTGGTGGTTCGAGTTTGCTTCTGACATACGTACAGAAGAGTGTTTTAATAGTTTTTGCTCGTGTAAAATTCAATGAATTACGCATAATAAAACCTAATGATTTGGTAGCATTTGCAACAATATTATTAACATGGATATCAAACAGGAGCTTCGAGTCGTGGGTATTATATATATCATAGATGACACCTTTTTCAGCAGCTGGTCTTTGAGCTTATATGTAGTTGGTATTGGGCACCGCTGTCTTGAAAAGGTTATCGTGAAGCACTTCGACGGGTTAAGGTCTAATTTATTCAATTGACAATACGCATCAAGTCACGACAGGTCGTCTTGGATAAGTGCAGAATCTTGAAGAGACTCAACTTTGGCAAAGATCTTCATGTCATCAGCGAAGCAGAGTAATTCAGAAAAAGCAAAACAGTCACTGATGTCATTAACAAAAATATTAAAAAGCAAAAGTCCTAGCAATGATCCCTGGGGGACGCCACTTGGAATGGTCACCCAACTATACATATAATTGTTAATAACAACTGCCTGCGACCTGTTGTTAATATATGATGAAAACCATCGCAGTAGGTCACCCTGAATGCCCATATTATAGAGTTTCAAAATAAGCAGATTGTGGTCAATTCGATCAAATGCCTTACTGTAGTCTGTGTAAATGACGTCCACCTGGCTACCCCCCGCCATGGCTCCCGTTACGTAATCATTGAAAACTATCAGATTAGAGACCGTAGACCTCCGTTTAAGAAAACCATGTTGATTAGTACTAAAATAGTTCTTGATTGCATTGTATACTTGGGTGTAAACAAGTTTTTCTAATACTTTAGATATGATACAAAGTTTCGAAATTGGCCGGTAGTTTTATATCTATATCTATTTATTATCTCGGTTTTAGGACCCTTTTTATGTACAGGAGTAATGAAGGGGGATTTCCATATTGTCGGTACTTTGCACTCCGCAAGTGATCGTTTAAAGAGTAGGACTAAAGGTTCAGCGACAGTTTTAGCGCAGTTGATCAAAAATTGCGCGGGTAGGTCATCAGGTCCAGCTGATTTAGTCGGATCTAGCTTAAGTAGGAGTTTGACAATTACTTCCGGTGATACTTCAATATTAGATATATGACAGATAGAACAAAGTGTGGAGTCGAGCGGTGCTGTAAGGCAAGAGCTTGACCCTGAGAATGTAGTGAGGAAATATTCTGAAAATGCCATTCAAATCTGTAATGGATGGCACCATTAATGCGGTGACACAAATGAGTGCGGTTGAAACGCTCTGAAATTGTCCCAGGGATGATAACTAAATTTTAAAAATTAGTCCGTAATGTAGATTAATAAAAAATATTGGACACGTATTTTTTCTTTTTTAACTTAATCAAAAAATAAAGGAGATACGTTGAGTCAAAATGTCGCGTGACGTCACTCCTAAGTACAAATTTTACTTAGGAGTGACGTCACGAGCCCCCGCTCCTAAACTTTAATGCGATTTATCTAAGTATTTTTTTATTATTTTGAAGAAGCAAAAAATACGTGTCCAATATTTTTGTATTATCGAACTGACGGACTAATTAGAATTTTGATTTTCACACCCCGTCATCATGCCTATTCAGTCATCTATACTACTATAAAGTTGTAAAAATGAAATGTCTGTAAATTGAAGTTATTTTCAAAAAAAATATTGTTACGGACTATTTTTTATTTTTGTATGTGTCGTTGTGGCTTCATCACGCTAAATCGGCTAAACGGATTTCAACTATTTTTTGTACACGGGTAAGTGGGTATCTCCAGATGGTTATAGGATACTTTTTACCCGACTATGCTAAACGAAAAAAGAGGGGTTATGAATTTTTCTCCTCCGCGAACGAAGTTGCGGGCGCCTTCTAGTTTTCATTAAAATTGGCTTTCATTCAGTGATATATGGTCGACCAAGAAATTCGTCTGCCGCTTTTGAACCTTAATTTACATGAAATAGTCGAAAACTGGTAACCTAATTTCTTGGTCAACCGCACCACCACACTTCATTAAAAGTAGTTACATGGATCTGGCAAGAAATTAGCCTGCTGTCCTTGGTTCAATATAGCAGTCAAGTGCGACCAACTCTATTAGTTCTTGGATGGTATTTCTACGATGTTCATAAGACCAAAATTATATCCCCTTTGATACTTGCCCCTTGCTTTTGGTCTAAACACACCAGCAGCCCTCGCTCGTGTGTACACACTGACCTCCTTGCTGAGCCTCGCGCGCTTGACCTTCTCCAGCAGATGGAACACGAGCAGCAGCAGCGGGCGCACCTCGGGCCCGCCGCCGTCGGGGCCCAGTGCCAGCGACACCAGCAGCACCCGCTCCGTGTCCGGGGGTTTCGTGGCTGCTGTCTCCCTGTCGCAACAATAACAACGTTAGAAACGCTGAAGGCTACAGAGGTCTGCATTTAAATAACCTCACCCTAATCCCTTTGTTACAAATATCTACACTACACTCAGTACAAATAAAATAACATAGGTACGACCATTACGTTTTCCGTGCCAACTACTTGCGGTTGCACAGACTAATGCATATGAAAAAAAATATCGCATTTCTTAACAAAATAGCAAAACACCGTAAGAACGATTTTAAAAAGTGAAATTAAAATCGGCCAAGAAAATCGCATTGATGTAGGCATTTTAAACTACTAATTAGATAATAGACAGCGATTAGAGAGGGAGGCTCGTCATTATGTACTGATACGTCATAGTGCACTCCGATCCCGTCATATAAACATATTAAATTCTGTTTTGCTAAAAAGAGATGGAATGAAATGTTTGATGGCTATATTTACAGTTATTCGAAAAAATATTTTTCCCTAATGCTTTTAATAAAGCAAAAATAAAAATTCATGCATACATATTCCGCCGATATAAAAATGTATGTAAATCGGCGGAATATGAAGCAAGTGAGTCTTAACTGCTGTGGTAACATGTAAATCTATTGACAATTTAAAATTGAAACGTACTATTGAACAAGTATACTCACTCCATCTGCTTGGGCCCCGCGTACTTGTCGGAGATGTGTATGTACTGTATGTGTTCGTGGTACTGCGTGAGCGCGGCGATGACGCGCGCGTCCAAGATGGCGGCGGTGGCCTCTCCGCTCTCCGACATGACGGACAGCGCCGCCGGCAGCCCGTGCTTGTCGCCCGGCCGCCGCTCGGGGCAGAACACGCTCTGCGTCAAACAGTAAACATTCAAACACACTGACGTCATATATGTTTTGAACTAGCTCCTGCCCGCGACTTCGTCCGCCTTAAATTCGTTTATCGCGGATAAGGGTGTTTTTCCAGGATAAAACGTAGCCTATGTCCTTCCCCGGGACTCAAACTATCTCCATACCAAATTTCATCCAAATCGGTTACAGACAGACAGACACACTTTCGCATTTATAATATTAGTATGGATTCAGCGCGCGCTACGCTCGTAACTCCCCTCCGCCTCCAACTCTCGCTTTGCTCAATATTCTCCTGAACGAAGTCCAGTTTTAGGTTTTTTTTCAAAACGGCGGAGATATGGGGGTTGAAAGACTCGCGATGACCACAGCTCACAGAGCCTCTTATCTTATTACTGGATTAGATTTAGATAAGATTAGATATTTATTTGCAAAGAATATGTAGGTATTAGTGTCATTATATGTTATGTGACAATATAGGTAGCTCATTCTGCTATTTGCACTTACATACTAGCATGAAAATATCTCAGATATTATTGTTATATATCATGAGAGGAAATCCTTCACACTATAATAGTATTTTTCATTAAGTAGCTTGATTAATTAATCTTTAAATCTATTTAGTCGTGAACCCCTTCTTGCTACTTACTCAATAGCTTGTTCTACCAACTCTAGATAGATCCTAATCTGGAAATCCTTTGGCTCTGGGTCACCATTACCAAATTCTTTCATTCTCTGCCACATCCACACAGTATGTGCTTCATTATCTCTGCCTCCTGGCCAAACATTCTACAATCCATATTGTCAGAAAGTTCCAAGCTTAGCTAAGAGTCCTTTGACTCCAAAGTGAGCTGCGAACACTCCCGTTATGATTCTGAGTTGTCTTTTGCTGCAATTCCAAAATTTCTTGGTCCAGCCTGATTCTACTCTTTCTATAAATATCTTTGCATGCTTCAGGCCCACCACCTTCCATTCTTCAGAGCCACTACTATGCACGGTATGCCCAACTGGTGCATTCCACCAGAATGTGGGGTACGTGACGCCATTCTTTTCATACTTCTAAGAAAGTTAGGAAGCAAATTTTTGGTATGTCAATATTTTATAACTTGGCTTTTGTATTGGTAGTGAACTCTTGGACTTTTTATGTTTTGAAGGTAGCAATGCACCAACTGTAACCAGGTCTGGTTTATTACGTACCAAGTCCTGCATTTCCTTGGCCAGGCGTGTGGCGATCTTCTTCTGCGCGATGCACAGCACGAAAGGGTCGCTGTCATCTTTGCCCAGCTCGATGCGAGCCAGCAGCGTGTCGGGCGTTCGACGGACGCTGCCGGCGATCACATGCACCAAGTCTTGACGCTGTCACAAAATAAGTGCAAATCAGATGTCGATTCAAACAATGAGTAACAGATTATTGCAATAAAACTAAAGTTTCCGATTGAGCTAAAACTTACCTATGTAAGTTAGGTCACAATACAATATTATAACACTATCGAGCAATTATGGTGGTCATATCGAGTTTGAGCTAAAAGAAACATGTATAAATAAGAAAGATTTAATGAAATAATGACTTAAATAAATTTGTCAAGCGCTTCACAATAATATCAGAAAGAAATATCTTGCCAAAGAAATATATTCATTATTACTGTCGGTAATTGGGTAAATTTATTATAAACTCGAAGATACAACTTCAAAGATCCGTTTCACCTTTTTTTGTTTTTACCAATAATACGAATGGGATAAAAATACGTGGTACATACCTTGATGAGCTTGAGCGTGAGCAGCATGCCCTCGCAGCAGACGCGGCCGCTGCACCACATAGTGAAGCAGTGCTCCGCCTCGCGCCGCCAGCCGCGCTCCTCGCCCACGCCCACCACGTCGCTGCCTGTCTCGCCTGTCACCATACAAACACATGTAACACTCGGGTAATGGGCATTTTTATTTAAAACTGTACGGTTCGATCCGGCCCAGATGAGGTGTTTTACGCGCGTTTAGAAAAGGAATACACTATATGCTAGGGTGAGAAAACGAACGCTCTTCTCATTGTAGTGTATAACGTTATCCTTTACTAAACGCGCGTAAAACGCCTCATCTGGACCGGCTCTTAAAAGAAACTAAGAGTCCCCTGCAAGCTTAGCCGAGTTTCACCTTCCCATACAAACGGAGTTTCGTTCTCATTTTAAAACTACGAGTTTATTTGGCTCCAGATTACAAAACAAACGAAATGCGGCAAGAACAAGTTTTGTATGAAAAACTTAAATTCACTGTATTTTTTTTCTTATGGTATCTGAAGCTATATAAACTAATTACAGGCCTGCATTTACCTTAAGTTATTCTAAGTACAGAGTTTCAGAGCAAACTAGCAAGTCGTTTTAAAATGAGAGCGTAACTACGTTTGTTTGGAAAACCGAGCTTGCTGGGGACTCTTAAACTATATTTAAATGGCGTCTAACCTATCAGTTTTGTTACGAAATATGTGCTATTTGACATTAATCGTCAGTTTCGTGGCAACCACTAACCTCTAGTTAAAGATACATGTTTAAGTAAAAATGCCCTAATACAACCCTCATTTGACGACCGGTTTAGCTCAGTGGGAGTAACGTTGCCTGCGAAGCTGAGGTCCTGGGTTCAAATCCCGGTAAGGGCAAATATTTGTGTGATGTGATGAGCATAAATATTTGTTCCTCTGAGTCTTGGATGTTTTCTATGTATATAAGTAATATATCTATTAAATATATTGTAGTCTAGTAAAGTAGGTAATAATACCGTCAATCTTTCTATTGACACATGATTCTTTCAGTAAGCAGCAAGGTCAAAACAAAATCGAGTAAAGTAGGTAATAATAAGGTTAAGACGTAGCGAAATTAACCGGTTACATTAAAAAAATTTACTGTTTCATTGCTTTTCACAAAAACGAATGACTAACGAATTTGGCATAAACTGGTATCACATTACGAACACCCGACACGGCGAAATTTAAACAAACCTCGGGCGGTAATTTGTAAATGTCCCAGATCGCAGGAGTTTGTGGGACACATGTACCATTCGGGTAAGACAACCCTCATAACACAAGCCTTATTGAGCTTACCATGAGACTAGTTCGATTTAAAACCCCCCTACCCAGCTAGCAGTAATGTGCGGTCCATATAGACACAATGCACTGCCTACCCTGGACGACCGTAGCTCCGTAGACATAGAGAAACTCTGTACCCTGAAGCCCTCAACGACCATGGCTCCATATAGGCACAGAAATACCTTTGCATGCCACTGCCAGCTAGCCAGCCAACCAGTATGTGTATGGAGAGCAAGAAGCGCCCCCGCCCTGGTGACATTATGCTATTTGACCATTTCCATTGAAATATTTCAATGTCTGTAACATGGTTTTAATTGACTGCTCCTTTCATCTGCTCAATACTATTTCTAAATCCCAGAAAATATTAATTGAAAATTAAACAATATTTGCTCGCGCTAAACGATAACTGCCATTATGTGACGTCATAATAACAAAAGCAAACGTGCAATTAACAAATGAAATTTCTAGAAACAAAAAAAATATATATTTGTAAAATTACTCATTCGTTGCCCAGGGCGACCAGACCCCTAAATCCATCCCTGACCGAAACATGTCGAGCTACTGCCTAACTATGAGGAGAGTAACCGCTAACGCACGCTTAGTATATTAATCAACTTACCGACTAGTGTAAAGTTGTCCTCCAACAGAGGCTTATGAAGCTTGAGGAAGTTGGCCGCGATGGCAGTGTTCTTCGCGCGGCCGACGGCGTACGCAAGCGCGTAGGCAGCGAGCAAGCAACACAGGATGCCTTCCAGCCAGTAGGCGTCCCACCGGGGCCGGATCATTATTGGAACCTGAAGTGTGAAATAACCAACTTGTTTTAGTTTGTAGGGTTCTTTGAGGTGGGGAACGGTAACCAAACAAATAGGGAACAGTGGCGGTACAAGGTTTGGGGTGTGCAAATCCTAAATATAAACAATATAAATTATAAAATCATAATTTTAATTAGTGCTTCAGTTAGGTAATAAGAGACACGTATTTTTTGCTTTTTCAAATTAATTGAAAACATTTATCAATTTAAACGGATTATATTACGTATGTTATCTCATTTGAGTTACCGACATTTCGGATGCTTTTTTCTCTGGAAAATTTGTGTAACCTTTTTTTTTTTTCTATTCAGATAAATCGTGCTAAAGTTTAGAAGAAGGCATACATGACAGACTAAAAATAAAAAAATTGTCAACATCACTATTTATGAAAAAAATGCTCTTATTATCCTCCAAAATCTTGGGCTGTGACAGCGCCTGATAGGGGCATTTTCAGAAAAACGCCGTTTGTTTTCTCAGATTCGGGACTTTTTGTTTTTTTTTACAAGTAAGAGTGCTATTGGTTTTAATAAATAATAAAATGTGTCCAGAAAAAGAGTCCGTTTTGTGACACTATTTCGGTCCATTTTGTACGAGGGTCACAAAACTGATGGTCTGATTTTTCATACAAATTCTTGGGTCATTTTGTTTTATTCGTGAACTCGATAGTGCTCTTGATTCTCTAAAATGGGCCCAAAAAGTCCATCATCGGAGAGAAAAGGAGGTAAATGTTTTTATTTTAATGCCCACATATGAGACAAAAATATCCTGTTTTATTAAAAGCTATTTATATTGTTATTACATACTTATTTATTTCCTTATTCTTCGTTGAAAATTCTATAAGTGTGTCTGCAACAACTCTAAACATTCTCTCTAGATAGACAAGTCAATGGCTGCCAGAAAATTATGTAATCGAACTTTTTGTTTTATTTTCAAACGTGAAGTAAATACAACTTCTTGGACTGTACGATTTTCAAGTGACATGTCTAATGCAAATTCTCTAGATAAACACATAAAAAGTTTACCTTTGAAATTGTGATTTTTGGTTGTTCAGTATTCTTAGGGACACTATCCTGGAACCCTTCAAACTCCTCGGGGTCTTGGAAGTGTTCAAATTCATTATCTTCATCCTGAAAAAAGGAACAATGTAAATTAACAACGAACGGGTCATAGGGATGAAAGAAAAAACATGGTATGTATATCTCAAATAAATGGATAAAGGGCAAAAGAATGATGGTGCCATACAAAATTAGCAACAATCTTATATCAGTAACTATAAACTTCGTTCGCAGAGGAGAAAAAGTCATAAATCCACTTTTTTCTTCATCGTAGTCGGGTAAAAAGTATCCTATAACAATCTGAGCATACCTAGCTACCCGTGTACCAATAATAGTTGAAATCCGTTTGGCCCAATTTGACGTAATGAAGCCACAAGGACACATAGAAACATACCAAAAAAAAAAAACTATTTTTCCATTCAGTGATGTCCCGTTACAATATTTTTTTAAATATATTTAATGTCTTCTTATTAGTCGTATACTCTTGGCAGAGTAGTCTTGGTCATGGGGGTCGTTGCACAGCCTTTTTTACTGACTCCCGGAATCTCTCTCTGACCGAGGCACTTCGTACGCACGTATTGACTGGGTGACTTTTAATGTACAGACATTAAATTTTTACAACTTTATAATAGTATACATTAAGGTTATTTATTTGTCCGCCTGAAAATAAATCCTTAACCTATTTAGGTTCTACTAACTAATTAGCAACTAACATTACTAAACCATTGAAATAAAACAATTTAAACGGATTATATTGCGTATGTTATCTCATTTTAGTTCCCGACGTTTCGGAAGCTTTAAATATTAAAAAAAGTTGAATCGCGGAAACAGAAGAAAATATTATTACTAAACCAATTACGTAATTGATTTCCCACAAATCATCCTTGTTCATGTTACTTCATAAGTCTTCAGTACGAATTGTATTATAATTAGGTCATCAATTTCTCCGTTTATTTATTTTGTATATCTAAACAGACTTCATAAAGTATGACACCCTCAATTGAACACTTTTTTTTTACATAAATTTGAAGAAATAGTAAGCTAAATTTGCTCTTCTATTGTATCCCCAAAACTTGCTAGTAGAAATCACTTAATTACTTCATAATTAGATATGTAGACTCATGTGAAATTTTCTTATTCAAGTATATGTATCACCTTTGACTTTACTTTTTCAATTAAAGTTAACATTGTGTGTGATGGATCAGCACAGGGATATTCTGGCCTCTGATTTGTTTTGAATCTTTTTTATTATAACTAAATAATAATACTGCTTGTATTTACTATGGGTACTAGGCGACGATATACATAATATATAGATCAATTATAATACTTAAATACATAGAAAACATCCAAGACCCAGGAACAAACATTCATGCTCATGACACAAACTATTGCCCTGGCTGGGAACCCATGACCGCCAGCTTCGTAGGACGTTGTACAACCCACTGAGCCGGACGTGTCGTCAAATCTTGAACGAACTACTTCACGTGTCCAATATGCTATTAAATAACTTTTGTGTGGTATGTTATAGAACGACCTCTCAATAATAAAAATATTAGTGACAAAACTACTTCATAATAAAAACTTCCCGAGATACAACAATGTAAATCACATTTTTGGACTTTCCCAAAAAACGCTTCATACTAAAATCTACTAACTGTTGACGTCACACAATGACACCTTGTATGGGGAAATTAAGAACTTTGTCGCAGCCGTGTTAAAACTCGCGTTTATTGAAACGACTTCATAGCAAAAGTTACCATAAATTTTATGGGATATTCAATGGTATTATTACCTATAAATTTTTTCATACTTTAAAAATGCAAACTACATGTAGTACCCAAGGTAAGGTACCCAATGTTAACGTCGTTCCGTATACTGCCAATTATATACTTTTTGCAGATTTTGAGACCGGGCAATCTCTCTATTGAATAAAAAAAAATTAAAAAACTTATGAATTGAGAACTTCCTCCTTTTATGAGAGTCGGTTAAAAATGGGTCAATTTTGACAGTTTTTTAAATAAAACCCCTGGTTACCCAATATATTTTTTAACACTACTGGAGTTATATATATATTTACCTCAACAATGATTTCATCTTCAGTTTCCACATCCGCCTCAAAATCTGGAGCATTCGCAGCCGGCTTTGCCTTTTGTACTGGAACTTCTTTTTCTACGTCTTTGAAATCTGACAACAAACAAGTGGTTATAGCGTATGAAAAATAAAAGAATGCTTAGCATAATTTAACATATCTTGCTTTATTTCAATGTGCAATGAAAACACGAATACTAAGTACCTAATATGAGTAATGTCATCAGTCATACATAAGTGAAAGAATTATAAATGCTAAAACAAACCAAATGTTATTTTGTTGACATTTTGAATATATTATTAAGAAAGACTTCTAAGAGTACAGTACCAACACATTAAATAGATTTTATTTTCATCAAATTTAATGACAGCAGTTATACTTACTGTCTTGAAACCCTTGATCACCTCCCGGGAGGTCATCGTCAGCATCAAACTGCTCAAACTCAGCAAAGTCATCATCTTCCAGGTTGTTGTCCTCGTATGCTCGAGCAGCGAGCACCCCACAGGACAGGAGTGCCACAAATAGCACTAGACGCATGCTGGCCCTGTTTATATTGTACATAGCAATTGTATATAACTCTACATTTTGACTAATGCAATTTTCTGGGATATATGCCTATGTAATTCTCAATTAAGTCTATCAGTTTGTCCTCTACCTCTGTGGCAGATTTGTCCTAAAGTCCAAGTTGGCAGCCAGATATTAGGAGCGGTAGAATCTATTTCAATAAAGTTTGCCACAAAGCTAAGAAAGGGGAGGCTGGTAATACATGGCCAAGACCATAAATCTGCCACCGTATCAAAGCATGTAATGGTCCGGTCATCATCTTGTTTGAGCTTGTAGTGACTATTGAATCTCTTAGTTTTCATTTGTACCAATTTTCCAATAATAGTTGGTTTACACATAAAAACGTAATGTGTTTCACAAGTTCTTCAAAAAGTTATATTGGTTGGCTAGCTAAATTTTATTCTGAGAGAGACTTAAAAAGCACATTCAAAGCCTATTATAGACCCAGATTCTATTCAGTCAAGTATATAGCGATACCTTAGTTTACACTAATGGAATTCACATTTTACATACTACTTGTGCACTAACATACTAATTACAAGCAGTTTTCTCAAACAGTTAGTGTGATTGTGCTCTAAGGTATCAATAGGAAAGTCACTCTTATACATAAATACGGCCATTGCCATTATGAACCTGAATGTATAAACTTTATTATGTATTTGTATTGTCATATGTAGCTGTCGCCTTATACATGTATGCCTTAATTTTTTTGCATATATACCAATTTTTTTTGGTCTCATGATAACCTACATTGACAAATCGAAATTCGTAACTTCAGCAAATAGAACACTTTCAAGAGGGTTGTATTGTATTTAATAGGGAGATAACGGTGTTTATATTCTTAAGACGTACGTAAAAAATCTAGGCCCTAGTATGATAAGGAATGTCTATAATTATCTTCGGTCATTTTACACTAACTGAAACATTATGCGTTAACACATAATTAATTTCCATTATTGTAGACAGTAAAAAGACTATTATTTATTGCTTCTAAATAGTTTTTTTTTTCAAATAGACCATGACCAACAAGTAACCTGACTACGCAATATTTTAATTTTTAAGTGTTTACTCTGGGACTATGTAATAAGGTTAACTTGTTAAAAAATACATTACCCAAATACGTACACTACTGTATTCAAATAAGATCACTTCATTTATCTAATTAGGTTAGTTAGTCTTCTTAAAAATCTATACCGATTTTTGACGGCTACAGCTAAAACAATGATACTGATTACACTGACTGAAATGAAGTGAAGTGCAATGTACAAATTATAAATGTCACACTGCAATGAAGTTGTCCATGCGTTCCGTTACTGATTAGAAGTAACCCGAAAAGAGCGATTTTTTTTACAATATAGCAAATTAATCTAACAACACCGTATATCATAGATAAAAAAAAAAAAAATATGTATATTTAATTCACTTGCATCCAATTACTTTATATACTTAAATAAGTTACTTCAAAATCAAACTAAAAAATAAAAAAAACAGTATTTACGGAAATATTCGAACGTATACGAAACGTCACCGACTCTATTCGAGTCGTGTAGTCAGTAATTTTAAGTGACTACTCATAAACTTTAATTATTTTTTATATCTTTGGCTTAATAATAATTCTTAATTTTTATGGTACGCAACGAAAAATTCTTGTAAAATGGTTACTAAACCATATCTGTCACCAATGTTTCTTATATTTTTTCGAAAGATGGCGCTAATAACTCAAGATTTAGTTCCTCACGTTGGCACTATTTACGTTACCTATAAGAATTAGGTGGCGCCAAAAAACGATTTTAGGAATACGGTGGCACGACAAGATTACATAACTGTTGTCATACTTTGAGTCGTTTTTTGGATTGGAGGTATTGTTTGTTCGGCTAGCTAATAAGCTGTTACCGATTGAGTGTGTTGTGGCGGTGAAGCTGCCGCAGCAGCTTCCGGCACCACGACTTTGAGTCGTGTTCCGATCGCAAGGAGATATTCTGGCCAAAACTAGATGGCGCCATAAAAAAAAAACAATAACTATGATATAATTGAATAATGAAACATAGTATAGTAACAATTAGTTTCTAATAATAGATGGCGTTATAAATATCAGGGTACGGCTTTTTGTATGGAGATAGTCCGTCCTCTTGTTTTAATGGTCCTTGTCCGTAAATATATAAAAGTGAACGGGTCAACGTTATAAATATAAATATAATCTAGTTTTACCTTGTGAGAGTCTACTACGCTGCGTCTTCCTAATACGTGTTCGCTACTCAAGAATTTGTCGGACTTAGCCTGCGAACCCAGTTTTAGGAGTAGGTAATGTGGTATTTTCAACTAATAATTATATGTATATACTTATATAGACGACACACTTTTCTACTTATATGGCTCAGTGGGTAACACAAACGGCCTACGAAGCTGGCGGTCCCGGGTTCGAATCCCGGCCAGGGCTTGTGTGATGAGCGCGAACGTTTGTTCCTGGGTCTTGGATGTTGTCTATGTATTTAAATATTATCATTTATCTACCTATATATTATGCATGTGTCGCAGGGAAATAGCCAAAATAGAGATTATACGAGTATCGTCGCCTAGTACCCATAGTAGCAGCTTTGCTAAGTTTGGGATAAGGTCGATTTGTGTGAGACTGTCCCTGATTATTTATTTATTCAATTATGAAAAAAACTAAACTGTTTGGTTTCGGATATGACTAAATGCATTATGCATAATCCTTCCGTCATTGGCCGAAGAGTTGATTGTAAGTTGAAACGAGGCTACTTACCGTGCCTGCATGTGTCAATGTGGTATAGAACACTTACTTCATTGACAGAGAGTCTATAGTTAATTGCTCGGATGTAGCAGGGATCGAAGCTATTAATCGGCCGTGAACTTTATTCAATTTGATATCTGCGGACGGCGTTGCCCATGTACAGTCAGCACGCAAAGCCCCTTATTCTTTAAGCTAGATTTAGGTACAAAAAGATGAAAGTATTCGGCCCAAAGATGCATATAAGTGATCAAGTTGTACCTGAAGCCAACTGAGACGAGCTGGTGGAGACGAGAGTGGGTTATTTTACTACCTACTCCATACAGGGTTATTTTTAGCCTCCCCGCCGGAATTTGTCAATTTTTTTTAGAACAGCCCATCCAAAAACTGTATGAAATAAAGACCACATATCGCTTTATATTCGCGCCTGGGTCAATACCACCACTTACTGCCCCTTATCTTTACACAACTTTAAAATTCTACTGACTGTACACAAAATACAGGTGGTCTTGCATTTTGTCGTGTCATTCTATTTATTACTTTACATACTTATTATAGCTAAGCCAGAGGATAACGAATGTGACAATTGTGATTTAGAAGCACGGGATCGTATAGGCACCTATCTATAACTGTCGGTATATATAGTGGTGATTATACGAACCTCCTAGTTTTTATATGTTTGTAGTTATAATAGTAGTATTATTTTAACAAAATTACATCAAATACAGAATTAAATAGAACAACAGATATAAATAACTACACCACAATTATTATTATCAATTAATCACCGTTAGATAGGTGCCTACATGTGACCTACATGTAAAGTTGAATTATAAAACGTTAAAGTTTTTCCAGTAATATTGTTTGGATATCAGAATAACACACAGGCAATAAATTGCATCGCTACGCGGACGAAGTCGCGGGCAACAGGTATAGTAGTTAGATTTATTTTCTTAATACCGCTCCCACACCCAAAGTAGAGACCCTTAAAAGGTAGCTATCGTGTATAGTTTAGATACCTACCCTCGTCTTAAATGGATTTAGTCCAGATTGAACCCTGGTGAGTCAAAACGTCTTGGCACTGCCGCCCACTCATACCAACACATACGTGAAATGTCACTCTTTTAGGATACGGCCCTTGTGAAACCGTTCAGCGGGTACCTATATTGCTGTAAATATTAAAGGATTGAGGAAAAAGAAATAAGCATTTATGTTAATTTAGATTTTTTGCCGCTTTGCCCACGTGGTCTGCTAGTTTGGAAGCTTAGATTTTTCGGGATAAAATATAGCCTCTCTTATTTTATTTATGTGCAAAAATCATGTCGATCAGTTGACCCGTTATCGCGTAAAGAAGGATAAATCAACAAACACACTTTTGTATTTATAATATTAGTAAGGATTAACAAAAGCCTTGTATTTATTCAGCGTCAGTTCGAAATTTCGCTCCGCAATCGTTCTTTCATTATTACGGATCGAATGATCCAACAAGCCTATCTTGGCGAGATAAGGATTTTCTACAATACGATCCGGTTGAGTTGAGAGGCATAATGGACAATATTAAGTAAGTTCATGTGTATTTGTAAACTGCGTATGTGTAAAGCTTGTATACGTATGTACAGCTCTGCATGTGTGTAACATGGACAAAAACTATGTTAGATCACCGTCACACAAATCGACGTTAAACATTTTTTTTAATATATGGTACGTACTTACACAAATGAACCTAGTCCCAAACTAATCAAAGCATGTACTATGGGTACCAGGCAACGATATACATACTTTGGATGATATACAACACCCAAGACCCATCGAACAAACTGCTGGAGCTGAACGAACATTCTTTCTCATCACACAAACACTTGCCCTTGCTGGGATTCGAACCCGGAACCGCCAGCTTCATAAGCCGTTTTGCAACCCATCCAGCCAAATGTCAAAGTCGATTTACAAGCATTGCCATAGATGTGTTGAATGTGCTAAACGCTCCGCTTATGGGTGCAGGACTCAAGCCTTAGGCAGGGATGCGTCATTATCAAGTATCCCAAGGCAACTATGAACGGATTGCTATTGTCTCTCGTCCTAAATGGTATGCGGATTTGTATAACGCTTACGCTATATGTGTCAGAAATGTAAGTTGCATTCTTTTTTGAAATGCTGTGTAGTTTATTCTCTGTGCCTGTATGGAGCCATGGTCGATCAGGGCTTCAGGATAGGCAGTTTATCTGTGCCTGTCTGTATGGAGCCATGGTCGATAAGGGCTTCAGGGGAGGGCAGTTTCTCTGTGCCTGTATGGAGCCATGGTCGATAAGGGCTTCAGGATAGGCAGTTTATCTGTGCCTGTATGGAGCCATGGTCGATCAGGGCTTCAGGATAGGCAGTTTATCTGTGCCTGTATGGAGCCATAGTCGATCAGGGATTCAGGATAGGCAGTTTCTCTGTGCCTGTATGGAACCATGGTCGATCAGGGTAGGCAGCGCCTTTGTTCCTATATGGACCGTACGCCACTGTAAAGTAATGTTGCCTACTAAATTCTGCAAAAATATTTACACTCGACTGCCAAGAGATGTATCCATCCCATTTCATCACCCTATTGCATTGCAAAATTGATACTTTCTCTTTGTAGTCGACTGTACACAAATAAACTCTCGTGAACTCTTTTGTCACTATTATCTGCTTGTGATTATAATACGATCAAGGTAATTACATATTTATGAGATCTTATAGAGTTTGCTTACTCATGATATACTCGTATCGATTATGTTATACCAGTCAGGTTCTAGAAAATTGACTAGTACCTACACGTATGATAACTAGAACAACCCTTCTTTAGGAACCAGACGGTAGACAATGACAAAAGACGGAGAGCGATGGGGGCTCAGACAGGACTCCTGATAACTACACTAAGTTCAACTAGGTAAAACTACAATAGGCAAGGGAAATTAATTCAGGTACCACCGAAGATCCATATAGACGCTGGCTTGTATTGTATTAGACCAACAAATCAATCCAACATAGCATTTTCGTGTCGGCTTTCTTCTCCTCCACAGTGGTTCTCCTCTTGGGAAATGCCGTTGAGTCAGACTTGTGAAAGTGCCCTTGTGGCCTACTTGCAGAAAAAACTATTTGCATTTTGAATTTGATTACCATTAGTTTGTTCCTATCTAAATTTGTTATTATTATAAGAGCAAACCAAACTGATTCGCTCAATTTTCTGGATCCACGTAATACCAGCGTCAAATCACTCTTGGTGGTTTGTGCTGAGTGGACTCCTTTTTTGCTCTACGCATTTTTTTTCCTTTCTTGTATGTCATATACCTCTTATCGCTGCGAAATAAATTATCTTTCTTTCTTTCTTCTTTCTTTCTTTGTCATTGCGATGGGGTTTTACGGTGGTACGCGTATGAATTTTCCTTACTGTATCTTATCGGTATTCCGGGTATAAACCTGGTAATTCATATTAACTCAAACAGAAAATATTTGCCATTCGACCGCGGACCGCATCCTTCCGATAAGATCACATCACGACTCCATCGACAGTAGTGATTTATCGATTCCGACAGTTTAACATCTCGTGCTAAATTAATACGAAGTAGGTATGGTACTATACTGGTAACTAATGTACCATAAGTGAGACATGCAATTGTGCTTGTGTAAAAGGACTGTTCCCTGTAGGTACCCAGCTAAGTACATGGTATCACAAATGAGAATTTATAAAAAGCCCAAAACGAGGGCGTTATAAACTTATGGCCCGGCCTACCTTTGATATTACTTATGAGCAATATGAGTAATTTATTAACACATTCATGACGCACATGGAAGTAAACTAACTATGAGCAGAGCGCCCATCAAGCGGGTCCTCGGTCGTCAAAGTGCCTTGGACAGGACTAAGTGCGTCCGCTGCCCTAACTAAGGGAGCCCGGCGCGGGAGCTCCTCGCCGGGATCCGCGCCGTGCTCCGTTTCGGACAAATAGCCTGGCGTCGTGGATGCACGTGCCTTGCTCCGTGTCGGACAAGCCCGTCGTGGACGCACGCTACTTGCTCCGTTTCGGACAAATACCCCGTTGGGGGGGCCCGCGCAGTCCTCCCAGACGCACTTACAGACTACATCCTACGTGTAATGAAAGACACAAAAAGTCAGGCACCAGTTAAAAAAATCAATAACCACCAAATTAAATGAAGTAATTATCAATTTATTACCAATTAAAACACAATTCCGGATACGGATGTCCAAGAAGCTTAATTTCGTTTTAAATTAACAATGTAATTGGGTCTCTAGTTCAAAGAAGACCTCGCATTCTCTATGAATCCGGTAATTTAGTGGTAATTTAGAAAAATACCAAATTTATTTTTACGTATGTATAGGCATGAAGACTGGGTATGAAAATCAAAATTCTAATTAATCTGTCAGCAAGTTAATAAAAAAACATTGAACACGTATTTTTTGCTTTTTGAAAATAATAATAAAAAAACTAAGATAAATCGCATTAAAGTTTAGGAGTGGGGGCTCGTGACGTCACTCCTAAGTAAAATTTGTATTTAGGAGTGACGTCATGTGACATTTTGACTCAATGTATCGCCTTTATTTTTCGATTATGTGAAAAAAGAAAAAATACGTGTTCAATATTTTTTTATTAATCTACATGACGGACTCCATTGTTTAGGTTTTTTTATGCCATCCCGCTCTTGGTGCATTCAGCCAAAGCGGGAAACGAAATTAAGAAAATAAATTGTAACGGGTTTCACGGAATTTGGAAAAAGGGAAAAAGTGATCTTAAGAGTAGTTTGGTATCATTGTTTAGGTATTTAACTAAAGGTAGACAAAAAACCTCGTGACTGGGGTAATACGCTAGCTAGTGGTACTGTTACCACAGATACAAAAGATTGCTTTGATTGGCTGAATGACCCCAGTCACGTGTTTTTCCTTTTTAGTTAAAAATATCGAACAACTATTGATATTACCCATGGGTTTATAAGAAACAAATCCGTGATATTACCTAATACGAGTACCTCCTGAAAATATTTTGATATGTGATAGTTACCTATATTTTTTGAAGTAGAAAAAAATTATAACCCTCTGTTTTTTCCATCGTAGTCGGATAAAAACTATCCTATAACATAACCAATTAACCATCTGTGAATGACCAGCTACTCATGTACCAAAAATAGTTGTAATCTGTTTAGCCGTTTTGGAGTGAGGGAGGAGGGAGCCGCAACGATACATACAAACATACAAAAAATACAAGAAAATATTTTGCGATTCAGTGACCTCCAAATAGATCGTTTAATTTTTTTAATGTCTTTTATGTACAGACTTTACAACATTATAATAGTTTTATAATGACAAATGACAGTGAAATAAAACCATGGGCTCCCCTGATAAAAAGTGACGATAAGCTCTAAGATTAAGTATTTTTTTTCTTAAAGGCCTATACGCTTGTTTTAATTAACGTGCTGTGGACTTTTTATCACTTTTAATACGCTTTTTATACTTGAGGCGTTTTTTTTAATTGGAAGTAGTTAAGGAAAAGAATCAACTCACGCAAGAAGTTTCAAGTAAGAGTCCTCGGCAAGCTCGGTTCTCCATACAATCGTAGTTACACTCTCATTTTAAAACGACTAGCTAGTTTACTCTGAAACTTTGTACTTAGAATAACTTAAGGTATATCCACATCCAGGTCTGTAATTAGTTTATGTAGCTTCAGCTACCATAGTAAAAAAAATACAGCGAATTTAACTTTTACATACCAAACTTGTTTTTGCTGTATTTCATTTGTTTTATAAACTGGAGCCATATAAACTAATTACAGGCCTAGATATAGCTTCATTGTATATGCAAAGTTTCATTACAATCCAACACGTAGTTTTAAAATGAGAACGAAAGTACGTTTGTATGGGAAGGTGAAATTCGGCCGAGTTTGCCGGGGACTCTTAATAAAACATATTTTGTGTGGAGACGACATTTTAAGTCATTTTTCCTCAGCTACGTCAAATTACTATTCTAAGGCAATCTGCTTGTTTAACACATTAATATCAGCCTTGTTATGTACAATTTCATATTAAGGTAAACCACTCACTTATCTGAAGATGCACAATGTACCTTCCTTCGTCTACATTAACATTCCAACAACAGCGTTTATGATAGCTGCTTTTCAAAAGGCGTAGTTGACCATGGACAATGCAAACTATAGTTCTATAGAACATACATAGAGTATAGAACTAACGAGAACAATCTCTATATCTATACTATTAAAAAATGAAATGTCTGTACATTGAAGATATTTTCAAAATATGGATTGTTACGGACTATTTGGAGGTCACTAATAGAAAAAAAAAATTGTGGATTTTATGTATGTTTGTATGTGTCGTTGTGGCTTCATAACGCAACATCGGCTAAACAGATTTCCATAATTTTTGGTACACGGGTAGCTGGGTGTCTCCAGATGGTTATAGGATACTTTTTACCCGACTACGCTCAAGAAAAAACGACGGGTTATGACTTTTTCTCCTTTGTGAACGAAGTTGCGGGCATCTTCTGGTATCACCTATATATATATATATATATCCAAAGTGTCCATCAAAAGAGGTCAAAAGTCGTTAAATAGATGGCGCCTCTGTAGTAATTACGTAAAATTCAGTATCATTATAGAATGCACTATCTAATGCCCTAATGAACTATTATTTACTGCCTTCCGCTGGACTTTCTCTTCTGTTTTCCTATATGAGTTTGGCCTCCTCCGGTCCGTGTGGTCCTTATACATGGAGTACAGAGGCTCCATGTATACTTAGGACCACACGGAACGCAAGTGTCGTTTACGAATTAATATTACGGCTACATCATCACATCAACTCGATGGTATCAGAATAACGCAATGTCACCAAACTTACATAATAAGAATGTCAAATTTTAGCGCAATTAGAAACCGGGAAATGGGTGAAATTTAACTTTCAAGCTTTGTTTACATTAGTTACTTAGTTACAGGAGGAACCAATTAAAGGCGTGTAATAAAATATTTAAAAAATAGTGGATATCTACAGGTGTTCATAATAGTGGATACCTAGAGGTAGTTACAAAGTAAGCAACAGCAGCGAAATCAGTTCCCAGCGGGTCGCTAATGGCTCCCGCGTTTACCACTTGGGGGCGACACCGGCGCGCGTGGCGTTTCCCACGAGACACGGGAAATTTCCCGCTTGCTTACATACAGATTGTATGTTCTAGTGCCAACCGAGCGCAGCGAATCGATATAACACCTTGCAATCGACGTACAAGATCCAAATATATAATCGAATTTCGAAATTAATGTTCAAAGCATGTCAAATACGTATTTTGCAGTGCAAGGTACTATCTAATTAGATCTATGTTATTTTTGGTGATTATAAAGTCAACATCATATATAATTAGTATCAGTCAAAGAGGTCAAATATATCGTAACACATCCTTACTGCTATGGAAATAAAGATGTGTTTCGATATATTTGGCTACTTTGGTCGCTACGAACTATTTGATGCTGACTGTCCCAACAGTTTTTTACAAGGGATTGTTTTTGTTTAATTGTCACACTGCTTCATTGTAGCCATTCCAATTCCACTGCTCCAGGTCGCCAGAAACGTCCTGAGAGTAGTGAATTTTTAAAAATCGGCGTTACCATACGATCTATCTTAGAATAATTATTATTTCCTAGTAAAAAAAGTCCATAAGTAGCAGGATATAGAAAGAAAGCGAAACCATTGAGATTAATAGTTCCCGTGTGTGTCCGCTTGAGGGTGACACCGGCACGCGTCGAGTTTCCCGCGACACGAGAAATTTCCCGTTTACTATTTATTACGGTATGAGTACGGTCAAGGAATTTAATTTGTGTACCCTTTCGTACCTTGTCATAGTGACATTGATATGGAATCTCTATCGGCTTTCATTTTGATTTTGAGTGTGACAAGGTACGAAATGGCATACAAATTAAATTCCTTGACTGTACCTACAACTTGCATGATCTAGGGCCCACCCGGGCATAGCGAATCGAAATCCTTCTATCGGAGTCCAGAAGATTTCATAGAAAAACGACAGGTTTAGTCACCCTCAAGGGTGACTCAGACGCCCACGACTCAGAACTAGCCTTACAATATCGGACGTATTTCACACATATAATAGGTGAAAAACTTAAGTAAGTCACTTGTTGTATGTAGTAGTAGCGTATCCGTATAGGCCATTTGACGTTCCATATTAGAAAAATGACATAAGTTCCATATCAATTTTGTACACTACTACATAGAAGAGAGGCTTTATTTATGTTTTTTAGGTACCTATACACGGATAAACAAATTATGTAGCTTTCCTGTCGCAGTCGCAGACGCTGTCAGCTCTGAATGTACCTGGGGGCATTAGGGGCTAGAGCTCTGGACTGCAAAATCTAAGGCTCAGTGGCGGGATTTATATAAAACTAGCTTCTGCCCACGACTTCGTCCACCTTAAATTAGTTTATCGCGGATAAGGGTATTTTTCCGGGATAAAAAGTAGCCTAAATCCTTCCCCGGATCTCAAACTATCTCCATACCAAATTTCATCCAAATCGGTTTAGCGGTTTAAGCGTGAAGAGGTAACAGACAGACACACTTTCACATTTATAATATTAGTATGGATTAGTATGGATGGGCGGCATTCTTCATTGTGCTCCAATGCTGCCCTGAGGGTAAATCTGGTCCTGGACTCTGTTACAGTCATAGACGTAGCTTGGAAGGAATACAGTTTTCAAATAATTTGTAAACCGTTATTTGGGACTTGATATAATTTTCAACAGATATGAGCAGAGCAATTCTGCAAAACTCCCGCATAGGTCAACGAACTGCATACGAGACAGTAAACTTACAGGTTGCGTCCAGTTGATCCGGGCGGGAAGCAGGTAATCTCATGCTTTCATTAGTTCAGGTTACAACTAGTAAAGTAAGGAAGAGATAGAAGTACCTACTTTTAATATACATGGGGAAATCCCCATCCCCGCTATTTTTTTTCATAAAACAACTTTGACCACTAGCTGTTAAACAAATCTTACTTATATGTTATGTTTATGCGACTACTAATGGTTTTCTATGTAGCACCATTTAAAATCTAAATACATAATTTATTTGGGTAGTGTCTCATACAGTAAAAGGAATCTATGTAACTACCATAATTATACCCATAATCACAACGACGACTAACTTCGTAGTCGTGCCAATGGAGAATACTTTTGCATTTATAAATAAACCCTGGAACATTTTCACAAGTTGCTGGTGCTTTGAAATATACAGATGGCAGAGTACAGCATACTCTAAATAGCTTTTTCTTATTGTCTTTACTTAATAAAGTCTTATCATTGACTCACAGACAACGACACAGAGTTAAACATTTGTACAAAGGTAAATTTTAAATTTCGAAAATCGATGTCGAACCATCCGCTAATCCCTAAACGCAATTACGACCTCCACGCATTGAGCAGGCTCTAAGTTTTTAAATTTAATGCGATGACTTGAGTCTGACCGGTTCCATCGCTATACAACTTCGCTAATAATAGACCAGCCAGTGTCAAATGATAATTGTGGCCGTTTAAAACTTATGTTATGGCAACACTTGGCAGACTTTTTAATCCCACGGTACTTAAAAAAAATAAAAAAATAATCCCACGGGAACTGGCCATAGATTCAGGTTTACCCTCTCATTCGATATCTTTATTAAACTCGTTAAGTTTATATACATTAACACTGGAATAAGGCTGGATAGAACTTTTTCTTTAGCAATCTATAAGAATTAAAGTACAGATAGAGAGCTATAATGCGTTCATTTAAGTACTATAATTGATTGACACTTTGAGACTCGTTTTCCGAGTTTTCGAGTTTTCCCAATTGCAAAGCTTTAATTTTCATCTAGTTTATAGTATAAATAAGATGTCTATATTATCGAGGACTTTCTAGTGCCTTTTGGATAAGTAAATGAGTCTTTAGAATCTTCAAGATTCTAAAGACTTATTTTTATGAGAACATATTCGCTGACTCTTATATGCTTTTCGTCCTAAACATATGTTGAAATAATTTAAGAGGTTAGTGATAGTATTTTATAAAAGATTTCTTAAGGTCTCTAAGACAGTGGAAAAGTAACCTAATAACGAACATCTCAAAGCAATGGAAATTTACATACAGATTATACAATATTTCATGAGGCATGCGCATGCCTAATATTTCATGAGAATTATACTTACGAACAATATTCTTAGACATGGTCGTATAAAACATAGAAAAGGGAGAACCCCGACTGAGCCGATGGCTGTCCAATCTGTCCATCAAACTCACGAAGTTCAAGAACAAAGCAAACATAATAATAACGACTGGTAATTTCCCAGTTCCAATACGGTTAAGACAATATTATCATAACAATGCTCATGGTTTTACTTTGCGGAAATTTTCATGCGTTACTGTAGCTCCAATTATCGCCTGTCGACAACCAAAACTCAGTAAAATATCTGTTACTGCTCTCTAAAACCTCGTACCTTGGTACGACATCGATAGAGGGCTTACTCCGAAACTGCTGTGCTGTCCCTATCGCTCTCATGTTATGCTGTATTTAAGTGAGCGGGATGGCGCCATACGAACTCGTTTTTCGGATTTCGAAGAAGCCCTACAGAGAGACTAGGTTTCTCTCAAGTAGCTATTTGTTATGACGTTATTACTCGTATGCCTGTAGTAAAAGCAGAAATTTTCTAATGATTGCGCAAATGTTTAAGTCTGTTAGGAAAAAACTGGCAGGCTAAAGAGGTACTTTATCCTGAACATTTTTGGACTTGAATTTGTATTTGAAAAAAAACTAGGAAATAAATTTTGACGAACAATTGTTATATATAATGTTATAGGAATTTCGATTTAGTCAGCTTTTGTTGTGTGTTTGAGAAAACTGCTGCTAGTTTTTAAGTCACTTAAGGTCCCAATGCTTGACATTCTTATGCCATTAGTTGACACCCTGTTTGTCACCTTGCTTTGTATTACGGTTGACAGACTTGAAAGTGCCAAGTTATGGCCTGACCTTATTTAAGTTGAACCATGTTGAACCAGAAAATTAGAGTCATCGCACCGCACGGGACGGAACCTTATTGTTAACGGTTCATATCTTATCATCGTTAGGGTTCCGTAGTAGGATCACTTTGTTGTCCGTCTGTCCGTCTGTCGTAGAGGTATCAAGTTAAAATTAACATCAAATACTTATCGATTTACCTCTGCGGTTCCTTAAAGCTATAAAAAAATTAAGCTTGTAAGTCAACGCAATTCAAAGGTACAGTCATTAAAAAGGTATTTCCAAACAAACAGCAGTCCATGGAAGGTCCAGGGTACTTCCAGTTGTCATAAAAACTTGAAATATGGTATGATGGCAGCTCTTATAGCATAAGCCACGAAATAAATATGCAAAACTTATTATTTTACTAGAAAGCGCCCGCAACTTCGTCCGCGGAGGAGAAAAAGTCATAACCCGTCGTTTTTTCTTCAGCGTAGTTGGGTAATAAGTATCCTATAACCATCTGGAGATGCTCTCCAGCTACCCGTGTACCAAAAATAGCTGGAATCTGTTCAGCCGATTTGGCGTGATGAAGCCTTAACGATACATACAAACATAGAAAAATTAAAAAAAAAAAATCGATTCTGTGACAACCAAATATTTCTTTTGTCCGTAACAATATTTTTTTTTAAATATCTTCAATGTACAGATATTTCATTTTTACAACTTTATAATAGTATAGATGTCGGTCTGTCTATGTCACGAACCAATATAAAATGACCGCACACCTCGTACATTTTGCTTAGGAGTAGAGCCCTACTTTTAGCAGAGCCCTGCAAGCACGGATTTTTGTAGATACCGCCGTTTTAGCGTATATCTTGTACGGAACCCTCGGTGCGCGAGTCTGACTCGCACTGGGTCGGTTTTTTTATTGTTAATAAGTTAACATCACCTATTAAAATAACCGCTGAAAATAGAATGCTCTCGCATTTATTCAGGGAAAACTGTAACTCATACGAGTATCATGTAGTAAATTTCGATTAATTTCCTCAGAACATTATGAATCAGGTATCCGCCCGCTAGTCCATATAAGCGGCTCAAAGGCCACGACCAATGCCAGTCCACTGCAGAAGCGCGGGAACGACCGACGCTTATAAAATTTAGTTTTTTTTTTAATAAGTTTTTTTTAATTTCCGCCGCTATGGCGTCAGCCGTGATCAAGTTCAGTGCCATATTGTTTTTTGTCGCCGTGTGTGCCGCTGATGTTTGTTAGTATTTTTTATTTTTTCATTACAATTAGTGATTGTTATCTTACTTTTAATTTTACATATTTGTGCCAAATTATTTTATTGTGTTAATTACCTACTGAATTCATTACTTTTGCCAATTTATTAATGTAGGGGTTTACCGGATTCAAACCAATTTTAATCGAAGTTAATTATTAGATTTGTCACTTCCAGAGCACACAAACAAGTTGATCACACAATTTTTTTAAATATTACTTATGGAATGCACCTACCATAAGTATTACTCGTAATCATACATCCAAAACCAAAATTTTATAGCATACACCGGGATATCGCGTTTTGGTTCCAAATTAAACAACTAATTAATTTAATTCCTTCTAAATTATTCTTACTATGTTAACATTGATGTTGATGACGCCCGGCCTTAGAAAATGAATTAATTATCGCTTTAAACATGACTCTTCCGCAAAATGTCATGTAAATAAATGCTTCAACAAATAACTAATAAATCTCACACTAACTGCCGTGTTGTGTATTAAAAAGTCGTATGTGCTTAACACTTCCCGGACTCTTAACTGTGTTTACTATTGCGCCTAGTTGAGTTAATGGCAGCGCAACAAAGACATCTTAAAGAGAAGATGATTAAAAATTAATCTGCTGTTATATCGATAGCTTTATTAATGGTTATTGGATATTGTTGGATAATGAGATTTCATTCGCGGTAATTAACAGATAATTAACTTTGAGACTGTATATTTTTTTATAAAACTGTACGTAAATTAATGAACAAAATAGTGTACCTACATAATACAGACATTATATTAAATGGAACCTGAAAATTATCTCTATCCCTATGTCGGCAAATAAATGATTTCTCATTTCTGATTTCGGATCTGCCCGGGGCATCGTTCCTAGAACGCTGGCTGCATTGCCTCTCTGAATGGCTTGGCTAGGCTGAGGCGTTGAGCGAAGATGATGACCCAGCTCTAATGTCGCCAGAAACGTCGATGAGCTTGTCCGACACTCATTGACCAGTTTTTTTTTGTGTCGGATGACCATGGCCCAAATGTTTCGACCGCAAGTGCCGCATATTCTTAATTGCTTTTCAAAAAAGCATATTTGCGGCAGTTGACGGTTTGTGCGTCATCAGCGGCAGTCCCAGCGGTGGACGTGAGACGATGCTAGTATGTCTGTTGATAGCATATCTCTCGCAGACTATCAGCTCAAGTAGGTCCAATCTGGCGACGTGTTACCGCTCTTCAAAGCCTTTTCTGGCTTATTCTAGCCGATATCTCGTTTTTTTTTGAAGCCAAGAGATAATTAACTACCCTAATTCTTTTTTCTAATATCAATTCATAGTAACTCTATTTTACCTCATTTCAAGATAGGTATTAATTCCATTGTAATTGCATATAATTTCACAAATCTAATTCAAAGCATATAAAAAAGCTGGTGGTAGAACCGCGTAGTCGATCGACCATCAAAGTAATTGAAGCAACATTTAAAGCTAAGGGCTGGATAGAACCAGTTTAGCAACTCTTGCGCAGGATGCGTTATTTATGGATGCATTAGGTTTTAGCCTTTTTATTCCTGTGTTGGACGCTGCACCTTACTTATTTTAAGCTACGTTCTTAGGTGTAGACCACCACCACACCACCGCCATATTTCGCAACCACAGGCTGTCTGTGCTCGCAACCAATGATCTAGATTTGACGACACGTTTGGCTCAGTGGATTATACAACGGCCTACGAAGCTAGCGGTCCCGGGTTCGAATCCCGGCCAGAGCAAGTGCTTGTGTGACGAGCACGAATGTTTGTTCCTGGGTCTTGGACGTTTTCTATGTATTTAAGTATTATATCGTCGCCTAGTACCCATAGTACAAGCTTTGCTTAGTTTGGGACTAGGTCGATTTGTGTAAGATTGTCCCTGATATTTATTTTATTATTTAAATATTATTTTTAAATTAGATAGAGTTAAACCAATCTGAAAATAAACGCCCCTTCTCTGAGTTTAGCCCATTGATCCATGTTTCATGGGTCGATTAGTGGACGGCGTTTAGTTTAAGAATGGTTTTACTATAGTTATTTTAAATAAGCATTTTTTTCTGAAAGTACCAACAGTATTGAGATCCCTTTACACATGCATGAGTATTTTTTGTATGAATTGCTAATAATATTAATTAGAGAACTATTTAAAGTGCAAAAACTTCGCTAGTAGGCGAGTCTGCTGTTGCAAAAAAATTACAAGTTTTTCAATTTAATAAAACCCGTTGATATCTTTAATACTGTACTAAATCACCTACAATTTGCAAGGATACATAAAGGTCAAAAATGTATTTACTTCTAACTTTCTTTCTTTCTGTCTTCACTCATTTACGCAAAGGTTAACTGGAAGAGATCCGTGAATCCTTTGTACTTAAATAAACGTTGATTGCACTTGTAAATGGTTATTATGTACAATGGTGTATTTATATACATACTTACTTTGTCCAGAAACAATATACCGGCATTGTTATAGTTACTTGTAGTTACTTGTAGTTACTTGGAGTTACTTGTAGTTTATGAAACCGATATACAATAACTCTTTATTGCATACTTCACAAAACAGAGTACGAAAGAAAATGCGACGATGACCACTTTCCATAAGTGGCAAACAACTTATTACATTAAAAAACTACATTCAAGGAGAGGTAACCATCAACAATAGCGATCTCGTCTATATGCTACATTTAAATGTTAAGTGTATGTATGGCCAGTGGCGTGTGGTCCCTCTAGGCACAAAGGCACTGCCTACCCTGAACGACCATAACTCCATACACGCACAGAGAAACTGCCTACCCTGAAACCCTGAATGACCATGGCTCCATATAGGCACAGAGAAACTGCCTACCCTGAAGCTCTGATTGACCATGGGTCAATATAGGCAGAGAAAAACTGCCTATCTTGGCCAAAAACCTTGTGTAGTCCACTGTGTATGTCACATTATTAAAAAAAATCACCCGTTTCTAGTAGGGGTAGTTATTAAATTATTATTTTTTATTATTTCATAGAAATGAATACCTTAATGTATTTAGGTAATTTCTGTACTGACTCTATGGTTCAATGTACAGTTCGCAGATATATCAAAACATTGCATTATAAACCTATAAAAAAGATATCTCCATGTCCTACGTCAGACGAAATGTGAAGATTACTTCTGTGTACCCGTCTTCTGACGATAACGTATTACGAGTAATGACAATTACTTAGTTACTAACGGGTTTTTTATTATCTATTGTATGTGTAGGTTTACGGGCCAGTAAATTTAGATACCTATATATAATATATATTTTCACTTCTCCTGCTCAAAATTTACATAAAATTAGCTTCGCGAAGCGAAACTAAAATAGTACATTTAGCCCCTAGGGTTTAAAAGAAAGCCATATAATCCCATACAAATTTCTATGCCACTGAAAAAAGAACTTGCGACCAGCTACATACTCCTTATGAATAATTAAAAACAAATAAACCAACCTGATCAGATTGGCCAAACTTTCTGATAGAATTGCTCAAACTGTACTTTTAGTTTTTCATGAAATATACAATTTCAATGTCTTTTTTTCTCGCAGTCGAAGTGAAAAGCAGAGTGTTTAACAAGTGGCTAAAAGCCATTATGACACTCAGACATATTTGTCCTCGCTCACTTCGTGAGCTCGTCCAAATAATCACTTCTTATCGTGATGGCTTATTTTAGCCCCTTGTCAAACAATATACTATATTCGCGTACTGTTAAATTTTTCGAGACTACATCTTGTGTTATTGTCATTACCAGTAAATTTTAATTAACCTTATATTGTTAAAAGAACTAATAAGACTAAAACAGATTTACAGAAATGAAACATTATTCTAGGTGTATTTACAGTAAAGTACTACGTTAAGAGTCCCCAGTAAGCTCGTCCGAATTTCACCTTCCCATACAAACAGAGTTTCGTTCTTATTTTAAAACTACATGTTGGATTGTAACGAAACTTTGCATATACAATGACATGAGGTATATCTAGGCCGGAAATTAGTTTAAATGCCTGCAGTTTATAAAACAAACGAAATACAGCAAAAATAAGTTTTGTATGAAAAACTTAAATTCGCTTGATTTTTTTTTACTATGGTATCTAAAGCTACATAAACTAATTACAGGCTTGCATATACCTAAACTTATTCTAAGTACAAAGTTTCAGAGCAAACTAGCTATTCGTTTAAAAATGAGTGCGTAACTATATTTGTATGGAGAACCGAGCTTACTGGGAACTCTTAAATTAAACCTTTTTACAAAAATAAAAAATAAATCATGGCATATTTTGTAGGTTAGATCTTTTGGCCATTTTAGTTTAGTTACGTAATGATAAAATGTAAAGTGTTTCTTCTTGCTGCAATGTGTGTATTGATTGCGTAACTACAAGTTCGCACTCTTGACCTCAGCCTGTTTGTGTGTCATCGAACACTTGACATGGATTTTGTTTATATTTACTTTCTGCTCGGATGAGGAAAGTGTCAGAAAATATTATCACGATTTGAGACTCTTGACTTAATTTTTAGTTATAGGTAACGTTTCAGATATTTTGGTTTTCATTCTACATATTGATAGTTTTGGTCACCTTAAATTTTTAGTAGTGTTTCTAGTTTTTAAGACTATGCATTACAATAAAACCAGACTTATGGTTACACTTTTATCTAATCGTACTAACACATTTTATTGAGTCTCTACTTAAGTGGTTTGACTAGCACTAGACGTAGTTTGTGAGATGCTATTTTTTAACCTTAGTTAGTCCTTTGGCCAAATACGTTCTGCACTCACTTCGGTCGTCGTCGGTTCAAGTTTCCCAGTTTTCGGGAACACTGTCACAAGAACACTGTATAAATCATCTGATAAAGATGCAAAGGCTAATGATGAAGATGATGGCGACGAGTCGCTTTCAGCCATCACCGGACAGATATAAATAAATAAATATTACACTACAAAATCATACACAAATCGAACTAGATTCAGATTCAGTTCATCACACAAATATTTGCCCTTAAGGGGATTTGAACCCAGGACCTTCAGCTTCGCAGGCAACGTTACTCCAACTGAGCTAAAGCGGTCGTCAGATATAATGTTGCTGATGCTTTAAAATACTAATTGGGATTTAAACTGACGGACTGGATTGCAACCAGGCGCGGTCCAAGCCAAAAAATATTTTATTGTCTTTGGGAGGTGATTTTGGGGGGGTAATGACATAGGGATAAGTCCGTCACTGATTTTTGTATGGGAACTGCAAGCCGACTCTCGCTAAAAGTAAAAAAAAATATCGGTAATGATGCGGATTTCTATTTTTATATATATTTCCTATCCTATGGTTGAATGCTCCAAATAGTTTGAAACAACAACACAAACCGCCCGTTCGCTAGAGACCATGGAGTTCAGAAAAGGTAAGGAGGCCAATCTCATACAAGAAAATAGATGAAAGTGTCCAGAGCAGCGGAAAGCAGTAAATAATAGTACCAAATTTGTCCAGAATGGCGCTAGAGTAGCAAGATGGTATGAAGACTATGAAGTCAACAACCAATTACAAAATATTTTTATAAAAATTCTACTCAATTTTTACCCGACTGCGCGACGCAAAGGAGTGGTAATGTGTTTATCAGTCTATGTATGTATGTATGTATGTATGTTTGTTCCTATCTGGCACACTAGAGACCAAACGTGTGGACCGATATTGATGATTCTTACGTTAATCGATTTTTCTTAACCGTCCGAATGTCACTGAAGACATGAAAATGATGAAAACTCTAAATGGCGATAATGAGACGCCATATTGTAAAAAAGAAAAAATGAAATCTACGTACTATATCGAGCGGGGTATCAATGAATAGAGATTTAAAAATCATTATTAGGTTTCTTTCATCATTTTTAATTTGGAATTACCAGTTAGGAACTATAACGATTTATATTTGGTCAGCAAGCCGTTCTCATTAAATTTTCATTTAATTGTATTGTAATAAATCTGTGCAAGTTTCTCAATACTTTTATAATTTTAACTAAAAAGTATGAAAAATATATAAAAATAACGAAAGCCCGACTGCGTAAAAAACTAAAAAGAAAAAAACAAGTCCAGTATCATCGATCCAAATCGCTATGTTCCATATTAGAATTTATTATTTGTTATATTGTGCGTATCGATTATCAATCATGAAACATTTCCATTGTAACTTAATAAATTTCTAGGGCACTGGACTTGTTTTTTTCTTTTTAGTTTTTTACGCAGTCGGGATTTTTGTTTTTTTATTTATTTATTTGTTTCGTTCTTTTTCTGATGTAAGTATTTAATCGTGTTCAGAATGATTATTCTTGCATCGTTATATGTATTTCTTTTGCATTTTTCAATATATAATTTATTTTACGCACTTGTTACTGTGGCGCCACAAATTTTACGCCTTCTGACGGACACTTTGGATATAAATATAGAGAAAGTCTTCCTTAGTTATTTTATGTAATACCTAAGTAGCAAACGGGCAGACGACCCACCTGATGGAAAGTGGTCATCGTCACCCATGGATATGCAACACCGCAGGAGTTGCCCATGCACTGCTAACCTTTGAGTGCGCTGTTAACTCGCTTCTTCAAGAACCCCATGTTATAGCGCTGCGGAAACACCATAGGGAGAATCTCATTCCACAACTTGCAAGTTCGTGGTAAAAATAACTGTGATGCCCATATATTTTTGGGACACAAAGCATCCAGACAATGGAGATATACTTTGTTCCTGAGGCGGGAAGTGCGATGATAGAAACGTGACGGTGGCACCAACTCAAAAAGTTCTTCAAAACCCACAGTACAATCGGTAGAATAAACACAGAGCAGAGAGCTAACCTCTTTCCAGAAGCTAATTGATTTCAGGTCGTCTGTTAGTTCGGGATCGTTTACTACACTTTATACAAGAGGCGTTAACTGGATAAGATAACCAATATCCGTCTTATGACATTAAGAAGCCTTAATAAAAATTCAAAGGCGTATTTCCCAGATTAAAACATCCGCGTATTTATGGACCCTGACTTTGGAAGTATTTCATAAGTTAACCTTTACGAACCGGTCTGGTACCCGTTTGACTGCATAGTCGCCTCCCTGGACACTTAACGGTAGATTTACTGTTTATTTTCGCAATTTAGCGTGATTTAGTGCAATTTCAGGTTTGTGAGGCTAATGACCTGATGCTAACTACTTGTATTTTACGATTGAATACCGCTATTAATTAAAGTTACCTACTTTTATATAGGCTGCTTTATAACATGTCTTAAAGGATTCCAAACAAACATGTATCTCTCATTTAGCTCACTTATGTGTTGAATTTAAAAAATAACTTAGTTATTAAAGTCTTTATTAAGGTCTCAATGCGATATTTAATGTCTATTATCTTCTTTTTTAAGCTCTGTGTTGACAAGTTGTCAGTCAATTATTATTACGAATGTTATATAAGAAGTACCTAAGGTAAAGGCACCTATCATGGACACGGAGCAATTATGTACAGTTTTTGAAATTACCGCCAAAATTAAGCAAACGTCATGTTTTTTTTAATGACAACACTAATCCGTAGTGTCAATATTCTAGTTGTCAATCACACTTTGTTTGACAGCTAAGAGCCATTTTGTTTTGGACCATCACCATTGTTACTTATGTGGGGACAGTTGGTGTCGGAAATCGTAAATTATTATAAGAATCGCCATGCAAGTGAGTACACTTAGTAGATTATTTTGTGGGTTGTGTGTCGTTGTTGTTAAAATTTATGTTATTTACTGATTTATCAATAGTAGTGTTTTTTTTTTATATTACCTAATTGTCTTTGGCATTATAACCTTAAAATTTACCGGTGTCCATAACTGGATATTTATTCGAGCGTTTACTAATCATGGACTGAATGTCCATAAAAGGAATTTCTTATTATTTGTTTTTTTTTACATATATGACTTCTGCTTTTGTATACCTACACGTTTCTCTATAATTCAGCAATCAATTCTTTCCAGTCATGTACATTCTGTCCATGACTAGGTGTCCATAATAGGTTCATCATATTCCTAATACAAATATTTTATTTCATCCTAGGCATGGCACCGAGAAAAAATTATACAAAAGAACAAATGGCTAAGGCTATCGAAGAAGTCAGAAGGGGGGTTCGGGGGAATATCTGTTGCTGCTACAAAATATGCTGTCCCAAGGATCACTTTACATAATAAAATAACTGGAAAAAGTCCTATGGATTGTAATATAGGTCCAGCCACTGTACTCACATATGAGGAAGAAAGGCTACTCGTCAGATGGATAATATTTATGGCTGAAGAGCACTTCAGCCATAAATATTCTTTCCCTGTCACCAAAGATCAATTACTGGATAGTGTTCAAAAAATTATATCTGAGATGGATCTAGATTCCTGTCCATTCACAAACAATGGGCCGGGGAAAAAATGGTTCTCCACCTTTTTGAAGAGACATCCAGACGTCGCAGAACGCATTGCACAAAATTTAAGTATAGCGAGATAAGAAGTCACAGAAGATGACATACTCGGTTGGTTTGAAGTAATTAAAGGTTACCTTGAAAATAAAGGCTTGCTTGAAGCAATAAATGACCCTCATAGGATAACTTTTAGTAGAAGTTTCAACGCGATTAAGTCTCGTTTTGTTATAAAAAAATGTGAAAATCGTGATAGTTTATATCAATATTATTATATCTAGTTTCTTTTTAATATTGGTTTTGTTTTGGTTCATATTGGATTAGATGAAAACAAACGTTGATTTTGGATAGCTGTTTACTATAATATTATCTTGATATATGTAAGGCTAATTTTGATAAATATGTTTAATTACTTATTAATAACTAGCCGGTCGGTTAAAGAGAAGCATTTCCCAAAAAAAAAAACTGTTATACCTTATTGATTATTTATATGTCCGTAACTAGCGGTCCATAATTGGATAATGTCCATTACTAGGGGTCCATCACTGGAAAATTACCGCCCATGAATGGTGCCTGAGTAAGAGTTTTGTAATTGGTTATTTTTTTATTGCACTGTGTATTAAACTAAAATTAAACCTCGGATACTGATTAAGAAAATGACTTATCATTTAACTTCAAATCCCAAAGCACGTGTATCGAAAAATGAAGAATTTACAAAGCAAAACCAAAAAAAAATCGCTTATACTGTCCATGACTGGTGATTTTACCTTATGTCCAGTTATCATCTTCTTTGTCATAATGTTATTGAGGATCAAATCATAGTACGCCTTAAAAATCTATAGTATGTACCGGGTTCTAAAACAACTATTCGGAATGGATTATGTTTATGAAGGTAGGTAGATCATATATACTAACAAAGCGAAATATCTTACAATGGAGAAGATACAGTCGCCATAAATAGCTATTGTAAATCTTACCCTTCCGCATACTGTAAGAAACTTAATGAATATTAAAGAATCTTTTGTTTATTGAAGATTACTTACACATATCCTTTCTCGGATTGTTGCTTGGTATGTCAAATTGAATATGTATCCTGCAACTCTGATATATCATACATAAACACCGTCTTTATTTTATTTACTAACGTGAGATTAATCTATGTTATCACTTGGGTGCAAAGGAAACGTGTCCGTCCGTCCATCAGTTTTATATTAATGCCGGATGTGTGATAAGTGTATCCATTTGTTAATAGCATAGCTCACCTGAATTAGGAACATAAAGTTTCTCGATATATTTTATACATTACATTACGTTATTACGTGGAACGTGGAAATAGTTTATTTGTTGTTCAGTTTGTTCGACTGTTTACATTTATAAATTGGTATATACAGATTGTTAGTAAGAAAAGTTGAATGACATATGTATTTTTTTGAATACCAAACTAATAATGTATATACAGTCGACCAAATTGTACAACTGTCACATAAAAGTTTTTAAAATAAATAAACTATGTCTAGATTCTTTGTCCACGAAACGTATGCTCTCGTGAAAAAATATTAAATGTTACCTTGTATTACATTTACGAAACTGTTCCCAATTGTGCGAGCAATCTCAACTCATTTCCGTTTGTATATTTTTTCCAAGTAACACTAATGGCTTAACATATCTTTACACTAAGCTCTGTCTTATTGCAGAGAACAATCGTGTTCAAATTATCTCGTAAACGTAATGGTGCAGTAATAGCTCCGTAGTTAACTAGCCGGAACTATGCTGAGAAGCGCATGCGTCAACAGATCTACCGAAAATTCCCAATTCTACACTTTGCGGAAACCCCCTGGGCAGAAAACCTTGCAAAATTAGCCGAAGTACCGTCAGCCACACACTTAACTGACTATTGATAGACTTTATTGACATTAACATAAAGCCTACATATTCTTCCATCATTTCAATGGGATGTATCCCGTTTTGGGTTCGCTTATAATATGATGTTGAACGTAGATTTAGCATGTCAGGTTAACTCTGACCTGTCCATAAAAATCCTGTCAAAACAAAATGACTACGCGGTCATTGCCTTTTGGACTCATGACTAGGTGTTGGCAACTCATATATATCCTGTTCGGAGTCTTGTCTTGACCTAGAATCGCACATGCATAACCTACAATTGATTATTACTATGCGTTACCTGTAGTAACGTTCGTTTTGTCATGTTAGTTTCATTTAACTATTATGGATGAAACATTAAGATACGGTCGAACTTATAGTAATTTAGATATTCGATATCATCGATCATGTGGACTATTCTGGTAAATGTTCATACTTAAGCCTAAGGCGTTGAAGTAGCGGTTTCTTTTTTATACATGAATATACATTATATACCAAGAATTTATTTATGTTTTTATGATACAAGTGCGGACAATAGTTACTAAAGTAGACAATTTCCAACCAGTGTCGATGGTCATCAGGATGCCCCCAATGGTGGCTCACGCAAATTGCTTGTCAGGAGTTCATGCCTCCACTATAGAGTCACTTCTCCATACTAGATGCGTATTTGGACTTATGACATTGTCAGATGGTTTTGTACGGGGACAGTGAACGTGTTAAAGCACGAGCGAAGCGAGAGCGTGTGCGGAAAAGAGGCACTTTCCATAGCTGTGTGTTGACCCACGTTTCAATTTACGTGGGCCCCTTTCGGAGCACTGCTTTGAAAAATATAGTTTTAGTAATATCATGCCCGAAAGCGCTAATGTTTTCCATTAACTATGATTATACAAACTTTGTTGGCCTCACACAAGGTTGTAGCAAAGAAGTGCCTTGACCGCTGCAGGATTTATCACCGAGTCAATTGCATTTGCATACTTAAATAATCCGCGGTTTGCAGCATGTAAAGAATCTTTAATAAGTCAAGTCGATAAAGATCAGGCATTTCGGCGGGATCGTTGACGTGTAATAAAAATGCCAATAAAAAGGAGAACAATTTTGCAATACCAACTTTATCTGTTCATTACTCGTATCGTCAGTTTCATATGCAATGCCATTTCATTCATATATATATATACTGTAAATATTAAATTGAACAATCGTCCAAGTCGGCCTACGGCATTAAAGTTAAAGTTTTGGGTACAAATCCAGTAGGTCACATAAATAGACCCTTGATCCCCACAAAAGCGGATCAATTGTAATTATGATGCATCATTTAGAACAAGATTTTAGGCATTCAGGAATTTGCTTCATTAGATATGTAGGTAGTTAATTACACGTTCTTAAACCTTGTGATGGGTTATTGTCTCCGGATGAGGAAGGTGCCAACCTGTCTCCATTTAAAATTTGCCATCCTTAATTTTTTTGGCGACCGATTTAGCTCAGCGGGAGTAACGTTGCCTGCGAAGCTAGAGGTCCTGGTTTCAAATCCCGGTAAGGGCAAATATTTGTGTGATGAGCATAAATATTTGTTCCTGAGTCTTGGATATATATCGTCGTCTAAGTACTCATAACACAAGCCTTATTGAGCTTAGCATAGGACTAGTTCGATTTGTGTAAAAAATATCCCGTAATATTTATTTATTAGTAGCTTCTGCCCGCGACTTCGTCCGCCTTAAATTCGTTTATCGCGGATAAGGGTAGTTTTATCCCGGAAAAATACCCTTATCCGCAATAAACTAATTTCAGAGCTCTAGCCCCTAATGCCCCCAGGTACATTCAGAGCTGACAGCGTCTGCGACTGCGACAGGAAAGCTACGTAATTTGTTTATCCGTTACACAGACAGACAGACAGACAGACAGACAGACAGACAGACAGACAGACACACTTTCGCATTTATAATATTAGTATGGATATGGATTTGTAACCCCAGACAAAAAAAGAGGGTGTTATAAGTGTCACGTGTGTATCTGGGTGTCTGTGTCTGATGTATCTGATGGCACAGTAGCCCTAAAACGGATGGACCGAGTATACGTTATGTGAACTTAGAATCTACAATTAGTAAAAATACTGGTAAAAAACTCCGACAAATTTAGAAAACAACTGACAATTGTTTTTTTTTTCAATTTGTCGGAGTTTATTACCAGTTCACTGATTACTTGTCCATCATAACATGGGGTATGATGATTAAACACAATCCACTTCTCCTTTCCAGCGGAGCTCGTCGGCGACAAGTCAGCGCAGCCCGTGACGGAGGTGTGTCTCGGCTGCATCTGCCAGGCCATCTCGGGCTGCAAGCAGGGCCTGACGTGCGAGGGCGACACCTGCGGTCTGTTCCGCATCACCTGGGCGTACTGGTCCGACGCTGGGAAGCCGACGATCAATAACTTAGCCCCGGACCATCCTGATGGTAAGTTTTCGATGATTCTGATGGTAAGGTTTCCATACACTAACGATATCTTGACGCCGTTCTGCGGCAACTAAACGCACTGGCCGGCAAGTTTGCGCCTGACACATATCCATGCAATAAGTATTGCTGTTGGTCCGCAAGGAACCGCACATTTAATTAAGACACGAGCTTGTTTCAAATTCTATTGGTAGTCTCCCCCACCAAGACTACACTCAATGATTTAACACGGATGCTCCAGGCCATCTCGGGCTACAAGTAGGGCGACACGTGCAGACTGCTCCGTATCACATGGGCGAACCTACTGGTCCGATGCTGAGAAAACGACGACTCGTCATCGGAACACCCTGAAGACAAGGGAAGCCTTCGAGGTCTTCCAGACTCCGACCTTTAACGAATGCATGCCTATTCTGTATCAACTACTGTTACTTGTGGGCAAGCCTGCGCTCAATTGTCTATCACACAACACGGTAAATGTCACTGAGAGCGTAGCGCAGCAACCACCAGGTGTACTTCGGCTGCTGCCAGGCCATCTTGGGCTGCAAGCAAGGCCTGATGGGTATGGGCGACACGTGCGGCCTGTTCCGCATCACCTGGACGTACTGGTCCAATGCTGAGAAGCCGACGATGAATAACCTGGCGCCGGAGATTCCTGAGTAAGAGTTTGACGACATTTAGTTCTGCATCAACTAAAGTCACTGGTCGGCGCACAACATTACCGTTCAGTGCGGTTACTGGACTCACATCGGCAAGTCATATCATATCTTGGCCCTAAGCTTAGGCTTCAAAGGTAATAACTATAAGTAAGACCCATTTTAATGGCGGTTATTGAGTAAAACAATGTGTATTGCTTATATTATTTGTGATAGCCAGGAAGCGAAAGTTATATTTTTATGCCAGTATTCAATAAATAACAAAGTTCACGTTTAAACATTCAAAGTTTTAGCATAATGTGCGTGAAAAAAAAAAACAAGTTGTAAATTTAAAAATCCACTTAATTTTATGACGAGGTGTTTGACAGGTGATGATGGCCAGCTAATTGAATTATGTTAATAAATAAGAACCTGTCTAATAAACCGGACTAACACAATTTTTATTTACTTTTTATAAAAATATAGTTATCAATTACTTAAATCTATCACACTGTGGTATCCGTACTATATGTGGGTAATATAATAATTGTTACTTGTAGGGTAAACCTGAAATAAAGTCAGTTGTGCCGTGAACTAGCCTTTTACTATTGTCTCGCACCCAAAATACCGTATAAATATTACTGGCGACGAGTTTCGAACCTTAATTAACTTTAAAATCAGTGTTCAGTTGCGGAAATATGCCGATTGGAAAAATTGAACCGTTTGACTTAGCGAGTAAAAAGTGGTCGGCGTATATACGACGGGTTAAGCAGTTCATAACCTTAAATGAGATTAAAGTCGAATTAGAAGTGGCAACTTTAGTTACTGTAGTCGGTGAAGCTACTTATAGTTTGATGTGCGATCTGTGTGCACCAAGTAACCCCGAGGACAAAACGTTCGACGCTTTGGTGAAAATAGTCAGCGACCATCTCGAACCAAAACGCTCCGAAATCGCGGAGCGACACGTTTTTCGTCAACGACGACAGAAAGCGGGCGAATCTTTGAGCGAGTACTTGCAGGCCCTCAAACATTTAGCTAGCACCTGCGATTTTAAGAGCAATTTGGAAGAAAATTTACGAGACCAATTCGTATCTGGCCTATTCAGTGACGACATGAGGTCGCGCTTGTTCGCGGAAGCAACTCTGACATATCAACGAGCAGTGGAACTGGCCCTGGCGCTCGAGGCGGCGGAGCGGCACGCGCAGGCGAGCGGCTCGGGCTGCGGCGCGGGCGCAGTCACCACGGGGCTCGGCGCGGCCGAGCCGCTGCATCGCGCCGAGGCGCGCGGCGCGCGCACGCCGGCCGCCGGCGCCGGCGCCTCCCGTGCCTGTTGGCGATGCGGCAGGCCTCATCGAGCGGATGGCTGTCGGTACAGAAACTACTCCTGTGATTGCTGCGGCCAGAAGGGCCATCTCAAGACTATGTGCAAGAAGGGACCACAAACCCAGAGCGCGAAGGGCCCGGGCCGCGGGCATAACTACCTTGACGGCGATGAAGATTCGGAGTTTGATTTTTATAACCTCAACGTTTCCGGGAAGGATGACAAACCGTATGTAGTGAATGTATTAGTGAATAACGTGAAGTTGACCTTTGAACTGGACACGGGAAGTAAGTTATCGACGATTAATTATGATTGTTATGAACGGTATTTCAAAAATGAACCTTTGCATGTTAGTGATATTTCTTTACGTTCTTACACTGGGACTTTAATTAAGCCCGTGGGTTTTATTATTGTAAATGTCGTGCTGGGGGAACACGTCGCACAAAACTTAAAGTTGTTGGTTATTAAAAACGGCGGACCGCCTTTGCTCGGCCGCTCGTGGCTGAGAAATTTGCAAATAGATAAGGTGGAAATCCGCGATTATTTATTTCATTTATCGGAGACAAACTTAATTGAAAATTTGCGTTTGAAGTTTCCGACCGTGTTCGCCGCAGGATTAGGCACCTGTAGTAAAAAAATATCCCTAAAGTTATCGAATACAGATCCCGTGTTTATTAAAGCGAGGTCATTGCCCCTCGCGTTACGTAAGCCGGTGGAGCGGGAACTCGAACGTCTCGAGGCAGAAGGTACGATTTATAAGGTTGATTATTCGGATTTTGGTACGCCAATAGTGCCAGTCATTAAAAAGACGGGAGAAATTCGCATATGCGGTGACTACAAGGTCACGATTAACCCTAAATTAGTACAGGAGCCGTACCCGCTGCCACGGATCGAAGAGTTGTTCGCTGCATTGAGTGGGGGCGAGCAGTATAGCAAGATCGATCTCACGGACGCTTATCAACAGTTATTGTTAGAAGCTCCCTCTGGTGTTGGCGGTGGATAGTAGCTCGTACGGCATCGGCAGCGTCCTGTCGCACCGCTTCCCGGACGGCTCGGAGCGGCCTATCTGCTTCGCGTCGCGCACGCTGAGCGCGGCGGAGCGCGCGCGCAGCTGCACCCCTGGGCCTTCCCGTCGCGCCCGTGGCAGCGCCTGCATGTCGATTTTGGCGAGTTCCAGGGCAAACATTATCTGGTGACGGTCGATGCGCACAGCAAATGGATCGAAGTCCAAAAAATGTCTAGCACGACCGCAGGGGCGACGGTGCTTAAATTACGGGAACAGTTTGCTCGTTTCGGGCTACCCAATCAAATTGTGAGTGATGGGGGCCCGCCATTCGGATCGGCGGAGTTTGCAGATTATGTAAAAAAAAACTATATAACACACACAATAACAAGTCCGTACCGAGCGGCCGGTAATGGCGCCGCCGAGAATGCCGTGAAGACTGTCAAACGGGCAATGAAGAAAGCGGTACACGAAGGGGTAGACGTCGATGTCGCAATTTGCAGATTTTTGTTTCAATATCGGAATACGGAACATTGTACGACGGGCCGAACTCCGGCAGAGGCAATGATAGGTAGACGACTGCGGGGGAGGTTAGACGTCGTACTGCCCTCCTTTGAGGTTGGGGAGCGAGTGAACACGGCCCAGGAGCGCTTGGGGCAGCAGCGGCCGGGCGCAGAGCGCCACGCGCAGCCCGGGGACGCGGTGCTGGCGCGCGACTACCGCCGCGGCACGGGTAAGTGGGCAGAGGCTACTGTCACCGCACGCGAAGCGCCACTCACGTATAAAGTGCGGGTTTCAGATGGACATGAATGGAAGCGCCACATCGATCAGCTGTTGCCGATACAAACACCGGCAAACCGGTTCTCACTATCACAGGTGGAGTCATGCGACAATGAGCGCGAATCCAACGGTGAGCGTCCCGGCTCTGACCAGTGTGTGAGTGATGAGTCGGATGATTACCACGACTTGTCGGATGAGTCTCCGACGTCCACGCCAAAACCGAACATAGAACGTGAAAGTCCGCCTAAAACCAGCGTTGAGACTGCAGCCATTGCCGAGTCTGCACAAGACCCTGAACCCAATCCCGCGCTAATTAAAAAACGCCCCATACGTAGTTGTGTTCTTGCGAAAGGAAAATATAAAGTTTGATGTGATTGGGAACATAGTGCTCAAGTATCTACTTATTTATTAAAGACAGTTGTTCGGTGGGTTTATTTACTGTTTCATCACTTTACGTTTCTTTTATTGAAGTACTGAAACTGTTGAGTACTTAAATTCACGCAGAACAATAAGAAAAATTGTAAATTGGTTATTTGACTTTGAACCTTAATGCTTCTAACATAAGTATCCAACAATTGTGGGGCAACAAATGTCCGCAACAGATGTTGCGGAATATTTATAGTATCTATATTTGATTTTCTTGTAATGAATACTGTAGTTTTTAAGTTATATTGTGGCAATTTTTTTTTTTTTATATATACATACCTATTTTATAGCTATATTACGGGTTGGCATTAATTAGTTAATTATATGCAACAACCAGGATGTATTTCTCTTTCACTAAACTTTAATAGCCCCGTTGCTTTTATCATTTTGTAAATTACTTTTAAATGAGTGAGGTACACGTACCAATGTCTGACATCATGTTATTTTCCCGCTATTGCTAGGCATTAGAGTTGTAAGTGCCATCTAATGGGACAGTGTCAAACACAGGGTTGTTTACCTTAACTATTTACATTTTGTGGATTTATACATAGGATAGATATATATTATGATCCTGTTTTTATTTTCTGTAAGAGGGGGAGGTGTGGTATCCGTACTATATGTGGGTAGCATAATAATTGTTACTTGTAGGGTAAACCTGAAATAAAGTCAGTTGTGCCGTGAACTAGCCTTTTACTATTGTCTCGCACCCAAAATACCGTATAAATATTACTCACACGAAAGGACAAAATGTTTCGAGTAACTTGTGTATTATATTGCGTATTAAAAAAATGTCGCAAGAAACCTAACGACCCTACCCGTGTATCGCGCGGGCACTAGTCAAATTCTAAAAGTCTTGATCGGCTTTTCCGTAATTATGTCAAATGATTATTGTGGCATTAACATATTAGGGATTTTGAACATTGTCTATAGACAGTACGAGTAAATATAATGGAAAGTGTTATTATGGTATCTAATTTTAGAGATATTGAAAATTATGACACTCCAATATTATGCCTCTCAAAAAATATTTCATTTCATTTCGTTCGTAAAAAAAATCCTACAACCATCTGTTGATACGCACAGATATCCGTGTACCAAAAATAGTTGAAATCCGTTTAGCCGATTTGGCGTTACTGATCGATCGATTTTTTAACGTGAGATGGATACCATACTTATACTTCATTAAAAAATAGTTAGTACATTAATAATCCGACATTCTAATCAAGGTCCTCCATCAAGGAAGGCGTTATTCGGAAGAAGGAAATTAAGAAGATTTTTTTTTAATTCACTCCTTTATCTATTTAATTAAACATTCATTAACTTTAAATTAGCATTTTATCAAGGTATTATTTTTATTTGAAAACAAATTAATTGAGTGGTGCCGGTGAGTAACGAAGTTTGCAAGTTTTGTAAAAAACGGCCAAGTTTTTTTCGATATTGATTTGATTTTGCATGTTTTTTTAGACAAATTGTAAGTAGTATTTAGGTAGTAAGTGATTTGTTATCAGAAGGTTTATATTATGCTCCAAAGTATATGCGACAATCAATAAATTTAATACCTTTGCCGTGAGGTATTGAAAACTACTTTTTCTATTCGTGTACTGTACTTAATCTGTGAAAAAGAACTCCGCAAATCATACTAAAAAGGCATACTTTTTAGAGTGAAACATCACTCAATACTTTATGCCACTGAACTAAAATTAAATATTATATACTACTCCGCGCAGAACTATAATGAATTTCAAAAAAAGAACGCCGTGTTATTGCAATTTTTTTTTTTTACTCCTGTACTTCTTTCTGTCATTTAAATGGTTACCAACTCTAATATAAAGACAGACATTACTTAAGACTTGTAAAACTCTATAGTCTATTTCCCAAAAAAGCATTGCTAAGCGAGTCACAATGTCGGTATTAACGTATTCCTTGGTGCCACAGAGTACAAAATTTCAATCGAATAATTTATATTCAGTGAGTCTTAAACTAATGTTATATGAAATAATTTATATTACCACCTTACCACAACTTAACAAACAGCCGAATTCATAAGTTTTTAATTAAAAAAAAATGTACGTAAATGCATTGCTGCCAACTTAAAAAATAAATAAACAAAAGAAACATTTTTCACAATTTACGCACACATGTTGTATCGCCTATTGTTTTTTAAATCATACCATGTTTTCATCACTGACAAGTATACGCGAATTTAAAAAATAAGAAAGCCATAGATGTTGATCGACAGCTCGCTTTTTAATTTTCTTTGTGGCGCATAATTTTATTCATCTTGAACTTGTTGGTTGTTATCTTGTTATAAACTGTTGAAAGTGAGAAAAATGTAGGAAGACGAGCCTAATTGTACTTACTACCGAAGAAATTTGTGTCGTGGCGCAAGAAGTATCAAACAATTTGCTGCTAGAAAAAATTCGGCGCAAACATAAATATTTAGACTTTTTGTGTTTTATTCAAAAGTGCTTAGGGGCCATTCATTAATTACGTAGGGATCCCTGGGAGGAATGGGTTCGAAAAATCTGTCGTAATTAATTAATGGCCCCTTAGTTGTAGAAAAACTACTTATTGTACATTGGCTTTTGTTTTAAACTGAGCTACTCGGCTTAAAGAATACAGCGTTATATAATTCGGGCAAAAAACGCTCGTGGCGTCTTTCTTTGCGATACTGGCGATTGTCCTTACGTAATTAAAGAATGGCCCTTTAGTCGTAGAAAAACTGTTGTTTGCAACGTTCTATAATTCGGTCTAAAACGCTCGTGACGTCTTTCTTTGCGATACTCGCTAGTGTCCTTACGTAATTAGTGAACGGCCCCTTAGTCGTAGAAAAACTATTGTATGCAGCGTTGTATAATTGTGTCAAAAAACACTCGTGGCGTCTTTAATTGCGCAACCCACGCCACTCGTCTTTTTTAACCCCTATTATACAACAGTTGCATAAAATACTATTTAGCTGTGTTTCGTTTATGGGTTACTCGTAGAAAAAGTAATGTATACAATAGTTATATAATTCGCTTTTTAAGTCTCGTACCTTAATTAGTCCCGAAAGAAGATGAAGAAGAAACGCGGTCCTCGATTGAAAAATCATACATATAACGATTGCATAAAATACCATTATAATGCTTACGTACATGTCACAAAACGTATTGCTAGCACATACTTTTATCATTTCATCTTTCTGAGCCCGAGAAATGCACTACCGAATACGTAAACACATCATCTCCCAAATACATCGACAACGATTGATAGCATACTTTGTTTGTATGCATCAATCTTAACGTCAGCTCGGAAGACTGGGTGACGAAGCTGTCTTCGGGTCCGTGGTCTCAAACAGTTACACAATACCAATGTTCGGTTTTATCCTAATTTCATTGTATCCCTAAAGGCGTGTATGTACTATGTAGGTGTTTAATTATTGTTTTTGTGTGTTGCAGCGTACCGTAGCTGCGTGGTGGACCCGTATTGCGCGGCGCAAACCGTCCAAGGCTACATGAGGAGATTCGGACAGGTATTATTTAACGAATATATAAGGTAAACGTCCGACTGCTCGACGCTGTACTAGTTAGTGCTCGTCTCCATATTTTGAACTGTGATAAATAAAAATAAGAACAACATTTTTTTATCACAATCTCATTTAAACTATGAGAAATGCTTGTGGCTATGATATTTCAAACGCCAATTTCGAAATTAATTACCTAAATAGCTACAATAGTACCTGAAATTTACTCGTATAATCGGATTGACTGGTAGTTTTTGTCATTTTGAGATATTTCGATATGGTCACCATATAAAACGAATTCCAATGAACAAAGGCCAAGGTCCCATCTCCCAGAAAACACGAAATCGATTTGTGTAGATATATAAATAAACGAACAGAATATCGCGATGTAAATAAATATTTTCTCTTGACATGTCGAGCACTCGGACGTTTACGAAACCGAAGCGTATTCATTTACTCATATTTAAAGAAAAAAACCGGCCAAGAGCATGTCAGACCATGCTCAATGTAGGGTTCTGCAGCCGTTTATACAAAAACAATGCGATACGATATGATAAAAAAAACATTAACAAAAGAGCTTATCTCCCCGGCACTTACGTCCTTTTGATGAGAAGCGCAGTTTTGTGGCAATAACTTAAAAACGGTATGTCCGGTCATGTTGAAAACAATTTTTGTTGGAAGTATTTATTAAGCTTTATTTTAGTAAATTTTTTCATATTTTTTTAATATAATGGTCAGAAAATAGAACGGGAAAGGGCGGTAAATTTTTGCTACTTACTAATATTTACGATAATATTCACTGAATCAAACATTCATTTTTTTAGAAACCTTAATGTTTTTAGAAGAGCTGTCGAATGATGTGCCACACATTGATATTTGCCTAGAAATATGTATGTTTTTTTATTTAACTATCAAACTAAGTAGTGGCTTACACAAGACACCTATGTTCCAAATTTCATCAATATACGTCTTATAGTTTTTGAGTAAAATGCCTGTGACATACGGACGGACGGACGGACATGACGAAACTATAAGGGTTCCGTTTTTGCCATTTTGGCCACGGAACCCTAAAAAGTGGTTATTAGGCTTTCCTTGGGCAACCTCTGAAAATTGGGCTCCTTGGAGATCTACTTATATGGACGCCACGCCACTGATAACTACTTATTATTTAATACATTTTTACGATAAATGTGGAGTTGGTCACTTTAGTTAAAGTTATAGACTTGTCTTATTAAATTAAAATTTAATTAAACCTTTAGAACTAACTAGGGCAGAATGCTATACCTAAAGTGCATAGTATTCGGAGTGCAGGGCAATACACTTTGGTTAAATCAGTAGTTTGAGCGTTGAGATCACTAAAAGCCAAAAAGCCTGCTTATAATTTTCCTTTTCGGATATGTCAATGCAAAAACCAAGTGTATGTTAAATTCTATAAACGGATCCTTTATATTCAGGAATATTTTTATAACTGTCGTATTATTAAATTACGAAATATATTGGAGGCATTAAACACAATGATAATGCTTATTAAAAACATGCCAAGTATATAGACGAACTCGAACGGCTTGTCATCTTAAAATTCAAATTAACACATCCGACTCTGACAGTCATGCAAAATTAAAATTGAATCATCTTGCGCTCCAATAAAAAGTTTCATTGCGTTTTTATATGGAGTTCGTAGACAATGCTTAATTATTTTTTGCCAGTTTGTCGGTCCGGTGGGCGATTGTATGTATGTAAATTGAATTAATATAACAACGTGACATTGCTGCATTCGATATTTAGCGCTGCGCAGTGACATCATCGAAAGTCGCCCGCCAACCTTGGTATCATGTTAATCTTCTAAGGCTAAGGCCATAAAATCCATATTGTATTCGTTTATACATTAGTGACTTGAACTACAACTTTGTGTAATGAGATACATAACATATTTTTTTCTACTCGTGAACTGTGAATAAGAACTCCGCGAATCATACTAAAAAGGCATACTGTTTAGATTTGACCATCACTCTATTCTCTGTGACTTATATTATATGTCACTGAACTATAATACCTATATTATACAACTCCGCACAGAACTACAATGTACAATCCATTGTATAATGAATTTTAAATTAAGAACGCAATGTTTTTGCAATTTGTTTTTTAGCTATGTTTTGGTTACTGTAGTTTATGGGTGACTTGTAGAAAAAGTATTGTATATAATAGTTATATTACTAGCTTTTTAAGTCTTGTTCCTTAATTAGGCCCTAAACACGGTACTCGACTGAAAAAGCATACATTATATAACGATTGCATAAAATACTATAATTTTATGCTCAAAGAAAGATCTTAATTATGTATATAACAAAAAAGTATTTAATTCACTTTTATATCATTGTAAATTTTACTCGTATTTGCATTTTCCTTGTGTTTTACACGCTGGACTATAACGACTTAAGTAATTAAGTCGTTAAAGTCAAGTTTCTGCAGTGGCGTGCGGTCCATATAGGCACAAAGGAACTGCCTACCCTGAACGACTATGGCTCCATACATGCACAGAAAAATTGCCTACCCTGAAGCCTTGAACGACCATGGCCCCATATAGGCAAAGAAAAGCGGCCTACCTTGGCCAAAAACTCAGTGCACGCCACTGAGTTTCTGTCCAATGCGACGTTAAACAAATTGAACGTTGTGACGTAAAAACATATACTATTGAGTTCTAAATATAATTGCTGACTTCCGTAGCATTTTTTTCTCATTTCATACGGGTACGCCTTTGACCACGATATCAGATTCGTACATCAATCTACACTTCATCATTCTCATCGTAATATACTGCCAAGTATAAAGGTGCGTCCACATTTGTATCATTTGCCCGATCAAATCTTCGTCGCGTGGCATGATTACGTGTCACGATCGCGTTTGGACGTTGCGCCGATCTGATCGCTCGAAATCCATGTTGCTACGAATATCGCACACTCGGATCAGACAAGCGCGGCATGATCGCCGCGCCGATAGAGTGCGTCCAAGCAGCGCGATACGCAGTCATGCCACGCGACGGTGATCGGATACGAGCAAATGATACAAGTGTAGACGCACCTTAAGATGAATTTAACGCTCTAACCAAATAAATATTGTACAGGACTGCAACGGAGACGGACAGGTGAACTGCTACGACCACATGGCGATCCACAAGAAGGGAGGCTACGGGTGCTCCGGTGACTTGCCTTTTGAGTACGTCAACGTCTTCAATCAGTGCATAGCTGCAGTCGCCGCTCACCAGGGTTAAATTAATATCCTGAAGCTCGCTTACGATACATTTGTAATTTTTAAGTCATCATAACAACCTAAACACACGATATTTTTCGGTTAAGTTAACTTCCTAATTATGGTTCAAATTAGAATATGTTACTCGGCATGAAGCGACGGCATGAAGATTTCTTTGAAACCAAATTTAGTCCAAATTTACACTGCAGAATATTGTTTTTTAGGACCATAGTTAGGAAGTTTTTGTGATCTTCAATTGAAATATAATGAGTGCGCGTACAAATTACGTACCTATGGAATTTGTTTTGCGCTCTGCATATGAGATTGATTTACAGGTATAAAGCGACTTAATTATCTTTAAATAGTAATGTAATATTTAAAGCAATAGAACCCATAGTGCCAAAATAAATAAAAACTATTTCACACAAGTGTTTTAAATGAATATATTAAGACTTAACTAAACTACAATAACGGACTCGGCTGATACACTACCCAAGTATATTTATCTGAAACTGAATTTTAATAGTGCAATAAAACGGAACAATATACTGCGTAAGAATATATATTCAATGTTCTAGTCCTTTTGGATTGATTTAATAAGACCACTACTAGTATTGATTTAAATGAGTGCTCAAGACTATTTCATAATAAATAAGTTTAATACAAAATGTGTGAGTCTTATTTAACCTTATAAAATCGCATACTGGGAAAGCGATTAGCGTATGTTGTTTAGCATGTACTTAACCTTATATATGCCTACTGTTAAATGGAGGATCTTGGGGTTCTTGGGACACAGAGAGGGGTAACATTAGACATGGAAAATAGGTTTAGATATCAGGAGTTCTGCGGACAATACTGTATCATTTATAATCTTATCATCTTGGATCACTAGTCTCAGGGTTATTCTTTGGATAACCTACATTAATTCTCAGTAAAAACAGTTGTCTATAGTCAGTCACAAGTTCCCTCATTTGACGGTTCATATTATGGAACTAGCCGCCCACCCTGGCTTCGCACGGGTGTACTAAGGAAAAATATGAGACCTAAACTTCCCTTTACAGTTATGTTCCTAGTAATAAAAAAAAGTGAGATGTCCCTTATATTTTTTGTCTCATTCATTCACTTCTTATACGGAGATTTTCAAATTTTCACTTTCCTATGTAATTTTTAGTATAATTTATTAAATACTAACTTTATCCAGACAATTACACAACAAAAAAGAATTATCCAAATAGATTTAGTTCTGAAGTGATGCGCGAACATAGGTACATCTCTTCAATAGATTTATATTTATAGTACCTATATAGAAGAGGAAGAGGATTGGATGTGGGTAGCGCAATACCAGGCATCGCGGAGAGCTTATGGGAAGGCCTTTGTCCAGTACTGGACGTCACTCAGCTGAAATTATGACACTTATAATCAAGGGCCAGTAGTTTTAAACCACACTTGTCGCAGGACCAACCGTTAAGTAAAACGTGTTTTGTAGTGGAAACCGAAACAAAAAGTTTCAATACCTAGTTCAGTGTGGCATGTCGTGGGAGAGGCCTAGGTCTAGCAGCGGATGGAGATAAGCTGATGACGATGATGTTTTAAACCGTCTCTAATCATAAGTTACGCGTACGTTTCATCCCGTAGTATGAGTTCTTTTTAACCTGATTTTGTACTGCCCCACGCAGAATCTTTTTAAAGACAAAAAAATTCTAACGTTACCCTGCCAGTACAATATATGATGTAGCCAAACACGTAAAGGAAAACATTGCTGTATTCCCTAACAATAAAATAACACGTACACGGCTAGGATCCAAAACCCGGCTCAACACACCCTACAGTCGACTGGCCAACTCTTCCAAAATCATGCAAAATGTAGGACCCAAAGTGTACAACAAACTGCCTGTAGAACTTAAGGCAATTGATAACATAGATTTTTTCTAAGAAAACTGAAAACGTGGCTCCTCGAGCACTCATTTTATGACATAATTTTTTCTTTCGAAATAACATACAATCCAATATAATATACCAATGTGAAACTTTTAATAAAATCATGTTAATGACATGTAATATTTTGAATGTTATCAATAAAAGACTAATTATGACTATGACTACAGGCTAGGCCTCTTTACTAGTAATCGGATTCAGTAGGGGGCCAGAAGCTTAAGCGCCGCCTCCTCTCCGCTAGGTGCTTTGTGAAACAAAATTGAACTCTATGAGATTCGCGCCCTTAGAAAATCCCACCCAGGGTAGATATTCTGGTTGCCCTCCCCCAGCCCCAGATCCGCCCTTACGCTAGGTTTCTGGTAGCGACCTGATTAAAGGTTAGCGGCCAAACATAAAAGACTTGGATACTAAAGAAAATCTTGTGTTGCCCCTCGCCCGCAAGACTGTTGATTTTGAAGCTGTAGCGGTAGGCTTCACAGTATTTTCACCGGAATTAGTAGCCTGTAAAAAAAATAAGAGCGATGAGCTGATTATAATTTACTGCGGACTTATAATTGAAATGAAATCATCCATGTTCTTGCGAACAAACTTAGAGCATTTAACTAATAGAGACGCCATACGGATACATTCCCCACTGCCAAAGTAATCGCGGAATCGCCGGTCAGTTTATAAGGTAAATGTCAGTGTATGGGTATGCTTTCGTTTGTAGGTGATTTTTTGTAATTGTGTGCATCTGTAGAAATAGAAATATCGTATCAATCGTAATAAAATAATAAAAACTCCACATTGATCCATTTCGGCTAATAATCAGATGTCATTACAACGTTTCGCACCTTTGACCGTGACCTATTTGACCTTTGGCTTTGTCAACAAGCGTCCACACGGTGAGAAACAATGGCCGACCTGATCAGATTGGCCAACATTTCTGACCATCTGGTCAGTAACATGTTATGTTGTGCTGTATTATAGATCACTTACAACGTGCTTCCACATATGCTCAGTGGTGGTAGTGAAGTTACCAGCCTGGCCAAATCCGCGAGTGCTGCCGACCAAGGGCTCGCTTTGCGGGCGCCCTCCAAACGCCCGGAGCACAACGTGGATGACGTCACTGAAAAAAAGCAGTGGCGGTTCGAGAGGGGGGTCGCGCTTGATGGTATAGATTCATCTTCCAAGCGGTTTACGAACTTAGGCATAGGCTTATTATATTTCTCAAACTGCTTCCGTACTGTTTGATTTCTCAAGCCGCCATGTGAAGCCCTGGGTCTTTTAGTGGTTCCGTTCTTTCATGATGATAGGCCTCATTAATGAGGCTTTTCAGTGGTGGCCGGCTGGAAGCTGTCACGCGTTGTAGCATCTTTCACTCTTCCCTGAACCCTGTGGATACGGAACCCTGAACACCTACCCAGCGTATGTGAAGCCCAGGTTCTTGTAATGGTTCCGCTCCCTTAGGGTGAGGTAGCTGTTGATCTTGGGGTAGTCATCGAGCCGGCGCACTTTTTCCATCGTTTTCGCGGCATCCGCCGAATTGTTTAATATATACCCCAACTTGCGCCTGATTTGCGAATTCAAATAACGGATTCTTGGTCTGAAAAAAGTGATATAAGCTACTTAAGGTAAACGTCCCAATAGTTGACAGCCGATATCTAATGGTTGACACCCCATTTTTGCCTCTGTTGCTTTTTTAACAAGCTTATTTAACTTGGTTGTTTGTTGTTGTTTTCTGGGTGAAATCTTGCAAATTTTTGACCCACTTCACGGTTTCCGATTGAGCTAAAATTTGACATAATTGTGTAAGGTTGGTGAAAATGCAATAATATGATACCATCGCTAATCTGATTATGGAGCCGGTAAGTAGTCATAGGAACTTCCTTACAAAATAACGCGCAATCCTACCCTACCGAGTATAGGCTCTTTAGAATTGAACGGTGATCAAAGAAAAGTAGGGAATTTTCTTAGGGCTTCGAACAAGTTTTTATTCGGGAATAAAAGTTTGTATGTCTATCAAACTCAATCTAATATAACGAATTCCGCTATAGGCCTAACGTTTAACCTTTTGATCGCGAAAGCCAGCAATCATGTCATCGAAATTTCGTGCCACAGACGCCAGCGGCGTTTGCCGTTCAAACTTAATTGATGGACTGAAATAATGTCGAATTCTCGTACTGCAATTACTATATTTTGTTTTAAAGTTACATTTTATTTTCTCGCTGTGGCATCTGAGTCTCGTCGTATTACTTCGCTGCTAAGGTACGAGTCAGAGCGACAAGGGTGTTTGACGGGTAGGTAGTGGGCGGAAGATCTTGCCTGGCTATGGCCGCGCCCTGTGTTCCTACAATAAGTTGAGTTTAGGCGCTAGCGAGTATCTCTGTCGAGAGTCAGTGCACCTCCCTCGCACGCGCTATTAGTGCGAAAGAGATAGACCGTCGTCGAGCGCCCGATACTGGGTGATATATCCGTGGCCGTGTCATGTTAGTGTGGCCTCTCTCTTACTGTGGTATAGTCCTATAAGTGCAAAACCCAAAAATTTAAATTATTGCGGTGACCTTGAAGTAGTACTAGCAGTTCCCGTAGTAGCGCTGGTTGAGGTTCCACCTTGCTGCAAGCCCATTTCTTTCTTTATGTCATTTTTCATCAAGTCAATGTTATAGGTCAAGCCTTGGATTAACACGTCCATAAAATAATCATCGAACTCATCAGTCTAGAACAGAAAAAAAGCTATATGAATATAGGCCGTCCGTTTAACTGAATCAGCGCGTGTGGTACTTAAAGGCCTAAGCATACTGTATTTTTAGGGTTTCGTACCAAAAAGGTAAAAAAGGAACTTAAGGAACCCTTATGGTGCGACTCAGCGGCATATCTCAAAAACTACTTATGCTATCTATTTGAACTTTGGAATATTTATAAACATGGTCAGCCCACATGTATTGCAAAGGAAAGATTTTAAAACATATTTTTATTTTCTAAAAAAAAACGAAGAATATGAGTGGGGTCAAAAATTAAAAGTTACTAGCTACTAGGTCAAATAGGATATTAGGCTATTAGGTACCCTTTCATGTACACTTTTGAAAAATAAATTGAGTGATTAGATTTTTTGTATTATTAAGGAAAATGTGAAAAAAACACCATTCCCACCAACTCGTCGCTTAAACTTCTTAATGCTCTGGTCTTGTGTTGTGAATTATGTTAAAACAATGGTCTATATTTTTATGTATTGGTGTCACAGAAATTTACTTATGCTGGGACCACACTATCGCGATAACGCGAAGATTTGCGATGTCGCGACACGTGTGGCCAAAAAATTCATCCTATCGCGAATCATCTCCGCGAATACGAATGCCCTACGCGCTGCTGTCGGTAAATTGCCGCACATCAAAGGGTTTTATCGCGACAATGCATGTTCGTGCAGTGGGCACACTTCGCACTCTTCACGTTCCAGATTATCGCGACGTAGTGAAGTTTTTTTTTTATGTGGCCGAACATTTATCGTGACAACGCGAACACGAATCTTCGCCTTCAAGTAGCATTAGGCTACTATGACGACGCAAAAACGATTTTAAAATTCCTACTTGTATAAATGTTTATTTATCTTCAAAATAAACAACTGAAATCCCTGAGTCCAGAGTAACTGAGGACCAGTACACTTTATTTGGTGTTGGTGTCTTACCCTCATTTGCAATATCTTGAGATAGTCGTCTGATCTTCGAAACTGTCGTAGGACCTCATCCAATTCGAGACCATAGTCATCCTTACACTGTTGAATAATATCGTATCTTTTATTTTCCACGACATTAATTATAACTGCAAATGAAAAAGTATGCTGCTTCATATATGTTAAGATGCCTCTGGACCTTTCTACAAATTTTATGAAGCCCAAGGTGGTTTAAGTGAAAGTTTACACAATGGGCATACAACATGGATACAAGGGCATTGAGTTGCCGGTTAAAAGCATCGGTCCTCAAACAACAACGGGAAGAAAAAACATAAATTTCTCAAGTAACTGCCAAACAATATTGTTGCGAAGACCATAGCGTCATCAATCGTCGAGTAGTGTCTACTGAATGTGTATGAGTTTTTCGCAGACTAAATTAAGAACCGAATGGCCCTGTCGTAAGACAGTGGCTTGATGATCGTGAGGTCGGCGGTTTAAATCCCAGCATTGGCGAGCTTTTTGCAAGTTTTCTTCAGATGTTTAGATTTTAGTAAGTGAGACTAAAGTTTCTAGAAAGTTTGAAGAAAAGAACATTTCGTGCCATAGAAGTTTAGAAGAGAAATGTATGGGATTCGAATATGCTAGCCAATTTACTAGAATGACGACGCTACTCAAAACAGCAGAATAACGAAAATATGACGATAAAAAGTGACAAAAGACGAGCGAAATTAACGGATATAAAAGACGACGACGGTGCAGCACACGACGGTCTTAAAGTGGCAAGCGAAGGAGAAACAAGTGGAAAGAAGAGGAAGTTAACAGTGAAGTGATAAAAGTGAAGTAGTGAAAGTGAACTAGAAAGTGTTCAGTGTCAGTGACTCAGTGTGTGCTATACACGGTGCGAGATCTAGTATCGGTACAGGGACGCGTTTAACAGTGAATCCCTGCTACTGTAAGTCGCAAATAAACTAACGTGGAACTGCCAAGGTGTTTTAACTCTTTCCTATACCCCACGCTCGTAACATTTGGTGTCAGAGTGGGATAGAGAATCAATATGCCTCTAATGGAACGCGACGACAAGAAGGGACCCACAACGCGCAGTCAGGCGGGTGCCGCGACTTCCGGTCAAGGGGCTACTGAAAGGACAGCGCCTGGACAGGCCACACCACAGGTCGAGGCGGCCCAAGGAGCTAGCTCAGCGACGGGTCAAGGTGAACTAGCAGCGATGATGTCAGCGCTTAAGCTAATGATGGACCAACAGGCTCACCGCCACGAGGAACAGCTGGCTCGCTTGGAAGAGGAACAGGCTCGCCGCCAGGAGGAACAGCTGGCTCGCTGTCAAGAGGAACAGGCTCGCCGCCAAGAGGAACAGGCTCGCCGCCAGGAGGAACAGCTGGCTCGCTACCTCCAAGAGCAACAAGCGGAACAGGCTCGTCACCAGGAGGAACAGACCAAGCTGATTATCAAGGATGTAACGGTAGCCTTGGAGCAGCAGCTCGGCCAGGTACGGGAACAAATCCAAGAGCATGACCACCGCATAACGAAGCTTGCTGGGAAGATGGATAACTTTAAAGTAGAAATAGCCAATTTAAAGACCAAAGCCGTCATTGGAGTACCTACTGTTTCGACGTCGGTGGAGAAGTTTAAGGTACCTCAGTTTGATGGTCGTTCGTCTTGGACTGCTTACAGGCTACAGTTCGAAAAAGTTGTTGAGGTTAACGGATGGAGTTATGAACAAGCGGCGACGGCTTTGACTCTGGGACTCCGAGACCAGGCTTTATCGGTACTGTAGGCGGTGGGTCAATTCGCAACCTACGAACGACTGTTGGAGGCCTTAGAGACGCGGAATGGCGACAAACATCTAGAGCACGCCTATCGAGCTCAGCTGAAGGATCGCAAGCAACGCCACGGGGAAAACTTGCAGCAGTGGGCGATTGAAGCTGAGAAACTGGTTCGCAAGGCATACCAGACACAAGCTGATGTGGATTCCATGCTTGTGGAAGCCTTTGTCGACGGAATCCGAGATGGTGAAGTGAGAGCTGCAGTGCGGTTGGGTCATCATGCTCTTCTGAAAGAAGCTCTGGCCCATGCATTGGAGGTAGAAGCCGTGCGTCAAGACCTGGGTACACATCGGCTGAGACAAGTTGCAGTACCCGTACATACGTCTGCGGGACGGTCTTATGGTCGGCGATGCTTTTAGTGTGGTGAACGCGGACACTTCCGAGCCAGATGCCCGAAGTTAAACCGGCCAGAAGAAGCTCAACAGGATGATACGACGGCAGTCAGGACGATTGACCAGCATCAGGAAAACTAAATAAAGCCGGGGCTGTGGGGTGGGCGCTGGCTGGTAGCTGTAAAACCCCGTCTTCGAGGATCATGGTTTGCCAAGCTTCGGAAGGGAATAGTCTAATCGTTCCGGGACGTGTCAACGGAAAACCATGTCACTTAACGATAGACACAGGAGCATCTCGGACGGTTATCCGAACGGGGCTACTGCATGTAAAGGACAAGTATGAAGGATCAAGAACCGGTAACCTGCAACTCACAACGGCTACTGGTCAGCGCATACCTGTCAGAGGGGAGAAGAAAGTGGCTATCAGGATCGGAGACAAACTTTATTGCAAGTAACAGTTGTGGCCGATATTATGGACGACTGCATCATTGGTTTAGATTTTCAGAAAAATCATCAGTGTAATATCGACGTGCAAAATGGCGTCTTGAGGTGTGGCAATGAGTAAATTTCAATGGAGGGAGGTAATTTTGGCAAAGTATACAGCCAGAGATGTGAAACTTCCTCCAAAATCTCAGACTCTCGTACACGTCAAGCTGTTGGTCAAGAACAAAGGGGCACCACGCAGCGTATTGGTGGAAAGGTTAAATGAAGAGCAACAGTGGATGGTAGCCCGAACGTTGATTACAACGAGACAGAAAGCAGTGATACCTATTTTAAACTTGGGCAATGATAAATTAATCATCAAGAAAGGAACTCCGGTTGGAAGATATATCGAGTTATTTTGGGTTCGAGAATGTCATATCGAGACCAGAGCTAAGACCAATGTCGATAGAAGTGTCTTGGATAAACTATTAGATGGGAGTGATAATAATAATAATAATCATTTATTGCATGATTGTGCGTTACAAAAGCTGTAAGAAAAAAACCAGTTGGAGAGTGTCACAATCTGCCGTTTTACGGCATACAATATTGGCATTTTAGATTTTTAGCTAGTTCACTACAATTATTACAAATAAGGAATTTACATTACAATTAATTACCATATCAGATTATATTAATACAATTAAATTACAGTTCAGTGAAAACTTAATAATAATAATAAAAAATGACAAAAAAACGAAAATTATATAAACAACTGAAATTATAATACAACGATTAAAATAGAATAAATCATTATAATTACAATACAATTACAGTACAATAGTTTAATTATTTGTCATTTTATGATAAAAATCATGGATAGAATAAAAACATTCATTAAGTAAAAAAATATGAACTAACTAAGTTGGAAAGGATGAAAGTAAGGAATTTGTTTGTGCGCTATGCAGACATGTTTTCAACCGGAAAAACCGGACTTGTAAAACACAAAATCAATACAGGAGATGAATTACCCATCAGACAGAGACCTCGACGAGTCCCATTAGCCCGCGAGTCAGAGGTTGAGGAAATGATCCAGGAGATGAAAAAGAACGATGTTATAGAACCCTCTTCAAGTCCCTGGTGTTCGCCGGTTGTTCTTGTAAAGAAGAAGGATGGGTCAACACGCTTCTGTGTGGATTATCGTCGATTAAACGACGTGACGAAGAAAGACAGCTATCCTTTGCCTAGAATTGACGACACTCTAGACAATCTAAGCGGAATGAAATGGTTCTCAACTTTGGACCTGAAGAGTGGCTACTGGCAAGTAGAACTTGACCCGACAGATAAGGAGAAAACTGCCTTCTCAACGTGAAAAGGGCTCTGGCAGTTCAAGGTGATGCCTTTTGGTCTTTGTAATGCACCGGCAACCTTTGAACGACTAATGGAACAAGTTTTGGCTGGTCTTTTGGGGGAGACTTGTTTGGTGTATCTTGACGATATAATATCGTTGGGAAGAATTTTGACGATCATTTACGTAAATTGGAGAAGGTATTTGAGAAACTACGTGCAGCGAAATTAAAACTCAGCCCGGAAAAGTGTAGCTTCTTCAAAAAACAAGTGCACTATTTGGAACATGTAGTTTCCGAGGGAGGCGTTTAAACGGACCCTGCAAAAACAACCGCAGTGAAAGATTGGCCGATACCAAAGAATAAGACGGAGATACGAGCTTTCCTTGGACTATGTTCGTACTACATACGATTTGTAAAAGGATTCTCTGACATTGGGTGACCTTTACATCGACTAACTGAAGAAAAGCGACCATTTATTTGAGATCAGGAATGTAACACTGCATTTGAACAGCTGAAAAGGGGCTTATGTGAAACGCCGGTTTTGGGCTACCCAGACGCGAAAGGAGAATTTATAATTGACACCGATGCAAGTACAGATGCAGGGTGAACAGGAAGTCGTCATTGCTTACTTCAGCAAGTCGCTATCTAAACCAGAAAGAAATTACTGTGTGACTCGTCGGGAATTACTGGCAATTGTCAAGACTTTGCAACATTTCAGAAAATATCTGCTGGGCCGGAAATTTCGGTTGAGAACAGATCACGCGGCATTGCGATGGTTACTTAATTTTAGGAATCCGGAGGGGCAAGTGGCACGTGGGATCGAACAACTGCAAGAGTACGAGTTTGATATCGAGCATCGCGGAGGAAGAATCCATGGAAATGCTCATGGTTTGTCCAGGCGACCATGTGCAGAGACGTGCCAACACTGCAATAAGCAGGACGAAAAAGAGACACAGCAGCAATGAAAGTTATCAGAACTGATAATACCTGCGGGGGCTGGAGTGACGATGCAATGCGAGCGGAACAAGAGAGAGACCCTGATTTAAAACCGATTATTGAGTCAATGAAGGCCGGCGCTACTCGGCCTCGGTGGAACCTAAGTAGCGAGTTACGGAAGCGTAACAAAATGTTATTAGGCGCAATGGGACAATTTGGTATTACAAAACGGTCTACTTTACCGGCGATGGGCGTCAACTAACGGAAACGACAGTCATCTAAAGACCGAGATCTAAGGTGAATGAGATCCTGAGGACATTCCATGACGGAGTCTCTGGCGGAGATCTTGGAGTAAAAGGGACGCTAATGAAGGTAAAGCAGAGGTTTTTTTGGATACATTGTAGGGAGATGTTGAAGACTGGTGTCGCAAGTGCATAAAGTGCGCCGCTATCAAAGGTCCTCAAACGCGAAGTAGAGGAGCAGTGAAGTTATACAATATCGGAGAGCCATGGGAGCGCGTGACACTTGACATTGCAGGGCCATTTCCGGTAACTGAGAATGGAAACCGTTCCATATTGGTGGTAATAGATTATTTCACGAAATGGCCGGAAGTATTTGCCTTGCCTAATCAAGAAGCTACAACAGTTGCTAAAAGGTTAGTGGAAGATGTTTTTTGTCGATATGGCCTACCACTGGAGCTACACAGTGACCAAGGGAGGAATTTCGAGTCTACGGTTTGTCCTCAGTCAGATGGAATGGTGGAACGATTCCATCAAACTTTGGAGCGTCATTTGGCGAAGTTAGTCGATAGCCATCAGAAAGATTGGGACGAGTACATACCACTTTTCCTGTTAGCCTACAGAACGGCGGTTCATGAGAGCACGGGTATCACACCGGCACAAGTGAACTTCGGAAGGGAATTGAGATTACCAGCGGATTCACTTTCTGGCTGCCCACCGGATACTCCAGTAGATGTGACCGATTACGTACATGATCTAAGAAGGAGAATGTTGGATGTTTACGCACAAGTGAGGGAATCTGGTCTTAAAGCGAGCGAGAGAATGAAGACACGGTACGACCGCAACGCTAACAGATGCGAATTGGAAGAGGGAATGTTGGTCTGGCTCCATAACCCAGTACGACGAAAGGGGAAGTCACCTAAGCTTCAGCCAAGCTGGGAAGGTCCATATATGGTTGTAACAAAATTAAACGATGTTACCTACAGAATTCGCCGATCTGCTCGGGGTCCGGCAAAGATCGTCCATGTCGACCGATTAGCACGATATTACGGCACAAATGATGCTCGGGACGAGCATGACTTAGCCGAGGGCAATGTTGCAAAGACCATAGCGTCATCAATCGTCGAGTACTGTTGTCTGAATGTGTATGAGTTTTTCGCAGACTAAATTAAGAACCAAATGGCCCTGTCGTAAGACAGTGGCTTAATGATCGTGAGGTCGGCGGTTCAAATCCCAGCATGGGCGAGCTTTTTGCAAGTTTTCTTCAGATGTTTAGATTTTAGTAAGTGACACTAAAGTTTCTAGAAAGTTTGAAGAAAAGAACATTCCGTGCCATAGAAGTTTAAAGGACAAATGTATGGGAATCGAATATGCTAGAACCTTCGATACAGCCCAATTTACTAGAAAGACGACGCTACTCAAAACAGCAGAATAACGAAAATATGACGATAAAAAGTGACAAAAGACGAGCAAAATTAACGGGTATAAAAGACGACGACGGTGCAGCACACGACAGTCTTAAAGTGGCAAGCGAAGGAGAAACAAGTGGAAAGAAGAGGAAGTTAAAAGTGAAGTGATAAAAGTGAAGTAGTGAAAGTGAACTAGAAAGTGTTCAGTGTCAGTGACTCAGTGTGTATACACGGTGCGAGATCTAGTATCGGTACAGGGACGCGTTTAACAGTGAATCCCTGCTACTGTAAGTCGCAAATAAACTAACGTGGAACTGTCAAGGTGTTTTAATTCTATCCTATACCCTACGCTCGTAACAATATACATAATTATAATCGTATCAACTACTTTTAGTCATCGAACCAACAAAGAAAAGAAATAACGTTCAAGAAATAACGAGCAGTACCAAGTATTGACATTTGCCTAAATAACTTACCAACTATAAAAAAACACAAACGTAGATCGACGGTGAACATTTCTACAACGTCTAGTAATAAATGTTCCACAATCGGTTTTATTACAAACACAATAATAAACGTATTGTTCTGTACCTAGTCTAAATATAGTAAAAAAAACAAGCAATTACTGCGACTTTTCTGTGCATATTTGGATTTACATATTTTATACCTTGTTATATTTTCTTACTTAAGTAAAATCTTGTATTTTTCATAAAAAAACGCGATCACTTTATTGTCCGTCTATCGGTCTGTCAAGGCCCTTTTTTCAGGAATGCGTAGAGGTATCAAGTTGATATTAATATCAAATTACTCAAGACTCTTGAAGCTGTGAAAAACAAATTTCAAAGTAAACGCAGATACAAAATAATAACGCAAATTGCGCAACTAATAACAAATGTCTGATTGCTTTTTAACCTCCGACAAAAAAGAGGGGTGTTATAAGTTTAACGTGTCTGTGACTCTGTGACTATGTGTATCCTGTGTATTTGTCTGTGGTATCGTAGCATTCGTAGCGCCCATTTGAGTGCCACCGATTTGTCTGCGGTTTTTTTGTGTCATAGATAATTTTATCCCGAGTGTTCTTTAGCTTTGTTTCATGAAAATCGAATCGGAGTACTCGTCTCCAAGATATTCAGCTTTTATTGGAACAAGTCAGGGGTATTTAAATTTTTTAATTTTCTATAGTTATTGATCAATTGCATAATTTCAGAAATAATCGCCCCGAAAATGACATAATTTAATATCTCCCCTTTATCTTTTGAAATATGTCTATGTCCAAAAAATACGAAAAGTAAATAATAATAATAAAAACCGGTCAAGTGCGAGCCTGACTCGCGCACCGAGTGTTCTGCACAAACTTTCACTTATTGAGACTTAACTGGCCGTTTGAGTTAAGTTTGCCTCTGGTATCTATGGCGTCACATACAAATGAGGGGCAAACATAACCAAACCGGTTTATAGTAAAATGATTTTTGGTGATTAAAATGACACAGACAGATATGTGGTTATAATTTTCGTGTAATATTCGTATAAAATGATATAATTTCAGAAAATTTCAGATTTTTCACTTGGTAAACTTCGGAGAACAAACTTTTCAGATTTTATCATTTTCCACATCCTTATTAAAACGATATTTAAGCACAATAAAACAATTTAAAAATATTTTTAGAAAATGTGCAGATCAAGCCCTTTCAAATGATACCCTACTTGACCTAGTGTCTAGACTTTTAATTTTTGCGTAACGTGCACAGTTGCACACAACACATGGCTAATGGCGGCACAAGTCTTTTTAGCAGTGACAATGTAAATCTCGAGAAGCCATTTCAATCTAAACAGCCCCAATAAAAATTTAGCACTTAATATTTTGAAGTTTTTTTTATGACCTCCATATATTTTTGATCACTTTCCGCGTCAATGTTATCACATTGTTTTCGACTAACAATTGCCAACAATATTTGAGGAAAAGATACGAAATAACAAGTGCAAATTGTAAACAACAATGCTAACGAGATAACAGCTGTCACCGACAGTCCCACAGATTTGTAGACCAGTCAAACGGATCTGAAGTTGATATAAATTTATCGACATCAACCATCAAATATATTGGATTTAATATGATTTCCAACCTTTTTAACCGACTTCAAAAAAAGGAGGGGATTCTCAATTAGGTTGTATTTTTTTTTATGTTTGTTATCTCAGAACTCCGTCATTTACTCGATGATTTGGAAAATGATTTGTTTGTTCATGAGTAGGTATATCCAAATTGGTCCCATAAATTTTTTGTGAAGATCTGATGCCGGGATCCATGAGGAATCGAAGGAATTCCTCGAATATTATGAGCACATCTATGGCGATTTCGGTATTTATTACAGTAGTTTAAGCATTTACATTTGAAAATCATCATTTGGTGAAGAGAAACCGACAATGAAGACACAAGCTATCAGCTACTATTGATGGCTCTACCAGTGTTATTGAATTCGCGGATCGTAAGTCGATTAAGAAAAATATTTTTTAGGTTAACAGTAGGAATCTCCAAGTTGGTCCCATAAAATTTTGGTGAAGGTCTGATGATGAGATCGATGAGGAATCGAAAGAATTCCTCTAATGTTATGGGCACATCTATGGCGATTTTGGTGTTTATTCAAATAGAAGAAGCATTTACACTCGAAAATCATCATTTGGTTAAGAAAAACTGATGATGAACAGTAACTAATTAGGGCTCAACCAGTGTTATTTAATTCACTAATCGCAATATAATTCTTTATCATATTTTGCTTAGAGGCAGAAGTTGGTTAAGATCAGGGTAGCAGAGTGGAGCTGGTAGTGGAGAACCAGAGAACTCCTCAACGGTTAACGGCCCTGTTTCTGAAATACCAATGTTCAGCTGAAGGTCGTGAGCAATTGACATTAGAATGCGTTATGGCTGTAAGTGCCGTATAAAGTCGTAGAAGTCATAAAGGTCGTGTATTATGTGTGGCTTCGATCGTTAGAAGGCAGATTTCGTAGTCTTGTTATTTCCGTTAACTATCTCTCATCATGTGGTCTATTTAATAATTTGTTGGCGTCCAAAACTAACAACGCTATGCCTTCCAAAGTATTGACTCGGCTTCGTGCAACATTTATTTGCCCTTTAGCCAAATTATTTTTATCAAGGTCTATCACAGCTTTCTCGAGGGTGGTAGGTGGTACCTTGTAGCTTATATACAGTAACAACCCAACTTAATATTAAAGGTAACATAGGTACAACGCTCCACATCTCCGTATCCCCTTGTCGCTTGAAACGTAGTACATGATAGAGGTATGGGTATGCAACCGTCACTATCGTTTAATCTAAGACCAATAATTTTACGTACACGGCTTCCGGGAGCTCCCGTCCTCCAGCTGATCTCGTCTTAGGGCCGGTCATTTTTTTAGTATGCCATCTCACTAGTCCATCAGAGACGGAAATATTCCGTCTCAACATCACTCGAGATTCTACGCCAATTTGAGTTGAGAGATAATTCTTTGAATATTTTGGTTATGGTATGGGTCAGTTGAGACTGTTCGTCGTATTCATTTTTAACCAGCAAGCTACTGGACTTAACCATTTTGTCCTAGCCAATACTTGTAATTTAGATTTAATTTACAATAAGTCTTATCTACAATTGGTCTTATTTATTACAATAGGGCCTCTTCAATCTTCCCATTTTGAGCTCTAAAAATACTTTATATCACTAAAATCCATCACTAAATAGCAAAAATAAAAAAATTAAAATTAAAAAAAGAACCGACTTCAAAATAAACTAAAAAGCCAAAAATAATCTTTTAAGTACATGACATGTCATGTGATGTCATTAATAAAATTCCTTGATAAACGTATCCTGGTTTAACTCACGTAAAATACGAACAAGGAATTGCCCCCCACAAAATACTTGTACATATTCCTAAAAAAACAAAACAATAATTTTACAGATATTTTCGCCCATTTACTTAAAATATTTTAAAATTAGCCAATCCTAAATAAAAGTCAGCAATACCAGCTGTACCAGTAGGTAATAAACATGAATCCAATAATGAACAAATAAGTATTTATGTTAACATTTGATAATGACAAAATTATTGTTCATTTAAATAAAACAATTTAACGGATTTTTTATTTAAATGAGTAATAATCGCGGAAACATAAGAAAATAAAATTATTGCTCTTTTTAATACAATTCTTGCTTTAATTCTTTAAGGATTTTCAACGGCCATTCCAGGATTTAACATAAAAATAATGTATTTCCAGACTTTTTTTAATTTTCTCAATAATTGTATTTTTAATGTTTGTTATAAAAGGTGATTATTAAGGGAAACTTAACTGCCGTAAATACACACTAAACTGTAAGAATGTACTTGATATAGCTAAGAGGTTAACATATTTTGTCTGCTTTTTTTATTCTTGAGCAATATGAATATTGTATAACGGTGTATATTTTACCTACCCTTCTAATTTTGGGCAGGTAAAAATATATGCGTCCATGTAATGATAAATATCAGACAACACAATTATTTTCAAAATCGCCAGAACTACAAAAATCGTTCTCATTGATTTGTGTATCGTCGCATTCAATTGATATCAAGAGTATCCCAGAAGCGAGTAATAAATACTAGTGACCCGTTGAAAGTGTACATTATTGTATTCAACTCAACGTCAGCCCTTGCACAACGGTTTTGACGTCCCGACCAGAACGTAAGTTTATATTTTTCATTTCTCATACTCTTAAAGTGGGTCATTACTTATCTAAAAAGCGGGTTGAAAGTGATACATTTCTAGGGTCGATATTTAAAAAAAACAAGTACTTAGCTATACTCGTTGGGCTACGACAGTTACTTATAGTCACACTTCGATTATTATTATTTTAAATGATAACTTTTTTGAATTATCATGAATGTAATGTTTGTATTATAATAAAACATATTATAAATAACAGAAATAATTATCATTTGTATACTTATGTACGAATAATACGCTTTTGTTTCAGGCGTGAAAAAAATTGTAGAAAAAAAATACTGTCCGGCGTCAAGCGCCATAGTTTGAAATTGAAATTATATTGCATAAAAAAGGCAAAGATTAGTGCAAACAAAAACTTTCATCTGGATTTTGTTTGCTTACTTCATAATTTGAAACGTAGTAAGTGTTTAACTCTATATGGCACCCATTTCAGCCAGGCACTATTATGGGACAATTTCTTACACAAATCGAGCTAGTCCCATGGTAAGCTCAATAAGGCTTGTGTTATGAGTACTAGACGACGATATATTTACTTATATACATAGAAAACATCCAAGACTCAGGAATTAATATTTATGTTAATCACACAAATGCCCTTACCGGGATTCGAACACAGGCCCTTCAGCTTCGCAGACAACGTTACTCCCGCTGAGCTAAACCGGCTGTCATAAAAATAACTTAATAAGTAGGTAGTGAAACCCTACCTTATAAATATTCATATAAAAATATATACTATACTTTATGAGATAATGTGCGTAATTATTGTGAGAAATGGGTATTTCTTAGTCACTTATTGTAATGAAAGTAGTTAACGAATGCAATCGACACATTAAAACCAATAATTTATTATGTAACTATATGTATCATTATTTTATCGATGAAGCCGTATCTGTGCTTTTTAACCGATTTAAAAAGGATGAGATTTTATGTTCCACTACATGTTTTTATGTATGTATGTTTACCGTTTTCTCTGTCAGTTGTGGGGCCAGATATTCAAAATATTTTTTTTTATTCGTAAGAGTGTATATTCTCCTGAGAAGATCCAATTATCACCAAGTCAAAATCTGATGATAGGATCCCTGTGCTGGAAAATCGCGGGCAACCCTTCAATTTTATAGGTATACATATAGCGATTTCAGTCTTTTAAAAAACAAGGCAAGCATTTGCATTCAAAACGCATGAATTGGTGAAATGGAACTCGTGAAAAATAATATATATCTATACTATTATAAAGTTGTAAAAATGTAATGTCTGTAACATTTAATTAAATAATTTGTCCGTATATTTTCAATATAATGATTATAACGGACTACAGTGGAAACTTATATATAAGTGTATTCGTAAGGGACCGACTGTTTAGTTCTGCTTATCCAGGTTTTCCATTTATCCAGTTTTCCACTTAACCAGGTTCAAATGAAACGTTTTCTCACTTACAGAGGCTCTTTCTAACAGAGGTTAAGGATGCTGGTAATGTCGCTTATAGAGGTGAAATTAATCATCTTCTATTAAATATGTATGTAGATTGGACGGGCTGCGGAGCGTTTCAACTGCTGCACTTTTCTGTAACGAATTTTTATCGAATTTACATGTATGATATGTAAATTTGATAAGTTTTTTGAATAGAAATAGATAATGATGCCTTGCATCTACCTTATGCCTAAAACTCTGATGCGTTTGTCATTTTATTCGCCAGTAATTTGTTACATAAAAATAGCGGCGGTCGAAAGGCTCCGCGGCCCGACCCAGATATTAAGTATTAACAAAAAATAGATATGTAATCCTGCCTTTAAAACTTAACTGAACGATGTGTGATCTCATACAAAATTCGTAGTTAAAACACAAACCATAATGTTAACGAAACAAACTACCCTCCTTGTGACGGTTTATTACAAATACAAATTTAATTTTACGCCGAGCTATTCCACTCATAGAGGTTTCGGAGACGGCTGCTTCCAGTTACAGAGGAACAAATAAGAATTTTTTGAAATAATGGATTCCGCTTATACAGGTCTCAAAATTCCACTTATAGAGGTAATTCGTTGCCAAGGGACTGGAACCGAGAACTTGGCTCCACTTAAAGAGGTTTTCCACTAACCCAGGTTCCACTTATCCAGTTTCCACTATATTTGGAGGTCAATAAATCGAAAAAAATTTTTTTTGTTTTTTTTGTATGTTTCTATGTGTTGTTGTGGTTTCATCACGCCAAATCGGCTAAACAGATTTCAATCATTTTTAATACACGTGTAGCTGGGTATCTCCAGATGGTTATAGGATACTTTTTACCCGACAACGCTGAAGAAAAAACGACGGGTTATGACTTTTTCTCCTCCACGAACGAAGTTGCGGGCATCATCTAGTAGAATATACAATTGTATATTGTATTCACTATTTATTAGTTATAATAAACTAATCTGAGAAATCCCGCATTTAATAAAAAACCAATAATTGTTGGTGGTTGTAACCCCTCTTAATAACGTCCTCCCGCGAAGTTTTGGCACTACCTATATTATAGGCACTACCTGTTCATACCTCTAATAATAAAAAAACCGGTCAAGTGCGAGTCTGACTCGCGCACCGAGGGTTCCGTATAAACTGTCACTTATTCCGCTTGAGTTAAGTTTGCCTGTGGTATCTATGGCGTCACATACAAATGAGGGGCAAACTTAATCAAACCGGGTTATTCAAAAATGCTTTTTGGTGATTAAAAAAAATTAAGACTGATATATGGTTATAATTATCGTGTAATATACATACTAAATGACATAATTCCAGAAAATTCTACATTTTTCGGTTGTTAAACTTTCGAGATAAAGGGGGGAATGGTGTTTTTTTTTCACCTTTAATAAAACAAAATTTATTTACAATAAACATACAGACAGACAGACTGACAAAGTCGCACCATAAGGGTTCCTTTTTTACCATTTTTGGTACGGAACTAGAATTTTGTTGAATTATATAAATTAACATAAACATAAGTGACAAATTATAAGCATGTATTTTATTTCATTTCTAACCGACCACCAAAAAAGGAGGAGGTTCTCAATTCGTCGGAACTTTTTTTTTTAATTTCCAAAAATATTAATGAAATTATCTGATTTTCATGCAATGCTGTAGATAACAGGTGCAAACTTAACTTAACCGGCCAGTTAGGGTAAGAGAAAGTTTGTGCGAAACCCTCGGTGCGAGAGTCAAACTCGCACTTGACCAGTTTTTCTTGGTGTTGTCAGGATTTTTTATCGCTTTCAACGTTTGATTGTTTTAGTGACGATGAAGTGGCTCCTTCTTGCCCTGGGCTTGGCCCTGTGTTCTTGGTCAACGGCGGAGGTGCAGCAAGCATATTGCGGCAGAAGATTGGCGACAGTACTAGCATTTCTTTGCTCATCGGTTAACGAGTATTCAATACCCTACGACTATGGTTCGGATACTCCAGGTACTTAAGACTTTAGCACCTATGCATTGACTTTATTTTATTCTTTATACGATGATCATTGTCTGCAACATATGTTATGTGGTACCCAGAAGCGTTAACCAACGAGAGTCGCGCCCCTACCGGCAGTTCGCGACGGCCCCGTGCCGCACTAACGCCGGCGCACGCGCGCCTCTGCGCCGGCTTCTCGCTTCATACAATCAATATTTCATGCAGATAGACATTTTTCACCTATCAGCTACTAAATATAGACCCGCCATTATGCAAGCTCTCAATATATATTTTTTTTGATACGCCTTATACTTTAGTATATTTTGTGCTGCATGTTACACTGCTTATTTAATATACGTTAAATAACTGCTGTACGTGATCACTTCCTGAAAACGTGCCGACAACTGATGCCTTACTTGACAAATCAACATCATAAAAAATAATAATTGAGAAGCGCGTTTTTGTGGAGTGAACACATTTTCGATGCCTGGGAGGAATCGCGAGATGCTTTAGGCATCTTCTGTGATTTATCTAAGGCCTTCGATTGCGTTAATCATGAGACGCTGATCAGGAAGCTACACCACTACGGAGTTAAAGGATTAGCACTAAATTTATTAGAGTCTTATTTAAATGGTAGAATACAAAGGGTTGACGTGAATGGAAAGCGTTCACCGGGGTCATTAGTCTCTATGGGTGTGCCGCAGGGATCAATATTGGGACCTTTCCTGTACCTTATCTATATAAACGACTTGCCACACCTCGTAAAGACCCACCATGAGATAGTTTTGTTTGCAGATGATACGTCTCTAATTTTCAAAGTCGTACGAAATCAACGATCCTACAATGACGTAAACAATGCTATCTGTGAAGTAGTAAATTGGTTTAATATAAATAATTTATTGTTGAATGAGAAAAAGACTAAATGTGTTAAGTTTGTCACGAGTAACGTAAAACACGAGCAAGCAAGCGTTATGGTTAAAGGTGAGGAACTGAAACTAGTTAATAGTACAGTCTTTCTCGGTATAACATTAGATTCTAAGCTCCAATGGGGTCCCCATATTGCTAATCTCTCGAATAGACTGAGTTCTGCAGCTTTTGCAGTAAGTAAGATTCGTCAATTAACAGACGTGATAACGGCTCGATTAGTGTATTTCAGTTATTTCCACAGTATTATGTCGTATGGCATCTTACTATGGGGCAGTGCTTCCGACATTAATACTATATTTGTTCTGCAGAAGCGGGCTGTTCGTGCGATATATAAAATGAACTATAGAGAGTCGCTTAGAGATAAGTTTAAGGACATTAATATAATGACAGTGCATTGTCAATACATTTATGAGAATATTATGTATGTACATAAAAATATTACCGACTTTAAGAAGAACTGTGATATACATAATATTAATACTAGAAATAAGCATAAGCTCGCAGTGCCTGCTACTAGGCTCCATAAAATAAGGAGATCATTCATGGGTAACTGTGTGAGATTTTATAATAAACTTCCTAGCAGCATAACTGAGTTGTCTATTGGTAAATTCAAAAATATTGTGAAACGAAAATTATTTTCTAAAGCTTATTATAGCACACAAGACTACATGAATGATGAAGCCGCGTGGGATTAATGTAAATTATAGCGTCATGTAGGTATATGAATAATTATTTTAACGAATACCTAAGGTATTATTTTTATTTTAATCTTAATTGTTTTATATACTCTGACATTTAGAATTTTATTCTAGACACATTCTAGATTATTTATTTTTTATTGCCAATCCTTTTGGGATTTATCTTATTGATTATTTTAATTTTAAAAATGATGATTTTATCAATAATATTACACTTAAGTTAAATGATCTGATTAGGTTTTTCTGGGTTTCCCTAATCCTTGCAGCAAATGTTGGATCATATTGTATTTCTCCCAGCAAACATTCACTCTCATGTAACTGACATTTCGAAAGTGCTTGTAACTAGGCCTACTTGAATAAAGAATATTTTGATTTGATTTGATTTGATTTGAGGCACCCGTCTCACATAAAATAACTATAAAGAATTTGTATGTCTTGCTTTTCTCCATGAAGTGGAGTATTTAACTAAGTATAATCTGTACAATTATTCCACTTTTGACAACCTCAACTCCTGTATGTAATCCGTGGATAATGCTGTTGGCTATGCATATATATAATGTAACTCTAATTTTCATATAAATTGTATAGTTGTTTGTTATCCCTAAAATAAATAAAATAAAAATAAAATCATTTTTTTTAAATAAAAGATTTTAGCGGATTATATCGCGTTTATTATCTCACTTGAGTTCCCGACGTTTCGGAAGCTTTTCAGCTTTCCATGGTCACGGGTGGACTGAGAAAAGATATATTTTTCTCTGATAAATTTTTTGCTCGTGAAAATTAATTTATTTATGTTTATCTATGAGTGCAGGATGGAGGCAATATATATTTATAAGTACATTGCATTGAATTATGTAGTTTATTGTTATTACATTACAGTAAAATAAAAACGAAGGTCCTTCTTATATGCGCTGTACAGAAAAAAAGTTGAAATGTTACTAAAATGTAACATTTTAATCATAAATTACAGTTACAGCAAAGCTGGGCGTACTATAAGTAATACTCATTGTAGCTTTTTCTTCCTAAAAATATATTTTCTTATATTAGGCACACAGTTTCCTTTCAGAATATATAAAGAAAACCATAACTGGTATGACTTTTTATCGTTATTCTGAGGTGGGAATGAGGCCTTACGATACCCTTTCTTTAAAATATTTACTTAGCGGTTACTTATACATATAGTTAAAGCCAAGGACGATTAAAACAGGAAGACTGACCATCGTCGTACAAAAAGCCGTTCCCATATGTGTAAAACGCCATTTATGCATATATATATTTTTTTTTTACTTTGCAAGCGTGATACAGTATTTAAATGTTACAATTTATTTATTATTAGCTATTAAGAACTAGTTGTTACTATACTATGTTTCTGTATTAAATTATAACGTCGTTAAATGTTTCGTTTTTAAGCGTCATCTAGTTTTTGCCAGAATATCTCCCCGCGACCGGAACACGATCCAAGCCATGGTCGTTCAGGGCTAGGTTAGGCAGTTTCTCTGTGCCTATGAAGCCAGGGTCGTTCAGGGTAGGCAGTACCTCTGTGCCTATATGGACCGCACGCCACTGTAACGTGGTATAGTACGTAATCCAAAAACGCGTATTAATTAACGGAAACATCACAATGTAACCACCTTTTTAATACTTTTATACAAAGAATCAGTACTTGCATGCAGTCCAAAAAGCATGCATGCTTTTGGGACTGTTAGTGTTAAGTTTTACAATAAGCTTGGTGTCCAAGTACTTTTTTTTCTATATTCAGGGTAATTCGTGTTGAATAGTACTCGTGTCTCTCAGCTTTAAGTCACATCTTAGTTCCGAGTGAATGTAAAAAGTTCTAATTTTTTTAAAATTATTAAAACGCAATGTACTCCAATGAGGCACTAAACTTTAATGTTAAAGTCTGTCGGGTTAAAGTATACATAGAGTAAAACCAATCTTAAACTGGACGCCCCTCCACTATCTGAGGTTACTCTACAATATAGAAAAAGTACAAAATACCTATGTAATTTACCACATATTTTCAGACGCTCCAGAAGGAACGGAAGCACCAGAAAAAGAAACAAAGGATTTCGATGCACCAGGTGAACAAGTGGAAGCCGATTGGAATTCACCAAAGGCCCGTAATATTCGGGCTTCACTCTCTCTCTCAAACTACAAGCGCGAGCGTCGAACCTCAATCCACGACTGCTGCTTATATGAATGCACCTTGCCAGAGCTGATGTCATTCTGTTAGTAACGATCTAGTGAACTATTCCTATTTCTAAAGTTTACATATGTCATTTAAAAAATCTTTTATCGTTTCATATCTACTATTATATCCATTCAGTTGGCATCGCTTCGTTCATGAGTATTTCATCAGTACTATTGCGGAGCTGACTTTATAAAAAAAATACTCAATTTTTGAATAAATCAATGCAATGCATAAGAAGAAGCGTTTTTGTTTATGACACTCAACAAAGGTAGCAGAAGCAACAGAAGCATAAACAGCTGAAGCAAAGGAAATAGAAGCTGCAGAGGTCTGAGATAATTATGAATATTTGAAGTAAAATAAGTATACTGCCTGTTGAACTTCATTACAAGTATATTATATCGCTTGACTGGTAACACTGCAATTTATGAGATAATAGCCATTTACAAGAGTTATAGCTTCCTATCAAGTGGTGTTTAAGTATGACAGGAAAATGGTTTCTGCATGAAGCAAAGAAAAATTGCATACGTTATTGTTTATAGTCGAACACACAATCATTATTGAAGCCTTCATTGTGTACCAACTAAAGAACCATTTAGAATGAAGTAATCTTTAAATGTAAACAAATTTTATTTATCAAGACAAATTAGTGGCATTTTAAAGTTGTTTAATGTCCCAGCAATATGGGAGTCCACGCTGCTTAATTAAGATTTATTGGATTTCCAAGATTGGATGATTTTAATGTAAGGTGATACAACCCTTTCAGCGGACACCATGACCATGAGTCCACCCGTGACCATGGAGAGCTGGAAAGCTTCCGAAACGTCGGGAACTAAAATGAGATAATATACGCGATATAATCCGTTAAATTGTTTTATTTCAATGAGTAATAATCGCGGAAACAGAAGAAAGTAGGTATGTCAATCTGCCTGCATTAAATTATTGCCGGTAGAAAATGAAAAAAAAAAAAACCGAAACCCCCTTTTCGGCTCCTCTACTACAGAGCTCATCATTGGCGCGTCTTTATAACTTCATCCTTAATTCATGATAAACACAGGGTCAATCATTGGAATTAAAGTGATGATTTCCGAAGACGTAAATTTGTGAGCTGTTGTCAGAAACTATTATCTTCGAAATATCTAATGGGTAGGCATTGCGAGCATTTGTTCTACATTGCTTTTTTCACTATCCCCGCAGTATTCTGTGGACACCATTTTATCGAGATGCCTGCAGATTTGAATGGGATTTCAAACCATTTTTTAGAAATTCTTTACCAAATAGCCCGAAATCCCACAAAAATCTACAGACACTCAAACAAAACTATGCCCACGGAAGTGAGTCGGTTCATACGTTTAAAAAATGACCCTGAAGTGCAAAATATGTCATAGAATGTATATTCACTCGAACAATTTCCCTAGTAGTCCAAACCAATATGACAACGACACTTTCAACCATCGTAAGAGCAGACAAGGCCCAAAGAATTAGCAAGTTGGGCGATTGGATAAAGAACAGTGTGATAAGAGAAAGATGTGGAATAGTTGAGGATGTAGTGACGAAAATTGAGATAGGTAATAAAGGTATGCTTCGGTGGTTTGGGCACGTCGGATGAGTACCTAAAGGTAGGTAACAAAGAACCGACTTCAAAATAAACTAAAAAGCCATAAATAATATTTAATGTACGGTACGAATCACATTTAACTCACCTTTTGAAGTCGGTGCCAAACCTGAAGTAAATAAAGTTCTTTATTCAACAAAAATACAAATTACTTCATTATAATACATTGTAAAAGTTGGTTAGTTCATATTCATTTGTACCTTCCATCATCAGCTCTGTTTGTTTGTCTGATGATGACAACCAGACGGAAACAACTGAATAACTTTAGAAAAATATAATATTTGAGGGTTTCTCTCGATTTCCCTGGTATTCCATCATCAGATCCTGACTTGGTGATAAGGAGACTACCTCGGGGACACACTATAAATAAATGATGATTTTTTAAGAATAATACCTAACTCTAACTCTTAACCATTAAGGAGTTGTACCTTGCGTCATCAGCACAGCAAGATGAGATGATGACTACCATATGCAAATACTTAAATAGCTTAAGAAAATAAATGAAAAATGTTATAAGTGCCTATAAAATTTGAGGATTGCCCTCGATTTCCCTGGGATCCCATCATCAGATCCCAACTTGGTGGCAATGGGACCACCTCAGCAGTAAATTCTTTAAATGAAAAAATATTTTTTAAAATCGGTCCACAATTGGCAGAGTAATAGGTGAACATACATAAAAAAATACAAACTGTCGAACGTGGAACCTCCTCCTTTTTTTGGAAGTCGGTTAAAATAGAATTCATGTTGAGAAGATGGATGGAACAGTCGGAAGAAAGCGGCCTCGGCGCGGTTAGTTTAGTATCTCTGGAATTTGGTCGAGATAACCGGCCCAGGCCGCTTTCCTCGACCAAATTCCAGAGATACTAAAAGTGAGGAGTGCCCGCAGTCGACGAGGGTGTATAAAGGATGCATGAATGTAAATGAAGCGAAAGAAGTATTTAAGGTCCGTAGTCTGACATTCGGTAGTCCCTACCTACCCCAGTGATATATGTATTGTTTGTGAAATGGCAGAGGTCTGGTCATATTTCTCGAAGAACCGACTACTGTTAGGGTTGATGTGCTGTTGAGTGGAGACCTTGTCTTGGTATACGAAACATCGAAAGTCCTCAGGCTAGGTGGAGCGATTATATTCAAAGGGTTGGTGCTTAGTCACGCACCTTCGGAGATACCTATGTCCAGCAGTGGACTGAAGAGAGACACTGGAGCCATCGTGGATTATTAATCTTGGGAGTAGTTGGGAGAGATCAAGAGAGGTCGCGTAAAATTATAAATAGACACCTATTTATCAGACTACTGAGCCAGCAACTTGCCACCAGGGTCAGGTTAGACAAGATTACAATAGGTTATCGGCACAGTAAAGATACACGAGCAGGGGAGGGCGGGGACGAGTAAAATTCTGGGGTAACAGCGGATTATTACCTATGTTTTGGATTTATTTATAAGTATATTCACATATCATTACAGACTATATGTAATACACTATATAAATTTATCATAGGAAGGATTGAAAGAATGCCTAATACATTAATAGTACCAACGAGAGAGATATGTAAATCAAGTGATTTTCTAAGAAAACGCCAAAGATCTACTGTTTCATCAGCAGGCACACCCTCCCCTATCGACTGTGAAACAAGGACATAATTATTTAGATTACAGTAATACGAAATTTAAAAACCGCGTACTGCTCCGCTTATTTCGGTACATTCCCAGGACTTCTCTGTGAGCTCGTCTCGGACTTTGCCAGAGCTTCGATGCACACATTAGGTACAATTATACAACTGTAAAAATTAAATATCTGTAAATAAATGTTTTACTAAAAATAAGTGAAGTAATAAAAATAAATATGGTTCTATTTTGACTATTAGGCTTTCTCTGAATACAGAAATACTTATTTTCTACGAAAAAATTCAAGGGTGTATGTGAAATCTCCAATCCGCACTGGGCTAGTATGGAACCCACAGCCCATTCCCTCTCATCCATGAGAGAAGGCCTGTGCCCAGCAATAGGATAGGACGTATACAGGGTGCCTGCGAGGATCCCATTGTAGACTGATAATGATGATGATTTATTTATTTAAACTTTATTGCACAAAACAAAAGTAAGTACAAATGGCGAACTTAATGCCAAAAGGCATTCTCTACCAGTCAACCATAGGGCCAAACAGAGAAGCATGAAAATGGTGCAGTGGGGAAAAACATTCAGTACTGAGAGCGTTAGGACACACAAGCAAATAATGCATACATAATTGCTTATACCTATACTATATATGGTATACAATATATATATATATATATTACATATAAATAATAAATACAAAATATACCAGTTACTGCATGGAAGATGGACGCTACTTGAGTTCTTGTTCCAGCAGATGCCTACGTAGCATCCGCTTGAAAACTACCTTGCTTGGGGCTTGTCTGATAGAAAGAGGGAGCGAATTCCAGAGACGGCTTGCCTGAACGGCGAAAGAATTTGACATGAAACCGGTGTGGTGTGAAGGAATTGAAAGTTTGAGAATTCGGGAGGAACGTAGTTCACAGCCTGGACGGGGAGGCGGTATCCTGATCTAGATGATCTATATTTGTATCATGTAAAAACTGTTGGCCGGATTTTAGCTATTTTGGCACAGGGCACAAGAATAGCTGGACGTCAGCAAAATATTTTTTTACCCAGCTTTCGTAAAGAAAGAAAGAAGGTTTTGATTATTTGCTTCTTAGCGCGAACAAAATCGCCTCTAGTTTGCAATAAACACACTTAACAGATCATTGTTGTAACGTACAACAAACGGATGTCAATTAATTATTGTAAAGTCTGGCATTACATGAATAAAACATAGTCTCGATTCACGGAACAATGTCAACAAGGCTCGCGAAATAACGTGTAGCTATATATCTATATGCAATCTAATAACATTGTGTTGTTGCGAAAACATTGGATCATACGAGGAAACGGAAGTAGGATCAAAAATCGAGTATCGCATCCGCCACTTAATCATGACGCACTAATTACTTCTAAATCAAAAATGGTTAGGTTTTTTATAATGTTTTTATATTTGTATCTGCTTTTTATATTTTACTTTTTATATAACTAAACATTACATATTGTAAAAAGCTACCAAAGATGTAAAATAAATAAAGAAAATTATACAACAACGATTTGACAGGTTTTTAGGGGTTTTCTTTACTTATATCTTTAGACTTTAACCCTGGTTCCTTGCAAAATGTCATACATATTACTAGGACCCTGTGTTTTTTTCCCATATCCATCCACTGACCAGATTGAGCCAGAATCTTATTTTTTTTACAACCTGTAGATACTATAGACTGACTATAGATCTGCATATTTTGAATACATGTCAAACTGAGGCGGACCTAAGAAAAAGGGGTTCATTTTCCACAGATGGGACCTACAAGAGGTAATAAGGATTCCGTTGCCGAATATTGTTTTATTTTAACTTTATTTCAAATAACGGGAACTTAATCTTGAACGGTTTTCTCTACCGGTTAACTATAGAAATAAACATATAGATACTTACTAAGCAACAAGTCTCATATTAAAATGTCAGATAAACATTAGGCTACCAGGATCCAAAGAACCCCTAGAAGTAATATAATATTCTAACATCGCGTCTTCGTGTGATGACCCAAAAACAGGTAGATAATGATAATGATAACAGTTTACACAGTCGTATGTATGTTTTACTTTGATGCTAACAATGTTAACATTAGTCTATTACTTGGGTATAGGAAAACCCACATTTATCAGCTAGTCTTCGCCGGGCAGTGACGTTAGGAAGGCCAGCCTTGTCGCATTACCACTAACCCAACCGCGCACAAAGACTTTTTACTCCGTTTTTTACACTCGTCAACAAACCCACATATTAATGTAGTTTTTCAACCGAAATTATTCAGTGAGCCGTCAGTTCGTTCTAAAATGGTCGGGACAACGCCTCTTCTAGAAATTTTATGAGACGTTGATTATTAGAACTTGGTGAATTAGTTATTTGAGACAATGGAGTTAAGTCTAAAGAAACTGTGTTATTTGTGTTTAGTGCTTGTTATTTCGCTGTCTAACGCTTTAGGTAAGTATTGTTGTTTACTTTTTCACTGCATCCGGTTCAGGCGCTTTTAATTAAAGACAAAAAGTAAATGCTAAGTAGAAATATAGATTAAAGTAAAGGAGGGATTTTGATTTCGGAATGCATTGAACTCATTAACCGACTCCCAAAAAAGTAGGAGGTACATACTTCCTGACGAAAGCTTCTCGTGCTTAAGACGAACATCTGCATCAAGTGCGAGTCTGACTCGCGCATTAAAAAAAAGTATTTTTTATTTTCTATGAAAAATGTGCAACGATTAAAATTCCAACTAATTATGCGACGAGATCAAATGGAAGGGCTATTCTTAAACGTTTTTCTGACTTTGTTTGGATTTTGATTGATAGTCATAGTCATAGTCCTTTATTGATAACGTTCAAAATATTACATTTCATTACATTATAAACGATAAAATACTATACTATATGTAGATAATAGAGTTTATACCTAACTTAAATAATGAAAATATGTAACTGAACATAAATATTACAAAACATTCACTCTCCTGCTCAAAAAGTAGGTCATATTAGCTTCGCGAACCGAGACTAAAATAGTACATTTAGCCCCTTAGGGTTTAAAAGAAAGCCATATAATCCCATACAAATTTCTATGCCACTGAAAAAAAAACTTGCGGCCAACTACATACTCCTTACGAATAATTAAAAACAAACAAACCAACCTGATCAGATAGGCCAAACTTTTTGATAGAATTGCTCAAACTGTACTTTTAGTTTTTCATGAAATATACAATTTTAATGTTAAGTCTTTTTTATTTTTTCGCAGTTGAAGTGAAAAGCAGAGTGTTTAACACGTGGCTAAAAGCCATTATGACACTCAGACATATTTGTCCTCGCTCACTTCGTAAGCTCGTCCAAATAATCACTTCGTGTCATAATGGCTTATTTTAGCCCCTTGTCAAACAATCTACTATTTAACTAAAACGTCTTTCACTCATTATCACAACACTACAAACAGGGTAAGCCCTGCATCTTAAGGTAATTAACAAAAATCATATTTATACACGATTACGCCTCGTTTGTGGTATTGTCATAATAAATATTACCTACAGGAAAATTTTACATATCTGGGCTTATTTGAGATATTCTTTTTATCCCATTGTCCCGAGATACACAACGCATTCTAGAACCTTTCTGCCCCAACGGCCGTCGGTTCTTCGAACTATGTGCCCTGCCCTTTGCCACTTCAGTTTGCTTACCCTGTATGCTATACCCTATATGCCGTTGGGGCAGAAAGGTTCTAGAGTGGAGACCACGTACCGGCAAGCGCAGCGTGGGAAGGCCACCCGCAAGGTGGTCTGACGACCTGATTAGGGTTGCGGGGGCTCGCTGGATGCGGGTCGCCTCTATCCGGCCCATGTGGAAATCAATTGAGGAGGCCTGTGTCCAGCAGTGGACGTCCTACGGCTGACATGATGATGATGATGATGATGATGATACAACGCATTGCCCGACATAATTAAAACGTTGGAATCCGCAAATGTGTTTAACAATAAACTTAAAAAGTGGCTAATCTGTCAAGCTTTTTATAATATTTACGAATTTTATAATTGGAATAATGAGATTGACATCGATATTTAAGTTTGTAAATATATAAATAAAATTAGGTACTTAGCAAGTAAATCTTAACATGTAAGTAATGAGTAAATGAACTTTTGAATAATATTAATTGTAATCTGTAATTGTAATGTGCAATTATCACAAATTCTTTTATTATTAATCATAATATTGTAAAAATTGACATATAATGTATCTATTCATTATGAATAAATGATTATGAGTATCTCAAAAAACCATCATTTGCACATCATTTGTATACTTATGAATGACACCAAACGTTGCTGCAATCTTATGTTAACTTAACTGGCAAGAAGGGTGAGTGTACGAATCAGACTTCTATACTTGGCCGTATTTTTAAGTATATAACTATTCGTTATCTAGCAATTCATTTAATCTTAATCATGGAAGATCAGATAAAGAGCATACAAATTAATCATTAAATTTGTAAAAAAATAACAATTCACATAAACGATCGAAGCTTCTGGTGCATAGCATAGATTATAGCACGTTTATTCTCATAATTTAGACAATTTTAACTAGAATATTACCCTGAGACCCAAACATAAGTATTTATACATAAAAAAAATAAGTTAAAGCCCTAATGGACCGAAACATGTCAATCAATACTCGGCTTTTACGACGTGAGTAACCGCTAATTTAATCTAAATACGCTTAAGACAAGTTAAGGATCGAACACACGGCTGCTCAAAATACACTGATGCACCGCAAAAACGCAGTTTGTTCCGCATCGCTTCCGTGGACACATTTTTATCGAAGAGGTAGATTTTAATGCAATTTCAAATCATTTGTCAGAAGTCCAGCACCACTGCCAAATACGAGTATCGCAATATACCTACATTTCACACCGAAGTTTAAAGGCCGAGCCATACCGCCGCACGTCACGCAAGCATGTGGCATATCTTATGAGGATTCGTAACCCACACGTGACACCAATGCATCCAGTGTGGCTCGGCCTTAAGACTGCACTATAACTTATGCGTACGTTTTGTCCATACATATATTTCCACACATTTATTCAGCGTCAATAGCCTCATAAACACATCTTCTGCATTTTTGATGTCTTGTTTGGAAAGTATGCATAAGTATCGTGACGTCTCAAGTCACTGCATTTGCGGTGCGTTAGCGTACGTTCAGCAGCGGTGTGGCCTCCTAAGTATATGTAGATTAATTGAATTCACCATATACTTGTAACTTCAGGAGTATATATCTCGAACCTGAACGAGGCCTGCTTCCGATGCCTGTGCCACGTGGCCGGGTGCGATATGTCTCACGCCTGCTCGGGGGGCTACTGCGGGCCCTTCTATATATCCAGGGTGTACTGGGTGGACGCGGGCAAGCCTACGCTGCCTGAAGACGATCCGGCTAGAGAGCAAGGTAGGGAAATGTCAAGTTATGTTAATAACACCAGAGTATACATGTTAGACCCGAACATTTAGGACCTGTTTTGAATGTCTTTTGGTGTACGTACTGTCCGTACTGGGGGGACACGAGCCAGCCCATGCTGCCTAACGACAATCCAGCCAGAAAATGGTAGGAAAAGTTTAGGATATTCACATATTATAAATAATCTAGGACCCTGAGTGCAGTCCTCTGGGAATGTTCGCGAATGGAGATCATAGTAAGCATTTTAGACTTAGGTGGATATCCACCATCGAGTACATTTTCCAGATATGACGTCATCAATTATTTGTATGAAAAAATAAAATAAAAGGGCTCTGTCAGCTAATTCCAAATATATATCAGTTACATTCAAGCCAAGCCGAATTGAGTAAGCGTCTGAGGGAGGCAACAGGGGACCCACGCGCAGGCAGCTTTCTCGCTCAAAGGCTCTCAATAGCTTATTTTTATTATACGTGAACGACCTACCAAACGTAACTGACTTTGACTGTACGCTTTTTGCCGATGATTTATCCATCGTTATACCGTGTCATGATGCCAGGACATATAATAGTGATATAAATAAGACAATTACTGATATTATAACATGGCTACATAAGAACAATTTAAATGCTAATATTGATAAAACTACATTTATACAATTTGTTAATAAAAATGGCAATAAATATCCACTTACTGTATGTTTTGCAAATCAGAATTTAACAGAATCTTCTCACACGAAGTTCTTAGGTATATGGCTGGACGACAAATGTTCATGGAGCGATCACATTGATAGATTATGTAGTAAAATAAACTCATTTGCTTACGCTTTATGGAAACTTGCAAAGGTTAGCACAAAAGAAACTGCAACTCAGGCCTATCATGGATATATTTGTTCTCTGCTTAGGTATAGCATTATTCTTTGGGGGAATTCGAGCCATGCAAGACGAGTACTGATAGCGCAGAAACAGTGCATAAGAGCTATATGTAATCTAGATATCTTAACATCTTGTAAGCCGTTATTTAAAGACTTAAAACTATTAACTGTGCCCAGCATGTGCATATACGAAGTTTATTTATTTGTTAAACTTCATCCGGAGCTTTTTAATAAAAAGAAAGACGTGTGTAAATTTAGTACGAGGTATCCTAACCAACTTGCAATTCCGCCTAAAAGGACTAAATTGTATGGCAACAACGCATATTGCATGTCAGTTAGTATCTACAATCGATTGCAAGATGATATTAAAGAACTGCCACTTAACTTATTTAAAATTCGATAAAAAAAATGGCTAATACAAGAATGTTTCTACTGTGTCAATGATTATTTTGATTATTATAAATATTGATTTTTGTATATACGAGATTTATTTTATTTTATATGATTGTGACTGGCATTTAACGAATATTACTAGATTATTGACACTGTAATTTTGAATTTTGAAATGTGTTTGTGATTATTTTTATATTTTGTTTTGTACTTGTGTCCACTTTGCATGCCAGCTACTGGTGAAATGTGTGTTTCCTTGTATGTCTTGACCATCTTTTGTACCACGTTTTTAAGCAGAATAAAGAACCTACTTACTTACTTACTAGCCATACAGCGCGGGAATGCTGCCTGTGTCATGGGCACCCTACCGAAGGGACCAAATTTTTTAAGTAATTTTTAATAATCCTAGTTTAATAAGTTATTTTATTTTATAATTTGTATCTAATGTTATTTTTCATTTTTACCATTCTCTGCAATACATTCTTTATTCAAGCCAAAAGTTTCGTATAAAATAAAATCGCTTTTAAAACACACCAAAGGGCTTTTCCTGACAGGAAACGGCTGAATGATTTTTTCCAAAATATACGCCGAAGGATTCGTTATAAATAATAAATAAAAATAAAATTCATTTATTTCAGAACTTCAGAATTCCATATATTGTTAGTACAGTTAACTTATAAACTATGTTAGATAGGCACACAACTATAACATTAAACACATATCACAATACAACAAACATAATCATTTATTCACCCCACCCCCCTCCGCCGCCTCATTGATCCCTTCTCAACACATGCAGATCTATGAAACGGCCGAGAACGGGCGAGTCCAGCCTGTCCGCTATCATTTGCAGAATACTGTTGCCGCTCCCTCGCACACGCCGTATCACGGACGCCGACTTTTTACGCATTATAGCATAAAAGTCGTCGACGGCCGCGTCCGCGAACATCCCCGACGCACTGCAATAGCGAGGGAGCCGCAACAGTGCCCTGAAAACATTGTTATATTGCACTCTTAGTGCATTGTACGCTCGTTGCGTAAAACTAACCCATAGACCACTCGTATAGAAGCATTGGCAGTATGCTCTGAAAAGCGATAATTTTACCGGCACTGTACAGCGCGCGAATCTATGAGTCAGCATGTTGCCTCGAACGGACAATGACCTTCGCTCGCGCTCAATGTCCTTATCATCCTTTAGGTCATCGGTCAGTACATGACCCAAATATTTAAATTGTGACACTTGCTTTATAGGCACATTCTTTAAAAGAAGTGGTGGAACGTAGTTAGGTAGTTTATTTTTACCTTTAAAGATCATGAACTCACTCTTTTTCACATTGTACCTTAAGCCGTGCGTCACAGCATACATTTCACACATATTTACCAGTTTTTGCATCCCATAGAATGACGGACTGAGCAGCACCATGTCGTCGGCATAACTTATATTATTTACACTAACATTATCCAAGCGGCAACCGACATGTGTGCTACTCAGCTCGCCAATCAGCTGATCAACGTATAAATTGAACAGTCTTGGCGAAGTTAACCCACCCTGTCTTACACCACAGCTGAGTGAATACTCGTCAGAATAAACATTTGCCCATCTAACTTTATTCTTTTGATTACTATACCAATATGAAAAAATATTAACTACCTCGGGTGCTACGCCTGTCCCCCTTAACTTGTTCCAAAGCACATCATAAGAAACTAGGTCAAATGCTCTGGACAAGTCTAGAAAACAGGCATATACCGGCGATTTTCTCTTGACATAGTAATCAACAGTATGCTTAAGCGTTAAGATAGCACTTTCAGTACCGAGACCTTTCTGAAAACCAAACTGTGCATCACACAGTTGAATATGTTGATTAAGATGTACGTCCAGTATTTTATCCAACACTTTCGCAACAACTGTAGCAAGCGAGATGGGTCGGTAGTTTGCTTTATCAGAAATGTCACCTGTCGAGTTCTTTATCAGCGGCGTTACAACTGTTTTCATTAGGTCACACGGTAGGTATGAATGGCGTAAACAAAAAGTATAAAGCATGGATAAGACCCTACTTAGATGCGGACCTGCATGCTGGAGGTGTTCTATGCTCAGCCCGTCATGCCCCGGAGACTTACCCCTTTTCATACCCTTAATGACCTGCGAAACCATTTTACTTGTTATGTTAAGGACAGGAGTCACAGTATTGTCCATAGTATTTGGTACCGCACTCGATTTCAATGGTGAATCCACCCTAAAACATTGCCCAAACATATTGGCAATACTTACGGGATCACATTCACCACCGACACTAACTGGCATAGATACTTTTCCATTTAACTTTTTTGTGCTTTTCCAAAACTTGTCAAACTGTTTAGACGCATGCTGCGAGGCAAGAATATCCATAGCAATTTGCTCTTGATTATTTTGACAAAACCGAAGTCTAGACTTGAATATCTTCCTGCTAAAACTCATAGCCTCAAAAACAGGCCCACACTTGGGTCTGTTATGCAGGACATAAGTGCAGAAATCCAACCTTGCCTGTTTATGAGCTTCCGCCACATGCCTATTCCAACCTCGCAAACACCTATTTTTGTTCACTATTTTAACAGGTTTTTTAGTACAGCAATCCATTGAAGCCTGACGCAAAGTATCTATAATAGTTTTGTAATATCTGTCTATCACTTTTTTATGTGTCTCATCCTTACACAAAGTATCGGCACACAATTTAAACTCGGTAGGAAAATCTATTAGTTTTAATTTAAGACTACATATACTACTATATTTATCTATTTCGTCAGCGCTTCTCAGGCCCCAAATAACACCTTTATTACAATCATCAGCACTTATTTGTAACTTACTTCTGACAAGACCCAAATCACACTCAACCCGCACTGGGAAATGGTCTGACCAATAAACATCATCCAGAACTTCGATCTTGTTTATAGTTTTCCAAGCTGATTTACTAACTATACAGTGGTCAAGCCATCTCTCACAGCCATGCGCGTCGCTCACATAGGTATAAGTATCAGAAGCAATACCTAACTTTACAACATCCGCACATACCCAATCATTTTCACCACAGAAATCAAACAATTCCTCTCCGAACGGCGCTGTGGGGTGTGCATTTAGGTCACCTAATATGTAAATAGTTTCAATACCGCTATCTTGTACTAACGCATACAATTCTCCCAAACACTGCGTAAACAAAGGCAAGTTGTCCCACTGATCCGTTGGCATATACACGCACATAATCATGATTTCACTCAGACCAGATGTTACAGCTCTAATCGCACAGATTCGATCACTACAACACTTTACCACCGACACATTGCGGAACACACTACGCCTCCAAACCAATCCAACTCCGCCATGGCGGCGGCCACGAAGAACCCCCGATGACAGGTCTATTGCCGATTTTCCAGTGTAGTTGAAATCCTCGTCGATACTGCCAAGAAACGCCAGGTCCTGAGGCATCAACCAAGTCTCTTGCAGCGCCACAACGTCAGCTGATTTACACAGAGACTGTACACAGCTTACGCTCCGCTTAATGTTTTTACAGTTATAACTTATAAATATATTCTTACTAATATCACTCGCTGTTGGCGCATTCATCATGAGTCATTGTTTCTATCCGTGTAGGAACCTACGTTATGTTAGGTCACGCTGTCACTCTTCTCGCGCGGCCATTTATCCTGCCTCGCTTTAAACTCCTTAAAACGCCTAACTGAAACACCCGCCGGCCACAAGGAGTCATCCATAAAGGTGTTTAAATTATCTTTAGATACAAACATCTTGTTATATCCTCATATCTAACGTAATGAAAGGAATTCGAAAAATATTAAAGTTCACTTTTTTTATAAAGATCAAGGTAGTTTTCCTGTCCAGAAAAGCATAAACTTGGTGTGTTTTGAATATGTTTTTTTAGGAAATAACTGGCTGTAACAGTGTGGTATATTTTTGGAATCAACTCATGGAGCCCTTCCATTTTATACCCCACTCGATAGGTTAAAAAAAACTCCTTTCATACAAAAGTCAAAACCTACTTACTAATAGACTCTTACTAACCTTTCCTGAAAAAAAATCTCCATATGCGGACTTTCCCACAGGACTGTACTTGGGTCCAGGACTAAAAAGCCTTGAAAAGTAGTAGACCGCAAACTCTACAGTAAGTACGAATTCCTTAACTTCGAAATGGAAAGTATACAATCCATAGGTTACCAAAACCTAACGGAATGTACCTAGGTATAGAATAGTAGTCTTAAAATTAATTTGAGCCAAGTTGATGACCAATAAATAGTACCTAACGTTTTTAAGTCTTAATTTTTTGCTTAGGTCTTAAGTGATATGTCATCTAATGACAAGAAAAAGGGCTCGTCTTCGTGTGAATTTATAAGTACATTCGCTTAATGCATTTTATACAGCAATGAAACAAGGAAAAAGTCGAAATAAGTATGTACAAAGCCTGTACGAATAGGTTACGTCCGGTAACCTTAGCGCAACCTCATTACGAATTTCGATCGGATACTTAGAAATGGATGAGGTCATGTAATAATACTTACTAATAATCCATTGCTATGTTTTTTGCAGCGTTTGAAGACTGCGCGAGAGACTACTACTGCTCTATAAAGATCATCGAAGGTTACATGGCGAAGTTTGGAAAGGTAACACATAACATCTATCTATACTATTATAAAGTTGTAAAAATTAAATGTTTGTATGTGTCGTTGTGGCTTCATCGCGCTAAATCGGCTAAACGGATTTCAACTATTTTTGGTACACCGTAGCTGCGTTGCGGGCGCCTTTTAGTACTTAAATAACAATACGTAATCAGACATTTATTTGCTTAAACGGGGTGAATCGTAGTGACTATTCAATGCACTCGCATACTTTTATAATTATTATTATCTATTCTATACTATTATACAGTTGAAAAATGAAATGTCTGTACATTTAAAATATTTTTTTGAATGTACAAAATAATTTCAAAAAAAATATTATTACGGACTATTTGCCGGTCACTAAATCGAAAAATATTTTATTTTTTGTATGTTCGTATGTGTCGTTGTGGCTTAATCACGCCAAATCGGCGGTAATAAGATACTTTTTACCCGACTACGCTGTCGAAAACAGAGGGGTTAACTTTTTCTCCTCCTCGAACGAAGTTGCGGGCGCCTTCTAGTATTTAATAGATATACTGCTCGGATATTCGGTGAGATATTTACCTTAAGTTGCCAAAAACCTGGCAAAAGTTGGGCAAATATGGAGTCGGCTTCTTAATTAAATAATTTTAATAATATAAGTTCCGGTATTCCGGCATTGCATACAACGACACAGGGAGGTAAAAAATCATAACTGTCTATTTATGACTATTTTGGCACGTACGTTAGTATGCACATGTAGGTAATTTAATAATGTATGTAAGTATTTGTCGTAACCGCGGTGTGAATAATAAAACATGCGTTTTGGAGGTCTTGTTACTAAAATCCCGAGAAGTTTATTAGGAAAATTAAATTGAGACCGTCTCCATACCGTTCAACATAGACGCCACCGCCAAACTTATATATGTAAATATCTGACCGAATATCCGAACCCTGCTCATCACCCAAATAATTGCTCTTACGGGATTTCAACCCAGTACCGTCAGTTTCGCAGGCTGGGTCATTACCGCTAGGCTAAACCGGTCGTCAAATCGAATTGTAAAATCGAATGTTAAATTTTAACACGCTTTTATTATGTCGACCTGTATGTAACTAACTATGTAATGGAATCTAAGGTAACTAATTTAACCATCTTCCAAAGATGGTAGCGTCATGAAAATTGGCAGCTGTATGTAGTTCTGATGACAATACAATAATATGGTACTGTCAAGCTGATCTGATGATGGAGCCGGAAGATATGAACTGGAACTTCATGATGGAACATCATATCATAGCTGTGTTTAGATTTTAGAAGTCTTGTAAAGCGTGTTTTTCTAGTGTTTTTTAAACTATTAATTTATTTTAAGTAAGTATTAATTTCGCTCCAGGACTGCAACGGCGACGGTGTAACGAACTGCTTCGACTACATGATGATCAACCATCACGGCGGCGGCGCCTGCCACTCCCCGCTGCAGCTTGACCCTCTCGGGCGACGCAGACTGTCGCTGTTCAGCCAATGCCCTTTTCAATAAACCACCACAGACATACTAGTTACCACGTACCAGATACATCACTTGATAGCGCGCGTACGGTTATTATCATGATCAACCGCTTCCACTACAAATTCAAATTAGAATTCGAATAGTAAGTAGGCCACAAGGGCACTTTTACAAGTCTGACTACGGCATTTTCCAAGAGGAGACCACTGTTAAGAAGAAAGCCGAAACAAACTCAACAGTCAGTAATTTTTTCAATATAATTTTGCACTATTGCAATATTGTCTTAATTATACTTAAAACTTTTACAATGGGGAATGGATAAAAAAATTCTAAATCCTTGAAATTTTGTTTATAGGTAGGAATAAGCCTCCTTATTGTCAGGAAAAAATACAGATTTTTCTGTGGCTTGGAAAAAAATAAAAAGATGAAAAGGTGTTGGTGGGCCTATATGCCTGTGTTATAACTAATTCATAATTGGTACGTACACGCAGAGGTGATGTACAGATTCTCCAGAAAAATGTTAATATAACATATAAACTAATTATTTTCTCAGAGATGTATATATGGTCTCTAGGCGTCACGACATGATGATGATCAACCATCCCGTTGCCATCGCCTACAACTGTCCTTACAGCTTGAACCGCTCTGACGACGTAGATGGATGCTGTTCAACCAATGCCGTATTTAATATAAGTAAACCGCCCAAAATCTTTAATAGACTGCCAAAATTTGTGCAAAAAGTCACACGTAATTTTTTACTACTTTATTACTTTACATGCAAGGTTCATTTCTATCAATTTTAATTTATTAAATAAGGCAATTTAGATTCATTTTGATACTAACGAATTTACCTAATTTTTACGTTCAAAATGGCCCATGTAGCACATTCTATGCCAGCACTTATACCGGCCGGCTCTATATAGCTCAAACTAGAGTTATTCCTTTTTCGACCGATCGACATTGATCGATGCATCGCTCGACGAGTGATCGATTGTATGTGATAGTATCATGATGTCTAACATATTTAAAATGTTTAGAATTTTTTTTTATTAAAAGGTAGGTACTTCAAGTAGGTAAATAACGAACTGTATTTAAATTAAGTTTATTCTAAAATATTTTTCTTACATCAGTCAAAATATGTATTTGTATGTATTACTTAACACTTATAATTAAAAAATATTATTTTAAAATATTTTTGCTTATTTTTTACACAATTTTCCTATATAATAAGTATGACAATAGTTTTCATCCAATATTAATCTGGGCTCTATCAAACAGATGAAGAATGAAACAAAATAGTACCTATCAATCTTAATACAAATGAGCTGCAGAAAAACCCCTTCTCAACTTGAGCAAATCTCTTTTTTGGTACTCGTATTGTATGTAAGTACATTTTGTATTAAACGTGCCAAATTTACAAGACCATTGTAAGACCTGTCGTCATGTATGGATCGGAATGTTGGGCCGCAAAGGTAGCGGATGAAAGCCGATTGCATGTTACGGAGATAACAATGTTGAGATGGATGAATGGCGTGACAAGAATGGATCGAATAAGGAATGAGTATTTAAGAGGAAGCCTGAAAGTAGCACCCGTAGTCGATAAGCTGAGAGCAAATCGCCTACGGTAGTATGGACATATTATGCGGAGGGATGAGAGTCATGTGACAAGAAAAGGGTATTAAATATGCATGTTGAGGGGTGTAAGAGGAGAGTTAGGCCGAGGAAAAGGTGGATGAATTGCGTGAGGATGACATGAACAGGAAGGATGGGAGTGTTGAGATGACGAGTGATAGAGAGAGATGGAAGAAAAAAACATGCTGCGCCGACCCCTAAATGGGATAAGGACAAGCGAATGATGATGACCTATATACAAAGTTTACTTAGTGTACATTCTCTCGCTAGAGTTACTCGACATTACGTAAGAAACGTTACAAGAAAAGAGAACGATTTACTTAGGTAGCCGTATACAATATTTATCACGTTTTTACTTAAATCTAGACATTAACGTTATAGTTACTAAACATCAGAAAATTTGTTAGTACAATGAAGTTATTAAAAACGTACCCACAACACAATAACGTGTGAGCTGTCCTTAACAATTACTGTTGAGCTTGTAGACGAAGAACATAACGCATTTAAAAGTAGTTTGTATAGGAGACCTACGCACTTAAGCCTTGTGTAATTCGCCGCAGGCGTTGTCAACGATATGTGACACACTTTAGACAATTTGAACTATTTACAACTTTAACTGTGAATGCTAACAGGAGGGTCAAATTACCACTCCGACTTGATCGATATCGACCATTAGCGTCGGTCGACATCTGTAAGTTTTTATCGATCGATAAATAGTAGGCTCGATCAACAACAGGGGATATGCATGATTTTTTTATTTTTGCTTTATTAAAAGCTCATTCATGTAACAAATGGTAGACAAAAAGAAATTTTCGCAAAACTATAAAAATAACCAAGATAAGCCATCAAACATTTCATTCTATCTCTTTCTTGCAAAACAGAATTTAATATGGAGTTTATATGGCCAGAGTGCACTATGACGTAACAGTGCATATCGGACCTCTTTGTCTAATGAGTAGTTTAAAATGCCTATATTATGTATATTTAAATTTTGTTCGATTTTAATTTTAATTTCACATTTTCAAATAGTTTTTACGGTATTTTGATATTTAGTTAACAAAAGCGATAAAAAAAATTCATGCATGTACCCTATCTTAATTATCGACTCAATCAACGACTTTAATATATTACTGTGATAACAGTTTATGATTCTGTATGTCTAATTATAAACCTAAGGTATGGCATATCATATCAGGTAGATCAATGTAAACTAGAAATCAAATTCTAGATGGTACCAGTAATAAGTAAATAGGAATCCAGTAGTGAAAGCAAATAATTTCGAATATTTTTTTCGGCAGATTTCGATTTACATTTATACTTATAGAAAAAGTACTTCCTTTCTATCAAGTATCTAAAGTACCTACATAAGAAACAAATGACTTCTTATACAGGCTATCGTATCGTATGTGGTGGTTATGGTGATCCTTAAGGGTCCGTAGAGGGAATTCACGCGAAAGTAACCAGCGGAGCCTGTGCCTGCCACTGGTCATCTTCCAGCTCTTCCTCGTCCGACTCTTGAGGGAACCGCTCCTGTAATTGTCCGAAAATACGCTTAAAATCTGGCAGGTCTAAAACACAAAGTTTATTTTATCTGGAGCAACAAAAATCGTTAATAGTTGATTTAATAATACAGCAAAATTATACGACAATAAATTAATTGCCACACATTGCACAGTGCCATTAAACTAAAAACCGGTCAAGTGCGAGTCGGACTCGCGCACCATGGGTTCCGTAAAAAATATACGCTACAAACGTATCTATGAAAATCCAGTGCTAATAGAGCCCTACTCCTAAGCAACATGTACGCGGTGTTCGGTCATTCTATATTGGTTACTGACACAGACAATACAGCATCTGTGAAAATCGCAACTTTCTAACTGTCACGGTTCATGAGATACAGCCTGGTGACAGACGGACAGACGGACGGACAGCGGAGTCTTAGTATTAGGGTCCTGTTTTACCCTTTGGGTACAGAACCCTAAAAAATATCCGATGACAATATTTTGAACATTACTTTGTCTGGGTCAACCGGTTTTACCATAGGCCATGCATGTTGCCTATGGTAAAAGCGGTTAAAAAAACGAAATTCTTAGTAATAGCTCTTGTCTGTGAAATAATGAATAAGGTTAAATTTACCCAGGGAGTTGAGCGTTTTTCACTGTACTGCAAGGAGCTGCCTTGGTTATTTTGCCAAGCCTGAAACAATACAAAAGATTATCGTGAAAAGAACCATTCTACAAATCATTGATTTAAACTAACACGATTTTCACTCATTTTCACAACACAACAGACGAGGATTAATTCAACGAAAGGTAATTACATAAATCATTTTAACGCTTTCGCTGTCGGGCTTTTCGTAGCGCTACGCAATTTCTTCTACATGCCGGGAAACGTATGATATCGGCTACGCGTCTACGAGCAGAGCACCCGCTAGGCGGATTCCTAGTAGTGAATGTGTTAATAGGCGATTAAGCCCTGTTTGTTGTGTCGTGATAAGAAGCATTCTGTTCTGGCAATGCTGCGCTATTATAGTGAAATGTATAAAAATAATAATACACAACTGAAAGTTGCTGAATAAATGGAGTTTTAAATTCACCGAAATAATAAGACCATAAGTACTATGGACAGGAAGCATAGAGTTGTAGTGGCCTACTTGATAAAAAAAACCCGTAATGTTATCTTACACTCTTTGCCATAAGGCAAACGCCAGGCGCCATGCACAGGGCTGCGACGGAAGCTGTGACATTACGTGAAAACTTGCTTTGAGTTCCGACTAAGTCGAACGCCTGCGTGGTACGTGTGCTACTTTTACGCCTCTGTTATAAAGAATAAACCTCCGCAGGGCGACCAATGCGTTTGAAGTGGAAGCGGGAGGCCCGGCATCTTCATATAGAGAGTACTCCATTTGATAGAAAATTCGTACTCTTTGCTATAACGTAGATCCCGGGCGCCAAGCACAAGGCTATCTCCTGTCTCGGACAGGAACAATCAAGGGCCTTGAGCAGGGCCCTAATGCCCCTCGTGTAAATCCTGAGCTGGCCTTGAGTTTCGCTGACTAAATCGACCGTCAGTATGGCGCTTCGGCTAGCTCACTGCTTTGTCCTAATTTGTAGGGCTAACCTGGTAGGCGTCGTTAAAGGCGTGCGCGAGAGCCAGCGCGAGCGCGCGCGCGTGGCGGCTGCGCGGGCACGTGAACACGTGCGCGACGTGCGCGTGCTCGCTGCCACCGCGCCCCTCCACCACGGCGAACACGCGCGCGTTCGCCGCGTCCGCCGAACAGTATGAGATCCTGGAATAGAAGGAAAGGTATTGTTTGTAAACAAAATACCAAGGCCATAGGTTTAGATTTATGGTGACAATCCTGTATCTCTTCACACTCTATAATTTAAATAGGCCACATTTTTAGAGTTCCGTACCAAAAAGGTACAAAAGGAACCCTTATGGTGTGACTCTGTCTATCTGTCTGTCTGTCTGTCCGACTATTAAAGCGCCATATCTCAAAAACTACTTATGCTAACTATTTGAAATTTGGAACATTTATAAACATGGTCAGCCCACATGTATTATTGCACAGAAAATATTTAAAAATGTATTTTTCTTTCTAAAAAAACGACGAATATGAGGGGGAGTAAAAATTAAAAGTCTGGCTGCTGGGTCAAATAGGGTATCACATAAAAGGGCTTGATCTGCAAATTTTTGAACATTGTTTTAATTTTTTTATTGTGATTAGTTTTTGTTTTATTAAGGAAAATGTGAAAAAAAACACCGTTCCCCCTTTTATCTCCGAAGTTTACAAACGAAAATTTTGAATTTTTTACTAATTGTATTAATAAACATATATATTACACGAAAATTATAGCCCTGTCTCTAACTAGCTAATTTCTTTTTTAATTTGCAAATAACCTATTTGATCAACCCGGTAGCGTTAAGTTTGCACCTGATTTGTATGCAATGCTATAGATATCGGGTGCAACCTTAACTAAACCGGTACCGGGTAATAAAGTTCGGGTAAGTAAAAATTTGTACGGTACCCTCGGTGCGCGAGTCCGACTCGCACTTGGCCGGTTTTTTTTTAATGGGCTCTCGCCTGTGGTAAGAGATAGGTACAGGGCTAGATGACGAAGAGGTATGAAGAAGGGGTACGTACATTGTCTCTTAACTTAACCGTACGAAACGTCCGGCCCATGGCGGGCGTTGCGGAACTGTCTCAATATATTCTACACATTAAAACTCTTGTAAATCATAGTTCTGTTTCGTAAAACCTACCGTCAGATAATTCTAATATAAAAAAGGATGTATATTGTACACTCTTTCTTCCATTGTTATAATTTCTAAAACTAGTTTGTATTACTTTGACGGCACGGAAATCCCAATCATACGTTCCACCTCTTCGTCCCATTATGCACATACCTTTAATTATACATACTACTCCAAAGAAGGAAGGACGTAAATAGGTGGACAATATAAGTCAAAGTACAATTCGCGCCACGTAAAATTGCGTCTCTGAAGTTAATAGGGCGTAGGTACGCTAAAATACGCGTAGTGCTTCGCTTGCGTGTCTGTTCTGGAGCGGGAACCCGCTCCGTGCGCCACGCACATGTTTTAGGGATCGCCCTTACCTCATGTCGCCGTCTCAGTCAAACGGTACATGTATATCAGATAACTAAATTTAGAGACGCAGCCCCTGAATACGTACCACACAGCCCCAGCATGATAAATTGCAAGTAGACTCCGATTAGGAAACAGGGTCAAATCCGAGATATCGCCGGGTGTCTCTAGATGTGCGTCCAGTTATTAAAAGGTTGTAATCAATCAGAAACAGACATTAATGAGCTCCTTAATTATCCCGGCCTTTATCGCATTCTTATTATTAACTGCGAATCTGTTCATATTGCGCGGCACATCGATCGGAATTAATAAATCACAGATATACGTTCATATCACATCAAGTTGTAACATTTATGATATGTTAATAGACGATTATGTGTGAAATTTAGAGACTATATCAGCGAACCTACGTTCTTAACCCTTCATATATAAAGTGTCATTCAAAGATAAAGTATACCGAAATATCTACATAATTGATTCACCGATTTCATGGAGTTTTTCCACTTGGTTAATAAAGCTCCAGAGACGTGAAATTTATACAGCCTTCTTTGCACCAGCTTGTCTATTTTAATATAGGTCAGGATAGAGAAGCTTAATAGTTTTAGTTATTAGTGAAAATAAGATTAGCCGATTGTGATACATCTTTATCTCCCACGCTGCATTCGGGAAGTCGACGTTTTCGGGACATGAATAAACTACGTGGATCACCACACCAAACAAATAAAATAACTGCACCGCTAAATAAAGAGGAGAGTATATTTATTTATTGTCAATAAACAAATAATTTTATATCCCACCTCAAACTACGACTTCTTAATACGACTACATATAATATATGTCTTGAAAATCAAACACATCTGTTCCAAGACAGTTCAAATAAAGGAGCTCATTAGTAGAATTGATTAGTCTTAATTAAGTTAGTCTAGAACAGTGTTATTCAAACTTTTTCAAGACGCGACAACCTTTACTGCGCTGTTTCGACAATGTGTTTTAGAATGTTACCAATATTGAGTCCTTTTTAATGTAGGCACACTCCCGTATTGAGCTTTTGCAAAAGCCCTCAGGTGTCGCGGTCGTGACCCACAGATTGATAAACACTGGTCTAGATATATAATAACCTATGGAATCTTACGCACAAGCAACTACAAAGTCTAATAATGTCAGTGTCCTACCTGTATATGGATATGCTGAGCACGTTGTTCTGGGTCTCAGCGTCGGTGACTACGATGCCCTTCGCACTGATGTCGAGGCTTACTCGTTGCAGCTTCTTGTTCAGAGCTGGAAAGTAATACTGACGATTAAATTTAAGCTCTTATCATCGGACATCATCATCATAAAAAAAGACGTTTACTGCTGGACATAGACCAAAGAACGCCACCATAAGCAGTCCGGCGCCCCCCGCATCCAGCAGACTTCAGCAACCTTCAGCAGCACATCACATCACTTTGTGGGGGCCTACCCATGCTGCGTCTTCCAGTGCGTAGTCATCACTCAAGAACTCGATGGCCAAGTCGTCGGTTCTACAAGCGAACTGCCCTCCCCATTGCCTCTTAATTTTTGCTACCCTTCGGCTATATCAGTTGCCCTGGATTTTCTATGAATCTCTTCATTGCTGATTCGATCTCGCAAGGCCTCTCCATTGCTCTCTGAGTAGTTTTGAGCCATTTTAAAAGACCAATCATGAGCGACCACATCGCACACATCGGACATAACAAACTTCAATTCGTAATTAATTCTAACGGCACAACAGCTCGGTACAACTCCAGTCACAATACTTATTTCTGATTTCAGCGGGGCTATGATGATCGCGTTTATCATGTGATACATAATAGATAAAGCATTCGTCACACTCGCACACACATGCTTGTCAGAAAGAGACTCGACGTGTGCTTTGTCCTTTATAACGCGGTATAAACGCTATTATTATAAGGAACTAACTAGACACACTGCCATCTGGCATTCGTTCACTCCAATATCGCATACTTTTGGCGTAACGTAAACCTGCAGAACACATCGTAGTAAAAAAAGTGACCTAGTTGTTTACTTTATTTTATTAATTGTTATAATCAGTGAAATTATGCATTAGGGTTACTGTCGACAATATTAACTAGGTTTCAACGTTTAAATTTGTATTTTCCACATCTATAGCACAATACCATGATCACTGCACCAAAACTGCTCTCAAATTTACGATCACTGGTTATAATTAATATATGTATGTAAGGTATAAATATGGGTCATGTTGCTTGAAATAAACGATTAATTTATTCATTCCTTCAAAACGGAGCGGAGGTGGCTCGCTCTAGGGGAATAGCACATTTTTCTCGCTCACAACACGATCGATCACTTATTATAATAAACCTTATAATAATTCCCAGAAAAGTAGTACTTACTCTTAGCTGAGTGTAAAGCAGAGCGAACAGCGATCGCGGTAGCGGGAGCGGAGGCGGCTCGCTCGACGGGCACCATACCAGCGTACCGCACGTCTACTGTCGAATCTTTCCCGCTCGCGTCTCGCGCCTCGCGCCACCAGCCCTCGCCTTCGCATTCCGCTAGCGCCCATTCTTCGCACAGTTCTGAAAATAATATCACTGACACATTCTATCATAATGTCTTCCGTAAATGGTTTGGTAAACATTCGAATAAACCGATTTACATGGTCATTAATGTCATTATGAACCAACATTATGTTTAAAATTATCCATGACTACATTATGGTTATCATGTTTATCGTGATCCAACCGCGTTATCGTTTATGTTGTGAGTCACATTTGCATCACACTAAGGGCTAACTCGGGTTAAGATGGCTGTCAGCAAACAACTCATTGAAGGCGACGGTCCCCTATATTCTACAATAACTTTCACTCTGCTAATGCACTCTATTGCTGTAATGGTTGCAGTGAATTAAGATTCAAGGTGCGGCTATTAGACCAGTGACGGGCACTAACATTTAGGTACCATTTCGTTTGCTTCATAATTTCCATTCCAAATCTAACTAGACTACAGATTCTATACCCCGCATAATTGCTCTAGTCGACTTCCTTGCCTAATAATCTCTGTTATTTTTGCTTTGGTAAACTCAAGACTTTGATTTAGCAATAAATAACTGTCTAGATTTAAGCATTCTCAATTCCAAGTTGAGCCGCCTGCCTGTTGATGTGTCAATGTGCTTAACATGGAGCGTGTGGAACCGGACTGCCTGGGCGTGGCGGCCCTAGAAAACTTTAATAAGACAGATCTTTCTCCGGCTAGACGTTTACGGCGACAGTTATAACCTTAGGGCGAAGTAGACATCTTTAAACTGCCTCACTAATGCAGTATATGTTTAAGAACATAAGTAGTATAGAATACGGCCGCTACATGGTCCTTAGTTAAAATATAGATAAGTAGATGAAGGATTCAATTTGTAAGTAGGTATATACTGTTGTTTGATTTGCTCCGCCATTACATTTTCTTCGATACCGACGGTGGAGGCGACCAGCGGGCCGGACTGAGGAGTTACTCCGAAACTCGAAATTCAAAGTTCGTAACGTGCCGTCCCTCTCGCTCTCATGTTAAGCTGTGTTTGAGTGAGCGGGATGGCGCCATACGAACTTCGTTTTTCGGGTTTCAGAGTTGCCCCTCTGCGGGCCTATGATGGTCGCGTTTATCACGCGATAAATGATATGAGAACGCGCCTGTCACTCTCGCACTCACATACGTGTCAGAAGGTGACGGCAGCTATGTCACTTATTTATCGCGTGACAAACGCAACCATCATAGGCCCGTAGAGGGACAACTCTTAAACCCGAAAAACGAAGTTCGTGTGGCGCCATCCCGCTCACTCAAACACTGCTTAACATGAGAGCGAGAGGGACGGCACGTTACGAACTTTGAATTTCGAGTTTCGGAGTAACCCCTCAGTCCACAGTCTCATTCTCTCCTCTATCTCTGATATTTTCGCTCTCTCTCTTACGCTTTAAGTCAGGTTGAACCAGTTCAACCTACCTCCACAGTCCTTGTGTCTTGCGCACCGCCCTCAGTGACTGCGGATGGCATTCCCGATTGTGGGTTTGCGAGCCCACTGAATTCGATTACTGGTAAGGAAGGCTAGACAGATCTACCCAATTCAAAGTCAGGTTCTAAAAAAATTAAAGGTTTGCATTCCGTGGCTTATGCTATGACTCAGTTCGTATATTTGGTTTCATTTCATATATTTGCAAGAGCATACACGATCTTGTTGTAATCAACAAGATATAAAAAAAATGTTGTTGAATAAAACATAAAACTTAAATAACTTTCGCATATCGCTATGAAAATTATTCCTTTTAATAAAATTATAACGATTATTTTTCCAAAAAAGGATGACTTTAATGAGTGGTAGCTGTCAATTTGAAGTCTGTCAATAGCGACACGACACTTGGAAACGTCGCAACCAAAAGAGCTTAATCCACTTTAGTATTCACAATAAATTGTTTACATGAAAATTTATGATATCTTTAAAACTAAGCTAGATTAGAGCTAGATATAGATAAGCTAGATCTCAGGTATACGCTGGTAAAATTATTTGGGTCTCTCACGAGCACGTTGTATATGTGTGTACCTATGAACGTAATAATTCCGTCGTTTTGCAGACATTTTACAAATCTGCCGATTTCATCAGACATCATTAAAGGTATTACCTATTTAATAAAGTCGTTAGATGACCCAATTAAATAAATCACACCTACAGGCTTTTCCGCGATTAATCCTGATAAAATGTTAATTTCCCTTTCTCATATAAAACGGTCATTCTCACTGGTATTAATAGTGTTATCTTTGAAGTTATACATTAAAGTAATTAACAGTAAACATGATGATTGCAATTTTCTTGTGCTTCTAAAAACTTTCAAGCGAATGACTGCTCCAAACAATAACAGCACATGGAGTTTAGATAATGGGCCTATCTGTGAAATGATATAGTTAATACCTGCTAGTAATGTGGACAAATGAAAGATGAGAATGCCATATATTTAGATTAAGAAAACATACAACAATACATTTATTTCACATAACACACTTGAATAAAATACATTGAAATATCTTGCAGACCCCGAACTAGGCCGGACCTGTATCTCGGGGCCTAGGAGTGCACTAACCATGAGATAACAATACGTACTTATGATGTAAACTAAGCATGAAACTATGCGATGCTTCCTATTTGTAGGAAAATAAGACAAGATGAAAAATATAACAATAAGTATAACACTAGATTGCAGATAAATTCAGCGGGTAGCATGTGTATGTGTGTGTGTGTGAGTAGGTGTGCAGGTGTGTTATTGGCTGGCACAAAGTGCCTCCGTGTCGAGATACGATAAGGACATAAGGCACTTTTTCACAAAGACCCTAACCCTTCCCGTTGTGTACTGGTGAATGTTAATAATCTTACAAAGATTATTGTAGATACGAAGATGCATATAGGCAGGGGAGCGTTTGGCGAATGCGGATCTGGTGTGTGGAAGAGGTACTCTAAACGTACGTTTAGAAAGCAGCTGAGCGTATCGCTCTATGGGCTCGTGAAGTCGCATTTACATTACAACAAATAGACTCCTAACCCTTAAGAGTTTTGAGTCTTGGTACAGAAGGTCAGTGGAGTGTCGTAAAGGCTTTTTGAACATCACCTTGATGACTGCGCCCGCTCTGCCAACAACAAAGTGGTCTTTGCGGCACTGCCCGAAACTGCCACACAGTATTGCAGGATTGATTGACACAGCGCGCAATAAACATGGCGGAGGAAACATTTAGAACAACTATTACTCTGATATATTATTGTCGTTTCCTTACAGTCAGTAGGTACAATGCGCCAGAGACCTTTATTGGCAATAGGTATACCATAGATACTCAATGAGAGATAAAAGAAATTGAAACAAGTTACCGGCCTAGGCCATCAATGTTGTTTAAAATTTAATTATGATCCTCTCAATTTGAAATTGGAACCAATTTTCAATGAGTAGCATGAATTATAGCGTTTCGGGGCCCGTTATCGTGAAGGTAAGGATAAGATTTTCTGGATGTTTGAAAAAATATGTACAGCTCCTTCCTGCGTGTCACTTTGCTGATTTCTCGGGGGGATTTTTCAGATCACAATCTGACGCTTTACGCTCATGATATTTTTTATGAACATCTGTAAACGAATCACATAGGTCCAATTTTTGTTTCATTGACCTACCTGAATAAAGAAGTAATGTACAAACACCTTTTCGCATTTATATTATAATACGAGTTAAGATATATAAACTCGTAAGTTATCTTAGCATATACTATCTCCAGCGAATCGTTGCCGCAGAAAGCTTATATACCAACATTAATAGGCACTAGATAGGCATATAAAGCGGACGTTGTCAGGGTTATTACTGATAATTTCGAACATAACTCAACACGATTTTCCAGGCATTTAACTAGATATTACGGCGATCTAGTTTCGCAAACAGGAGTGGTCATGTAAATGAGGTAAATGTTCCCTCGCCAACCAGAAATTATGCCGGTATCTTAAATGTATCGAAAATCATAGGTTGAGGTGTACAGTGCTATTACACCATGTCCAATTCGGATTAATATCAAAAGTTTGCACCAAACATAGCCTGAAGAATTGAAGTGGCATTGGAGAGGTCTATGGCCAGCAGTAGACTAAAATAAGCTGGTTCACGGATATAAGGGTTTAATTCCAAGTCAGTATTTCGTATCGGATATTTCAACCACTCTAAATTAAGTGGTGTGAGATTAGAATAAAATGTTTCTCTTCCCGTAATAGTTCATTCTAAAGCTCTTCATAATAGTTTTGCGAAGCACGGTTTAAGGTGGGACTCCCCGCTGATGCAGAGATGGACAAAACTCCATACTATTATAAAATAAAACCTGTTCCATCAGATACTCAGTATAAATACTAACACTAGCGTATAAGTCTGTAGCTAACTAAAAACTATGGATCATATCCGAAATAAAATGATTATTATTATTATATTAAGTAATTGTAGTAGCTTTAAGGGTTTAAACTCGTAGCGCGCACCGGGGCCCACCGTTCACCGTCGTGGGCGCGTCCCAGGACCCTCCAGTATCAGTATAAGAACACTTAGGTCCACTTGCGCCAGCCAGAGCTAGCGTCTTAACCCAAGGTTAGGCGGCAACACACGTACCCAACTAGACGTTTAACTCTGGGTTAAGGGCTAGTTGGCACAAGTGGGCGTAAGAGTTGCTGCCGCCGAAGCATAAAAAGGTGGCAAAGCAATTACCGTGCGCTATGATTAGAAATAATGTAGCGTAAGCAAAATGATTTTCGAAGCTAAAAGCCATTATAACACTGAGATTGTATTTGTCCTCGCTCGCTTGGTGGTTATATTGAATTTTATCCTCTTTTTGATGATATCGAAAAAAAGCCTGGTTACAAAAATTAAACTTTGTCAATTGTTGCTGTAACTTGCAGAGGCGTGGCGTCAGGAAAATTATAAGGGAAGCCGAAGCGTATTCACTAGCTCATATTTAAAGAAAAAGGTGGTTATAAGCCTTTCCTTGGACAACCCGGTGAGAATCGGCTTATATGGACGCCACGCCACTAATAACTTGATATAATTTGGCGGAAACAAGTTTCTTCTTTGTTTTAATTCGTTTTAGGGTGCCGTACCTCAAAAAGAAAAAAACAGAATCCTTATAGGATCACTTTGTTGTCCGTCTGTCTGTCCATCTATCTGTCTGTCTGAGTGTCAAGACCCTTTTTCTCAGGAACGCGTCCGTGTCAAGTTGACATTAACATCAAAAAAATACTTATGTATGCAGTTTATTGCAGCTGTAAAAAATCAAGCTTCTAAGTCAATTAAATCCAACGATACAGATATTAAAAAACGTGTCTCCATACAAATTGCCGTCCCACCCATATAGGGTACTTCCAGTTATCGTAGAAACTTGAAATTTGGTGCGAAGGCAGCGCTTATAGCACGACCCATGAAATAAATCTGAAAATCTTGTTTTTTTATATCTTTCTATGTCAGTAACCAATAGTAAATAATTCCACATCGCGTGCGTTTTGCTTAGAAATAGGGCTCTGCTAACACTGGATTTTCATAGATACGTTTTAGCGTATATTTTGAACGGAGCCCTAGGTGCGCGAGTACGACTCGCATATGCCGGTTTTTAACGACTAAGAATTACGGTTCGAAGTACTTTAAGTGCTCATAAATCGTTAATGTTAATGCGTAATTGCGTACTGATACGCATTACTTTGTGATTAACTATTCGTTATCGTCATCGCAATTACAATTAATGATTGGATGTTACAGAAAGTAAATATTTAAGGCGGCAATGTAAGGACAGGGAGAGCAAACAATTTTTTGAGCCTTCCTTTATATGTTCTATGTGTAAGACAAGCATGATATCTACCTAATTTAAGGAGTGTTACATCTCATATTAATCATGCTAGGTAAGTATTTCGGTTAGTCTGTATTCGGCCAAATTGGAATAATTTTGATTCGGAGATTAAGTGACATTAATTTCAAGCTTTTATTTTACTTGCTGTATGGGTCAAATCTTGCAAGCTGAATTAGGACCACATTGATGGTGTCCGATTAGGCACAAATTTAGTGTAGGTACTTGCGTATCTTTGGTGACAATGCAATAATATAGTACCATCGAGCTGATCTGATGATGGAGCTAGGCTGAGCTGAGCAATACTCCGAGTCTGGACTCTTTAGAGTCGTTTCTGTGAATAGTTAATGGATGTGCAAAGAAAAGTAAGTTGTCAGAAAAATAAATTCTTGTGAGAAACTTATTTATTTACTAAACGATTACCAGCAGATATACATCACACTAAAGCAGATTACTATTACACAAGGGTCAAACAGGATGCTGACTGAAGATATACAGACCTGACGTGTAGATTCGTGATAATGAAATACTCGTAACGATCATAGACGATACACTTATCCTAAGACGCATGTAAACGGAAGACGTAAGTAATTAGATAAACGGCTATTTATCTTTACTAATTACTATAATAATGTACTTTTATCTGAGCAATCGTGTGATCGCAGCGACAACTGCGCCTAATATTGCCCTCTGGCCTATCTGTACTCAATAGTTCATCTGGCCTAGATATACCACTGATATGACTGAAATAGCCTGACGCCGATACGCGAATATTGGACCCGAGACCTTGTCAAGAGCGTACTTGGAAGAAAAATGCATTATCTATCAAATAAACTCGATCACATACTGCGTTTTATAATTGAACTTTGAAAAAGCTTGTATCTAAAACCAACTTCGGGAAAAGGCAGTAAGTGCATACTGGCATCATATTGAGTTATTACGTTTTTTGTGGGAGCATAATCAGATACGAGTTTTGTTCAAAGTATTACGATTTGGATTCATGATATGTCATAATGATGTTTTTGTTATGATGGGTTTGAATGCGTTTGTATCGATTTTCCTGTTTTGTCACTCAAATGAGTAAAAAGTCATCTAAATCCCCCCGTCTGCAAAACACACTCCATTAAATAATTCAGTTGTCCTCTTAAAGAATTCACAAAGGTGAGACTGTCTATGTGTTGTGTTACTGTGATAGGTTTTAGTTATATCATTGTTGTCTTTCTAGTCTTCTTTCACTGTCGCATTGGGTGACTGAAAGGATAGTGTAATGTGTATATAAATAAAAAAATAAAAAATTCAAGACTGCTGTGCGGCTCATTGAGAATTAACTATTTTCCTTTCCCATAAATAGTTACGAGTGATCTGAAAGTAGGTCATTGTTAAATACCTACTTATAAATAGTGGGTTAAAAGTAACACATTTCGACCATAGGGTAGAATTGAGAAGTGTTTTAAAGCCAGATATGCTACAAAGGCACAGGAAACTAACCTAACCTACCCGATAGAGATACAGCCACAAAGAAACTCATGGATAAGACGACACTATCCCAGTAGGTGGCACCTTCAAAATTAATTGATTGCAGTAAAGGTGACCGACAGGGTGCCAAATAGTAGAAGTAGGTTGCCAAACGTTGGGACGTTTACCTTTATCAGAATCAGAAAATTATTTATTGCCACAACTTATACTAAGAATTACATGTACTAATATAATTTTAAAAAATACAATTACAGAATAGAAACCACGAAGTGAGATTATAACAATAATACAAAACAATAACTTAGACAAATATGAGGCAATTTACATAAAGCTTCATGATAATATAAATAAACTTTCATAGAAGAACATATTGGGAATTAATATAAACGACATGCATACTTTACTTCCTTAATAAGTAGCTAATGTTCATTAACTTGTAACGGTCATGAGCAGGACTGATTAATTATTCATGTAATCGGAAAATCTATGGATGTTTCTATTTACTTATATTAATCTAGATCAAGCTCTTTATAGAAGGATGTGCCAGGAATCACAAGGTTTAATGGTTATAATTCAAGGATCATATCGTGGAGGTTTCTCAAACCGCATCTAACTTTTCTATTGTAATGTCTGGAAAAAGTTATTCGTCTCTTTGACCTTTAAATGCCCAAGCAGTTAGAAATTTTGATTTGGAGTTTAAAATATTAACTGATTCACTTGAGAAAAGGTCGAAGCATGCGACAAGCAAGCATGATTGAAAGCACGAGTTACGTGGCTTGAGACATTTTACTGTGAATACATATTTGAGGGTCCGCGAGCAATTATTTTTTTCTCTGACATCAGAAACAGAACAGTCCTTTACTAAATTAGTTCCCATTATGTTCCTACCTTAGTAATTTTGGGATCGGTTAGCAAAATGTATGCGTAGCTAAGTAACTAACTAACCGTTCCCATTTTCAATAAGCACCGCTTTCTTGCAATCTAAGTGTGCTCCATAAGTTTTTTTATAACAAAAATGCAACCGTGTAGCTGGAATGCCGCCCCGCAAGTACTTAGTTGGCGAACAATCTCTCTTTTATGTAGTTTAATCAATAATTTATCACCTTCGTAGAACTTGTGGACGGATGTGGGCATGTGACGTACGGGTATGGCAAATTGTGGATTCCCTACATTGTCGTGTATAAAAATTAAGTCCACTAAATTACTTGTCAGCCAGTAGCAACACTCTTGTTTGTGTAGTGTTTTCCTTCCGCTACTTCATCATATTAGCCCAAGGACGTCCACTGCTGGACTAAGGCCTAAGGATTTCCATAACGACCGGTCGTGCGGCGCCCCATACCAAGGTATACTTATACCAAATATACCAAGGTGTACTTATACCAAGTATACCAACGTATACTTATACATAAGTAGAATCAGAAGGGATCATGTTCCTTTCTTTCTATATATACTAAGTTCAGCATTAAAACTTGGGAACGTGTCAATAGTCTTCTCGGTTCAGTGAGTTTGGTACGGTACAAACTTCAAAGTATGAGCCTAGTTTATGCGAAGAAGCTTTCGTAATCCTCAATTTCTACCAACTTCTAACCTAATACCGAAAATTCCGCGACCAAAGAAGACTTTATAAAATATCCAATAGATAAATATGCATATTATAAGTGTGTTTGAATTGAAACTCAACGCCCTTGCAATAACAAAGTTTTATTCGAATTATAAAGTTCCCTAAATTTTCCCATTAATTTCGCTTTTGCGTCTGCATTCAACACGATTAAGGAAAGTACCGAGCGCTATTGATTCTATAAACAATCTTCTGTAGTAAAACACATCCCTGTACCTATTATATATCCATCAAATTCGATTTACAATTCTGACTTAACACTACAAATAGTACGACGTTCTTATTTAGAGAGCGTTGGATCAACACTTACAAAGTTGCGTTCAGGAACCGCCTCGATGAGTTTTTCTAGACGCCTTCTACGGCATTCAGCGAGATCTCCTAATTCCTAAGTAATTAGAGAGAAACCTGCACCCGGAGATAGCAAGCTGGCTGTACAAGAGCAGGGCCGAAGTCCATAACGGGAACGTTTAATTAAGACATAAAAAAAAGTTGCGCTTGAGGCGGGAGATAGGAACGAAATGGGTGAAGGACGGATCTACTCAATGCCATTATTTTTCTATACCTACTGATTTTATGACAAGAGGCTAAAATAAGCCATTTGCCGTGAATTAATTGTTAGTACGAGCGAGAGAAGCGAGCGAGGACAAATATATCTGTGTTTCATAATGCCTTTAACCTACGCGTCATAAACTCTGATTTTCACTTAGATTGTGAGAAAACAGTGAAAACCGGTGCCAAATCATTGTTTCTTATTACATTATCGCGCACAGTCATCGGAACGTGTTTATGCTTTGGTGGCAGTAACTAGATGTGAGATGGGAGATGAGAATGGAGGGTCCTAGACTGGGCTCGCTGTGGCGGAGAGGGAGCCGGCCGCGCCGCTGGCGGAACTGCAGCGCCCGGAAGCGCGCTATACTCTTAAACCCTTGGGACTAAAAGAGTCACTTTAGCCGCAACGCTTTTATCAGGAATTTTTTGAGCGAGAGAAATGAATATTATTTTATATTTGTCGTGATTACGTATCTAAGCACTTATTTCAATATCATATGTAGGTATTTTGGGAAAAAGATGATAGGTAAGTTAGTAGGCACTACCTAGGTATCCACACTCGATTTGAAGAGGCCCATATGTCATTTCAGACGAAAAGTTTGGAAGGAAGAAAGTTCTAGTGTTTAAGCTCATGAGAAATAAGCGCTTTGTGAGAAGGTACTAATCATTAGTCGTGTCGTGTTATTTAATTAGCTACTTAAGTATGGGGCGTTGCACAGCTTTGCCTCTTCCCACGAAACACGGTATTTTTTCATTTCAGGAAACCCTCATTAAACACAACTTGAAAAATAAGTAAATTATATACTTATCCACTTATGCGTGCCGATGTGTGATTGAGAAAGGTGACCTAGAGGAAAACGCACTACGCTCTACTTGGCTCTACTCACGCTACGCTCATTCGGACAAAAAAGGATATCATACGTTTGTGTTTATGTTATAGCTAAACAAAGACGACATTATACAATTTACAACGACGTCCGCAAAATGGGAGCAAGTCTTGATGATTGATTAGGGAAAAGTGACAAAAATCTTGGTACGGTAATCAAGAAAATTATAACTCGTGCTAATTTTCAAAGAACGGGTCACTTATCAAAATTCATTTTTTTTTCGATGTACAATAAAAAAATATATATTTTACGGGACAATTTTTCCACAAATAGAACTGGTAAGCTCAATAAGGCTTGTGTTATACGATATATTTTAAATAAATAATGCGAGCATACACTAGAAAAATTCATATCCATACTATCCATACTAATATTATAAATGCGAAAGTGTGTCTGTCTGTCTGTTACCTGTTCACGCTTAAACCGCTGAACCGATTTGGATGAAATTTGGTATGGAGATAGTTTGAGTCCCGAGGAAGGATATAGGCTACTTTTTATCCTGTAAAAATACCCTTATTCGCGATAAACGAATTTAAGACGGACGAAGTCGCGGGCAGAAGCTAGTACGGTTATAAATACTAAGTATTATACGACATAATTCTAATAGAGCAGGTAAAAAGGTGGTATGAAACCGGCCAAGTGCGAGTTGGACTCGCGCACCAAGGGTTCCGTACAAAATATACGCCACGAACTGCCGTATCTATAAAATCCAGTGTTAGCCCCACTTCTAAGCAAAATGTACGCGGTGTTCGATCATTTTATATTGGTTACGGACATAGACGGACAGACATAAAACTATACCGTTTTAGTAATTGTTATTTTAGCGGCAACAGAACTACATCGTCTGTGAGAATTTCAACTGTCTATCACGGTTCATGCATGAGATACAACCTGGTGACAGTCAGACAGACAGACCGATGGATAGCGGAACCTTAGTAATAGGATCTCGTTTTACTATAGTACTGCTTTAGGTACGTAACCCTAAAAAAATGGAGAAACCCAAATTGTATGACCTTTCTTTTAAACAATGCTTGCAGGTTACGATTATGAAGCCAATGACAAGGCCAATTTCGCGCATATAAAGTTATTTCAATGTATATATTATGTACAAAGTTTTCAATGTATATATTGTGTAGAAAGAAATATACAGGTTTCCTGGTGACCCACGATAATCCTAAGCGGGCTGATAGAGCAGTTCAAAAGCTATCGCTATATATATATATATTTTATGCCATAGTAGCATTTTCCGTGTGTGGGTTTATGCGAAAATTGTCCTGTAATATTTATTATTAAAAAACCTATAATTTTGCAAATTCAAAAATATAATTCATTGACGATTTCAAAGATAGACGGAAGGGGGGAAGCCAATTAAGGAATGGTGGTTCTACTGGGTACTATAAAGCGAAAAAGTTGATAAAATTTTGTTTTGTAATGTACGAAGTAACAGAAAAAGGTTATAGGTCAATTTGCAATTAACTTACCTATTCTTCATCAGCTAGGTAATAATAAATAGGACTATAGGAGTGTGTCCAAATACATATAGATATATATCCTATACCGCAAAATATAATTAAAATAAAATGCACTAACGTGATACCCGTCATGCAATCGATACATATGAGGAAATTACGCACTGTTGATTAAATAATTATACGTAATATTCGAATTTTACGTTGGTAATTATTAATTACACAGCATAGGCCCATACCTATAAGTACTACTTATATACTAGAACACAATTTTCACTCCTTATCCATACTAATATTATAAATGTGAAAGTGTGTCTGTCTGTCTGTCTGTCTGTTACCTCTTCACGCTTAAACCGCTGAACCGATTTGGATGAAATTTGGTATGGAGATAGTTTGAGTCCCGGGGAAGGACATATGCTACTTTTTATCCCGGAAAAATACCCGTATCCGCGATAAGCGAATTTAAGGCGGACGAAGTCGCTGGCAGATGCTAGTTCATGTTATACATTTGTATTTCGAATTTCACTTCAAGACTTCGTTAGTACAAAATTGCGTTAATTGCTTACACTTTTCGATCAACAATATATTTTAAATTTAAATTGTTAGTCAAGTTTCTAGAAAAAAAACTAAAATTTATAATGTAATAACAATGAAGTATACTCACTTTTATGTTTAGAGTGGTTTTTCCACATTTTCCGCAGAAACGTCGTCATGGTTAACTTTTTAATTTTATTATTATTCAACTTTTTACATAGATGACTACTTATGAGTCCTGGCTCTTTAAGAAACTTTTTAAAATTACTTTTCCTGCACTGGTACACGTGCGCGTAGCTTGAACAACCCTTTGATATGAGCGCTGCGCGAGCCGTGTCCAGTTTACGTTCGCATATATTTCGTATGATAACGAAGTGCAAGATAATAATCGAGATTTGTGCGTATTTATTGTTTTTCCATTTTCTAAAACAGTCTTGGATTGTTTTTTGCCTGTTACATAAGTTACCGATCAAATGTGAGAACAGTGGGAGCCCAACCAATTTCACGAGCTTAAACCCGGTGCTTTTTTCAGCAAAAAATAAATTAAATTAAATAAAACTTCTCTGCTGTTTAAATATACATTTTACAAATACATTGACTATTACTTACTTCCTACTTTATACAAAACAAAACTTAGCTTAGATACTTGAATTTAGAACTGTTACCTACTAAGCCTACTGTCACTTATCAGAGACAGCAAAGCCTTGCGTTTGTGTTCTATTTGTTATTATCAAATTGGGAAGTTGTACAAGTTCAGCACCTTGACACGTCGGTTGTGTAGTGATGTCTTCACGAACTCATTGTTTACATCCGACTTTTTATCATTTGTTACCCAAGAAAACTCTTATAATATTGTCCATATATTTATTACTGACCCATTCGCGTAAAACAAGTACATACCTAAAAGTTATTTATAGGTCTCTTTCTAGTCTAATCTAACCAATAAAAATGTATCATATGGTGATAACTAGGAATTAGGATATAACTTTATTTGTGTTTGTAAGCGGGAAGCTAGGTAGGTATCCATTTTTTTTGGAAATCCTAGGATATCTTTGTTTTTACCTTCAAATATTGTACCAAACTTTTAACTAACGTTAGCAAAATACGAGGTTGTCAAAGATATTCCATTAGGTATCCGTCAGAGGCGTATTAATTTTAGTACTTATATTTAAGGAAAAAGGTGGTTATAAGCCTTTCCTTGGGTAACTCGGTGGGAATCGGCTTTTATGGACGCCACGCCACTGGTATTTTTAGAAGATCAAATCAAGCAATAAGCCACTTTTAGTCGATGCAGGAAGGTCCATAGATATCAAAAATACATTGGTAAGCCCTGCGCTGATGCAAGCCCTGTCAATTACGTATCATACTCGCGTCTGATGCAATGCCAAAGTTCTTGCTCTCAAAGCAGGTTTGGAACCCTCCCTCCCTCTTGGGATTTTTTGCTCCCGAAATGAGTTATTATCTTTTTACGGAAGCACGGAAGCTTTGTGCGAATTGATATTGTATTTTTTTCCTCCTACGTTGTTGTTACATTTAGTACTTATATTTAAGGAAAAAGGTGGTTATAAGACTTTCCTTGGGCAACCCGGTGGGAATCGGCTTGCCTTGCTTGTAATGATAATACGGTACAGATTTACCTACCCTTTTATGTAGGTACATTTTCTCTTGAAGCCTCTGTAATGCTGATACATTTCTGTATATACAACTCGACTGTACCTACTGATAAAATACTTATACTAATAATCTTAATAATATTAAGATCGTGAAAGTTATGTAAGTACGAGTACGTTCCTCTTAATTTTAAAAACTACTGGATCTCAACGAAACTTTCCAGTAAATTAACATTGTTGAGACATTGAAAATATCAGATAGGCTAACATCTCTACGTGTACGAAGATACGGGCAACAGCTAGTCTCATATATGGTAGTGTAAGAGCTCCTTTACATAGATATAGGAGCTAGCAACTATTTAAACACATACCGACATACCCATATATCCCCCATATCACTGACATTACAAATAGGTAGGTACTACTCGTACCGCTTTCTCGCGGGTTATTACCCATACGCAAACTAGTGTCAATTTATTAACTAGACAGCCAGCAATCACAATCATCCTAGATAACGATCTGCGGATCTGATTACTGAACCGGATAAAAGAAATACAAATTGCTGCATATTTACCTCCCACAGGCTGTAGGCAATAAAAGATCATTTATTCAAATAGGATCACAAATATCACTTTTGCAACGTCAAATTAAAGTTAACACGATCATGTCGATCATTAAATGATTACATTATAAAATAGATAACATAGTAGGGTAGGCAATGTAATTTTTTGCATTCTCTCATAATAATAATATTAAGCTAGTAGTATTATATAAAATTGTACTCATTAAAATATTAATTAAAAATACCTAGAGTAGAGGTTTCAAACACTCCACCGTTGCCTTGCCCAACGTGAACAACGATATTCAAAACGAAGCACGGAAGAAAATCTAGCTAGATTCAAAGTAAGGTCATTATAATAAAGCTGACTGACAATATTATTCACATACCTGCCAAAATGGCAAAATTTAGTTACCATTAGCATTAGCGTATTCGTCATGGCATGAAGGAGGCGTGATTAAATAACAAAAATAAAATCAACTCGACAAAGAAAACACTAACAAGTTAAAAAATATAATTACGTATTTTCAATTTGCTTACAAGTAACCGTTTTTCTACTCAATCTATACAGTATATACAATTAATCTTATTTTGGCGTTGGTGCCATCTATCTATACATCTATACATATAATAAAGCTGAAGAGGGTCGAAAGTCTGTATATGGAAGATATTCGAAAAAAATTGGCCGCGGATACTTAAAATCGATAACAGAACAAGTTCCAACAGTTTTGAGAATTTTTGTCTGTTTATCTGTTTGTCTGTTTATTTGTGCGCGCACCACGTGAAAACGGGTGAACAGATTTTGATGCAAACTTTACTAATCAGTCGAAAAAATCCCCGGCCAGGTTATAGGCTATAAAAATTCAACCCTTAAAAGGGTGGTAGCCACTACATTTGATTGAGTTAAGTTTGCACCTGAATCTTATCGCGCTACTTAGAAAGGAGGTGCAAACTTCTCTCAAATATGTGTTACGAGCCCACGAGTCTCGAGTACCTTGTTAAACTAACAGGTGGCGCTAAAATTAATACCTTTTTGCCAAATCCATACTCATATTATAATGCGAAAGTGTGTCTGTCTGTAGTTCTGTTACCTCTTCACGCTTAAACTAGGTATAGAGATAGTTTGAGTCCCGGGTTTGAGGCTACTTTTTATCCCAGAAAAATACCCTTATCCGCGATAAACAAATTTAAGGCGGACGAAGTCGCGGGCCAAAGCTCGTATGAAATATGTGTAAAATATTGAAAATTGACAATTTTAGTAAGTTGTGACACAATGGCACCGACTCCAAAATAACTGTATATACTGTATAGATTGAGTAGAAAAACGGTTACTTGTAAATAAATTGAAGAAACTGAATTATGCAGTTATTTATTACCTTTCAGTGTTTTTTTTTGGAGTGAGTTTTTTTTGTTGAAAAGTTTATTAATTTTACACTTTTTAGTTAATCGTTATTTAAAAGAATATGTCGTGACGATTCGAACAAGCCCAAACACGGCTAAGATACATTATTTTATTATGGAGATCTGGTGCTTAACCTTCCAGCTCCAACATCAAATTAGCTCAGTGGTACCATTCTCTTTAGGAACATTTAATTTGTGATAATGAAGTTGCTTAACTAACTTAATCAAGATATCATATCGCCATCCGTGCATCATGTATCATTGAAGAGTTCCGATGGCAATCTGTGGTCTTCTTCATCAGTTCCATTCCACCAACTTACACTTTCTGAATGCAAATGCTTATTATGTTTCTTAAAGTAAAGTACCAAAATCGCCATTAAAGTACCAATACTATATTTATTTATTTATTTATTAATAGGTTTGCCAACAGATACAACACAGAATAAAATTACACTAATATCATATGGACATAAAGACAAGAGTGTTTATCCAATTACAGGCAAACACAGCATGCTTTTTCTATAAGCTAGCTAAACAATGTGAAGTGACTGCTAGTACTTATTATACTACAGATAATATTATACTACCTGTATGATATTAAATCATAGTTCTGAAGGAACTTCTTAAATTTATTAAGTGACATTGCCAATAAGTCTACCCCAGTGTTCTTATACATTCTATTATGCTCCTTACATATTCTAGGGATGACACTATGAGATCAAAGATTGGTCCGAAAATTACCTAAAGCAAAAGGACGGAAATTTGCTATGCGCGAGTTAGATCTAGGTACCGTAAATCCAATTTTAAGCAGCAGCTGAGGACAATCTATTAACCCGTTTCGAATTTTGAACAACAAGACCTGATCAGAAATCCATCGGCGATTTTCCAACGATGGCATGTTGAAAAAACGAAGCCGTTCCTTATAACTCATTAGAGAAGGGAGTTTCCTTTGATGAACAGATAAGAAAAACAGAAAACGCTTTTGGATTCTTTCGATTCTATCCTGGTGGCATTTATACTGGGGGTTCCAGACATTGGAACAGTATTATTTGCGGAGTTCCTTCAATTCCTCATGCATCTCATTATCAGATCTTCACTAAAATTAAATGGGACCAACCTGCACCTTCTTTTAAACAAAAAAATGCTTTTCTAAATCGGTTTATAAATGACGGTATCAAAAATATAAAAACATACAATAGAATTGAGAACCACCTCCTTCTTTGGAAGTCGGTTAAAAATAATTTAAAACCCCTTACCTAGACCAATATAGACAGCTGATATACACAGTCTCGGTCAAGAGTTACGTCTGTTAAAAATGACGACACCCAAAAACCTATCCAAATTATTAAATTCTAGTAAAAACCGACACCATCCGGACGAGCATAACTGGCCACGACTATGGTATATAATCCCGTCTCCCTCGAAGATTTTCAAAGTTTATCAAGCGAAAGTTTTCATATTTTATCCAAGTATATAAATTATTAACATAAATACATTACAGGAAAATTATTACCATATATCTATCTAGCTCATTTTTCTTTTTATTCATAGCGTTAAGTTTGCACCTTATTTGTATGCAACGCCATAGATGCCAGGTGCAAACTTAACTTAAAAGGCCAGTTAAGTTGGGAACAGTAAATGTTGCTAGGGGACCCTCGGTGCGCGAGTCCAACTCGAACTTGGCCGGTAAGCTTAGTTAGTAGTGGCCTACCCTACCTATTAGGTATTCTTTAACGCGTCAGGATCGGACAGTTGTGATAGAGATGCTGTACTGAAACAAAATCGCCAGTTTTATAAGTGGCATTAGACGAAGCATGCTGCTCGTAGACCAATGGTCATTGGATGGGGTGTAATGGCTTTTGTCTGACGATCGGTCAAGATCATCAGACAAGAGCGCTCGTTTTGGACAATTTTGGAGAGGCCTTTGTCCAGCAGTGGACGTTTATCAGGTATGACGTAGTAAAATCCGCATGAAAATGCTTTTGGCATAACAACCAACTCTCGTTTCCGTCACTTTCAATGCAAAGAAAGTATGGGTTTACTGGCGCTACTAGAGCCATCTAGTTGGGTAACTGTAACTAAATCTGTAAAGTACAACATTACAATCTCGGAATTAAAAGGTTCGTCAATTATGAACCATAATTTGATCAAATAAGGTCGAAGTGACGACCCTTTTCATTTCCCAACTATATGGACATTACATTTCTCATAATCCATAGGGATTGCACCTATGCTCCCTGATGATGCTGTTAGTATTAATGGTATTTTCTATGAAATAATTGAAATAAACACGAAATGGCCATATTTGTCTGCCTCAATAAAGGGTAATAATACTGAAATGAAACCACGGTATATTTATATTGTGATTTATGGACATACTGGCAATAACAAAACAATTATTCACATTACTCGTTATCATTCATATTTCATGCTTTAGTTAAAAAATATATAACTATTTAGTATTGTGCGCATGTACATTATAGTACATGATGCATGTATATCTTTCGCGTTATATCAATCGTGTAAATTTGTAAAAGTGAAAACCAATGTTTATCGCTTATATTGTACAATTCATACATTATTACATTACCTAAAGAAAAGTAAACTGTGATGATAACTTAACTAATATAATGTTTAACGCAAGCATAACGCAAGGCATGACTTTCTAACTCTTAGTCTGGGTCATAAAATATGATGAAACATTTAACAATACATGGTGTTCTATAAGAAATCTTACTAAATATATTAACTCACTTAACATATTGACTCTATAATATTACAATCTGCCTATATTGTAATATAATTATAACGAACATAATTATTCAGTCATTAACTTAAGTAAGTAATTATCGTGATATTTATTGCTCTATGATTCTTATAATTTAGGTTTAGTAGTCAATAACATAATTCCCGGAAACACCCAGGAATTAAGGTAAGTAATAAACTATCAAAGCAACTCAATTTATTCTAAATCTACAGCAATGATTTTAAAACGTCATTAAATTTACATAACAACTATAATTGATATTTTTCTGTAACTAACAAGCTTCCATCTTTGGATTCAATGCCATTGTTTTCTTCATACTTTTACATAATTAATTCTTCATGTTCAAGCCTACAAAATTATTTTGTACAGTTGGTTTGATTTACACGGTTAAGACTTTTTTACAGCACAAAAAGGCATTATTAAAAGACTTACACCAAACCGTCAACAGGATTGTGTAAACAAATTGGCAAAAATCCATTGCAATCCTAAATCCCAGTCGACTAATAATTGCATTGATATAATAGACAATAATCATCAAGACCAAACTTACACCCCAAAGGCATTATTTGAAATTACCTCAGATTTGATTCGAAAACATCGATTATATAATAAAATATATTAGCCGGGATTACATATCACACTCTTCTGCAACTATTGTATGTAGGTCTTTTTGAGCTCTTATGCCTACTGCTGACTATACTGGTCGTAAATTTAGGCTTGTTTAATTTTGGTTGTGTATTTAACATATAAGAAACTCATGATACAGTCTAATAACTACCACATTCATAGTAATACATGTGTGCGTTTACCTTCCTTCAGCCATCCTTGGCTAGGTTTAGCAATTTGGACCCTAAACAGACATACACAATCATACTCTGTATTCTAACTAGTGTCACATGACAGTCTGCCATCCTATGACTAAAACCTAGCTAACACAAACTCATGTAATAAAAAGCTTTAGTCGTAGGATGGCAAGTGTAATAAGATTCATCTGCGGCTCATAATTATTGTTCAGATCACATCAAGTGTTTAATTCCTTTCAAAGGTTCAAATATAGGTCATACTTTTTGCATCAGTGTGTTATTATAAATAAATAAATATCAGGGACAATCTTACACAAATCGACCTAGTCCCAAACTAAGCAAAGCTTGTATTATGGGTACTAGGCGACAATATACATAATATATAGAGAAATTATAATACTTAAATACATAGATCCAAGACCCAGGAACAAACGTTCGTGCTCATCACACAAACACTTGCCCTGGCCAGGATTCGAACCCGGGACCGCCAGCTTCGTAGACCATTGTACAACCCACTAAGCCAAATGTGTCGTCAAAATTACTGCTATATACTTGAGAAAATTATGCCTTTCAGCTTGTCCTCCTATATTATTGTTACATGTCATAGATGAAGACAGTAACCATCTAGTGACAGTATGCATCACTAGATATAATGACAGAACAATAATGTTTTTAAATGTAAATGTGAGGAAAAACACTTAAGTGTGATTGAATTATTTATATATAAGGATGCTTTCAAATCCGTTTTATGTAATTTTTGCCATACAGGCATACAAACATATGTCAGATAGATTTGATCACAATGCTGATCTTGAAAGCAACCTTCAATCCCAAATACACAGACACAGGACCAAACTTTATTATGAGATTAATTTTCACCACAGAATCATTTCATTTGTTGTCTGTGATGCAAAATTAAAGTCATTGCAAAAAAAAGATCAAAAGATCATACACATGATTGTGTAAATGAGATATTAGTGGGAAGGGTACCTGTTGTTCCAAGTAACATGTTAGATATAATCTTAAAAATTAAGTCACAGCAAAATTAAAAAAATGAAACCAGAAAATGTATTGTTATGAGGACAGCAACTTTAAAATACTTCTTTGTCATGGCAAGTTGTCCATGTAACTATATTTCAACTAGTATGTACAGTTTACATAAGTGTTACTCAGATCAACTGGTAGATCTTATACAATTTATTAACTATTTGACAGCACAAATATGCAAGCTTATTGCTATTTAGTTAAATAAATTAACAATTAATGCAAACTATTGAAATCTAGTCAAATATTATGTACACAACCATCCACAGTAAAAAAAATACAAGTTTAGAATAAAAAATATTACTTTTGCTAAGACATCTTATAGCATTGTATTCATTGTATATAAATTGAAAAATATGATTATACTAAAAGGCAAATTACTTAGCAAGTAGAGTAGGATTATGGCTGTGCTACCACTGCAAAAACAGTAACAAGTGGAATATGTGAATGATTTCCTAATCAAGGTCAAATATAAGGCATTAATCTCAACTTGTTCACTGCCACATTATGTTCATACATAGAAGAATCATGTTCCATACACATCTTGCCACAGGTCACTTGGTAATTCATTTAGTATGAATGTATAAAAATTAACAGTAAAATTGATACCAAATCAACTAGTCGCAAATTAAAGTGAAGTTTATCTATAATTATTCGACGATTTTTCTCTCTCTATGTATATCATTTGAGGCTGAATAGGTATTTACAATTTATACTTTAGCATAAGTTTCGTCTAGTTTTATCTAGCTTAGATAAGAATTTATGTATCAAATAAATACACCAAAAGAAATAATAATATTTATCAATGGTTGTTGGTATATTAAATAAATACTAGCTCGTTTGGACTACAAAATGAGAATATAAAACTCGACAGAAACTCAAGCTTTCAAATTTTTATTTACAACCCTAAAACTGCAGCTACCACACTGCCACTACATTTATTATGCTTTATATTACTATGTAATCATCAAATACTATCTATAATTCATTTACTATCTGATGTCGCACATAATTATCCAGTAATTTATGTCATTTCACTTCTTTCTTTACCGGTACAGTCTTGTCAGCAGGCTTGACGGGAGGTTTAACCGTGGATCATTTTTTCTTGCGATCCTGGGTGCACTTGGGACAATACCACTTGCCTTTGGGCTTGATATTAAGTTCAACGCAGGCAAAGTGGAACCACTCAATAGGACAATCAGGGTTGTCACAACCAATCATCTCTCCATATGAAACCTGGTGACAGAGGCAGTAGGTTGGCTCATTAGGGTCAACAGGCATGTCCAGCACGTCACTTGGATGAGCCATGCCAGCAACTGAGTCCAAATCTGCATTTTCTTTTTGTTCTTTGACAGCATTGGCCGTCGTGGTCGCGCCTTTCCGCTGAGCCTTCTTTTTGGCTGCGGACCTACCGCTCGCAGCCGCATCCTCCTCGCTAGATGCCCCAACGCGCTTCTTCTTACCAGTAGTAGCAGCTGTCTTCTCACTGCCCTTGTGTTTCTTCCTTCCTTTCTTCACAGTGGTTGTGTTGGGCTCCTGATCCGCGGCTGCTTGTTGCGCCGCGCGGGCGCTCATGACTTTCTCCTGAATTTCTGATTCAAATCGAGCAAGGTCGGAGTCAAGGCGCCGTATGTGCTTGTCCACCAACTCGTAAGTCTGTATTGCGAGTTGTACTTTATCATCCCCATATTCTTTAGCTTTGTTAAATAAACCTTGTATGGTATTAACCTTGTCCTGTTTCACTTCCTCGTCCATTTTTGGAATATTGGGCAATAGCTCGTCAGCCATAAGATCAATTGTCCTCATTAACCCGTGTGCCCTATCATCGAGGTCTCGCATTAACTTGAAATTTCTTTGTAGTTCAATAGGGAGATGTTGAAGACTATCGAGATAGTGTTCCAAATAAAGTGCTGAAGTCATTTTGCAAAATTTCGAAACGACTCCTGTGTAGCAAATGTTTTCGATACCAGATTCCTTTCAAAATCTTTCCTTGGAGTTAACTGAAACTTGCACCACTTGGTTTTTGGGTTATATATATGAATAAAACTGTCCGTTTTTGACAATGAACTAAGCTAAAACTTGATAAAAACTCAGGATTGAAAATTATCGGCATTTGTAGCAAGTAGCAGAATTACAAACTTTTCAGAATGAAAGGAATGCAACAAAAATGTCATGCCTTGTCTATGCTAGCTTCACTTTCGCCTGTTTTGATACTGGCAATGTCCAGCGCTGCGATGAATCTGAGATAAAGATGGTGAAATAAACAAAGCTTTTTGTATAATATGTACAAAAGTATAAGTAGTAATTATGTCATCTAGGTAAACAATTCTCCATCAGATAATCATATTATAACTGTAATGTATTTTAACAGGCATGGAATTTTTAAAGTAGCTACACTTAATTGTAGACCATAGACATAAATGATTCCGGTGAAATGAGCGCGAAAGGAAATACTCTATTATCGTAGTCATCGCTGCGCTGTTACTGTTACAATCCACGTTATATTACGTATAAGATAAATGTACCTAAATGTTTCAATGTGATACCATAAAAATGTGAACTTAACTCTTACAAAAATTACTACTAATAACCACCACTACGTACACCACTAAAAATTTTACGAAATGCACCACATTCATATTTTCATACCTAAATATTATAAAATACAATTTCAATAGATTGTAGTACCTTCAAATATTTAATGATAGAAGATACTTGGGTCATATCTTTTTTTTTATATGAGTTAGCGTTATGCGTCTTTCCTGCGGACATCCTAAAAATACAAGTTACTAGAACGATCCCGTCTTGTGAAGGAGACATACTAAAAATATTAAAATTCGTTCAGCCGTTTCAGCTTGATGAAGCTGGAAAATAGTACTTTATTGCAGAGGCTGCGAAATAACGGATTGCCGGCCGAGTAGTTATAGATGGCCGAGTGAGTGCTAACTCTAGAGACACGAGGCCGACAATCCTTATTCGCGCCGAGGCTTGTGTACTGATTTTCTCAAATAAATCCAAGGCAATAATACTACAAATATTCAACTTATATATTCTCATATCTTTTTCTAATCCCGTCAAAATACTTTTTACAACTTTTTATTTGTAAGCTGTTCGGGTTAATGTTTTTGCCACCAATAGTAGATATGTTTAAAAAAACGGCCAAGATATCTCCACGGCTCGTACATGTCGTTTTGCTAAGAAGCGCAGTTTTTCGGCAATGACTCATGAACGGTATAAACGATCACGTGGAAAATAATTTTCCTTCGAAGTATTTATTAAGCTTCATCTTTGACATTTTCTAAATATTTTTTGGACATATTGTTTAAGATATATAGGGGGGGGACACAAATTATGCTACTTTTGGAGCGATATTTCCGAAAATATGCACTGCATCAAAAAAATATGTTAGAAACATCAAAATGTTTTTATGGAGTGTTAGGGTCCTACTGGGACGTAAATGATAGTGGACTGTATTTCTAAATAGGCTGGTTTATTTGCCGTCTTAATATACAATTATTGGGTCCCGGGCAAACACTACTAATCACGAATCAGAGAGTCGTCCGTTGCTGGTGAAGGTATTGATGTCGAGTGTCGACGCCGCGTCGCCACGGGGTCGCCGCGACGTCCGCACCGATGACGTCGCGCTGCCTTGTCCCGCGCTCGTATCCTCCCGTGCGTAAATCAGCTGGTGCTTATGGAGCGCAAACCTTTTAAGCGCCACGCAGCGAAGTAATACGATACCCAGACGCCACAGCAATAAAATTAACATAACCTTAAAAATGTATCGATATCATATGAGTATGTAAGGCAAATAATTTTTATTATGGCTAAAGCATTAACAAATCGATCCTGTTCGACAAATTCAGCTTAAAAACCATCTAAACTAGTATTCTTTGAAAAAAAAAATGATTGGATTTACCTTCATTTGATATAATCGTTTGCAATTTATCTATCTTTGAAAAAACTCAGTGTGGATTTGTATAATTTTGATTTAACAGACCTGGATTTATATAGATTTGAAAAAAATACTGCAGATTTATTGACTCAAGAGTTGACGTCAACTGACAGCCATATTGAACAAACTTCTTTCGCTGATTGTATTTGATGGACTTGCTTTCATTTGAAATAAACTGTCATATGGATTTACCTGATTTTGATAGAATATTGTGATCTTAACTTTATTTTTTTTAAAACTACACGAAATTATACCTAACCCATGAAATGGAAACAAAACCAATTTCTTAACCTTTTATTATATACAAAAATCTTAAAAGATGTCAGAAATGGATTTACCCGAGTTTGAAGTTAACAGACTCATATTCAGTCTTTGTTCAATGAAGTTTGGATGGCAAATACCGATCCTGGCTTGAGTGGCACAAATTTTCGATGTGATTTGCTTCGGCGCTCTCAAAATGTTTTACTAATGTTTCGACCATAATTCTAAAATATGGATGACACACTTATAAGAAAATAAAATGAAGCAGATAGCAATAGGTTGAATAGACAATTTCCCTTATTCGTAATATAATGAGTCACGGGATAGAATAAAACTCAATTTCTAGTAATTTAATTTAAATCATATTAGCAAATAAACAATTTATAAAATATTTTCTTATTAGACATAATGACATTGTTTCAGCGATTACAACAACTTGCTTCAGCTTAAAATTATAAACATTTAAGAAAAAATGCTAATAAATAATCAGCGCTTGCCAGTATTTGGCAAAATAAAGAGGCGTTTACATAATCTACATAATATAAAACATGCTTTATTTACTTTCTTACTACTATAATTTACATGGCTTAGCAATAATCGTGATCATACATACAATACACTAGTCTATTCTACAGCGTTGCTCGTACCCTTATAACGCAACGAGAGACATAATCAAAGAAAAGGGATGCCTAAAAGTTATATGAACTTTTACAACATTCATAAGAACCAAAGCTGCTCCGATTCATTAGACAACCCTTCACATGAACATTGAAGCATATAAAAAGTGTACTTTTGGTAAGAATGTAGGTGCTTTCTGGAAAAATAACTTACATCCAATGTCATTCATATGAGAAATTATAAATACTAGCATTTTAAAAATGGAAAATACGTCTACCTAGATACACTATCTTCATATTACTTAGAAAAAATTTGGTACACATTCGTTGCTCTTTTTAATATTAAGATTACAAAATATTTGCATAGAGAGGATGCTGAGCAACAAAACACTTGGAATGCATATTTAGTGGTCGGTGAATATGATTTAGTTGTAATTGTAACGAGCTTTGGGAAAAATATAAGAGATCATTGAGATTCTCTCATCTTGTTCCATATTAAGAACTTTCTTTAAAAATCAGCCTTGGCATTTACTTGATTTTTTTAATCGGCATACTAAACAACCCTACTCACATTAGCCACCCACAAGGAATATAAAGCACGAACGAAAATGGGACATCTAAGTGTCCTGACATCGTATAATGTGTCACACACGTTATTCATATTTTTGGTGCAACTCGTTGGTACATTTCACTAAATGAATATAAAATTCATTATAAAATGGAAGTTACTGATTTAACCTTGATCAAAATATACAATTGATATAATTGGCACTACATATACAGGTCACATAATATTATATGAAAATACAAAATCGTACATAGTTTTACTTTAAAAATGGGATCTTACATTATGTATACCTACCTACCTAACTGTTACCAAAACAATCAGATGAAAGTAAAAATATGGATCATAAGAGCTGATCAGGAAAATACTGAGTAAGAGATATTCACATGATTACATAGATTATAAATATTCATTTAATATCGACTAGCAACTTCGTAATAGACAAACATAAAACTTTAAGTTTCAATAAAGCTTGTTTCTCATAAATTAAAAATCTAATTTAAATCTCAAAACGTAATTTCACAACCGCTAATAAAACAGATTTCCAAGTCCAAGTGAAATGTTACAAAGTTTCAACAAGCAAAGCACCATTATAATTATATTGTGCTCAGGTGGGCAAAAATTCGCTTTCAATAAAAAAACGGTTACATTACCACTAATTTTCTAATCATATCGTAATTGACTTATACAAGTCAAGGTTCTATGTGTCATTCATACATACCATAGAATTCTTACGAAATGAGTTATTTTTCTCTCCTGGCGAGTTAAAATAGCAACTGCATTTGCAAGTATTGGACTCAACGGAATAAATTAAAACTCAAATATCAATTACGAGTTCAGCATGCCACCAGATTGTAAAAGGTAAGAAGAGTAGACAATAGTTATTTTTAATACTAATTCTAGCTATTTTCGTCAGTACTATAATTTTTATATTCTGTATGTATATATAGATATATGTATACTATATATATATATATATTTGGTTTACAATGAAATAATGATAGGTACATATATAATCCCTATTTTCATTCAGCTTCATTTTCTAAGAGAACAATCGTAAGACTAGCTGATAAACCGCCGCCCAGCCCTATAATATCAATACCGATTCGAATTCGACACCACATCGATTACGTAAATAATATAACTATGATCGTGATCACGCGCAACGACTCGCGCATCGCACCAAGGAACCTTCACGGGCTCGCACCACTCGACGCCGCTCGCAACACCGACTATTACAATATCACGCATGGAATGGGGCGGTAGACTAAAGTCACTATAAATAATGAATAACGCGACGCCCCGCACGGGACACGGGACGCGAATAGAACCGCTCGGGCGAAACCGCTCAGTAGCGAACGCCGTCGCCGACCGACTAGGGCCGGTCCGCGTCCGAGCGGGTGTAATGCTACACGAGCGTCTCGTACTTGTCCAGCACGTGCTGCGCGGCGTGGTCGTCGCCGTGCGAGCGCGAGCGCGGCCGCGGCGGCTGCGGCTCGGCGCCGCGCGCACGCGCCTTCTTGTCGTGGCCGCACGTGCACGCCACCGACGTCTGCCGCTTCAGCGTCTGCGCGCGCGCGCCCGCCCACTGCGGGTCCAGCGACTCGCTGCGCGCGTACGTGGGCCGCTTGCGGCCCATGGTGGCGTGCGCGAAGGGCCCGTGCGCGTGCGCGTGGCCGCCGTCCGACGCGGGCCGCAGCGACTCGCTGCGCGCGCAAACGTTGCCGCCGGCGCGCCGGAACGAGTCCAGCACGCGCTCCTCGATCTCCTCGATGTCCTTCTTCTTCACGAGCCAGATCTCCTCGGAGCCGCGCGTGAAGTAGCTCGAGCCCTTGCTCACCTGGTACTTCTCCTTGGGCTTGGCCTTGCACGCCTTGAAATTGTTGAGGGCGATGTCCTCGTTGAACTTGTGGACGGCGCGGGCGACGTCCGGCTCGGGCGCGGGCGCGGGCGAGGCGACGTTGCGGAACGCGGTGCCGTGGGACGGGAACTGGTCGGCGATCTTGACCCCGAGGCTCGGCGAGCGGATCGTGACGTCCACCGGTGACGGCATCGGTTTGAATTCCGGCTTTATGATCTTCTGCGGTTCCACCTTCTTTGCCGGCTCCGAGGGTTGGTTCTCGCGCGGCCACTTCGGCAGCGGCGGGCTGTTCTTCGACAAGCTCTGCTGTCGCGCTAGAGTGCCGAGTTCGAAGTGCACGTTGTCTTTGAACGGTGTGGCCGGAGGCGGGAGATCTTCCTTGGGATCGGAGCCGAGGCGCTCGGAACGGCCACGGCCGCGCACGGAGCCCGGCCGCGACAGGCGCCCGCCGGGCGGCACGCTCGCGTCTTCGGCAGCTTTCTCAAATTTCTTGATTTTGTCTCCCACTCCGTTGGATTCCTCGTTGCCGGCAGCGCTCTCGCCTCCGGCCACATCGCCCGGATTGATCACTTCATTTTTCTTAACATCGTTATCTATGGTGACCCCGTTGTCGGCCAATGACAATTTCTCTATCTTCAACGGCATCGGCACTTCTTTAGTGACGGTCGACTCCTTTATGATCGATTTAGGTGCCGGTGGAATCTCGTCGTTCTTCTTTATTTTGAAAGTAGCCACGGGAGAAGAATTAGATTCCTTCTTTGGTGGAGATGCAGTTTGCATTTTCGGTTGGGAGGCACTTTCCGTTTTCGTGGGGGACATGATGTCGTTTTTAGGATGGGACGGGTTTTGTTTTTTGGGCGGCGACAGTATGCTCTTTCGCGGCGGCGTATCGGAAGCGGGTTCGGGCAGAGGGCCGGGTTGCTTCACGACCGGAGGAGATTCAGGTTTGATTTTGAAGGTATTGGCCGGTTCTACTTTAGTTTTCTGCGCCTGTATGTCTCGGCTCAAGAAGGACGAGTTCTTGACGTAGCTCTGCTCCTCGAGGGCCTTGGTCTTGGAGGAGTCTATGGAGGAGGTCCTGGGCGGGGGTTTGTGCGCGCGCGCGCTGCGCTCCAGCTTCTGGGCCTGCTCGCGGACGCTGGAGCCGTCGGCGGGTTCGACCGGCTTGTCCACTTTGTTGGTTCGCTCCGTCTTGATGGTGATGGCGACGCGCTCGCCGCTCACGATCTCGGGCATCGGTTCAAATTTGTCGTTATCGGGCTTCGCTTCGACGATGTCTCGGGCGACGTCGGGGCACAGGTCGGGGGCGGTCCGGTGCGGGCGCGGGTCGCGGCGGGGCGAAGCCCTCGGTCACGCGCGGGACTCGGTGGTCCACTGGTCCGAGTCGTCGGAGTCGGAGTCGGCGCCGGAGCTGGTGTCGCTGAGCTCGACGGCGACGCGCCGCGCCAGGATCGACGCCACGTCGAGGAAGGCCGGGGCGCCGCGCAGGGTGTCGTATCGCCCCGCCGTCTCGTCGCCCCGCTTGTCCACTTTGCGAAGCTTGATACCTGAAACAGAACATTTCACATCTGCTACATACCGCCGATAAAATGAGAGTCTATTACGACGTTTTCTAGGAGCGAGGCGGAGCTCGAAAGTCAACGAGACCCTTAAATCGGGACCGAGGCCCATTAAAACGAGACGACTGTCGCTTATCCTACTTTGAATCGTGTCGCGATCGCAAGAAAATATTCAGGCAAAAACTAGATGGCGCTTTAAAAGTAAACTTTTAACGATGTTATGTTACAATTGAATAAAGAAACGTAGTACGGCAACAATTAGTCCGTAAACGCCTGTACCGTGTCACGCTTGCAAAGTTGAATAATCGTAAATAATAATTATTATACATAGCTGACGTTGTACGGTCAAGGAATTTGATTTGTGTACCCTCTCGTACCTTGTGTTATGAAATTGATATGGAATCTCTATCGGCTTTCATATTGATTTCGACCGTGACAAGGTACGAAATAGTATATAAATCAAATTCCTCGACTACAACTCGACTGAACTGTACATATCGAGGAACGTCCTTTGTATGGAGATCGACGGTCCTCTCGTTTTAACGGTCGTCGATCGTCACAATGTGAATAGTCATAATTGACCTTAGTTTTGCAGAAAGTGACCAGACATTTTTTTAATAATGCAAAAAGCGACCAAACTCATCGAGTTTAGACTCAAGTCACTATGACAAAAAAATGTACTCTGGTCGCTTTCTTCATAGGGGCTGTTCATAAATTACGTCATCTACTTTTGCCCCCCCCCCCCCCCCCTTAAAATCATCCAAACATCATAATTCGAATGACCCCCCTACCAAATAAAATGATGTCATTTCCAAAAAGTACGTTTTTACCAACAGTTTATAGAAACACGAATTTCATTCCCTTATTTACTCAGCAAGCACTTTATAGTTGCGAAAGATGATGTCATCTTGGAACAGACCCCTCCCCCCCCAATTTCAAATGATGTCCCCCCTCCTCCCTTGCTTCGTCATGCTACCATCATATGATGTCTAGACTCCCCCCCCCCCCCCCCCCCCCCAATTTCAAATGATGTCATTTATGAATAGCCCCATAAGTACGGTCATCATTGAAAAGTAGTTATTCCCGTGCAGCTCACCGTCGCGGATGGCCTTGAGCAGGTCGGAGCGCGGGTCCTGCTGCGGCTCGGCGGCGGGGCGCGGCGGCTTGAGCGCGGAGGCGCCGCGCAGCAGCGAGCCGGGCGAGGGCGGGCGCGGCCGCTCGTCGGGCGGCGGCGGCGACGGCGCGCGCGGCATGGCGGGCGGCGGGGGCGCGGGCGGGGGCGTCGGCGCCGCGCACGCCGCGCCCGGCTCCTCCACCGACATCATGCCTGCGGACGAGACGGCGCATGTCATCGCGGACGAAGGCGTTCAGCACGTTACGCTCCGGACGCTAGGTCAAGGCTAGGTCGACGGTCGTGTTTTTAAATTTATTTCATACTAGCTTCTTTTAGGCGACTTCGTTCGCCTTAAATTCGTTTATCGCGGATAAGGGTATTTTTCCGGGATAAAAAGTAGCCTATGTCCTTCCTCGGGACTCGATCTATCTCCATACCTAATTTTATTCAAATCGGTTCAGCGGTTTAAGCGCGAAGAGGTAACAGACAGACAGACACACTTTCACATTTAAATATTAGTATAGTATGTGGATTTTCCCCAAACTCAATTTTATTTATAACTTTTTTCTTAGTTTTTTTTTTACATTTTTTTTACAAGTTTTTTTAAATTAAGAAATTTAAGATTGCATCTGTTTTTTTTTAATTATTATAGATTTCTAAATTCTTCTACAAAATTCCACTTATTTTTATAAACAATTCTGAAATTTATTCGGATTTATTTTTATGTTAATTGTACTCTTTTCTTTCCTCAAAAACTGTTATCTAAACTATTATCAAGTTATAAAAATGAAACGTCCGTATCGCTCGAGGTCACTCCGAAGTTCAAAAAACGAAGTTCGTATCGTGCCGTCCCTCTCGCTCTCGTGTTGTGTGTTCGAGGGGAACTTCGAGCTTCAGAGTAGCCCCTCGGGACCGTATTGGGATGGGGCAGTGTGTTGGGAGCGGGCGCTTACCGATGACGGCGTGCATGTGGTCGAGGTGCGCGTCGAGCGCGGAGCGGTGCGGCGGCGACGCGCCGTTGACGAGCGGCGGCGACGCGCCCGCCGGCGGCGGCGGCGGCGGCGGCAGCGCCGACCTGCGCGGGCGGGCGTTAGCGTATGCAGGGCGCGAGGCGAGGACCAAGGCCTCCGTCTACTCAGGTGTCCGGCGGCACCGATTTAAACTAAGCGTCCACAGGCCGGCATCGCACGCATCGGAAGCATCGCACGTATCGGATTTTGGTATGCCTTGTATAGAAACTCATACAACAGCGCTGTTGTATGAGTTTCTATACAAGGCATACCAAAATCCGATACGTGCGATGCGTCCGATGCGTGCGATGCCGGCCTGTGGACGCTTAGCTTTAACGGGCGTTAAATCGGTGCCGCCACGGTCGCCAATGCGTAAATAGTAGATTGTTACAAAAGGTCGAAAGTGACACATTTCACCCGAGATATTTCTAGCGCTCGAACGAATTGAGAGCACCAACAGTTCGAGGAAGAAATGGGTAATTTCCCCCGCAGTAAAACACTTTACTTTTCATTTCGACTGTAAGGAAAATAAAAAAATAATAATCATCTTCATCGCAATCGCGATATGAAAAGCTTTTATTTTTATAATATGACGTAACTCAATTATCATCGACTCTGTGGCTAATCGTAACATTAAAATACTATCCACCCTAGGGATGGAAAAGCTACCCATGAAAATTAAACTTTCCATTCTGAACGAATTTGGAAATATTATTTACTATTTTCCGCTGGGCACTCTTTGATCCGTTGATCCGTTTTCCTATATGAGATTGCTCTCCTTACTTTTTCTATACTCCATAGGTGGAGGATGCCATTACTGATTCATAATAGGGTGGTACTTGACTGACAGATCAAATCAGTTCCTTTTTACGAACTGTCTAAAGGTCAGAAAGTATGAAATTTGAAAGGAAAAAGGTTTGACTTCGTAATTCTATACGGTCAAATTGCCTCCTTATTTTCAGTTTTTGATCATCTTAAAATCGCCAAAAGCATAAAAATAAGTATTCATGGATGTTTTCTACGTATTTTCGGAAATAACATTTAACTGGAAGCGTGACATCATTTATTTTGACTACAAGAAAGTACCCAATTCGGACCCTTTAGACGAGGACGGCCAATGTCTGTTCCCGCCTGGATACGCGGACAACATAGGCACAGTATAATAAAGAGTACTACGTACAGTATGGACACTCCCTGAAAGTGCCGCCCACCCGCGCTCGGCTACCTCGCAGTTACCGGCTGAGGTAACTGAACTGTGAGCGGGAAGAGCGCGGGTGGCCGGAGCTTGCGGGCGGCGGGCGGCGGGCGGCAGGGAGTGTCCACAGTGTGACATAGGTACCTCTATGTTATCCGCGTTGGGTTGCAAAAGAGATGGTGTTGCGCGGTCACCATGACTGCGACATACCTGGTGGGCGTGTGGTGGTCGGGCTGCTGCGTGTCGGCGGGCGGGGCGGGCGGCGGCACGGAGGGGCGCGGGCGGCGCGGCGTGCCAGCCAGGCTGCCGCCGTAGATCGGCTCCACGGAGCCGTATGGACTCTCATCTACCATCACTGGAACACGTAAAAGTTAAATTGGTCTTATCGCGTACCGTCATGCGGGCTGTTGTATCGGCTATCTATGTATCCATACTAATATTATAAATGCGAAAGTGTGTCTGTCTGTCGTGTCTGTCTGTTACCTCTCCACGCTTAAACCGCTGAACCGATTTGGATGAAATTTGGTATGGAGATAGTTTGAGTCCCGGGAAAAGACATGGGCTACTTTTTATCCCGGAAAAATACCCTTATCCGCGATAAACGAATTTAAGGCGGACGAAGTCGCGGGCAGAAGCTAGTACTATTATAAAGTTGTAAAAATGAAATGTCTGTACATCGAAGATATTTTCAAAAAAATGATTATACCGGACTATTTGGAGGTCACTAAAATAAAAAATATATTTTTTTTTGTATTTTATGTATGTTGTATGTGTCGTTGTGGCTTCATCACGCAAAATCGGCTAAACAGATTTTAACAATTTTTGGTACACGGGTAGCTTGCTATCTCCAGATGGTTATAGGATACTTTTTATCCGACTACGCTGACAAAAAAAGAAGGGTTATGACTTTTTCTCCTCTGCGAACGAAGTTAAAATAGTAAAATCTACCGCACGCTTACCACCCGCGCGGTTTCTACAAAACAATCGGAGACACTCGACTGACTGTGGCTCGCGCGCTTACCGCGTAACCAGCCTCAACGAAGCCACTCTCAAACGCCCTCACGTCATCGCCATCATGACGCAGATTGTCGCAATTTTTTTTTAATTGTAAGGAGAATTTATAACTGGTCTGGAGCATGTCGACTATGCTCAGTGTTTATGGTTCCGTAATCGTCACTACAAAGAAATGCACTTATGATAGACAAAATACACTGAAAAAGTGCACCAGCGAAAGAGCGTATCTTCGTGGCACTTATGTCCAAAAAAAACGAGTTATACTGTATAACCAATCAAGTTGAAAATATTTTGAATTGAAAGTATTTTAGACATACTGGTTAAATGATAATGTGGGGGAGACACAATTTTCGCTATTTGCGGAACGGAAAATTATTTCCGAAAATATTCACATAGTAAAAGAATGCTCCGAAACCTCAGTGTTTTAAAAGAACTATCGAAATATATGTCTCACAAGTTCGTGTTTGCTGACTAAAGAATTGTTACAAGTACAGAGTCCACGCAAGAAATATAAACTAAGTAGCGGCGTATACAAGACACCTATACTCGAAATTTCATCAATATACAACTAGTCGTTTTTGAATAAAATGCCTGTGATATACGGACGGACGGACATGACGAAACTATAAGGGGGTTCAGTCTTTGCCAGTTTGGATACTGAACTAAAAAAGCAACATAAGTTTGTTCAGTTTCCAATTAAAGAACTTCAAGTATATTATGCGTAGCTACGCATAATACACTAGAAATATACAAGGAGATGGTTTAAAACGCGCCCTTACCGTGTCCGTTTCCTGTGAGCCTAGTCTGTCGGTTCTGCTGGTTCTCGATCTCAATGGAGTTGGGTCGCGCCGCCTGCGACGACGGCGGCCGGTTCATGCCCACTCGGTAGCCGCCGTCCGGGACGCTAGTAGCTGTAACATTTTACAACATATAGTTGAATTTTTATAGCACCGACTTTTTGACAGCTGTCATCCCAGTACATATACGCCTTCGCGCCATTGCGATTGTACTCGGATGACCGCTGTCAAAAAGTCCATGCTAGAAAAAGAAGTACAGAACAGGGGTTTTCATTTGTTTTGTATTAGAAAAAAACATTAGAAAAAAAACATTAACTAATGATATTATAATATTCCTGACATATAACCGAAAATTGATCATTTGAAGTTGTCTGAAATAAATATTGAATTAAATTGTATGGCGTCACGATCTTTACACATACGTCCCTCACCGACGTCTAACGTTTCCCAAACATTCAGCCGCGTAAATTCACCGTTAGCAAGTTGCGGTGCGCCAGCGTATTTTGAGTAGCGATCTTCTACATAAATACATACAATCACGCCTTTTTCCCATTACGGGGTAACCAGAGACTACCCCCTTCCATTTTCAGAGACTATCCTTTTTCAGAGACTACCCTCTTCATTTGGTCCTGTCACAACCCTTTCGCTTTGTCTCATTCACACACAGAATATCAATATTTCTTGCATCCATAATCTGACATACTGTATCTATTTTATTATTCAATCCTCCCCTTACATTTAACGTAGCAAAGCGGCTCTCCATAGCCCACACTTCGCTCTCGCTGGGACCGAGATGTGATTTTTCAGGCATTTTTAAATCATCTATACAGATTAGGTTAGGATACGTTTGATTTATAATAATCCTGAAAAGTTTACAGTTTCGTAAAAAAATGCGTTATGACAAACGATACATTACGACAAATGACGTTAGGGATTCCGATATAGATCCCATTGTAAAACAGGACACTACACCACGACATGGCGGCCACGGCCGCTTCGGCAAGAGTTTCATAACGAAGAAGAAATATGTTCTACACGCGTGCCAAGACCCGACAAACTCTCAGGACGCAGTCATATATTAGGACAACTAGCAATAGCCTCTGCTTACTCTAAGATATGACTGCGTCCTGTGAGTTTGTCGGCGCTTAGCAAGCGCGTGGACTCGACATAACATATCTTATGGGCAATTATAGTACATTGTGCACCGTGCGCGGTAAAGAAGGAATTACAAACGAGGGCTTTAATGACTCGAGTTTGTAATTCCGGTACCGCCCGAGTAACACACAATGTTTTTCATCACACTTGTGAGGAAACTAATAAATTATTAAGTCAGAAAAAGCTTCTTACTTTCAAGTGTCTCAAGTCGCAACATTGTGTCATAAAGTGTCATTTCGTGATTGGTAGAATCTCATTCCATAGATAACATAAACAAAGGTTTTGTTTTTTATTTCGTTCGTCCAACAAAGGTTTCGTTCCGTAACTATTTTTTAATTTTGTTACATACAATCTTTTACGTAAAATAATAATTGTAAAAAAGTGTAGACAAGCTATTTTAACGTATTTAACTATAGCGTCGACGTATTTATTGATATTGCATTATGTATAATGCAAATTTGTTGATTTTGACTAATTCCTTTCGGTTCCGTTCTAAACCTGGCATATTAGAGTAGTGAATGCAGTCAAAATAAATTTAAAAAAGTCATTATGCCCATGGCGTTAATGGAATTAATAAAAAGCCCACGGTTTTAATTAAGACCTTATCGCTCGTTTTGCTTGCGTGTAATGACACCGTTTACGAACAAGTGTGATGAAAAATATGTTGCAGCATTTTTGTCACGTTTGGATGACTTTGCACGGCACTCACCATAGACGGACTCCTGGCGGATGGACTGCTGCGACAGCTGCGTGTGCAGCGGCGGGGGCTGCGGGTCGATGTTGTAGTGCCGCAGCTGCGCAGGCGCCATGATGTGCTCGCCGCGCGTCACCGCCGCCGCCTGACCAATATACGTTGCAATACTGACTAGACACTCAAGTAACTCTGTATCTAGATTTATCTAGACTATGACGCTGCTTTCAAATATGAGTGAGCATGCGGGTCTAATTTTGGCACCCTTAGAATGGGGAATGGACGAAAATTTTCAAAAATCTTCAAATTTTGTTTATAGGTAGGAATAAGCCTTCTTATTGTCAGAAAAAAATTACAGATTTTTCTGTCGCTTGGAAAAAAATGAAAAGATGAAAAGGTGTTGGTGGGCCTATATGCCCGCCTTATACGGCACGGCAAGAGCAGCAATGACATTTTCGATTGAAATGGCTGTAAATGTACTGTTATTCTTCACCGTACCGTATAAGGCAGGTATAAAGGGTCCACCAACACCTTTTCATCTTTTTATTTTTGTCTAAGCCACAGAAAAATCTGTTTTTTTTCTGACAATAAGGAGGCTTATTCGTACCTATAAACAAAATTTCAAGACTTGAATATTTTCATCCATTCCCCATTATATTGATCGAACATCCCAAGTTGTAGAAAACGTTGAAAGTGATCGCCATTCAAGGTCTTTGTATGACTAAAAGGTAAAATCTAAATTTTTTTGGATTAGATCACTATAAATCTTAAGGTCAAATGACCAATTAGACCTAAATTTGAACATAATATAGGAATTTTGACGTTTTAATGTGGAATTCGACCTATTAGCGTTATTTTCAACGTTAATCAACTTGTTAAATATGGTCTATGACACTAGTCACGTTTATAGTTATCATCGTCAACATTGAATGGACAACATTTCATTTTTTGAAAGTGACTACAATTGAAATATCACGGACAGATATGGGCTCTCCGAACACATTAACATTATTTTTAGAATTTTGGGATCACTAATGTTTGAAAAAATGGATAGCACTTCAAAAGGGCTGGACAGATTTCCACCATTTTAGTATAGGGATAGCTGAACTGCAAGGCTGGATTATGGGATAGTTTTTACCCGACTATGGTAAATAAAATAGAGGGTTATAATTGTGTCCCCGTCCGTAAAACGATGGAGCACCAAACGTTCTAGTGATACAAAAAAATACCATAATATTGTGTATTGGAACTATACCTTCTGTCGTTCGCGGGTAGAGTGTGGAGGTCTCACGCGCCGCGCGCCACGTTCGTTCGCGCCGCTGCCGCTTCGGGGCTGGCGTACCTGCAAACAAAAGTAGGTGTTACAAATCCAGTTTGCTTCCGAAGAGTTTAAACTTGAGAGTGGCTGAAACTGCCATAGTTCAGGTTTGCTAAAATCAAGGAGCTATGTTCTTCCTCCAATCATTTTTTAAACTAGAAACTGAGCAATTGATCCCAGAATCACATGATGGTAAGTGGTTACAGGGGTCGAAGATGTTTCTCGGTTCAGTAACGGCCTTCCCGGCAGTATCGCCCGACACAACTAGAATTAATCCGCGCCGGTGTAGACTTCCGCGCGTCTTTTGCATCGTGGAGAAACTCGGTTTCACAGATTTTACCTTAGTGTATGTATGTATTTACGTATGCTTGTTTATATTTACTTTTGTATGTGTATGTTTATTTGTTTATTAATTATTATTTTTATTTATTCTACCATTAATCCACATACTCATGTCTGGCAATTTTTTGTCATTTCCGCTATCCAGAGGTTATCTAGAAGAGGTCGCGCTTTACTGTCTACCGAGACAATAGTCTGTTTTACAGCGATTGTATATCTTAAGATTCAATTGTACTTATTCTTTTCTTGGTGTGTTATAAATAGCTGTATTGTAAGGTTATTGTTTACTTCTTCAGATGAGCTGGATTCCTCTGTGCCACAGTTCAAAATGTAATCCTGCTCTATGTAGTATTTTCCCTGTTACCGGCCATCAGAAATCCGTATCGTGGACATTCTGGGGCAGTGTTTTTCAACCTGTGGGTCGCGACCTCGTAGGGGGTCGCGGCTACAATAATCTGGAGTCCATATTTGTAACATTTCAAAACACATGTTTGAATCATTGCAGAAAAAGGGGTTGCGAAACGTTTTTCCATTCAGAGTCCCCAGTAAGCTCGGTTCTCCATAGAAACGTAGATACGCTCTCATTTTCAAACGACTGGCTAGTTTGCTCTGAAACTTTATACTTAGAATAAGCTTAGGTATATGCAGGCCTGTAATTAGTTTATGTAGCTTCAGATGCCATAGCAAAAAAATACAGCGAATTTAAGTTTTTCATACAAAACTTGTTTTTGCTGTATTTCGTTTGTTTTATAAACTGCAGGCATATAAACTAGTTTCAGGTCTAGATATACCTCATGTCATTGTATATGCAAAGTTTCGTTACAATCCAACACGTAGTTTTAAAATAAGAAAGAAACTCCGTTTGTTTGGGAAGTTGAAATTCGGCCGAGCTTACTGGGGACTCTTAAATCAAGAAAAAGGTTGATAAACACTGTTGTACGGGAATTGTTACCTTCTTCCCTCGGTCGTGCTGGATGCGCTCGGTATCTTGCAGCATCTCCCGACGCCACAGCTCGAAGAAGTAATCCGGATCGGTGTAGAACTTTCTCGCATCCCTGCCATCGTCGCGGAACTCGTTGAGTCTCTCGAGCGGCGGCGGGCGGTCGCAGCGCGCGTAAGTCGCCAACATGGCCGACGGCATTGAGTTGCGGCTGAACAGTTGCTGCTGGAACGTTCTAGACGAACGGAATGCCTTGCGCATTTGGATATCTTGAAGGGATACTGAAATTGAAAGATTTTTTTCATCAGCGATATAACATGTGCCTAAGAGAAAATGAGCCAAATTTTATGCAATCGTTATATATAATGTATGCGTTTTCAGTCGAATATCGCGTTTAGACCACGAAGCTTGCTGAGTGGCCTAATTAGGGTACGAGACTTAAAATTGTCTTTTATGCAATCGTTATATATTTTTTATGTATAGGTTGGCCGACAGAAAAAACACTGTATATATGTCACTGACATTAGATATGTATGTAATTCGTGGATTAACGCGGGCCCGCTAAGAAGAAACTCGAAAATTCAAGGGCTTACCTTCTTCCACGCCTGAGTCCAACTGGGTGACTTTAATGGCGAGTCTGTCTATTCGAGCCTGCAGCACGTTTGTGCGCTCGGCCAGATTGCTGGCCTCCCGCGTCAGTTCGCCGAACATGTCCTCCGCATGCTTCGACAGCGACGATAATTGCCTAGAAAACATTAAGACATTTAAATATAATCTGTAACCCAAAAACAATATAACAAGTGTCCGGCGACGCTAAGCATGCAAAGATTTATCATAGAAGAGCCGAACAATCCCATGTTATCCGTTGTATTTTTGACAGCAACGGTGATGATCAATCCAGATAGCGTAGTCGGACTTTATTTACGTGTATCTTTATTGTCAAGTTTCTTTTGCGTTACGTTATAAATTACTGGATTGGATGCCACTTTGTTCTTTGGATCAGATTTAACTGTCGCTGGCGTAGAATCTATAGTGCGGATATAGAAGGTTAAAGTGTGTGTGCCCATTTAGAGTAAATTTGTACCTATACTAGGTAGTTGATATTTGTGCACGTTTCGCTTACCAAAGCGGAAGCAATGAAGATTAGTCTTCATCTCGAACTTGTGTTTGACTTACCTTTAAGCTCTTTAGCATGGCGCAGTCGGTAGGATGTTGGCGAGCGTGCCGTTGGTGACTGCTTCGATTTCGGGCGGCACAGTGAACTGCTCCGGCACGGTGCCCAGTTACATGTACAACCGCTCCACACATCGCTTCGGCAGCGGCATGGCAGCTGGGATACCACACCACCGGCACTGTAGTGCGGGTATGTACCTGACGGTGTTGGCGAGCGTGCCGTTGGTGACTGCCTCGAGCTCGGACGGCACGGCGAGCCGCTCCGGCACGGTGCCCCGCGACACGTGCACCGGCTCCACGCATCGCTTCGGCAGCGGCATGGCGCGGCTGGCACACTACCACACCACCATCACTGTAAATAACAATAAATGACGTAAGCGGATTTTGCTACCTAAATAAACGCTTTAGTCTCACTATCACAACTGTCAAACGCAACAGTTTGTCGTGCGATAAATATTTTCGACCCTTTTCCATCCAGTACAGTGCAAGACAGACGTGTGGTTGTATGCCGCACAACAAGATGAAGATAATTTTGCTAGGCCGGCGATCAACGGCCCGCCTGCTTTCGGTCGGCGTCTCGACAAAAAATGGTACGTCGAGTAATCATAATAACAGGGTTGGTAGGTGACTAACACGCAGAATCGATCGCAGAGATGAGGTCCATTTTCTGGATTTTTCATGATGCGGTATTTACCAGATCCCGTTTTTTACAGAATCGTTTATGACCAAATTATCAATATCACAAATTCCGAATTTTCCACATTGATTTTAAGTTCTAATTCTAAATCGACCAATTTCTAATATTTTACACATTTTTTTCAAATCCATAACGCGTGTTTTGTATAGTAATGATACTAATGATATAATTAATGGCAATACCATCGCGATCAAAACACTAAGGTAGAATTTGTATAGCCGTAATACGTTTACAGAGAAAAAAATGGAAGACAAAGGGAAACAATAAGATCGTTTCTATTCAAAGAGATTTAACATATAGAGAGGATATTGGTCAGGTTCTCATACAAAGACGTTCATCCCAAGCGTCAGTGGCATCATCTAGCATTGAATAGCGAAACCACTAACTAAACGAATTAAAAATGCATTTCAGCTATTAGTTACTAGGTGATGTTAATAACTTACGCTTACTCGTGATAGGGGTGGTGACATGCCGATATCAAAGTATCACTAATTTGGATAAATGTACATGATAAAAAATTTCATTGTGACATAGATACAAGTCAAAGCGCAAAGAAAAGAACGATTGCTCTCGCACTCGTGACAGGCACGTGGTCACACTAGGCCTCGAACCCGATACCTTTCGATTACGCGTCGAGTAGAAGCGGAGAACAGAGCGAGAGGTACCGGGTTCGAGTCCACGTGTGTGTCACGCACGAGTGAGAATGTGAGTCAGATGAAATACGTGTTCTCATAGATGGCGCTAAGGTTATAATAATACCTTTCATTAAATAAAATAGGTACGAGTACATGGGTCAAAGCGGATGGATAAATTCGAGGCGCAGTGCTCGCTGGTGGAGGGGTTGACACGCTCGACGCGTAATCGAGAGGTACCTCGATCGAGTCCTGGTGTGACCACGTGCGAGAGCAATCGTATTTTTCTTTGCGCTTTGACTTATTTCTATGTTACAGGAGATAGTTATGTGGTGTTAGTTTTCCTACAATAAAAACACAGAAACAAAAAAAATGTGTCCATCATAGATATAAAAATTTGAATTATTTCTAAAAAACAAGTGATGAATATAGGAGGTATTCAAATAATTGAAGTTGTTTTAATATATATGAGTTCTTTATTTAAATTTTTTTGAACATATAATAGTAAACACAAAAAATAAATCTTGGATGGTTACACTGCCACCGCCTCCGGCTACCACGCCGTAACGGTTTATTATTATTACTTATTAGTCTGTACTTTTATAATTTTATACTTAATAATTATTTACTTTACAGTAAATAATTATCGACAGCACATATCGACATAATATTACACTACATACCTAGTAAGTTGAGTACTGAACACCGGAGGGCGTTTTTATTAGGTACCATAAGTTTAGGGACATTTTCTAGAATCATCTATGGACGATTTTATTTTATTCAAATTATTAAATAAATATACATAATACCTACGAAAATAAGCTGAAGTCACGTCCAGTGCTTTTGCCGTAACATGACTTACAGAATTTCAAGACACAACTAGGCATATATCCCATAAAATTATTTTTATTTCTAATGGTTTGTTGCAATTTAAATGCGTCATGTCAGAGCGACGTGTCATACTAGACTAAACGACTTGTTACCTCGAGGTACCTCGAGGTAACAAGTCATGGATCACGCCTTGGTTCGCGATGTCCTGTCTATAGTTAGTTAATATTGAATGTCTTTGTTTCTATTTGGATTTCCACAGTCCGGTGTGTTCTGATTCTGAACTTGACACTTGAGTAGTATCTGTCAAAAACGCATTATGAAAAGTTTACGTCGAAGTGACACACAAAAGGAAGCTAATAAGGAGTTACCCCTTATTAGTTTAAGCATTTCAATAGATGTGAATTTTTATCGGCGGATTTGCACAGGTGAAGTTTGGCAACAGCGTACAAACATTGCGAATTATCACTCCATTTACCACCGAGCCCAAAACAGCACGAACGGAAGATTCCTGAGTGGCGAGTATACTGTTACAAGTCTTTCCGGGTTTTCACCGCTTTCCGTCGCTTGTTCCCGGCAATTACCCGCCCATTAAGCCATCTTCCGGCTCGCGTGGCGTGACCAAGTCGGAATATTTTGCACTATTCGCCTGCTAACTAGTTAATTAAATTTACTTAACAAGAATTGTAGACAGTTTGCAGACGTCCCAAGAAATAGATCCCTTTGAGGCAACGAAGCGAATACTAAACAAAATTAAGATTTAAAAAAAAAATTGGTTACACATTTGGGTTTACAAGAATATGCTTGGAATCTCTTAGGGTCAGTTTTACCGACGTAGTATAAGCCTTATTCCAATAATAAATCATTAATTACACGTGAGTAAACTCATTTTACGTTTCACCAATAATTAACCTAACGATAAAATGCCTAAACTAGAGAATAATCTTACACCGCCAATTTTGGCTGAGTAAACTGTTAGATGTAGATTAGTATTGTCATTGTCACTGTCAAGTGAATTAAATACTTAGTTCACAATTGATGTATTACTCGAATAAATTTAAAAAATACGCTGCACCATTGCTCAAGCATGGGACAAATTGTCTATCTTACTTTAATTTAATTCATTTAATTCATTCGTTCAACGTTACTTACTAACTATGCGAGAGATTGTTATCCGTAGACTAGCGTGGTGAAATGGAAATGAAGTTAACCATTGAGTAAATCGTTAGATTTAGTTTATACTGGGTTAGCCACTCTCGTGTAAATTGATTGTTGGTGAAATCGGCCCTTAGACAAACTAACTAACAAACAACAAACAAACAAATTCACTTGTGCCAGGAAACCCCGCTCTTCCATTAACGCTTACAAGGTATTATTTTACTTACCTTAACGAAAAGATACTAATGTAATGATTAAAAATCTATCTCTCATAAATAAACTACTTTAATATAATTACCATGAATAGCCAAGTCGAGCAAAACAAAGGCACGCCGTAACATACTTTTCTCGAAGCCATTCACGACATTTTCAACCCCCTGGATTTTATTTGCTTATGACGCTAGAAGCCTGAATTTTCAGTGACCAAAAGGGCGTCCTACACATTAGGTATATTCCAAATTACATTCAATTATAACTTGTAGTTAAAGATTTATTGCAAGTCAAAGTTCCTTTTTTTTGTCAGTCACTCACTCACCGATCATAGAAATTCTAAGGTACTTCCAGCAGATTTACAAGGTTGAAATTTTGAACCCTATTAGTGTTTAGTCTGTAAAGCACCAGAGAACTTAAACATTCTGCAAATTCAGTCTAGTATTCCAGATATTAAAAATATGAAGATGTGTTATATTAATACGGTCACTATAACGGTCACAATAACATGTTCCTAGTTAACGAATTCGACGAACATTTATGAATGACAAAGGTGTTGGATAGATGCTCACATGGATAGGTACTACTGAATAAATTAACCGTCACAATAACATGTTGTTAGTTTGGTGAACATTTATGAATGACAAAGGTGTGGGGTAGATCCTTCCCTGGATAGGTACTACTGAATAAATTAACCGACTTGGTTATTATATCTCACAACTTTTTGTGGTAGAAATGGTTGCGAGACTTGGCAATCTTTTTACATGTTATGTTTTTTATGGGATATACTTTTAGAGATAAAAGTGCACGCTTCCGAAGCCATAATCGATTCACCTCGTACAAAAACGCAGTTATTATGATGATGACCTAGTTAAGCTTCCTAAGCAGCGACCGGCACATCCAGATAACTACTTTAGTTGTTTATTTAATCAACGAGTAGCTAGCTCACTGGGGCAGTTACACTTTAAATAGGCTCGCAAATGACCTGAGACGACATTCGCTGTACCACTTGAAGGACGTTTTCGTTTAACACAGACAGAGAAAAATGTGACCGATTATGTTAATTAATAGAAAGTGTCTTCAAAATTAACATAAATGAACAGCAATTTGCATTGGTTATACAATTTTACAAGTTATAGCACGACAAAATGTTACATTGACTTAGTGTCAAATATCTTTACGCTTCGTTGGCAAACTAATGGTATAAAGTTAGGTATGCATCAGAAATGAAAGGTGCCGTATATGCAGGCAAAGAGCGGGTTACTGAATTGAATGCCAGTGCTATTCGGGTGTGCCGAATCACAACAACGCAATTTATTGAGACAATGAAACAATCGGCCAATATAAGCACTTAGGTAGTAAGACTGGCTTGGATGTAACTCACTCATTCATGTGTTATACTTATTACAAGCCTTTTTTGTCATTTTAAAAGATTTAGATGGACGTGACCTCTAAATGCACTGTCTAAAATAATATTCGTATATTTACATTTTAGTCCGCCTGATACCTTCATGTTTGGTAGCATGCCTTGTTATTATTCAAGCACAAGGATTTCACGCGACCAGAGGTCCTCGCAAGTATGACGCTATTTAAATGCCGTAGAATAACTCAAGCGTGCGTATTAATGTAGCAGCGTTAATAAAACATCCTACATGATCAAGCATTGAAGGTAAAATTACACTTATATTTAAAGAAAAACATCGCTTGTAGGAGCTTCTAACCTAAGAGCAGTGATTGGTAAATCTATACATGAATAATAATGATTTTAAGGAAATGAGTCCAGGTACTGTTTTAATGAACTATTGTTTTGATTGGTCGCTTTGTACCGATTTTGATTTCTATAAATGGAATGGCTCTGCTCAGGCCTTGTAACCGGAAAGAAACCGATATTTATTTAGATTATACCGATTAATTATTTAGGTTACGTTCGGACGAATTGATTTGGGAACTTTATTTTGAAGCGCTCTCTAACCGGCTACTCCGTGTTCGGATACGCGATGAATGACCGCTGTCGCGCCGATACGACAGTCAACCATATGAAAAATTGAATCTAATACCATAGCTCTAAGCGAGCGGTTATTCACCCTAGACTCCGCTCACACGGAGGAACCGCTCTCTAACCAATTAATGGATTTCGCTCCCTGTTTTGCTTTCCGAGATATTAACCGGTTAGAGCGATGTCTTTGCGAACGTAACCTTTATTATGGGTTGGGCTCTCAGAGTGTGACTCTAACCGGTACGGAAAATAAACCGGGTTACAAGCCCTGGCTCTGCTATATATACTACTACTATAAAAGAAAAGATTTTTTTTATTTTTATTGTATCGGTCTTGCAATATAACGCGACAACAAGACAAACGTCGTCGAATCATTCAACGCCACAATGGTGGACAAAGTGGAGCAGTTAGACATTAATCATTAACAACGCAGGCATTGACTGACTCGGGAAATGTGTGATGAATACGTCGCCAATTGAGCACGATAATTTAAAAGAACGTAGAAATATTAAATCATTATTATCGACGGTTAACCTTTTTGCTGTTCGTCAATATTCCTGAGAGTTTTTATATTTAAACATCTAACTTGTACCTTTAGCTCTATTATAATGTGTTTCCTCGACCCCATAATACGTTAAATGGTGCGGTGACTGCGGTTTCTGTAAAGTAAATGACGCAGAGAACCAGTGACATACAAGCAAAAACGGCTACATTTTGTATACAAATTCCATACAGGCAACACACTTTTACCTTAGCTCTTATTTATTGCATACCGTGAATCACGCCGCAGTTATATACCCCATCATATTCTAACTTAATAATCATAGTAATATTATAAAGTTAGACAGTTAGTTTTGTGATAGTGATGGCAGGAAAACGGGTAGATACCTGCCATTTCTATATCGAAGCACTCTTTCCGAGGGATATTCTTAGGACTAGGACTTACTCCGCAGTGACTTAAAGTGTGTCTTGACATCTAACGAGTGCACGCCCAGGGATATTGATATTATTGATACAACCTACTTGTATAGATTTCAGAACTGATTAATAGGGAGGTGAACTCAAAATGTGAGACAGTTAATCTGTGTTTTATGTGTTAGTGTAGTGATACCGATAAATTAAGTTTTTTTTTTTAATAGCGATGTTGCGGGAAAACGTTAGTTCGAATGTAAAACCAAACGGATAATTATTTGTAATATAAATCATATTTTACGTGCAAAAGATATAAAACTAACGCTATAAAAAATATTATAAGTAAGACACTTAGTGAAAACACGACATTGGGATCGCAACTATTTTTCCTTGCGAACTGATTTCAAAACACTTTTGTCCATAGAACATGGTGACTCAATGGGAGATTAAGGACAAGACGTGTTTGATCACCGGGGGTGCCTCCGGAATTGGAGCACTATAAATAAATAATAAATAAATAAATATCAGGGACCATCTTACACAAATCGACCTAGTCCCAAACTAAGCAAAGCTTGTACTATGGGTACTAGGCGACTATGCGTGGAATCATTCTTGAGAGATGGAGCAAAGGGTAAACTTTCACTTACTATTTCACTTATCACTTAACATCGATCGGTAACTGTTGCTAAAAACATAAGGCATGAAATAGTCAGCTATTCCAAAGGAGTACCATCCATACAGTCTACCGCGAATTGCACGATGTTATCACATGGTAGATAATTGAATCTATAGACGTGGCAATATTTTTTTACAGTTCGTAGCTATTTTGGATATAGACGAAGACAAGGCTAAAGCACTGGTAAAAAAGCTGCATGAAATATACCCTCGCAAGACACTGTTCGTAAAATGTGACGTCGGTGATGAAAGGAGCGTTACAACGGCATTTAACGCTTTTGTAGGCCAAGTTAAACACCTAGACATTATCATCAACAACGCTGGAATACTGAACGACTCCAAAGACGTCTGGAGATACTCCTGCGATGTCAACTGGGTGTGTATTTCGTGCAATATTGTATTTTGCGATATAATGCTCACGTCACGTCAATTTCTTAGCCATATCGTAAACCAAAGCCATTGTAAGTAGGTACATATGTCATTAAAAGCAGATAAGCAGTTTCATGCGAATATCTCTATGTTCCTAGCTATTGGCCCTCGTAGTGTAGGGGTCCGCTTTCCGATTTTGTCTCCTCCACATCGCTCTGTTCTCGGCATCGTTTTCGGATGCAATGCCGATCTACAGCGCGAATAAAGCTGCTGTCCTCCATTTAAGCAGATGTATTACAGTAAGAACAACTGCACATTTTAAATATTAATGAATCAAATTTTAACTGTCATCCCTAACTCCATATTATTCATTGCAGCAAGAACCGTTTCATTATATAACAGGTGTTAGAGTAATGACAATCTGCTACAGCATGACCGACACATCAATAATTCAAAGAGTATCAGAACGTGTGGTCGATCCTATACACGCCCCGTCTCTTGAGGACGATTTGAACAGTAGCCGGTCGCAAAGGTAAAAATTGGGACATAGTAGTTAATAAGATGAGGAAATACTACACGAGACGCATAGGCGGCGTACTTGGCTAGCAATGTACGCGGACTCGGGCTGATTTGGTGTTGAAATACTAGACTAGAGATAACCTGAAATACTAGATTCCAGAAATGTTAACTTTGCACGCCGGAATCTGCAGCAGCGGCTTGTGTGGCTATGTTCAAAAGCGGGGAAAACGATTCCGTGTGGTTATCGCAAAACGACACCCCAGCCGAGGACGTCACCCCGACAGTAGCCAAAGCCTATGACCTTGGCATCTACAGTTAACATAGTAAAAAACATTACTAAAACTGAATAAATTTAATTTTTCATGTACCTACGACTTTAATGACTGTTATTAATAACTCAAGTCTGGCCTCAGAACGGCGCGCCAGCCCAAGACATAACGTCGACCTGTACTTTTGTAAGCTGTTAACACCTGTTCCAAGATACGTACTTTTGTTCTACAAATACGTTCGATTTGGCTATATGTTTACATTAAAAAGCTTTTCTTGCTATTGGATTCACTTCAGTGAATCCCCAGGTGACCCCATGCACATCCTTACTTAAATCATCCTTACAATGTTTTTCTTGTCCATTAGACACGTCTTAAGGCTTTCTTTTCTTTAAACAAAATACGTTGCCCGTTGTCAATTAATCAAATCAAATTATATTTGCAAGAATACGATTACAAGATCTTAATGCTACCTACATACGAATTCAACCTGCATGCAGGTGTGCAAATTATTAATGTCACTAAGTTTATGTCGCAATTATTAACATTTTCAAAATATAATATACTGAATACTTTAATGTCACATATATTTCTAATTTAATGGCAAATTATTATATAGAAAATAATACACATATTGTAGCAACTCTTCTTTTACGTGGACGTGTGACAAGGAGGCTGATATAACAGGAGGCGGACGTGTGACAAGGAGACTAATGAACCCTTTGATGTCTTTTATTGGTATCCCAACGATCGATTGAAGAAATTCTGCTCTTACCTTGCCTTAAGTAAGTTAAGCGTGTGAGCGTGCATAAGATAATCCTTATGGGATTACTACATATGCCGTATGCTACATAGGACTCGTGGCACCTACGACATTGACGAATTTGCCTACACGTCGCACGGTATACCGGACAGCTCAATTAGCCGCAATCGCTCCCTAATCGAATGATCCCGCTTGCGTCTGCGTGCCGTTGCCGCTAAAAATATAACGCGACAATACGGGTATAATTTCCTCAAGTCCGTACAAGGAAAATTATTTAGAAATATTTTGTTATGTTTTAAAAATATCTAATTACGTTATTGGATAAATATGGAAATACGCGTGGCAAGACCACCATATATGACCATATGAAAATTGTGCATTTGTTTAGAATATCGCACTCAAAGATTCCTAAAGTATCGTCCCTACACTAAATGAAGTCTATCTGTTACTGGACAAACGTTAAAAAAAAATCCCAATACCAGTATTTATCAAAAGCATACGCGGACAGTGTTTCTTTTATAATTTAAATTGAAGAACGGCTGTCCTTCCATTTCATCGACAATCGTTTACAAATAAACAAACAGTCACAATTAATAACTTACATGGCTATTATTAATACGGGAAATGACCTGGAGTGCCGTGACTTGAGGTTACGGCACTCCAGATATTATGATATGTCGACGAAATGAAGTATAAACATTTGTCGATAAAACAAGGTACAACTTGAAGAGTGTCATATTCTTGCAGGCCAAATATTATTAGTAATTAATATACATTCGTGTTAATTAACCAATTAACTAATGAGGAAGTAGAACGCTTGAAGCTGTTTACATTAATGAATAGAAGATTTGTGTCGAATTGACCACCAGGAAATAGTGAACAGAATTTGTTCACAAATGATTTGCCGCAATCAATAACTATTTTTGTAGACTTGAGATTTTAAAAACTGCAAGATGTGACATACAAGGGATTGCCAGGCTAGCGCATCTCCGCGACTTCGCTTGTCGTGGGTGGGACATAACATCACCCGTTTTTCTCGCACTGAAAATAAAGAGACAGACAACCTTTGTAGGGCGAAAACAGTCGCGTATTACAGTTGTGCTACCGGTGCTTGTCTCCATTTCCAATAAATTAAAAAAAAAACATGCGACACCATCCCTGTCCGTCTTTCAAGTTAACTTAAGGCAATGTTCCTGTGAGCTTATATTTTACGCGCAATAGTCCTATTGTCGGCTGTTGTGACAAGTGACTGCTCATAACTTGCGACTAAATATGATTTATAATAAGGTAATAAACCCCTATGTTATGTATGAGCTCACTTTCCTATTGGTCGAGGGCGAGTAACCATAACGATCCCCAAACCTAGACAAGGTCAAGATCAGATGAGCTTCAGCAGAGATTGTGTCTCAAGGCAAACTTGCGACTATCACAGTGATTTCTACTATAGCATTCGTGTAGCTTTTTGTTTTTGTTGGCCTGCACGAGCACATTGACATACGCTGATACCTACTGTCTGTGAACTGAGAGAGAATCTGATACCCTACCCTCGTCTCGATTCTTCTGTTCGTTCTTACATGGTAGGTTTGGTTAGGTGCTTGTCAAGTCAAAACACTATAGAAAAACCAAAAGAAATTTAAAAGATTACGTTTGACAGATTAGCATAACTAATATGCGGAGTACACGCGAACGCAAGTAATCCGCTATCGCCTCTAATAGCCGTTGCATACTTTTTATGAACTTGGTTAATTTTATTCGCCTCGACGTTTTCTCCGCACGCATGATATGTTATTATACTTACTATGGACCATATCGCTCTGATACATATCGAACTGGAGCGGCCCGTTGTGTTAATGCAGTTTTTTGCACTATTGGCTTGTGGTATATAGGTATTATATTTGAATTTTAGATTCGTTCGCCTACTCGGGTTTTAAGAACTCGCACCAAATAGGTAACAACTTTGCAGCCTTGCATAACAAATAACTATTGCTGTAATTAATACTATTATGAACTATGGTAGCTATTAAAATGAAGAGAGGGCTACCGCCGCTGGTTTAGGTTCGTCAATCCAGTCCCGGGTGCGGTAAGCATGTACCTAGGATAATGCTTACTTTAATACAATATCAAAACTAACCAATAACCATACAAGAATTTAAGTGGGTGATTACACAGTTAAGTCTCACACCATCTAACTCAAGGAATGAGTTTCGGCTTATTACTAAACCAGAGATAAGATTAGATAGAAGTATAGACATAAAACTCAAAGCAAAGCAAACAGTGTGCGAAACGAAATTGCAACATGACAGGGATAACGAAAGAAGCAGAAATACAAAACATAACCTTATTGGAACCCAAAATAGAGTCTCCGCTAAAAAGCATCGAAGTTCCTATTGAATTCACCCTAACCTGGAAATAATCAAACTGAACATGATATGCGTAATGAATAGACTGCTAACATATAGAAAACTTATCCTGTGAGAAAATAAATGCGGCATTGTCATGGCGTGACAGGTTCTGATAATGTTTCGCCGAAGTTGTGGAAGAGTTGAAACGATGGGAAGTGGTCATTAGTCATTACTCGGGAATTTTAAACAACCAGAATGCTTTTAGTGAAGAAAACCCAGTGATGTCAACTGTGAAGGTAGCGTCCTAGTATCATCAATCAAATTTTTTTAATCTTTTGAGATAGGTAGGTTAGGTTTTGATATAGTTCAAAGTTGATTTCATCCGCTTCAGTAGCCGCTTTCATTTGAATGACTGACACTCAGCGTGCTTTGTTTGTGCTAATGCTTTATTTTATCTGTATAATTAGGTAAACAAACTTCTAACCTCAAGGCACACGTCACGTACTGTTAAATTAGAGCAGCCCAAACCAAGATAACATTGTAGATATCGGGATGAATCCATAGACTGCGTGGCGGGTACATGTGTGATACTAGTAGGAATCTATCGACAAAAGGACTGTCCTGCCGGTCTAACACAACTCTCCGCGACTATGCTTGTCGACATAGCATCACCCGTCTTTCTCGCATTGTATTGAAAGGAAAGAGACAGACAATCTTTGTCGCGCGACATAGAGTCGCGTATCAGAGTTGTGCTAGAGGTGCTGGTCGGAACTCTTTAGCCAGTCCTGCGGTTAGCCAAATTAGTTCAATAGATTTGTACGAAACAATTTAGAGACTCAATTAACTTTTTTATATACCTAGTTGCCATGGTTACCTCTCCTGAGTCACTCTTTAAAAGTACGATTTTAAACGATATTAAAGGCAACAAAAAATGTTTACTAGGCAATATGTTAATTTTTCAAAGGCCCATCTCGTAAGTCCAGTATATTAATACTCTAGATTGTTAGCATTTTTCTAAGGCCACTATTGTCTCCAGAGTTACGGGACAGAATACTAACAAGAGACAGACCCACCCTAGAACATCTTTTTAGTGGCAAGACAACAGTCTGGGAGCGAATTTTATTCTATAAAATAAGGAATCAAAAGTGCCTGAAGTTGATATCTAATCAGCAGTTTACATTGACAATCCAAATATAATTAGAGCCGGACTCACGTTATCGAGGTCCGCACTTGGGAAGTGTACTGGAGCAATACGTATCCGTATTACGAACAATAATGTAGGTACAGTTGGCCAAGAAATTGGTCTATCACTTTGACCCCTAGTACAGATGAGATAAGTGATACACTTGAGTCGAAAAGTGGTAGAACTATTTCTTGGCCGACGGCATAATTATCAAAACGTAACTCACACAGCCACTCGCAGAGCTGCAAATGCCGACTAATTAAAATTTTACCTTATTTGTAAATATATTAGAGCGAAATGTAGTAGGAAAGGTAAGTATCGGTAAAACTTTAAGCCCGTCCCACAAGGAGCTATACATTATAGCAACGTATGATATATTTTTCAAAGTCAAATACTTATCGTTTACCGTCTTAAGCTGGAAACTTAAGAGAAACTATTACATGTTCAATATTTTACGGCGACACCCTGCTTTAGTTTAATTGACGTAATGTACTATTTATTTCTAACCTTAAGCCCAAGTCTCTGATCCGTTCACGTGATAAAGGATGTTACCATCACGTTTACATATCGACAATAGTATTAGCAGTCTAAAAGAACAGGGCATTAAGGATCCGATCTTTATAAGTTTTTACGACCTTCTTTCTTCGAGCTGTAAGTAGTACGTGTAGTCTATATCCGGCGATGCATAATGTAAATGAGCGAACGTGGTACCAATATGGCACATATAATCATAATATTCATAATCGTGTAATGGATCGTTTAGTATTCAAAGGCAGGTCCTGGCACAACTCTAACAAGTTTCGTCGTTCATATGGATTTAAAAGGGAATGCTAATGCAACAAACTCAATGTCGTTGGGGTTATGACGAATACGTAGGGGTAGTAGTCCCCTTACAATGTTAACCTACGATAAAAAACCCCCAGTATATTAAACGCAAAAAACTGTGTGTATTCAAGTGGTTGTAACTAAAGGCTGTGGTGTACCTATTTAATCCTAACTAGGTATATTATAAACATGAAAGTATGTATGTACGTTCTGCTTAATTTCAAAAACTACTGGACGTTTTTTTATGAAACTTTCCAGTTATGTACCTTATATATCAGAATAGGACATAGGCTATAATTTATGTCAAATTCCCTTTTAGGGACGAAAAAGGGGGTGAAACTTTGTAAGCTATAAATTGCATCTCTACGCGGACGAAGTCGCGGCAACAGCTAGTATTCTTATAAATCCAAGATTTTGATCACAAACTAATTCTTTCTTGAGTGCCCGTATCACTATTTCAAGCATGTTTGATAAGAATTACATACCTGCCTAATATCAACCTACTTATTACTTTAATGAAGTTAAACTGCGATGATAAAAAACTATCACAATTGCTTTTATCCAAATTATACTTTAATCAAACAACAATCATTAATTGATGTTATTTTGTTGAAACAACTCTTATTTCAACTAGATACTATTTTCATAATGCTACTAAAGCCAAACCGGATCATTGAAATTGTACTAGATAATTTAAATGCTAATAGAACTGAATTAAATTGACACAATCAGTACCAATTCATTTCATTGGTCAAATTGTTTTTCCAATTAAATTCTCACTAGAACATGAAACTAATACAAGGATGGCTTTGGCTTGTTTTGGCAGATTGAGGTGTTGGGTGCAGGGGCAGAGACCGTTTTCGGTACGGTATAAACGGTATGGTAGCGGTATTGGATATCAATACCGTTCGTTATAAAGGTAAAAGTATACCGGTTGAAATACATAAGTGCACTTAAACCTTTATTAAAACAGTGGTCAACCGGTATTATATCAGTACCGAAAAATTCATATGATAACTTTTACGACGTAGGTACTTAGGGCGGCGCGCGCGGCCATGAAGCCGCCAAAATACCTATTGAGCGGAGGAGTTTTATGCGGGTGACCAACCTGTAACCTTTATGAAAACGGTTCGGGTATCGATAAAAATATTTTTGCTCTATCGAAACCTAACCGAAACGAAACGGTATGACGACATACTATTTTAAACACTAGGTACCTTTATTTTCCGGATAGGCAGTCCCTGTTTGGGTGGTGGATAGATGGTGGGTATTTTTTAACTGTGATTTTGGTGTGTAATAGTTCCAGATAACAAGTTTCACCATCTGTGACAAAGAGTGCACAAAAACTTGATGGATTGCGCTACATTGGATTCACATTTTTTAACTTGTATCTCTTTAGTTTCATGTTCATATCATAAATTATGTACGTAAGTAACCACTTTTAGTCAGAGATGTGTATTTGATTAAGTGAGATTATGTAATGCTTATGTTAAATTTAAATAAGAGAAAAGGTGGCAACTATTGGAATCAGATTAAAATGCTGATTAAAATTGCAAATCTCAATTTTATGTAACATGTTACTTTCATTTTTATAGCTATATTGAAAATGCATATTATTATTTAAGTAATATTATTGAACAGCTTATTTACAGAATTGCCACTTTTTGTCACTAGTGTAGTTTTCACCAACATTCTTATTCCAATAATAAATCATTAATTACCTGCGAGTAAATTCATTTTACTTTTCACCGATATTAAACCTAAGGATAAAATCTCTACATATATTAGAGTAAAATCTTATACGGCCGATTTCGGTTGAGTAACTGTTAGTTGTAGATTAGTATTGTCACTGTCACTGTTAAGTAAATTCCATATTAATTCCCAATTGATTGGTCACCCGAACTAATGTAAAAAAAACGGCCAAGTGCGAGTCGGACTCGCGTACCGAGAGTTCCGTACAAATTTTCACTTACTCTAACTTTATTACCCGGTACCAGTTGATTTAAGTTTGCACCTGATATCTATGCCATTGCATACAAATGAGGTGCAAACTTAGCGCAACCGGGCTGGACAAATAGGTTTTATGCAAATAAAAAAATTAGCTAGTTAGAGACATGGCTATAATTTTCGTGTAATATTTATGTTTATTTATACAAATTGTGAAAATTTCAAAATTTTCGTTTGGTAAACTTCGGAGATAAAATGGGGGGAATGGTGGGTGGAATGGGGGGATGCTGGGAATGGATTTTTTTTTAATTTTCCTTAATAAAACAAAATATAATCATACAATATAAAAATGTTCAAAAATGTGCAGGTCAAGCCCTTTCATATGATACCCTACTTGACCCAGTAGCTAGACTTTTAGCTTTTGCCCCCCTCATATTCGTAATTTTTTTAGAAAATAAAAACACATTTTAAATTATTTCCTGTGCAATACATGCTTATAAATATTGCAAATTTCAAATAGATAGCGTAAGTAGTTTTTAAGATAAGGCGCTCTAATAGTCAGACAGACAGACAGACATAGTCACACCACAATATTGACACTGAATTTCAACTGATTCCAATGCATGCTTGTGGAAGTCGTCGCAAAAAAAAACTGATAAACTTGATTTTTTTAAAGGCTAGCCTTTAAAAATGTTTGCTACTTTGCGCCGCCCAGAATTAAGCCAGGATTTTTTAAGAACATCCTTCACAATATTCAGGCTGAATATGAATCCATTCTAAGCATGCTTCCTTATTTACTACAAGTGCCATACTAAAACACACATAACAGAGTTTTTGTTAAAAATAGTGTGAACACTGCAGATACAATATTAAAGATGACTTATCCGTCGAAACAGCCACATCCTCTCACATGATAAAGCAGGATATGATACATTTTCATAATCAAAATTGACATTACATGCTATTTTAGTCACATTACGATTTAAAGCTAAACCTGATATTTGTCACCGTTACAGCAAATTTGTAATAACAAATGTGTTAGATTTGCTTTACCGAATGTTAGAGCAGTGGATTCTACTATATCGCTCAATGGTGAATGTTTAGAAATGGTGGATAGGGCATTATTCTCAGGTATAACACTGGACAAGAACTTGCAATGGAGTCCCCATTTAGCAGTACTTGCAGGTAAATTAAGTTCAGCAGCTTATGCTATTAGAAAAATTAGACAATTGACCAACAATGTTGATACTGCTCGCTAGTATATCATAGTTCTCTTCATAGTATCATGTCATACGGTATTCTGGTTTGGGGCAAAGCAGCTGACATATAGACTATATTTGTGTTACAAAAAAGAGCGATTTGTTCTATATATAACTTGAACTCCCGTGACTCCTTAAGAGAACTTTTTAAAGACATCAACATATTAACCGTAGCGTATATTTATGAGAATATTATTTATGTTATTAAGAACCTACAGTCTTTTACTAAGAATTCAGATATCCACAATGTTAATACTAGAAATAAAAACAAAATCGCTATTAGAAAGTTCCGCGTTCGTAAAGTAGCCAAATCATTTGTAGGCCAATGTATACATTTTTATAATAAGCTACCAGATGATGCTTTGAAATTATCGTTTCCAGCTCTCAAAAAGTACTTAAAAGAGTCCCTAATGGCAAAGGCTTATTATAGGGTAGAGGACTATTTAACAGACAAAAATGCATGGCCCAAAACAGAAACCAAATAATTTACTTTTACCGGGACAGGGTTCTTATAAGGTGGCATATCAAACATATGTAAGTTGTTTTAAATAAAAATCACTATTTTGCTTTTTTATATTCTAGATTTTTTTTACTTTTATAAGTTTTGATATGTTTCCTTGAAGAACTACACATTGAGTTTATACTCAAAACATATATTTAGGTTAGGCTAAGCACGAATATTGTAATAGATATAAGAGTTATTTCGAAAAAATGACTGACTGTTGAGTTTTTTTCGGCTTTCTTCTCTTCAGTGGTCTCCTCTTGGGAAACGCCGTAGAGTCAGACTTGTAAAAGTGCCCTTGTGGCCTACTTACAGAATAAAGATCATTATTTCATTATTAAAAAAGAGCGATTTGTTCTATATATAACCTGAATTCCCGTGACTCCTTAAGAGAACTTTTTAAAGACATCAACTTATTAACCGTAGCGTCCCAATATATTTATGAGAATATTATTTATGTTATTAAGAACCTAGACTTTTACTAAGAATTCAGATATCCACATTTTTAATACAAGAAATAAAAACAAAATCGCTATTAGAAAGTTCCGCGTTCGTAAAGTAGCCAAATCATTTGTAGGCCGATGTATACATTTTTATAATAAGCTACCAGATGATGCTTTAAAATTATCGTTTCTAGCTCTCAAAAAGTACTTAAAAGAGTCCCTAATGGCAAAGGCTTATTATAGGGTAGAGGACTATTTAACAGACAAAAATGCATGGCCCAAAACAGAAACCAAATAATTTACTTTTACCGGGACAGGTTCTTATAAGGTGGTATATCAAACGTATGTAAGTTGTTTTAAATAAAAAAACACTATTTTGCTTTTTTATATATTTTTTTTTTTACATTTGTAAGTTTTGATATGTTTCCTTGAAGAACTACGCATTGAGTTTATATACTCAAAACATATATTTAGGATAGGCTAAGTACAAATATTGTAATAGATATAAGAGTTATTTTGAAAAAATGACTGACTGTTGAGTTTGTTTCGGCTTTCTTCTCTTCAGTGGGCTCCTCTTAGGAAACGCCGTAGAGTCAGACTTGAAAAAGTGCCCTTGTGGCCTACTTACAGAATAAAGATCATTATTTCATTATTTCAATATAAATGCCAAGAATCTGGATTCTGATGGATCTGATTTTTTAAAACCTACATAACAAATGTCACAAGGCATTAGGCCCTGCTAATATTAAATGAAGCACAAGTAGCCTGCGCTAGCGCTGTGATAATACCCCTATGTTGCAGCATCATGCTGACTGGTGGCCTTTTGTTGCAGACATGGTAGCACCATTATGTTGTATTCCTTATATTAAGTGTTATTGTCAATCTAGATTAAGATAATTTTGCTTTCATTATTTCTTTAAGCTTTCTTCTTGTAATGGTGTTATCTTTTTGCTGCAATAAATTTGTTTTCTTTCTTTCTAATTATATTAAAACACAAGATGTATGTGTGGCTTTACTAGCATCACTCAGAATTGAGTAGCCCATACAACTTCCCCCCTGAATGTTTTGACGGTTGACACATAAACAATGATAGTGAAATAACTCAACTGGATTTGATTTTTGCAGTCAACTTCGGTCTTGCATCGTCGCAATCATAAAGGTGTTTTGTACTGGAGATTTCATTACAACTTTTTTACACGAAAGTGGAAATTTCTCAAAACCTAAGCCAAATTCCGCGTACATTATGAGGAATTTTGAACTCTAGACATGATCAGGAATAAGCAATTTTTCCCCTTCCTCATGGGCACATTGTATAGATAGGATACATGAATAAAATAAATACAGTAAGAGACAATGAAGGCTTGTCAAATGAGAAGTATACAATTTGGCTAGAATTATAAACATTGAGCCCTCCTAAGGAGTCCTTAGATAGCATAGCATATCCTGTGGTAAAAAAATAATGTCTATTTAGACATACATTAGGATTTACATATTATAGTACGAAGATTGTTTAGAATTAGTTGGCATGTTGTAAATTCTATGTTTACGTATACCACGTACTTTATGCCACTGAACAACAATTCCCATAACATAGTGTATGTAGTATGTACTAAAGATTAGGCTGATAAAAACAATAAAAGCAATTATTAAGGTTCACTGATGATCTTGTAGTCAACTCAGTGCCTAAGATAAAGAATGACTAAATGAATGAATACATCGTCTAAAGGCGTGGTGACAATTTACCAATGATAAACCTACACACATCATAACGCCCATTTTGCCGAGTACGTTAATTCGCTCAATAAAATACACGCCGGCCTTTCAACAAGACTGATAAGGATCCATAATTGAAGTATATTCTAAAGAGCCAAAGTGACTATGACGAAGAAGTGAAAATATCCTTTAAGGCCCGAAATATTGAAAGAAGTACTCACCCTTTCCACTCAAGGAAGTCAATAATTACTTGGCGCAAAGTGCGCAAATGTCACTAATACACCAATGATCCACCGACAAACAAACACAAAACACTGTGATCTAAACACTTTTTATACGAACGCCAGATATTTCAGCAATTTTTTACACTAAAACCGCCGCCTAACCGTGCCACAAAACGAAAATGGCAGCGTCGAATTAAAAAAAACATAGGTAGTTCCAAAACCTGCCACTATAGCGCCAGCTGACATATATGTGAAACTACAAAAAATCACTGGTTTTCATTTACGCGGCCTATTCATATCATAATTTTCATAATGTTTTACATGTATTTAATTATGTTAACATTTTGAATCAAGCTCCATGCCACAAGAAAACCTACAACCGTCGGTGTAATATTATGCCTTTCTCCATAATATCCATGACTACTCTAAATCCCCCCCTCTTTTATTTAGGTTATTTATTTCGTTCCTCTTGTTGTAGTCTCTCAAGTTTAGTCCTTATATTAAAGTATTTAAATAACAACTTGTATGTTTACTAAAGTGAATAACTAAAGTGCAATAAATATTCTTTGATGAATGATGTTTTCCTCCTTAAAAAACATTCAGCATACACGAATTTAGACTGGACGATCTGTTTTTTCCAGTTAAAGGTTCTATTTTTGTACTCGTTGAAGTAGGAGTAATTTATTGAAATATTGAGTTGTATATAAATGTGAATGAAAATCAATAGTATTATAAATGACTTATAGGTGACCTACGATGTTTGTGGAAGAAAAATACGATTTTAAACAGTCATATTTGACTTCCTGTACGTTCAGAAACGTTACCGAATAGTAACTTCTACGCTAAGCTACTCTGCGCCGTGGTATTCAATAATAATTTGAATTTGAACAGGTCGGGGGAAAATATGACAGTGAATATTGTTTGGCAGTAAATTAATTATATTATGGGGCTATTTTATTTTTATTAACTATATTAAACATTTACCTTGCTTTGGTTTTCAATAGTATCTGAACGATCCTCAAGTATTTTAGTGCATGTTATAGTGTATGTTGTGAAGTTGTGACAGTAACGTAGTGATTGTAGTCATTATATTCTCTTTGGTGACAGTGTAGTGTATATCAAATCAATCATATTTTACTTGTTTTTCGGTGTGCGATCTCATAAGAAAATGAGCACATCCAGAGTAACTAAGAAAAACGTTGTCGAAAACATGGACGATGATAGCATGGACGCTGCACCGGTAATAATTTAAACTTCTTACAATGGGTAATCCCTAGATGAATCATAAATTCATATTTTTCTTGTGCTATAAAATTTATCTAAACTTAAAATTTGTTAAACAGGAGAGTGCTGATGTTGTTTGCTGGCGTAATCGGACTTGTCAGACTAGGGACGCGAGATGGCTTTCCCTTGACAAAATCTACGAAAAATTCCACCGTCCAAATTTCTACGACATCGGCAACACATATATCAACGACGTACTAGATTACACATTCGCGGCAAAAGTGGAAAACGTCGGCTCAATATTTCTACTGCATTTATTTGTAGGCAATACTCATGAAGGATCTTTTAAAATAGCTGTAAATGAAGGTAATGATATAAAACTAGATCGAAAAAATGGAAAGGCTTTTCTGTCATCTATTTCCAAAGAACATAAGTTTGACAATGCATCTGAAGGGACTGTGCACTATATAACCACTTACAGTTTTGCAGAACAAGATGTTGAGCTACTGAAGGAGAAGAGATTATACATTGCAATGTCTTACTTGGAGAGCAAGGGGATCAACCAAGAAATAATTGATGATGTAAAAGCCAGTCATGATTTTGGTGCCATACTGTCGGAATCAATTGGTTGTGATTTCACTATAAAATCACTGGATGGTGAAACATTTAAAGTTCACAAAGCAATGCTGGTAGTGCACAGTGAAGTATTCAAAGCTATGCTCAAAGAAGATACGGCAGAAAGCCAGAACAATTTTGTTGCTTTAGATATTTTGAAAGAGGACCTGACCTGCATTCTGGAATTTATCTATACTGGAACTGTGAAGGATTTGGAGAACTGCAATTGGTTTAATTTGCTGATGTATGCCGACAAATATGATCTTAAAGGTTTGCGAGAGTTATCTGAGCATGCTTTAGCTCAACAGTTGACCATAGACAATGTTCTAGAGGTGCTTGTTGTTGCAGATATGTCGAACTCTGAAGACTTAAAAACTGCAGCACTGAAATTTATAAAAAAGAATCCATCTGCGCTCCAAACTAGTACATTCAAAGAGATTAAAAATGTTAATTTGATGGGCGAACTGTGTAAAGCTTGTGCCTTTGCATTAAATTGAATGTGCCCATTATTATTTCAAAATGTTTTAATTAATCTGTGATTATTTATTGTCTGTGTAAGCAAAGCTAAACTAATATGTCATTAACAATTTTATTATTAATAAATAACTAGGCAATTGATTTTAAGTTAATTTTCTAATAAGAATATCAACATATCCAAAGAACTGTACTTATCATGAAGTGGGTATCCCTCCGGGCGAAAGGGCTAGGATAGTGGGATTTTAACATTATTGGAATTCAAGATAATGGTAAGGTTTTCAATTACTTATTTATTGTCATTATTATTTTCGTTTTGTAGTTAATATAAAGTCCAACCATGGATGTTATAAAAGTAATGAGTATGGTATGGCATGACATAATACACACATTTATACTATTATGAAATTGTACATGTTTAAAAAAGTGGTACAGGCTATTTACAGGCCACTGACACTGAATCAATTTTTTGTATATACACCGAGGGCCTGAATAACCCGAGAAACTTTAACCACGTATTTAGGATGGTATTACAATTAAAAAATGTTATATCAACATAGGATCAATTCTGTACGTAAATAAATTAATATTTTAGAACAAACTAAATCAATTAACTTTAGCATTACCTTGTGAACAAATCTTAGTTAAAAGAGTGAGTAAGAAAAACCAGTCCCTAGTAGAGAAACAGAGTAAGCGAACATGACACTTCACGAAACACTCCGATGTCAAACAATGCACGTTTACTAGTTACATACGATAGCTGCTGTCGGAGGCTCCAAAAAAAACCAAAAACTTTACAAACTATTTTCAATTAAAATAAAATTACATTAATTATAGCCTATAGGTGACAAATGCTCGAAGTATGAACAGAAAGTAAAATCTAATTAACTGCACTATTGAGGAGAGCGCGTGCCGTGCTGATGCGGCGCCTCGTGCCTTCGCAGTTGCTTTCCGAGGTTTCTGAGTCAGGCAGTTTGTGTGCTGAATCGGCGATCCTCCTTATGGTGCAATATCTAACTCCTCCATCCGTAAATCGGCAATTATTTTCCAACGTTTAGTGAAAAAATTGCCGGAATTTCATTCTTGGGAGGACAGATTTCAATCTTTTCAGGATCTTCGTGTTGTCTCTGGCTGCTTGGCTCTGGTTCCGGGACGCTTGTAGCTGCGTGGCTGCGTTTGTTGTATTGCTTTATGACGGCGATCGTGAGTGCACATGCACCTATTATGAATACATACAATGGTATGGTTGTATGATATAGGCTGATGGATTGCCCCGCGTCTATCTGAACAGGACTCTGGGAAATAAGCCTATTCTGTGCGTCATGTAATCCTTTCAGGTCTATAGTCTTTAGATTGATGTGGCTGGAGACTGCGGTTCGCTTCTCGAAGTCGTGTGTGATTTCGGCTTGCTTCAGGGGGTGTCCCTGTATTTCGTCCTTGTCGTTGGCAATAGAGAAGTGCGATGTCCGTCGGTAGCAGTTGAGTGGGATGGTGACGAGGTAGCTTCCGTGTAGTGAGGTATAATCTTCTCTATTACAAGATAGCTGTACTTTTGTTGGCTGAGGTAGTGAGATGACGTAGTGCTGATCATCGAGCTTCTCCATGGCTGGTTTTGAAAGTGATACCGTCGTCAACTGGCAGTTTGTTTGGGGGTCTTCATTTTTGATTAGCCGGTGTATGCAATCTGAAGAGGTATGGAGTTGGAGGCTGGTTCCTTTCTCGCAGATGTAGTGAAGACTAAACTTCGGGCATTCTGCCTCCATGTACACGAATGCATTCCCGTGTGTTGCTAAGAAGGGATATGGCGGGATAAGGGCGAGTTGGTTTTTATTAGGTACTATGGATAATTTGAATATGTCATATACTTTTGATGCAACTATGGGAAATTGAAATACGATAACTATCTGCTTATCAGTGTAATAGGATCCCGGGCGTATTATATCGTAATATTCTCGTAATTCTAAGTCTAAGATTCTATCCTGGCCGTATAAAGACTTTAACCTATCTAACATGTTTTTTAAGACACTAATTTCTATCATAGAATGGTGCGTACTAGAACTACGTATAAAAGCTAAACTATTCTCTACTCTTATAAGTTCCTGATTTGAATCTTCTACATTTTCGCTCAAGATTATTAAGAGCTGGGCTAGTTTTGCGTATTTAATTAAGCTACTTTCCCCTTAAGTCATTACTTTCTAGGATTATTTCTAGGGTGGAATTAATTTTCCACTAAGGTTTCCACTATATTGTCGTGACGACTTGCCCAATCTTTGCTTAGACTCACGGGACTATTGAGTTCTGAAACTATTTTATTCTGGTTAAGCTGTACATTTTTTAACAAGTTGTTATAGTAAATGGCATCTGTTTGGTCAAGATTTCCGCTAATACTTTTTATGATTGACCCAAGTCCGTCTACAAGGCCTCTTTTGGCTCGGGTTGGCTCTAGAGTTCTTAATTGGTTCGATACCTTTCCTAATTTATCTAAGAGATAGTTGATCTGGCTTTCATAAAGGAGGTACGTGTCATTAACTAATCTAGTTTTGTATGTCTGTAGCTGTCCAGAAGTTAAGCTAATTTTGTCTTCGATAACGCCAAGCTGTATGTACTGTAGGTAAGTGTGGTAATGGGTCGTAAGTCGCATTGGTCCAAGCTTGTAGGGTAGAAGTCCGGGTCCGTCGGCTAAGCTCTCAAGTCTTATCTCTGAGCCTTTCGTCAGAAGGGCCGTCAGCAGCAAAAGAATCCTGTAACAAGGTGTTTGTCTTAGGAGTGCGTTTCAGCCGCGATTTCGCTACTGGTCCGCGTTTCTTAGAGATACATATGTGTATAGGGAGATCTGCTAGAACTGTATCCTGGGTATAACGTGGGGCAGTTTTTTGTCGGCTCGCTAAAGGGTTCCTTATAAATACTTGCTGTTGTGGAGTGTATTCTACTTCGGGTTCTCGGTTTTTGTTCCTACTTTCTATTAGAGAGGTTCGGCTGGCAAGAGATGAGTTATTAATTATATTATAGACCTGTTGCATCTGTTCTTTATGGTTTTGAACGTATTGTTGTAATAAACGCTCGGTGATATCAATATCGAGCGGGGTCCTTGGGTCAAAGTGTCCTGTCAGTAGATCAAAAGGTCTGCATTTAGTGAAACTATGAATAGAACTGTTATAGGCTATAAGGGCATAGGGCATGAGATTTACAATGGGTTCATCTTTGTGTTTTAATTTTAGGATACGGAGGTGTTCAAGAAGGGTTGAATGAAAGCGTTCTACGAGTATAATACCGTTGTCATTTGGAGAATGAGCTAGGATTTTATGATGATTTATTTTATGGACTCGGGAAAATTCGGCAAATAGCTGGTTAGTAAATTCGGTACCGTTATCTGTAGTTATAGTAATAGGGACGCCGTGATGTGTGCAATATTGCAAAAGGGCTTGAATTACGGTAACCGCGGTGCCGTCACGCAGATGATACGCTTGGCCGTACTTCGTGAATACATCCATAAATGTAACGTACTTTTCGTTATGGACGTTAAAGAGGTCCATATGGACTGTTTCAAAAGGTTTGGTTGCTGAGGGTACAATATTAAATTTTGGTCTAATCGGGTTCCTATCATATTTGGCTTGGCCACAAGTGGTACATTCGTTAATAAATTTAGTAACCTGATCTTTCATTTTTGGCCAATAAAACTTCCTGGAGAGGGCTAGGTAGCACTCTGTAATGCCGCGGTGGTTATTTCTACCGTCATGGTAGTTACTAATTATCTCTTGTTGTCTAAGATAATCTTTGACATTTTCGAGTTCTAATTTAGCGAGCTTGAGGTTCATTGTGGAGCTTTGAACTTATTCTGGGTAATGGGGATGATCTTATACATGGCGAGTGGGGGCTGTATAAGGAGGCCTGTTTTAACCTTAGGATTAACATATTCTTTAAGGGCATTCACTAAGTCGGTTTCTAAGTTTGAATGGGATATTTGAACTGATATACGTGTATGAGTGTCAAACGGCTTGGTTACGGCTGGTTTTCTTTTCACGTCATCCACCATAGTAAGTATAATTGGCCTATGAAATCTGTTCAGTGGTTCATCAGTGATTGGAACTTCCAGTATGGCGTTCTCTTCGCTGATGTGAACAGTTTCGGTAGAAGAATCTCCTATAGTTCCGGGTATTTCTGTGGGGTTAGGTAGTATCGAACAAAGCTCGTCAGCTACTAGGGACTCAACTTCCTCGTTATGGATCTCTACTCTGGATAGGGCGTCCGCGTTGGTATTGAATTTCCCTTTCTTATATGCAACTGTATAGTCGTACTCACTGAGTTCTAATCTCCATCTTGTGGGACGTGAGTTAGGCTCCTTTATATTAACGACCCATTGCAGAGGTTTGTGATCTGTAACGATCTTGAATTTTCGTCCATAGAGATAAGGGCGGAAGTATTTGGTCGCCCAAACTATAGAGAGCAGCTCCCTCTCTATCGTGCTATAGTGAATTTCGCTCTCATTAAGAGTGCGGGAGGCGTAGCATATTGGTCGATCAGACCCTATGGGACCCTGGGATAGTACAGCGCCCAGAGCGACGTTGGAGGCGTCTGTCGTAAGAACGAATTCTTTGGAAAAGTCTGGGTATTGTAAGAGGGTATCTTCGTAAGAAGGGTTTTGCATTTTTCGAAACAATTGATGTAATCGGAGTTAAGAGATACCCTATTACCGTTCTTAAGGCACCTAGTGAGGGGCTTTGTTATGTGGGCGAAATCGGGAATGAATTTTCGGTAGTATCCGAGAAGGCCTAAAAATTGCTTAATTTCCCTTGGCGTTTTGGGTATGGGATACTTTTGAATTGCCAAGACCTTTTCAGGATTTGGCTTGATACCTTCATTGCTAATTATATGACCAAGGTAGGCAGTTTCAAGCTTCAGGAATTCAGATTTGTCCACCTGAATCTTGAAATTGGAGTCTCTTAATCTTTGGAAAACTCTCTCAAGGTTTACCATATGTTCTTGGAGGGATGTACTGAATACTATGATGTCGTCAAGGTAGACGAGGCAAATTTCGATTTGGAGACCTTTCAGGACGTTGTCCATGACCCGCTGAAATGTACTTGGTGAATTTTTCAAGCCCATGGGCATCCTGAGGTACTCAAAATGACCCTGTTCTACGTTAAAGGCTGTCTTAGGGATATCCTGGGGGTTCATTTCGACTTGATAAAATCCGCTGGCTAAATCCAGTGTAGTAAAGTAGTGACATTTTCCTAGTTTGTCGAGTACATCAGTAATGTCGGGATCGGGTATTTGTCGTCTATTGTCTTTCGTTTAATTTACGAAAGTCGACTACCAAACGCCATTTTTGTTTCCCTGAGGCATCCACCTTTTTGGGTACAACCCAAATGGGGGAACTCCAAGCGGAGTCTGAAGGTCGAATGATTCCCTGATCGAGCATTTTAGTTATTTGGTCTCTGACTTCCTGTCTATGCACCAAGGGGTAGCGGTAACTTTTGGTATAAACGGGTACTTCATCGGTAGTTCTTATTCGATGCTTGATTTTATTTGTGAAGGTGAGTGGTTCCTCTTCAATATAAAAAAAAACGTCTGCATAGCGGGAGCAAAGTAATTCTAAATTAGTTCGCTCTTCCTTATTTAAATGGTCGGTACGTAATCGCGATACTACGTAGCGTGCGCGCGTATTATTACAATGCTCCGTGCGCATGCACTCGATACTGTATAGGTCAGCTTGCGCTGGCTGGTCGAGTAAAAAGATTACGTCATTCGGAGATGGGTTTTCGACTCCTATATATCCGCGGTTATTTTTAACTATTGTAAAGCAGGGATGGATCATGCAATTACTAATTATTTGTTGTCTTACTAAAACTTCTCCGTCAGAGGTATTAATTGGCACTCTAATTATCTTAGACGTGCCGGCTGGGATCATTTCTTCGAAGTAGTTAACATTATTCGAGCTATACATGCGTATTGGGTTCCTCGAGGCTCGTGTCTGTAAGGTATTATTTTTTAGATCAATTTGAGCTTCCCATTTTGTTAATAAATCTAATCCTATAAGGCCATCAAAGTAGTCATGGAAACGATATATGAATAACTTGATATTGTTCGTATCGTTAAATTCCGGAAAACAAGGTAAGGTCACGGAATAGTAATTCCTAGTCACAGCGTGAACGTTGGTGACCTCAAACGGGTTATAGTTAAGCGGGTAATTTTAAAAATAACGCTCTACGGCCTCTGGGCTAATAAAAGATTGATTAGCGCCTGTATCTATAAGAATGAAAGAATTTAAGCGGGGGGTCACTAATCTGGATAAAAGGTAATTGCCTCTGGGATTGTAAATTTATTTCTATTGTGGCTTTTGAGACTGCTGGTCCGAGTGAAAATCCGACTCCTCGCTAGTACTGGCCAGCGCTACGTCACTCTGCTGACAATCGTAAGTTATTTCCTCGTATTGCCCGGCGGCGAGGTCATGATCAATGTACGAGTAATTGTCGTAGGGCGTAGCGTCATAGCATTCTGGTTGCATATAAAAGTCCGTTTAATAAGAGTCGGTCGTGTAGGGTGCGCATTCATTAACATTCATCTCGCGGGAATTATAAAAAGTTTGATTTGACTGGGGCAAGGCTTTCGGTGTGTAGGTTTGAACTCCACTCATAGGTTTGGGGGTTGAGTTGAATTGCGGGTTGTTCCTAGGGGGCAATCGGAAAACGTTGCTCTGTGGATTATAATTGGGTGGACGGGCACTGAACATTTGCTGAGTCCTGGTCGGCATACGGTCTTGCAGTCGTGGTTGTAACGAGTTGAATTTAAAGGGTTGCGGGGATGGCTGTACATGACGTTGTCCAGCAGGAGCTGGCCAATTCTGCATCTGAGGCTGGAATAATGGTCGAGGCGGCAAATATCCTACGTTAGGCAAGGGTGCGGTCACCCTAACTGGCTGTGAGGGTTTTGCTGGTTCGCTATGCTGTTGCAAATATATTACGTTTAGCTCCTCTTGAACGAACTCAAGGGCCTTCTCTATGGATTCGGGACGCATGCATCTAATACGTGACCCTAAGGGTTCTTTTAAGCTGCGTACAAAGGCTTGCATAGCTACCTTTTTATAACGTGTCCGCTTAGCTTCTATCGTGGTGTTAATGCTCTCATGTAACGAAACGTAAGTCATAATTGTGCTGAAACGTGTCTAGCAGTGGTCATAAAACTCTTGGAGTGTCCTATTACCCTGACTGGCTTTTGAAAGGTCATTGTACAGCGCAGTGTCGTCACGTTGATCGGAAAAGTTATTAATAAGGGCTGTCCTAATACCTATCCAATTTTCGGGGATGCCATTACTATTGATAGTACTTGCAGCTGTACCAGTGATCTTATTGAGAATACCATTTAGAAGGCATAGGTTGGACAATTCATTTCCGACTTCGGTACTCATATAAGCTTCTACTATCTGGTCGCATATTCTAATAAATCTTGTAAGAATATTGGGGTTGCCGTCAAAGTCTGGGACTAGGCGTAGGGCCTTGTAAATATCGTCCGGGTTTCTAGCCATTATAATATCACTCTCAAACAAATTACCTAAAGAAATATCTAAATCTGAGCTATCCAGATTCCTAAATAAATCTATTCTGTCCCGGCGAGCCTGACTCGATGCAGGTTCCCGGGGTCCCGAATTCTTGGGATGAAAAATCTTAGAAGGATATTAGGACTAAGAATTAAGGAAGCAAGCAACACGAGAACGATTCAAGTGTACTTACATATGCTTCATTTCTGGTCTTCTTCGAAGGATCGATTGCTGGATACACCTCCGGTCTGCAGCACGTAGATTCTTCTCTTGATGAAGCTTTAAGAAGCCAGCTTCCCGCGATCGCACGCGCTCGTTTGCTATTTTAATTTCGGCGGTCGCGAAAAGCCTCAAGATCCTACCGACTGCGCCACATACGATAGCTGCTGTCGGTGTGGCTCGAAAAAAAACCAAAAACTTTACAAACTTTAATTAAAATAAAATTACATTAATTATAGCCTATAGGTGACAAACGCTCGAAGTATGAACAGAAAGTAAAATCTAATTAACTGCACTATTGAGGTAAGCGCGTGCCGTGCTGATGCGGCGCCTCGTGCCTTCGCAGTTGCTTTCCGAGGTTTCTGAGTCAGGCAGTTTGTGTGCTGAATCGGCGATCCTCCTTATGGTGCAATATCTGACTAGTTCATGACAACGAATGTCAAGAAAATACAGTACAGCATACTTGTATTCAAGTGGAAAAAAACACATATAATCCGTTAAATTGTTTTATTTCAACAATGCAATACAATTACGTGCATTTAGGTTTTCGAAATGTGAACCATTATTTTGAATACAAAGATTCTTTGTAAACAGATTTCATTATTTAAGTTGACAGAACTGTTTTTAATTTTATCAGAGGCTGCCGAAATCCTTAGCATTAGTTCTTCTCTAGAGTGTACTACGTGGAATGGTGCGGTACGCGACGAGTGGGAAATCTTCTTCGGTATTCAGCAACTGCTTCGTACGAATTACCGTTACAAAATCCGTAAATAAAATGGATATCCCCTAAGTGAGCCGAAGTATAATGCGGCAAGGCTCTATTTATTTATTACACTTTATTAGGACCGCGAATCGATCCTATGTGACAATCAGTAATCATTTTGAACGTTGACATTTCAGTGACATCAATTTTAAACTATCGGCCAGTTATTAAGTATAGTATAAGTACTTAAATAGTTTTCACACTCGCGACTCGCAAAAAGAACATAAACAATACTACTCGTAGTCTGAACGATAAGTGAGGAGTACTATTTGTGATAATGATAAAGTAAAGATAAGGATATTATAATTAAATTGTACAACTAGGAGTACTGCACTGCAACTCAGCTTTAAAAGACATCTTCATTAATACGATAAAAATAGCCTTGATAATGAAACCTTTTTGTAATAGTGTACCAAACTTAACTAATTCCAATTGGCCAAATAGTATTTCCCCAAAGATCCCTACGTCACACCCTTAGGGTGTGTTAGACTGGAGATTTTTCTAAGTGTATTTTTTTAAATAATGAATATCTTAAATCTATTCGGTACTATACATCATATAACTTTTTTACTCCAAATAGTCATTAGAATCTATTGTTAAAGTTAGTCGGTTTACTCGAGCCCACGGTGTATTTATATGTAATCAAGTGTATGTGTATTTATGCCTTTATCACACCTAAATGCAGATTTAAACTGCTTTTACCCGACTGCGCGACGCAGAGGAGGGTAATGTGTTTATCAGTCTATGTATGTATGTTTGTTCCTATCTGGCACTCTAGAGACCAAACGCGTGGACCGATTTTAATTATTCTTACATCAATCGATTCGTATTAACTGTCCGAATGTCACTGAAGAAATGAAAATTATGAAAACTCAAAATGGCGATCATAAGACTCCATATTGTGAAAAAAAAAAAAATTAAAATCGACGTACTATATCGAGTGGGGTATCATTGAATAGGGATTTGAAAATCATTAGTAGGTTTCTTTTATCATTTTGAATTACCAGTTAGGAACTATAACGATTTAAAGTTGGTTAGCACGCCGTCCTCACTAATATTTCATTTAATTGTAGTAAATCTGTGCAAGCTTATCAATAACCCCCACGATAAAGAGTGCAAAATTTACACTTATAATTTTAACAAAAATGTAAAATAAAAAATAATAATTAAAAAAACAAAAACCGACTGCGTAAAAAAACTAAAAAGAAAAATCAAGTCCAGTACCCTAGAAATTTGTTAAGTTATAATGGAAATGATTCATGATCGATACTCACATAAAACAAATAATAAATTCTAATATGGAACATAGCAATTTTAAACAGTATCGATCATGAATCATTTCCATTATAAGTTAACAAATTTCTAGGGTTCTGGACTTTTTTTTTGCTTTTTAGTTTTTTTACGCAGTCGGGTTTTTTGTTTTTTTAATTATCTATTTCAGTTTTCGTTACATGTACGGAGTGCCGGGTAGATTCGCCTTTTTTATTATTTGATATTTTTTTTTGGCATTTTTTAAAAATTGTTTGGAATGCGTGCTAAGTGATGTAAATTTAAAGATATAATAAAGAGCAACAAAAAACAGCAGTAGGCACCAATGCAGACTTATAAAATTAGAAGTTATTGGCTTCAAAAGTTACGTCATGAAAACGGTAATGACGCAAGGCATATGGAATGACTTTTTTAGAAATGGTAATGATACCAAGTAGATGGTAATGATGAATATAAAGTAAATTATTGGAGTTTGTAAATGAAACACGCCCAATGACACGAAAATTTTTATTTACGCAATTGATACAAAGCAACAATATGGGAATAAGTTCAATTTAAGGTAAGAAATTTGTGGCAAATTTTCATGAATCATGCACTTGGATGTATCCCGAGAAATCTTTGGTGACAGCACCCAAAATGGTCTTTACTTACAAAAGAAAGCTAACTTTGACCTGAAATTTAGTCATAAACTTTTCATGCAAATCTTTTTGTGTGCTTATCATGTAGCGCTTTTGTTTTTGTACTTTCATTCTCGTGATGAACTCTTTTTTTCCTGCTCCAACAGTACTATTTGCGTCATCCACATAAAATTCTCGAAACTTTTTCACTATTTTTTTTCAGTCTTCCATGTTGATTTATTTTCCTTATTAATGAGTGTTTGCTTTCTATCTACACTTTCTTTTTCTTTTGTTTTACTTGTCTTTTCGTTTTGGAAACGGCGTAACTTTATTTTTAACTTTTTATTTTCCACTTTCAGTGTTTTAATAACTTCCAGCAGATACATTCTTCTCCGCATTTCTCCGTATTTTACTCTTCAAATCTGGATATATGGGAGATTTTAGAGTGGGCATGGATCAGCTACTTCATTTCTAGGTACATCTTCATCCGTTGCATCAATAAGAACTACCTCAGCAGCTACTACAAATTTTTCTTCAGACTCTTCTTTCTTTTCTTGTCTATATTTCTTAGACGCCTCGCGCCATTTTCTTCTTTTTTCCCATTTATCACGAAGGGACTCCTCACGAATACTTTTGTTTTGATTTTTCTCCTCTCTTTTTCTTTCTCTAAATTGTACAGTATTGGATATTGCTTAATTTCGGCATACTTCTTGCGTCTTGCAGTTTTAAATTTTTCTATACGCTCGTTTGCTTTTTGTTTTCGTTTTCTACTCATGGTAGAAATGCCTAAAAATAATTGAATTGTAACAAAAGCCATGCAAATAGCTTCAAGGATGCAAGATTCTCTTTGGTTAATTATTTTTCTTTTATTTTAAAAAAATGTTAAAAATTCCAGCAGAATATCTTAGATAAGAGTGCTCCGATTTTCACCAAACAAACATAAGAGACTACATTTGGATTTTATTCAGAACAATTATATGAGTGTGAATATCAACGTAATACAAACATTTGAAAGAGAACAGTTAATTGATTTGTACCATCAAATTTAAAACAGCGGCAAATAAATAGACAATTCGGAGAAATGGGGCATTTCTTACTAAATAACGGTAAAAATTAAGAAGTAGTATCCTTAAATTATAAATAAAAAGTGAAATCATGACTATATGTTTAACTAATTAATATAATTTGTTATTTAATTATTATTATAGTTTTTTTATGACCAATGTTTGTAGAAACGTGAAATTTATTATTAAATAATATCGTAAAGAACATTTTCTTTTGGTTTTACCTAAATACGTCGAAGAGAAAGTATCAGTTCGTCATTACCAGTCAAACAAAAACATTACCATTTACACAACAAAATGGTAATGATGTTAATGGTGATGACGAAAACAGTCAAATATCGTCAAAACTTGAAACGACAGATTGAAACCAAAGAGGACTCCATCATTTCGAGAAATTGCACCGTATACTTATCACACAACGTGGTTAAATAAAAGTAATATTTCTATCTTAACTGATTTATCATGTTATTGGTGATGACACTGAAATGTGACCACACAATTCCCAATGTTATATTTAAGCCGAAAAATTTAACTTCCCGTGCAGCAAGCTCGCCTGCACTCTGTTCCTCTTCGTAATGGTGACTAAGGAGCGGGGAGGCATTGTCGTTTCGGCTATTCAGCCCCTCGGAAATTAAATAAAAATACTTTGACGCGACCGCAATGGTAATGAGGAAATTCTATGACAAAATTTGTTTTTTTTTTTTTTTAATCCTTAGATATTATTCATGAAACGCTTCGAGATTCCTTATGACGATTCACAGGGATATACTTTTACGAAATATAATAAACAAAACGGGTTGCGCGCGGTGGATTTTTAAGAAATATTTTCCGAACTTTTATATCTCATGTATTTTTGCTAATGGTAATGATGTTTAGTCAGTGTTAATTCGACTTATAAATTGTATAAAATAAATAAACAAATTTTAATTCCGGCCCATTGTTGCGAAACACGTCCTTTATTGTTCTACATATTAATACATAACTATAATGTAATTTTTCATTTTCAAAACACCGGGAACATGTTTTTGTGTGATTTTCGCGAATCCACCCTGCCGCCCCTAAAATAGTAGATTGTTTGAAAAGGGGCTAAAATAAGCCATCAGGACACGAAGTGATTATTTGGACGAGCTCACGAAGTGAGCTAGGACAAATATGTCTTGAGTGTCATAATGGCTTTTAGCCACGTGTTAAACACTCTGCTTTTTACTTCGACTACGAGAAAATAAAAAAGACAACATTAAAATTGAATATGTATATATACGTATATATTTCATGAAAACCTAAAAGCACAGCTTGAGAAATTCTATCAAAAAGTTTGGCCAATCTGATCAGGTTGGTTTGTTTTTAAATATTCGTAAGGAGTATGTATGTTTTTTTTTTTCAGTGTCATAGTTTGAATGGGATTATTATGGCTTTCTTTTAAACCCTAGGGGCTAAATGTACTATTTTAGTTTCGCTTCGCGAAGCTAATATGACGTACTTTATGAGCCGGAGAAGTGAAAAGTACTTTTTACTCTACGCGGTATTAAGCCACTGACGACAGGGAAGCAGCAATACGTTGGAGTGAGAGGCTTTATCTCTTCCCCCATTTAGCATGCTAAATTCAGCAAAGTGAAATAACTACTTAACATCGATGACATTATTGAAAATTACACAAAATTGTTACATTTTCACATAAAAAGAGCTACACTATAAAATTCCAAACATAAAACTTCTCTAATACGTTTTTAAAACTGCGTTTATAATGAGCGCTCGAATACTCTGATAGAAACTCTTTACTTGACGTCTAAACGAAAGAGGTACGACGTACGTCAGAACCATTCAAGTCATTCAATTAGCTCCGGTCGGGAGAGGTTGGCTAATCGCTCGCTTGAAAATCTATTTCCGCGCCAGATCAACCGTATTTTAAATTGTCAAACATTAAGTTTCACATAACTTTATAATATAAGAACATAATGAGTGTTATAAAAACTGTTATTGCTCCTGTAAATATTGCAGTGATTAAATACTGGGGAAAACGCGACGAGGACCTGATATTACCGTTAAATGATTCCGTTAGTGCTACTTTGGACACAAGTGTTATGTGTGCCAAAACATCTGTGTTTGCCAGCCCGCATCTTGAAAGCAACGAAATATGGCTCAACGGCAAGATGGAATCATTTGCCAATAAACGGTTACTTAATTGTCTTGAAGCAATAAAAGCTATAGCAGCTAAAGAGAAAAGTGTAAATGATGATTTTCTAAAATGGAAAGTGCATGTATGTTCTGTTAACAATTTCCCGACGGCGGCAGGATTGGCTTCCTCAGCAGCCGGATACGCCTGCTTAGTAACAGCACTTGCGAAACTGTACAAAGTAAAAGCCGACGTCAGCTGTGTGGCAAGATTGGGATCAGGTAGTGCCTGTAGAAGTGTTTACGGAGGCTTCGTGCAATGGCATGCAGGATCGGATCCTACTGGGAAAGATTCGATAGCAACTCAAATCAAAGAAGCCTCCCATTGGCCAGAAATGCGAGCACTAATACTTGTGGTTGGAGACAGTGCCAAGAAAACTAGTTCAACTAAAGGCATGAAGATTACTACCGAAACCTCAGAACTTCTGAAACACCGCATTAAATACTGTGTACCACAGAGAACAACAGATATTATTCAAGCAATAAAGGAAAAAAACTTCCCCAAGTTTGCTGAAATAACTATGAAAGATAGTAACCAATTTCATGCAGTCTGTCTGGACTCTTATCCCCCGTTTGTATATATGACTGAAATTTCTCATAAAATAGTTGAGATTATTCACAAATACAATGAGGAGTGTGATGAAACAAAAGTTGCTTATACTTTTGATGCAGGTCCAAATGCTTGTTTGTATCTCCTAGAGCATGAGGTTCCGAAGATGATCTCACTTATAAAATATGTATTTCCTTCTACTACACCCGAGAACTTTGTGACTGGTCTTGATTCTGAACAGGCAGAGCTAAATGAAGATTTTTTAAAGAAGATAGGTGAGACACCAGAACCTCAAGATATGTTAAAATATATTATTCACACAAGAGTTGGAGAAGGACCAACTGAAGTTACTGATGGCTCACATCTTATGAACGAAAATGGATTTCCTCTCTAAACTATCGATTACATTTTGGTATGTAGTATAACGAGGGGGGCTAGAAATAAGTGGAGCAATGAATATTTTTAGGTAATAAATTTTAATTTCTAACTTAAACATACAATAACTTAAGTATTTACAAATGGTTTATATTAATATATTGTACAAATATTTTACTGAATGTATTTTGTAATGAGTGTTTAAAGAGATCATTCAGATGGTAATTTTTGTGCAAGGTCTTAACACTACAAAGGAATGGTTAAATAAAATATTATCTCCAATGCTACATCTGATTTTTCTAGATAAGGATGTCAATGAAAACAAATTTAGTCGGTCCTTTCATTTATTTTTTGACATCATATGGAAATAGGCACAAAATAAATGAAACCACTTTATCGGGCAGAGACTGACACCTGCCATACTCTGATGATGTTGTCGGAGTAACCAGCGAAGAGAGTCTGTCCATCTGTAGACCATGCAAGGGAGAGGCACTGGGGTGGGTCAGCCTTGGTTGGGTTAATGACGTCAGGGCGGAGCTCCTCCACCATCTCCTTGCTTTCCAGATCCTAAACAATACAGATTGAAATCAGAAACAATACAGATATCATTCAACTTTAATCTAATAGGCTCCAGACTTAAATTATAAACTTTTGAGTTAGTACAACACTTGAACAACTGAATCTAAAATTATTTGTTGAAAAATATAACTTCTATGTAAAAATAAATATTTTGACACTTTCAGCAAAGCAATATTGTTAACTAGTAATGAAATCATATAGAAGCAGTCGGCAACATCAATTTTTTTTTACTGTAGATGTAGACTGCTTCTGTATGACTCAATTAACTATACTTCAAAATTAAATCCTATAACATACCCAGATCTTGATGGAAGGTCCATATGCAGCACACAGCCAATATCTGTTGGGCGAGAAGCACAGAGCTGTGATGATGTCATTGTGGTCCAGGGTGTGGAGGTGCTTGCCATCATTCAAGTCCCAAAGCATAGCCTTCATGTCCTTGCCACCAGAGGCACAGAGGGAACCATCAGGAGAGACAGTCACTGTGTTCAGGTAACCGGAGTGGCCAAGGTGGTTAATCTTGAGCTTGCAGTTTGTAAGATGCCAGACCTGGTTGGCAAACAATTTCCATTAATAAACACATTGATTAGAGCTGTACAAGCCATCAAAACTTAATTAATAGGTGCAGACTGCAAAAGCTTAATGCTATGAATGGTATCAGATATTGGGTATAGAACATCTCAAAACCCTGAAGATAGGTTGACTGCAACCAATAGGCATTTTTAGACTTATAACTGACATATACTTATTGGTCATGGTTAGACAAATAAATTTTTAACAATTACCTTGACAGTGCGGTCCCAGCCAGCAGACACAATGATGGGGTTGGCGTGGTTCGGCGAGAAGCGCACGCACGACACCCAGTCGCTGTGTCCATCATCCTGGATTGTGTACTTGCACTCAGCAAGGGTGTTCCACAGCTTAATGGTCTTGTCCCGGGAGCCAGAAACAATCTGTCTGTTGTCCACTGAGAACGCCACGGAGAGAACATCCTGTGACAGAAAGTGAGGTTAGATTTTATCGACATAAAATCAATATAAGTTTCTATTTGTATGGGTTTTACAAACTACTACTTACTGACAATAGATATCAGCGTAATAGCTTATAATTCTTCAGTCTCGCTTAGACACAATCGTTACACGTCCGGGGGTCTTCTGCCTCGCATAGGCGCAAACTTTGATCTTCTGCCGCGCATCGGCGCTTAACACTAGAACCTTTTAACACAATTTATCACACCTTAGTATGGTCTTCAAAACGACGGGTGGTCTTGCCGGCGGCGAGATCCCACAGGCGGAGGGTCTTGTCCCAAGATCCGGACAGGGCGTAGTTGCCGTCACTGGACAGCACTACGTCGGAGATGAAGTGAGAGTGGCCGTAGAGACGTTTCTGGGGTAACCCGTAGTTGGTCTCGTCTCTCGTCAGCTTCCACACGATGAGAGTCTTGTCTAAAACACCAAACAATAGTTGTAACGGCTTTTCGATGAAGGTATACGTAATAAGTGAAAGAATTGTTCATCAGCCCCATATCCGCTTGCCGCTCAGGAGTCGCGTGGCAAAGATTTTTGTCATCATGTAATAAAGAAATACGAATAGGATATTTTAAGTGATAGCTTCTCGAGACTATTAGACATTTATGTTAACTTATCAATGATAAGATTAAGTAGATGAGCGTGGATAAAGATAATGATAAATTTTGGTTATAACCTTACCTCGAGAAGAAGACAGGATCATGTCAGGGTATTTAGGGTTTGTGGCAATTTGCGTAACCCACCCATTGTGGCCACAAAGATTGCCTCTATGTTTTAGAGTTTCAGTCATTTTGATATTTTTTCACGGCTGAGCACCGATCAGCGACACTCAGCAACGCTACCAGAAAGAAAAAGACCGATTTTACAGATAAGTACAAATAAGCTCGCCACAGGTAACGCAAGCAAACACACAAAACTATCTGAATGTCTTTTTCATGTTGGTATTACGCACTATTTGTTCGTCGTACACATTTGCCAAGCTAGGTTGAGCGTGCATGCCATCCTTTTCTTATAACGTCAATTACATAAGGTTAGAAGGAAACCACATACGGCCATCGCCTAGTTTCGAAGAAGTAAGAAAATAATTTTTTGGCACCGTTTAGTTTTTATAAAATTATGATATTTTAGAAAAAAGATATTAAAATGTAAGACTTATTTGTGTAATGTAAAATATTAATTGTAATACCTACTTAGTCATTTACTGATACTTGTATATAGTATAATACATACTTAATTAATAATATTTTTTTTGCAAGTATGTACTTTATAATAACACTGTTTTGCATTCCAACAAAACAGATATTGTGTTTGCGAAATAGCACAACATTGTTTGAAGAAAGCAAGTACATTTTTGATCAGAATTCATAAAAAGTCCTTCTCTTACCTTGCAAAATTTAGTCTTTCACCTCTTTTTCCAGCTAGGGCGCGTACAACGCCTCTTCAAAGTTGGACGCGCTTCTGAAAAACTCTTTTAAAAGTTTTTAACTGTCATAGGTATCTTCAAAAGTGTTGTGGTAGACATCACTAGCGTCATCACACATCCCTAATGAGCGCGATAGCGTTCGGGGGGTGATCTGTGGTTTTGGGGAACCAAGATGGCGGAGGTTTAATGTTGTTGTATACTAATAAATAGTTTAACATTAACTGGAAGTATTATTCGATACGACTACCAATACAAAAAGTATCGCCAGCCAAGTCCTTTGCTGTAATGTTGTGCTATTTCGCAAACACAATATCTGTTTTGTTGGAATGCAAAACAGTGTTATTGTGTGTTGCTCCATAGCACAACATTGTTTGAAGACCTGTTGTCCTCTGCTGGTGAAAGAGTAAATGCTATGTGAATAATATTTAGTCACTTTAAAAGGGAAAGATCATATCTAATAGACTTATTATCATTATTTTAAAGTTTCCAACTTGGGACATGCCCTTCATTAATATTGATGTATAAGATTGATGTATAGCGTCACAGATATTATAGAGAAGATGCGTAAGCTAAGGAGTATGCTTATTCTAAAGGCTAGCACACACTCGAGCATAAGAACCAGTGTTGGTCACTTAACCTAAATTTCACAATGTATGGATTGTTCGGCACAAGAACGAACACTCCTTCAGCTGAAGTGATGAAAACTCTGACCATTACCATATACCAATCAGAAAAAATAAATAAATCCGATTACTCAAACATAATACATTGAATCGAAGAACGGGGTCTGATTCCAGGTTACTGCCACAAACCAGACATTTGTATGAGTGGTTGCTTAGCATTCGATTTTTAATTCCTGCTTTGCTATTTTACCCGGTTATATCCCAATCTAATACATATGATATATATAGACATACAGCCTTCTGATGACAATAGCGGTAAAGAGTGAGTGCACTATAATGCAACACTTAGTTAATAATACCATGTCCTTACTCCTTAGTTAAATATGTATACTAACATAGTTATAAGCAAATACTAACAAACTGTGGATCCAATGTTGTCGGAATAAGAGCCCTTCACAAATAAATCAAGAAATGTGCAATGGAAGAAGATCATTCTTAAGGGTCTCTCGTTACCCTAATACGCTTATGGCATAAATAATTAGGGCTGGTTGAATTTGATGAGAGCCTTTTATGTAAATAATTTAACTTATTGGTATTGCACAGAAGTATTATTGACAATCTCTTGGCTTCGATAGAGCTCTGTAGATCAATTCAATATATATAACAAAGTACGCTGTAGATTACTTCAATTATATAACAAAGTACTCTGTAGATCAATTCTCCATAGGCATAGGTCATATGGTAATATCATGGCTCTTTAGCTCTACCCACCAGCAAACGTCTGGTCCAGCGGCCTCCAGTTACCAGGCTTTCCTTTCTCCTTCGGGAGTATTCTCTTCTCTCTCTAAATTCTTTGCAGCGAATATTTCGGATTGCATAAAATCACTGACTGCAACTTCTAGTAGCAGTGATCAATCACATGATAGGCACATCATAAGGAATACATTCAAGCAATCCTAATAGTCGGGAGCTGCGGGTCTTATTTATTTATTAACTATACGGCTTTAACCGCTATGCGTATCATTAGTGCGCACCGTATCTCAGACGGAGCGAACTAAATCCGATCTGAATGTTGTAATACAGGACGCATTCACGACTGACAATTTCATACCTTCCACATTCCGATACCATGGGAGAATGCGTATGTAGCGAAAAGTTACTACGAGCAGAGCGCCCGCTTAGCGGGTTCCCGGTCGTGAATGTGTTACAAGCTGTCTATTATGCCCCTATTTGTGATTACGACCTCAGGGCCGGGGGCTGCACTGCTACAAGTACTGTTGATTACATTTTAGACAGAAGGTTGGCAATGTCGAGCGATATGTCCCTATTATGCACGGCCACCGGGGCCGGGGACTCGAAGTACCGTTCCGGTACTGGCAATCAAATTTTACTTTCTACAGAAAGTTGGCAATGTCAAGTGATAAGCCCTTATCGTTTACCAGCCTCCGAGGCCAGGGGCCACGAGAACCGTTTCGGCACCGTGAGACATCTTGGCAGGCAGTAGGCTATGCCATCGTTCCCCCCCGAGAGGAGCGCCACCTTGTCCAGATGTTTAGCTGTACTGTCAGCTTTAATGACATAGAATCTCTTGAACATCACCTGTGGTTTCAAGGCAGTGGCATGCACAGGGAATTTGACCCAGGTAGGCAATAAGGCCAATAAGAATATTTTGATCACACGGGTAGGCAGTGCCTATATAAAGCCATGGTCGTCCAGGGTAGGCCGTGCCTTTGTGCCTATATGGACGGCAAGCCACTGTAATTCAAAGAGCAGATCACCCTCAACTCTCACTCCTTTGCTAGCCTTGTTGCACGATATCTTGCCACCTGTATCAGTTACTCTTGCGCTGAGTGGAAAGGCAGACTTGCCAAATCCACAGGGCCAGAATAAAAAATCCTTCCTGTGTATCAGTTTGAATACTATAATATAAGTAGTCCCTGTACAATAAACATCTTTGTTGAACTATAGGTATTAGTTTGTTAAGTATAAGGCCTTCAACTTATAACCTATCCTTCCGCTAAAGATAGGACAGCTGGAAAATACTAAAGAAGCGTTTTAACATTTAAATACAACATTATTTATATATATATTAGCGAACAATAAATACTAACACCATTTATCCTGACAAATTTATATCTATCCTTGTCTTGTGAATAGTGAAACATCATCTTATTTTGTTAATAAAATTGAGTTAGGCTTTATTATTTTTATTGAATTAGTGTTGTTTTGGTTCACATGGGACCAAAACTCACACCTCATTTCACATACTAGATAATTATTGTTATTGATGTTTTAAATGAAAATAATTATATGATAAAAGTAAGGTTCTAATAATTAACTAACTCACTTAATCAAGTATAAATCTCAATAGCAGACCTAGGTCTAGACCTAGTTACCTAGGTAACAAAAAGATTCATTGGGATTGCGCATGTATCAAATTCAATCTGGTTACTTAATATCGTCACACTTAAGGTCAATATCATATTAAGGTGTTTTAACGCGCTTCCCACATCAGCACCTTCGATGGTTGTGGAGGTAGCTGGGTGGTTGTATGCGATTTATATGAGAATCTCTGAGGCAATGGATGACAGTCATACATCTATTGCCTATCTGTCTTTAAATTTACTATTTTCTATGAACTTATTGTACTGTATTTTATAATTTTTTACAGTGCATTAGTATTTCACTTTAATGCTGTGTAATTATTTCAATAAATAAATCAAAATAATAAAAAAAAATCCTGAATTTAAAACCACAAATTAGTAGGCGTTTTTAACCAAGATTCATTACCACCTACTTATACATACATTCTTTTCCTCAACGTCTCCCTCTACCCAAAGGTTGTCTGGAAGAGATCGCTGTTTAGCGATTAGACCACCTGTTGTTTAAGTACCTTTCCTTTAATGTATTGTTTTCTCTATTCTGTTTTGTGAGATGTGCAATAAACAGTTATTGTACTGTATTAATTAGTTTTGCAACCCATTGATACTCTGTTTTATTCCGGTATTATATGATTATTATCAATCATTAGTGAAATCCAGTAAATTTCCTTGAAACATATGTATATTGTATTTATAAGCAACCATTATTTGTTAATATGTACTGGGGTCACCCACTCAAGTATGATATATTGTCAGTGGCGAGCACAGGGCTCTTTGTCAAGGCAGGCAGCTTCTCCACTGTTATATGGAGCCATGATCCTTGGAGGCAGGCCACGCCCCCTGCTTATATGGACCGCGCATCACTGAATGTTGCAATGACACATAATCTTTATTGGCACCTTAGCTTAAATATGCCATGAAATTGATGAATGAATGTGTAAATGATCTACTTACACTATTAGTGCAGTTCATTTGCAAGATTGAACCACAGACTACTATACTAGAACAGACGCACAATGTCGAACAAAGAAATTGAACGTCACTAACTCTGGCTATACAACTGGCTATATTGTTTTCCCTGGTTCTCCGCAAGATGGCAATAACGAGAACGTGCGCAAATTATCGCCATATAGTAAAGATTTGGGGATACGATAACTAGGACATCATAGGGTCGGCAGATGGCGCTTAATTCCAACTTATGAATGGTTCAATGCGAAGGTTTGGAAATAGCTACCTATTTTTATTCGCAGAAAAGTAATGCGCCTCATGCGCCGCTTTCGAGCCCAGTCTACGTACATAAAAGAAAAGTTTGTTTTGGTTTGACTTGGTGTTTGAGGGGAGCTGGACATACTTACTTAAGTATTATTTTACCATCCTTGGATGGACAAATACTTGGGTATCGCGAGTATTAAAACTGGTGATGGCTGATGCGACTCTAAACACACAATCGGTACATACAGAACCATACCTACTTGAGAACATCAATATTTTTCGATTCGTGGGTTTTCAAGAATAGCCTGTTTAATTGGGATATTGACTATAGACTGTAGGTATTAAGACTGGCTTGGATAAAAATAAAATTTTCCAGGAGAGAAATCATAAACAATTTTTAGTTCTTTTTTTGTTTCTAGTTTGGTCTTATCAACTTACTCAACTACCGCGCACAGGAAACAGGATGATATATATTATGTAATTTATTTAAACTTCAAAGAGATAGTTTCGCAGATTTCAAAATTCGCGCGCCGCGCCGCACCGCGCTGGTCGCTTACTGATCGTACTCGATTAAAATCTATTTATGTTCTCTCGCCGCTGAGTTCCAATTTAAAATTTGAAACTACGAAAGTTAAACTAAAATGATATCAAGTTTATAAATTAATTTGTTCTATTATTTTCGAACAAAAGAATCCATACTAATATTATAAATGCGAAGGTGTTTATGTCTGTCTGTCTGTCTGTTACCTCTTCACGCTTAAACCGCTGAACCGATTTGGATGATATTTGGTATGGAGATAGTTTGAGTTTTATATTGTTTCATTTGAAATTGTTACCTATGGCGCCATCTATTGGCGATTATTAGCCCTAAAAATATTTGTTAGGTACTGGGACCCCATGATTGAACACAGAAGTAAATTAATTTTCACACCTCCACTACATATATTGGTGGTTTACTTCATTGGTTTAGTTATGGCTGACTTCATGTCTACCTTACGAGTAAATTGGTCTATATCCAAAATTTATTTCAAAAAATCTCTTAATATCACCAATGATATTGTTATTAATATAGTTGTAGTTCAGTTCACAATGGCAGAGATTTCTATACAGATCTTTTCATTGGAATGTTATATAAAAATTTGTATGACCAGCCATTACAGGCCTACATGTTAAGATGATCAGATTCAAACAAGTAGCTACGTGCAACTACATTGGGTTTCTTATTTTACAGAGGGGAGAGACCGTGCGTGAAACATATAGATGTTTTTCTTTTAGATGTAGTTCCTTCCCTGTATGTAACTAACCTACAAACGTGTTTTTGTAGGTATATTGTGTACTAACTTAGTCAATCGTATTTTTTACTAAGACCGCATAGGATATTTATATTAGCTAAATTTCGTGTTTGCAAACAGCCGTTGTTTGAGATTTAGACGTACTAAAATAATTGACTTTGCTCAGTTAATTAACCACGTGTAGATACACAATAACCTAGACACGTTTATGTGATAAGACAAGCAATGAAAAGAGGTAAGACGAGTCATCTTCCGCAAATGACTCGTTCTGACCGGTCTCGCATAATCGCGTATTTATAAGTGAAGTCATTTTTCCAAAGCACCTCACCGGTCTTAACTTATAGTGAAATGATTTTCCTTTGACGTTCATACTACATTTCATCTCTTGGGCACAATTACACTACTATCTATAGAAATAACAGCTTTTTAACAGCAACTCACAAAACATTTCATGTGTTTTTGTTATTTTTACAAAAAAACGTGTTGTTCTGGAGTCTAAATGTAAATGCTATGACAGTTAAAAACGTTTAAAAGAGTTTTTCAGAAGCGCGTCAAACTTTAAAGAGGTGTTGTACGCGCCCTACCTGGAAAAAGAGGTGAAAGACTAAATTTTGCAAAGTAAGAGAAGGACTTTTTATGAATTTTGGGTCAAAAATGTACTTGCTTTCTTCAAACAATGTTGTGCTATGGAGCAACTCACAATAGTATAGATGTTAATTAAAATGTAAGTGTACATATATTTACATTCAACCTATTACTAAATTCGACAACTAGTTTTGTTTGTCTATTGCTATCGAAATAAAAAAATAGAACGTGCAAATATCCCAGATAGACTTTTTTTGTTGTCTACAGAGAAATTAATTAATAGAACATGTTACACGACAAAATATTATGTTATGAAACAGTTTATTTTGTGTATTTTTATCATATTTTTGCAATTAAATAATTAAAATGTGGTTTTAAGATCAGCACGTAAAGCTTCATTACAATAATAATGTTTAATATGAAGTTCGCAAAACTTATGTCTTTTGTTATGATTATTGTACCTACTCCGTTAAACATGCTATCTGAAATCTTTATTAATTATTTGACTAAAATAAAATAGCACATTTTATTACTCCATTTCAAGGCTTTAGCTCAAATTTTATTGTATTCGTGCTAAAGCCTTGATATGAATCCACAGAATCACAAAATCTAATTTATAAATCAAAAAACGTGCTTATATTGGAACGTTTTGAAATCGTTTGAATAGATTCTTCGTAATAACTGACGTCACGCCAGTAGTACGCCATTTTGTAAGTGTCCGCCGTAGTCAATTTTCTCGGTAGAGTGAAAAATAGTTTATTCGCATGGTTTTGTGTACGCTTAAAATATAAGACACTTTTAAACCTAATTTAACGTCTTGTACGTTAATTTCACAAACCAAAAGTATGGAGGACAAGGCGGCGTTAAAGGAATTGGATCAATGGATAGAGCAGCTAAACGAATGCAAGCAATTGACAGAAAATCAAGTGAAAACGTTATGCGACAAGGTAAAGTAGCTTTGTTAGTCATGTTTTATGTCTAAAGACTTATTTCGCGTATGTTTAAGTAATTGTTGTGAAGTTTGGTGGTCGATCGGAGGATATATGTTGAATGATTCATATACCTACATGAAGTAGTAACAATAATGCACCGACATTAGTGGAAGCGGGGGCTATCTATTGAAAGTTAGTGTCTGTTTTGAGTGACGGAGGGTTGTCTGGTCGACGTCGCTTGTCGAGCAAGTGCCGAGACGTAGGATGCTCATCTAGCTTGGGCACCACACCCAGCCATCTATCCTTCCAGTGCGATATAGCCTAATTGGACAGGATATTTTTAGACGACTTACGGAATTGATGCTGGCTATTTATTAATTCGCGAGCTGAAATCAATTTTTCTTACTAGTTTTCATCTGATAAGGTTATCTGTTATTCATCTTTGATTAATTTATCATTGAGGGGGTAGGCAGGGTAAGTACATCATATTGAGTGGCTGTGCTCCAGTAGATGAAAAGGTGATTTTACATTATTCTGTTTTCAAGATAAAGGATTGTGAAATAGTTTATTTTGTTATATGAAGCAATTAACAGATTAATAAAATAAATACCATCTCAGATATGGTTTGTTAGATTAAAACTTGTAAACTTATTAGAAGCAATGTTATGTTGTAAAAGCAACATTAAGTTCATTATGGCTGTACTTATTGAAACACACAGGACATCATTTTTATAGCCCGAGAAATGTGAAACTTATAAAATGTTAGTTTTGCTCTGGAGTAAAGTAGATATATATTTCTAAATATTGATAGACAGGATAGACTTACTATAGTGTAAGAATTTATTAGCAATGATAATTGAAACAACAAGCTATATGTATGAATTAGTTACACACTTGTAATGAATACTATACTATGTATGTATTAATACTATACTACAAGCTAATTGGAACATGCAGCACTGAAAATAAAATACTACATGGACAATCTGTAAAATCACACAACTAGATTATATATTATCAAACAGGATGTTCACTTTGCTCTCATTTAGCCATACTGCTCTGAACTAGAATAACTCATAATATAACTATTCTAAACCTATCTTGATAATGCTGGAACTTCATAGGAGATATGTTAAATAAACAATCTTGAGTACAGTCACATTTATGTGATTGTATGATCAATGATCATACACAACTAAACCAGTGAGCACATTGATAGTGTAATATGTTCTAATTATAATGAGAGTGTTTTGAATACACAGAGCCAGTAGGTATTTCATTCACTTATATGTAATTTATGCCTTATCATGTGGTAATAATTAATAATCATAGATCAGAAAAGAGTTATCTCGATAATATTTTATCTCTAAATAATCAATCATTACAACAGCTTGGTATCAAGTCTATTAGGTTCTGTAAGGTAAGTTTTGTCCACATTTAAACAATCATATTTATAAATATATTTTATCTTCAGTACAACAGTTAGTACAACAAATAACTTCATGAGATCCCTTTATTAGTTTACAAATATGATATTATATGTAAACTAATAAAGAGATCCTAAAAAGTTACAATTATACAGAAGGAATGTTTAATGGTTAACCAATTATGCCATAACTTTAATATAATATAATAATAGCCTTTTTTCTGACAGGAGTTTACATAATACTTGATTAAATTCACATTCCAATTATGATATGTCCCTTAATTTGGTGTGCCTTTTGGCATAAGCCCATAAAACTTTACTGGTTTATATTTCAGTTTTTCATTATTTATGGCAAAGTTTTATGCTTTAAAGCATAAACATTATAGTCCATAAATAAGTATAAACTACCCAAAATATAAGTAATAATAATAAGAAACGAATATTACAGGACAATTATACACAAATCGAACTACTCCCACGGTAAGCGCAATAAGGCTTATGGTACTAGACAACAAATATTAAATAAATATATTTACTTATATGCATAAAAAACATCCAAAACTCTGGAACAAATATTTATGCTCATCACACAAATATTTGCCTTTACACAGTTTGAACCCAGGACCTTAAGCTTCGCAGGCAATGTTCCTCCTGCTGAGACAAACTGGTTGTTGAAAAATGTTTTACTTTAGAAGATTGTAAAATATTAATAACATAATTGTTATTGTTAGACAGTCAAAAAGAAAGTTTTCTAGATGCTAATATAAAAACAATGTTAGCTTGTAATGAGTATGATGTTATTGACATTGGAATTAAGCAGTAATTGAATTGGGTGGCAATCAGGTTGGTCTGGACAAGTGGTAACCTTAATTTTGCAACAGCATTATGTGCCCCAGCTGAGAGTAATTGAACAATTGTTTTGTGTTGACATATGGGTTCACAACTTTATTGATTAATTGTGAACCAGATTTAGTAGATCAGTTTCATTATTTAAACACAAATGTGTTTGAATAATGAGTTGTCGTAAAAATATCAAATTTTGATGATTTTGGTTTCGGTGACTTGTGAAGATAAACTGAAACAGGGTATTGGTAACAATGGTGGTTGTCAACACTATGCAACATATACAACACTGAAAAGTGAAGAGATGCGGATCGGAGCTCATTCGCGTGTGGTAGCCTCTTTAAAGAGCATGTGTTACTTGTGTGATAAAAGAGAGTGTGACATGTGTGTAAGAGAGTGCACTTTGAAAATCTTTAGTTGTCTGACAGCTAACTTCTGTACATAGCACATCTATTCTATGTTACTACATGTATTTTTTATATATGATATAACTAATTAATTTGTTTGATGCTCGTTATTTCTGCTTTTCTGTAGCAAATGTGGGTGGTATTATACTTACATAATAGCTTTAAAAGTCAGTTTATATATACCTATACATATTGGCGAGTACAGAGGTCACCTTAATAAATATGCGGAGTTAACACCAACTTGAAAGGTCTTGCGTAATTCAGAACGCCTTACGTTTTTTATATAAACACTGAAATTGCGCGAAAATGCTCTTTGTTATTACCATACCTCTCATGTTTGTTCGTATGAAGGCCATGTCAGGACTGATACTTCACTGGAGGATACTTGAACTTGTTTACGTGAGTCTTTTGCAACTAACTCACCTGTATATATCCAAAGTAGCCTTACAACAGCCATTCAAGAACAAACACAAACACTATCTAGAATTTTGGAGATGTATAACACAGATATTGCAGAGCTTATATACTAACAATAGAAATACAACATCTTTTGTTACTTTAATCTTACATGACAATCTGATGGACATTGACTTACCAAATTACAAGCTAATCCAATTGCTGTTGTGTCTGTGAAGACGGATTTGAAAGATTTGACACAAATTACGAACCAACTGAAGCTATATTGATCACTAGAATTCGTCCGCAACTTCGTTCGCGGAGGAGAAAAAGTCATTACCCCTATTTTGTTATTCTGCATAGTTGGGTAAAATGATCCTATAACCATCCGTGGATACCCAACTACCCGTGTACCTAAAATAGTTGAAATCCGTTTTGCCGATTTGGCGTGATGAAGCCACAACGACACACACGAACATACAAAATTTTTTCTTTCGATTTTGTGGCGTCTAAATAGTCCAGTATAATATATATTTTTAAATATCTGAAATGTACAGACATTTAATTTAATAACTATATAATAGTACTAGCTTCGGCCTGCGACTTCGTCCGCCTTAAATTCGTTTATTGCGGATAAGGGTATTTTTCCGGGATAAAAAGTAGCCTATGTCCTTCCCCGGGACTCAAACTATCTCCATACCAAATTTCATCCAAAACGGTTCAGCGGTTTAAGCGTGAAGAGGTAACAGACAGACAGACAGACAGACAGACTTTCGCATTTATAATATTAGTATGGATAGTATAAATAGATGATCATTTGATCAGCCTTGAAGTTTGACAACTTTACGACGACGCTTAAACGGGAGTCCTTAACCAATTTCCACATTTATTATAATGGGAATGTTCATCAAATTGTCCAAAACATGACTCAACGTAGAAACAAATCATTCCCATCGCCCTCATGTGTCCGCGTCAACGGAAGGCGCGCGTCCCCGACTCCCGGTTGTCATCCAATATTGGAGCTATTGTTTTTCAACGTCAACCCATAATCCAGAGGTTATTGTTCTGTAGATAACTGATGTTACTGAACTCAATTTATGTATCCTTGAAAACCAATTAAATTCTTTAGACTGGTATGTCTGCACCTGAAAATGTTCTGTCGGCGCTTCGGCACGCGACATGCTTTGTGAAAACCATCCAAAATTTTATGAATAAAATACTTTCCATTCCAATTTGGATCGCGTGTAGTGTAGGTACCTACGTGAAGTTCCCAAAATTTACTACAGCAGATTTAAGACTTATGATTTCTAGACTAGGTGTAGTCTCATTGTAGCATAGCTACTTATTTATTGAAAAGGTTCAGATAATAAATATATAATAACTAGTTTCTGCCCGCGACTTTGTCCGCCTTAAATTCGTTTATCGCGGATAAAGGTATTTTTCCGGGATAAAAAGTAGCCTATGTCCTTCCCTGGGACTCAAACTATCTCCATACCAAATTTCATCCAAATCGGTTCAGCGGTTTTAGAGTGAAGAGGTAACAGACAGACAGACAGACGGACACACTTTCGCATTTATAATATAAGTATGGATAGCAGAGCCGAAATTGTGATCGTCCTATCTTATGGTTACTGATTTGCGGTGCACCTACTTGCGAAAGTGTTCGCATCGCTGTATGTAAGCAGAGGCCTGTACCTAATATCAGGAACTAACACTCTGAAGATAGCATACACCAAAATCTAAGATAGCGCACACTTAATAATGTACAACATTTAGTAATTCTACAATTTCAAATGGGTAAAACTGATCTTCATTGAACACAGCTGATATCTTTTACAAGAAAGCCAGCTAGGTAGCTAATAAAAACAACCGCATTCACGTGTATGAATCAAAGCACTGCAAAAGACATACGGCACACATAAGCGGCCAGTCTATAACGTAACCCTTCTTTGCGTATACGTCAGCAGCATGACATCATGTCAGTTTACCTTACATAGTTCACCTTAGGGTTCCGTAGCCAAAATGGCTAAATCGAAACCTTTATAGTTTCGTCATGTCCGTCCGTATGTCAGGCATTTTACTCAACATCTACAAGATGTATACTTTCAACGAAATTTATTTTCAACGTGATCGGATATGCTGTTTACGAGTTATTGTCTAAAAACTGCGATTCTCAACAAAAGGACGTAAGTGCTATGAAGATACGCTCTTATGCTAGTGCACTTTTTTAGATAATATTTTTTTAATCTGCAGTGCATTTCTTTGTAGTAACATCTACTAACTAACTAACTGCGCTGGCTCAGCGACCCAAAATGACTCTTGGCCTCCGACACAAGAGCATGCCACTTTACCCGATCCTGCGTAATCTCGCCAGTTAATGGCTCCGAGCTCACGCAGATCCGCCTCTACCAGATCCAGTAGTAACGGTTACGGCACCCTAAAATGAGCATGGTCCGACATGCCCTTGGCTGGTTTTATTGTTGTAATCATGTATATTTTAACCAAGCTTCATTTTCCCACAGGCAAAGGAGATCTTGACGAAGGAGTCTAACGTGCAGGAGGTGAAATGCCCCGTCACGGTGTGCGGCGACGTGCATGGACAGTTCCACGATCTGATGGAGTTGTTCCGCATCGGAGGCCGCTCCCCGGACACCAACTATCTCTTCATGGGCGACTATGTCGACCGCGGCTACTACAGCGTTGAGACTGTCACATTGCTTGTTGCGCTTAAGGTAAGAACCACAACTTAAGGAACATGCAGCTGTTAAGAACCGTCAGGAGAATAAGTCCGCTATTGCCGATCATTTACTAGAATCAGGACCAAAGCACTGGATTGAGCTTCATAATCCCAAGATCCTTTCTACGGAACGTAAGTACTATAGTAGAATGCTTGAAGCAAGTGAAATTAAGAAACACCGAAATTTCAACCAGGACGACAGTTTCAAACTTTCATCTTTATGGAATCCAGTTATTAGTAAATGTAAACAGCACAAAACATCATCCGATAAATCGCCAGATGTCGTGAGTGTAGTGTGTGTTGACCACCTCTTCAATGAACATCTTCTAGCCGCGCGACTTTCCCGATCTACCCGAGCTTGGTCTTGATTATTCATTTGAACACTAAGGTTGTCCCTTTACCGACACACTACACTCACGACACCTGGCGATTTCTTCGAGACCATGGACGTAACGCGAAGTCCGGAACATCGAAGAATTACCAACGAAAGGTTATTAAAAAATCATATTTATACGCAACTAAGCCCCATTTGCTGTGTTGTGATAATGAGTGAAAATCGTGTTTAAATCAATGTTTAACTTCAACTCTTCTAACCACTGTAGTTTTTTTTTTCGGAACCGAAGTTGCATATCACTATTATTCCTTAAAATATTAAGGGGCTACCCAGATAATTCCGGTAAATTTCACTGTTTTTAAAGTGATATACAATTATTTCACTTGGCGCAAACCACGTAAAAATTATTAATATATTGTAGCTTGGTATTTGGCCTATATTTTTGTCAATTAAAATGTTACAATACTTAATAAATCAAGAGAAAAAGAGTCTATCTTAAATTGGCATAGGCTCCCTCGTAGTTTCTATAGTTTTTAAAGAAAAGTAGCAATAACTATTCTTTTGTCGTAAAAATAACAAATTTTGAAGGCTTTCGTCTTGGTTTCTGTTACATATGTGCCAAAAGGGCTTAAGGCTGAAACACACCGGATGCGTGCGCATGCACGTGCACGTGCGCGTGAGCGTGGCGTGCGCGTTGAATCGTATGAAATGTTATAGTAGATGGCACACCGCTTGTGTGGCGTGCACATGCGCAGCGGTGTGTCATCTCTTATGGGTATTCGTACTTTACAACGGTCACGCCACGCGCACGTCTGCGTGCACGCCACGCAAACGCATCCGGTGTGGCTTGGCCTTTAATATTTTATTTTAATGGAAGGGTATTTATTATTAGCATTTACGCACGGTTACCGAAAACTGAGTTAGCCTATGTTTTACTTATATACAAACTTCCAACCCCCCTCCTTCCCTCTTTAAGAAATCATTTCCGAGGGTGATATCAGACCGTTCACTTGAATGAATGTTCACCCGAATGAATTCATTAATGAACCGATCCAACGGTGTTGTATTGGTTCACTAATCAATTCATTCGGCATTTTTGTTTCACTTTTCGTTCAGATGCGTCACTTTGAGTGAAAGATGCAAAATGAAACAAGAAAATGAAAGAAAAGTGAACCATCTAATATCACATTTAGATGGCCAAATTCGTAGCTGATTTCGGAAATAGGTAAACCAACTAAAATTACTCCACTAAGTTAAGGTTCATTAGCTGCAGGTCATATCTATACTATACATAAAGTTGTAAAAATTAAATGTTTGAATGTGTCGTTGTGCATCACGCTAAATCGGCTAAACGGATTTCAACTATTTTTGGTACACGGGTAGCTGGGTGTCTTCAGATACTTATAGGATACTTTTTACCCGACTACGCTAAAGAAAAAAGAGGGGTTATGACTTTTTCTCCTCCGCGAACGAAGTTGCGGGTGTGCCTTTTAGTATAAATATATTGCGTCATATTCAGTCAGCATATTTAAATATATCGGGGTGTAGTGTGGACATTCTGGAGGGGGCAGAGTCGTGGGAAAGGACAATGCATCAGTATGACTCGGGTGGGGATTCCATGTGTATATTCATTTTGTAAGAGTCACTGTTACTTTTTACTCAAGGTCGTCAAGTATTACTCGAAATGCTTGCGTTTTGTGTTGTATACGTTATTATTATCTTAATTTTGGCCGAATTTGTGCGGAATTCATTGAGATAAGTTACGGGAAATAGCACCAGCGCCGATTAATAACCCGAATATACCAGCTTTTATTACTTAAAATGTGACGCATATTTAGAAATCGTACTTCGCTATGATTCTTGACGACGTTATCTTCTAAACGATATGAGACTCACTTGGGGTGCTTATTAGTTTGAATGTGTAATACCTATCTATTACTAGCTTCTGCCCGCGACTTCGTCGGCCTTAAATTCGTTTATCGTGAAAATAAGGGTATTTTCCGGGATAAAAAGTAGCCTATGTCCTTCCGCTTTCGTCCCTAAAAGGGATGTAATTTGACATAACTTATAGCCTATGTCCTGTTCTCATTTAAAAGGTACATAACTGGAAAGTTTCATGAAAAATCGTCCAGTAGTTTTTGAGATTAAGTGGAACGTACATACATACTTTCACGTTAATAATATAGTAAGGATAAGGAAGTAAGTATAGTAAGGATATGGATTAAGTTGTATGGATGAAATGTTGTGTACGTACCACACACACATCCCATTAGTACGGCTAAACGGGTTACATCATTTTTTAATTACATGTATTGCTGGACACCCGAGAATTGTTATATATATACTTTTCCCTGTTTACGACCAAAAAATATCGTAAAAATGTCTCCTTTGAACGAAGTTGAGCGTACTTTTTAATTCTGCAACTCCCCGCTACCTTAAAGAGCGTTTCAGTTATTTGCGATCCGTTAGGTCCGCTTAAAATTTGCTTCTTGCTGTCCCCTCTTCATCTTCCAAATTGTACAATAGTTCTTTCACATTCCAGGCAACTCTACTGTGGAACTCTCTACCCCATGACTTAAAGCGTGCCCAGTCCCTTGCAACATTTAAGTCACACCTTAAAAAACATTACCTGCTATTGAAATCACTTTCTCAACTTTGCGGCTGACACTGTTATGGTTATTTATTTATTTACTTTGGATATGTTATATTTATTATGTATAAGTATTTATGTATGTTTATTTACGCAATGTGTAAGTTTATTGCGTTTACATGTGTCTATATGAGTTTTTTGTTTTGCTTCATAACTGTTTCTCGCCACCTACTCAACTAAAATTGCCGTCTTTTAAACTCCGCTACCCAAAGGTTGTCTGGAAGAGATCGCTATTTAGCGATAAGACCGCCTGTTGTTTACCTCTGCTAATTCGAATGTTACTGTCATGTTCTGTTTTTCTGTGTATCTGAGGTGTGCAATGAAGAGTATTTGTATTGTATTGTAGAGGGACACTTTCTAGTATATATATACTAATGTTGTCGAAGAGGTCGCTCAAATGCGGGGTTAATACATAAGGGTTGCCATGGAAATGTTAGAAGACTTAAAAGTTTTATGAATCGGGGCCAGATCACGTGACCGCGAAATATTACAATGCGGCCCACGCGGCGAAGTTTAATTATATCACGTCACAGTTAATCACAGCGTTATGTAAATCGATTTTCGTTTTCACATGTTTTCATTGTTGGCGGAAGCTCCAGATGACCGAAATTAAATTACGCTGCTTTCAAGTGAATGCAGACACATGTCATGATTTTGTTTAAGTTTCTATTTAGCACTAAAAGAACGCGTTTAACTTACTTAGTTCGCAGAGTTGTAAAAGTCATAACCCTCTTTTTTGCTTCTGCGTAGTCGGGTTCAAAGTATCCTATAACCGTTCGTCGATTCCGACCTACCCGTGTACCATAAATAGTTGAAATCTGTCTAGCTGTTTTGGCGTTTTCGTTAAAATGAAAGAAAATGATTTAAAATTGAGTGACCAAATGACCCGTTTAATAGTATAGATTACTTACCATGACTTTTGTTAGGCTAAATCGCAGTAAAAACTCATGTAAAACAAGACTTCGGTGAATAACTTCAACATCACGTTGGGTATATAAGTGTACTAGCTTTCGCCCGCGGCTTCGCCCGCGGCTTCGCCCGCGTACTACACGTAATTTTTAACCGTCTACAGAAAAAGAGGTTTTCAGTTTGACCCTTATGTAGGAATGTATGTATTATCTCGCGTTTGGCTGAATCGATTTAGATTCGGTTTTGTTACCTTCTGGAGGTCTCGGTATACGACGTTATGGTAAAGGCAGTTCTCTTTTTTATAAAAAAAAAAGAAATGATTGCAATAATTGTTGAATTGTTACGCCGGCAATGACTTACTACTACTAAGAGATTATGATTAATGCAGATTTCTACTCTTGAATAAAAATTTTTGCCCGCAGCTTCGCTCGCGTCAAATTCGGGGTCAGTTTGAATTTAAAAATCAGCTAAGAGCATGTCGGACCATGCTTAGTGTACGGTTCCGCAGCCGTTACTACAATAATGAGCACTACAGACCAGCAAAAGAACGTATCTTCATGCGGCTTACGTCCATTTGTTAAGAAGCGCAGTTTTTCGGCAATATCTCAAAAACCGTGTATCCGATCTTATTGCACACAATTTTCGTTGAAAGTATTTATTAAATTTCACGTTTGTAGTTTTACAACTTACGGTTTAGAAAATAGAGGGAGGGGGGAAGGACGTAAAATATTCCCTAACTCAATTTTTTTTCTTAGAAACCTCAAAGTGTCACTACCCAAAGGTTGTCTGGAAGAGATCGCTGTTTAGCGATAAGACTGCCTGTTGTTTACCTCTCCTTGAAAGTATTGTAATTAACGTCCTAAAAAACCATAAAAACGACACCTATATTGATATTTTCACATTTCATCCCCAATTAAAAAATGATTTATTGCCACAAAAATATACATTTACCAGTATATACATCGAGCCTACGCCATCCCAGACCAACTCAGCACACCAGATGCCGCTTATATACATTTTTCCACTTTGAGCAGTGGTAAATTTAGACTTAATTTAATTTAATTTAAAGAAGTGGCAATAGGCTCAGCGTATGCTATGAGCTTATTCAGCCGCACAACGCTGTTTTTCAGCCTGTACCTTATTAATATTTCAAGTCTGCTCGCTGGATTTCAAAATCAATGACATTTTCGTAATTACCGTCCCAAAGAACCATAAAAACGACATCCATATTGATACTTAGGCAGTTCAACTCCGTCACACCTCGGCAGATTTCAAAATCGAAGCCATTTTCGTAATTAACGTCCCTAAAAACCATAAAAATGACACCCATATTGATATTTCAACCCCATGGCACACCAACACGGAGATGATATTCCACGTCCGCTACATTGGATTTCAAAATCAATGCCATTTTCGTAATTAACGTGCCGAAAAAACCATAAAAACGACATCCATATTGATATTTAGGCATTTCAACTCCGTCAAACCTTGGCAGATTTCAAAATCGATGCCATTTTCGTAATTAACGTCCCTAAAAACCATAAAAACGACACCCATATTGATATTTTGATATTTCAACCCCATCGCGCACCAACACTGAGATGATATTTCACGTCCACTAAATTGGATTTCAAAATCGATGCTATTTTCGTAATTAACGTCTCAAATAACCCTAAAAACGACACCCATATTGATATTTTGACATTTCAACCCCATCGCACCCCGACAGGGGAGAAAGCATTTCACGTCCGCCACAGCGCATTTTAAAATCGTTGTTGTTTTCGTAATCAGCGACCGGATAAACCGAAGAAACAATACCCATGTCGACTTTTCGACTTTGTAACCAAATTTCCCCTTTTTAGGGGTTGAATTTTCAAAAACCCTGAAACACGTATTTACTCATTTATTGTTAAAAATACTCGTGTGAAGTGTAGAATTAAATAGTCAAAACTGATCTGATTTCGCCATACAATCGTTGGACCCTTATTTCATCCTCTTAGGGGTTGAATTTTTATAAACCCTGAAACACGTATTTACTAATTTATTGTTAAAAATACTCGTGTGAAGTTTAAAATTAAATAGTCGAAACTGATCTGATTTCCCCATACAAACTTTGGACCCTCATTTCATCCCCTAAGAAGTTTAATTATCAAATTTATCAAAAAACCTGAAACACGTTTTTACTCATTTATTGTTAGGAATACTCCTGCGTAGTTTCGAATAAAATAGTCTATCTAATCTTGTTTCCCCATACAAACTTTGGACCCCCATTTCACCCCTTTACGGGCTGAATTCTGAAAAACCCCTTCTTAGTGGATACTAACGTTATAAAAGCTACCTACTGTGAAAAAATCGGCTCTCCAGGTCTAACGGTTTGGGCTGGGCGTTGATTTAAGTGAGTCAGTCAGTCAGGACTTGTACGTTTATATATATAGATAAAAAAACCGTTGTTAACTTAACAATCTCGGGAAAATTATCTGACTTTAGGCCGCTACTATAGTTTCTCGATAATTACATAAAGTCGGGACTTAAAATAGTGTATTTGGTATCTAAATCTGACCAGTAATTTCGGAGTTACTTTTATCTCACAGATGCGACTCGTTAGATTTTCTTGTTATTAGTTAAGGATTGATAAAATGTAGTTAAGGATTATATTAAGTTGCTAAACAAACATGTATGTTCATTAAATTTCATTTAAAAAACAATCTGAATCTGTTTGTTTCCTGATGATAGAGATACTCAGGAAGTATACTGAACCACAGTTGTTATATCCTCTTTTTACCGCCATGCGCCGCCGGTTATTTTCACACGGTCTTTGTGTACATTTAGAGAAACAGCTGTGCTCTAACGATTCCCAGTCGATCTCGACACTATGTGACCTTTTTGTAATCGGCTTGGGTAATAAGTCGTATGTTCACTTTGCGAAACTAATTAGCTGTCTTTAGCGAAATAACGGCCTTGCGTGGATGCCTCAGAGGCCGGAGAAGGAACAATTTAATATTATATTTCCCTACTGGCCTTAAGTGTTTATTACATATATATAAATGTATACAATACACATTAATATTTAAATAAGACCGATTCCGAAGCCAAGTACTACGCTCGGAAAACTACAAATGATTGTTTCTAAAGACGCTTCAATAAATTTCCGTCTTGGCGTTCTTAATATACATTTTCTATGTATATGCGGCGGCTGACTCACCTAGTTCTTTGCGCTTGTTTATTCAACGACAATTAGTTTATCATTATCATCCTCTATACCTGTTCGGAATGGCCATCGCATATGTCGTCGGATCGGATTTAACGACATTTATGGACAAATTTGAATAGAGTTTTCACAAACTTGTAGCGGATTTCTTGGAGATTGTTTTAGTCTCTTATTTGCGTAAAATATTAAATTCTGAATAATTGATTTAACAACTGCCAAAATACTAGGAACGAGACAACTAGAATTCTGCTGAAAGGTTTCTTTTTTATGTAGATCACGGCGAATAATGAGTTTTTCTAATTTGTAATGGAAACTAATTAGAAATTATAAGAGAAGTGAAATTGCCTCAAGTATTTCTTGTTACACACATATATGCGTTTGATCCTATGCCATGAACAAATAATATTGTTTTACTCCTGAACTCCATTGGTTTGCAAAATACGTTCGCGCTGCCAACTGATACCACAGTAACTGAACGTCTAATTACGACCAGATTTTTACCAGTCGAAGGATCAAATTATAATTGTTGCTTTAAGGCACAAGTTTGAAGGTCAAATTGCAAACACGAATCTATCTCTGGTTTCGTGTTTAGAAGCTTGATAGCTTGTGAAACTAGTCTGACCCGATCGTTATTTCCTTCGGTATCACACTCGGCATACGTGAGAGCCCGAGAGGACGCACTTTCTTATCGTTTATCTGAGATAGCGGTGCGATGTTGACATCACCTTATCTCTTAGATTTCATATTTAAGTTGTTTCATTGGTGCCTGAAATTGTTTATTTACGTTTGTGAGAACACGCCTTTTTTTGCTTTTAGAATTCGTACCGAAAAGTTGCCAATAGGATGTCATTAGAAACTTACGCTACACGTTTTTTTTGAACTAGGTTAAATGTTTACATATTACTGTGTTGTATGGCAGGTCTCACACATAATAAACAACAATAGCTTAACACTGTCCGGGTGTTCTCAATGGTAGGTCATGCAATTGCTTGCAGGAGTTCATTCCGCCAATATGGGGCACTTTTCCATACTGGATGGACTTATGTCATTGCCAGATCGTTTTGTTAGAGGACAGTGAACAGTTTAATTAACCTTTTGGGCGCCAAGCAGCGAAGAAATCAACAATAAACACGAAAATACATACATTAAGAAATAACATAAAATGAACCTTCAAAAATAAAATAGTAGTTACAGAACCAGATATTGGTATTATACGAGGGCTGCTATTTATATATCCGGAAACCGGGATTACAATCTTCTTAAATAGCATATTTGACCGCCATGGTAAAATTTGAACTTTTTTAAGTATATAAGGTATATTTTTTCTTCCTTATTAACGCTCGTGTTTTGTTTTTGACGGGTTTTAAATGTCATCTCGCAGCAAGAATGGAACTCACTCGTGAAAATATTCGTGCTATGATTTATTATGATTTTCGGCGTGGTTTAACGCAACAACAGTGCATAGATCAACTAACTTCAACTTTTGGTGATGAAGCCCCATCTACTGTGTATCACTGGTTTAGTGAGTTCAATCGTGGACGTAGTATGCTTACGGACGAAGTTAAGGCAGGTCGCCCGAAATCGGTCGTTGTACAACAAAATATCGAGGCTGTGCGAAAACTTATAATGGACGACCGACATGTTACGTACCGCGAGATAGAGGCGACTCTGGGTATTTCTATGACCAGCATTAATAGCATATTACATAATTATTTGGCTGTAAAAAAAATTTGTTCGCGTTGGATACCCCACAACTTAACAAATGAGCAAAAACATGCTCGCGTCGAATGGTGCAATAAAATGTTAAAAAAATATAACCGTGGTGACTCAAAAGCCGTTTATAACATCTATACAGGTGACGAATCCTGGATCTATGCATACGATCCCGAAACGAAGCAACAATCAACGGTATGGGTGTTTCAAAATGAGCCGAACCCTACGAAAGTTACTCGTGCAAAAAGTACATTGAAACAAATGGTGGCCTGCTTCTTCGGTATTAATGGCCATGTAGCTACAGTGCCACTAGAAAACCGTAGAACGGTTAATTCAGAGTGGTACACGACCATTTGCTTACCGGAAGTATTTGAACAAATTCGTAAAACTAACCAGCGACGAAGAATCATTCTTCATCATGACAATGCCAGCTGTCATACGTCACGCGAAACAACTCTATTTTTGGAGGGTCAAAATGTCGAATTAACGGGTCATCCGCCGTACAGCCCTGACTTGGCACCCAACGATTTTTATTTATTTCCAAATATAAAGAATAAATTACGCGGTCAACGATTTTCGACCGCTGAAGATGCTGTCGACGCATTCAAACAACACGTTATGGAGGTACCTCAGGCGGAGTGGCAGAAGTGCTTTAAAAATTGGTTCACGCGAATGCAAAAGTGCATAGATCATCAAGGGGAATACTTTGAAAAACAATAAAACTATTTTCAGCCGTGTACGTTTGTTTGTTTTTTTGTTTCCGGATATATAAGTAGCAACCCTCGTACTCATAATTTTTCGATGACGTGATATGCCGACTGTGGCATTCAAAAGGTTAAAGGAGATGCTTAAGTACCACAAAGAATAGGCATGCTTTTTCCCGTAACAGCTTCCAACTTAAATTTAATATTATAGCAAGTAAAACGGCAAATCTCTACCAAAAATGATTCAACACTTGCATTAACACCATAACTGTAGAGCAAGCCCCATTTTATGTCAAATACGTAAACAATTATTATTACAATGCGGTGAAAATTTTTGGAGTGCGAGCTAGTCTCACGCTTCACCAATTTGGGAGATTAAATTAGCTAATGCTGGCTATTTTTGCGTGACCACGGTACCTTAACGTGGCGGAGGCGATCGATGAATGGGTCTGACTGACGCTTACGTGTAAATATAGTAGGCGGTGACCCGCGTAGATTGGCAATATGATAATGGTGCTTCATAGAGCGGTACACATGACATTGAACATTTGTTAAGGTAAATACGTGACTCTTACAAATTTGTAGACCGTGAACATTTTATATATACGTCAAATGGGTCGTACGTAGTATTAACTGACTAATATTTTGATTTTTTTCCTCTATTTTCTGGCCTGGGAAGGCGGATTACCGTCTGCCGTCTGGCTATTTACTGATTATACCTTAAGTGAATAGGCTTCCATTGAACCAGTGAGTTTCACTTGCAATTATGGAATAATTGTTAATATTTATTATGACACGTAATAGATAATAATATAAGCTCAGAAGGCTCACTTCTTTTATCTTAGCGTAAACCTAGAGATGCGATATTTTTTTTCAGCCATTGCGACGCTTTAAAAGTGAATGTGGATTGCGTACGATGCACGTCAGTCTATACCGAACGGCTTAAGACTGTGGCAGCCGGTTAGGCCAGTGAGGCTGAGGTAGCTGGGTCGTTATTGGAGCTTTTCAACCGCCTTCTGTGGACACATTTTTGTCTAAGAGTCTATATTTTGTGTCATTTTGAGCTACACTCAGCAAAAAATTCGGGTCACCCAAATTTAAATAACAGCAATAGGTTATTTTAATTATTTGACACTAGCTTTATTTACTTTCTTTTTTCTTCGAAATACTGAACTGTAGAAGCAATTTCCGTGATCCTACCATAAAAATATCGACATCGAAAAATTACGAGTTTTGCAATATTTCGTTCCGTTAACTTTTAATATGGGTGTTTACGTGTACAATTTATGTCTGAAAACGTTATTTTTGCAGTTAAGATTCAAAATTAAATCAAGATCATGACCGGACTAAAAAACTTGCAACCTCTTGAGTGTATTTGTTGGAGATCCTGGACTTCTAAGAGTTTGTTTGAAATCACACTAAAGCTCGTCATTATCGGAGCTATAATATATATCAGTTACTGATTCTAAGGCATCCTATATTTTACCACTCTATGTGCTATTACTCATGTTAGTTTTGTTTTAATGCATTAGATTACCCTTTACACGTGTCATGGCAGTTGATGTCATCAATGCTTTGTTTATTTGTTTTGCAATTAGCAACTGCTCATTTCATCTAGTACTGTAACAATAGCTTTGACTTTTGTTTAAGTTCCTGCTGTACTTTCTGTTTCATTCACCGTAGGCGGAAATTGTGACTCTGATATTTCTCTATCATGGCAAAAATGTATTTCTAACGATTAGGTACCCGCCTCGTCGTGGGGAAGAAAAAATATTATAACACTCTTTTTTTGATTCAGCATAGCCGAGTAAATCTGTAAAGCCGTTTTGGCGTGATGAGGCACATGCATATACATGCATGCAAAAAAATTACAACAAATACTTACAACTTTATAATGTAATGTAAGTGTATAGATGACAAGTAGCAAAAGTGAAATGTATGTGTATGCGTGTTTGTAGATCAGGGATAGCCAGATATGCGAGGAGGGTTTTATCAGACTTCGTTTTTTTCTCTTTCGCGACCGAAGTGGCGCGTTCCTTACAATAGGAAACATATATACCACTTGTATTACAAATACTAAAAGAAAATTCAGCGTGAAATAACTAATTTAAGTTATATCAACGTGACGTTATTATGGTTCCATAAATAAGCCGGAACAAATTGGACTTGCTGTTTGCTTGAGTTGCAAATTGCAATCCATTTGAATGATTACATTTCACCTGCAACTCGATGGAAATCTGCATCTATAAACGCAACGCTCGGATACACATAAAAGTCAGATTCTGATCGAAATATTTTATAGTAAACCTCGGTACGACTTAATACAGATTTAATTTCCCATATGATTTGATAATCTTGGTATAAAATGTTGTATAATTGTATTTGGACGAGATATCGATAGTTAATATAGTAAGACTAAGTTCTCGTTAACTAAGATTTCTAAATGAAGTTTCTTCATAGCTTTTTGAGTAATTTTGAAACGGAAATCATACAGCCGGTATCGCGTCAAAAATGTCTTTGAAGAAACTAAATTTAATTCTCCATATTTACGTTCACGGAGAGTAAAGTGCTCAATACTTTACCCTGTCCCATTTCCAGGTCAGATACCGGGAGAGAATAACGATCCTGCGCGGCAACCACGAGTCGCGTCAGATCACTCAGGTGTACGGGTTCTACGACGAGTGCCTGCGCAAGTACGGAAACGCCTCCGTCTGGAAGCACTTCACCGACCTCTTTGACTTCCTGCCGCTCACCGCGCTCGTCGACGGACAGGTAACATTCGTTTATCAGGCAAATTTAAACCCAATCTCGCCAAGATTCACGGCCGAGATTTTCGTAGCGAAAATGCGACCAGCAGTGCGCCCACCTAGCGGGCTCGCGGTCGTGAATATGTTAATTTATATGATAATTTTGATTGCCCTGTCAATGTCGATTGCGACCTTTCGTTATCAGCCGTTAAAAACGAATAAAGTATAGTGGACTAACAATAAAAGTAAAAAATTAAAAAATCTATCTCACTCACTTCATGATAAGACCTGACTTAAATCTTTTTGTTCAAAATAATTTCTGATTGGTTGATTAAATACCACTCCACTGTTTCAACTGCAACTTTGTTGGGGTCAAGTGGCAGTTGGAATACAGTTTGTCGGCTTAAATCGTAATGGATATTCTCAGATAATCGATAGTGCTTTTGATTTTGACTAAAACAAACCCAAAAAGTCATAATCAGAGACAACACGTGGGGGGACAACAACCTTTAAAGCTCTCGTGCCGCCCACTGATTTTTGCGTTTTTGAATTTCGAACCTTTTTCAATTATATGAGAATTCAAAACATTATTTTAATTTGTACATTTAAATGTACACGGGGCGGCACGAGGTTAAGTTTAGTATAAATCCAATCTGTGCAACGTTGATATATTGTGCTGGCCTTTATAGTTATTCCGTATGACACATACAGCTTATCACTCTACCTATGAGGACAATAGCAATGTCAGGTTATGTCCACTATATATAAATACAGTATTGACTGACATCAGTGACTTTAATCCCGCTTTTGAAGAATGCAGTGACTTGAAAGTAAATTTAACTTAAGGTGAAATTATGCAAGTACAATTACATCCATTAATATCTACAGGATACTTTGACATGCTGAATCTCGAACACCGATTTTGATCCTGGCTTTTTCAACTCTTCCGGAGGAAGTTGAAGAAAAATAAATCAATCATATACAAATCCCATATTAAATTCAAACTTCACAAAGGCTTCTACTTAGAAGAGTACTATTCATATACTTTTGGGTGGATCAACTTTTAGCCCCACACTTTTGACGTCTCTGGCGTTACCAAAAATGACTCTGGAGTTACCAAGAAATTGGGCTTCTAATATAGGGTGGCCCAAAAATTTTTGCACTTATGAAACATCGATAAGAAATTAACTATTCATAGTTTTCTATATTTTATTAATTTAACCTAGTAACAGATAATTGCAATTTTTTTTTAAATGACATCATCCAAATGTCCTCCGTCTCGTCGGTGGCACTCCTGCAATCGACTATGGAAACCTTGAAAAACTCGCTGACACATACTGCGAGGGATCGCGGCAATCTCATCATCTTTTTGTAAAATTGCTTAACACAAAAAACCCCTTGGTTTCCCGTGAAACGCTCCATTATAAATAAAATTGCACGAAGTGATCTATACTTTACTGCCAATTTCTCGCTGCTCACTCCGACAGTTTCCAAAAAAATCAGTGTTGCTATTTGCAAAAAAATATGGCCCACCCTATATGATATTTTCCTGTTTAGTAGGGTAAATAGACGGGACATTCAACGTTATATAAGGGCGTTATTTTATAGTAAAGTTTAAACGTTGTGGACAGATTTGTGTTGGTTTAAAAGTTGATTCACCCTTTTGTGTGTAAACATTAATTTCCAAACTTGATCAAATTGATACTAATCAGCCTAATGTGATCGATAACCTTTGCGTGATTCGAACACGTGACCGCTTAGTTTGTACGGTTTTTTTTATACTACTAAGGTGGCAAACAAGCGCACGGCCTGCCTGATGTTAAGCAGTCACCGTAGTCTATTAACGCTTGAAACGCCAGGGGCTCCTATTGAAGTTATGTGACCTTCCAGATCTTCTGCCTTCACGGCGGATTGAGCCCCTCCATCGATACCCTGGACCACATCCGCGCGCTCGACCGCCTGCAGGAGGTGCCCCACGAGGGTCCGATGTGCGATCTGCTGTGGAGTGACCCCGACGACAGGTCAGTCTAATCTAATGTCGATATCCGAATTAATATTATAAATACGAAAGTAACTCGTAAGTGGTTTCATAACTTGTAAAAAGAAATGTTTTTCGCCACCTTCTCAGTTAAATCTATTGTCTGGTTGGTAGTTCCAAAGATTATCTGGTTGGTGGTTCCAAAGATTGTCTGGAAGAGATCGTTATAGAATCGCCTATTGTTTACTTGTAAAGTCATGTTTCTATATTTATGGTTATTTGAGATGTGCAATAAAGAGTATTTGTATTGTAGTGTTACTCTGTCTGGGTCACCTTTTCACGCTTAAACCTTTTGTATGAAAGTAGTTTCAGACCCTGGGAAAGATGTATGATATTGTTTTCCTGGAAATCATCCTTAAGAGGAGGTTCTAAGATGGAGACAATGATAAAGTTGTAATAATGGAAATTAGAGTAACATCATGAAAATTACTGGGACTTGAAGAGACCATATTCTTTTAGACTTTGGATATTTTGACGATTGAATTGGCTAATCATGTTGGCACTTGATGTCATAATAACTGGATTGGAATATTGAACCGTGTTTTTAACAGAGATAAAAATATATGATACTCGCTCCTAATCCAATGGCGGTGAAGCAAAAATGGATAATGGTAATGACTCACCCTTGCTGAAGATGTTGGAAGCAAATACTAGTGTTATATAAGTGCAGTGCTCACTACCAATTACGCAAAACATTATAAAGTTAGACGAAGCTCCTATGCAAAGTAATATAAAATGTTTCCGAGCAGATAAATAAATAAACAACACAGGGACAATCCTACACAAATCGACCTAGTCCCAAACTAAGCAAAGCTTGTACTATGGGTACTAGGCGACCATATACGTAATATATAGATAAATGATAATACTTAAATACATAGAAAACATCTAAGACCCAAGAACAAACATTCGTGCTCATCACACAAACACTTGTACCCGTATATTGTTTTGTAAACCCGGGACCGCCAGCTTCGTAGGCCGTTGTACAACCCACTGAGCCAAACGTGTCGTCAATGACAGTCCTCATGCAATTTTTTTAAAACAACAACACAATTTCATAAAACAACAACACATTTCAACATTAGATGTCATTTAGAAAATTAGTATTTGATTCACAGGGGGATATATACAGTGTGTCTGGTCAACGATGTCGGAGCTTTTAAGGTTGTGTAGTACAATCAATTTCATCAATAAATCACCACGTGTTTTTTTTTTTAAGTCAACGGTCATAAAATGGTGGCAATTTTACTTTTTCAAACACCTGAGCACGGGTGCATGTGGTATTTTTGCTATTATCTGTCAATTATTCGTAACACAGAACAAAAAAAAAGTAGGTAAAGGACCTAGTTTTTTCAAAAACAAATGAAATCTAAAAAAATAAGCGTTTTTGTCCTTATTATTTACGTTTAATATTTTTTTTTGCTCTATCATTAAAACGTTTGCGTATGATTGTTGGATTTAATAGATTGCTGATATGTTTAGCTATCTAATAAGATATTTTTTGTATTCGTAGGACGAATAATTGACAGATAATAGCAAAAATACCACATACACCCGTGCTCAGGTGTTTGAAAAATTAACATTGCCGCCATTTTTTTTTTTCATTTATTTAACATTAAAATAACCTTATAACTATAATAATTGTTTGGTGAACGAAAACCGCGCGCGGTTTATCTGCCACCAAGAGATCTCTCGCTTACAAAGCGTTATCAGTGCACGCATTTGTGCGTCCAGGCCGGCTGGCACCCGCCCCGACGGCAGCGAGGCGACCGCGGGGACGGAGACAGCGCTGTTTCGTCATCGCCGTCTCCGCTCCCGCTTCCACCTCGCGCCGTCCAGGCGGCCGACAATCCGGGCGCTAATTAGAAGAAGACATGAACATGTTTTTTATAATTTTGTTACAATTTATGACCGTAGACTTACAAAAAAAACACGTGTTGATTTATCGATGAAATTGATTGTACTACACAACCTTAAAAGCTCCGACATCGTTGACCAGACACACGGTATATGTATACTAGCTTCTGCCCGCGACTTCGTCCGCCTTAAATTCGTTTATCGCGGATAAGGGTATTTTTCCGGGATAAAAAGTAGCCTATGTCTTTCCCTGGGACTCAAACTATCTCCATACCAAATTTCATCCAAATCCGTTCAGCGGTTTAAGCGTGAAGAGGTAACAGACAGACAGACAGACAGACAGACACACACTTTCGCATTTATAATAATTAGTATGGATAATAAGTATGGGTTAGAGGTTAAAGGAGACGCAGAGTTGGTTATAGATTTCGGTTGGTTAAGTAATAACTTGGTTTCCATCTTTATAAATGTTAGCAATTGAAACATTGAGCTATTTAATTAGTGAGGCCTTATTTTACGTCAAGGTTAGAGATAACACCAATCTTGGTCACAAATATACAGATCTCGTTTGGCAAATATACTGATCTGGTAACATTTCCAGGTGATTTCTTAAATGACCAAATGTTACCAAAGCGCGTCTGTTTTAGGAGGAAGTAAGATTAACTGATTACCTTGATCATTATATATGTATATCAGATGTAGATACCTAATGTGAATGTTATAATATATACAATGTGGCTGTACTTTAATAATAAATAAATAAATTATACGAAATAGGGTCACTTGCTCCAGTGCAATTCTTTCGGGAAACTAACACAGTCTTATTCAATTTGAACTTGTATTTTAACAAGAAGAAAGTCTTTATTGCAAACAATCCAACTAAAAATCGGATCATCATTAATCAAATCTAACAATCGTATGTGACTCTCAATTTAAACGATCCATCAGTAGTTTTCTTGTAATAGGTAATCGACCTGTAGGAACAGTCGGCATAACTAAGTCTGCACATTGAAATGGCTAAATTATAAAGTTAATTATCATAATTATATATATGCGTGTACAATAAACTGACTAGTTTTAGATTGGCTTCAGAATAAACGTAATACCGTTCTCAGTTCGGTTCCTCAGCTTATCAATATATAGGTATGCCTTGATAAACTGTGTCAATTACCCAACCTCTAAACACGTTCCCGTGAATGAAATAGACCAAGTCAAGGGCGCTGCATCTTCCGGCCGTACTAATTACTCATGATAATGCTCTCGAGATTATTTTGTTGTGTCTCGCTCTGCCCGATAAGCTATCGCCGTAAAAGCGCCCATTGTATTGATTTTTTATGATGAGTTTGTTGATCCTTCCGTGACAGTAATTTCACGATAAGATGCTAATTGAGGTGTTTTATTTTTCCATTGTTGCGGATATTTAACCTTGATGAATGCTTCAGGTTGATTATTTGTTGAAATTTCTTTCCATTTAAGTTTTTTTTAATCTTGATTTTGTACAAGTCATGCTATGAGTTCGTGAACCTTATCAACAAAAGTTTTTATTTTTGCTTGGATTTCGACCTACTTCAAAAAAGCAGCAAATTCTCAATATAGCCGTATTTTTTCTATTATTATTATCACATGTTACATTCTACCATTGTGAACTGAATTTGAGAGATTTTCTTTAATTGAAAAGGGTATTTTATTTTGTCTTCAAGTGTCCTTTCCAATCAAATTATATTCATAATTGTTAAAATATTTAATTTTGATTAATAGTTACGCAATATTTAAGTGATCGGGCACAATTAAAAGCAATTGGTTTTCTCACGATCACATCACAGGGGAATTACATTCGCGTTTCACTTATTTGCATTGCCGACTCATTATGATGATTACTGATTAGCACCCTCGGCTCGCGTGGATGATTGGCGGCGGCTGGAAAAATCCACGATTCTTTATATCTGACACAATCTCACGACTAATCACAGGATGTGCTTGAATAATTGTAGTTTAATTCACAGTGTGCGAGGTTTTCTATGAAATTGAATTGCATCAACTTGTAGGAAAATGTTGATTTGTATGAGAATTGTATTCCATTAATGTATTTGCTTGTTCTTCATTACATCACATCATATATTTTCATAAGCATCAGCTATTAGACTATTTAGTTAGACCGGTACTGAATATAAGTCTCGCCCAAAGACTTCCACAAGGAACATGCATGCAACATACATTTTACTTTTTTTTCGCTAGCCTGTATGTATGTCCCGCTGCTGGGCAAAGGCCTCTCCCATAAATTTCCATCGGTCCCTATTCTGGCCCATTGCTGAGGAATGCGTCCAAGCCCCGCCACCTCCGGCTTGGTCTGCCATCTTGCGGCACCCGCTTGGCTATGCTGCTTCTCACTTTTAAAAATGTTTATTTCATTTTATTTATTAGGCACACTAAACAGACAATATTCATTGAAATAAAACAATTTAACGGATTATATCGCGTATATTATCTCATTTTAGTTCCCGACGTTTCGGAAGCTTTTCAGCTTTCCATGGTCACGGGTGGACAATATTCATTTACATATATATAACATTAGCAAGATACAGGCATGATTAAAAAGAATTTTCGAAAAATATCCTAAAACTAAAACGATCCTAAATTTGATACTCAAGTACTATATTATATTGAATTGTTACCCAGTTCATACATCATTTCATTGGTTAAGCTTTACCAATGCAATGTCGAATGGATTAAGCATTAATGATCATGGTTATGGAGAGTTAGAGATGTGAACGGGACCGCGAAATTATTTCTACAATCTGCCTTCTGAATACCAGAAGTCGTGGATCAAGAATATCAACATTTCTATGTTGTTGTGCAGAGGCGGATGGGGAATATCGCCCCGCGGCGCCGGCTACACGTTCGGGCAGGACATCTCTGAGACGTTCAACCACAGCAACGGGCTCACGCTGGTCTCGCGCGCCCACCAGCTCGTCATGGAGGGTTACAACTGGTGCCACGATCGGAACGTCGTCACTATATTCTCAGCGCCCAACTACTGCTATAGGTAAGTCGCCCATTCTACTTTTCGTTAACCATTTTAAGCTGCTTATCCACTAGATCGAAGCTGTGCGATATTAACCAATCACATTCCGTAGATTCAAATTTGCTTGTGTGGGGTACAACAGCGATGCACCTTGATTTGCCTATTTCGCCCAGCTCCGCTCCGTTCCACTCCAGTGGATAGGCAGCCTTAGTTAGTCTAATTTATAATTAATATTCAACCAAAGGCTTATAAACATGTACGTGCTATACAAAAGTTCTGTAACCGATTTATCGTAAGTCGTACACTCGTCATTATAGCCGTAAAACGGTGGTAACGCAGCAGTAAATACCCTAATTTCATAGAAAAATAGGGGACATCGATAACCACTGTGCTACTAGCTTTATAGTTATAAAACGTCGTTTTAAATTTATCAAAACTATTAGTTTGTAGATGAATACGCCAAGAAGCAATGTTATCGTGAGTATTTGCACGATATGCTTTTTAGGTAAACATGCGAAAAAATAGTGGCACATTAAAAGTAGAACGGCCCAAGTGCTTCAGATGTTCAGAACTACCAGTTGTGCGGTAAAATCATAAATAGCAAAATCATCAAACAGCCACAAATTTTTGCTATTGATAATTAAAATAAAAAATTTAAGACAGCCAAAATCGGTCCATTGCGACCTCACACAGCGTGTAGGATCTATGAACTTATTATGTTAAGATAGGGGGAATTTCCTCACCAATACATTCGTGTTATGGAGATAAAAAGTACACCTCCGGATATACGCAAATTAATTTGGCATTGCTAATAGAGTAGTTGATAAAACAGCTTACAGCTAACAGATAATTCAGACAAACAGACTAAGTATCATTAACCTTGGGCAGCCATAGCAAAATATGCTTACTATTCTTTTAAGTGCAGTAGAATAAAGTTCTCAAATGCCAATGACAAATAGATAACGAAGATTCATGGAAGCTTCAGATTTTTCCTGATGCTGTATGCTTATTAACTTTGAAACTACTATACTTAGAGGGCATCCCCGATCAAAGTATGGTGGTAACGTAGAACTCTGTCTCAATAACGTGACTTATCACTCGAGTTTAGTAGATATGGACTTCTCATTGCGACAGCGTTATGCAGTGGTATGCGAAATGGTACTGAATGCTTTTACTGTATTTTCTATTGTTTGTTCATATGTCCGGGCGAGTGTTCGATAAGGCAATGTATATCTAACGCATGTGTCTCTCCGCAGGTGTGGTAATCAAGCCGCCATAATGGAATTGGATGATGCGCTTAAGTACTCATTGTAAGTTATCTTTATATTACTATTTAAAATACTTTGTAATTTTGGAATAGCATACATGCAAGAATTTTTTTATCGCTTTTCTTAACAAAAATCAAAATACCGTAAAAACTATTTCAATATGTGAAATTCAAATCGGCCAAGAAATACGCATAATATAGGCGTTTTAAACTAGTAATTAGACAGAGAGGTCCGATATGCTCTGTTACGTCACAGTGCACTCCGGCCAAATAAACTCCATATTAAATTCTGTTCTGCAAGAAAGAGATAGAATGAAATGTTTGATGGCTTATATCTTGGTTATTTTTATAGCTATTCGAAAAATTATTTTTGGCTACTGTTTGTTACATGAATGAGCTTTTAATAAAGCAAAAATAAAAATTCATGCATATTCCCTATTAATAGTTTTGTTGGCGCATGCAAATTCTCAATTTTAAGTAAAAGTGTGACAGTAGTTAAGTCTCTTCAGATTGTGATATGTGGGTATTTTTTTTCTGTACCTTGTTGCCATGACTACGCCTCCTGAGTCACTCTTTTAAACGATATAAGGCAACAAAAGTTGATTTATTTCTAGCTAATATAGGTCCATTTTTCAAGGGCCCATCTCATCAGTATTTTTAGTCTAGATTATTAGCATTTTTCTAATGAACTCTATTACTATTGCATCATGAGTTAGAAAATAATCGCTGGTGTGTAACCACTAATAATGTAATCTAAACATGTCTTAGTTACAGTAGTTTTCTAATTAAAATTGCTAATATATTGTTTATAATTTGGAGATGTTGTCGATAGACGATATGTATGTATTTATGTCTGTTTTAATACATCTTTGTTTCATTTTATAGATTCAAAGTATTATTCATAAATATTCGCTTTTAAATTTAAAAATATGTAATAGACAATATCAGGCGATATTTTGTTAACACATTTTTGCCGAACAAAATACCTTGTTAACATAAATTTAATTTTGAAATAAAACAATTTAACGGATTATATCGCGTATATTATCTCATTTTAGTTCCCGACGTTTCGTTATAAAATTAATTTATTCAAACCAAAACCGGAATTATCCGAATGTTAATCTACGTGGAATGATTAGAAGCGCAAAGTGATGACGTAAATTTGATTATGGTGATCAAATTATAATCGGCGTCGCCGATTACCTAATGGATATTGAAGTTTATGACCATTGTGAATTTTGGTAGATAGTTGTTTGTTGTTGTGTATCTCTATACTTAATATGTTTGTTCATTTGTAGCCTTCAGTTCGACCCGGCCCCGCGGCGCGGCGAGCCCCACGTCACACGGCGAACGCCGGATTACTTCATGTAGGCTGCACGTGAGTATTGTTTTTATATTTTCATGTCATACAAACTAGTGGAAAAATTTTCATTTTCTGAAAAAATTGCGAAAACGACTATAAGTTATATATATGTCTAATGTCTAGTCACCGCTGTCAATATCGGTCATAATAAAGCGCTTGAAAATATCTGACATGTCTTAATAGCCATAGAAATAGAATCGTGTCAGATTTATGTACGCTTTGTTGTGGCAGATATTAATGTCGGTGAGAACCTAAATCATTAATTATTGTATTATCCACAGGAAAGATGGATGATACATTTATTAATTTGTACGACATAGTTCTGTTCATTTTCTCTGTGATACGGTCGGCGAAAACTTGGTCTACCACTTTTGAACCTTAATACATATAAAATAGAGACGGAAAGCGGTAGAGCACTTTCTTAGTTGATCGTACACATTTGTAAGCTAAGGCGTACACCTCTCTTTTTGCTGACTGTACCGAATATGCGTCCTTCAGTTTAGATAGGTATTATCCGATAAATCAGAAAGACTGCATTCAAGTCGAAAACTTTTAAAATGGGATAGATAGCTCTTTCATGCGGGCGAGTTCCGCTCTCCGAAGAAAGCCTGAAACGGTGGTCAGGGCGGTAGGACATACGTCGACACGGTCGGTTCGCTACAAATCTAACGTTTAATGGAGTTTGTTTCTGGGGTACGGGAAGAGTGTGTTGTCACGACGCGTAACTTCAGTCGGGCGTCAGGCTAGTATAGCGAGACATTTATGACCCACTGCTCCCATACAGTAGTACCACGAATATAAGTTACATCGGCAATTTTCGGTTACGCCGGTGCTTACAAGTACCGAATGAAACCGAAGGTGTGAACATTGCAATAAAGACCTTGTAGCACTATACGTGTGGTACATATGCAACGACAGGTGAACTCGTGCTCTCGCTCATGGCGACTGGCGCGGCGCCAGACAAAATGGTTGGCGCCGGCGCGCGCGCAAAATTTTGGCCAATGGGCGTTGAAAATTTTACCCGTGCTAACGCGCTGCCTTATAATTGGTAAACTGTTATCAAAATAATCTTTCTGCGCAGGTACATCGTCTTAACTTATATTTGTGGTACTACTCTACCTCACGAATAGAGTAGAGTAAGCGTTAGACCTGTAGTTTGAATATTGTTACTGATGGGATCGCTTTGTTACAGCGGAGGCGCATCTAAAGCAGTCGGGCGGGGCGCGGCGCTCGGCTCGCTCGAGCTCGGGCGCGGTGCGCAGGCGGGCGGGGGCGGCGGCGGCGGGGGCGGCGGGGGCGGGGGCGGGGGCGGCCCGCGTGTCGCGCGCCGCGCGCCGCCTGCTGGGGCTGGCGCGCGTGGCGCACTGGCTCGCTTCCGTCTGACGCGCCGCGCCCGCACCGCGCCCGCACCGCGCCCGCACCGTGCGCGCACCGCGCGGCGACACGCTCCCGATTCGTTTATACGCGCCGAGTTTCCGCCTCGCGCCTCCACCCCGGGGTCCGAGCCGCGTTTTGTGAATCCCGTTCGTCGCGCGATCTCGACAACGAGATGTATGAAGAGCCGTGTTGGCGTTGTAAAGATCGCAGGGTGCGGATGTCGCCTCGCGCCCGTCGTGGGACTTTGCATAATAGAGTACGGGATTACGATTATTGGCGACGTCATATTGACTCTCTCCGATGATATCGACTTGTACTTTATCGTCCGATCGACCCATAGTCGCGAGCGGATATTCTGCGGATATTTTATAACTTTCCCGTGCAATGAAATAATTTAGTGCCCATTTTTCGACCATAATTTGCTACCCGCTCGTAAACGCAGGAAAGGTAAAAGGTTCGGTTACGAACTCGAAGCTGTCCTTGAGATATGATTCGACGCTCGGAATCGACGAAATACGGTATGAAATGAAAATTTTAAAAGTGATAATTATCAGTTTAAGCGACAGACTTGCATGAATTGCCCGTTCCCCGTTTATGTGTATCTGTTCTTGCTTTTAATCATAATTGCACGTGTTTGTCAAGTTTTACCCTCGCGTGTCTCGCCCGTAACTTGCCAGTGGAAACGTACCCCACGTGTGACTTGTGCACGTATAACGTCAAATTCGACAGCTGTGCGCTGTAAATGTTCCATTTAACCGTTCTGCGTTAACGATGAGGTAGCAAAATAGCTCTAAAATTTTATTCCCAATTGACGCAGATGTTTGCTCGGTGCGTTACTACCCAGTCGAGCTAAGTTCGCACCCGCTGTATATGACGTTGCGTACGAACGAGGTGCAAACTTGGCTGGATCGTATAGTGGACCGACGCGGAATCCCCTGTGCGGCACGGAACACCTTCCGCCCGGCGGTTACATGCGGATGAACTTGTAATCCGGGCGGTCCATTCATATAGAACGGGCCCGCCCCGTCGCCGACGAACTGGCTAACATTAAAATACCTTTATATAGGAATTTCTGTACAAACGCCTGTTCTAGTGATGACTAGTAGGAGAGTAAAGCGCGGCGATTTTTGTTTGTGGAAGTATGTCGGCGACGGACCGGGTCTGTGGGCGGCGCCCGTCGACGCCGCGCCGTAACAGTTAGTTTTAGCATAATTCCTGTACTTGTGTCTACTTATTCGGCGCCTCGCCCCGCGGCCCGCGCGGTAGTCTATGCTGGTATGTTCATTATAACCTGTCCGACACCTATTGTATGTATACTTATGTATCGAAGATACTTAGACCTCATTAAACAGCGTGCATTTGCTAACCCAGTCGTTTTATTTCGCTACCGTGCCTTTGCTACCCGCGGGGCGCCGGCGATGGACATACCACCATAATATCTCCGGTGACTACGACACGCCTCACCACACCTTACGCTTGTGACCGTTGAGCATCATGTCACGGCATAATACTATGTGTTTATATGTTTTTTGCAAAACTAGGTTACTGTAGATCAAATCCTGTGAAGTCCATTTTATATATTTTGTTTTTAGTCGAACACTTTTATAATTGAACTATTGAATGAATGTACTTGTTTGATAGTGAATTTTAATATATTATGGACTTTGTTTTACACGCAAACTGGTTGAATTAAAACTATTACGTTGAGTCATCGTAGAGGCGAAACAGTGGGGCTTGATTCTCGGTGCCGACGGGCTCCATCTCGGTCGTGAGGTTGTATAGAACTACGGTTACAACTTCACGGCAGAGATCAATCTCAATCACAACGAGAATCGATCCATTGAATGATGTCCGTAAAAAAAAACAATATAAGCGCGTGTTTCTTGACAGAATGGCATTTAAAATAATTATATGTAGAATTTTATTTATATGTGACCCAATAAGTCCTTAAATAGCTGTAGCATTATATTATGTTCAAAACATGCCCAGTGAGCCATTCTGTCACGGAACGCGGAAGCGAGTTGTGCATTTTCGAGTTTAATTTACTAAATTCTCCTTTTCTTGTGCCACAGTACTTGTACCACAAAATAAATGTTTCACAAGAGTGGAGCTTTAATAGTTCGTTTTTAAAATTTTATAATCATTTTAGGTAATCCTGTAAATACCTAAAGATCAAGGCATTACGTAGGTTGTTATTATTTAAAAATAAGTTCCAATATTTTTCCGAAATTACTAATTTTCAACTATATAAAGGCAAGGTAAGTATATAAAATTATAATCGTAACATTTTTATATGATGAGAGCATGAAGAATTGAAATCGGGAGTGTTTGTGCAGATCGGCACCTCCGGGACACCGGGAGAGTGCACGATGGTTGTAACGCCGTTAGTGACCGGTCGGCGCGGAGCCAGGGGGCTACTGAAGTTCGTATGGCGCCCCCACTCACCCAAATACAGGCGCGATGGCGAGAGGAACGGCACGATACGAGCTTCGAAGTAGCCCCTCGGAGCTCGCCTGGCTGACGACTGACGTCGGATCCCTTGTTCAGCGTTTAGTGAGGCATTTCTTTTCCGTTAGAATTTATACAGAAATGAAACTAAAATTTATTCCATTTTTTTGACACGAAGACATGCAGCGGACTGTTGTCACAGCTTTTGTTGATAATCAATTTGTTATTCCCGGCTTGGAAACTATAATAAAATAATGATTTATTATGTACTTCTAAAATTGCACTTCGATTGAAACGCGTGTGTATTAAGTTATACAAAGACTTTACCCACCAATGTCACCTGAAGCCACACGTTTCGTTGATCTAAGTATTAAGTATGTAAGTTGTAGGTAAAAAAAGTAATTATATTACCCAAAAACACAAAAAAAAGAGTATGTATGATGCGGAGCTTCGTTTGAGCGAAATAAACGATTTAGAACTTAATTACTGTCCGCATAAACTTGTTTTGACTGCTAAATTTTTGAGTGTTATTTCCCCCATCCGAAGCTCGAATAAAATTTATATTAAGGCTTTCCTTGCAAACGGCATATAATTATAAATAACTGTTACTATAATGATGACATTTTGTAAGAACTGAGTTTTCAATTATATCAGGACTCCAGGGAATTGCGAATATATACGCTATTGATAAGTATAGAAACCCGGAGTCACTACACCACAGGCAATAATAATGTAAACGACCGGAGACAAACATTTATTCTTGCAACTGTACTATGCCCGTTAATAGGAATTAGATAATAAATAAAATTAATTCTAAAGAGGTTTTCTTTTCCTCCCTTACAAAGTACCTGATATTAATATAAAGGAAATTGTGTTATTCTTCCCTTTATTCATTTATATTTTAAAGTTAGATTTTTTACAATAAAAAGTAAAATACATAAGAAGCCAAACCTCGGGGGCTGCCGGCAGCGGAACAGGGCTCAAGCTGCATCCAGGAATCTCCTGACGATGCGCGCTATGTCCAGGTTTACGGCTTCCGTATCCCTTTATCCAGCCATCTAGCGAGTCTCTAGAGGTGTTGTTTAGATTCTTACTTACCATGCTACTGCCAGACTTAGAAAAGTGCCCTTGCGGCCTACTTACAGAATAAAGATCATTATTTCATTACTTACTTACATGCAGACCACCGTCAAATTACAGTCTTGCAACTTCGAATGATCGGGTAACATTAAACGCCCTTAGGACTAGCATTCACAAAATATATTATTAAAATATATTGGCATGAATAGACTCTCATCATCTTTTTATATTACCAATTGGGAACATTAAATTTCCCAGAGGTTTACATTTTATATTTTTAGTATACGTGACATGGACACGTAATCTACAAATAGTTTATTTTTATATCGTATCGTTTTATATAAATATTTTATTTAAACCTCGAAGTGACCTTTGGCTCGGCTGTATACTACGGTCTATATGGTTTAGTAAGAAAATTAAAAAAACCATAACATTGACACGTAACTTTTTAATTGTACTTGCTTATCTGAACGAGGAAGCAAATTATTTTTAGAAACTAAAAATCTAATATTGTCTCCATTCAGCATAATATCCCATCCAGAATATTTAAGGTACTTTCCCTTCATGGGACACCCTTTACTGTTAAAAGTAATCCCTGATTAGGAACCTGATGAGACAACTGCGGTTGTAGGAACACCCAACAGTGCCGATACCTGCAATTTAAACTGCTAACAGACACAGTATTGCGATAGAAGTTAGCGTGGCTTTTTCCTGCTTCTTAGCGTAGCATATAAATTGGACGTGGACGGCAGCATGTCTGCTGTGACAGTTATCGATGTGCAGGGGCATATTTTGAAAATTGGCGCCCTTGGCCAATAAGTTTCGCCGCCCCAGAAGTTAAAAATCCCGGCCAAGTGCGAGTTGGACTCGCGCACCGAGAGTTGCTTTGCCGCCCCGGGCCATGGACCCCTTGGCCTAGGGTAAATACGCCCCTGTCGAAGTGCTAGGCAGTAGGGCGCCACGGCGTCCTCGGTACCTAGCGTATAGGGACAGCCGTGCACTGGCGCACGGCGCAGCGATAGTGTATCTAGCTAGTCTAAACACTAGTTTGGCAAGAGAAACATGATATTGACCTTGAAAGACAATTCTTTATATGGCAACAATTTTACATAATAAAAAAGGTTTCAAATCATAAAACCTTTATTATTGTTTTTATGCATTCAGTATTTGGGGGTCATTACCCACAGCTGGTAATCTTCGTATAATAAAACGCGTACGTTAGCGCCATGTTGTTTTTAATGTTGACTGACGTTTTTCTCTGCTGTGATTAGCTGTTGCTTTGTCAATACACTCGTCTTGTCATCTATATATTATTTGTCATAATTCATTCTGTCACTGTCACAGTAATGTGTTATCGAGTGATGTCCTTGTGTTTATCCTGTCCTGCTTTTTGCAAAATGTTTTAAGAGTGCTGTGTTTGTAGAACTTTGCGAAAGGACGCTCTTTTACACCATTTCCCGTGCTCTGAGAAAATACTTAGTAGTTGAAGTGTTTAAATCGTGATGATCTTGCAAAATTATCGCCCGCAGAACTAGCAAACATTATGTCCAAGAATTCATTTTGTTTATTTGCCTGCGCCGAGCACAAAACTATTCTCAGTCATTTCATTCTGACTGTCCGATTTACAATTATGAATTGGTGCAACATAATCAACAAAATATTAAAGGGGACAGATGCAATACAGAAGAAAGCTTACGACAAATTTAAAAAGAAATTACGAAATAAATCTTTTAATAAATAATGTGTGTTTTATTTTTTTGCCACTGAAGTAGGTATAATTCTCAACATATAATTTGATCACGTAAATACAATTACTGAAGTTACGTGTTCAAATTTACGTGCCGGGAACTATTCATTTTAAATATTAGACCTCATTCAATGAACCTAGACCACTTTGGCTGAATACGTTACGATCCCTTGCCATATTGCAATCTCGAATAGAAAAAAAAATTAACGTCAGGCAACACTAATCGTACAGATTAAATATAGTTGCCCAGTGCAAATAACATTTGTTTTTGAGTTGGCAGTCTGATACGTAGTATCGCTTATTAGTCTGTGGTCATTGCCTAACGAAATTTTGACACTTGCTATCCGAATCAACTGTCATAGCCCATACAAAATACACGTGATTCTGAGGGGTTACTACGAGATCCGAAAAACGAAGTTCGTGTGGCGCCATCCCTCTCACTCAAATACAGCATAACATGAGAGCGAGAGGGACTGCACGTTACGAACTTCGATTTTTGAGTTTCGGAGTAACTCCTCTGAGAGGTTACTACGAAACCCGAAGTTCGTAACGTGCTGTCCCTCTCGCTCTCATGCCATGCTGTATTTGAGTGAGCGGGATGGCGCCATACGAACTTCGTTTTTCGGGTTTCAGAGTAGCCCCTCTGATCACGGTCTTGTAACTTAGAACAAAATGTACGTTGTCTTATGTGACTAATTTCAGTAGTCATTCCAGTTACGTATAAAGTATTCACTTTATGTAACATTTGATTTAATCGGGTTATAATGCAATAGTTGTTCGGTTCTTATCGAGAGATGACACTGTAATCAATTTGGTTAACATATGAGTTATAATTACTAGATAAAATAATTATTTTTTGTTAAGTTTGCCTTTCAATGGCTGGATTTGTTTTTCATTAATTAAAGATACATATGTACATTAGCTAATTAAATGACCTGTTAATATTGGTATCATTCTTATTTTTATTGATGGTAAGAATAATCCCTTGTCCCTATTTTAGGACTTCATTGCACGCATTAGCCTTATTACTTTTAAATAACTATCGTCACTGATTTTGTTACTACCGTAAGAAATTTACATTAAAACCGGTACACGATATAAAAAATATATTTTTAAATTAAATACTACACGTATTTTTATTTCAAATTTATCTTGATTGTTTTTTCATTAATAAAAAAAAATATGTTTACTCAGTGTTCATAGAACGGAACGTTTAACTGACAGTTGAAGTTTTTGAGTTTTCACAAATGTGTCAGGGTACGTCTTACGAAAATTAAAATAAAAAGTATATAAAAATTGTGATGTGTGTAAAAAATGTTTGTACAGTGATAAAAAAGAAGATAGTACACTAATTAAGTATAAGAACATTTTTTTCAGTCGTAATGGACTATACATTTATTAAATGCGACAGTCATATAAAATGATATTAATGAGAAGATGGAGGACTTGTCTGTAAACATATACCTTTTCAGTTGGTGCAAAGATACAAATAAATTATTAAATGGTAGTAGGTAGTAGGAGTGATTTTGATCAGTGTGACATAGTACAACAAATGGCTGTAGATTATTTTAAGAAAAGATGCAATAAATAAATAATTTAGCGGTATACAAGTTGTTTTATTTTAAGAAAAGACGACAATTTCTATCATACTATGCAATAAAACAGTGTGATAGAAATTTCTCGAAGAAAAAAAAGAACATTAAAAGAAGCGAGACTAAGTCGCATAGTTTACTGGCACAGATTACCAGATGTCACTACGTGCGGAACGTTCAAGTGATATCTCTATCTCAGTTATAAAAAGGTACTCTGTGATTCTGATTGCGAGCGTCAAACGCGTTAAGCAATAAGGGGGCGGTCATGATGTTTTCAAATTTGCCGCATATTTTTTTAATGTCATGTTTTGCTTGCCAAACTCTATTTTGGTTTGAGTCTGTCAGTTAGTTGGTAAAAATTCTACGCTTGATTCTATCGGGATTGTTCCCTCCTCCGTAAACGAATACCCCAGTTCTAATTCTATTTAAATCATTTTTAGATCGCGCTGCAAGTATGTTTTGGATTCATGACCCCTGTAAGGTAGGGATTTTATAATTGAAAAGATAATGTTAACGGTAAAAGAGACACTCGTATACTTACAAGAAAATAACTTTATTTTCATAAATACAGCTTTTGCCGCGGTTTGTGAGCGTGACGTCGCGCATCTTTGGTATTGATACATTTTAAATAACACAAATTGCTCAATACGACGATGCAGTCCTGGTGTTGATTTTTAATACTAACGATAAAATTTCAATATAAATTTGTCGAAAAATAAACTTAAAATAAATACCATCTAATGCTAATAAAAAAAAACTGTTAGAATGTTACACATTCTTTTGACGATCTTGGAATGAACAGTTGCAAAAAATCTAAGATCAGGGACCTGTTTCACGAAATCTTGTAACTTGTTTTACAAGTGGAAGTCTTTTTAATACATATTGTTGGAAATAAATTTCCGCTTGTAATACAAAAGTTACATCAAGCTTTTGTGAAACGGGCCCCTGGTATTTATTTATAACTACTTTGAGTTTTACGTTATAAATTAAAACAATATACATACAGTATGTCAATGTATTTGCTATTAAAAAATAAATAAATAAAATTGGCCACATAGCTTTATATGTACGAAATTTGAGCCTTAGTAATTTATTTAAGTATGTATTTATTTTGGTTAGAGTTCAAACTTCAACCTTATTTAATTAAAGCTACAAATGAATACGTCCAATACTATATTATATTACAGGTTTTAGAGATAGGAAGTAGAAATTTGTCATGTTATCTTACAAAGCACAGAGTCAACTTATATGTATAACGTATAAATAAAAAATAATAGGCACGATAACCAAAAAATGTTCTGAACTGTAGTGTACATGTACAGTCAGCGTCAAATAGTCTGTAGCATTAAAAGTGCAAAAAATATCACAATACATCTTTATTCCTATGTGCATAAAGTTGTGTGACGATATATTTGGCACTTTGGATGCTACAGACTATTTGATGCTGACTGTACAGTGTGTTGGTATACGTAATATACTTATCTATAATTTTTATTTAAAATACTGCCGCATTTCATATCTTAATGGCAGTCAATAAGTACCGAAAAGTTTATGAAAGGAAAATGTATCTACAATTCGCGTAATCACAGGGCGTAAAAACTCGTTTAAAAGCTACTTCTTCAGTAAATAAATAATGCAAAGAAAAATAAATGTATAATTAAAATTTCAATGACCCACATTTTGAGTTTATCAGTTAAACGTTTTTCAAGATGATTCCGAAATGTGCAGGGGCGGATCGTGAATTTGTGGGGCACGGGGCTAATACTGTTTATGTATTTAGTAAGTAGGCCTTACTTGATTGACTTAACTTTTTGATTGTTTTTTTAACGTTTTCTTTTTCAGAATATCGTCTAATATTTTAATGGGGGGCTACGGCCCTTGTATCCATGGGGTCCTGTGCTGCAGTACAAATAGCCCTGAAGTAGATCCGGCCCTAGCCATATGCAATCTAGAAGTAGTCGTGTTCTAAGTTCTAAGTTTCGTTGCACTCTAATTTCGTGTATGTATAGGAATTGTACTTTAAAGGTAGGGGTTGTCTATGTATTGTGCTTTGACTCAAGTTTCATAGAAACAATAATATAACTTATTTTCCTAAAATAGAGTAAATGCGCTAACAATAACAGTGATTTGTACTACAGAATACAGACTAAGAATAGATTGCTTGCGTTGCAGTGGTAGAAGTGCTATCAAATAGCATACATTAAGCATAGTTTAAACCAGGACCATTAAAACCAGAGACTGTCAATCCCCATACTTCGGATCGGTGCCCCTACCGCATCTCCATATTCAGGCAAAAACTAGATGGCCCTTATAAACTAAACAACTACTGATGTTATAGTTGAAAAAATAAACATAGAAAAAGAAAGAAAATAAACAGTAACAATTAGTTCGTAAACAGTAAATAATAAATGAATCGTAACATTTAAATACTTACTCCGTCACGCTTGCAAAAATGAATAATTGATAATAACAATTCTTCTATAACAATAGTGGCGTGGTAAAAGGCCTAGTCACACACGCGTGTGCGTGACGTGTACTTAGACGTGCGCGATGTTAAGTACGAATCCTCATAAGAGATGACACAGCGCTTGCGTGACGTGTGTGACCGCATTGTGAAATGTCGAGGAACGGCGTTTTGTGTGGTGTAGACAGTCCTTTTGTAATGGTCCTTGGTTTAAAGTGTATAATCAGATGAATAAAAATAAATACGATTCTTTCGCTTAGTCTACTGTCTTTTCAAAACGACTTCTTCAGCTATTTATAACCTCCGAAAAAAGAAGGGCGTTATAAATTTCTATAACGCCCAACGGATGAACCGATTTTTGGTTATTTATCTAGATGTTTCGGGGATTTTGTTATCGGTTCTCCGATTACTTGTGTTTTTTTCTTAACATAGCATTTAAAATAACAGAGACACTGATTAACCTTAGCCATATACATTTAAAAAAAATATACATATCCTGCTGGTTCAGTCTCGAATCTTACAACAACGTCACTAATGTTTTTGTGGATGATATTTCTGCGAAAGTAAACTATTGTAATATATTTTGCTATGTATACAGTAATTAATGGCCTATGCACACTGCATTTTTAGGGTACCGTACCTCAAAAGGAAGAAAACGGAACCCTTAGGGGATCATTACGCTTTCTGTCCGTCTGTCTGTCAAGACATTTTTTCTCAGGAATACGTGGAGGTATCAAGTTGAAATTAACATCAAATACTTATGTCTTCGGTCCCAAATCAAGTTTCTAAGTCAACGCGATCTAAAGAAACAGTAATTAAAAAAGGTGTTTCCTTATAAAGTACTATCCACTGCTATCCAGTGGTCCTAGAAACTTGAAATTTGGTGGCTCTTATAGCAAAACCCACAAAATAAATCTGAAAATCTAATTTGTCTACGTCAGTAACAAATATAAAATGGCTTCGCACCGCGTACATTTTGCTTACGAGTAGTTCTCTGTTAATACTGGATTTTCATAGATACGGCCGTTTTTAGCGTATAATTTGTACGGAATCTTCGGTGCTCGAGATCGACATGCACTTGGCCGGCTATTTAAGCATACTGACTCTCGTGCATATCGCGTTTGTATCAGTACAAACGCGCGTCGACGTTGCGTTTAAAAAACGTGTGTATAGGCCCTAATATGGACTTTCCATATAAAGAATCTGTTCAGATGACAGAAAACCAATGAGCCTGAAAGGCCTTTGGTGCATAAAATAACGGCAGCTATGAGAAAACAAAAGAATATAAAGGACTCGTCTTAAGATCAATGTGTGTAAAGCTCACCAATGTAAAAATTTACACTCGATGATGATGGTGAAACTTTGTCAGCACCTACCTCTGATGTATGCAATCCCGTAATCATATCATCAACAAAAACACGAGTCGTAATTTATTGAGGTGACCGACAGCCGACCTTTCTAAATGCAGTTGGTATTTATGGGTGTGGCGGGGCTAGAGTGGGGTAGAAGAGATTGAGTTTGTGGTGTCAAAGCTAGAAGGTACAAGTATTGAGATTGGACGGTACATAGCGGAGTGTATAGTTTGTTCATCTTTACTTCTCCTAAAAGTACACCTTTTTAACACGCTTTTATTAGGTCGACCTGTATGTAACTAGCTGTAATGGAATCTAAGGTAACTAATTTAACCATCTTCCAAGGATCGTAGCGTTATGAAAATCGGCAGCTGTATGTAGTTCTGATGACAATACAATAATATGGTACTGCCGAACTGATCGGATGATGGAACCGGAAGATATGAACTGGAACTTCACGATGGAACATCCTGTCATAGTTGTGTTTGGATTTGTTAAAAAAGTCTTGTAAAGCGTGTTTTTCTAGTGTTTTTTAAACTATTAATTTTTTGTCCTAAAATCTCTATTTCTCGTAAATAAAGGGATAATTTTTTCAGTTTCATCGATTTATTTGCGAGAAAATAGCTGGTATTGGCATTAAATGCATATTTTTAGGTTAGAATTTTGTTTACTATTGAGGACAAGTGCGTATGAATAGACTATAGATGACTCTGTTGTGTACTATTCAAAAGTTAATCCAGCATAAAACGTCATTTATAAAGATATATTGTCGGCCGCTCCAGAAATTCCGACTATACTTACCAACAACAAGCTATGCCAAACTGGTTGAACCTCGAGGATGTGGCTTCATCCCACCACCAGCGTCACTAGACCAGATTTTCTTCTTCAAAGGCACGCAATAGGGAATATGCATGAATTTTTATTTTTGCTTTATTAGAAGCTCATTCATCTAACAGTAGACAGAAAAAAAATCGAATAACTAAAAATAACCAAGATACAAGCCTTCAAACATTTCGTTCTCTTTCTAGCAAAACAGAATTTAATATGGAATTTATATTGCCGGAGTGCATGACGTAACAGTTTATGTCGGACCTCTCTGTCAATACCTTGTTTAATTAGTAGTTTAAAATGCATATACCATGCGTATTTCTTGGCCGATTTCAATTTCACATTTTGAAATCTATTGTACGGTATTATGATATTTTTTTAAGAAAAGCGATAAAAAAAACATGCATGTACCCTATTGGGAACATTAAGTATTCCAGAGGTGTTATTTTTTTTTTTCGATACTAAGCGTTATGTGGACTTAGAATCTACAGATGGTTTATTTTTATGTCATATTGTTTTTAGAAATGTTTTTTTTAAATCCTAGAAGTGACATTTGTTCACGACAATCGACTGTATAAATTTTTACTTTAGTCTGTACATATTAACAAGAAAAAAAAAAGTCATGACATTGACATGTCGTGACTTTTTTTTTAATTTTCCTTCTTAACCATATAGACAAAAACAAATGTGACATCGAGGTTTTAACAAAATATATCTAAATACGATACGATAGTTTTACAGTCAAAATTTATACAGTATATTGACGTGAACACATGTGACATTGAGGTTTTAACAAAATATATCTAAAAACGATACGGTTTTTGTGTCTATGTAACTACTATGGTGTAAAAATATATACCTCTGGGAAACTTAAGGTTCCCAATTTTCTCAAAAGTCAGAAGACATGAGACACTAAGGATCCCGATTTATGTCCATCTCTGTTAAGTAATATGAGAAAAACTAGAGATTATCTCGTTACAAACAGTGCAAATGATATCGCAGTCAATTATACTAAGTACTTGACTTCTTAATCCCAGGAATAGAAGCCCCGCATAGCGGGACTCTATCGTGTTTACTATTGCAATATAGGATCAATAAGGCCGGACATTTTGAGTCGTAACATTGGCAATGTTCATGCTTTCTCGTGGCTCAACTTGAACATAGCAAATGCAGGCAGCTTCTACATCAACAACGTCTACGTCAGAGGTCTAAGGTCTTAAGAGCATCATGCCGGTGTTAGCTTTATCAGCTGGTAGGTGGAGAAGGTAGCCACTAAGGGGATGACGCGGATGCAGTTGACGCTCTTGCTGCGTTAAGCACGTATTACACCTTCCTAATTTACTCACTGACGACAGGTAGGCAGCAATATGTTGGTACAAGAGGAGTTCATTGTATCACGCTCCAACCTATTGCTGCATCCCTGTCGTCAGTGAGTAAAATAGGCAGGTGTTATACGTGCTTCACCACCTTCCCCAGCTAGAAATAGAAGCGCCGCATGGCGGGGTCCACCTAATTTATAATTGGGGTAAAATTGCAGTTATCTAAAGCTGTACGTCGTAACGTGGCATTCCTTCCTCGTAGCTCAATTGGCTAGCAGTACTCTATATAGTAGTACTCTAAGGTCCCTATGAGACCTTCATGCCAGTATCGAGCTGCAGCAACTGCTTCATCAGCTCGTAGGTGGAGAAGGAGGTGGCCACCATGGGTATGGCGCGGATGTAGTTGATGCTCATGCCGCGGTACAGGCCCTTCGCGATGCCATTCTCCCGATAGATCAGGGTCAGTGTCCGGATCATACCGGTTCTGTGGATATATAAAGCACTATTGTAGGGGCAAAATTAACGTGCACATTTGAGTAAAAACTTTCTGTCAAAAATTTGATTTTAGTGACAAGCTTTTATCTGTCCTTATCCTTACTTGTTTTATTTGGAAACAGTTTAATCCATAACAGTATATATTAATTAATTTATTATAAGCCGATAGTTTAACTGAGACGTCGCCAGCGGTAAGGGGCGTGGGGTATGGAGACACAGAGGTTGGTAGGTAGGGTTGCCAGATCGAATGACCCTCTTATCTGGAGCAAAAAACATTTTCTTGGGATTTTTGGACTTTGGTCGGGAGGAACAAAAATAAAATCAAATTAAAGTAAGTACAGTAAATAAATACTACCAAAAAAAAATGGTTTTCTACTCACATAATATACAATAATCAACAAAATTTAATAAAGTAATTATTTTTTAGCTTGCCACATACACTTATTTTGTGTTACTTTTCACAGATTTAGATTTTTTGTCCTTTTTCACTATTTCAACAAGAATTAAATTCAATCATTTTCCTAAAATTGAGTCTATAATTAATCAAGTCTGCTTTTATTAAAACCATGCACATTCGAGTTGTTTTTTCGGGAGATTTTTTACTTTGTCGGGAACACATACAAAACATTTGATCAAATCTCATCTGGCAACCCTAATGGTAGGCGAGCACATGACAGGGCACGACTGACTGTGGAATAAATTGTCGCTGGCTATTTCCGGACCGATGCGACCTTCAAGAAAAGAGCGTACTCCCATCTGAAAGGCCGGCAACGCACTTGTGACTCCTCTGGTCTTGCAGGTCTATGGGCGACGGTGATCGAGATCGATTACCATCAGGCGATCCTTCTGCTCGTTTGCCCGCTATTAATATAAATAAAAAACCTGCCAAGAGCCTGTCGGACCATGCTCAGTGTAGGATTCCGCAGCCGTTCATACAAAAAAATGCACTACAGATGAAAAAAAAAGATATGAAGAAGTGCACTAGCAAAAGAGCGTATCTCCACGGCAGTAACGTATTTTTGCTGAGGAGCACAGTTTTTTGGCAATAACTCAAAAACAGTATATCCGAGCATGTTGAGAATAATTTTCGTTGAAAGTATTTATTAAGCTTTATCTTTGTATTTTTTTTCATATTTTTATTTTTATTAGGAACCTTAAAGTGTTTTTAAAAGAACTACCGATACGAGTATATGTGCAACATCTTTGCTGAAAAAAAAATCCGCTTCGGTTATATTACAAGTGCCAAGAAATATTTTTGTTATTTAACTATTAAACTAAGTAGCGGCTTATACAAAACACCTGAACTCCAAATTTCATCAATATACATTCTGTAGTTTTTGAGTAAAATTCCTGTGTCATACGGACGGACGGACAGACGGACATGACGAAACTATAAGGGTTCCGTTTTTGCCATTTTGGCTACGAAACCCTAAAGGCTTCCCGCCCGCAACCCGTTGAACCGCCTTGACGCCACACCCCCGCGCCGCGCCTCTTACCGCGAGAAACGTCTCATGTAAACGAACGAAGTCCTTCTTCTACTCGTACGAGTTATAGCTATTTTTAACAAGAATGCGCTAGTTGTCCTCTAAATAAAACCAGTAAGGATGTCATACCTAGTAGTTACGGCATTGTTTCGGTAGTAAAATATACACTTTAATATAATATAAGTTAAAGTAATTCAAATAAATATAATCACTTCAAGAAAATAAGCGGCTAAACTGCGTTCCTGTTCACTACGATAATCAGTTGCTAACAGTAAGTTTACTTGTTTAAAAATAATAACTGATAACAAATATAGGTAAAGGTCACTTACAGAATGTTAAAATTCGGTTAGTGGAAATATAAAAACTTCATTAGTAATATTATAAACGTAAGTAAAAGAAGAGACCCACCTTCTGCAATGTTGCCATCACCATGTGCAAAGTCATGCAATCATAAAATATTATTAATACACTAAAGGTGCTAAACAGTATACAGATACATAAAAAACAATTACTATATGAAGATATCGTTACTACTTAAAAAAAAGTGGTATCTGAAAACGACCTCGAGGAAAAAGGCATTGAGTGTAATAGAGTCCTACAGAGTTAATACGCTTTTTGTTGGAACAAATTGAAATACGAGTTTTTTTTCAAAGTAGTGACGAATATTCAAGTTTTATGTCATATAAGACATCCATCTCCAAGAATGAGTTGAGCGGTAATCCTGACACATACGATTAGATAATTTTTGTTACCGACTAAAATTATTAGTAAAAACATAGACAAAGGAATGTTAATTAATCGCCATACAAAAAACAAGGTATTAAGGTTGTTTACGAAGTAATTTTTAGTGTTCTATGATTCTTTGTGCAGTTATAGAGTCTGGCTGGTGAAAGATTAAACTAGAATAAACCGCTAAATTTAAAAATATAGCTGCGGTGTGCCTGTATGAGCTAGAGTTAAACAAATTCATTGCTTTTGTCATTAGTTATTAAGTTATTTATTAAAGAGATAAGCATTCACATCCATACTAATATTATACATGCGAAAGTGTGTCTGTTTGTCTGTTCACGCTTAAACCGCTGAACCGATTTGGATGAAATTTGGTATGGAGATAGTTTGAGTCCCAGGGAATGTCATAGGATACTTTTTATCCCGGATATTTATCCTATTACCCTTATCCGCGATAAACGAATTTAATGCGGACGAAGTAGAAGGCAGAAGCTAGTGTTTATATTTAGCTCATTACAGGCAACCGCAGCTACATTTTTAAATTTTGCAGTTGATTTCATCTCATCTTTCATTAGGCAGACTCTAAATAACATCGTTAATGTGTACTTTTAAAGCGCCATTTAGTTTTAAAACTCGCTTTCCCTCGCAGTCGGTGCACGATCCAAAGTATAGCGATTGATAATATTCTTGCTTTATTCATCCATGGTAGTAGTTATGTAAGCCAAAATAAAAGGTTCATTAATAATGTACATAAATATTTTATATTTATAATTACAAAGGTCTAAGTAATGAAAAAATACAAGAGTCCGAATGGATTTGAACCAGTGCACCCGGCAAAGCACAAGGCACTGGTTCAAATGCAGTCGGGGGTCTTAATTTTTATTATTATTTAGATCTTTGTATTTACAAGAATATAGTATCTTAGTGAAGAAGTTCACTTTAAAAATCACAAAGACTGGTAAAAAAATCATTATTTTCTTAAAAATTCAATGTACATAAATAATTCTGAATATACTCGTAGGTTAGCGAATTATAAACAAAGGCTAGCGACTACATTATAATTAACTGTAGGTATTTAGCGGTTTATAAAACACGTTACGCTAAGCCAGTAAATCCAATTTGTTTTTATTTTACTGACTTATTTAGCAAAGAAGCGAACTATGAAACTTCTAATCCACAAGCAAGTTAAGTTTAACAAAAATCAGATTGCCTTCTATGCAAAAGAAAATGCCTCTATGTTGTGGTACTTTAGTTTACCAAATAAAGTAAGTGAAAATGGAATTAAGTAATTATTTGTGTCTTTAACCGCTTAACTCGTTTCTTATCATTTTTTGATTAGTCACACAATAGTTATAAATATATAGAATTTCGAATAGATATGTTCAAAAGATTAAACAAGTCGTTATCAAAAAAGTTATACGTTTAGAACTTGATAAGAAAATTAACATTTTAACGCTATTTCAATACTGCCTCAGTGTCGCTTAAACGTACAACTCTTTTAAATACCAAACAGAAGTGGATTGTACGGTGCTTTCAACCATAGATACGTGTGCCGAGCTGCAGAGAGATCAAAGCACATTTGCCGGTCTAGCACAACTCTCGCTTATCACGCGACATAGCATCACCCGTCTTTCTCGCATTGTATTGAAAGGAAAGAGACAAACAATCTTTGTCGCGCGACAAGTTGTGCTAGAGGAGTTGCTTGTTTACACAATTATAATAAGGTTATCACGCAAAGTATTTATAAAAGGATTTATGAAACGTGAAAATTATATTTTTTTCAATCAGTCAGATTTAAGTGTGAAATTAAGGCTGGCAAGACTTAACGATCTCTTAGCCAAGTCCAGTCATTAAAGTCTCTCGAAAAACTAGCACCGTCACCGAGAAAATTTATAAATTTGCCGCCATGCCGCTACTGATAGATGGGACTTTTTCCTAATCGCCTTCAGTAGGAAAATCCAAGCATAAGAATTGTTTTGGTTTCCCCAACCGTTGGACGAGGGAAGCGCAAGACCGGTCGTTGCGGGGAGACTTAGAGAGGTCTTTGTCCAGCAGCGGACGTCTTTAGGCTGATATGATGAGGACTAAAAGTCGAAAACTCCCCAGTGCTTGAAACCGAAGGTGTTGCCAGTGATGACCTACGGAACTGAGACATGGTCGTTCACAATTATAAGACGGCACAGAGTCACGCAAAGTGCAATGAAAGGGAAGGGGACTCGGAGTTTCTCTGAGTGATAGAATCAGAAATGAGGATATCCGCAGAAGAACCAAGGTAACCGACATAGCTCGCAGGATTGCATCGTTGAAGTGGCAATGGGCGGGCCATGAAGCCCGGAGGACGGATGGCCGTTGGGGAGCGTTCAAGTATTACGTAACGAATTTGGGGGGACGGGGGAGTCTTGTAAAACGTTACGATGCGTTACAGGGTCGGGAGGGGGGGTTAGAGCTACGCGTTACGTAAAATTGTTTTTCTTCAGAACGGTCGCGTACACAGATTCCCTCACGCATATTTTAACCTTTTTTTTCTCAAAATTTCAAATGAAATGACCATTTTAGGTAAAAATGGTCACTTGGTGGTTACGTAACGTTTTACTAGGGGGTGGGGGGGAATTGCGTTACGTAATCTTTGATCGCTCCCTTGGGGAAGACCACCCTGGCCGGAGTTAGTTACGGACGCTATGACACAAGCCAGGTCTTCTCACCCGAACTGCGCGGTGGCGGGGTCCATGCAGGCCAGCTGCATGCGGCGCCGCGTCACGTCGAGCGGGTACGACACGCTCTGCGCGACCGCGCCCGCCAGCCCGCCGCAGACCAGCTTGCCCGGTACCGTTAGCACCAGACCACCTAGCAACAGAGATAATACTTTAAGGGCCTGCACCGCCTAGGAAAATACCACGCCCCGGCCCCTGTGCCGGCCAATGAGCGTAATTTGTAATAAGGGGCGCATTTATTGCTCGCGCACATCAAAGACATGTTTGAAGTTTTTTGGCGTAAGCGCCAGATGTAAAAATACAATGGAATCGAAGATATTATTATGTTTTGTTAACATTTAAGTAAGTGAAGTAAACGATAAAGGGAAGAATGACATTTTGACATAATTTAGCCGTTTATTAATCTGTCGTTTGTACAAACTAGACAAAAAACGGAAAATGAAGACGCGTTTTTGGATTTCTTTTCTATCGAGGAAATTTAAACAAACATGTTTCCGCGTTAGGCGCTGAATAGTTTATATAGTCAAAAAACATCTGAAAACCAGCCTGCTCTGTTATACTACATTTGACAAAAATCTCACAAATGAATAACCTAAATTTTCGATGCACCCCCGTTAATACCGTATTAGAAACATGAATGTCCATCTGCCTAATTATCTTGGCAGTTTTCTGCCACAACCGCGTTAAAGTAAAGGGTTCACGAAAATGAGATGTCCACTACTATCCTTTTTTAGTGCCCTGTGACTGTGAAACAACTCTAAAACAAGTATTAGATCGTTGAATATTTACACTGACCTGTATTCCTCTCGCACTTGCGGCAAAGTGACGTGGGCAGGTACTTCATGCAGAAGAACTTGAGCGACTCGAAGCAGTAGAAGCTGAAGCCGGCATACGGGACCATCCCGCAGAGCGTCGGCACGAAGCCGCGGTATAGCGCGCGGATACCGCCCTCCTAGACAAAATACAAAAAAAGTTTAGTGATAGGTAACAGTTGACTGTTTTATGCCCACAACGTGATGGATCGACGATTTGCGGCTGCTTGTGTATATAGATAAAGGATTTTTTTTTATACTACTAAGGTGGCAAACAAGCGTACGGCCTGCCTGATGTTAAGCATTTACCGCAGCCTATGAGCGTTTGCAACGCCTGGGGGCATTACGTGCGTGTTGCCTACCCTTTAAGAACCTACATTACTACAACGGGTTACTAATGTGTTGCACAAAATTTATTGGCATATTTTCGTTTCGCATAGCAACCATTGGCACAATCGTCATTTCGCACAATTGCTTTTTGCCTAAATATCTTGGCATACTATCACTTCGCACGTGTTTCTTTGGCAGAATAGTACATTGGCATAATGTCGATTAGAACAATATTCCTATGGTCGAATAATTGTGTCGTCGAAATTTATATGGCATAATAATTACATTTGGGGAACCAGTTAATCACCGCCTAAGAACGAACCGCATCATTGGAGTACGAAAGAATTGACGGAACAAGATATACCAAGGACACAAAATAGTGCCGAAGCCTGGCACCGTAGAATTAATAGCATAACAGGAGTTAACCACATTGGATTTTACAAACTATCTAATCAGTTAATTAAAGAATTAAATTTTTCCTTGATGGAAATAGAGAAATTGAGCATTGGTGCTCCTCCACTTGCGAAAAAGAAGAAGGTATTAGATAAAACGCTTCGCATTAATGTCATCCTAAATAATCAAGCTGATTATACATAAGATGGATTTTTGTGCTAATTTAAAATTAGCATAGTTATTTAAGGAATAATCCTTTTTATTTACTATTTTGCATGTCTTATACTTATATAAAATAAAAATGACAAGTTCTATGTTTTTTTAACTGTCCTACTCCATCAGTTTTCTGGTAGCGTTTCGGTTTTGTGGGGGACGCAGTTTCAACCTAACCTAACCTAGTTTTCTGGCAGCGATTCGTTTCTGTGAGGCACGCAGGTTCAACCTAACCTAACCTAGTTTTCTGGCAGCGATTCGTTTCTGTGAGGCACGCAGTCAAGTTCGTAAGCCAAGTCGGACTTGCGCGGCTTTCTCGCTTCGCTCGCACGTTAGGGTCGCAGTTCAACCTAACACTCCTCCTCGCTTCGCTCGTCGTCGTACCTAACCTAAGCCAAGTCGGATCTGCCTTAAGGTGAAATTGGTAATGTTAGGAATCGTAAGCCAAGTCGGACCTGCGCGGCTCGCTCGCTTCGCTCGCTCGTTAGGGTCGCAGTTCAACCAACACTCCTCCTCGCTTCGCTCGTCGTCGTACCGAACCTAAGCCAAGTCGGACCTGCCTTACTTACCTGCCTTACCTTCGTTTCTGTGAGGGACGCAGTTTCAACCTAACCTAACCTAATTTTCTTGCAGCGATTCGGTTCTGTGGGTATGCTATGGTACAATTATGCCGAAATAAATTCGGCGGAACTTATATTGTGCTACATAAAATTCTGTGAAATAAAAGTTGGCGATATTAGTATTCTGCTATTCAAAATTGTGCCAAATGAATACTATGCGACATAACAATTGTGGTAAGTATATAATTATGCGATAGTATCATTCGGCTAAAAATTATTGTGCGAAAACGGTTATGCGAAATGTATTTTGGACAATAGAGATTGTGCAAGATAAGGGGTACCCTACTACCACATATCATTACTTTTTGACAAATATGTGAGTACGAGTGACGGATGCTTTTGTTAAGCACCAGCTAACTGACGCACGGGGGCTAGCGGGGGACGAGACAGCGTGACGTCATCGACACGGACGGCGCGGCGTCCCGGCCGTGACACTCGGCTTCACCACCTGCACTGACAACGGACGACTATCCGTTTATAAATTCTAAGAGCTTGTTCGGATTATATTGTATATTTAGACGGTTAATAAACCAGCCTATAGTTGTACAGTTCACTCTTATTTACGTCCCATTAGGACTTTATTATTCGATTATAGCCTGATAAACGTGACCATCAAGGTCAGGATTGCGGGAAACCATTGAATGAAGGCGGCGCGCCGGTCGTTATGGAGATCCTTGGGTCTACCGTTTTGTCCAGCAGTGGACATCATTTAGGCTGATATGATGATGATGGTCTGTTTCATATATATTTAATTTACTAGCTTCTGCCCGCGACTTCGTCCGCCTTACATTCGTTTATCACGGATAAGGGTATTTTTCCGGGATAAAAAGTAGCCTAAGGTCCTTCTCCGGGACTCAAACTATCTCCATACCAAATTTTATCCAAATCGGTACAGCGGTTTAATCGTGAAGAGGTAACAGACAGTCAGATAGACACACTTTCACATTTAAAATATAAGTATAGATTGTGAAGGAATTAGGTTAAAAGCTACGAGTTCGTTGCATATAAGTTAACGAGCGATGATGCTCGGCGATGGTGGATTAAGTGTTCTTTGTCAATATCTAAAATTGGACGAGTTGATGACATATGATGATTGGAGTGATGAATTCGCAATTTTCAACCTCATTACACGACTGGGTCATGCAAAGGCGAGGAGATGAATTATTCATTTATTTGTACTAAACCATTTGTTTTCTGGCTCCAGCGAAAAGTGGATCGCTAGGCTTGGGAATAAAATGATCCCATATTAGAAAATATTTTGAAACACTATTCGGTTTTGGAAAAGTGCCATAATCTGCTTCGTTTGCAATATTATGTTGCACTTTGGACCCTACGCGATATTTTAAGCATGACAGCTACGTAAGCGATTTCGGAGTTCCCATGAACACCCCTATTACTCAGATAGCCCTGCTTTCCAGATGGAGTTGAGAGACGACGTGGGTGTTCCATGATGCTCATGGCGTGAGCGTATACTGAAAGTACTTATCAAGATGACGTGAGCGATGCCCGTGACTTCCAATGCGATGCTTATCGTGTCAAGCGTCACGTGACCTCCATCCTCGTGACATCCTGGACGGTACTGACCGAAACATGGTGGAGGCGGCGTGCGCGATGCGCGTGAAGCGGTGCCCGCGCGTCACCTGGAAACGGCGCGGCATGCCGTGTCTTGGACAGTATGGATCGTGCGGAACATGGTGGGAGGCGGCGTGCGCGATATCAGTGTCCCGTAGCTCATCGGTCATCTGAAGCCGGCGCGGGCGTGTCGAGCGTCATTTCGTGTCGTGGATAGTACTGACCACGTACTGACCGTGCGGAACATGGTGGAGGCGGCGTGCGCGATGCCCGTGTACCGGTGCTCGCCCGTGATCTGGAAGGCGAGGCGTGCGCGGATGGTGTCGAGCGGGTAGGTGAGCGTAACGGCGGTCACGCCGGCGCCGGCGCCCGCCAAGAACTTGTCGCCGTGCTGCACTAACGGGATGCTTAGGCCGTTCAGATACTGGAATAGAAAACAAGAGATCAGACCTTTCAATCTAATAGGGATGATGCCGCATGTCAAACGAAGTTGGATGATTAAAAAAATACTAATGTATTATGAAGTATATAAAAAAAAACCGCAAATTTTGTATTTTTTTAATCCAAAAATCAAAACAATAATTGTATAGCAACCATGTAGTTAAACGCAGTTTTTCACGACCAATATGTCAAAATACTTTTTCTTTCATATAAATTTGGCATGCCAACTCAATAATAACGTCACAATTGAGTAGCAATTAGTATGGAGCGTTTTCAGCGCTCAGTAGGAATGCCGAACTTTAACTATCATCTGACTTTAGCAGGTAGGTACTCTATTTGTATTTAATACCTGAAAGACATTCGATTCTTACGAAAAACAATATCGATTGTCACCTTTTAAAACAAAACCGTCCTGGATCCTAATTGACCGAGCGAGCGCGAAGAGTGTCCGTTTTAGCTTCGGCAAGAATGCTTTCGTATGTCTGTCTGCCAGATGTCCGGCTGTTCCCTTTAGTGCCATTTCGTAGCCAGATTTGGTAGCTAGCTTCGAAATGGGAGAAATATTCCCGATTCGAAGCAGTCTACGAAACAGGAATTCATGAGTCCTAAAATGACGGAGATATGGGGGTCAAAGAATCGGGAGGTCTACAGTTCACAGAGCCACTAGTTACGAGTAGGTCTGTTCAAGGCAAAAGTGAACAGTGGCTGTTACTGAATCAGATTGTCGACGCCATAGCCACTTATCATTAGGTTTACCGGGGGGTCAGTGCTAGTAAGTTTCAAAATTTTACCAATAAATCCTGCTCAAACTTTTACAGCATTTAGATCCGACATTTTGTCAAACAGGAAAATTGGTCACCACGTTATTTTATTAAGATGACAAAATTGTGAGAACTTAAAATACCGACTCATTTTCACTTTTTTGGTACCAGTTTCCAATTCTAATGGTAACGAATTCAAAGTGAACAAGCTACTGTACGTATATTAAATTGAATGAACGTGTAACAAGTAGACACTAACGGAGTCGCCCACGTAAAAAAATCATTGACATACTTTCAAGTTCCAATAAATGTTAATTAGATAAAGATCTGCATATTCATATCATAAGCAAGCGGTCAGCTGAATGGGAATCTGTGCTTTCTGTAGCCTTTGAAAAATCCAAAACGCCGCAAAATTATTAGGTGACTGCTTTTGTCTGACCATACAATACTAGGGGGAAGTCCCCTAACGCCGGACGGCACCTAACGCCGGACAGACATAATTCCCGGAAACTAACAATGCGATCGATTCAAGGATAAGTAGAAAAGGTGTGGGGGACATAAAGGTGAGGAGTCACAGGATAAGGTTGCAGTGTGTAGTGAAGTGAGCAGCAACGGCAAGAACTGTTTCTGGCAGGGAGACACTGCGTCTTATCTCATATATGATTTGAGTGAGTGTTACAATTACAACCTAGTTTCGATGTTCAGGTGTTTTATGTTTATTTTTAATAAAGGTATTCAATTACTATTCATAGTTTATAATATAATGCTCAGATGCCTATAGATGTGATTGGTGTTAGATGTTTTAACATCCGGTGCTAATAGGGGTTCTAAAAAAAGTCCGTACGGTACTAAGTGCTACTTGGACTGCGTTTTTTTTCGTCGAAATTTAATTCATGTTATTGAATATTGTATGAATGTTCTGTTATTTTGATTAAAGTTTATTAAGTTAAGTAATTCATAAGAAAATATATATTTTTTTATTGTTGACGTATCATAAACGTAGGGTTACCAGACGTCAGGAATTTTCCAAACATGTTAGGAATTTTGGCTATTTGTCAGGAATGCGGCCGGAATACGACAGTGTAAGTTTTTTTCTTCTTTTAAAAAAATAATGGTTAATTTGGGCCTTTGACTCCTTCGGTTCATCCGTGATCATGGTGTACGAAATTGAACCGAAATGGAAGAAAATACAGATAAAAAAAATACTCGTATCTCGTTAATTAATTTATTAGATTAGAAGGTGGGCACCGCGAAAGAGAAAAAGTCATAATACTCTTTTTCATGAATAAAAAGTAGCATATAACCATCATGTGGATGGTCAGCTGCCCGTGTACCAAAAATAGTTGAAATTCGCTTAGCCCTTTTGGCATTCTGAAGCCACAACGACAAACATACAAAACACACAAAGATAAATATGGACTATTTGAAGGTTACTGAATCACTTGTTATTTTGAAAATATATTCAATGTACAGACATTTCATTTTATGTCTTTATAATACCAGATGATGCCGCATGTGCAATTTTACGGCATAGGTTCCGTAGTTTAGGTACACGATTAAAAAAACCAATGCATCATGAAATAAAGGAAAAAATCTAAATAGGCAAATATATTTAAAAAAAAAAAACTTCAAGGTTCCGCAAATTTTGAGATTCTTTTGCATCCAATATCAAATTTAAAGCTTTTTAAGAGAATTCAGACTCAAGGATGACGTCAAACCTTAGTAGGAATGAGTACGAAGCATTTTCAGAGTTACTTTAAGAGTACTCTATTCGTATTTAATCCGAAATAGCCATTTGATCCTTACGAAAAACAGAATCGATTGTAACCTTAAAAAAAAACTTCATCATCCCAATTATATATTGCACACGTGCCTGTTACGGACCTAGAACGAGGTGCAAATTCCATTTAATTTTAATATTTATGTAGGTATTATTCATCAATGGGCAGGGATCGTCAACCTGTAGTGAAATCGGTGGGAGTAAGGAGGTCATCGAGCCGGACACGAGACTATTTGTGATGTAATATTTTATTCTTCTTCGTTCACGGAGGAGGGAGAAGTCATAACCCTCGTTTTTTTCTTCACCGTAGTCGGGCAAAAAGTACCCTATAACCATCTATGGATTACCATCTAATCTAATCCATAGATGGTTATAGTCCATTTAGCCATTTTAGCGCGATGAAGCCGCAACGACACAATACAAACATAAAAAAATCCAAAATATGTATTTTTCGATTCACCTCCAAATGCAGTTTTTGAAAATAACTTCAATGTAGAGACATTTCATAATGGTATAGATTTAAAATTATCATTAATTACTTTTATTCATACACATACAACATACTTTTCGTCTGGGGTTATAAATCCATATCCATACTAATATTATAAATGCGAAAGTGTGTCTGTCTGTCTGTCTGTTACCTCTTCACGCTTAAACCGCGGAATCGATTTGGATGAAATTTGGCATGGAGATAGTTTGAGCCCCGGGGAAGCACATAGGCTACTTTTTATCCCAGAAAAGATCCTTATCCGCGATAAACGAATTTAAGGCGGACGAAGTCGCGGGCAGACGCTAGTAATAAATATGAGGGCATATAATTGTAATTATGTTTTGCATTTATATGTTTCACCTCCCGTCACACATGTCTATTAACAAATAAAAACCGGCCAAGTGCGAGTCGGACTCGCTTACCGAGGATTCCGTACAAAATACGCTACAAACGGCCGTATCTATGAAAATCCAGTGTTAGCAGAGCCCTACTCCTAAGCAAAATGTACGCGTTGTTCGGTCATTTTATATTGGATACTGACATAGACAGACATAAAATTATTCCGTTTTTAGTAGATATTTGGTTGTTATAGCGGCGGACATCATCTGTGAAAATTTCAACTGTCTAATTATCACGGTTCATGAGATACAGCCGCCTGGTGACAGACGAAAAGGCAGACAGACGGACGGACAGCACAGTCTTAGTAATAGGGTCCTGTTTTACCCTTTGGGTACGAAACCCTAAAGAAGAAGAACAACCCTTATTGAGTTTTTTTTTATTATGTCTGTTATTTTACGCATAAATTAGTGTGACAATAAACAAGTTCAAATCAAAGTTCAAGACGCGAGTTCAACAGCCAACGGCAAAATGGCGAATTATTTAAAGTGGCCTGATTGTTACTATAGCTATCTATGTGTTGGCTTCAACAACAGTCAAGCGAATAACATGTTTATCATATCGCTTATATGGATCTGCGAAGTTAATGTAACTGTTCGCGCCACAACAGGGTTGTTGAATAAGCTAAAAAATTGCAAAAAATATATAGGAGCCTGATAAAACAAGCAAAATAAAGAACTAAGTGAAAATTTTGAGTTCGATACATTACGTGTAGCTCGTTTTATGAGCATTTAAAGTTGGAAAAGTCCATTTTTAAAGTATGAAAATATAAAAACTAATAGTATTATTAGTCATTGAATAACCCATAAAACGTAAGGTAACTTTTGTTTTTAAACCGTTTTGACTAACGCAAGTTTTAACATAGCGGCAGAACAAAATTCTTAATTTCCCCCATTCAAGGTATTACAGTGTGACGTCACAATGAAGCGTTTTTTGGGAAAGTCCAAAAATGTGCTGAACATTGTCATATCTTGGGGAGTTTTTATCAGATTGAAGTAGTTTCATCACCAATATTTCTATTATAAAGACAACGTTCTATAACATACCACAGAAAAAGTTGTCAAATACCCTATTCGGGTAAACTTAGACGTAGACTTTTTTTCTGTACCTACCTCGTTGCCATAGTTACGTCTCCTGAGTCTCTTTTCAACGATATAAAGGCAACAAAAATATTTTTTCTAGCCAACCCAGGTCCATTTTTAGGGTTCCGTAGCCAAAATGGTCATGACTGTCTGTCTGTCTGTCCGTCCGTATGTCACAGGCATTTTACTCAAAAACTATAAGATTTATATTGATGAAATTTAGAGGATAGGTGTGTTGTGTAAACCGCTACTTAGTTTGATAGTTAAATAAAATATATATATATATTTCTAGGGGGGGCACTCCATACATGTAACCGAAACTAAAAAAATTTTTTTTTACCAAATATCAATGTGTGGCACATATTTCGACAAATCTTCTAAAAACACTGTGAGGTTTCTACAAAAAAAAATGATTTAGTGAATATTTTCCGAAATATTCGCTCCGAAAGTAGCAACAATTGTGTATATGAAAAAAATTACAAGTATAAAGCTTATTAAATACTTTCAACGAAATTTTTTTTCAACATGATCGGACAAACTGTTTTTAAGTTATTGCCAAAAAACTGGGCTTCTCAGAAAAAGGACGTAAGTGCCGGGGAGATACGCTCTTGAGTGTTTTTTTTCATATCGTATTTTTTTTCATCTGTAGTGCATTTTTTGTATAAACGGCTGCGGAACCCTTCATGGGCGAGTCCGACTCGCACTTGTCCGCTTTTTTTTTAATAGCCCACCTCGTCAGTATTTTATCATCTTGCATGTTATGACGCCTAGAGACCATATACATCTCTAAGAAATTTAGTTTTAATAATTATAAATTTTTATTATTCACTTTGACCCCTACACATCTCAGTAGAATTTAATCAAATTATTATATTTCATTTTATTTCATGTCGTGACGCCTAGAGATCTTATACATCTCTGTGAAAATTATTACTTTATATTAACACTAGAAGATGCCCGCAACTTCGTTCGCGGAGGAGAAAAAGTCATAATCCGTCGTTTTTTCTTCAGCGTAGTCGGGTAAAAAGGATCCTATAACCATCTGGAGATACCCAGCTACCCGTGTACCAAAAATTGTGGAAATCTGTTTAGCCGATTTTACGTGATGAAGCCACAACACATACAAACATACATAAAATAAAATAAAATATTTTTCATTTTAATGACCTTCAAATAGTCCGTAACCATCAATTTTTTGAAAATATCTTCAATGTACAGACATTTCATTTTTACAACTTTGTAATAGTATAGATTAATCTGGAGAATCTGAACATCTCCTCTGCGTGTACCAATTATAAATTAGTTATAACACAATTCTAAAAGTTTTAAGTATAATTAAAACAATATTTTAATAGTTAAGAATTATTTTGAAAAAATGACCGACTGTTGAGTTTGTTTCGGTTTTCTTCTCAACAAGTCAAATCCTCTTGGGAAATGCCGTAGAGTCAGACTTGTAAAAGTGCCCTTGTGGCCTACTTAGAGAATAAACAATTTGAATTTGCCAGGAATTTACACTGTTTGCCAGGAACGAAAATGTCAGAAATGTTTGTACACTCCCCCCACCTCCCCCAAGGTGCCCACAACTTAGTTCGCGGAGGAGAAAAATTCATAACCACTTTTTTTTCTTCTGCATAGTGGGGTAGAAACTATCCTATAACCATCTATAGATAGTAGATACCCCAGCTACCCGTGTACCAAAAATAATTGAAATCCGTTTTCCCAACTTGGCGCGACGATAATACCACATCGACACATACAAACATACAAAAAAATAAAAAAAAAATACTCGAGTCAGTCCTTCAAATAGTCCCGTTACATTTTTTTTTAATATCTTCAATGTTCAGACATTAAATTTTTACGACTTTATAATAATATAGATAAGCAAATATTTTGTATATGTATTGGGAATAGAAGCTATTTCTAAGGGCAATCGTTCGGTAGTGAACTTGACTTGTTTCTTGGCAACTCCGCCATGATTTATATCGCTTGCATAACGACCTATTTTTAGCCAGACGTGAATGCACGATTTAAGATAAAGCGGCATTACAGAAACCTGAAGCATAGACATGATTCATTGTCACTTCTTCTGATTATAACCACACATCGCCGCAATTGTCTTGTTTTAATGGTCCTTGGACGACAGTGAACAACCAATCGAATCAACGAACGACTCTTGCATCGCGTTTTAATGGAAACCATTGTAGAGTTTGCGTGGAGAAACAAGGTTGATTAGATATAGCATTCAATGTAAAAAGTCATCGTGTGTTGTAAAGAAAGGACGTTAGAGTGTTTATTTCTTTGAAGATCCATATTTCACCTTCAATTTTTTATAAAAGTGACCCAAAAACTTAACTTTTTGCCACTCGTCTGTTATTTGTATTTAATATACCCTGTCTCCTCGGTTTCACTTTTGTATTCTAAATCCCGGAACGAATGTGTGCGTAAAGTCTTATACGCGACTTTTTTTATATCAGGGATAATCTTAGAAAAATCGATCTAGTCGAAAACTAAGCAATGTTTGTACTATGGATTCCAGGCGACGATATACATAATCCATACTAATATTATAAATGTGAAAGTGTGTCTGTCTGTCTATTACCTCTTCACGCTTAAACCACTGAACCGATTTGGATGAAATTTGGTATGGAGATAGTTTGAGTCCCGGAGAAGGACATAGGCTACTTTTTATCCTGGAAAAATACCCATATCCGCGATAAACGAATTTAAGGCGGACGAAGTCGCGGGCAGAGCTAGTAAATAATAAATAAATATCAGGGACAATCTTACACAAATCGTCATAGTCCCAAACTAAGCAAAGCTTGTACTATGGGTACTAGGCGACGATATACATAATATATAGATAAATTATAATACGTAAATACATAGAAAACATCCAAGACCCAGGAACAAACATTCGTGCTCATCACACATACATTTGCCCTGGCCAGGATTCGAACCCGGGACCGCCAGCTTCGTAGGCCGTTTTGCAACCCACTGAGACAAACGCTATTCTTTGTCATTTCCGCTACCCAAAGGTTGTCTGGAAGAGATCGCTCCTTAGCGATAAGACCGCCTATTTTCTACCGTATTTTATGTTAAGGCACAATAGTACAGTTTTTTGTGGGTGTGCAATAAAGAATTGTTGTATTGTATTTTATACATACTTACATAGATAAATATAATACTAAATGAACAGAAAACATCCAAGGCCCAGGAACAAACACTCGTGTTCAGCACACAAACACTTGCCCTGACCGGGATTCGAACCCGGGATTGCCAGCTTCGAAGTTGTGCAGCCAAGTCAAACGTGTCGGCCATAAACGACTTTTCGGTATTGGCCATAGGGCGCAGTGCAGAATAAAAAATATACTTATAATAGCCGAGGACTGAAAATCTGGTGACAGTGACATTAATAAAATAACAATATAATTACAAGGCAGTCGTGCGGCACGCGTTTATAATTATGGATCATCAGCAACTACTATAAAGACCTCATATCACACATACAAGTTTGCTCGATTTTAGAAAAAACCGTGCATGAATTAAGGTCGGTTTTGGTAGTTTGTTCGACTGTGATGTGTTGTGTGACGAGCGTTTGAAACTGGAAGAATGTAAAACGTGACAGAAGCGTATAAAAGGAAAGTATGTTTAATAAAAAAAAACCCTTATGAGTTTAGAGATTATCAGAGCGGACAAATTGCTCGAAATGTATTGTTAATTCTATGGCGGTTTAATCTACGTAAGTTGTTACGACGTCTTCGCAAAATTATGTAGGGAATTAGATGCAGTTGAGAGTAGCGAGCTAAACGAAGTATGTATCAAAAGTTCATTGTGGTTTACTGATAAAAAACCCAGACACGTCCAGAAAAATAACTGTTAACAAACTGACTGAACAGATTTTCCTGAACTAAAACACTCGAAGTCACCTTTCAACACAAGGAAAATACATCAAAAACAATCCACCCGTTAAGGAGCTACGATGCCACAGGCAGACACAGACGCACAGGTATCATTTTTCGTCGACTGGTAAAAATATAACGAAATACTACTTATGTGGTCGTATATACTTAAGGAGTTTATATCTGCATTTATTATATGTCAGACAAAATATGCCTCCATCTGTGTCTCGAGAGCAATTGCAGAGTTCTCTAAACCGCCACTGAGAACTTCGAGATAGGTCCCAATGCTTGTTTTTCACCTCAATTACGGTTATAATGAAGGTTGAAAAATATATCGATCTCATCATATCTGCCCAAGAACGTCCAGTGCTGGACAAAGGCCTTCCCCAAGGTGAAGTTATGAATTAGTTTATTGCAGGTAAATTCAATCCATACTATCCTTATCCTTACTATATTATAAACGTGAAAGTATGTATGTACGTTCCACTTAATCTCAAAAACTACTGGACGATTTTTTATGAAACTTTCCAGTTATGTACCTTGTATATCAGAATAGGACATAGGCTATAATGTATGTCAAATTTCATCCCTTTTAGTATATATTTAGTATAATATTTTTTTTACGCTAGGAACTTGAAATCTTGGCAATATGCTTCACATTTAAATTAGTAAAATATCGAGTTTTGGAGCAAGACATAAGCTAATTTTTATCCCGGAGAAATACTTTTTATCCGCGATAAACGAATCGAAGTTGCCGGCGGCCGCTAGTATTATTATAAATGCGAAAGTGTGTCTGTCTATATGTATGTCTGTTATCTCTTTACGCTTAAACCGCTGAACCGATTTAGATGAAATTTGATACGGAGATAGTTTGAGTCCCGGGGAAGGACATAGGCTACTTTTATTCCGGAAAAAATACTTTTATTTGCGATAAAGGAATTTAAGGCGGACGAAGTCGCGGGCGGAGCTAGTATACAAATATAACCATTTGAGTACGATTGTTATTACGTAGTAGTATCAGGAAGTACTATTGCGTGCCATCATCAATGATGGACATCGAGTCACTTTCCTTTCATACACTTTCGATTTCGCCGACGTAGTGCGTGAGTCGAGCCTTGGAACGGTCACCACAAATTAAAAAAAAAGTTAAAAGCATTCAAACACTTAAAGACATTCCGACTTGCTGCTATCCTGATAACATTTTAAGTCGGCCCCTGAATATTGACAGTTTAACATGACACAGAACATAGAAATAGTAATAATTTCTATGATCTGAGACAGACTTCCTTACTGACAGTATTAACGTGCTCAATATTGTCGTGTGTATATGTATTACTTTATTTTGTAAGTAGGCAACACACCACTTGAAAGAGTTTGAGTGTACCGCCTACCACCGATTCCCATAATGAAGCCACGGATAAGAAGAAACGTCGCAACAAACTTAAGAATTCACTATGGAGTTGGAAAATCAAAATTCACTTGCATTCTTAGATGTGCTAGTAATTAGAGGTCCTAACAATGACATAGGTCATACTGTATATAGGAAATCTACGCATACAGATAGGTATTTGAATGGCAAATCTCACACCATCCCTGTCAACTTGCTACAGTGGGTAAATCTTTGTTTCAGAGAGCCAGGGGTATCTGCGACGATCAACATCTGACTGCTGAGTTGCAGAATGTCAAACGTGCGCTTCGAGCCAACGAGCTCCAGATACCACGTTCCAAGCAGAATCCCAGTATGAAGAAACCAACAGTCGAGCGTAAACCTGCCGTATTACCATATGTGAAAGGGGTCACAGACAAGATCGGAAACATCTTGAAGCGTGCTTCTATAAAAACATATTTCAAGCCGTTGAAGAAGGTGTCTCAATACCTTAGACCCGTGAAGAGTAGCACCCCTTTGCAGAGTGCAGGCATTTATAAGCTAGACTGCGAGTGTGGTCTTTCATACATTGGTCAAACGAAACGCAGTGTATCAACCCGGGTGAAGGAGCACATAGCAGATGTCAAGCACCGTCGGTGTAATAGGTCTGCAGTCTGTGAACATGTCATTGACAAACCAAACCACTCAATTAAGTTTATAAACCTTCTATCCTTGCCAAAGAAAAAATATATTTTCCCAGGATGCTACGCGAGGCTATTGAGATTAAAAAGCATCCTAATTTCAATAGAGAAGATGGATTGTCACTACCACCAGCTTGGGATCCTGTAATACATCTCATCAAGGAACAAGCGAGACACAGGACTGCAAAACCTTAATTTCCGAACGGTGTAAAATATCTTATCTGTTTAAAGTAGTTTAATAGTCTCTGTTTTTAAAATATTATAATTAGTAATGAGGTAGCCTGGGAGTTTTTCTTTGCAGCGTTTCTTTTCTCCTCAGTACGCCTCATTTGTGAAATGCTGCTTGGTAAATTATTAGAATAAAATAATTAAGCCCTTCTGGCACATGTGTAACTGTCTTTACAGCTTAGGCCCATCTGGCATGTATGTACACCTTTATTTGTGTTTTTTCAAAAAATGGGTAGTTTGCACAAATTGTAACTTTGACAGAGGAAAATACATCTTTTCTCAGTCCTCCCGTGACCATGGAAAGCTGGAAAGCTTCCGAAACGTCGGGAACTAAAATGAGATAATATACGCGATATAATCCGTTAAATTGTTTTATTTCAATGAGTAATAATCGCGGAAACAGAAGAAAATATTATAAACTTAAGAATACCAGCTTCTTGAAGGTAATATATGAGCACAAAAATTACACGTAAATTGGTTAGTATCTAAAACATTTATGGCAATTTGAGGACGGTTTCATAAAATATCATATAGTAGAATCAACCGGATCTTTTGACTGGCACACATTTTAATTTGGATCTTATTCCCTACACTTAAGTTGTATAAAGCATACAATATTACTAGAATGTAGACACCGTACGTGCTGTTACTGCAAATGAAGAATTTGACGCATCTCAAAAGCATCCTTGGAATACTTGCGATGTGAATAAACTACAGAGCTTATTTATATATCACGAAATAAAACTTTATAAGAGTCACCAGCAAGCTCGGCCAAATTTCACCTTCCCATACAAACGGAGTTTCGTTCTCATTTTAAAACTACGTGTTGGATTGTAACGAAACTTTGCATATGCAGTGACATGAAGTATATCTAGGCTTCTAATTAGTTTATATGTTTCCAGTTTATAAAACAAACTAAATACAGCAAAAACTTAAATTCGCTGTATTTTTTTACTGTGGTATCTGAAGCTACATAAACTAATTACAGGCCTGCATATAGGTTAACGTATTCTAAGTACAAAGTTTCAGAGCAAACTAGCTAGTCGTTTTAAAATGAGAGCGTAACTACGTTTGTATGGAGAACCGAGCTTACCGGGGACCACACTAGGAATGCAACTCGTTCCGTATTATTAATTTATTTTATTAAAGTGAAAGAAAACTTTCACTATTTCTTGAATTACATGTTACCTACCTCGTAGACGATTCAGTTGCTATTGCTACTGGGTCAACCACTGATAGTTTGCGGTAATGCTAAGAGACAATACCTAGAGAGAGATAGAGTAATCGCTCTCCTGGCAGGTGTTATGTCTAGGGACCGAAGTCCAATGAAAGTTGGTCTGGATCTAAGTATTTAGGCATCCAACACCAATAGTGCGATGTAGAACAAAGTCAGAATCGACAAATGTCAGAAGTGATGGGCAAATTGTTTGTAAAGAAAACGAACTACTTACTTCAATAATAACATTTAAGAAATCTATAAAAGCTTTCAAAATGGTGCAGGCTAAGGGAATTTGAGTACAATTGCAGGTGCAGTATGCACGTCACGACACACAATTCGCAATAACGGTCGAGTCCTCCGACCGTGACCGAATACGGCCGTCCGGTGTTTGAACACAGCTTGTTTCAAGCGCATTTAACATTTCAACCTAATTCAACTCTATCTTTCATACATTTGAGCACGAAATACAATGCTTTGATTCGGTAAGTTGCGTTTGGAATAGCTGTTTGTACAAACATAATAAGACTTAGACTCTATTGTCGTAGCGATTAGGCGTAAAATGCGTTATTTGGATTGAGCTGGTTTAGCAGTACAAATAAGGATCTGTTGGTTTTCTCATAGGAGTTACTTAAGTAAACTAAGAAACTAAGAGTTGTTTTAAGACCGGATTGTGTTAAATTAAAATTTTAAGAGGACAATAATACTATAGCGAGATATATATAGCGAGAGCGAAGAGTGGGCTATGGAGAGCCGCTTTGCTACGTTGAATGTAAGGGGAGGAATGAATGATGAAATAGATGAAGTATGTCAGATGATGTATGCGAGAAATATTGATATTCCGTGTGTGAATGAGACAAAGCGAAAGGGCTGTGACAGCACAAAATGAAGAAATTAATGAATGTTGATGAAGCGTCAGTTGTATGCCATGCCAGGACCGTAGCAAGTGGAAGGAGGTAGTCTCTTTCTACTCCGTAATGGGAAAAAGGCGTGATTGTATGTATGTATAATAATGCTTTAGAAATTTTAATATTAAAGCAGATTTTGATATTGAGCAGTGCCTTCACATGACACTATTTGAGAAACCGCGGGTTTTCTTAAAAATATGGTGTCATCTAAGTGATGTACAATGGACTTGTAATCATTAGAAGCCTGTGTAAAGCAAAATACAAATCATTAATATAATATTTTTTTAATATCAGGGCAACCCTAACGCTTTAACAATACTATTTACAATCACATTTTGAAATGACACATGTCACTAGCCTGAAACTATAAGGTATTTGCAATATTTACATCCCACAATTGAAGACACCGCGGTGCCTTCATCTCCTTGTCATACACAGTCGTGTTAGGTTCGCTTACTATATATACCATTACGCGTGCGCGTGACCAAAATTGTATCGCTCCAAATAATGCGTCTAATAAAGGCATATTTTTAAACACCTGCAACAACCACCGGCGATATGCTTTACGGACAGGACAGTCTCAATGCAGAAAAGCCTGAACTCTGAACCCTCTGTACTGTATTGTGTAAGGGTGGTAGCCGGCAAATTTTAATATTCTAAGTATGTTGAAAGGACTTGAACTTGGTCTAGGGGCACATAAGCAAGTGCTTCAAATGGTAATGCATTTTCGACAACGCGGCCTCCACGTTGGTCGTCCTGACTCGTTCGTGGTACAATAAGAACGATTGTTCGCGACACGGTCTAGAACTTATTCCACATTACTTCAGAAACTATGTCAATGTATAACCGTCTTAAAGAGAGAGAAACATTGCGGGTGATTCTCTCAAATGGTGTAGCCAGTATTGCCGCTCTATTTAATATTGTTAAGTAAAAATTACTCAGGATCTTACAAATCTATACATACTATTATAAAGTTGTAAAAATAAAATGTCTGTACATTGAAGATACTGCCAAAAAATAATTATAACGGATTATTTCTGACGTCACTGAATCGAAAAATATATTTTTTAGATTTTTTGTACCTTTGTATGCGTCGTTGTGATTTCATCCCACCAAATCAGCTAAAAGTATTTCAACGGTTTTTGGTACACACCCGTAGCTGGCTATCCACAGATGGTTGGTTATAGGATACTTTTTACCCGACTACGCTGACGATAAAAAGAGGGGTTATGATTATGACTATCTCCTTTGTGAACTAAGTTGCGGGCACCTTTATGATACTAGACTAGAAGGCTTCTAGTATCATAAATACAATGCGTCCTGTTTCTTTATGGGTTCAAAGCTTATCTATGCACAACAACAATACTACCGCGTGACTACCGTGCTTGAGATAATGAATGACCGTTGTTTAGATACTGACGGTATTATCGTAAATTTATTTATGTAAAGAGGTAAAATAAATATAGGAGATAAGCTAGTTAGTCTTTTTTTTCTTACTTGCATTGAATTGCTCTTGCGATGACTTATTTAATGGTAAGTATTGATGAAGACTGTAATAGAACGAAAGTACCCAGAAGATGCAAATGCAACCTGGGACCCGTTTCATCAACGCTTATAACTTGAATTACAAGCGGAAATCTCTTTCCAACAATATGAATTAAAAAGAGACTTCCCCTTGGAATACAAGTTACAAGCTTTTGAGAAACGGGCCTCTGGTCCTAAACTAAAACTGTCCCGGCTGTAATACTGTAATTCACGCTGGCGTAAAATTCAGTGCTGGAATTAAATTGCAATCTAGACAGATGTACCTACCGATGCACGTACGATGAACTTCTAGAAGTTCGATGGCGGAAAAGTGAGTCCTAGTATTTACCTATACAGAATTTATTGGTAAACATTGAATACATATATTTGGGTTTTACATGTCTTAGAAACTAAGCTTTAGGCTTGTAATAGGGAGCAGACGATGATTGCCAAATGTATCATTTGCCATAACGCATTTTTTTCAGAACCCGTAAATTTTTCAGGATTTTTCAAAAGATCGTCGTATAGATTAGGTTAGGTTAGGTTTGTTTTATGACAATCCTGAACATTTTACGGTTTCTGAAAAAAAAGCGTTATGGCAAATGATACATTAGGTCAAACGATACATTAGGACAAATGACGTTAGGGATTCCGATATAGATCCAACACGTCAAACAGAGAGTTTAGGCGACTCTCAGTACCTACCAACAGGGAGAGATGGCGGGAGATCGTGCGGAGAGCAGTGTCCGCCTCTACCAACGATGTGGACGCCTCATCGTGACCACGACCGCTCTGCCAAGAGCGAAGCGACAGAGAAGAAGAAGTACCTACCATCTTTACCAAAGGGCACAGGAGGGCCCCGACAAATCTTAGACGACGTTTTTTCCTAGTCTAATGAGTTTCATATATTGAGTGCCCGAGGGCCTCTCATTCTTTATCGCCTGAGGGTCCCCTATTTTTGTATGTCCGAAGGCCGCGTCATGATTATCTTAAGACGGCCTTGGCTGCGCCCAGTTATATTTCAAGAATATACTAGTTAAGAAATCTTTGAACGGACATGAAATTGAAAACTTAGTCACTACTTAGCTTGCGAGTTGCGACAATAAGTAAGTTTGAAAACTCATATCTATTTGACAGACAATCAATTGGAACTCGCTATCTACCTGCACTTTAAATCTACTATGTTATTTTAAGAAGCACGATAAAACATGTCGTCAATAAAGGATGTTTACTTATAATTGGCCAAGATAAAAAAAAAATTAGCTCCAAGTTCAGCCTCCGCACCTTAAGATTAGAATTATTTCTTGAAATACAAAGAGTCTTATGATAGGTAACAAAAAATAGGAAATCATTTTGTGCTAGTTATGGTATTTTCTATACTAATATAGAGTACTGTATTTTAAACACAGTAAAATTCTGCTTATGGAATGCAGATTTTTTTCAATTCAAGGTGATTCTAGCAATTTTTCTATATATGAGTTGCTCCTGTGCTAACCCTGCAGGTTCTAGATATTTGTTGCAAAAGCTACTGAGTTTGTAATTTACCTTTTTATAAATCTCGAAGCTTGTGAACTGTGTGGCTGCATATGGGAATATCCTGACCATCTGGGCACCATTCCCCTTATATAATGCCAGCAGTGATTCTTGCTTGACAATGGCTGCCAGTCCTCCAACGACTCCATGGTGCTTGTAGTGTGCTGACTGCGCTTGCAGCAGAATCTTGATCCGGTCTAGAGGTGCCACTGTCGTTTTAGCACACATGCCGGCAACACCTGTTGGAGTTAGGTGGTAATTGAATGTTTTCCTGTCAAAATCAATGAACGAAACTAAATAATTCTATGTTTAATCCTAAACCTGCTAGTTCCTTGTATCTTATGTCTATGAACTCTGTTATTTATTCACAGAGAAGATACATAAATAAATAGAATTTAGATGAAATACCAAAATAAAGCTTTAAATTCATCACAAAATTGGCTAAAAATAATGCTTTTATTTAGTTTCCAATACAAATTTGAAACACCAACAAAAAAAATTGGTAGAGTAAGTGAAAAAATTATTACTAGCTACAAAACAGAAATACCAATATAAATTTACTGAGCCCCAGCAATTAATCATGCAGCTAGGTAATTATGGACCTTATTTCCTTTGTATTGGGAGCAAACTAAATAATTGGGGCCTCATGTCGGATTGAGGCCTGATGGACTGAAGCCAAGGGTACCAGTGGGCCTCGTGGCCCTAGTGCAGGGCACTGCCTAACCCTCTAGTAGGTGTGCTACTCTAGTGTTTCATGAATTCTCAGTAACTAGGGTTTTGTGATCATTCTCCAATCCTTATCCTATCTGCATGCAAAATATTACACAGATTATCATTAATCTCTAAACTCTGTTTTGGAATAAAAGAAGGATAAACCAATGAACACATGTTTCATTGATACTATCCCTGATGCATTGGCATAGCTACTCAAGGACTAGAGGGACAAGGACTCAGGGGGCCCTCGGACCCTGACCAATAACATAGCTACCGAAAGCTTAGATGCGGTGCCCGGCACATGCTCAACAACATGGGCTGCCATACACCACTGCCCTGATGCATATGTTTTGGTCTAGTCAGAGCAGTTTTTTAGGTTCTCCTATTTGTAAAGAAATAATGTTTTAGATAATAATTCAATACCAAATAAAATATTCCACACTAACAAAAATAAAATATTAGGATGCCATTTTTATGAGCAGAAGAAATAGTTTTTTTTTTTTTCTATTTCGGTTACAAATCCAATGGGTGTAAAAAGGGCTATTACTAGGGAAAGCAACATGTCATAGCTATATGCTGACAGCCGAGTGCATGCAGACCACAATTTGACTTGGACAATAGTTTTTAAGGCCCCTTTTTTCTACAATAAAAGCATTCGAGAATTTCTATTAAACAATGAAGATAATACATTATCTTCATTAAGCATTACTATTATTGTTTCTATTACTTAGTTGTTTGATGATTGTGGTTTAGTACTGGACCAACTCTTCTGCATTGGTGTTAGTAATATGTGATTGATAATGTGGAATAATTGTTTAGATTTATTATGAGCTCACCTAAACAAGTGTTGTATTAATTACTGGTAAAAGATAATTAGGTAGTTATGAATGAGATAAGCAGATAATTCACTTGTTTTAACTATCCACCTACCTACGTATTTAAGACCTATTTATATACTTACTTTGTCTTTGTTTTTTTTTATCTAAATTGTTCTGTAATTCAGCTTATTAAAGAAACAGACAACAAAGTAAACAATTATTATAATTGTATTCTAATATGATTCCAATCTGAAAACTTTATCAGGGAAATGTTTTACAGTGAAACAAAATGAAAAATAGTACAATACAATACTTACTTGGTATTTTGTTTGAAAAATGTTTCTTAATGATAAGGTAAATTACAAGTAGGTAAAAGAGTGACTAAAGTATAAAAAAACCATTGAAAATAACTTACCTCCAGCCAACAAATTCTTCAAAATAAAGTCGACATCACTTTTCTGTTCCATTTTTAAAGCCATGTTTGATTTGTTATTCTAAATTAACTTTTAATTCGTTTGTTTTGCTCGCGATAGCTTGTGGCTGGATATTATTAGTATATCACGACCCGCACTAATCCATGGTGTGCTCAAAATTCTTCGTTTAATTTATTAGCCACTAGTCATTTGGCACACTCATCGGCACTTTCACCTGCAAGCAATCAGGTAATAAAGTCGTAGCTTCTTCCAAATATTCCGAATAACTTTCAACACGTTAAAACATCACTAATCACTGTAAACCGAGTACATATTTCTAGGAGATGAATACTACTTGTAAATAAAATTACAATGTTCAACAAAATATCGAACTTAAAATAAATGAAATAACAAACGAAACATACATTCCCGTTAACGTCTTTCGGAGTAATAAAAATAAAACTTTTTTCTTTGGTTTCTACAAACGTAACTGTGAACGTCAAATTTTTTCGTTTACTATTGGTGGATAAAAACAACTTGCCTTGGAGTGTTAACTAACTGACCAGTAGACAGCTAGTAAGACGATTTTTCAGAAATAGCAATAGAGAACACACCCTCACAATATATTCTGTCTGTCAATGTCAAAAATGACAGCTGACAGCAATGTTTTACGTTTCGTTTTGTGTAGGTACGTATATAATACGGAGGGGCTACTCCGAAATTTAAAAAACGAAGTTCGTATGGCGCCATCCCGCTCAGTCAAATACAGTATAACATGAGAGCGAAAGGGACAGCACGTTACGAACTTCGTTTTTCGGGTTTCGTAGTAGGCCCTCTGGTTTCTTTTCAGATTACATCTAAACCACAGCTGGTAATCTTCGTATAACAAAACGCGTACGTTAGCGCCATGTTGTTTTTAATCTTGACTGACGTTTTTCTCTGCTGTGATTAGCTGTTGGGTTGTCAATACACTCGTCTTGTCATCTATATATTATTTATCGAAATTCATTCTGTCACTGACACAGTAATGTGTTATCGAGTGATGTCGTTGTGTTTATCCTGTCTTGCTTTTTGCAAAATGTTTTAACAGTGCTGTGTTTGTAGAACTTTGCGAAAGGACGCTATTTTACACTATTTCCCGTGCTCTGAGAAAATATTTAGTGGTTGAAGTGTTAAAATCGTGATGATCTTGCAAAATTATAGCCCGCAGAACTAGCAAACATCATGTGCAAGAATTCATTTTGTTTATTTGACTGCGCCGAGCACAAAACTATTCTCAGTCATTTCATTGCTCTGACTGTCCGATTTACAATTATGAATTGGTACAACACAACCAACAAAATATTAAAGGGGACAGACGTATTCATTGCAATACAGAAGATAGCTTACGACAAGTTTAAAAAGAAATTGAAAAATAAATCGTTTAACAAATAATGTGTGTTATATTTTTTGCCACTGAGGTACAATCCTCAGCATATAATTTGATCACGTAAATACAATAACTGAAGTTACGTGTTCAAATTTACGTGCCGGGAACTATTCCTTCTAAATATTAGACCTCATTCAATGAACCTAGACCACTTTGGCTGAATACATTACGATCCCTTGGCATATTACAATCTCGAATAGAAAAAAAAAGTAACGTCAGTCAAAACTAATCGTACAGATTAAATATAGTTGCCTAGTGCAAATAATATTTGTTTCTGAGTTGGCAGTCTGATACGTAGTATCTCTTATTAGTCTGTGATCTAAACCCTAATGTAGACATGATTTACAAAATATAATAATATTAGGAATGCGTATGGTTTAAAATAATTACAGAATAAGTAGTTGAAATGTAATTTATAGTGACATCTATCAAAAACTCTGCCGTTCTATGTGTTGCACGGAAATGTCTGAAGTATTTTAGTACGCTAAATTTCCCAGAGATGTCGGAAGTTGATCCTGAAAAAGTACTTTCAGGATGAATGAGGAAAACCACTCCTCGTCTTCAATAGTTAGAGGGGGCTAAAATCTTTCAGGAATCGACTAACATATTAAGCATTTGAAATTGTAATTCATGTAGACGAAAGCATCTGTCTGTTAATAATAAACATTACGATGTAGTCAATTTAATCGGCTCGTAAATAGTGGAAATGCTTTCCAGTTTCATTGATCCCGCCTGTTTGTGAAGGTCACCTTGAGCGCGAAAGCTCAAATGGGAACAAGTTTGGTGGAAGCGTCACACGGCGAAGAAGCTCAGCTCAGTGCATGACGCCGCGCACGTACCTACATAAGCGTTTGATATTTAACGTAAATAAGCGTTTAAACTTCGGCAGAGTTGATTTCACCATGTTAGTGTATGGTTGCGCGGAGTTTCAGTAGTTAAAGGATCACGTGTTACGTACCTACCAGAGTTGTTGTGAATTAAAAGTTATTTAATTATTGACGAAACATTTATTGAACAGTTGAAAACTTTATTAATAGAAGTGAACATGGACGTGCCGGCAAAGGGAAATGTTTTGGGACGTGAGTATTGAAATCCCTTTTAAGAATGTACCGATTTCAATATCTTACGGATTGTTGCGAAACTGCATTATTTATGAAAATTTGTTTAACGCTCTTTACGGGAACTTTATTTAGGTACCTATAACCGATTATTGTTCATTCTTAAAATTATCTATAATATGTTTTTTGTTTGGTAGCAACAACTTTTGTTTCTTAAGAAAAATTGCAAGCAACAAGTGGTGAATGAAAAGATATTTCATGTTATTACTTTTTTTTACCTACTTAGATATATGCATAGCTAAAAGGGTACGTTCTTTACTTAATTTAGGTATTATGGTAATTAAAACTACCGTATTTTTACTGTTTATGCCATGCCCGTCAGAAATTTAAAATGCGTCGAGCGTGACGGCACTTGATTTGAGTTGTTTTTAATTTATTCACTTCACATACAAAGACCATTGTAATAGAAACGGATAAATAACATTAGTTTTTAGTACTTCAGCACGTGCGATGAGGGCTAATGTATACATAAATCATGCAGTGCAATGACCGCTTTCGAAATGTTTTTTTAGAGCGAACTAATCGAGTTAGGTACGACCACCAGAAAACTGATATAAAATCAAATTGTGGTAATGGAGGGCAAAATGGAATTCAAAATAAAACGGTACAATATGATTTTTCGTTAAGGCGATAAAATGATAAATAAATAAAAACAAGTAACCTAGGTAAGAGTTGATGTAAAACCCGATATAAAGCCCCCAACATGCCTATAACAAAGCTGATGATCATCAAAGGGCAGAACAAGTTTTCTTGTCTGGTAGCCAAGAACACCCCGATGAAGTCACCTTTGAAAAAGAACGAAATCGGGGGTGGCGTTCTTCGCCTTCGATCACCTTTCGAACTAATATAACTACATACGTGAATTAGTGCTACATGTTCCAGATTACAGGTCAAATTATATCAGTTCATCAAGCTACAACACATATACATGGGCGACGATGACTACTTTCCATCAGGTGGCTCGTCTGCCCGTTTGCCACAAATTAAAAAAAGCAGGTTGTCAAAATCCAAGGGCGAGACCTATGAAAACGAATAGTTTATACGTGTCTAGGGGTCATGTTTTAGTAGCTACGAGTCCGGCGCTGCGTTCGACGCTGACGCAACGTTTGTGAATGCTGTATCTGAGTATTCGTTAAGAAACTACAATGCCACTACTGAGATATACAAGCCTACAGATTATTGTTTCCTCGGCAGTTACTCGTAGGTAATCAGCAGGGGCGTATTTTGAAATTTGGCGCCCTGGACCAATAAAGTTACGCCGCCCCAGAAGTTAAGGAAAAAACCGGCCAAGTGCGAGTTGTACTCGCGCACCGAGGGCTCCTACGCCGCCCCTTGCTCTTTGCCGCCCCGGGCCATGGCCCCCTTGGCCCTAGTGTAAATACACTCCGGTCAGGTATCCTAAGACTTACCTATATGTCCGTATATTTGTATTTTTAAGTCGAATTTATTTTCTAAGTCGATTTAGGTAGGTACTACTTCGGAAGTAGTGGACTGGTCTCAGAACCTGTGCATACCGGCACAAGTGAGGATGGAGCGAGTCGGCGGCCTGTGAGTGTGGAGACCCGGAGAAAAACATATACCACATAGTTTTCCAGGGCTCCATCACAGGCGCGGTCCTAGCCAAAGATTTTAATAATAACTCCATATTAAGAACAAATTTTTCATACATTTTCTGTTTCGGCGATTATTTAATGGGCGTGTAGCGTGTACGATTTTGGAGTGCGTGATCACATTCACCCCAAATTGCCCCATCACCAGTGGGCCGGCTGAGGCCTTTATAAACATCTAACAACGATTGCGAGTTAATAATAGCAACATTTAATTTTTTTGTTTAAATTTTAAATTTAATTTACGTTTATAAACCAGTGTGTAAACAGCCATACGATAAATAAATTAATACATTATCCGGAAAGTGGAAACAAATGGAATCGGGAACGCCCTTGACGGATGTGAAGGTTGTCCTTGAGGTGGGTGCAGACCCATTCAAGGTCAAAGTCGTACGACAAAGGACGAAATCGGATTCTATTTATTGAAATGATAAGAGTTTTATGGATATCATTCTAAGGGACGGTTTTGTATGCCCTTTTTAGTAGTTCATCGAACCTATATTTTAGTTTTTTAATGATTCTTTATTAATTGACTTCCGCAACAAGAGAGCGTAAAGAGCAGACGGGCAAATAAGTAGTTATAGCTAGCTCTAGTTAGCTATACCTCACTGGATTCATTCACGGGGAAAAAAAAGTCACAACCCTCTTTTTTGCTTCATAGTCGGGTAAAAAGTATCCTATCAGTAGATGGCCAGTCCGTGTACCAAAAATAGTTGAAATCCGTTTAGCCGTTTTGGAGTGATGAAGCATACACGGTGTTCTTAGTCTTTAGTTATTAATGGACGAAATATGTATAACTTATTTGATCTAAAAATATTATACCTACATTACGAGCAAATAACTACGGTTTATTGTTTTAACTCGGAGACGTCCACTGGCCATAGGTTTTACCAGAAATTTTCACGATCGAACACTCGCGTTCTGTATCCATCGACATTTGCACAAATGTCGTTAAATGTGATTCTTCTACAGTTTTCCTCATATCGGACTTCTCCAACGAATGTCACTCACTCTTAATTGCCTATATGAAAGGTGAATAAACGGGTACGGATCAGAAAGCCTAAATTTCAAAAAACGAACGTCAAATAACCTACGTTCAAAATCCCTAAAATCTAAATACCGAATGTATATAAACCTAAGTAACTAACACCTATCTACGAATTGCCTAAGTTTAAAATACCAATTGGACGAAATACCTAATCTTTAAAATATCTAACACTCATTACACCTACGTATGATACACCAATATTTGACATACCAAATATTCAAAATACCTAAAAAAAAAATTATAATATTTAATAGAAATAAAGTTAAATAACCTACATTCAAAACCCCTAAAATTGAAATTTCTTAGTACAAAATTCCTAAAATTAGCTTACCTCACAGTTAATTGACCAAAATGTAAAATACCTAACATGGGTCAAAACCGAAAACTGTAGGTTAAGTTAGGTTTGTTTTGTGACCATGTATAGCGGAGCGAGCGTAGCGAGCGGAGCATCAAAATGCTTGCTTGCCCATGCAAGCATTTCTAGGCTCTGAGTGTCCATGCACGCAAGCATTTTGACGCTCCGCTCGCTCCGCTATACATGGTCACAAAACAGACCTAACCTAACGTACAGTTTTCGGTTTTTGACCCATGTTCAATATAATTATTAATATACATATACAAGAATAAAGTCCAAGTAAAACATAATTAGTGTTTTAAATTTTTAATCATTTACATATGAATACAGCAATTTGTGCGACACAATTAGTTGCTAATTAAAAATAAAAGAAATAATTTTTCACATAAAAGAAAAATACTACATAAGTAGGTACCTAATAGAATAATTATAATTACTATACTATTTAAATCATGTCGTTATCAATTATAATCATATTTTCTTTTAATTTAAAATGAAAATTTGCTTGTTTGGGTGGTTAGGTATGTATATATTAATGACATTTGTGTTTTATCAAAATGTAAACAGAATCAGATCTAAATTATCAGATTTTTATTTGAGCATGTTGAATTCGAATTACGATTTAATATGTTTAACGGAAACAAATTTAAATAACAGTGTTTATGATCACGAGTTGTTCGACCATTGATACAATGTTTTTAGGCGCGACCGCGAAACATCACAGTCAAAGAAGACTGAGGGTGGCGGGGCGCTAATTGCTATAAAAAAAAAAATTAACGCTGTTCGCCAACACTCTTGGGAAACTGACATGGAGGATATTTGGTTGAAAGTTCTACCTGACAATAATAAATGTTCTGTGTTAAATATTTGCGTCTGCTATCTGCCCCCTGACTTACAATTACCAGATTTACAGGCTTTTTATTATAACTGCCAAAGAATAATTCTAAGTGCTGCCAGTGGTGCTACTTTTTTACTGATTGGTGATTTTAACACAATTAATCTTACATGGTCGTCATCAACTTCGGGAGAATTAATTCCACATAATCCTCAAGATCGCAAGTCGCATATGCTATCCGAGTTCATGTCATTGTGTGGTCTAGTTCAATTGAATAGCATATCAAACGTGAATGGGCGTCTTCTCGACCTGGTTTTATCTAGCTCAAACTGCGTTAAAGTGTATGGTGCCGAACCCATGACGAAGCAAGATGACCACCATCCTTCTATTGTTGTTGACATCCCACAGCTGCAACCCGTATTCGCCCTGGCTGTCAATAATATTAAAAGGCTAAATTTTAACAAATGCGACTTAACTAAAATTCGTAATGACTTGTTATTAGTTGATTGGAAGTCATCGCTTCTGGCATCAGATGTGGATGACTGTATTCAAGTATTTTATGATACGCTCTTTAATATAATTAAAAAGCATACCCCTTTTTGCAAAAATAAATCAGACCAAAACTATCCAGTTTGGTACAGTAGTGCGTTGAAAAATTGCCTCGCTGAAAAAAATAAGTTTCATAAATTGTACAAGAAATATGCCAATCCACGCGATTATGACTCCTTCTCAATGCTTCGTAAAAGATGTAAGGCTATGACGGTTAGGTGCTATAGAGTTTTTTTATTGTCTGTGGAAGATGCCTTACAAAGTGATGTTAAAGCGTTTTGGCGCTACGTGAAAAGCAAGAGGGGTCATTCAACAATTCCACAAACAATGACTTACGGACAGTCTACAGCCTCAGGTGGTTTAGCCATCTGTCACCTGTTTTCTTGCTATTTTGGATCTGTCTTTGATGCTCCTACACACCAGACATCCCCTCCTCTTATATCTTCTTCTGACACGTCCATGTTGTGTAACTCGTCCTTAAGCACAGTCTACGTGTCAGAGTATGATATCATCGCGAAAATTAAAATGTTAGACAAAAATAAGGGCCCAGGGCCAGACGGTATTCCTCCTTCTTTCATAATATCCTGTGCTGAAGAACTTGGACTTCCACTGAGCATAATATTTAATAAATCTTTGGAATCTGGAACATTTCCAACAATGTGGAAAAGCGCCCATATTGTTCCTATTCACAAGTCAGGTGATAAGAAGTGTTGTGAGAATTATAGGCCCATTAGCATCCTGTCTTGTATGGCCAAGCTTTTTGAATCTATGGTCTATGAACACTTATACAATCACTTTAGGTCGTTTTTCTCAGAAAAACAGCATGGCTTTATCAAGAATAGGTCTACAATTACTAACTTATTAGAATACAAAGACTTTTTATGTACCAGTTTTGCAAAGAGAGGACAGGTGGACTCCATATACACTGATTTTTCTAAAGCTTTTGACAAGGTCGACCACAACTTACTTTGCCAGAAACTTGCATCTTATGGTATAAACGGTAGCTTGTTCAGATGGGTTTGTTCTTACTTGAATAATAGGAGCCAACTTGTTGCTATTAATGGTTTTCTATCAGCTCCGGCACCTATAACATCTGGTGTACCTCAAGGTTCTCATTTGGGGCCTTTGTTGTTTATTGTTTTTATAAACGACTTGGCAGACAAGTTATCTTGTCCTTTTTTGTTATATGCGGATGATTTAAAGTTGTTTATGGATATACAAAATGTCGGTGATTGTTTTCAGCTTCAACATAACTTAGCTTGTGTATCTGACTGGTGTCTTAACAACCGCATGTTACTTAATGCTGATAAATGCTTCGTTATTTCTTTCTCAAATAAGAAGCAAAAGATTGTATATGATTGCGAACTGTCGAACAAGAGTCTTGCACGCAAATCTGGTGCTAAGGACCTTGGCATTTACTTTGATGAACAACTAAACTTTAAGTCACACTACGAGTACGTTATTAACAAAAGTAACCGAATGCTGGGATTTATCCTTCGAGTTACCAAAGACTTTAAGAGGCCAAGTAGCCTGTTGTGTCTCTTTCAAAGTCTCATACGTAGTGTGCTCGAATATGGCTGCGTTGTCTGGTCACCGCATTACTCGGTTCATTCAAATAATATTGAGCGTATTCAGAAAAGGTGCCTGAGAATCATGTCGTATAGATACAACCATGACCAAATCCGACTAAATTACGACCAGCGTTTACGAACATTTGGCATTTGTTCCCTTCAGTCGCGTCGTATTTTGCATGACATGCTATTTCTACACAAGGTCCTTCACTCTAAAATTGACTCACCCTATATCCTGTCACATGTCACCTTTAATACACCACGATTCAGATCGCGTGCCCCTAAAGTTTTCGCTCTGCAGGTATACAAAAACAATACTTCCTATTACAATCCCATTGTACGAGGGCTGCTATTTATATATCCGGAAACCGGGATTACAATCTTCTTAAATAGCATATTTGACCGCCATGGTAAAATTTGAACTTTTTTAAGTATATAAGGTATATTTTTTCTTCCTTATTAACGCTCGTGTTTTGTTTTTGACGGGTTTTAAATGTCATCTCGCAGCAAGAATGGAACTCACTCGTGAAAATATTCGTGCTATGATTTATTATGATTTTCGGCGTGGTTTAACGCAACAACAGTGCATAGATCAACTAACTTCAACTTTTGGTGATGAAGCCCCATCTAAAACTACTGTGTATCACTGGTTTAGTGAGTTCAATCGTGGACGTAGTATGCTTACGGACGAAGTTAAGGCAGGTCGCCCGAAATCGGTCGTTGTACAACAAAATATCGAGGCTGTGCGAAAACTTATAATGGACGACCGACATGTTACGTACCGCGAGATAGAGGCGACTCTGGGTATTTCTATGACCAGCATTAATAGCATATTACATAATTATTTGGCTGTAAAAAAAATTTGTTCGCGTTGGATACCCCACAACTTAACAAATGAGCAAAAACATGCTCGCGTCGAATGGTGCAATAAAATGTTAAAAAAATATAACCGTGGTGACTCAAAAGCCGTTTATAACATCTATACAGGTGACGAATCCTGGATCTATGCATACGATCCCGAAACGAAGCAACAATCAACGGTATGGGTGTTTCAAAATGAGCCGAACCCTACGAAAGTTACTCGTGCAAAAAGTACATTGAAACAAATGGTGGCCTGCTTCTTCGGTATTAATGGCCATGTAGCTACAGTGCCACTAGAAAACCGTAGAACGGTTAATTCAGAGTGGTACACGACCATTTGCTTACCGGAAGTATTTGAACAAATTCGTAAAACTAACCAGCGACGAAGAATCATTCTTCTTCATGACAATGCCAGCTGTCATACGTCACGCGAAACAACTCTATTTTTGGAGGGTCAAAATGTGGAATTAACGGGTCATCCGCCGTACAGCCCTGACTTGGCACCCAACGATTTTTATTTATTTCCAAATATAAAGAATAAATTACGCGGTCAACGATTTTCGACCGATGAAGATGCTGTCGACGCATTCAAACAACACGTTATGGAGGTACCTCAGGCGGAGTGGCAGAAGTGCTTTAAAAATTGGTTCACGCGAATGCAAAAGTGCATAGATCATCAAGGGGAATACTTTGAAAAACAATAAAACTATTTTCAGCCGTGTACGTTTGTTTGTTTTTTTGTTTCCGGATATATAAGTAGCAACCCTCGTAAGAATGTGCCGTCAGTACAATAACCTAGTGGCAAAAGACAAGAATATTGACATTTTCAATCCACGATTTCTGGTATTCAGGAGGCAGATTGTAGAAGTGCTTTCGCGTTAAACAGCTGTTAATATTATAAATATTGTTAATTATTACTCGTAACAATAATGCAAATTAATTCTGTTCTGTGATGCTCAGTAAATAATTATTATGTTATATTTAACAGTTTAGCCATGTTGATAATAGTTATTTTTTAATTTAGGGTATTTTACGATGTTACTGTATTGTTTTAATCATGTTGTGCATACTTGTTTTGGATGGCATTTTTCTACAAAGCCTGTTCTATGTATTGTTATATGTTATTTTGAATGTTATCTGTTTAGTGTGCCAAATAAATAAAATAAAATAAAAATAAAACAAATAATTTTACATAAAAAATCAAATAATATTAATGTTCACAATAGGTATTTATTACTTACAGATTTGCTGCAATAGCTCTCAAATGATTGATATTAAGTACTGTATTCAGAAAAAATACTTGTAATGTTCCTTTTTTCTCAAGTAAAGAAATAATTATAATTCCTATACTATACTTAGGTCATGTCGTAATCAATATTAATCATATTTTTGTATTTAACCGAAAACAAATAATTTTACAAACATAATCATATATGTAATGTTAAATGTTTACAATATTACAGATTTGCTGCAATAGCTCTCAAAAGATCGACATTACTATATTCGGGAATGTATTTTAATATGTTGTTGATGTTATTTAACTTGTAATGTCCCTTTTTCATCCGTTTTTTTTGGTACTGGTGCACCATTTATAATTTTTTTAATTTCAATTAAATTCACCTTTGTTTCTTTGATCAATTCTGATGCCAAACGATAAAATCCGACATGTCTTTTAGAACAAATTTGATTTATGTGATGGTGAAATGATTCTGCACTGTTCTGTGTGCGTGGAATCGTAGCTAGATAATTAAGACACCAAAAGCTGGGACTATACTTTGGTGGCTGATTATTTTTTCCCTGGATGTAATTTTCACCAAACAAGTTAGCAATTTTGAGGCTGTCACCAGACAATGTTTCCAATAAACTATTGAAGTACATCAAAACGTTGTCCGGATGAACGTAGCATAATGCCAGCAAACTTTTGATTTCCTTATTAAATTGTTTATCACTGTTGTATTCAGTAGATAACCTCTCTCTTTGTATTTTCCGATATAAAATTTGTCGCAGGTGAAAATAACAACCTTTCAAGGTTACTCCCTCAAACAAAAACAAAAAACATTAGGTATTTAGATTTTAGGGATTTTGACCGTAGGTTATTTGACGTTAGTTTTTTTTAATTTAAACATTCTGATACGTAGCCGTTTTAAGGTTCCGGTATTTTGAATTTTAGTGAAATAATCATTAGGTATTTTGATTTTAGGGATTTTGAACGTAGGTTATTTGACGTTAGTTTTTTGAAATTTAGGCTTTCTGATCCGTACCCGAATAAACACCCAAGGTTAATCGAGTTCTGAAATCTTAATTTTTTCACGGACCATTTAAAAAACCCCTAGCCAACCACAGGTTCTGTAGGATAACCTAAAAGGCTCGGAAATCTTCGGAATTCTTTCGACCTAATTTACCGTCTGGGACTTAAAATCCTCTGGAAAACATTAATTCGGTACTTACTCATTATTCATTAGGAAGCATTTCTCAAATTGCATGTGAGAAAACAAAGTATTATACTTATCTATAGAATATTTGCACAGCGCCAAATCGTTTTCATTTGCGTTCGACCTTCGATTTCAATATCTTTCGGTTATTATTTTCTCGTGCTCTCTGGTACTATACGTAACTTAGTTATATTAGAAACCTTCAAGCCTTCAACAAAAGAGCGTACTCCCACCTGAAAGGCCGGCAACACACTTGTGACTCCTTTGGTGATGATAGGCGATGGTAATCGTTTACCATCAGGCGATCCCTGTGCTCCTTTGCCCCTTATAATATAAAAGGATTCCAAGGTCAACCCGTGACCATGGAAAGCCGAAAAGCTTCCGAAACATCGGGAACTCAATTGAGATAATATACGCGATATAATCCGTTAAATTGTTTTATTTAAATGAGTAAAAATCGCGGAAACAGAAGAAAATATTATAAAAAAAAGTTTCTCTTTGCAGTTCTATTAGTAAATTAACTAACAACATACCGATATCATCGGAAATCATGTGTTGCGATGTTATTACCAGACGTCCATTAGATAATAGCATGGTGTGGGCATTTATGTACCATACAGTGCTAATTTTAGATAAAACCTTATCATCTCAATAAAGAACCACTTATTTTGGCGCTTTTTCGATATTATCCATTTGCTGATGGGAATTTCACAACCAGCGTTTCAATCGCTCGGATTGCCCTGATCATAATATTATTGCAATTCAGTGACGTCAAGAGTTGGACTGTAATTTTTGGTTAATTGTAGGTTCTATGAATCATTCACACCATCACACCTGATCCTCCCCCTCACAGGCGCAGGTGTTCCCGGCGCAGCTAGCCGGGACCGTCGTGGGGCGTCGTGGTGAAATGTTCGCGATCCCATGGCGCCCCCATCAACGACATGTGCGGGAAACAACGGAGTGTTTTAGTGGGTAGGCTTTTCCCCTCCCTCTTGCTAGGAGAAAGGACCTGAAGAAGAGGGTCCCACATAACCCCCTAATGGCTAGACCACGCCGGGGGGTATGCATTTTCACTCCGATAAAACAAAGGTCTAATTCTATCGTATATGCTAGTTTTAATCTTACTGATGTCCGGCAATAATGCGATGATATGATCCCGTTTGGTTGGACAGGTGAAAATTTTAAAACGTTTGTAGAAATGTCCTCATATATAGAATAATATAAACTAGTGTAAACGGTTCATCTCATACGGTTCTTATAGGTAGTACTTCAATCGTTTTAAACACATTCATTAGGTACGTAGTAAAATATACTATACTTTGTAAATAAGTTGCTGCATAGTGCATTTATTAGATGTTATGTATAAAGATTGGACAGGAAAAACGATATACGTAATGCATTTATTACCGCGAGTTATTGAAGGAGTTATTGTGAGCTTTGAATTGAAATGTCTGGTCACAGGCGAATTTTCTACACAGGATCGGGTTTATTTGCATTGGAGCGGTTCCGAATAATATCTCAATACGTCCCAGACATCATAGTTTATTATGACGCATTGCAATCGTTGCTCGAACTAAAATTGATCTGAAAATTACCCGAGTTTCGTATCTAATGTTGAGGTCGAGGAAGTAATTATGTTTTATTCATTAATGCTAATCTAATAATACGCCGTTTTCAACCCAAATAATAAAACATATCATATAAATACCAAACAAAAAATGGGACGTAAATTTGAACATGGATTCACTTAACTTTGTTTTCCAGGAGTGGTGCCAGCACGGTATATCCTGGCCGTGCTGGGCTCTATAGGTATGGCCATCGTCTACGGGCTGAAGGTCAACCTGTCCGTGGCGATAGTGGGCATGCTCAACTACACTGCGATCCAGGCCATGGAGGGAGACGCGGGGAGCCACGCGGCTACAGACGGCTCCGGTGCTAAGGAATGCAGCGCTGGTGATGGCAATGCCACGGAACATGCTGAAGTAAGTTCTAGACTTGTAGTGGCTGAGGGCTCGAGGTGAGACTGTCTGTGGCCATAGTGAGCATGCTTAACTTCATCGTCATCCAAGCCACGCAGGGAGACGTGGGGTGCCACGCGGCTACCAGCGGCTCCGGTGCTGAGGAGTGCAGCGTCGGTGGTGGAAATGCTACGGAGCATGCAGAAGTGAAAGTTGCTTCTCCTCTTATATGAGCCTACAACTAACAAGAACTAGTCGTCTTATTCTAAGAATCTGTCTAATCCGTGGTGGAAGGTCTACATTTTACAAGAAGAGACAAAGTCCCTTCCCTAAGCATAACCTATATAAGCACTATCTAGAACCGCTGTATCAGTTAAAACATTTGTCAGTTGTATCTGACCGGTGGACCTTTGAACGAAAGTTAAGTAATCCATATAGTCAGTGTGCTCAAATACTTATACACCGCCATCTACGCCATGGCGGGAGACTCAGCATTGGTGAAAAATGTTACCCGTTACAAATATGGCACTAACAGCCTGCACTCAAAAAGTTTAAGTGATCATTAAATTTGTGAGCAACAACATTTGCGATTGATTGACGTGAGTGTTGTCGTAAACACGCCAATGTGCCAAATGGCAGGCGCCGCCTGCGTCAATTGTGTTCCCATTCAATTTAATACACTCGTACGCAATGTGAAATACATTGCGTACGAGTACACAGCTGTGCAGGCGAAACAATCCTAGTTACTAATATTATAAATGTGAAAGTTTGTAAAGATGTTTGGATATTTGGACGTTGTCAAGCGAAAATGATTCAACTCACAAGAAGTCGTCATCCAGATTTCAAGTTCTAATTATGAACTTTTGGTGTGTGGATTGGATCCTTTTCCCTTAACTACGTCCATTTGGTACTCAGAATGGAATTTAGACGAAATTTGGCACACAAATAGATCTTATAGGATAGTTACCTACCTAATTCCCGGGAACGCGGGTACAAAGAGGGGCAGAAAGTTTCTAGTTCAACCAAGTATAGGACGATTCAGCGTGCGAAGGCCCCGAACAAGCTGGACCGACGATCTGGTCAATATCGCGTGAAACCTTAGATGAGGGCAGCGCACGACCGGTCGTTGTAGAAATTCTTGGGGAAATTCATGATACCTATGATAAGTTTCAACCATGAAATTGTCTACTGATGAACATAGGTTGCTCCCAAAGACAAGGAATGGCTGTATGTTCTTTGTGCCTATCAAGTTTCAACAACTTTAAACATAATATTTCATCTTATTCAACTAGAAGAAGTCCTGTAACACGAACCTCAATAACACTACCATATACCGCTTATCGCTAATGTAATGCTACATATTGTATATCGCTGATATAGTGCATGTTCGGTTGTCTCTCATTCTTTCAAACTACTCGTACCTTTGTTAGAAAGAGAGATGAATATTATTGGAATTTGATAAACGCTATCGCGTTAAACATGAAGTCGTGTATCTTCCCAGATCTCCACCTAATTCTTCGCTTTAGAAGTTTGGACGTAATGTAGATAGGTATATATACTTAGGTATTTTTAACGCCAATGACTAATTTTGGATATCTCTCGAGATTGGGAGTAAGTGGATGGTCCAGTACCTATATTTAGTTACGAGGACAGTCATTATCTTTGAAGATTTACTCGAAGTTATTATGAGCTAAAGATAATTTTAAAAGGTCTCAAACACAAAAAAAAGATTCAGTCTGCTCTTGATCATATTATATTTTTCTTGGAATAATTCCAATGATTTGTTCAATCTATATGACCTGAAATGAAATGTTAGCTAGATATCATAGCACCTATCTGCTTGGATATGATTTTTTGGTGCTTTAAAAACATTTAAGCGGAGTCGTCCTTCTATCGACACACCTTAATGGTGATATGCAGGTATGCTAGTAATTTTAAAGCCGTTAACGTCAAATAACGCGTCAAACCGTCAATAACTTTCAATGAAAACGAATGGCCCACCAATTAAGATTGGGTTCATAAAAACGGCGAAATCAGGCACTTCGGCGTCCCCACGCAGTGGCTCTGTGGTTAATGAGGGCTAATAATATACTTGGTGACATTCCTGTTCTACTAAATTTTATGATATCAGCGCACCCGACAGTAGCAAGGTCATTTGAAAAACTATTTTTTATCATGAGTGTTGAGGCGCCCTTTAATAGGGATTCCCATTTGCTTATAGTTTTACGAAATTTTAGCTCTTTTATTCCTTTGGGATCCATGAGAAATTAAAGGAACTTCTGAAATATTGTGGCATACTGTACAGATGGCGATTTTGGTATTTTAAGAAACAAAGTAAGCATTTGCATTCAGAAAATGTAAATTGGTGAAGTGTATGTAACTAATCAAGAATACTACGGAATGCCATCAGAACTCCTCAATGATAAATGATTTACGGGTAGCCATTAAATATTTCGATTAAGTTAGTTAAGCAACTTCATAGTCACAAACTTTAAATGTTCCTGATGAGGATGGTCCCAATGAGCTAATTTAGGGTTAAGGTAGACACCGGATCTCCATAATAAAATAATGTGTCCTACCTAGCCGTAATTGGGCTTGTTCGAATAGTTACGAGATTTTAAGTAACGATTAACTAAAAGGTGCAAAATAAAATATAAAAATTTACGATTAATGTTATTTTGGAGTCGGTCAGTGCCAGTGCCATCGTGTCACAACTTACTAGCATCGTCAATTTTCAATATTTTACACATTCTTTTTAGTATGGCACCGACGATAAAATAAGATTAATTGCATATACTGTATAGATCGAGTAGAAAAACGGGTACCTACTTGTAAGTAACTAAATTGAAGAAACTGCATTGTGCAGTATTTTTTTTACTTATCATTGTTTTTTTTTGGAATCTGTTTTTTCTTCTTAAAAAGTTAATGACTACAGGCCAGGTCTAAAATAGATTTGGCGGAAATTTCAGTCAATAGCACTTTTGACCAAAAGCTTGTAGTCAAAGCACTTTTGACTAATTTTGCTAGTTAAAAGTAGGTTTAGCCGGGATATAGTCTTGACTGTAACATATATATCTAGATGTTCTTCATACCTATATGCCACTACCGAAAATATACCAAAATTTACATATCAATAGTTAATAACCTTATCAATAGTTACCGCTTAAAAATAAATACACTTTTAAACAAAAAAATAAAACCGACTCCAAAAAAACTAAAAAATAACGCCATAATTCAGTTTCTTCAAATTACTTACAAGTAACCGTTTGTATACTCAATCTATACAGTATATACAATTAATCTTATTTTGGTGTCGGTGCCATATAAAGAATGTGTAAAATATTGAAAATTGACGATTTTAGTAAGTTGTGACACGATGGCACCGACTCCAAAATAACATTAATTGTATATACTGTATACATTGAGTATACAAACGGTTACTTGTATTGTAAGTAATTTGAAGAAACTGAATTATGGCGTTATTTTTTAGTTTTTAGTTTTTTTGGAGTCGGTTTTAAAACAAACCTAACCTAACCTATACGACGAACTTTTAAAAAATCCCGAAAATTAACGGTTTCTAAAAAAAATGCGTTATGGCAAATGATACATTTAGCAAACGATACATTAGGACAAACGACAGTAGGGATTCCGAAGGAGACCCGCCGTTAGCCTATGTACTTTTAGTAAAACCTGGTACGTACTCGTCTACATGCTTAACTAACTACTATAGGTATGTACCTACATAATTCGTGAAACCCGTTTATGTGTAACTAATAGTAAAGTAAACAATTGACTAGAACATATAAACTGTAGTAAGTCAATAGTTAGAAAATGCAAACAATTTTTGGATTCTCTATAATTTAGTCATAATTTTATTGTTATTAAACGCGAATCAATTTGTAAAATTTAACCAAAAACTTGAGTATGTGAAAATTATTTTTATTTCAGAAAATGGAAAGTTTGGGTCCATAGGGAATCGAGAAAGATTCGAAAAAGTGTCTCCAATTTCCTATACAAAAACCGTCCGTTTTTTAACTTTATATGAAGAGTAACGTATCTCATCATGGGGACATTTTTTCGTGTACCTGTGTGACCTCAAAATTTCCAGTCTCAGAAAAAAGAGAGTGCATTTTTTCAGAATTCCCCCATGTATCAAAAATGTTATATAATTAAAATTTGTAACAAAAATTGTAAAATTAAAATTATAATGTTATGATAGCGATTTATTTCAGTAACTATCCATTGTTTTCAGATAAATGGTCCTTTTGCATGGTCGAGTTCGACGCAAGGCATCGTAATGAGTTGTTATTTCTGGGGATATTTCGTCGCGCAGATTCCTGGTGAGTTTAAGAGTATCACTTATCTTAAATTTCACCTTACTATAATTTCTACCACTGCTCTTCAAAAGCTAGTTTTTCGGTACTACATCGATACAATTTCGGAGTAGCAATGCCTACTACGAGTGCAAGTTGTATCTGAGTTAGGTACCAGAGCGGATACTCCGAATTCCGAAAAACGAAGTTCGTATGGCGCCATCCCGCTCACTCAAATACATGAGAACGAGAGGGACACAGCACGTTACGAACTTCGATTTTCGACTTTCGGAGTAACCCCTCAAGGTGCGTCCACACTTGTATGACTTGTATCATTTGCTCGTATCCGATCACCGTGCCGTGGCATGACTGCGTATCGCGCTGCTTGGACGCTCACTGTCGGCGCGCCGATCATGCCTTGTTGGTCCGATCTACGTGTGTGATACGCGTATCAACATGGATTTCGAGCAATCGGATCGGCGCAACGTGATCGTGACACGCGATCATGCCACGGAACGAAGATCTGATCGGGCAAATGATACAAATGTGGACGCACGTAAAGTTTTTTTAATTAAATTTATTTAAAATAAATAATGCGTTATGATTGTAAACAGACAATTTTATACTTATACTTTCTAAAAGTTCTTCTTGCGTTTTTCTATTGGTTCGGACCAATATAAACTTCGAAACTTCCGTGACGAGGTATTTTTTTTAAAATGTGTAACGATGCGACAGTGTCATTGCAATGTCCATCTTTTCTGTGTTAGAAAGACAAAAGACGGTGTTGATCTTCTATTAATTTGTCATTTTCATTTACAGGGGCTCGCGTGGCCGAGTTGTTCTCAGCCAAGTGGGTGATGTTCTTCAGTGTGGCCATCAATGTGGTTTGCACACTCTTGACCCCCGTTATGGCTGGTTTAGCGCCCGCCGCCGTTGTCGTGATGAGAATTGGAGAAGGAATTGGTGGAGTGAGTACAAAATGATATCCTCAGTATACGACAAGCTCAGAGTAAATTCTCCTTCAAGTGTAAGTTGCGCAAGCATCTCTTGGGAAATCTTCAAGATTAAGACTCTTCATAGTAGTTTAGAAGCAGGTACCTGTATATATATATATCTATGTATGTCTCGCTCTTGTAATTATTATTTTGTACAAGTCTGATACCGATATCCCGCACCAATAATTTCTCTGTTTAGCCTAATGGTCCATTTGTACTTTTTTGTATTGTGCAATAAAGTTTAAATAAATAAATAAAATGTTTCATTATTTCGCTTTTACCATCGAAATATTAAATTGGTATATATAATGGGTCACGATCACGATGGATCTTATAAGAAGGCTTATAGTCACTCAGAGCAATGGAGAGGGCTATATGCTCGCAGTTTCTTTGCGAAATCAAATCGGAAATGAAGAGGTCTGTAGGAGAACCAGTGTAACTGAAATAGCCCGAAAGATAGCCAAACTTAAGTGGCAATGGGCAGGTCACAATGCTCGAGACCCAATGGCCACCGGGCCATCGATTTCTTGAGTGCCGACCGCGCAGTGGAAGACACAGAGTCGGTATGGCCCCACAAGGTAGACTGATGACCTGTTGAAGGTAGAAGGGAGTTCAATGGATGTGGGCGGCGCAGGATCGGTTATTGGTGGCGTTCTTTGGGGAGACCTATGTCCAGCAGTGCACGTCTTTAGACTGATGATGATTATGATGTATGTAGATATTACGCGTATAGGTTTACCATTTGACTAAGCAACGACTCGAGAGACGGTAATAACGGCGCGGGGGTATTACAAACAGACTATTTAATTTCCCAAATTTTTTTTTCTTTGAGCTTGTATTTTATCACATTACACGTTAACTTTTTTTGTGAAATTAAAGAATATAAGAACATTTTCCTGGGTACCTATTGGGATTGTTACTAAAGTGGACATTTTCCAGGGCGTCACATTTCCCGCCATGCACGTGCTGTTGTCAAAATGGGCGCCGCCGGCAGAGCGGAGTGTCATGGCCGCTCTGGTGTACGCCGGCACTTCATTGGGCACAGTCATTTCCATGCTACTAGCTGGCATACTTGCTGCCAACATAAGTAAGTTCATCATATTTTTACCATGAGATTTCTCCAGTTCCCTGCTTCTTCTATACTATTATAAAGTGGTAAAAATGAAATGTCTGTACATTGAATATATAAAAAAAAACTATGGTCCATTTGGAGGTCACTGAAGCGAAAAATATTTTTTTTTTTTGGATTTTTTATATGTTTGTATCTGTCGTTGCGGCTTCATCACGCAAAATCGGCTAAACGGATTTCAACTACCTACTTTTGGTAAACGGGTAGCTGGGTCTCCAGGTGGTTATAGGGTACTTTTTACCCGACTACGCTGAAAAAAAGAGGAGTTATGACTTTTTCTCCTCCGCTAACGAAGTGGGTCGTGTGGGACGTTTGTCTACATATTTTAAACTAGAAGGCGCCCTCCCAGTTTAAAATATGTAGACAAACGTCGCCGGATTGGAGGGGGTTCCAGGAATTCGGGCGAGATCGACAATCTTTGGCCGACCGCGGCCGCCGCCCAATGAGCTTTCACTCTCGCTAAGTTCTTTGAGTTTCGACTTCATTCGATTGAATCTCGACTATTCGAATAAACTTAAAAGTCGAATGATGCGACTAGAATCATTCAAAGTCGCCCATCGCTAGTCCAATCGTAACCCAAGTTGGTAAAGCGGGGTGCATGTTGAAGATACATTAAAACTTCGTTATATCTCGTGGAACAGAGACAGTAGAAAAATGGCGGTATATCATACGGTGGACAATAGCTGAGTCTGATAGTACTTGTAGATGGTCTATAAAGAGTGCAACAAGAAAAAAATAAAAGAACGTTTTTACACGAACAATTCTTTAAACATTATTCCTGACCCCCAGATTGGGAGAGCGTGTTCTACGTGATGGGCGGACTCGCGGCCATCTGGTGTCTGCTGTGGGTGGTGCTGGTGCAGGATTCTCCTCAGGAGCAGCCCCTCATCAGTGCTGAGGAACGAAACATGATCGTCACGTCGCTGGGAGGGAAGAGCGATGATCATGGACATAAGGTAATCATAACCCGTCCCCTATACAGGCTACGTACTACTAGTACTAGATCTTACACTCCCGAGTTCTGTATGGATGACAATATTAATGGCGGTGCTAGATAATAAATAAATAAATATGAGGGACAATCTTACACAAATCGACCTAGTCCCAAACTAAGCAAAGCTTGTACTATGGGTACTACTAGGTGACGATATACATAATATATAGATAAATTATAATACGTAAATACATAAAAAACATCCAAGACCCAGGAACAAACATTCGTGCTCATCACACAAACACTTGCCCTGGCCGGGATTCGAACCCCGGGACCGCCAGCTTCGTAGGCCGTTGTACAACCCACTGAGCCAAACGTGTCATCAAAGATAACCTAAGGCCCCGGTGCAAAAGAAAAGATTGGGGCCCCATGTCAGTTCGAGGTTCTGTTAGGCGTTAGGTATATTGGGAGCCCGGTGTATGGCACATTCTAGCCCTTCGATAGTTATGCCACTGGTCGGAGTCCGAGGGCCCCGTGAGCTCTGGGGCCGTGGGGCGCGGCCCCGTCTAACTCTTTGATAGAACATGTCGCCTTTCGGCCAGAATTCTTCCTTTGTGTAAGCATGTACACCAACTCTGTACTTACCTATGTTTGACAAATAAAAATATTCTATTCTATTCTATTCTATTCTATTCATGTCGCGAGTTTGTCTTACACGAAGGAATTAAAATTTACGTTGTGGCGAGACTCCAACTTCACGACTCTTAGGGTTTTTAGAGTAATGTATACGGGATATATAGGTACAAAAACAACGTCGAACATTTTTGAACCCGACTTTGAAGTGGGTAGGTCTCTAGGTCTGGCTAAGCCTTTACCGCCAGTAACAATTGTATAGTAGACAAAATTGTACATAAGAATGCGGAAGCCCGCAAGATGCTAGTCGCGTAGGATTGGCGAAAGTGCCTGTCAGGGCCCGGCCACGACAACGCGCGACCAGCGGCACGGCAAGCGAATTCCTAATACATTGCGTTTGATGCCAACTAACTACTGTGCGGTGAGCGCCTCGACCGCGCAATGAAGAGAGAATTCGCTCGCCGTGCCGCTATCGCTAGTCGCGCGTTGTCTTGGCCGGGCCGTCATTGAGGGAGGTAGACAAAGTTGGCGAATATCGTTTCTGCTGATTAATATCTAATGATGATATATAGACTAAAGCTTTTTCATGGTTGTATGCAGCTTAGAGAGTGCGGCCGAAATATTTTTCAAATAATATATTATATGTCCGATTTCACCAAGTTGTATTAGTTACTAATGGCTGATTACGTCTGATGATTTTCAATGACAGGCGTAGTCAGCCGTTACAACTATCAAGACATGATGAAATTGAGTCTTAGATGACTACTTAATGAGCTAGTAAGTGGTCAACAGGATGACCAATAGTCAGCGCTAGGTAGTAATATATGTGTTATATTGTTTCCGTTTGATACATATATTTAATCGATTTCCTTAACCGCGCACAGACTAAAAAACCTACCAAGTGCGAGTCGGACTCGCGCACCGAGGGTTCCGTACAAAATGTACGCTAAAAAGGGCTATATCTGTGAAAAATCAGTATTAGCAGAGCCCTACTCCTAAGCAAAATGTAAGCAAGGATTATAAAATGACAACTTCATACTAATACGTACAATAAGAAGAGAATACCGCTCACAAAAATACTTAAATTAAAACTATTAAAAGCATAATCAAATTTTTCCTTATGCAGAAGCTGCCAGTGCCGTGGCGCGCGGTGCTGACGTCACCGCCCTTCCTGGCCATCCTAGTCTCGCACGCGTGCTCCAACTGGGGCTGGTACATGCTGCTTATCGAACTGCCCACCTACATGCAGCAAGTGCTCAAGTTCAAGATGACTGAGGTCGCTATAGTAGCTTAACTTACCTTAGAGATAACGTACGCTACCACTAGCTCAAGCTGTCAGCATGGTGCTAACGTCACTGCCCTTCCTGGCCATCCTAGTCTCACACGCGTGCTCCAACTGGAGCTGGTACATGCTGCTCATCGAGCTGCCCACCTACATGCAGCAAGTGCTCAAGTTCAAGATGACTGAGGTCGGTATAGTAGCTTAACTTACCTTAGAGATAACGTACACTACCACTAGCTCAAGCTGTCAGCATGGTGCTAACGTCACCGCCCTTCCTGGCCATCCTAGTCTCGCACGCGTGCTCCAACTGGAGCTGGTACATGCTGCTCATCGAGCTGCCCACCTACATGCAGCAAGTGCTCAAGTTCAAGATGACTGAGGTCTGTATAGTAGCTTAACTTACCCCAAAGATAACTTATACTACGAATAGCTCAAGCTATCAGTATCGTAGGTGTGGTGGTCCACGTGTGAAACCAAGATGGCCAAGAAGAGCGGTGACGTCAGACCGCTTTTCTTGGCCATCTTGGTTTCGCACGCGTGTTCCAGGTGTTCCAACTGGGCTACTCATCGTGAGAGTTTTGCCGATGGTGGCGACCAGTTCATAATATTCACACTCATGTTCATGACTATTTCTCTCACTCTCTCTCACCTCACGCTACTATCCATACTAATCCATACTAATATTATAAATGCGAAAGTGTGTCTGTCTGTCTGTCTGTTACCTCTTCACGCTTAAAGCGCTGAACCGATTTGGATGAAATTTGGTATAGAGATAGTTTCAGTCCCGGGGGAGGACATAGGCTACTTTTTATCCCAGAAAAATACCCTTATCCGCGATAAACGAATTTAAGGCGGACGAAGTCGCGGGCAGAAACTAGTAATTTATAAGTCAGATTAAACCGGTTTAACGTACCTGCCCTGCCCAGTCCTTGCCTCGAGCTCTTTCTAAGTCGCTAGCCCGCCGCAAAACAAACTCGCTTAGTCTTTCTCTTATTAGATAGTCTCTCTCCAGTCTCCAATCGCGCCCGTCATCTTACACAAGAGTGTCCCCACTACTTCCCCTCAAAGGATGTTGGCTACTCTACAGTTCCTTACCCACACAAACATATTGATTACTCGTTCTTGAAGGTTCTTGTCAGATACTAAATCAAATATCTAATTACAGAACGCTGTAATCACCGCCCTGCCGTTCCTGACGCTCTGGTTCTTCAGCATGGGGCTCAGCAAGACCCTGGACTGGCTGCGAGGGCGGGGCACCATCACTACCACCACTGCTAGGAAGATCGGCACGTTGTTCGGTTAGTAAGAGGGTTATTTAATGGATACTGATAAGTTTCTATGGGCGACGGTGATCGCTTACCATAAGGCGACCCGTCTGCTCGTTTGCCCCCTATGCCATAAAAAAAAAAAATACTCAACACGTTTGGCTCAGCCGATTACTGGTTAGGAGTGTGCAGACTGAGGACTGTAAAAGCAGTCTGAACCCCTTTCGATAGCTTTAAGAGCAGTGTAGGTGAAGTGGAGAATAAGAAGTCACAGTTTATATCGAAATCCCGTTCCTAAACCAATACTTAGGCTTTCTATTTTAACTATGATATCTATCTGACTGAAGCTAATTCACTTGACGATTGTTTCTTGTAAGTGTTTCCAATGGCTTGTAAGTAGTACCGATAACTTAGTAGTAACGAAGACTGGTAACGACGACTGAATAGTACGGGGACTATTTCTATATTTGTGTGTTTATTTGTATGGCACACATAGTGGAGTTATCGCCAATAGAATTATCTTCGTCTTTCATAGTCGAGCCGTATATTGGTTAGGGAGGGGGTAATTTTATTATTTCTCAGAATTATAATTATCAATTATTGTGCAACATATTGGGTTTTCATGGAAAATTACCAATGTTATGGTATAGTTGCAAATGTTGTGCAATTTCTGTGGAAAGTTTACATACATCGGTTTACTATGTAATTTATTGCCTTATGGGCTTTATAAAATTGATATTTGACTCGATCATATGAATATTATTCCTTTGACTGTTAAGTCAAAGCAATGATTTCATATCTTTCTATCGGGGTTAGATAGAAAGGTATGAAATTAGTTTATTGAACAAATTATACTCTTTAATAGCTTATAAATTATGTAGGCATTTCAGGTCTTATTTTAAGTCTATATAATACTATAATTGTGATTGTGGGGTCATCCGGTACAAAGAGGTCTAACCAAACCTATCCAGTTCAAAGTCAGATTCTAAAAAAAAAAGTGGCTCAGTTGGTTGCACAACGGCCTACGAAGCTGGCGGTCCCGGGTTCGAATCCCAGCCAGGGCAAGTCTTTGTGTGATGAGTATGAATGCTGTTCCTGGGTCTTGGTTGTTTTGTATGTATTTATTTATTATAATTTATCTTTTTATATTAAATACCTATGTATATCGTCGTCTATTTAGTACCCATAGTATAATCTTTGCTTGGTTTGGGACTAAGTCGATTTGTTTAAGTTTGTCCCTGATATTTATTTATATTTCTAGAATAACTTGACGATGTATGTCTTGTTAACTTATTATGAGGTCCTTTTAGATTGGACGCTCTGTCATACCTTGATTTTTGGGGCGACTTTTGTACACATTATGCTTTATTCTTTCTACTAAGCTTAATAAGAAGTAATTATCTCAAATTATACGATAAAATAAGCTTTATCCTGATATTCTTCATGATAAACTCATCGCCTAGTAGTAATCACAGAACGGGTGGCACGCATAGCAAGCCAATGAGTCAATCAAGCTATAGGTATAAGAAGGAAGGAATGACAACTATTATTCTGAAAACGCTGATTGTCATTACCTGTACACGTCAAGAATAATTTGTAATACTGGATACTGCATCAGGGAATGGGATATTGGTGTTCATTCAAGATTATATTGGGACCAAAAATAAAAAGTATAGTTTAGTTGGTTCCAATGTTGATTAGTACTGTATCGAATCCAGTTCAAATCAATTGAATGATTAAATGACGCATCGTAGAAGATGTACTACAAAAACAAGCCAATCAAGGTACTCTTATGGGTGTTTGTTTATTACGTTAATTTACATGTTTATAGCACTCACAAGCTTTCAAATTTGCTCACATGTCGTATCCGAGGGCCGGCAGTAGTCCTTAATACTTAACTCTTTCTGCAAATTGAGAAAAAATGGGAGCTAAAACAAAATAGTTATGAACACGATACACTTGAATTCTCTTTATGTAGTCTCAAGCAGCATTTAAAAAGGATTAGTTAGGTACAAATTTTTGTTTTATATTGCGGCTATGTAAAGCTGTTACCGGGTGAGGTGAGGTGAGATCATAGAATTAGGATGTACCGTAGCCGTAAGGTGCGATTCAAAGTCTTTGGGTGAGATTGACATGGTGGTAGGCTGGAGCAACTTTACTCATGCAATCGGGCGCTCGACTCATATATTAAGAATTTTAAAAAGAGTTTGTAGGTCACTCAAAAAACGAGAACACCTACTACAAACTACACTGTTCAGGTTGAACGCATCTATTGACGTTCGAGTCGAAGACGTAATCTGACTTGCAGTCGCAGCCATTTGGGTTACAGATGCGTGGACAGATCGGGTTTTTAGCCTTGTAGGTGGAACAGGTCCTGCCGCAGTTGACTCCGCAGCCAGGCCTTGCGTTAGGGTCTCCGCCGCATGAACCTGTAATTAAAGAGTTTTAGGTTAAGGTGTGATACCTGGTGAACGTCTCGGAGGCCCGTAGGAGGCAAGTAGCGTCTGCTAAGGTGGCGTTTTTTGGGTAGGCCTATGTCCAGCAGTGGGACGTATATAGGCTGATGATGATGATGATGATGTCCACCAGTGTATGTATTTTGCCTTATGATGATGGTGATGAGGAAATTTCAATAGAACAATGAAAAAATAGAAATTGCACCAACGAAAGAAGAATCTGACTTCTATTTGGAATATGGTCGAACACTTTATGTCATTTCTGCTCGGACATTCTCAGTTTAAGAGTAATTAAGTCACTAGAGTACTTCTTAATAATAGGGATGATGACGAATGTGCAATTTTACAGCCCACTGCAGTTGATTAAAAAAATACCATCATGAATTAAAGAAAAAATCTAAATGGCTTTAAATAAAAAACAACAAAGTTATACGAAAATTTTGAGATTTTTTAAAATCCAATATGAAAAAGGCATTATATTATAAAACAATAGATTAATGGATTGGAACAATAATTCATTAATCTAATATGGAATTCTGCAAAGTAAAGCCGCAATCTATCTATTATTATAAATCAATAATTTAACAAAGTTTGGCACCTACATGGTTAAACGTTAAACGCAGTTTTTCACGGCAAAAATACTTATTTTTCTATAATATTTTGGGACGCCAACTCAAGTAGGTATGACGTCACACTTGAGTAGGAATAGTAGGTATTATGGAGCGTTCACAGCGCTCAATGTAAATCCCGAACTATAACTATTATTTCTGACTTGTTAACTGACTTCCAAAAGGAGGAGGTTCTATGTTCCACTGTATATATTTTTTAATGAATGTTTGCAGACGACGCTTTATAAGGTCTTAAGGATACTTTCTAGACTGGTGTTCCAAGTGTCTTGTAAAGTTTACCACAAATAATCTAACTCACCTTCACACTGATCTTTGGGAACACAAGCCCCGTTCGCGTTGCGCACGTAGGTGTTCTGGCAGATGCATCCCCTCTCGCATTTCTGCGGCCTCACGCACTTTATCGGGTAGCCCAGGTCCGAGCAGGTGAAGGGTCCGCAGCCGCCGTTTGAGCAGTTCGAGGGAATCTCATTCTGCCCACATTGAGGAGCTATGGTAGCATTCAAAGATATCTACTTGTATAAAATAATATTAACACGAAACAAAATTGTGGCAGAACATCTATAGGTACTATTATAAAGTTATAAAATGTCTATATCTCTTTGAAGATATTTTCAAAACAATAAACGTAATGGCTATTTTGAAGTCGCTGAGCCGAAAAAAGTTGGGTGCTTGGATTTTTTGCATGGTTGTGTTTTTGCGGCCTCATGACGTCAAAACGGCTTGATGAATTGAAACTATTTGTGGTACACAGGTAACTGGTCATCCACAGATGGTTATAGACTATTTTTTTACCCGACTACGCTCAAGCAAAATAGATGGTTATGACTTTTTCTCTTCCACGAACAATTAAGGAGATGTCAAGTCATTGATCTGAGTAGCGCCTAAACTTCGGTCTAGAATAGCTTTAATACTTACTATTGCTACAGTCTTGCGGGAGGACACATCTGCCTTGGTTGTCGTCGAACACGAATTCCTTCTTACAGTCGCAAGCGTTCTCATAGCAAATGGCAGGGCAGAATTGTGGTTCGTCGCTGTTGTAGGTGGCACATGTCCTTCCGCAGTTGACCCCACACCCGGGCGTCGCGTTTGGATCACCGTTACAGCCTAAAATTATTTATATATGTTTCCATACTTTGAAGGAATTCACACAAAGAGACGACTGCTTCCTTTTTTTCTAGATATCTGGATAAGTACTGAAAACACTACCTAGCGAAAGGTGTGTTACAGTAATCGGACACTGCTCACGAAAAAATATCAATGAGTGTCAGTGGCCATGCGAGAATGGTCGTTGCTGTACATAGGTACATTAGTAGGTACCCGTCTTAAGCTTAAATCATCAATGCCGAGAAAACGGATAGTCAGCACTCCACGCCTCGAGCTCTAACATTATCGATATGCTTAGTTCTATATTACAAATCGGAATAGTTTTAAATCACAACTTACTACAGTCTTGAGGCAGCACGCATCTCCCCTGACTATCATCGAACACATAGTCCTTCTTACAGTCGCAGCCGTTCTCCTTGCAGACTTGAATGCAGGACTGCGGCTCCTGGTTGTAGGTGGCGCAAGTCCTGCCGCAGTTAATGCCGCACCCGGGTGTCGCGTTTGAGTCACCGTTACAGCCTTGATTAGCTAAAAATCATTTTAATTGTGCACTACATTCGTGTTGTTATAGACTTGCGTGCAGGATCGCCATACAAAGGTTTGGGGGCATACAAGATCAGGACGGGGTTCACGCCGCATTGCTGAGGGGACACATCGTAGGACCAGAATCGTTATATTTAGCTGGAAATTTTATTGAATGTAAACGTCTTACGACAACTATCCTTTGGAATGCACTCGTTGTTTTCGTTTCGCACGTAGTCGTCGATGCATCGGCAGCCAGGCTGGCAGGTAGGATCGCCGTACTCAGGGTTGGGGGCACACAGGATCAGAGCGGGGTCCACGCCGCATTGTTGAGGGGGGCATGTTGCGGGGCACAGATCGAAGACTTCGTTCGGGTTGTTGCAATTTGGAGCTGGAAGTTATTGAATAATAGAGATGGGTGATAAATACATACTTCATATCGCGATGTGAAGTGATCGGCCGTTTTAAAGCAAAAGTATCAATCCAATTTCTTCACGAAAGAAGGATAAAATCGTCGGTCGTAGTAGTAGTAAGTAGTAATCGTAGTAGCGCTCTCCCCCGTTCCTAGTGATATTTTGGGTCAGTTACCGCATTTAGTGTGTTTCTGGGTAAAAACGCCACATTAGGCAGTCCATTCATCGCATTAAATAAATAAATAAAACAAAAATTGTTTATTTCAGACCGTTTTGATCCATAGGTTGTTAGTACACATAGACCTTATAACTATGTTAGTTGACATAAAAAAGCTCACTTAAACAAGTACAATAATAATTTAAATGCGTTGCCACCGTATCGTGACCGTAAGAGCGACATGCATGGTAATCAATTTATTTGCTCCTACCAATAGCCACCTCGACCCAGTACTTGGTCATCGGACAGTCCAGTCGCTCTACATTAGGTAGCATCATTATCGGGACCTGATTCCACAATCAGAGGATAAAAGTTTACATGCAATTCTACTTATTGTCGATGTCGTCGAGTCGAAGTCGATGTTAAAATTGCGTTCGTGTAGATAATTTTCAAGTAGTCTGTGTATATCTGTAGTATTGTAAAGTTGTAAAAATAAAATGTCTGTACATTGAAAATATTACAAAAAAAATGTTTTAATATAGAAAAACATTTTTTTTTGTGTGTCGTTGTGGCTACATACAGCCAAAACGGCTAAACGGATTTCAACTATTTTTGGTACACGTGTAGCTGGGCTTCTCTAGATGGTTAAAGGATACTTTTTACTCAACTTCGCTGAAGAAAAAATAGGGTTATGATTTTTGTTTCCTCCGCTGAAAAAAAAAACGAAGTTGCGTGTACCTTCTAGTATTTTGATAAATTGTAGCTTCACTTACCAGGCTGACCGCAGCCTCCTCCACAAGCAGATGCGCTACTCGCTGCGTACGAGTACGAGGATGATGTCGCTCGCGCCGAATTTCCTACAATTACAAAAATATTTCGCCCGCAAGTTTCCTCTTATTAAAATTTCCTTAACTTATGAATGTGAATCACTTCCTTAGCTTATCAATACGTCGTTTTATTGAGTAGCAAATAACATAACAAATAATTTTAAGCAAGAACGTTATTCGTGATAGGAGCTGGTTAGATATCAGATATCACCTCTTGTAGTAGCAAAACCGTTAACGAAGTGGGTATTCTTTCACAATTCACAGATATGTTTTTGATCGGATAACATTTAATACAGGTTTTACAATATTCAAGCTGGCGTGGCATTGATACTTTAATACGAAATAACATAAACACTACTTATTTATTGTGCTACTGTTTTACATTACATTGGTACACAAACTAAATTTAGGAAGAATTTGGTAGGTACAATTCTACATCTTTACTCTCCTAGCCAATTTTTCTGTAGTTAAATTGACTCAAAATACCAGTAGAATAGTAATTATATCAGTACTTACGATAGGAAGACACGAGTACCACTAACCGAGTCATACAGACTAAAAACAAAACCTTCCACATTGTCACATTGTATTCACTCAATTGTTTTAGGATACATATTTCACTCTTTTATAACCTTCTGTATGACTTCGTGCCGAGGTTCTAAAAATGTTTTATTGGAACTTCAAATTCTTAAATTTCGTGACAGACTAAGTACCTACTCGTAAATCCATAATTTCGGCCGTTATCATTATCACAGACACGTTTTCATAAAGTTGAATAACAACACGTGTATGAACATTATGAAAATCTGTAGAGAAAAGGGATATCCATTTTTATCTACACCTTTATCATAATATAATATCTCTAAAACTAGCTCAGAACCTGTATGCACCTAATGGCCAACGTTGCAATGAACACCGTTTTAATTATAATAGCTACAATGTGATAGCGATGTCTATGTTTTAATGATTTTTAGGGTTCCGTACCCAAATGGTAAATCGGGACCTATTACTAAGACTTTGCAGTCCGTCTGTCTGTCACCAGGTTGTTTCTCATGAACCGTGATAGCAAGGCAGTTGAAATTTCCACAGATGATGATTTCTGTTGCCGCTATAACAACAAATACTAAAAACAGTATAGTTGTAAGTCGGTCTGTCTATATCAGTGACCAATATAAAATGATCGAGCACCGCGTACATTTTGCTTAGGAGTAGGGCTCTGCTAACACTGGATTTTCATAGATATGGCCATTTGTGGCGTATATTTTGTACGGAACCCTCGGTGCGCGAGTCCGACTGGCACTTAGCCGGTTTTAAAAGTTGTGTATTGTTTTTAACTTTTGTAACGTTGGAGGGCAAATCAAACATTTCTTATATCGGGTCCGATATATGTTGCCCTTCACCCGGGCTCGGGCACACAAGTTACTGGCATGCTGATTGCTGGTAATAGCACTAATCTTTAATATCTTCTTACAGCATCCGTGGTCCCCGCAACGTGTCTTCTGGTCGTGAGCTTCATCGGCTGCAACCGTGCTGCTGCGGTGGCTCTCATGGCTGTCGGCGTCACCAGCATCGGCGGGATGTTCTGCGGGTTCCTCTCTAACCACATCGACATCGCCCCCAACTATGCAGGTGAGACCTAGCGTCAAGGTCCCGGCGTGTGCTGGCCTGCATCGGCGGTGGCTCTCATGGCTGTCGGCGTCACCAGCATCGGCGGGATGTTCTGCGGGTTCTTCTCTAACCACATCGACATCGCCCCCAACTATGCAGGTGAGACCTAGCGTCAAGGTCCCGGCGTGTGCTGGCCTGCATCGGCGGTGGCTCTCATGGCTGTCGGCGTCACCAGCATCGGCGGGATGTTCTGCGGGTTCTTCTCTAACCACATCGACATCGCCCCCAACTATGCAGGTGAGACCTAGCGTCAAGGTCCCGGCGTGTGCTGGCCTGCATCGGAGATGACTCTCATGGCTGTCAGCGTCACCTGCATCGGCGGGATGTTCCGCGGGTTCCTCTCTAACCACATCGACATCGCCCCCAACTATGCTGGTGAGACCTAGCGTCAAGGTCCCGGCGTGTGCTTGCCTGCATCGGCGGTGGCTCTCATGGCCGTCGGCGTCACCTGCGTCGGCGGGATGTTCTGCGGGTTCCTCTCTAACCACATCGACATCGCCCCCAATTATGCAGATGAGACCCAGCGTTCCTCCGGTGTGTATTGGACTGCCATATTGGCGGCGGCTCTCACGCCCGTCAGCGTCACCTGCATCGGCGGTATGTTCTGTTGATTCCTCTCTAACCACATCGACATCAGCCCTGACTACGCAGGTGAGACCCAGCGTTTGTCCGGTGTGTACTGGACTGCCATATTGGCGGCGGCTGTCATGCAGTGTCAGTGTCCCGGCCTCTTATGGTCTGCTACATCAGTGTCCAGTCACCAGTGTGACATGTCTGCATGTGATCTTAATTTTATTTTTCACTAGCTTTTGCCCGCGACTTCGTCCGTTCGTTTATCGCGGATAAGGGTATTTTTCCGGGATAAAAAGTAGCCTATGTACTATGTATGTCCTTCCCCGGGACTCAAACTATCTCCATACCAAATTTCATCCAAATCGGTTCAGCGGTTTAAGCGTGAAGAGGTAGCAGACAGACAGACAGACACACTTTCGCATTTATAATATTAGAATGGATTGTGATTTGATCTTTGTTATTGATAAGCTCAAACTCAATAATAAACATCTACAATACATAAAGATGTGAGAACCTATCGTATTCATATTTAATATCTTCTTTATGGTAGAGTCTACTGTGAAACTTAAAAATGGGACGCTACATCACTCATGCACTACTTAAGGGACTAAATAAAATCGAAGATACAGTTCCGAAAACCAAATGTGTTAAACAATGAACTCTTTTCAGGAACCTTAATGGCTATAACCAACACCATCGCCACGATCCCTGGTATCGTAGTCCCGATCTTCGTAGGAGAACTAACTAAAGGAAATGTAAGTTAATTTATTTAAAATGAACAGGTTAGTGGCATCATTCTCAATTCCTTATAATATAAATAATTGATAGATTCAGGCGTTACTTTGCGGAATTCCATACTATAATCCATTGATCCTTATAATATACATTGATATTTCATCAACATCATCTTAACCGAGAGGCTACGACTGCTGAGCGAACGCCTAGCGGTTATCCACGACCCTAACAAAATCGTTGGACCGTTTTGTAGAAGATCCGTCCACTGTGCCTTAACCCACAGTGCGCTGGTGGCGCCAGTCCTACAAGACAAGACTGCCTTGAAAAATAGACGGGTGCACTTATCACGCCCGCGCTAGTTTCGCTTGAAAAACTGTTTATTCGTGGCCAATATAAGTCGGCACTGGCTGTCTCACTGGCTTCGTGTAATGAAAACTATACTTTACCGTTCGTCCGTCGTATGGTCGTCACTCGAGAATCTTTCTACGCTAATGGCCAGGGATCTTATTTCAATTCGTCAATAGGGTATACATGATTTTTTTTACGCTTTTTAACAAAATATCAAAATACCGTAAAAAGGATTTCAAAAAGTGAAATGAAAATTAAAATCGGCCAAGAAATACACACGGTACCTACAGGCATTTTAAACTACTAATTAGACAGCGATTTGACAGAGAGGTCCGACATGTACTTTTACGTCATAGTCCACTACGGCCATATAAACTCCATATTAAATTCTGTTTTGCTAGAAAGAGATAGAATGAAATGTTTGATCGCTTATATCTTGGTTATTTTTATACTTATTTGAAAATTTATTCGTCTCTACTGTTTGCTACATGAATGAGCTTTTAATAAAGTAAAAATAAAAATTCATGCATATTCCCTATTATATAGGTATACACCGTCTATGTAACTAATTAAGTTTTAGTCTACACTAAACGCATAACGTCGGTCTTTTATTCACAAACAGGAAGAATTGGTCAATCACTATTGTGACCAATGTGTTTACATTGACGTTTTACTTTGGACAGGAAACTGAGCAACTATTTATATCAATGGGCTATGCCATAAATCAACCTGTTTTTTCACTTCCAGAAAACCATAAGCGCCTGGCGTATAATATTCTTCGTCACGGTAGGTTTGTATGTGATCGAAATTTTGGTGTATACGATCTTTGGTTCTGGAGAACAGCAGCCTTGGAACAATCTCGAGGAGAAAACGGAAGAAAACGTTGAGACCAAGCCGCTGAACAACGACACAGATAAAACACCCGTATAGACACTTACTTCTTGCTGTAGGTCGAGTGAAATATCTCGAAAGAGTCTGGATAGTTATAGCCTGACAAGTTATTTTGTGACACTCCCATGGTCTGCGGGCGACGGGGGGAAAGACAGCGCGGGTGGGTAAGAAGTATGCGCGCGGCAGGGTCCTCGTGCTTCACCGCGTACACACTTCATACCCACCCCCGCTGTCTTTCCCTCTCCCCGTTGCCCCGCAGACTATGGGCGCGTCACGAAAGAACTTGTCAGTCTATAATGGAGTTAATGGTAATGTTCGGTAAGAACGTTTTCGCCCTTTGATACGCCTAAGCTAAGTAATAGGCATGATGACGGTATATGAAAATCAAAATTCTAATTAGTCCGTCTGTTAAATAGTAAAAAAATATTGAACAGATATTTTTTGCTTTTTCAAAATAATAATCGCAATGAAAGTTTAGGAGTGGGGCCTCGTGACGTCACTCCTACAATTTGTACCTAGGAGTGACGTCACGCGACATTTTAACTCAATCTATTGCCTTCATTTTTTCATTACGTAAAAAACCACTATAATATTTTTTTTAATACTCTACATCAGCACATGACGGACAAATTATTAAAATTTTGTCATCATCCCAAGTACCCGCACCACGCGAATTAAGGTGGCTTTAATTTTAATTGCCGTTTGCACTAGACAAGGGTATAAGGAAATTGCGAACAATTACAACACGTAAATTTTGATAACATTATCGCAAAAGTGAGCAGATGCAGTTATACTATACTAGTAAAATGTTACACTATTTCAGCGGCATTACCTTTTAGTGCATTTTTTGGAGTTACGAGAGCATCGGCATTTTTTAAGCTAAATGTTTTCCTGTGCGTTTTAGGTATACTCATGTTACGTTGAATTATCGAAGTATGACACGATAAAATAGAAAAAAACGACAACATTACTTTAGGTGCAGTCAGCTGTAAAACGATAATAAGTATGCGATCAGCCCGTTCAAATGCGATCAGCCCGTTCAAAAATATTAATGTCAGGTTATATGCTAGCGAAGACATTTTTGATCTGAGTAATCGTTTATATATTTTTGCAATTTACTATACCTTTAGAAATATCTCTCTAATTTTTTATACACATTTTATATGGCATAGTTTACTTATAATTAAGTGCTTAAGTTGCTATTCTTGATACCAATGGCTTTATGAATTAAATGGGATAGATTAAGTCACGTTTCGAATCATTATTAGCATTCAGAGATGGAAATCAAATAGTAACTTGGTACTTAATCGGGAAAACCGAGGGAAACATTGTTTCTGTTGTTTGCACATAATATTACTTCAATCTACGTGAGTATTTGTTAATGACTAATGCTACAGGAACTAATAATAAATATTGCTACATTCTACATAGTAAGGAATAAGAATTATAGACATCCTAATATCTATATTTGACTTAAGGCGGGTACTCACTAGCGAGCCGTAACCGTAACACGCGTGATACAGTAACGAGGTTCTAGTGTGTACGCGTGTTACAGTTACGGCTCTCGACGTCGCCGGAACGCTTTCACCGAGCATACTCATTTTGTGAGCCGTAACTGTAACCAAACAGATACAGTAACGAGGTTCTAGTGTGTACGGGGAGGCCTGCCGGATCTATCCTCAGTTTTTGGTTTGTAACTCCACGATGTCGGACGAAGTGTCTCTAGCCTGTGCAGCATACTTACTTAAAGATGCCTTGCTCGATGATCATAAGCGGCCACGAAGTTGGTGGATTCATAGAATGTATCGAGAAAGAAGTGATTTACTGTTCATATCGAAAAATCAAGAAATCTTAGGGTTCCATAGTACAGTATTTTCCGTGTAGGCGTCTATCAGCAAAATACATTTATCCTCTGAACATTCACTCATGACGAAGAAATAACTTGAAAATACAGCTGGTTCGCAGCGGCTAGCAACAACTTCTCCTCTTGACGTCCACGAGCGCACTGCGAGCGCCCTTTGATTCGCGGCAAAAACCGACAATCGTCGGCTCGCTGCGAGTCGCTCGTGTAGCGTTCGTCGCCGGCTCGCGAACCACGTACACACTATGTTTTTGGTAACAGTAACGGCTACAGTTACGTGCAACGTTACGGGTTCAGAAATGAGTACGTTGTAAACGTCGGCTCGCTGCAAGCCGCACGCGTACCGCTCGCAGCAGGTTTGCGAACCACGTACACACTTTGTTTTTTGGTTACAGTACATGCAACGGTTACAGTTACGGCTCACTAGTGAGTACTCGGCTTTAAGAGTCGAAGCGAACTTTATGTACATAAAGTTTAAAGGTACCATAACATAAGGTTTAAAGGGTGTCAACATTAAAATAGTTCTTAAGTTGATATTATTATGTAATATTACAATGTTTACTGCTTTTATTAGTCCCCTAAGTGTCGATTTCACCAACGTAGTATAAAATTGTAAAAATGAAATCTCTGTACATTGAAGATATTTTCAAAAAAATGATTGTTACGGACAACTAAAATGAAAAATATTTTTTTTGGATTTTTTGTATGTTTGTATGTGTCGTTGTGGCTTCATCACGCAAAAACGGCTAAACAGATTTCAACAATTTTTGGTACACGGGTAGCTGGGTATCTCCAGATGGTTATAGGATACTTTTTACACGACTACGCTCAAGAAAAAACGAAGGGTTATGACTTTTTCTCCTCCGCGGACGAAGTTGCGGGCATCTTCTAGTTCCATTAAAAAAATCATTAATTTCTCGTGGGTAAACTCATTTTACGTTTCACCAATATTTACCCTAAGGATAAAGTCTCTATACTAGAGTAAAATCTTATACCACCGATTTCGGCTGAGTAAACTGTTGGTCGTAGATTAATATTGTCATTATCACTGTTAAGTAAATTCCTTACATATTTCCCAATTAACGTATTTAACCAAAGAAATTTAAAAAATACGCAGCACCAATGGCAAGCATGGGGCAAACTATCTATCTTACTTGGGTTTCTTACGATTTCATTCCACTCATTCGTTCAACGTTACAGAGTAGCTATGCGAGACAAAGTTATCCGTGACTAGCGTGGTGAAACGAAATTGAAGTTAACCATCGAGTAAATCGTTAGAATAAAGTTATACTGGGGTGGCCAGACACAATGTTGGTGAAATCGACTCTGATTGTACCATAAAACGTAAAATCAACTCGGCTCTATACAATATGAAATTGTCAAGTACTCGATAAGGTGCATTGGAGTAATTTCTCATGATTTTTAATGCAATGTAATTTCTGAAATGACTTTTTTTCTCTAATATCTGAGTATTGCATTGAATGGCTAAAATACGGTGCGCGTTGATATGTATGGAGAGATAGAGAATGAATAGCACAATAAATAATACAAAAAATAATAATATAAAAAGTATAGCAGAAGGTGATATGGCGTCTCGACATGAGTAACTTTTGGAGATTACACTAATGCACCTAATAAATTTAAGTATAAGTAGATTTAAGAAATACATTTCAAGTGTTTGATTGAGTTATCAAAACTATGACTCATTTGTTTATGTATAGTTGTTTATACCATGTGTATGTGAATATGAAACACTACGCTTTGGATGTCAGTTTATAAACTCCGTGTAGAATTTGTAATTATAATTATATTTGTACTTATTTAATATATAATGTAACGTAAACATACTTACCAAAGACATTTTATATAATTACAGTCAACATTCAAAGTTGCTGTCTATTTTAGTACATAGGAATGACACAATAAAAAAAGCGGCCAAGTGCGAGTCGGACTCGCCCATGAAGGGTTCCGCAGCCGTTTGTACAAAAAAATGCACTACGGATGAAAAAAAATACGATATGACAAAAAAACACCAACAAAAGAGCGTATCTCCCCGGCACTTACGTCCTTTTGCTGAGATGCGCAGTTTTTTGGCAATAACATAAAAACGTTAAGTCCGATCATGTTGGAAACAATTTTCGTTGGAAGTATTATTAAGTTTTATATTTGTACATTTTTTCATATTTTATGAAGATACCGTTTAAAAAATAGAGGGGGGGGTACACAATTTTTGCTACTTTCGGAGCGAATATTTTGGAAAATAATCACTAAATAAAAAAAAAATTAGATACCTCAAGTGTTTTTAGAAGATCTGTCGAATGATGTGCCACACATAGAGATATTTGCTGAAAAAAATATTTTTTTTCACTTTCGTTTACATGTATGGGGCACCCCTTAGAAATATATATATATTTTAGTTAACTATCAAACTAAGTAGCGGTTTATACAAGGTTTATAAAGTTTTTGAGTAAAATGCCTGTGACATACGGACGGACAGACAGACAGACAGACATCTATAAGGGTTCCGTTTTTGCCATTTTGGCTACGGAACCCTAAAAAGTGACTAATGAGACATACTGGCTTCGGGTCCATATAGGCATATATTGAACAAGATACTCTTAGAATTCTGAACACATCACTGAAGTGTATGCATGTGACGTAGCATAGCGAAAATGATTTAATCCGTGTAAAATGTTTAAAACCTTGAAGCTTGTCGCTGGAGCAGTTGATATTTTCATATGACTTTTGTTTAGATCCCTTTCCCTAGCACAAATTTACTAAAATAGTCAGTCTTACATGACGCTGACTACATATGAATTATTAGCATATTATAGCGTAACGAGTATAATGGTATTATTAAGAATATGACATAACTACGAATCTATTCATCGAAGGCACCGAGAACAGTTACATTCTTATTTATTGTAAGAATAGTTATACTCTCGGTGCCCTCGATGAATAGATATCTCGCGAAATGAATTGTTAACTACATTTGAAATTTTAAAACTACTAAAGTACAATTTAAAATTTACATTTATATATATATATTACAAACACGTTTATAGAGGATGTAAACGAGAAATATTTATTAACAACTTCGAGAATGGGACAATATAGACGAATCTTGATATTGTCAATAGTCGAATGAAAACCTTAGTTTTGCACATTAAAAAAAAAACATAAAAAAGCAATACAATAAATTCTCCATGACTCAAATTTGGCTTAACACTTTCGCTGCCAAGCTTTTCTTCGCGCTACGCACTTTCCTCTAAATACGGGGAAATCCATGGTATCGGCTACTACGAGCAGAGCGCCCGCTAGGCGGGTTCCTGGCAGTGAATGCGTTAACTGTCGAAACCTTAAAGTTTAGTCTTGTTTATTCTATTAGTGGTACCAATCTACAACATCTACCATGTATTATTTATAGTTTATAAATTCGCAGCTTGCGTGACTTTGGTCGAGCAATGTGCACAGTACTTATTTTTAAAATAAATTGATGTTTACTAAATCTTTGCCTTTCATTTAATAAACAGGAAAACGATGTTATTCATAGGGCACTCATTTCTTAGTCATAGAGTGGAGTATAGTAATTGGCAAAAATATTTAGACATTTTGCGTAATTCTCATGATTCATAGGAGGAGATTCAAGGTTTAATTTAAAGTAGGAAAACTGTAAAAACACACATAACTGAAAACCCATGTACACGTAGCATTTATCAACATATTACGTAGTTATGTCTCCCGTTCCAGTAAATTTATTATGAGCTTATTACTATGCTCACCTGCAAATTTTTAAAAGAGAAATAATAGAATAATAATAGAATTTTTAGATAAGATAATGACTAAGTAGAGGCGATGTCCATCATCATCATCATCATCACCATCACCATCACCATCACCATCACCATCACCATCACCATCACCATCACCATCACCATCACCATCACCATCACCATCACCATCACCATCACCATCACCACCACCATCACCACCACCATCACCACCACCATCACCACCACCATCACCACCATAGGAAACAGGCCTCCTCAATAGGTTAGGGGCGACCCGCATCCCCGCAACCCTAACCAGTTCGTCTGACCACCTTGCGGGTGGCCTTCCCACGCTGCGCTTGCCGGAACGCGGCCTCCACTCGAGAACCTTTCTGCCCCAACGGCCATCGGTTCTTCGAACTACATGCCCTGCCCATTGCCACTTCAGTTTGCTTACCCTGTTTTCTGTGCCAGTGACCTTGGTTAGTCTACGAATGTCCTTATTTTTGATTCGATCTCATAGAGAGATCTCGAGCATAGCCCTTTCCATAGCTCGCTGAGTGACTCTAAATACCTATACTTACCTAATGCAAAATCATATGTTGTGATGTAATGTCAAAGTATCTATATAAACCGTGAACTGCGTAAATGTCTGTTTACTTTTGCTTTTAGGTTATGTATTTTGCTTTAAGAGAACAATTTAGGAATAAAACTACGTTCCGTATATCACAAATGTAATGTATTTACCCCTCCTGGCTATAAATCATAATTTTACGATATCGGCCGTAACTGGAGCGTGGCCAGTAATAGACAATTTACCCTGACTTTTTGACGATGTTCCTAATTCGGTTTTGCTCGGTTTGCTTTGATTAATTTTGCTCTTGGACTAGGTGAGGCGCTTAGGAATAAAACTACAATCTATATATCACAAACGTAATGTATTTACAGTTATCTACAAGCATAATTGAACTAATTTAACAGACAGCATTAACGTTGAAATGCTGATACAAATGCAGGTACAGAAATGAAAACTTATACGCAATATTATTATCAATTTAATAACAACCGATTTCAAACAATTTTGCCCAAAATACGGTCTATTGTAAAGGTATGTACGGTCCATTGTAGGAAATCGTGCAATTCGGCTCACAGCGGGTATATTCGCTAGTGTCGTTTGATTAAACATAGGTGAACAACAAACGTCATCGTCGTTTTACTAATTAACAGTGGTCAGAGTCATGATTTAAGCTGCTGGTAGCAAGCTTTACAACAAGCATCCATTCCTCTCTGACAGCCTCCTTCTTATGCTTGCGTGTAGTGGTCCATCTACTGCAGCTTTAATGTGGTCTGTTCATCTCGTTAGTGATCTACCTCGTGGTTCTAGTACCGTCAACTTTTCCTTGGACCACAAGTTGCTCAATAGCTACATCTCACCGACGAAATATCGCCTGTTGACAACCAAAACTCACTAACTACAAATACCTACTTTAAATAAAGCTCGTATCTCAGTATCGATGTCGCACCGAGATACCAGGTTTGAAGAGCAGTGACAGATATTTTAGCGAGTTTTGGTTGTCACCAGACGATATGTGGTGGAAAAAAGTAAGAATGCGAGACTGTACTATGGAAGATAACGATGCTTGATAACGAGTTCCTGGAGTATGGTACGGAATTCAATCTATGATACTGCCAGCATTTTCCTCCAGGTTCACATTTCTAGAGCGTCTATCTTTTTTCGCTCTACTTCCCGTACCGTCTATGTGTCTGCAGCGTAGAAGAATATGAGGATCACAAGCGCTCGAAGAAGCCTGTTTTAGTTGCTTAATAAATGTTGCGGTACCCCATATTTTCTTCAGCCTGACCATTGCAAATCAAGCGATCGCCAAACGAATATAATAACAAACTTGGAAGGTTTATTTTTTGAAGTCGGTTGAGAAAAAAAGTCTTGTAATGGACTTAGTCGAAGAACTAACTTGGGAGAAGCATTATTTGACTCTGACCAGCCTCGCAATGTAGGAGGGTCCAAAGTTGGCTTCAACAGTGGGCGTGACGAGCTGCCCGTAGCGCGGCGCCGCGGCCCCGCAGCCCAGGCTCAGCGTGCTCGCCAGACTCGCCATGGGGGCGGACAGGTCTCTGCAAACGACACACCAATCAGCAACACCCAAGATGTTGGGTTTCTTGCCTGCGTCAGTATTTAACCCTTTTCTAGGCCACAAAAATCTGGATACATGTTCAAAAAACAGTACATTCAGAATAATTAAGGATTGGAAATTAATTTTAAGGCAAGTAACTTTTCGAAAAAAAAAATCCAATGTGGTTTCAACTTTAAACCATCGTGTTACAGTTTAAATTTTAATAGCCCCTATGTAGTCGATGAATCGTTCAACGCCTGGAAAAGGGTTAAAGGTTGTAGTCACTGACAATGGGCCTTGGCCTGGCAAAAAGCTTGAAGTCACGCAAAAAGCAATGGAGTCTCCTTGCATGATATAATCAGTCCGTCCACATAGTTCAGACTTGCTAGACGTAATTGGCAGTAGGCAGTGCACATTGCTTTAGAACCGATGACAGTTAGGCCAGAAAAGGTCACACCAACGCATGTTATACATATAGTACACACATTAATATATGTTGAAACATAATCAAAATAAATTTTCTTTACTTAAATGTATTGGAAAATTAACTGATCTGTTTGACTATCAGTAATTTTAACCAACGGATGACGTCTACAGGCTGATATGATGATGGTGGCATTTTCAAAATCTGGGCGCATAGGCATCTTTTGGGTACGCTCGCTGCATCGTAAGCTTCACATTTGCATTACGAGTATCAAGCATGGTTGCAGTCAAGGGCAATCCCATTTTCGTTTAAAAGGATTACTATCTAGTTGAGTCGCCTACAAACATTTATAGCACCAAACATATTTTCACTCTTTGTGCTTTATACTAGCTGTTGCCCGTTTCTTCGTCCGCGTAGAGGTGCAATTTATAGTCTTAGTGTTATTCTGATGTCTGAACAACATTACTGGAAAGTTTGGTTTGTTGAGATCTGTTCAGAAGTTTTTAAAAATAAGAAGAACCCACAAACTTTCGCGTTTACCATTTTGCTGTAATTGTCATGTGTACCACGCCATCGTTCTGAACGGGGCTGAGCTAACATGTTGAGTACATACCGAGCCACCAACTCGCACCAGTTAGTAATGTATAGACTATGGCAATACCGAGCATGTTGTGTAACACTTACTTGACAGTGGCCACGATGCGATCTGACTCGAAGGCGTGCTTAAGGGCCATGTGTACCACGCCATCGTTCTGAATGGGGCTGAGCGAACATGTCGAGTACACCACCGCGCCACCAACTCGCACCAGTTTCAACGCGTTACTGCAAACAGAAATAACGTTGAATCATCATCATTTATTTATTTATTTAAACTTTATTGCACAATCGAAAAAATGTACAAGTAGCAGACTTAATGCCAAAAGGCATTCTCTACCAGTCAACCATTTGGGTTAAACAGAAAGAGTTATATGTATCATTATCAATCCAAAACGAATATATTACCATTTTGCCAACGCATTCGACCGTCTTTCCCTTTCCCTAATATAACTAGGCACGTGAAGTAGTGGTACAGTCAGCATCAGATATATCGTAGCGGTAGAGGTACTCAAATATTTCTGAGCAGTCTTAAATTTCAATAAATTCTTAGCGCTAGATGTGGCCAATAACATCTGAACACCCAGTTAGTCGGAAATATATGAGCAGCTGATTTCCAATAAATTCTGAGCACACAACGAGCTAAAAATATCTGACTGCACAAAACGCCAAAGGTGTCTACGCAGTCAGGGCGATCATAAAGATCTGAGCATTAATTAAAAAAATACCCTACGTCGGTACAATAACTGTAATGAAGATTACCATTATCGGCATACGGTCCACATTTGAATACTTAAAACAGTGCAGACTTGTCATTGCATATGTCTGTCTCACGTTTTCTTTTCACAATTTTAATGTATTTTAACAAATTGAAATATAACGAGGTTATCGATTTGATAGTTGTGTTTAACAAACAGGACCGAATTTACATGCTGAAGATAATGATACTCCTTGCTACATTATTCGTAAAATTGACGTCAAGTCAAGCGTCAAAACAATTATTATATTGCTGAGTTCAGTGATGTTTTCCACGTAATAATTTTACTCTCTTCTTAGATGAAAAAGGCTTAAGTAAAGCATGATGAGGGTGGTCTGGTGTTATTATTGAAATTCAATAAAAAAGTTAAATATTGTGATTGGAAACAGAAGCTCAATCGAGTTTAAAACGACAACATCTGTTGGAGAACAATGCCAAGATCATCATCACCAATATATATAATCACCAATATAATATGTCATTCGGATTCGGATATTGCCAACGATGGGCTCGCTATGAAATGATGAACAGGAGAAGACTGAGTACTTAGACAGCTTCCATACCACACAGAAACCCCGTGGAAAATTTGTAGGAATTTTCTTCTCTTTCTACATTATTCTGCCCAAAAGAAACATTGATTCACTACTGCTTTTAGTTTATTTAATAGATAAAATAAATGTGTTCAATCTATGTCGACTGTTTTTCATTGTATGGTATCATAATATGATGTCTGCTATTTCCTTAAACGAACCATTATTGTGTTGTACTTGTTTTGTTGTATACTCTTAATGATCCTTTTCCAATAACCCGGTTACGTTAAATTTGAACTTCGTGGTGCTGCCATGGGATAGATACCAGGTGCAAACTTAACCGAACCGGCTCTAGTTAGCTTGGGATAATGTGAAAATCTGTACGAAACCCTCGGTGTGTGAGTTATCCGTGACCTCTACAACTTTATTATACTTTAGAAGTAGCCTTTTACTTGAAAACTCATTCATTTCTTTCGATTTTTTTTCAACCCTCTTAGGGTATGAATTTCGAGAACGCAAAGAAATGTAAGGGATTTTATTAAAGTCGCGGGTAAAAGCTGTTCCAAATAAAATACGCACTAAGCCTTAGCCCCGCGCAATTCTTCTGCGTTGCCCTAAAATTTACTAGTAAAGAATTTTCATTGCAGTAAGTATGAGTTTTGTACAAGTTTTTTGTTCTGCAAATATATTGAATAAATTAATATATACTGCTTACGTCATGCTCAAAATTAAAGAGATAGACTCCACAGTGAGTACGCATGATGCGATTAATGAATTTGTAATTTGTGACTCTATGGTACCGGCACAAGGTATATTTTCTATGAATGTTCACATTTTTATGATCATCCTGGCTGCTTAAATACCATTGGCGTTTTGTGGCCAGATATTTTTAGCTCCTTGTATACTCAGAATTAATTGGAAATCAGCTGCTCATATAATTCCGACAAACTGGCTGTTCAGATATTATTGGTCACATCTAGCGTTAGGAATTTATTGAAGTTTAAGACTGCTCAGAAATATTTGAGTACCTCGACCGCTACGATATATCTGATGCTGACTGTACATGTTATAGACCACAGGTATATTGTACAAAACATATTGGTCCATCAAGCAGGTTGGCAAAACTGACATATAATGTATTATATAGATTGTGAATGTTTTTTCTGTTTATTGTAAAATCAGATATGTAAAAGTGCCCTCGAGGCCTACTTGCAGAATAAACATTTGAATTTGGCTTAAGAAAACGAAGCCAAGGGCGAGACCTATGAAACAGAATAGTTTAAACGTGTTAATCATCTTATAGTAGCGACGAATCCATCAAAGCAGCGTTCGACGAAAACGCACATATTGAAAATGCTATAGTAGGAACCCGCTAGTTGGGCGCTCTGGTCACAGCAAGTTTTGCTACTCATAGATACGCATTTTCCTACGTTCTCTGGGGCAAACTTTGTTCCTGCGGGGTACTCAAAATATCCTTGACTGTTCACGTCACTTACGTCAACAACTGAGACTGAAGTTCCGGCAATCGCAGGCGCTCCTTGATACGGTCCGGCCTGAAGATGTTATTCTCGTCCTCGTTCATTGTATGTCTGTCTGTCGTGCACGGCACATCCACCAATACCTGGGAACAAACCAGTACAATAAAAAAAATATTCTACTTACGTTAGGATCTGGGTTTGGAGTTCCGGAAAGCTCAGACGGTCCCTGACTCGGTCGAGACGGTAGACGATGTTCGCGTCTTGGTTCATTGTTCGTCTGTCCGTTGTGCACGGTACGTCGGCCAATACCTGGGGCGAACCATTTTTTATGCCACACGGCAAATATACGATCCACGTTATGAAATGACAATAATCGCCGATGAACAATACAACTATTACAAGCCAACGTAAAGTGCATTAAGCTATTACTCTACTAGAGGACAATGAAAGAAACTTTGCAATGAAATAATGTAGATAGAGTCTGTGTGGAAAGAGAAGAGTCGTGGCAGAAACGGGAACTAACATTATGAATTTTAGATGGCAATAGACTCTTAGACACCTGTCTTATAAAAAGTAAACAAACTTCTAGAGATTATATGTCATTGTATATTTTTATATACAAAAACAGCACAACCAAATTTATGCTTATTGAAGTAAATTAAAATTTTAGAAAAGTTATGGTATCTATTCAAAAATATGATTGTTTTGGTCCATAACCACTTCCTTCATACTTAACCTAACTTTAACATTGATACAAAGGTCGATCACAAAGTAAACATTCTATGCGACCAACTGCAATCTCAGCGGTCAAACTTGATATTGATCAAGACATGACATGACGATCTTGGAAATATATGTACTGGCATTGACTAGCACCATTGGGTAATGCCCGCAACTTCTATAGCGGCGGAGAAAATGCATATTTGTTCTTTCATTTAGGTAATTAAAAAAAGGGTATATTATAGTAGATTCTTTGACAAGGAGCTAAAATAAGCCATTATGACACGAAGTGATTATTTGGACGAGCTCACGAAGTGAGCGAGGACAAATATGTCTGAGTGTCATAATGGCTTTTAGCCACGTGTTTAACACTCTGCTTTTCATTTCGACTGCAAGAAAATAAAAAAAACTTAACATTAAAATTGTATATTTTATGAAAAACTAAAAGTACAGTTTGAGCAATTCTATCAGAAAGATGGGCTAATCCAATCAGGTTGGTTTGTATGTTTTTAATTATTCGTAAGGAGTATGTAACTGGCTGCAAGTTTTTTTTTCTGTGTCATAGAAATTTGTATGGGATTATATGGCTTTCTTTTAAACCCTAGTGGCTAAATGTACTATTTTAGGCTCGTTTCACGAAGCTAATATGACGTACTTTTTGAGCAGAAGTGAAAAAAATGTGTAAGTGTAATAAAAAGTGCGTGTAAAACTGCATGTAACTAAAATTAACTCGCCAAACTGCTAAGACAGTTTGTTAGAGACATTGCGCTCATATCAATCATTTTTAGATATTTTTTTTTACTTTAAGTAATTTTCTATCAAATATTATTAGCTAACTAACAAGCAATCATTTTATGATAGTGGTTGGATAGCTGCTCCCATAGACAGCACTTGAATGAACCGACTTGGTTTACATTCGATTTTACAACTTTTTACGGCAGGTGCATTCATGCATTTTTGTACATGTTATGTTTTTGATGGAATAAACATATCTTAATGTAAAAATGGTTAAAATTCGTCCAGTCGTTTTGACGTGATAGGCGTTTTCCAACCAAGAGATGGCGCTAATATTTTTCTTGGACTCATGACCCCGGCAGGGCAACTGGATTTTATAATTTTTACAAGCTTTTATTTAACTTACAATGTATTTACGTCTGCTCGTACGGATTACATCCTACAAGTTAAATTTGACCCACTTCCCGGTCTGTCATCGAGCTAAAATTTGGCATGCTTATATAATAAGTCAAGCTGATCTGATGATGGAACCGGAAGATGAACAAAATAACTCTGTAATAAAACAACGCAATCCTACTGAGTTTGGGCTCTTTAGAATCGTCTCGATGCTGTTAACGAATGCTCAAAAAAAGTACAGTCGGCAATAAAAGCTTGTCAAAAAATGCTATTTTTGTCAGAAATTTATATAATAGTATAGATGTAATAACATTTACTTATTTACCTTGTCGAAACCGATATCGTCGGTGAAGTCCCGTCCGTCGCGCGTGGACAGAATGACGCGCTCGCGCCACAGATTGCTCGTCTCGAAGTCTATCAGGTAGTCTCGGAACACTCGGGTGATCCTGCAACGGACATCTATTTAGTACACAATACGGAATACAAAACTCACATTGAAATAAATATCAAGAAGATAAATTAAAAATCATCGCATCACGCAGTTAGGGATTTTTCTCAGTTTTATATAAGACAACATTTGGTAAATTCCGTACATCTCTGGATTCAGACCAATTGAGCAATAAAGATGACAAGCCTTGTCATCATTAAATTACCCCACACATACAGCACACTACAGAGATATTCCCATATCTACAAACGCACACAATGAAAAAATATCTCGAAACAAAAAACACACACTGACAAATTATCGTATAAACTGTCCAGGGTAATACTGACAAAACAGATACTCGTATGTCGTTGTGTGAACAGCAGCCATATCGGGCTTCGTTCGACTGCGCCATTTGGCGGTGCTAGGAAATTATGTTTGGGGTGACACAAGACCGCTCTTACGTCGTCAAGGAACGGCCGCAGCTTACTAGATTCCGGTAAATCAGCACCTAATATAATAAACAACTGCGACTCGGACTCAGGGTACCGTACAAAATATACGTTAAAAACGGCAAAAATCAGTGTTAGCAGAGCCCTACTCTTAAGAAAACTGTACGTGGTGAGGGGTCGTTTTGTATCAGTTGCTGCCCCTAATAACAAACTACCTTCATAGATCAATGGATTATAGTACCACCCGAGAAAAGAGTTGTCCAACAAAAGTTGGACAATTCATTTCTCGGGTGGACGCCGGACCGTCAACATCTCCTGCATCGCCTGATGATGCCTCGTAGAGAGGCGAAACACGTGTCGAGGATTATACTGTCTGGTGTTGGTTTGTTGTATTTGCATGCGTATTTTTTTATGGAAACTGCATGAAAATATGCGCATGTGAGCACAATTTATTGTCACATCTAACCAAGACACAAGTTCGCGGAACAGCAAAGGAACTATAATCCATTGATCTAGTATGGAATTCCGCAAAGTAACGCCTGAATCTATCAACTACCTTCATACCAAATTTGAAGATTCTAAGACAACAGGAAGTGCCCTATAGGTCTTTCATGGACGGCAATTTGTATGGAAACACCTTTTTTAATGACTGCATCTTTGGATTGCGTTGATTTAGAAGCTAGATTTTTTTACAGCTCTAAAGGATGTAAGTATTTGATCTTAATTTCAACTTTATACCTCTGCGCGTTCCTGAGAAAAAAGGGCCATGACACACAGACAGTTTACCAGTACGCGGTCTCCGAGGGAGGTACAAGCCGCACAAAGAGTTGTCACCTGTGGGTCCGCGAGAGGCTCGCGTCGTTGCACACCACGACGTCTGGCAGCAAGGTCTGCAGCGCCACCAGCGCCTTGCCACCGGGGCCGGAGCACAGGTCCAGTACGCGGTCTCCGGGGGACAGGCACAAGGCGAGCACCGCTAGCACGCTACCGCAGTCCATTGGGTAGTAGTTGAACACCTCTGAAAACATGGTTCATAATTAGCCGCGTCACAGTGGCTCTCTATGTAACGACGCAGCTGACCAGGTGGCAAAGAGAGGATCAGACCACCTAGCGATTGGGCCAAGTCCTATGATTCCTCTCGCTTTTAACCAGGTACGGACAGGACATGGCTACGTCACAAAACACGAACACAACACGCTGATCAATGGGCAAAATCCGCCAGACTCTCGCCTGATGAGGCACCAGTTGTCACCTGACAAGCCTGCTCTACGAGTAATCGTAGGCACCATCACTGGACACTGCCCTCTTAACAAACATTTATATGTTCTAGGAATAGCAACAGTCCCCTGTGTAGGGGTTGCCTGTTTGCCAACGAAACAGCTCCCCACGTGATCCTGGAATGCGTCGGCGTAGGTAAACAACGGGCTGAAATCCTCATAACAACGCTTCGGGACGCCTGTGGAGACATGAGGCTAGCTGGCTAGATCACTAGGCAGCAAAATTTCCACGCGCGATGGCCCGGCTTTCAAGGGCTAAGTGCAGAGAATGGAACCCATTACCACAGTATAATAAAGAGTACTACGTACAGTATGGACACTCCCTGAAAGTGCCGCCCGTAACTGAACTGTGAGCGGGAAGAGCGCGGGTGGCCGGAGCTTGCGGTCGGCGGGAGGCAGGGAGTGTCCACAGTGTGCCATAACCATAACATATAACATTAGCCGCGACCACACAAAAATTGCCGGGCGACTTGGCCCGGTCTGTGTGAACGTGCCTCGCTCGCGCGGCCGAGCCCTAAGCTGTTGGTTGTTGTTCGTGCCTAGGTTGCCGCGCGCACAGTGGGCGCACACGTTTCGCCACGGTCAAATTTATGACATAAAACAAACACATGAAATTTGGCATGGAGTAGTTTGAGACCCTGGAATTATCCCAGAAATTAAATTAACTTACTAAGTTAACTTATGTTTTCAATAGGGTACTTCGTTAAAGGTAACGCGGGCGACGCCGCGGGTACTAGTTATGGATTAAATAAATAAAAAGAGTCAGTCAGAAAAATTGCATAATTAAAGTGTGTAAAGTTGAATGAGATAACTTACTTGTTTTACATCTCTTTGGTTCTGGAAATGTGTTCCACTCACTCCCCATCTCGTATGTGTACACTTTAAGGTGTTCGGGAAAACTGAATTCTGTCTCGGGTTCAATTGCTAACGGGAAGTCTTTGTCTCCTGCAATGTGACACAGTAACATTATTTATTAACTTCTGAATATAAAGTGATGACCTAAAACTACTCTATAGATGTTAATCTTTTGAACGCCAAGTAGCCAAGTAATATGACGTGGCTCAGACGCCACAACAATAAAATAAACCTACAAAAATTAAATAGTGATTGCAGAACAAGGTATTGATAATATGTTCAGAGTTTTTGAACCATGAAATTTGGTCGGCATACACCGACGCTGGCGTAAGTGGCAAGGATTTTCGACGACGTGATTTGCCGACTGTGGCGGTCAAAAGGTTAAATGGTTTGGTTATCCATGCATTTATTCTATGATGTGATGGTCAAACAGAATAATAAATAAAACTAATATTAATACATATAAGTGTTATAGTTTCATTTATTTTGAAACCATGAAAGAGGTACAGTAAGGGAAATTGATTTGCATATCACCATAAGAACCTGTGGCAAAGACAAGCGAGTATCACTTAAACTCAAGTGATAACTCATGGAACTGCAACAGGGTTCTATGGAGGTTCCCCTTTTTTACATAATTACCCCTATTTTTTTCTTCAGCATAGTCGGGTAAAAAGTATCCTAAAACCATCCATGGATACCCAGCTACCCGTGTACGAATAATTGTTGAAAACCATTTAGCCGATTTGGCGTGATAAATACACACAAACATACAAAATAAATGATTTTCAGTTCATTGACCTTAAAATAGTCCAATACACTTTTTTCTTGAAGATATCTTCAATGACTGTACATTTCATTTTTCTAACTATACATAGATGTGACTGACAAAATATTTCTTACGTGTAATTGGGAAACAGAGACACATACCTTTTTAGTCCTTATTGTCATCGTGACAAGAGCAAAAACGGTATGTGTTTTAATATACTGTACATAGCCAAATATAATCATAACTATAAATAACTCTAATATGCGCTCTTGGCCCTAACCTCTGATGTTATAAAGTCAAGGCTAGTCGAGAACTACAGGCCACTGTTAAACACTCTGGGTGCAAACAACAGGGTAGTTTCGTGTTGGATCCCAGGTCATGCAGGCATAGAAGGCAACAAGAAGGCCAATGAACTTGCACGGGTTGGAGCTAAAGCGACACAAATGGGTCCAGAGCCTATCTGTGGTATTCCGAAAAGCCTAACTAAACTCACCCTGAGAACCTACTGCTTCTATGCAGCCATACAACTCTGGAGGGAAGCTACGGGATTGAACCATTCTAAGGCATTGATAAAAGCCTACCGCAAAAAGACATGTTCGGAGGTCTTAGCATTGTCCACGAACAATCTTCGCATTTTGGTGAGGGTGCTTACAAGCTGCTGTTGTCCGAATAAGCACATGCACATAATTGAGAAATGTGACACGAGGTTATGCAGTCTCTGCCGAATAGTGGAGGAAACACCTTTGCACTTTCTCACAAACTGCCCCTCCCTTATATGCAACCGCAGCTCTATACTGGGAAAACATTTACTGTGCCCAAAAGAGATAAAGACTTTTGGAATCAAAGAAGTTCTGAAGTTGTATGCATCAACAGAACTTGAGCGGGAACTATAGGAGGTGGCAATAACAACAGATCATCTATGGTTGAAGTGATACGGAGGCTGTATAGCCTGGAATAACCACTACTATTAGAATTAGAACATGCTGGTGAAAACGTCAACTTACTTGAATAATAAGAATAATGCAGTGACTCTGGTACCCAGTCATCCATGCCTTTTAGCTGGGTGGCAGGCACATACTGGTAGAGGGCTTCTGATGTGACCCCCATGGAGGGATCAATGATACGAGACATGTCCAACTGGGCATCGGCCAGTGACTCTTCGAGGGTCATGTTTTTTGATGTTCTGAAAGATGGATTAATGAAGAACTTACCATGAGTAGGTGTAAAAGAATAAATAAATAAACTTTAACTAAAATCTAAAACTTGTAGTAAATCACTGGAAATGGGTGAAACTGACCCAGTTTAAGCTAAAGGACATTGGAAGTTAACCAAAAGCTATTTAATTATATCTGAATCATTAGACTTACTGTATCTCAGTTATCTTTTCCTCTTCACTACTTCTCAATGTTACATCACTTAACTCTAGTTTTTCAGGCACATTGTCCTTCTGTGAGTATATGCTAGAAATGTCATCTGATTGCACTTTGGCTGTATACTGTTCTAGGCGGCTTGTGTCTTTATCTATGTCTTGTGTTTGTGTGGGTGTGGGCGGGAACTGCTTGTGGAACTCTTGTTGCACTGACATCAGCGTCTCGAGACAGTGAGCTCCTGGAATTAATGGATATAATTAAGGTTTTTTATCTTAAATTTGTTAAGTATATGGATAACTATGTAAAAAATGAGTAGTACTAGTGTAAAAGTTGCTGATTATGTAAATGTTTACCTCTTTCGGTAAGATAATCAATGGTTTCTTCGGAGTCGCCGTAGTTGTTGACGACAGCGACATACTTAGAGCGGCGCAGCATCGCTCCCTTCATTGGATCCCATTTTGAGCCAAAAACCGACCCATAGAACTCGTCGAAGTGATTCTGAGCCTTGTACTTTGGGCTGGTTTTCTTTCTTAATTTAGCCTGCAAGAATAAATTGCATATATTTTATAAATTATAAGTTTGTAAGTTTACAAGATATTTACGAAGGAAACGTATGTTACCCAATGTGTTTTGGATTTGTATCTTATTTGCTGCACTAAAAAGGCGTTCAGATGAGTATTTTTGCATATATTCATTACAGATATCATTTTGCGTGATAAATTAAAAACAAAATTATTATTTTTAGGTTATAAATATTATACAAACATCGCTTTGACAGTTTAAAAACAATGTTGCCATTGAAGTATATGCCGAACTGTTTAAGCATTAGTTTTAACAGTTTCAAATGTATATTTCTGTAATTATAAGGGTTATAAGGGATCTTGGCCCCGAGTATAATTTTACTCCTTTCGGGGTCGAGACCTTAGGTCCGTGGGGCCCCAGCGCCCACAAACTATTTAAAGATCTCCAAAAAAGAGTGTCCGAATCGACTGGTGACCGAAGAGCTTGCAGCTACCTTGCACAACGTATTAGTATTGCTATACTTTTTTTTTTTTTTTATGTTTTCATGACCAGTATTGCTATACAGCTTGGAAATGCTGCCAGCATCTTCGGCACCATGCCGCGGGGCACAACTTTTTAGATTTATTTTAGTTTTAATTTAATTTACTAATAATTTATTCCAATTATTAATTTATGACATAATGTATTAGTTTTATAGCGTGAATAATACATTCAGACATATATGCTTTGTTTGTTGATATGTAAGTCTCACAAGCGCAATAAATGAATATTTCTGTGTCAATTTGACAGTACTAGATAAAGACGGAGCATAGTACTATCTCCATCACATTTACGCCCGCGAACAGCAAATTGGATTATTGATTTGTTTACAAGGAGTGAACTGAGAGATTTTTCAAGTATCTTATAATTATAGGTATGTCTTACAACCTTGCAAAAGCGATTAAAAGATAATATCCCGACTTAATTACAACCTTACGTGTTGAAGCCTTATCAGCTGTCCGTACCACCTGTGCGCCGCGCCGAACTAAAGTTTGAGGGCTTTGAAAGCTTAATTAGCTCTGCCTGGGTCGAGTTGTTTTATCGATTGCATGCCCCACTTGTGCCCTGATACGTTGGTGGATCTCGGAACCAGTACGGGACACGATAGGCATCTAAAAATGCGCCGTGAATCTTCACTGATTGTCGCACGGTCGAACGGAAAATTGGGTCAAGCGTAAGTCATTTTAAAGTGCGAGCTCGTGTCAGTTTCGTGCGTAATACTGCGAATTTATTATTTGTTTGTTTATTAAAGGTCTCATAACATCGACGGCGTGATGGAGGCTTCGGAGCTTGTGAATTGAAGTTCGTTTGGAAGAATTATCCATAGTCATGTATGGGATGTTGCTAGTTGGAGTGACGGAGGGTTTTAAGGAATGGATAGCGGCAGGCTGGAGGCAGTCCCAGCCGGGACGGTGCACCTGGACACTGTGAGGGCGCTGCACCAGACTGTGGTCTCTCTGCGGACAGCTTTGGAAATATCGAAGAACGAATTGAAGGAGCTCAAACAAAAATACGAGCAACACTCCCATTGCATAGAGTATGCTGATGTTATTGAGAAATTGACGTTAGAAAATCATATCTTGAGGCGTAAAATAATAGACTCTGATCCCGAGGACTATAGTTCTCAAAAAGTGAAACTTGAAGTGACATATAGTCCTCGATCTCAGTATGTAGATGATTACAGTGGAAGTGAAGTGGTGATCAAGACTGCTACCAGTGAAATAAATAGCACCATAGAGACTATTGACCGTGACCTTGAAATCAAGGAAGAGGATATTGAATTTGGCTCTGCTGATAATGTTAATGAAACTGATGATACACCTGTCGTAAATATAACCGCTGAGTATTCCGACAATCAACACTCACCAGTTGATGAACAAGGTTCACCAGTGAAAGAACAAGTTTCATCAGCGGAAGAACAGCTTTCACCTGTGAAAGAACAATTTTCACCAGTAGAAGAGCCAGTGAGTTTAATAACCAGTTTCAATAAACAGGAAACCAAAGATAATCAACCCAGTTTCCAAACGAAATTGGAATTGCTCTCTAAATTCGATGTTCGGATTAAAGTCCGTACATTGAAGGAAGGTGTGGACTTTTCAAGCACAACATCTGAGAGTGGTTCTACAGTTGAAGATAAGAAAGATAAAGATACAAGGAAGACAGACCCACAAACTGCTTTCCATTACGAAGACCGTAGGGAACATTTTGAAGACTCAAATCATATAAAGGCGAGTCGAGTGAACACAGTGTGTGAGAGTGTGAAGATGGCAGTACCGAATGATGGGGATGCTAAGAAGACAGACAAGTTTGATGTGCAGGTGCGGATCACCTCGGAGGAGAACCTGGTGGTGAAGGAACATGTAGAGCGCAGCCGGAGGAAGGACACTCTCAACTTAGACGTTGATGACTTGAGTTTAAGGTAAATGTACTATTAGCGGAATAGATACGTAGCGCCCTGCCATGTATGTTTGTATGACAGAGGGGTCACTTTACTCTGCAGCTGACTGTGTACACTATTTTATTCCGTTTTAAGTAATATTTTATGAAGTACATGCTTTTCTCGCGACTTCATCCGCGTACAATGAGAATTTCACAAAATCCTGCCTTAGTACACCTCTACGTCTGTAAAGGAATTTGTGTATCAAATTTCGATACTTCTAGATTCGAAGGGGTGGATACCGGATACCCTTTGACTCAAAAGTATAGATTTCATGTTCCTACCTTCAACGGTTTAGGCCGGCGATAGACCTACCGATTCTGTTCTGTCCTACAAGAACATTACTCACAAGATGTTTTCAAGCACACCATTGCAGGCATACTGATTGATTTTGATTTTTGACTGAGGCAATATCGCCGGCGCCGGGTTGCGGCCGAGCTGTGTGTGATGATATACGAATACATAATAAACAACTAAATTTTCATTTTAAAAAAAATTGGGGCAGAAAGGTTCTCGAATGGAGACCGCGTACCGGCAAACGCAGCGTGGGAAGGCAACCTCTTAAGGTTGTCGGACGACCTGGTTAAGGTTGCGAGGCCTCGCTGTATGCGGGTCGCCGCTATCCGGCCCATGTGGAAATCCATTGAGGAGGCCTGTGTCCAGCAGTGGACGTCCTATGGCTGAAATTATGATGATTATGATGAATCGAGTAAAAATTATACAATAACAATCTGTGGATCCCAGCTAACCGTGTACTAAAAAATAGTTGAAATCTGTTTAGCCGATTTGCCGTGATAAAGCCACAAGGACATATACAATTTTTTATTTTTATTTAGTCACCATTATTTGAAGGTCACCGTCAGGCCGTTACAATCCTTTATTTTGAAAATATGTTCAATGTACAGACATTTCTTTTTTACAACTTTATAATAGTAAAGATGTCATTGGGTATGAGTATGACACTGAGCTCAAGAATATCTACAGTCGTATTGAGTCGTATCTTTTTTTTGAGATCAAAGGTCGTGAAGATATGCACGCAACTCAATTTGAACCTCTTTTAGTATATACAATACTAATGAGCTGAGCAACCAGAGCAAACCTCAGCGTCCTAGTCAGTAGCACCTGTATTTCCTCCTAAAATAAGAAAGGCTTAACTCGCACACGTTTTGTATAAACATAGCGCCTTTCTTGAAACAGTAATAATAGTAGTTCGCTGTAACATCCACTTCCAAGTTTGTAATTTCCCTCGAGAGCGTCATATTGCTGGGGTCGGTTTATATGTTGACTTCACTATCAATTTTCTATGAAAGGGAACAATTTTCTTTATTAGAACAGTTTACAGTAGGTACACACTTATACATATACTGTAAACTACAACAACAGTATACAGGATGCCCCAGAAACCGACGATAGACAAAAAAATTTTTTCGAATACCTATAAAAATAACCAAAATATTAGCCATCAAACATTTCATTCTGTCTCTTTCTTGCAAAAATAGAATTTAATATGTAGTTTATATGACCGGAGTGCACTGTGACGTAACAGTGCATATCGGACCTCTCTGTCTAATTACTAGTTTAAAATGCCTATATTGTGCGCATTTTTTGGGCGATCTTAATTTGAATATCATATTTTGAAATCGTTTTTACGGTATTTTGGTATCTACTTAAGAAAAGCGATTAAAAAAAAATCATGCAGTACCCTATTGTGAATATCTCGGAAATTACTAAAAATCACAGAACATACATTGGGCTCAAATCGGCTATTAAGATTGTTTATCAGCCCTCTTAGGATTCTCGTCGGTTTCTGGGACACCCTGTATACAGGATATATTTTCTATAACATTGATTTAAACTTACACGATCTTCACTCATGATCACAACACAACAAAACGGAGCTTAATTACCTTTCGTTGATAATTAAATACATCATATTTATACGCGATTAAGCCCCGTTTTGTTGTGTTATATTTTCTACTAGCTTCTGCCCGCGACTTCGTCCGACTTAAATTCGTTTATCGCGGATAAGGGTATTTTTCCGGGATAAAAAGTAGCCTATGTCCTTCCCCGGGACTCAGACCAAATTTCATCCAAATCGGTTCAGCGGTTTAAGCGTGCAGAGGTAACAGACACACAGACAGACAGATAGAAAGACAGACAGACACACTTTCGCATTTATAATATTAGTATGGAATGGATAGTATGGATAATCTTCTAGTATTCTCATGGTTAACAATACCATTATCTAAGTATCTACTCTCGTTCATGTGGTACCGGTAGCCTCCTCAGTGCTGACGTCCTTCGTTATACATTGATGCGCATCCCGCGAACCCACGAATGTTCACTTTTTGAGCGCAAAAAACTTTCAAAAATTGCTGACCGTCTTGCTTGCGTGCGGCGCGCGACATTCGCTGAGTTCAAAAGAGAGAGCCTTCTGTATTTGTACTATTATCTATTATGTGTCTCAGAACAAAATAACAGTGGGTTGACAGGTGCATGCGCAAGGCGCTGCATACGGTCCCCGCGTTAACAACTTATGAGGCAATATTAATGAACTTTAAAAAACGCTAATTAGCGCGTTCTTCTCCCAAACATATGTATAACGACTGGTTCTAACAGTTTCCCGCGATCTTGATATAAGTCGGTCCACATAGTTGGAGGTCTTCCCACGCCGCGTCTTCCGGTTCGTGATCGCCACTCGAGACCCTTCACCAACGACCGGCCTATGTACAATGTGCTCCGCCCACTGCCACTTAACCTGTTACTGTTATTTGTTTATTCTCCTCGAGTGAAATTTATCCCAATCTCAAAAAAAAAATAAGATAAGCATATATCCACTACAGTACCATGCATGTATAAAAGCTCTAATAATCTGCATAAAAACCCTAGGCTATGATGACACACACATACACTAATTGTACTTTATTTTGCATTTACAATTAAGAGTAGGTAAATAGTTAGTTTATTACGGTTTACTACCAATTATTGTTATGTAAAAGCGGTGTCTCCTAACCCAAGCATAATCAAATGCTTAGTAGGGGCACAGAATAAGTAATAGTACAAGTACAGAAATTTCACTCCCTCGTAAAAACGCTGTTGTTGCATGAGAAACGTGCCTACTATATGCCTCTCTGACTATCGTATAACTTGTATTCATTCGCACGCGGCACGTGTAGTACTAGGGTTGTCACGCCAGGAATACATCAATGAGGACAAAAAAAATTGAGCTTACCAGATGTCGTTTGGGTAACGTGAGCCGACATTAAGTACAGTCAGCATCAAAAGTAGCTGACGATTTACTACTGGCATATGTCAAATTGACGCTGACTGTACAAGTTACTTCATATATGTCAATTAAATCGACAACTCAGCCGTTTCGTAGCTATCGCACATAACGTAGTGACAAAAAAGACATATTTAATTACTAATTTACAAATTCTTATGTCATCCTTAAAAGGAAATAAAGATAACAGGACAGGAACGGATAGGATAGGATGTTGTTAGAGCTTACTATGGGTTCCACAAAAAAGACACAAATTTTATAATCCTAAACAAATATATGTATTTACAATTGTGTGACTATAATGAACCTATTTATTATTATTATACATATGACGCGAAAAATTCACCTCCGCCTACCTACCTACTTTAAATCAGTCTTCTAGGCATTGGTAAGAATCCGTTTGTAAACAGTTTTGGTATAAATACCTACCTAATAACCGCGGTAGTTTTAAACAATGTAAGTAAAGGTAAAGTGTTTTATCTTTTGGACACACACAGTACCAACTGTGTACTTATGGCATTAAATCCGCCATTTATACTTTCTTGTATTGTGCAATAAAGTTTAAATAAATAAATACTTCTGTAGATGCTTAAATCTTATTAATCAACGGTTTAAGTCACGTAAAGCACAATTTAATAATAAACACGTACCTACTTCCTACCTAAGTAGTAGTAATTAAAAAAATTAACTTACTGTTCACAATTTGACAAACAAAAGACTACTTTCCGTCCGTATAATATGTATTCAAACATCCATTTACAAAACAATTCACGTAACCTCTTCTCAAAGTGCATTTCATGGCGCTTTTATAATAAATTGTTAAGGTAAGTATATCTATGACATGCTCCAAGACCGATCGATCCACACGGCAGATCGCAGCGTACGCATGCTTACTCGCTCGGCGCCAGCCCCAGACTGATCGCCATAACCCGGTCTAGCCGGCGAGAAGGTAAATATCTCGGTTCGCCCCGCCCACTGCAAGCACTCTGGTAGGGGGCTCCGACCCTGTCTATTTGTAAAAGGTGTACAATACTTGAATATTTTTTTTTATTTCATACTAGAAGGCGCCCGCAACGTCATTCTCGGAGGAGAAAAAATCATAACCCTCTTTTTTTTCAGCGTAGTCGGGTAAAAAGTATCCTATAACCATCTGAAGATATTTAGCTTCCCATGTAACAAAAATAGTTGGAATCCGTTCAGCCGATTTGGCGTGATGAAGCCGCAACGACACATACAAACATACAAAAAATACAAAAAAAAAATCATTCAGTGACCTCCAAATAGCCCGTTACAATATTTTTTTTAAATATCTTCAATGCACAGACATTTCATTTTTACAACTTTATAATATTTTTCTATGTCCGTCCTTCGCGCTGGTCCAGTAACTTGTACAACAATGTTTGGTAATTTCAGGTCATTCTCAGAAGGGGATAACTCCGTGTTCAGCGAGGGCGTGACCACGCCGATGGACCCGCGGCCGGACGAGAAAGAGACGGAGAACGCGAGCGGCAACGAGTCGGAAGAGGTCGACGATATCGAGCTTATATTCACCACCGACGAGTCCAAAGATATGAGCAATTTGCAGGTGAGCTTTACAAAAATCTCAGACTGTGATATGCTAAAGAATTGTCATCATAAGCCCATTTCGATTTTCTGCTAGGGTTCTCCAATTTTCGCCACTACCCAGAATTTGATCAGATTGACCAATTTCATACAACTCATGCGAACTGCTTTGCGAGGCGACTCAACCTAGTCCAAGGAAATCCTGCTGCGTTTTCCAATGTAATAGTTTTGGGTACTTACTACATATATGAATATTTGGTAGATAGGTAAGTATACTTACCTAACTTACTATATCTACATATACGAGTACACTAGGAAGTGTAAAATCTACTAGTTGTCTCAAAGTCGCTTGTCGCTTGACATATAAAGAAAGAAGAAAGAAAGAATTAAAGGTCTATACTAAATATATGACCCTTTATGGTTGACAGATAAAGAAGTAGCTGGTATGATTAATGATTGGGGTAGAACTCCTTAATAGAAGTACGTGGCTTACGTAGGTAAACTAACCATATCTAACATGGTTTGTCAATATAAAGGCCATTCGTTCTTACCTGTTTCATTTAATGTACAACTTTCTAACTTAAAAAAGCACCATTTTTCCTAATTCTACCATTTTTTCATAAGTAAAGTACTGTGTCACTATTTTCGATATCAGGTGGCGAATTTAATACATGAAATTGTTTTACTTGCCAGAAAACACCTGGTTTTCCCATTCATTTTGAGATTAGGAAGTTGTTTACTAAATTCCTCCAGTGTTCCACATATCCATAGGCGACGATGACTGCCTTTCATCAGGTGGCTCGTCTGCCGTTTTGCCACTCGTTACATAAAAAAAAACATAAGGCAAGTAAGAAAGATAGGCCTATATATTACTAGCCCGCGGTTTCGCTCGCGTTACAGGGAATTAAGTGTCCTGTTTTAATCCATGACCAGTTTTCTACAAATTCAAATTTAAATTCAAAATATTTATATCGGACAACTAGATCCATATTTTGTTAGTAATTACAATATTAACATAAGCCTAGGGTTAGTATTAATAAAATAAAACTATTTAAAAGCGGCGCGTTGGAGCGGCGACAGGTGCATGCAGCAGCGTGCTCACGATGCTGTTTGAGCTGCCGCGGCTGCGGCAACTCAAACACTTCTACTACGTGTGTCAAGTTTTATCATAAAAGCTGCTAAAATTTTCTAAATATGATTTTTCATCTAACTTCTTTTTTCCCAGGAGGACTTAGTGTCTATCCGTGAAACCGACCAATGGGGACCCCCTTCGGCCTCCACGACACACTCCACCCCAGTCCTCATCAAATTCCACACTCTGGACCCTGACTTCCAGCCAGGGGAAACCACCGACAACGCCGAAAACGAGAACCAGGAGAACAACACTCTGCAGGGCGTTCTCGCTGACTCCAGCTTAAAAAACAAACGAGTGTCTCTCCCCAACGACAAAGAGATACGTCACGTAGCCTTCAACAGTAAAGGAAGCCTGGATTTACCAGGCAGAGGGATACTGAAGAGCTGCGACAATCGATCGGATAATACGCTGTATAAGCGAAGTCCAAACACGAGTACCAGGAGATTAGACAGCGTAGATAGTTTGACTTGCGAGTACAATCGAGGCCTCAGCTTCGATAATACGAAGTCTTCTAGCTTCGAACTTGGCTCAAGCATGGATATTCTCCATAGGGACGAGAGTATGGACAGTTTTCACAAGACTGCGCACTTCGGGCACAGGTTTTCGGTGTTCGCTGAGCGAGATATATCGAAGTGCGGGACCTCTGAGGATGATTTATACAATAATATGAATGCGAGGAGGAATACTTGTCCAAATCCATTCCAATACAGGTCAGTTTATTGCTTTTACATGATTCATTTTGTCAAAATGACGCTTTATATAAGTTTTTGGATAAATATGCAGACGCGATTTTTGTCACCTTTTTGCTGATTTATGATTAATGAAAGATCTCTGCATAAATTAGAAATTCCCTTTAGGAGCGTCGGTTCGGATTCCACCGACTGCGCCAATAAAATATATTAGGCAAGAAGTCAAACACGGGAGTTATTTTAATCAACATCTTGTTCGACAAAATGTCTAAATGCGGGTCAGCATACCCGCGATTCTTTATAAATCTATGTATATGTTTGCCTACATACCTAATTAATATACTATACTTTTTACTACGTACTAAGGACATAGGTCTCCTTCCTAGTCACTCCTATTTGAACACTTTTGAAAACTATATTTTAAAATGATCTAATCTAAATCTGATTAATGACGAATTGGGAATAAGACGGAGACAAATAGGTAGACGAGGTGTCATCAGAGACGAGCATGTTCAATTTTTAAACAATACAAGCGGAGTATTTACTATTATAAAGCCGAATATCGTTTACTTTTCTGTTAAATACGTGCGTGTATCTGAATCATGAGCGCTCACGAACGTGACTCGCCGGATAGTTGATTTGTTGCCAGCTTGTGTGTCTAACCTTCTGCCACTATATGGTATCATACATTTAGTCCATTGCTTGGCATCTGGGAACGGTTACAGCGTACATCGCAAAAAAGGAGGCACCGAGCGGGCATTTCAATAATAATAACAAAATAAAACCAATTATTGTAAAATGTATGTGGCGACATAAGTTTACTCAACACGTAGATGGTCACTTTGTATTGAAAAAAATACCATAGTCTAATTTCATTTCGAGCTTTAGTACTGGCGTGCCCGCTCAACGCCTAAAGGTTATTAAACAGTTGGTGTTTCTCCAGACCCGCAACACATCGATTTTCCCGCGGACCCCTAAAAGCCTCCGCCGTCAGCCCCGCTGGGCGCGCGCGACCCGTGCTGCGCGACGCGGGGCTTCCACGGCGAGACAGCGGCGCTCAAACTGATGTCTGCGCGTTGCCACCGCGCTGGAGCTCTGAGCAGTTCCTCGCTAACAAGGTACGCTATCTAACAGATATGGTAAGTTAGCTGTGGCATCGTCCAGACTGGCAGCACCTCGACTCTGCCGCGGTCTTCTGAAGGCCTGTGCTCTGGGTTGATCGCGGACGACCCGTGCTGTTGACGCGGGGCTTTCTCGACGAGACTGATGTCTGCGTGCTACCTACGCTGGAGCTCTCAGCTGTACTTCGCTAACAAGGTACGCTACCTATCAGATATGGTACGCTATGGCATCGTCCAGACTGGCAGCGCACATACACAATATACACACCTTTGGGAAACTTACAATACAATAAAATAACTCTTTATTGCACACCACACAAAATAGAGTATAGAAAACAATACATTCAAGGACAGGTAAACAACAGGCGGTCTTATCGCTAAACAGCGATCCCTTCCAGACAACCTTATGAAACTTAATGTACCCAATGATTAAATCACGTCATGTCTGTGTTTTTTATTGGTCAACAGTACGAAATGTCATGTCAATGTGGATTGCAAAAGATCGTTAATCACAATCTGAATTAGATTTCGGGGATGTAAAGTAGCGTTTGCAACTAGCTAAAATCTAAAATGTAAGTAAAAAAAAAACATTTATCAACCTAAAATGAACGTCAGATTATTCTTCCAAAGTAATAAAATAATGCCAAGATTTAAAAGCACTATAATAACTTGCCAGGACCAAAGCAATATCAATATTTAGCAAAATTTGATTATATATTTCACTTTTTTCAATGTTTCATGAAAAATATATAAATATTCGTTATTATTAACGACGGACGGATGGACGAATATTACAACTCCTAAATGCTGTACCATATTTTGCTTGGAAATAATGTTGTCGGCTAGCGCTAGGCGATGCCGGTAGCTTCACTTTGCTTAACAAAGCATAACCACATAAATAAGGCAGTCTCGTGTGCTCTATAGCTCGCCGCCGGAGTCCCGCCTCCTAGCTTAGACCTCACGAGTATTTTTATTTCATTTAGATGCCCCTGCCGTCGAGGTCCGTAATGCCGACGCTACCGCTGCGGGCGGGGCCGGGGCGGCGCCTCACCGTGCCGGCCGCGGCCCCGCGCCCGCAAGCGCCCGCCGGCGACGACCCGCGCCGCGTGCTACTCAGCGACATTGGTAAGTGACCTGCCAAAACCCACGCACGGAAGGACACAGCATAGTATGTTCCTCTCTGCATAAAAAAGCTTTCATGTCGAATGGTCGAACAGCTATGGGCGTCGCCAGCGGCGGCTTTAGGTGGCGAACAGGGCAATGGAAAGGGCTATGCTCGGAGTTCCTCTGCGTAATAATCAGAAATGAGGATATCCGTAGATGAACCATAGTAACCGACATAGCTCGAAGGATTGCATGATTGAAGCTTTAGGGGAGGATTATATTCAACAGTGGACGTCCGTGGCTGATATATTTATTGTTGAAGCGTTCGGTTGCGGCGCGAATTACAAAAAAACATGCGATGCAGGGTTCACGTCGATGGTGCCGGAGCTGTCGCGCTCGGCGGACCCGGTGTGGGCGCTGGGCCTACGCGCCTCCACAGACCTGGACTCCATTCCCTCCGAGCCTTCCAGGTGAGTCATATGCCGACTGAGGCCAATACCTACTTTATACGACCGTCGACTTTTTTTCAATTTATTTGGGACAACAAACAGTGACACACCTAGCTACCATATATCGTATAAAATCATAGTTTTATAGGGTGACACAGTAGGAGACGTAACCATTAGGAATTGCAATCCGGTCCGATTCTCAATCTCGGCCGGATTAAACCCAATCCGGTCGGGTCCAGCCGGATTGAAGTTTTGATATTGCGTCTATCAAACATTATGCTTTTTGTCCAGCTTATTGGCCGTAAAGTAGACATTGAGAGCTTTTTTTGCAAATTAACTAATGAAGCAATGGTTTAGCGCTAAAAATCACCCAAATTAAGTCAAAAATCAGTCTCTCTAGCCACTTATTTCACAGTAATATGAAAATTTAAGCATTTGCTTCAATAATACTTAGCCTTAATAACATTATTAACCTATTTACAGCCACAGATGAAGACGGTAACCTTGTCTCATAGGAAATATAAGAAAATTAAATCTTCTTCATAAAAAATAAGAATAAAACGAATAAAAGGAACTTTTTATAGTGTTCATTGCCAAATCTAATTCATGATAGTTTTTTTAACTTTCACCCCACTTTTCTTCTGTACTATGTAATATTTAATTAACTTTATTAATACTATAAGAGGTAACATCAACAATAATAAAACAAATGCTATACTCCCTTAATACCCGTAATATTAAACATAACATAAAGAAAGCTAATCAGTAATCACTTATCAAACCACATTGCACTTTAAATAATAGGTAAGATACATGTTATAATTGTAAGAACTAATTTGGCCAAAGAAACATAATTAACCATTAAACAAAATTAACATCTTAATGAAGAATTAAGAAAGACATCGTTATTTAAAGCTTAAATAGATCTAGACCATATTGACTCTTGTCATTTTTTTCCTATCTCAAATTTTCACCAAATAGAATCAGCTTTCTTGGGTTGGGTAGTCCGTGTGTATGTCTATTGTGACGTCTCTTCAGCCTCATCGGGTCTACCGGATCCGGTGCCCGCCAAAAAGTACCGGAGCCGGCCGGATTACCGGATCCGCCGGACCGGATTGCAATCCCTAGTAACCATGGCAACGAGGTACAAAAAAAGTGGATTGAACCATATTTATGATCGGCAGCTACTCGAAGTTCCTGGCGCGCTCGCCGGCCAGCGTGGACCGCAGCTACGACCGCCTGCACAGCTACGCTCCTCAGTCTAAAGGTATACCACAGTAAAAAAATGGTTCAAGCGTGTGGCTTCAAACAAGAGGTCGTGGGTTCGAATCCGACCTGTACCATTGACTTTCTCGGAATATGTACGGAATGTCATTTGATATTTACCGCTAGTTTTTCATTGAACGAAATTCAAGGGTGTATGTGAAGTCTCCAATCCGCACAGGGCCAGCGTGGAGTCTACAGCCCATTCCCTCTAATCCATGAGAGGAGGTCTGTGCCCTGAGGGCTTACTCCGAATCTCGAAATTCGAAGTTCGTAACGTGCCATCCCTCTCGCTCTTATATTAAACTGTATTTGAGTGAGCGAGATGGAGCCATACAAACTTCGAATTTCAGAGTAGCCCCTCTGCAGTGGGATGTATATAAATAAATAAATATAAGGGACAATTTTACCCAAATCGACCTAGCCCCAAACTAAGCAAAGCTTGTACTATGGTAACTAGGCGACGATATACATAATATATAGATACATTATAATACTTAAATACATAGAAAACATTCAAGACCCAGGACCAAACATTCGTGCTCATCACACTAACACTTGCCCTGGTCGGGATTCGAACCCGGCACCGCCAGCTTCGTAGGCCGCTGTACAACCCGCTGAGTCAAAGGGTGATTATTTGAGCGTTTTAACCGTCTCATTAGTCTGCCCCCAATATTGACGAATTTCATATGAGTTGTGGCGCCATTTTCGGTTGTATTGTAGAAGTCGTGGCTTTTGACAATTATTATCAAAATGAAGACTAATGAGGCGGTTAAAACGCTCGAATAATCACCCCAAACGTTGGTGGCCCCACCCCAGGCTGATGATAATGCTGATGAAGGCCCGATTGTTTCCAGTGGAGTGTCGCCTGTGGCGGGGGTCGTTGCCGGACGTGCGGCGCGACGACACGGACGAGTTGCTGGAGGAGGCGGAGACCTATTTGCGGCGCTCCATCGATAACCTGCGCTCCACCACCAGAGACCGTCAGTATTTACACCAGAATAGGCTATTTGACAATTTTTTTTGTGATATCTTATAAAACGACGTCTTAAGAGTCCCCAGCAAGCTCGGTTCTCCATACAAACGTAGTTACGATCTCATTTTAAAACGACATGCTAGTTTCCTCTGAAACTTTGTACTTAGAATAACTTAAGGTATATGCAGGCCTGTAATTAGTTTATAAAGCTTCAGATACCATAGTAAAAAAAAAAACAGTGAATTTAAGTTTTTCATACAAAACTTGTCTTTGTCGTATTTCGTTTGTTTTATAAACTGGAGCCATTTAAACTAATTACAGGCCTAGATATACTTTCCTGTCATTGTATATGCAAAGTTTCGTTACAATCCACCACGTAGTTTTAAAATGAGAACGAAACTCCGTTTGTATGGGAAGGTGACATTCGACCGAGCTTGCGGGGGACTCTTAATAATATAAATATTAGTGAAAAAACTACTCCAATATCATAAAAACTTCCCGTGATACGACGTTAAAAGCACATTTTTGGACTTACCCAAAAACGCTTCATACTAAAGCCTACAAGCATGTGACGTCACACGCTAGTATCTTGTATAGGGAAAATAAGAACTTTGTTCTGCAGCTATGTTAAAACTTGAGTTTATCGAAACGGTTTAGTAACAAAAATTACAAAACTTTTTATGTGTTATTGAATGGTATTATTAGTTATTAATATTTTCATACTTTAAAAATTGGCTTTCCCACCTAACTTTAAAGACTCATATAACAAGCTACACGTAAGGTATCAAATTCAAAATTTTAACGAAGTTTTTTATTTTGCTTGTTTTATCAGGACCATATATAATATATATTTTTTCTACTGTCAAATACCCTATTCGTCTGTACATTTATAAGAACAATACCAAAGGTTTAATCGCAAAACACCAAAAACCCTATGGTAAGAAGTCGTTATAGCCTCTTTGATTGTTCAATAGATTATCGACTCTATCTACATGTATAATTGATTAAGAGTGCACTAATATAAAGATGGCGTTCACGATGCTTTTCTATTTGAACCATTCTCTAACCAATCTGAACTGACAAGGGGGCTGTAACGACTTTTTACAATATAGTCATTTCGGTTTGTTGTGGTTAGGCACACTATTGCATTATTTTCTATTAAGTGGATTGGACAGAACTAAGTCCGAACTACTATACACCAACAATCCCAGAACATCAAGGCATCAAGGGTCTGCTAGGTTTTTTTAAGAGTAGTGCTACCAACTCGTCATGTAACATGTAACATAGGCGGGCTGTAAGACGTCCAGTTGCGGAAAACCAACCGACTTACAGGAGTACCACAAATATAAGTTACAACGATGTACCTGCGTAGAAAGCATTTTTTGAAAACAGATTAACCAATTATAAGGCAGCGCGTTTGCGCGGGTAAAATCTTCAACGCCCATTGGCCAAAATTTTGCGCGCCATTTTGTCTGGCGCCGCGTCAGTCGGTATAGTGCAACAAGGTCTTTATTGAAATGTTCACACGTTCGGTTTCATTCGGTACTTGTTAGCACTCGTCGGGGTGGCCGAAGATTGCCGATGTATCTTATATTCGTGGTACAACTGTAAATCTAAGCATACACCAATTAGTCGCACGCAAGTCACGCTTCCTCTAGGAAGATAGGGTAGAGAGATTTCTCTCCAAGAGGATGATATGCCTGGCGATCGAAGTCGATAAGGTTTGGTAAACGAGCGTCACAGAAATCGACTATAATAGGCATGATGACGGGGTATGAAAATCAAAATTCTAATTAGTCCGCCAGTTAGATAAAAGAAAAATTGACACGTATTTTTTGCATTTTCAAAATAATAAAAAAAATGCTCAGATAAATCCGATTAAAGTTTAAGAGTGGAGCACAATTTGTACCTAGGAGTGACGTTATGTGACATTTTGACTCAATTTATCACCATGTATTTTGTGATTACGTAATAAAAGAAAAAACACGTCTCCAATATTTTTTATTAATCTATGACGGGCTAAGTATTAAAATTTAGTATTCATCCATATTCTGAGAGGGCTGATAGAGCAGCTCAAAAGCTATCGATCTGTCCGCATGTATGTTCTGCGATTTTTCGTAGTTTTTGAAGCAATTTTAGGATTTTTTCCAAGAAGAAGATAAGTAACTCGAAGCAGTCATACTTGCGTTCACTTTAATTTTAGTGATCAGGGTACAACAAAGTCAGGGATGCGGTAAATTAGAATGGTATAATATTGTCCCCAGCAGTGGACCGAGCCCAGAGCCAGGTGGGCCAGCCCTACATCCCTGCGGAGCCTCGCCAGCTGCGCTTGGGCCACGCCGTGAAGCTCATCGCGCCGCACGGCCGCATCGCCGTCGGCCGCGTCAGGTGAGTCATTATGATTAGGTCGCTATAAAGCTTCTACACATGCGGTCTGCGGACTAACATTCCTGAGCGGGCTTACAGCGCGCTGCGCGTCCAATATAATGACACGTTCAGGATGATGTTCGGGCTGCCACGGTATTACAGTGCGTCGACAATGTTTGCGGAGGCGCACACGGACTGCTTGTTTACCATCATGAGGAAAAGGTGTCAGTCGTGGCAGCTCGAACAGCATCCTGAGCATGCTAGCCCACCGCTGGGACTCGCCGCTGCTGCAGCGCTATGTGCAACTGCGCGGGCCTGTAATGCCGGTGCCGAGGCGCCTTTAATTTAGCATAGTTATAAAATACTAACCATAGCTCGAAGTTTGTAGCCTCTGACAATATGGATTCAAAGTCCGAAATAAATGATTTTAATTTTAATTTGAAAGGCATTTTTAATCAAAACTGGTTGTAATTAAATTGTAGCTCGAACCATATGTCATTTGAGATTAATTGTCTGTTTTGTGATGACCACTAACCGCTAGTTTTTAATGTTAATTAAGGGAAAATGTCTTTCATTGGTATTAGGCAAGGATCATTAAAACAAGAGGACTGACAGTTGCCATACTTTGGATCGTGTGCCGATCGCAAGGAGATATGCTGGCAAAAACTAGATGGCGCTTTAAAACAAAAAAATTAACGATATTATAATTGAATAGAGAAACATAGTATAGTAACAATTAGGTCGCAAATAGCTAAGAATAAATAAATCGAAACATTTAAATACCGTGTCACGCTTCCAAAGATGAATAATTGCAAAAAATAATTCTTATTCATAGATGGCGTCGTACATATCGGGGAACGGCTTTTTGTATGAAGACGGTCAGTCCTTTCGTTTTAATGGTTCTCGGTATTACGTAATAGGGAATATGCATAAATTTTAATTTTCGTTTTATTAAAAGCTCATTCATATAACAAACATAAACAAAATAAAATCGAATAACTATAAAAATAACCAAGATATAAGCCATCAAACATTTCATTCTATCTCTTTCTTGCAAAACAGAATTTAATATGGAGTTTATATGGCTAGAGTGCACGATGACGTAACCGTGCATATCGGACCGCTCTGACTAATTAGCAGTTTAAAATGTCTATATCTTGCGTATTTCTTGGTCGATTTAAATGTAAATTTCAAATTTTGAAATAGTTTTTACGGTATTTTGATGTATATTTAGTTAAGAGAAGCGATAAAAAAAATTATGTACATGCATATTTTTTTTTATCGCTTCTCTTAATCAATTATCGCCTCTCTTCTTGTCAGTCTTGTGATGACCACGAATCGCTAGTTTTTAATGTTTGTTGAGTGAAAATGCCTTTCATTGGTAATAGGCAAGGATCATTAAAACGAGAGGACTGAAAGGATGCCGATCGCAAGGAGATATGCCGGCAAAAACTAGATGGCGCTTTAAAACTAAACATTTATCGATGTTATAATTGAATGAAGAAACATAGTATAGTAACAATTAGTTTGCAAATAGCTAATAATGAAGAAATCGTAACATTAACATACCGTGTTACGTTTGCAAATTTAAAAATTATTTTTTTTCTATGAATAATTGTAAGAAAGAATCTTTATTCATAGACGGCGTCGTACATATCGGGGAACGGCTCTCTGTATGGAGACGGTCGGTCCTCTCGTCTCAATGGTCCTCGGTATTACGTAATTCCAATGAAAGGTATCCGTAAACGGTATCGATACGGTATCATCGACGGTAGATACGTGGGCCTGGCGGGCGGCACGGCGGCCACGAGCGGCGTGGTGGTGGGCGCGGAGCTGCCGCTGGGCGCGAGCGGTGCGGCGCGCAACGACGGCACGCACCGCGGCCGCCGCTACTTCCTCGCGCCCGCCGGACACACCGCGCTCTTCGTGCCCTTCGCCAAGGTCGTCATGGCCTGGGCCATCTAGGTGAGTGCCCGGGGGGAGCCCGCTCCTCCTGCCGATGCCGACGACAATGAAGCGGCGATACGTTGGAGTGAGACGCTTTAAGAGTCCCCGGTGAGCTCGGCCGAATTTCACCTTCTCATACAAACGGAATTTCGTTCTCATTTTAAAACTACGTGTTCGATTGTAACGAAACTTTCCATACACAATGACATGAGGTATATCTAGGCCTGAGACTAGTTTATATGGCTGCAGTTTATAAAACAGACGAAATACAGCAAAAACAAGTTTTGTATGAAAAACTTAAATTCGCTGTATTTTTTTCACTATGGTATCTGAAGCTACATAAACTAATTATAGGCCTGCATATACCTAAAATTATTCTAAGTACAAAGTTTCAGAGCAAATTAGCTAGTCGTTTGAAAATGAGAGCGTAACTACGTTTGTATGGAGAACCTAGTTTACTGGTGACTCTTAACTCCGCTCCCTCATTTAGCATTCTGAATTCTGCCAATTCGGGTTCATCCCAGCTGCATCTTTTCGCCATCGCCCTACACGGAAAAATCTCCACCCTCACCACTTGGATAGTTGGCAGTCCACAACTATGCGTTTTTCTAGAAATTTCCTGCCTCGCACGACTGAACTGTGGAATAAGGTGCCGCCTACAGTATTTCCGGACCGGACCAAGAAAAGACCTGAAGGGCCGGCAACACACTTGTGACTCCTCTGGTGATGCAAGTGTCTATGGGCGACAGTGATCGCTTACCATCAGGCGATCCGTCTGCTCGTTTGCCTTCTATTTCATTAAAAAAAAAAGTATAACGCGCTTTATACAGGATTCGGGACGTAAAGTGTTGTATTTAGATAGACTCGCGAAATAAAACTAGACGGTAAGTGGGATCGATTGTTACGTAAACTGGGAAGGATCGGCCTCTTATCTGTGGTCATATTGTAATTGAATCGCTGTCACTCTTGGTAGGCACCGATTAGAAGTGTGAGTACGTCTATTTGAACTGTCATAAAAAATGACACTGGTAGTGGGTCTGCCGGGTCGGTTAGAGAGAATAATTAATAAAAATAAAAATTTGGACGTAATTCTCTAAATTGATATTGTATTGATCAATTTTATGCGGCAATTAGGGCTGATTATCGAGAGTGGTGAGGATGTTGGTTTATTAAACATCGTTTAGAATCAGGCAAGAAGTCTCAACTACTTAGCTTGAATTCAATGTCAGTAAAATGGTTGCAAATTTCAATAATAATATTGAAAAATCATATGTGCAACCTTAAATTTCTTATTCTTCAATGAATTTAGCTGAAAATATTAATAAGTTGGGACATGCCCCTACATAGGTAATTGACTAGAACAGGCGAGGTGCGGTACCTGATATTTTTCTACTCCTGAAATAGCTAGTAGTTGCCTGTGGCCTGGATTTATCGTCAGTATTAATAATTTATGAACTGGAGAATTTTGCTATTCTTCTGGATTAGATATTGTATAGAAAATAATTATAAGTGATGTTTTATGACGAAATCGAAGCATATGATGTTGAACAACGTTGTAGCATATTGTAAACACTTGTAATTACGACAATCAAAAATTTTAATCGTGAACTAGAAAATAAATATTGTACTTATTTATTACTCATAATGTAATTTAAATTTCCTCGAAGGACCGGCGAAGAATATATTTTACTCAATCATGACTTCACATTTACGAGGTTTGACGTAAAGCTCATTTTGTAGTTTGATGTTTTTAAGTATGGCCTAAGTAGTGTAATTCAGAGAAATGCTAGGTTGGATAAAATCTTCTTCAACTTTAAAATCTGACCAGAAATTTAGGATTCCATGGGAAAGCTATTTTGTTCTGGATTTGACGGTTATCGGCGGTAACTGTGACGTTTTTCTCAAAAATGAGATGAAATCAGACGTTTCTGGTCAGAGTGTAGAATATTGGTCGTTTTTGTCGAATTCGGTGTTATAGATTAGATAATACTTTGATGTTTTAATTGTGGAATTGATGTGAAATATATATTCAGTTCTTTGTTAAATATAGAGGTTGTATTCGTGACGAGAATGACCTATACATTTGATGTAGCTACAGTAGCCACTGATGGTTTTGTGACTGGCTTATATTTTATCTTAACAATTAATATATGTATATTTATGGGATATGTAGTAGTAAATGTTAGAATTTAGAATGTATCATCTGCCAGATGTAACTCAAAGCACCCTATTTCAAAAGATGAGTATAAACTGTAACTGCGTGTTCAATATATCGACATAGGCTAATTATATGCATAGTATATGTGTATTAATGTATGCCGGAGTGGCTAGCTTAGGTCTCTTTCCTATATATTTCTCCAATATACAGGTAACAGGGATTTTCCGAGTGAATTTTCAAATAATGTAATGATGTACGTATATATAGCGTGCAGTATTATCTACTTAGATAATATACACTTTTCACTGGTATTAATAGATGTTTATACCTATAAAGCTTTTGGGTTGACAAATACGAAGTAAAACCTCAATCATAATTTATCTTTGCCTAGTTTTCATAACATTTTGAAAAGTTAATTGGAAAATTCTCTATATTTTTTTACAAAACACTACAAATTAGTAACAGATATTAGATTAAATATAACTCCGAATGTGCTTGTATCCGGATGCACTTCGTCATTTATAGGAAACTGACTATGAAAAGTGTCTGGCGACATACGTACTCATAGTATTTTGTATATTGCATATATAATAAAATATGTATTTAAAACGTTGCTCACACTTTTCTAAATTATGGTGCTCTTTAATCTTACTGTACGATTATTATTTTAATGATTTATTTTCATCAAAACCGTATTTTCTGAGCTGTTTACTAAGTACCTAGTATATATTTTATTTGTTGTAAAAAATATACTTTCATTTATTTATTCTCCGCTTTTTACATACTTTATTCAAGAAATCTTAACTTTTTGAATGCTTTCTACCACGACCATATCAATAAGCAGAACTAGCGATGTATATGTATTCTGATATGTGTATTATTTGGAATTAGCTGTTTACATGTGTATTTGATGTATATTGTAAATTATAAATACGTATCATACACTCCTAAGATCTCAAATAACCAAATGGCACCTCATTTAATTGCGTACAAATTTGATTTTACATACGAGTATAATTTATTATATTTGTGTCTACAATGTCAGTATTAAAGGTATACAAATGTTTGCTTTTCATACGACAACCTCCGCAAAGAAAAGCAACGTTATTAGTAAAGTAGTTCGACGTGTATTCAAACGCATTACATATCTATCGACAATATTTTAAGCGGTAGTCTATTGTAAAGAGAATCGTTCGAGATTACTCTAAGAGTGAATGTATATATGTTGCTTAGATGAAAACAGACGTTGAAGAAACATAGCGGTTATAAAAGGCACCTGGTTTGTGGCTGAAACGCCAAGAAAACGCAGTTTTGACTCTTTGGTGACAGTGGTCTTACTGATCATAGGTGCCGACGCGACTGAATATATAATAGTACAGTCTCCATCACATATATCGCAGCAGACAAGGTGCTCACAAATATCTGAACACGACTATTGGCATGTTCAGATATTTTTGACCACCCTGACATGTACAGATATATATGATGGCAACTGTACAAGTACGGAAAGCTCTCTTTTGATCTTGGCAAAAGCGGGGCGTAACAGCGTGCGAGCGTGAAAGCGACCAATTTTTACAACTACTACGGCGCTCATAATGTGAACATTCAGGAATTACGCACGATGCGCGTCAATGTATAACAAGCGACCTGAAGACAGACCGCCAGTATGTTTTTTTTTCTGCACGGCGTTATAGCTAAAACGCTTAGCGAAAGAACTTGCCTACCCAAGTTGAAGACCGCCTTTGGCGTCATATCAAAGAAAAATATTATAACTTCAGCAAAGGCTCTTCTGAAAATAGACTGTCTAACACAGTATCTCGTCTATTTAATTTATCAAGAACAAATTTAAAAGCCAGTCACACATTTTTTTTGGTTACATAAAAAAAAACACCTAACAAAGGATATAGGAAAATTAATGTAATGCAGAACAAGATAAGCATTATTTCTATTGTCTTTAATAATATCAGTCTATTAATAACACTTATAAAAATAATACCTATGCGTACGTTACCCGTGTATGTGGCGTACGTCTTATGTCATTTTTCTAATATGAAACGTCAAATTGTCTATACAGATACGCTACTACTACATACGAGACGGGCTTTAGTAAAAATTTTTAGCTATATTGCGGAGTACGGCGCGCCTGCTACCGCTTATTGTAGTGGTCCAGTGTTGGACGCCTGTCGCCTAGTCACGTATCCTCTATTTTTGTTTTCATCTAAGCTATATTGACATAAGTTTGAATACCTCTTCACTCATGTATTCCTAGTCAGTCAGTGGAATTGAATTGGAAATGGAAACACGATGTGATTGTGTGACAGTGTCTTATTAGAATAGATGTAGGCTCTTGGATAGGATGTCAATCTGGGCAGGGAGTACCGGGTTGTACAGTGAGCGTCAAATAGTATGTAACGTCCAAATACATCGTCACAAATCGGTATGCCTATAGGAATACAGTTGTTAGACTCTATATTTGGCCATTTGGATGTTAAGACTATTTGATGCTGACTAACAGAGTAGTCAACTTGATAGGAAAGTCCACACGAAATACTAACATTTAAATTAAGATTCGGATTGGCTTATCGTACACTTAGCACACACATTTTATGTGGGCAATGGGTGTCCTACCTAGTTCACTGTAGTAAAACAAAATGATATAATATTTTCTTCTGTTTCCGCGATTATTACTCATTGAAATAAATCAATTTAACGGATTATATCGCGTATATTATCTCATTTTAGTTCCCGACGTTTCAGAAGCTTTCCAGCTTTCCATGGTCACGGGTGGACTGAGAAAAGATGTATTTTCCTCTGTCAAAGTTACATTTTTTTTGAGATAATATACGCGATATAATCCGTTAAATTGTTTTATTTCAAAATAATATAAGTTGTATGGAACTCGCGTGACATTTATTCTATGAAGTTGACTGCTCTTTGCTGAGACCTCTGTATCCTCGTAAGGCCTAAGACACTTTCCGTGTTTTGAAACGAGAACCACACTGTAATTTAAACATTGTTTGAAATGACTTTGGCAAATATTCTAATTTTAGGTCGTTGGGCTTTACTAGGGTATAGACAGCTGTTGTACATTGGGTAGGATTAGTGAAAGGGCTGTTAATTACCCCTTGAACTGTTTTGTAAATGTACGAAGCATGAGCATATCGGTATGTGAAAGATCCTTAGAGACGTAGAATTAGTACGGAGGTAGCTGATGTATTATCGAAACCTAGATATTCTTTTGATTAACCGACTTCTAAAAAGGAGGCGGAGGTTCTTATTTCGTCGGATTTTTTTATAACTCCCTCTTGAATTTTTTTTTCATCATGGCGGTAATACGATGAGACGTACAAATAACATACATAGTTATAATAAGCGTCGCATATAGCGTCGCGCGGCCCTATTTGTTGCGTGGCGCAACAAATTTCTTTCCATCCCGTACCGCCCGAGAGAAATGGGTGGCGATATATCATGCGACAAGCGAAATCGCGGCTATATTCTGTTTGTTAATGTATTCAACTAAATGGTATCAAAAACCACGTTACGCAGACCATATAGCCTGTATTGCTGTACTACGGAGATAAAAGATTATTGGCTGACTGACAGGTCCAAGTCGAGATTTCTTTGTTTTCATTTAGATAAATATAGTATTAGTTTTTGTAGTCAGCTTATCTAATTAAAGAGTACAATACCATTGAGTGGTTAACCGCAATTTTTGATAATGACCACGAAGTAAAAGCACATTAAAACTGCCTTAGGAGGTTATCAGATTTTCGACTCTATTTTCAGGAAAATAGATTATGACTGCACCTATAAACTAATAGGGATCATAACTTATTTTGAGTTGGAAATTGGATTGAAAAAATGTGCATTCAATACACTTCTAAAATTTTTTTTGGAAGTAACTTTGCAAGTCATTGATTTTGCAACAAAATAGCAGCAGCAAAAGCAGATACAGGATTTTTTTAGAGGTACAAGACCTTTATTATTTATGTAGGTACAGTACCTTTTTAGTCCTTATTGACATTTTGACAAGAGCGAAAAATGTACGTGTTTCAATTTCCCTTACTGTACCTGGATAAGCTCAGTACAAAAAGTAAAAACTATGTTTAATTAAACAGATAGGCTATAGTTATGCCAGCTCGGCTGTTTAAAGGTATTTTTATAAATCTATTGTATTTATATTAATGTCTTCTAGATTCAAGAAGATATCTATCTTCGTTTCGAGATTACACCGGCGCCTCAGTTCACGTGTGACGTTATTTGTTGAGGTTCTTAGTGTGTGGGAATTAGGTCGATTATGCATCAAAGCTAAAGCAAAGGTGACGGCGTTGACGAGACAGATTGTATTGTTTGAAAACTTTCTAGTCATTGTTTATTGTTGATGTCTGTTTAAATTTTATTTTCAATATTTAATTTATTTTTGGTCGCACGGACGAAGGCGATAGTGGGGTTATTGTCATTACATTATTTACAAATAATACTTAACTACGAGAAAGAGGTCACTCATCGAATCCTACTCGGATGGGTAGCTTTCGGGAAGCTACGTAATATTTTCTCGTCCCAGATACCGCAGTGTCTTAAGAGGAAGGTTTTTAACCAGTGTGTGTTGCCAGTGATGGTATACGGCTCTGAGACGTAGTCACTCACAATGGGCCTCATAAGAATGCTCTAAGTCACTTAAAGGGAAATGGAGGGAGCTACGCTCGGAGCCTCCTTGCGTGATCGAATCAGAACCGAGGAGATCCGCAGAAGAACTAAGGTCGTCGATATAGCTCAGAGTTGCTAAACTTAAGTGGCAGTGGGCAGTGGGCAGCGTACAGGGTGACGCAGCGTGGGGAGGCCCCCAACAAGATGGACCGATGATCTGATGAAGATCAGGGGAAACCGTTGATTGAAGGCGGCGCACGAGCGGTCGTTATGGAGATCCTTAGGGAAGGCCTTTGTCCAGCAGTGGACGTCCTGGAGCTGATTTGATGATGATGACTCAACTATATATAGTTTGCCTGTGCTGCAACGGCTATCGAGGAACTTATTATTACGAAGATTTTTTGAGTTATTAAACGTCTATGGAATCTAATAATAGTATATCCATACTAATATTATAAATGCGAAAGTGTGTCTGTCTGTCTGTCTGTCTGTTAAATTACCTCTTCACGCTTAAACCGCTGAACCGATTTGTATGAAATTTGGTATGGAGATAGTTTGAGTCCCGGGAAGGATATAGGCTACTTTTTATCCCGAAAGAATACCGTGGGCAGAAGCTAGTAATAAAATAAAGGACAAGTCTTACAAAAATCGAGTAAGTAATGCTTGTTCTATAACTAGACGGAGATACCTATATGTACTTATATTTATAGGTATTTACCTATTCAAGCCGTTTATGCAATAACCTCAGTAACCCCTTTTTCCGGATGATCAGTAGTTCCTGTTTTCTTATAAGTGTACGTTATTATTGCTAATAATCAGTATTATTTGTGTTAAATGCACAATATATAGTTAGTTGTTCAATAAGCTGGTACTAAATTTGCAATTCGGGCCTCACACTCGAATATTTAAAATTGTATTTATTCAATTTTACCAGAGTAAGGATTGTGTTTTGCTTAAAAGTGCTTATTATTTGCAAATCGTTCAAATATATGAACCATTGTAAAAAATATAACTAATACATATATGTCTATATAAAACAACTGTTCGGCCGAAGAAACAGAAAACTTGTAAAAATGCTTTCATTAGAATTTGCTTGAAAAAAAAAGATGAACAAAAATTATACTTACTTCTGAATGTATCCATGTTAAATGTTTATAGCAATTAAGTTTGCAAAACTAGTGTTCATCAACTTGTGCCAAACAATTTGGCAAATTGTCAATGAAATTGAAAATTTTCAATCCCTTGTAATATAGAATTTTCCTGTAAATGCATCTTCTCTTGCATTCCTACATAAATTGTATGTTTCTGGAACAGTAAATGTAAAAGTTGTTGTACACTTTATTTTCTGCAATATTTCATACCGTCAACATCAGAGTCTTGCAGTACCTTATTCTTTTAAATCGAACTTAAGATCCTTTTACATGCGAACGCCAGGCACTGCGTATGGAAATGTTCTAGAATATAACTAGATTTGAGTTTGCAAAGTTCGTTCACGGACGAAAAAGTTATAAGTGTTATAACCCTCCTTTTTGGTTTCGAAAAGGGCGAAATTCGTTCAGCCGTGTTGTCGTGAAGAGACCGCAAGAACACATAGCTACCTACATATGTACATTTTTTTTATGTACACACACTTTACATCTTTATAATAGGTTTACATCAATTAACGACAATAGAAATCGCAAGGTGCACAACAACGCAGTGCTTATGGTTGGTTTAAACGGAGACTGTTTTGAGGCGCGTGTTGCAGTGCCGTGCAGATGCCGCGAAAAAATGGCGCGAAAAGTGTATATAACGTGCCATTTTGAGGCGTCTCAAAATAGTCCCCGTCTGAACTAACCATTAGAGTTTGAGAGCAGTTTACTTATGAGCGGTTATTACAGTGTATAACAACTTTCGTAGTTGGCTCTACTTTGTGTTCTAAAACTTAAATTTCTTCGGCTAACATTTTAACTGTTAGTGTACATGTTTGGTACCTGTAAGTACATAGGAACCTATCCTTGTAGAACCTTGTTAGTACCTATTCTGTAACTGTGTACTGTTGACGAGATCAAAAGAAATCTATTTTAAATATCATTGTACGAAAATATATGTTATCTGTATGAGAATAAATGTAAAATTTTGATGATACAGTTTCATTTATATTGTTCCCTCGGATTATTCGATATCACATCGATGAACTAGGGATAAACCTACTTTATTATTAACCCGCGGAACATGTCAAAAGATAGTTTCATGAGAATACAATCACTACCCGTGGTTCTTAATCTTAATTCAATACTTGTTATAGACACACTTATGTTTGGCCTCTCAGACATTAAAGGGTTTAATTATTATCTATATAGAGATAGTTTTAGATTTTAACCGATCTCTGACCAGTATCTTATGATGTGGCGGGGCAACATGGCCGAACCGACCGAGCTACAAATACGAACCGCATTTGTTTTGTACTTCATGCTTATTATACTTGTTGTTTGTAGTATAATATGCACTTACAGCATTTAACTAATGGAGATGATGGGGTGAAGTAAACACGTACACTACGGAAATATTCGTAGTTCTACAAACGCACACAATTAAAAGAAATCACCTACAAATAAAAAAACACCCACACACTGACAATAGTGACAATTTACCGTATAAACTAACCGGAGATTTCGCGATTACTCTGGCAGAGGGGAATGTATTCGGATGGCATCGCCAGTTATTAAATGCTCTAAGAATATGCAGTATGTACGAAATAAATCACCCTGTCTACGAATCTTTTATACATACCTTAAAAACAGCAACATAAAGTACAAAGTATTTTTGTTGCTTAGGATATAACCAGGCCTAATGTTAGCTAACATAGGTAGGTACTTTTTTCGAACTAACTTAAAATGATGTGCCTCCCGACTTGGGATTCATTATTCGTATGACTTGGATTGAGGGAGGAAATAATAATGCGATTTATAACAACATAAGTTTAATAAAAACAACAGAAATAACAATACTGTGTGACAAACTTCAATTTTTCTAAGGCGTACCAATTGTTAAATAGTAACTTGAAGAGTAGTAACGATAAGATGAAAACAGGTGTGATGGATGTAAGTTAAGAGTGTTTATACCTGCTTCACTGGCAACGTCGCATATTTATTCATTTTGCTTTATAATTTTGTGCTACTTGAATGAAACTTAAAGGTATGTTCAATTCATACCGTACATCTTTAGAAATCATGTTGCGTTTAATTCACCTATCACCCGCTTTTGCCTTTATTTATTTACAAATCAAGATATAGACATGAATTCATTTTTAGAGCCTTACTTGTGGCAATTAACATGAAATTTTGATTTGTGCCAGCTTAACTACCGAAAATCTAATGAATGTATTGAAAACATGTTCAAGTTACATTCATATTTCTCAAAATAATGAAGGAAATCAAAAAATATGCGACGTTGCCAGTTAAGCGGGTACACACCCTAAATGTGTTTCCGTGGTGTAAATATAATGCAATAGAGAAAGAAATAGAATGTAGTAGAGATGAAAAGAGTCAGCATGATTTTTAAGGTGCGAAGTAGCGTGAGATAACGGTGGAAACTAAGTAATGATAGAATAGAAGGAAGAAATGAGATGAAAAGTAAATAAATAAGGAATGAAAGCTATTGTGACCATATTAAATATTATAGAGTTCTTACTCTTCGACCAGTAAAATATGAAAAGCAAAAAAAAAAACATGACTAAAAGGCCTGAGTGATTTCTTGCATTTTCGAATTTCGAACTTACTTGAATTTTATAAAAGTTTTTAATTATATTTTAATTTGTACTTTGAAATGACAGTAGTCGCGGTTGTAGTAAATATGATAGATATTTGCAGGAAAAGAAGAAAAACAAGATAATTGGTAACAAAAATTAAGAATAAAAGTATCCTGTAGTAAATGTGATAAATATATGTAGGAAAAAGAGAAAAAAAAACAAGAGAACAAGGTAATAGAAATTAAGAATATGAGTATCCCGTAGTAAAGGTGATAGAATTATGTAGGAAAAAGAAGAAAAAAGTAAGAGAGTGAGGTGATAGAAATTAAGAATAAAAGTATCTTGTAGTAAACGTGATAGATACATATAAAAAAAGAAGAAAAAAACAAGAGGATAAGGTAACAGAAATTGAGAATAGAAGTATCCTGTAGAAAATGTGATAGATATATGCAGGAAAAAGAAGAAAAAATAAGAGATAAGGTGACAGAAATTAGGAAGAAAATTATCCTGTAGTGAACATGATAGATTTATGCAGAAAAAGAAGAAAAAACAAGAGAATAAGGTACTTAACAGGAATTATGAATAAAAGTATCCTGTAGAAAATCAGGTAGATATATGTAGGAAAAAAGAAAAAAATAGGGAATAAGGTAACAGAAATTCGGAATGAAAGTATCCTCTAGTAAACGTGGTAGATACATGCAGGAAAAAGAAGAAAAAATAAGAGAATAAGGTAACAGAGATTAGGAATAAAAGTATCCGGTAGTAAACGTGAAAGATTTATATAGAAAAAATAAGAAAAAAAAGGTGACAGAAATTAAGAATAAAAGTATCATGCAGTAAAGGTGATAGATATATGTAAAAAAAGAAGAAAAAACAAGAGGATAAGGTAACAGAGATTGAGAATAAAAGTATCCTGTAGAAAATGTGGTAGATATATGCAGGAAAAATAAGAAAAAATAGGGAATAAGGTAACAGAAATTCAGAATGAAAGTGTCTTGTAGTAAATGTGATAGATATATGAAGGAAAAGGAGGCAAAACGAGCTAATAAGGTAACAGAAATTATGAATAAGGGTATCCTATTGTAAATGTGAAGGATATATTCAGAAAAAGAAGATTGAAGAAGAAAATAAGGTAATATAAATGAAGAATAAAAGTATCCTGTAGTAAATGTGATAGAAATATGCAGAAAATAGAAGAATATGAAGGGAATAGGTAATAGAAATTAAGAATAAAAGTATCTTGTAGTAAATGTGATAGATATATGCCGAAAAAATAAGAAAAACAAGAGAATAGGTAACAGAAATTCAGAATAACAGTATCCTGTAGTAAATGTGGTAGATATATGCAGGAAAAAAGAGAATAAGGTAACAGACATTAAGAATAAAAGTGTCTTGTAGTAAATGTGATAGATATATGAAGGAAAAATAAGAGAATAAGGTAACAGACATTAAGAATAAAAGTGTCTTGTAGTAAATGTGATAGATATATGAAGGAAAAGGAGGCAAAACGAGCTAATAAGGTAACAGAAATTATGAATAAGGGTATCCTATTGTAAATGTGAAGGATATATTCAGAAAAAGAAGATTGAAGAAGAAAATAAGGTAATATAAATGAAGAATAAAAGTATCCTGTAGTAAATGTGATAGAAATATGCAGAAAATAGAAGAAAAACAAGAGGTAACAGAAATTAAGAATAAAAGTATTCTGTAGTAAATATGATAGACACATGCAATAAAAAATGATTTTTTCTTATGTTTTGAGAATTAGGTAACAGAAATGAAGGATAAAAGTATCCTGTAGTAAATGCGAAGGATATATTCAGAAAGAAAGGGAGAACAAGGGAATAGGTAATAGAAATGAAGAATAAAGTTATCCTTATAGTACATGGCACAGAAATAGGCAGAGCTAAGCAAAACAGGCTGAGACTAGAGAAAAGGTAGTAAAAATAAAGAAAGAAATTAGCCGTGGCTATAGTAAATACTTACTACTACACTAGCAGTGTAAGAAATAGATAGAAAAAAGAGGAATAACAACGTAAAACAAATAAAGAAGGAAAGAATTCGAGATCGTAGTCAATTTGATAGTGTAGAAATGGGCCGGAAAAAGAAATATAACATAGATAAAAAATATATATAAACGTCTTTGTGACTGTAGTAATTAATGTGACAGAGATAGACAGAGAAAATAAGAAAGGTAAGAGAATATGTAATAAATATAGAATTAAAGTAGCCGTGATATAGTGAATGTGATAAATTATCACATGATAATGTAAGAAATAGGCAGAGAAAAGGAAGAACTGAATACAAATAAAGAATGAAAGTAATCGTGACTGTATTAAATTTGATAGTGGAAGGTAGATAGAAAGTGTAGGATATAAACAGAGTGAAGCTAAAGGGCAAGACAATAATATAAATAGAGAATAAAAGTAGCCGTGACGTGACTGTTTAGTACGTATGATAGAAATAAATAATGAAAGTAAAAATATATGAAAGAACTAAGTAAAACTGTAAGTGAAGTGATAGTATATGATGACCAGTGGCGTACACAGGATTTTTGACCAAGGTTTGATTGTTGATCACACGGGGAGGCAATTCCACTGTACTTGTATGGAGCCATGGTTGTTCAAGGTAGGTAGTGCCTCTGTGCCTATATGGACCGCACGCTACTGTATATGACATGAGTGATATAAATCTAGCATTTTATTAATTGTATTTATAAGTGTAACAATATAAAACACGCAAGACCAATAAAGTAAGAAGAACGTTTAAAAAAATAAACTTCCAAAAATAAGAGGTGAGAAAATGGACAGGACCTAGAATAAGGATTAGGTATAGGTAATAATGTTGGGAAATGGTAACCTGGAAAGTAAAAGAGAAGAAGAAAAGTAAGAGTGAGTGGCAGAGAGAGAGAGACCGACATAGAGAGAGAGAGAGAGAGACAGAGACGATAAGTACATGAAAATGAAACATAAAATAGTAAATATAGAAGTAAAGAAAAATGGAATGATTAAGTGAAGACACTTTTTATATAGAGTATTCTCTAATGTAATAAGAAAATAAATGATAAACGATTTATATTATGAGAACATATCCATAACAGAATAGAATGGATTATGTTTAAAAAAAATTATGAAAATATTGTGAATTTTATTTCAAAAAAGTCAGGAACTATTAAGACGAAAAGATAGAAGATTGCAATGCATTATGCACAACTTTATATAGTATGTTTGAAGTGAAGGAGTGAAGAGGTTTAGAGCAATGCAGAAGATATTAAAAAACCCTACGTAATGTACCATATTAATTATTTTTTTCATGAGCAAAATGCAAACAAAATAAATGGCATAGAATAAAATGAAGTACCTAAGTAGGTTTTTTTTAGGTAAGTATATATTCTGAAATATGATAGTAATGTACCGATTTTTTAGTAAAATGCGTCTTTGCACTATTAAGTGTCGAATATCAATGTAAATAATAAGTTTTTCCAATTATAAAATAAGTGTGAAGAAAGGTAGTACTCGTAAGCATGTAGATGCAGTCGATCGAACAATAAATGCAATATGTTAATACAACGAGAAATAGGTAGTAAACTGTTGAAGGAAAAGTGTGAAGAAAACAGAAACAAGTGAAGTACAAACATAAAAAAAATTGACTTCATAGATGGAATATATAATGTAAAAAAATAGAAGTTAGAGTAAAATGAGAAAAAGTTGTTGGTACTTTTCAACCCATCTAAATTCAAAACACAGTATTGATACCATTTTCACACTGCCAACTTATAGTATCGAGTTGATAACCAATTCGTATTTGTGTCACTATTTAGTACCTTTCTCTAAACTACACATGTAAGTGATTAGTGTATGACGATCCATATTTTGCATGTAACAATTGTCAGGTTGTTCTCAACTAAAATACGACCAAAGTTCAAAAAGATGGAAGAAGAAAATCAGTTCAGGGTAGAAGAAATCCATACTTTGGAAACAGTAAAATAGTGAAGTAAGCGAAAAGTGAATTTTAGAGTAATTATTTCGAAATGCAGTAGAGTAGCAGAGGTAAAATAATCACAGAAGATTTTAGGAAAGGAACATTAAAGAAGAAAATGCAAGGAGATCTGAGTATAAGCGTGATCGTAGTAAAAAGTGACAGTATATCAAGGATAAACGTTAAATTGTTTTATTTAAATGAGTAATCAGAAGAAAATATTAAGTATATGAAGGAATTCATTAAAGATAATTCATATGGTACAATTGGTACGACCACGGGACGTAATTTCGTACCAACCGTTCTTTTCTTTCAATACTATTCTAATTAAATTTACCACTTTTGAAGTTTAAGAAGAAATAGAAGAAGTAGGAAGATGGTAGAAGAAAAATAAAGAAGACTCATTGTCATGAATGAAGTTAGGAAGCTTTCTAACTGAAAGATGCAGTAAAGACAGAATAAAAAAAGTAAGAAAATTGGAGAGCTAAGGAAATGTGGAAATCTAATCTCAAGTAGGGATAGGAAGAATAATCGGAAAATCTAAAGTGTAAGAATCCAAGAATAAAGAAATAAAAGATAACTGTAGAAAAGAGAAAAGAAAATAAGGTTTAAGTAATGAAGTAAGCAGCAGTGACTAAAGTGACAGTGGAAAATGAAAAAGATGTAAGAAATGTTGATATAATTACAAGTATTTAAATCGGAAAAGGAAGATCAAGGAAAAAAGAGATCAATGTGATAAAGGGCAAGTTAAAGTAAGCTTGGAAAATAGAAAAACAAAGTATATAGTGCATGTGACAATATATCTATTAAATAGGAATTACTACAAAAATTTCACGCGAAATATCTGTTTTTGTAACAAGAATTAGATGAGATGAAGGCGAAATTTAAAAATGCAGACTAAGAAGTAAATGAAGATAATGGAAGGAAAAGCGTTCTATTGATGCAAAATAGTAAAATGTGGTGATGTAAAGCAGAAGGATACAGAAATAAAGCGAGAGTGAAATAATGAAAGACAGATTCAAATTGAAGTACGTATAATTAAGTGAAGTATAGAAAAAACAGTGAAGAAAGAAATAAAGATGAAGCTATAGCTTAAACACGAAGTAAATGCTATAAAGTGAAATTCAGCAGTGAAAATAAAGTGTTGGAAGCATTTAAATTAAACAAGAAGTTTGCATACTTAGTAGAATAGATGAAATCAGTTGCTAAGAAAAAAAATGAGAATAACTAACAAAATAAAATAAAGAAATAACAGCGAGGAAAGATATAAAGATGAAGCATATAGGCAGGAAAATAATAAATTTAAAGTTTTATAAAGTGAAGTAAGGTAACAGTATAGATAGAATAGATAATATAGATATTTGAGACTATAAATTTAAAGAAGAATACAGAACAGGTACGAAGTAAGTAACAATTTCTAAGAATATGGAGCAGAATTTCTAAGAGATAGTATTTTGAAAAAAAAGTCGGGAATTGGGTAGGAGTATCATGGGTGGGCTTACATCACACTTATCATATAAATACTAGTATATTGTATCATATAACATAGAAAACAGTGTGAAAAATAAACGAGATGTATGAAGACAATGGAAGATGTAAAGATGATACAGAATGTGAGCAAGAAGTAAAGTATAAGAAAGAAGAAAGTAATAGAAATAGTGTAGAGAGGAAGTATAAACAGAAGTAACTAACTTGGTACGTATCACAGTGATCTTTACAAAACCTAAACCTACGTGAGGAACTAACATTGTATATAAAAAAATAAGTGCAATGCGGAATTAACCGTTTGAAACAAATGTGCGGTAATTCGGCTCTACTAATATATCTATATAAACTAATATATCACTTGGAACGAATACTGTCTTTGGTAATACTTCTACTAAGAAACTAACATATACCCTGATCAAACGTTCGTTGCTAATGTTCCAAAATTTGATAACTAATAATAAATAGGGTATCAAATTGGCAAGTGCTAGCCTGGCAGGCTATTATACCCGGCTGCGCTAAACTTAAGAATGTAATAAAAAATGCTACAAAACAAAACCCGCAAAACCGCATCAAGTCATGTGTAATCACTGCGTCCATCTCAGATCTCTAGCGATCTTATACTGTTATTTATCAGTGGTTATCTTCCGTCGCAGCCGGGTATTAGTTAACATATGGTAGCTACTTCCTGTAGCTTTCCGCATGGCCGTTGATGGGGTAGTCGGCATACCAGCCGAAGGCTCCGTTGTCGCCGGTGTGAGCGCCGAAGTCCACGTACTCGCCAAAATCGGGCGGCCGCTCCGCCAGTGCAGACGCCGCGCCCGACACGTCGAGCTGCGCCGGTGCCTGTATTTGTACTATCCTCGCAGGGGCTTCTGGTTCTGGGGCCAATGCTATGGCTGAAATTGAACAACATTCCATAGTATTGTGTTTTTAAGGATATTTATTTAGGATTTTCGAAAAGTACTTTCTGATAATAGAGTTAAAAGTTTTAAGTTACGATCATGCAAACAGTTTGTTCCCTGTTTTTAATGTTGGAGTGACGAAACTGTTATTAATGGAATTACTTTATAAGTTTAAAATTATCCCCAAACTATATTAGTCACGGAAGTTCACATTTTAATTCAAGTATTGGTAACAATCTTTTTTCAACAGCAACTTACGTTGCTGTTGACATGCAGTCATGTCTTGACGTGAAATTTACTGCGAACTCAAAGGGCACACCGGAAACATTACTTTAGCGCACTTAGCAAATCTCGAAGTGATTTGCATGCATACATCAATTGTTAAACTATTGCATAAGCCGTTTAGCGTGTCCGATGTTATCTTTGAAAGGCAACAATGGAAGAAAGCAAGTGGGAACGTTTTTCGTCCGCCTTTTGTTCATTTTGAAACTGCTTCAAAAAAGTTTCACGTAATAATGAAGTCAGTAAGCAGCTATTGAGTGTGGAACCAGTTAATTACACTACGGTATCGGTGTTCTAGAAAGCTAATCCTTTGTGGTGCGGTGAAAGTGGCAGGCAATGATATCTTGACGGCCGGAGCAGATTATGAATTCATTTCGCTGTCTTTGACTTTGACATTTCACGGTTAATTGTAGTGCTAGCGAGGTTGTGGATTTGGAAAGTTTTATTGGCTGATATGTGTGACCTTTGCTTTACGATAGGTGGATATGATAGCGATCGTCTGACACGAGTCAAGTCAGAGCGATCGAAACACAGCAATGTGCAATCGTGACTAAATTTAAAACCTACGAATATTCCTAGCGGCAGCACGAGCCGTGTTGTGACGTCATCATACTGTTACCTAAATGCCAATCATTGGGCATACAAATAAATTTTAGTAGATTTTGTTGAAATATCTTTATGGGGTAGGTATTATAGCTATGGAAACGAGGTTATTTGTACAGTTTAGTGAAGTGCTACATTGAGAATGATTATTTTATAACACTTCCACTTCAGACGAATGTTCCAAAGGACCATCTTTTGAGAATGAAATAATGTTTCTAGTCTTTAAACCGAAAGTGACGCCGTTAAAGGTCCTTTTTCTAGAATGTTTTAGAAATAAGGATAAGAAAAATAGGGAATATCTGTCCTCCTTCCTGGTTGATCATATTGAGTTGCCGAGGGAGCCACGAGAAACAAGGATGACGTTGACATTGACACGTAAATTGACTACACATTTGCTGCTAGTACTGCACCGGCGCAGGCGCGTACTCCCAAGCCTGCCGAGCTGGGCCGAGAGAGCCAGGATCAACAAGGTTGACATGTATATTGACCATATGATATACTCACGTTGCTGTTGATAGTGCACCGGGTACTCCTGCACCGGGTACTCCTGCACCGAGTACTCTTGCACCGGCGCAGGCGCGTACTCCCTGTACTGCGCCTGCGGTGGCGGTGGCGGCGGCGTGAGAGTTTGCCGCGGGACGCGCCGCACGCGCAGCGCCGACAGGTCCACGAACGCGATCTGATCGGCGGGTACCGCGATGTACGATGGCATGGCGGTACAGGCGGCTAAGAGCGTCAGGAGCAGGAGGGCGTGCTGTGGACAAGGGCAAGATTAGAAGATATTTGCATTGCAGTCCGTTGGTATTGAAGGTAATCACTTACTTAATTTGTACAGTCAGCATTAAAGAATCTATAGTATCAAAAGCCAAATATTTCGCAACACACTACACACTACTATTTGATACTGACTGTACCTACATAATGTTGGTTAAATTGGCTACTCGGCTATGCTAGTATGTCGAATATGGAACGGGCTCCTTTGGCGGGTATGGTAATGCTAGGCGGCTTAAAGAGATATCAAGATTTTTTGGATATAAGTACTAAGTAGATAACGACGAAAATGCTTACTAATATCAGTTTATGAAGCCGAATATCCATATGCTGATTGTTTAGTTAAGTTTAAAAACTGCTTCACTGGAAAGAGTTTCTATGTAAACACTTAAAATTACGACTAGAGGAAACTTACGATGGTTGAGATAATCTTAACGTTTGGAACTATTATGATGATTGTGGCCATTTTATACGCGTCATAGATTTGTTATTTATGAACACGTTATATATGAATACAAAATAGCTAAAATATTCAAGACATTAAAGCGTTATCTATCTCTGGCAGTCAACGGTGCGGTCAAAGAGATGTATTATCAAAATTTTGCGGTATTTACTCATACAATAAGATGGCAGTTTTGAAGCCTATTTGGTAATCGGATTACGAACTGAATTTACGATATTTTCGATTTCTCTTATAAGTTCCGTGAAAATCTATAAAAAATGAAATGGTGGGCTCACGTGCCCGTTGTATGCACAGAGGGTTTACTCTGAATCTCGGAATTAGAAGCTCGTAACATGCCATCCCTCTCGCTCTCATGTTAAACTGTATTTGAGTGAGCGAGATGGTGCAATACGAACTTGGAATATCGAATTTCAGAGTAGCCCCTGTGGTCTTCACGATTAAGATTGGCTAAGAGACCCACACGAGAGCACGCAAGCGTAGCCAACTTACGGAGTTGAAGCGGTCCGGGTGGCCGAAATCAAACCGAAGTTTAAAAAAAAAACATTTTCACAGTTTCGACCTCGAAGTTAAACTGGGATACACAAAAACTGAAGTGCTTAATTTGAATACAAAGTAAGTAGCGAAAACGGAAATGATTCTAAAATTAATATTTAATTAACAACTGCATAGTTGCAATATCCAGCATCCTTGAATATTATCTGTTCTAATTGGTTTACTATCAAATGTAGTTTCCGTAACAAATTAACACGTTTTCGTTATAAATTTAAGTGTCTTTCAAATATGGTTCATTCGCATAATAAAAATAATTACTACAAAATAATTACTTAAATGAGATTTAAGCAAAAAAAATGTAACAAACGATAGCCAGCAGGCGATTATACCGCTATTGTTACCGGCCCGCCTATCGCCTAACTTTGACGCTCGGAATCAGAATCAAGTGTCATGATTTTGTGTTGGCTATGACAGGTGATTCGGATAACAATTGTCACAATTTCCTTAGGCAATAACCCCCCTGTTTCAGACAACCTTAGGGTAGCAGAGTGCCAAAGATTTACGTACCGACTTGAATATTTTTATACAACGCATTTATTTATATTAGAGTTACGATTTATTATTAAGTAAATAAAGTCAGGTATTCTACAGTTTTGTGGTTCCACTAATCATCGCACATATTACTCCAGCTAATGATCTGGGTTCTTATGCATCATTTGCGGTAATGTGTTTACATAGTAACCATTCCAACATATTTCTTAGCTCTTTGATGTAGAGTTGTAACTGTCTTGCAGTAAAAAAGTCTTATAAAATTGGCAGTCCGATTAAGGTAAGTTTGCATCTCGTTTGTATTCGAAGTTATAAACTTCATGTGCAGACTTAATTTAGCCGGGTATAGACTCTTTTGGATTGGCATGGTAAGTTACTGTCTTACGTCGCAACGAGTCCGGAGGTTGCGTAATGGTAAGCAATTGGATCGTGCCTGCGGCCAGTTACATTGCGTTATGCGGTAGGCTGCGACACCAATAATTGATCGCTCATTTTGTTAAAAATGGAACGTTGGCGGCATTAGTGTGTTTGAAGTTACGCATGGTTAGGAGTAAAGTTGGAAAAGATAGTTGAAGGGATGCATTTTGAAATGAAACATTTAGAGTGCGTTTCCATATAACTGTACAATAAGATGGACCAATCACAATCAGGCTGCATCGCTGTTGAAACCAACACGAGCGAATTTGAATTTGCAATGTGAATGGTAAATTTCGCACAGCTTCAGTGGACACGCACCCGGCGATTTATTGAGTAGATTCCATACGCCGGTGTACGTGGGTTGTGTGTAAACTAATAGTTAAGTGACATCGGACAACGATAGTCTTCTTGAGATAGGTCCTTGTCGTATAATTTGTATGCAATAGCACCTTGTCGCAATATCCCCCTCAGCTTCTTCATACATTCTTAAGAAATTCATGATTTTAAAGTGACAAGTTACTAATGATTAGGATAATTAGGTTTCCTGATATGCCTTTCTTTCATACGTCCCCAAACAACCCATTGGATTAAAAGAGATTCGTTGATGAATACGAATAGTAAGAGATTCTAGTAGATATTAGCAACTTTACGTTTAACCTACTTACATAGAGACTAGCAAATCCCTATAAGGGAATATAAGTAAGTGTAGGTGGCTCGTAGGTACAATCCGGATCTAAAACAGGGTCATTGTTCGTGGGCGTCGCGACCGCCCACTCCGCCCTTTGTGTCCTAACAAATCACTATCGAAAGTCGATTACACGCCTTCCTCTTGTATAATAGAGAACAAAGAACAAAACAAACGTAAAACTTTCTGACGATGTTCTAATGAGTGGAAAGATAAAAGAAAATCAGTGTCGGCGGACAATTTAGCAGAGTTAATGACCGATCTCCGTTGATATCATCAAAGCCAACTATTTTTCGTAGGTACTCAAATCTAGCGCAAGATTTTGTTACATAAAACTCTTCACCCTTTTTAAAAGTACTTTAAATGTGATCATAATAATTTAAAGACTGATTTTTCACCTCAAGGGACATTCGACCTATGACTTGAGTTTATATATTTCATGTTCCTAATATCGGAAACCTGCTCTTAAGGTGCGTCCACACTTGTATCATTTGCTCGTATCCGATCACCGCGCCGTGGCGTGACTGCGTATCGCGCTGCTTGGACGCTTACTGTCGGCGCGCCGATCATGCCGTACTCGTCCGATATAACTGTGTGATACGCGTAGCAAAATGGATTTCGAGCGATCCGATCGGCGCAACGTCCAAACGCGTGATCGTGACACGCGATCATGCCACGCGACGATGATCTGATACGGGCAAATGATACAAATGTGGACGCACCTTTAGGTACTTTTTACCCAAATCCAAAGCCCACTTGTTAACCATAAGTGGAACCCACATTTCGTGGTTACCCACGAAAAGCGTTACGCGGTCGGCTAATAATTTATTTATCCATCAGCCTAACAATGTGCAAGTACATTTAATTGTTAAACTTACGAGTAGGCACACGATTTTCACACATTAATAACTAAATACGACGTGCACTATCAAACTTCCAACGCTTAATTAAATAAATCATTTTTATAAACAAGCAATTAAATCCCATTTTGTTTATGTGTTGAAATAAATTTATTCGTTACGCACCATTGTTCTCATTGGCCGTATTATAGCCGTGTTACCTCAGGTAACTTTCAATTTTCATTCCTCAAAAGCAAACAAATTGTCTGTTTTAAAGTTGACTAAATCGGCCCCTCGTAAAACTAACGAGTCAAGAATAGCATTTAAATTGGGAACATTAAGGTTGCACACCTCTGTGAATATATTTTTTCCTGACAAATTAATAAATTTTTACCTAGTATTGTTTTTTAGATATTATATTTGAAACACTCATCCTGACATTTGTACTTTCCTTGGATGAATACATTTTTACTTTGGTCTGCTTAGATTAGTAAAAAAAAAGTTAACTGTCAATGTCACGTTTATTCTTATTTCTTTCTTACTAATCTATGTAGACCAAAAAAAAATTGCAAATGCCACGACGAGTGTTGAAAAAATATATTTAAAAACCCGGCCAAGTGTGAATCCGACTCGCGCACCGAGGGTTCCATACAAAATATACTCTACAAACGGCCGTATCTAGTATGAAAATCCAGTGTTAGCAGAGCCCTACTCCTAAGATAAATGTACGCGGTGTTCGGTCATTTTATATTGGTAACTGACATAGACAGACGTAAAATTATTCTGTTTTTAGTATTTGTTTTTATAGCGGAAACAGAAATACAACATCTGTGAAAATTTCAACTTTTCTAACTATCGTGGTTCATGAGATACAGACTGGTGACAGACGGACAGCCGGACGGACGGACCGCGGAGTCTTAGTAATAGGGTCCCGTTTTACCCTTTGGGTACGAAACCCTAAAAAACTATATGATTCTAAAATAAGCTATAAATATCTGTTATAACGTTTTCTATCGGGAAATAATTGCATAAAAATGCACACCTCTCATAATGTTCCTAATTGCAACTGACTCATGTTTTGCTTTCAAGCTGTCTCTTTAAAAGCGAAATTACCTTACGTAACGTTGAGATCATGGCTGATTTGGCGCCAAAACAGCAGACTGCTACTTTGGAAATTGTGGCAACACAATGATATTTGCTTTTAGAAAGTAAGTGTAAATTCGGTTCGTGGTCCGGATAAGTAGTTGGTATTGAATAACGCGGTAAATGATTCAAATGATAACGTAATCGGTTGTATATGTAGGTGTGTATATGTAGGTGTGTGTATGTATAGGTATCGTTGTTTAAGTTATTTTTGGCGATAATCTTTTAATTATAAAGAAATCATAAAGCCATTTTCGCAAGTTACAATATTATTAGTTTTGTACTTATTATACCTACTTCTTAAATATTTGTATACATAAGGATTACCAGATGAAAAATTCAAAAGCCCGGAGAAAAGGTCTGATTTCCATTGAAAAAATCCCGAGATTAAGTTGCAGTTTGAGAATTTTCTCTTAGGAAGAATATGCTTAGTTTCTTTAAGTTTTTATTAAAAATCTTGACATTTCCTGAGATTTGCAAAATCCGGCCGCAATCCTGAGAAGAGTCCAAAAATCCTGAAATCTCAGGACAAATCCTGAGATATGGTAACCCTATATACAGTATATAGTTATGAATAGACAACGTTGGTAAGTACCTACCAAACTATGCATTTTATAAGGTTTGCTGACCACCGGTTATCTAATGCGAATATTCGATAGAACACAACCTAGAACTTGACCGTGATTTTTGCAACATACCTTGCTAATTATCATAACACATTCAGATCGAGAGGTAAGTTTTACAAACTCGTATCATACTCTCTTACGTAGTTGCAAGCACGAACTTGCTCCTTGCGAATATCCCTTAAATATTAAGTCTCAATTAAAAAGCACTCATGTTCTAAAATTAAAGTGCACTAAATGCAATAATAAGGGCATTCCAATTTCGCATGTCCCACAAAACTCGTAAAATCAACGTTATATTATGGTTTTCTTTAGCATTCAACCAGTTGGCAAAGAACACGTTTCAGGCTACCTACGCCCATTGGTTCCTGCTTGCCTTCGCTTCCGGCCCGAGTGAAAGGACCCAATGCCAGCGATAACTGGACAATAATGCAAAACTTATAAGAACGTAGTACGTAATAAGAACCGAACCGAGGCCACATTGTGGAACCAAGTGTCGTAAAAAGTTCAATTTACTTGAACGAAATCAAGGTTGTACTTTTTGCGCCTATTATGGAATGAATCGGGTTTCGATTGGGATTTTAGAGGCTGTGTCGGTGACTAATTGAGCTATATTTTGATAATGACTTTTTAAATTACTTAGTCATGTAAAAATCAATCATAAAGTTTAATTGCTTATTTAAGAACTGTTTCTGTGTTGAAGTGTTCTAGCCAATCAGAACTTATGTCTTTTGATAACAATGTATGAATTACTCGTATTATATAAATATTTGCATTTTAAATGACTATGTAAACCGTACAGTTATTGCCCGCTTCAATTTTGGGATTGAAAGATGAAAAATTACTCCTATAAAAGGTAAAAAAAGTAAATTATTATATATAACATATTATTTTCTGCCATAAAAATACCTTTTTTTTTAATTATTCAAACTCCAGATTGAAGTGGACAACCATTGATCGTGGGACAATGTCTGTACGATTTACATAAGTCGTAATCTCTATTATTATAAATAAGTTGTAAAAATGAAATGTCTTTACATTTAAAATATTAAAAAAATATATTGTATTGGCCTATTTGGAGGTCACTGAAACGAACGAAAAATATTTATATTTTCATTTTTTGGAAATTTGTCGTTGTGGCTTCATCAAGCCAAATTGGCTAAACAGATTTCCACTCTTTTGGCACATGGGTAGCTGGGTATCCTCAGATGGTTATAGGATACTTTTTACCCGACTACGCTGACAAATAAAGAGGGGTTACGACTTTTTCTCTTCCGCGAACAAATTGGCCCCTCTTTGTTTAACTTAAGTAATAATATCTATCAGGATACTAGTATTCTACATGGCAGAATCGTAAAAAAATCTTTTTTGAGTACCTAATTACGAAGTTTGTAAGTAGCAGATACACAAGATAAGGATATTAATCCTGGGAAACGATAAATCACAATGCGTCATTTACAGACAATGTTAATTGAGCATGAAAAATACCAATTAGATTATGAATGCATTGTTCAAGTATACCGGTGCAAAATGCAACTGCCGAAGTTGTGTAAATTGGTAATTTAGGTACTGGCGTGGCCTTGTGTTCACGCTCTGCTAACTGGGTAATTAACTCGCAATAAATAATTATAACAATGCAACTGTATAATTAATTATAATATGGAATCGGGTTATTATATTTTGAAGAAGAAAGGATGATGATAAAAATCTAATAAGATACGGTGACTTTTAACAAATAAGTTTGAAAACACTGAAAGAGTTTAATGAAAATAATATCTCACCTACCTGTTGTTAAAAAGCAGAATTGTGCGTATAATTATTTACGGTAGACTTAAAAGTCCAACGATGAAAGTTATTTAAATGTTGTAACTATAATGTAAGCCGGACCAATTAAAAAATGACGATTACTTCCAAAAAACGTGATCGAAATTAAATAACGGCAAAAAAACGTCAGAACCTAATTTGTTTATGGTAACGGACAACACTAGCAAAAACCTCGAATTACATCACGTAAATAGAACTTTAAAAAAAAAACAAACAAACGAAAGTGAAATGCTACTGACCATTGTTTTCCACCGCTATGTTGGCACTACGTCACTTGGGGCACGCTCGCCTCGACTGAGCTCGCTATAGCGGTTGCTACAATTTTTATAGCAACCTTTCGACAAAGCGGTTTCACTTTCTACTCGACTCGGGTCCGGTCGAACATGATCCACTTTTTTACGGGCGCTACGCCTTTAAAGGTAAACAAAGGCGCCCGTTTCACCCCCGGGTGTGCCGTGCTGCCGAGGCCCCATGACGTTCGGTGCAGCGCTTGCCATAAGCCTGCATGCATTATTATCGAGGAAATCCGGTTTCGTTTTCTGGGGCGTCTGATGTCGGATACAACTAAAGATTTAAAGCTCTTTTAAGCAAAGCAAGAAACTTCCATGCCAGCCGTATTATATTGAAACCGAACATGCAAGACGTTTGCAAGACTATAGATATATACTTATTATACTATCTGTCGAAAAGCTGGGGTTAGGGTTTTAGCAGTCAGTAGCACGATATGGACTGTGAGCCTGAATCTTTGCCATGAACGAACGGTAACATTGGTAACGCAATTAAATAAAAAAAATACTCTCACGAGAGCGGGGTAATCGGCAGAGCAGGGTCGATATCTATTATAATTAGATACTGAGAAAGGTTGAATTAGCTGATGAAGCGTATATCTGTATACATCTCGCCCTATCCAAGGTCACCTCCTTGAAAACATAGCAAAGAAAAAACAAAACCTGTAAAAAAAATCAGCCGATTAACTACCTCCTGCTGGGCAGTGGCATCCCCCCAATTCACACCGACGTTTCTTTATTACCAAACGTCCAAGTTATCCCACTAACTTCTTGGTCGGCCTCGGTTAGAGTAGCCATCTAGAGGGATGTATACGGCAAATATAATTTAACCCTCAGTTCTTAGATCCAAAATCATCTGGATTCAGTAGACATGACCTTCCCACTACCCATCCTACACAAGTTACTATAAGGTCGAGGCTGTGGTTTGCTGGCCGGAAGACTGCAGTTGATCAGGTGAATCCTGCCGTCTCCCAGACCTGACTTTTCTTGACTTCATGCCGTAGCAAATATGCAATAAATCTCTCTATTCTTCAGTTTTTTTGGAAAACTAGGTAGGTAACAGAGGCGTGGCGTCAGAAAAATTACAAGAGAAGTCTGAGCGGATTAATTTACCTACTCATATTTAAGTGAAAAGGTAAACAAACCTGCCTTTCCTTGGGCAACCCGGTGGGAACCGGCTTATATGGACGCCACGCTACTGGTAGGTAATGATTATAAAACATTGCTCACTCCGGAAAAACCCAGAGTTTCACATCTTCTCATTGGTTTGACGAAGAAAAGTGACCCTGAGCTTGCCTCACACGTAGTTCGATTTTCATTCATCTGGACCGCTTGCCACCATATTTAATCACCTTATTGATCGTTTTACAACAGAGTACACAAAAATTACAAATGATGATAAAAACTGATACAAAAACAGTTACTTTTCGACACGTTACATATTTTTCTGAAGTTTTGAACTATACGTTTGGAAAAAACAGACTTTTTTTTATTTGGCTATACCACAGATTTAGCCAGTGTCATGTCGATTTTAATTTAAATAAAAATAAAAAACGGTAACGAACGCGCCAAAAGCAAAATTTTATAGTTGCTAATCCTGGAAAAAAAGCAGACTTCAAAAAGAGGTTTTTGATGAGGGGTCGCTGGAGCGAATTTTTAGTCCGTGGGTACGTAATTTAAGTAAAGTCATTAAGGCATCCCAGTCACCGTTACTCAAACATTATACAGCGATGCGCACGCGACATTGGCAACGTCGCAAGTAGAGCATGTTTTATCACACAATATTAATTAATAGCTTAGTTTCATCATCTTGCTTCACGACCTAGCGATCTAAGCTGGGATTACAATATGAAATTCTTGACTGTTAAGTAACTGATAATTTATGAAATACTACAGTTTTGGCAAGACTTCTTTCACATGGCGGAGATTTCTGCGTACGCTTTGAGAGTGCATACGTCTTGGAAGCCTTGCATTTTTTCGTTATAATAAACCTAAGTAATAAACCTACCCACCGGCTCACATTTTATTAACCGACTTCAAAAAAAGGAGACGACGATGTGGAAAAATATTTTTTGTTCATGAGTAGGTATATCCAAATTGGTCCCATAAAATTTTGGTGAAGATCTGATGCCGGGATCCATGAGAAATCGAAGGAATTCCTCGAATATTATGATCACATCTATGGCGATTTCGGTATTTACTACAGAAGTACATTTACATTTGAAAATCACCATTCGGCGAAGAGAACCCGATGATGAAGACACAAGCCATCAGTTACCACTGAGGGTGGTGCTGATGTTATTATTCACTACCAGTGTTATTTAATTCGCGGATCGCAAGTCGATTTAGAAAATTATTTTTTCGGTTAAATCTCCAAGTTGATCCCATAAAATTTTGGTGAAGATCGGATGATGAGATCGATGAGGATCGAAGGAATTTTCAAATCTTATGGGCACATCTATGGCGATTTTGGTGTTTATTAAAGTAGAACAAGTATTTACACTGGAAAATCATCATTTGGTGAAGAAAAACTGATGATGAAGACACAAGCCACCAGTCACTAATTAGGGCTCAACCAATGTTATTTAATTCACTAATCGCAATATAATTATTTATCATATTTTGCTTAGAGGCAGAAATTGGTTAAGATCAGGGTAGCAAAGTGGAGAACCAGAGAACTCCTCAACGGTTAACGGCCCTGATTCGAAATAGCAACGTTCAGCTAAAGGTCGTGAGCAATTGACATTAGAATGCAATATGGCTGTAAGTGCCGTATAAAAGTCGTAGAAGTCATAAAAGTCGTGTATTATGTGTGGCTTCCATCGTCAGAAGGCAGATTTCGTAGTCTTGTTATTTCCGTTAACGATCTCTCCTCATGTGGTCGATTTAATAATTTGTTGGCGTCCAAATCTAACAACGCTATGCCTTCCAAAGTTTTGACACGGCTTAGTGCAACATATATTTGCCCTTTAGCGAAATTCTTTTTATCAGGGTCTATCACAGCTTTCTCGAGGGTGGTAAAGGTAACATCGAGGCTCCACATCTCCGTATCCCCTTGTCACTTGAAACGTAGTACATGATGGAGGGTTGGGTATGCAACCGTCACTATCTTTTAACCTCAGACCAACACTTTCATAGTCAAATTTTTACGTACGTGTTTTTACGTACACAGCTTCCGGGAGCTCCTCGTCCTCCAGCTGATCTCGTCTTAGGGCCGGCCATTTTTTTTTATATGCTCATAGCTCCATTCACTAGTCCATCAGACACGGAAATATTCCGTCTCAACATCACTCGAGATTCTACGCCAATTTGAGTTGCGAGATAATTCTTTAAATATTATGGGTCAGTTGAGACTGTTAGTCGTATTCTTTTTAACCAGCAAGCTACTGGACTTAACCATGGACCACTGGATTTTATTTACAATAGTCTTATCTACAATTGGTCTTATTTATTTACAATAGGGCCTCCTCAATCTTCCCATTTTGAGCTCTAAAAATACTTTACATCACTAAAAAGCAAAAAAAAAAATTAAAATAAAAAAAGAACCGACTTCAAAATAAACTAAAAAGCCAAAAATAATCTTTTATGTACAGTACGGATCACATGTGAATCACCTTTTGAAGACGGTGCCAAACCTGAAGTAAAGTCCTTTATCCAACAAAAATACGACTTACTATAACTAAATTTAGGTAATAACTAAAGGCTCGCCGCCGCGGTTCTTGCGTCATTTGTGTTAATAGTAATAAATGAATGGTTTGGCACCGAATTCAAAAGGTGATTCAAATGTGATCCGTATTGTACATAAAAGATTATTTTTGGCTTATTAGTTTATTTTGAAGTCGGTTCTTTTTTTTTTTTTTCTAGAACAAAACAACGGCCTGTTGATGCTTGAAGGCAAGGCAAAAACCAACAAACACATTTTCGCAAGTACTCGTATACTCGTACCTAATAAAGACTAGCTACTGAGCATCTTGCACTAATATGATCATCCTCTAAAGTGTGTCAGTACTGACCCTGGGAACATGTAACGTAGGCACAAGGAAATCGACGACTTGGAAGAAGCAATAGAGAAGGTTCGTTAGGATATCAATACATCATAAAAGTTCGAAGAGGAGGGGGAGGATAAATAATTAAGTCTGGCAAATATTTTATTTCCGGAAGGATGATCAATTGTCCCAAGGCGGTGTCATGTAGGGTTAATTGTCCACAAGAACCTTGTCAACAACGTCGTCTGTGTGAAGAGTGTGTCGGCGAGGGTGGTGTACCTTATACTCAGAATTACCAAACGGTATTCGCTGAAGGTGATACAGTTTTACGCACCAAATTCTGCACACCCTAATACGGAAGTGTGGAGACCAGGTATGAGGATGTTTCTAAAGCCATACTGGGACTTTCGGAACCCACTACACGGTGTTGATTTGGGATTTTAACGCAAAGCTGGGCAAATGAAACAGTGATTCCTTCCAACATCCCAAACAAGCCGGACTCCGAGAAGGTTTTAGCACCATAGACTAAATAAATTCGATCGATCGAGACATAGGCTGGGCTTCAATCCCTCCAGCGGTGCCGTACCGACTACCGATACATTAGGTACTAAAGTGATTGCCCGAAAACGCCACTATGTCAGTCCAAATCCAAGGCCAGAGCTTGGAGCCTATCCAACTGCTGCTTGCTCTGCTCCTTCTAGTATAAAAGAAAAACCGAAAAAATCTTGGGACAGCTTGTACGAATGAAGTCGCATGCTCTGTATATTGTACTTAAATATATGTAGAGGTATGGTCACTTTGTCAGCCTCAAAAGTTTAGCACTTTTGAACTACGTCGCGTACTACGAGTAAAGCATTCATTTCATTATTCTTTCATGGTAACTTGAGGCTTAGGCCTAGCCTGCTGTACGTATAACGCAGGGCATATTGGTAATTTACATATGTCTCTGTATAAAACGTTTCAGATGTCCCCTTCCCTAAGCATGCGCCTTAGTTTTCCCTCCTACTGAAAATTTATTGATAGGTAATGAAATGAAAAGATTATATCGCGTACTTATCCGTTTAAATGGTTTTATTTAATAATAATAATCGTGGTAACCGCAGAGAATATTACAAATTAAACTTTTTCCTAATTAACTGCCAATAAAATGTCAAGTAAAAGAGTGGGTGTTCGTACCTATGTATGTATCAGAACGCTCTGCAACAAAGTAATACTGAATACATATTTGATATAATGGGTTTACTCTCGTTGGAATTTGCCCTTCGGCAGATGAGGTATACTTAACTTTAACCTCAATACTTTCGTGTTACATCCACTCAGCATACATATTATTATGTACGACATAAATTACTAAATTACAGAAATGAAAACATTTCTTCTTATGATGCCACCCTTTTTATTTATAAAATATATGCAACAATTGACGAAACTGACTCGTAAACAAAGTCGCAAAATAAATAATAAAAATAATAAGTAAAATAATAAATAAAAAAAGAACCGACTTTAAAATAAACTAAAAAGCCATAAATAATCTTGTACGGATCACATTTGAATCACCTTTTGAAGTCGGTGCCTAACCATTCATTTATTACTATTAAGAACCGCAGCGGCGAGCCTTTACTTATTATAAATAAATAAATAAATTATCTAACTACATATATATTTAGTCATAGTAATTCGTATTTTTCTTGAATAAAGAACTTTATTTACTAAAGGTTTGGCACCGACTTCAAAAGGTGATTCAAATGTGATCCGTACCGTACATAAAATATTATTTATGGCTTTTTAGTTTATTTTGAAGTCGGTTCTTTTTTTATTTATAAATTTTTATTTTTTGCTTTTTAGTGATAGATTTTAGTAGTGATATAAAGTATTTTTTAGAGCCCAGAATGGGAAGATTGAGGAGGCACTTTGCACGCATCTCGAGTCTTTGGAAGTAAGAAATGTAAAAGTTGGTTAGTTCATTGTACCTTCCATCATCAGCTCAGCATGAAATGATGACAACTAGAGGAAAATAACTGATAACTTTAGAAAAATATATACAAAACATCGTTAGTGCTTATAATATTTGAGGGTTTCTCTCGATTTCCCTGGTATTCCATCATCTAATCCTGACTTGGTGATAAAGAGACTACTTCAGGGACACACTAAAAATAATATGACTAACAGTCTTATCGCATCTAGCTATACTAGATGTTTTTTTAAGAATTATCCTCTAACTCGTAACTATAAAGGAGTTGTACCTTCCGTCGTCAGCTCAGCATGATGAGATGATGACTACCATATGCAAATACTTAAATAGCTTAAGAAAATATATGAAAAACGTTATAAGTGCCTATAAAATTTGAGGATTCCCCTCGATTTCCCTGAGATCCCATCATCAGATCCCAACTTGGTGGCAATGGGACCACCTCGGGAGTATATACTTTCAAATAATTTTTTTTTTAAAAATCGGTCCACAATTGGCGGAGTAATCGGTGAACATACATAAAAAAAAACAAACTATCGAACATATAAGCTCCTCCTTTTTTGGAAGTCGGTTAAAAACAGTAGAATTGGGAACATTAAGTTTCTCAGAGGTGTGCATTTTATAGTTTTTCTCGATGGTAAACGTTAAACGTGAATTCATAGTGTGTAACTGTAAACAACACATCGTTTTTGCTACCTACATAGAGCAAACAAAACAATTGGTTACTGACAGATTATATACCTTTCGACGTTTAGTTTTGTAACATCATATCTATTCAGAATAATTAGATAACGTTTTAAATTGTTAACTTACAGAACTTTGGCTTACGACCAGCGAAAGACGCCAATAGTTTGACTTCATCAAAGTCTTATGTCGAACTAGAAGGTCCCACAACTTTGTCCGCGGAGGAAAAAAAGTCATACCTCTTTTTTTTACTTCAGCTTAATCGGGTAAAAAGTATCCTATAATCGTATGTGGATACCAAGCTACCTGTGCACCAAAAATGGCTGAAATCTGTTCAGCCGGTTTGGCGTGATGAAGCCGCAAGGACACATACAAACATACAAAAATCCCTCGTTAAGTGTGGTCTTGAAGACAGATAACTATATATATTTACACTTAGGTTAAGACTTGAAATGTATATTTACGTTGTTGTCCTATGGAGCGGCATATTCGCAATAGCGAAAAGCCTATAATAATAAGAAGAAAAAAAAATAGTCTGTTAATACAAATTTTTTGAAGTTTTATTCAATGACATTTCATTTTTACAACTTAATAATAGTACCGATAGATTTTCTTTTCGTCCATTTGGACGGGCGACATGAATCGGTGTGGATCAACTCATTATTATTTTTTTTTATATAAAACCGTAGCTCGTCTTTAAAACCTTGACGCTGGCAAAATTGTCCTAATGGACAGAAGCCATTAAACATAAAAACAAAACAGATACTTAATATAGATTATCTTTTTGCTGCTGACTATACCTCGCCTTCGTCTCCGCTTGCGCCAGTGTAGTTCAAATTTCAAATGAACGAGAAGACGTGAGGTGGCGTAAAGAACAGCCGGCAGTCGTAGGTACTACGCACGGCGAATGCCAATTGATCGTTCTTTCACAATATTTTCCATTAGATATAATCGTTTCCTTTTTTGGTTGTTGGATTTGTTTTACGCATTAGATAAGAGAAAAGGAGAAATTGTAGGAACGGTTTCATCACGTTTGAAGCTGGAAGTGATGTAGATATTTGATAAGGCGCCTTATCACGCTCATCTTTATTGCCGAGATATATTTGTCTATGTATGATACAAACTATTTGATGGGTCTGCATCTTGCAGATAGGTATAATATATTTGAGGATTGACTGCTGCCGGTCGCCATTAAATAATGAATGATAACAGACGGGCACGAGAAAGTTCGGATCGCAGCCATACGTCGCACTGTATCGGGTATCCGCTGCATTTATTACCTCATAAATATTTGTTGCATTACTGGCTTGTTTATTGCAAGCTCTTTATCTAAGTTTACGACCATGTTAATGGTTTTACTTACTTTGACTCATGGAACTAAATCGTTTTAAGAATGTCCTATACTGAAAATTTGGCATATTGGTATGGTAATATAATAAATCTAGAATGTGGTATTTTGCAAAATCTGGTATTTCAGGAGGTTCCCCTTGTTTTTTGTCATAATTCTGTATCGCATAATCACAATACGAATAATGATCTATAAGCATAATTTCATTACGCCGAATCCTGTTTTCGCCAAATATTATATTTACGCATAACTTTTTAATGCCGAAAACCTACTTTTCTGGCAGCAGCCATCTTCTGTTCGGGATTGCAGTTCTAACCTAACCTAACCTACTTTACTGGCAGCAGTTTTTTTATTGTTAGATTTTGCAGCTAACTAAAATTCGGCGATACTAAATTATGCGTATTTTAGATTCGGAGAAATAATGATTCGGCAAGATCAAATTATGCGAAACCTGTTCGGCGAAATCAGTGTCGGACATTAAAAATGTAGCACCCATTTCGGGAATGAGGTATATTAGCACTTAAATGGTTCTCGAACGGATAGCAGGAACCGGAAGACACCCGTGGGCCAGGCCCCCGCAAGATGTACTTACCTACAGTCGCGGAATGAAATGGTTGGTCACTTTTGAACCTTAATACGTTTTTATCATAACTACCGCAATCGTTTCTGTAGCCCCTGATACTGATACCAATATCGGTGTTAAAGTTACGATAAGTACGGAAGTAGGTACAGCACCGGATTCTACCTCGATTAAATAAGAACCGAGGCATAAAACCGCATTGTATGGGAGAGGTCAAAGATGCAATGTACAATTTTCTTATAAACATAGCATAAATAAAAAAAATCATTTTGTTTCCGCGATTATTACTCATTTAAATAAAACAATTTTAACGTTTCTTTGCAGCGTTTATTTTCTCCTCAGTATGCCTCATCTTGTGAAATGCTGCTGGTAAATTATTAAAATAAAATAATTAAGCCCTTCTGGCACATGTGTAAGTGTCTTTACAGATTATGGTGGGTGTACCTTTATTTGTTTTCTCAAAGTGGGTGCTTTGCACAAATTGTAACTTTGGCAGGGAAAAATATATCTTTTCTCAGTCAACCCGTAAACACGGAAAACTGAAAAGCTTTCGAAACGTCGGGAACTCAAATGAGATAAAACGCGATATAATTCTTTAAACTTGTTTTATTTAAATAGATACATATATTTGCGATATTTTCGTCATTAAACCATTTAGTAAGTAGGTACGGCCTACTTATAGAATCAAGAGTATTGGAAATAGGGATTGCAATCCGGTCCAATTCTCAATCAATTAAGCCCAATCCGGTCGGATCCATGAAGTTTTGCTATTGCGTCTATCCAACATTATGCTTTTTGTCCAGTTTATTGGCCGTAAAGTAGACATGCGGAGCTGTTTTTACAAAATAACTAATTAAGCAATGGTTTAGCGCTAAAAATCACCCTTATTAAGTCAAAAATCAGCCTCACCAGCCCCTTATTTCAAAGTAATATGAAAATTTAAGCATCTGCTTTAATAATATTTAGCGTTAACTTGGTGACATTATTAACCTATTTACAGCCACACATGAACACACGGTAACCTTGTCCTACTTTATAAAAAATAAAAATAACACTTTAATTAAAAAACTTTTTATAGTTTTTATGGCCAAATCCAAGAATTTACCACTAATTTGGTGTATTGGATCATGCTCCATGATCATTCTTTTAAATTTGACCCCACTTTTCTTCTCTACTATGTTATATTTAATCAACTTTATTAATACTATAATATAATATATATCAACAATGATATAATACTATAACTTCCTTAATACCCGTAATAATAAACATAAAGAAAGTTAATCAGTAGGTAATCGCATATCACATCACATTGCACCTTAAATAATAGGTATACATATTATAATTATAATAACGTTAATTGAAAAAAATATTTTTTAGTAACCATTAAACAAATTTACGTCTCAAAAAACAATTAAGAAGGGCATCTTTATTTAAAGCTTAACTAGATCTAGATCATATATACTCATGTAATTTTTTTCCTAACTCAAATTTTCACTAAATTAAAATCAGTTTTCTTGGGTTGGGTAGTCCGTATGTATGTCCGTTGTACCGTCTCTTCAGTCTCTTTGGGTCTACCGGAAAAGTACCGGATTCGGCCGGATTATCGAATCCGCTGGACCGGATTGCAATCCCTAATTGGAAACTATAGCTGAATCGCCCCAAGCGTTTAGCTTTCGCGTCGAAGTATTGCACAGCATAAAGGAACAAAGGGCCCGCCTACAGAAATAGGGCTCACAGTAATAATAAATTCGTCAAGATAATGGTATAGTCGAGGAATGAAAAGGTTCGTCAGTTTTCGACTCCATGTGATAGTGTTAAAGTTGAAAAGTGAGAAAACCTTTTCATCATAACGCGACTTTACTATTTGGGTGAGGATCAAATTTTTTGCAAGTAGTTAAGGCATTTCACTTGCCTAATTTTAATTGATGCCAATGTGACACGAAAGTTAGCATATAAATGGTTTGAATAATGTTCATGTCACAACGGAATGAATTAAAATTAGGCAAACGAAATAACTTAACTACTTGCCAAAAATGAGGTCCTCACCCAGTTAGTATTGTACATAGAGCTGGAGATTAATCTAAGGTAAAGACCCGATGCTTGACATCTTAATTTCAATAATTGACGCCCTGTTTGTCGTCTCCATGGCTACGAATTAAGGTTGAAAATTATTTTTATATTTTATGAAACAAGAATTATTGTTTTAATATGTTTAAATTAACACCACATCTCCTTCTATTGTGATATAGACACAAAGATCAATGTGCTGCACCAATAATCAGACCTTTGAATTACCGGTCCAACGTTTCAACCATTCGACTAGAGCAATTGAATTTCCCCTTCTTCTTCTTTTTATACCACAATAAGGTTGAAGATGCCAACTGATAAGACAGTGCCGAGTACTGGCACATTTGTTGTATATTTGTTAACATGGTCTACGATTTCAACAAGAATTACCAATTCCATCGATTGACACGAGTGTCGTTGCGTGTCACATCGTTGATATGTTGCTAGAATTACCGAAGGGCTCAGGTTCTCACCGACAATGACACAACAGCACTTAAATCGCTGCGCAATAGCGCATCGCTCCCACTCAATCCCATCAATAGATTTAGCAATACACCCATACTCATAACTGAGCTAAATGTAATAGGGAATATAAATTAATTTTTATTTTTGCTTTATTAAACGGTCATTCATGTAACAAACAGTAGAGAAAAATATTTTTTCGAATAGCTATAAAAATAACCAAGATATTACATTGCCATCAAACATTACATTTTATCTCTTTCTAGCAAATAAGAATTTAATATAAAGATGTCATTGCCGTACTATGGCGTAAAAGTACATATTGGACCTCTGTCAAATCGCTGTCTAATTAGTAGTTTAAAATGCGTATTTCTAGGCCTATTTTAATTTAAATTTCACTTTTTGAAATCGTTTTTACGGTATTTGGTTAATTTGAAAAAAATCATGCATGCACCTAGTATAGTCAGCTGCAAAGAAATGGAAGAAACTATTAATAGTCGTACCACTAGTTTTATTTGTGTTTTCTCATTTTGGAGGATGTTATATTCGATGAAACGTTCACCGAATACTTTATTTCGTCGACATATCGTTTTAACAAAAGCATTTTTCTCTGAAACCGTTAATAATGTGTGATTGTTATAAAACAAACCAAGCGTAGCTAGGTTAGGTTAGGTTAGGCTTCAACAAGATGATATTTTTAAAAATCATAAAAATTGTATGTTTCAGAGGGGAAAATTGTCGATGAAATGAAAATTTTATGAAATAAAGCATACTATAGTGACGAAAATGTAACTACCCTAACTTAGCAAAAGCATAGTCGGTCGAAAGCTTCGCATAAGGGTACGTAAATTTCGATGAGTACGACCTAGGCCTTTAAGGGGGGCTAACGAAAGATGTAACTTTGGCGTCGTGAAACATGTACAGTCAACGCTGGAAAAAAGCAATTCCCCCTTTTGTTTTTGATTCCTGTAAATATTTCAGTAGCCCTATGCTGCATCATCACGCAGGGGTGCTCAGAACACCACAATGTTACCTAAAGAATTTCTACATATTTTAGATGTACAGTCAGCTTCAGAAAGATATTCACGAATAGTCCGTTCAAAAATATTTTCTTTCAACTCTATCGACGGGTATCGTGTATAACTTTAGCAGTTTACTTTACGTCTGTCTATCAGTACTCGACTTTGGTGACTCTACCAAAGTCTCTAAGATAACGGCAGAAGTCCTGCTGCTATATAAATAAACTAGCGGCCGCCCGCGACTTCGTCCGCCTTAGGTAAGGTTAGGTAAGGTATTTTTCCGGGATAAAAAGTAGCTTATGTCTTTCCTCAAAACTCGATATTTTACTAATTTAAATGTAAAGCATATTACCAAGATTTCAAGTACCTAGCGTAAAAAATATTTACCGTCAATACAAATTTTCAACCCCTTTTTCGTCCCTAAAAGGGATGCAATTTGACATACATTATAGCCTATATCCTATTCTGATATATAAGATACATAACTGGAAAGTTTCATAAGAATTCGTCCAGTAGTTTTTGAGATTAAGTGGAACGTACATACATACTTTCACGTTTATAATATAGTAAGGAAAAGGAAGTAAGGATGAAAATTTAAGAGATTTATGTTCGCTCATCATTTCAGAACGGCTGCACTTATTCTATTTATTTATAATTTCCGTATTTACAAGAAGTGAGTGACTTAGTGAGACAAAAGATTTAAAGGGAAATCTTCAAAAAAATGTTTCAATTCAAGCTCCATACAGTAAAGGGAGATTTAGGTGTCATCTTCTTCCTTAGTATTAACACCCGTGCGAAGCCGGGGCGGGCAGGTAGCTTTAAATAACATTAGCGGTTAGTCATGTCGTAAAAGCCGAGTACTGCGAACCAGTGTCAGTGCGAGAAGGGACTTGCGAGACATAAGAGTCGCGGTTCACTCGTGCTCATGGCTTACGTCTACGGAATGGACTGAAACATGTCGAGATGTACTTGGCTTTTACTTTACTTCATGTTATGTACATAAGTGTACTTATGGTCATCACACAGCGACCGCACATGGTTTTGAGAAAAAACTAGTGTCTGTTTGGATTGCGGCACGCACCTTATAAGATTCGCTGGGAAAATAGTATCAGGGCTGTTCTTGTTTTCGATGAACTTATATCAACCTGCGTTATACGATTCCTGTCGCGTGGCATATGGTGGCAACTAAGCCACCGTTGGTGTAAAGCGTCATATTATATAGGTTAGATGATTAATTAACTTATAAGGAGGCATATCAAACATATATTGTAAGTAGTTAGTAAAAAAGTTTTTTTACCTTTTGTAATAATTTTATTTTTATTAGTTTTGATATGTTTTCTGGGAGAACAACGCATAGAGTTTATATTACTTAAAAAGATATATTTAGGATAGGCAAAGTAGGTACTAATATTGTAATAGTCTAAGTATAAGCTTTATTTAGAAAAAAATACTAACTCTCCCCTTGGGAAATGGCGATGCCGGTAGACTCAGACTTGTAAATGTGCCTTACATAAACACATAACCCTCCTTTGCGTCGCGCAGTCGGGTAAAATAAAGATCGTTATTTCGTTATAAACGGGTCTTTCTTCTTTTTTTCGGCAATGTCTTCATGCAAAAATATGTAACGGAGTTGTAGATGACGCCTCTATCACACGAATTTTAAGACAACTGTAAAAAAATAATTTGAAGCAATTTACCATAAAATATTATAATAGCAATTTAACTTGACAACTATGTAACTTGTATCGTAATTAAGATAATTAAAGCGGGGGGACAGATTCAATGTCGGTAAGAAGGATGAAGACCCAAACGTAAACAGTTTTATTTGCCAAGGTTTGGTAGGTTATTATAAAAGGTCCAAGTATCCAAGGTTTGCTCAAAATTATTCGTTGCTCTTATATATACTGGCATTCTCTGCCGAAGCATAACACAAAACAAAATGATCAAATGTCTTTGTTCTATTTGACAGAACCTTCAAAATTCAACTCTTTGCCCATTCTCCTTTGATGGGTATATAAGCGAGACATTAGTGACGTATTAACTCTCGTTTAGGGCAGCGACCGTTACCCGTATAATCCATACTTAATATTATAAATGTGAAAGTGTGTCTGTCTGTCTGTCTGTTACCTCTTCACGCTTAAACCGCTAAACCGATTTGGATGAAATTTGGTATGGAGATAGTTAGAGTCCCGGGGAAGGATATAGGCTACTTTTTATCCCGGAAAAATACCCTTATCCGCGATAAACGAATTTAAGGCGGACGAAGTCGCGGGCAGAAGCTAGTACCTTTATAAAGACGTATAAAAAAAAGACAGTTATTGTTATTTAGGTAATATAAGATACTGAGTACAATAACTCAATCAAATATAAAAATGCGTTAATATATAAGCGAGATGCCCGAATGAAATACGATTTATATTGTATGGAGAGAATATTACCGGTATTCAGTCCCTGCTTTAGGAATCTCTAGCGTAAATAATATTTAACTAAATACGTCGAATTACTTATTTATCTTAACAAAATGTATGAAAAGTGTGCCACGAAATTGAATTGTGTATTTTATATATGTGTTACCCTTCTACCAGGGGCGTATTGACCGTAGGGTCAAGGGGGGCATGGCCCGGGGCGGCCTAGCAACCCTCGGTGCGCGAGTCCAACTCGCACTTGGCCGGTTCTTTTCCTTAACTTCTGGGGCGGCGAAACTTACTGGCCAAGGGCGACAAATTTCAAAATACGCCCGTGCCTTCTACGATCAGTTCTAGAGTTTCATCGACATCATCATATCAGCTCAAGGATGTCCACAGCTGGAAGGCCTCTAGTAAGGATATGCATAGCGACCGGTCGTGCACCACCCTCATGCAATGGTTCCTCGCGATCTCCACAAGATCATAGGTCCACCTTGTTGGGGGCCTTTCCACGCTGCGTCGTCCTGTTCTATAGTTTATTCAAGTTTTAATGAATTACTCATTGGTACTATTGCGTTTGCGCCGCAAGTAATTTAATACATCCGGCGCTATCTCCTAGTTTAGTATGCACGCCTTGCAGATGCATTCCATTTCGTACGCACGGGGCATACACGCAATTATAATAGTAATATGTAGTTATATAACATATCAATAGAGACCCGTGCACAAAAGGACTCAACACTCAAAAATCTGCATTCGAAATTCAATCGTAAATTAATAGGAATATGGCTGGAACGAAAAAAACCTTTGTTTTAAAATGAATCTTTACAATATTGTGCATGGGTGTTGAATTATAATTTTGTGCCGTGCTAAGGCCCTGGCCTTAAATTAGTTCCGTCTTTCCCAGGAACCAGACGCGCATTTAATTTAATTTAATTTTCGTATCACAAAGATTGCCTTCCCATAAACTAAACAAATTTCTGTAACCGCGACAGCCAGGACTGTATGCCGAGTCGGCCCTGTCATTTCCATCAAGTTTCTGGTATAATCATAGATTCAATTTAGGAACCAAATGAGGCAAGTCGGAGAGAATGGCGTTCTGTTTCTTCAAGAGTAGCAAAAACACTGAACAAACGCTTTAAAATGGGGAAACCGGCGGAAATTGGGTTTTTCGTACACGTCACGACTAGATCCAAAATACCGGATAATATATACTTAAAGCATGAACACAACTCGATCCTTAATTTTTTTTTATAAAGATATCATGTGCTCCATTTAAACGGATGTTTTATGGCGTGATAAATAAATAATAAAACATCCGTCACTTACTGACATAGAAAAACTTAAGTGCGATAGGGACGGGTGCTTTTATCAATTATCGATTTAGATTCAAAGGCCGTAAGCGCCACACAAATCAATGGAGGATACGCCCATTGAATCTAACGGTATCGTTATTTATCGTGTGATAAACGTATGATGGCCGCGTTTATTACGCGATCATCCAACAGCCTTTAGTCCCATCTTGTAGCCAGATTCGGTAGCTAGCTTCCAAATGGGACACTTATTCTCGATTCAAAGCTGGTTCCGAAACGGAAATCATTTAGTCCCATTCCAAAAAAAAAAACTTGAATTTATTTTTCATACTGCTTATAACTTGGTGCATTATAATATAAGATACCTTGACGTTCAAATGCTTGACATTTATAATATTAATGGAATGATGATAGTTCCTATTTGGTAGCTAGCAACAGGATGGGACAGTACAATTCCCATTTGGTAGCTAGCTACCAAATGTGGCTTCGAGATGGAAACTAGTTTCCATTTGGTAGCTAGCTACAAGACGGGAAAGCACAATTCCCATTTCGTAGCTTAGTTACCAAATGTAGCTTCGAGATGGAAAACTAGTTCCCATTTGGTAGCTAGCTACAAGATGGAAAAGCACAATTCCCAATTCGTAGCTTAGCTACCAAATGTGGCTTCGAGATGGAAAACTAGTTCCCATTTGGTAGCTAGCTACAAGATGGGAAAGCACAATTCCCATTTCGTAGCTAGCTACCAAATGCGGCTTCGAGATGGAAAACAAGTTCCCATTTGGTAGCTAACTACAAGATGGGAAAGCACAATTCCCATTTCATAGCTTAGCTGCCAAATGTGGCTTCGAAATGGGAAACTAGTTCCCATTTGGTAGCTAGCTACAAGGTGGGAAAGCACAATTCCCATTTCGTAGCTTAGCTGCCAAATGTGGCTTCGAGGTGGGAAATTCGTTCCCATTTGGTAGCTAGCTACAAGATGGGAAAGAACAATTCCAATTTCGAAGCTAGCTACCAAATATACTTAGCTACGAGATGGGACTAAAGGTCCAACAGTCTCACCTAAGAGTCTTACGTAGTCATAGTCATAGTCATTTACACTCATATAATTGTCAAAAAGGGACGATTGCTATGTCACTTATCTATAGCGATATAAAATGAACCCATGATAGGCAAGAAGTTACATAAATATTGTAACAACTCGGTCTATCGGTGCTCACTCGGCCCATCGCCACGGGAAACTTCGAATTCGTCGCAGTGCGATAACGTTACTTGTTTTATTTTCGTGACTCGTTAGCCGCTTGGTCACTTGGCGGCGTAAAATCGCGTGTCTTTCTTACGTCATTCCGATCCGACTGCATCAATGCAGTAGCAGTACAGCTCCAGTTGCCATAACATTTACGTTTATGTAAGTTTAGTAGGTATTTAACTCTTTTAAAAGTCTTAAAACTAATTGATATCGCGCATTGGTTACGAAAACGAAAATGACCGAAATTCTTAAGTTACCCGTAAGTAGCTGTTATAAATGCGAAAGTGTTTGTTTTTTCTCTTTATTTCAGAGCTTTTCGTTGAGTGACCATTTATTTATTTATTTAATATTTATCTGACAAAAGAAAACTTATCGCACAAAAAGCGGACTCAGTGCCATAAGGTATTCTTTACCAATCAAAATAAGGGCAACGCAGAAAAATTGTAGTCGGTGCTTGGACTTACGTGACTACAAAACAGACCAGGGGCCCGTTGACAGAAGCTTGTAACTTGTATTACAAGCGGAAGTCTCTTTCCAACAATATGTATTAAAAAGACACTTCCACTTGTAATACAAGTTACAGGCTATTGTGAAAACGGCTGTATGTCTCTCAATGGGGAATGGATGAAAATTTTAAAAATTTTTTAATAGGTAGGAATAAGACTCCTTATTGTCAGAAAAAAATTACAGATTTTTCAGTGGCTTAGAAAAAAATAAAAAGATGAAAAGGTGTTGGTGGGCTTATATACGGTACGGCAAAGGCAGCATTTATATTTGCATTGAAATGGCTGTAAATACTGTTATTCTTGCCGTACCGTATAAGGCGGGCATATAGGCCTGACTGTAGCGTCGTAGCTCCTAAACGGGTAAACAAATTTTCATTTAGTTATCTTTTCTGAAAAAAAACTTGCTCGAAAAGTTCTGACAAGTCCCGTTCTTACCTTTATTCTAGGTGTCTCAGGGTAGTTTTCATCGTTTCGACCACAGAGTACTTAATCACTACGTTTTAAGAGTCGGCACTTTCAAAGAAGCCTCGAATCGAATTATGAACGTACTTTGTGCTAACTCAACTAATACTTGCCAATACTACCAACACAAAAAATGCAACGCTAGGGCTTGACACTTCCAGTATCTACTGTTTATCGATGACGATAGATGTGCGTTGCATGCTGCTGTTCTATACCAGTAATAAGTTTGGAGTATTACAAGTAGGTATTAATAAAAATAATAACTATAAAAATAATTTATTAATCATTTTCACAACATTATCAACATCATGAATGTACAAGGAATGCAACTTATAACAAATTAAATATATTGTAGATACACATACATTACTTTGCGGCACTTCTCAGTTGAACTACCTTGGAAGCATTCGCAGGAATTTCCTGTTTTAATAATATCTGAATTTAGTATTTGGCACTGTCTTCTAATTAAAATTTTTGCCACGAGCCAATATAATTGTTTTGTCATAATATCTTGTTGATTTTTGCATTTCCGCCAGTTTACGTTAATATTTAACCGCACAAAGAGTGCAAAACATTGGCGAACAATTTCTTCATGTATAATATCTGAAATAAGAGGATTATCGATAACTGTTCGCACACCATTCGTGTTTTCGGTTACCGGTATTTTTCACAAGAGTAAGTTTAGTCACAGAATATTTGTATAATTCATAATTAAATCTCCTTCGAATGAATTAAATTACTAACTGTTTAAGACTCAAAGTCAAGAATGATTGAAAATTCGCATTAGATTACCGACCTGTCCGGTTCAAATGGAAATCTGGCCAAAAATACGTCAAAGTATACTAGAATATATACTTCATTTATAAAATAATCCATACTAATATTATAAATGCGAAAGTGTGTCTGTCTGTCTATCTGTCTGTCTGTTACCTCTTCACGCTTAAACCGCTGAACCGATTTGGATGTAATTTGGTATGGAGATAGTTTGAGTCCCGGGGAAGGACATAGGCTACTTTTTATCCCGGAAAAATACCCTTATCCCCGATAAACGAATTTAAGGCGAACGAAGTCGCGGGCAGAAGCTAGTATAAAATAAAACGAGGGGTTACGACTTTTTCTCCTCCGCAAACGAAGTTACAGGCATTTTCTAGGTCTTAAAACAACTAATGTAACGGGACTGATCGATAAAAGTAACTCCATCTATTCATATGTACTTTCGTCATGTATTTTTAGCTCCCAAAGTGTGTGTGTATTTATGTGTCTGTCAATGGCCCTAAAGCGGATGACCTATTTAGATTTCGTATTTTTGTGTGAAAGTTTTGTTGATAGAGTATTTTTCGCGCTGATTAAAAAAATAGCCATTTTAAGATCATCGTCCATCTTCTGTACCATTATAAAGTTGTAGAAATTAAATGTCTGTACATTGAAGATATTTTCAAAAAAATGATTGTTATGGACTATTTGGAGGTCATTAAAACGAAAAATATTTTTTTTGGATTTTATGTATGTTTGTATGTGTCGTTGTGGCTTCATCACGCAAAATCGGCTAAACGGATTTCAACTATTTTTGGTACACGGGTAGCTGGGTATCTCCAGATGGTTATAGGATACTTTTTACCCGACTACGCTGAAGAAAAAATGAAGGGTTATGACTTTTTCTCCTCCGCGAACGAAGTTGCGGGCGCCTTCTAGTTTATAATAAATAAATAAATAAAGCTCTATCATCAATATTTCTGCCCAAGGACATCCCCTGCTGAACAAAGGTCTCCCCATTCGTCTACAGTGAGCGCTCATGCGCCGCCCTTATCCAACGGTTTCCCGCGATCTTCACCAGATCATCGGTCCATCTTCTTGAGGTGCGTCAACATTTGTATCATTTGCCGGTCAGATCTTCGTCCCGTGGCATGATCGCGTGTCACGATCACACGCCACGGTGATCGGATACGAGCAAATGATACAAGTGTGGACGCACCTTCCCACGCTGTGTCGTCCTGTACGCGGCGCCACTCGAGAACCTATCAGCCCCAGCGGCTGTCAGTTCTACGTCTACGATAAATATGTCCCGCCCACTGCCACTTAACTCTATCAACTCTCTATGCTATGTCGATGAACTTGTTTGGTCCTTCTGCCGTATACTCTCTGGTTTACTGGGATGCAACGGAAATAGCTATAAAGTATGTAAATTCATGTTATTTACGTATTTCTAATTTATCGCGTCGCCTTTCTCGAGTATAAGGACGCGAGAGGTCGTTAACACCGTATCGGTTATAGCAAGGGTTGCGAGAGCAGGGATAGATTGATATGGCTAGTTTCTGGTTCAACGAGATCCGCAAACACTTTGCAAGGAAATTAAATTTACTTTATTGCTAGATTATGGACCATTCACATTGGGTAGGTGTTACAATTTTTGGAAGCATGTATAATCTGCCCAAAAACAAACAGGTATTTAACATTGAGGCTAATTAATACATCGAATAAATTAAATATGTGTAATATTTCAAGATTATAATTATAATTTAGATACATTTGATTATTCCACTACCTCATGTATGTGAGTCAACTTATTGGAACTCTCGTATTGCAAACATTTCTCGAAGTTTTTTGAAACATTTTCAGACTTGCTAACCTAACTATACGAATGGCCGTGTTTTGCTTACAGAAGCAATTCAAGTTAAAACGAGTATAGTATAGATTGCCGACTAGTAACGACATCTATTGATACAACTTTCCTATAGACGCGTATATTTCTTAGACACTGTCACTCTATTACGTTTAGGAAAATTCTTCTATAAGGCCCCCTTTTTGTAGGTGCAAAATAACTACACCCCCTCCCCCTCTGTCCCTTAGTTCCTTTGCGTAAATACAATAAAGAAATGCTGATTAGGTATGTATCTAGAGCTACTAAAGTTAAATTTCGTCATGTAGTCAGTATTTTTACTATAGTCACTCTCAGTAGAAATGTATAGCTATGTCATTTCTTCTGTCGTGCCTTTCTTCGAAGTTTGAAAACCACTGATAAAAGATTTAAACAAAAATTGCACAAAACCAATGGGTATGTACATTGTCAGCACTGGTACTGGTTTAGACAGTTGTCGACATGCACACAGGCGTCGAAATTAAATAGCCCTTAGCGTAAACGCCCGTTTTACAGTCCGTTTTTATGTACTTGATAACGTCTTGTAAATCGATGAACACCTGCTGGCTGCATCTACGAAAAAGTGTCACGAGCCGCTCGTTACATTGCGATTGCGACTGCGGTACACAGGGGTGGGTGGGTAGGTAGGTAGGTAGGTAGGTAGGTCGGTGGGTATAGGTAGGTAGGTAGGTGGGTATAGGTAGGTAGGTAGGTTCTCTTCCACGTTATCACGTAAAATTATCGTCCGTAAACCGACCTTACAGACAACCAATTTTTATTTAGTGATTTTTTTGGGAAATAATCGCTCCGAAAGTAGTATAAATTGTGTCCCCCCCCCCCCCCCCTCTATTTTCGAAACTTATATCCAAAAAATAAAAATACAAAGATGAAACTTAATAATTAAATACTTTCAACAAATATTATTTTCAACATGATCGGATTAACCGTTTTTGAGTAATTGCCGCAAAACGTATTTTCTTATCGCATTTCTTTCATCCGTAGTGTGCATTTTTTCGTATGAAGCCTGCGGAACCCTACACTGAACCTGAACCGTACCAAATTATTATTTTTTTAATAGGCGCTAATATGAACGACTTAAAGGGATATTTGCGTTACTTTGTAGCTAAGTAATAGCTCTCATTCTCCGCCGCACGGTACTTAAATTATAGAGTTGCCGTGAAGTTTAATTAACGGTACGGAATCTCTAAACATTTCCTATATACTTAGGGTAGAAATAGAAAGTACTTAGTGCTCAGTTACTTAATGATATCTGTCACGACACTTTCAAAGGACATATTCTGTCAGGTTAGGTGGTGCTTGCCAGCCGAGCCCCACCCTGCGCGGCTCCTAGACTAACGATGTTTTTAGGTTCCTGTGACCTCCGCAGCCTTAATGCCTTGCGCACCGCATCCCCACCCTACTCCAAGTACATTCTCGTTTATAGCTTTGAGCTCCGCCACTAAATCGGATTACTAGGAAAGTAAGCACGCCTAGCCGTCAGGCCTACCCAAAACAAAGACAGATTCTAAAAAAAGTTTCTGTGCCCAAAAGGGAAAAAGAACGCTGATAATGCGCCTCTGCCTGTCTGTCGTGGCGTCGCTTAGTTCCGTTTTCAGTTGAGGGGCCCTCAAACTCATAATACAATCCGGACTCTTCAGGTCCAATCTGACCAAGTTTTCTGCGATGTTCCCAAACATAGTTCTTGGAAACTAGTTGTGTTGCCGCGGTGGGGGTGGGTGAGCTACTGATGTAGTAAAAAGCTTTCTTTTTGACGTTGATAGGATATGAATTCATAAGTACGAGTATACTGTACGAGTATATTGCACATAATCACAAGAAAACGGAACTTAATCACTTTTGCATTTATTACCTAATCTCCGATGTTTCGTCAAAGTGGTCCCTTTGAGACAATGGTTCTGAACCTGAGTTTAAATCCAAAGTACGACGATAGAACCTATTTTATTCATACACCGGGATTGAAACACCATCAGTACAAATCGTCGGACCGCCTTTCTATTCCTCAGGTGAATCTATTTATAATTTCAATAACTAAATTACTTACTGATATTTATATTATACTTAAGTGCCTATTATTACACTCCACATACAATCCGCTTATCGCAAAACGTTCATTTCGTCATTTCTCGTGAAAAGCCGCAGGCAATATGTACAGCCCACAGATAAGGCAAACAAAACCGAAAGCATGGCGTTTGTTACACCACAGCTCGCAATACGGAACTGCAGTATAACGCTGCTAATTGCAGAGGTCCGGACGAAGACATAGTGCACGTGCATAGACATGCCACTTGAAGAAAGCAGGAGTCATATCTACAAAATTAAAAAAATAAACTCCCCGACACAAATGAACATAACAACAAAATGTGGAGTTCCTAGATTCAATTTTGGCTGAAATCCGGTCATTTGTTCCACTAAAAGCTAAATATCTTATAGACGAGTGCTCCGATTTTCATCAAACAAAGTAAGAACACTCGGGATAAAATTATCTATGACACAAAAAAAACCGTACTCAAATCGGTCCATCCGTATGGGCGCTACGATGCCACACACAGATACACAGAGTCACAGACACGTTAAACTTATAACACCCCTCTTTTTCGTCGGGGGTTAAAAATACATAATAGGCAAGTCATCATTACCGAATATGTGTACGAGGGAGTGAAGCTCGTGAGGAGATACTTATAACAACTTAGGTACAATCGAATCTATAGTGGTATAGGTATAATCTAAGTGTCCTATTGCCTTTTACTGAAGAAGCACACGAGCTGTATTAGACCTTCTATAGTTCTTATAACGCTCAGACTCGGTGTATAAAAATTAATAGTATAATTATAACACAGAGTTGTGTTGCGATCTCTTCTTTAACGCAAAGTGCTCTGACCAACTGAGCTATCGCAACTTTACGTACGTGGCTTGAATTTTTCGAACACAATCTAGTTAGCACCAGTAGCGCCCTCTGTATCTTTTGTTTTTAATATAAATGTGGAAATACCACAATTGTTATTCAAATCAATATTAAGTATAACACAGAGTAAGTGTATAAGCTCTTATACAGCTTGTGTACTATCACCAGGGCCAAAATCAACTGAACGTTAGAGTCATAATCATTAAGTCGGCCTTCTCGGTCGCGCTTTTGAAGAAACAGCGAGGTTGATTTTGGCCCTATAATAGTACTTGGGCAGTCTCGTGTTAAACACTGCAAAAACTTCTTCAACAAAAAATTGCGTCAATCGCAACAACAAGCGGTGGCTTTAGTCGGGCGTTAAATAGTTACCTAATCACTTTTTACTTCGATTGGGAGAAAACTAAAAAAAACTCGTGCATAAATCCGAAATTAAATAATATTCTACATATTATGAAAAACTTTAGTTAGGTATAACTGATCGGTTACAGAGTTTGACTAATTAACAAACGAATTCAAGGCGGATTTTGTGTGATCGACTTAGAGGTTTTTATTATAGTAAGTAGTATAGTAATAATATGCCTTAGTATTGCCAGGTTTTCTTGCTGGGAACTTCAACGAACAGGTTATATGCGATAAATGAACTTTGTAAAAGTGATGACATGTTGTCACAACGCAGCCGCCTGAGCGGTTTGACCGCTCAGGCGGCTTTAGGCATCAAGTACTACAGTCATCAAGGTGCTTACAGCTCTGAATGACCTTCGATCTGCAGCTCTTCGCTTTTCCGTGTTGTATATGTCTCATCATGTTGACAGCGACCGTCTTTACCAATATACTGTTTCAGTTTATCTTCAAGAGTCACCGAAACCAAGATAAATGCCATCAAACTTTGGTATTTTTACGACAAAAAACCAGTTCTTGCCACTTTTCTCAAAATACACGCTTTTTAATTACTCTTTTTATTTCATTATGAACAATTAGGCCTACGTTTTGAGTCTATTCAAGATTTATTGAGAGACTAGATACGCAATCTTTATTTTTATAAACCTCTCTGTAAAAATCTATAATTAATTACATAGAAATATATTCAAGTTTTCGATTGCCAGAAAGTATTAAATAGAAACTGAACTGTCATATAAAACATATGTCGAAAGTTAGTATGGCCATTCCTCCCTGGAATGGCCAAACTAACTTTCAAAATACTCTAGTCCCTCTAGATACCAAACATAAACCATGAAAAATCATACATTTACGCTTGGAGCCCCTTAAGCAGTTTAACGAAAGTTACTAACCTATATACGTGTAGGATTATACATTTGATAGTGGCAAGGATTACCTAGGTACTTTGTGCTAGTCTGGCAAAGCAGTGTCGAATCTACAATCGCTTGCGGTTACAACTCAGGAAGCTGGAGCGCAGCCAGCGGAAGATTGCATTTCACGGGCCTGTTCTGCATAACGCTTTCTAGCGATTCGTCTCGTTGCGACAAAATTAGCGTTCGATGCCCTGTTGATGCAAGTGCCTTGAATACGTAATCGGCAAAACGTTTACCTTATTCAATAGAACCTTTCGTGAGATATAGTGAATTATTTTAATCGACATCGCTGTGTTGCGAGATGTTCCAATATGCCCTATTTCTAGTGTAAATCATTAGTTATCAGTCAGGTCAACGGCTAATCCTAATCCTAATTATCTGAACCTCTCGTATGTGATGTCATAAATTTGGTATTTAAATTAAAACCGTATGAAATAATAAAATAGTTTTGAAGTAATCAGGATCCTTATCAGACGCCGACGAGGGGTTAATAGCTAATCTTTCTCAAATTGTAGATTGTTCATTTGAACGTTAGTGCTAACCTACATTAGGCCTTAGAATGGCATAGCGTTTTGACAAGTAATTCGAAAATGTGCGCGCAACACATTTTTGCACTTCAAATTTACAAGGAGCGCTTCTGTTTCTGTGAATGAAAGATTTTCTTAGATCACAAATTCTTAAGCTTTCTTTATAAATTCGCGTGGCGAATACAAGTATACGTTTTCATTGACACCTGAGCTAATTAGAATTTTCATCTGTAAAGTCCCAGACTACAAATTTCTTAAAATAATTCATGAAAATCGCGAAAGTTAAATACATGGGGGCGATGCCGTGAGGGAAAAGTGGCCGATACAAGGCCGGGCGTGAACTCGAGTATTATAATTTGGGAGAGAGCTCGGCTGAGCCGTGTTGAACCGCGTCGGCCATTGTTTACGCGACTCAACTGTTTGTTAAGTTTCATTTTCTGAGCTACTTTTGATGCATGTTTGGTGTGACGTCTGCTTTTACTCTTTCTGATGGGTAAGTCCAATGGAGAATGGATGAAAATTTTTAAATCGCTTGATTTTTTTTTTATTAATAGGAATATCCTCCCTCATTCCTGGAAAAAAGTTACAGATTTTTCTGTAGCTTAAGATAATTATAAAAAATAAAATTATTTTTAACTGTCCCCGTTCGGGCTTGGGACGGTCAGCTGGACGCTTTCCTTAGTCCCTCAATTAGTACATAAAAATAGATAAAAATAATCTGTGCTAAATGTCAGATTGACCTTGTCAACTCGTCATAAACACACCGTTATTTTTAAAGTTTTCGCAATATGATAGGATTTTCTTTAAATTTGACCACTGTTTGCTCACCACCGGACTTTTGATTGCCTGCTTCGATGACTACCTTCGTTTTGGACCCCGGATTTGACCTTTATAGCTTTTACGACGAGCATTGTAACTGAAATTGGATTTTGAAACCACGACTATGGATAATATTGTTTTTGTTAAAGCGGATTCTTCCAATCTACCATAAGTAGACAGTTTTATGCATATAGAATTCATGAAGTATAGTGACAAACACAACATCGCTGAAATAAGAGGCATCAAAGCGTTAATGTAAGTACAATGCAAGTTTGTAACATTGCATATGGATGTTGTGTAAGATAAAGCCTGGCACCTGTAAGACACGTCTGAAAGCATTCTGTGCTTTATTACCAACCAAGGCACTTTATTTATTTATGTTTATGTAGTATTTAGAAGAAGGAATGCCCCATTGGACTTATTTGAGAAATGCTCTGTATACTGTAATTATATTGCGATCTGCTTTGATTTTATAACAATTCGTTACTCTAACCTTCACTTATTTTAAGGTCTTTGCGGGAATCTTACGTGGAAAATGCAGTTGGATATGTTGAAGTAAAAAGGGCCGGAAGCCTATGTGATGTCCGAGCTAAAATTGAACCTGAACATAAAATATCAAAGAAATATTACATTGTGACAGTCCATCTTGACGACACAAATCACACTATTACGGACTTGTAATTTTGAATAATGTCACAACTTAAATAAGGGATGAAATAAAGCCTCGTTAAATCGATATTTTATTTTTATTTTTACCAATAGGTATGCATGGAAATATTTGTAGAGGTTGCAGCCATCTTGGCACTCTAATTGCTACTGTCCTGACAATACAATCATTATTTATTGCACACCAACCAGAGAACCTTGATATTGCTCTGATGATGAACTGTATGTATGTATAGTTACGTATGTTGATTATCACTATCTTGATTCGAAACCCGATTAAGCCTTTGGGCCCACAGTGCCCACTGTATCAAAGCGTCCACTGTCTCAGATCGTCCACTGTGTCAGAGTGTTTACTGTGTCAGGATGCCCACATTATCAAAATGCTCACTGTACTAGAACGACTACTCTACTATAACGTCAACAGACCGACCACTGTATAACAATGTCAACTGTACCAGACCGACCACTGTATAACAATGACAACTGTATCAGAACGCCCACAGTATCACATTGCTATTTTATCAAAATGCCCATTATGCCAGAACGCGGGTATAGTCTTCGTAAAAAAACACCAGTATTAAATCAATATTCTTTTATTATTTCAGATGATACCTTTGTAACAAATATATTGTAACAAAAATATTGGAAGTATTAAAAACTGTAAAATATATTCCTATGTATTATGTTTGTCTCGACAACAGATTCTAGAAAACATCCACTCGAAGCTATGTCACCAAGCCTTCATTCATAATGTTCTCAATTTTTTTCAAGGATATGCCATTGCATATATTTCACGATCACTTACGTTTATGTGTTCTATTAACCATTTGACACCATTTTTCTTTCGAAAGAAAGAACTTTAAACCTGGGTTTTTTTTACATCATTGGAGTTGGTTGGATTGGAGCATGTTGGTAAAAAACATGGCTTGGGTTCCTTAAATCGTTGATATGCTGGGCCATCGAAGAAAATTAATAAAACGACAAAATTACAGTAGTCCACTTTCCGTTCCTATGGTCATCGTAAAAGCTATCAAGGTCAAGTCCAGGGTCCAAAGCGAAGGTAGTCATCACAGCAGGCAATCCAAATTCCGGTTGTGAGCAAGCAGTGGTCAAATTTAAGAAAATACTATAAAATTACGAAAATTTTAAAAGTAACGGTGCGTTTATGACGAGTTGACAAGGTCAATCTGACATTAAGCATAGATTGATACTGATTGAGTGACTAAGGAAAGCGTCCAGCTGACCGTCCCAGGCTCGAACGGGGACAGTAAAAATACTTTTATTTTTTATAATTATTTAAAGCTGCAGAAACATCTGTAACCGTTTTTCTGAAACCAGGTCTTCCTTTGGTTTTCCAGTTGTACTACGTTAAAAAACCGGCCAAGTGCGAGTCGGACTCGCGCACCGAGGGTTCCGTAGTTTCTTTTTCACATTTTCCTTAGTAAAACAAAATCTAAACACGATAAAAAAAAATTGTTCAAAAATGTGCAGGCCAAGTCCTTTCATATGATACTATATACACCTGATTTGTATGCAATGCTATAGGTATCAGGTGCAAACTTAACTCAACCTGAACCGGGTAATAAAGTTAGGGTCACTAAAAATTTGTACGGAACCCTCGGTGCGCAAGTCCGACTCGCACTTGGCCGTTTTTTTCTTTTACATGGTGTCAGTTCACAGCAAAATTGGCTCAGGCCTGAAATTACCGTTTTCCTAAAAAGGTATTTTCCCAAAATGTCTGCTTTCCATAATGTCAGCACGTCTGTGGTATATTTATGCGTGACATTGTGAGAATGCATGTCTGTTGTTTTGGGAATAGCACATTCAGATATATAAACCGAAATATTGTAATCAAAACTTGTTGAAGGAGTCAATTTTACATGTGTAATTTTTCTCATGTAAGAAAAACGAGGTATACTGTGAGAGCTACAGTACGATTACTTTGAGTTTACCACTGACATATACTTTTATTCCATTGGATATTCGATTTTAACACTAATGTAAAAGAGTTTATATTACTTACACACTGTGTAAACGTCTTTGGTTTGTAATAGAAACTCTTTTGTAGTAGTGTTGTTCCGTTTTCGCGTTATAATATTATTTTTAGTCTGGCAACATTTTCGCCTATGACAGTTGCTTTCTCGAATTTAAAAAAAAGTTGGTTGAACGTCCCTCCAAGTGATCGCGCGGGAAGTACTGTTGCGCAATTTTCGTGTTCAATAATTTTATTTAGTGCCTTGAGAAGTCAAGGGGATACTGCGGCGGCTCCGTGTATTCGGATGGCAGGTAACCTTAGGCTACAAAGGTAAGTCTGGCAGCTCGGCGTGGTCCTGAGGCCCTGTACACCTGAAGGCTGCGGCTTCGGCACAGCTCTGAGCAAGGCATGTCCTTTTGACTAACCCAAGGCCTATTCGTTGTATAAGCACACGCGTGCTTCCCCCATATCTGTGCCCATATATATTATCGTTTCGTTGTTGTAAATTTAAAACCCCAAAAAATTTAATAAAATACAGTCCACGGCTTCAATAATCGACAAGTGTTAAAGTAGAATATCCAATGGAATAAAGCATATGTCAGTGGTAAACTAAAGTTATCGTACTGTAGCTCTCACAGTATACCTCGTTTTTCTTACATGAGAAAAATTACAAAAAAGCATATGTCAGTAATCGTACTGTACCTACTTATATTTTAAGTCGGCCTGCTTATATGTAATGTGGGGTAAATGAAAAGAATACGAATAAAAGCTAATAAATATCACTTTAACTGTTTTATTTCAGAAACATACAAATTGTGATCACTTTACATATATGTATTTGTTTGAGACTCGAAGTAATATCTGTGTGTGATAAACATTAATGCAATATAATACAAAATATAATATTTTAGATTATCTGTATACAATAAAATAATAAAGAAAAACTTTTTTAAACAACCATTTTCTTACCTATAGGCAATAAAGTTCAATTTACAACAGACACTTAGAATAAATGATAAAAAAGAGTAACAGATGTAACTAACTAAAGTGAAACAAGAATACTTTCCAAAATAAAATTTGTACTTGAAGGTTATGGCAAACAATAGTAGACTAATTTAAGTACACGTACTTAACTATTATAGCCAAAGCTTATAAAATACAACCAAATAGGACTTTACTGGGAAGACTTAAAGCTTAAAAAGTGTACTTAAAGTATTGTCAAAGATCTGTTACTCTAAGAGTAGAAAATAACAATTCGAATTTATGTAATTTAAGGTGGATCACGATGGAGAACCTCTCTCTCCGGTAGACTTATAAAACGTACCGCAATGTGGTACAATGAGAATCAAAAAGCATGTCTGTAACTTCCAGGCCCCTATTTCATAAACGTGACAGGTGAAAATTGACAACGACGATTCGACGTACATTGCGGGGTCGCCGAGTAAGTGTATGCCTGGCATCATGATGGAGAAGTAATGTATGCCGAATTGTCGTTGTCAACTGTCACCTGTCACGTTTATGCAATAGGGGCCTGATATAACATTTTTTACGTCATAGCAGGCTGTAAAATACCTCTGTATTTACCACCTGGTAAGCGAACAGAAAATTCTGCTTCTTCGTCAGAGGAATACGTAAAATTGTATCTAAACCACGAACTTTAATAAAGAATGTCTCAAATCGCAAGATTATCGCCCTCGCCTCCGCCGGGTGCGCGAATAGGCTATTTGACTTTTTATTCTGGGGTATGTTATAGAACGACCTCTCAATAATAGAAATATTGGTGAAAAAAGCGGCCAAGTGCGAGTCGGACTCGCCCATGAAGGGTTCCGCAGCCGTTTGTACAAAATAATGCAATACAGATGAAAAAAAATACGATATGAAAAAAAAAAAACACTAACAAAAGAGCGTATATCCCCGGCACTTACGTCATCTTGCTGAGAATCGCAGTTTTTTTGGGAATAAGTTAAAAACGGTGTGTCCGATCATGTTGAAAACAATTTACGTTGGAAGTATTTATTAAGTTTTATACTTGTAATTTTTTTTATATTTTTTGAATACATACAGTTTAGAAAATAGAGGGGCGGACACAATTTTTGCTACTTTCGGAGCGAATATTTCGGAAAATATTCACTATATAATTTTTTTTTATTAGAAACCTTAAAATGTTTTTAGAAGAACTATCAAAATATGTGCCACACATAGATATTTGCTGAAAAAATTTTTTCGTATTCGGTTACATGCATGGAGTGCCCCCCCTAGAAATATATATATTTTTTATTTAACTATCAATCTAAGTAGCGGTTTACACAAGACACCTATGCTCCAAATTTCATCAATATACATCTTATAGTTTTTGAGTAAAATGCCTGTGACATACGGACGGACGGACAGACACAGACAGACAGACAGACAGACGGACATGACGAATCTATAAGGGTTCCGTTTTTGCCATTTTGGCTACGGAACCCTAACAATGTTAAAAGCACATTTTTGGACACTCCAAAAACGATTCATACTAAAGCCTACTAGCATGCAACGTCACACGCTAGTACCTTGTATGGGGAGATTAAGAACTTTGGTCAGTACAATAGGGTATGTATTTTTTTGTGTGGTATGTTATATAACGATGTCTTTATAAAAAAATGGTGAAAAAACTACTTCAATCTGATAAAAACTCCCCGAGATATAACAATGTTAAAAGCACATTTTCGTATTGTCCCAAGAAACGCTTCATACTAAAGCCTAATATGTACATTGTAACGTCACACTGTAATACCTTGTATGGGGAAATTAAGAACTTTGTTCAGCGGCTATGTTAAAACTTTCGTTTATCAAAACAGTTTCATAACAAAAGTTACCATACATTGGTTTGGTTATTCAATGGTATTATTAGTTATTAATATTTTCATACTTTAAAAATTGACTTTCCCTCCTACTAAGGGCTCATAAAAAAACTACACGTAAGATAGCGTGCTTAAAATTTTAACGTAGTTCCTTATTTTGCTTGTTTTATCAGGATCTTATATAATTTTTACCAATTCTTACTACTGTCAAATACCCTATATTCCTGAGATCTGATACATTATTCATTTTACCGCCACTCGTGTGTAATGTACTATCTCTTTAGATGTTACAGTATATTTTTGAACATAATATTGTTTTTTTGAATTGGCAGATTTTCTCCACCTTGATCCATCTATATTCACAACTAGTACCTCGCACCTGTTCGTAACGGCCCGTTTTGATGTTTGTGAAAATGACACGTCTCGACTAGAACAACTCAATAAATACAAAAGAGGATACTTTTAACAGTTTTACAATATCTTTCGCTTTTACTAATAAAGTACAGTTAGCATCGAATATGTATGAACTTGAGATTTGTTTTAATTTGACACTTTATCACAGAGTAGATATTAAGTAGGACAAGCACATAAGACGTAAAGAAGTACTTTTAGCCGTGCGGTGTATTCTCAGAGTGCATCGCACCTGATCTTTCTTTTGAGGCATATTTCTTGTTAATAGGGTGGAACAATTTTTTCTTGTGTAACTCAAAAGACAATTGTGACTAAGTCCCTGAGAAAAATGCAAGTAATGTAGTATTAACAAACAGACGAGAAGGGCCCTTGAAAATTTAACGTTTATTGCATAGAAAAAAATATTATTGCAGTCTTTATATCGAGTAATCGGCTCAGATGACGTTACAACGAGTCATGGCAACGAGGTTCTGAAAAAAGTTGATGACCCTTAAACACTAACGCCTAAAGTTCAATTTGAACTGAACACTTGCACCATGATAAACATAACTAATGCTTGCTGTACCAGACATCCGACATTTCGTAGGCGACACCGTAATATCGTAGACCAGGGGCCAGTTTCTCAAAGGCTTGTAACTCGTATTACAAGCGGAAGTCTAGCGGTCCTAGTAGTCTCGACTAATAACATTTTGCTTTCGCAATCTTACCGAAGATGACTCGAGATGGCATGTGAAAACTATGAACATTTCAATCGCAACACCTAGTTACTCCCATTTTAAGATCTTACTGGTCTTAAGACTTAAGATGTAAGATCTTTTTCAGAAATAAACTTACAAAAATAGGACTCATTGAAGTTTCTAAAAAATTTTAAAGCATCAATCCAACTACTGCATGTAATTGACGAATAGGCCTGTATTTGAAAGCCAAATCATATTTTTTAAGACAAATATCACCATCTAGATGTTATAGCGTCGATAGACTATGGTGACTGCTTAACATCAGGCAGGCCGTACGCTTGTTTGCAACCTTAGTAGTAAAAAAAACGAACAAACTAAGATATTTCTATAAGAACCTTAAAATCTTATAAAAACGATTTGTCGTAACGTCTGATCTAGATTTTTATGTTATGTTATGTGTTATGTTATGCTCGGTTGTTTCGATGCACTCGGAAACCTAATTTCAGTTATTCATTTAATACACGAGATTACTTATTCATAAAACCGCCATTGTGTTTGAAACTTAATTATATTTTCACAAGACGTAAACCTACTTTAGGACAATATAAAAGTTGATGTAACGGAGCTGTGAAGTGGACACAATAATAAATAATTGAGATAAAATGCTGAACAATACAAGATAAACTTACCTAACTAAGCTCAGGAATCTATGAAGCGGCGGGTTACAGCCTACGAACACTAAATTATCATTATGTTTTATCACATAATGATGCATATTATGAATATGGAAACTAATATACAGCGTCTACCGTAGCCCTTGCCCAGGATAGAGCGAGATTTTTGGTCGCGCCTCTCAAAAAAGTCACCAACATTTTATTTTTCGTCCTGGGCATTATTTTGGCGCCTAGAGCGGCCTCCGCTCGATGTACCCTGGAGCTAGCGCTATTAATATACTAGTAACAGCAGGAGCGATCGTTGAGTTGAGTTTCAACTGAGGGGTGTTCGAAGTTTGAAATTCGAATTTCGTGTAGCGCCATCCTATTGACTCAAGTACAGTTTAAAACGAGAGCGACAGGGACGGCTTATGACCTTCGTTCGAATTTCGCTCTTCAGAGTAACCCGGCAACTTTTTTTCAACACGATATTTTAAATAACGTTTCCCAGTTTCCCAGGCCTACGAAATTTACCTGACGGTGCTATATGATGATCGCCCCAACATTATACATAAATACAAAATAATATCAAAACTGAAATGTGGTAAAATAACTTACTGCACTTTAGATTGGTGGAAAATTCCATAATAGTTTGAGGTAGAACAGGATTGACTTTGATTATAAATTTTAATTTTTTAAAGATTGATATGTTCCAACTGTTTTTCCCGAAAAATAATTTCATATATCTAGATTTCTTGCCCTGCAACAATACTCTGTTACGTTTGAATTAAAACTAATCCTAGATACATATACACACAGCTGTTTACTATGTTATATACATCACTACTTACATAAAATGCCCAACTAGGCCATGAAATTATTATTTATAAATACATAAATACAATCATTTTGACCGCCTTACATTTCTGATAAGTACTGAAAGGTATTGTACACTGAAAATATAGTTTAAGAACTTTACTATTAGCTATACGTCAGAATGATGTGGACCTTGCTTTGAATTAAGATTTCATTGGTGGTGGTACACAGAATTTTACGAGGGGCACATAAAGATGCATCTCTAGGATATTCCCGAGGTCCACTCGCTATTCTGAGCCATATTGTTATACTCTTAAATAAATTTTAGACAATTTTTTTTGTAAACATATACAATTGTAGGAACATTTTAAAACATCTGCAGGTAAATATGTACAAATAACCAAGATCTATTATGCCCCCACCCAGTCCTGCTTTTCTCTATAAGAGTAACATAGAGAAAAAGAAACACCATTTTCATTTAATTCTGTAGGTTTTAAACCTAAAACCTTATTTAGATAAAGGAGAGAAAAGATTTTCTTATAAAATACATTTTGATCAATGGTACTAATATATTAGTACCTAAAGATAATTAAAACTGTTCATATTGTCTTAATTTTGATTAGCCTTTACCGTTATTTAGTAAACCTTGCTTCGCCAAAATACCAGTTCAAACACTAGGAACCTTCTGTGGTCAACGAACAAGGAAAACAAGACTAAAGCTAAAACTTAACCAAAACAAAATTCTTCTTGTTTTAAAGAAGACTGTCAATCACCATATTTTGGATGATGTCCAAGGCAAGGGGATATCCAGGCAAAAAGTAAATGGCGCTTTAAAACTAAACATTTAACAATATTATAATTGATCAAAGGAACAGCACAGTAACAATAAGCTCGTAAACCGCTAATAATCAGTAAATCGTAACATTTAAATACTGTGCCACGCTTGCAATGTTGAATGATAGTAAATAGTAATTTCCATTTCATTGGCTCTGAAAATATCGGGGAACGGCTTTTTGTATGGCGATTGCCAGTCCTCTTGTTTTAATCGTCCTTGACTGACACGTTTACAGAACCTAGATAGCATATTTTCAGTACAACAAGAGTTATTACAAAAAGCTCGACACGAACTTATGATACGCTTTGAAAACTGTCGTGTGGTAGGTACATACTAAATATCAAACCACTGGGTCACATACATTTTCAACGTAGCACAGTTTAAGACTGATTCTGATCTACAAATGGACATGGATGTCCTCTATTGTACCCAGCTTATATAGGTACTGCGCATACGGTCTCAGTTGTTATGCAAGAACTATATACCTAACTCAGATGTTCTCAATTTTTTTTGACGACGAAGCACTTATTCAAAACGGCATACTTTAAGGAGCCTAACAAAAATAAACTCATTACATAAAATTGACTTAATTTCATAATCAAATTAAGTAACTGTTTTCATTCTATAAATTAATGTCGTCTGAAATGACGTCTATTCAAGGCCGGATCTACTTCATGGCTACTTGGGCTGCAGCCCAGGGCCCCATAGATACAAAGGGCCCCCAGCCCCCATTGAAAACAATAGACGATATTGCAATCTAAAAAACTTTAAATAAAAAACCATCTAGTAGTTCAATAAAATAAGGGGGTCTACTTACTAAGCAGTATTAGCCCAGGGCCCCACAAATCACGATCCGCCCCTGCGTCTTTTTGTACTAAAATGTCACTTAATCTGAAGTGGTGTCATATTTATTATTTCGGCGGAGCGTACTGGGTTCTTTTACGGAGCCCCAGGGCTCCACGGAGCACACTGAGAACCGCTGTCTAACTTATAACTCGTGCAATCTGCCCAGCGACTCAAGATTCCCGTGATGCGAGTCAATCCTGTTCATATTCGCCTTCAGCTCATCTAGCGGGTTTTTGTGCAGGTCTGGAGTATGCGTCGTGTCGTGTCGCGTGTCGTCGAGGTGTCGTCGTTCGGCGTCGAGGAAGTCGTGCGAGCCGTTGACGGGCGGTCGCGATAAGTCCATGTTCGTCATGGAAACGGGAGTGTGGGTGGTCTCCATGCCGGAGCCTAGGGATTTGGATGGGGAGAGTGTGTTTGCTGCAACAGAGAAATAATATAAATGACTAAGTAAGGTAATAGCTGATTTATGTTTTTCAAATGAATATCCAAGTGCAATTTTTTTTTCTGACTGTTTTTTTATGTCAGGAGGCAAACGAGCAGACGGGTCGCTTGATGGCAAGCGATCACCGTCGCCCATAGACACTTGCATCACCGGACGGGTCACAAGTGCGTTGCCGGCCTTTCAGGTGGGAGTACGCTTTTTGAAGGCTTGAAGGTCGCATCGGTCCGGATATACTGCAGGCGGCAATTTACTCCAAACATGCGGTAATTTATTTGTTTAACAACAAATGTTATGTGTTGCCAGTGATAACTGAGACGTGGTCACTCACAATGGGCCTCGTAAGAAGGCTCAAAGTCACTCAAAGTGCAATGAAGCGAGCAATGCTCAGTGTCTCCTTGCGAGATCGAATCAGAAATGAGATCCACCGAAGAACCAAGGTCACGTGTTGTCTGAATATCATGGTTATGGGGATGAATGGAAAATATAAGCTATTTTTCAGGGTCGTTTTCAGATATATGTTTTTTGACTATATAACCTATTCAAAGACTAAATCAAATTCAAATTTTTAAAATTCAAATTTATTTATTAATCAGTGCGGAAACATGTTTGTTGAAAATTTACTCGAAAGAAAAGTTATCCGAAAACGCTTCTTCCTTTTTTTTGTCTAGTTTGTACAAACGACAGATTAAGAAACGGCTAAATTATGTAAAAATATTGTATTGTATTGTAAACACTTCATTGTACATAAAAACAATAAAAGAAAGAAAGTAATGTAACATATTTGTACAAAGGCGAACTTATCCCTTTAAGGGATCTCTTCCAGTTAACCTTAGAGCAAATGTCATGCTTCCTTTTATCTTTTACGTAAATAACTTAAATGTTAACAAAATATAATAACATCTACGATTTCATTGTACTTTTACATCTGGCGCTTACGCTAAAAACCCCAAGAATGTAGAGTAGTAGCTATCTCTTTCTTTGATGCAAGCGAGTAATAAATGCGTCCCTTGTTACAAATTCTGCTCATTGGCCCGCACGGCATTTGGGGCGTGGTTTACGAATGACAATGCAGGCCCTTAAATAATGGTGACCGTTGACATGGCCTCTAATATGATGGAATTGAATTACCCCTCATTTCAAATTCATCTAAAGCACCTATGCCTATTTTTAAGCATGTTTAGTGAAGTCAATCATTTCAATGACATTCCTTCATACCATCAAAAACATGAAATAAATAGCAAGTTTGAAGAACAATGCGATATTTGCGACTTTTTTTTTCAACAGCTGTTTTTTTTTCTGAATAGAGAAGATGAAATACATTTGTTTTTCATAATAACTGTATTAAACAAATTTAGAATGTCAAATTGAGTCTAAAAAGATGAATTACGGGAATAAAGTTGTATCTTTTTTAGATATTGCGACGCAAAATTATAGTATTTTTCTTCTTGTCCATAAGAAAATTAAACGTTACCATGTGATTATTTACGATTCAATGAAGGAAAAATGTGTAAAAAGTATATTCTTAAACGCACTTTTTAACGGCCAAAATAAGAAAAGCCTCTTAAACTCTCTCACTCTTCCATACACTTGTGCATGTCGCTAGAGTATGGAGTGACGTCACACGTGCCACTCTATTTGCAACGACGTTCGCTCTATTTGCTTCATCACTCTGTTTGAATGCCGTTACGCCTGATTTTAACCTTTCTAGTGTTTAATTTTCAATAGGTATCAGTTATACATTTGTAAACATAAGAAAGCAGATCGATTAGTAGCATTGGAAAAATTATGCATCTTCTCTATTCAACAACTTTACATTTACAGCTTGTACCGGAAACGGTGGAGATATGAGTTAACAATGTACCTTCTGTGTTGTTGTTGTCGTTGGTGGTGGTAGGATGATGGTCGTCCTTGTGGTCGCGAGGAAGCGACGATGCGCGGTTCTCTACCATCCCGAGCACCCTGTACATAAAGAGTAAATATTAGGAGACAATCTCTTCCAAACCCAGCCCCAAACTAAGCCATACTTGCACTATGGGAGTTACATGACTATAATTAATACTTGATTGCATACAAAAAAGTATAAAAATATAAAGAACATTCAAGAACTAATAGCAAATACTAGTGTCTAATAGGTTGGATCAGTCATGTATGGAGAAAAATAAATAGTTATTTGTTGGTGCTTGGATTGAAAGCCGATAAAGCGAAGGAATCTAAAATTTAACAACGAGCGGAGCGAGTAGTTCAAATATAGATTTAATATATAAATAATAATAAATAAATATCAGGGACAATCTTACACAAATCGACCTAGTCCCAAACTAAGCAAAGCTTGTACAATGGGTACCAGGCGACGATATACATAATATATAGATAAATTATAATACTTAAATACATAGAAAACATCCAAGACCCAGGAACAAACATTCGTGCTCATCACACAAACACTTGCCCTGGCCGGCAGCTTCGTAGGCCGTTGTGCAACCCACTGAGCCAAACGTGTCGTCATTTCAGAGCATAACGAAGCTTTCAAGGCACGAGAAGTCAAATAATTTTGCAACCGTGCGAAACACTAGTGATAATGTACCTACAAAACACACTCATAACAAAACAAACAAATAAATATATAAAAATATATAAATTCGAACTTCAAATGACTTTTAGGTTCGGATTCGGTTGGACGACATCCCTAATAGGGACAAGTTCGCCTTTGTACTTAAGTTTATCTATTAAGTTGATTGCACTTATAACTGGTTACAATGTCCAATAAAGTTTTTATATACATACATACAGAAGCTAATGAAAGTTATGCCATATTGATTAGCTAAGCTTAGTTAAAGTAAGTTAAAATATATCTAATATGGCCACACATTTGCCTCTCTAAAACACCGATCGCTCTCTGAGAAATCTGTCATACAATACGTAACTAGCCCTGGCACAGGCCCCGGTCTTTTTGGGCTGTTACTGCACACTTTGTCATTAAACGCTTGTCTGGACCATTAAACCAAATAAATAAATAAAATAAATAAAACATACTTTTCCACGCTAGCGGATAAAACAAATTTTTCCACGCAGATTTGGCGCTGTAAACGGAACTTTTCCGAGGTTGAAAAAAATATTTTCCTATTGGTAATTGCCAAAACCATGTGTCTAATAAAGGTATAGGTATCTTCTGCCTCCGCATTCATCATTAAGTTATTATTATTATACACTTATTTATTTTCAATCTTAGGGTAGGCTTTTATTGTTATTATCAGTATTATTATATCAAATTTGTGTCAGTAACTGAATGTTTATTCAAACTAAATATGACTAAAAATAGGAAATATAAACAGCTTTCTTTTTAATGTACTGCGAAGGCAATAAAATCAAAATAAAAATATCTACATATGATATAAACTTTCAGATTATTTTTTAATAAAAATGATTCACCCTAGTGTCTAATGCAATGTCAATACTCACTGGTCTTTTTCCTGGCAAGCATTATAAATAGCTAATAATTAAATATTAATAAATATTCAACTTCACACAAATTTTGACTACAGCTAAGTAGGAAGCCGAGCGCGTAATGGATGTCAACCAGTACTCGACTTTTACGACGTGTGCAACCACTAATGTAATCCAAATATGTCCGGGATTCACGGTAGTTTAATAGTTAAAACTTCACACAAATCGAGCAAGCCCCAAAACTAGGAGACTAAGGATATTTTTAAAGCTATTTTGAAGGGTTGTGTTATATTTTGTTGTTTAGATTTAACAAGAGTCTGATAAAGCGAAGTTTGCTTTCAAAAAATCAGACAAACCACCTTAACCGTCGAGAATACGATCGACATCAATAACAGATAACATGGGGTTGCCAAGTTGTTTTTCGCACACTTTTCCTTATCACGTTCCTTGTGACAAAGACACCACGCTAATCGGGCATATATCAGACAAATAAAGTAACCTATACTCCTAAAGTTGTAAACATTTAAGAAATAATAAATATATATCAGGGATAATCTTACACAAATCGACCTAGTCCCAACCAAACTGAGTAAAGCTTGTATTATGGGTACCAGGCGACGATATACATATTTCACAACTATGGTTATCCATAAAAAAAAATGTATCACTAAAGTGGGATTTTTAATTAGCTGGAGTAAACTGACAGATGTCAACGTGAATATTTCGTTGTTTAGAAAGAATTGTACAAAATTATACATGATAATACGTGTAACTGGTGATATTAATGAACTGATGACGTGAGAGACTTCATCCTGTACTCGATTGAAGTTATTATTTTTTTATTTGATTTAGAGACTGTATACATCTCTAAGAGTTTTGTTTTATTTATAGAGGTATATCCTTAAACATTTCTGAGGATTTTAATTAACTAATTTTATCTTTTTGCATGTTATGACGCCTAGAGACCATATACATCTCTAAGAAATTTAGATTTAATAATAATTATGTTTAATGTATTATTCACTTTGACCCCTAAGAGACCTTAAACATCTCAGTAGAATTCAGTCAAATAATTATATTTAATTTTATCGCATGTCGTGACTCCTAGAGACCTTATACATCTCTGAAAAAAATAATAGTTTATATTTTATATTAACATTGATCTGGAGAATTTGTACATCTCCTCCGCGTGTATCAATTATAAATTAGTTATAACACAATTGTAAAAGTTTTAAGTATAATTAAGACAATATTGTAATAGTTAATTGGTACACGCATATTAATTGTTTTATATACTCTGACATTTAGAATTTTATTCTACACATTCTAGATTTACTAATTATTTTAATTTTTAAAATGATGATTTTATCAATAATAAGTAAGTATTATACTTAAGTTAAATGATCTGATTAGGTTTTTCTGGGTTTCCCTAATCCTTGCAACAAATGTTGGATCATATTGTATGTTTCCCAGCAAAGACTTCTCTCATTGTAACTGACAATTCGAAAGTGCATGTATCTAAGCCTACTTGAATAAAGGATATTTTGATTTGATTTGATTGATATTATGGTAACTTTATTCATAAGCAATACTGAAGCCATATATTCTGCCATAATGAAGTAATCACGATCGACGTGTGTTCGTACCTTGAACTCCAGCTAATTAAAAATCCTACTTTAGTTACGTTGCGACAGTCTTATGACCTCCATTCATGATGGATTGTTATTTTTTAGTCCTCTAACTACAGTAGGTTGTAAAATTTGACATGTGGCATTATCCTAATAGGCCGTGGTCTTGGTTGAATGGTCCTTGGCTGGAGTAGATGCATATCTCATCATATATATAGATATGATATATATTCCGGGTACCTGGAAGCCCCGAGGTCGCCGAAGGGCGCGGCGGGCGGGCGCGGCGGGGAGGTGCGCGGGGAGGCGGGGGAGGCGGGCGCGGCCAGCGCGAAACCCTCCGCGATCAGCGCCGCGCCGATGTCCAGCTCGCCCTCTGCAAGTGAGACACACCGATAAATCACACCAATACCAGTGTAAAGGCGAGTCCACTGCCTCGAAAATCTAACAAAACATTGTCTAACATGTCAGCAAAACATGTTAGCAAAACTGCCCGTTTGTTGCAACGTTTTTGTGAGCCAAAACATTGTTGACGCACAAGAGTCAAAATTAATTCCGACGAAGAAGACGTGTTATCTATGTTGGCAGTGATAGATTTAGTCCTATGTCGAAAAAAAAAATAGATTTCGTGTCAGGCCTTACTTGCAGCAACGCTCTTTTAACATATACCAAGAATTGCAAGTTTTCATTTTGTGGTCACTAGAAGTCACATCCCAAATGATGGGCTGTTCCTTTATTAATTCAATAAAGAATAAAGTGTTTGCCCTATTCCACTCCATTGCACATCAAATCAAATTGATCGTGCTCAATGATAACAGATGACGGAAACACAGTACCAACAACGGTCAAACACGAAATGAACGCTGCACCCCCCTCCGCAGGCGAACGCGGGGGATGTTTTCCATCCGTCGCGGCAAACATGTTTCAGTGTTTTTGCTAAGCAAAACATTTAGGCAACGCCCCTTTTGTGTTAGAAGAACATGTTACAAAAACATGTCGCAGCGGACCCGGCTTAAATCGTCGCGATGAAAAAGCCTCGTACAGTCCCCAGCATGAATATCACTTTAGCAACCGACATTTTCTTAGCGCTACACGCGTAACCAATAAGATGCGTAAAACCGTATGTAGCATAAACTTACGATCGTGAACGTAATATCTGCCATAACAAAGCGGGTGAAAATATCTGACACGTCATAACCAGGCATCGGGTAATCGGGTAGATATTTACGTAAAGTTGCCAAAAACCCGGCAAAAGTTGGGCAAATATGGAGTCGACTTCTTAATTAAATTACTTTTATAATATAAGTTCCGGGACTCCGGGATTGCGTAAAACGACACGAGGAGGTAAAAATACACAAACATGTTTTGTTTATGGCTATTTATGACTACTTTGGTAAGCACCTACGTTGTTATGCATATGTAGGTCATGTAATAATTTATGTAAGTATTAGTTGCAACCGCGGCGTGAATTGATTTAATTTCAAGGTATATGTAACATCTATACTATTATAAAGCTGTAAAAATTAAATGTCTGTACATTGAAGATATTTAAAAAAAAATGATTGTTATGGAATATTATAAATAATAATAATAAATAAATATTACGGGACAATTTTACACAAATCGAACTAGCCCCATAGTAAGCTCAATAAGGCTTGTGTTATGGGTACTAGACGACGATATATTTAATAGATATATTACTTATATACATAGAAAACATCCAAGACTCAGGAACAAATATTTATGCTCATCACACAAATATTTGCCCTTACCGGGATTTGAACCCAGGACCTCAGCTTCGCAGGCAACGTTACTCCCACTGAGCCAAACCGGTCGTCGAATATTAGGCGGTCATTAAACGAAAAATATTTTTTTGGATTTTATGTATGTTTGTAAGTGTCGTTTTAGCTTCATCACGCAAAATCGGCTACTCGGATTTCAACTATTTTTGGTACACGGGTAACTGGGTATCTCCAGATGGTTATAGGATACTTTTTACCCGACTACGGTGAAGAAAAAATGAAGGGTTATGACTTTTTCTCCTTCGCGAACGAAGTTGCAGGCGCCTTCTAGTAAGAGAATTATGAAACAAACATTGTTTTTCATAAAACATTCAGAAGTTTATTAGGAAAATTTAGAAGTTTATTAGGAAAATTAAATTGAGTCCGTCTCCTTACCGTTCAACATAGACCGCCGCCAAAGTTTAGGTTTATTATCCAATGCGTGGTCATAACGCCCCTAAAAATAATCGTGTCAGATATTTATGCGCACTTTGTCGTGGCAGATATTAATGCTGGTGACTGTACAATCGGGAGGATCGTTTTCTTTTTAAGATTTTTTAAATAAAACAGTTGCGAAAAGTGACCTTTGGTGTCAATAATAATTACGCATAAGTTTTTATTAGATATTAAATTACCCCTATAATTCGATAAACAAAAATGTAAATGCATTAATCCCGAAAAAAAATGTTTCTGTATTTTCATTTATTCATATTTAATTTTAAGAACTATAAACACTGTTTTCATGAAATAAATAAATAATATTAATTTACTTATCCTTTGGAATAATAAAATAAAACATCATAATCCCCATTAAGTATGGATATTTCCATGATTAATTAAAGATACATACAACAAAAGGCCGTAGCAGGATGAGGTAAAGAAAATGTTCTTTTATAATAATTAGCTAATTTTTTTGTAACTACTTACATTTTGGAGGTTAAAATCGTCTTGAGAATAAGTTTCCGATTTTTCAATACGCAGATTAAACAAATAGCATTCAGTATTTTAACACTTGGGCCACATTTTTTCTTAAGTCGTCATTAATGTCGTCTAGGTTTTCAGGGATTCAGATTTCATAAATGGCATCTATTCTGGATTTCGAGATGTCGGACATACATTCCCACATTTAATATAGATGTAATTATAGGTACTTGCTTACCTTCCGTGACGTCGTAAAGCTTGATGCCGGGTATTTCTTTCTCTTTCTGATCATCCGTCGCAGTTTTTTTATACGTGCACGTGCGCGATACCAGAGCTTTCCACCGCGCCACCTATAATGAGACAAAAGTTTTAATGTCGCTTAACTAACCGAGAAATATCGGATGAATTAACTATTTTCCATCATTTGAAGCTTATATGTGGATGGGACATTAGCATTACGTTCATAGAATATGGGCTAGATTTCAAGCCTGGACCACGATTGATCGATCAGTTTTTCTTTGTAATTAATTTGTGTACATACTTGTGTACATACATGTTACAATACACATATTTTGTTATTTAAAAAAGAATTCCCCGTACTATTGATCCCAGCGATGGGGGATGCCGTCACGTCACCACACCGCGTGCTGCCTGCGCGAGCGCTCCCCGCCAGCACTCCGTGGCGACACACGCTACTGACCTGCGCGAGCTCCCCGCCGGCACTCCGTGGCGACACACGCTACTGACCTGCGCGAGCTCCCCGCCGGCACTCCGTGGCGACACACGCTACTGACCTGCGCGAGCTCCCCGCCGGCACTCCGTGGCGACACACGCTACTGACCTGCGCGAGCTCCCCGCCGGCACTCCGTGGCGACACACGCTACTGACCTGCGCGAGCTCCCCGCCGGCACTCCGTGGCGACACACGCTACTGACCTGCGCGAGCTCCCCGCCGGCACTCCGTGGCGACACACGCTACTGACCTGCGCGAGCTCCCCGCCGGCACTCCGTGGCGACACACGCTACTGACCTGCGCGAGCTCCCCGCCGGCACTCCGTGGCGACACACGCTACTGACCTGCGCGAGCTCCCCGCCGGCACTCCGTGGCGACACACGCTACTGACCTGCGCGAGCTCCCCGCCGGCACTCCGTGGCGACACACGCTACTGACCTGCGCGAGCTCCCCGCCGGCACTCCGTGGCGACACACGCTACTGACCTGCGCGAGCTCCCCGCCGGCACTCCGTGGCGACACACGCTACTGACCTGCGCGAGCTCCCCGCCGGCACTCCGTGGCGACACACGCTACTGACCTGCGCGAGCTCCCCGCCGGCACTCCGTGGCGACACACGCTACTGACCTGCGCGAGCTCCCCGCCGGCACTCCGTGGCGACACACGCTACTGACCTGCGCGAGCTCCCCGCCGGCACTCCGTGGCGACACACGCTACTGACCTGCGCGAGCTCCCCGCCGGCACTCCGTGGCGACACACGCTACTGACCTGCGCGAGCTCCCCGCCGGCACCCCGTGGCGACACACGCTACTGACCTGCGCGAGCTCCCCGCCGGCACTCCGTGGCGACACACGCTACTGACCTGCGCGAGCTCCCCGCCGGCACTCCGTGGCGACACACGCTACTGACCTGCGCGAGCTCCCCGCCGGCACTCCGTGGCGACACACGCTACTGACCTGCGCGAGCTCCCCGCCGGCACTCCGTGGCGACACACGCTACTGACCTGCGCGAGCTCCCCGCCGGCACTCCGTGGCGACACACGCTACTGACCTGCGCGAGCTCCCCGCCGGCACTCCGTGGCGACACACGCTACTGACCTGCGCGAGCTCCCCGCCGGCACTCCGTGGCGACACACGCTACTGACCTGCGCGAGCTCCCCGCCGACACTCCGTGGCGACACACGCTACTGACCTGCGCGAGCTCCCCGCCGGCACTCCGTGGCGACACACGCTACTGACCTGCGCGAGCTCCCCGCCGGCACTCCGTGGCGACACACGCTACTGACCTGCGCGAGCTCCCCGCCGGCACTCCGTGGCGACACACGCTACTGACCTGCGCGAGCTCCCCGCCGGCACCCCGTGGCGACACACGCTACTGACCTGCGCGAGCTCCCCGCCGGCACTCCGTGGCGACACACGCTACTGACCTGCGCGAGCTCCCCGCCGGCACTCCGTGGCGACACACGCTACTGACCTGCGCGAGCTCCCCGCCGGCACCCCGTGGCGACACACGCTACTGACCTGCGCGAGCTCCCCGCCGGCACCCCGTGGCGACACACGCTACTGACCTGCGCGAGCTCCCCGCCGGCACTCCGTGGCGACACACGCTACTGACCTGCGCGAGCTCCCCGCCGGCACTCCGTGGCGACACACGCTACTGACCTGCGCGAGCTCCCCGCCGGCACACCGTGGCGACACACGCTACTGACCTGCGCGAGCTCCCCGCCGGCACACCGTGGCGACACACGCTACTGACCTGCGCGAGCTCCCCGCCGGCACTCCGTGGCGACACACGCTACTGACCTGCGCGAGCTCCCCGCCGGCACTCCGTGGCGACACACGCTACTGACCTGCGCGAGCTCCCCGCCGGCACTCCGTGGCGACACACGCTACTGACCTGCGCGAGCTCCCCGCCGGCACTCCGTGGCGACACACGCTACTGACCTGCGCGAGCTCCCCGCCGGCACTCCGTGGCGACACACGCTACTGACCTGCGCGAGCTCCCCGCCGGCACTCCGTGGCGACACACGCTACTGACCTGCGCGAGCTCCCCGCCGGCACTCCGTGGCGACACACGCTACTGACCTGCGCGAGCTCCCCGCCGGCACCCCGTGGCGACACACGCTACTGACCTGCGCGAGCTCCCCGCCGGCACCCCGTGGCGACACACGCTACTGACCTGCGCGAGCTCCCCGCCGGCACTCCGTGGCGACACACGCTACTGACCTGCGCGAGCTCCCCGCCGGCACCCCGTGGCGACACACGCTACTGACCTGCGCGAGCTCCCCGCCGGCACTCCGTGGCGACACACGCTACTGACCTGCGCGAGCTCCCCGCCGGCACTCCGTGGCGACACACGCTACTGACCTGCGCGAGCTCCCCGCCGGCACTCCGTGGCGACACACGCTACTGACCTGCGCGAGCTCCCCGCCGGCACTCCGTGGCGACACACGCTACTGACCTGCGCGAGCTCCCCGCCGGCACTCCGTGGCGACACACGCTACTGACCTGCGCGAGCTCCCCGCCGGCACCCCGTGGCGACACACGCTACTGACCTGCGCGAGCTCCCCGCCGGCACTCCGTGGCGACACACGCTACTGACCTGCGCGAGCTCCCCGCCGGCACCCCGTGGCGACACACGCTACTGACCTGCGCGAGCTCCCCGCCGGCACCCCGTGGCGACACACGCTACTGACCTGCGCGAGCTCCCCGCCGGCACTCCGTGGCGACACACGCTACTGACCTGCGCGAGCTCCCCGCCGGCACTCCGTGGCGACACACGCTACTGACCTGCGCGAGCTCCCCGCCGGCACTCCGTGGCGACACACGCTACTGACCTGCGCGAGCTCCCCGCCGGCACACCGTGGCGACACACGCTACTGACCTGCGCGAGCTCCCCGCCGGCACTCCGTGGCGACACACGCTACTGACCTGCGCGAGCTCCCCGCCGGCACTCCGTGGCGACACACGCTACTGACCTGCGCGAGCTCCCCGCCGGCACTCCGTGGCGACACACGCTACTGACCTGCGCGAGCTCCCCGCCGGCACTCCGTGGCGACACACGCTACTGACCTGCGCGAGCTCCCCGCCGGCACTCCGTGGCGACACACGCTACTGACCTGCGCGAGCTCCCCGCCGGCACTCCGTGGCGACACACGCTACTGACCTGCGCGAGCTCCCCGCCGGCACTCCGTGGCGACACACGCTACTGACCTGCGCGAGCTCCCCGCCGGCACCCCGTGGCGACACACGCTACTGACCTGCGCGAGCTCCCCGCCGGCACCCCGTGGCGACACACGCTACTGACCTGCGCGAGCTCCCCGCCGGCACTCCGTGGCGACACACGCTACTGACCTGCGCGAGCTCCCCGCCGGCACCCCGTGGCGACACACGCTACTGACCTGCGCGAGCTCCCCGCCGGCACTCCGTGGCGACACACGCTACTGACCTGCGCGAGCTCCCCGCCGGCACTCCGTGGCGACACACGCTACTGACCTGCGCGAGCTCCCCGCCGGCACCCCGTGGCGACACACGCTACTGACCTGCGCGAGCTCCCCGCCGGCACTCCGTGGCGACACACGCTACTGACCTGCGCGAGCTCCCCGCCGGCACTCCGTGGCGACACACGCTACTGACCTGCGCGAGCTCCCCGCCGGCACTCCGTGGCGACACACGCTACTGACCTGCGCGAGCTCCCCGCCGGCACTCCGTGGCGACACACGCTACTGACCTGCGCGAGCTCCCCGCCGGCACTCCGTGGCGACACACGCTACTGACCTGCGCGAGCTCCCCGCCGGCACTCCGTGGCGACACACGCTACTGACCTGCGCGAGCTCCCCGCCGGCACTCCGTGGCGACACACGCTACTGACCTGCGCGAGCTCCCCGCCGGCACTCCGTGGCGACACACGCTACTGACCTGCGCGAGCTCCCCGCCGGCACTCCGTGGCGACACACGCTACTGACCTGCGCGAGCTCCCCGCCGGCACTCCGTGGCGACACACGCTACTGACCTGCGCGAGCTCCCCGCCGGCACTCCGTGGCGACACACGCTACTGACCTGCGCGAGCTCCCCGCCGGCACTCCGTGGCGACACACGCTACTGACCTGCGCGAGCTCCCCGCCGGCACTCCGTGGCGACACACGCTACTGACCTGCGCGAGCTCCCCGCCGGCACTCCGTGGCGACACACGCTACTGACCTGCGCGAGCTCCCCGCCGGCACCCCGTGGCGACACACGCTACTGACCTGCGCGAGCTCCCCGCCGGCACTCCGTGGCGACACACGCTACTGACCTGCGCGAGCTCCCCGCCGGCACCCCGTGGCGACACACGCTACTGACCTGCGCGAGCTCCTCGAACCGCTCGACGGCGGGCGTGGGCCAGTGCTCCCAGCGCTGTCCGGACGGCGTCACGCGGACCACGTCTTCTTCCTTGCCTGCTGGCTTCACGCCCGCAAGGAAACACTCCATAGCCTGCCAACAATAAGCCTACTAAGTACAAATATTGTAATAGATAAGAGTTAATTTGAATTAATGACTGACTGTTGAGTTTATTTCGACTTTCTTCTAAACAGTGATCTCCTCTTGGAAATGCCGTAGAGTCAGACTTGTAGAAGTGCCCTTGCGGCCTTCAAACACAAATACTCTTTATTGCACACTTCAGATACACAGAAATACAGAACATGACAGTAACATTCAATTAGCAGAGGTAAACAACAGGCGGTCTTATCACTAAATAGCTTCCAGACAACCTTTGGGTAGCGGAGTGTTTAAAAGACAACAATTTTAGTTGAGTAGTGGAATTTCAGTAGGTAGGCAGGCCTACTTACAGAATAAAGATCATTATTTCAATATTATAGATCATATAACTCATTCATAACTCCAAACTCCAATGAGGGTTTACTAAAATGAAAGTATCACCAGTTGGCTCCACCGTGACGTCAGATTTAACTAACAAGAAGTCTCAAAATCTACCAATCACATCACAGGATAACACTTCTTGTCAATTAGACCTGGGGGCCGTTTCTCAAAAGCTTGTAACTTGTATTACAACCGGAAGTCTCTTTCCCACAAAACGAATTAAAAAGAAATGTCACAGTGGCGTCAACGGGTGATATTTCTATTTTGGAAAACCCTCATTCATAATTTCAATAAAAATATCCCGTACGGCACTCGACCAGTACGACTCCCCGAATATGCCACTAAACTCATGATATCTATACAGGTTGTACCTAAAACCAACGCCAAAATTGCGAGGGGTGATAGCAGCTCATAAGCTACCATATTAAGTAAATTTTACTTTAATAAAAAGTTCATGGTTTTCGAGATATTGGCACTTTTAAAAAACTCGTGACTTTTGATTTTTACTTTAATTCGTTTTTTTTAATTATTATTACCGACAAAGCATCATGACATGTAGTAAATTTAAATTACATTCTATAGGATATGTTTTTGGTAACATCCTGCAAAAAACAGATTTACAAAATACTTATATTTGCAGTGGTGGCAATAAGGTACATGCATGTAATTTTTTAATCGCTTTTCTTAACTAAATATCAAAATACCGTAAAAACTATTAACATAAAATCGGCCAACACATACGCATAATATAGGCATTTTAAACTAGTAATTAGACAGAGAGGTCCGATATGCACTGTTACGTCACAGTGCACTCCGGCCATATAAACTCAATATTAAATTCTGGTTTGCAACAAAGAGATAGAATGAAATGTTTGATGGCTTATATCTTGGTTATTTTTATAGCTATTCGAAAAAATATTTTTGTCTACTGTTTGTTACATGAATGAGCTTTTAATAAAGCAAAAATTCTTCATGCATATTTTCTATCGACATACTGATGCAGAACATCAAAAATTACGAGTTTTTTTTTTAAGTGCCAATATCTCGAAAACAAAGAACTTTTTATTAAGGTCAAATTTACTTATAGCCCGGTTCTTCCCAGGAGAATTTTACGCTTCGAGCCCTAATCTTTCAAACAAAGGCCATTGTCTCTATTATCGCATAGCCGCTAGCTACCGAGTTAGCACGTGCCACTACAACATTCTTATTGAAAAAACAAACGGTATCGTCATAGTATTAAGGTTAAAATTTAATGCCACTGATATTCTACACATTACGTTTTGGTAATACTATCAAACAACTACTACTACACTACCAAAACGTAATATACACAACCCGTTAACGTAACACCCCGTTATCTAACGCTCAGTTTGGGGGCAAGCTAAAATAGTGATGATGCTTCACATAATTAGTCAATTCATATTTACTTATAAATAGTTATATGTCAAAATAAATATCTTCTTTTGTGAATGCTCTTGAGATAACTCATTCATTGCATATATTTGATCAGATAGGAGGGCGACAATTATTGAATAGTAGGTACAGAGACGACTTACTAGGTAGTAGTAGGTAGGTGCCTAATCTAGCTTGAGCATTTCAACGTCGGGGGTTAATATTAATTATTTAGTACACGATTAAGTCCCATTTTGTTAATAATAACGAGCAGTTCTAGTTTTTTATAATTTTGGAATAAGTAGTATTTTTCTTTAAAATTATAAAACCTTTTTCATGTCTTCTTATTATTATTTTTTAACCGCCGGTTTCTTTGACATAAACTATTTCTTTTATCAATCATTCGTAGTGCCTGTATAATATGTACAGTGAGAAATCATGGCCAATCTATTAATTCATAAAAAAAACAACTATTAAAATTCGACGTGGAGATGGTATGCTTTTATGCTATTATTAGTCTCTTGAGAATCGCATTACTCGGGCTATATTTTATGTTATTTATTTCATCTCTTTCAGCTGAAGCACAGCGACTGCTCTCGACGGACAATGATTTAACAAGCGATATCAATTTTATACACACCCATTTCACAATTTTACCCACAGGCATTACAAAATTAGAAGATCCCAAGTTGTCATTGAAACAGTTATTGAATATTGTACTAATATTCAAAATAAAGTTTTATTAGTAAGGCTGCACCATAAAGGGAAACTCAATCATACAAAATTAACAACCAAATTAAATAAAAATGCAGGCTTTAAATCTGGAAAAAATATTAATCAGTTGTTAGAAAATAAGGAAGTTCAAATTGATAACACAACAGTACTGTAAGAAAAAGCTGCATAGAGCATTACAAAAAACTAGTTTTTTTCCAGTTACATCTGTTGAGGTCGAAAAATCATTATCCCTTTCATATAATTTGGAAAAAATATTGTTAATTTATTATGAAACATACAAAAATAAATAATATACAAAAAAAACGGTGCATAATAATTTTAAAAATCACTATAGCATAGCTCTGTTAAGTATGAATCAGATCTTTTGCTCTGTTATTGAGTGAGTAAATCAACTTCATTTTTTATCGATTCAGATTATCGAAACTGCCCCATCACTTGCGCCGAAACTGAGCGTTAGATAACGGGGTGTAGCGATAATAGAGACTGAGAGCCATTGTTTGAAAGATTACGGCTCGAAGCGTAAAGTTCTTCGGGAAGAGCCGGACTATAATATGGTAAACTCTGATTTTTTACTCAAGACCAAAATCGGACAGTTCTCATCTTGATTATTTCATCAAATAAACATTATTTCATAAAAATATGAATGAGAAATCGTGCAACCGGTAATGTTAGGGTAAGTTTTATTGATAAAAATACTAACACTTAAACATCACAGCGAAAGTGCGCCCGTCGACGTTACATTTTGGTCTTGAATTAAAAATCAGAGTAGAGTTTATGAGCTGATATATCACCCCTCTTCATTTTGGCGTTGGTTTAGGGACAACCTGTATAACACTGTGCACTAAACATGTTATCTCACCTGGAACCGCAGCCGCAGCAGGTCGGCCCGTAGTTCGCAAAGTTCATGCGTCGCTACGTACTCGCTATCGCCGTAGTCCAAGTAGAACACGTCTGCTACCTGCCACATAACGTAATAGGACATCACTAACAGTCAGGGATTACTTGATGAAATATTGACTTCACTATGCGCATAGGGTACATGCATGAATTTTCTTTATCCCTTTTCTTAACTAAATATCAAAATACCGTATAAACGATTTCAAAATCTGAAATTAAAATTTAAATCGGCCAAGAAACACGCAAGATATAGGCATTTTAAACTTCTAATTAGTCGGCGATTTGACAGAGGTCCGACATGTACTGTTACGTCATAGTCTACGCCGGCCAAATAAACTCCATATTAAATTCCATTTTGCTAGAAAGAGATAGAATGAAATGTTTGATGGCTTATATCTTGGTTATTTTTATTGTTATTCGAAAAAATATTTCTGTCTACTGTTTGTTACATGATATTTGTTTTTAATAAAGCAAAAATTAAAATTCTTTTTTTTTTCAATATCTTCAATATACAGAGATTTCATTTTTTACACGCACGTGCAGCAGTGCGGACGGATAGAATATAAGAAGTATTATAGTTTTCACGAACACGATTGTGGCTACAAGCTGTGTTAAATATAAGGTATTTTTTGTTTCTCCTTCAGATTGTATGATCGCCTGCCATAATATTGATGTTCAGTTAACTAGTGTGATCCATAGAAAAGCAGTGGATACAATAATATCCAAACTTATTGACTGACCTGCTTGGTGACGTCGAACTCGTTCGTTTACCGTGATATTGATGTTCAAATTAATAACTAGTGTGATCCATAGAAAAGCAGTGGATACGATAATATCCAGATTTATAGAGTTATTTGCTTGGTGGCGTCGAACTTGTTCCTCTACAATAATATTGATGTTCAAATAACTAGTATGATCCATAGAAAAGCAGTGGATACAATAATATCCAGACTTATTGAGTTACCTTCTTGGTGGCGTCGAACTCGTTCGTCTACCATATTATTGATGTTCAAATAACTATTATGATCCATAGAAAAGCAGTGGATACAATAATATCCAGACTTATTGAGTTACCTTCTTGGTGGCGTCGAACTCGTTCGTCTACCATATTATTGACGTTCAAATAACTAGTATGATCCATAGAAAAGCAGTGGATACAATAATATCCAGACTTATTGAGTTACCTTCTTGGTGGCGTCGAACTCGTTGGGTCGTATGTCGTGCACTCGTGCGCGGTACCAGCGCCCGTCGTGTCGGAACACTGCAGCCACCACTTGTCCCACCGACACTGATGTAAGCTGATGAAGAATACACTTAACTTATACTCTGGTTTTTAATTCAAGACCAAAATTAAAGTCAACGGGCGCAGTTTCGCTGTGATCACTGCATACTGGTTTAAGTGTCAGTATTTTTATCAATAAAACTTACCCTAATATTACTTGTTGCACAAGTTCTCATTCATGTTTTTATGAAATAATGTTTATTTGTTTAAATCATCAAGATGAGAACTGTCAGATTTTGGTCTTGAATTAAAAATCAGAATTTAGAATGTTTAGTGTCAACGGCTTGAATTTTATTTTAGATTTTGTGTTGTTCTGTAAGTAAAGGAAATTCAAACACGTACCTTTTCTGCTCTTGTCAGAATGGCAATAAGGACTAAAAAGGTATGTGTTTCAGTTTTCCTAACTGCACATACAACATTAGCGAAGCATCTGATGGCAAAAAGTTATTATGGCTCATAGGTATATGGAACATGAGAAGAATTGCTCAATGCAGTGTTCTTCAACTTGCGGGTCGCAACCCCTTAGGGGAGTCCACTGAACATTCGTAACATTTAAAAACACTATGTTGAATGAACACCAGCTCAGAAAACGGGGTCGTCAAATTGTTTTTCCATTGAAGCGACCCCGTAAAAAAGGTTGAAAAACATTGGCCTAATGTATATACGGTTGATTTCTCTAACTGGTGAATAAAGTGGAAATGGGCGTATGCAATTGCACTGACATGCGAGCATAGTGTTTTTAAGGGAGGGGTAAACAGATACATTTTTTCATTTTAGACCATAATAATAATTTTTTTATTAAGTGAGACAAGGGTCAAACACCAACCTATTGTTCATAAGACAAAGGCTTTTTTGCTTTGACGAAAGGTATGTAAATAAAATTGACGATGATCAGTTCAAAAAATCCTTAGGACATTTCCCGTCACTTAACATAGATTAATATCATTTCAGAGTATTGGATGAGGTACTTACCGCATGCGCCTCGCGATTTTCCTTGTTGCCGTAGTATTCTGTCATGTGCTCGACCAGGTCATCGAGCTGTGACACCTGTAAGAATACAGAACATACTTTATATTCAAGGTCACAACCTTTATACGTAAATGTCGTGACAAGTCACAACACGTCACAACATACTTTTTTTAGAACTTGACTTTGAACTGGGTAGGTCTAGCTAGAACTCCTTACCAGTAATCGGATTCAGTGAAGCGAAGGCAAATCCACAAACGGTAATTCCATCCGCGGCCACCTGAGTTGAGTTCGGACGTAGTGCGCAAGGCACAATAACTGCAGAGGTGGGCACAACATGCGTAAATTATAGATTAACTACAACGTAAGATGTACGTCTTAAATAGAATATACGGCGCGCAGCATTCAGGTACGCCCATGTTTAACAGACTGTCTACAGACTGAACCGAAATAAGTCAGGCAATACTCGACTTAAAACCATCCATACCGACCAAAATATCCATGACGACCGGTTTAGCTCAGCGGGAGTAACGTTGTCTGCGAAGGTGAAGGTCTTGGGTTCAAATCCCCACAAACAGTAGTCACTTTCATCCTATCTCTAGGTTTCTCGGGTTCGCGGGTTAGACAACGTTGAAATTTTGAGCGTTTGCTCGGCTTCGAAGGTAATCCTTTACACACATATGCATGCACATGTTTGTTAACGTGATTTGAGATGAAAACGAAGAAGAGTGGTACTGAAAGACGCACCATGGCTAAGCCCCCAACAAAGTGGACCCAGGATCTGGTTATGATCGCGGGAAACTGTCGGATAAGGGCGCACGACCGGTCGTTATGGCGATGCTTGCGGGAAACCTTTGTCCAGCAGAGGATGCCTTTCGGCTGATATGATACGAGCACGCTGGCCTCCTAATGGTGATAGTCATTTAATTGGTCCTCCCACCGAAACACAACTGTGTAAAAGCCGGCAGGTTACCAGGTAAGATGGTAGTATCGATCCTAGCAGGTCGTACAGTCAGCATCCTGTAGTATCCAGTGGCGTGCAGAAAGTTTTTGGCCAAGGTAGGCAGTTTTTCTATGCCTATATGGAATCATGGTCGTTCATGGCTTCAGGGTAAGCAGTTTATCTGCGCCTGTATGGAGCCATGGTCGTTCAGGTTAGGCACTGCCTTATTGTCTAGACGGAATACACGCCACTGTTAGTATCCAAAGCGCCAAATATATTGCAAGCATATTTAAGCCTACAACAATAAAGATGTGTCGCGATATATTTGGCACTTTGGATGATACAAACTATTTGAAGCTGACTGTAGCACTAAAGTTAAAGACAGAAGCACTCACCTGCGGACCCACGAACTGCACCCAGAAGCGCGAGGGGGAGGAGACAGCCGACACGTACACTTCTATGCTGGACGAGGCCGCTTCTGTGGAGGACTCAGGGTATAAGACACACTGGGACTTCATTAAGGAGGATTATTTCTCTGCATTAACCCCTTAGCGATGTCAGGAATTTGGTATTAAAATTGAAACTGTATGAAATATTCAAAATAGAGTTTAAAATGTGACGAAGAGTTACAAGTGACACACTGATTTTAGTGCATCTGTAAGACAAATGAGTTTTTCTGTGTTTTTTTATTAATTACGTAAACTAAAATAAAGAGGACCATGATGATGACACTGTTTTAATTACAGGCGTTTAGCTCCATTTTGTATTACTAATATTAATGTATAAACAAAATCTATTCAATAATAGTCACTCGGCACCATAACCTTAAAGAGGGATAACTAAGTAAAAAAAATCAAACGACATGCAAAACACACACACAAAATTTAACCGAACTGCTTTAAATTGTGTTTTTAAGTTTTTCCTACACCCCAAAACACAAATATCCAAAAGATCTACCCTCACCAACTAACCCAAAGTCAAATGCAAAACCCTTAGTACCAATATTTACCATACGATTTGTAATTCGGAAGGCTGATTAGTCAGCCATTGCAGAATACTTGCCGACTGTAATCTTGTCAGTTTTTCCGACTACATATTTAGTCAGCAACTAGATAGTGCGACTGTAATGCCTATTGGGTAGTGGTCCCTCGATCAAAAACCAACTTTGTATCCTTATTTAAATAATGCGGGATATAACTCGGAAAAAATACTTTGATTATAATTTTGCCTAGTTTTTACCAAATACTATCCTATGTATATATCGCAGGGAAATGACCAAAGCAGAGATTTGAACAAATGTCTAAGGGATACGACCAAATCACGCAGGATGTTAAAATGGTGAATCTATTTCATCATTTGCCTAGAAAAAAACGGTCATTTGATCAAATCCCTGATTCTCTGTATAGACTTTATCAGTTCACTGAACGTGTCTAGCGAAATGATAAAACGAGTTGCCTTAGCAAGTTCATTTCGTCGACTTATTGGCGTGTTTCAGGGATTTTATCAAATTATTAAACAAATCTCGTGAAATGAACAAACGAGTTGCCTTTATTGGCTGATTTCGTCATTTCTCTAAACAGATCGAGGGATTTGATCAAATGATTGTTTTGTTTTAGGCAACTAAAAATGCATTCGCCATCTTAACATCCTGCGTGATTTGGTCATATCCTTTATAGATTGTTTCAAATCTCTGGCCATTTCCCTGCAACATATACACAGTATATATGTGCATCAGAAAGGCCAGCAACAAGCACGGGTCATCGCAAGCAAAGGTACAACGCGTTGCGATTTCGCTCGACTCAACATATCAGCTGTCGCCACTGCTACTGCTTAGTTTTATTGAAACTGTTACTGTGTTTACGAAGAAAATCTTAAATCTCTATCCTTTAATTTGAATTGATTTTAATGGGGAGTTTACGTAATGTACCTGCGACCTACATGACCCGGTAATTGTCTGAGCCTTTCCGTGAAAACTAAATACTTGATTTTGTCTCTTTAAATATTCTACAACATATTACCACAACAACAAAACCAAGGGGTAAGTTAGGACGGCACATGAGGACAGAAAAGGGAGCAACGAAAACTTACATAATCCTTTTGCAGACGCCTCGCGTTACATTTTTACCTTTGATCTTTATACATACGCGCCTTGTAAGAGAGAGAGTTGCGTGCCTGAAGTTAACTTCATTTCATTGCTTGCATTGCTCAACGTTCATTGCCGAGGCATTTTTTTAAATACATAATTCGAAATTCAAATGTTTACGAGTGGCCAGGAGTGCAAAACTCTCAGTGTGGCCCTCGTAGTAGCGTCCCAATAATTGTCAATATTTCAAGTTTCCAAGTAATATTACTAAATATCCAAGTAGATAGAATCATATATCAAGGAAACCAAAAACATTTTTTAAATTTTTGTATACATATTAAACTTGAAGATATTCGAGAAAATGCGAAAAAAGTATACGACGTCATTAGCAACTAAATGACGTCATTGGTGAAATTGTGTCCGTCACAGCGCACGAGAACAGCAATTCAATTCATATATTAATCTCGTCTTAGTAATAGTACTTCTGTATGATTCTTTACGCTGTGACTATAACCTACACTATTTCTTTCCAAAAATTTCAAAATTTGGGTATATTTATTTTTGTCCTCGTAATTTATTTCATTGTGAAAAGTCCTGGTTAAGAAAATGAAATGTTGTCAATTGTTTTTAGGTGTCAAAGGGGTTTGACAGCCGCAGCAGGAGGGTGACTTCGGAGATACCAGGCTTATTGTAAGGATATATAAAATGTAAAATCATCTTCAATAATAATATATCTGATAGTACAGCATAACTTTACGCTTACGTGAAATTGCTGCAAAGGAATGAAGTAAAAGAAAATGTTTTAAATGTATCCACAATTTATTCCGGGTCGGAAATAAGAACATATGAAAATTAACAAACCCTTCCTCTACAATCATTATCCATCCATTTGTGAGGTCACCACGGAAAGACAGACGCATTGTCTAACTTTCCCTTGTAAGTATAGATAACAACAATACTGTTTAGCGTTGTTAAGCGGGAGTCTTTTTTTAATTCATATTATTGGAAAGAGACTTCCACTTGTAATACAAGTTACAAGCTTTTGAGAAACGAGACCCTGGAATAATACAATCGCTACTCCTAATTTGGACTCCAAGACTTCATAATAAGGTGTATCTTAAATGTTACTTAGATTAGAGTTAGTCGTTTTGAAAGGAGCTTGTCAATTGTCATCCTTGAGCTAGAATCCGAGGCGTGAGTTGACTATACAAATTAGCATTTCGGAGACGTGAGGGCAATAATATAACAGTTTTCAAATATTTGCCCGGCAAACATATGCATATCACGTGTCTGTGAGCTATGACGTAATATCAACAGGGCTACAAGCAAAAACTTATGAAATTCCCTTCTGGCATGTAGTAGTATACATAATACGGAAGGCGTTTCTTATTCATAATTACTGTATTAAAATACCTACAAATATCAATTTGAGCGTGAAAAGGTGAAAATAAAGGTTTAACACTTTTTGAAATTGCGACGGAGAAATTTCTTTTTTGTTCTCGTCCAAAAGATAATTAAACGAACGTTGCCTTGTGATTATTTACGGTTCAACAAAGGAGAAAATGTTTCACAACTATACATTTAAATGCACTTGTTACTGGCCAAAATAAGAAAATGCTCGTTAAACGCTTGATATGTATGAGGAGTTTTAACGCCCAGCCGTTATGCCTGACTTTGAATCGCGATTTTAACGTTTCTAGTGTTTAATTTTCAATGGGTATTACATATACATTTCTTAGTCTAGACTACGGGACTATACATACTAACTTATGCCCTTTTTTATATGGAATATCAAATTATCTACCTACATAAACACATTACGACTACGTACAAAAAGGCCATGTTCATTTGATTACTTCTTACATGTTTGGCCGCACCTATACATATCCCGCGGCAAATCACTCGTCTCTCTCGAACCGTACTGAATCGTAAATTCATCCGACGAAGCCGTCTAGACAGAGCAACCTTGCGGGGTGCAAGGGGCGAGACGCGGGTGGGGCGAGCCCGAGCTGCATAGTCCGTATTATGTAGTTAGATAGCTCGGGACATGTCATTGTCATCTACGCAAACGTCAAAGGCCCACTGTATGCTTTTTACACTGTGACGAAACTCTCCGCGACTTCGCCTGTCTAGCGCTATAGCATCACCCGTCTTTCGCGGGCTATATTGAAAGGAAGGAAACAGACAATATTTGTCACGCGACAATTCGTGGCGCGTCACAGCTGTGCTAGAACCGCAGGGCCTTACTAAACTATATAGCCAAACGCTTTGTAGCCTTTCTATGTCTACAGTCGTTGAACTAACGTAAGCCACGTGATTTATATCTCGCATTTAAAGTTAATGGACACACATGGTCAGCTAGGGTAAAATAAAGCATATAAAAAAACCATTTAATTAGAAATTATCATTTAACGCTTTTAGTGCGAGATGGACAGCCACCGGGTCCGCTCGTGTCTCATGACTAAGGTCCTTGAAGACTGAATGTATCGAAACATGTGGAGCAGTACTAGGCTTTTACGACGTCCACTGCTCGTAATCTAAATTATCATTTAGTTGATAAATGATTGATAGCTGAGATTGAAGTCAAATGTTTTGCGTATCTAACATAAAAAAAGGGTTTACGATTATTTTACCCTCGCTACAGTCATAGGCGTAACAAAGTATAATGTGTATATACAACCTGCGATCTAAAGTCAGCTGCAAAAACAATTTCAACGCTGTTCCGTTTGAAAAAAACCCATTGAAACAGCCTTACACTTTCCATAGTACATTGGTTCTCACAAAGATTGATTAAGTAGACTGCTGTATCTACATCAATCGTGAATTAACAAGACCACAAGATTATATTGACAAACTCATTGTCCAACATTATAAACGAATCTCACAATCAGAACCTAGTTACGCCAACGACTCTCACAACAAAAGACAAACAAAACCATGCGGTTAGCAACTCTTACCAGTCCGCTTATACTTGACGCGTTTGGGGTCACCTGGCGAGTCGTCCACACGGTCGCCCGCTATCGCTTCCACTCCCGCCTCCGCTACCGGTCCCGCTGTCGCTGTCGCTCCTGCACTGGACGTCGGCGGTTGTACTTGGACGTGGCGCGGGCTGCGTTTGGACTGTTCGATCTCTCGACGGCATTTCTCTTGGGCCACCTGACGAAGCAATCGAAGCCACATTAAGAGCCCATTCACGAAACACGCATGCTCGGTACTGAGGGAATTTCTCGCGCGTGCAACCGAATATGTATACAACATTTCAAAATTGAAAAAAAAGAAGTTTGTTTAATAAGTTTAGTTTTTTTTCTGAATTGTGTTGCTACAAATATGAATATTAAATGTAAATGTACTAAGCATGATATAAGTAAAATAATTCAACGATAATGAGAAAATCCTTGTGTTTTCAGTGAGATTTTGTTGGTATAAATAAGAACGATTTACATGTATATATGTACAAAATAACGAAAATTAGAGGCCGCAGTGTAACAACAGGATATACATATATTGCGGTTGTGGAAAAACACTTAAATAACTGGATTTTCATTTAACCTCTTAAAGTGTCATGACATGAGCTCAAACTTATGACCTCTCACGCTCTTCAGAAAACTACTGTCATTAAAAGAGTAAATTTAGTTAATTAAATTCAGTGGTATATTTTAGTGCCCTACAAGGAACTGTCTTATTCAAATAACTAATCAAAATTTAGAATATATTTTGTTTCTTAGAAATACAACGTCAAAAATCTATTTGTGACGCTTTTTTTTACAAAAATACGAAAGTCCTCTTAATATAAATTAATAATACATACTAGATAGGAACCACACCCACCAGCTTCTGCTTATAATCAGGGTTTCCTATCAACCTAGTGAAGTATCTTATGGCTGACTCCGCTGGATCATGATACTTATTAATCCAAGAAAGTTCAAAATTTGTGGCCATCCGTCTATCAGCTATGTGCCCAGCTGTTTACCACTTGGGTCCTTTTCAGACCTGGAGAGTATTTTTATTGACTCTCCTGCAAAATCATTCACCTCTGGTCCCGCGTAATGTGACTGGCAAGGCATTATTGACCTTGGGTGGCATTCTGTCGACTATGATAATCACTCACACAATTGGACACAAGTCCTTTGGCGACTTCTATCTGCTCCTTGGTTCCTCGGAAGGTGACGTGGCGTTGCGAGGCGTTGTCGGCCGTCGGTGGGCCTTCCACTTTTATCCGGGCGCCGCTTCGGTGGCTGATGTCGTTGATAGTTTCGCCGCCTGACCCTATAAAAGAAGTATCATAATCACAAGGCGTCTTTGGGTAGAAAATATCGTTATTACAAGGAATCCGGTGCTCAAAATATCAAGCTAATGTTATGTTAAAGACAAGAAAATATTCAGATTACATTAGCGGTTACTCACGTCGTAAAAGCTGACTACTGCTCGACATGTTTCGGTCCATTAAGCGGACCTTAGTCATAAGTGACGAGTGGACACCAACGCTGCCCGCCTCGGGCTCTCCCGCGGCTCTTAGGTAAGTAACCGCTAATCCTATCCTAATATCCTAATCTATACTATTATAAAGTTGCAAAAATGAAATATCTGTACATTGGAGATATAAAAAAAAAAGATTGTAACGGACTATTTATTAGGTCACTGAATCGAAATAGTTATTTGTTATGCAAGGCTGCAAAGTTGTTATTCGGCGCGAGTGCTTAAATTGAAAGCCGGGTAAGCGAAGGAATCTAAAATTTAGGTATAAATATAGATTTCTCAGCGTGACGCGGCCTTCAAGGCACGAGAAGCCAAATAATTTAGCAGCCGTGCGAAACAAACAACTTTTCGCCTTACTATAGAGAGGAAAATGTGATATGTAAAACTATGAAATTACATTACCAAACCGAATATTTTTTCATTTAAAACTAATGATGTTGAACCTACGAAACACACTCATAACAAAACAAACAAATTAACATATAAAAGAATATAAATTCGAAATTCAAATGAGATCTTCTTCCACGCTATCGGATAAAACGAACTTTTCCACTAAGATTTGGCGCTGTAAACGGAACTTTTCCGAGCTAGTGAGGTGAAAAATATATATTATTTTTATTTTTTGTATGTTTGTACGTGTCGTCGTGGCTTCATCACGCCACAACGGTAAAGAGATTTTAATTATTTCTGCTACAAGAGTAGCTAGGCATCCAAGGTATAGGATACTTTTTATCCGACTACGCTGAAGAAAAAAAGAGGGTTATATGTTGTTTCTTCTCCGATGACGAAGTTGATAGAAGGTACCCTCTAGTAATATTATGAACGGAAAGTTTGTGCCGAATGTATGTACGTTCCTTTTAATTTTATAAACTACTGAACTGATCTGAACGAAATTTTTCAGTAATGTTATTTAGACATCAGAATAACAGTAAATAAATTGCATCTCTACACGGACGAAGTTGCGGGCAACAACTAGTGTAATCTCAATATGTCTGAGTCATATGGTAGTTTCCTATTTACGTAATGACTATTTTAAAATTCACAAAGTACCTACTTCAATTGTGTTGTTTTTAATATTCTATAGATAGACTGTGTGTGAGCATATCTGGTTGTAGCCCACTGGGTTGTTCCAGAAGGATTACTCTGTAGTTCGTATCCGTCACCCACACTCTTGTGTTAAGATGGATTTGTGTGAGTGAGGCACCACACGAAGTTCGAATTTGAGAGTAGCCCCTTCAGGTATTGTCCGCAGACACGGCAGGGGCGGGTCCACGTAAGACCAAACCGACAACGAACAACTGCATAGAATCGAGACAAGATTAGCATCTTCTTGTTTCAGAAGCCAAGACCTTTCTGTGATCTCTGCCACTGCTGCCAGTTAATTATGAATTGTATTCAAATAAATTATTCTTATCATGATCATCGACATCAGACCGCGTCAGGAACTCCCGCATCCGGGGCATCCTTCACGTCCGTGACATAGCAGACAAACTGCAAGAGAATCGCCTACGTTGGTACGGCCACGTTTTACGAAAACCGCCAAGATACATCGGAAACCAATGTCTAGCCATGCCGCCTCCGCCGGGTCCGGGTGAAAGGGGAAGATCCAAGAAATGCTGGCTTGACGTCAACAGCCTTACAGCTAGGGATGCAGAAGACCACGCGAAGTGCGTGAAAGCGGACCCCGGGTTCCGAAGCAGCCTTTTGGGAGCCTTCCCAGCCACTCAAGAACCTTTCTGCCCCAGCGGCCATCGGTTCTACGAGCAATCCGCCCACTGCCACTTAAGTTTAGGGATTTGCTCAACTTAAGTTTGCGCTATGTCGACACCCTTGGTTCTTCTGCGGATCTCCTCGTTTCTGATTCGATCACGCAAAGAGACTCCGAGCATAGCTCGCTCCATTGAGTGACTTTGAGCCTTCTTATGACGCCCAATATTTTTATATGTGTCATATATTACAAAGACAACACGTTTGGCTCAGTGGGTTGTACAACGGCCTACGAACAAATGTGGAATGAGCACAAATGTTTGTTCCTGCGTTTTGGATGTTTTCTATATATTTAAGTATTCTAATTTATTCTGTATATGGATGTATTTTATATTATGTATATAGTCACCTTTTAAGATATAATATAATATTACATATATAATAATTGATAATAAGTAATATATAAAATAAGTAAAAAAAAAAATATAAATTTATCAATAGAAAATGTATTTATAAGGTTGCGTAGGTTAATTTGATTTTTATGCATGTGTATATGACTACAGGAAAGTTAAATAAATAAATAAATAAATAATATCGTCGCCTAATACACATAGTACAAGCTTTGCTTAGTTTGGGATTGTGTCGACCTGTGTAAGATTGTCCCTGTGTTATTTATTTGAAGATAAAGGTTTGCTTCCTATTCTATAACACCAAGTAAAATAATGGAACTTACCAATGATCCTGCCACAAGCCCAGTTCGGTACCGCCAAAGTGTCCTCTACAATAACTGGTTGCTGCTTCATGAAGTCTCTCACCAGGTTCTCGGCCATCTGCGAGCTGTGGCACTCCCCTCGTATAACGCATATGTCGTAGTCCTTGTCGGGGAACTTTTTGAAGTTTATCTTGGTGCCTGATTTCATTTCCATTTCCTTTATGTTGGATCCACTGCGGCCTGAGTGAAGGATATTTTTTTTTAGATGAAGATAAATTTCAATATAGATAGTTGTCTGTTTTCGCCATACCTATATATTATTTTGTTATACTACTACTAAGGTGGCAACCAAACGTACAGCCTGCCTGATGTTAAGCAGTCATCTCAGCCTATGAACGCTAGCAACGCCAGGAGCATTACGTGCGTGTTGCCGACCCTTTAAAAACCTATCCACCCCCTCTTGAAGAACCCCATAGGCCCATACTGTAACCTCCAGGGAAAACAGCGGCAGAGAGTTTATTCCACTTTCGAAGTGTGCGCGGTAGAAATATTTTTTATATCACGTGCGCGACCTTACTATGCTATACAAGTTCTATGAAAGAAACAAAAGAGTGTGGCTTATACATACTTTACTATGGTAGTACTTTATAGACATAAAATCAGACTCATAATCATAATATACATTAAAATTCAGATGGCATAAAATTTCACCTCACAATGGAAGAGGGATAGATAACTTTATTTGCATGTGTGCACACAATATTATTCAACAATATTGTACTACTTTTACTCTCAAGAATTATAATTAAACAATATCATAATTTAGCCATCACCTGTTTAAAATATTATAAAAAAATTATCTTATTGAAACCGAGTAATCTTATTGGATAAATTATTCTAATAAGACCCCAACCAGAAAATAATAAAACTAAAGTAATTTATAAGAAATGAGAATTCTCTTTTTACTTTTTGAGTGACTGGCTTTGTTTTCGTGATACGGTGTAAATTGTTCCCAAACTTCTAAATCAAAATAGGTACCTACTAAATATATTAAGTTGGTGGAAGTCCTATATTTTGACGATCTCAAGTGAAAAAAAATGATCAGAAATTTAAACACTTTCAGATTGCTTCGTAAGCTACTACCTTAGAGCATTTAACTTATGGCAATGTCATACAAATACATTCCCCTCTGCCAAAGTAATCACTACTACTAACGCGAAACTTGTCATCTCCATTCTTAAATGCTCTAAGGTCACTACACCAAAATATCTACATTTGAAATGACATGTTTGGCAGATCCAACTATCGCGTATACTATCTCATTTTAGTTCCCGACGTTTCGGAAGCTTTCCAGCTTTCCATGGTCACGGGAGGACGCGATATAATCAAATTGTTTTATTTCAATGAGTAATAATCGCGGAAACAGAAGAAAATATTAGATCCAACTATGTTACTTGGGTCAGTCTATGAATGAATGAATCTATTTATACATGCCAAAATACAAATAGATTCAATTTACGAAATTGTTTAGACTTAAGTTGTTCACCTCAAAAGATTACATCAACGCATAACTATAAAATTTGAAAGTCAAGAGAAACTCAATATGCAGCCCCATATCAAATTACAATCAATCAATGTACATGTTGGTACATATGTAAAAATATATTAGACCATGAAATAGTCACCGACATAAATGGAAGTGAGTAATCTCTTAGTCATAAATTTAATATACTTGCGCCAACACTTCAATAGATTTATGATATATGCCACTTATCTATGAGCTATAAAGAACATTTTATCCTTAACTGATAATAGCCTCAAATAAATGAGACCCTAACTTTAGCTTTAATTAATTCAGTATTATTTCAGTTGATTTTGGACTGTTATTATCAATCATTTACTTATATTATAATGGCTTCACCCGCATTCAACAACTGATTAGAATATGTTTTAATGACTGATTCTCCATACAAACAAGATATCGGAATAAAAAATACCCTATATCCTTCAGGGTCTCAATCTATCCCCATGCCATACAAAATTTCATCTCAATCTGTTCAGCAGTTTAAGCATGAAGAGGTAACAGACAGACACGCTACTTTTGCATGTATACATGACGTAGCATGTCCAGCAAAATTAAAAGAAGAAGGAACTGGCGATGCAACAGCCATGACCATTCATTAGATGAACCATTTCAACCCACTTTTGACCCCTTCTCAACACGAAACCTATTCAACCTACATACATGAAATTTCGTACATTTGTTACAGCTTGTCTAGAATCCAAAATTTCATAAATTTAGCTCGTACAGTTATTGAAATAATAAATAATAACTGACTGGCTCACTAACTGACCTATAGATCGAAAAACTAACCCACTTCCAGATAACCTAGCAAGTTAAAATTTGGCATACATAAAAAGAGCTATAATCATTGGTCTGGAAATTAAAAGATTGGGCCAAGTTTGTAGAGCAATATTTTTTACAAGAATATCTTAAGTATGTTAGTATCTACTACATAGTAAAAATTATATCCCACCAAAAAATAAATGTGAAAATAAGCCAAGTTCTCATGTTCCATCAAAAGTAGGGCCAATTATTGTACTAGATTGTTAACAGTAAAACCAATTTATTGCCTATTAATGCATTTTGAGCCTAACAATATCAAGCTGTTGGATATTTAAGAAAACTGCCAAGTTAGGACTCAAAATGCATTAAGTGGCACTAGATATTGCCTTTAACAATCTAGTACCAGAATTTGAGCAATCACTACTTTTGGTGGAACATGAGAACTTGGCTTATTTTTCGCATTTATGTTTCAGTGACAACACAAATATTTGAATTCCTGGCAGCAAAAAGGTTACCCAAATTTTTTGAAAATATTCAATGCTGAGTTTTCAATAAAACACAACATAACATGCTCTGCTACAAATAAAATATGAATTAATAAATGTACTCACCAATTAATGCAGGGACTACACTTTTAGGAATATTGACTTCAATGGTGTTCATCCGAGAAGTGGCTATGGACTTTTTTTCATCTGTCTCCTCATCCTTCTTGAAGACATAATATACCACAAATGCTGTGACTGTGACTAGAGACAGGCCGAGGGCAGCCGGCACAATGAATTTTATGGGAACAGGCATTTTCTGCAACAACAGATATTGATTGTAATAACAGTTAAGACTCGCCTACTCTTTACTACAGTCCTATTACAGGCAAACAGTAAACTACCCTAATTTAGAAGTGAAATCAATACAAAACTAATTGTATATTTATGGAAAATTTCCTTAATTGTATTATACCATATTATTAATAAACACTACAGTTAATTCTTAAACAAAATAGTTTAAAAGTATTCATTAAAATACTACTTCAACATGCAAAGTTAAGATTCAAGCTAATGATATTTCTAACAATTCTTGAAACCTGAGTAACAAAATAAATAGCCTTGAAATTGGTAACCCTTTACAAACAATTGCAAGTCAATACATATTAGTTTCTCAGTAAACTATACTGTACCGAAAAGTTTTAATTTCCTAAAATACCAATCAAAGACTAGTTTTTATTGAAGTATTTACAAGGTGAAGGCAAATTAACAACAGAGCATTAACTGCCCACTGTCTCAGTTATAACACTAGAATTTTTAATTACAATAAAAAAGCTATGAAATTACTTTACTCCGAGTATTCTATTACCAGCTATGACATAATAACAGCAAAAATTACTTCACAGAAAGTAATGTGACACCCGCAATAAGACAACTTTGAAATCAGCATTCATTCAAGAAATGTAAAGATGATTTTTCGTACCGTTTACTTGAAAGTTTTCCGCGTGTTTCAAATGCAATTTAATAGATATTTTCTTATCACAACACGCATACCATCACATAAAAATCGTAAATAGATTGAAATCAAAACGGCGCAACTTTCAATTACGTTTCGTTCGCTCGTATCGTATCATTTATTTAGGACAACATCAACACGACGTTTCTGTATTATGTTACATTATGGACAGTTTTAAGGATACCTGAAATATTCTTTTGTTACTTGTTTTACCCGCCAATTTCAAAAATAATACGGTCAATAATTCAAAATGGAAATAAAAAAAGCAAAATAATTATATTCATAGAATTTAAAAATAAAATACCAGTTTCTAAATGTTTATATTTACTACTATCAGTATCACCCTCGTTATCATCATCATTATGGCGTTGTAACTATTAATTTGACATTTAAAAAAAACGCAAAACTACGCATGACCGACCTTTATTTATTAATTTGACATTTGAAGTCAATAGGTAAACATACATTTTATATTCATATGTTTCATACTGAAATCGAGGCGCAACTGAAGATATACTTATTATAAAGAACATGTATAGTCTGTTGTAATAGGTTACCTATACATATTAGTTGAATTATCAAATACCTACCGTAAAAGCTTTTTAACTTTTTCAAACATGTTGCACGATTTGCATAATCGTGATCGCGTGCCATATCTTGTCTCCTGTCTTCGCATTTATTATTTAATTTGGCCAATTTGTTTTTGCATCTGCCGTTTTCCCATGAATGTACTCAAAGTGCTGTGTGTTCATAATACAAAACTGGTAATCCTTTTTCAGATATGTTACTTAAACAAATAAAACAGGGCTGAATGGCGTCGTGGGATGTGACAGAGGGTAAGATAAATAAATACTTCAGGTAGGTTGGTTTATTAACATTAAGTATAAGATCATAAAATACATGACCTTTCCTTTATGATACTTTTGCATTTCCATAAAAATGTTTCATAATTTGAATACACGATGTGCTAAAGTGACCATACCGTAGTAAAAGTAAGGGACATTACTTAAATTTCTTATTAGTGTTTACCATAATCGTAGTCAAATTCGACCAAAGAACATATGGCATTATTTAATTTGTATAATTGGGATGTACTGTACATAAATAAAAATAAAATTTTGATGCGAAATGGCAATTTCCATTACCGCAATCATAAAAAAAAATTGACTTCGGTACCATACCTGTAGCTTGTTTTATGCGCCCTTAAAGTTGAGTGAAAAGTCCATTTTAAAGTATGAAAATATTAATACCTAAAAATAATCAACGTAACGACTCAAAGACATAACTAAAGCGAAAAGAAGAAGTTTCGAATGATGTGCCCATGGAGTATGTATAGAGGCCAAACTCATAGGAAAACGGATGAAAAAGTGTCTAGCGGAAAAAAATGCCGTAAATAATAGTTCCAAATCCGTCCAGAATGCGCTAGAATAGAAAGATACTATAAATTCAACAACCAAGTACAAAAGATTTTAATCGAAATGCTACTCAATTATTCGTTCTTCTTCTGATGTAAATATTCAATCGTGTTCAAAATTATTTCTCTTGCATCGTTATGGATGTACCTATTCTTATACTTAGCTCAACTGCGTCATGACGCGACTCTTTGTCGAGCGACAGATATTAGCTATTTTTTCTGTCCACTGTAGTGCGAGAGACACGAATGACTATATGTCACGTGACAAGAGTTATCGGCCTAGCACAACTCTCCGCGACTACGCTTATCGCGCGACATGTCTGAAAGAGACAGACAATGTTTGTCGCGCGACAAAGAGTCGCGTATCACAATTGTGCTAAAGGTGCAGGACAAATATTTAGACCGGTTGGAGTTCATCGAAAAAAGTACTAGAGTATAAAGAAAGTCATAAGGGCAGTAGCTACTTTTAAGTTTATGTCTGTTCCTGCATAAAGATTTCCTCGATTTAACAATAATAAAGACTGTAAATACAGATTTTAAGTAAAATTATTACCATTACCTAGACTACATGAAAACAACAGGCGGTATTTTCGCTGCAGAGCGATCTATCTCTTGCAGCCTATAAAACGAGTCGGGATCATTGGTGTTTAACAAATTTATTTAATTATAAAATGGTAATTTTAACAAAATGTCCTGTTACACATGTCCCAAGAAAACCGGCGATGTGCATACCCTACTATTGAACGTGCGCCCCATAGAGGCGTAATGGCCGGATTCGTCATATTTTTATTGTGCAGACAATCACGAAACCCTCGCGACTCTCAGTCGACTGCCGACTTGCGAAGAATCCAGTAAACTCAAAGTATTACGAAAATAATAAGTTAGGGTTACGAACCACGATAATGCAGCGACCATATGGCCGGCGGTACTTGCGCCCGAACAACATGTACGAGGCGTCTCATGGTGGTAATGTGCAGCGAGTGTAAAGATGGAAAAAATGCTAATTAAGTTTGTGTTGACAGCAGCAAGTCTACTTGCAAGTTTAAATTAGTTGGGGTTGGAAGTTAACCTGTAATACCTAAGAAACTAGCCTCAGCTTTGTCTTGCGTTTCCAGGCTATACGAACCTCTACAGGCTTAGAAGAAGGCCTACGCATCGATGGCTCACTATTATTACCTGAACGTGAAGATTATTTCCGTGATAGAGCGGAGTGGAAGCAAGCAGAAAATCGGACCCCGTTTCCTAGCGGGATAAACTTGAAAAGGATAATGATATTGGGTTATGGGAAAAGAAACTCCTCAGCCTTCTTATATGTGGACATGCCCTGACTGCTCAAATTAGCTTTTTATGATAGTTTCTATAAGCTTGAATAGAAGGAACTAGTTAATATCCCTAAATTTAGAAAGACAGGATTATTTTGTTAAATATTTATCAGTTATTTTTTGATACACAGATTTCGAGTACGTGGTGACCAAGAAGGATCCACCACGGATCTGTTTCGGTACAGGTTTGGACCGGGAGGTCCTTCCAATGGAAGGCCCATGTATGAGTCCTTTCATGAGGTTGCTCACGCAGAAAGGAAGACCCAACCTTGGTCCGGGAACATACAATGGGGATCGTGACGCATTCTACGATGTAACACATAGGGTACAAGGATTACATATTTTGTAGATACGCTGTTTAATTTTATTATTAATTAAAATCAAGGCACAACCGCACAACGTTTTTGCTTCTAGACTGACTATTACCCAAGTTAAAATCTTTAGCTAAGCAATGTTTGCTTGTAGACAAAACATCAAATTTCACAAAAATGACTATTTCAGGTGAAGGTGTTGAGCTCTTAAAATTTTTCATTTTCCAGATTTACAGTAAATATGGGCTTGGACCCAAAAGTTCCCGATTTTCGATAAGACACGAGTATCAACCACCTCCACGGGAGCCTCCTCTTAAAAAACCCATTCCTCAAAATTGCGCTCCATTCAACCAAACTGGACAGAGAAAGGGAATTTTTATAGTCAATGCGTATCCTTCGTAAGTATTTCGACATCATTTTGATTTCGATTAAGTTAAATATACTGTGTGCCCCTGGATAGAGTCCACAAATGAATAAGGATGAAACTAGACACAATTATATCGACAAAAACATTATTTTTATTAATTTCTTTTAACACTTTCATTGCCAAATTTTCCAATCTCTCTCTCTCTGTCAGATCTTTCCCATTGGGCACTCTGGGCACGTGCCCAGGGCCCCCAACCTCACGGGGGCCCGAAAGATCTTACACACCGTTTTTTTTTTTAATTTTATTATTAAAGTAAAAGTAAAAAAAAGTAAAAAAGTATTTATTGTCTCCACCACAAAGTATATAAGTAGTTTGTACAGTAGCAGTAACAGTAACTAGACTAAGTAAACATAATGTTAATGAGCTTAAGTACCTACTACGTAAATTGTGCGGTGGAGGCTGGTGCCCGAACTAGGCAAAACCTGTATGTCAGGTCACCAGGTCTCCGACCCTCATATATCTATAGTAAACATTTCTAGGAAGGGAATACACTGTCAATAACTAACTATGCTAGAAGAAGTATAATCAATTAATCATTAGGAGCCTAATCAAACAACATGCCAATGTAGTACATAAAATAAATCATAAAAATGACGAAATAAATATATATACAATCAGAAGAAAACTAAATACATACCTTTGTTGTACTAGAAAAATTGCCAATGCCTTATGAAATTGGGATCATTAGTTTTTCGGTGTTATTATAATCCAGACTGAGCAGCCATTCCGTGATACACTTTTATGAGGATGTTTTTGTTTTGGAGTAAATAAAAACTTCACTGTTGGCTTTGCTATATAGAAAACTTCTAAGGAAGCAGAAAAATCTTTGAGCAAATCGTGTGTTAAATTTGATGGGTGGACAGATTAAGTCTTTGCGGCACTTATTTGACAAATTACGAGGATCATAAGTCAACATCGAGTGTTTTCTCTGTATGACATGCAAGTTAAAAAGTTGCCGAACTGTTAGAACCTTGCAGTTTTTGTAGAGGTCTGAAGTGTGGTAGAGAAATGGAAGAAACATGCTAACTTTGAGTATTGCTCGCTGAGCTCGTTCCAGTTTAAGCAAGTGAGTTTTGTGAGCCCTTCCCCAAGCACAGATGCAGTATGAAATAATGGATTGAACCAGGGCAAAGTAAACCATTTTTATTATATTTGGGTCGGCAATGTGACGAAGGTTTTTGAAAATAAATATGAGTTTACGCGTTCTAGCCGTGAGTAAATATATATGGCGTTGAAAATAAAGGTTGTAGTCGAGCATGATCCCTAAACATTTAATGTGAGACGTTTTGTCCAGTTCTAGACAGTAGCAGCTAGGTAGTTCGGGTCTTAAACATGAGTGTGCTATAATTGAATGGGGTGAAAATTCTGCGTAATAGTCTATTTTCGAGTATTTTGTTTTCAGGGTATTGAGGGTTAGTACATTATTCCACCGCCATTTTGTTACTATGTTCAGAACATTCTGTGCACACTGAAAGGCGTATTGAGTGTTCAAGAGCCCCAATTTTTGTTCCCGACGGCCCCCTATTTCTGAGTGCCCAAGGCCCCCCCGAGTGTATAAACACTGCGTTGCTGTTTCGTTTGTATACTTTATCCAGGGACGCACTGTATTTGAAATGAATGTCTTCTATTTTTAGGGTTCCGTACAAAAAAGGTAAAAAAGGAACTCTTGTGGTGCGACTCTGTCTGTCTGTCCGACTATTAGAGCGCCGTATCTCAAAAACTACTTATGCTATCTATTTGAAGTTAGGAATATTTATAAACATGGTCAGCCCACATGTATTGCAAAAGAAACATTTTAAATTAAAGTTGTATTTAAAAAAAATGACTGTACTATATGAGGGGGGGACAAAAATTCAAAGTCTAACTACTGGGTCAAGTCGGGTATCATATGAAAGGGCTTGATCTACATTTTTAAACTATTTTTTTTATTGTGAGTAGATTTTGTATTATTAAGGAAAATGTGAAAAAAGCACCATCCCCCCCCCCCCCCTCCCCTTATCTCCGAAGTTGACCTAGCGAAAAATCTGGAATTTTCTGGAATTCTGTAATTTAATATGAATATTACACTAAAATTATAACCATATCTGTCTTACTTTTTTTTTAATTACCAATAATCATTTTTGAATTACCTGGTTTGGTTAAGTTTGCTCCTCATTTAACTTAACTCAGGCGGCAAGTTAAGTCGGAATAAGTGAAAGTTTGTACGGAACCCTCGGTGCGCGAGTCAGACTCGCATTTGTGTTAAACGCTTTCACTTTTTGCCGATTTTAGCAAGATGTATTTCGCCAATGTCGACGTGAAGACTTACACTGTCTTCTGATCTAATTATTAACACTTATTTATGCAGGTCTTGTGATTACTGCCCAGAATACAGAAAGAGACAGATAAAGTTTGCATACAGCTTCTCCGGAAAAAAAGTTCTGCGTTGTCCCGTTATGGTAAGACCACCATTAAAGAGGAGGAATATTGTCTACTTACCTGCATTTTACATACCTAGATACATACAGTCGAGAAATGAAAAGGGTCGTCACTTATAATTATCCTTTAACGCTGACTGCCACGAGTGCCAGGCTTATAGGCCTGGTATAACAGTTTTTCAAGCCAAGCAAGCGCAAGCTGCCAGCGCCCGTCTATTTATCTAAGCCAATCTTGTCTAGTAGGATTGGCGCCAGCGCACTGGTTTCGTATAAACAGGGCTTTAAACCATGATATAGAGTCAAAACGTCCTGAACTTTTCATTTCCCCGACTATACAATCATGTCTAATAATAATCTATATATATAAAAGAAGAAGTCCTGACTGACTGACTCATCAACGCACAGCTGAAACTACTAACGCAAGAAAATTGATTTTTTCACAGTCGGTTACATTTATAACGTAGGCAAGGGATAAGAAAGCATTTTTAGAAATTCATCCCCTAAGTGGGTAAAACGAGGGATGAACGTTTGTATGGAAAACGTAAAATCTTTGGACTTAGAAAGTTAAAATTTCGTGAAAAGATTGTGTGTTTAAAATCAAGAAACTTATATTCTTAATTTTTCGAAATTCATCCTTTAAGCGGGTAAAATATGGGATGGAACTTTGTATGTGAAACGTGAAATCTTTGGACTTAGAAACTTGAAAGTTCGCAAAAAGATTGTGTGCTTAAAATCAAGAAACATATATTCTTGATTTTTCGAAATTCATCCCCTAAGGGGGTAAAACAAGGGATGGAAATTTGTATGTGCAACGTAAAATCTTTTGACTTAGGAACTTGAAATTGCAAAGAGATTGTGGGTTATGTGTTAATTAATGAATTATGGAGAGAGAGAGAGAGAGAGAGAAGAGGGAGAGAGGGAGAGAAGGAGAGAGATAGAGGAAGGGAGGAAGGGGTATTGCCTTCTTATGGAATAATGTTCAATATCCCCATTTTCTCAATCTAAATCCGTTGGTCGCTGAATATCTTCTAGAGTATTTTTTTACAAACATGAACAGCATCGGACAACTGACAGAAAAAAGTTATCCTCATTAATATCTCTGTTTTTACCTAAAATCTACGCGGACGAAATCTTGGGCGGCCGCTAGTTGTTACATATACATACATTTCATACGAATTGTAATGTAAGTAGGTACCTATATCTAATACTGTTTTATGAGCTATATTCAATAACATATCTACATATATTTTGTAATTCAGATCAAATGTGTCCCGTACAACTTGGACGCCTGCGGATATTGCGGCTGCTCATGCTCAGCGCAAGGGGATTATTGGCAATTTGAAAATAGAATTTTTCTATGCAGAGATCATTACTCGCAGTTATTTAAACATTGCCTGTCGAAATTCCAAGGCGCGAAATTGGCCGATTTCAAGGTAGGTATTGCTCCTAGGGTTCTATACCCACATGTTCTAAGCGTATAAGTTCGTAGCCGACCACAGTAGCACAGCAGAGGGGTTACCCCGAAACTCGAAATTCGTAACGTGCCGTCCCTTTCGCTCTCATGTTGAGAAGCTGTTTTTGAGTGAGCGGAATGGCGCCATACAAGCTCCGTTCTTCAGGTTTCGGAGTAGCCCCTCAGGCGACGTGTTGTCCCGACACCCCTTGTTTCTATATATTTCTATGAAATACCGTCCTTAGCCAGAGGGCTTGCAATGGGCGGGGCGAACCGAGATATTTACCTACTCGCCGCATTGACCGGGTTTTGCCGTCAGTCCGGGGCCGGCGCCGAGCGAGTGAGTATGTGTACGCTGCGATCTGCCGCTGGGATCGATCGTTCTCGGAGCGTGTCGTATTGATATACTTACCTTAACAGTTGATTTATGTTTATAAAAGCGCCATGAACTACGAAAAGAAGTTACGTGAATTGTTCTGTGTTTGAATACATATTATAAGGATGGAAAGTACTCTTTTTTAAGTTGCCGTCAAATTGTAAACATTAAGTTTATTATTTATTTATTTCTTAGGAGGTAGGTACGTGTTTATTATGAAATTGTGCTTTACGTTACTTAAACAGTTAATTTATAAGATTTACGCATTTATAAAAGTACACAGTAGGTACTGTGTGCAAAACATAAAACAGTTTACCTGTACAAACTTAGGCACATTGTTTTAAACTACCGCGGTTATTAGGTTTTTATAACAAAACTGTTTACAAACGGATTCTTACCAATGCCTTTAAAACTGAATTATAGTAGGTAGGTATGCGGAGGTGAACTTTTCGCGTCATGTATAGAATAATAATAAATATGTTTGTTTAGAAATATGCAAATCTCAAATAACTTTGCGGCAATAAATAGAAACAGGTAGGTACGAGTATGATTCTTGGGGACAAATACCTAGATTTAGGTAGTACCTAAATTAAATACGTGTTGACATGAATACAGGAGAAAATTAAACATTTTTAGTCACGCATTATGGTGTTTTGGCGACAGCTTTTTTGCCCTCATTGATATATTCTTGGCGTGACAACCCTAGCACTACACGTGCCGTGTGCGAATGAATACAAGTTATACGATAGTCAGAGACATAGAGTAGGCAGGTTTCTCATGCCTAGCACAGCGTTTTTACGAGGAAGTGAAATTTCTGCACTTGTACTATTACTTATTCTGTGCCTTAGCTAGCAAGACATAAATTATGAAAAATGCAACCCTTATCCCTTCCATACATTGTCATAGAAACCAGAGGTCTCGCGACGACACATTGCCTGCTGCTGCTATATGTAGTCGGCTACGAACTTTTACCTTAATTATTCATGGATGAATTTGTAGTCAATTGTGTTATCAACCAGCTGCCTTGTTTTGGGTGCTACACATACGTACAAAGAGGTCAATGTATACAAGTTCTAATTCACTCAACAATATAGATATACGTGTGTCAATTTTCGTCGTTATTTGCTGTTTTGTACCATTTACGTTATAAATATTGTAACTGTACTGAAATAAATTTTATTTTTAACAGTCTGTTCGGGATTGCTTCTTCGCTCATGCGCATAACAGTTGTCAAGCCGCTCTTAAAATAATGACAAATGAAGATATTCAGAAGAAGCTGCGAAAAGAAGCCTACCTCGACCTTTTCTTTCCACAGCGACGTTTTTGCGCATGAACCTACGATTGGTATTGAGATACATAGTAGTTTATTTTCTATAATTTTATTCACAAATGTTTATACAAAATGCATTATTAATAATAATTGTATTCTTTGTTAAAATATTATACATTTATTAAGACTGAGGGGTTACTACGAAATCCGAAAAACGAAGTATGTGTGGCGCCATCCCTCTCACTCAAATACAGCATAGCATGAGAGCGAGAGGGACTGCAAGTTACGAAGTTCGACTTTTGAGTTTCCGAGTAACTCCTCTGTAGTAATGATTGATGTAGATCTGTGGCAACATTAAGTAAACTTTTACTAGCGGCAACATTTTTATCATCAATCATCTGACTTTGTTCTAAAAGTAGACCATTTATTATTTATTTTGAAAACTAATCAATATTTTGGGTGTTCTGTGTCCACTTTCAAACTATCATGAAACTAGACTCAAATAATAAGCTGATCAGAAGTGAAAGTGGGTCCGACACGCCTGAAGATGTCGTGGATCCGCGGCAAAATGCGGAGGACATCATCGATGATATATTGGCGGAGTTTACGGAGTCACGGTCGCCTGACGCCGCTCGCATCGGGAACGGAATCCCGGACAGTCTGTTCAGCATGATTCAGCCACCACAGACGCGGACGCCGGCTAATTCTTTCTCGGAACCCGCAACTTTGGACGACATCGACCCCGCGTCCGATCTCGGCACATCAATACGAAACAAATGTTTGGAACTCGAAGAAATACTCCAAAGCTTAAAGTCGAGGCTGAACCACGTCGTTTTGGACGAAAACATCGTGCTCAGTCCTGAGGCTAATTCAATGGAGGCCCAGTTAGAGCATGATTTGGACACAGACTGCCAGGAGGATCTTTCACTGCAGGAATTTTTGGAACTGTTGCATTCCCAAAACGAAATCAATCCCACAGGTGTCCAATGATTATGTGCTCTCAGTAGCCTGACAGTGTTAAGATTGTGTAAAAACCATTGTGTCTATATTAAATCAGGTGTAAAAATATTATATGAAACAAAATTATGATTAAAAAAAATTCAGGCCTAATATTTGAACTATTGTTTTAAGTATACACTAAGCATGGGGTAACTAATAAAATGCTATTAATAAATCAACTTCTTTATTAATACTGTAACACCATTTTGAACCTTTATAAACAAAATCAAATTAACATGTAAATAGTACTGCAATATGTTAACTGCAAACAGTTTAGATTGCATCATACAAATCATTTATTTCAGGTCTGATAGACAACTCTGTGTCATCTGGCACAGTGTCATTCTCATACAGCTGACTGTCTTCATGGCTATTTTCTGCATCAAATGCACTCAAAGGGTTTTCTTCTTTCAAAATTAAACCCAGGTTTTTCTCATTGATCTTGCTACAAATATCAATACTGTTGCGAGATAAAAGAGTGTTTTTAAACATTTGCAGCCATGTATTAAATGGTGATGGATCAGTTTTCACACATTCTCCTCTGAAGAAGGCCATAGTATCAAATGCTTTGGAATAGTTGCCATCCAAATTACAATAAATAAGACTCTCTATGGCATCTATCATGTCTGGAGCTAGATCAGCCAAAGTCTTTCCATTATTTGCAAGTGTTTGGAAATCGTCAATGGGGTCTATTGTGCCAATGCGGATTGGTTCTTTAGTTTTGGTTGTACGCTTTGGTTTAGTTTCCACTTTCTTTAACTGCAATAACTGTTTCAGTTTATCTAACGGATCTCTTGCTCTTCTTTCAATCAAAGGAGGTATTTTAAACAACATCATAATGTCATCCCTGGGTTGGGGTAATGGTTTTCCTGGGTTCATTGCTCTGTAAGCGATACAGTCCAGAACATACTGAGCAGTTGGACTGACTGTCTCAGCAATAGGAAATGCTTCAGCATCATCAAAAGTGTCATCATAAGCTGATGTTAAATCCATGGCTTGAATAAGATCTTTGAAAGCATCCACTTGTTCCTTTGTGCATGCAAATTTTTTCAATTTTGTCTGAGGAAATGCCATATTCTTAATATCTTCCTTGAAGCAAATGGCTGTCATAGATAAACAAACAAAGTCATTAGTGTCTATCACAGGCATAAGGACAAACATTTTTGGGGCATTTCCTCTATTCCATACTCTCCTTACTATCCCAACTAAACCTAACTCATGCAGGCACTCTACAAGACATCTCACTGCATATTGGGCTTTTTTGTCACCCTTTCTTCCAAATATATAATTCAGTCCATCTCCATTGAGATTTTGCCATTTAATGTTATCAGCATGGGTAAACCCATAAACAGATAAACATTTTTCACCTGACTCATAAAGCATGGATTTATCACATTCTGACAATGGAATTATTTGCTCTCCATAATGGTACCCTTTAATGACATCCTCTGCTTCTACTCCAGTCTGGTTTTCAGTGTTTATCAGGAGCTTGTTCCTCATGACCCCTTCTGTTGAGCTTGAGGTGGAAGTGACAGGGTCTTTAATAGCCTTTCTCCAGGACTTTACAACAGGTTCATCCTTTAATCTCAAATATGATGATACAGGAATTTGAATATTTGGACCAATGGTCAATTCTACATTCCATGGGACAGCATTGGTAGCCTTTTTTTTATGGAATAGCAAATATCTCATGGCGTAATCAAATGTAGCATTTGCACCTTTAGTCACCTCTACGAAATGGCGGGCCAAGTCAATGTCATCACCTTTGTGACTTTCATCATAAATGTCAAGACCAATGACATCAACTTCAAAATTTTCCTCTTTGAATCCGTTTATGACCTGTGTAAATACAAAAAATACTGATTTCATCCCACAATACTTATGATAATGCAACATATATAATAAAATGGCATAGGTACCAAAAAATCTTACCATTTCAACTTGATTTTCATCAATCTGGGATGGTGACTGGAAATTGGTCATCAAAATAATTTTTTTGTTTAATATTTTCACTCGCTCCATTTCCTCCTTAAATTGATCAGCAGCCACAATTAGGGCATCAAACCAATCTCCCCTCCTCTTTGATGGCTGAAATAATTATTCAAGATAATAATTCATTATAGAATGACTCTGCTTCTAATAATATCAAAGGTGATGACACCCATCTTACCTCTTCAGGTAGATCTCTAATCATTTGCCATGTAGGTGGTCCCAGCTGTGAGAGTACGTCAATGTGTTTAAAAGCCCCTGGAACCTGCTCAGCCATGTTATTGTTGGTCTTCTTTGACCCTAGCAACGTAATGCCCACTAGATTCTTAGCCTGAGTCATCACTTTGCGCTCTATTATACGAGCAGCACATTCTTTTGCTTTCAGAAAGAAACTGTTTTCATTTTGTTCTTCTGAAGATGATACATTTCTTCCTATATCTAGGATGATAATGGTACCTTGTTCTTTTGGCGCCATAGTGCCTGATAAGAAAAAACAATCTCTTTAAAATGATATAGTCATTATTTAATAATATTGCTACATCCGATGGGTAAAATTGTAATAAAACTTAAGACAGACAAGTAAACTAATTGACTGAATTAGTTCGCGCCATTATAACATATTTTTTAAATACTTACCCGGTTTACAAAAAAAGCAATTATATTTCTGTGCTATATTAGTCCAGCCCACATACGAATTCGATGGCACATGAAAACAACGAAACCAGAATCGAACACAAATAAGAAACCCGACTGCTTGATACTGATATAAATTGAATTGAAATGAAAGTGGAAAAGCAATTAAATCCTATCTCGAGCAAGCAAAACAAACAAGTCGGAACTCGTACTCGTACTCGTTCTGCAACGAAGAAAATATTTGAGTCATATACAAACTCGCTGGAATATTAAATAAGTTTGACAGCCAGTACGATTTCACCATAGCTGACTGTCACATTTGTTTTGATGTTTTTATACTTCATCTGTGGTTCACTTGGCAAAATGGGTTTCGACCGCAGATTTCGCGGAATTTCCTATACTTTTTTCCATTTCTTCATTCAGTTTAGCCGTGTATTTCCTCTGTGATTAATTTATTACAATATGAATTTTATTATATATTAACGATCCGGACGCAGCTACAAAGTTTCATTCATAACAATGGTGCATAATATGAAACAATTCACACGCGAACTATAGTTATTGTTATTTAGTAATGAGGTGAAATAAAATTAAGAATGCCGCTAACAATTTTAAATAAAAGCAAAATGATTGCCGAAGTGATGAGGTTTTCGTTTCACCACAGAGCGTTTTATTGTTACGTCGGAATGAGTATATGGATTTGCTTTTTAATTACAGGTGAGTACTGCCTTCTTCGACTTCCCATTATCAAGAAATGTTTAATCGTGAGATTTATGTAGGCACATGTGAAACACGAATGCATATGCACATACTAACTGCGTAACTGGCATGTCTTATTTTTTATAATGTTCAGCATAGATACTAGGAGCTTGTGTTTTCAGTAATGTACAAGTACATATCAGTTGGAGAAGACACAACGGCGATCAAGAAGGTTGTGCAAAATGAGTACATATCGAAAAGTGATATCAAATACAGGAAGATTTACCTGCGGGCCTGTAATCCGCCCGACAGCATTGTGAGAGGCGCTGAAGGTAATGATATTATCACTTAATTTCTTAATATATTTTGTTAGGCTATATCATTTATACTCTTAGGCTGCAGGCTGGACGGCAGTGGGTAGCGAGTGGGTTTGTTTTGGCGCTAATAAGAAAAGAATGGTGGTACCACCACCATACATTTATTTATGCTGACATCAAGTAACCTACTTAGGTCACACCGCAATTAGTATGCATAATTAGTTTTAAGTATAATATTTCAACCAGATTGCTATTAACATTCAAGCATCAAGAGAATGAATTAACAATAACTATCATTATAACTTTACTTGTAATTTCAATAGTCCACTTTAACTATCCTACAACATGAAACTATAATCTACGAATAGGTGCTATGAGTTCATCATACAATTATTATTATTCATAAAGATAATGAGAAATAAAATAATACTAGAGCTAAAAGAAAAACGTAAAACGATATATACAATTACTATAAAAAGAAAACCCCGTCTAGAAGGTCGGCCTACGGCATGGACCCCATTACGCTGGCGGCATTACCTCCCTGGATCGCGACAGTAATTCTCTGTGAGAGGTACGCCCCAGCTCTGGGCTCATTATTATTATTAAATAAATAAATATGGCTAAACAATCAAACTTTAGGAGCCCTTCCCTTAGTTGAAAGAAGTATTTCTTGTTATCAAAGTCAACTAAAAAAATCTGCAGGTGTCTGCAGTATACATGTAGTTTTTATTAACAACAGATTTTATATGATTTTTAAGAACAAATTTCGTTCAGTTCTTTTCAAGTATGGGGATATCCACTAAATTTCCTTGTTTATTTGGTTTGTAGGTGCTCAAGTAATCTTATTGTACAGTCTGATCAAATAGGTAGGCAATAACATCCAAAGTGCCAAATTTATCATCGTTTATCACAAATCTTGATGCAAGGATGTTACAGATTTTTTGATCTTTCTAGCATATTTGTCCTTATATTCTAGCTGTTGTGGACAGTGATACCTGGCTGCTGCAGGGGGTGCTTGTGGTGACGAGGCATGGGGACCGCGGGCCTCTCACACACTTGCATGGGGGGGACAAGCTGCCCTGTGATACACCGCCCCCCTCACCATTGTTAAAAACGTAATTAGATAACTCACTCCATATTTAAATAATTAATAGATTGAGGCATGACTTTGCGAAATTTCATATTAGATTTATGGATAGTTCCTTTGCTATCCTGCGAAATAACTGCGCGTAATTTCGCGGAATAGCACAAAGGGACCATAATCCATTAATCAGTCCATATTTATCAAGGATTTATGTAAAGGTAGAAAAGCTATTACAAGATTGAATTTCAGACTAGAGAATCTGTGGATATTGTTAAAGTACTTGATTGTGTAACCTTGCTTGTAGTTATGAGGAGTGGGTGGGCAACGCAAGTTCGGCGGGTCGTGCGTGGTGGGTGGCGGGGCCGGGCCCCTTCCACAACTTCCCCGCGCTGCCGCCGCGCGCCGCCACGCGCTGCGCGCTCGGCCAGCTCACGCCGCGCGGGCTGCTGCAGATGCTGACCGTGGGTACGTGGCGTCTGTGGCGAGGACCGGGTCCCTCCACAACTTGTCCGCACTGCGCACTCGGCCAGCTCACGCCGCGCGGGCTGCTGCAGATGCTGACCGTGGGTACGTGGCGTCTGTGGCGAGGACCGGGTCCCTCCACAACTTGTCCGCACTGCGCACTCGGCCAGCTCACGCCGCGCGGGCTGCTGCAGATGCTGACCGTGGGTACGTGGCGTCTGTGGCGAGGACCGGGTCCCTCCACAACTTGTCCGCACTGCGCACTCGGCCAGCTCACGCCGCGCGGGCTGCTGCAGATGCTGACCGTGGGTACGTGGCGTCTGTGGCGAGGACCGGGTCCCTCCACAACTTGTCCGCACTGCGCACTCGGCCAGCTCACGCCGCGCGGGCTGCTGCAGATGCTGACCGTGGGTACGTGGCGTCTGTGGTGGCCCGCGCAATAATTTGGCAATATTTCCTTGTCCTGAGTAGGTATGGAGAGAAAACTAAAAAGGGAATCTGGAACTAAAGTATTTCATGATATAATTTTTCTGCACAGGTAATATCCTGAAGGAGGCTTACGGAGAAAAACTTGGGCTGGATAATTCGGATCCTTCAGGGAAACGAGACACAGGTTAGTCTGTTTGGATAGGCGTCGTTGCTTATTGTCTGTTCGTAAGTTTGTGAGCCCGAAAGATGCGAGTAACATTTGCCATTTGCACAATATGCCATTTGCGCCTCGATCCGAGAAGAGGGTGCTTGAGTTAACGGTTCAAATATGTGACCATATGCAGCCTTAGAGCTACCTTTCACGCTCAACATATATGAAATGGTTTCAGGTGAAGTGATAATATACAGCACGCGCTACCGGCGCACTTTCCAGTCGCTCGCGGGGCTGGTGTGGGGGCTCGCGGGCAACGCGGCCGGGGCGCGGGTCGCGCGCGCCCGCGAGAGCCACAGCGTCGCCTTCTGCTTCCGCGAGTGCGCCTGCCCCGCGCACCACGCGCTCAACAAGTCAGTATACTGCGATAATGTACAGCACGCTCCAGTCGTGAGCGGGGCTGGTGTGGGGGCTCGCGGGCAACGCGGCCGGGGCGCGGGTCGCGCGCGCCCGCGAGAGCCACAGCGTCGCCTTCTGCTTCCGCGAGTGCGCCTGCCCCGCGCACCACGCGCTCAACAAGTCAGTATACTGCGATAATGTACAGCACGCTCCAGTCGTGAGCGGGGCTGATGTGGGGGCTCGCGGGCAACGCGGCCGGGGCGCGGGTCGCGCGCGCCCGCGAGAGCCACAGCGTCGCCTTCTGCTTCCGCGAGTGCGCCTGCCCCGCGCACCACGCGCTCAACAAGTCAGTATACTGCGATAATGTACAGCACGCTCCAGTCGTGAGCGGGGCTGGTGTGGGGGCTCGCGGGCAACGCGGCCGGGGCGCGGGTCGCGCGCGCCCGCGAGAGCCACAGCGTCGCCTTCTGCTTCCGCGAGTGCGCCTGCCCCGCGCACCACGCGCTCAACAAGTCAGTATACTGCGATAATGTACAGCACGCTCCAGTCGTGAGCGGGGCTGATGTGGGGGCTTGCGGGCAACGCGGCCGGGGCGCTTATATATTTTTTACGAATTTTGAGATCAGGCAACACCCTTATTGCCTGGCAAAAAGAATCAACTTCTAACTTCCATTAGGAAACTAAGCTATGTATTCTATACTTACAGAAAGATCAGCATACAAGCGAAACACCGTCTCGACAACCACCCCGCCTTAAAAGACCTAGTCAGCAAGCTCTCCAAGGTACTCTTCGAGTCTCAGGAGCACCCTGAAGCAGACGTGGTGAGGGACGGAATCCTCGCCCACATGTGCCACGACGCCCCTCTCCCCTGCGTCAAGAAACCAGAGAAAGCGAAGCTAACCTTAAACAAAAGACATAAAAGATTCCGAGAAGATACAGTGCCTGGAAGGAATTTACTAGACATAGACATCGATACGCTCAACATGGAATTGGATTATATCAACAATCAGTTAGACTTCAATAATGAGGTAGGCAGAAAGGCTAGAGATATTATAGGGAAATATTACGATACTAAAGACAAACAGAAGGCTCCTTTAGATTTCGACGCGCAAATGGAGAGAGAAAAGCTATTATACTATCAACAGAGGTACATGGATAACGCTGATGCGTATGATGATGTGGTCATTGTAAAAAAGAATTTGGACGCAGATTTCAACTTTCCAAACGACGCGCGTATGGACACAGACTTTGATGAAGAATACAAGGAACCGACGCCCGAAATAACAGAAGAATTCTGCATAAGAAAGGACCACATAACATCTCTGTTCGCGTACTTAGAGTGGAGTTACAGACAGGAGATTAAAAACATGCATAATAGGAAACGAGGGTTGTTGCTAGCGTACGGTTTGATGCACAATATTGTCCAAAATATGATACGGATGATCTCAGAAAATAAGCCTAAATTTGTCTTATATTCTGGTCATGACAAGACTCTGCAACCATTGATCTTGGCACTCGGTTTAACTAATTATCAGCACTATAATGTCCACTACGCTGCGCGAATGATGTTCGAAGTGTACAGAAAGAAAGATTTGCGCGACGAATTTAAGTTTACAAAAAGGAAAGCTGTAGCGCAAGACTTTTACTTCCGTGTAGTTTACAACGGGGAAGATGTTACCAATAAGCTGAGCTTCTGCAAAACCAAACAGAATATAGTCATGAAGGTGGCAGACCCTATAGATGACATGAAAACTTATAACACGTATCTTTGCCCGATCGAGAACGTTGTTAGGTTTATACACGACGATTATTTCGCTGTGTTCAATGTGACCAACTTTAAAGACGCTTGCGCGAGTTATGGAAGCGTGAAACGTGTTTAAAACTTGATTCAGTAAGTACATATCTATTATAGGTTTGCCACTTTAACGTATAATTGAAGCTCGAATTTCCGTTGACGGTCTAAAGCAAGAAGTTTATCGAAAGTAGCAACCATTATGACCTTGAATGATTTCTCGTAAGTTCTTAGGAAGATATTAAAAATCGCCCCGTATAATGCATAAGCTTCTTTCACAAATAAAATCAAAGAAAAGGTTTCGTCAATTGGTAAGGTACATTGGTATAATATCGAAAGCGCGATAATACCTTAGGTTTTAACGAGGCTTACCATCTTCTATTTAGAGATGCTCTTCACAGTCTTTGTATTTAATCTTTGTTAAAAACGTTATCGAAATTACCTCGCATCGTCCCAATGTACCTTATTCCATAATGCAGCCAGTACCTTTTTTATTCAAAGATTAGCGAGCTGATTGAAAATGGGAAATGATTCCAGGTAGGTCGGACTGAAATTTGTAGTGGTTAATGCTGTCACGACTGGGTACCCATAGCAAGTTTTCGCTTCATACGCATTTCTCCCTGTTATCGGCTACGCGCGTAGCGCTACGAAAACCTCGGATGGGCTACTCTGAAATTCGATATTCGAAGTTTGTATCGCGCCATTTCTCTCGCTCTCATGGTAAACTATATTTGAGTGAGCGAGATGGCGATACAAAACTTCGAATATCGAATTTCATAAGTCGTGAATGTGTTGAGCCGTTCTATTTTAGGGAAACTTGATTTCTAATAACTGAAAAATATCACGGGTGTTTACTATTTGTGTAGTATAGTATTTTATCCGGAAGGTTAAATAATTGTGTATCTTTAGTTTACCATATCAATAAGAGGATACAACCAGTGGATTTAATAGGCATCTTTATGTAACCACAATAATTGGTGTAGTATCCTTAAGAGACGATACTCACAACACTGAGCATTTTTTTTACACAAAATGTTAATTCCAAATTTATCTTAATTTAAAAATAGTGATAACTCGAGAGATTATTGTTTTAAATAGTAGTAACTTTACACTATTTACTTAAACATTCCAGAGATTATTATTTGTTGTGACATAGATCTCATAATTATTTAAGTTAAATGGGTACTTAACTATACATATCTATTAATATTAAGTGCATTGTGTGTGTCTAAAAGGCTAGTTGTAGCACACTATCAGGTTTTTAGTAGCTTTTTGAGGACATAAAGTATCCGGGGCATAAACACAGATGTGCCAGTTGTGGAGACTGCAAAAACTTTACAGATTTTTTTGTAAACTCACAAGAGTTAACACTTTCGCTGCCAAGCTTTCCGAAGCGCTACGTACGGGGAAACGTATGGTATCGGCTACGCGTCTACGAGCAGAGCGCCTGCTAGGCGGGTTTCTGGCAGTGAATTTGTTAAATCAGTTTCCATTTTGATGAAATTACCTACACATAGGAAGTTTTAGAAATTACCGAAGCTTTTCCATGTCTATACATATCACCATATCAGTAATCACAAATAACTGGCTTGAAACATGAAATGCCCGTAAAGTTAAGGTCGCCGGGGACCAATTTTATAGTATTTGTCGAGCAGTGAACGTCCTTCGGCTGATGTGATGATCTAAATAGTTGTCTCATATATCATATATGTCTAATGGTCTATCTACCAGTTCGATTAAATGTCTGTGGTGACCATTATTCTTGCAACTAAATCCTTATTTGATAATGCGGGTCAATTGATTATGTGCAATGGATGGTTTTTATTGAGGGCATTTATTACATAAATAGATAGATAACAAAGAACCCGTCTCTTTCTGTAAAGTATGCGATTACGAGAGAGGTGGATGCCTTACTTATCACATATTTATCACGGGATGATCGCGACGAAAATAGACCCGCTGTTTTGTTACCATAAAATCCTAATCCCTTTTTCAAATAACTATAACCAAGATATAAGCCATGAAACATTTAATTCTATCTCTTTCTAGCAAAACAGACTCCAATATGGAGAAATGCTGACCGTAGTGTACTATGACGTAAAAATACATGTCGGATCGGTTTAAAATGCCTATATCATGCGTATTTCTTGGCCGATCTTCATTTTAATTTCACCTTTTGAAATCGTTTTAACGGTATTTTGATATTTTGTTAAGAAAAACGATAAAACAATATCATGTAGGTATCCTATTGAACTTACATATCAATCCTTACCTTGTACCTTAGCCAATATCTGTTACATATCACACACAGTATCACGTTGTTTTAAAATATTTACATAGTTTGGAATCTAAGACTATTATTTTCCAGTCGCGTGGCGTTAAGTTGGTAGGTAACCCAGAGCCATTTTGTTTTCATTTTCGCCAAGAGCGATAAAGTACATGTGTTGATAAACATGCAATGCCGTGGGAATCGGTTTAACTCCACCATTGTTGTCTTCATATCTACACTACACAAAACAAAATATGGGGGCCACTAAATATTATTGATCGTAACGTGAAAATTATGTTATTTTTATGCAGTGAAAACATAATTTAGATCCCACTTCTGATTTTAGTAATTAAGGCAAAAGAAACAATAAAAGGAAATCTTTAGTTAAAATAGGAGTAAACTAATTGACGCGGGCCACCGCGTGAGGGAATGGGGCGCAGGTCCCATTGCGCGACGTCTTATATAGACTCGATGACCCGCGTGATGGGCTAGTTCAATTTGTGGGCCCTGGTTCAAATTCAGTCAGAGTCTTGATCTTTTTCATTTTTTAGATCTAATATTTAAAGATTACGGTTTTTATTTTTATTTATTTCAGTTGAATGTGCATAGTGTCCCCTATTTAGTTTTGTATAGTTTACGAGTATATAGGTACATATAGGTATGCTGGACCGATCAGGGCATGCGGCGAAATATTTTTAATTTTACGAAATTGTTAATTTTAGACACCATGTGTGGTTACACCTATGTACCACACATATGTTTTAATTTTGTTTATTGCTTAGTTATAATTTGTTGTTTCGCAGAAGTAACGACCGCTATTAGTGTAAGATATATTAATATGAATGATAAATTTATTAATTTTATAAACGTCACAATATTTTTGTATTGATTCGTTTACAGTTAATATTTGTTTCGTTTCACAGAAAATACGATCGCTAATTGTAAGTAGTTTTAATATTGTTTGGTAATTTTAAATATGACTTACCATTCTTTTAATTTAGATTTATTGTTAAATATTTACCAAATTCGCAGTAAAATTGACCATATCTTTATTTACCAGGAAGAGCCTGTCTATCTTAAATACAAATTCTCGCGCAAGTACGCAGCATTGGATCAAGTGGTAGCAAGAATACACAAAAATAATACCTACAATTATAGAAGGCTTTCTCTTTTAAACTGAGAAAGCCACGCGTAAACCGTGCGAGCGAGAGAACGAACCGCACGTGAGCGGGTCAGAGCAATTTCTGTAACTATCTATCGGCGGTGGTCAAAAAGTGGATTCTCGTCCATTACGCACGGTGTACGTGACGAAATAGTAGATTTTTTGACAGGGGCTAAAATAAGCCATTATGACACGAAGTGATTATTTGGACGAGCTCACGAAGTGAGCGAGGACAAATATGTCTGAGTGTCATAATGGCTTTTAGCCACGTGTCAAACACTGCTTTTCACTTCGACTGCGAGAAAATAAAAAAGACTTAACATTCAAATTGTATATTTCATGAAAAACTAAAAGTACAGTTTGAGCAATTCTATCAGAAAGTTTGGCCAATCTGATCAGGTTGGTTTGTTTGTTTTTACTTTACTTTTTGAGCAGGAGAAGTGAAAAATATTTAACGACCGTTCATGGGGTTACAACATACTGATAACAAAAAAATGGGAAGATTTTTTTATTTTGCATGGGGTGATGCGATCAACTTCGGCCACCCTCGTCATTAAGCGGTCGTTAAATAATTTTTGGCCACCTGCGGCTCGTTTCATAAACGCTTGTAACTTGTATTACAAGCGGAAATCTCTTTCCAACAATATGTATGAAAAAGAGACTTCCACCTGTAATACAAGTTACAAGCGTTTATGAAAGGAGCCACAGTAGCCCTTTCATAAATTACAAGCGTTTATTAAACGAACCCCTGGTATATAGGTAACAAACGGTCTCGACTGTGTCCGCCAGTTGTTACCTTTTGCTTCACGGTGGTAGTGTGATATGGTCCTTTTTGCAGCGAACTGTTGAAATTGTTACCATTAATTTTCAAACACTAAGACTGCAAAAGTATTACAATATTATTTTATTTTTGTGATATTACGAATCTCTGATCATTTATATAATTTTTATTTTTACAGATTATAAGTATACTAATACAAAGTTGACCAACGGAAATGTAACTAAGGACTCTCTCAAATGGTTTAGTGTTGTAAGACCTGGGGCCCGTTTCTCAAAAACTTGTAACTTGTATTACAAATGGAAGTCTCGTTTTAATACATATTGACCGATGCGACCTTCAAACCTTCAGGAAAAGAGCGTACTCCCACCTAAAAGACCGGCAACGCGCTTGTGACTTTGGTGATGCAAGTGTCTATTTGCGACGGTGATCGCTTACCATCAGACGACCCGTCTGCTCGTTTGCCTCCTGTCATAAAAAAAAATGTTGGAACGATTTCCGCTTGTAATACAAATTAAAAGCTTTTGTGGAACGGGTCCCCGGTTAAAATAATACAATTACTTGACGGTACAGTCAGCATGAAATAGTCCGTAGCATCCAAAGCGCGAAATATATCGCAACACATTGTTAAGCATAAAAACACGTGACGATATACTGGATGATTTTGGGGTCCTGATCTCAAGTGCCAGAGGGTGATGGAGAGGGTCACACTGAGCAAATTTCGCTATGGGGCCAATCGCGAAAAATAAAAATCGCTAACTATCCTAAATGTATGAAACAATTTTTTTTTCGCGATTTCGTGGTTGGCCCCATAGTGAAAGTTGCTCAGTGTTACCCTCTCCATCACCACCCTGACACTCGAGATCACGACCCAAAAATCATCCAGTATTTGGCGCTTTGGATGCTACAGAGTATTTGATACTGACTGTACTCCTTCATAATATTCGTAAGTTCGCTTTTACGTCAACTGATAAATGCCTGAGACGCCACTAAGTTATTTGCCGCTACACGGTATCATATAACTGGTTTATTAGTTTGCGTGTGGCGCACAGTTTCCCGTCAACACCAGAGGAGCTCAAAAGTTTAAAAAATGACATAAATGGAATCGTAATTTGATTCTGCTATCTAATTTTGCGATTTCGCTTATTAAAATCAGCGACTACTCTGAACTTCGAAAATGCCCCCATTGCTCCCCCCTGTGCCCGCGCCAAGCGTTGGCCGATGACTATTTTCTTGCAATAAACACGCCATAGTTCAACCAATGCAATGTAATTAAGTTAGCACCAAACATGTACAACAAGACGTAGTTTAGAAACGATGTCACCGTTAACTGAATTGATTAAACTTGAAATTAATTACCATTATAATTGGTTGTCTTACGTTGTTTTATTTAACCTTGGTTTGAATGGCGTGAGCGTTTTGCATATCGTCACAACATTTCATACTGTTTTTGTGTTCCGTACAGTTTAGTTGCACAAAATATATAAAATGGACGCAACCCATGTTACAGGAACAGAGTTTATATCAAGATATTTAAGGATGCGTTCATTTTTTAGATATTTTTTCAGCTGACTGTACCTCAGGGGAAAAAAAAGAAATCGTAATGGCTGCTGTGGGCTAATGACAGGACGATGATCAATGTATACCCACCTCCCTCTTACTTGTATTTGCGTCCTGCCATTGTCCAAACTATTGGCCAACGTGTACAGCGGCCCTTATAATTATCTACTGGCACTGGCGCACAGATTGGCGTGAATAGAGATGGGTCGTGGGTATTTACCCAATCTACCCACCCAGGTAAATACCCGGTAAATAGGTATTTACCGGGTATTTACCCGTATCTACCCAAATGCTCGGGTAGATACTTTTTACTTTAGGCATGCCGATTCACGGATTCAGGTTTGCAATAAAAGTCTAGAGAGGTTGTTTACTACTTCTTTTAATCAACAAAATTAAAAATGAGCAAGTGTAACGTAAAAGGTAAATAAAATCAACAATAAATCACAAATTTTGTAGAGGATAATTAAATGTTATTATAAAATTATGTTCATATTCCTTATTTATTGCGACTAGGGCATACAAATACAGAAAAAAATCGATATCGGTATTGCAAATCGGTATTCAGACTCAATACCGAGATTCCTGTATCAGTATCGGTATTGGGAAGTTTTGCAAAAAAGAAACGATTTTAATGGAAATTATGTTAATGATAATATTTTCTTCTGCTTCCGCGATTATTACTCCTTGAAATAAAACAATTTAACGGATTATCGCGTATATTATCTCATTCGAGTTCCGGAAGCCTTTCGGAAGGCTTCCATGGTCACGGGTGGACCCGTAACAGAAATGATGATTTGGCGTAATTGTATAACATCACAGTAATAATCAGCCCTAAAGTAGCATAGGAACAAAATTGACTAGTTCCAACACCGACAACTACATTAAACACATGAAGTATATAACATTTTCACTACCCTGCTCAAAAAGTACGCCATATTTAATTCGCGTAGCGAGACTAAAATAGTACATCTAACCCCTAGGGTTTAAAAGAATGCCATATAATTCCATTCAAATTTCTATGAAACTAAAAGAAAACATGCGGCCGGCTACATACTTCTTACGAATAATTAAAAACAAACAATCCAACCTGATCAGATTGGCCAAAATGTCTGGTAGAATTGTTCAAACTGTACTTTTAATTTTTCATAAAATATACAATTTTAATGTTAAGTTTTTTTTATTAGGCCCTTGTCAAACAATCTACTATTATTGACGTTAAGGGTGGAGGTGATCTGTGCGTTAAGGCAAGTGAAATAAAATTTATATTTTCGGCGAGAGTCGGTTGCTATTAAACATTATAATGACACCAAGGATTAGACCATTTTCCATTATAAGTCAAATGTATTTTTTTTTACTTTTTAAGTAAATGTTAGTGTACAATCATATATTAACTCTTAAATGCTGGGCTTGTTAATGATTACCAATGACAATCAAAACTCATAATCAAAATATTATTTAAATTACTGTCTAAATATAAGTATTGCATTTTTTTTAAATTAAATATTACAATAAATAATCAATTTAGCATTAGCTTTAAGCCCAGATATGACTAAATATATACAACTGAGAAATAAGAATAAATACCCGCGTATTTACCCGCGGGTAGGTAAATATCGGGTATTTACCGGGTAAATACCCAACATTGGGTATTTACCTGGGTAGTTACCCATCTCTAGGCGTGAATGAAGATGCTAGATACATTACTGTTTCTAAGTACGAGAAACACTTTTAGAATGACGTCAATGTATCTAAATTATTAGCAGTAAAATCATTTACTTCATGTGTTAAATACGTTAATAACGCGCCCATCCTCAATAATCATCGCTATATCGTTTCCTCCATTTCAATGTCGGTCTAAAATGAGATGCGCTTCATGGATACTTCTCTGGTGAATACGTAAATACAGTTTCGATGACTATTTGTGCTCTTCATCGGAGTTTTCTAAGGAGGGCATGTTCAGTTAAATTCGTTTTGTTTGACATTAATCGATAGTTTTGTGGCGACCACTAACCGAGCTTGTTTAGTACTAGTATAAGTGAAAACGTCCAGCTATAGCATTTACATACATATAGGGGTTATTCTTGAACGCAATCAAACGCCTTCAGTTCGTCCCTTTCTTAATATAAGACACGTGAAGTAGTCGGGGGAGTATTTACTCTAGGGGCTAGGGCCAAGGGGGTCATGGTCCGGGCGGCAAACAGCCAAGGGCGGCGTAGTAACCCTCGGTGCGCGAGTCCAACCTGCACTTCGCCGGTTTTTTCCTTAACTTCTGGGGCGGCGAAACTTATTAAAAAATAAAAATAAAATGCATTTATTTCGGACTACATGATCAGATTGTTAGTAATACAGAGGCATACATAACTATGTTAGTTCGGAGACTAAAATGTAAGAAGGTCCAGTGTCTCACCAGGCCACTATCCCACCTGTCGGCCACCGCGGCCAGGAGCCTGTGGCCGCTGGCACGCACTGTGGAGCGTCGCGGCGCCGCGCTTGCGCAGCGTCGCGTGAAAACCATCCACGTGCGCGTCAGCGAACATTCCGGATGCGCTGCAGCATCGCGGCAGCCGCAACAGGACCCTGAACGCGTTGTTATACTGGACGCGCGTTGCGTTGAGCGATGGCTGTGTGTACCTTAGCACAGGGCGTCAAATTTCAAAATACGCCCCTGGAAGTAGTGATACATCGCCGGTCAAAATATATTGATCTGTCAAGCAGGATGTCAAAAGCGACAGAAAACGAAGCCAAGGGCGAGACACGAAAACGAATAGTTCGTACGCGACTAGGGGTCATATTCTAGTAGCGACGAGTCGTAAGCGCTGCGTGCGACGCTGACGCACATTTTGTGAATGCTGTAGCTGGAATGCTTTCAAAGAGCAAATAAATGCCCAAGTAAATTACTTAAAACATAATAATTGTCATAACGTACACATGTGCCTATCTATTATAATCTTAGACCATTTAACTAATGGAGATGACACGTCGGGTTATTACCGACCAAATTTTCCTTGTATTTTTAGCGGGTGAGAAGTAAACACGTACAGCACACCACGGAAATATCCCTATTTCTACAAACGCACACAATTATAAGAAATCACCTACAAACAAAAAAAACACCCACACACAGGCACTATTAACTAATCGGAAATTTCGCAGTTACCTACAATGGCAGAGATTAAATGCTCTTAGATTATAATAGAAGAGCTCCATCGATTTCTCATGGATTCCATCATCCGATTGTCACCGAATTACGTGATTTTTTGACGGGCTGTGCGGTCTGCGGAGGCACGGCCGTCGCCAGTTTGTTTAAATATTAGTGCAAGTGTTCAGTTCAGCGCCCGTTTACACAATGATTCACTTGGTCGTTATGTGACCCGGTCTAGGGCGTAGTGAAGATTTTTTTTATATTGCAGGATCGTGGAATCTGCCATTGTGTCGTGCCGTGATGAAGCCACAAAGACACATACAACTATAAAAAAAATACCTACTCTATTATCACGGGGTCCTGTTATTATGTTTTTTTTTTAAATGTATTTATCAATTTCTCTATTTTTAGTGAATCGTTCCATAAAGTTTCCTCTCGTGACCATTTCGACAAGCCCAAACACTGCTAGGGTATATTATTTTATTACGGAGATCCAGTGCCTACGTTCCGACTTCACCTTCAGTACCTTTCTCGTCAGGAGTATTTGAAATCGTGACTATGAAGTCCCTTGGCTAACTTAATTGAGATAAGTATCTTGTCGCCACCCGTACCGTAGATCACATTGAGGGGTGCCGGTGGCCTTCTGTGGTCTTCTCCATGAGTTCCACTTCACCAATTTATACTTTTTTTAATACAAATGCTTGACTTGTTTTTTAAAATACCGAAACGGACAGATATCTATAAAATTTGAGGGTTACCCTCAATCTCCCTGGGATCCCATCATTAGATCCTGACTTGGTAACAACGAGAACGAGACCACTTCAGGAGTATACACTCACAAAATTTTGAAAATCGGTCTACAATTGACAGAGTAATTGAACATACAGTGGAAAATACCTATATTAATCTCCTACTTTTTGAAGTCTGTTAAAATTACGGAATTAGACATTTGAATAACGTTATTATAAAAAGGCCAAAAATTGTCCGTAATTACGTAATTCCGTAATTACGTACTTACGAAATGGAAGCCCTAATCACGCCAAATCGGCTATACTGATTTCAACTATTTTTGGTATACGGGTAGCTGGGTATCGACAGGTGGTTATAGGATACTTTTTACCTGACTTAGCTGTCGAAAAAAAGAGGGGTTATGCTTTTACTCTTCCGCAAACAAAGTTGCGGGCATTCTAGTCAGAAATAAGACTGACATTGTGAGCCTAGCGGGAAGAATTCTCAAGTTCAATATGTCTGCGATTACTGCAACCGGCGACGCGGTGTGCCCTCCTAGTAACTGCGCTATCGCGCACAAAGCCTAGCTTTCTCAACCGGCACAATAATGAAGGCATTTTGAATGGTATCGTTACTTGTGATGAAAAAAGGAACCTGTACGACAACCGGAAACGTTCTTCACAATGGCTGAACCCACGTGAACCAGCCAAATTCTGCCCGAAACGAAAGTAGACTCAGAAAAAGGTACTGGTAACTGTTTGGTGGACTAAGCGAAAATAGCTGTCGAAACTCGCCCGTTACCCGCGCGATCGCACTCCTCAAGTGCGTACTCTCCGCAGCATCGCAGTGTGCTTTGTTCGCGACAGGGATTTCAAGTCTGTTGACCGAATGGAAGAGAGACGAATGGATGGTTAATTTATCAATAAGTAAATAGTTAACCGTGGGAAGGCTACCCGCAAGGTGGTCGGACGACCTAGTTAGGGTTGCGGGGACGCGCTGAATGCGGGTCGCCTCTATCCGGCCTATGTGGAAATCTAATGAGGAGGCCTATGTCCAGCGGTAGACTTCCTATGGCTGAAATGATGATGATGATGATGATGATGATGATGATGATGATGATGATGATGATGATGATGATGATGTTGATGATGATGATGATGATAATGAAATAGTTAAGATTTTGTAGAATAGTTCTTTAGTCTTAAGTATGAATCAATGTTACGCCATGATGGACATTGCCACGTTACATATTTTAGGATTTTTTAAATGGAATGAAATTAGCTGACTGGTTTCTACACAGTGCAGCCAAAGACTGTCCACTTCAAATACAAAAACTAGTGTTTGCATGGAAGGCAATAATTTAAAAAATAATATTTAAAAAGGAAATGAACTAAATATCTTCTAATAGCTCCCCAAACAGAAGTTAAATTGTGAAAAGACAATTTAATAAAGGATAAAATAGTTCGTCGAACACTTACAAAAACCTAATATATCAATAATTTAGAGGCATAAACTTACAAAGGACTGTTAGTTGTAAGTAGGTGTGTTGGAATATAGTTATAGCGCGAAACCTCGCACATGCTCTATATTTTAATGGAAAGAAAGAAAGAAAACACATTTTTTGCAGTGAAAAGATGTCACCATTACGAGAAGAAAGCTTTAGTAGATTAAGAATGCTGTTTCTAAACATGCTGTTCATAGTAAAATACTTACGCCAGATCAGGAATGGCCAGATTGAGTATACATTTTTTACTTTAGGTAACTAACTACTTTGTTATAAAAAAATATATTTTAAACTGGCTCTGGTTTGGGATCTGGTGCCATAAGTCACGCAATAGTGTGACTTGTTTCATATCCTGAAGGAATTCGGGCCCTTCTATATCCCGAAATAACGTTAACGACACAGACTAACAAGAGATACTGAGCAGCTATTTAAAACGGGTTCAGGGTTTCGTTTCGACACATTTCGCGATGGAGTGCCCTAAAAATCATGTTTACCTACACTGTCTTTCTTTTTTTAGTTTAACGAGCTTTGCCACTGTAGTGGCTATGCCTCGGTGCCGATGAATTATTCCTGTTTTATCTTCAGCGTAGTCCTATGTCCTATTACTATCCCAAGATTATCTGTGGATGATCAGCTTCCAGTGTATATCAATATGATTGAATTGATGCTTGAAATCGATACAGCCGATGATGTGATGAAGCCGCAGCGACACATACCAAAAATAAAACAATCGATTTAGTGACTTTCAAATAATCAAGTGAGTACTTCAAATTTCAAGTGAGTATGCAGCTCCATCACATGTGAGGGTTATAGCTTCGGGAAGCAGTAAAAACTGACTTAAGAGACCCCCGCAAGCTCGACCGAACTTCACCTTCACATAAAAATTAAGATTCAAAAAAATAGTTGTTATGGACTATTTGGAGGTCATTAAAACGAAAATATTTTTTTTTGGATTTTATGTATGTTTGTATGTGTCGTTGTGGCTTCATCACGCAAAATCGGCTAAACAGATTTCAACAATTTTTGGTACACGGGTAGCTGGGTATCTCCAGATTGTTATAGGGTACTTTTTACCCCACTACGCTGAAGAAAAAATGAAGGGTTATGACTTTTTCTCCTCCGCGAACGAAGTTGCGGGCGCCTTCTAGTTTAAAATATATTTTTTAATAGCCTGCCTAACCCATCTCGTCTCAGTATAGGGAATATGCATGATTTTTATTAATTTGTTTTATTAAAAGCTTATTCGTGTAACAAACAGTAGACATAAATATTTTTTCGAATAGCTATACAAATAACCAAGATATAATCCATGAAACATTTCATTCTATCTTTTTCTCTCTTATATCTCTTCTTATTTCTCTCATATCTCTTTCGCAAAACAGAATTTAATACGGAGTTTATGTGGCCGGAGTGCACTATGATGTAACAGTTCATGTCGGACCTCTCTGTCAAATCCCTGTCTAATTAGTAGTTTAAAATGCGTATATCATGCGTATTTCTTGGCTTATTTTAATTTCACTCTTTAAAATCGCTTTTGTGGTACTTTTATATTTTGTTAAGAAAAGCGACAAAAAAAATTCATGCATGTACCCTATTGTAGCGTGAAGGTTTGTAACCTCCACACATTTCATTTTTACAACTTTAAGTATACTTAATAGTATTATATATTTAAGTAGGACCAAAGAGAATATAATTCACTACGTTTTAAGTAAGACCATAGAGATAATGTCCTAATGCTGGCCAAAGGCTTTCCTCTCATTCTTCCACATGCCCCGGTCTTGGGCAATCTCCCAGTGGCGTAGCTATCGAAGGGCGATAGATGGGGGACGTGCCCCGGGGCCCTCAAGCCCAGGGGACCCTCGGACTCTGACTGCTGGTACTGAAGCGCTAGACGGAGCCCCCAAGATTTAGGTTTGGGGACTCTTGGTTCTTGACAAACGGACCCTGAACTGACATGGGGCCTCTATATTTTATTTTGCACCGGGGCCCCTGGGTACCTAGCTAAGCTACGGCACTCCAATCTCCTACCAGTTCTTGTAGTAGGCAACAAGCTCGTCCCGCAATCTCGGTCGAGAACTACCGAGATGGCGAACTTTATTTTGTAGGTTAACCTATAAAAAAAACAAAAAAGGTTTAGCGCGTTACCTCCCTGGATAATTGTCTTAGAGCAACTTTTTTTTATAAATATAATCTATACTTACCTGTGCCACGCCCCTATGTTTTATTTCTCTTAATAATTTGTTTATTTTAAGAATTAGACTGCAAAAAATGCCACCATCCGGCGCCATAAGTTCAGTAAACAAATTTAACGAATATAAAAGAAAAACAGAAAACATAGTCGCATAGCCGAAGCCATGTTTATAATATATGTGAAAGAAAAACTAAAATTAGTCCAGTTTTGGAAGAGGAAATAGAGGACTACGAAACCCTGTTTCCGCCAATATTTTGTAGGTCAGATCGTTCCGAGCTGCGCGAGTCCCTTTTGCATACGGGGGATTTGAGGCGATGCGATACCAATCGTTTTTAAAAATACCTAATTTCCAGTAGGCGCTTTGCTAGTATATCCTCTTAATGCTGGTGACTGTCCCTATACACGAGTAACTCTTTGGGAATTTAGAAAAACACGGCGACGAAACATTTTCATAAGTCAACAAAAAGTACCCGACTTGAATTCTACCAGTAAAACGGGCAATCGTGTTATTCCTGTATAAATAGATAGCCTGTAACAAGCGGAACGACTTAGTACAATGATGATTATAAGCGCCGTAGCTAAATGTTTGCTAATGTTTACAATTTACGGTGCCATAACACTAAACCTAGCCCGGCTCTGAAAGTGTTAATTTTCGCCCTAAAATCCTAAATGTAGCTAATTTCCCTGTAGAGATAACGAAGTGTGGCGAGGCCGAAGGTGACTGACCCCGGTAAATATAGAAGCGCTACGTGCGTGCCAGCGCGCACTGGATTAGCGTTTTCAATGCAATTGTGGTTTTCTGCACATACCTTTTTAGGGTTCCGTACCAAAAAGGTACAAAAGGAACCCTTATGGTGCGACTCTGTCTGTCTGTCTCTCCGACTTTTAGAGCGCCATACCTCAAAAACTACTTATGCTATCTATTTGACAATTGGAATATTTATAAGCATGGTCAGCCCACAGGTATTGCACAGGCAATATTTAAAAATATATTTTTATTTAAAAAAAAACGACGAATAGGGGGTCAAAAGTTAAAAGTCTAACTATTGGGTCAAATAGGGTATCATATAAAAGAGCCTTCTTCTTCAAGGGTTCTTGAACAATTTTTTTAACTTTTTTTATTGTGATTAGTTATCGTTTTATTAAGGAAAATGTGAAAGTGCGTGTGTGTGTATGAGTGTGTGTGTGTGTGTGTGGGTATGCGTTAGTGTGTGTAAGTAATCGGTCATCTCCTAATTCGCGCGTATGATGTTAACGTGTGCATTAAATATAAATTCAATATTTAAGATATATTATACTTTATGATTAGGTTTGTATAGTCAGGAAGTTTTCAGTTTCCTCATAGTTTTTATTTACTTTGCAATTGTATTTTTACATTCCTTTTTTACCATAGGATAGATGTTGATTTCTTTGTTTAATTTATTATAGATATAAGGCCCACTGAAACTAAAGATTTTTTTTATATAATTTGTATGAAATTTAGTATCTCTATTTCCAACGTACAAAGGTCTGCGAGTGTTACTCAGGTAATGTTTGTCGATGGATGTTCATGATCGCTGTCTTGCATAGTTATCATTATCATAACCTAAAAACGGGACTGACTATATGCTTCTTCGCACGATTTTTTTTATGTTTTAGGGGGCAAACGAGCAGACGGATCGCTCGATGATAAGCGACCACCGTCGCCCATAGACACTTGCGGACCCGAAAAACGCATAACCCCTTTTTATTTCTTCAGCTTAGTCGGGTAAATAGTATCCTATCTGCCTACCATCTGTGGATACTCAGCTACCCGTGCACCAAAAGTAGTTGAAATCCGATAAAGGTGCGTCCACACTTGTATCATTTGCTCGTATCCGATCACCGTGCCGTAGCATGACTGCGTATCGCGCTGCTTGGACGCTTACTGTCGGCGCGCCGATAATGCCTCACTCTTCCGATACAAGAGTGTGATACGCGTAGCAAATGGATTTCGACTGATCGGATCGTCGCAACGTCCACACGCGTGATCGTGACACGCGATCATGCTACGCGACGATGAACTGATACGGGCAAATGATACAAATGTGGACGCACCTTAAGCCGATTTGGTATGATGAAGCCACAACCACACATAAAAAAAAAAAAAAATTATAGTGGCTTCTAAGTAGCCTGTTACAATATTTTTATTGAAAATATCTTCAATGTATAGACATTTCATTTTTACAACTTTATAATAGTATAGATATCATGAGAGAAGAAATCTTTCACACTATAATAAAAAACTTGATTAATTAATTTTTAAATCGATTTAGAGAAAGCTAAAGATTTTCATGCACATAACACAGCGATGATTGGAGTAGGTATAATGCAGTTCTAATAAAAATATAGTTGCAAACCAACCGAACAGGATTCCATTGGTTTCTAGTAGACACGCTTTCAGCTGTTTTAATGCATGAAATATTATCATACCGTTAAATTGGTGTCCAAGCATTGTTAGAAGTTAGAAGTATCAAAAAATCTTGTCATGTACTGTATTCTAGTGGAATGGCCCTGTAATGTAAACTTTGGCATGCGAAGGGCAGCTAGTTATAATGTAGTGGTGGTTACGTGCGGTTCGGCTCATGACACCCCGCTTTCAGCCGTGTAACTAATTCTCTAAGCCGGCAGTGCGTGTGCAACGGCACGTACCTTAGACCTTCGTTCGATTTCAACAACGTTAAGCGTAGGTACCTACGTAGTACCTCCCAGTTTTTGCTTTGAAGTCGTTGTGGCTTCATCACACTAACCCGGCTAAACGGATTTCAACTATTTTTGGTACACGGGTAGCTGGGTATCCACAGATGGTTATAGGATACTTTTTACCAGACTACGCTGAAGAACAAAAGAGGGGTTATGCGTTTTTCTGCTCCGCGAACGATGTGGCCTGATCTCAAAATTTGTGATAATTATATAAGATCCTGATAAAACAAGCAAAATAAGAACTACGTTAAAATTTAGAGTACGATATCCTACGTGTAGCTTTGTTATGAGCACTTAAAGTTGGGGGGAATGTCCATTTTTAAAGTATGAAAATATTAATAACTAACAATACTATTGAATAGACCATAAAATGTATAGTAACTTTTGTTACGAAACCGTTTGGATAAACGCAAGTTTTAACATAGCTGCAGAACAAAGTTCTTAATTTCCCCATACAAGGTACTAACCGTGTGACGTCGCTAACCTAGTAGCCTATGAAGTATTTTTTGGGAAAGTCTAAAAATGTTGTATCTCGGGGAGTTTTTATGAGATGGAAGAAGTTTTTTCACCAATATTATTATTATTGGGAGGTAGTTCTATAACATACCACAGAAAAAAGTTGTTTTCACTTCTCCTGCTCATAAAGTACGTCATATTAGCTTCGTGAAGCGAGACTAAAATAGTATATTTAGCCCCTAGGGTTTAAAAGAAAGCTATATAATCCCATACAAATTACTATGACACTAAAAAAAAGGCTTGCGGCCAGCTACATACTCCTTACAAATAATTAAAAACAAACAAACCAACCTGATCAGATTGGCGAAACTTTCTGATAGAAAGCTCAAACTTTACTTTTAGTTTTTCATGAAGTATACAATTTTAATGTTAAGTCTTTTTTATTTTCTCGCAGTCGAAGTGAAAAGCAGAGTGTTTAACACGTGGTTAAAAGCCATTATGACACTCAGACATATTTGTCCTCGCTCACTTCGTGAGCTCGTCCAAACTTCGTGTCATAATGGCTTATTTTAGCCCCTCGTCAAACAATCTACTATGAATAATAGTCTATTGTGATTCGCGACTCTTTGGCATGCGACAAATAGTCCGTCTCGTTCCTTCTAGTACAGTGTAAGAAAAATGGTCGATGCTATGTCGCGCGACAAGCAAAGTCGCGCTAACCCGGCAGCATTATACATTGGTACGAGTGGAGACGAAAGCCGGATATTTACATTGCCGTTTTAAAATAGGAAGGACCGTAACTCTTTCAGGCAACCGTCAATGTATCTAATCTCGGCCTCGCCAGGCATATAGAATAAATTAGGTACTTAACTATGAGGTGTAATCGATACATCTATCGTCATTTTAACAAATTGTCCAACATCATGAAAACATAGTTTTGAAATTCGAATCCTTAAAAAAGTTGCAAGGTTTTTTTTATTATTTAATGTACCCTTTTAAAACTTAATAATAATTATAGATCTTTGCGTTAAGTGCGGAACAAATCGATGTGAAATTTCTGAAAATCTCTGAAATACCAGAGCAGTTCCTCATGCCGTTTCAAGGCTTAGAGCATTAAAACAGATGATAACATGGCTTACGGACGCGTAGCCTGCCAAAGTATATAACAGACCAGCTTCTGCCCGCGACTTCGTCGTCCTTAAATTCGTTTATAGCGGATAAGGGTATTTTTCTGGGATAAAAAGTAGCCCCGGGACTCAAATTATCTCCATACCAAATTTCATCCGAATCGGTTCAGCGGTTTAAGCGTGAAGAGGTAACAGACAGACAGACAGACACACTTTCGCATTTATAATATTAGTATGGATGGATATGGATTTATCAGGTATATTTTTATTACTAAGGCTATGCTATCTATGACACTCTTGGTGCCCGTGAATGGGCTCAAAATCTTTAACCGAAATACGAGGTTTCTTGCAATTTAGTCTAAAATCGCATAATAAAATTGTTCGATATTATACACAGTGGTCAAATTCTCTTACAGTTCTAGCGCTGGATTCCCTTAAATCAGCTGACTGGTCAATTCGAATTGTCTGTCAGCCGATTTACTTCAGAGGTCACATTAAACTAGGAGCGAGATCGTTGTGATTTTGTAATATTACTAAATGACAACCAAGAAGTAGACTGCTTGATCATTATTATGTCCCGCCATTACTGCCATTTGTCGGTCAGTTACCATTTTAATTTAGGTAAATGTCCCAGTGCTGGTCGATGTGTCGTTAGTTGGTACGTTCGACCTTAATTCATAGCAGTAGAGGTGACCAAATTATTGGAGTTAGGGTGTGGAGCAGTGGCACATCTGGCACGTTTACCTTATGCCAAGCATTCAGAAAGTCGGAATGTGCTTTGGTCCTACGGGTATGATGATAGCAGTGAGACAGTGGCATCACCATATCGAAAAGATCATTAAACATTTTTCACTCTACGGTTATCATCAAAAGTAGCTGACAATTTTAATAGGTACTAGCATATGTCAAATTGCATACTAAAATTATCACTTACTTTTTACGCTGACTGTACAGATGCATCAACAGAGAGCCAATCATTATTTGTTTCAAGATCATTTTAGTCTGCGTTCATCGTGTAATATACCTTTGATTTTATATTTCTTCTCCCGTTAAAAGGGTTTTTATTCTCAAAATTTCCGCCAGATGTCAACAGTCCAGAACTGACATATATTACTGAAGGACAACCAAAAAGTAGGTCAACGCACGGGGGCCTGTTCGATCATTATTATGTGTTCGGCCGTGTCCCGCCATTACCCTAATTTGAGGCAGAGGCAGAATTTTCATATACAGTAATTCATTTCGTTGTGCTAATTGGTTAAGTTTGAATTAACAATACAAAATAGTATTTGTAGTCAATTTACTCTAGTTTATTTGTATATTTAACAGCAACTGAGCTAGTATTTTTGAGGGTTTTCGAGAAACAAATCCTAACGTCAGCACAGCCCGCGCTGCCCACGCCCGGGGCTTTTAGGAAACAATTTTTAAAATTGGTACAGGGTACACGGTTACCAATTTTGAAAACTACACGAATTATTTCCGCTGATTTATCAAATTTTCTCATCCATACTAATATTATAAATGAGATAGTGTGTCTGTCTGTCTGTCTGTCTGTTACCTCTTCACGCTTAAACCACTGAACCGATTTTGATGAAATTTGGTATGGAGATAGTTTGAGTCCCGGGGAAGGACATAGGCTACTTTTTATCCCGGAAAAATACCCCTTACCCACGATAAACGAATTTAAGGCGGACGAAGTCGCGGGCAGAAGCTAGTACTATAATAAGTAGCAGTTTTTGAGTGTACCTACATGAGTGTTGAAGGTTTGCAGTTGTACCTGTGTGATGTGTTATGACATGAAACCTCTTAATATTTCTATTATTATACCTTTATCACGAAGTGCCAGACAACTGATAACGCTAGTGATACATGTTAGATAGTTAGACGGTATATAGAGACTGTATCAGTTTAGGTAGCTTGTATTAGCCCTGAGCAATTTCGCACACCTTTGATACAAACGTATTTTGCTAATTCATCGGGAACCACATATATCAGGAAAAATTACCGATATTGCTCTGCGGCGTATATTAGCTAATAAATGTACAAAAAACCACGATTATTCGATCAAAGGGTAAACTAACAAACTCAATTTGCCATTTTACCTACATAATGCTTATGTTTTGTGAGCGTTCACTATTTACTGATTATAGATAAAAATATTGTGATGCTTACAAATCATTTTTTTTAAATAAAAAAAAACACTTTTTGACACTCATTTTATAATCTACTTCAGGGTCGAAATTTTGTTAGACTCGTGAATATGTCTTAGAATACCTATGTTATATAATTGGAATAAGAAATCAGGCTATTATGAATTAATGATTTGAGAAACCATAAAATTACTGAAGTACTTTTAATAGGTCGTCTATACCAACATACTTAATGTATTTTTGTAAAAAAATATTTAATACTTAAAGTATGTAAACACACAAAAAATTGCAAAAATTGGTATATTTTTTTCTATGGTTAATATGTTTTAGTAAAAAATATTTTTATACGAATTTAAATTTCAATTTCTAGATCAATAATTGTGCGATAATGCTTGTTGTACTTATAGTTGTCGGTTGATGATATAAATTCGAACCTATAGGGCCCCAAGAAATACTAGACCTAAAATCTTATTTAAGTAGGTACCCGACATGCAATTTATTCAGACTGTAAATAAATTTATTTTGAGCCTAATCCCACATAGCTATTTTAATTTATGGCGGAACATTTCCGCTCTCGTGCTTTTGTAATAAACAGCGTTAACCATTTATTTGCGTTTAATTACTCTTTAGCCTTGGTTTTTACATCAACATGTAAAGGATCGTAGTTTTGAAAAATCAATTTTTCTCTTGCTCCTTGTTTTGTGGTCATCATGCTGGTTGAAGGCTTTTGCGCTTCAAACGATATGTCACCGATTAGTGCCACTTCAGATTTAGTGTCGATAAAATAACAGACATAAACAGAGCATGGTAAAACAGAGCATAATCGTGTGGTTGTTTGGAATAGTGCCCGGTACTTTGACCTGTTTAAGAATCACCCTCAAGCTCGGCCGAATTTCACCTTCCCATACAAACGTAGTTACGCTCTCATTTTAAAACGTTAAAATGAGAGCGTAACTACGTTTACCGTGTACGAGAACCGAGCTTGAGGGCGACTCTTAAGTCACTAACTAAGTAACTTGACTGGCGCAGCGACCCAAAGTGAGATTTGGCCTCCAATAATAAGAGTCTACATCCGGGTCTGTCCTGTGCCACCTCCCGCCAGTCATCCGCTTGGAGCTCGCGCAAGTCCCTTCTGACCTCATCCTCCCCGCGATATCTGGGACGACCAACCGGCCGTCGACCGCGAGGACGCCCCACATACGCTCGCTTTACTCCCCGATCTTCACCCATTCATTCAAGATAGTCGAGCCAGCAAAGTCACTATCCTTGACTTATATTTATCAGTAAACTGTGTCACGATGTCTAATAAGTAATAAGCATGAAGGAATCTTTATCCGTGACCACATGCTAAACAATAGCCCTATTCATCCATAAAATACAAACATACATCATAATACAACTATAAATTAGCTAGTCAATGAAAAATAATCCTACAATCATTGTTAGGTATAAGGATAATATAGATTGTTAGAGTAGAATAAACAAGGTTTACGGAGCGCAAATAAAGGTGCCGTATCTGCTGAAATTATGATACCCTATCTTTGTAAACAGCCATCAATTTTGTCTAATGCTCATATGCCAAGATTATAAGATATTTGTCACGTACGCTTTTGGATTTAGTGATATTTAGGGTTCCGTACCCAAAGGGTAAAACGGGACCTTATTACTAAGACTCCGCCGTCCGTCTGCCTGTCTGTCTGTCTGTCCGTCTGTCAGCAGGCTGTATCTCATGAACCGTGATAGAAAGACAGTTGAAATTCGAACACGCGTACATTTTGCTTAGGAGCAGGGCTTTGCTAACACTGGATTTTCATAGATACGGCCGTTTGTAGCGTATATTTTGTATGGAACCCTTAGTGCGCGAGTCCACCACACTTGGCCGTTGTTTATTGTATATAATAGGTACTTGTCAAGGGGAACGTATGCCGATACGTTATATGCGATATCACATAGTAACCAAATGTTATACTGTAATAATATGATTCAGTGAAATTATTTTCGTTCATTACAATTTAGAAAATGATCATAAGAATTCTAGAAGCTTTTTATTAGAAATAGATGACCTGCTTTGCGTAGGTTGTCTTGGCAGGATATCCGGTCCCGTCATGATACAAATATGGCCGGCAGTCTGTGGAGCTACGGACATCCGTACACTATACACACTGTGACAAATGGCTTTGATTGTTACATACCTAGGCCACATAAACGTGCGAACCGTCGCTATTGTACATACATTAGCTGCCCGCCCTGGTTTTTCACGGGCATACTGAGGAAGATGAGACTTAAACTCCCTTTTCTGTATGGACATAATGAAATATTATATTAAGATCTACATTTAAACAGCGTGCCCGCGAGAAATCCGAAACGACCGAAGTAAAATTCAGCAAAAAAAGAAAAAAAAACTAGTTTTGCCGATTTTTGTATTATCCCTTTTAATAAAATAGTGACGATTATTTTTCTTAAAAGCGATGACTTTAGTTGTTAGTGGTAGCTGTCACTTTGATGTCTGTCAATAGCGATGCGAAACTTGGCAACATACGTGGCAATGTCAAGATCAAAATAGCTTAATATGTATATAAGTAAGTTTATCTATTAAATATATCGTCGTCTAGTACCCATAACACAAGCCTTATTGAGCTTACCATGGGCCTAGTACGATTTATGTAAAATTGTCCTGTAATATTTATTTAGGTACCTCCCAAACTAAGTCGGATTTGACTGGCGTTCATATAAATGTTTTTGCTCCTAATGACCTAAGAATCGCGAGCTTAAAATCTTCCGTGTTCCTCACGGGCACTTTGTATTTTGTGACTCACTGACTCACTTTTTATATGAAGGTCTTCAAACCCAAAAATTTCACGTTTCTATTCATTTTTAACCTTCAAAAAAAGGAGTAGGTTCTCAATTCGGTTCTTTTTTTTTAAGTTTATTACATCAGAACTCCGTCATTTCCACGACGATTTGGAAAGATATTTTTTTGTTCAGGAGTATCCATATCCAAATTGGTCCTATAAAATTTTGGTGAAGATCTGATGCCGGGATCCACGAGGAATCGAAGATATTCCTAGATTTTTATGAACACTGTTCGGCCTGGGTAAGTGACATACATGCTCGCTATACGCTTGTGTGTGTAACCCTATAAACTAGTTAAATATTCTGTACTAGACAGTCGCAAATAAACATTCATACGTTAACCACGTCTTTCTGTGACCAAGTCCCGACAAGCAAAAGTGAATCCTAAATACACCAACATATGGTCCTTCGAACCGGATCGTGCGGTATCATAAGTCGTTTATCAACGGAGTGCCACGGGCCGGCCGGCCGACGATAACAAAAGACAGCGGCTACCTGGGAAGATAACTAATGAGTTATTGACGATATTTTGTGCAATTTTAAAACACTTGAATAACAATATTACACGCTGAGTTATCGAAGTTATAAGAAACCTCTTACTTGCGTACTTTATGCAAATACAGAATGTCAACACCGGAACAACTTCTAGTTGTATTGGAAAATACAGCATTATTGTTGTCAAAGGCACAAATTAACTTAAGGAAATGTCCCAAGCACCGACTCACTCGTGGATACTTAGAAACACGTATACAGTCAGTACAGGAATACTGGACTTTGTTCAAGAATACAGACCACGAACTTCTCAAATGTGTTCCGAAGGAGAAAAAAGCCGATATTCCATACTTAATCAACGAAGATTTTTTTGTGTATGAAGATTTATATACGTGCATAACAGCGGAGTTGAAGGACTTATTAGCCAATACGCTGCATACGCCGTCAGGACAAGCTGGAAGTGTTGTGCAGACCAAATCAGGCGATGACTCCGTGAAGCTACCGCGGATACATTTGCCTACATTTTCCGGTATATATGAAGAATGGCCGTCGTACCAAGATTTGTGTGTATCATTAGTGCACAATAACACATCGTTAATTTATTTAAAAAGTACGCTCACTGGTGAGGCTGAATCTTTATTAAGGCATGTCCAAATCACAGAGGATAATTATGAACAAGCGTGGAAAACACTCAAGTCACGATATGGTAACAAACGAATCATTGTAAATTCCATTTTGAAGAGATTGATTTTACAAAAGAAGATCGCCGTACAAACTGCTAACAGTATAAAGTCGTTGTTAGACACTACAACGGAATGCATCAATAGCTTAAAAAATCTCAAACTTTCAACAAACTCTTGGGATCCATTGATTATATTTCTCGTCGTACAGAAATTAGACCCAGAGACTCACCGAGATTGGGAGCAGTTTGCTTACCAAGAAAGCGCTGAGGATTTGCCCACCTTTGCCGAATTGTGTACATTTCTCCAATGTAAGTTTAGAACTTTAGAACTTATCACTCCGCCTGCAAAAGAGAAACCGACCAAACTCAGAGAGTATGCGGTGCATGTTTCTACGACAATAAATACCAAATCAAGAGTGTGTTCTATGTGTAACGAAGAGCATACTTTATGTCATTGTAGGGATTTCACAACCATGCAACCCACAGAGAGATGCGATTATGTGAAAAATAAGAACCAAAATGTTTTAATTGCCTGGCTCCAGGACACTCTGCAAGACACTGTCACCTCAACATGTCCTGTCGTTTATGCCACAAACGTCATCACACGCTGTTACACCAATCCACACCAATGCCTGCTACACTTAAGCGAGCCGATAATATTCAAGCTGCTCATAGTCATATAGAAGAGGATCAAGAAACCAAGGAATCTGCCGAACCAGAGATAGAGTTGTCCTCTCACATATCGACATGTTCGTCTACCGCGCTACTAGCTACAGCCCTCGTTCCAGTGAGGGACGATTCTGGTCACATTACTCTTCTTCGTGCACTAGTTGATCACGGCTCTCAAGCAACGTTTATAAGTGAACGAGCCGCTCAAATGTTACAAGTGAAGAGGACAGCCGTCACCGGTACTATAACTGGAGTCGGCGCTACAACAACTTCCGTTAAGCAAGCCACACACGTAGAATTACTATCACGATACGATTAAAGTTTCAATCTGAAAACTAAGCTATACATTATGTCGACTCACCTGACTACCCAATTGCCTTCACGCACCATATCAACAAGCAACTGGCCACATCTACAAGGACTCGTCTTAGCAGACCCAAGTTTTAATCAACCAGGCCGAGTAGACCTTTTACTGGGTGTTGATGTATGTGCCCAAATCATGAAGAGTGAAGTAATCAAAGGTCCCCCAGGCACTCCGTGTGCGCAAAATACCAGTCTGGGTTGGATACTCTTTGGGAATGCCCATGACGATAAACCGAGCGACGAACTTACAGTTATGCATCTACATCTGGATTTGGATGATATGCTCAAGCACATGTGGGAACATGACCAAGAAGAAAAAAGAAAACCTTCAGCAAATGAAAGAAGATGTGAAGAAATATACCAGAGTACCACCACCAGAGCAGAAGATGGAAGGTATATCGTTAAGTTGCCGACAAAACCAGAAATGTTCTTATCACCTCACGGAGGCACAAGAGACATAGCACTAAGAAGATTGTATCAACTAGAAAGAAGATTTAAACACGATAAATTTCTACAAAAGGAATATGTAAAGGTCATGGAGGAATATAAACAATTAAATCATATGCAAGAAGTACTCGATGATGAACTCGACAAACCTGCCGTGTACTACCACATCATGCCATAGTGAGAGAAGAGAAAGAGACATTAAAGGTTAGAACTGTGTTCGATGCTTCTCAAAAAGGAAACAATAACATTTCTCTTAATAACGAGTTGTTGGTGGAACCGCAACTGCAGGACGATATGAGAAGTTTAATTATGAGATGGCGCATGAAAAAGGTATGTTTTGTAGCGGACACAAAAAATGTACCGCCAAATTCATGTCACGAAGGAAGACCGGGATTTACAAAGAATACTTTGGCGATCGAATACAGATGAACCTGTAAAGGACTATCAACTGCTAAGAGTGACCTTCGGAACTGCGTCTGCTCCCTATCTTGCAGTGAGGACGTTGCACAAGCTTGCTGATGACGAAGGAAGTCATAATCCTGAGGCATCCAAAACCATTAAAAGAGACTTTTATTTATATGGACGACTTAATGACAGGAAAGGATACCGTGGAAAAAGCAATAAACCTCGCTAAAGATATAGACACCATTTTGAAGAAGGGAGGAATTGTATTGCAAAAATGGTGCACCAACAACGTCGAATTCCTGAAACAATATGAACCCTCACAAAGAAGTACTCACGTTAATTTGGACATAAACATAGATGGTACTATCAGAGCACTGGGCCTGCATTGGAACATGGGAGGAGATGTTTTCCAGTATAGCTTACGTTTACCTGATTTACCGGATAAGATTACGAAAAGAAATATCCTGGCTGACATACAAAGGCTTTTCGATCCTCTGGGATGGCTTGCACCGTCTATACTACTCGCTAAACTCTTGATCCAGAGGTTATGGCTGCAAGGTATAACTTGGGATGAGGAAGTGAGTTTGGAGATCGCGGACGAATGGATTAATTTGAGAGAAAGCTTCAAGCATTTACCAAAGATTGAGATAGAGAGATGGCATGATACAACTGAAAACGTGCTGAAAAACGTCACCGTCCATGGTTTTTGTGACGCATAAAATCGAGCTTATTCAGCTGTGGCCTATTTAAGAGTTCGGACAACAGACGGATACGTAAAGACCTCACTTTTTGCTGCTAAGACCAGAGTGGCATCGACTAAGGCTAAATCTTTACCACGGCTGGAGCTATGTGGCGCAGTGCTACTCGCTGGTCTCCTGAAGCAAATAAAAGAAGCTATGGACTTACCTGCCTCGCAGATATTTGCGTGGACTGATTCTATTATAGTATTGTCTTGGCTGTTCGGGGATCCTGCTAGGTGGAATACTTACGTGAAAAATAGGGTGATCGAGATCTTAGACATAATTAGCAACCAAAATTGGTATGACGTCCAGTCAGAAGAGAATCCAGCTGAACCGGCGTCTCGAGGCCAACACCTAATCGACCTTATAAGCAATACAATCTGGTTTAAAGGACCCAAATGGCTCTCAGAAGGAGAAATCACTTACAATAGACCAAAAAACATTATGACCGCACTAGAAAGGAAGGAAATTATACAACTTAATTATAAAATAGAATCAAAGGAAGATAAGTGGTCAGCTAAATTTGAAATGCTTGACAATTTACCGGAATTGACGAAGAGTATAGTCTACTGCAAACGATTTCTCAAAGGAAAGGCAATGTCAAACAAAAACAACCTTATCACTGCTTGTGAGATAGAGGAAGCTTTACAAGTATGCGTACGTGGAATGCAAGGAGAACAATTTACGGAAGACATGCTCATCCTTAAAACTGAAGGAATGGTTAAAAAGGGGAGCAAATTAAAGTCACTTCAACCTTACCTAGACGAAAATGAAATCCTCAGGGTGGGCGGTCGATTGCGCCCGGCTGACCTCAACGAAGATGAAAAACATCCTATAATTTTAGACCCTGACTCTCACCTTACATCACTTGTCGTGTGCGATGCTCATCTGAAGACATTGCATGGAGGGCATCAATTAATGCTGGCATACTTACGTACGAAATACTGGATCTTAAATGCAAAAAGAGCAGTTAAATCAAAGACTAAAAAATGTCTCATATGTGCTAAACAGAATGCAGTAGCCAAATCGCAACTCATGGGAGACTTACCTCGAGTAAGAGTTACACCAGCAAAGCCCTTTGCGCACAGCGGCGTCGATTTTGCCGGCCCATCAAGTCTTGATGTCGAAAGGCAGAGGTGCCAAGACTAACAAAGCTTACATCGCAATATTTGTATGTATGAGTACCAAGGCTATACATCTTGAGCTGGTAGGAGACTTAACATCCGAAGCCTTTATCGGTGCCTTCAAAAGATTTGTCGCTCGTCGTGGAATATGCTCTCACATCTGGAGCGACCAAGGTCGAAACTTTGTTGGTGCCAATAAGGAGTTAACCGATGCTTTCAATGAGGCAAAGTTAGAATTTAATGGTTCAATAGCAGAGTCATTGGCAATGGATGGCACTCAGTGGCACTTTATTCCCGCGTACACCCCTCACATGGGTGGATTGTGGGAGGCGGGGGTTAAATCCATAAAGTATCATTTAAAGAGGATTTTATCATCTCATTTAACATATGAAGAATTTACCACTTTACTATATCAAATAGAGGTGTGCCTGAATTCAAGGCCATTAACTCCAATTGATGACTCAGACATTGACAATCTACGACCTTTAACCTCCGGCCACATTTTGATTGGTGAATCCCCTATCACGGTACCAGCACCAGAAATGTCAAATACTCCTATGAGTCATCTATCCAGATGGCAACATACACAAAAATTGCTTACTGACTTCTGGCAGAAATGGCAGAGCGAGTACCTGTCTAGACTACAACAAAGACCCAAATGGTATAAAAAGATGGATGAATTAGAAATAGGACAAATTGTCCTAATAAAACAAGACAACCTCCCGCCTGGAAAGTGGATGATGGGACGAATTTTGGAAAAACATCCAGGCCCCGATGGAATAACTCGAGTCTATACTCTAGAGAGTGGGGAACATATCACACAGAGATCTGCATTTTTTGTTAGTTTATTTTGAAGTTTTTTTTTAATATTTTCTTACATACAAACCTTGTCCAGACAATTACAAACACAACAACAAAGCAGAAGCCGAATAGGTGAAGCCGTTCTGAATTGATGCACGAACATACATTTTTTCAATTGATTTTTATTTCTATATATGGGTATTTAAGTAAAATATCAAAAGAATTTCATAATTGGTAATGTCTCTAGCAGCGCCAGTGCAACTGCGAGTAGTTAGTGCGGGAAACTTAAGTAGCGTCGTCGAGAATTGCAGACGCACTACACTGTGTCCGCATGCGCAGGTGCATGAGAGGAATAGCATGCAACTAATGATTAGCGTAAGAGTCTTAAGACCTGTTTTCCTTTTGATTAGAGATTAGTGCAACCTCATGCATTACGTACTCGCGTTTAGTAATGTAACAGTAAAAAAACAAAATATATCAGTCCTGCTCATTTGGGCATAATCCTCGTTCGTTTTGAAAAACATTTGCTAATGTCACAATTTTTACACAAATCGAACTAGTCCCATGGTAAGCTCAATAAGGCTTGTGTTATGAGTACTAGACTACGATATATTTAATAGATATATTTAAGTATACACATAGAAAACATCCAAGACTCAGGAACAAATGTTTAATATTTCTCTGCCCTACAATCAAGATCAAGGTACCTACTTATATTCGAGTTTGACGCTGTGTTGGATTGATTCTGTGACGCAAGCCAGCATTATAATGGCAAAAAAATAAGTGACTTGGCAACTTATATAAAACGAACTCGACCTTAACAATTAACAGACGTAATTTAATTTAAACCGAGTAATACCTACAAACGGACGGCGTGATATTTAACTGTATGTCCATCGAGACTAGCCAAGGTTCTACGAGTAGTAAACTGCTATAGTAACCTCGCTATTGACCGCCGCCATCGCTAGTCAATGCCAAGCTCGGGCTGAAACTTACTCGTGCGGTAATCTTTCTATACTATTATAAAGTTGTAAAAATGAAAGAAGAAATTGAAAAAAAAAATGGTACGGACTATTTTAAAGGTCACTGAATCGAAAAATATATTTTTAGGATTTTTGTATGTTTGTATATAGCGTCTTCATCACGCCAAAATGGTTTTATACTATTTTTGGTACACGGGTAGCTGGGCATCCACATATGGTTATAGGATACTTTTTATCCGCCTACTTTGAAGAAAACAGAGTTATGATTTTTTCACCGCCGCTGACGAAGTTAGTATCAAATTCCGTCAGCGGCCGAGAAAAAATAAGGAAAAAAAAACATTGAGTCGAATTGAGAACCTCCTCCTTTTTTTGGAAGTCAGTTAAAAAGAAGGTAACCCTCTAGTATCAAAATAAACTAAAAAAACTTAAAGAGACATATACATATCCAGACATGTTAAGGGTCATAGCTAGCACACTGTCAACTGTTACAAATTAAGGTCTAACATCACTTTGGCATTTCCATGGTGGGTCAGGGTTCCATTATGTCGGGTGTATTTACAACTAACAAACTCACCAAGCAATCTAGTTGACTAATTAAAAATGAAAATTGCAAGAAACCTCGTATTTCGGTTAAAGAATTTGAGCCCATTCACGGGCACCAAGAGTGTCATAGATAGCATAGCCTTAGTAATAAAAATATACCTGATAAATCCATATCCATCCATACTAATATTATAAATGCGAAAGTGTGTCTGCCTGTCTGTCTGTCTGTCTGTTACCTCTTCACGCTTAAACCGCTGAACCGATTTGGATGATGGACCGAGGACAAGATGGACCGGGGAAGGACATAGGCTACTTTTTACCCCGGAAAATACTCTTATCCGCGATAAACGAATTTAAGGTGGACGAAGTCGCAGGCAGGAGCTATATAATAACAAACAAATAAAAATATACCTAAGACATAATATATGGTATATGTATAGATTTAAGTTAATATTGTACCTAACAAAAAATGTTTGCTACACCCGACAAGGGTCCCTGTAACTAGACTCAACTCTGTAACTTGGTTGCAATAAATAAATAAATAAAATAGGGTTCCGTTGATACATTTTGTGTACGCAAACTTAAAAACGCATATGAATGGCTACGCGTTTCGCGTCACAAGGCACGCATGTTTCTTCACAACTTATAATTAACCACCCATTTTTTGTATCAAGGGTAATAAGCAAATAAGGTACCTGTGCAGCGGTTTTGGTAAAAGTATAATTATACATTACATACCTAGGGTGGTAAAATTAAGAATGTTTTTCATGAGGAATGAAGGCGAGGGCGATAAACATGCGATCTAAGGTTTTCTTTATTACCGTCCGTGGTTTTTACGCAGTTTTAAGTCTCCCACGGCCAGGAAGTGGTGTTTTCTGCGGGCAGTAAATGCTACTCTATAGATTTGACGTCAAAGATATGAATTGTAATGGATTTTTAACCGACTTCCAAAAAGGAGGAGGTTATATGTATGTTCGATAGTTTAACTATTAAGGAATAGTTAAGAGTTAGAGGATAATTCTTAAAAAAATCATCTATTATAGGTAGATACGTTAAGACTGTTAGTCATATTCTTTTAAGTGTGTCCCTGAAGTCATCTCCTTATCACCAAGTCAGGATTAGATGATGGAATACCAGGGAAATCGAGAGAAACCTTCAAATATTATAGGCACTAACAATGTTTTGTACATATTTTTTCTAAAGTTATCAGTTCTTTTCCTCTGGTTGTCATCATTTTATGCTGAGCTGATGATGGAAGGTACAATGAACTAACCAACTTTTACATTTCTTACTTCCAAAGACTCGAGATGCGTGCAAAGTGCCTCCTCAATCTTCTCATTCTAAAAAATACTTTATATCACAACTAAAATCCATCACTAAAAAGCAAAAAATAATAATTTATAAATAAAAAAAGAACCGACTTCAAAATAAACTAAAAAGCCATAAATAATCTTTTATGTACGGTACGGATACATTTGAATCACCTTTTGAAGTCGGTGCCAAAGCTGAAGTAAATAAAGTTCTTTATTCAACAAAAATACGAATTACTATGACTAAATATATATATGTAGGTAGATAATAACTAAAGGCTCGCCGCCGCGGTTCTTAACACTAATAAATGAATGGTTTGGCACCGACTTCAAAAGGTGATTCAAATGTGTCCTTACCGTACATAAAATATTATTTATGGCTTTTTAGTTTATTTTGAAGTCGGTTCTTATTTTATTCATAAATTTTAACGTCGTATTTCTCTTAATAATATGTAGTCCAATCCGTGAAAGAATTTTTATTCGTTTCGTTTGTAATTTTGCACAGAACTAAAATTGTAGGCTTGAAGTGGGTAAGTATATAGACTTGGCTAATTTATTACATAGCCCATTTTTTAGGGCTCCGTACCCAAAGGGTAAAACGGGACCCTGTTACTAAGACTCCGCTGTCCGTCTGCGTGTCTCTGTCTGTCCGTCCGTCACCCGGCTCTATCTCATATTGACCGGTGATAGCTATAGATAGTTGAATTTTCACAGATGATGTATTTCTGTTACCGCCGTTCTGTTATAACAACAAATACTAAAAACAGTATAATTTTATGTCTGTCTGTCTGTATCGGTAACCAATATAAAATAATCGAACACCGCGTACATTTTGCTTAGGAGTAGGGCTCTGCTAACACTGGATTTTTATGGATACGGCAGTTTGTAGCATATATTTTGTACGGAATCCTCGGTGCGTGAGTCCGACTCACACTTGGCCGGTTTTTTTAAATTGAGTTCCCGACGTTTCTCTGTCTACGTGTCTACCCTTATATAAGTAATCATGGGAGCTGTAAAGCAAAGAGTAAAGTATTAATACTGTATTAATTTGTTAGCGGCTAGATAGGTTTTTATCGGGGCGAGGTAATAGACGGAGCTGCCTTCTTCGTAAAATGTTATTTGTAAGACATTGTCATCACTCTGCTGTAAAGGTTCCGAAACGTTGGGAAAGCAAATGTGGAATACGCGGTAATGCAATTTTTTTTAAATTTAAATGATTGATAATAGCGGAAACCAAACAGCATATTAATGACTTGGTTGTCAAAGGCAACTTTTTCTCTGAATTTGTAAAGGTAATCGAAGGTAGCTAATTTAGGTACCAGTGGGGTTATTGCCTAACGAAATTTTGACACTTGGTATCAGAATCAACTGTCATGTCCCATACAAAATCATGACACTTGATTCTGATTGCGAGCATCAAACGCGTTAGGCAATACGGCGGTAGGTTTAAATTGATCTATCTCAATTGACAACATCTCAAATTTCAGAGTAATATTCAATCGACGTCAGTCAATTCTATTCATTATCAAGGAACCCATTTTTAACCTCCGACAAAAAAGAGGGGTGTTATAAGTTTAACGTGTCAGTGACTCTGTGTATCTGTGTATCTGTCTGCGGCATCGTAGCGCCCATACGAATGGACCGATTTGAGTGCGGTTTTTTTTGTGTCGTAGATAATTTTATCTTGCGTGTACTTAGCTTTGTTTGAGGAAAATCGAAGCACTCGTCTCCAAGATATTCAGCTTTTAGTGGAACAAGTGACCGGATCTCAGCCAATATTGAAGCTAGCTAACAATTTCTATGCTAAAGCTGTCTTAGTAATAGTGCTTCTGTATGATTTTCTACGCTGTGACTGTCACCTACGCTCTACTTGTCACCTACGCTCTTTTAAAATGACGAACTTTTGAAATTGATTTTTTTATATGAAATCGGGGTATTTTCGAACGTTTTAAAATGTTATATGTAAATATATTTTTTAGTAGAGGTCTGAGGTCATTAGGACCAAAAACTTGTTTATGAACCTCAGGCAAATCTAGCTTAGTTGACTTGGGTTCATACATATAATTTTTTTACTCCAAATGACCTTAGGAATGTTTAGATAAAATCTTGCAGATTGCTCACGTGACACCCTGTATAACCGTATATTTAATTTTTTACCCTAGATTTGATTTCTTCGAAAAAAGCCTGGTAAATAAAATGAAACATTGTAATAGTGAATAGACACCTTAGTTAGGTAACCTCTACATTATGTCGCGGTGCAAACATCTGAAGGAACATTCCCCATTTTCCATGCACATTCATTGTTACCTAACCGTGGTAGCGAAGGTAACCTTGGCAGTGACCGCCATTCGTTCCGCATAGCCGATGCGCAGTGCTCTTGGATAACGTGATTAGTTTCTGGTGGCTGTACCAGTGGAGGACACTTTCAGGGCAGTAACCGTCCAAGTGATTGACAATTGACAATATATTGTTATCATTTCATGTATTGTTTATTTACATTTAACTTTATCGCGTGTTCGCTGGTTTCTATGTATTTCTATGAAATACCTGCCATAGCTACACGTCGCTTCCATACATTATCATAGAAACCAGAGGTGTCATGACGACACGTCGTCTGTTGCTGCTACATTCGGCTACGAATGTACCTTTTAATTGGCGATTAAGTTCTGCTTTGTAATGAAATGATAATCTGCTATTGTATGGAGCGCTAAGGTCATTTCATTCATTACCTACCGTGATCAAATGCTAAAAGTGTTTGCATCGAAATATGACGTTGGTATCATACAAGACTTACTTAGAAATCGTTATTTTTAACCGACTCCCAAAAAAGGAGGAGGTTCTCAATTCGTCGGAATCTTTTTTTATTTTTTTATGTTTGTTCACCGATTACGAAGACTATTTGACCAATTTCAATTTCTTTTGGAAATCAAACCAGAAAAATTGATAACATGTGGACCCTATCAAAGAGAATATAAATACTACGTTATAGACCCTATGATGGCTGCGTTTATCACGTGATAGAATAATGACAAACCCGTCGCTTTCTGACAAGTATGTGAGTGCGAATGTGACGGATAGCTTTTTATATATTTATAAACAAAACCATTCTAAACGAAAAAAAATAAGAGTAAGTTATATCATGAAAGCTGACTAAAAATTTTACAGTGTCAATGTCAAGCATTGCTACAGTTGCTTGTAATGCTAGATATTATACGCATTCCTTACATTGTATCGTTACATGGCCGCTTCGTTCAGCTCAAATGAGGGTAAAGTTTTGTACATATCTACATGGCGCGGAAAATGCAATGTGTAACAGGGGCGTAGCTATCGCTGTATTAGCCGTATCAATGATACGGAGCCGCCGGGCCGTTCAGGTTCACTTTGTCCACATTCCTATTTCGTCCACATTTTCATTTCGTTCGTATGCCCATCTCAACCACATTCTTATCTCATCCACATTCCCATCTCGTACACATATTCATATCGTACTCATTCCCAACTCGTCCACAATCTCATCTCGTTCAAATTCCCATCTTGTCCACTTTCTTGTAGTCTCACGAGTAGGAAGAGGACAATTTTGATTTGGTATGTGGACGTGTTGGGGATGTGGACAAAATGGGAATGTGGGCAAGGCGGGAATGTGGGAAAGGTGGGAATGTGGACGAGTTAGGAATGTGGACGGGTTAGAAATGTGGACGCGATAGGAAGTGGACAATTTGGGATTGATATGTGGACGAGTTAGCAATGTGAAAGATTTGAGAATCTGGACGAAATGGGAATGTGGACGGAGTGAACTCGCGTCTGGCTATAGGGGACAAATTTTGTCACTTCATTTGTACCCATCAACAAATTTTGATACGGGGCCCGTTTAAGGCATACTACGCCACTGGTGTATAATGATAATGATTGACTGACTTACGTAACCATACCCAGAATGCACGAGCGAAATCCTTGGGCTTCGTAAATATTTTTATGATTATAGTTTTGATAAGGACTAGTAGATATACCGAAATTCTTGTAGGAGCGAAGCCACAGGCGAAACTACTAAATACACAGGCCAGATCGAGAGTTTTCGCTTAAATTTTAGATATTCAGTTAATCTAATTAAAAATTTTGTGATACACAAGATGTTCATATTCATCCAAATGTTGTATGGAAGAAATTCCTTATCAACGACACGTTCGAACAGCATCCTTGTATACTTCTAGTAATTATTTAGGTTCGGTAGTTAGGTAATTTTGTGTGTAGCAAATAAGACGATCTTATGTGTCAAAAATAAAGAAAAACTGAGAGACCACTGACCTACTGATAGAACATTAATCCGAGTTTAAGCCCGGCGTCTCTAAATATACCTTCTTGTATAATTTTAGCAGGTATTTTTGTAGTATGACGTCTGCTCCCTACGACGGTATTTATTATAGGACAAGGAACTGAATGTTACACTCTTGCTCTTGGCAAAGAACGTGATATCGAACGTCCATTCAGTCTAATTTCGTTCAGATTCGTTTGTTGAACATTCCTGTTAGCATAGCTGCATAGGTCGCAGTTTTAATGAAATCTTGTTCTTGCCAGATTTCATTCAAAAACTAGAAATACTTTTGTGTTTTGTTTCATTAGCTTATTTTTTTCATTAGTTTAAACATTACGATAGATGGCGCTAGAACGTTTGTTGCACATTCTGAATATTTTTATGAGGTGGTGGTTTATGTTTATTTTTCTACTCGTCGACTTTAATCCCTCAATAAGAACTTCATAGAGTAAACTTTAATAGCATACTTTTCAATGTCGGATACTCTGTGGCACTTCCAACTGAACTGATATATTCATGTCAACACTTTGAATTGAAGTGTTGGCTTATTATGAATACGTCGAATGTATGAGTCGAAGATAATTGAGGTACGATGATGGTGATGGTGATGGTGATGGTGATGGTGATGGTGATGGTGATGGGGATGGGGATGGGGATGGTGATGGTGATGGTGATGGTGATGGTGATGGTGATGGTGATGGTGATGGTGTTGGTGATGGTGATGGTGATGGTGATGGTGATGGTGATGGTGTTGGTGATGGTGATGGTGATGGTGATGGTGATGGTGATGGTGATGGTGATTGTGATGGTGATTGTGATTGTGATTGTGATTGTGATGGTGATGGTGATGGTGATGGTGATGGTGATGATGATGGTGATGGTGATGGTGATGGTGATGGTGATGGTGATGGTGATGGTGATCGTGATCGTGATCGTGATCGTGATCGTGATCGTGATCGTGATCGTGATCGTGATCGTGATCGTGATCGTGATCGTGATCGTGATCGTGATCGTGATCGTGATCGTGTTTGTGATCGTGATCGTGATCGTGATCGTGATCGTGATCGTGATTTTGATCGTGATCGTGATGGTGATGATGATGATGATGATGACGATGATGATGATGATGATGATGATGATGATGATGATGATGATACCTACTCGTAGAAAAAGTATTGTATACAATAGTTATATAATTAGCTTTTTAAGTCTCGTACCTTTCTTAGGCCACTCAGCAAGCTTCGTGGCCTAAACACGGTACTCGACTGAAAAAGCATACATTATATAACTATTGCATAAAATACTATTTTCAAATCAATGTTGTTTTGTTGAGAAAAATAAATAATTGTTTGAAATTGAGTTTATTTTAAGTATCACATTTATTTTATTTTATGATTAAATAAACCTTTACTGGTTTTTATACATAAAAACTCTTTGCTAACGCTTACAAAAATACTGTAATGAAAAACCATTAACGCGATTATGTCATGTATAAAAGCACGCGTAATTAATGAGGTGGATTAAAGTCATAAAAAACAGTTTAATCAGAGCCATTTTACGAGCGAGGGTGATGAAATAAGACTTATAGTATTATGTATCAGTATATATCATCCCAACTACTTTGAAATTGTCTGTCTGTACCTCTACCTTTAAAAATCATCTATCAAGATCAGTTTTTTAGACACTTTAAATACTTATTCCCGCTTGTTACCACAGCCTGTTGTTTGTTGCACTTGATCATAAATAAAAAAATGTGGGCGCTTTGCCAAAACACATCATATACCTGTGTTGATCGCTGTCAAAGAGAGAAATGAATAATATTGTTGTTGTTGCGACGAAAACGAATGCACTTTGTCCTAATATTTCGCATTTTATTAAATGATATTCGAGTTTTTCAAGGGGTTTAGGGATCCCTTGTTAACCTGTCGTTGTGGGATTTTGAGGGATAAAAGTGTGAAGCGGGATAATCATGAATAACGCGATGACACAATCGCGGACATGTTAGGTCGTTATCATGCTCTAGAGGACTAAGCCGACTCGTTTCATTCAGCGCTATGCGGTCAAGAACATATACTTTATAGTTCAAAGGATAAGAAGCCTCAACACACCTAGAAAATATATACATAATCTTTTTTTTAATCAGTCATCTTTCAAATTAAAAAAAGGTTATCTGTAAAGTCGGATTACGGACAATAATTTTACGTGATAACATTATAAGAAAACATTGATGAAAAATTGCATACTTTTATGAATTCACAAGCCGAAGTGCCTCTCTATCGCTTATTCCGTACTCTTGCTTGCACGCTCGGCTCAGGCGGAACGTGAAAATGAATCATGCTTTTTCGTGCGTGCAGCCGGCGTTCATCGATTTATAAGACGTTATCACGTCAAAAAATCTAAATTGGTTCCTCCGGTCTAGACTTTCTACAGACAGGCCAACAGATACAACAGACGTCAAACTTATATCATAACTATTTTTTCGTCGGAGCTTAATATATGTTTCGATATGCAGGATATGTATGATATGTATACTCCTGAGGTGGTCCCATTGCCACCAAGTTGGATCTGATGATGGGCTCCCAGGGAAATCGAGGGCAATCCTCAAATTTTATAGGCACTTATAACGTTTTTTATATATTTATTTAAGCTATTCAAGTATTGGCATATGGTAGTCATCATCTCATCATGCTGAGTTGATGACGGAAGGTACAACTCCTTAATAGTTAAGAGTTAGAGGATAATTCTTAAAAAAAAACATCTATTTTAGGTAGATACGTTAAGACTGTTAGTCGTATTTCTTATAGTGTGTCCCTAAAGTAGTCTCGTTATCACCAAGTCAGGATCAGATGATGGAATACCAGGGAAATTGGGAGAAACCCTCACATATTATAGGCACTAACAACGTTTTGTATATATTTTTCTAATGTTATCAGTTGTTTTCCTCTGGCTGTCATCATTTTATGCTGAGCTGATGATGGAAGGTACAATGAACTAACCAACTTTTACATTTCTTACTTCCCAAGACTCGAGATGCGTGCAAAGTGCCTCCTCAATCTTCCCATTCTGGGATCTATCTATTATATCTTTCTGAGCCGTTATATAACGTACAATTTGTAAACCAAAACATCTACAAAACAAATTTGGAACATTGACAGAATTAGGATAGTTAGCAATCTTGAAGGTTAGATGTACAGAAATGAATCTAGTTCAATTGAGCGATAAGTGTCTTCTACGATTCAATTAATAGACTTTTAAGTAAAATAATTTAAACTGATTATTTCTATGCAATTTATTAGATACTGGCCAATATTGTGTCAAGGAGGTTTTTATAACGCTTTACAATTATCAATATTAAGCACGTAAATACTATAGAAGATTTATCAAACTAAATCCATTCAGAGTGTTCTCCAATCGTACTGTCTAAGCCATGCTATGCTATCAAGAGATTTCGGTCACGTTTCGGAAGTTAGTATCTACGCATTGAATAGCTTAAAAAATACTCATCCAATGTACTATACTAAATGGCAGTATCTAATTTAAAACACGTAAACACCCTTACAACTGTTCCATATCGCAGTTTTTACTAGAAACTATATACATATATATATATATATTATTAGCCTATTTTAGTGTCCCATTGCTGGGCAAAGGCCCTTAGATCTCCACGACTCTATCAGATGCTATCTCCGGCCAGTTGTTAAGAAACGCATCCAGATCGTCCCGCCATCTCCGCCTAGGCCTGCCCCGTCTACGTTGGCCATCTTGTGGCACCCATTTAGTGACCACACTAGCCCACCTTTCCTGGTGCATGTGCCGCATGCACACGTGACCGGCCCAGTCCCATTTTAGAAAGATATAACTATATAAATTAGTTAATACTAAAACATCCTTTTCGAAAAGCTTTAGCGCATACGTGAAACCTTTCATCTACAATAAATTCTGTAAACTCTTCGATCTGAGTAAATGAATGTAAATGTCTCTCTATGAGGTAAAAGACACTATCAGAAAGGCGTGCATGGAATGGAGTTATGAAACTGAGCACTTCTTAAAAACTCATCAAGTTTTAACTCATTAATATATGCGCATATACCCACACTTACTGACGCACTCACATACACACACACACACACACACACATACACACAAACACACCCACTCACACTCATTCGAACATAGTTACTTGTTACTTGGATTCTGTAGTCATAATTTGTTATAATACCATTATATAATATGTTTCTCTTTTAAACCCATATTCCTGTGTAAGCTGTTAAAAACAAAAATTTGTTTGCCAACTGCACCCTTGGATCACAAGATACAGGCTTAGCCTAGTTTGTGATCCGTGAGTACTGTATTTCTGTTGTAATATTATGTTTTTTTTGGTCAAATAAATTATTATTATTATATTATTATAAAAAAAACTTAAATTTTCTTGAAACACGCTTTCACTGAGATATCGCTTAATGCGCTTAGCACGATAATATAGGCAAGGTAAGGTTTACTGTACCTATACACTGTAAGTCCAATATATTGTCACGAAAAATGTTGACCCCCTTGTCACGTTTTTTCGATCTCTTTAACACTGCACAGTTTTTGACATAATTATCATTTGGTATAATTCATCATTTGGCATAATATTTTTTTTTCTCAATACGTACTTTTCAGTATTGTTATAAAACACACCTAACCTAACCTAAAGCATTTAACAGGACGATTACCTTAAAAAGTCCTGAAAATTCTACAGTTTCAGTAAAAATGCATTATGCCAAATGATGATGATGATAAAAAAGTTTATGCTAGATGAGGTTAACCGATAATAGGTATATATTATAACTGCGGTATTGCGCGATATATTTTGTCACCACCCCACTAACACGTTGGTCACCTCCCCCTCTATCGCTGTGACGTAATATGTGGATGGCCCCTAAAACAGAAGAAACGACTATGCCAAAGTGACGTGTTGTTTTCATCTCCCGGGAACTTCATTTCCGCATTTTTGTGTATCTGCGTTGCGGCGAATCGACGTGTTTTTATACTCGTCCGTAAATATTTGCATGTTGTTAATAGTTTTCCCGAGTGATTTGTAGGTTTTCTTGGTAGTAAGTGACGTAAAATATTTACATAAACTACCTGCAGATGTATAAATAAATACATACATATTTCCTTCCTTCTGAGTCGTTCACTCTTGACAGAGTGGTCGTGGTCATGGGGAGTCGTCTGCTTTTTCCACTGCTACCTTCGCCAATCTTCTCCATAGATTCCTGTTCGTTGCATGGCGCGCGCATTCTGCCACAGGAGTCTCAGTGACAGATTTGATGGTGTCTGTCCATCGAGTTGGTGATCGGCCACGAGGTCTGCTACCTTCCACTCTGCCCTTCCACATACATATTTATTGACTAATTTAATTGTAAAGTTGTAAACATGAAATCTCGGACTAGGTTGGGTAGCATTCGGGGAGCTGCGTCATAGTCATATCTTTTCATCGAAAATACCCCAGTGCTTGAAGACGAAGGTCTTCGAACAGTGCGTATTGCCGGTGATGACTCACGGAACTGAGACATGGTCGTTCACGTTGGGACATAAGGCGGTTCAGAGTCACGCAACGTGCAATGGAAAGGGCTATGCTGGGAGTTTCTCTGCATGATATAATCAGAAACTAGGATAACCGAAAAAGAACCGAAGTAACCGACACATCAGCTCGCTCGCAGGATTGCATGGTTGAAGTGGCAATGGGCAGGCCATGTAGCCCGGAGAACGAATAGCCGTTGGGACAGTAAAGTCCTGGAGAGGCGATCATGCATAGGAAAGCGCAGCGTGGGACGGCCCCCGACTAGGTGGATGGATGACCTCGTGAGGGTCGTGGGGAGTTGGTGGATGCGGTCTGCACAGGATCGCACTCTGTGGCGAGCTATAGGGGAGTCTTATGTTCAGCAGTGGCTGATAGATAGATAAATATATAGAAACATGAAATGTCTGTACATTGAACGTCTATACTATTATAAAGTTGCAAAAATGAAATGTCTGTACATTGAAGATATTTTCAAAAAAATGATTGTTAAAGACTATTTGGCGGTCAATGAATCGTTTTTTTTTTTTGCATTTTTTGTATGTTTTTATGTGTCGTTGTGGCTTCATCGCACCAAATCGGCTAAACGGATTCCAACTATTTTTGGTACACGGGTAGCTGGGTATCGCCAGATGGTTATAGAAGAAAAAAGAGGGGTTATGACTTTTTTTCCTCCGCGGACGAAGTTGCGGGCGCCGTCTAGTATTTTTATAAAATTAAACTGACCCGGGCTATTTGAAGGTCACTCAATAGGAAAACATGAGTAATTTATGTTTTTTTTTTGTATAGATATGAGTAACCCCACAACTAGTGTAGCAAGAGATGCCTGAAACCCCTTAAACAGCCCTGATACCAAACTATAACAATAAGGGTTGCTTGTTGACTAAGGAACCCTATAAAAGAGGGTTCTGTTTTTTTATCCTCCGCAAACGAAGTTCCTTCAAGATTTACCAGCGCAGAAGTACATTATTAAGCCTTCCGGTTGGCCAGGGTACTCCGCATAAAAACAAATCATCTGGCATAAACTTTTTTGTTATAATCATCATTTGGCATAATGCATTTTTTTCTGAACACGTAAACCTTTCAGGATTGTTATAAAACAAAACTTACCTAACCTAATTCATTTAACAGGATGATGCCTTAAAATGTCCCACAGTATAAAAAAATGCATTATGCCAAATGATGATTATGACAAAAAAGTTTATGCCAAATGAGGGTAATCGGATTTGTATGATTTTGTTTCCGAGGTTAGACCAACAATGACTTACACGTATGCTATTATGATTTCAAATAGGTAAGTACTTAAAATGCATTATTTCGATAGGAGACACTGTAAAAATAACTTCAGTAATTTTATCTTTTCTCAGTCCTCCCGTGACCATGGAAAGCTGGAAAGCTTCCGAAACGTCGGGAACTAAAATGAGATAATATACGCGATATAATCCGTTAAATTGTTTTATTTCAATAACTTCAGTAATTTTATGTGAGGAATAGCTATAGAAGATAGGTACTGACATGAACAATGAATATGAACTCATACTGCGCTACATCATGCGGCATTCATATTCATATTAGCTATTATACAATAAAATATCTCCATTATACAACAATGTCTGTATTTCACAGTACATTTAAAACAAATTTATTGTAAACCAGTTAAAATTACGGATGTTTGGTATACGGTGGCCTAAACAGGAAAATTGATCTCGCTACATACTATTGCGATTGATTTCATTCTTGTTGTTTAGCATTTCATATAAATATTTATGAGATTGGAGGTGTGGCTTCCCACGAATTAGTTATATACAGTCAATAACAAATATAGCTTCGCACGCACATACATAGATTTTGAGCTCTTGATTATTTCCAAAGAGTCATCATCACCGTTTTAGCCATAGGACGTGCACTCCTCAACAGATTTCCACATGGGCCGAATAAAGGCGATTCGCATCCAGCGAGTCCCCGCAATCCTAACTAGGTTGTCTTGCCAGTACGCGGTCTACATTCGAGAACCTTCGAGGATACCTCAGTGCTTGAAGTCGAAAGTCAACCAGTGCGTATTACCGGTGATAACATACGAAGCCAAAACTTGGTCTCTAACTATGGTTTCCAAAGAGTATCCCACCGGAAATATTGCCCTGAAAACCAAGTTGATCTAAGGTCTAATTTGCACTTACTCGTGGATGATAAATGGTGAACCGGCAATTTATCGTGTAAACTGACCTGAGTTTTCACGTAAGCATACTTTGGCAAAATGTGTCTATAGCATCTCCACCCTGGTTAATGCACCACAGCCTAAGGCTGCCTATCCATTGTAGCAGAGCGGAGCGGAGCTGTGCGATCAATCAAAGTGCTTCACTGTTGAAACCCACACAAGCAAATTTGAATCTACGGAATGTGATTGGTTAATTTCGCACAGCTCCGCACCGTTTCAATGGGTAGGCAGCCTAAGACGTTAGATTAGAGTTATTAGATTCATCTCAGGAATGATATAGGCCATTATATTTTGTAGGGTTTTTTTCTGTTAACTGATAATAATACTTAATATTTTCTTCTGTTTCCGCGGTTATTACTCATTGAAATAAAACAATTTAACGGATTATATCGCGTATATTATCTCATTTTTGTTCCAGACGTTTGATAATAATACTTGTCACTTGAGGTGTTGTATGGACCCTAGATTTGTAATCGGTTCAGTTCAGTTTAAGCTGATGTTGTAGGTTGTAGCTGAACCAAAATCTACAGATCTACACCTGTCTGGTTACCAGATGTAAATTTGGAAAGTCCGGAGAAGAGCCCGATTTTCATAAAAAAAGTTTTCCTGAAATTTTGTCACGAGTCACACTTAATTTAATATTTTTGTTTGCATGTTGATAGTATTTTTTAACCCCCGAAAAAAAAGAGGGGTGTTAAAAGTTTAACGTGTCGTGACTCTGTGTATCTATGTATCTGTCTGTGGCATCGTAGCGGCCATATGGATGAACCGATTTGAGTGCGGTTTTTTTGTGTGATAGATAATTTTATCCCAAGTGTTCTTAGCTTTGTTTGATGAAAATCGGAGCACTCGTCTCCAAGATATTCAGCTTTTAGTGGAACAAGTCGGGGGGTTTTAATTTTTTTAATTTTTTATAATTATTTAAATAGAGAAATCGAATGGGTGGTTCTAGTCCTCGTATCTCGTTTAAAACCCGACCATTTTTATAGCTCGCAATTTTGTAATGAGATTTTTTTAATTCTGAAATCTCAATACAAATCCTGAGAGGTGGTAACCCTACTGGTGTCGCACTTACTATGGAGATTGATTGATTTATTAGTTACGTTATGATTATGACCTAATGTGATTTAGAACCTTGTTATTGTAATGTTGGTAAACAAGGAGGCGTGTCTGCGCTTAGTCACGGTTATGTAAGTGCACGTCGAGCGCAGTTCAACGGTAAACAGAATCAAGGTCAAGTGTTATAAACACTGCTTATTAGGGTTCTGTGAAGCAATGACCCCACGCTTCATAGAAATTAGAAATGTACACACATCGTCTGTGCTGTATTGTATTAAAAAAAAACCTTGCTTAGTTTCTTTTACCAGAGTCATGATTCCGAGAAAAGTCTTAATAGTACGAAAAACGATCTCTTTAAAATGTGTACCTAATGCCCAGGAGCGGGGCACACATTTATTTTATTTTTATTTTTCATTTTATTTATTAAGAGTCCCCGGTATACTCGGTTCTTCATAGAAACGTACTCTCTTCTTAAATCGACAAGCTAGTTAGCTCTGATACTTTGTACTGAGAATTAATTAAGGTATATGCAGATTTGTAATTAGTTTATTTAGCTTCAGATACCATAGTAAAAAAATTCAGCGAATCTAAGTTTTTCATACAAAACTTGATTTGCTGTATTTAATTTTTTTTATAACCTGGAGCCTTTTTTTACAAGTTATGTTTTTGATGGGATTTTACTTATCTGAAGTGGGCATCTCACCTATGACCCTATATGGATATTATGTATAAATAATGTAATGAACGCGTCGTTATTAAATTCCCGCAAGGATAACCATCCATAGATGTCCATCTATATCTATGGATGGTTATGAGATACTTTTGACCTGATAGTGAACCAAAAAGTGGGTAAAAGTGCGTCCACACTTGTATCATTTGCTCGTATCCGATCACCGTGGCGTAGCATGACTGCGTATCGCGCTGCTTGGACGCTCACTGTCGGCACGGCGATTACGACGAGCTTGTCTGATCTAAGTGTGTGATACGCGTAGCAACATGGATTTCGAGCGATCGGATCGGCGCAACGTCCAAACGCGCGATCGTGACACGCAATCATGCCACGGGACGAAGATCTGATCGGGCAAATGATACAAATGTGGCGACATTTTACACCTTTATGTATTTTTTTTGCGAACGCAGTTGGGGGTACTCGTACAAGTAAAACCAAAGTATTAATAGTCCTCGGCTGTCTATTTCTGTCCCTCTCACTCACACCTGCAATATATTTGCCACTCGTGTTCCATTGTCGACGTTTGACTCAGTGGGTTCCACAACGGCCTACAAAGCTGGCGGTCCCGGGATCGAATCCCGGCCAGGGCACGTGTTTGTGTGATGGGCACGAATGTTTGTTCCTGGGTCTTGGATGTTTTCTATGTATTATGTATATCGTCGCCTAGTACCCACAGTACAAGCTTTGCTTAGTTTGGGACTAGGTCGATTTGTGTAAGATTGTCCCTAATATTTATTAATATTTATTTATTTATTGAAACACGAAGAGTGCGGAGTACCTACTATTACTATTCTGGTTTCACTTGTACAAACAGCAACATACTTAGTGACCATCTTAGGTCTTATGTCAATGTCAATAAATTAATAAACAAATATTACGGGACAATTTTACATAAATCGAACTAGTCCCCATGGTAAGCTCAATCAGGCTGGTGTTATGGGTACTAGACGACGATATATTTAATAGATATACCACCCATATACATAGAAAATATCCAAGACTCAGGAACAAATATTCACGCTCATCAAACAAATACCTAGCCCTTACCGGGACTTGAAAGCTTCGCAGACAACGTTACTCCCACTGAGCTAAACCGGTCGTCTAATCCACTGAGCTAAGCCGGTCGAATAAGCTTTACTTAAGTCACTAAGTGTGTGGCTGATGGTATTTTCTATTATGTTTACTTATGTGTGTTACTGAGAGTTGATCTTCGGCCCATCTTCTCAACAATAATGGTCTAATGTTAAACGCTGCCAGAATCGGACTTGTAACAGAACCCCGCCTTACGAGTACAAAATAAAATTAGTTTATTTCTGCCTGACTGAGATTACAAACTGTCTTAGGATAGACTTTATAAAGATGTAGGTAATATACCAGTTTGTAGTTCTTTCGGTAATCAGAATCGAGGCTAAGTGTCTAAGTAACCCGATCGTATGCTTTTAAGGTTCCACGCCGTTGCAATGTAGGTTTTATAAATTGGTTTGGTTGGCATGTCGTTCTGTACATCATCATGCGCAACATGCACGGAACTACGTGCACGTGAGTGCGACTCGCTTCAGTTCTACGTCGCATCTTAGGCATAATTTGATTATTTTCACAGCGATAAGCGTTTGATAAAAGTGTTTACGTTAACTTTTCAACGAAAAATCAGGAAATCCAGACTATTATGTTTAAATACGGTGCAGTGGAGAGCGAGAAAAGTAGCAGTCCTAGGGAGTAGAGATCACAGCATACATGCCCCCCCCCCCCCCCCCCCCCCCCCCCAAATCATACAATTTCATTGAAATTGACAATTTATGACAAAAATGCTCTTGACATAAGATCTCTCCAAATCCTTGTCTAGGACCATGCCTGAGCCAATGATCAGCCCAATGGCTGATTGAGGTTTGTAAGAAAGTGTAGAATCTGTGATGAGGTGTCTTGTACTTGTAACAGGTTTATACTCTTTAGGTATATATTTAATTTAAGTAATAAATATTATTTTAGGACACACCCAAAAAACATAGAATTACCTCGCTTTAGCCTCTTTTAGGGCATGTTGAAAATGGGCAAATGGTGGACAAGAAAAAAAAGAAAATTCGGGTATTTTCCATTTGTTGTCATTTCCATTGCAATGACTTCATAGTGCTGTTAAAACTTATCCCATGTAGAATTGAGTATATTTCCATGGTAGAACTGTTGAAAAAAACGATTTTTTATCGGTAGATATAAAGCAATTGAAAGTAACTTCCCAAAAAATATGGTAAGTATTTCTTAAATTCCTTATATTCTTTATTCCATAAGACATTACTGCTTGTTACGTAACCGTTGACTCAGTTCATAGATAAAAGGAATGCTTCGCATACAAAACCCATACATATAATAGTTAATTATTAATGCTTCCAAGCGTTCTCTAGGAATTGTAAAACAAAAGAATTCCACGGCAATTGTTCAATGTTCACTTGTTTTCGCGGGCACGGTCAAGGTTGCAACGCTTCGATGAATAATTGAATAGCAGCGTCTAAGAAAATTTCTATCACATTTTGAATTGTTTACCAAATTCCAATTGATCAGTTATCCAATTCTAATTCGGTACTTGACTGACAGATCAAATCAGCTCCGTTTTATGAACTGGTAAAACGCTCAGAAAGTAAAAATATAATTTTCAAATATTCAAAAATTCAAGGAAAAATAATTTTATGACGTCGAAGTCAAATTGCCTCTGTATTATTAGTTTTCGTTAATCTTAAAATGACTAAAAGCGTAACCATTAGTGTTAATAGATGTTATCTACGTATTTTCAGAAATATAATTTAGCAGTAGGTAAGCGTGGCATAATTAATATTAACTACAATTAAATAACCATTTGAAGAAAGCTTATAACGTCGCTGTAGATACGTAAAAGATTATTAATGAAAAAAACCGGTCAAGTGCGAGTCTGACTCGTGCACCGAGGGTTCTGTACAAACTTTCACTTATTCCGACTTAACTTGCCGCTTGAGTTAAGTTTGCCTCTGGTATCTATGGCGTCACATACAAATGAGGGGCAAACTTAACCAAATCGGATTTTTTTTTAATCACCAAAAATCATTTTTGGTGTATGTAGGTATATGAATAATTATTTTAACGAATACCTAAGGTATTATTATTATTTTAATCTTAATTGTTTTATATACTCTGACATTTAGAATTTTATTCTAGACACATTCTAGATTATTTATTTTTTATTGACAATCCTTTTGGGATTTATCTTATTGATTATTTTAATTTTAAAAATGATGATTTTATCAATAATTTTACACTTAAGTTAAATGATCTGATTAGGTTTTTCTGGGTTTCCCTAATCCTTGCAGCAAATGTTGGATCATATTGTATGTCTCCCAGCAAACATTCACTCTCATGTAACTGACATTTCGAAAGTGCTTGTAACTAGGCCTACTTGAATAAAGAATATTTTGATTTGATTTGATTTGATTTGATATCAGGACTGGCAACATATCTCTCTGGCAATGCGAGGGAACACCGCCAGTATTTTTGGCACTTTTGAACCAGGTGAGAACCGGGTCGGGTAGTTAATATGGTACCTTTAAAATATGTATTTTCCTTTCTTTGTAGAGTTTTTTTTTTATTACACATATGTACCTTAAATAGTATAAATACTGACTTCGAGTGCCTATAATTGAGGAACGGCTACTATTTAACCCAAGATCCTGATAAAACAATCAAAATAAGGAATTACATTAAAATGTTGAGTACGATATTTTACTTGTAGCTTCTTTTATGAGCTTTTAAAGTTGGGTGGGAAAGTCCATTTTTAAAGTATGATAATATGAATAACTAATAATACCATTGAATAACCCATAAAATTTATAGTAACTTTTGTTTCGAAACCGTTTCAATAAACGCAAGTTTTAACATAGCTGCAGAACAAAGTTCTTAATTTCCCCATACACGGTACTGTTCTATTATATATGTATCACAGAAAAAAATTGTTAAATAGCATGTTCGCCCGAGCTAAGTTTGCTGTTCGACGGGTGCAGCGGGACAATATACAGGCTAAACTTCAGCCTCAACACCCTCCCGCTGCACCCGTAGTACCCCTTTGACACCCAAAAACAAATTGCTGCCACAATAGTGGCTCACTTCATAGAAGGAAACTTATGTGGCGCGATTTGTACTTAAAACAATCGCTCGGTCAATGGTATCCAAACATACCATGACATAACTGTGTCCTTGGATGACGTCACGCGGATCGGCGGCGCCGGCCCGATGGGGCCTACTCCCGTTCGTATTGTGCCGATCCGCTCACTCCACTGTCATAGAATATTTGAGTGAAGAGGACGGCTTTGGGACTCCGAAATCGGGAGTAGACATTAAAAAAAACTTGAGCTAAACCGCATACCTGCTGCTGCAAATGCCGTTTGATTCTGACTCTGACAAATTAACTTTACAAATTAATCAAAATTACAGACTTTTTAGGGTTCCGTAGCCAAAATGGCAAAAACGGAGTCCGTCTGTCCGTCCGTCCGTATGTTACAGGCATTTTACTGAAAAACTACTAAATGTATATTGATGGAATTTGGAAGATAGGTGTCTTGTATAAAGCCGCTACGTAGTTTGATAGTTAAATAATAATAAAATATATTTCTAGGAGGATCCTCCATACGTGTAACCGAAACTGTTTTTTTTTATTCAGTGAATATTTTCGAAAATAATTCGAACAACTGCGCTTCTCAGCTAAATTACGTAAGTGTCGTGGACATACGCTCCTTTGCTAGTGTACTTTTTCATAACGTATTGTTTTTTTTGTATGAACGGCTACGGAACCCTACACTCAGCGTGGTCTGACATGTTCTTGGCCGGTTTTTTTACTTAGAGCAATGCTTGCACTTCCCGGTTTCGGATTGAGCTAAAATTTGGCATAATTACGAGTATTTGGTGAGGTGAGGTGACAATACAATAGCATAGACACACAATCGTGCTGATCTGATGATGGAGCCGGATAGTCGTCATAATATTTCTGTAATAAGATGAAGCAAAACTACCGAATTTGGGATCTTTAGAATTGCCTCGATAAGTAGTTAACAGTGGTTCAAAGAAAAGTCAGTCGGCAATAAAAGCTTGTCTCAAAAATGTTTCATTAATTAACATGAAATAAAATAATATAAGTAAAATTTATTCGAAATTGGAGGTCAACATTACCTGGTAAATTAGAAAATGTGTTGGTTTTAAGAGTTGACGTTTAAATAAAATCAAGTCCTTGAGAAGCAGTTCCTTTATCGCTTAGATATAGACGGTGGAAAGGAGTAAATGGGATAAGCAACGGCTTGGTGGCGTTTAGTTATATACCCGTTTAACTCATTTTATAAGGTGTATAATTTAATGTCACAAAAATGTCGCTTATCCCATTTTTGCTTTCCATCATCAATATCCTCTGGTGTTGATATATCGTATATATTTCTGTGCCTATACCTACTACACTACTGGCATGTAAACAATGTTTCACGGGTTAATGTAAACAGACTGCTTAAGAAACTGCGTTTCTAAATTTTTATCGATAAACCGTCAATTCGGTACGGAAAAATACTCAATAATTATGTACCTATATTATACGTGTATTATAAGGTGGCCAACTTTCCGAAACATATTACGATACTTAGAGACGTGTTTTCATTTCTTTGGGCGTTGAGTAAGAATTGCGTGCTATTAAGCAAATTAGACAATTATACATAAGTCAGTGTGATATATTTTGCGTCTACAGCTCAGGCAGGTAGGTAGTCGCAAACAGCCATTTCCATTTTTAGGGTTCTGTAGCCAAAATGGCAATAACGGAACCCTTTTTAGGTTCATTATGTCCGTTTTGTCCGTCCGTCTGTATGTGACAGGCATTTTACTCAAAAGCTACAAGATGTTACAGTGCGGCCAAAAACAGTAGAAAACAGACAGACAGACAGACACACTTTCGCATTTATAATATCAGTATGGATGTAGGTACGACAATTAGAGGGATGAAAGTGCTACATTCTCAGTGGGGTGTTTTTTTTTATAAACATTTTTAAACATTCGTCGCGATATGTGACATTTGTACAGTTCCTTCGTATTTTTACTTTGGTCTACATAGATTAGTGTGAGTTTTAGGGTTCCGTACCAAAAAGGTACAAAAGGAACCCTTATGGTGCGACTCTGTCTGTGTGTCCCACTTTTTAATCACCAAAAATTTTTGGTGATTAAAAAAAAAAAAAAATACAGATAGATATAGATATATCAATTTCGTGTAATATACTGAATTACATAATTTCAGAAAATTCCAGATTTTTCGTTTGGTAAACTTCGGAGATAAAGGGAGGAATGGCATTTTTTTCCACATTTTCCTTAATAAAACAAAATTCAAGCACAATAAAAAAAATTGTTTAATAATGTATAGATCATGCCCTTTCCTATGATATCATATTTGACCTTGTGACTATCCTTTTAATTTTTGGCCCCCCTCATATTAGTCGGTTTTTAGAAAATAAAAATATATTTTATAATGTTTCTTTTGCAATATATGTGGGCTGACCATGTTTATAAATATTCCAAATTTCAAATAGATAGCATAAGCAGTTTTTGAGATATGGCGCTTTAATAGTCGGACGGACAGACACACAGACAGAGTCGCACCATAAGGGTTCCTTTTGTACCTTTTTGGTACGGAACCCTAAAACTCACACTAATCTATGTAGACCAAAGTAAAAATACGAAGGAACTGTACAAATGTCACATATCGCGACGAATGTTTAAAAATGTTTATAAAAAAAAACACCCCACTGAGAATGTAGCACTTTCATCCCTCTAATTGTCGTACCTACATCCATACTGATATTATAAATGCGAAAGTGTGTCTGTCTGTCTGTCTGTTTTCTACTGTTTTTGGCCGCACTGTAACATCTTGTAGCTTTTGAGTAAAATGCCTGTCACATACAGACGGACGGACAAAACGGACATAATGAACCTAAAAAGGGTTCCGTTATTGCCATTTTGGCTACAGAACCCTAAAAATGGAAATGGCTGTTTGCGACTACCTACCTGCCTGAGCTGTAGACGCAAAATATATCACACTGACTTATGTATAATTGTCTAATTTGCTTAATAGCACGCAATTCTTACTCAACGCCCAAAGAAATGAAAACACGTCTCTAAGTATCGTAATATGTTTCGGAAAGTTGGCCACCTTATAATACACGTATAATATAGGTACATAATTATTGAGTATTTTTCCGTACCGAATTGACGGTTTATCGATAAAAATTTAGAAACGCAGTTTCTTAAGCAGTCTGTTTACATTAACCCGTGAAACATTGTTTACATGCCAGTAGTGTAGTAGGTATAGGCACAGAAATATATACGATATATCAACACCAGAGGATATTGATGATGGAAAGCAAAAATGGGATAAGCGACATTTTTGTGACATTAAATTATACACCTTATAAAATGAGTTAAACGGGTATATAACTAAACGCCACCAAGCCGTTGCTTATCCCATTTACTCCTTTCCACCGTCTATATCTAAGCGATAAAGGAACTGCTTCTCAAGGACTTGATTTTATTTAAACGTCAACTCTTAAAACCAACACATTTTCTAATTTACCAGGTAATGTTGACCTCCAATTTCGAATAAATTTTACTTATATTATTTTATTTCATGTTAATTAATGAAACATTTTTGAGACAAGCTTTTATTGCCGACTGACTTTTCTTTGAACCACTGTTAACTACTTATCGAGGCAATTCTAAAGATCCCAAATTCGGTAGTTTTGCTTCATCTTATTACAGAAATATTATGACGACTATCCGGCTCCATCATCAGATCAGCACGATTGTGTGTCTATGCTATTGTATTGTCACCTCACCTCACCAAATACTCGTAATTATGCCAAATTTTAGCTCAATCCGAAACCGGGAAGTGCAAGCATTGCTCTAAGTAAAAAAACCGGCCAAGAACATGTCAGACCACGCTGAGTGTAGGGTTCCGTAGCCGTTCATACAAAAAAAAACAATACGTTATGAAAAAGTACACTAGCAAAGGAGCGTATGTCCACGACACTTACGTAATTTAGCTGAGAAGCGCAGTTGTTCGAATTATTTTCGAAAATATTCACTGAATAAAAAAAAACAGTTTCGGTTACACGTATGGAGGATCCTCCTAGAAATATATTTTATTATTATTTAACTATCAAACTACGTAGCGGCTTTATACAAGACACCTATCTTCCAAATTCCATCAATATACATTTAGTAGTTTTTCAGTAAAATGCCTGTAACATACGGACGGACGGACAGACGGACTCCGTTTTTGCCATTTTGGCTACGGAACCCTAAAAAGTCTGTAATTTTGATTAATTTGTAAAGTTAATTTGTCAGAGTCAGAATCAAACGGCATTTGCAGCAGCAGGTATGCGGTTTAGCTCAAGTTTTTTTTAATGTCTACTCCCGATTTCGGAGTCCCAAAGCCGTCCTCTTCACTCAAATATTCTATGACAGTGGAGTGAGCGGATCGGCACAATACGAACGGGAGTAGGCCCCATCGGGCCGGCGCCGCCGATCCGCGTGACGTCATCCAAGGACACAGTTATGTCATGGTATGTTTGGATACCATTGACCGAGCGATTGTTTTAAGTACAAATCGCGCCACATAAGTTTCCTTCTATGAAGTGAGCCACTAGTGTGGCAGCAATTTGTTTTTGGGTGTCAAAGGGGTACTACGGGTGCAGCGGGAGGGTGTTGAGGCTGAAGTTTAGCCTGTATATTGTCCCGCTGCACCCGTCGAACAGCAAACTTAGCTCGGGCGAACATGCTATTTAACAATTTTTTTCTGTGATACATATATAATAGAACAGTACCGTGTATGGGGAAATTAAGAACTTTGTTCTGCAGCTATGTTAAAACTTGCGTTTATTGAAACGGTTTCGAAACAAAAGTTACTATAAATTTTATGGGTTATTCAATGGTATTATTAGTTATTCATATTATCATACTTTAAAAATGGACTTTCCCACCCAACTTTAAAAGCTCATAAAAGAAGCTACAAGTAAAATATCGTACTCAACATTTTAATGTAATTCCTTATTTTGATTGTTTTATCAGGATCTTGGGTTAAATAGTAGCCGTTCCTCAATTATAGGCACTCGAAGTCAGTATTTATACTATTTAAGGTACATATGTGTAATAAAAAAAAAACTCTACAAAGAAAGGAAAATACATATTTTAAAGGTACCATATTAACTACCCGACCCGGTTCTCACCTGGTTCAAAAGTGCCAAAAATACTGGCGGTGTTCCCTCGCATTGCCAGAGAGATATGTTGCCAGTCCTGATATCAAATCAAATCAAATCAAATCAAAATATTCTTTATTCAAGTAGGCCTAGTTACAAGCACTTTCGAAATGTCAGTTACATGAGAGTGAATGTTTGCTGGGAGACATACAATATGATCCAACATTTGCTGCAAGGATTAGGGAAACCCAGAAAAACCTAATCAGATCATTTAACTTAAGTGTAAAATTATTGATAAAATCATCATTTTTAAAATTAAAATAATCAATAAGATAAATCCCAAAAGGATTGTCAATAAAAAATAAATAATCTAGAATGTGTCTAGAATAAAATTCTAAATGTCAGAGTATATAAAACAATTAAGATTAAAATAATAATAATACCTTAGGTATTCGTTAAAATAATTATTCATATACCTACATGACGCTATAATTTACATTAATCCCACGCGGCTTCATCATTCATGTAGTCTTGTGTGCTATAATAAGCTTTAGAAAATAATTTTCGTTTCACAATATTTTTGAATTTACCAATAGACAACTCAGTTATGCTGCTAGGAAGTTTATTATAAAATCTCACACAGTTACCCATGAATGATCTCCTTATTTTATGGAGCCTAGTAGCAGGCACTGCGAGCTTATGCTTATTTCTAGTATTAATATTATGTATATCACAGTTCTTCTTAAAGTCGGTAATATTTTTATGTACATACATAATATTCTCATAAATGTATTGACAATGCACTGTCATTATATTAATGTCCTTAAACTTATCTCTAAGCGACTCTCTATAGTTCATTTTATATATCGCACGAACAGCCCGCTTCTGCAGAACAAACATAGTATTAATGACGGCAGCACTGCCCCATAGTAAGATGCCATACGACATAATACTGTGGAAATAACTGAAATACACTAATCGAGCCGTTATCACGTCTGTTAATTGACGAATCTTACTTACTGCAAAAGCTGCAGAACTCAGTCTATTCGAGAGATTAGCAATATGGGGACCCCATTGGAGCTTAGAATCTAATGTTATACCGAGAAAGACTGTACTATTAACTAGTTCCAGTTCCTCACCTTTAACCATAACGCTTGCTTGCTCGTGTTTTACGTTACTCGTGACAAACTTAACACATTTAGTCTTTTTCTCATTCAACAATAAATTATTTATATTAAACCAATTTACTACTTCACAGATAGCATTGTTTACGTCATTGTAGGATCGTTGATTTCGTACGACTTTGAAAATTAGAGACGTATCATCTGCAAACAAAACTATCTCATGGTGGGTCTGTACGAGGTGTGGCAAGTCGTTTATATAGATAAGGAACAGGAAAGGTCCCTGCGGCACACCCATAGAGACTTAATGACCCCGGTGAACGCTTTCCATTCACGTCAACCCTTTGTATTCTACCATTTAAATAAGACTGTAATAAATTTAGTGCTAATCCTTTAACTCCGTAGTGGTGTAGCTTCCTGATCAGTGTCTCATGATTAACGCAATCGAAGGCCTTAGATAAATCACAGAAGATGCCTAAAGCATCTCGCGATTCCTCCCAGGCATCGAAAATGTGTTTTACGAGCTCAACTCCGGCGTTGGATGTCGAGCGACCCCGCGTAAAACCGAATTGCTTACTATGCATCAAATTATTCAAATTAAAATGTTTTAACAATTGATATAGAATTAGCTTTTCAAAATTTTACTGAATGTAGGTAGTACAGATATTGGTCTAAAGTTAGTGGGGTCAGAGGTACTACCTGATTTAAATAAAGGAGTTATTTTGCTATGTTTCATCAGATCAGGAAACTCACCGCAGTCAACACTGTTATTGAATATATCTGCCAAGTCAGGCGCTATTACTTCTATTAGGGATTTGACAGCATGGACTGAGACCCCCCATAGGTCATTGGTTTTTTTGACATTAATTGATTTAAATGCCTTTACTACATCTGAAGGACTGACATGTTCAAAATAGAAGTCCTTACTACATTCTGGTACGTTTTCTTTTAACAACAAAACGGCAGACGAAGGTGATGAATTTAAACACTTTGTTGTGGATACTGGTATATCGGTGAAGAAATTTTCAAATTCTGTTGCTACATCTAAACTAGAATCTATAATTTTGCCATCAATTTTTAATTGTAGATCACTAATTGCGTGCCTTGATCTACCAGTCTCCACATTAATCACTTTCCAGGTGGTTTTGATAATATTAGAACTATTTTTGATTTTCTGGGATAAATAATTACGTTTGGCAATATGACAATCAATTTTGAATTGTTTTGAATATTGCTTTACATGTTCTTTAAATTCATCACTCGTATTAAACCGCCGTTCCTCATACATGGCATACAGTGCTTGTCTACGTTTGTGTAAGTCCGCAGTAGCCCATTCGCTAAATACTGGTGCACCGCCAGCCACAACCGATTTGGAAGTAAATATTGTATTATAATGTTTCATAAAAGTTGTAAAGAATGAATCATACATGTGATTAGGACTCATTTCAGAAGACAGAACGGGTAGCGCCTGAAACAAATGTTGCTTCATTCTTTCCACACGGTCTGTGGTTACCGGTACAAAAGTAATTTGTTTTTTCACTATATTTTCCCTTAATATCTCAAATTCCATTAATTGGCCTAAATGATCTGATTCTAATTTTCTGATTATACTTTGTTTAGAAGGAGAAATATCAGTGAAAATGTTATCAATACAGGTGGCGATATTACCATGTTGGCTATCCTGATATTTTTTATCCATACTAATCCATACTTAATATTATAAATGTGAAAGTGTGTCCGTCTGTCTGTCTGTCTGTTACCTCTTCACGCTTAATCCGCTGAACGGATTGGAGTGAAATTTGGTATGGAGATAGCTCGAGTCCCGGGGAAGGACACAGGCTACTTTTTATCACGGAAAAATACCCTTATTCAGGATAAATCAGTTTAAGGCGGACAAATCGTACGTTACGCTGGAATGCAAAAACTACGTAACAAATTTGCGTAAAATTCTGCGGTAATATAGCTTAGATATCAGAATAGGACATAGGCTACCACTTTTGAGGGTATTCATTCATAAAAGGGTATTTTTTAACAATAAACGGTAAAATATGACCTTTTGTTCATTGACGTTTTCTTTTCTAGATAATGAATAAACAATTGGTAACCTAGCAACAGTAATCCTACCTACACGATTAAGCAAATAACACACCTTAAGTATATGACGTTTCATACAAATAAGAGTATATCTTAATATAGCCGGATAATAGCCCGGTGTACATTTTGGACTTGCGATCATCTCTGAATGATAAACTTTTTGTTACAAAAATATGGTTTATGAATAAGATAAATACATAAAACGAGTTCTTTTTAACAATAAATTGAAAATCACCACTTTTTGTTCACTGAAATTTTTATTCCGAAGAATTTTAAAGAAATAATTGCTTTATCGTTCGTAAACGCTTTTTCGTTCTTTATCTATCCATACTAATATTATAAATGCGAAAGTGTGTCTGTCTGTCTGTCTGTTACCTCTTCACGTTTAAACCGCTGAACCGATTTGGATGAAATTTGGTATGGAGTTAGTTTGAGTCCCGGGGAAGGACATAGGCTACTTTTTATCCCGGAAAAATACCCTTATCCGTGATAAACGAATTTAAGGCGGACGAAGTCGCGGGCAGAAGCTAGTACATACTAATATTATAAATGCGAAAGTGTGTCTGTCTGTCTGTCTGTCTGTCTGTCTGTTACCTCTTCACGCTTAAACCGCTGAACCGATTTGGATGAAATTTGGTATGGATATTGTTTGAGTCCCGGGGAAGGACATAGGCTACTTTTTATCCCGGAAAAATACCCTTATCCGCGATAAACGAATTTAAGACGGACGAAGTCGCGGGCAGAAGCTATATAATATAAAAGGACAAGTCCTGACTGGTATATCAACGCAGAGCCAAAATTACTGAGACTTGAAATTTTCACAGTAGACACTATTTGTAACGTAGGCAAGGAACAAGAAAGGATTTTTGGGAATTTATCTCCTAACGGGTTTAATTTGTGGTGGAAAGTTTGTATTAAATATCTGTAATTATTTTAGTAAATGTTATTATATTTCTGATATAAATTCTTCATTTCAAACTAAGAAAACTAATTTCAGCATTTTTGGAAATCCATCCCTTAACGGTAAATTGGGGTTGAAAGTTTGTATGGAAAATCTGTAATTATTTGAGTAACTGTTATAATATTTCGCGTATAGATTCTTCGTTTAAAACTAAGAAAACTAATTTCAGCAATCTTGAAAATTCATTCCTGAAAAGGGTGAAATAATGTGAAGCGCTGAATAGAACTTTGAAAGATATTAGAGGGAACGAAGTTGTGATGGGTGGAGTCACTATGTTGTTAGCTGGAGACTTTTGTCAGACTCTGCCCGTATTTCCGCGGGGAACTCGAGCTGATGAAGTTAAAACTTGCATTAAGGCTTCAAATATTTGGCCTATAATCAAAAAACTCCACATTAAAATAAATATGCGAGTGCACCTCAAGGGCAATATTTCCGCTGGAGATTTCTCCGACCTTCTTCTAAAAAAGGAAATGGAGAATATCTTGAATCTGAGGGAATGATTACAATTACATAGGATCTCGCCTTAGTTGTGCGGACCGTTGACGACCTAATCTCTCAAATTTACCCAGATGTTCAAAATCTACACAGCAAGCCCATAGAGTGGTTGTGTGAATGAGCGATTCTGACACCTCAGAACCACCAGGCTTCCGCTATTAATAACATTTTATTGAAGTCGTTCGAAGGTTCAGTATACAAACACAAGTCTGTAGACTCGATGTGTAGTGGACACAGATGATGCCATAAACTATCGCGTAGAGTTTTTAAATGCACTTAACCCACCCGGCCTAACTTCGCACATAAGTGGTGCTCGATTAATGTTGTTGCGAAATCTCAATCAGCCGAAGTTGTGCAATGGAACCAAGCTACGTGTGAAAGCCTCACATATAAACGTTATAGAAGCCATTGTAATTACTGGCTGTGCTCAAGGTGAACCTTTCATACCCCGGATACCATTTATACCCTCGAAATACCCATTCGAATTTAAAAGGCTGCAGCTCCCCCTTAAGGTCTCTTTTGCGATAACGATCAAGAAGTCTCAGGATCAGTCACTGAAAACAGCAGGAATAGATCTTATGGGGGACTGCTTCTCGCACGGCCAGTTTTACGTGGCTTGCTCGAGAGCAAGCTCTCCACGCAGCTTGGTCGGATCTGTTAATGTGGTATATAAAGAAATACTGCAAAACCTACCTAATGTTCAATATTATCAATAGTTCAATCTCAATTGTCCAATTACATCTGTTTTTTTTTTCAAATTACAGCTATATAACAAAGTATCGTAACTTATAACTATTGACATACAATGCATAGCCTAAACTGCCGACGGTAGGAATACGAGAATTGAAACACATATTCCGTTAGAGATGTTATTTGAAATTCGTGCTATAAGCAGACGAAGTCGCGGGCAAAAGCTAGTAACGTCTATAATGACAAGATTTGACACTTCGCCTTGTTCTATTATCTATCTTCCTTCAAATCCGGCGCCTTGAGTTAACGTGTCCATTTGTATTGTAACCTGATTTAATTTATAAAAGCTTAAAGAAACGATCCTGTATACTGCTATCCCTGAAGTCTGGAGAGAATACACGCTGTGAGTGTTTGTTGTTTCATTTCATGAGAGTATAAGGAAATTCCCTGCGCTATAGAGGTCTGACACCAGAGCTCCCTCTTCAAAAACTATATTAATAATATTATATATCACAACAACTTTTTAATATAAATATGATTCATTTAACCTTTTGTTGGTAATTCTTCGACGTTTCGGACGTGATAATGAGTAAAAATCGTGTTAGTTTAAATCAATGTCCTATACCATACAGCCGACACGTGGGCAATAAGGTTACTAATAAATGAGGAAATCAGAAACTGTTGAATTTGTCTAATATTTCAAGTTTTATTTCGGAATCCATAAACGTTTAAAATGTATATAAAGCAAACCAACCTAACGTAGCTATGTGGTTATATAGAACGATTAAAAAAATCCGGAGGAATGCGCGAGTTGGGAGTTGGGAAATGAAACAGATGACAACTAAGGCAGTTTGAGAAAAACAGTATGGCGAAATCAAAGGATCTCAGTAGGTACATTTCTATTAATAGCTTCAATTTTCTTGCATACTACTTATTAGAGCTGAGAACAGATTTTATCTACAAGGTCTCCTCATTATTAGCACACGCTCACACGGAAAAATCTAAATTCGGCCAGACTCTAATAGTAATAAGGTCAATATTGTGTGACCTTGATAGAAAGCGGGATGAGACCACCTGCGGCCATCTCATATACAATTACGTCAGTGGGGTGTTGACGTGCCCTAATGCTCGTACCTTTTCTAACAAGATTGGGTACGTAAGCTACACACGAGCGCATTTAAGGGCGGAACAACAACAAAATACCCCACATGAGTGTCAGATAAATATGCCTGACTTGCCCCCCTATTGCCTAACGCGTTTGACGCTCGGAATCAGAATCAAGTGTCATGATTTTGTATGGGCTTTGATTCGGATACCAATAGTCAAAATTTCGTTAGGCAATAACCACCCAGGATATAGAGTAGCTGTGACCGAAATTGGTCAAGACTATCATCATCATCATTGTGTACCTATCTTACTCTCATGTCAGATAATAGAATAGGATGGGTAGCAGAGTAGTGTTTGGCGTGCTTAAGAAATATAACCAGTAATAATTGTACAGAGTACCCACGCAACAATATCATGTAACACAGTTAATTAATATAACGAATAAACTGACAATAAACGTTATCAAAGTCTTTGTAACTGCATTTATCATTTTTATGTAACTCTTATAAAAACAAATGTTGTCTAGCAGAGATAAAATCTCATAAATCGGTTATAAAACATTGTCTAGCGCTAAAAGCGCGATAGCGGGTAACTAGATTATTGATAAGATTTACTTAAAAGGGACTTTTTGATACGTTAAGCGTGTTTAATTTGATGATTACAATCAATGTCAGTGTGACAACGAACTGGTATCACTGCGTTAGCGTGACCTAATTGTGTTCTAGATATCTTTCTTTGTTTTATCGTTTTATGATGGTTGACTATCCTCACAGTTTAACAGTTGTTTTGCCAATAGGTACCTATTACCTTAAGGTCTATTTCACCAACATTACATTTACATGAGAGTGGCAACCCTAGTATTACTTTATTACAGATTTGCTTAATAGTTAACTTCAATTTCGTTTCACCACACTAGTCTATGGATAACTTACTCTCGCATAGTTATTTTGTAACGTTGAAGGAATGAATGAAATGAAATCGTAATCCACCCAAGTAAGATAGACAGTTTGTCCCGTGCTTGAGCAATGGGCTACATATTTTTTAAAGTTCGGGTAATACGTTAATTGGGAAAGAAGTAAGAAATTGAATTGAATGTGATAATGACGATACTAATCTACGACTAACAGTTTACTCAGCCGAATTCGGCGGTATAAGATTATAGTTCAGAAATATAGGTGAAACGTAAAATGAGTTTACTCGCCAGTACCTAATTAAAGATTTATTATTTGAATAAGACTTATACTACGTTGCTGAAATCGCCGTTTAGTCACCTTACAACAGTATTAAACTTGATAAGTTTTTGTGCAACCAGGCAGTAACAATAGTAAATTGTTTGACAAGGGGCTAAAATAAGCCATTATGACACGAATTGACGTGACGTGATTATTCATATTATATATAGACAAATATGTCTAAGCGTCATAATGGCTTTTAGCCACGTGTTAAACACTCTGATTTTCACTTTGACTGCGAGAAAGTAAAAAATACTTAACATTAAAATTGTATATTTCATGAAAAACTAAAAGTACAGTTTGAGCAATTCTATCAGAAAGTTTCGCCAATCTGATCAGGTTGGTTTGTTTGTTTTTAATTATTCGTAAGGAGTATGTAGCTGGCCGCAAGTTTTTTTTCAGTGTCAAAGAAATTTGTATGGGACTATATGGCTTTCTTTTAAACCCTAGGGGCTAAGTGTACTATTTTAGTCTCGCTTCGTGAAGCTATGACGTACTTTTGAGCAGGAGAAGTGAAAAAAGGTTTTAAAGTAGGTATACGAACATTACTAAAAGGAAATACGATCTTACTATGGTTGCCTCGATATACGAGTACGATGATCGAATGCATTCTCTAACCACTCATACCATAAGTATTAAATACCTAACTCATTAAGCTTCTTTGCACATCTGTTAATAATCACTTTAAAACTACGCTACGTTAATAGTCTTGCTAATAATGGTATCCACTTCTGTGTTATGTAAACTAATTCATCGCAAAATGTCGCTGCGCAGTTTCCTAACGAAACGAAAATAAAACAAAATCGGAAAATGCCCACGGTCTCAGAGTAATTAAATTAACGGGAGGCGATTAGCGGAGTTCCAAAAACAACGACCTATGTACAAGAACGAAAACAATTGTGAGTTATTTTGGTCTAAGTTACATCAAAACAATTGTTTACAATTGTTGTGCCATAAACAAACAAAAAACCGGTCAAGTGCGAGTCCGACTCGCGCACCGAGGGTTCCGTACAAACTTTCACTTACCCTAACAAATACCCGGTACCGTTGTGTTAAGTTTGCACCTGATATCTATAGTATTGCGTACAAATCAGGTGCAAACTTAACGCATCCGGGTTGTTCAAATAGGTTTTTTGCAAATAAATAAAAAATAGCTAGTTAGAGACATGGCTACAATTTTCGTGTAATATTTATATTTATTAATACAAATTGTGATTTTTTTTTTCATATTTTCCTTAATAAAACAAAAACTAATCACGATAAAAAAAAATAGAAAATTTGCAGGTCCAGCCCTTTCATATGATACCCTATTTCACCCAGTAGCTAGACTTTTAATTTTTACCCCCCCCGGATATTCGTTGTTTTTTTAGCAAATAAAATATATTTTTAAATAATTCCTGTGCAATACATGTGGGCTGACCATGTTTATAAATATTCCTAGACCATGTTTATAAATAGCTAACTATTTGAAATTTGGAATATTACATAACTAGTTTTTGAGATATAGCGCTTTAATAGTCGGACAACCAGACAGACAGTCAGACAGAGTCGCACCAAAAGGGTTCCTTTTGTACCTTTTTGGTACGGAACCCTAAAAAAGGTCTCCTCCCGAAACACATTGACAATAGAACGTTTTTTTTTTGTTACGTCACTAAGGAGGTATGACGTTATAAAATATTTCTTACCTCTAAAATTAAGAGAAATCAATGCTGTCACGAATTGAAGTGGTAATCGATTGCCATGGAGAAGCAAGCCAGATAAGCGGACTCAATAAGGCTTTAATCACTGTTGACTTGCTTTGCAAACTAACATCACTCAATTAAAATGTGAATCGGGCATCCGGCCTTCGACTTTTACTTAGGTATGTATTATGTATTCGTAGCACCACATAATAGATAATAGTACAAGTGTAGCACTTGATATATTTGTAATATATATTAAATCATCATTGTAACAAAAAAACCCGCCAAGTACGAGTCCGACTCGCGCACCGAGGGTTCCGTACAAACTTTCACTTACCCTAACATATTACCCGGTTCCGGTTGAGTTAAGTTTGTACCTTATATCTATAGCATTGGGTACGAATGAGGTGCAAACTTAACGCAACCGAGCTGTCCATATATGTCTTTTGAAAAAGACTAAGTATATTTTTTTGATTTCATTACAAATGTATAGTTTTCAGATTCTTGTATATATTTGAGGTATGTCACAATATTACTTGTCAAATTTCATAGTTCTATGTCAACGGAAAGTACCCTATCATTTTGATTCCCTTGAAAGTATCGAAATATAAGTTTTTTGCGGCATAAATGGCCGTATCTTTTTTTTACGTTAATGTAGAAATTTGATTTTTTTCACAGCTTCTTTTCTCCTAAATATATAGTGTTAATTTCAACTCGATACCTTTACGCGTTCTCGAGATAAAGGGTCTTGACATACAGACAGACGGACGGACAGACGGGCAACAAAGTGATCCTATAAGGGTTCCGTTTTTTCCGATTGAGCTACGGAACCCTAAAATTGACTGACTGTTGAGTTTCTTTCCGCGTTTGTCCTTAACAGTAGTCTTCTCTCGAGAAATGCTGGTTAAAGTGCCCTTGCGGCCCACTTAGTACAACATAGAGACCATACAATTAAGATATGATATGGCTGAGTTGAAATGCTTGTAAGAGTACAGCGCTTCATTTCTACGAGTAAAGTATTGCTTAAATTACTGTTTCCAACTATAAACACAATTTAAATGTTAATACCATTAACTTAATTAAGGCTCCTTTGTAATTTAGATAAGTGTATTTAATTACCTAGCATCTCAGAATAGTCACCTCCTTCCAATATATGTACGGGTGTGATTCTCAAAATAAGACCACGAATCGCAGGACGCAGCGTGAGTCGGACGGCCACGAATTCGACCAACGACATGGTTCGGTCGCCGGAAACTGATATATGCAGAAAGCGTGCACAAGTACGCTGTGGATGGCTTTGGAAGATCTTTGTGTTGGTAGTGGGTGAGTTGAAATAATGATGAAATTGATACATTTGGTATTCGTTTTGGTAATATGCCATTGATGATTTCAGTGCCCAGCACGAAGCTAGAACCAGGATCGCGGCTACTGCAGGGGCCCGTGCCACCCTGTTGCTCCTCTAATGAGTCCCCTTTGTCGCTACTGCGCAGGTTCTAGTTTCATGCCGGGCAATGTACTTTTTTCGCTTCATATGGCAAATGTGCAATCAAAGGTTTGAACCACAAGTTGGAGTACAAAGGGTGGTAGGAATATACCCACAGAGTTAATATCAACCAAATCATCAATCACGTGGTAGCTACTTAATTTCTTAGGACAGCGAATAAGGCCGTAAAGGGTTACGCAAAATGTACATAATTAACTCTCGGAGCATTTAACCTCTGGAAACGATAAGCCATAAATCATACCATTTCCGAATAATTTTTTCATGAACTTTTAGCGAAAGGCAGGATAAATATGTACTCATACGATGGAAATAATCCGATTTCTACAAACGCTCTTAAAATCGTCTACAAATGAAGAAAGGACACACTGAAAATTTATCGTATTTTCGATTAATGGATTGTAATTCCTTTGCTATTCTGTGATCCGGCGGCGTCCACCCGAGAAGTTTCTATCTCGATTTCTCTAGTAGACGGCGGACCGTCAACGTCTGCTGCATCTCCTGATGACGCCTCGTAGAGAGGCGAAACACGTATCGAGGATTATACTGTTTGATTGTGGTTTGTTATATTTGCATGCGTATTTTTTGTGGATACAGCATGATAATATGCGCATGTGAGCATAATTGACTGAACTGCGGAATAAATTGCCGCCTGCAGTATTTCCGGACCGATGCGACCTTCAATCAAACCTTAAACAAAAGAGCGTACTCCCAGCACCTGAAAGGCCGGCAACGCACTTGTGATTCCTCCGGTGATGCAAGTGCCTATGGGCGACGGTGATCGCTTACCATTAGGCGACCCAACGGCTCGTTTGCCTCCTATGTCAAACGATTAACAATTTATTGTCATATTACCAAGCCACTATTTCGCGGAATGGAATAGGAACTATAATCCATTAATCTAAGATGAATTCCGCAAAAGTAACGCCTGTGCCTCTAGCGCAACTGTGATACGCGACTCTTTGTCGGGCGACAAAGACGGTCAGTCTCTTACGTTTCAATACTATGTGACAAAGACGGGTACTGAATCTATCAATTAATTTATCATATAAACTGACTGGACATTTGTCATATTCTTTGGCAGGATGGAATGCGTCCGTTTGTCATCTGCAGTGGTTTAATGCTCTATGTAATTTTACCCTTTCATTCAATATCTAAGGTATTGTTATGGCTTCAGTTGAAAGAACGCGTCAACTCCCAACGTGGCGCGTGAAATTCAATCCATTCGTTATAATTCGCCGCGTGACCCGCGCCACGTGAGTCTAATCGAGATAAAAAATGTAAACAGCTTAAGTAAGTGTTTGCCAATCCTAAGGTAATGTACCTATAATTTACTTCGGACCATCTCAAATCAAAGAATGAAACTACACATAGCTACACTATGCGTCTGCATGTTCGTGGCCGTCACTCAAAAGGCTTTGTATCCTGTTTTATAGAGCTTGACTTTGAACTGAAAGTTTGGCACGGACTCGGAGACAAGGCAACAAGGACTGTTGTGGCAACAAGGAGGTCGATAGAACCGGTTAAACCCGATTTAATGGGTGAGAGAGCGAAAGAATCGAACGTAAGGGATTTCTGTTCAAAGGCCAACGGTTTTACCAGCGATATGTCCTGCGCAGCTGCCAGCCGGGCTGATATAACTAGCTTTTCTCTGACTGTTCTGCATCACGCTAGCGCAAATTTCGGTTGTAGAAATATGTACGTATACCTTCTTATTGACTCTCATTTGTTTTCGGTCTTCAGGCATATCACCAGCGTACGAGATCTCTATCTATCTGCTACCTACAATTTAAAAAAAATGAAATAGGATGAATCTTCGATATGTACATACATTTAGTCCGGTCATCGTTCTGCTGTCACGGTACTCATAGCTGCGGCACCGCAGTAGTGGAACGGCCTTAACTGAGTCATTTAATGCCTGAAGTCGAATTAAGGACAACTTATACATGCTCCGTGGCCATCTTAGATTGGCGGTTTGACTTTAAACAACCATTGATAAGACCATACAGTATCAGGTTGTAAGTGACGTATATAAAATAGCAATAATAAGAAATGATTAGAAAACGTGTCTATGGAGCGCGCGACCATATTTGGTACTGGTATTTAGAATATCAGAGCGTCATGGTGAAATGTTCGCGATCCCATGGCGCCCCCATCAACGATGGTGCGGGAAAGAACGGTGTGTTTTTAGTGGGTTAGGCTTCCTCCCTCTCGCTAGGAGAAGGACCGGGAGAAGAGAATGATACATATGAAACGTGCTGATTCAACACTCAGTCAGGGTACAGATGATAGATGTAGTGAATAATCATTTCCCATCGTATTTTCTCGTCAATGTTCGTATTCGTCTTACTACTTCATTCACACTCAGCCCCCGTATTGCCTAACGCGTTTGACGCTCGCAATCGCAATCAAATGTCATAATTTTGGGTTGGCCCCGGACTGTCTAGAACACAATTTGACTACATTCGAGTTTTGCCTAGAGCTTAAAGAGACTACTACATATTAGGTCAAGCACTCAAATGTACTATAACACACATTGACTAGTACATAAAAAGTTGTGGTCTTGGAATGTCTTGAACACAATTTGACTACATTTGATTTTTGCCTAGACCTTGAACTGACCAATACATAATGAGTCGGGGACTCAAACCAACTATTATACAAATTGACTAGTGCATTTGTCCCACATAGCATAGTGACATGCATCAAAATTGTCTGGATATTCAGGTAGAAAACTTATTTCCTCTCTTTTAATGTTTACTTATCCATCTTAGTTAAGTATATACCGGGAGTAAAAGGTTCGTCACTTTTCAACTATGGCGTGGTGTGGTGGTGGTGAAATGGTGAAAGTGGTATGATGAAGGTGATGATGTGATGAGATGAGCGAAGGCTGCTCCCCCCAGGAAGCATTCGCGTGTAATGTAACATGTCAAAATTCAATTATAAATTATGACCCTTAGGTCATGTCAGTATTCGAATTTGTAACGTTACATTAGACGCGAATATTTGCGACGAGAGGGCATCGTAATGAAGATAAGAAATCAATAACACTTCAAAGATAAGTACATTAGTCTAATATAGCAAAACTACTTTCTGTATAGTTTACCGTACTGGCCACTAATAATAATGATGTGATAATTTAGATGTTTTAATAATAAAAGTAATGTTGTGTGTCATGTCATGGGCATGTCATGCGGCTGAAAAAAATTGCAAAAATTTATGAAAATAAGTTATTGTATTTGGCAAATAAAAAAATTGTATGGTGCGACGGGTACCGTTATAACTTTGTATCCTTCAACAAAGCGGAGAACTCTTTTTGGAGATGTTCGAAGAGGAATGAGTGCAGTGCAAGCATAACTGTGAGTAGAAATGACGAAATTATAGTTCGAAAGAAGCCGTCGCTACATTCGTGCGAGCCCAATATGGAACAGATGTACAGAGATCATTCATGTTCTAGAAAATGCTAAAACCCTTGTTTGTGAAAACATGTCCAGTATAAAAAAAAACTATGAGAAGGCCGTGGCGGATTTTCTAACTGAATACCCATATGTTGATGAGCAATTTCTGCCCTATGAGTCAGTGCGAGAGAATCTACGTAGGACACGACTTTCGTATTTGGATGTAGTGAAAACAGAATTTGCGAAATCCATCGAAGTTTCATTGCCAGATATGATTAAGAAACATTTTCTAATAAGTGAATATGAATTGGACTCGGAGAAAAAAATGTTAATATTCTGCAATCGATCGTCTCGAAAAGTCGTCCAGTTAAATGCCCACCAAAAGAAAATGGTGTTTGGTGATGGAACATTCAAAGTAGTACCGAAGCCCTTCTATCAATTGTTCACTTTGCACGTGGACTTAAACAGCTGCTTATATTCTAGTAACGTAAAACCTGCCATTTATGCGTTATTGCCAGATAAGACCACAAGTACCTACACAGCATTCTTCACCATCTTGCGTGATGTGCTGAAAATTAATATCACAATTTACAAATGTGACTATGAAATGGCCCAGATAACGGCATTTCAAACGGTTTACCCGAACGGAAAAGTTTCTGGGTGTTATTTCCATTATTGTAAGGCGGTTTGCGATAATGCTGATAAAAAAGGATTAACTTCAACTGATTCCGGTAAAAAAACAATATCACTAACATTGAACTTGCCTTTCTTGCCCTCTAACTTAATAAGAGAGGCATGGGACAACGTTGTCAAGAATGGGCCGAAATGTGATGAATTCAATTCGTTTATTGTTTATTTTGAAAAACAATGGTTAAGAAACACGGCTTTGATTTCTTGTTGTAAAGAAATGCACAGGACAACGAATAGTCTAGAAGCATGGCATCGCCGTTTAGGGGTCCGCATGAACAGAAACCCAACTCTTATACAGTTTCTGTTTAAGCTAAAAAACGAAGCACGATATCAAAGCATATCAATGGCAGGTGCCTTTGCAAAACGAGAGAACAGGAAAAAAAAAGACGTTCTTTTTAATAAGAGATACGACAGGGAATTGTCAAAATTAAAAAAAAAGGAAATTGTACCAATAGAGTTTTTAAAATCCATTACAGACCTGAAAAGGTCTTTAAAATGATGTTGAATATGTCCTACATATTACCAATGAAGTTAACTATTAGTGAAGATTATTTTTAAGTTTAGTTCCGGAGTGACTTTTCATTTTATTTTCTAATACCTGTTTTTTGTTGTTGTGTTGGAACAAATAAACACTGACTTCGACTTTGACCTTTCATTTGCTGTCCACATAAGTTCAACACAATATATCTATAAATTATGACATCGTTCTGTACTTTTATTTCATTTTTCACTTCGCCTGTACATTCAAAAACAAAATACAACAGTGATCGAACTGTGTTCTAGGTATTTGTGCACTAGTCAATTTGTATAATAGTTGGTTTGAGTCCCCGACTCATTATGTATTGGTCACTTCAAGGTCTAGGCAAAAATCAAATGTAGTCAAATTGTGTTCAAGACATTCCAAGACCACAACTTTTTATGTACTAGTCAATGTGTGTTATAGTACATTTGAGTGCTTGACCTAATATGTAGTAGTCTCTTTAAGCTCTAGGCAAAACTCGAATGTAGTCAAATTGTGTTCTGGACAGTCCGGGGCCAACCCATAATTTTGTATGGGCTATGACAGTTGATTCCGATACCAAGTGTCAAAATTTCTTTAGGCAATAACCCCGCAGTTCTCAACAAGATACCGTAGGGGACGGTCGCATTGCGAGACGAAGTATCGATATAGAGTGGTATACCACAGGATTTATTGAAGTTAGTATTAAATCCTTTTTAATAGAAAGAAAGAAAGAAAAATATATTTATTCCATAGAAAGCACACACAGACAGGACATCATTTGCATAAAATTAATTTTATTTTTTTAGGTTAATTAGGTAAATTGTCTGCAATGGGTCCAGCAATGTGTGCGTTAAGGAAAAGGCTCCGACTCAGCATGGTGTTGCAGTTCGCAAGCAGGGCAGAACTGCAACGATGTTATTCTGTCAAAGCCCACAGGGAGCTCGATTTAAACATGACAACGCTAGGTAATATATAAAAATCAACGGTACCATAGAAAATAAATACAAGTAAATAGTTACCAGTGTCATGAAAATAAATATGTAAGAATAGTAGGGGTGTGTGAAAATTGAGAGAGCAAAGAGTACTCGGTGCTTCAACTGCTACATGAAAATTAATAGGTAAAGAAATAAGAAGGATTAAAAATATTAAGAATATGAAGAAGGTATAGGTCCCTTTGTTCCCGATTCCAGTGCCTGGCTAGCCAACAACAAAAGTCGCAATTTTCGCTGGAAACTAAATTTAGAGCCACAATTTCTAAGCGGAGGTGGTAAGTCATTCCAGCATTTGGTAGCCTGGAACCGGAAACTGCCCCGAAATGCTACACATTTGTACCGGGGGATGATGAGCGGCATATGGTTAGATCCTTGTCCTTGACGCTCGGCTCTCCGCTGCTGTCGCCAAATAAGCTTGGATAATATGTAGGATGGTTTATCTGACTTAATGACACCAAATAGAAGACTGGCAAAATGAAGTTGTTGTCTTTGTTTCATCTTCAGTAGCTTGGCGTTGGTTAGGTATAGTGATACTGATGTACGCGGAGGGATGGAGAAACAAAAGCGGGCGCAAGCGTTTTGCACCTTTTGAATTAAATTTCGGGTCTTTTGGTAAAGACAAGGGCCGAGAACAGTGTCACAATAATTAAATTTAGAAAGAATGAGGGATTCGCATAATTTAATTCTGAGGTCTATTGAAATAAATTGTCGTATATTGTAAAGAACCTTAAGCTTATAAAAACAATTACTGACAGTGTTGAGTACATGCTCTTCGAAACGTAAGTGACTATCCATCAAGATACCTAAATTTCGGGCAATATATACGCGCTCAATGGAAACATTTACAATTTTCACCTCATGATCGTGTTGAGTAAATACCGATATTTGTTTTTTACTTCCAAGAACTAGATATTTGGACTTATCTGGATTTAGAACAAGAGAATTTTTAGAGGACTACTTAGCAACGCTCGAAAAATCATCATTCATACTCTGGATGGCCTAATTTACATCGTTATTATTAAACGGCATCATCAGTTGAAGGTCATCGGCATATAAATGATACTTGCAATTTTTTAAACAATTTATAATATCTGAAGAATATATAATAAACAGTAGGGGACCGAGAATAGAACCTTGAGGTACACCTCTATTGACTGGAAGGGGTTGAGAAGTTAGGACTGAAGCATCCGATTTTTTTATTACCACAAGTTGGTGACGACTAGAAAGATAGCTATTAAAGAACGAAACTGAAGAATGGTCGAAACCGTAATAACATAGCTTAGAAAGTAAAAGAGATATATTAATGGAGTCGAAAGCCCTAATAGGCATGTTAGCAACATAATATATTTTGTATAGGTAGACAAATTTCATGCTAATAATACTAATCTACGACTAAAATATTTATTTATTTATTTAATCTTTATTGCACAAAAGAAAACTTATTGTACAAAAGGCGAACTTAATGCCATAAGGCATTCTCTACCAGTCAACCTTAGGGCAAAGCAGAAAAATTGTAGGCGGTGCTGAGGCTTGTGTAATTACAAAAACACATTTATATACTTTAAATACATGAATAACAAAATTTATATAATAAATACACAAATATATATAAGGTTAATAAATATATATATAGCGATGAAACGAATTAAGCAGATAAACTAAGAGTCTTCGGTTCTGCCAGCAATATAAATATCCTCGGTAACTACTTTGATCTTTGTTTACCTAACGAATTCTTTATATTATTGTATCGTGGTGGTTTTAGCATCTCAGTGTGATATACTTCAAACTGGTGGTATGACATTTGATATTGATGAATACAGTAGGTACTCAATTTATTTGATAAAAACACGTAACTTATTAATACAATAATTTATGAAAACATCGGCACAATTCGGAAGTAGTCGTATGTGCCGAGTTTTCACGATGGGAAAGGATTATTCACTACATCTGTATCTTCATCTGTATATATAATTTACTATATAAAAAGTCAACAAACTGAATTGATCCTATTTAACCACCTGCTGAAAAACGAATGCTCGACCAATCCTGCGCCCCTGACAACACCATCAGCGCGTGCTAATTTACTTCATGTCTGTGATTGGTCAGTGACTAAGCTGTCAGAACGTCGGCCAATCACAGATAATCTATCCTAAAGTACGTGTGACACAAAAAAAATTGTAAATAATAATAGTATTATCTAAATATATAACTATAACAAACATAACCCCCTAATGGCAGCCCCACGCCGGGGGTATGCGTAAAGCATTTTCACTTCGATATATAAAAGACCAGCCTAGAGCATATCGGATCGGACCATGCTCAGTGTAGGGTACCCCAGCCGTACATAAAAAAATGGACTACTATACAGATAAAAAAATACGATATGAAAAAGTGCACTAGCAAAAGAGGGTATCTCCACGGCACTTACGTACGAATATCCGATCATGTTCAAAATAATTTTCGTTGAAAGTATTTATTAAGCTTTATTCTTATATATTTTTAGACATAAGGTTTTGAAAATAGAGGGGGGAGGGGGAGGGCACACAATTTATTTCTAAAAATATTCACTAAATCAAAAAATAAATTAGAAACCTATAAATGTTTTTAAAAGAACTGTCGAAATATGTGCAACACATAGATCTTTGCTGAAAAAAATGTTTTTCAGTTTCGGTTACATGTATGGAGTGCCCCCCCTAGAAATGTTTTTTTTGTTATTTATCTATCAAAGTAATTAGCGGCTTATATGTGCAAGACACCTATACTCCAAATTTCATCAATATACATTTAGTAGTTTTTGAGTAAACTGCCTGTGGCATACGGACGGACAGACGGACACGACAAAACTAAAGTTTGCCGTTTTGACTACGGAACCCTAAAAGGCATATCAGAATATGGGAGGAGAGGGAGAGGAAGCGTGGACCGGTGAGGGCATGACGCGTTAATAGTTTCGCGGTAAACAGTTTAACAGATATCTATTTAAATAAAACAATTTAACGGATTATATCGGGTATCTCATTTGAGTCCCAGCCAGACGTTTCGGAAGCTTATCAGCTTTGTGGTGGACCAGTCCACCCGTGACCATGGAAAGCGATAATATACGCGATATAATCCGTTAAATTGTTTTATTAAAAAAAAAAAAAAGAACCGACTTTAAAATAAACTAAAAAGCCATAAATAATCTTTTATGTACGGTACGCATCACATTTGAATCACCTTTTGAAGTCGGTGCCACTTCAGGTTTCGCACCGACTTCAGAAGGTGATTCAAATGTGATCCGTACCGTACATAAAAGATTATTTATGGCTTTTTAGTTTATTTTGAAGTCGGTACTGTTTTAATTTAAAAAAAAATATTTTTTGCTTTTTAGTGATGGATTTTAGTAGTAATCCATACTAATATTATAAATTCGAAAGTGTGTCTGTCTGTCTGTCTGTCTGTCTGTTACCTCTTCACGCTTAAACCGCTGAACCGATTTGAATGAAATTTGATATGGAGATAGTTTGAGTCCCGGGGAAGGACATAGGTTGCTTTTTATCCCGGAAATATACCCTTATCCTCGATAAACGAATTTAAGGCGGACGAAGTCGCGGGCAGAAGCTAGTATAAAATATTATTTAGAGCCCAGAATGGGACGATTGAGGAGGCACTTTGCACGCATCTCTACGCACGAGTCTTTGGAAGCAAGAAATGTAAAAGTTCGTTAGTTCATTGTACCTTCCATTATCAGCTCAGCATGAAATGATGACAACCAGAGGAAAAGAACTGATAACTTTAGAAAAATATATACAAAACATTGTTAGTGCCTATAATATTTGAGGGTTTCTCTCGATTTCCCTGGTATTCCATCATCTGATCCTGACTTGCTGATAAGGAGACTACTTCAGGGACACACTAAAAAGAATATGACTAACAGTCTTAACGTATCTACCTATAACAGATGTTTTTTTTTTTAAATTATCCTCTAACTCTTAACTATTAAGGAGTTGTACCTTCCGTCATCAGCTCAGCATGTTGAGATGATGACTACCATATGCAAATACTTAAATAGCTTAAGAAAATATATGTAAAACGTTAGAAGTGCCTATACAATTTGAGGATTGCCCTCGATTTCCCCGGGATCCCATCATCAGATCCCAATTTGGTAGCAATGGGACTACCTCGGGAGTATATCCTTTCAAATAAGAAAAGAATTTTGAAAATCGATCCACAATTGGCGGAGTAATCGGCGAACATCCATAAAAAAAATACAAACTATCGAACATATAACCTCCTCCTTTTTTGGAAGTCGGTTAATGAGCCATAAATGCGGAAACAGAAGAAAATATTAGATAGATCTATGATAAAAATGGTGCTGGTAAATGTCATCCCACAGCCTACGCTTGATTTAAGATCTTACCTACGAAAAGCTTAGAGCATTCAACCACTGGACAAAATGGCATTTACATAATGATTAAATATGAACAATTGTCAGTCAGTTAGCATTAGCACGATTACTTTTCAGAGTAGTCAGTGTGTTTTTTGTTTGTAGGTGATTTTTATTATTGTGTGATTTGTGTACGCCTGTAGTAAAAGAAATATTTCGGATCCTTGAATTTAACTGATTGATAATCTTTTAAAGCCATAAGTGTTAGTTAAAAAATATTATTTCATAAATCTGGAACCGTTTATTTTCAGGATATTTGAAAAAGTCAACCTGTAGAACACATTAGGTTAGGTTAGGTTTGTTTTCTATGAAACTAAGGTTACAAAACATTTCAAAAAATAAAATAAGTACAGTCGAGGAATTTAATTTATATACCATTTCGTACCTTGTAACAGTTAAAATCAATATGAAAGCCGATAGAGATTCCATATCAATGTCACTATGACAAGGTACGAAAGGGTACACAAATTAAATTCCTTGACAGTACATGGGTCAAAGCGGATGGATAAATTTAAGGTGGTTGGCACGGTGCTCGCTGGTGGAGGGGTTGACGCGCTCGACGCGTAATCGAGAAGTACCGGGTTTGAGTCCTGGTGTGACCATGTGCGAGAGCAATCATATTTTTCTTTGCACTTTGACTTGTATCTATTTCACAATAGGTTTGTTTTGTGAGAATCCTGAAAACATAACGGTTTCGGAGAAAAATGCGATTATGATTATGACTAATCAATATTCAGACAAACATTAGGTACAGGTCGTTTCACAAGAGCTGGCGCGGATTTAATCCATGTTAATATTATAAATGCGAAAGTGTGTGTCTGTCTGTCTGTCCGTTACCTCGTCACGCTTAAACAGCTGAACCGATTTGAATGAAATTTGGTATGGAGATAGTTTGAGTCCCGGGAAAGGACTTTTTATCCCGGAAAAATACCCTTATCCTCGATAAACGAATTTAAGGCGGACGAAGTCGCGGGCAGAAGCTAGTATGAAATAAGTACCTACTCGTTGCATACAAAATCCGAGCCAGCTCTTATGAAACGACCTGCGCATTATTATGACTTTCAATTTCTTGGCAGCCATATCCTTCAGCTTACCTTTAGTGGTTTAACGCTGTAAAACTACAAGATTTTACTTGGGATTAAGAAGTACAAACGGTTAAACAAACCCATTTTTGGTGTATATATATATATACACCAATTTCGCTTTTAAATTTAAAATTAAAAGCGAAAGGACTATTAATTGATGTGTTACGTTATGGTTCGAATATTACAGTCACGTGATTATCCTGTTTACCATATTTCGTACCATGTGTTATTTATAATTATTTACGGTTGCCCTACTTATTACACTAGTCATTAGCGGATAATTTTTAATTGTATAAAACACTTATTCGTTTTTAGGGTTCCGTACCAAAAATGGTAAAAAAGGAACCCTTATGGTGGGACTTTGTCTGTCTGTCCGTCTGTCCGTCTGTCTGTCTGTCTGTCTGTCTGTCTGTCTGTCTGTCCGACTATTAGAGCACCATATCTCAAAAACTACTTATGCTCTCTTTTTGAAATTTAGAATATTTATAAACATGGTCAGCCCACATGTATTGCAAAGGAAAAATTATATTTTTATTTTCTAAAAAACTAAAAGGCGGCAAAAATTAAAAGTGTAGTCACTAGGTCACATAGCGTATCATATGAAAGGCCTAGATTTGTACATTTTATTAAGGAAAATATGGAAAAAATATAAATTTACCAAAGGAAAAATCTGCAATTTTCTGGAATTATGTAATTTAACATGAATATTACACGAAAATTATAACCACATCTCTATCTGTCTTACTTTTGATTTGATCACCAAAAATCATTTTTGAATAACGCGGTTTGGTTTAGTTTGCCCCCTCATTTCTATATGACGCCATAGATACCAGAGGCAAACTTAACTCAAGCGGCAAGTTAAGTCAGAATAAGTAAGCGAAAATTTGTACGGAACCCTCGGTGCGCGAGTCATCCTCGCACTTGATCGGTTTTTTAACATTCAAGGATTTTAGATGTTTGTAGGTACTTTTATCCTTAGGAACTAAATTGATTATACTAAACTTGACTAGAACACTAACAATACCTAGCTACTGTTGATTGTTGACCCTGCATTTCAAACTGCTTTGCGCCACCTATTCGTAGATTTTTTTTCTCAACGTCACCCACTAAACAAAGGCTGTCAGGAAGACGTCGCTGTTTAGCGATAAGACCTCCTTGAATGTATTTTCTTCTGTACCTACACTGTTTTGTGAGGTGTGCAATAAAGAGTTATTGTATTATTTTACATAAAACCTAACCTAGGGTGCCGCCGGCAGCGGGGCTCAAGCTCCCGGTGGTTAGGGCTCCACTTTTTTTTTTCAACTATCAACAAAAAAATTACAACTGTTATTTACACTCGTAATACAAAGAAAAGAAAGATTGAAAGAAAACACATTTATTGCAGCGAAAAGATAACACCATTACATGAAGAAAGCTTAAATAAATTATTAAATTAAAATTATCTTAAATCTCGATTGATAATAACACTTAATATAAATATACAACACGGTGCTACCATGTCCGCAACAAAAGGCCAACACTCAGCATGACATCGGGGTAATATCGCAGCGCTGGTCTTCCGTGGGACCCGAGGTAGGTAGGTAAAAACAGCAACAGCAAGTCCTGACGTAATGTTTACATGTATACCTATTAGGATAATGTATGTATGTGGTGTAAGGCTATAGAAAAATCCAAGTGAAGGGTTTTTATGTATATAATCTTTACTATTATAAAGTTGTAAAAATGAAATGTTTGTACGTGTCGCTGTAGCCTCACAACGCCAAATCGGCTAAACGGACCTAAACCACCCCCGATACACGGGCGCCTCCAATATGAACTCAAAGCCACTTTCTTTCTCTGCATAAATATCCAAATATCCACGTAGGTAATCTAATCAAGTCAAAACCTATACACAAAACCGGTTCAAACTAGTCGCGATCATCACTTCTCTAGCGAGTTTTTTCCATGAATCTAAAGTAATAAATACCTTCCTATAGTCACATGACACCTGATCGGATCATACAAAACAAAAGGTGGAAAGAATAAATATCCTAGTGTAGGTACGGCGGGCACGAGTGCACATCGCCTTCAAGACGAAGAAGCAATTATTTTATTACGTACTGTACTTACATACTGTGGGCAGCAAAATCGCATGGATAAATTTGGGCCCTAATGCTATAAAATTATGGTAAAAATGTATTCATGCAGCCGATTGTACAGTCGGCGTCCTTAGATAAGTATCCAGGCATACGTAGACTTAAGTATACAGGGCTGAATACTAAAGTCAGGGCACCGACTGTACATAGCTATATATGGCGAGCAAATACTTAAGTTTAGAGCCTGATGGTAAGCTTCCATATGCTCCGGATATGGACGTTTGCAACGCCAACAGCAACTCGCGTGTGTTGCCGACCCTTTAAGAATCTGTCTACTCCCAGCAAGAAGAATTCCATATTCCATTCTTTTTCTTTGTGAGCCTGGTGTGCGGTGTAACACTACTGGACAATAGCCTCTTCCATCTTCTTACAAAAAGTAGACAGAGTATTTTCTTCTGTTTCCGCGATTATTACTCATTTAAATAAAACAATTTACGCGATATAATCCGTTCAATTGTTTTAATGAAATAAGTAGACACAGAGTAAACACAGGTTCCGATGGGGAACAAAATGCTTTTGCGTCAATCACACAATAATAGATAAAATGGTAGGTAGGTATACAACATAGACAACATATAAAGCTATGCAAAAATGATGCGCTGTATTGCACAAATAGAATAGTGCAGAACAGCAGCCAATGCTGTTTACTGGAAACCTATGCTCAAGTAAGACACTCAGATCAAGAAAAAGATTCTGTCTTTTTTTTTTTTTTGAATTTGCAATATCGGCCATCGTGACGATTCTAAAGAGCCCAAACTCGGTAGGATTACGTGATTTTAGTATTGAGTTCCTGTGACCACCTTTAGACTGTATTATCACCGAACTTACATAGGTTTGCCAAATTTTAACTCATTCGAAAACCGGGAAGTGAGTCAAATTTAACTTGCAAGATTCGACCCGTACCATTGCAAGTTAAAGAAAACACACCCAGTTTCTGAAACTACGACCTTCCTTATGTCATTTCTATGAAAGTTTTTCTTTGCTCATGCATGACTACCTACAAATAGTAACCGTTGCAGATCAGTTTTTAAATTATTTTGTTATACCCTACCATACCGCTTGACCGTAGTAGGTATCACAATTGTTATTTTAATAACTTATATAATACTAGCTTCTGCTCGCGACTTCGTCCGCCTTAAATTCGTTTATCGCGGATAAGGGTATTTTTCCGAAATAAAAGTATGCCTATGTCCTTCCCCGGGACGCAAACTATCTCCATACCAAATTTCATCCAAATCGGTTCAGCGGTTTAACCGTGAATAGGTAACAGACAGACAGAAAGACAGACAGACAGATAGACAGACAGACAGACAGACAGACACACTTTCGCATTTATCATATTAGTATGGATTAGTATGGATAGTATTTTCTTGCTTATACAAATATGATGCTGGCAGAATGAATTGACGTAAGTTAAAATATGCCATCAGTTACGTCCTTTTTCATCGCGGAGGAAAATGGCAGTTTTTGTTTGCGTTACCATTGGATTACATACGTTATTTATTTAGTTTTTTGCTTGTGTTTGCGTGACAAGTGCTTCTAGAATAACAACATTGCGTCAGCTAAGTTTGCTCTTGGCATTATGTTCTTAGATATTGAATATTGACACTACTTAGAATAAATTATCAATTGCAAAAAAAATCTTACACCTACTGCAATGTGAGTCTATAACAAGTAAACACTTTAGAACTAGTAGCTCTGTGGGCTGTAGAGCTCGCCAGTCTTTCAACTACCATTCTCCGCGATTTTGATAATAATCCAAAAACTGAACCGACAAAAATACTATAAAAAAAACCCGGCCATGTGCGAGTCGGACTCGCGCGCCGAGGGTTCCGTACAAATTTTTACTTACCCTAACTTTATTACCCGGTACCGGTTGAGTTAAGTTTGCACCTGATCTATGGCATTGCATACAAATCAGGTGCAAATGGTAGGTTTTTTGCAAATTAAAAAAATATTAGCTAGTTAGAGACATGGCTCTAATTTTCGTGTAATATTTTCGATTGGTAAATTGGTAAACTTCGGAGATAAAGGGGGGAACGGTGTTTTTTTTTCATATTTTCCTTAATAAAACAAAAACTAATCACCATAAAAAAATGGCCAGGCCCTTTCATATGATACCCCATTTGACCCAGTAGCTAGATTTTTAATTTTTACCCCCCTCATATTCGTCGTTTTTTCAGAAAATAAAAATATATTTTTGAATATTTCCTGTGGAATACATGTGGGCTGACCATGTTTATAAATATTCCAAATTTCAAATAGTTAGCATAAGTAGTTTTTGAGATATGGCGCTTATATAGTCGGACAGACAGACAGACGGACAGACAGACAGACAGGCAGAGTCGCACCATAAGGGTTCCTTTTGTACCTTTTTGGTACGGAACCCTAATTATTATCACAACACTACAAACGGGGCTTAATCTCGTATATTTAAATATGATTTAATTTAATTACCTATCGTTGGTAATTCTTCGACGTTTCGGACGCGACGTTATGTCCATTGTACTAACTACGTTCCTTTGAGACGTTTGTTGTGTTATGATAATGAGTGAAAATCGTGTTAGTTTGAAGAAAATGCGAGCTGTAGAGAAGAATGACATCCTCTGCACAGACAGACATACGAAATTGCATTTGAGACATGCGTCTATATATTAAGTAATTGCAAATATGTTCCGTCGAACTTGCATAAATACTTTTGGTAAAAACAGCCTGAGGCCATCCCACAGACGGCATCTGCTGGTGGCTCCGCGCCGACGACTAGGGAATTTCAGCTTTATCGGACCCAACCTTTACTCATCAAACCCGCTTGCTTCAGCGTCAACGAGTTTATCTAAGGGGACCTTTGACCCAATTACCTTACCTATCAAACCTTTTTGAGCTCTAACCTAAGAAAAATCTGCTTTTATATAAATTACATATATTTGCTATAGGGATTATACAAATCAGCGAATTTGTTATACGGTGTTTTTAAAAAAGCCATTATGAATACGACTTATCCGTACTTTGGCCCGCCGGGCAAAAACAGTGACTTTTGCTTTGCTCTGTAAGTAAATAGTACATTATGATACGAGTGTGGTACGTTGGTTATTACACTCGAGGCTATGTCTTGCAGCACGAGTCGTAGACGAGTGCTGTATAAAGCCGAGAGTGTAATGACCAATGCACACGAGTTTCATACGACGTTTTTCAACACACTTGCGAGGAAAAAAGCAAAAAAACAATCGTACCTTACTTAAAATTTCGTCTAGGTTATACGTGCTATGTGCGTAACCAATCCTGCAGTCGTAAGTTTAACATTAATCCGTCATCAGTACGTCAAATATACGTACCTACATAAAGATTATATTTTAAATATCTTTGCTTGAAACTATTTACACAATATTGTCATTTTTTTTAAATAATCATACTTCAATATGAAATATTTGTAAATATTAAATATGTCAAATCAAATCAAAATGGCGCGCTGCGACCGGTGCATTTGTCTATGCGCGCGCACGAACAATGAGGCAAAGGGTAATGGGGCAATCAGGCAAACATTAATTATATAACAAACTGAATAATTAGATCAATTTAATAAAATGTAATTGTTATTTTATTTAGAAAACTTTCCAATTTATTGAAATTAAGTGCTTTTTACAAGTACCAGTTTAGATTTATTAAAATAACCTAAAATGTTTTTGTACCTAAAACCTATTTGCTGAAGTTTTAAAAAAAACTGTAATGAAAAGGCACTAGTGCGATTATGTAATGTAAAAAACACGCGTGTGTAATGGACTGGATTACAGCCATAAAAACGGTGTAATAAGAGCCACTTTACGAGCAAGTGTGTTGAAAAAGCTATTATGATTATGAGGCACTAAATCACTACTGCTACTCGTATTATTTTTAACATTCTATAAAACCTTATACAAATAATGATGAATATTAACGAAAAAGTTAATATTAAAGGTAGATAACCTGTTACAGAAAAGCAAAAATCTAAAACTAATTGAAGCGAAGGGTCAACAAATCAGTTTATTATTGATTTGTTGACCCTTCGCTTCCACGATTACTCATAGATGACTCTTCATAATATCTATGATATTCCGACTCAAGCGCCAATATTTGCCTTATCACGTAACAAATGTTTACCTACACTTACCTACATGCTGCGCAAGCGCCACGTGTTCATTGTTATTGTTTACGAGCGTTTCGTAACGATCACCTCATCCATCAGGGATACCTAGAATACCAGCTAGACGTAAACAATCGAAGCGGGCCGAGTCTATTTCTACAACTAGGCTACTACAAAGTCTATATATACGTATTCTTGAAGCAGGGCGTTTTCGTGAGAAGTCCAGTTGACAAGCCGTTAATGGGACTGGTCAGAAAACTGATGATTGATGTTAACGAGAAAGATTTGGCAACAAAATGAATAGTTAAGACGGTATTTAAATACAACGTAAGTTTTACTCAACGGTTTACAAATCTTCAGTGGTAAGAACTATGATTACTAAGAACTGTCTACATTTGTTTTCTTCTACTTGGTGTTTCGAGAACACTCAATATTAATGAGGTAAGCAAATGAGAACACTTACTACCAAACAGAATACTATGAGCTTTCGGTAATAATGCTCGAGAACAGCTTGACGGGACTGTTGAACGGAATCATGATGGGTGAATTATGGGATGCTGAGATTGCTGAGCCTGAGGATGCAGATGGAGAGAAATTATTGTAGGGAAATCTTCAGAAATTAAAAGAAATTCCCTCCATAGAGGTCAGTATAGATACCGCCGATATAGGTATGAAGAACCAGCCGGTCTAGCACAATTCTCCGTGACTATGCCTCATTGTCATGCGACATAGCATCCCCCGTGTTTCTTGCATTGTATTGAAAGGAAAGAGCCAGACAATCAATAAGAGTAGCGTATCAAAGTTTTACTAGAGGTGCTGGTAGGATGACCGAGATGCATTTCTGGAGGCCTGTTGTTGGGAACATAACACTTAGTTTGCTGTTGAGATTTGAGTTTATGGATGACTGGTGGGTATGATTCAGGGGTAGTAGGGAAGCAATAAAAGCCTCGAATTGTAGATGTCGAGTAAATGACCTTTATTTAAGTCAATGCTTAGATATTTACATGACTTTGTAGTTGATACAAGCAATAATTATTGCGTTGATGTTGCAGTTAAATTATTGCGTTAAATAAGCACTTATTTGGTTGTGTATTATACTTTTGCAACAGCGTCTGTACCTAAAGTTTTACCCAAAGATTGATAATTTACTGAGAAATAACATAGATCACTTGCATGAATATCTAGTAGTGGTAATTATTTTCTGATATCTTCTCTATTTATTTCGTTCACTTGTGAGTGTGTTGATTATAAATTATTACTTGTTGTATGGATTTTTAGGGTTCCGTACCAAAAGGCAAAAATACTGGCCAAGAGCATGTTGGACCATGCTCAGTGTGAAGTTCCGCAGCAATTCATACAAAAAAATGCACTACAGAAGAAAAAATACGATATGAAAAAGAGCACTACCAAAAGAGCGTATCTCCGCGGAACTTACGTCCTTCTACTGAGAAGCGCAATTTTTTGGCAATAACTCAAAAACATTGAAAACAGTTTTCGTTGAAAGTATTTTTATTAGGCTTTATCTTTGTAATTTTTTCACATTTTTTGAACCAACCCTTTAGAGAGAAGTAAGGGGGGGGCGGCATACATTTTGCAACTTTCGGAGCGATTCTTTCCGAAAATATTCACTAAATAAAAAAAAAACCCTAGAAACCTCAAAGTCTTTTTAGAGGAACTATTGAAATATGTGCCGGGTCACATATTGATATTTGCTGAATTTTTTTAAATGTTTCGGTTACATGTCAAATATTTTTTTTTGTTATTTCACTATCAAACTAAATAGCGGCTTATACAAGACACCAAGTCCAAATTTCATCGAAATACATTTTGTAGTTTTTGAGTAAAATCTCCCTCTCTTATCTCCGTAGTTTACCAAGCGAGAACTTTAAAACTTAAAAAAAAAATAATGGGCGTTTATGCGTTCTTTCTTTTCAGGTGAACTGTGTACAAGTAATGTATGACAAAAACGTAAGGTACCTTTTTCCGGAGCTCACATCTAGACACAATTTAGGAATAGGTAAAAAGTGTATGGAATCAAAGTTGTAGAGAATTTTATCAGCTTTCATTATGTTTATATATGTTTGGACTACGTAGTCCAAACTAAGTTCCTAAGTTTCTGCTTTCAGTCTTTCTATTCACAATAATTCTCAGACTAATTCTTTCAGTGATTGCATTTATCTTAATTCCTGCTTATAAACACGTAGGACATTGGCTCATGTCTTTGTATTCATATACCTAAGTATTTTACGATCAAAACCCATGTTCACGTTGTAACCACGTGTGGGAAGATCAAACGATAAATCTTACTATGGACTCACCCTTATCGCCATAATCTATCTAACACGGTCATGCGAATTAAGCAAATATGGAGATTTAAATAATCTAGGTAAGGTATAAGCGTCCCAATCTTTGTTACCCGTAGTCTAATAATTAAAATAAATAAATCTATTATTGTTATATTTATATTATAATGAATTGAAGGGATATGTTCGCGCATCACTTCAGAACAGCTGCACCTATTTAGCTAATTCTTTTTTTTGTGTTTATAATTGTCTGGACAAGGTTTCTATGTATGAATGAATGCATGAATCAAAATCATTTATTTGCAAGAATTCAAGTACATACAATTAGGTGACATTTGATCAGTTAAGAAACCTGAATTCTGCCTCATAGAGGCGTGCAACATTAGAAATCATGCCTTAATACTATTAAACATCTTATTGCTGGTCCATAATATAATATGTAAGAAAATATAATACTAAAAATAACATGGGAAAGTAATAACTTTGGGTTTGAAAACTCCATATACGAAGTAAGTGAGTGAGTGAGATAAAAATATAGGAGAAATCTTCAAAAAATAGTTCATTACATGCTCCTTACTGTATAGTAAAGGAGACTTTAGGCCTTCTGTTCTTAGCGGGCAGCTACAATTCCAGGCAAATCGAACTATGGTAACGGTCCCTTGGTAAGCTTAATACGGCTTGGATAGCATGTATCATGAGTATTAGATGACCAATATATTGCATAGGTATTACTTATAATATAAGTTATCTGTGTTAAGTATACTTAACACAGAAAACATCCGAGCCCGAGGAACAAATATTTATATTCATCACGCACATATTTGACGTATTTACTGTCACCTCTATTGGTATATGAATATGAATTAAGGTTGAAGATGCCAACTTATGGAGTATCAAATACTGGGTATCTTAGCATAGTTGAACGTTGGTAAGAAAAAGGATTTAACCCCCAACAAGTCGCCGTCAAAATTCCAAGCTTGTATCAGAAACTGGGTTATTATTGAAATTTTATTTTTGTGTGATTAGATACTTTTCCCTAAATTGCGTCCAGTTATTATTTTTTAAACATAAGTTCGATGTAGACAAATAAGCAAGCAGGACATCTGATGGTAAGTGGATTCTGCTTGGACATCTGGAATATAAAGATTCCAGACACGTTGATAACCCTGAGGACAAAGATCTTAGAGCATTTAACTAATGAGATGCGCCATACGTAGTATACATTTCCGTTGACGATTTCAGTATAAAGTTGTTACAAAGACTCCACCAAAGCCAAAATAAGATTAATTGTTCTGTATAGACTGTGTAAAAAAACGCTTCAGTACTTTTAAGTAAATTAAAGAATTTAAATTATTCAGATTTCTTTTTACATTTTTGTATTTTATTTTTGAAGTCGGATTTTTTTGTACCTACGTCTGCGACATCATCCCATCAAAACAGCTGAATCGATTTCAAGCAATGTTGGTACACGGGTCGCTGGTCATCCACAGATCCTATAGCTATAGGATACTTTTTACCCGATTACGCTGAAGAGAAGAGGGTTATGATTTTTTCTCTTCCGCTGACGCAGTTGCGGGCACCGTCCCGTGTTAGAATAACAGGTAAATAACCGGTTATGCTCGTTTTAATTTAAGAAGCTAGACTCCCATTTTAATCTGCCATCCGCAGCCTTGAGACCGCGATAACAATTCACGAATATAAATTAATCGACACATGACTTACACTGTTTTAAACTTTGCAAGAACTACGCATATAGCAGATTTCGTGTGCTAGTGTGAGTGCTCGTAATATTATGGTGCACGTGTGTGCGTGCCACAGATGTTTTACGACACGTGGTCGCAGACGCGACAGTTTATTGTTGCATGTAAATAAACACATTAACATCTATTATAAACATTCAATTAGGATACTGAATTTGATGATCACTTAAAAGTTGTTGTAGTGATAGGGTTGCCAAGATAGTTTGAAAAAGTATGAAGAAAAGAAAATCTAAGAAAATAAAAAATGACGTATAGAAGATGCCGCAGGTAAAACACGAATTGAATGCAGAGTAAGTCGCTTCTTCAACCATCACAAACAATGCTCCAATCCAATCCATCAGATCCAATGTGCATATCGTGCTCCCAAGTAATCAAATCACAACCTGTTAAGTATATAATAAGTCAACGTTTGTAAGCCTCATGTCGGTAAATTATTCTATATCATTTCTATATCATGAGAATCCTTATATGTAGGTATAGGCTCAAATCTTATCACCACGGGCCCTGCGGCAAGCGGCAGTGCGCGATATGTTATATCGTACCGTACCTATAAGCATAGAGCCTAATGTTGTAATTTTTTTTCTGTGTTAGTTAAGGAAAAGCCTCACAGAGGCTCAGTGATACTACCACTGGCCCGTCTGTTTGATTTATCATAGCGTGTTGTGATACGGAGCCGCTGTGTGCGACACGTCCGCATACACGTGTGCGTGACTCGCCGGCAAACGTATTTATTTTAGGCTCTGCCCGCGCCCGGCTCAGTCCTCCAACGACCATTCGCGAGTGCCTGTGATCCCCAGTTAACCAATAAGATGTCTGCGTCCCCAATAGCGAGGCAAGCGACGCACAGCCAGGCGATCCCGGCGCGGCGGGTGCTTATTACCGACCCCGCGCAGATGCCAGATGTATACTCCAGCACGCCTGGAGGCACCCTGTATTCCACCACCCCTGGAGGTAACTTCAACCTTATCCCACCCTTTTAAACCAGCATCTCTAGCACAACTATCATAAGCAACGTTTGTCGTGCGACATATATTAATATCTTTCCTTTCAATACAGTGCGAGAAAGACGGGTGATGCTATGTCGCTCGAAGTCGGCATTGGTGCGAATCGAGATGAGGCCGAGATACATTGACATTATTCTGAAAATATTGCAGTTTCCCGCGAATTTCAAAAGGGCAATGTATCTCACCGTAGTCTCCAGTCGACACAATATGGACCGGTATTGTAACACAAAGTCAAAGTTCGCGAGCAAAGAGAATACAAATTATAATCACTAAGAGACAAGATTCCTATAGAAGAAAACAAATCAAGTTGGCAGTAATTAAAATCACAGGACATACAATTCTGCGAACAGATTTTTTATGAATTTCTCCAGTTTGTTCTCGGCTAAATTATTCGTTATTCACGAGAATTTATTGTAAGTATAATTTTGTCGTTAAAGTAGGTTTTATCTAGTCGGACTCAAAGTATCGCTTTGATAAAGTTATCTTATATTGACAAGTCGATAAGGCGTTACTAGGTGTATTTATTAGTTAGTGCATGTTGCTAAATGGATGCATAGGTCAGTAACCCCAGGATGAAGCAGTTGCGTCCCATTAGGAGTCGGTTAACCTCGGAGGGAACTGCAAATGCCAAGCATTGAAACGAGAGTAAATTTAGACGTGACATCGACCTTTTGCCGCTTAACAACAGTCCTGATTCCAAGATTGTGCGACTGGATTCGACTTAATATTTCCTTCAATTGTATATGAATATAACGATATGTACTAGGTATAGGTACCTAGTACATATCGTACCTACAATACTATATACAACACCGTATTGAATCGTCAATGAGGTGCGCAACGTGAATCGAATCGTAAAGCGATTTAATTCAGAATCGAATCCTCCAAGCGACTGACTTAACGACTAAGAATCACAAATTAAAATCGAATGTCCATCGAAATTCAAATTTGGCGGGACCACAAAAAACGCGTATTTCCGTCAATTCCGACGATAGCTGAATTGAACACGCGTGTTTACGCATACATATGCATGTTATATAACGCCACATGGTACCACACATCACACAGTAAATTAGTTACCTTCATTTTGATTGCCGCTAGTAGATTAAATTGGTTGATATGTGGGGCTAAAGGTGTCTCAAAAGGACTTGACCTTGACATGGTAGACCGAGTTGTCAGCAGGAAATAACACCTTTTTATATCATGGACGCAGTTTAACAAGATATCTTAATACCGTTTCATCGATGATATGACTGTAAATAATCCAGTTTCAAGCAGTTTTAAATACGCAGTTTAAAATGTCATAGGTAAACTTACTCCAATATTATTTTTATGACGCTTATTATAATAACTCGTTTGTAGGTAGGTAGATACATATGTGGTAAAGATAAGGTAAATAAACAATATAACAGACTGGCTTTTTTAATAACATTGAATTTCATAGATATATGTATGGTTGGATTAGTTAGCTCGCGTAGTCTTGGTCTTTGGTCATAAACATAATAGTATGCATGTTTGTATATAATCACTTTACAGCACATACCTAAACAAATAAACAAAATTATTACAAAACACGCGGATATGTACAAAAGCGAACTTATCCCTATGAATAGTGTTACCAGTAATTAATTAAAATAGTACTTACAGTACTTATTAACTATAGATTTGCTGTGATTGATTGATTTACTGAATAAATTGAATTCAATTTAGGTACCATATTATACCATCGAAGTTATAAATTAAATTTATTCGGATCGTGACTCATACCTTACTAAAAAGTGTAAAACGTGGTTGTAAAATAAAAATATTAGACCTAGAACCGAGAACCACCTACAGAAGTGGCACTGTCAACAAAACCCACGTGTCTCTTTATTATCACTTAAACCGCCCTGGAAGTATTAAGAAACTTGTTCATTTGCAATTGATATTATTTATTCTATTTAGTTTTTTTTTTTTTGTTCCATGTTTACTAAAACAAAGTAATAAAGTATTTTCTTCTGTTTCCGCGATTATTACTCATTGAAATAAAAACAATTTAACGGATTATATCGCGTATATTATCTCATTTTAGTTCCCGACGTTTCGGAAGCTTTCCAGCTTTCCATGGTCACGGGAGGACAACTAAACTGAGATAATATACGCGATATAATCCGTTAAATTGTTTTTATTTCAAAAAGTAATAAAGTGTTCAACATTCAACACACGCACACGAACTTCAGGCGAATAGCCTTCAGAAATGAAGAACACGATTGGAAAGAAGATGAGAAATATTATGTTTAACAATGCTTATCTTCTCTATTCGTACCTTATTAGGTTGGCAACAGTGGGCGATACTGTAGATGGGCGAGGTCACGAGCTTAAACCGGCCCAAGGTCGCCAAACTGCCAGTTTGAATGCTGAGTAAATACTACAAATGGTTTATTTACAAGTGTGTTAACTGCTAATACTTTTTTGACGACCGATTTAGCTCAGTGGGAGTAACGTTGCCTGCGAAGCTGAGGTCCTGGGTTCAAATCCCGGTAAGGGCAAATATTTGTGTGATGAGCATAAATATTTGTTCCTGAGTCTTGGATGTTTTCTATGTATATAAGTAATATATCTATTAAATATATCGTAGTATAGTACCCATAACACAAGCCTTATTGAGCTTACTGTAAAATTGTCCCTTAATATTTATATTTATTTAATACTCATATGAGTGTCACTGTTACGGATAATTTACTTATAGATTGCATTGAACATGTGCTCAAGAAGTAAATATAAGGTAACTGATATCTCAGCAACTATTACCTAACTAGTTACTTGTCGAAGTAACAAGATGTTTAAGAATTACAATATAACCGTAGTAGAAACAAAAATTACCTATACTTAGGTGTTATTAGTAGTAACTAAGTAACTATTTCAATCAGTATAAATTGTATTCCTGTGCCTAGTTAAAAGTTGTATTTTTAATAACCCGTACATAAATAATACCGACGGGAACATATCGATACCTTAGAGCACAATAGTATTAACTGTTTGAGAAAAATGCTTGTAATTAGTACGTTAGTGCACAAATACGTAAAGTTGAAATTCCATGGGAAAAACTATTGTACTTAGTACGAGTGTGAACTAAGGTATCCATTTAAAAAAATTAAACTGCAAAAATTCCACTCTTATCTCTTGTTTTATTCGCAAAATGCTTACGTAGTTTTTTTATTTAATATTAATTTCGCAATACTTAAATTTTGTGGTCAACAACCCATATCCTAATGTTTACCTTATCGAAACATGTGGTTAACAATCGTAACGTTTATGACTCATTCTAAAACGCGCAGTAATTTAAACTAGAGACTACCAACGAGTATGGAATTGATATTACCCATAACTCTTTGGTCTAGCTACGAGTAGGTTGTACTTAGGTATTACCGTAGAAAACAGCCTATTGCAGGTCTGACTTCCACACGAAGTGATTCAATACATAGCATTTCATTGTTAACTTTATTTTATTATAGATTGTAAAACATATTGTGAAAATGAGTAGATATGAGAACACAGAGTTCTATTGTAAAGGAACACATCAATGCGACCTACTAAATTGCAAGCAGGATTCCAACCTGCGACCTCTTCTTCAACGCAGAAGTGCTCTTACCAACTGGGTCTTGGTCTTATACTATTATCTATGTGCTGACGTGGCTTGAAATTTTCGAACACAAACTCGTTAGCACTAGTAGCGCCCTATGTCTTTTTTTAGGGTTCCTTAGCCAAAAACGGAACCCTTATAGTTTCGTCATGTCCGTCCGTCCGTCCGTAAGACGTATACTGATGAAATTTGGAACATAGGTGTCTTGTGTAAGCCGCTACTTAGTTTGATAGTTTAATAATATATATATATATATCTAGGGGGGCACTCCATACATGTAACCGAAACTGATTTTTTTTTCAGCAAATAGCTATGTGTGGCACCTCATTCGACAGTTCTTCAAAAACATTTTGAGGATTCTAATAAAAAAATTGATTTAGCGAATATTTTCGTAAATATTCTCTCCGAAAGTTGCAAAAATTGTGCCCCCCCCCCTCTATTTTCTAAACGGCATGTTCAAAAAAAATAAAAAATTACAAATATAAAACTTAATAAATACTTCCGACGAAAGTTCTTTTCAACATGACCGGACATACCGTTTTTAAGTTATTGCCAAAAAACTGCGCTTCTCAGCAAAAGGACGTAAGTGTCGGGGAATACGCTCTTTTAAGTGTTTTTTTATATCGTATTTATTTCATCTGTACTGCATTTTTTGTATAAACGGCTGCGGAACCCTACATTGAGCATGGTCCGACATGCTCTTGGTCAGTTTTTTCATTTTTGAAATGCTAAGCGCATTAGCCATATTGTGAAAATGTTAAGTGTCTAAGAGTGTACGGCATCCTAAAAAAACGCAGCAACCGTAAAAAATATGGTGTTAATCAGAGCCACAATAAAAAATTCTCTACTTAACAAAGTCCTTATAGCATTCACGTAAGTTATATTATTGTTAGATTCAGCCATTTCGTGAGGTGATTCTCTCTCCAACATGTCGGTAACCTTGACCGCGAGAATTTAAGTAAACAAAGACATAAACTTGAGACTTTCTGGAATGTATAACGATATACCTACCTGCTCATACACACGTGTATACTCATGTGAGCTTCAAAACAACACAACACTACGAGCGTTGTTTAGCTACATTTGAATTAAGAACCCTTTCGTATTTTTGGTAGAAAAGAAGCGGCAGAAACGAATTTTAGACGCTGTATTTCTAAGAAACAGAAACAATATTCAAAAAATTGAAAATATGCATAAGTTAGTTTCAAATTTTGTAAGTAGCGGCTTTAAATTTTAGTAACACTGAATATTTTAACTTAGATTACCGACAGTAGTTTTCTGAAGAACGCGCGAAGTCATAAGTTTGAGCCCTTGAAACTATATGTCATATAAAAACCTAATAGTTGAAATGTTATTTCACAGTTAAAATATATTTTTGTTTTATACTACGGCCTCAAAATTTCGTTATTTTCTATATTGTACATATGTAAATCGTTCTTATAATACTATATTTTTCAACAAAATCTCACTGAAAGCACAAGGATTTTCTCATTATCGTTGAATTAATAATATTATGAAACGTACATTACAATAAAATACATATTTGTAAAAATACAGTTCAGTAATAAAATCAAAACTTATTAAACAATAAAAAGCGCCTTTTATTCAATTACTAATTCAAAAGTTGTATAAATATTCAGCTGCAGAGGGGCTACTCTGTAATTCGAAGTTAGTATTATGCCATCCCGCTCACTGAAATACAGTTTAACATCAGAGCGAGGGGTATGGCACGTTTTCATGATCCTTATCATCACTTAAAAGTACATACACGAGCAGAGTATTGGTATTATGGGCAATGGGTGTGAGGAATGTCTAAGTGTGCGTTCGGCCGAGAAATTGGTCTACCACTTTAGAACCTTAATGGTTAATACATATGAAATAGAGTTGAAATGTGATAGACCAATTTCTTGGCTGACCGTACGAACCTGAGTTTTTTCTTTGCTAGACTTATGTTGTTGTTTTGATTGAAAATGGTGTACAGTACACAACATATATTTACTCATTATGATAATATTTATAATTATGCATGCTCCTAAATATAAATTACAGTTATTTAACTAATTCAATCAATTACTTAAAAAAAAATGTCTATCTAGAGTTGCTGGCAAGAATATACGTGTACCACACGATTTATGATTTGAGATAGGTATCCCAGCTTCATTTTATATGTTACCGAGTATTTATTTTTTTACTTTGTCCAAGGTTCACTAATTTATAGAACCTCAATTTTCTTCATTTACTTGTGGTTGGTGCAGCATATTATTCTTCTATCTCTCTCTATTACCCAACATCTCATCATCTATTAAATTATTTTATTCGTCTATGCGCCAGCAAAGTTTGCTTCTCGATGGAATACAAATTTAATTAAGGCAACAGAATGCCAACTTTGTTGCAAACAGATTACAGGTATTATGGCGAAATAGGGAAAGTTATGATCCCTCTTCTAGCAAAAACATTTGGAACCCTAAGTTAATATTAAATAAGGTTATGTTTCACCTATATGAGTTTGATGGATTGGCTATAATAAAACATGACGTGTTCTGATATTTACGTCAAAGCGTTTATATCTGTATTGTTTATAGAAGACAGCAGATGTTTATGTGCGTAATAAATAGGTTGCATTTATAAGTGCAAGGCTTGCACTGCAAGCGCATGTTCACTCTAGAGTTGGACAACCAGATAAAAAAATCAAAAGCCCTGAGCAAAAGGCCTGATTTTCATTGAAAAATCCTGAGATTTTGTTGCAGTTTGAGAATTTTGTCTTTTAGGAAGAATATTTTTAGTAATTTAAGTTTTTATTAAAAAGATCTTTAAAATGTACTGTATTGAATTGGAAATAAAAAAAAATCCTGAGAATTCCTGAGATTTGCAAAATTCCGCCGCAATCCTGAGAAGAGTCGAAACGTCCTGAAATCTCAGGACAAATCCTGAGATATGGTAACCCTTCTCTAGAGACCCGACATGTCTGCACTTAATCAAATCAAATCAAATCAAATCAAAATATTCTTTATTCAAGTAGGCCTAGTTACAAGCACTTTCGAAATGTCAGTTACATGAGAGTGAAATTACGGTCAAGAAATCCGATTTTGTGCAGATTATTTATTGCTCGTGAAATAACTAGTTTTTTTTTTATAATAGCTTAGAATACGCTTCGAACAAATAATAGGTAGGTATTGACTAACTTAAAACAGTTTAAATAAAATAAATACTGCTTTCCTAAGTACCGCACTTGTTTAAACTAATATTTGCGTGCTTGGTGTTTAAACCTTAGCACGAATTTAAAAAAGTTTCTACTAATTTATTGCATTATAATCATGTCGTACATTTATGTCTTACATTTATCTTGCTCCGGTCTTGTAATAAAATTTATAGGAGGTATATCTATTATAAAGTTGTAAAACTGAAATGTCTGTCTATTAAAAAAAATGCGATACGGTCTATTTGAAGGTCACTAAATCGAAAATTATTTTTTGTATTTGTCGTTTGTCGTTGTGGCTTCATCACGCAAAACGGCTATACGGAGTTCAACTATCTTTGGAACACGGGTAGCTGGGCATTCACAGACGGTTATAGAATATTTTTTACTTAACCACGCTTAAGAAAATACGAGGGTTATGACTTTTTTCATTCCACTTACAACAAAGTTGCGGGTTACCTCCTAGTTATTATTAAAAACGTAACCTGTTTACTTTACTGTCGCGGAACCGAGTGAAAATTGATTGATTGGGAACGACCGACCATCGTCATAACGGCTACAAATATTTCAACGCAGAAAGTACAGGTTGAGAACTGGAATAGGTTACTTCTAAACAAGTGCTTAACATATGTTTTTCTTCTTTCCAGGCACCAGGATAGTTTACGAGAGGTCGTTCATGATGTCGCTGCGACAGTCGCCAATTTCCCAAACGCCGCCGAAATGCTCACTGCCGGCGGCCATGTTGAAAAACCCCGGCGCGTCCGGCGTGTCAGTGTTGCCAACGCAGAAAACTACCCGCTCGAATTCCATCTCGTTCGACGAGACACAGGAGATGGAGACATTTAGCATGGATCTCTAGAAACTTACATTAAGTTTCCCAAGCCTTTAAAAATATTACGCTTAGTCTGCATGACGTAATTTGATTTAATGTTGCAAGGAACGCCGCTACATGCTGGAGCGAGAAGTAAACTTTTTGGTTCAGCTAATCGTGTGTTACCTCGAAATTATGTTAAATTGTGTTGTGTGAAGTTGGCGGTTATACAAGTTATATTTGCATTCTAAAAATTCTGCTGCAAATTTAGACATTGTATATTGCAACGGCATGCATAAACATTTCGTTGTTTTATTTGCATTGCGTGATTGCAAATTTTAAAGGTTTTTCTATTTATAGTTTTAAGATTAAAAAAAATATTTTTAAGCGTGACTGAACCGTTGGTAGTGCGTTTAAAACGCAATTCATTGCCAGTTTTGATAAGTTGATTACTAATTTTTTCATCAAAATTGGCAAAGGATTTTTGTAAATAGAATCAGATGGCGTAAGACGCACAGATATCTTAGAAATCGTAAGTTATCATAATATAAAACAGCAAGTGCCATTGAATAGAAGTTAATTAGTTTATAATTTACTTCTGATGTGGTGTTGCGAACATTAGACTGCGTTCATATTATAAATAAATGAATAGCCTTGAAGAGTTAATTATTGTCGGATATTTATCAATGCATGGTTAATGTTAAAAAGTGGCATTTTTTAAAATATTAGGCCATAAAACAAACACAAAATAACTCAGTTACCTCTCGACGCTTCAGTTGATAGCAAAGAATGCAATTGGCTATTTTTTTGTATGGGAATCTAGTTTGAACCGAAACAAACGGTTTTTTTCATACAAATCGGGTAACTGATTGCATTCCCTAGTCGATAGGTAATATTACTAGACTTGATTGTATTATATAAAATGACTCTCAAATTATTATGAAATTCATTTATAATCATTATCAAAAAAGTTTTAACCCTTATATTGACATGTTATTATTTATCGCTGATTTTATCACATCAATCAGAGGTTATCAAATGACATTATAATCGAGCTTGTTTAGTGCATGAGTATTGTCAACTTTGTTATTAATAGATAAGTAAGGTTAAGGCTTGAATATGACAATCTTGTTAATGTTGTTCCAAAGCATTTATAACACATATTGTAAATATATACTGTTAATGAATTTGGCTGAAATTTTGCGCTCAGGCTTGGACGCCGAGCCAATTTGATATTACAATTTTCATTGACTGCCAATTTTTATAATAAAATGGATATTATGATATGTTTCTTTTTATTTATTGTTTAATATACCTAACAATCACTTGTAATCATGAAATAACAAAAATATGTGCAATCAATTACAAACATCCATTTCCAATTTGATTTTTTTATTGCAAAATAAATATTTCTAGTTGATACAATTAAAAAAAAACAAAAGACAATAACATTTTCTTCTGTTTCCGCGATTATTACCCATTTGAATAAAACAATTTAACGGATTATATCGCGTTTATTATCTCATTTGAGATCCCGACGTTTCGGAAGCTTTTCAGTTTTCCATGGTCACGGGTTAGCTGAGAAAAGATATATTTTCCTCTGTCAAAGTTACTACCCACTTTGAAAAAACAAATAAAGGTGTATATACATGCCAGATGGGCCTAATCTGTAAAGACGAAATGTTGGGGACTCAAATGAGATAATATACGCGATATAATCTGTTAAATTGTTTTATTTAAATGAACAAAAGACAAGTTTTATAGTTTCTTTGTGTCTTTAGAAATTCAGCTCATTAAGCATTAATAATGGATACTAACTCGGCCTTGAAAATGTTTGGAAAATAAATACTCAATATTACAGTCAATCCCTTAAATACTAAATTAAATGTAAGGTGGCCGGATCAATGCTTGGAGTCTAAAGTGACTTCCATAAAATCGTAAGTCATAATAACATAATGGCACAGAGGTAGCGCGTCCATAAAATTACCTACATCGGTAGCGTCGTTTCAGATGCATGAGGAATTGAAGACGATATAACTTCACGTATCGCAAAGCCCGAGTAAGAAGTTAGTTACGAAAACTGACTCGAAGAGTCAAATAAAAAAAATCAGGTCAAATGTAAAGTATGTGCTGCTATACGGGTGCGAAACGTTGTCTTTGTCAACCGATGTCTTCGTCGAATACTCGGAATCTACTGGTCCGAGAAAATCTCTCATTTGGGATTGTTCCTGAGCATTTAATCTGCATTTAAACTTGAGCAAAAGAGCAAAAAAGGAAGGGCCCTACATCCTTTTCTCGAAGTCATTCGGGCCATTATCGACCTCCCTGTCATTTCGTTGTGGACAAAATTAAGAGCCTAAACAGTGACCAAGAGGGCATTACATAGATATATTTTCAAATTACATTAAATTTATATCGTACATAAAATTCGGAATATTTATATAAAGCCATACCAGAGGCAAACTTAACTCAACCGGCAAGTTAAGTCGGAATAAGTGAAAAGTTTGTATGGAACCCTCGGTGTGAGAGTCAGACTCGCACTACCAGACCAGATACCGGATACCAGATACCCGAAGGCTGGATACCGGAAACAGGACAATCGGATACCGGACAAAACACAAAAAAAGGTTTATCGTTTAATCAATAGAATAATTTGGCCAATCGCACACGGTAATCGAATCTTACATGCAACGAAACCTATTTTTTTTAGCGCTCTAAACGTCACCATGCCTACATCTATGTTTATGTATGCGTAACTTTGGCCGCATTATGTTGCCGCATTTGGCCGTATTTGGTGCGATTACCAAGTCATCCTATTTACTAAAAAGTTAAACATATGTGATATATACTGTGGGTTACTATAAAGGTTACCACAACATGTGGTTAGTTGACTAATTCGGTGAAAATTTATGACAAAGTGCTGGATAGTCGATTTATACCATGAGCATGTTCCAAACGTGTTATCAAAAAAAATTGTTTTTTATTCCCAATCTCACTCTTAATTCATCATCCTACTTCGTTATGAAAGAGTAATACGGATGTAAAATAGGTACATTAATCAGATTTGCAAGGGTCAGCGGACTCTGGATACACAACATGCTTGGAGTATAAAAAAAGTAATGATACAAGAAAACAGATGAATAGCGGAAAATAGTAGATAATACATAGTTCCAAATCCGTCCAGAATGGCGCTAGAGTAGCAATAAGATAGTTTGAACAACCAATTACAATTTTTTTCTATCGAAATGCTACTCAGGCCTTCCTTCTTCTTCTGATGAATACTCAATCGTGTTCAAAATGATTTATCTTGCCACGTTTTGGATTTCTTTTGATATTATCATGGTAATTTAGTCTATGGTGCCACCAATTTAGCGCATTTTGACACTTTGGATATATAGAAATTGTCCTTGGTTTTCTACACTCCATGACCCCGTGTCATGGGAAATATTGCCATAGTAACCTGTGTTTTATTACCTACTAAAACGCTTTATGAGGTGTTTCGTCCCTGAGTTAGGCCGTAAGCAAGAAAGTAATGTGTTTATAGTCAAAATTATTTTTTAAGAGCGAATCCACTTAGCTTTGTACCCGATGAACAATACTCATTATCAGCATTGTTAACAGTGGCCACAACTACCACTTCGAAATATAAGGCGTTGTAAGTGCCAATGACTTTTGCACTAAATTAGTCTGTAAGTCAAATGAAATAAGGTTCACTCTTAAACAAAAAAAACACAGATTTTGGTCAATTCGTAAGTGAAAGAGCAGTGAAGTTCGTATTGATGCTTACGATGACGAGGAAGTAACCAACACCTGTGTTCCTTTTGTTTAAGAGTAAACCTTATTTCGTTTGACTTAAAGACTAATTTAGTGTTAAAAGTCAATTCCACTTACAACGCCTTTCGAAGTGGCAGTTGTAGCCACAGTTAACAATGCAGATAATGAGTATTGTTCATCAGGTACAAAGCTAAGTGGATTCGCTCAAGAAAAATATTTTTTAGTATAATAATCTGGCTTTTCTAGTAGCGCAGTTAGTCGTCACTTTGGGTCTGGATTTGAACCGGGCACTTGCAAATCTTTTGTTGGGAATGAAAGTACTAAGTAGTTTTTTTTCCAAAGTCAAATTCCCCAGTCAACTTGATCACTTAAAGTCTTTACACCAGAGTTTTTACCGAGATACAGAACCCTGACAAGTAATCGGTGAACTGAAATAGAACTTTTTCTAGATGTGTGGGGCACATCTAGAAAAATTCGGATAATTTTCAAACGACTAAAACAGATTTTTTGTAGCTTTAGCTAAGAGTACTCTGGATGAAGTCTCGTCAAATAAGAATAGATTATAATCGTCAAACAAACAGATACACACGTCAAACTTATATCTCTAATTTTTAGGGTTCCGTACCAAAAAGGTAAAAAAGAAACCCTTATGGTGCGACTCTTTGTCCCTGGGACAGATCCCAGGGACAATTATTGAAATATATGATTAATATGAATATTACACGAAAATTATAACCTTATTATATGTCTCTATTACTTTTTTTTTATCACCAAAAATCATTTTTGAATAACCCGGGGAGTTTTGCCTAACGAAATTTTGACAATTGGTATCCGAATCAACTGTCATAGTCCATACAAAATCATGACACTTAGATTCTGATTGCGAGCGTCAAACGCGCAATAGGTGGGTCGGTTTGGTTAAGTTTGCCCTCATTTGTATGTGACGCCATGGATACCAAAGGCAAACTTAACTCCATCGGCAACTTAAGTGGGAATAAATGAAAATTTCTACGGAAACCCTCGGCGAGTCAGACTCTCACTTGACTGGTTTATTATCGTCGGATAGATGGTAAATAAATACCATCATCATTGTTCATAATGAAATCAAAAACATTTCTCTCGTCATATTTCGTTATGACGTCATTGGAGGTGCGGTATGCGGCGGGGACACGTAACCATATAAACGGGGTATCACGAGCCCCCCACCATGCCTCTCCGTCTTGTAACTGCGCAGAAGCCGCCACCATGGGTCTAGTTTCGTGCCGGGTAGGTGCTATAACATATTTTTATGGGAATGACCTAAGTAGTTTTTTTAAAACGTCAATTTCCCAACCAGAATCCTTATTTGCAAGGATTATTAAAACAAGAGGTCCGCAAGTTGCCATACTTCGGATTGTGTTCCGATCGCAAGGAGATATTCTGGCAAAAACTAGATGGCGCTTTAAAATTAAACACTTAACGATGTTATAAATGAATAAAGAAACATAGTATATATAGTAACAATTGGTTTGCAAATAGCTAATAATAAATAAATCGTAACATTTAAATACTGTGTCACGCTTGCAAAGTTCAATAATTGTAAAAAATTATCCTTATACATAGATGGCGTTGTGCATATCGGGAACGGCTTTTTGTATTGAGATGGTTAGTCCTCTTGTCTTAATGGCCCTTGGTATATGATATAAATCTCAATTTAATATATCTTAAGCCTCTCCCGAGAAAATGGTGTTTATATTTCCACAAATAAACAAAGTGTTCCTAAAAGGGTTCTAAAAATAGACTGAAAGGCAAATAAATTATCCTAAATTTGTTATTCATGAAATCGTAAGCATTTAGTTATCTCGCCATCTATCGTTATAGCAACGACGCCCCTGAGATACCAGGATTAATTAATAGAAGTCATTTATACTTATTCAGATTTGCAAAGGTCAACGAACTCCACATTTCGATACCCCATAACATAGGAACTGTTTCCATAGCAACATGAATTTTATTTTATAGTACCCAGAGTTTGATGTATGTTGCGGAAGGGATGTTTCACCCTCGCCCCATGATGTTGCCTATAATCTGTCTGGAACTAATACTTTATGACGGTTGCTCTTGTTTTGATGCTGTGTTTGCTTATTCGGATGCGAAATTTTGTGTTTACATGTCATCCGATAGACATCTTTCTCATCAGTTTGCTAATGTTATGTTAAATTGGAAACACGTTACATTATAGGTATGTTGTATTATAGAGTTGTTGGTGTGTTGATCTTGTACGCCCTATACACACACTACGGAAATATTCCTATCTCTACAAATGCATGTAAAACGTGCTATCTACAATAAAAAACCACGACCATGCACCATGGATCATGCTCAATGAACGGTTTCGCCACCGTCCAGGCAAAAAAAATGTGATATGGAAAAGGCCACTAGGCAAAGAGCGTATCTCCACAGCACTTACGTTTTTTTGGTGAGAAGCGCAGTTTTATGGCAATAACTCAAAAACGGTATATCCGATGATGTTGAAAATAATTTTAGTTGAAACTCATTACTTTTGTAATTTTTTTAAATATTTTTTGGTTGTAAGGTTTAGAAAATAGAGGGCGTTTTTTTTATTATTTTATTTTTATACGTTTTCTTACCCGACTTGAAAAGGAGCAGCTCGCTCTTCGCGACATTGTACCTAAAACCATAGGTGTCCGCGTACCTTTCGCAGATACGCAGCAGTTTGTCGAGGGCATTGACGGATGGGGTCAGCAGCACCATGTCGTCTGCATAGCTTAGATTATTGACCATTTTTCCGTCAATCGAGCATCCGTCCATGGAACCGCTGAGCTCATCCATCATATTAAACAAAGACTTTAGATCTACAAGTTCCTAGCGTAAAAAAATATTTACTATCCATGTCCATAAGCTTTTGCGTAAGCTTCAAGCCGAAAACTGGCGCGAAACTGCGCGGGATCGGGACAAGTGGCGTCCTCTCGTTTCGGAGGCTAAGATCCTATTTGGGTCACTATGCCATAATAGTTAGTCCATACAAATTTTCATCTCCTTTTTCGTCCCTAAAAGGGATGTAATTTGACATATATTATAGCCTATGTCCTATTCTAATATATAAGGTACATAAGTGGAAAGTTTCATAAAAAATCGTCAGTAGTTTATGGGATTAAGTGGAACGTACATACATACTTTCACGTTTATAATATAGTAAGGATAGATATTAGGATGAAAACTACCAAGAATAAAACTCTGCCGTAGTGACGCACAGTCTCAGGAACGACATAATTCTTAGCCCTGAAGGCCGACCAGATTAGTGAGTCATAAAGAGAATGCCTCACGTATTCCATTAAAGGAAATAAGCACTTGGCTGCCTTCATTATTATTCTGCTAGTGGAATAGCCCTGCGCAAACTTTGCCATTATAGTAGCTTTTAATAGGGTAGTTTCCTGGGTAATAAAAATATTATTCTAATTTTTCCGTCAGTTCGATTATCAAAAAATATTGGACATGTAATTTTTTCTTGTGTCAATCAAACAAAAGAAGACAAAGATAAAGCGCGTCACAGTTTGGGAGTTGGGCGCATGACGTCACGCCGTGCGAAAAACGCTCGCACGGTGTGACGTCACGGGGAACTTGAACTGGCAATATCTTGAAATAAAACAATTTAACGGATTATATCGCGTATATTATCTCATTTTAGTTCCCGACGTTTCGGAATAATATACGCGATATAATCCGTTAAATTGTTTTATTTCAATGAGTAATAATCGCGGAAACAGAAGAAAATATTATGGCAATATCTTCATAATTTTTTGGTTAGTTGACAACAGAAAAAAGACGTGTCCAATATTTTCTGATAATCTAACTGGCCGACTAATTATATTTTTTTTAGGATACAAGCCTATTGAGTGTGTGTGTAGAGGTATATAGCTAAAATAATTATTAATTTCAAAACACTATATATGTAGTCTGTTTCTTTAGGTACTTAAGAAAAGGTAAATAAAATAACCGGCCAAGTGAGAGTCGGACTCGCGCACTCAGGGTTTCGTACAGAATATACGCTACAAACAGCTGTATCCATGAAAATAAAATTATACTGTTTTTAGTATTTGTTGTTATAGTGGCAACAGAAATACATAGTCATCCGTGAAAATTTCAACTGTCTGTCACGGTTCATGAGATACAGCCTAGTGACACACGGACAGACAGACGAACAGCGGAGTCTTAGTAATAGGGTCCCGTTTTACTCTTTAGGTACTGAACTCTAAAAAGCACGTGACTTGGGTCATTCAGCCAGTGGCGTCGTGCCACAGATACAAAAACAAAACCCTGATTGGCAGAATGACGCGAGTCACGTGGTTTTTTGTTTATCTTCATTTAAATACCTAAAAAACCCACTATATAGCCATAGTGAATTTCTTGCTCTTGTTATGAGAATTATTTACAAGTTAAGTTTACTGACACAAGTATTTATACTTACTAGGAAATCCCAGCCTCATTGTCACTGTGTCTATTTTCATTTACATTTCGAATTATTTAATTACGAGTATCTACAAACAGGTTTTCAAGATTGACTCGTCGATTGCATCTAAAATGACGCTATTTCCTTTACTAGTGGTAATAGTTATAGAAAATGCGGTAGTAAGTGTTGATACCATCCAAAAGGTTCAGCCAAAATATGCCCTCTCGAATTTTTGATAGGAACTATATACCATCAATACATATATGGGTCTGTCTTCGTAAATACTCTTTAAATTAATTATTACCAGCTGTATGTGAAATTTTAGGGTTGTCACAAAGCTCGATTTAAGTAACTCGACACTTCAAAACGAAGAACTACATGTAGTACTTATATGTAGTATTAAATTTACATCCATTTCGTAAATACAAACATGGTAAATTGATATGACATTTCACATACAGTCAAAATCATAATACAGTGTGAAACAGTGTTTATTTTGTCCAACTTAGGAGACTAACATAGCAAACTGAAGTGGCAATGGGCAGGACACATAGTTTGAAGAACCGATGGCCGTTGGGGCAGTAAGTTTCTCGAGTGTTGACCGCGTATAAGCCGCGTGGGTAGCTGTGGGAAGTGGGAAGCCACGCGCAAGATGGTTGGACGACCTGGTTAGGATTGCGACTCGCGGGATGCGGGTCGCGTCTATCCGCTATCCGGCCTATGTGGAAATCTATTGAGGAGGCCTCTGGAATAGGGATGATGACGAAATTTTAATAATCAGTCCGTAATGTAGATTAATAATAAATATTCGAGAGGTATTTTTTCTTTTTTTACATAATCAAAAAATAAAGGTATTGCATTGAGTCAAAATGTCGCGTGACGTCACTCCTAGGTACAAATTGTATCTAGGGGTGACGTCGCGAGCCCCCTCTCCTAAACTTTAATGCCATTTATCTAAGTATGTTTTTATTATTTTGAAAAAGTAAAAAATACGTGTAGAATATTATTTTTTTACTATCTAAGTAACGGCCTAATTAGAATTTTGTTGTTCATACCCCGTCATATATTATGATGATGACGAGGAGACTAACATTTTTTAGCCCTAAAAATGCATGGTACTGAAGATCAAGTTAAATTGGTTTCGCACACAGGCTAAAACTCTGGAAAAGCCTAGTGAATACTTGGCACACACGTCTAGGTGAAATGCCAACTAGTATAATTCGATCTGAAACTTAGCCAACAAAAGCCGTCTACGAAGCTCTACGCGTCCTGTAGACGGCTACGGCGTAGCGTCGATGCAATCATCCAATAATATGTGCACAATTTAACAAGCTCCGCACGTGGTATACATATGTACCACGTTGAATAATCTTGTGGGCCCAATAGTATAAATATGTACCACGTGACAGCTGTCAAATTGACAAATCTGTTGCCAAATTGAGTCACCTACTTGAAACATTTTGCATGATGACTGTGTTAAAGCCTGATTACCTATTGGAATGATTCAAAATGTATAGCTGAAGTAATCAGTTCAAAGTAATTAATTCGATATTACAATTTTACATTTTGAACGTCGACTGTTTAACTTTAGATATATTAACTTTCCATTTTCAGATTTCAGCTAAACCGGTCGTCAAAACGTTAAACGAAACGTAGTTAAAACGATTATGCAACTTGCAGATATAACGTATACCTTATAGATAAGAACATACTTTTTTCGCGAAAATTATTTGCTGTGACGAATGAAGTATCATCTTGAAATATATTTTTTGCCCGTGGCGCTGTTGGTGTACCAAGGGCAAATTTAAATGAGACTTAGCCATCCCCTCGGTAAATAATATAATGTTTTAAAATAAGTCGTATTGACAAATTGTCTGTGACGCTTTAAAATAAGACCGCCACCCTCAGTAAATAACTAAAAGATTTATTTAGATAGACTAGAGTCCTTCAAAAACAATTTCGTCTAGGCTAGACAACGACTGTTGTGACCACAGTTATAAGCAGGGAATACGGTTCAGTTACAAAATCCTTCATTTTCTCGGAATTCAAACTCAGCACTTGCAGATAAAAAAACGTTGGTATATTGTTGCACTACCTATTTCACAAAACTTCTTGGTTCCCATTGACAAATTATCTGTGACCTGTTAAAATGAGACAACTGTAACTGACGAATTTATTATATAGATAGGGATACATATGTAACTTACAAGGCTCTACGAAATTTAAAAAAAACAATATCTAGTCTCCGCGTTGTGTTGGTCAGTGACCAAGAATAAGCAGATTATATGATTATACTCGCAACCAAAACAACTTTGGAGTTTGGTCTTTGCTCACATAATTAATTACTTAAGAAGTTTCTTGGAATAGTTATTATTTCAAAATACTTCTTAATTCGCATTGACAAATTGCAACATCTTATAAAGCTAGAGGCAACCTACGGTAACTAACTGACGTATCTATTTGGATAGAATCGCTCAAAACAATTTATTGAAACAACAACTCGTGACCACAATATCAGCAGTACGATTCAGTTTAGGATCATTCGCTTGCTCGGGATTCAAACTTGGCACTTGCAGTAAACGAAAACTTTGGCCTCTTGTTACCCAAATGTATTTTAGTCAACTTTTTGTTTCACATCTACAAAGTGCAACATACAGTGACCATCCGTAGGCTTTATGTCAATGTTCGAATCCCGGCCAGCCGGCGGCCATTCCTGGGTCTTGGATGTTTTCTATGTATTTAAGTATTATAATTTATCTATATATTATGTATATCGTCGCCTAGTACCCATAGTACAAGCTTTGCTTAGTTTGGGACTGGGTCGATTTGCGTAAGATTGTCCCTGATATTTATTTATTTATTATTAATGTCAATAAAGTCTACCATTGTCAATTAAGTGTGTGGCTGATGGTACAAATTGTCCGGCCGTTCTCCTTTACAGTTCGCATTTCTCAACCGACTCTCATGAAATTTGTAGATTCATTTTGTGTTTTTATTTTCAAAATGGCATAGATATTTGGATTGAAGCGAGGTCTGCTGCTCACAGAGACACTAGTTTAGATAGTCCCTCAAAAATATTTTCGTCTAGTCTGCGACGCGACGGTCGCTGACCAGAAAATCATAAGCATTGAGGAGTGCCACTACGCGAGGGCTTATGATATGAATGTCTTCATAAACAGATATTAGACATGGTTGTGTCATCCATTAACCTCCCGTTGTATCTATAATAATAATGAGTGAAGAGTCTTAACCAACACCTTAAGAGATTCTCTCGTGTTGGCAGGATCAAGTGTGAAATACATTAGACAGCAGTACACCCGATTGAGGCAACGCGCATATTATGTTACGTATTTTACGTTACGTATTGTGAAATGTCTAATCTAAGAATTTAAATGAATACAGAGAATAAATAGGAGAACATTCAAGACTCAGGCAAGATGAAAATATTCGTGCTCATCACACAAATGCTAGCTCTTGCCTGGTCTGAAAGTCTGAACCCGGAACCGTCTGCAGCTTCATCCGATATACAACCAACTAACCGATGTGAGTAAGGGATCCATAAGGTATGTATAATTTTCAGACGTAATAATGATCAGTTGTCCAATAAATAATTTGTTAATGTTAACTTTTTAGGCCAATCACTATTTTTTTTCCATTTTTAGGGTTCCGTAGCCTAACTGGAAAAAACGGCTCTCTTACAGTCTCGACATGTCCGTCCGTATGTCAAAGGTATTGCACTCATAATCTACATGATTTGAAGAATATGTAGGTTTTTTTTATATAAGCCGGTATTTAGTTTGGTAGTTAATAACAAATATTTCTAAGGGCGCCGCCCCCATTAGTAATATTTATTTACTTAATCAAAATAACAAATTGGTTGTCTATAACGTCGGTTTACGTACGATAATTTTACGTGATAACGTGGACGAGAAGCCGTATGCTTAGGCCGATTGCGCCTCTCTACGAGTATCGCTTTTTCTGCACTCTCGCTTGCACGCGAAACGTGACATCGGAACGTGACAATGACACATGCTTTTTAGTGCGTGCAGCCGGCGTTCACCGATTTATCACGTTATTACGTCAAAACAGAATAATTTTATGTCTGTCTGTCTATGTCAATAACCAATATAAAATTGCCGATGACCGTGTAACCTACCTACCTACCCACCTATCTACCTACCAGCATACCTACCTACTTACCCGCCTACCTACCTACCTATCCACCTACCTACCTACCCACCTACATACCTACCTGACCACCTTCTCACCTACCCGTCTACCTACCTACCCGCCATCCACCTACCCACTTACCTACCTACCTACGTAACTACCTACCCCCTCACCAATCGCAATCGCCATTCCTAATAGAATCAATTAATTCAAAAAGGAAGGAAGCAGACCGCTCGGCTCATTGTAGGTATTGTAAAGTAACGAGCGGCTCGTGACACTTTTTCGTGCGTGCAGCCGGTGTTCAACGTCTTGTAGACGTTGTCACGTCAAAAAAATGACGAAATATAAACATAAACACATTAGCTGAGATAAAAAAAACAGGCCTTGTCGCATTGCATGCTTGTCGTTACAGAGTAACCTTTTCAGACAGCTTTTGTACTTAAATAACGCTAACCAGCCCGAAGTTACAATTAATTTTTTGCTGCGTTACGATATATTTTTGAGACATCTGAACTACAACTTTGAGGGGTTACAAAAGAAACCAAATGTGTACTACTAGAAGGTTTATTTCGTGTTAAAGCTTCGTTCGTGGCGGGGATAAAGGATGTTTTTTTTTTTCCTACCAAAGTTTCCTACAGCGTAGTCAGCGTAATCTAGGCTAGTAACATACTGACAGGATGGGCTCTTGAAAAATGGACCTATTTGGCTACAAAATAATATTTTTGATGACTTTATATTGTTTTAAATTATAATTCCGGCGAAGTTTCTTTCCACCATTGGGACACACGAAGCGTGCGTTCGTTACATCCGCATGTGGTCGATATTCCGCGTATCCGCACGCAAAGGAGTGGAACTCGTTGCTTGCGGGTGTGTTCCTCGACCATTATAATTTGGGTGTGTTCAAGACAAGAGTATTCACTGGCTGTTTCTAGACGGGCATGATACATCCTCGGCCGCATTGTCACTTAACAACAGGTGAGATTGCGGTCAAATGCCCGTCTGTCATCGTATAAAAAAAAGTACCCATGGCAATGAGGTACAAAATATTGACCTGTCGAGTTTTTTTTTTTTAAAGATATTCATGGTACGCGCTATCAAGCTGCCATAGAAGATACAAGTAGAACTTTGTGTTCATGAAGTTTGAAAGGATATACATGTATTGTAAACTTAAAAAATTCTGTTTTTTCAAGCATGTAGGAAATAACAGCTTGGAACGTCGATAGGTACCTAGTGGAAGCATTATGCCTTTGAAGCGTGCCAAATAGAGGCATTAGACATATTCAGATAGAGCAATCTCTCGGTACCAGACCCCTTTGTCTAGGGGATTGCTTGTACTGCATAGTAAGTAAAAGCATGCAAGGGGTCGTTCTACCATGCTCATTATTATTCAAAAGGACGTAACTTACTAAGAAAACAACGTCGTTTACGTCCTTTGCGAACGGACAACGTTCCTAAGTAATAACGCCACCCTATTGATGCATGACTGTACACTAATCAATACAAGCCTTTACAATCACGTCCTGTGGCTGTGTCCGTTGTCCGTATACCTGCATATGTACAGCTAACCAAAGTAACATGAGCCCCGGATAGTATGGTGTGGTATGGGGGTAGGGATGAAGGTGTAGTGGTGATGGGTTCTGCGCGGTAGCGTTAAGGGGCTTCTTCTAAGCGCATTAGGACGACCTTGGCCGCGGACATGGACTGACACGTTAATTTGTCTGGCTGGAATACTTATTCTGTCTGCGCTTTTACGCAGCTAGCTTAGTTGGTATAGACGAAGTTAGTAGTCCCGAGCATTTCTAAAAAAGTTTGTGGCTCAATCAACTTTTTTTTGTAATACCTAGTTGCCATGCCATTTTGTTTTAAGGGTTCCGTACTTCAAAGGGAAAAAACGGAACCCTTATATGATCACTTTGTTGTCCGTCTGCCGTCCGCCCGTCTGTCTGTTTGTCAAGACACTTTTTCTCAGGAAAGCGTGGAGGTATCAATTTCAAATTAACATCAAATACTTATGTCTGCAGTCCCTTGAAGAAATAAGTTTCTGTCAAAAATTTCATTTATGTGACAAGCTTTTACTGCCGACTGTACTTTTCTTTGAAGATCCATCAAATACTCACCGAGACGATTCTAAAGAGCCTAACAAAGAAGGATTAAGTCGGTAGGATGGAGTTATTTTATTACAGACTTCCTATTTATTCATTTATTTATTCATTTAAGTACAATGTAAGTGACCTATGACCACCTTCCTGCTCCATCATCAAATCAGCTCGATGGTATCATATTATGGCATTGTCACCAAACTTATATAAGTATGCCAAATTTTAGCTTAGTTGGAATCCGGGAAGTAGGCCAAATTTAACATGCAAGATTCCACCCGAACAAACATATTACATACATACATACATTGCAAGTTAAATAAAAGCTTGTAACAAGGCAAGCTTCTAAGTCAACTTAATCCAAAGATACAGTTAAAAAACCGGTCAAGAGCATGTCAGGCCATGCTCAGTGTAAGGTTTCACACTACAGATGAAAAAAAAATACGATATGAAGAAGTGCACTAGCAAAAGAGCGTATACGGTATATCCGATCATGTTGACAACAATTTTCGTTGAAAGTATTTACAAAGCTTTACCTTTGTAATTTTTTTTGATATTTTTTGGACATACCGTTTAGAAAATAGAGCGGGTGACACAATTAATGCTACTTTTGGAGCGAGTAGTATGGAATGCCCCCCCCCCCCCTAAAATTATTTTATTTTATTATTTAACCTTCAAACTAAGTAGCGGCTTACACAAGACACCTATACTGCAAATTGCATCAATGTACATCTTGTAGTTTTTGAGTAAAATGCCTGCTACATACGGACGGACGGACGGACATGACAAAACTATAAGCGTTCCGTTTTTGCCATTTTGGTTACGGAACCCTAAAAGGGTGTTTCCATACAAATTGCCGTCAATGGAAACCATAGGGTACTTCCAGTTGTCATACAAACTTGAAGTTTGGTCGGTATAAAGGTAGCTCTTATAAGACAACTCACGAAATAAACCTGAAAGTCTTATGTTTTTCTGTGTGTCTGACACGTCTGTGTCAGTAACCAATATAAAATCATCCCACACCGCGTACATTTCGCTTAAGAGTAGGGCTCTGCTAACACTGGATTTTTATAGATACGGTCGTTTGTAGCATATATTTTGTAGGGAACCCTCGGTACGCGAGTCGGCCTCGCACTTGGCCAGTTTTTTATTGTTAGCAATGCATTATGTATAAGCAATGTGAATAAGATTATTCTATTTTATAAGCCGTGCATGAAATCAATGAAAAAAGAGGACTTTCGTAATTGTCTCTAATGCTGTTTTTAAGAATACTTAAGGTTAGATGAAAGTTAATCAGATAGAACGTTTTTAGTATTTTGTTATTGTTTGTTTAAACTTTGATGGTGAAACATTAGATATACACTTATTCATTCAAGCATTTTTACTGCCGACTTTCACGTACATTTTTATGTTCATTTTTTGCGAGATTTTTATTCCCTTATCAGGAGCGTGGCGCGTGCTTTGATGTCAGCATCACAGATTAAAGCATTAAAAGTCACTAGAAGGAAGCTATTAAAGCTTCGCTCGTTGCAGCTTTTATGACGGCGAAAGCTCTTTCCAATGAAAATTGTATTCAGGTCAGTTCGTCAAATCAACCTACATTTGCTGCGGAAAATTCTCCAGAGGAAAAGCCGCTAACTGTAATTGAAGTAGGTATTGTGCCGCGGCTAGCTCCAGACCCGCAAGTTTGGAACTCAGTTAAACGCCGCATTATTATGTAATGCCTGCAGGGAATCCCAGCATCTTGAGATGTTCCATCTCAAAACAATCCCCTGGCGTATCAAAACAATAGAAAAGCTCAATTATCCACCCACCGCTGCCATTTACAACTATAATAGGCAAATATTTGACCTAATCTGATCGCAAACAAAGGGTAACTTGATATAGAAACTTAATTTATTAAGGGAGAAATCGGCCCGGTGAAAAGAATCCTTACAAAGCATATCAATCAACCGCTAATACGCCATAAGGCTCATCCGCTTATCGATCGCGCAATACGGAAGTGCAACTTCATTGAAATTAAAGTTATCTTAATCAGTGATTTGGCGGAGACAGGGGTTTGTTTACCGGGCGCTGGCGGCTGGGGCGAGGGCGGCGGCGGCGTCGGCCGCGGGCATCAGCTGGGTGCGCGCGCTCGCGGTCGATAGCCGCGCGGGCGTCGCGCAGGCGCGCCGCTATCGAGCCCACACGGGCCGCCGCCGCCGCCGGCCGCGCACGTCATGCATGCGGGCTCCTAGCACACGCGCGGGCCTCATGGGCACCGTGCTCAGCTTCAGCCCGCGGGAGCGGCGCCCGCCAGCCGCCGCGCCGCCGCCCGACCGCGCCGCACTCGCCTACTCCTACGAGAGACTCAACAACGCGAAGAACCGCGAAAACAGGGAGCTGCCCCGCGACGAGCGCCGCGCCACTCTCGACGACGCCGCCAAGATCATCTCCGAGAAGACGGCGTTAGAAAAAAACCTGAAAAAACACTCGCTGTTCATAAACGCCTTATCGTGGAAGAGGTTCTCGACCGCGAACAATAACAAAAAGAAATTAGAATGCAAGACGAAGAGTGTGACGACGTTCAGGGCGCCGTTGACGGACAACGCGCCGCTGGACAGGAACAAGAATGTGAGCGTGCCGGGGACGATATACGCGCGGCCCGCGCCCGTCGCCGCGCCGCTGCCGCCGCCGGCTGAGGTCGCGCGGACCAATGCGCTCAACAACAATGTCTGCTACTCGGAGAAGCTGCCAACGACGGCGGTGGGGCCCGCGGTGGCCCCGCGGAAAACCGTCATCCAGGCATCGACGTCCGAGCTGCTCAAGTGCCTGGGGATGTTCCTGCACACGCGCTGCCACCGGCTACGGGACTTCCAGGCCGGGGACGCGGTGATGTGGCTGCGGACCGTTGATCGGTCGCTGCTGTTGCAGGGCTGGCAGGTAAACAACCCTCGCGCAGCCGCACTGCCGTTCATTCACCTATAATCATACGTCCCTTGCGTCATTCCACCCATATTTCCACCCCAAATTCCGCGAGTAATGATCCCTTTTCGAGATGGCGACACTCGAATGCTTTTGTTTCCATAATGCGGCATTAGGGTAGAAATAGAACGTTACCCAACCACCTTTCGACGACTCGTTCGGTAACCAAGGGTCGTGTCTAAGCGTGGGTGCTAGGGGCTTTTGTTTCTCGAGTAGGCAGAGCTTTAAAGGTCCTAGGGTACTAACCTTTACTTTACATAATAACAACCTACCCCTGCTGCCTTTCACAATGATTCATCTTGCGACGAACTGTTATTCGATGCTCTAAAACAAACGAGGTTGTAAGCGCCTCGTTGCATTCTTGTATTTTTGTTTCATTTCTACACGTCGGTTACAGCATACGTAAGAGCGGGAGCGCTGTAGTCCCTGAAGTAACTGTTTGCACTGACCGCTAGTCAGCACAAATTAATATGTCACGATAGAGCAGAATAAAAAGGCCTTGTCCTCATTGCATTTTATTCTATTTACATAGGTCAGTAGAATAACAGTTATTAGCGCTTATAACAGAGTTACATATGTAAAAGTTTTATTAGTTGCAAAGGACATTAAACTTGCTGTCACTTTTTGATTCATGAAGACGGAAAGTGAAAGCGTGCAGGAGACGCGATCATTTAAAATTCACTAGAGTAGAATAATTAGGTCTAATAGTAGTTTGAGGTGTAACTACGAGTAGCGCCAGTGACATAAGGCATAGCAGGGCAAAAGGTTCTTATAACCTTTAGCATTATAGGCTGTATGTGTTATTACTATTTATAGGTCATCAAGTAGTCTTTGCGTGTTTGTATACTTATTATTTGTTGATACAAAAATACGACATTCTGATTACTTTATTCCGAATGAACAAGTGACTAACCTCGTCACAACCTGTATTTGTTTTATCACATAGTTATTAGAATATATTTATTGAAAATAGTTGCGGTGCTAACCTCGATATCTGATCAGATATTTTTGGATTGAAAAGTAGGTCTTATGACTTTTATGACTCTCTGGCCCATAAAAAAATGTAGACTATCATTGTTGAGCGTAAGAAAGTCAAATGTAGTAACTAAACAAATAAATATCAGGGACATTTTTACACAAATCGAGCTTGCCTATATCGAGGCAAAGCTTGTACAATGGGTATCAGGCGACATTATACGTACTTAAGTATATAGATATATATAATAATTAAATATATTTTTTTACATCCAAGACCCAGGAACAAACATTAGTGCTCATCATCACACAAACACTTGCCCTGGCCGGGATTCGAACGCGGGACCTAGGATATCCAAAAGAAACCTGAGAATAGAGAGAAATGGAAATTGCTCCACAGACCAGAGCTAGGCTCTTAAATATGCGATGATGATGATTAACCAATACGATGGATAAGTAGACGAAGATACTTGGGTTGGGTCATTATTTGAAGTTTTGATTAATATTTGATTATTATATCATTATTCATTAGGTTTCATTTCGTGGATACCTTTTTATCGATTTACCTGAAACAGAAGTTCAGGGTCTCCACTAGATTATATTTAGATTACATTACCACTTACGCACGTAATAGTGCTTGACATGTTTCAGTCCACTCCATGAATCTTATTCATGAGCACTGCCCTTCTGGCACTGAGTCAGTGCGAGAAGGACAGCGACGCGGTCCACTTGTATCACATAACTAAGGTTTTAGGAACATGTCGAGCAGTATTCGGCTTTTACGACGTGAGTAACCGGTAATGTAATCTAAATCAGTGCACAGGTTTTTTGGCCAAGGTAGGCATTTTTTTCTGTTCTTATATGAAGCCCTGGTCGCAGTGGTCGTTCAGTTCTTGCGGGTAGGCAGTTTCTCTGTCCATGTATGGAGCCACGGTAGTTCAGGGTAGGTAGTACCTTTGTGCCTATATACACCGAACGCCACTGATCTAAATATGTCTGAGTCTCACGGTAATTTTCTAGTTAAAATTCCACCAGATAATTCGAAATTCACCAAAAATCTACAGACACTTCGTCAAAAGTGTGTTTACGAAAGTGAGGCTCTTGAACCACAATGACTTGGGGTCTATTCTGACATTCCATAACCACACCACAACCACACCATAACCAAACCACAACCACACCACAACCATACCATAACAACACCATAACCAAACCACAACCACACTAAAACGACCACCACGTGATCGGATAATAATTTATATACAAATAAATAGTTTTATTCACACCGACCACATTTCGATGTCAAACACAACCGTGTGGTCGGTCTTTTTTCCGCTGCGTTGTGGTGTGCTTGTGGTCAATGTGAATATATAATAATTACTTCGAAAACTATTAAATGAGAACTCAATTTAAGCAACGGTGCATTTAGTATTTCAGTTAATTACCATAGTAGCTTGTAGCATAGTAGCTTGTAGTCTTACTTTAGACTACCATGAACAATATAAATTATGTTTGAATAATAAAAAAAACATCTAATTTGCCCACATCAACATAACACAATAATAATCACTATCCGATTGAATTTAAAATTATAATTTAGAAACATAAATAAACTGTAATTGCTTAATAAATATATTGAAATGTCAGGCTTATAATAAACTTATTCAATCCATCATCTGGCATACTAGTTAAGTCACAGAAACTATAATAAAACAACATTTAATACTTGCATTGAGTGAGATCAATGTTTACTTTAATTCAACAGGCAGCTCATTGGATAGAGGTCTATTTCCTGCCGAAACACGAACGAACTAGCCGAGTGTTTAAACACTTCAATTTTGGTTTTTATTGTCTGTGGCAAGTCTTTCCTTCTTGTAGTCAGTCGTATTACCCTTTTTTCAAATTTACTACGTGTGCTACGCTTGGAGTATTAGTGCTGCGTCGTAGTCCGTAGCAAACCTCCGCGTAGATCGTAGACGCATATGGTGTAGTCTTGGGCCTCGAAAGGGCTAGAGAAGTACAGTCAGCACCATATAGTTAGTACCAGTCGAAGTGGGCAAATATATCGTAACACATCCTTACTGCTATGCAAATAAAGATCTGTTTCGATATATTTGGCTACTTTGGTCGCTACGAACTATTTGATGCTGACTGTGCCATGAGACAAGGCAAGATAAAGATAAATGAGACATAGACATATTTAGATTACAATAACTGACGGTTACTCACGTCAGAGTTTTGGTGCGCAGTGCGACGACCAGTGGCCGAACGGACTCATAATGAAAGTTTTCGGATTTGAACATGTCAAGCAGTACACGACTTGAGCATCCATTAAAGCAATAGGGTACTGCATGTTTTTTTTCATCGCTTTTCTTAACAAAATATCAAAATGCCGTAAAATCGATTTCATAAAGTGAAATTAGAATTGGCCCAGATATACGCATGATATAGGCATTTTAAACTACTAATAAGACAGCGATTTGACAGAGGTCCGACATGTACTGTTACGTCATAGTACACTACGGCCATATAAACTTCATATTAAATTATGTTTTGCTAGAAAGAGATAGAATGAAATGTTTGATCGCTTACATCTTGGTTATTTTTATAGTTATTTGAAAGAATATTTTTCTCTACTGTTCGTTATATGAAATAACTTTTAATAAAGCAAAAATAAAAAAATCATGCAGATTCCCTATTTAAACAATTAGACCATATCGAGTGAGTCAGCAAGTTATAACGAAACATATGTTCCCAGAAAACGCGCCACTTTCCACGACAAGGGAAGCATAGTGATGTGCTAAATAGACACTAATAAACCGGCCCGGCCGTAAACACAAATTGTCACTTCGAGTTCGCCTAAACCAGGTTAATGAATTCAAGCCCTCTCTGGGAGGCTCGGGCGTAATGAACCAAATTGGATTTTTAATTCGATAGTTCGGTTTTGGTTCTGTCCAATCCACTTAAAGGAAAAAATACTATAGTTAACTGCATAACACCAAAATGAATATATTGCAAAAAGTCGTTACAACTAGTGACAGTTCAAAAGTTCGTCGTCTCTATTTACATAAACAATAGTTTACGAGTTCACAAAACAAGTGTTTATTTGATGAGCACGAATGCTTGTTCATAGGACTTGGATATTTTCTATGTATTATAATTTATCTATAATTTATTATGTATATCGTCACCTTTAGTGCAAGCTATGCTTATTTTGGGACTATGTCGATTTGTGTATGGGCGTCCCTGATATTTATTTATTTATACTATCGCCACGTCAGCGAATCGCCATATACGCATTGTCCCATGTCAGTGGCTACGCGCGTAGTATGAAATTCATGGTCGCGACAGTGTTAAACTCAGTAACGTAACACGTAAAGTTACGTTATAAAACTTTTTATTACTGCTCACTCTCTAAGGTAAAAGCCAACTATTTAGTTGAAAATTGGGAACATACGCATAAGACTTGGGTCATACTGCGCTCAATGCCTCCGCCTAGCCATTCAGACAGGCAATGCGGCCAGCGTTCTGGGAACGTTGCCCCGGGCAGATCTGAAACAGGGGGACCCATCAGATATTTATAAGGTTCAATTTAATATAATAGCTGTATGTTTAGATTATTAGATATGACTTTAATTATTAATAATAACCTGTTTTATGAGTGTAGGAATGTCATTTCCAATGTTTAAAAAAATATATCCAAAAAACAATTCAATATAAACGTAAGATATTTGTAGATTGAGTTCACATAATACCCATTCCCATAAACTTGGCTTTTACGAATAAAGTAATTACTTTAGTTTTGAATTTATATAGTCCAAGTTGAATAAAGTTAAGTTAAAAAACTAAGGAAAATTCAAAAAAGTAAAAAATATTGATTGACCTTTAATTAAAAACACAGTTAATATAACTTAGAACATATTTGAATCTTTCACGTGTTAACGTAAAATACTAAAATACGTGTTTTCAGTGTCCCTACTTAAAAACCTGACATTTTAAAATAGTAAATTAAAAATATTTTTAAAATTAATGTAGTAAAGTACTGGGAATAAATTGCCGTCGGGAAAACTCGGAATCTCAACAAGTTTCGAAGTGTCAATCGATTATCGTATGTATTGATTAACGTGTTTCTATGTCCATTAATATTACATTTTATTCGAGCCTATTGCTCAATTTAAAGGTCGATTTAAAGGTTAAATTGAATAGCTAAATGGCAATTTTCATTATTACGGTTGACGTTAATACTGAAGTGAAACTAAATATTACATTTAGAAAGGGGCATGTTACTTTTTTTTACTATGAAGAATAAAATTCAAAACACATAATTAATACACATTCATTTCTTCCTGTAGATTTACGTTTATAATTAGCGTAAAGAATGTACATATTATTTTATTTTTTGTTATATTCTGCTACTGAGTGATAATTGTATGCAACATCTTAATTAGTCTATATTCTCGCGAATAAAGAAGATTTAAGTTATATTCATTGATACTATTTGAATATTTCATCTACGAAAAATGTGTACGTAGATAGTAAATAGGCAGGTCCAGTACAAGAAAAATAATATTGCAATATATTGCAGTGCCTTGTTTGAAACTCTTTATAACTTATGAAATATCTATTTTCGTATTTTATAATACCCGCGTACCACCTGGAGCGTTTCTAAAATCGCCTGCCTAGTAAAGATAATCCTTAATGCTCTTATTGCAATACAATGGACAAATTGCCGAACGATTTATCCTAAGAACGTAAAGCCATATCCTATTTTCATAGTAAGTACCCCAGTTCCATACCAAAGTCACTTAATCTCTACGACTTTTTCCCTAACAAATCCCTCACTGTCCGTAAGGTGCGATATAGCATTCACCGCGCACTCGGGTCGAAAGAGCGTCATTTCTCAACGGAGCTATCCCTGAGTTCATTCAATATGGACGGGTGCGTACGATACGACAGATCGATGCGGTGGGCGTCGCAGTAAGCGCATGGCTTGGTGTTATAAACTAGTTTTTGTTTTCATGTGAATACATTGAACAATTTTTCGATTAAAACATAACTGGTTTCACACAGACACGGGTCAAAGACAAAATTTTAATTTGTTTCAAAGGTATGGGGTGACATTCAACGATTCTCAGTACAGCTATGTATTGTCACTGTTAGGTGTATAGACTTAGGTGGGTTTTATTAACATCAATCGCTTATTAAAACGCCTAGGCACTATGCTGACTGAGTTAATGAGATCAAGGATCTGGGCTTCATTAGGATGCCAAACTACAATGGAACAAACATTAAAATGAAAAAAAACTAGAAAAGGACTGCGTTGTGTTCTGGCAGTGTAAAAGACCATAAGACAGTATCTGTGGTATAAGTCCGACTATCATAATATAGGTTTACTCGTACACCGACACAGCATTGATAAGACCAAATGCTATTATTAGGGTCGATTTTACCAACGTAGTATAAGTCTTATTCCAATAATAAATCATTAATTACTCGTGAGTAAACTCATTTTACGTTTCACCAATAATTAGCCTAAAGATAAAATCTTAAAACTAGAGAAAAATCTTACACCGATTTGTTAGATGGATTTCCCGATATTTTTATTTACGTGTATAAAAATTTCCGAACTCCTATTTCCAGTAGTTTATTTTGTCGTTCTACTAATTTCATAGATTCATGTTTTACTTCTCGCAAAACTTCCCATTCGCATAATTACATGTCTGTAATTTTACACGGAAGATTTTTTTTATCATAATTTTTTTCCGATGTCTAATTTTCCTATACGCAATATTTCCGTATACACGAAATTCAAATCAGTTTATTTTTAACTTTTCAGTTATTTTGAAGTCGGTTCTTTTTTATATATTTTATATTTTTTGCTTTTTAGTGACTGAAATAAAACACACTATTATCTCCAGAGAAATCAATTCCCCATATCAACAAGTATATATCTATATCAGAACAAAGAATCACCTAACTCCTAGCTGATCAGGAGTTGTGCCTTCTATCATCAACTCATCCAAATGTATCTTGAAATGAAGTCGGTTATAAAAAGAATAACACAAACGGTCTTAACATACCTTCTTATTAATAATATTGAAAGAATTATCCCCTAACTCATAAGCGTTCAGGAGTTATACTTTCCATCATCAGCTCAACATCATGTCACGATGATGAAACCTTAGAAAATATATGAAAAACATAATAAGTGCCTATAAAATTTGAGGGTTGCTCTCGATTTTCCAGGGATCCCATCATCAGATACCGACGCTAATTTTGAAAATCGGCCCATAATTGGCGGAGTTATCGGTGGACATACATAAAAAATACAGGATGTGGCCTGTAACGTAAGCAGAAAATTAAAACGTAGAATCTAACTCTTCAAACTGAACAACATTTGTTCAGCAATTGAAAAAAAGTCAGTTTAAAGATGCTCATTATTTCAAACAAATTAAATAGTAATATTTTCTTCTGTTTCCGCGATTATTACTCATTGAAATAAAACAATTTAACGGATTATATCGCGTATATTATCTCATTTTAGTTCCCGACGTTTCGGAAGCTTTCCAGCTTTCCATCAGCAGTCCTCCCGTGACCATGGAAAGCTGGAAAGCTTCCGAAACGTCGGGAACTAAAATGAGATAATATACGCGATATAATCCGTTAAATTGTTTTATTTCAATAAATTAAATAGTATTTTCAATGTAAGCTGTCCAACATTGGCATCCCCTCAGTGTTTTTAAAAAGCAAATTTATTTAAAAATAGAACACAAGTTGCCGATTCGCTCCAATTTAAAAAATGAATATGTTACAGTCATTTTTCTAAAACGGTTCCCGCGTTTTTTCTTTGTAACGATGGAGCTTAACCGCGAACAGTTGCGTGCTATGATATTTTATGATTTTAAATTTGGTTTATCTGAACAATTGTGTTTGCAACGATTGCAGTCAGCGTTAGGAGATTCTGCTCCTTCACGGGCAACAGTTTTTAGATGGTTCAACGAATTTAAAAGGGGTAAAACCAGCCTCATAGATGACCACCGAAGTGGTCGCCCGCAAACAGCAGTAACTGCAGAAAACGTGTGGACTACTGAAATGTTGGTGCGAGAAGAATAACATACAAAGACATAGAGAATATCTTGGGCGTCAGTTCGGCGAGCGTTAGCATCATTCTACATCAACATCTTGGAGTAAGGAAGCTCTGTTGTCGTTGAATACCACGTTTGCTCTCCGATACTGAGAAACAGGCTCGTGTAGATTGGTGTCGTGAGATGCGTCTACGATTTGACAACGGGACATCGCGGCGTGTATCGGAAATAATTACAGGTGACGAAACATGGATTTACCAATATGACCCGGAAGACAAGCGGCAATCGTCAGTATGGCTCTTCTCAGAGGGAAAGCTACCAACAAAACTACAAAGACCTCGTAACGTCGGCAAAAAATGGTAGCTAGTTTCTTTTCACGGGGCGGACATTTATCGACATCAATGCTGGAAAATTATAGGGCAATCAACTCTGATTGGTACACTACAGTAGCATTGCCGCAAGTTTTCAAAGCACTGCGAGAGAGTCACATACGTGCCTCAGAACAAAGGCGTTTATTGAGAAAGCTGGGATAGAAACCTTACCACATCCACCCTACAGTCCTGACTTAGCTCCCTGCGATTTCTTTTTGTTCCCGGTGGTGAAAGAAAAAATAAAAGGGATGTTTTTTTCGAGTGCTGAAGAAGCCGTGGCTGCATATGAAGAAGCAATTTCGGACCTATCTGATGAAGACTGGTAAAAGTGCTTCCAAAGTTGGTCCAGACGAATGTAACTTTGTATAGAGAATAATGGAGAGTATTTTGAAAAAATGTAAAATAAATAATACTAACAGCTTCAATAGTTTATTTTATCTCAAAATTTATCGAGTGAACTACGTATACGAAGAATAATTTTCTCTACTGTTTGCATGATTTAGCTTTTATTTAGGCACAAATTCATGAATTTATCCTGTTACTATTATGCTCTTACTACAGGTACAACTGAAATTTATTCATAATATGCTCACTTCTAATGCTCTAAGCGTTCCTCATCGTTTACTTTGCGAAGCATGGCTATAAAGTGACTGGTTTAGGCCTATGGTTTAAAAATTGTGGCGCCCACAGACGACAGCCACCCGACAAAATTTGAGGCTTAAAATCATTATAGCCCACATACCTATTTGTCTGGGCCGATTTCACCAACAATCAATTTACACGAGAGTGGCCAACTCAGTATAACTTTAATCTAACGATTTACTCGATGGTTAACTTCATTTTCATTTAACCACGCTAGTCTACGGATAACACTGTCTCGCATAGTTACTTAGTAACGTTAAACGAATGAATTGAATGAAATCGTAATGCACCCAAGGAACATAGATAGTTTGTTTCATGCTTGAGCAATGGTGCTGCGTATTTTTAAAATTGGTTCGGGTAATGAAGTAAGTATGGAATTCACTTGACAGTGACAATGACAATACTAATCTACATCTAACAGCCGAAATTGGCGCGAGACACACGTGAAACTTTTAACACCCTTCTTATTTCACATTGCTGGCAGCTGTCATCCCATAGGTAATTATTAAAATCCCAATACTATAAGATTTTACATATAAATACGTATAGGTTATTTGTTTACTAGTCCTGCATAGTAAACAACATTTTAACCTAAAAGTACACCTTTTTGACCTTTTTGGTGCCACATTGCCAATTTCATACATTCAATTTATGCCCTGGCAAGAAAACATTTTTAACACGCTTTCATTAGGTCGACCAGTACGTATGTAACTAACTATGTAATGGAATCTAAGGTAACTAATTTAACCATCTTCCAAGTATTGTAGCGTCATGAAAATTGGCAGCTGATGACAATACGCTAATATGGTACTGTCGAACTGATCTGATGATGGAGCCGGAAGATATGAACTGGAACTTCATGATGGAACAGGGTATCATAGCTGTGTTTGGATTTGTTAGAACAGTCTTGTAAAGCGTGTTTTTCAAGTGTTTTTTAAACTATTAATTTATTTAATGTTGAAATGTTGTTCACTATTTAGGACAAGGATAAATAGCCTATACATACGTACTAACTTATGTTTATGTATGATTATTACTAGAAGGTGGCCGCAATTTTGTTGGCGGAAGAGAATAAAGTCATAACTCTCTTTTTTACTTCATCGTTGTAAGGTAAAATGTATCCTATAACCGTCTGTGGATGTGCAAAAATAGTTGAAATCCGTTAAGCTGTTTTGGCGTTATGAAACCACAAAAAAGATACATACGTATAAATATAATATATCGTATATTTACTATTTTATAAAGTATAAAAAATGGTTTGAAACAACTGAACCTGAGTCTGCTATTAAAACTTACATAAATAGTATATTCTGGGCTAAATAAAAAAAAGGAGAATTAAAAAAAAATCTAGTTTGCTTAAATGAAATGCCAGCTTTGAGAGTAACCACTTTATTTACAAGTAACCTGCTAGGTAGGTTCTCCACGCATAGTAAGTTTCCGCTACATACGCATTTTCCTATGTTATGGGCTACGCCTGTAGCACTGGAAAATCTTGGTAGGGAAAGTATTGTTTTCATATCGTCGCAGCTATGAACATAACTCGTGTCTCATTTTAATCAAACGAAAAACGTACTTACTCTTTACGACGCTCGTATCCACTTACTACCTTTTTTGCCAAGTTTCATTTAGAATACAAGCTTCATTCAAAAGTAACAATAAGTCGATGTCGTAAATCGTTTCTACTTTGCTGCAAAGTTGGAGACTACTAGGAAAACTAGGAAAAGTTGCAGCATTTTACGGTTATACAATATTGTAATTGCCTCACAGGTGCTATCGAGTTCATTCAATATGGACGAGTGCGTACGTCATAACTGATCGATGCGGTGAGCGTCGCAGTAAGCGCTTAGTGTCGGCTTTCTAGATGAATTGAATATCGGTATTCTTTCTGAACAAAATAACCGGTATTTAAGCTCGTTATCTCACTTGTTATTAATATCTTTTGATTTCTAAATTTATTCAAATTGCCTTTACACAATTCAATAAAGAAAAACATGATTTCGTAAGATATTTCAATTTAAATTGATACAGGTAGGCAGGTTTTTATTTTTAATTATATCGATATTTTCTTGAATTATTTCTTCGATTTATGTTTATAAGGGTCGCTTATCGAAATGCCTTGGTTATTACGCTTACTTTGATAAACTCGATCATACCATAATTTATTTCTGTATTTTAACTGTATTGCATAAAACCGACGTTAGTACAAATGGGAAGTAAGGATTTGTCTAATGGAAATCTATACCAGATCATAAAATCAAAAAGAGATAGGTATACCTGAAATGTTTACATGTATACATGAAAATGTTTATAAGAAAGGTTCTCCTTATGCCAAAAATCCTGTTCATTCATTACTCCACGGAGCTATGAAATAAGGAAAGTAATAAATGAGCTGCCACACGTGTGCATTTATAATACATAGGTAATAATAAAGATGTGATAAAAATAAATCTAATATAAGAAACTGCGTAGAAGTCTACGAAGTGCTACGCTCGTAGCAACCGTTTTATGTCGAAGTAATTCTCAAGCCATAAGCTTGTTATTCACGATAGATCATGTTTACACGATATAAATAAGAAAATAATAATCGAACTAGTCCCATGGTATAGCTAGTTTTACGTGAGTTGAGGTCACGCACACAATGAAACTGACATGTAATGACAGCGGGATTTTGAAATTAGTGTTCTTATATTGTACCGACAGCAAGTTCAACAGTGAAAAAAATATAAGATATACCAAGTTTCTATTAACTATTTTGTTAAGTATTATAAAGAACAATTCAACGACTTCAAACAAAACAGAAAATAAAAGATTTTGACCGATTTTAATTAGATAAATCGGTTAAATTAATAAATAACGGTCAGATATGCGTAGGTATATGAATCTAATAAAGAAGTAACTGGCACTCGTTACATCGTTGTCATACCTAAGACAACTGATACTTTTCAGCAAAACCAAAGACAAAGAAGAAATATACCGAATAATGGAACCTAGGATTGATGATTTAACCGAAAACCATAACCTTATCAATCTTAACGACTCAGATGAAGATATGCCAAGTGACGATGGTTTATAAATAAAAGCATTTTTTTATAATTTTTCTGTATTTAATACCTATTAAAAATATAAGTAAGCATTTTTATTTACATTCACTCACTCATTTCATTCATTCACTTTTTTCTTTTCTTGCAATCAGTACTGCATGTAGCTTAGTGTGTAATCATTCACCTCAACTCTCGTGGAACTACCTATAAGCTCAATAACAACTCGTTATAGGTACCAGAAAACGATAATATTCAAGCGTCGTGACTTATTTAGTGGCAAATTATTATTTATGCTCATCACACAAATATATGCCCTTACCTGGATTTGAACCCTGGACCCTCAGTTTTGCAGGCAACGTTACTCCCACTGAGCTAAACCAGTCGTCAACGATATTGTAGTATTGTGTTTGTTTATTATTTGACTTAGTTATGAAAGTAAATTGAAACGTTGAGATTTTATATTCTAATTTCATTACATTGAATTCTAACTAGATTGAAACATTAAATTTTATCGCGGAAATGAATCAATACATATATTGCTCATTGTAAATAATGCTCATGAAATACTGAGTAAAAGCAGATATAGATTATTAATATTTATTTTAACAATGGGCTTTGTACTTAACGTACGGTTTCCATGTAGTGATCGTATTGTTTAGTTGCGTCTCGGTCTTATAATTCAGTTGTGAGTGAAAGAGAGCCAAGAATAGCCATTTTAATATTCATGCATCTATATGGGTGTAGAGATGGCCTGAGACCCTGGAAAGGACATAGGATTATTTTAATCCCGGAAATCATCTTATAGTGATATAATGTTGGTATGGAGAATGAATCATTAAAACATAGCCGGCTCTGTTTTCGATATCACCGACGAAACAAAGAAGTCTAATATAAACCTTTAGAAATCTTTTTATGTGACGGTTTCAGCAGTAAATACCCGTCTTTTCATTAACGTTACTTATATAAATAAGTTTCAAGATTCTAAAAGGAAAATTCTTTTCAAATAAGAAATACCATCCGCAGCACTTAGCGTTAGGTTCCACAAAAGAAAAGGTGCCATTACGAACAATGGGAAACCGGTCCGATCATGTAACAGAGAAATTATTACAAGTGTGATATTGAACTTTGAAATATGGACCATGCTCAGTGTAGGGTTTCGCAGCCGTTCATACAAAGAAATGCACTACTGACGTAAAAATACGACTACTGATGAAAAAGTGCACTGTAGCAGAAAAGCGTATCTCCACGGCACTTACATCCTTTTGCTGAGAAGCACAGTTTTTCGGCAATAACTCAAAAACGATATATCCGATCATGTTGAAAATAATTTTCGTTGAAAGTATTTATTAAGGTTTATCTTTGGGGTATTTTTCATATTTTTTGGACATCAGGTTTAGAAAATAGAGGGGGTGGGGACACAATTTATGCTACTTTCGGAGCGATTACTTCCGAAAGTATTCACTAAATCAAAAATGTTTTTTAGAAACCTCAAAATGTTTTTAAAAGATTATACGAGAAAATGCACTACAGATACTAAAATACGTTGTGAAAAAGTGCACTAGCAAAAAAGCGTATCTCCACGGCGCTTAAATCCTTTTGCTGAGAAGCGCAGTTTTTCAGCAATAACCCAAAAACAGTATATCCGATCATGTTGAAACCATTTTTGGTACGGAACCCTAAAAACAACGGTTTGCACTCTGGGAGTGCCGGCAGAAGTGAAAACTTGAATATTAACGTTGTGCATTTATTATGTACGTTGGCAATGACATTGTAACAGTTTTTCGATCAGGTCACGTGTCCGTCTTATGACAGATCACGTGACCTACAGATTGAAATCTGTCGGTCACATGATCTGTCGCAAGTTAAACATGTTTTCCCTGTCACAAAAAGTGCACAGCGCCGCTAAAGAAGTTTTCACTTCAATATTGGACTGACTGTTTTTTGATTTTTCAAATTAACAAAAAAATGTTAAGTTAAATCGCATTAAAGGAGTGGGGCTCGAAACATCATATGTTATAGGTACAAACTGCAATGTATGAGTAACGTAACGCGGCATTTTGACTCAATGTATGGCCTTTATCTTTTTATTACGTAAAAAAATACGTGTCGAATATTTTTTATTAATGTACATGACTGACTACTGTAATTATTGAAATTTAGTTATCATCCCTATTAACGACGCACAGATTTTTTGCCACCTAGATAGCGTTATGTAGGATAGTGTTAGTGGCTAGTCACTTTCGAGGTACGCTCTTGATCATGGCTTTGAAGGTCAGGCTATTAACTTAACACATTCACTGCCGGGAACCTAACGGGCATTCTGCTCGTAGACGCGTAGCCGATACCGAGTGTTTCCCCGTTTTTAGAGGAAAGTGCGTAGCGCTATGACAATCTTGGCACTGAAACTGTTAAAGCGAGTCAAGTCAAAAGCATGTGCATTCTGCTCTCGACACAAGAAACACACAAACAGCAATTCTTAAAATTTTTATTTTCTATTTTTTGCGCGGCTTATTTTGAGGTGATTGTGCAACCTTCAAGCTCAAACAAAGGAAGTCATTTCGACTCGACGAGGTAAAATTAGTCACGAATATTTCATGCCCTCGGGTGAACTTTCCGTCGAAGGTCTTCGAAAACAAAAAGTTCGTATATTCGTACATGAAAGGGCGCTATTATGGGTTCTTTACGCAATGCTACATTGATTAAGTATTCGAGTTGTGACAAGGTATCGTTGATGAGTCAGTTGTTTCTTTGTAATAGGATAAATGTCATCTATTCGTATTTAGAAAAGGGGTTAAATATAATGACCACCAATAAATACTTTGATACCCTAAGCTTTCTTACCAAAAAAATACACTGAACACCAAAAAAAATAATTCTACCATTACAATAGTACTAGCTGTTTCAGTAAGGACCGTACCTTAAATTGTATTCAAATACAATATTTAGTAAATTATCATTTAGCGAGCAAAATAATGTGATATTTCTACCAAAATAAACCACCATGATTACCCTAAAATGTACGCATATTGCCGAATAAAGTTTGTATTATTATTTATTGTATTAAAATGTGTTTATATTCTCTTTGATAAAGAGACAACAAAAATTATAACTTCAAAAGTAAAAAAAGGAATAACTTAACAGGCAATTATTATACTATTAGGGTCATACTGATTTTTAGTATGAGTTAGCGTTATGCGTCTTTCCTGTGGACACCCGAAAGTTAAGGGCTTTAAATACTAATTTTTCTCAGTGCCCTATTAGGCGATGTACAAATTGATTAATACTCTATATCTAAGCGATAAAAATATCAGTAATATGTACCCAAGCCCTTGACTATTGCGTTGTCCACAGGAAAGACGGCTAAATTCTAAAATCAGTATGACCCATTATCAATGTGTTAAATAAAATTAAATGTCTGTATATTTAAGATATTTTCAACAATATAAGTGATATGGACTATTTTAAGGTCACTAAACAGCAAAATATTTCTTTTGGATGTTTTGTACGTTTGTATGTGTCGCTGTAGCTTCATCACGCCCAAACGGCTTAACGGATTTCAGCTATTTTTGGTACACTGGTAGCTGGGGTATCCACAGATGGTTATAAGATACCTTTTATTCGATTACGCTGAAGGCAAAAAGAAGGTTATGATTTTTTTCTCTTCCACGAACGAAGTTGCGGGCGCCTTCTAGTTTACAATAAAGGTACAACCAAAACAACCTTAAAAGTAGAGGTAGCTTGTTTGATATGATATGATTGACTAAAGGCGCGTAGATTCTAGATCACGAGAACGATGCAAGACGTTAGTAGAGGAACCGGCGCCCCTACTCTCGTGTTTAACTGTGTTTGAGGAAATGGGACGGCGACATTTGAATTTCAAATTTCGAACATGAGAGCAGCCTTTTAGGACCCATGAGTTATAAAGCTCGTGCACACACGCGCAAAAACCAGCCGGTGTGTATGTACCTAGCTAATATCAAAGTCAGATGAGAGTCTACCTCTGCATATTTGTTAAATTTGTTTTATTTTAGGAGAATTTTGGTATCTATGGTGTCAGTCTTAAATTTCGCACTCAGCCGTCTTGAGTTCGTCCCCAATATAACTATACACTTTAAGCAGTGGTACTTGTTCCAGATCACAGGTCAAAATATATTGGTCCGTTTCCGTAAATTTACTTGGAAAAACGAAGCCAAGGGCGAGACCTATGACAACGAATAGTGTATACGTGTCTAGGGGTCATATTATACTAGCGAGTCCGTCACCGCTGCGTTCGACGCTGACGCACATTTTGTGAATGGTATAGCTGTATATCACGCCTTTTAGCGCCCTAATAGCACTAAATGACAGTAGGTATTTTTATTAGTAATAACAAAGTGTCTGTAGAGTTTTGTGTCACTTCGAGTTTTGTGACTCTCTATTTGGTGGAGATACCGGAAAGGAAAACGTTTCATTTTTTTTAATTAATTTCATCGAATCATTTAATAATGTTTGCGAAATTACGCGTATTTTTTTTTAATTATTTTTAAATTTAGCCACAGATTTAAAAAAAAATTACCTCATTCTATACAACCTTAAAGCAACCTTAGCGCAAATTAAAATTAACATTTATTAAATCAACATAAATCAACCATTAAATAATTACATTAAATATAGATATAGACAAGAATTCATTTTTAGAGTTTTTGTTGTGGCAATGTCATTAAGTTTTGATTTGAAGCTTAACTACCGAAAACGTAGGTAATAAATGTATTGAAAACATGTTCAAGTAACATTCATATTTCTCAAAATAATCAAGAAAAACCAAGAAATATGCGACCACTTAAGCAGGTACCCCTCTTGAACGATCCCACCCCTCATATTGCTTTACGTTGCCTAGCAACGAAACAGTCGTTTTATTTCGTTTCCTTAATACTCAAGATACACCGATAAATAGGCCGTAAACTGTATATTTCGTGGGCTATAAACTGCCATCGATCGAAGCGAGTTGTTTCGTTTAACACCGACTATTTTTGGGAAAATCAATAAGAATAAGTCACTAAGTGAAGTGGTATGGCGTCATATGCTTATGGAATATGCACGCCAAGTTTCTAATGATTGAGAGTTTTATTCAATTGAACTCTCTCATGTGACTTGTCATTAAAAAACGTTGACTTGTTTAGTGTTTCGCATTGAAATATGTCGTAATCACGCAATGAAAGGGTTCTTGTGCCTATTTGCGTCGATTTAATTAATGAACATTGTTAAGGGTTTTAATTAAAACAAAATGTAATTGATTCCTTTGTGTAGTGTGTATATATGATTAAATTTCGTTACACAAACAATACATTCAAAATTTGTTGGAATTAAGCCATTAACTAGGTATGTACAGTTTTTTTGAAAATAATCCATTTAACGTTCTCGGGCTGATTATGATAGATTTTGGTAGTTCTAATCAAAGTTTGGAAGATTTGTGTTAAATATCAAATATGTTCTTAGTACATGTTAAGGGAATATTAGTCCACATATTGGAATGGTTCGGGAGCAATGGTCCCAATGCACATTGGAAATGTTGAAGTTGATTAATCTATTTATGCTAACTTTGAACACGTGTATAATTGGAAATATACTCTTTTTATGAACTAGTTAAAAATTAACCGCATCTACTCTGAACAGAAATAACTCTTAATTTGTGGAAAATATAGCTTTTTTTAGCTCGTCAGATCCGTATAAAATACAAAGGCCTGTCTGTTTCACTCATACAATACACGTGTGTACTTGCGTCTCTTTCTTACATATGAAATTATGCAAAGAGCGCGGACTTTGTTGCAGCACAATATTAGGTATAGATAGGCAGCTACTGTTGTAGCAATCGCATTTAGTAAAGAGAATTATGCTCGCATTATACCTACTACAATTTACGTGTTATGATTATGCAAATTAAAAGGTTTATCGATTTTGTGGAAGCCTTAAACTACAACGAGGCTATTACCAGTGTACCGAATGTATTCTATATTTAAACATTGATATATTGGCCTCGATGGTCGCTGGGCCAGTAAGGTTTTTAAGTAGCGGCCTTGTACAGGACCACGCAGCGTGGGGAGGCCCCTAACAAGATGGACCGATGATCTGATGAAGATCGCAGGAAACCGTTGGATAAGGATTTTGTTCATCAGTGGACGTTCTTTAGCTGATGCAATGGTTATTGATAATTTGTGCCTCTTTCGAATTAGGTTCTTAACCTAGACTTTGTTTAGAATTTAATAATTTGACGCATTTGCTTTGGTAACTTAACAAAAGTATTGAAACGAAATAATTATTCATATTTACTACTCGTAAATACGCAAAAGCGTCTGGGGACCAAACATGTAGGCATGAGAATTCATATATTATTTACGTGTGCCCTGTAGACACGTGTTTTGACAATATAGTGGGCTGTAGGTATGTTTTGCGGGTTATGATATGAAATAAATATTAGGTACCTATCTAAATTAATTTTCTCCTTTATATGGCCCGAATGTCGTAGGCATTACGATAAACTTGCACAATATTACAAGGAATTGTATACGCATTTCATCTCAAAACTTTGCGCAGCGAGACATTTATAGCCTCTAGGGCACTTTAGATAATAAACATATCCCTATTATAAATAATTATTTCAAGATGTTTCGGTACACCTGGAAACCAATTAGGAATCTTCTGGCGAATAGGCCTACTATACCTAATGAAGAAAATCTTCAGTTTCTTCATTGAAGAACAGTTGTACCCTGTGAATCCAATACTTTGTAATTACAAAAGACAGATTTTGAGAAAACGAGCTTTAATTCAAAAAGCGTTGCGTGTTAATTCAAAACACCGTAACTGCAGATACAGTGGATTGGATTCACAGGGTACAGTACCATATCTCTCGCTGCCGTAGTACTTGCTGGAAAAGCAATGGGTCAGAGACGTAGTGTGATACGCATGTCTTGGAGTATGGCTAAAGTGCTTAGCGTTTCAAAAAAAAGACACAGATGGCGCTATTAGTACTAACTAGGTTGTGCTCCAAAATTTCAAGCCACGTAAAGTTGCGATAGCTCAGTTGGTCAGAGCACTTCTGCGTTAAAGAGGGTTGCAGGTTTAAATCCTGCTTGCAACTTAGTAGGTCGCATTGATGTTTTCCTCTCGAACTCTGATATAATATTAATAATGCAAAGTTCCAAGTGTTGGGTCATTTGCGCAATTGTAATTTTCTATACCCGACCCCGTTAGAAAAATTAGGTGGGAAAAATTTAAAAGTAATCACGGGTGGTCTTAATTTTGATCATACTTAAATGAAATCCCGCATGCCTCATTTTGGTTCCACTAGATTCCCATATAACCTTCTGTATATACCTAAGCATTCCCGAAATATTGTCACTCTTGAAAATATATTAATATTATGAAATACCTTGTTTAATATTAAATGGCTTATCACTTTTTTTATTGAGTTTATTATTGTGTTTATACTTAGGAATCGTGTAATTTCAGAATCTGTTATTTATCTATATTTGGCATATCAGAGCAATTCGGTTTAGGTGGAAAAGCGAGTAGCGTAACACAATATTTTTTTACAGTCACGTCTAAAAATACATATAAACTTCGGAACTTAGTTTTGCAGAATAAGGTTCAAAATCGTGTACATATTTTCAATCTTGAGGACCGTATGATTAGAGGTCACTCAAAATAATCTGTTTTGTATTTCAGGACGTGGCGTTCATCAACCCGGCCAACGTGGTGTTCGTGTACATGCTGGTGCGCGAGCTCGTAGACGGCGATCGCATAGGCCGCCCCCAGGAGCTCCAGGCCGTCGTCCTCACCTGCCTCTACCTCTCCTACTCCTACATGGGCAACGAGATCTCCTACCCGCTCAAGCCTTTCCTCGTCGAGGACTCCAAAGACAAGTTCTGGGACCGGTGCCTTCTCATCGTCGATCGGCTCTCCTTCAACATGCTCCGGATCAACTCTGAGCCCGGCTTCTTTACCGAAGTGTTCACTGAGCTGAAGGCTTGCGGAGCCGTGGAGAGCCCGCCTCCGCCCGCGCCCGCGCACCCTGCCCCCGCCCCACCTCACGCCCTCTCGGCTGCCTGACACACAGAGGTCGCGGTGCTGAGGTTAGCTCTGACTGACCGCCCCAGTCGCGTTTGATGTCGGCTCTACACGACCGGAGCTCTCCAATCGTCTGAGACCGATCGAGCACGGACGGGTCACATACGCAAACTTTCTGGGTTTAGGATAGCTCCACACGAGCCAATTAATAACTTATAAGTGGAGTATTCTTGTAGTTACGTCTGAACTGTTTGGAGAATGTAGCGAAATGAAAATGATATTTATTTGTAGGTAGCCGTGAAGGGATCCTGAAAGCTTGGTAGGAAATACTCATTTTTGAATTTAAAAAGAAGTTATACGAGCAAGTTCATGTTGTCAGAAGTGCAGCACGATATAGACGATGTTATTTGCTCAAGAACGTGTTCCCGCCGTGACGATGACCAAGATTTTATTTGGAAACATATTCATTCCATAAGACTGGTGAGTGCGAACGGACGAGGAGAAAGCGAGTGGCGATTGATTGGCCGGCGAAGTTTGGAAGGATACATGTTGCTAATGGAAGTCGAGACTTTCTTTGTACAGATGTCTTGTATCGATCGGCAAGCGCTGCGGTTCCGGCTGTGATGTAGACCAAGTTCCGGAAGCAACGACCTAGGCTATAAACACTACTTGCCTTCCTTCGTTTTGTTACTCGTACTGCTGGGCTAGACGATACACGTGCCATCCAAAGGTCGTGTCAAACTCGAAAGCTGCATTTTACATAATTAATGTCTGTAATGTTAACGTAGGTAATTTGTCTGGTAAAGTTACTTTCCGGAGCCGCTATGGACGGCGGCGTTTTAGTCCAATAGAACAGCGGTTAGTTAGTAAGTTAAGAGTTTCGTAGTAGTGAAATGCTCGCATGCCATATACCTAGTTAGTCGATAGAAGCAGGCGGGAGGATGCAATAGCGGGGAACCGTCAGTAAAGTAAAAGAAACCGGTGAATCCTTCTATGAAGTGTACGTAATATATGGCCGCCGGCTTAAAGCGGGACGACTTTGAACCATTGATGAAGTATAATTAACAAATAGGTCAAATATTGCGAACGATTAAGCGTTTTGTACAGTAATATCGAATAAATTTATATGTTAAGTAAAAATAGTCTGGTGTGGTTAAATGGAGTTTGTTTGGTGTGGAAGCGGATAGGCGGTCGCCTGAGGCTTCCGATGAAGAATGGACGGGCGGTCGCGTGATGTGGCATTCAATAGAGTGGACAGATGATCGTCTGTAAGCGCCCAAAGGGCAGGTACTCGCAGATGGTCGCCTATTCACGCCCACCGTGGAAGCGTACATGCGACCGTCTGATGGGTCATTCGTTGGTACAGATAAACTGTGGCTTGAAGAGTCAGGTAGACCCTTAAAGGCCCGTTCGCATGCAGACAGGCGGTCGTCTGGGGCACTCGGTGTGGACTTGACAATAGGCCTGCATATACTTAGTTTATCGTGAATCGAATACCACAGCCTAAATCTCTCCAAAAAAACTGATTCAGACCTGTATTGTAATAGCAAAACTGTTCTAAGATTGGTAAAGTGGACTTTATTTTTGTAAATTATGTTCTTGTGTATTTTTTTTTTGCAGATAGCATGGTGGAAAGTAGCGAAATTTCTGGAACATATAATCGAATGATAGAGAATGATAGAGTGATTGTAGTAAATTTAATTAATTCGTATTTGGACAGCCATGTCACCGAGTGCCGTAGTTAAATTTAATGTTAGTGGAAGTGCGGAGCGACCGTATTTAATGAAACTGGAATCTCATAAACGATTAGGGAAAGTAGATGTCTGTGATGTTTATTGAATTAGCTTTGTGTTTGTGATAAATGTTTTGTTTTGTTATTATTTATTTATTTATTTATTACAATTATTGTTGTACTTATACTTAGATGTGGTTAGATAAAGTAAGGCAATTATTTATTTGATCAACACACCCCGATAGAATGCTTCTGTAAAGGCCAGTTTACACTGAAAAAAAATGTGGATTTACTAAACGAGCACAGTTAGGTGAATTTACTAAAAAATTCTAACTATTGCCAATATTTTGTAAATTCAAACATCATCATTGATAAATCCGGTCAAAGTATTTTCGGTGTGTACGTAGAAGCAACATTCATGCCACATTGAGAAGTTCACTATTTATGAGTAGAGTAGGTACCTGATGATACTCTCCGTACCCTCATGAGCGATGAAGACAATTCTACTCAGTGTATATTCCTTACAAAGTGTAATTTCATTGCTTAAGGGTGTAAATTTTGTATCATACTTGCCAATCGAATGACAAACATTTAGAAAAACTGATTTCGTATTACAAAATCGGAAGTCAATAAAACTTTTGCACATTTGCTGTGGGATTATAGGCTTAGCACTTAGGCCAGGAACCCGCTAGGTGGGCGCTCTGCTCGTAGCAAGTTTTCACTATACATACGCATTTTCCCATGTCATCGACTACGTGCGTAGCGCTACGAAAAAAGTCGTTAACCTTTTCAAGGCCCAGTAACGCTACGTGTGCTACGTCGTAGCCCGTAGCAGTGTTTTCCCGCTATGTAGCGAGAGCTCGTACTTGTTGACATCATGTCAGTATTAAAGTGTTTATTAAAATTGTGTAACACTTTCACAACTGACATTTTCGAAGCGAGATATACTCATAACCATAGCGCCAACGGGTTCGCGGTGGTCAATATGTGAAACCCTTTACCGCATGTGTCGCAGTGAATTTCTTCAATGTTGCAAGATGTTGTTCCGCGTAGAGGTAGCATAAGAATATAAGGATGTTCGTTGGATTATTATATAAGACAAGATCTTGATGCCGTCTGAACTATCTAAAAATTATTCCTATTTACCTGTATTAAAATTCAAAAGTACCTTATAATACTCTTGTTTGAAATAGCATAATGTTACATATAAATAGTGGATTTTGTTAGAGCTGTATTCTAATTTATCTTGACAAATGCACTTATTTTTGGACTAGATCCTTCTAGAAATTAATTTTTTGCTCCATTACTTTTTGGAAACAGGCTATGTACATTCCAATTATTAGAGTATAAGTCAAATAAGATCAGAATTACCTTCTGACAACCAAAAGTCACTATTAAAATATCTGTCCCTGCATTTCAAAACCTTGAATTTATTCGCGATTTAATAATTCGTGAATAATTTTGTGGTAAATGAGTATTTATTAGAATAATTCCTTTATTAAACATCGTTTCTTGGTACGGCATAGATACGAGATTCGTATCTAGATCTATTTCAAGTATTACTTAATCTATTTCTTTTTCTAAACTATTTCTTAATATTTTCTTCTGTTCTGTTTCATTTCAATGAGCTATTTCTTAGTTAATGAGTTTTGGTTGTCAGTAGACGAGATACAGCTTACGTCGAATTCCAGTGATCTCTGATATTAATAGTGTAACTTTGATATTTGGAAGTGTGGTGTCATTATAATCGAAGGTATTGCTGATCAGTACCTCTTCTAATATTACCTACTCATGTAATTCACGTTTGTTAATTACTCTATTGTAAATATACCCAATTATTAAAAAAAAAAACTTTCGTATACAGATTTTTTATTTTATTTTGGAGTGTATGCTCCCGTTCAAGATATTCATAACAAAGTTTCTCTCAAAGAAGAATTTAAGTGGCCATCTCCCCTTCTCCCTTTTTCGGGTTCCGTATCAAAAGAGGTAAAAGAGGAACCCTTATGGTGCGACTTTGTCTATCTGTCTGTCTGTCCGACTATTAAAGCGATTCTCTAAAACTACTTATGGTATCTATTTGAAATTTGGAATATTTATAATATACAATTTGTATATATAAACATAAATATTACACGAAAATTATAACCATGTCTGTAACTATTTTTTTTTAATTCACGAAAAATCAATTTGAACAACCCGGTTGCGTTATGTATGCACCTCATTTGTATGCAATGGTATACATATCAGGTTCAAACTTAACTCAACCGGAACCGGGTAATATAATCATGTTCGGGAAAGTGTAAGTTTGTACGGAACCCGCGGTGCGCGAGTCTTACTCGCACTTGTTTATTTTAAATGTAATGAGTGGCAAACAGGCAGACGAGCCACCTTATGTAAAGTGGTCATCGTCGCCAATGGATATGTGCAAAATCAGAGGAATCGCCAATACATTGCCAATCTTTGAGTGCCCTGTTAACTCGCTTCTTGAAGAATCCCATGTTATAGTACTCTGGAAACATCTCAGAGGGAACGTCATTCCACAACTTGCAAGTACGTGGTAAAAAGGGCGTGAAGCCCGTTTATTTTTGGGATGCCGAGCATCCAGATAGTGGGGACCTACAATACTTACTACTTATTATACTTTCTACGCTGGCTCAGTGACCCAAAGTATATCTTGGCCTCCGACATCAAGCTGCCATTCTGTTCTGTCCTGTACAGCTCGCCAATCAAAATCGGCTCCTTTAAGCTGGCACACGTTTCTCTTGACTTCATAGATCCAGAGATACCTTGATCACCCGGACGTCGTCCACTACGATTTCCCAGGTACAAGCTCTTCAATTTTGACATTCCTCCGGACTCTCCAGGTTCCATCGTCTGTTTTTCCTGGTCCCAAAATCTTCCTGTATATCTTCCTTTCTGCCACTAGGAGATTGTTTTCCTCTTCCAAGGTCCATGCCTCGCATCCGCAGACCAAGATTGGCTTAATTGAGGTAATAAGCTGTTGCAGAAACAGCGAGCTACATTTTCGACCCCTTATAGTCACTATATACCATCACGAGATACTTGGGTTAATCGCTGGTCATGTATATGTATAAAATAAAGGTGTATATATTTTTTTTAAATCGACTCTATATTAAAGGACTCCTTGGATAACTGTGATACGCGACGCGGCACATTGTTGCATGATAAATGATATCTATCCTTTTCCATTCAGTACAGTGCGATAGTGACGGATGGTGCTGTGAAACGCGTCTAAAGATTGGCGTTCATCGGTAGGTACGAGTGAACTCCTGATAAATATAAATATTTAAGGTCAGTCGGGCCAAGAGAAACACCGGGGTAAGAGAAAACTGACATGTGTCAATGTAAAAATAAACTTTTAAACAAAAAAATAAAACCCACTCCAAAAAAAACTAAAAAGTAAAAAATAACGCCATAATTCAGTTTCTTCAAATTACTTACAAGTAACCGTTTGTATACTCAATCTATACAGTATATACAATTAATCTTATTTTGGCGTCGGTGCCATATAAAGAATGGGTAAAATATTGAAAATTGACGATTTTAGTAAGTTGTGACACGATGGCACCGACTCCAAAATAACAGAATTATGGCGTTATTTTTTACTTTTTAGTTCTTTTTTGGAGTCGGTTTTATTTTTTTGTTTAAAAGTTTATTTATTTTACACTTTTTAGTTAACCGTTACTTAAAAGTGTATCTCGTGACGATTCGAACAAGCCCAAACACGGCTAGGATACATTATTTTATTACATAGATCTGGTGCCTACCTTCCGGCTCCATCAATCAATCAAATCAATTCGATGGTACCATTCTCATCAGGAACATTTAAATTTGTGACTATGAAGTTGCTTAGCTAAATTAATCAAGATATTTTGTCGCCACCCGTAAATCATTTATCATTGAGGAGTTCCGATAGCATTCTGTGGTCTTCTGCATCAGTTCCACTTCACCAATTTACACTTTCCGAATGCGAATGCTTATTATGTTTCTTATAATACCAAAATCGCTATATGTATGCCTACAATATTTGAGGAGTTCCTTCAATTCCTCGGATTCCACCATCAGATCTTCACCAAAATTAAATGGGACCAACTAGAAAGTACCTTCTATAAAACCAAAAAAAAAAATTGAAATCGGTCAAATAGTCTTTGAGTAATCGGTGAACATCCATAAAAAAAAAAACAAAAAAAAAACAACAAAAAAAAAAAAAACATTCCGTCGAATTGAGAACCTCCTCCTTTTTTTGGAAGTCGGTTTGGAGTTGGGCCAATTGCATGGATTCTCTTTCCCCACGAAATAAATTATGTTTTATGTTGTTTTATAAATCACGACTATTTCCACTTGTAATACAAGTTACAAGCTTTTGGAGAAGGGCCCCAGCTCGACAGAAGTATCTCTTGCTGTGTGTGCAAAAAGTAATATAGTAGCTTAGTATCTAAAATATACGCAGTAACAAAGGAGCAGCTGAAAAGATGCATTTCTTTTACTACGAATCATAATTACAAATTGATCCCGCAAAGGAACAAATACTTAGTAACAAATTATAAACCGGAAATCTTAGTTCAACCGCTGGGGCAAAAGAATGTAGAGTGGAGACCGCGTCTTGGCAAACGTAGTGTGGTATGCACTACACCTATAGGTAGAACGACGACAGACGTCAATTGACTGTCGGAAACAATAAAAACTCATCACGAGCTCAGCAACATGCTTTGTGAGTAGAGGCCTATGTTCAGCAATGGACGGAGGTAGGCTGATGACGGTGATGAATCTGGTTTTCCATTCTGTAATTGTGGTTAAGAATAAAAGTAGTGAAATGCGAAAAAAAAATCCAGCTAAGATACTACAATGCAGTATTTTTTACTTCAAAGCGACCGTTTTCTGTAGCTCCGTAATGGCATCGCTTCGCTCTTGAAAACGGTGCCGTCTGTGGGCCTATGATGGTCGCGTTTATCACGCGATAAATGATATGATAACGCACCTGTCACTCTCGCACTCACATACGTGTCAGAAGGTGACAGCAGCTATGTCATTTATTTATCTCGTGACAAACGCAACCATCATAGGCCCGCTGATAAGGTTATAACACTTTATACTTGTGGCAATTAAAGTACAAAATGTATATAGATAGATTCTGAGGTCACGTAACGTATAGTATCGAGAAAAAAAAAATGCACACCTCTGACCAACCTAATGTTCCCAATTGAAAAAAAAAAGATAAATGCAAGGAGCTTTGACTTTGACTGGATGATTTTTAGGGTTCTGTAGCCAAAATGGCAAAAACTGAACCCTTATAGTTTCGTCATGTCTGATGTCCGTATGATATGTCACAGGCATTTTACTCAAAAACTATAAGATGTATTATATTGATGAAATTTGGAACATAGGTGTCTTGTGTAAGCTGCCACTTAGTTTGATAGTTAAATAAAAAATGAGTATATATATATTTCTAGGGGGGGGGGGGCACTCCATACATGCAACAGAAACTGAAAAAAAAATTCAGCAAATATCAATGTGTGGCACATCATTCGACAGTTCTTCTAAAAACACTTAGTAGTTTTGACCCCCCCCCCCCTATATTTTCTAAACGGTATGTTCAAAAGACATGAAAAAATATAAAAATATAAAACTTAAGAAATACTTCCAACGAAAATTGTTTTCAACATGATCGGACATACCGTTTTTGAGTTATTGCCAAAAAACTGCACTTCGCAGCAAAAGGACGTAAGTGCCGGGGAGATACGCTCTTTTGTTAGTGCTTTTTTTCACATCGTATTTTTTCAACTGGAGTGCATTTTTTGTATAAACGGCTGCGGAACCCTAGATTGAGCATGGTCCGACATGCTCCTGGCCGGTTTTTTTTGGCCTAAGACAGTTTCCATACAGTCAAATTTTGAACCGTAGACAATAATAAGCTATTTGAGACATATTTTACAACACTCCTACTTATTCCCTTTGAATTTGAGAGTGACAGCAAGCGTGACAGATGGCTTGACACTTTAATTTGTTTTCATTTAGCGGCATGTATCGTTAATACGAATATTTTCGATTGTAGTCGTTATTTCGTGAATTCATTTATATTTAAATAGTTCGGCTTTGTTAACGTACAGTGCAGTTTGTTTCCTTATATTTTATTTACAATGGGTGACTTTCCGGATCCCGATGAAGAGTACGAGCTCATGTACGCGGATGAGCTCGAAATGCTACGAGACGACGAGGATAGTTCAGGTAATAAGCTTTCTGAATAGCATTTACTAAAGTATTGATTACATTTAGCCACACTGACAACACGGACAATATCATAAAACGATAAAAACTTATCAATAAGTGCATCAACAGAACATGACTATTTCGTCGTATGTGCTTTGATGTGTCTCTATGAATACTTTAGGCTTGATTCGATTAAATTTTCAGATCACAATATTATCAAGAAAAACCCATTACCGGCTAAACTAAGTCTTGATTTCTCTAGCCCAGTCGTCAAAAAACATATCCCTACATTTACAACTCAGAAATCTCAGAATGCAGAAATAACAAACAGTATTGATGGTATAAACTCACTTCCACTGAGCCAGCCTAGCCAGCCGAGTCAGCATATAGAAGTTTTTTCAAATAAACGAACTGTGGATGATCTGTTTGGAGATATTGGAGATATTGAGGATGATATTTTACTTCCAAGTAAAAAGCAAAAAACTGAAGAAGAGGAAGATGAAGAGTTGATTGGCAAGATTATTGAAGGTCGGAGATTACGGCAGATGCTCATGGAGCCATCTAACGCACTTCAGAGTGATGCAAAGCCCCACTTCAATGTGAAGGAGAATATTTCAGTGGAAATACCAAAGTATGTTGTCATTATAACAAGTTTTTTGAATGGATTGTCAATATACATATGCATGGTTAAAAAGTGACTATCATTTAACACATTCGGCAGCGGTAATGGCTATAGCCGTAGTTGCCATTCAAGTATGAACTTTCATCACCGTAAGTACCGCCGGAGAACGTGTTAAGTAAACATTATTTGTAATTATTTTTCTCTTGAATTGACACTGACCAACCACACCTGTACTTCAAATTGGTGTGAAAGTCAAGAATACAATTTTTTTTAAACATTTACGTGTAATGTAAGCTCATGTTGTGACGAACATAATAATTGTCAAAATTTTCTTTTTTTACAAGTTTTTTTTCAATAAAATCTAATAGAGATAAATAAAATCATATGATTTTTTTTTTTCAAAAGTTCCTCATGCTAAAAGAGCATAAGTAGGTGACAAGTAGATCTTAGGTGACAGTCACAGTATATAAAATGTATAAGGTCATACAGAAGCACTAATATTAATACTGATTTAGTATATAAATTGTACTGCTGTTCTTCATGTGCCCTGTGACTGTGTCATATCCACCTAGTGATGTCACTTAGAGTATTGCACTTCCTACACATTTTTCTCAAATATCTGTAAAACTAATTGGAATAAAATAAAAATCAAATATATTTTTGGGTTCCTTGATTATTAGGAAATTTGAAATGTTGTTGATTGGTTTTATTTTGTAAATATTACTAAAATGCCCGTTCATTGCCTTCTTTTTTGCGATGTGTGTTCATAATCATAAGTAGTTTTTTTTTAATCCATGCAGTAGGTTATCTACCTGATAGGTGTCCGCAACTGCTATTTCAACAACCATTTGTCCTCATGTTTCAGTTGGGCTTTTATGCCTCTAACCAATTCTGATGGGGAGAGGTTCTATGTGAGGTTGGAATCTGAAGACTCCTGGGAGCAGTCCCTGGACACTACAAATGAGAGTATGTCCCTACATGCTAGCTATGCTAAAACATGGACTGAGGCTCGGAAAATTGTAAGTAAACTTATTGCTATGCATTCAATCAGGGTGAAAGCCATATTTATTTGGCTTAAAATTGTACTTGTTATGTTGACGTCATATTGGGCAAAAAATATAACTGTAAAATAAATGCAAGTCGAGATGCAAGAAAAATGTGTGCAACCAAAAATTATTTTTCATAATAAAAATATAACTTATTATCACAACACAACGAAACGGTGCGTATAAATAGAATTTATTGAATTACCTTTCATTTGTAATTTTTCGATTTTTCGGACGTCGTCGCGTTACATCCATAGTCTCAATGGACCACTAAAAGAAGAAAATTCACTTGTCTAGAAAAGGCTCTCTATTTTCGACGGCATTAATGTATTATTTTATAAATTAAAAAAAGTGTAAACAGTTGTATAAGTGGGAATCCATTATTCGAGACAGATAGTGAATACTATTCCACCTGCAAACAAACCCATTGGGTTGTATGAATAAACAAACATAAAGTAAATCCTTGTGAGGATAATTAAAAAGTAATTTACTTATATATTTATTTAAGTAATTTACTATGAATATCCGTCACTTTTAACTCTTCGGTAAAATATTGTGTTTGAAGGAAATGCTTTTGCTGTCATTAATCATGTTATACCGATTTGAGTACTTTATTCTTATGATTGAAATGAGCAAAAGCTAAGAAGTAAGTCCTTTCGCTTAACTTTAAAGTATTAGCAGTTACTCATGTCATTATGAAGCATTTACTTAAAATAAAAGATGTGAAAGCTTATTACTTTATTCATACGATTCAATGTCTTCACTAAAACCACAAGTGTTTACTTTTAAGTGGATGTCACTGTATGCAAACACTAGTCACACAAAGGGCAACTTTGTATTTTAAGGCAAGAAGGTTCAAATTAAAATCAAGGCCTCTAGAGGTGTAAACAACTTAGTTTACAAAGGAAGAATTGGCCAAACACCAGTGGGGTGCACAGTTTTCAGAGTAACCCCTGTTACTCTGAAATTCGATACTCGAAGTTCGTATCACGCCATCTTGCTCACTCAAATACAGTATAACATGAGAGCGACAGGGATGACATGTTACGAACTTCGAATTTCTTGATTCGGAGTAACTCCTCAGGGTTTTTGGCGAAGGTAGGCAGTTTTTCTGTGACTATACTCATACTCATTTATTTATAATATTACGAAATACTAGAAGGTGCCCCCGCAACTACGTTTGCGGAGGAGAAAAAGTCATAACCCTTATTTTTTGTCTGCCTAGTCGGGTAAAAAGTATCCTATAACCATCTGGAGATACCCAGCTACCCGTGTACAAACAATTATTGAAATCTGTTTAGCCGATTTTGCGTGATGAAGCAACAAAGACACATACAAACATACAAAAAATAAAAAAAATCGTTTTAGTGACCTCCAAATAGTCCGTTACAATATTTTTTTTGAAAATATCTTCAATGTACAGACATATCATTTATACAACTTTATAATGGTATAGATTACATTTCATTATTTTACAGTACAAATAGCATTTAAGACTATTCCATAATTAAAATTCAAATCATGAAAATTACACATGTCAAAATTATTCTATTATATAGGTTAGGAAAATATATAGATATTATAAGGATTAACTTCTTTCATTAAATTACATATCAGCAGTAGTAATAATGATTAGGTAAAATACATTATGTCACTAGTTATATAATTATAAAATTCGCTGATATCGTAAAAGGCTTGACTGATAAACCATTTTTTCAATTTGTTATGGAATGAGTATATGGAGCCATGGTCTTTCAGGACTTCAATGTAGGCAATTTATCTGAAAGATAATGGTTTTATTCAAAGGTATAAGCATAAGGTAATAGTAATTGCTTTCGTTCTCGAAAAAGGATGCACACTATATACAAATTTACTGAATTCTCATAAGATACAATGCTGTCGCGGAATTCATATCTTTAAAAGTATTATTTATTCATTCATTCCTAATTTGGTTCTTCTGATTGAACGACTTAGAAGGGGCAATCAGATTTTGTTTTAGCCTATTTGAGAACCTCTAAAATGGTTTCCTAGATCAAAAGAGACAAAGAAAACAAGCATAAACATATAGATTTGGTTTTAAAGTTTGGTTGAAATAGTCACAACCGTTTCCTAGATCTGATGGTTATGCAGTTGGTACTGAAAATACCTCTACCCATATAAATTATTTATTGACTTTCGCAATGGAAAAAACAAAAAAATAAAACTGTAAAACATGTGCCGCTTACAATTATCTTAATTGACGACACATTTAGCTCATTTGGTTGCACAACGGCTCACGAAGTAGGCGGTTCCGGGTTCGAATCCCAGCCAGGGCAAGTGTTTGCGGGATGAGTTCGAATGTTTGTTCCTGGGTCATGGATGTTTTCTATGTATTTAAGTATTATAATTTATTTATATATTATGTATATCGTCGCCTAGTACCCATAGTACAACTTTGCTTACAATTAGTTTAGTACAAGGTCGATTTGTGTAAGATTCCTGATATTTACTTATTTAATGAAATTTTAATTTCTGGTTTTCAGTTAGAAGAAAAGCAACAGCAGCAGTTAGCTGTCCAGTCTCAAGAGGTCCAGGTGACGGAGAAGGACGAGAATGACAATCTTATGTGGGTGGACAAGTTCCGACCACTTTCCTACGTGGACCTCTTGTCCGAGGAGCCTGTTAACAGGGCGTTACTGCACTGGCTGCATTTGTGGGACAAGGTAAAGTTGCATGTCCTCTTCTAATTAGAAGCAGCAGCTAAGGGCCGATACAGACGGACAGCATTTGAACTTCAACCCAGCTGCAAAATAGCAGTTTAAGTGCAGTTCTGCTGCAGTTGGTGTAACTGCATCCAAACTGCAAACCGCCTGTGCAGTCCGCTTGCATTTGCCCTCCAGTCCTGCCAACCGCACACCGACTGCAAGCTGGCTGCACTGTCGTAATGCAGTTACATTGCAGTTGGAACTGCAACGCCTCTTGCAAAACCCCGGCTATCTATTCAGTTCAGTTGATCGATTGGGTAAATACCCACGGGTTTTTTGTGAGTAAAAATGTCTAGTGAGGATGAGGATCGTACGGAGAAAAGTACTTAAAGCAAAAGAAGCAGCAATAATATTTCGTCATATCTTATACGTGTGAACTCTATTCACTTCCACGAGTAACTGCGGAACGGAACATAAACATTGCAAACATTATGAGCCGTTCTATTGCAGTCGTATTGCAGTTGCTTCAACTGCAATACGACTGCATTACGGCAGCCAGCTTGCAGTCGGTGTGCGGTTGACCGGACTGCACGGCAAATGCAAGCGGACTGCACAGTCGCTTTGCAGTTTGGATGCAGTGACACCAACTGCAGCAGAACTGCACTTGAACTGACATTTTGCAGCTGGGTTGTAGTTCAAACGCTGTCCGTCTGTATCGGCCCTAAGTGTCTAGGATATAGACCCACTGATGACTTATTACAAGACATATTGTCTTTCACCTCACTAGCTCGCAGAAGTTCCTATTACAGCGAAATGCGTCCAAAAGTCCATTTCATCCGCTAACGTAGAAAAGTCATTTGAAACTCGAATTTATAATTTTTGATTTGAATATTTGTATAATATGTTACAAGTGGGTTTTGTAGATCATTAGTTTTAATTGAGAAAAATAATCTGGTTTTTTTATTTTATCATAGCTTTTCTTGTATCTCACATTTTCCTTGCGAGTGAAAAGCGTGTTTGCACTTCTGCAAAATTATTTGGCCTCATCCTTGAAAAGTTTTGCTACACTTAGGAATCTATATTATAACATGGGCCCCCGGATGCGGGCCGACCTCAACCTCATCCTGCGATTCCATTTTTACTTATTTTCTTTATTTATTTGTCGTCATAAGTTAGGTGTTTTACAATATGAATATAAAAAGTAAAATACAAAAAGCAAATGCAAAATATATAAATATAAACACATTATATAAAAAAACCTAACCTCCTGACAATGCGCGCCGTGTTCAGGATTACTGCCTTTTGTATTTGACCCTTGATCCAGCCATCTAGCGAGAGTCTCTTAAGATGTTGGTCGAGACTATTCGTTAAAGACCGTTTGCTGAAATGACTGTCGGGACAATAATCGTCCCACATGGCGGTCCCCTCGTGAGCCAAGCCAAGTCATTACTTATTTTTATTATTATAGTTTCAAAACAATGCTATTTTTTTCCGTTCAGTGGATTATTGTTTCAATGGAAATATAAGTGGGTATAGTTTTTAGCGGCTTTATAATAAAATCATCATTAATTTAATTTCAGATAGTATTCAAAAAGGAAGTAAAGACCAAGGATCCTCAGCAAAGGTCGAAGTTCAGCAAGCGCGCCGGCGAATTCCAGATGATGAACAAGTGGAAGGGCAAGAAGGAGGAAGAGCCGGAGGTGGACGAGGACGGGCGCCCGCACCACAAGGTGGCGCTGCTGTACGGGCCGCCTGGCGTCGGGAAGACCACGTTGGCGCACCTGCTGGCGAAGCTGGCTGGTAAGTTTCTGCCAGTTGACTGGTGAGCCAGCTGATCAATAAGTGGAAGGGCAAGAAGGAGGAGCCGGGGGTGGACGAGGACGGGCGCCCGCACCACAAGGTGGCGCTGCTGTGCGGGCCGCCTGGCGTCGGGAAGACCAAGCTGGCGCACCTGTTAGCGAAGCTGGCTGGTAAGTTACTGCCAGTTGACTGGTGAGCCTGCTGATCAATAAGTGGAAGGGCAATAAGGAGGAGCCGGGGGTGGACGAGGACGGGCGCCCGCACCACAAGGTGGCGCTGCTGTGCGGGCCGCCTGGCGTCGGGAAGACCAAGCTGGCGCACCTGCTAGCGAAGCTGGCTGGTAAGTTACTGCCAGTTGACTGGTGAGCCAGCTGATCAATAAGTGGAAGGACAAGAAGGAGGAGCCGGGGGTGGACGAGGACGGGCACCCGCACCACAAGGTGGCGCTGCTGTGCGGGCCGCCTGGCGTCGGGAAGACCACGCTGGCGCACCTGCTGGCGAAGCTGGCTGGTAAGTTACTGCTAGTTGACTGGTGAGCCAGCTGATCAATAAGTGGAAGGGCAAGGAGGAGCCGGGGGTGGACGAGGACGGGCACCCGCACCACAAGGTGGCGCTGCTGTGCGGGCCGCCTGGCGTCGGGAAGACCACGCTGGCGCACCTGCTGGCGAAGCTGGCTGGTAAGTTACTGCTAGTTGACTGGTGAGCCAGCTGATCAATAAGTGGAAGGGCAAGGAGGAGCCGGGGGTGGACGAGGACGGGCACCCGCACCACAAGGTGGCGCTGCTGTGCGGGCCGCCTGGCGTCGGGAAGACCACGCTGGCGCACCTGCTGGCGAAGCAGCTGGCTGGTAAGTTGCTGGCTAGTTGACAGGTTTGGCGCTTGAATCATACATGGTGGCGCTACTATGCGGAAAACGGGTAGATTCCGATAGCGCGTCCACAGTAGCCAGCTGGTAAGTAACATAGAGGACAGACTAGTCAACTGGCAAGTGGGTGGATCAACTTTTAGACCCACAAAAATCTGTCCACAGCTCGTAAACTTTGCTGTAAAATAACGCGTATAAATAATGGTTTCTCTTTTTTTAATTTGTGCTAAAACGTTGAATGTCCCTGTCTGTTAAACCTAATAAACAGGATAATATGATATTGGAAGCCCGAATTCTTGGTAACTCTAGACACATTTTTGGCAACGCCAGAGACGTCAAAAGTGTGGGTCTAAAAGTTGATTCACCCAAGAACAATCGGAAGAGGACGAAGATAAACATTTATCTCCTGTTTGCTGCGGTATAACATCTTGACACCAAATATTTAATCAGTAATCTTGACTTATTTGTTGTAAGATTTGTGAGACAGTGTAGTTATTGGTATATATTTTGCTCCAGGTTACAGGCCAGTGGAACTGAACGCATCAGATGAGCGCAGCACCGATGCGTTCCGCACTGCGCTCCACAACGCGACTCTTATGCGCTCCGTATTGGACCCCGACAGGAGACCCAACTGCCTTATTCTTGGTAAATCTATGTTGCGCTTCACTGTTATAGTAAGTCGTTCCTTAGGCGGATTAAGGGCAAAATTGGGATGGGAGGTTTTTTTAAGATGACAATAGTCTGTTTTTTGCAAGGATCAAGTCTATAAGGGACGAAATACAAATAGAGAAGTCAAAAATAATGCATAAAGATTGGCTTTCCTACTGAGAGCTGAAAACGCTTCCTACTAATTGCTCTCAGCTGTGTCCCGGTCTTGGGCAATCTCCTACCAGTACTTCTTGCAGGCATTCTCGGTACGTTCGCGACCTCGTTTTTTTGTTGAGCCTGGAAGGAGACTATTTGGCAGAGGTATAAAATACCCATGGACATATTCCATTCCTCGACCGTCCACTTATACTGTGGATTTTTTTCTCTCTCTTCATTTGTGATGTCACTGAGTGACTATGTCGCTCCATTGTTCTACTGTGGATAAATATTATTAAAAGTTTAACACTCGTTCTACTGCCTGTTCATTCATCTTAGGTATACAGGGCCATTCCTAAGTCGTGAACAGAAATATTATTTTCTCCAACTTGCTTGGAAATGTTCCCATTAATGTAGTAAAAACACATCGCAAATTCTATCGTTATATACGTTGATTTGATAATCAATTTAAAAAAAAAGTGGCATTACTTCCTGGACAGGCCTGGGAAGTGGACATTATTGTGCAGGTTTTTACTTTTAATTTCATCCAAGACTGAAAATTCGCCTTACAGCCAATAGTAACGTACAAAAACCGTGATTTAAAAAACTTTAATTGTTTTCTGCGTTTAGTTAATGCTTGGTTAATGCCAATAATAATAGAAAAAAAACCTATAATTATTGTGTCCAAATCATTATACAGTTTATTTAGTCTTAATCCTCTGGGACTGATAAATATTTTGTAGCAAAGGTATGTTTTTTTAAATGTTGTGCGTTTAGGAATTGCTGATTCAACTAAAAGTAATAATGCATATATTTATTTTAACTATTGCTATGGGTTTTCTTTTTATTTATTTTTATTACTATATTTCATGTGGAACCAAATATACAATTCAGACCCAAAACTTTTAACTTAAAAAAAAATTAAGACACGAACGTGAATTTCATTTTGTCAAAGATTGTCTGTCGTGTTATTTTTACGAAAATAAGTTACATAAACATGTGTCAAATTTCCTCGCATATTTGGAGAAAAGCAGTATACATGCCTCGGAAGGAATGTCATTTCGTGGATTCGTATCTATTAAAGTACTCGGCTACGCCTCGTCCTTCAAAACCGTACTCATCCACGAAATGACTTTTCCCGGCCTCTGCAGTAATATACTATTTTTGATGCATTTTTGTATGCTGATTTATTATTTGGGTGGATCAAGTTCCTTGTTGTTATTCTGTCCAGTAATTCAGCAGACAATAGTGAAAGAGTTACTTAGAAACGTTTATAATCTAGGCTAATAAAATAAAATACTGACGAGTTGTGCCCTTGAACAATTTACCTATATTGGCTAGACAAAAAAAAATGGTGTCTTTATATCGTTTAAAATTGTAGTTTCAAAGACTGTCTAAAGATGTAACCATGGCAACAAAGAAAAGTTGATTGACCCATTTAACATTATTTTTTAACCGTGAAAAGGCTTCCAGGTCTCACTTACATTTCCTTTTGGTCACCCTACTTAGCTTGTAGTGACTTGTCATTCATGCGCCAAATACGTAAAAAAAATAATGATAATCATGAGTTATGAGGAAATATCAAGGAAGTACATTTTTCACCGCAAAAATATTAAGCTGTCTCTTTGCCCTAATTATTACTCTAAGCAGATTTTAATCAGTTTAAGAATTACAAAAAATATTTCTCTTCACGACTTGAGTCATCCTGTATAAATATATCATTATCAATGCGAACTCCAGCAGATTCGGACTTCGGAGTACCCGCTCTGTTCGCCTATTAGCGTACCGGTAATAATATAAAATTTACAATTCTTTACAGATGAAATCGACGGAGCCCCACTGGCGACAGTGGAATTGCTGGTGAAGTGGTGCACAGCGTCCGCGGCCGCAGCTGGCGGCAAGAAGAAGGCCAAAACGCAGCCTCTGCGACGACCCGTTATAGCGATATGCAACAACCTGTATGCCACGTCTTTGCGGCCGCTGAGGTAATTTTTTTTTTTTTGTATAAATGTATCACAAGAAGTAGTGTCTATTGATGTACCTAAACTTCGCGGGCTGACTTAATAGGGAATATGCATGATTTTTTATTTTTGCTTTATTAAAAGCTCATTCATACAACAAACAGTAAACAAAAATATTTTTTCGAATAACTATAAAAATAACCAACATATAAGCCATAAAACATTTCATTCTATCTCTTTCTAGCAAAACGGAATTTTATATGGTGTTTATATGGCCAGCGTAGACGTAACAGTACATGTCGGACTTCTGTCAAATCACCGTCTAATTAGCAGTTTAAAATGCCTATATCATGCGTATTTCTTGGCCGATTTTAAAATCATGCATGTACCCTATTACCAATAGGGTACGTGCATACTTTTTATCGCTTTTCTTAACTAAATATCAAAATACCGTAAAAACAATTTCAAAGTGTGAAATTGAAATTAAAATCGGCCAAGAAATACGCATAATATAGGCATTTTAAACTACTAATTACACAGAGAGGTCCGACATGCACTATATATAATATAAACTACATATTAAATTCTGTTTTGCTAGAAAGAGATAGAATAAAATGTGTGATGGCTTATATCTTGTTTATTTTTATAGTTATTCGAAAATTTATTTTTGTCTACTGTTTGTTACATGACTGAGCTATTATTAAAGCAAAAATCAAAATTTATGCATATTCCCTATTGACGACCGCAAGCCCGCACGGCGGCTCTCTGCTCATATCAAGTTTTCGTTACATACGGTTTTTCCCATATTATTGGCTACGATTTGGGCGGTAGGCGTCAATTTCGAAATAAGCCAGTTTAGATTATGGCCAAAATTTTTATAAGTTACATTCTGGTTAGTTCGGTTTAGTCATAGTTTTGTTTCTGAGTGAGACAGTTTCGGAAAATAATTTATGTAGTTTAAGTTGCTTTCTATTCATGTCAATTTCTGGGTAGGTCAGATTCTTAGTAGGTTACGGTTATAATAGTATCAAGAGATGGGTATTATATTCGATTCGAAAAATTGCGTTTTCTTATTTCGTCAGATTTGAATGTAGTTACTTTTAAATTATATCAGGATAATAAATAAATTAATTCCAAAAAATACCATATATTAGTTGACCAGTTTCCAAATACGTTATATTCTAAAAAAGTCATGTATAATCGGCAAGTAAAAATACTTTGCAGTAGATACTATTTCAATGACTCATGTCATAGCAAGTTGAAATAGATATCAAAGATATTGGCCACTTGAATATAAAACACTATGAAACAATTATAAAGTAAGTAGTATTCTTAATGACAAATGTCATATTAATGTCTCTCTTTGTGAAAAATCTCTAAAATGGAAATGGAAGAACTGAAATTAAAAACCGCTAAAAATCGGCCCGGTATACTTTTAAATGGATTTAAATATTGTTACAAGCTCAAAAACAAATCCGGCACAGTAAACTGGAGCATGTGCAGTGCATCTTTAACAATGAATTCATCAATGACTGCCGTTCGCAGTGTAAGGGAACACACATGCTTGCCGGATTTTGAACGAAATTCATTAGAATGGGCGATGTTCTGCTGCAAACAGAAGGCAGCGGAATCGTTTGAACCAATACAACCTATATTCGAAGAGTCATTGCAAGAGCTCGAAGACCTGCATCACTCAACATTACTGCCGACCTTTTCCTCTAAAAAAGACTCGATATATGAATGGAAGAAAAAAGCGTTAGGAACGAACGCATTACAATTCGATAGTCCAAAGGATGTGCAAGTACCGAAAATCGTGAGTGAAATTTTTTTGATTTGCGAAGAATGTGAAGGTATTGACAAAATTTTTATTTTCGGTTCCGACTTGGGAAGAAAGGTTATAAAAAAGACTACCAGATTTCTCGGGGTCGGCACTTTTAAAGTTTGTTCCGAAACCATTTTGCCAACTCTACACAATACATGCCATTTTGAACTACGAGTCGGATAGTGGCCGGACTATTGTACCAGTCATCTACGCTCTCCTGCCTGACAAGCAAGAACAAACATATGTCAGGCTATTTGACACACTGAGAACATTGTTGAATGTTGAAATTCAACATTTCAAGGCCGATTTCGAGCTGGGAGCTTTGAATGCCATGACCAAAGTATACCCAAATGTCAATAAATCTGGATGCTACTTTCATTATTTAAAAGCCATATGGAAAAAATCCAAAGAAATAGATATCTGCAAGAATGATGGAAAGCAATTCGTCAGTTTATTGACATATATACCGTTACTGCCGATTGAATACACGGTAAAAGCATGGTGTACTCTCATCGACAAATTTCAACACGTGACAAACATAGAGAAATATCGTAAATATTTTGAAAAATATTGGATTTCAATAATCACACCTGAAATATTTAACTGCTCTGAGGAAAAGTATCGCACAACCAATCACCTGGAAGGATGGTATAATAGGTTGAATAAAAAACTCTGTAAACAATCAAATATATTCAAGTTATTGTTCGCCTTAAAAAAGGAAGCGAGACATCACGACGCTACCATCAATAAAGCTCATATTCACAGAGACAGTAAAAAATCGAGGAGAATCGACCTTAAATACGATCGACACGCGAGGAATTTAATTAAAGACGAAAAGAAAAAAGCGATCAGTATAATGGATTTTCTCAAAAAAGCGTCGTATTTGAATTTCGAAAGACATACCAAGACTAATCTCTTTGACGAAGACAATGGATCTGATTCTGAGTACAGCAGTTCGAGTTCAGATAATGATTCTTCCAGCAGTTCTGAGAACAACGGCGGTGGTTCGGAAGAATACTGAGCAAGAATTTAATTTTTCACATTATTTATCGTACTAGAAATACAACCTATATGGAACCCAATTAATCTAGAATCTGTCGTAGTAAGAATTAGACAACACTGTAATTGGGGCATAATATAAACTGACCTACTCAGAATTTGATATTATGAAAACCAGAATTCCACAGATTTTGGCTTATTAATGATCTAACGTTTTAGGAAATTGACTAAATAAAAAAAACTACCTAATAAGGATCATACTCACTAAGAAATTTAATTAATGAGAAACCGGCAACGTTAGAGTTAGACTTATCCAGATTTAATCCAAAATGTAATCTGGCTTATTTCGAAATTGACGCCTACCGCCCAAATCTTGGCTACGAGCATAGTGCTACGAATATGTCGGTTGCGAAAGTGTTAAGAGTGGTTATGACCACCAAAAATAATGGGCGCTAATCTCAACCGAACTTTATAAATAAATAAATATTAGGGACAATCTTACACAAATCGACCTAGTCCTAAAGTAAGAAAGAGAGTACATATGTACCATGGGTACTAGGCGGCGATATACAATTTTTCTTTTCACTTATCCTGCTCAAAAAGTACGTCATATTAGCTTCGCGAAGCGAGACTAAAATAGTACATTTAACCCCAAGGGTTTAAAAGAAAGCTATATAATCCCATACAAATTTCTATGACACTGAAAAAATAAACTTACGGCCAGCTACATACTCCTTACGAATAATTACAAACAGACAAAACAACCTGCTCAGATTGGCCAAACTTTCGGATAGAATTGCTCAAACTGTACTTTTAGTTTTTCATGAAATATACAATTTTGATGTTAAGTCTTTTTTATTTTCTCGCAGTCAAAGCGCAGGATCAGCAGCAAATAAAATATCGGGTACAACGTTATCTAGCTACCTACTTGAACAAGTATTTGTCCACCCTCCAGGCCGGTGTCTCTGACCCTGCAAGTGGCGACGGTGTCGCTGGCGCGGCTGTCGGCGCGACTGGGCGTGGCGGGCGTGGGCGTGGCCCCGCGTGTCGCGGCGGCCGTGGCGGCGCGCGCGCACCCCGACGTGCGCGCGGCGCTGCATCTGCTGAGCTTCCTGCACCGCCTCAAGGGCGCCAAGCAGGTATGCTTCCTACTGTAGCTCGGACATCCGCAGGTGGTCGATATTATGAGTTACCAGACATAAGTGGCAGCGAATGTTGGTAGAGCTGATGGCGGTTGGGGCAGAAAGGTGGTGACCACGTACCGGAAGATGCAGCGTAATCGGCCCCCAACAAGGACGATGATCTAGTCGAGCCTTTGGATAATGGCACACAACCGGTCATTGTGGAGATCCTTGGGTAAGGACTTTGTCCAGCAGATTCTTCAAGTGTCACTCGTGTTGCTACCCTGTCTATGCCAGCTCGCCTGAGCCGCGTAACGAAGCCTTGACGCCCTGATGTGAGAGTGGCATCTGCAAAGCATCCTCGACCGACCCAAAAGCGCCAGCAGGTATACTTACTACTTTATCTCGTGTATCTGCAAAACTAGGGACATTAACATAGTTATGCCAGAGAGATACCAGACTTTAGTGACATTGTAGACGAAGTAGGAAAAATTGCAGAAAACCGTGGGTGATGGCGCACAATTGGTTCTAGAGATCCCTAGATGAGGGCCTTCCTCTAACGCCTCAAGGGCGCCAAACAAGTCATTATAGTCGTCAACTAAATTCACACTCTCTCTCTAATTGAAATCTTACGTTGACACTACACATTGGCGTCCTCATGACTTTTCATAGGATTTCAAATATTAACATACCTCATACCTTTAAATTCACACCAATGCCTTTCGAGTATTCATGCAGGCTATGAGAGTCTACACTACATACGACATCAGTTTTGGTTTGGTTGGTGTTTCTAGCCAACTCCTCAGCGGTGGCAAAGAAGCCGCGGATGTCTCTTCTACTTGCTTGCGCTCCCCAACAAGGCATAAGCAATATTGGTGAAGTGGTTTCCCAACCTGCCTATTACAGGTACTATAAAAGGGTTTTTTGAGTATTAGGCATGGTCTATGATTGACAAACGCTGTCCACTGAAGCTGCAATTGAAAGTAATTGTCCGGGGCATCAAGCGTCTGAAATACTCAAACAATGACCTAGGCTTTGTCAGAACACTGATACTCTAAAATCGGCTACTACAAAAAACTTTTTCTTGATTCTAGGTGACGATAGCAGACGTAGAGAGAGCGTCTATAGGCACGAAAGACTGCCACAAGAGCTTGATGCAGGGCCTGCAGGCCGTGTTCACCGTCAGCGACAAGGACACCGACGTACTGAAGACCGTGCAGGCTGCCGGGGAATATGACCGGTAAGCTAAAACAATTTATTCTTAATTATAGGTGGCGAAGACGCTTAAAGGTACAAATAACTGCAACAAGAGCTTGATGTAGGGCCTGCAGGCTTCTTGGGATCGATATATAATTAATGTCTCAAACATGTAATGAAATGTCGTCATTACGTGCGTTAAAACAGGCTTCAAAGTATCACATTTCGGGCGAAACAACTGAAGAGAACTGTTAAGAAATTTCATACAAAATTGAAGGCCTAGGCCGGGAAGCATTTTTTTTTTCATTTTTATTAAACATGGCGTTTGTGTTCATGAACAGGCTAAACAACTGAATTATATTTTTTATTCTAGCGGCTGAATCGTTATCGGATCAAACATATCCGCGTTAATGGCTGTTACACACGAACTATTAAGAACACAAATCTGTATGGTTCATATGTTGATGAATAAATTTAAAATATTTTGTATAATTAAGTCACCAAAGACCATAGACAATATTTAAAATCCTCTAACGGCCCTAATAGGGGCTACTCGAACACTAATCACGCGAATGACGGACGACTTCCGTAAAAAAAAACATTATGGAGGGATAGGGGGGATTTCAAAAACTTTTGTCGTGTAGTTTTTTAAGTGGTGTATTTTTTTATTTCATTGCATATTTTAGAGAAAAGCACTATACATGCCTCTGGCCGTGAAAAGTGCTTGCCGGCTTCGTATCACTATCCGGCCTCCCTACGGTCGGCCGTCTATACCTACTTACCCTGCAAGCCCTTCTTTCCCGGCGTATGCAGTAATGTACTGTTGCTTCTAATAAAGTATATAGAAAAATATGGCAAGCAACAAAGATTGAATGAATGACAAAAGTTTAAAGAAGGAATATGTAACAACTGTATAGCAGACAGTTAGTTGTCTTTGATTTTTACATGGACGCGAAATACTTCTTATAATCAGCAAACGTGTCTATGTCAATCTAATCCCATAAACTTATTTATAGAGTGCATCAAGCCATCACTTTCATTTCCACGTAGCAAAACTATGATGGTTCTTTAAAAGTCAACCGATCTAAGAATCCAGAAGCGATTATTAGGGCCTTTAAATAATTCTTACCCAATATTCCAGGCTAGCGGACGGCATATTCGAGAACTACCTCCAAGCGCGGGTGGACTCCCGCCTTCTCATCGCCTGCGAGACGCTGTCCTGGCTGCGGTTATACGACACTATATACGCCTGGACCTTAAGGACCCAGAACTACTCGTTGTACGGGGCCCTACCACTATGTATAGCCAGGTGAGATCCTGAGATATTTAGTATGCCACCTTCTAGACTATCTGACGGAACATTCGAGAACTGTCTCCAAGCGCACGTCAAATCCCTCCTGGTCCACTTACGTACACATATAGTGCTTGTCTGGACCCTGGGGACCCAGAACTACTCGTTATGCGGAGCCTTGCCGGAGTGTATGGCGGGGAGATAACATGACTTTGGGTAGTATGTAACCTAACCTAGCTGATGGAATATTCTAGAACTAACAAGCTCGCGTGGATTCCCGCTTCCTCATCGCCTGCGAGACGCTGTCCTGGCTGCAGTTATACGACACTTTTCGCGTAGACCTTGAGGATCCATAACTAATCATTATACGGGCCCTTACCTCTATGTGAAGCGAGGTTACAAGGCGTTAGAGTTGTATGCCATTCATGCCCGTTGAAAGTATCAAATAGAATTATACCCAATCGGAGTGAGCAAAATGCTTTACACTTGAAAAACTACAGATCTAAATTTTCCCATAAATTTACATCTTACGGACCCCTTTAAACTTTCTGCTCTGTTAATGATACATATTTTGTTTTGTTTAGGTGTCACACTGTACTAGCTTCTAGGACTCCGCAGAGAATCAAGTTTCCTACTCAAGCTCAAGAGGTTAGTAAGCATTACATTAGCTGTAATAAAGTCGTAGAACTTTTTTTTTGGTTTGCATTAATGACAATAGGCCATAAACCCAACGTGTACTAAAGTACATATATGGGTCGATCAATTTTGTTTCTGTACCTCGATGCCTTGGTTACGTTTCCTGAATCACTCTTTAAAACTACCATTTTAAATGTCATAGAGGTAAAAAAAAAATGAATCAACACGCACGTAATGCCCCTGGCGTTCCAAGCGTCCACAGGCTACGGTCTTTGCTTAACATCAAGCAGGCAGTAAGCTTGTTTACCACCTTAGTGGTATAAAAAAATATATGTTATATCTTCGTAAATCTTTACTTCTTTACTATTATAAAGTTGTAAAAATAAAATGTTTGTATGTGTCGTTGTGGCGTCATCACGCTAAATCGGCTAAACGGATTTCAACTATATTTGGTACATGGGTATCAGGTAGGATACTTTTTACCGACTATGCTCAAGAAAAAAATAGAGGTTATGAGTTTTTCTCCGCGAACGAAGTTGCGGGCGCCTTCTAGTCTCTAATAAGCGAACGCGAACGTTCACTCTTTGAGCACCACAATTGTTGCAAAAATTTATCGCTGTTACAGATCCCGGCAAACTAAACAAAAAAAATTGTACGAAAATCGGTTACTGCGTAGGTTATGCGCAAGAAGTTTGCCGGAAACTATACGCGCGACCTTCGCTACGATTTAAAGAGCCTTCCGTACCAGTACCATCACTTAAGTGCCCATTGGTAGAACTTATTGACATTGACATAATGGTGAGTTAAGTGTGTTGCAGTTTGTACTTATGATTTACTCTGTGGTTACAGATGTATCGTCGACAAACAGAGCTGGACGCGACAGTGTCGTGTGTGGCGCGCGGCTGCGCGGCCGGCGTGGCGCTGTCGCGGACCGCTCTGCGGCTGAGTCTGCTGCCGCTGCTGCCGTACCTGTTATCACCTGCGCTGCGCTCTGCCAACGTGCAGGTAATGTTCTAGGATTGTCACAGATCATCAACAAACAGAGCTGGACGCGACAGTGTCGTGCGCCGGCGTGGAGCTGTCGCGGACCGCTCTGCGGCTGAGTCTGCTGCCGCTGCTGCCGTACCTGTTATCACCTGCGCTGCGCTCTGCCAACGTGCAGGTAATGTTCTAGGATTGTCACAGATCATCAACAAACAGAGCTGGACGCGACAGTGTCGTGCGCCGGCGTGGAGCTGTAGCGGACCGCTCTGCGGCTGAGTCTGCTGCCGCTGCTGCCGTACCTGTTATCACCTGCGCTGCGCTCTGCCAACGTGCAGGTAATGTTCTAGGATTGTCACAGATCATCAACAAACAGAGCTGGACGCGACAGTGTCGTGCGCCGGCGTGGCGCTGTCGCGGACCGCTCTGCGGCTGAGTCTGCTGCCGCTGCTGCCGTACCTGTTATCACCTGCGCTGCGCTCTGCCAACGTGCAGGTAATGTTCTAGGATTGTCACAGATCATCAACAAACAGAGCTGGACGCGACAGTGTCGTGCGCCGGCGTGGAGCTGTCGCGGACCGCTCTGCGGCTGAGTCTGCTGCCGCTGCTGCCGTACCTGTTATCACCTGCGCTGCGCTCTGCCAACGTGCAGGTAATGTTCTAGGATTGTCACAGATCATCAACAAACAGAGCTGGACGCGACAGTGTCGTGCGCCGGCGTGGAGCTGTAGCGGACCGCTCTGCGGCTGAGTCTGCTGCCGCTGCTGCCGTACCTGTTATCACCTGCGCTGCGCTCTGCCAACGTGCAGGTAATGTTCTAGGATTGTCACAGATCATCAACAAACAGAGCTGGACGCGACAGTGTCGTGCGCCGGCGTGGAGCTGTCGCGGACCGCTCTGCGGCTGAGTCTGCTGCCGCTGCTGCCGTACCTGTTATCACCTGCGCTGCGCTCTGCCAACGTGCAGGTAATGTTCTAGGATTGTCACAGATCATCAACAAACAGAGCTGGACGCGACAGTGTCGTGCGCCGGCGTGGAGCTGTAGCGGACCGCTCTGCGGCTGAGTCTGCTGCCGCTGCTGCCGTACCTGTTATCACCTGCGCTGCGCTCTGCCAACGTGCAGGTAATGTTCTAGGATTGTCACAGATCATCAACAAACAGAGCTGGACGCGACAGTGTCGTGCGCCGGCGTGGAGCTGTCGCGGACCGCTCTGCGGCTGAGTCTGCTGCCGCTGCTGCCGTACCTGTTATCACCTGCGCTGCGCTCTGCCAACGTGCAGGTAATGTTCTAGGATTGTCACAGATCATCAACAAACAGAGCTGGACGCGACAGTGTCGTGCGCCGGCGTGGAGCTGTAGCGGACCGCTCTGCGGCTGAGTCTGCTGCCGCTGCTGCCGTACCTGTTATCACCTGCGCTGCGCTCTGCCAACGTGCAGGTAATGTTCTAGGATTGTCACAGATCATCAACAAACAGAGCTGGACGCGACAGTGTCGTGCGCCGGCGTGGAGCTGTAGCGGACCGCTCTGCGGCTGAGTCTGCTGCCGCTGCTGCCGTACCTGTTATCACCTGCGCTGCGCTCTGCCAACGTGCAGGTAATGTTCTAGGATTGTCACAGATCATCAACAAACAGAGCTGGACGCGACAGTGTCGTGCGCCGGCGTGGAGCTGTAGCGGACCGCTCTGCGGCTGAGTCTGCTGCCGCTGCTGCCGTACCTGTTATCACCTGCGCTGCGCTCTGCCAACGTGCAGGTAATGTTCTAGGATTGTCACAGATCATCAACAAACAGAGCTGGACGCGACAGTGTCGTGCGCCGGCGTGGAGCTGTAGCGGACCGCTCTGCGGCTGAGTCTGCTGCCGCTGCTGCCGTACCTGTTATCACCTGCGCTGCGCTCTGCCAACGTGCAGGTAATGTTCTAGGATTGTCACAGATCATCAACAAACAGAGCTGGACGCGACAGTGTCGTGCGCCGGCGTGGAGCTGTAGCGGACCGCTCTGCGGCTGAGTCTGCTGCCGCTGCTGCCGTACCTGTTATCACCTGCGCTGCGCTCTGCCAACGTGCAGGTAATGTTCTAGGATTGTCACAGATCATCAACAAACAGAGCTGGACGCGACAGTGTCGTGCGCCGGCGTGGAGCTGTAGCGGACCGCTCTGCGGCTGAGTCTGCTGCCGCTGCTGCCGTACCTGTTATCACCTGCGCTGCGCTCTGCCAACGTGCAGGTAATGTTCTAGGATTGTCACAGATCATCAACAAACAGAGCTGGACGCGACAGTGTCGTGCGCCGGCGTGGAGCTGTAGCGGACCGCTCTGCGGCTGAGTCTGCTGCCGCTGCTGCCGTACCTGTTATCACCTGCGCTGCGCTCTGCCAACGTGCAGGTAATGTTCTAGGATTGTCACAGATCATCAACAAACAGAGCTGGACGCGACAGTGTCGTGCGCCGGCGTGGAGCTGTAGCGGACCGCTCTGCGGCTGAGTCTGCTGCCGCTGCTGCCGTACCTGTTATCACCTGCGCTGCGCTCTGCCAACGTGCAGGTAATGTTCTAGGATTGTCACAGATCATCAACAAACAGAGCTGGACGCGACAGTGTCGTGCGCCGGCGTGGAGCTGTCGCGGACCGCTCTGCGGCTGAGTCTGCTGCCGCTGCTGCCGTACCTGTTATCACCTGCGCTGCGCTCTGCCAACGTGCAGGTAATGTTCTAGGATTGTCACAGATCATCAACAAACAGAGCTGGACGCGACAGTGTCGTGCGCCGGCGTGGAGCTGTAGCGGACCGCTCTGCGGCTGAGTCTGCTGCCGCTGCTGCCGTACCTGTTATCACCTGCGCTGCGCTCTGCCAACGTGCAGGTAATGTTCTAGGATTGTCACAGATCATCAACAAACAGAGCTGGACGCGACAGTGTCGTGCGCCGGCGTGGAGCTGTAGCGGACCGCTCTGCGGCTGAGTCTGCTGCCGCTGCTGCCGTACCTGTTATCACCTGCGCTGCGCTCTGCCAACGTGCAGGTAATGTTCTAGGATTGTCACAGATCATCAACAAACAGAGCTGGACGCGACAGTGTCGTGCGCCGGCGTGGAGCTGTAGCGGACCGCTCTGCGGCTGAGTCTGCTGCCGCTGCTGCCGTACCTGTTATCACCTGCGCTGCGCTCTGCCAACGTGCAGGTAATGTTCTAGGATTGTCACAGATCATCAACAAACAGAGCTGGACGCGACAGGGTCGTGCGCCGGCGTGGAGCTGTAGCGGACCGCTCTGCGGCTGAGTCTGCTGCCGCTGCTGCCGTACCTGTTATCACCTGCGCTGCGCTCTGCCAACGTGCAGGTAATGTTCTAGGATTGTCACAGATCATCAACAAACAGAGCTGGACGCGACAGTGTCGTGCGCCGGCGTGGAGCTGTAGCGGACCGCTCTGCGGCTGAGTCTGCTGCCGCTGCTGCCGTACCTGTTATCACCTGCGCTGCGCTCTGCCAACGTGCAGGTAATGTTCTAGGATTGTCACAGATCATCAACAAACAGAGCTGGACGCGACAGTGTCGTGCGCCGGCGTGGAGCTGTAGCGGACCGCTCTGCGGCTGAGTCTGCTGCCGCTGCTGCCGTACCTGTTATCACCTGCGCTGCGCTCTGCCAACGTGCAGGTAATGTTCTAGGATTGTCACAGATCATCAACAAACAGAGCTGGACGCGACAGTGTCGTGCGCCGGCGTGGAGCTGTCGCGGACCGCTCTGCGGCTGAGTCTGCTGCCGCTGCTGCCGTACCTGTTATCACCTGCGCTGCGCTCTGCCAACGTGCAGGTAATGTTCTAGGATTGTCACAGATCATCAACAAACAGAGCTGGACGCGACAGTGTCGTGCGCCGGCGTGGAGCTGTAGCGGACCGCTCTGCGGCTGAGTCTGCTGCCGCTGCTGCCGTACCTGTTATCACCTGCGCTGCGCTCTGCCAACGTGCAGGTAATGTTCTAGGATTGTCACAGATCATCAACAAACAGAGCTGGACGCGACAGTGTCGTGCGCCGGCGTGGAGCTGTAGCGGACCGCTCTGCGGCTGAGTCTGCTGCCGCTGCTGCCGTACCTGTTATCACCTGCGCTGCGCTCTGCCAACGTGCAGGTAATGTTCTAGGATTGTCACAGATCATCAACAAACAGAGCTGGACGCGACAGTGTCGTGCGCCGGCGTGGAGCTGTAGCGGACCGCTCTGCGGCTGAGTCTGCTGCCGCTGCTGCCGTACCTGTTATCACCTGCGCTGCGCTCTGCCAACGTGCAGGTAATGTTCTAGGATTGTCACAGATCATCAACAAACAGAGCTGGACGCGACAGTGTCGTGCGCCGGCGTGGAGCTGTAGCGGACCGCTCTGCGGCTGAGTCTGCTGCCGCTGCTGCCGTACCTGTTATCACCTGCGCTGCGCTCTGCCAACGTGCAGGTAATGTTCTAGGATTGTCACAGATCATCAACAAAGAGAGCTGGACGCGACAGTGTCGTTCGCCGGCGTGGAGCTTTCGCGGACCGCTCTGCGGCTGAGTCTGCTGCCGTACCTGTTATCACCTGTGCTGCGCTCTGCCAACGTACAGGTAATGTTCTAGGATTGTCATATATGTCATTGAAGTGCTGTCATATTTATATCTGGTGGAGCACTTTTTGATGTCTTACTGAGCGCTAGGAATCCGCAGATCACACATTGAAAACCGATACTCTAGGATTTTGAGGCAGTAACTTCAATTGCTTCTGACTCAACTCAATGCATAGCAATGTTTAAAAGATGAAACGAGAGTTAGTTGCATCAATGAGGAAAGAAGACGATTATTTAGAGAGAAGAGCGTGACCGAGTGGAAAATTTACGATAGGTTGCTCTAAAAATAGCTGAGGGTGTGCATTAGTGGCCCATAGCAGAGAATAATGAATGACTCTTGTGACGGATTATCTCACAGATTTTTGTCAGTAACTATGATAGAGGCGTTTACCGTGTGATGAATAATACAGCTTTCATATACGTACGTGATTACTTTGACATGTGCAGTAATTATCTCCTAGTGCCGCAGTATTATGCTGAGGTGGGACCATTTCGGGGCATACTTAGCTTAGTAATATATTTTTGTATGGCTGTATAAATATGCCCTCGAATAAATGTATTTTATTTTCTTTCTTTCTAATTATTATTCTATCCAAGCAAGTACAATAGATAAAATACAATAGATCGCGTGGTTAGCCTCTAAATGATCGAATTTATTTTTATAGTTATGCAGTGAGAACGAGCGGAAAGCCTTACGAACGTGTGCGGGGGCCATGTGTGACTACGGACTGCTCTACATACAGCAGAGGACTCCCGAGGGGCTGTACGCCTTCGTTCTAGAGCCGGATATCCATAAGATCGCTTTTTTTGGTGAGTTGGCTCTGTTCTAAGCTGTGTTGCAGCTGTGTTCCGGGGCCATGTGCGACTACGGACACCAGTACACACAGCTGAGGACCCCCGAGGGACTGTACGTCTTCGTTATCCATACTCCGGACTACCATAAGATCGCATTCTCTGGTGAGTTAGCTCTGACATAAACTGTGTGTCGGGGTCATGTGCGACTACGGACTGCATTTGCGCCTTCGTTCTAGAGCCGGATATCCATAAGATCGCTTTTTTTGGTGAGTTGGCTCTGTCATAAGCTGTGTTGCAGCTGTGTTCCGGGGCCATGTGCGACTACGGACACCAGTACACACAGCTGAGGACCGCCGAGGGACTGTACGCCTTCGTTCTAGATCTGGACGTCCATAAGATTGCCTTCTATGGTGAGTAGGCTCTGCCATAAGCTGTGTGTCGGGGCCATGTGCGTCTACGGACTACAGTACACACAGCAGAGGACACCCAAGGGGCTGTACGTCTTTGTAAGTAGGTTGGTCTAACTTGCTCGCTCGTGTACCGGCATTTATTAAAACACGAATTTCACATTAGCGGTTAGTGTTCGTCAAAAAATGTATGGTTAATGTTAAATGGCATTGGATTGTTCACTTAATTTTCCTAACATGACATTATTTATACACGGCTCAGACCAAGAAAAAAAGATAGACATGACACCGGGAACAATCTAATGAGATGAAGCCACTTTTTTACAGGTGTGTGCGTGTAAGTGTTACCATATGAAAGAAGAGCTCCCTATAATTTGGGAAATTTGTTATAAGTTCTCTATCTTGTCTATGATTTCTTCTTAAATATTAAATCGAATGATATTTTGAGCTTGTAAACCATAATGGACGGTATTAGGCACAACAACATCAAAATAGGCCAATAATGATAATAACTAGTGATCATTAGTGACCAAAGATTATTTGGTAAGGCTTTTGGAAATTTGTAAAAAATATTTTAGCTTCGGCAACAAAATTGGACTATCCGGCGTATTTTGTGTGAATTATATGTACATTTCTTTTTTAAAAGTGAAAAATGTATACGTCATTTACAGAGCCCGGAAAATCCATAGCAAAACAAAAGACTGTCGCAATCAAACTAGTGTTAGGAAACATTGTTTTATCGACATCGAGTAAGATTTGTCTTAAAAAAAATCATACCGGTATGTTTAGGTACATTATTTTATAATCGTTTACGCCAAACGCAAAAGAAGTTGTGAGTTAACGGTTTGTTTTATATGTGTTATTCCATCTAAAACGCAACGTAACTTATATTATCAACGTTACTTATATTTCATATTAAGTAATAACCCTTCCCTTTTGGCTTGGCCGTAGTCGGGTGACTAAGAGGTAATCAACGTCATTGAAAATAATACACACTTCAGATAATTAGTATTCCATAAAACATTGAATGTCATTATTGTCATTTCATTGCGTATGACAGCGATAAAATATAAGTTGTGTCTCTATAGATAATAATTATTTGTATCTTAAAACGGTTTGAAACGGACGTGGTTGATATATAAAACCATTGGTTGATTTAATAAAGTTTTCATTTAAATTGAAAATTAGTAATTTGCAAGTTCGTATTAAAACGTGGATAACCAATCACCCTGATAACTAGTCTACAACGAAGTGACCTCCACTATATTCTGCTCCATGTGTGATGTACATCTAAAACTAAAGAAATGCAACACAGATATTCATCTTAAAAGCGACCGACACAAAAACAGTACTGAAGAACCAAATTCCAAACATCAATTTTATTTCAATTTAATAATATTTCTCATTTCCTGCAATATACCTTGGACAACAGTTAACAACAATAACTTTCGATGTTTTATTGAAATAAAACAATTTAACGGATTATATCGCGTATATTATCTCATTTTAGTTCCCGACGTTTTGGAAGCTTTCCAGCTTTCCATGGTCACGGGAGGATAATATACGCGATATAATCTGTTAAATTGTTTTATTTCAATGAGTAATAATCGCGGAAACAGAAGAAAATATTTCGATTTTTTTAAATAAATATTTGTGCTGCAACTGCACCTCTAGCACAACTGTGATACGCGACTCTTTGACGCCTGATTGTCTGTCTCTTTCCCTTCAATACAATGAGAGAAAGACGGGTGATGCTGTGTCGCGCGACAAGCGTAGTCGCGGAGAGTCGTGCTCGACCGGCTGCTTACAAAAGTCTCTACCGGACAAATCATTATTACGCAAAGTATATTTAAATGTTGTATACAAAAATACTATTCAGAGTGTAAGAGAGGTAAATAACACCAATCACTTATGGATATCTGTGGACGAAACACCAGATTTTATGGGAAAATGCGTGACTAATGTGGTGATTCGATCGTTGTAAAAAAAATACTCTCAGCAATTTTATCTTTTGGGGTCGAAGTTTTTAGAAAAGATCAACAAAGTAGCTAATTTAATTAAAAGCCAACTAAAATGTTTGTTCCAAAATTCTTTTAACGATAACGTTAATAATGTACTTTTACTTTGCACTGATGGTGCCGCTTATATGCTTAAAGCTGGTCGCATTTTAAAAGCAACATTTCCTCGTATGAAACACATTACGTGTTTAGCTCATGGTCTGCATCGAGTTGCAGAAGAGGTGCGAGATAACTTTAAAGACGTAGACATGTTGATATCTAATGTCAAAAGATCTTCTTAAAATCTCCAGAGCGTGTGCGCCTTTTTAAGGAAAAATATCCGTCCATTCCATTACCTCCCGAGCCTGTAATCACCAGGTGGGGCGCTTGGATAAATGCAGCTGCATATAACGCTCAATATTGCTCATAGGAGCAAATACGTAATATCGTCTCCATACTTGCCAATGAATCGGCAGCTATAAGAACTGCAAAAAAATCTTCCAAAAGAGAAAATTACAACAAGACCTATAAATTTCACTCGCGACAATTACGAAGTAATTGCGTCTTCAATAGAACAATTACAATGTTCAACTTTGTCCATTACGGAATCATTCCTCATTCTGGACACTGTTCGTTGTTACATAAATTGGAGTAAACTTTTACCGGTGATACGCAAATTTAACGTTGTATACTAGACCGAAATTCTGATTATGACAATTTACGAGAAACATCCGAAAATCTTACCCAACCTGATCATCATACCAATTACAATGAGTTTTATAAATTTGCTCTCTTGACGTCGAGTGAAGTCGAACGTTCATTAAGTATACATAACGGCTTTATAGTGATAAAAGAAACAGTCTTCTCCTAGAGAATGTTGAAAAATTAATGATTATCTACTCCTATCACTATAACAAACCCAATAAGATGTCATCTGCTGACGTGGATTTCGAGGAAGAAATTGCATCCGTATCTGTATAATTATGCAAACCTATGTGAAATTTTGCATTTTTTTTTTCATTTGGTGGGGCGTTTTTTCTCATATTAGACAACTATCGATATCGATAAAAAATGGTTTTAATGTATTATTTTGATACTTACAACTGAAAAGTTACTCCGTCAGACTTTTTGGTTGACGCACTGTGTTTTGTACACCATTTTACAGCGCAGGAGACCATTTTTCCTGCAGTAATTAATGACGTTAACTTCACCGCAGCGCGCCGCGTACTGAGGAGCAGATAGCATGGTGTTGATTGTATTTGTGTGCGTGAGCCGCGTAAGTACAAACGTAGCATGGTTTTAAGTGGCCTCATTAGATTGTTCCCGGTGTCATGTCTATATTTTTTTCTTTGTCTGAAATATGTATAGCAATATATATATTGCTATATAAATAATGCGAAATGCGAAAAGCGTCAATACCTAAGATCTATCGGTGTGATCATTATTTGGTGTGTATACAATAATAAATTAAAGTTGCATCCATAACAGATACAAGTACTAAGGCAAACTTGGTCCTACATATAAGGGATTTATTCCAGTGCAGTATCAATGTGTTTTGGAATCTCTGATAAATAATGCCAGACTTTTGAGTTTCTTTTGGCGTACGAGTAAGTCAGTAGATCTGGAACAAAAAATAATTAATTGACTTTTTGTATACATAGCTTAACCGAAGAATACTCAGGTACGTATGATATGTAAATGCTTCAAATAATTATGTACTTGACTGACAGATAATATCAGCTCCTTTTTAAAAACTGTCAAAATGATCAAAGAGTATTTATTAACTTACAAAGGAAAATAGTTTTTATCAAGTCATAATGCTATATGATTTTTAGAATTTAAGTTTTGACTTAAATTGTAAAATAATGTAGTTTACTAATCAAATGGATCAATGTTATCTGATAAAAAATAAAATTATTAAAATAAAATAATTAAGCCCTTCTGGTACATGACTGTCTTTATAGATTACGCCCATCTGGCATGTATGTACACCTTTATTTGTTTTATCAAAGTGGGTAGTTTGCACAAATTGTAACTTTGAAGCAAAATATATATTATCTCAGTCAACCCGCGACCATGGAGTGCCGAAAAGCTTCCGAAACGACGGGAACTCAAATGAGATAATATACGCGATATAATCCGTTAAATTGTTATATTTAAACGAATAAAATTTTAATATGAAATTTGAATATAATATGATCAAATAGCCTCCAAAGTGTTTGTTAATTTTAAAATCGCCGAAAGCGGCAATTTTGAAACTGGACACGACCTTATGAAGCAAACAACGTTCGCACCAAACGAGTCAAGACCTGTCTCCCACAAACAAGACAATCGTGGAACTCTATTTTTTTACTGGGCCAAGAAGGTTTGCCGCGTTACATAGGCTTAGGTTCAATTCGGTTTTACTACGTTTGTTTGATGCAGTTATTATCCTATTATAAAGTTGTAAAAATTAAATGTCTGTGCAGTGAAGATATTTTAAAAAAAATGATTGTAATGGACTATTTGGAGGTCACTGAATAGAAATATATATTTTTTGGATTTTTTGTATGTTAGCATGTGTCTGCGTGGCTTCATCACGCCAAAACGGCTAAACTGATTTCAACCATTTTAGTACACGGGTAGCTAGGTATGTCCAGATGGTTATAGGATACTTTTTATCCGACTACGTTAGAGAAAAAAGATAGTTATGATCTTTTTTCTCCTCCGCGGACGAAGTTTGCAGTAACCTTTTAGTAAAAAATAAACGCATTGCATATTAGCGCGTCGGCTTGTGGCCTACGTAAGTTACTTCTCGTATGTGAGAAGTATGCCATCGAACACGGGCTGAAATATAATGTAGCCAAAAGTCAGTTTATGGTGTTTGAACCCGGTAGTAAACGGATAGATGAGGTGCCTTCCATAAAGCTCTCTGGTACTCCACTAGAAAGGGTGCGGAGTTTCAAATACTTAGGTCATATTGTCACGACTGATCTAAAGGACAACATGGATATAGAACGGGAACGGAGGGCTCTGTCAGTGAGGGCTAATATGATTTCCCGTAAGTTCGCGCGGTGTACGATGGAGGTTAAAATAACTCTATTCAGAGCTTTTTGTACCTCCCTGTATACGTGCGGCTTATGGAGGTCTTACACGCAACGGGCCTACGGAGCCCTCCGGGTCCAGTATAATAACGCGTTCCGGGTGCTGGTGGGGCTGCCCCGCTTCTGTAGCGCATCAGGGATGTTCGCAGAAGCGCGTATAGACTGCTTTTATACGACTATGCGCAAGCGATGTGCATCCCTGGTGCGCCGGGTGCGGGCCAGCCCCAACCCCATCCTGGGCTCGATAGCGGACAGGCTGGACTGTCCGTACATGAGACACTGTTGTGAAATGCATGTTTCACACAGTGCATATTTTGTATAATATTATATTAATTGCCTACTAACATTAGAAATAAGTTAATGTTACTAACGATTGTGTTTGTTTGTATGAGTCTTGTTACTTGAAATAAATGTTTTCTATTCTATTCTATTCTATTCTATATTCCCTATTGTACCCAGTTGTTGTGTTGTGTTTATGGTTTATATTTAAAATAGTTGTTCGTTCGCAGGCAACGAGGAACGAGCGCGTCCGCCGCCGCCTATCCGACAGGCCATCGCGCGGGAACAACAGCTAGAGGTTATCAGGAGAAACGAGGAAATGGTAAGAGTTTGTAAACCTTGCGCTTATCTTGTGCTTTTATTATAACCAGGGTTCGGATATTCGGTGAAATATTTGCCTAAAGTTTGGCGACGGCGTCTAGTGAACGGTATGTAGACGGACTCAATTAAATTTTCCTAATAAACTTCCCGGGACTTCTTTATTTAGTAACAAGACCTCCAAAACGCATGTTTTATTATTCTGCTATGTTACATATACCTTGAAATTAAATCAATTTACACCGCGGTTACGAAAAATACATACATTATTACATTACCTACATTTGCATAACAACGTACGTTCTTACCAAAATAGTCATAAATAGCCAGTTATGTATTTTTACCTCCTCGTGTCGTTTTATGCAACCCTGGAAAATTATTTAGTTAAGAACTCCATAATTTCCCAACTTTTACCGGATTTTGGCAACTTTAGGTAAATATTTCACCGAATATCCGACCCCTGATAATAACCCTTTAAAGCGCCATATAGACATTGAAGAATTGAATTCTACATCTGCCAACGACCGGGTTTGATGACACGAAATAGGCAAATTGCATTGTGTTTTGTTTTGGCCGACCCTCGGTCACGGAAAGCAATATTTTGTCATGGCCCAGAGTACGACGTGCTTTAAAAATTGGGATAGTGATTTTATTTTTGGATATGACAATCGATCCTGATTTCAAATGGGATAAAAATTTTATATGAGACTAACTACTAATATAGTGCTCTAAAATTCAGAAATAATAGTTAAAGTTTGACATTCCTACTGAGCGCTGAAAATGCTCCATACTAATAGCTACTTCGGCGTGATGTCATGTCTAACGTGGGATACCAAATTCATATGGATAAATAAGTATTTTGGCATTTTAGTCGTGACTGCGTTTGACTACATGATAGTTATACAATTACTGTTTTGTAAGGATTTTAGATTAAAAAAATATTTGAAATAAATAATTTATTTCAATGAGTAATAATCGCGGAAACAGAAGAAAATATTAAAAAAAAAATTGTACAAAATTTGCATTACTTCGAAGTTATTTTTTCTTTATACATATCATAAATAAATTATTTATTTCAATGAGTAATAATCGCGGAAACAGAAGAAAATATTTTAAAAAAAAATTGTACAAAATTTGCATTACTTCGAAGTTATTTTTTCTTTATACATATCATAATATATTCCTTTGTTTTAACTGCAGTATGTTGTAAACTTTGTCATGGTCATAAGTCATCAGCTCCGTTTATAGTCATAATTTTTTTGATCCCTAAGTCAGGTCAGTGTTTTCTGATTAGGAGGGCGGTAAATCGTAAGCAGAGATTAATAATCTGAAATTAGATTACCTAATATTTATTCGGTAATTGACCCTGTGAACGCCAAAAACACCTAAAGGTGTCGTGTACCGTTGTGCCTATATATATCGTCCTCTTTGACGTATCCGTCAATGGCGATACCTGGCATCATGAAATTCACGAGCGTCGGTCATGTGCACGAATGTGACTTGCAAAACCGAATTTGGTTTTGACAATTTTGTTGCATGGCGCACAATGCAACTCCCCTTTGTCGTGATACGTGTTGGTATAGGAAGGCTTAGGGCGGGTCTTTCTGTATTTGTATTTTGTTGTGCCTGTACAATGATAACTGCTTGGCATGTGACTGACAACGTCATTAAAATTGAAAGCGTTCAAATGATTAATAAATGTCGCTTCTCACAGGCGAATAGAGTCAGCGGTTCTAGGAGCACAGAAGATAGCGGCAGACCCAGACCAGATACGATAAAAGCTCCTCCACCGAAGGAGACCAAAGATATCCCACTCCCCAACCACTTGCAGCGGCTGAAGCCTAAAGAAGTTACCAAGTCTGCTCCTCAGGTAAGGAACTACCAATCCGTGAGCGAAGAGAATTCGGTAGAGTAGGTTTCGGTTATTGCCGGAAGCGAGCGAATATAATAGTACTGTTCTGCTCTGCGTACACTTTTTACGACATTTTATAAAGGTAAGTCTACTTTAAGCGTCAATGTAAAATGAACCTTAATTAATTTTCTGATTTTTGACGTTGTTTAAATTGGACTTTGTTATAGTGACAATGTCAAGTACCGACGGTTTAAACATAGATAGTCGAATAACTTAATTCATTTGTTTTATCACAGAAACTATATGGAGCTGTGAATTCCCGTTTTAGACAATAATAGCTATGAAACTCGGTAAAATAATCGAGTGTGGCTCATATTTTCCGAAAAACATTTTTTCTTCAAGGCAAATATTCCGTTCTCTTATTTTCCCGGTGGCATTTTTTCCCAATATTTTATTTTCTATGGGCATTTAATTCCGTTCCCATATTTTCCCAGTGACATTTGTAACCATTCGCATATTTTGCCCAATTTATTTATTTGTCAGAAGCTTCATGCCTTTAAGGTGAAATAGGCAATCTTAGGATTTTTCGACCACTCGATATCCGCGGCTCGCTCGCTTCGCTCGCTCGTTAGGGTCACAACTCAACCTAACACTCCTCCTCGCTACGCTCGTCGTCGTACCTAACCTTAGCCAAGTCGGACCTGCTTTAAGGTGAAATAGGTAATATTTGGATTTTTCGACCACTTGATATCCGGTTTTGACTTGGAAATATGAGAATGGTTACAAATGTCACTGGGAAAATATGGGAACGGAATAATTACCACCAAGAAAATAGGTGACTGGAGAAAAATGCCACCGGGAAAAAAAGAGAACGGAATTTTTGCCTCGAAGAAAAAATGATTTTCGGAAATACCCAATTTATCCCCCTATGTTGAGCCGTGGTCGTTCAGGGTTGGCGCCTTTGTGGACCGTACGCCACTGGATGTGTGCTGCCGAGTCAGTCTCGAAGATTCATTTACCAAGAACGGTTTCTAAGTCCAACACTTCTCTTCCCGCATATTTTTCCAAGTAGCGTTCGTTACGGATGTTTTGTACTTGGGCCAAAACCAGGCGCGGTGCTACGCCATTACGCTATGCAGCAAACAGTACTTTGGCCATTTTACTTCTCGTTAACCACTTTAGTTTTTCAAATGAGTAACTAATTATCGACAAAATATTTATAAAATGTACACGCTAGGCAAAATTTTCTTGACCGATGTATGGAATCTTATATATATAGAAAGTCATACATTAGTCATTGTAGCCGTAAAAAGGTGGTAATGCAGCGATAAATACTAATCTTATTTTCATAAAAAGAGGGGGATGTCGATGACCGTTACCAATTTTATAGTTACAAAACGTCACGTCAAAGAAAAAACATTTTTTCTTCAGCGTCTACTAAAAATAATCCTATAACCATTTGTCCTCTAGCCCACTTACCCGCGTACCAAAAGTAGTATGTTAATTCGTCTTGTTTTGAATTAATTGTATATTTACTAAACAAAAAATATGCGTAATGCTGAATACGCGATTTCGCGTCCTAAAAACCGTATATCGGCAATGCCGATGACGCGACTTCGCGTCATCGCTTAGAAGGCGCCGGTACTGCGGCGAGAATAGAAATTTGAAGCGTCGGCAATTATTGGGTTAAAGATGAAGTATAAGAGAGTGTTATTGATTAATTACATTTACTTAAACTAGGTACTTAGTTGATGGTGTAACCTGCAACGCAATTTACTTGAAATGCTTACTAGCGCGATAATTGCGTAGTCGCGTTGTATTAGGACGATCCCTTAGGATAGTCTTCCTAGTCTGTCCACAAACAACCAGTTAAAATTCCATCAAATTCGGATTACTTTCCAGCTACTGACCTTTTTCAATATTTCGACTGCATACCGAGTTAGTCTTTAGAGCCGTCTCGATTAGTAGTCAACGAATGTTTAAAGAAAAGTGCAGTCGGCAATAAAAGCTTGTCATAAAAATGCTATTTTTGACGGAAACGTATTAGTTCCCTACAAATCAAATACGGTTTTGTGCCGCAATAGCGATATATCACTCTACATTCCCGTATACAGCAGATCACCGCAGCCAATTAGAAAAGCCTCCTCGGCACCCCACACATTTACAGCTAAACTCCCACTCAAATTAGAATCGCTGTTGAAGAACGGGTTGGCCTGATAAAGAAGCTCGTTACGGGGTGAATGGGCGGCGCGCAGATTGCGGTTTACTCGCCTGATGGAATATATTAGCGGCGCGCCCGCGGCGGCGATGCGGGTTTCGGCGAGACGGACAACGGTTTTGGAGAGACTTTTTGGAGCTTACCTTAGTTAGGAGAAAAAAAGTGGAAACTCTAGACAAGTTCCTTTGATCCTGTCAAGTTAAGTCTTATGATCTTTGCGATCGAAAGCCTTTAGTGGTGCGACCCGCGGCGATGCAAATTCCGGTGAGGTGGGCAACGGTTTTGAAGAGCCTTTGGAGCTCAGCTTAGTTTCTTAAGAGCTTGTGATAGTACCTTACACCGCGATGGGGTACATTTTAAGATTATTAGCGGAAATCACCAGGCATGATTGTGTTTTGGAGGTAGGTGAGACGAACAATGTTTCTATAGAGACTGAAGCTTCGTTTGGTTACATGCGAGTTCCTTTGATTCTGACATGGTAAGCCTTGGGATTGACATTATAAGCGCAAGTCTCTTTCCAACAATATGAATTAAAAAGAGACTTCCGCTTGTAATACAAGTTACAAGCGTTTATGAAACGGGCCCCAGATGGCATGTATTAGATGACGGTGGCGATGCGGCATCGGGTGATACGGACAACAGTTTTGACGAGGACTTTTTGGAGCTTACCTGCAAATGGTGTCAATACGCGCCACCCTCAACATTGGAGCACTCGGCATCGCGCTAATATTGCAATTATTGTTTGCCAATTCGCATGATGTTGCTCCTAAGTCTGAATCTGACATTTAACAATCTAAAACCACTTTCATGTAAGTCGAGAATTAGCCCCCAGTGCCCCTGCAGATGGTGCCAATACGCGCCACCATCATCTTTGCATTACTCGGCATCGCGCTAATTGCGACAGTGTTTGCAAATGACGTGATATGCTGGCTATAGTCTGAAGATAACATTTATTAAGCAAAGGCGCTCTATATTAATATTAGTTGTGAGTTAGCCCTCAGAGCTCCTGCAGATGGTGTCAATACGCGCCACCATCAACATCGCGCTAATTGCGACTGCGTTTGCAAATGCCGTGATATTCTGACTATAGTCTGAAGATAACATTTATTAACCAAAGGCGCTCTATATTAATATTAGTTGTGGATTAGCCCCCAGTGCCCCTGCAGATGGTGTCAATACGCGCCACCATCAACATCGCAGCACTCGGCATCGTGCTAATTGCAACTGTGTTTGCAAATCCGCGTCGCATTGTGCGCGTCGCGTCTCGAGCGGCGGCGGGGAGGAACGATGTAGACGGGACATTCGTTTTGTTGGACGGCATCTATTGCTTTGACACTCACACACCGATAACGGTAATGGCAAATATTAAGTGATGAGCATAAATATTTGTTCCTGAGTCTTGGATGGTTTCTTTGAATAAATATATCTATTGATTATATCATTGTCTAGTACTCATAACAAAAGCCGCATTGAGCTTACCATGGGACTAATTCGATTTGTGTAAAAATTGTTCCGTAATATTCTCATCCATCATCTCACAGAATCTCAGACATTCCTGACAAACAGTCGCCCATCGCCATGCAAGAAGATCACACTGTTGCGCTCATACCAGGAGGCACACCGCAAAGGCACGAATGAGTGCCGAATTCCTAAGCGAGACGGTGCGCGCCGGTGATACTGCCAATAGGGAGCGCAAGCGCAGTCTTAGGGTAACCCTTCGGGAACAAATAATTTCACTAGACGTTTTATAAGTATACTAGAAGATGCCCGTAACTTCGTTCGCGGAGGAGAAGAAGTCATAAACTCCCTTTTTTCTTCAGCGTAGTCGGGTAAAAAGTATCCTATAACCATCTGGAGATACCCAGCTACCCGTGTACCAAAAACAGTTGAAGTCCGTTTAGCCAATTTAGCGTCATGAAGCAACAACAACGCATACGAACATACAAAAAATCCAAAAAATATTTTTTTGATTCAGTGTCCTCCAAATAGTCCGGACAATCACTTTTTTGAAAATATCTTCAATCAAAAAATCTAAAATATTTGTTCGGTATCTTGAAAATATTTCATACAATTAGATTTGGTGCCTCTTTTTAAGCAATAGTTACGCTCCTCCACATGTTGTAACTGTTTATATCTACAAAGGTGTGTAAAGGTATTTATCTCATTTAAAACATTAAAAATATACACCCTACTTAAAACAATTGAAAACTAAAGTGTACATCTTAATTAAATATTTACGGTATTACACAATATCATTAAAATTACAGTTTTACACAAGATCATTAAAGTTACAGATTTACACAATATTATTAAAACCAGAGGTTAGGGAGGGGTATATGAATGTTTGTATGCATGTTTACCTGTTATTAAAAAGTTTTTCAATGTAGAGACTTTTCATTTTTATAACTTTATAATAGTTCTTATAGATATGTCGACATTTCTCCTGACCACGCGTTTCTCGTCTAGTCGCCACCTCTTTGCCGCCAGAGGTCACGTAATCGCGGCAATCTCCGCCGGGGCGAGCACAAAAAGAAATGATTAACTGCGCGGATGGAGCACACACTCGTGTTTAGACGGACAATGACGGGTTATTGCATTTGTTATGCGTACGCTGGTCATTATTCCAGCGTTTCCAACGCTTTAGTGTACACATTTTAGAACATCTATTCTATTATAAACTTGTAAAAAATAAATGTCTGTATATTGAAGACATAAAAAAGCTTGATACGGAATATTTAAAGGTCACTGGATCGAAAAATACTTTTTTGGTTTTTTGTACATTTGTGTCGTGGTTTCAGCACGTCAAAACGGCTAAATAGATTTCAATTTTTTTTGGTACACGGGTAGCTGGGCATCCACAGATGGTTATAGGATACTTTTTACTCGACTACGCTCAAGAAAAAAGAGGGTTTAGCCGTTTTGAACTGCTAAAACCACGACTTACACAAACTTACAAAAAAAAGTTTATTTAGTGTCCTTCAAATATTCCGTTTCACTTTTTTTTATATCTTCAACGTACAGACATTTTATGTTAACAACTTCATAATAGTATAAATAATACATTACCATACATCGCACAAAGAGGTGCTGACCGGGCACGCCAGTACTAAGGGTTGAAATGAGTGTTGACAATTGGGAACATTAAGTTTCTCAGAGGTGTGCATTTTATATTTTTTCCCGATAGTATACGTTATGTGAACTCAGAATCTACAAACAGTTTATTTTTACATCGTGTTGTTTTTTAGATATCTTTTTTTTAACACTCGTCATGACATTTGTACAGTTCCCTCGTATGAATACATTTTTACTTTGGTCTACTTAGATTAGTAAGTAAAATTAAAAAGTTAGCTGTCAATGTCATGTTTTTTTTTTTAAATTTTCTTACTATTTTTTGTAGACAAAAGTTAAGGTAAGTAACTTAATGTTCCCAATTGTAATTTTTTCATGCAACACGAACATGTTGTGTGGTGTAAACTTGTGTTGCGACATCAATTTAACAATAATTGGTATTATATTGTTATTATTGAGATACCCGCTCGGTGTCCCCTTTTTTGGGATGTATGCACATTACAATTTTACAATAACAAAACAGACAATCAAATCAAATCAAAATATTCTTTATTCAAGTAGGCCTAGTTACAAGCACTTTCGAAATGTCAATTACATGAGAGTGAATGTTTGCTGCGAGAAATACAATATGATCCAACATCACAATGCAATACAAACGAGAGATCTGTACCGTTGTTTGCGGCAAAACACAAGACTGTTTAGAGAAGAATTTTTTTATCGATATGGATAGTTGTGAAATAGAGAAAAAAGCGGTCCACTAAATGAAAAAAATATATATACAGAAACTCTTACGTGAGCGGTCGTTGCAGTTTTATACAAAATTATATAAAAACAGGTGTTGTATCTTCTTCGAAGTACAACTGAGTACACACTTACATGTATTTTTTTCTGTTTTGTGATAGGAGTAAATATTATAATATTAAAATCACTGATAATGTCTCCCGTCTGGAACATCATTGCCATTATAATGGGTTTTTTATAAACCTTCCGTTGTTTTGTTTTATAAAGTCGACGACGAGTAAAGTTCTTTTAGTTATAAACTGGAAAATGCCCGCAACTTCGTTCGCGGAGGAGAAAAAAATGTCATAACCCGTCGTTTTTTCTTCAGCGTAGTCGGATAAAAAGTATCTTATAACCATCTGGAGATACCCAGCTACCCGTGTACCTAAAATTGTGGAAATCTGTTTAGCCGATTTTGCATGATGAAGCCACAACGACACATAAAAACATACATAAAATCCAAAAAAAAAATTTTTTCGTTTTAGTGACCTCCAAATGGTCCGTAACAATGTTTTTTTTTGAAAATATCTTCAATTTACAGACATTTCAATTTTACAACTTTATAATAGTATAGATAAGCTATAGAGCCGTGAGGCTCTACAATGAAAACGGAGACTAACCACAGACAATGTTAATTGCACCTTTTCTATATAATTTTATATAAACTTACGACCTCTAAGTCTCACATAAGATTTTCTATGAAATATAGTTTTTCATTTGGTGGACCATTATTTTTTTCCACTTCACATCTATCGATATCGATAAAACAATGTTTCTTATTCTAGTTAGGTTACAACAGTCTTAGCTATATTTTGCTGCGAAAAATTCTGACCGCTCTGGTCATTTTTAACTATTTGAAGATTTTTGACTTCTACAAAATATATTAAAACTCCATAAGAATCTGCAGGCATTTCGATAAAGATTCCACGGAAGTGACGGGGTATTTCGCCTGTTTACCTACTTGTAATACCAAAAGCGTTAATTTTTGCGCTTTGCTACCATATGCAATAGACTAAGAAAATATTGACCCCCGCTTATTGCAAGTTAGTAATAACCACGTGCCGAAAGATGCAGCGTTGAGTATCCAATAATGTGTCGATGATATAGTTAAATTCATAAGAAATTGTTGCAGACCGTTGTGGAGGTCCTTAAGTGAGGTCTTTGTATACATCAGTGGAAACTTTGGCTGATAGCTATCTTGATACGATACGCCTACTCTATCACTTTCAGTACCAAGATTTTTATAGCGCTACGTGCCGTAGCAGCCGATAACATACGAAAATGCGTATGTAGCGAAAACTTGCTACGAGCGTAGCACTTACGTAGCGGTTTCCTGGTCGGGAAAGGGCTACTGAAGAACTAAAGAAAATGTCAGTTTCCTTCCACTTCACAGACATACATACATACTTATGTTTCATTACATTAAATTTTCATTTTGTAGATAGCGTAACATCAGACGTCAAGTTACATCTTACCGATTCAAATACTTTAGTACTTCGTCATAATAAACTTTAAATAAATGATATATTTGCTATGTACGATCATTAATGTCAATTTCTAAACTACAAGCTTCTTTGTTTCAATTTCTAAACTAAAATGTTCTTGAACAAATTCATGAGCTAACTGTATATCGGTTTTCCTTGTAACCATTTTTTTTACATGTCTGTGTGGTTGTTTGTAACCTATGTGTAATTTTAGCCACAACGGAATTGCTGGCACTTCAAAGATACTTTTTACCCAAGTACGAGATTTTTCTCCCCTTCCATAAAGCATGTGTATACGAGTCCTGTACGTTTGTATATTATAAATTGTGTTTGTATTGGTCCATGAAAAAGATTTCCCAAACCCATGGAACCTTAAAAATCTTAATTACAATTGCAATTTCAAACTCGTTCATTATTAAACAAATCCATTATAAGATTCCGCAAATCCTTTTCAAAAATGTTTAAAATTATCAAACGTCAGGGTTGAGACTTTGGGATTTTTAATTCCCATTAAAATGGGGGATGGGGGTAATTTTTGTCAATACCTCCAGTCGCCTGGGGCCGTAAATACAATAACTAATCAAAATAAAAGGGTTGCGGCCGTCTCTCTATTAAAAAGTCTGTAAGAATTCCATCGGAGGGTCGAGACGGGGGCGGCGCATACTGCGCGTTTCTCTGTCAAAATAATTCTTTTATTTTGTGGGAGTTTATTGCTACAGATTGTGAATTTGTACTTTAGGAACAGATCATCGTCAGTCCATATAACAAATTGTGTGTACATATAACAAATTGTGTGTATATGTAGTTGTTCCAATGTAATGTATAGTATACATTCATCAATAAAATATGTGAAGCGGGCTATTTTAAGATCAAAATATTATTTGGATTTTTTGTACGTTGGTATATGTCTTTGCGGTCTCATGACGTCAAAACGGCTCGATCGATTTCAACCATTTTTGGTACACGAGTGGCTGGGCATCCACAAATGCTAATAGGGTTATTTTTACCCGACTGAGTTGAAGCAAAAACAAAGGGTTCTGAGTTTTTTCTCATCCTCGAACGTAGGCTCTCCGCGAAGAAAGAACTCCGCGTAAACTGATTATGCTTATCAGTATTTCTAGCACAAGTGTGAGTTGCGATTCTTTATCGCACGGCTTTTGTAGTCTTTACCTTTCTATTCAATACGGTGCGAGAAAGATAGGTGACACTGTATCGCGACACACGAAGTTGCGGGTAGTAATGGTAGGCGGTCGCGAGTGCCGCTCTCGTGTTGGTTTGTATAGTCGTGAAAAAAAGGTTTTTTCCCCTATGACACTGGGATTGTTCATGCAGTCTACCATGAGCTAAAAGACTATTGATTGAATATTTGAGCATTTCTAAAAAAATGGTACAGTTGTGTGCAAACTAAAAGCAGTGAAGCCGGATTTGCATGTAAATGTGACTTAAGATTTCAGTTATAATCGTGCTATGAGTGAATAATAAAGTGCATTGAGGTTCGAAGACAGCAATGCACCTTTAGCCGCCCAAAGGCCTATTACAAGGCCTTCTCCTATTCAATGAACTTTAAATCATTTTCTACTAGAATATATTTGCATTTGCTTTTTGAAGCTTGAATTTAACACAAAGGCAATAATACAATACAATCGCAAATTTCTTTATATGGTGGGCGGCTAGAAAATAAAGACATTTTTAAGTCACTGTTATTTATGTATATGGAACGGACTTTTCGAAATTAGTAAATTTTTATATTAATTTAGGAATTTGAGTACAAGCAGGCCTTAGGTACATAGATTATTTTTAGGGGCAGTTTTATGCGTAGGTATGACATGTTTTAGAAACTACTTAACATAACACATACATACTGCTATTTACACACAGCTGTACATACATTTGTATATTAGGTAGGTCGTTAACTTTTAGAACGCTTACCAATTAATATAATCACTATTATTATTGCTTATTTCCATAATTAAGATTCTATCACGTTTATATTTTCTCAATAATCCTTTATAAAAATTGTAATTAAATGGAAACAATTAAATATGCGTTAATTGATGTCCTCACTTTTTTAGGTATGCACATTAATTACTACCAATCTTGTGTTGGGATTGTGAGTTTATGAATACAAAAAAATAACTCAGATGAACAATTAAGCTAATTTTGAAAGAACTGCTATGCGCGTTGCGCCTTATTCCATTTTTCCTGAAGTTCTCGCCCCGCTAATGGCCGCCGCGGTGCCGTCGATTCAAGCCATAATTTATTACTTAGCCCGATGTTTTTTCAATTTCAATTAGGACGGGCTTGCGAGAGGAAAATCGACTTTGCTGGCTCGCTGGAAAATTCACTTTTATTTAATACTAGCTTCTGCCCGCGACTTCGTCCGCCTTAAATTCGTTTATCGCAGATAAGGGTATTTTTCCGGTATAAAAAGTAGCCTATCTCCTTCCCCGGGACTCAAACTATCTCCATACCAACTTAGATCCAAATCGGTTCAGCGGTCTAAGCGTCGACAGACAGACAGACAGAAAGACAGACAGACAGACAGACAGACACACACACTTTCGCATTTATAATATTAGTATGGATAAGTCGTTTTTAGTATTAACGTCTTAATAATAGTTTTACACAGGTTTGGATTAAGTTTTAGATGTAATAAAATGAGCATAAAGCGCAGTATTTCTTACTTAGATAAGTAGGTGTTCTACTTGTGCAAGTGTGTATGTAAGAGCTCTATTACAAAACATATTTCTCGTTTAAAAAAAAAAACCACTTCTACGTTTATAAATCTACGTTTGTAAAAATGAAAATAATAATAATAATAAAAAACAAGTATTGAATTAACATATTGTTAACCTAACTACAAGCAATCCAATGAGGAAATGCCAGGTGTTGTTCAAAATGTTGACACAAGTTGCTTATTGCTGACTAGGTACTTTTTTTTTTTTTTAGTAGACAATGGATTGAGATGAGTGGAGCTGTTTAAATAAAAAAAATGGTGATCTCGGATTGAGAGAGGTGATGCATTTTTTCTTTCACTGTCAGTCTTTTTTTCTCTTACGTGTATTTTAATATGACAATAAAAATATGACAAAACTCCATACTCCATCGCCATTTAAACACGCCGTGGGTATTCTATAGACATTATAAAGAGACTTGCCATTAGCAGTGTACTCAAATCGTAAACTAAAAACAAATGAAACTATTAGAGTCTCGGTATAAAACGCTAAACGCCCACCAATCTCATTTACGCTTAGTAAATCCCGGCCATCAGGGCCCTTGTCCATCGCGAGCCAGCACTTTAGCGGCGCTGTGCCGGTCGCGTGACCGCTGCGGCCCTATTCTAACACAAACTATTGATAGACTTTAACAGAATTGCGACTGACTTTTAAAGTCTATCGATAAGCAGCATGATGATATATGTACTAATAAGAGAAAAATTACTTCAAGTTTATCGACTCTGTTCTGACGCAAACTACTATTAGAATAACGGACTTGCTGCAATAATTATTGATGTTTAAGAATAGTGCAGAAAAAAATTAGAACAATGTTATTTATGGTTAGTAAATCCTAGCAATCAGGGCCCTTGTCCATCGCGAGTCAGCATTTTAGCGGCGCTGTGCCGAGGCCCTATTCTGACACAAACTACTGGCAGAGTTTAACAGAATTGCTACAGTAGTTATTGATGTTTATATGTAGATAAATAGGTAAGATCACATAGAATGAAGAGAGAGATAAAAGGAAGAACAAAGAAGCAACAATGTCATTTATGCTTCGTAAAGCTCGGCAATCAGGGCCCTTGACCATCGCGAGCCCACACTGTATCGGCGCTGTGCCGGTCGCGTGACCGCCGCGGCCCTATTCTGTCAGCAACTACTGTTAGACTTTAAGACAATTGCTACAGTAAATATAGATGTTTATCTATAAGTAACAATATATAGAAGGAAGCTAGAAAAAAAGAAGAACAAATAAGCGACAATGACATTTAACGCTTAGTAAATCTCGGCCATCATGGCCCTGGTCCATCCAGGTAAGGACATTAACGGCGCTAGGCCGGTTTCGTGACAGAACTACTAATAGACTTTAACGGGGTTAGTTAGTAGTAAATACACGCTTTAGGATATGCGACAGCAGTTATGGGCAAACTTTTTAAGAAGTTTAGAAACTTAACATATTCGATCTCAGCTAATCTTTTCGTTTCCTGTCTATTATAAACCACGCTCAAGCACGCAATGCAAAAATATATGTATTTTTACAAGCAATCGGAAAAAAGTCATAATTTGTAGGTATCCTAAATATTGTTTGAAAGTAGATGAGTTATCACTTAATTTTTAAAACATAAATGTAACAAGTAATGTCTTACGTGGACTGGCATAAAACCTAATATTTGCTTTTTTTGTACTGAATTTCCATAATACAATACTCCGAGAATCATTTTACCAATTTATCAGATTTTCGAACTACTTGTTTAAAATGTAATAGTTTTTCCGATTTCCGAGCGGATTACGGAGGTCATGACCCAGGAAGAAGATGGGATCAAGGATCAGAAAAAAAATACCATAGTTATTTCTAAGGAGAAAAAGCAAATATACACAATAATACACATCTTGTACATCATTTCTGACTGACTGACAATTCCTCACTACATTGCTGTAATGGCTACTAATTAGTAATTTATATTATGTCCAGAGCCCGTAAAATTCATAGCAAAACAAAAGACTGTCGCAATCAAACTAGTGTTAGAAACATTTTTTATCGATATCGAAAAAACGGCCAACCAAATGAAAAACATAATAATACAAAATTTCACATACGTTTGTATAATTAGTCGTAGTAGTGTAGTTCAGGGTAATTGGTTATCCACGTTTTAATACGATCTTTGCACATTACTCATTTTACATTTAAATGAGAACTATATTAAATCAACCAATGGTTTTATATATCAACCACGTCCGTTCCAAACCGTTTTAAGATACAAATAATTATTATCTATAGAGACACAACTTTACTTACGCTGCCATATGCAATGAAATGACAATAATGACATTTAATGTCTTATGGAATACTAATTTTCTGAAGTGTCTATTATTTTCAATGAGTTTGATTACCTCTTTGTCACCAGACTACGGCCAAGCCAAAAGGGAAGGGTTACTACTTAATATGACATATAAGTAACGTTGATAATATAAGATACATTGCGTTTTAGATGGAATAACACATATAAAACAAACCCTTAACTTACCACTTCTTTTGCGTTTGGCGTGAATGATTATAAAATAATGTACCTAAACATATCAGTATGATGTTTTTTAGACAAAACTTACTCGATATCGATAAAAAAATGTTTCTAACACTAGTTTGATTGCGACAGTTTTTTGTTTTGCTGTGGATTTTCCGGGCTCTGATCATGTCTCACCAGGAAGTGAAGGAGAAAGCCCAAGAAAGAAACGGCTGGCGATTGCTACACCGACAAGAGCGTGGCTCTTAAATTGAAGATCTTGATAATTCTACCCCTAACGTATACACCTTACTCATTTGTTTTCTTTTTTCAGAATTAAATTCCAAACTGTGGACTAATTAAAATGTTGACATTTGGGACATATGCGACTGCATAACGTTAATAAAACTCCAGTACAATTGTCGCTCTATAGGGAGTCCACACTTTTATTACACGCTGCTCCAGTATCCACCCTCGCAACTGGAGGTCCGGCGCGAGTTAACAGCGAGTAAATTTATTACATGGGCGTGAATACCCATTTTTGTGCTCTCACTCGGTAATAGATGCTAATAACCTCCCCCTCGCTATACAGTTATAACCGGGGGTGGCAGAGGTTTATTCAGAGATTAGAAGTAGTTTTCCTTAAGTTTTAAAGATGGCGGGCGGCTCAGGGCATCGCAGGACGAAATGTGTGTTTTATTGTTGTTATCCTCCAGTCCTTTATCTTTTTTTTCGATACATGAACAAATCTTCAAGTAAAATATGTGTAGAAAAAGAGTTATTGGCAGCAAATTCTTCGTCAACTATACAGCCCAGCTAAGAGGGCTAAGAGGTTTATTCAGGTATTAGAAGTAGTTTTCCTTGAGTCTTTAAAGATGGCGGTTCTGTTACGCAGGATCCAGTGCTGATGAAATGTGGATTTTATTGCGGTTATGATTTTTTTTTTATCGCATATCTTTATTTTCGATGTGTGAACTAAGCAGCTACTAAAAAAATGAAACAGAACTATTGGCTGCAAATTCATCGTCAGATATAGCCGAGTTAGGAATCAGACATTAGAAGTCGTTTTCCTTGAGTTTCAAAGTTACCGGGCCTGTGTTACGCGGTTTTTTTTAACAAAGTGTTTATTTTATGGAAGTTATGTGACGACTACTTTTTACTCGACTGCGTCAGAGGGAGGGTTATGTTTTACGAGTGTATCTAAAATGTGGAAATGTACGTCTATTTTTTAGGCACGCAAAAAGATGATTATGACTTTTTCCTTCTGCGCGAACTAAGTTACGGGTAACGTACCTAGTCCTTTATATTTCTTATTGATATGTTTTTTATTAATTTAATTTACATAATCATGTACACAAGCACATAACCAGTTTTGTATGAATTTCGAAGGTAAAATCAAGTTAAATTTATAGAAAAAGAGTTTTTGATTGCAAATTCTTCGTAATTTATAGCCGGGTTAGGGTGGTGAGGAGGGTTATTCAAATATTAGAAGTAGGTACTTTTCCTTGGAAAAGGAATTCGTTTTAAAGATGGCGGGTCTTTGTTAGCCTGAGAGTGTTGTAACAAATGTGTGGTGAGAGATAAACGTTTCATCTTGGTTATGGCAAATTTTTGCCTTTTATGTCTTCTTTCTTGCTTGTTTTATTTATTTACTTACGACAGGATTTGGAAGGGAATAGTTAAAAAAAAAACTTAATAGGCAGCTGGCTGCTCGACAGGTGTTTCTATAGTGTAAGAAGTTTTCTAGAGTCATGTTAAATTAGGTAGAATTGGGTTATTGACATTTTATATATCCCTGCTTTGGGCTTGTAACTACTAAATTGCATTTTACCTCTTTATCAATATTTCCGGATCTCTAAACTTCTTGGTTTCAAAATATCTAAATTGCAGAATGCCTAATTATTTTTCTTAAAACATCGGAATCTTAAAATGGCCGAATTTCAAAATAGCTTAGTCTCATAATGCCTAAACTTCAAAACACTCATGGCAAAGCGACATATTCTGTATTTATAATCCAACTGTCATTCAGAATCTGAAGGAATTGTGCATGTCAATCTTTAGGTATTTAGAAAATATGACGTTTTAGGTCAAAGTCATAATGAATTTCGTTCATATTAAGAATGAGACAATTTGACATTTAGGTATTATGAGCTCATGGTAATAGGAAAATTAGGGGTATTAATTAATAAGGTATTATGAAATTTAGTGGTTTTAAGCCCAAAGCCCATTGTACAGTATTTTGCAAATTAGTGATTAGATTACGACTGTTGCGGTTTGAATACATGTCTTCTCTTCTGAGTCGTATTCATCATTGTTGATGGTAGTGTCGATGAAAGTTCTCCACTGCTTTGTGAACGAGGTTCTTCCCTTTGCTCCGGTTTTGGTTTGAATATATAATTTATACTTAAATATTTTTACCTTTATTAAATCATGGATTTAATATTTTCACCGTGTGCCAGTACCATGAAAACGAGCCAAACTTAGCTAAGACTTAGGCATTCGTAGATTCAAAGTTATTTATCATCATCAACCAAAAGACGTCCATTGCTGACCACAGGCTTCTCTAAAGAACACCAGAATGACCGGTGCTGCGCCGTCCGCATCCAGCGGTCTCCAGCGACCTTCATCAAGTCCACCTTCTGGGGGCATACCCACGATGCGTCTTTTAGTGCGCAGTCCTTAGAAGGACCAGGGTAACTGATAAAGCCGATGAAGGATAGCAAAACTTAAGTGGCAGTTGCTCGTAGAAGTTAAGTGGCAAAGTTTCAATAATTTCGGTAATAATTGATTAAGGTATCAGTCTAAATATTACACATAATATTTAGTAAACCCTGGCTAACGCGGTAAATGTTAAAAAAATACACGTTTCCGAGACGCGAGTGACACAAATGTATCGCTTCAAGTAAATATGCGCTTGAGCCTTCAAAAACAGAATTACTCAACGTGCCCTTAGCCTATCAAAATAAATAATTCACTCTTAAACCGACGCCTGGCGATCCATTCGCCATCCATAGCTCTTATAATCCGGATGACGGACCGCGCGCCGTCGCGCCGCGGACGTGGAAAAATCTCGCCCTAACCGAATAACCCCTTCGACATACACGCAAAAACAAAACAGGCGCAACCTCAAGAAAAAAACTACGCATCCCGCTCTGAGCGGTGAAGAAAAACAAGGAGAGAATGACGCAATTGTAGCGAGACGTTACTCTTATGTTTTGTTGGGATGGGTAGTAGTGGGGGGTAGGTTAGCGCTGGCTTCCGATTGGCCGCCTCCCCGGAAGGATATGACCTATAGTTTTTCTTCTTAAGAACTTCCTCCGTCCATTGTCGGCGTGATTTACGAGCGGGGAGAGGGCGTAGATTGATGATTGCCAGTATCCGGCTCGCAATCACATCTGCCCGGCTTCTGGCAATTTCCCCGCATATTCGTTTACTCGACGCATTATAGGGGCACTCTTTCCGAGTCTGAGTGTTATTGCCTCTATTATGAGCGGGCTTAAGAGGGTAGGCAAGGCTTATACGGTTTACGTAATCAATGGTATTATGGTTTTGATGAATGCTGAAGCGCCTTAGATTGAAGGATGAGTGTGCCAGTGTTCTAGCTACGCTGTTAGAACCGAGTAGGTAGCACCTTGGGCAAAAGTGTGGGGTATACGCTTATAGATTATCCAGTTAGTCAAATAAATAGTGGATTGGTAATTGAGCTTTTTATGGCAAGTACTTACCTAAATCCTAAAAATATTATAAACGTGAAAGTTTGGATGTATGGATGGATGTACGTTCCACTTAATCTTAAAAACTACTGGACGATTTTTTATGAACCTTTCCGCTTATACATGAGAATAGGACATATGCTATAAATTGCATCTCTATGCAGACGAAGTCGCGGGCAAGAGCTAGTATATCCATAATTGTAATAATTACTCGATTGTTTTGGAAATATTTTATACAATTTAAGATATGTACCTATTGTTATATTTGGGCCGTATTTGTATTGTGAAAAATAATAAAGTTATATTTTCAAAGAATCACCAAAACCCTCCTTTTTGCACATGAAGTTTTGGAGCTAAGTTTAAAATAAGCACTTTTCACTCTTCATGCTCGAAAAGTGCCTCAGTTTAGCTTTGTGTAGCGAGGATAAAGTTATAGTTTTAGCGTCTGGGTTTATATAGAAACTAGAAGATGAAAAATTTTTAAATAAAAAAAGAACCGTCTTCAAAATAAACTAAAAAGCCATAAATAATCTTTTATGTACGGTACAGATCACATTTGAATCACCTTTTGAAGTCGGTGCCAAATCATTCATTTAGTACTATTAAGAACCGCGGCGGCGAGCCTTTAGTTATTATCTACCTACATATATATTAAGTCATAGTAATTCGTATTTTTGTTGAATAAAGAACTTTATTTCCTTCAGGTTTGGCACCGACTTCAAAAGGTGATTCAAATGTGATCCGTACCGTACATAAAAGATTATTTATGGCTTTTTAGTTTATATTGAAGTCGGTTCTTTTTTATTTAAAAAAATATTTTCTTCTGTTTCCGCGATTATTACTCATTGAAATAAAACAATTTAACGGATTATATCGCGTATATTATCTCATTTTAGTTCCCGACGTTTCGGAAGCTTTCCAGCTTTCCATGGTCACAGGAGGACTGAGAAAAGATGTTTTTTCCTCTGTCAAAGTTACAATTTGTGCAAACTACCCATTTTTTTTTAAGAAAAAATACAAATAAAGGTGTACATACATGCCAGATGGCCCTAAGCTGTAAAGACAGTTACACATGTGCCAGAAGGGCTTAATTATTTTATTCTAATAATTTACCAAGCAGCATTTCACAAATGAGGCGTACTGAGGAGAAAAGAAACGCTGCAAAGAAAAAAAAAAAACTAAAATGAGAACTAAAATGAGATAATATACGCAATATAATCCGTTAAATTGTTTTATTTCAATAAAAAAATATTTTTTGCTTTTTAGTGATGGATTTTAGTAGTGATATAAAGTATTTTGTAGAGCCCAGAATGGGAAGATTGAGGAGGCACTTTGCACGCATCTCGAGTCTTTGGAAGTAACAAATGTAAAAGTTGGTTAGTTCATTGTACCTTCCATCACCAGCTAAGCATGAAATGATGACAACCAGAGGAAAACAACTGATAACTTTAGAAAAATATATACAAAACATTGTTAGTGCCTATAATATTTGAGAGTTTCTTCCAATTTCCCTGGTATTCCATCATCTAATCCTGACTTGGTAATAAGGAGACTACTTCAGGGACACACTAAAAAGAATATGACTAATAGTTTTAACTTATCTACCTATAATAGATGATTTTTTTAAGAATTATCCTCTAACTAACTTAACCTTCCGTCATCAGCTCAGCATGATGAGATGATGACTACCATATGCAAATACTTAAATAGCTTAAGAACATATATGAAAAACGTTATAAGTGCCTGTAAAATTTGAGGATTGCCCTCGATTTCCCTGGGATCCCATCATCAGATTTCAAATAAAAAAAGAATTTTTAAAATCGGTCCACAATTGGCGGAGTAATCGGTGAACATACATAAAAAAAAATACAAACTATCGAACATATAAACTCCTCCTTTTTTGGAAGTCGGTTAAAAAGAAAAAGTGTTGTGGCTTGTTATGGCCCCTTGTCATAAAATGTACTATTGAGTTTCAACAAATTTCGACATTTTGCAATATAATTTATATGGTCAAATTCGGGATGAATAAATTTAATTTAGCCCCATCTCTATCATATAAATTGCCGCCGATTGCAGAAAAAATATCACCATACGATATTTAGTACGTATTGCTACTGCAAATGAAGCCACTCTATTCCACAGTAATAAGCCCATTACATCGTAACAGCATGATTGAACCAAACGCCGCGGTCCTTATGGCATTATTCGAATTTTGAAAACGAACCACCCACGGGCCCCGCGGGCAATTCAACCCTATTTGTTGCCAGTTCTAAAACATCAAATCGAAATGGAACATAGAGATGCAGCCGATGTGGGACTTTTTTTTTGCTCTATTTAAATAGGCAAAGGCATTATTCCGTACAGCCAAATATTTTTTGTTTATCTGTTTTATCGGTGCGTTTGCAAAGTGATAATGTACTCTTTAATTAACTAAGTATTCATAACAATACAATCAAATAATGTTTTTCATTCATTGTAATGTTTCATAATTGGATTGAATTCAATGTATACATTTATTTGCTTAATGTAAAAAGAGGAACTTATTACAGATAAATAAATATAAATGACATTCTTTTTTTTAATTTAGATAGCATCACCAACTCTTATTATTTCTAGCAATAAATTAAAAAAAGTTAAGATTTGATGTTATTATTAAAGCCCGACCAGGAAAATAAAATACCTGCTCTGGGGGCGTTAAATTAGCAATAATTATAGCAACACTAAGTATGACGTACCTACCAGTCATGTTGACAGTATGGTCGGAGATGTTATTTAGAGGAATAGAGTCTAATCCTTCAGACTTTCTATCCGACAAATACTTCATCATATTGTAAATTACTTTTCTTAAGTGACTTAATATTTTTCGGCATTTTAACGCACAAATAACTCACAATATACATCTGCATTCGGTTCATATTTGGGTTACGCAAGTATGACCATGTTTCCATCTTCAGGTCTCAGCTTAATTGGCTTCCAATCCGCTCTCGTCGTAACTCTCATATCCTGTCTCTTCTGTATAGCGTACTTTTTAATCCCGCAACTCCCCGCTACCTTAAAGAGCGTTTCAGTTATTTGCGATCTGTTAGGTCCGCTCAAAATTTGCTTCTTGCTGTCCCCTCTTCATCCTCCAAATTTTTCAATAGTTCTTTCACATTCCAGGCAACTCTACTGTGGAACTCTTTACCCCATGACTTGAAGCGTGCCCAGACCCTTGCCACATTTTAGTCACACCTTAAAAACATTACCTGTCTCTCCCTTAACACAGCTTTTGAAATCACTTTCTCAACTTTGCGGCTGACACTGTTGTGGTTATTTATTTATTTACTTTGCATATGTTATATTTATTATGTATAAGTATTTATGTATGTTTATTTACGCAATCTTATGTGTGTATGTTTATTGCGTCTACATGTGTCTATATGTGTTTTTGTTTTGTTTTGCTTCATAACTGTTTCTCGGCACCCACTCAACTAAAATTGTTGTCTTTTAAACACTCCGCTACCCAAAGGTTGTCTGGAAGAGATCGCTATTTAGCGATAAGACCGCCTGTTGTTTACCTCTGCTAATTCGAATGTTACTGTCATGTATTGTATTTCTGTGTATCTGAGGTGTGCAATAAAGAGTATTTGTATTGTATTGTAATATCCCAGAAACAGGCCACGCACAATCAACACCTCACTTTGACAACAATTGACAGAGGCTTTAATGACTGTAAAGTTACTATTGCCAGTTGAAGAAATTAGTTCCAATAGTTTTCCGCAATATGGCGAAGTTTTTTATTTTCCTGGTCGGGCTTTACTATGCAAAACAACAAGGAAAATAACACGAAGGATAGCAGAATAATTAAATGCCCCGTACGTAGTTGCAATGTACTGAAAGTGTTGCCGGTGTATTAAAATATTACTTTTCCAAAACGTAACTATTTCCAAACTAAAATTGAGTACTGTCGGTAGTCGACGAAATTACTCGTAACTTCCTAAATATTAAATACCAGCGCGCTTGTAAAATCATGCTCCTACCATTTTTAAACTAGATTCAACTCGTTAAAAAGCAAAATGAAATGTTGTACGTAGTCCTAGTGAAATGAGATTGCGGCCTCATTTCACTGTTTGTAATCACGTGTACGAGGGTTGCTACTTATATATCCGGAAACAAAAAAACAAACAAACGTACACGGCTGAAAATAGTTTTATTGTTTTTCAAAGTATTCCCCTTGATGATCTATGCACTTTTGCATTCGCGTGAACCAATTTTTAAAGCACTTCTGCCACTCCGCCTGAGGTACCTCCATAACGTGTTGTTTGAATGCGTCGACAGCATCTTCAGCGGTCGAAAATCGTTGACCGCGTAATTTATTCTTTATATTTGGAAATAAATAAAAATCGTTGGGTGCCAAGTCAGGGCTGTACGGCGGATGACCCGTTAATTCCACATTTTGACCCTCCAAAAATAGAGTTGTTTCGCGTGACGTATGACAGCTGGCATTGTCATGATGAAGAATGATTCTTCGTCGCTGGTTAGTTTTACGAATTTGTTCAAATACTTCCGGTAAGCAAATGGTCGTGTACCACTCTGAATTAACCGTTCTACGGTTTTCTAGTGGCACTGTAGCTACATGGCCATTAATACCGAAGAAGCAGGCCACCATTTGTTTCAATGTACTTTTTGCACGAGTAACTTTCGTAGGGTTCGGCTCATTTTGAAACACCCATACCGTTGATTGTTGCTTCGTTTCGGGATCGTATGCATAGATCCAGGATTCGTCACCTGTATAGATGTTATAAACGGCTTTTGAGTCACCACGGTTATATTTTTTTAACATTTTATTGCACCATTCGACGCGAGCATGTTTTTGCTCATTTGTTAAGTTGTGGGGTATCCAACGCGAACAAATTTTTTTTACAGCCAAATAATTATGTAATATGCTATTAATGCTGGTCATAGAAATACCCAGAGTCGCCTCTATCTCGCGGTACGTAACATGTCGGTCGTCCATTATAAGTTTTCGCACAGCCTCGATATTTTGTTGTACAACGACCGATTTCGGGCGACCTGCCTTAACTTCGTCCGTAAGCATACTACGTCCACGATTGAACTCACTAAACCAGTGATACACAGTAGTTTTAGATGGGGCTTCATCACCAAAAGTTGAAGTTAGTTGATCTATGCACTGTTGTTGCGTTAAACCACGCCGAAAATCATAATAAATCATAGCACGAATATTTTCACGAGTGAGTTCCATTCTTGCTGCGAGATGACATTTAAAACCCGTCAAAAACAAAACACGAGCGTTAATAAGGAAGAAAAAATATACCTTATATACTTAAAAAAGTTCAAATTTTACCATGGCGGTCAAATATGCTATTTAAGAAGATTGTAATCCCGGTTTCCGGATATATAAATAGCAGCCCTCGTACGTGTTGCGTTTGTTAAGTTTGGACATTTTGGAGAGCCATAGACAATTTGATGATTTCTGCGCGTTACTCTTAGCGTCATATGTATCGTATCTTTATAGCACGTTACAAGAATTTGCAAGACGGCTCGAAAAAGTCCTCACCAAGGCTCTATGTATAAAAAAAAATCAGAAAAGGTAGTAAACATGTTTTTTTTTTTCAAATTTTGTTATCATACTTCTACCTGCTACTGTTATTTTGTTATTATACTTGTATGTAACTCATAAAATAGAACTAAGGAAATAGTATGAATAAGTTTTTTGTTTACTTATTAGAATTAGTAGATGGCACCTGATGAGTCTGCCCAGGAACAGTTTGCCTTTTCTCAGGTTTTTTGTGACTCAGTCGATTCCACGAAACAAATCAAGCTACCATAAGCAACACAAATGTGAAAAATCTTTTCTACTAGAAAGAAGAATAACATTCCAGGCTGCATTAAAACTATAATATATGACATATGAAAGCTGCAACTCTAGCACAACTGTGATACTCGACTCTTTGTCGCGCGACAAATATTGTCTCTCTCTTTCCTTACAATACAGTGGGAGAAAGACGGGTGATGCTATGTCACGCAACAAGCGTAGTCGCGGAGGGTTGTGCTAGACCCAAGTAGCACACAAGCTGTATAAAGCTTATACAGCCCTTATAACGCTGAAATTGGCTGTATAATGACGTATAAGCTCTTATAACGTGGGTGTGCTGCCTAGGGACCGGCTGGCATGACACGTTTCATGATTTCTGCCGAGTAGACCTTTATTTGGAACTAAGCCGAGACTCAAATTTAACTGGCAATATTTGAGCCGAACTAAAATAATAACACGGCAAGTCAAATAAAAACTTGTAAAAATGCGCATCACCTGCTGGGGGTTAATCATTTCTGCACCACCTGCATTGTAATCAGATTTGTAACTTACATATGTAAGCTACATGCAATGATAAGGTTTATAATATCTGAAAAACGGGCCGACGCGACGTTTTAAACTAAAAATCATCACTTTGCTTTGGATGCCGGGAACCCAGAATTATGCAATAAAATGTATGATTCGTTAGAATCTCGCCGCGAAGTCTGAATAAGCTGCATTGATGCAATCCTGCACAAAGGGGTTGCCAGCGTAAAAACTAGCTAACAAGCCGGTGCGCCCGCGGCTCTAATTCACAATTTGCCGCTCGCCCGGGAACGTTCTAAATTCAAATTTCACCATGTTCCGCAAATGAATTCGTTCGGAAAAGAATTTATGCAATAACGCCCCCTTTGCGTTTGTCTGCGGGTGTGTAATAGGTTTTAGGATATGTAGAATTGGTTAACGATTTTGTAAATAAATTTGGGGTTTATTTTAATTCTGAAACAATAAAAGCAGCACGGTTAAGGTACATTTCATTGCAATATAAGATTAAATGAAGTATTATTAATATATTAAAAAAATTAGTGTATATTATTTGTTTGCGCGTTTTTGCAATGTTCCTGAATAAAGCGTAAACAGCAAAAAGTACCCAATCATAGTTCTTATTATTATGCCTGACGACAATTTCAATTCTGGTTCCCTAATTATGCGAACCAAGTCAAAACATTATGTTTTTCCCATGTAACTTTGAAAATCATGTTTCGAGATTATCAAGTTTCGGACATTTAAACGTAGCACTACCCCGTTAGTCCCGAATTCTTCGAGTAATTAACATATTGTAGGCGAGTGTACTAATTTATAAGATCCGATTTTTGTAGGGATCAAATGTCTACCCAACCAACTGCAATGAAATTACTGTAATACTCGTATGTAGAAATTTTAATTCGATATTCCTACTGAATGTCCAAAATGCTCCATACTAATTAACCAGAAAGAAAAAAATAAAAAACAAACAATTTTTATCGTGAATTCATGAGAAATTGCTTTTAACTGTATGATTGCCGCGCAATTGATTTTTCATGATGTAATAAAAAAGTATGTAAATTTGTAAATCTTTGAAGATTCTAAATCATTTAGTATATTTTTGTATTATCCTATTGTGGTGCTTTTTAATCATATATAACTGCAGTGTATTGTAAAGTTTGATATGAGTCAACTTTCCTATTATGTTCATAAACACTCATATACATACAACTCCATAATCATATCGAGATAATTGGGAGTGCTACAAATCACATACAACAGAAATTCATTAGGCGTAACTACTAAATTCACTTTTTTCGAAATATACACGGTTATTTACGGTAACTTACACAATTTGGTTAAATCAGGAGTGTTTAAAACTACAATTTATTTATTTGTAATACCTAACTGAATCTGGCCATTTACTGTTGCATATTTAGAAAAAAAAAGAGCCACAGCGTGTGTTAAGATTTATTAAAATGACTTACTGTCATAAAGTACGTCCACTTGAATTGACTGTTTTGAATTTTGACCAAAAATAATACCGTTCAAAATTAATTTCGACAAAATCTAATTGTGGTGAAAATTCATTATCATAATCATCATTTTCATTTTAGCTGTAGGACGTCCACTGCTGAACACAGGCCTCCTCAATAGATTTCCACATGGGCCGGATAGAGGCGACCCGCATCCAGCAAGTCTCCGCAACCCTAACCAGGTCGTCCGACCACCTTGCGGGTGGCCTTTCCTCGCTGCGCTTGCCGGTACGCGGTTTCCACTCGAGAACATTTCTGCCCCAACGGCCATCGGTTCTTCGAACTATGTGCCCTGGCCATTGCCACTTCAGTTTGCTTAGGTACCCTTTTTGCTATGTAGGTGACGGTTCCCCTTGCTGACGCATATTTTTTTGTCCGAATCATGATTTGGCCGAATTCATAATTTGGCATAATGCATTCTTTTCTAAACACGTAAACTTTTCAAGATTTTTATAAAACAAACCTCACCTAACCTAATGTTTACAACTAGATAATGCCTTAAAAACTCCTGAAAATTGTAGAGTTTCTGAAAAAACTGCATTATGCCAAAATATGAATTCGGCCAATTGATGATTCGGACAATAGAGATTATGCCACATAAGGGGAACCCGTCGGTGACCTTGGTTCGTGTACAAATCTGCTCATTCCTGATTCGATCTCGTAGAGAGATCCCGCGAGCATAGCCCTTTCAATAGCTCGCTGAGTGACTCTGAGCTTCCTAAAGAGGTCAAAAGTTAGAGACCACGTCCCGGTTCCGTATAGGTCATCATGACCGGTAATTTGCACTGGTTGAAGCCTTAAAGCACTGAGGTATCCTGGACGAGAAGACACTTGGCAGTTTCCCAAACGCTGCCCATCCGAGTTAAACCCGTCGATGCACCATGTATATAGCACATACAAAACATGTGCATCGTTACGTAGTTAAGGCGCCGCCGGCCGCAGAGTGCTCGTTAGCGTCTCCTGCTGTTAATTGCCACACAGCCTGTTAAATAATAACCGTATGTTGTGGAACTTGTTTCTGCTGAATAAGATTTACATTTGAATGCAAATAATAGAGCTGTAGGCATTGTTAAGGGTTTTCATCACCCACCGTACCTTGGTTTGTCATGCGACACCATCAACCTTTTGCATTGTTTAATGAAAAGGGATCAAAAATTATTTGTCACTAGAAGAGGTGCCTACTAGTGACAACTTCGTTCGCGGAATAAAAAACCATAATCTTCTTTTTTAATTCAGTGTAGCTGGGTAAATTCAAATTCATTTATTGCAGGCATATGTGGCCCATTATTTATTTTATTACCTTACCAACTAACATACATATTAATTATTTGACGACCGGTTTGGCTCAGCGGGAGTAAGGTCCTGGGTTCAAATACCGGTAAGGACAAATATTTGTACGATAAGCAAAAATATTTGTTCCTGAGTCTTGGTTGTTTTCTATGTATATATATAACTAAATATATCTATTAAATATATCGTCGTCTAGTACCCATAACACAAGCCTTATTGAGCTTACTATGGGACTAGTTCGATTTGTGTAAAATTGTCCTGTAATATTTATTTATTTATAATTAATTAACTGATTAAAAAGTATGCTATAACCATCTGTGTATTCCCAGCTACCCGTGTACAAAACATAATCCTTCCAGCTGTTTTGGCGTGATGTATCTATCTTACATAAGTATAAAAAAATACAATAAAAATAAGCCTTTGCACACCGCGTTTTTTAAACGCATCGTCGACGCGTGATTGTATTAATACATACGCGATACACACGCCAGTCAATACGCAGCTTCATGGAATGCTATATGCGGTGTCGACGCGCGTTTCTAAAACGCGCCGCAACACGGAAAATACGATGTGTAAAGGCCCATATTTTCGGCTCAGTGACCTTTAAATAGTGGGTACCTTTTTTTTAATTACTTTAACGTTTTTTCAACATTTAATTTTTATATCTTTATGGGTCATACTGATTTTTAGTATGAGTTAGCGTTATGCGTCTTTCCTGTGGACACCCGAAAGTTATGGGCTTTAAATACTAATTTCTCTTAGTGCCCTATAGGCGATGTACAAATTGATTAATACTCTGGATCTAAGCGATAAAAATATCAGTTATATGTACCCAAGCCCTTAACTATTGCGTTGTCCACAAGAAAGACGGCTAAATTCTAGAACAAGTATGACCCATAATAGTAACGATTACAGGCGCTAGTCACTAGTTGTATCGCATGATAAGGATCGATCAACTTTTTTGCTTTCCCGTGACTCAGGGGACAATAGTGACAGACTTACTTAGAAAAATGCTAATAATCTAGGCTACTAACATACTAATGAGAGCCCTTGAAAATAGACGTACGAGTATATACTTGCCTATAACAGTACAAATTTGGCAACTATTTGAATTTGACAGGACATGTCAATGTGTTTTTATTTTTTCTAAAGAGGCAACGACTGTACTTTTATGATATCAAGCCATGGATTCTTGCAGTATGAGCTATTTGATTTCAAAATTCTATAAATAATTAATAACGCATCTATATCGCAAATCTTCAAAATTAGTATCTCAAATTAGCTTATAACAAAATATTTTTTAACTTCGTTTTTTTGTGATCAATGCCCCAAATGTACCAATCTGGAATATATTCACAGAATTGACTCAAATATGATTTCATTTATTTATCATACAAGTATTTCTAATGTTAAATAAAATTAGTCATAAAATACTTAAAACGAACAATAGGGATGACTAAATTTTAATAATAAGTCCGACAGCGAGTTTCATAATAGGATCACACGAGTGTTTTAAGGCCTAATTATGTACAGATGCATACACTACTTTATCTGCACACATATCATAAGTACTCTAAGATGGGTTCAGAAATAGCCGTAGGGAAATGACCTGCATTGTGACTAGTGCTACCTGTAAAATATCAATAGGCCATAGATATTAAAATAATGCAATAAAAAATAAACTTGAACAAATACAGAAGGAAAGAAATTATTTATTCACATAAATTCGTGCGTTTGTTCATTCTCCAATCTAAAAAATCTTTATACTTTTTTACTAGTACTAAATTTGGCTATCGATTTTTCTGACAAAAAGTTATTTGTTGCAATCGTGGCTGCATTTACAATATCCGGCGGAGTGTTCATATAGTTCGCGGAGTCACTTTTACTCATATTTTCAACTTAAATGTAAATTAAAAACAACTTTTCACTATTCTACTTTTGTAACAGCAAAAAATCAACAAATAAATGACCACATTAATGGCGGCAATTCGATCCTCCGTCAAAACGAATGTATTTTTTTAAAATCATAGACAAACGAATGAATTCCTTATTCTGATATCACTTGAGATCAGTTGTCGTGCGGTTTATATAAAAAACATACTGAATTGACGTTTCATATCGATAACTGTTTTAATATCTATGGATACTAGAATAGAGATAGATCTACTTGAGTTTTGACAGCTGTTCCAAATTTAAACTCATAACGTTACAAAAATCTATACTGAAATACACATTACAGTACAGATTTTACCTACTACCACAGACAAGAAAGTTCTCATAGTAAAATTGGTTGTAGTAATGCTGGTCATTTCCTACGGTTTCTGAACGCATTTTAGAGCACTAATGATATGTGGGTAGATAAAAAAAATTGTACACGTATTTTTTCTTTTTTTACATAATAAATAAAGGCGGTACATTGAGTCGAAATGTCGCGTGATAGTACAAATTTTACTTAGGAGTGACGTTACGAGCCCCCACTCCTCAACTTTAATGCGATATATAGTATTTTTTAATTATTTAGAAAAAGCAAAAAATACGTGTCCAATATTTTTTTATTATTTAGCTGACGGACTGATTAGAATTTTGATTTTCATACCCAGTCATGATGCCTATTGATATTGAATAAATAGTAGATTGTTTGACAAGGGGCTAAAATAAGCCATTAGGACACGAAGTGATTATTTGGACCAGCTCACGAAGTGAGGGAGGACAAATATGTCTGAGTGTCATAATGGCTTTTAGCCATGTGACACTCTGCTTTTCACTTCGACTGCGAGAAAATAAAAAAGTTTTAACATTACAATTGTATATTTCATGAAAAACTAATAGTACAGTTTGAGCAATTCTATCAGAAAGTTTGGCCAATCTGTACAGGTTGTTTTGTTTGTTTATAATTATTCGTAAGGAGTATGTAGCTGGCCGCAAGTTTGTTTTTTCAGTGTCATAGAAATTTGTATGGGATTATATGGCTTTCTTTTAAACCCTAGGGGCTAAATGTACTATTTTAGGCTCGCTTCGCGAAGCTAATATGGCGTACTTTTTGAGCAGGAGAAGTGAAAAACATTTTATTTATTCATCGCGGCCAGCCTTAGGGGCCCCTGCCCGTGCCCACCGGCATCGACATAAAGGGCCTCAACTTGTATACTATTATAAAGTAGTAAAAATGAAATGTCTGTACATTAAAGATATTTAAAAACTACGATTGTAACGGACTATTTGGAGGTGAACTGAACGGAAAAATATTTTATTTTGATTTTTTGTATATTTTCTTAGATTTGTTAGAGCGCATAGCCCGAATATTGTAATGAACCTTTCAAGCTGTGCAGTGGAATTTACTATTTTAAAATCACTGTGGATACTTTTCTCTGAAGCTGTGTGTACTAGGGTTGTAAGAATTTCTTTTTGAATAAAGTTAAATGCCGCTATGTTAACAACAAAATATATATAATATTTTCTTCTGTTTCCGCGATTATTACTCATTTAAATAAAAGCAGCTTTAGAAACGTCGGGAACTGAAATGAGATAATATACGCGATATAATCCGTTAAATTGTTTTATTTAAACAAAATCTATACTTGAAATAGGTCGTTTTGTGATGTGCACTTACAAACAATATATGTGAGAGTTGTTTTTTTACTTATAGATCTCCATGAATTGTATGTTCGTGTGTGTCGTTGTGGCTTCATCGCGCCAAAATGGCTTAACAGATTTTAACTATTTTTGGTACACGGGTAGCTGGGTATCTCCAGATGGTTATAGGATACTTTTTACCCGACTATGCTATCGAAAAAAGAGGGGTTATGAATTTTTCTCCTCCGCGAACGAAGTTGCGGGTGTCTTCTAGTGTTTAATAAAGTCTAAAACATCTTCTATTTATTTATCTTTAAAACGGGTGCGACAGTATCGGTGAAATAAAAATGTCAGCTCTGCCGACCATTATAATCGCAATCTTATAAAGCTTAAAAATCAAGAAGATTGCTTAAAAATCAAAAATTCAAATTTCATTAAATACTAAAGACATTTTTGCTGTAACAGCATTACCGCCGTACGATGTTACCCCGTAATTTCCATTTCGGCCCGCATTACAAGGATTACAGTCCCAAAGTCCCAATTTACTACCCTCGCACTATTATTGTAACTAATCTTGTCACTAAGCACACATAATGTTTCCCCTAAATTATATAAAACCAGTCCTTATCGCCTCAGTTGTAAAGTTGTCATTAATTGTTATAGCAGGATTTGTAAACCCTAGTGTGATTAGGAGTTCCAAATTCAAATAGGCTCGAATAATGCGGTTCGAAATTTAAACACGCGTATAATTTTTCAAAATTGGAAGCCATGTGTATAGCTTGCGGCGATTTTTTTCGGCCAGTACGGGGTACACGCGTTAAATGTATCGATAATTTTAGCAGGCTCATACATCGTTCTACGTTTGATGAAATATAGATTTTTAAAATGAGGGAGTAGAGTTGTGATTTTGCTTGCAATATTTCAATGTAAGCTGAGGTTGTGAAATGTATTCATGCATGGGGTGGATAATAAACGTTTTATTGACTCGATCATCTGTCACAACCTATACTTATGTTGCCAGGATTGTGCGATCGTTTCCTTACCGCTTATAAAAAAAATAATTAAACAGCATATCAACATAAAATGGTTATTTTTCTTTACGAAATGTGGGTCCTATTGCATTATGGGGTCTACAGAGATAATGAGTGTAGTGTATGTAATCTAAAAAAAAATCTAAATCTTCGTATTGATACTTATCAATGTAGGGTGTTGTTAAAAACGATGTAATCTATACTATTACAAAGTTGTAAAATTGAAATATCTGTACATTGAAATAAAACAATTTAACGGATTATATCGCGTATATTATCTCATTTTAGTTCCCGTTATAAGCTGGACTGCGAGTGTGGTCTTTCATACATTGGTCAAACGAAACGCAGTGTATCAACCCGGGTGAAGGAGCACATAGCAGATGTCAAGCACCGTCGGTGTAATAGGTCTGCAGTTTGTGAACATGTCATTGACAAACCAAACCACTCAATTAAGTTTGATAAACCTTCTATCCTTGCCAAAGAAAAAAGATATTTTCCCAGGATGCTACGCGAGGCTATTGAGATTAAAAAGCATCCTAATTTCAATAGAGAAGATGGATTGTCACTACCACCAGCTTGGGATCCTGTAATACATCTCATCAAGGAACAAGCGAGACACAGGACTGCAAAACCTTAATTTCCGAACGGTGTAAAATATCTTATCTGTTTAAAAGTAGTTTAATAGTCTCTGTTTTTAAATATTATAATTAGTAATGAGGTAGCCTGGGAGTTTTTCTTTGCAGCGTTTCTTTTCTCCTCAGTACGCCTCATTTGTGAAATGCTGCTTGGTAAATTATTAGAATAAAATAATTAAGCCCTTCTGGCACATGTGTAACTGTCTTTACAGCTTAGGCCCATCTGGCATGTATGTACACCTTTATTTGTGTTTTTTCAAAAAATGGGTAGTTTGCTCAAATTGTAACTTTGACAGAGGAGAATACATCTTTTCTCAGTCCTCCCGTGACCATGGAAAGCTGGAAAGCTTCCGAAACGTCGGGAACTAAAATGAGATAATATACGCGATATAATCCGTTAAATTGTTTTATTTCAATGAGTAATAATCGCGGAAACAGAAGAAAATATTATCTGTACATTGATGATATTTTCAGAAAAATTGTGATACGTCACTATTTGAAGGTCACGGAATCGATTTTTTTTTATGTGTCGTGGTTTAATCTAAATAAATGTTTTGGAAAAAGCCGTCTTCGCTAATTGCCGTTTCTTTCCCACCAAGCTGTATGCTGAACCTCATCTATATACACGCGCGCATACGCATACCACTATCATCTATCCATACTATAACTGCACTCATAGAGTTAAAAAAAAAACAAGATCTCATGGGAAATGGATTGTGTATCATTTTTGACTCATCCGTCAGTACTAAAGATTATAGTGAACCGATGATTGGAACTTACCCTTCCAACAATATCACCGAAATCCGACGTGTCAAGTGACGATACCGACATCATTTATCGTGATATCGTTTGATAAATACAAATTTTCGTTGGTAATTCTTCGACGTTTCGGAGGTCGCGTTACGTCCATGGTCTCGAAGAAAGGAGTTTGTTGTGTTATGATAATGAGTGAAAATCGTGTTAGTGTAAGGCACTTGTCTCACCGACGGCGATACGCGATGAGCTATCGGCGATTTTCTCGCCCAAGAAAAGAACAAAAGATAATCGCTGCCGTGTAAATAAAAGAGAGAGATAGATCGCTGGCAGTGTGAACAGCCAGCGATGAACTATACAATGGGGTGGGACAAGTGCCTAAATATCCCATCTGGTCATCTATACTATAATAAAGTTGTAAAGATGAATTGTCTGTACATTGAACATATATTAAAAGAAAATGTAACAAACATTTGGAGTAGGTGACTAATCTTTTTTTTTTTAATTTTGTATGTTTGTATCTTCTGTTGTGGCTTAATTGTTGCCGGTATTTCCGGACCGATGCGATCTTTAAACCTTCAAGAAAAGAGCATTCAAGAAAGGCTGGTAATGCACTTGTGACTCCTCTTGCAACACCAGAGGAGTGCAATGGTGATCGCCTACCATCAGGCGATCCGTCTGTTAGTTTTCCCACTATCACATAAAAAAAACAGCAAATCGGCTAAAAGGATTTTAACATTTTTTGGTACACGGGTAGCTGGGCATCCACAGATGGTTATAGAATATTTTTTACCCGGCTACGGTGAAGCAAAATAAGAGGGTTATGACTTTTTCTCCTCCGCAAACGAAGTTACGGCGTTACTGTTAGTAAAATAATTTGCAAGTCATCCTTTAAACACTGTGCATGTTGGTAATTTCATCCTTTTAACCCCTATGTAAGTAGTGCTACATAATTCAACAAAACTTAAAAGCGACATTTGCCTTACAAAAACTCGTAGTAATCTTCTTTTATGCCATAGTGCAAACATGTGGCATATTGCTCTATGCGACCCTATCTGATTAACACAAACATTATGAAAGGGCGACTCCTTCCACTAGAGATGGGGAAAGCGTTACATTTAAGTGACCGTGACTGTCGTTCCAGTTCCAAAAAAGTAATTCTTAAATATCACTGTGACTTGGTTTCGCCTATTACTGAGACCACGTTAAAGTAAAGCAATCAGCAAGATTACTTCAAAGTTAAAATACGAAGTTCATGTTGGGCCATCTGAATCGCTCTCGTGTTAAATTATATTAGCATGAGAAGGACGACGCGATACGAACTATTGTTTTCGAACTTCGGAGTGGCCTTACAAATTATATTGCCTTGATTATGTAACACTTGTTGTTCATGGCTAAATGTGTTACGAACCGTGAAACTTGACACTTACCTGAAAAAAATTTTTATACTAAACACTGCCTGCCACTACAGGCTGAGTAATTAATTGTCAATAGGAGTGGAGGAACGACCTACGTGATTTTTTAACATACCTTCGTTACAAATCACTATATATATCACTATAGCCATCCGATCACTGTGACTTTTTCCTCGTGACGTTATTTATCACCCCCTTTACTTGCTACAAAACGACCTTTTTTACTGGGGAATGCTTGGCGTTTACGTCTTTTTTAAAGGGGGTCACCCTTTGAACGGAGTCTCGCTCGCGGCCAAATGACTCGTTGCTAAAATCAACCGGTTAATTGCAGTTTGTGTATCTTTTGTGTGGTTAGTGTGTACACTTGTGGTATCGTACTGACCGCGCCGGTTTTAATGAATGCCTTTTCGGCCCGACTAAAAATGGAGAAGGTTCTAAAATTCGGTTTTTTAGGGTACCTGCAGATTGTTTTTAACCCCGCCGATAAAAGAGGGGTGTTAAAAGGGAGGTGTGTTAGTTTAACGTGTGTATCTGTGTGTCTGTCTGTGGCATCGAAGCGCTTGAACGGATGGACCGATTTTGATTTAGTATTTAGGGTTACGTACCTTTAAAAAAAACGGAAATCTTACAGGGCCACTGTTATCTGTCTGTCTGTCCGTCTGTCAAGACCCTTTTTCTCAGGAACGCGTGGAGTTATTAAGCTAAAATTAATATCAAATACTGAAGTCTGCAATCCCTTGAAGCTGTGAAAAAATCAAACGTCTAAGTCAACGCAATCAAAAGATCCAGTCATTAAAAAGGGTTTTTACATACCTAGAATCTTTAAATTTTTAGAAATTTAAAGAAAATTCTGAAAATCTTATATGTTTATATCTGTCTGATGTGAGTAACCAATATAAAATAATCCCACATTTTGCTTAGGAGCAGAGCTCTGCTTATATCTTAGCCCTCTTTTTTACGGCGCAGTCGGTTAAAAGGGTATACTATTACCATCTGGGGATGCCCAGCTACCCGTGTACCAAAATAGTTCAAATCTGTTTAACGAATTTGGCGTGATATACAAATAATCCATGAAAAATATTTTTCGATTCAGTGACTTCGAAAATAGTCCGTTACATTGTTATTTTTTTTTAATAACTTCAATGCACAGACATCTCACTTTTACAAATTTATAATAGTATAGATTAATCTCGGAAGGTTCAAATTGTGTATAGCTGATGTTCAGACAAGACTGTTTTTCGATGAAAAGCAATCTTTGAATGTTTAATGTAGGTATACCTTAAGTGCATTTTTTGCGATTCAAAAGTCGAAAATTACCATTTAGGTAGTTGTGAGATATGTTAGTACTCTTAATTAGATTTCATTTTATAAAAATATCAGATTCGTTCTGATCCTCATATAAAATGATCGATACATGTGTCAGGCTATAATATACGCCTATTTATTTGCAGCCTAAACAGACCATAATGAATGATCGAACGAACCAGATCGTTTTGTAAAAAATTATCGAAATTCTTGTTAGTCTCATACCTTTATTAAAACAAATGACAAGAGCCTAACTGACTCTGGCGTTAAATACACAGACGAGAATAAATTACTCCCAACATTTTCCACAGCCAATTTCTTTTTAAATTAGATCCCTGGCATTCGATAAAAAAATGAGATTATGTTTTAAATTCTCTATGGACATTGATAGCCGATCGATCACCAGCCAGAGGGGAATACTGGCGCAGTACATGTATCATGACCAGTATTCTGACATTAAAAAGAAGCATAAATAATCACATTCCTTTTTGCTGTGATACTATTCTGAAATACTAAATATTTTTATGCAGTTTTTGGTGAGGTATCTGTATAATTTTCAGAGTTCTATTTTGGTGCCATCTACACGCATGGCTTTGCATTTTCAGTCATTGTCAGATATTATTGTCGCATAAAATATCGTGCTATGAGAACGAACAGCGCTCAATATAAGGTCTAAGTTTGTAAAGAACACGTGATCAATATCGTCCTATTTTTATCATTCGTATAAGCGCAACTCTTAACGCTTTACTTTATAATCCGAAATTTATGGGTCTGTCTGTCTATCCATTGAAATAATAGGAGACAACTTCTTTGAAGCATGTTCTTCGTCAAACATAGTGTTATGTGTTAGCTTATACTAGTTAAATGAGTTTAAATATTAGGAAAACGCGACCTGCGTTTTACGCTGATTCGAGCAATATGTGTTTTTGTGTGTTTAATTTTTCAATTTATTCGTAGCAATTAACCCCTTGTAGACACTAGTTTCACAGGGCGATTATATGCGTGCTATACTTTTTTTATTATATACTTTTTTTCTTCAGGGTAGTCGGGTGAAAAAAAAGTATCCTTTAGCCATCTGTGGATACCCAGCTACCCGTGTACCTAAAATAGGTGAAATCCGTTTGGCCGACTTCGCGTGATGAAGCCACAACAACACTTACCAAATTACAAAAAAAATTAATTCACTTCAATTTACAAATATTTCATTTTTACAACTTTATAATAGTATAGGCTAATGAAATCATGCAGGTGAACCTGGATTTCGTTGTTTATATGAAATGAAGGTACTGATTATGATGCTGGTATTGTGCTACCGGTTACCAAAGTTACCGCTATTAGCTGAAGCGGTAAATCGAATGTAATTTGTAATACCGCTTTGTTATTTGCCTAACTTGCGGAGCTTTGTTAAGAGTTTTCTCAAAATTCATGAGTGTATAATATTTGTTCGTGATTTTGAACATATTTTAAAGTATCGAAATTAAATGAGTTGTTAATCCTGATATTTTTTATCAAAAAAAATAGAACGGCGTAAACTGTGAGCCTATATGAAATATGTGTTAGATATTACAAGTTTTTCGTAAAAGATTTACCCCCGACTAAATGGTGACGTAATGCGGCGAAAGTTACACTGACCCACACTTACTAATATTTCAACCAATTGGGATGTTGTCAATTTTTGACTACTTTTTAACCCCCGACAAAAAAGAGGGGTCTTCTAATCTTAACGTCTCTGTGACTCTGTGTATCTGTCTGTGGCATCGTAGCGCCAATATGGATGGACCGATTTGAGTGCGGTTTTTTTTCTGTCACAGATAATTTTATCCCGAGTGTTCTTAGGTTTGTTTGATGAAAATCGGAGCACTCGTCTCCAAGAGAAGTTTAGTGGAACAAGCGACCGGATCTCAGGAAATATTGAAGCTAGCAACTCCAAATTTTGTTGTTATGTTCATTTGTGTCGGGGGGTTGTTAATTTTTTTAATTTTCTACAGTTATTTTTGTGTTATGTTATAGAACGACCTCTCAATAACAGAAACATTGGTGATAAAACTACTTCAACCTCATAAAAACTTAACGAGATACAACTATGTTGAAATTACATTTTGGAACTTTTCCAAAAAAACGCTCGATAGATACTAATGCCTAGGAACAAGTTACATCACGCGTTCCTACCTTGTATGGGGAAATTAAGAGCTTTGTTCTGCAGCTATGTTAAAACTTGCGCTTACAAAATTTACCATACATTTAATGGTTTATTCAAATATTCAATGGTATTGATAGGTCTCTGTAAATTACATATTCTCTTTAATATGTATGTCTCAATAAATTCGTAACAGTCTCAGAGTTTGCCTTAACTCTTTGTCCTATAACAAAAAGTGGAGCATTACCTGAAACTGATTATTTTTACCGACATTACATGTATATACTGCCCGCACAAAGTACCGAAAACCCTTTCCATAATCGTTTAAAGAGGCTATTATAAACAAAAACACTAAAACCTCCTATCTTGTTCACATTTGTTACTCTAAATATAACGTCCGTCCATGTTAAGACGATTCAAATTCAAAGTCAAGCTGAAAGGATGATGCAATATTAAGGAAAATATTTCTTCTGTTGTCCGTGATTCGGAAAGCTTCCAATATAACAGTAAATAACCAGTAACCGATATTTTTTCTCCGACTTCTCGTGAATTGTTTATGTTCTTAAAGGCTATTTGTCCCGGGTATTGTTTGCTTTTACTGCCCTCCGCTATGAGATAAAACCACTATTCTTTAACTTTAATCAATAGCTGTAAGAGCAAGACAATGAGAACATGATAAACAAGGGGGCATGGAGCTGTACCAACGCTACATTAATGATTTAAGTAAAGCACACTTACCTACAATTACAGGACACCTTAAAATTACACAAGCTTTTTTATCATACATTTATCCATTTTTTATTATTTGCTTTATTATCTTTATTTATACTCTTAGGTTATGTATTTTACAATGTAAGTATAAAAAAGACATAAAAAGTACACACAAAATATAAACGCATTATAAAAAGTCTTAGGCTGCCTATCGACTGGAGCGGAGCTGTGCAAAATTAACCAATCACATTCCGTAGATTCAAATTTGCTTGTGTGGGTTTCAACAGCTATGCACCTTGATTGGTCCATTTCGCACAGCTCCACTCCGCTCCAGTGGAAACGCAGCCTAACCTAAGGCCGCCGGCAGCGGAGCAGGGCTCAAGCTGCCTCTGGTTAAGGCTGCAAAGACAGGAACCTAAACGAACGATGCGCGCTGAGTCCAGGATTAGCCGTCTATGTCTGAACCTTGATCCAGTCATCTATCGATGAGATGTTGGTCGAGACTCTTTACTATAAGACCGTATTGGCATATTTATCATTACTTCATCATCGTCGTATCAGCCCAAGGACATCCTCAGCTGGACAAAGGCGTCCCCCAAGGATTTCCACAACGATCGGTCGTACATACAATGGTTTCCCACGATCTTCACCAGAACATCGATTCACCTTGTTAGGGGCCTACCCACGCTGCGTCGTCCTGTACGCTGTCGCCACTCGAGAACCTTTTTGCCCCAGCGGCTATCAGTTCTACCAACAATGTGCGACGACCACTGCCAGCTAAGTCTAGCAACTCTTTGAGCTATGTTGATGACCTTGGTTCTGGTGTGGACCTCCTCATTTCTGAATAGATCAAGCAAGGAGACCCGTGCATAGCTCGCTCCATTGCCCTTTGAATGACTTTGTGGCTTGTTCCAGCAACTCTATTTATTTTACCCATAATTTGTCAGACCTACTGAGTCTTTCTCATAACATGAAACTCGCTCTATTGTCAGCCTCATCATTTAACTCGCACTGATTATGTAGAACTCGCAACTCGCGCTGTACACTTTGTCCACAACTCGCGACTATGCGTGTCTGACCCCCAAGTACTTATATCCAGCCATTAAACGAGTAGGAGTAGGGTAGCATCGGATGTGGCGCCGATATTACAGCTTAATAGGTAATAAATAAAAAATAAAAAAAAGGTTTATTTCAGATCACAGATCCATATTGAGTTAGTTACAAATACTTATATGCTATGTTAGTATGGTCCTTAAATATTACATTTCACGTGAAAAGAAAAAAAGGGATGACATATCTATTTGTCCCTTCCAATTGTGACCTCGCTCCAGTATTGTATAAGCGGTCAATCGAGGCGGGCTGCCAACACTCTCAGTAGGCCGTTGTCGCCACCACGCACATGGTTTAATAAAGAGGCAATTATTTTTCGCCTGATGGCAAAAAAGTCGTCCGTTCGTGCCTCGGCGAACATGGCACACGCACTACAGTGCCTTGGTAGCCTCAACAGCAGCCTGAGAATGTTGTTATACTGCACTCTTATTGCATTAAAGGCCCTTTGCGTAAATCTCACCCACAGACTGCACGTGTAAAATGTCTGACAATATGACTTAAAAAGAGTCAGCTTTACTTCAGTGTTACAACGTGCAAATCTGCGGGCGAGCATGTTGCCCCGTATTGCCATCGCTCTTATTTCCCTTTCCATGTCTAGATCGTCACTTAGGTCATCAGTGAGCATGTGTCCTAGATACCTAAACTTATCAACGACCTGAAGGGGTACGACACCCCCCAGCATGATTTTTGGCAGTGTAGTTTGATTATATTTCCTCGCCTTAAAAATAAGTAACTGACTTTTGGTAGTATTGTACTTTAGACCATGTTGCTGCGCATATCCCTCACATATCGTGACGAGACGTTTTAACGAGTCAACTGAGGGCCCCAGTAGCGCCATGTCGTCCGCATAGCTTATATTGTTAAAACACATTTGGCCTATATGACAACCGACACGCGCTCTGCCGAGTTCCTCAATCAACTCGTCTACATATAGGTTGAATAGGACAGGGGATGACAATCCCCCCTGTCTGACCCCACTCTGAAGCCTATATGCCTCCGAGTCAACCCCAGCCCATCTTACCACATTAACCTGGGTGGTATACCAATACTTTAACAGGACAATGGACTCACTTGGCATACCTGTTTTTGCCAGCTTGTCCCACAATATGTCATATACCACCAGGTCGAACGCCTTTGATAAGTCCAGAAAACACGCATAAATGGGCGTGCTTCTGTCCCTGTAATACCTTACAGCTTGCATAAGGCACAAAATTGCGGATTCCGTCGACAGTCCTGGCCTAAAGCCGAATTGTGCGTCGTTTAGTTTTATATATTTACAAAGTTGTGCATTAAGCAAGCCGTCAAGTACCTTCGCGAGCACAGTGGCCAGCGAGATGGCCCTGTAGTTTGCCGAGTCTGACAGATCTCCAGTCTTATTTTTTTTAGTAGTAATATGCGAGGCTATTTTCTGAGTAGGTATATTTTCTTACCATTTGTTGCCTCTAAATGAGTAGGAGTAGTTTAACGCAATATGTATTAGTGTTTTACCTAGAATTACCCGGAAGTCGTAACATTTTGGTTGCTTCTCCCATAACCCACAGATTGTTGTCTCTATTATTTGTCATAAATCAAATCGTTCCGATTATTTAGACCATAACTCGAGACTCGCGCTGTATATCTTGGCCGTAACTCGCAACTCTGCGTGTCTTGCCTCTAAGAACTTTTATATCCGGCCATTAAACAAGTAGGAGTAGGTTAGCATCGGATGTGGCGCCGATATTACCGCGTAATGGGCAATTTGCGAGGCTATTCTCTGAGTGGATACGTTTTGTTAACATTTGTTCTCTTTTAGAAAGCTCCACAATTGTATTTTTTTTTGTATGAATATTACGCGACTTCTTTGCTAAACGTGAACCTATTTAAGCTTTTTATCCCATAAAAAAAATAGTAAGGCTTTTTTTACTTAATGATGTTCTGATTATTTCATCTTAACTAAACATCAAGACCTCAGGATTATATTATAAAATGTGTTTTTATGATTGATTAGTCATTGTATAAATCTACTTGAACTTTATTTCAAAATTTTGCCCAAATTTGAAACTACAATAAAGCTTTTATTGAATTGTGAAATATATTTTGAATCAGAACATTTATAAGGATTATATTTAGGGAATGTTGGGATTATATTTAGGGAATGTTGCCAAGAAATGGTGATGGTAGTTCTTACTTATAATTTATTTAATTCATTATTTAAGAGTTTCACTGTTATCGGGACAGTTCCCTCCAGTCCTTTCTTCTTAATGCAAGTTCTTTTTTTTTGTTTTCGCTCCCTCTATCTGGTCTATATAACAGATTCTTGGTCTTCATCTTCCTCTCCTTTCCTCAATTTTTCCCTCTAGTATCTTTTGTATTTGATCGCCGTGTCGTATTAAATGTCCTACCATTATCCCTTTTCGAGTTTCCAAAGCACGTATACTTCTTTCTTAAAATATTATTCTTCCATCATTATGGTTGAAATAAGAAAAGTTAACTATCCACAATGCCCTAAATTAGTAGATCCTAACCTTAAAATAATAGATCGAGATCTATATCTACCATATAAAAGCCTCCAGAATTGCATTATATTGGGCCTCGAATGCCCCGCGCTCGTAAACAGAAGCGCTGCTATTTACGATGGCTCGCAAATAGATATCCGCTCAGCTCCAACTGCGAACAATGAAAAATGACCGCCGGAAAATTGCTCGCGATACGTTGGGAAAAGACGAGGGACGTATTCGGAAGGGTTGGGAAGTACAATTGCTTGATCGTAAAAGAAAACTGTATTTTACATGTACTTATCTTTTCATTTCAAAATTACATACATACCAGGTTTATCGTTTGATGAACGTCTAATAAACTGTTCGAAAACGGTAGAAGAAAAAGAACAAAAGAAATGAATAGCTGTCAACGAACATTTTCTGTGTGCGTTATTTGATTCTGTTTCGTTATGGCTTTTTAAACATTACTAGACAAGTGCAGTTTTAAAATGTAATTTAAATTAAATTTAGTTTAAAACTCACGAAATAATTTATGTGAAGTTAAAACTTACAAGTTTTCTGCGGCTAATTAGTCTTATAATGTCCACTTTATTACCAAATATAGAAAAAAAAAAACAGAGTAGTAATTAAAATAAATCACTTACCTTTTATCATCTATACTATTATAAAGTTGTGAAAATGAAATGTCTGTACATTGTATATATTTATATTTAAAAAAAAGTATTGTAACGGACTATTTGGAGGTCTCTTAATCGAAAAAAATATGTGTGTTGTATATGTCGTGGTGGCTTCATCACGCCAAATCGGCTAAACGGATTTCAACTATTTATGGTACACGGGATAGCTGGATATCCACAGATATTTGTAGGATATTTTTGACCCGACTGTGCTGAACAAAAAAGGAGGGGTTACGACTTTTCGCGACGCATCTTCTAGTTATCTAATAAAGTTACAAAGAAAGTGTACCTATAACCCGAGTAGTAGTCAAGCTGTATTAGATCTTATACAGCCCTTATAACGCGCAAACTGGCTGGATAATGGCCGTATATGCTTTTAAACACCTGAGAAGCTACAAATAGCGACGATAGCAGTCGTCTGAGAAACTCCTCATTCCAATTTCGCAATCATCCGGCAAATTACCGCATGTTAAACGAAACCCTATACAAATTACCCGCATCACCGCACTATCTGTTCCAATTGGCTGGTAATTCGCATAAAACAAGCAAGAAACCTGCCCGAGGCGGCCCTGCCTCGTCGCGCACTCTATTTTCCTATTTGCGCGGCAGATTGGCTCTGATTGTATTGTTTGCGGGCGGGGCGATACAGACCCGAGACCCCACAGACCCCACAGACCCTGGTCGGCTACCTAACCTACCCCCCAGCGCACCCGCCCGGAAAAATGTTATCCCCCGTTTGAAATATGTTTGTGATAAATATTTGAAAGTATGGATCGCGCAAATTGATTTCGATGCTTCGTTTTTATAGTGCTTCTCTAATACTGTAGTAGATTGAGTTTGATTGCCTAGTGCTGTTAGCTGTTATGCTTCTATTAATCTATCCTTAGTATATTATAAACGTCAAAGTATGTATGTACGTTCCACTTAATCTCAAAAACTACTGGACGATTTTTTATAAAACTTTCCAGTTATGTACCTTATATATGAGAATAGGACATAGGCTATAATGTATGTCAAATTTCATCCCTTTTAGGGACGAAAAACGGGATGAAAATTTGTATGGACAGTAAATATTTTTTTTATGCTAGGAACTTGAAATCTTGGTAATATGCTTCACATTTAAATTAGTAAAATATACAGTTTTGGGGAAAGACATAAACTACTTTTTATTCCGGAAAAATACCTTTTATCCGCGATAAACGAATCTAAGGCGGACGAAGTCGCGGGCGGCCGCTAGTACTATTATAAAGTTGTAAAAATTAAATGTCTGTACATTGGACATTTTTTTTTAAATAAGTGATACACGGACTATTTGACGGTCACTGAACCGAAAAATATTTTTTTTAAATTTTTTTGTATGTTTGTATGTGTCGTTGTGGCTTCATCACGGTAAATCGGCTAAACGGAGTCAACTATTTTTGGTACACGGATAGCGGGGTATCCACAGATGGTTATAGGATATTTTTTGCCATTTTTTCCTCCACAAATGATGTTGCGGGCGCCTTCTTGTTAGTGTATAACACCCATAAGATGTATAGAATACAACGAAAGTAAATAACAGAAAAAATTCAGCCAGACATTTATATATATTTTATAACATGCATAAATGTGTCCTTAATCGTATGGCAATCACATGTATTTTCCTTGACAAATATGTTCAACAATTGTCTTAAAACAGTTAAAAAGGTACACGCTTTAACTCTCTCCTTACTGTGAAGCCTACATACAGGTGACGCAACATCCCTTTTTCTATGTAGGTATAGCTACGAAAAAAAACACCTGACAAAATATCCACGCAGTTTCTCTTCTTTTGTTCCCATACAACGCGATTTACGTCCCGTAATAAAGTTTCCAAGTAATCGCACAATACACCTTCATTTTGATTGACAATATCAGCGCGGCGTCATCCCGCGGTAACTTTTATGAGTGCGAAATTGTGTTTATGCGGGTAGATGTCGCGATTTACCGCCCGCCTACTCGCGTAATCGGAAATATTGCGCCCGAACGAAGTTAGCTTGTGGTGCAAACAGTCAAATATGGCGATTACTGAGGGGCTACTCTGAAATTCGGTATTCAAAAAGTTCGCTCAAATAGCCCCTCTGATGACTTATTTTATTTTTATATGATTATTTTTTGTACGCTTCCCAGAGTTATTAAGCTAGCACCACACTGCGAGTATGCAGCGAAAATACGGATTTGCCAGATATTCGTGCATCCTTTTTTTTTACAAAGGAAAAAGAGATGCGATACGGGTGCTTGGCCGATACGTCCATGTGGTCTGTCAAACGGTTTGACTATTTTTTTTGTCTAAATTGGATCATATTTGGCCAACTGTTTCATTTCTGCTACAAGGTTTTTATATAAAACCGTAAAAATTGCAAGACTTATAAAACAGACCTAACCTCTAATGCTAACTCTGACGTTAACTAGTCATTAACACCGACAGAGGTCCGTCAAACACTATTTGCTTATGGCTCGCACCGCCTGCAGTATAGTAGGTACTCTGCGCCGCTAACCGCTGACACTGATTGTCTATAAATGTTGATCATTTGACTGACTTCATCAGCTGTTACCGCTAACAGAGCATGGTGGAATTGAGCCTGAAAGCTGTGTCCAGCAGTGGTCCATCAAACATTAGTCGCTCGTCGATCGCGCCTCACAGTATTTTGGATATGTACTCCGTGCCGCTAGCAAACTTGTAATTGGCTTAATATCTCCACCGTCCGCCGCTGACACTATGCGGTCGAACATCACAACAAAGCCGTGAACGTTAACCCTAACAGAGCCTAGTGAGAATCAGTGCTGGTCCATCAAACGCTAATCGCTCGTCGCTCGCGCCTCGCAGTATTGTGGGTACAGTCACCAGCATGAATATCTGCCCCAACAAAGCCCACATAAATATCTGACACGACTCTATTTCTAAGGTCGTTAGGACGTGTCAGATGTTTTCGCCCGCTTTGTTATGGGAGATATGAATGCTGGTGACTGTACTCCGCGCCGCTCACAAACTATACTACGTTTTTTGGAGCATTAGAAAAAGGGTAAGCAATCTTGACGTGTCTTTTTATTGAAAAAGGCTTTTATGAAACCAAAATAATGTAAATTACCATCCTTGCTATATAATTGTTACATATTTGTGTGTGACTTGTTTTTTGAAAGTGTTTTTCAATAAAAATTCACGTCTAGATTGTTTACCCTTTTTCTAACGCTAAAAAACGAACTATAGTAATTGGCTTAATATATCCATCGTCCGCTGCTGACACTATTCGTCCGTTAATTTCAGCCATTTGACAGCCGTAATCACCTGTTAACCCTAACTGAGCATGGTGAAAAGCATTGGTCCAACAAACTCGACTCGCTCGTCGCTCGCGCCGCGCGCAGTATTGTGGGTACTCCGCGCCGCTAACAAACTAGTAATTGGTTTGATATTGCCGCCGTCCGCCGCTGATACTGTTTGCCTATCAATTTCGCCTGCCGATACTACTTCACGATAGGATTTGTTTCATACACTCTATGCAACATAACTAATAGATAGAATGCAGATACACATATCAAGCATCAATATAAATCATTGGTATACTGCAATCTACGCAGATCGAGGTCCCCATTAAAACAATAAAAGAAGTGTTTTGTCAACTATTAAAATTAAATAAAAATTAGGGTTTTCTAAAATGGAAATATCACAAGCACCCACCGCAACGTAAAGCCCATTTGACAAGAAATCGTTATTTTGTGCTGTGATTAGAGGATTTTGACACTTCTTGTCAAATGGATTTGTTTTTCAATACAAAATAACATTACATACATACAATTATTATTTCTTGTAAACTCTCCGACGAAAAATGAGGTGTTTTAAGTTTGTATCTGTTTGTCTGTCCGTGACAAAATAACACCTAAAGTGATAAAGCGATTTTGATTTAGTTGCTTTTTATTTGAAAGGTGCTGTTAGTAGTTTCAGCGATTACTTATCTATATGTAAAAGTGAGAGGCGGGTTTCCAATTTAATTTGATTTATAAATATTGTAAATTAAATAAACTTTTATTTTATTTAGAACACCGACAAACCATAATTGATTATTTGTTATTTTTATTACAACGCAATATTCCTACGGGGTTTTCACCATCCTATTTCAAGTCATTATAATGTAACAACGCAATTTTTTCCCGTCAAACTGCTCATTGAATTCTCACTGGGCTGCTCGTAGCCTTCGTAGTGCTTCAAGCTGCTACGAGGCACGTAGCACTGCATTGCGTAGCGTGTCTACGAGAAATAGGATTGGACTGCATTCAATTTGGAGACGTGAAAAAGAATTTTTCAATAGAATATACTGTAGGCAAGAATATTTCATGATCGTAAAAATACGAAAAAACTGTGATCGGGCTTTTTGTAGCTTCATTTTTTTTATTGCGCTAAATTGTAAATTGACATCCACACGGTTTCAACTATATGAAACATATGTTGCCGTTCGTTAACATATACATATATTGTATTTATAAATTAAATATCTATAAATTCTAATTTTAAGCAATCCGGAGCTAATTTACTTTGGAAAACATACATAACTGTTTGTTTTAATCAATATATATTTACAAAACAACATTTAAATTACTATAATGATACAAAGATCTAATTAGAAAGAAAAATTAATTGCGATCCACTTCAGCCTAAGCCGGAATCGAACCAGCAGCGTCTCTTAAATATACCGGAACAGCGCCCAGTACCATTAGACCATCAGACCGCTTGTGATTCGCACTGAACTGACTGCAGTGGATCGTGATTAATTTTTCTTTCTACTTAGATTTCTTTATCAATGTAGTCATTTAAAAATGTTTTGTGATGTTTTCACATAAAAATAAATAAATAAAAACTAACATTTGAATTTAACACCTCCTTTGAAAGTCGTCTGCACAGCAAAAGATACATTTCTATTGTCGTGAACCAAAGCTTAGTACATACTAGAAGGCACCCGCAACTTCGTTCGCGGAGGAGAAAAAGTCATAACCCCTCTTTTTTTCTTAAGCATAGGCGGGTAAAAAGTACCCTATAACCATCTGGAGATATTCAGCTATCCATGTACCAAAAATAGTTGAAATCCGTTTAGCCCATTTAGCGTGATGAAGCCACAACGACACATACAAATATACAAAGATTTCATTTTTACAACTTTATAATAGTATAGATATTAAAATAGTCATATGTCAACTCGTTACGCACCACACATACACTTACACGAGGCATAATTGCACGACAACGGCCAAAGAACCCGCAACACCAATCTTAGTCAAGCACCTCTCGGCCGCCGACGCTAACGGGATCGCGGACACTCAAGACACCGCGACACTAACATCGCAACACTAATGACATCGTAGACACTAACGACATCGTCGACACTAACCTCTGTAACGATGGCGCGGCGCTAATTGCAGACGCCTCGAGCGCAGCGGTTCTTGGGGTTCTGCTCAAAACCTTATTTAAAACTCGAGTCCAACCAAACTGCAGAGGTTTGCATAGAAAAACCCGGCATCCCCATATTGAATAATCTATTATCAAACATAAGTGTGACGGGTCTAACGCTTAGAGCATTTAACACATGGATATGACAAGCCGCGCCAATACAAAACAGATTTTGCACGCATTTTGTGCGGGGGGTGAGGTAAACACGTACAGCACACTACGGAAATATTACTATTTCTACAAACGCACACAATTAAAAGAAATCACCTACATACAAGAAAATACCTACACATTGACAATTTACTACTATCTACTACTCGTAACCGGAGATTTCGCGATTACCTTGGCATAGAGGGTATTCGTGTTGCATTTACAGTGGTTAAAAGCTCTAAAGTCTAACGCGATATTCGTATTTACGTTTATTATCCAACGCTTAAACGCAGTTTCGTGCTGCATGGTCGCGAATAAATTGCTTCATCACTTCATCAGTGAGATGTTAAAAAAGAATCACGTTATAGCTGTCATATTTATGTTTAACTAGAACGCCTGCAACTTCACAGAGGAGAACAAGTGATAACCCCTCTTTTTTCGTCAGCTTATAGGGGCAAAGGGTATCCTATAACCATCTGGAGATACCCAGCTACTCGTTTACCAAAAATAGTTGAAATCTGTCTGGCTCAAGGCACTGGTTCAAGTCCAGTATCGTCGAAAATTTTTTTCATTTGTTTCTGATCTTTGTTTATAATAAAAAAAGTATAGTTGAAATCTGTTTAGCCGATTTGGCGTGACGGAGCCACAACGACACATAAAAACATACAAATCTAGACCTCCAAATAGTCCGTACCATTTTTTTTTAATATCATCAATATACAGACATTTCATTTTTACAACTTTATAATAGTAGATATAGATAATGTGTGATTCTGTACATATCGCGAGAGTAATAACTGTTCTACATGTACTCTTTTGTTACTCATTGCATTTTTGCCACTTGTTATGGTGGGATTGCCATATGCAACGACCAGTCTACAGATTTTGTAGACGGACCGGACCTTTCGTGACCCATCAACGCTGCGTAGCTGCGTTGTACCCCGTTGCAGCGTTTTCCCGCTATGTATAGCGAAAACGACGCGTAAACCCTGAAGTCACGGGACAACTTTATTCGCGAACAGAGAAAACATAGCTTGTTACCATCCTGATGTCCTGTGCTAACGCTAACACGACATATTGGCGCGAGTTGAGGCGAGGCCTTTTGACGTTATTCTAAAAGCGTTGCAGTTCTTCACGTGTTTAAAAACGGCAATGTACCTCACCTTTATCACTACCAGAGAGTATATTGAATGTGTATTAATAGAGTCGTCAGTCAACGATCTCGAATACAGCGCCGTCTATTGATGTGAGGTGAAATTACTCAAAAGCAATATATTTTATAACCTTAAATCATTTTAGATTATAAAATGTATTGAGATGACAGGTATTAGAATTGACTTCTTACCGGGCGGCGGGGCACTATTTCATAACGCCTTATTTAGATTTCTGGTGGCAGAAATTTAAATAAGGCGTTATAAAATCTAGATAGGCGCTAGGAGTGGAATAAAAATCAAATCAATTTCAGAAAGGTGTAGTTTTATTTATTTTTGCAAAGTACCTGAAAGCATACAAATGCACAGGTTCTTCCCTGTCGTAGTCGCTTTTTTTTCCTTTTAATATTTTGTTGGCCTTTTTGTCCACCGACATTTTTGTCGCAACGCAAATCCAAATCAGAGGCAGATCGGTGTCCAGAAACAAAACAGAGGTCAAACGTAACGAGCAGGCGTCGAAGAGTCCAGGAATAGTCATGTCGTCGTGTAGAAATTTTAATAAAAACGTAGAGAAGATTTTCTCGTTCACGAAAATAAATTGAAGTGAGTTTGAAAACAAAATTTGATATTTACAATAACAAAACAACAGCGTTCCGTTTGCGAGAATAATTAACATTGACGTCACTGTTTGTTTTACAATTTAATACCTTAAGTATATAATATTATTTCAATTATCAATAAATTGTAGTCATAAGTGACGATTACTTACTTTTCTAAATATTTCAAATTGTTTACTAGGAATTTTAAAAAAACAAGTTCAGAAAATATATTCTATTTATTTTGCATAGAACTAAACGTAAAAGACACATCTGCCTAGAGTAGCTATGACAAAAATCCTGTTAGTAATACCATTTAAAACAAAAATTGTTTTCCAGTTTAATTTTAGCTCCATCTGTTGTTAAGTGTTAAAGTAACATTACTTCCGTTGAACCTACTACTTTGTTCTAACTGAAAACAGTGTGGTCACTACTCGTACCAATGTGTGTGCTGGCATAAAAATAGTCAAAAGCGGTTCTACCATTTTGATGTTTATTTTCTTTTGGTTTAAAAGAAACGCATGTTTGGAAATATGTTCCATAATTCTGTATATTTGCTTGTTTCAGGTTCACAAAGATTTCTTTGGACGCATAGTACCTCTGTCACAAGTGCAAAGAAATGGTAAGTACCTTATTGAAATAATCAATTCAATGAGGCAATTAAAACGTAGGTACCTACTTAAGTTAATCTAGGCAACGCTTCCCAGCGGGCACAGGCAGCGGGTTTTTATAAATAAATGATTTAAAATCCGTTTTTTGCAGACAATATGTTAGCTTTTGCCAAAAAGCTTTAGGCAAAAAATGTTCTGTTACTTATTACATGGTTATATAATATGGCTCTTTAAACTTTAATAGCTACAAATGAAAATTAAAAATAAAATTAGTCGTACCACTTCATACAGTCGCCAATATTAATAGTTTTATATGATTAGTCTAAACGATCCAGGATTAAGACATTTCATTTACCTTAATTTAAAAATGCAGACTGTTTTAAATGAATAAAAATACTCATCTTAAGCTGCTTGAGACATTCACCGAGTATCAAAATTCATTTCACTATCCAAATTGAAGTAATCCACATAACAGTCAGATATAAATGGGGGTCCCCGCCGTCCTTATCACATAACGTTAATCTCCGAGTTACATCCTGCCTATTATTCTCAATTACGGCAGCGAAAGGGTTGTTAATATTCATTCCCGTCGCGGTGCGGCGAACACCTGATCCCACCGATTGTCGCCGATATCCATCCTGGATAATTTCGTAGCTTTAATAGATTGCCAATTTTGGTTTTGAGGTGTGGGCTTTGTGGGGCAGTTTCTTATCAACACTTTATTAGTTCATCTGCTAAAATGAAACTGAAACAAGTTATCAAAAAACCGACTCCAAAAAAAACTAAAAAGTAAAAAATAACGACATAATTCAGTTTCTTCAAATTACTTACAAGTAACCGTATGTATACTCAATCTATACAGTATATACAATTAATCTTATTTTGGCGTCGGTGCCATATAAAGAATGTGTAAAATATTGAAAATTGACGATTTTAGTAAGTTGTGACACGATGGCACCGACTCCAAAATAAGATTAATTGTATATACTGTATAGATTGAGTATACATACGGTTACTTGTAAGTAATTTGAAGAAACTGAATTATGTCGTTATTTTTTACTTTTTAGTTTTTTTTGGAGTCGGATTTATTTTTTTGTTTAAAATTTTATTTATTTTACACGTTTAGTTAATCGTTACTTAAAAGTGTCACGTGACGATTCGAACAAGCCCAAACACGGCTAAGGTACATTATTTTATTACATAGATCTGGTGCCTACCTTCCGGCTCCATCATCAAATCAATTCGATGGTACCATTCTCATCAGGAGCATTTAAATTTGTGACTATGAAGTTGATTAGCTAAATTAATCAAGATATTTTGTCGCCACCCGTAAATCATTTATCATTGAGGAGTTCCGATGGCATTCTGTGGTCTTCTGCATCAGTTCCACTTCACCAATTTACACTTTCTGAATGCAAATGCTTATTATGTTTCTTATAATACCAAAATCGCTATATGTATACAATATTTGAGGAGTTCCTTCAATTCCTCATGGATTCCATCATCTGATCTTCACCAAAATTAAATGGGACCAACTAGAAAGTACCTTCTATAAAACCAAAAAAAAAATTGAAATCGGTCAAATAGTCTGAGTAATCGGTGAACATACATAAAAAAAAAACATTCCGTCGAATTGAGAACCTCCTCCTTTTTTGGAAGTCGGTTAATTAAAATTACATACTTTAATTATTAAAATTATATACCTAATTTATTAATTTAACTTTTTTGCGTGTAGTTCTTAGTATTTTTATTTAAACTGAACTGTTTTCTGTGTTTAAGTATATTGTGTCTACTGATTTAGGAAGTGCAATGTCAAGCAGTGAAGCATTTTCAATATATAATCTGCAGACCTTAAATAAAAATGTCGTGTGTCCAATATATCCATCCGGGATAATTTTGTAGCTTTCATAGTTTGCTAATTCTGGTTTTGACGTGTGGACTTTGTGAGGCAGTTTATTATTAACACTTTAGTAGTTCATTTGTGTCCAATATATCCATCCTGGGTAATTTCGTAGCTTTAATTGACTGCCAACTTTGGTTGTGAGGTGTGAATATTGTGGAACCTATTTTTTATTAACAGTAGCTAGTCCAATACACCACTGTGCTAAATACCGTTAGTCCTATATGTATTTATATATGGTTCCCCCTGTTTTGGCATAATTTTTTTAGTCATAATTTTGCATGGCATAATCAAGCATAATTGACTTTTCCCATAAACTGTTTTGGCATAATCAAGGTTCGCATACTTTGAGAACGCAGATATTAATTTGTCATAATTTGTTTGGCGCATATTTTTGTTTGTCCGAATCATGTCTATGCATAAAATTAATAGGCATATTTTTATCAGACCGAATATTATTTGGTCATAATTTTGCAACTTATGTTTTTGTTAAATATACTTAATGTTAAAAATAAAACCATGTTATTTATATCTTCATATGTTTAATTTTCTTGTGAAATAGGTAATGTTAGCATTTTGCCGCTCCGCTATACATGGTCATAATACAAACCTAACCTAACCTACAGTTTTCGGTTTTTGACCCATTTTGACGCTCCGCTTTTCTGCTAGCAGATCGTTTTTGCGAAGGACGCAATTCTAACCTAACCTAACCTACTTTTCTGCTAGCAGTTCCTCTTTGCGAGTGATGCAGTTCTTACCTAACTTAATCCGCTTTTCTTGTAGCAATTCAAGTATGCCAAGATAGATTCGGACAATAGATAATATGCCAAGTACCATTATGCTAAACGAAATTATTCGTAAATATAACCGGCCTAAATAATAGTATGCGAATACAATTTCGGACAAAATACATTTTCGGTAAGTTAGTACTTATGCCAAATAAGGTTTCTGCCACATTTTCATTCGTCGAAAACTGAGTATGCCAAGTCTGTTATGCTAAAACAGTTTCGGACAAACAAAAGTATGCGACATAGAGGGAACCCATTTATATAAATATCCTGGATTATTTCGTAGCTTAGTTAGATTGTCAATTCTAAGTTTAAGGTGTGGACTTTGTGGAGCCCTTTTTTTGGTAGCATTTTAGCCGTTCCTCTTTTATCCTATGTACATTGTATGCGTTTTAGATAATATTATAATTCGCTTGTAACGTTGTTGTCCTGCAATCGATTGCTATAAGTAGTTTATATAAATATTTGATCTAATACTATCACCATGAACTTACGTTTTCACTGTTTCCTAAGGATTGCGACGTATTTCATCATATTCCATAGAACTTTCAAAGAATCCAATCATATTTTTGTCTACTAAAGGGCTTTAGACAAAAATACAGCGTATTAGATCTAAGGGTTTGCCGCGTTGATATCTTGTTAAGTGAGCCAGTAAGTGAGGATCTTATTTTATTTATTACATATCGCTGTAGCTTTAGCAACATTTACTTATTTTAATCGCTCTGTCCCAAAAATATCTTACTCAAACCACGCCTTCACAATCTCCAAATTTCTATAAGTACGTAATCATATCTGCAGTCTTAAAACCGTAATTTAAAAATGTCACAAGTGCCTTAAAGCCCAATAAACTTAGGATCTTTTTGATTAGTAAGTATAACGTCCCCACCACCCCCCACTCCTCGTTAAGGTGACTGGTTAATAGTCTCAACGCGATTCGTAATGGGATTGAATGGGAATTCACTCGCCGTCTACATTTATATTGTTTCTGGTGCGAGTACAGTCGGAAATGATATTTAATATTTAAATCAGATTCGGGGAGCTCATTATTCGAGCGAGGGTTGTCTATAGCTACGTATCTTTTACTAAATTGTATAATTGAAATGTCTGTGTACATTGAGATATTATCAAAAAACGGTCTGTTTGAAATATTTTGTTTGTTTTTTTTTGTATTTTTGTATGTTAGTAGTATATATGTGTCTTTGCCGCATCATCACGGCAAAAGGGCTGAACGGATTTCGACCACTTTCAGCATAAGGATAACTGGACATCCAAATATGGAATTCTTACACTAAAATTATAACTATAAATGTATTAACGTTTTTAATCAATCTTCAATAATCCTTTTTCGCTGAGCTGGTTACGATAAGTTTGCACCTCATTCGTATGCAACGCCATAAATATCAGATGCAAACTTAACTTAATCGGGTTCTATACTTGTTGATTTATTTCTTACTAGATTCTGCCCGCGACTACGTCCGCCTTAAATTCGTTTATCGCGGATAAGGGTATTTTAAATTTCATCCAAATCAGATCAGCGGTTTAAGTGTGATGAGGTAACAGACGGACAGACAGACAGACACACTTTCACATTTATAATATTAGTATGGATATTTAGTACATATGGTTATTGTGTAAAGTACGAGTCGCACTTGGCTGGTCTTTTGATAGCGAATAGATTCGCGTGCATTTCTATTTTATGTACCGATACAAGTACCGATTATAACTATACGTAGGTAGTTGGTATATAAGGAAATAATAACCCAACCGAGCTGGAGCCTCAGTCATTTGTTAATTTTCAAATCCATTCCCAATTAAAACTGTTGAAGTAATCAGCTATACATTTTAAATTGCGAAATCTCATCGGCGAACAGTTGATTAAAAAGTCCCAAATCAAATAGTCTCACTGTACAATGAGACGAAGTTATAATGAGGCTGGCGTATAAATTAATTGTTCAGAGTTGTGTGTGCCCCCTTCCCCTCTCCTGGCTCTCTCCACCCCTCCCACGCCTGAGGCGACCAGGAAATCGACTTTGCTGTTTGATTCAAGTGTTTATTGTCATCTATGTGTGAATATTAGCGCTTAGTTTATCGATATTCTACTTGAGTAACTATTGAATGGTAAGAAACGATTGAGATGTGAGATTTTAGCGTTAGGCAATATGCTTATTACGTTTTCTTTTATAAGTATTGGCCGGTAGACGTTTAGAAAAAAAAAATGTTTTTTGTTTTTGCAGTATCGAATTTTTTCGTAATGTTCTCAAACAGGATGTTAGTCGATAAGTGCATTTAACTTGAGAGGCAATTTTTCTTTATTTTTTAAATCCCATATTTCTTTGTGCTTAATCTTGACTAGCATTTATTTGTTTCTGTGCTTTTAATTGAGTGGGCAGTACCCGTTTAGGTCTTAGACATTGTCCATCGAGTGTTGTGGTTAATATAAACGATAGGATCTTATACGTGGGGTCATCTATACTATTCTAAAGTTGCAACATGAAACGTCTGTTCATTTAGAGATATTTAAAAAAATAAGTTGGCTATTTGTAGGTCACTTCATCGAAAATAATGTTTTTTGGATTTTTTGTATGTTTCCATTGTCGTTTTGGCGTAACCAAACAAACATAAACCGATTTCAATTATCTTTAAACGGAAATGGTCCTCACGTCCACGCTTAAAAATTTTTTTATGCGTAGGTACGTTTTGATAATTTTTTTTTGGTACACGGGTAGCTGGGCATCCACAGATGGTCATGACTACTTTTTATTCAACTACGCTGAATAAAACAAGAGGGTTGTATTTTTTTCTTCTTCGCTAACAAAGTTACGGGCACCTTCTAGTGGCTACATATTTTTGAATAGAAAGTCCTTATATTTTTATTCTTTCCGACAAAAACTAAGCTAAAATTAACCTATTCTCTATCACGCGAAAGCACTTAAAGCTTACAGAGGGAATAATGAAGCGTATGTTAATAAAGAATATGCATTATGTAACGACATCTAGTGCACAATGGAGTAATTAACTAGCGCAAACACTCGCAATGCCGTTTTATACGAGTTTATACATAACCTTCCAAACTGAATGGTTCTAAGTGTATTGAAAGATGGAAGCGAAAATCAACCTTGCTGGAAGCTCGTTGAGTTGAATGATGGTGCAATTTGTTAATAAAGTCGGGTTTGTCTCAAACATTTTAGATCGTTAGTTACGAATATGGCATATAAAAAATAATTTCAGTAGTTTTTGTGACGCGCGCCCGTCATGGTCGTTAGTGTTGCTCAAAAATTAAAAAGCACGAGTGCAAATAATCCAACTAAATACAGCTACAAAAAAATACCACTTTTTGAGAAACTATATTAAAACTGTATTTAATGCAACAATTCTTACAGTTGAGCAGTGGCACGATTCCCATTGAAATGTTTCACAAGAACAGAAATTAAGCGAGAAATCTTCCTAATATTATTAAATGGGTTGTACTTCATTTTTACCACCAATGGCTCCATACTAAAATATGTAACGGAGCTGTAAATGACGCCTCTGTCATGCAATTTGTGACAAAACAAACGAAAAAAGAACATGACATTGACAGCTAATTTTTAAATTTGTCTTACTACTCTATGTGTAGATCAAAGTAAAAATTTATTCATACCAGGGAACCGTACAAATATCACGGGTATTTAAAAAATATATATCCAAAAAACAATAAGTGATGAGATATTTCTAGAATCTGTGTTCAGATTACGGATACTAACGGGAAAAAATATAAAATGTGCACGCAGATAAATGTCCAAGTGCTACTATCTAACTTTTTTCTCTTGAATTAAGGAAGGAAAGTATAACTACTATGTATTTAAACTTAGTTTTTCACGGGCCTTTTGTTTTTACAGTACAGCTTACTAACGAATTATGTCATAGCTTATGCCTATTTTGTATGGGGTAATTATTTACGCTCGGCAGATATTGCCTTACTATGACTGTCATTTCTGACATTCCTAATGCTCAATCGCTGTTTTTCCTTAATATACATTCTAGCTGTTGCCCACGACTCCGTCCGCGTAGAGTTACAATTTATAGCCTACTAATTTTTAACCCCAATTTAACCTCTTTGGGGGATGAATATCAAAAAGTGGTGAAATTACTTTTTCTAACTTTAAATTAAGACTTTATTTGGGAAGTCTCAGATCTCTTACATAAAAAAAAGTTCTTCATCTCTCTTTATACCCTCTAAAAGGATGAATTTCGGAAAATGCTTTCTTATCTATGTTTTACCCTCTAAAAGGATGAATTTCGAAAAATGCTTTCTTGTCTATGTTATACATTTTAAGTATTATAGCCTATGTCCTAGGCTATAATTTATGTAAAATTTCATCACTTTTAGGGATGAAAAAAGGGATGAAACTTTGTATAGAGAGCATATATTTTTTTAAGCTATGATCTTGAATCCTCATATATAAGGTACATAACTGGAATGTTTCATAAAAAATCGTTCATTAGTTTTTGAGATTAATTGGCACGTACATCCATACATCCAAACTTTCACGTTGATAAAATTTTAAAATATTATTAGGATTGTCTTTACGAGCAACTGAATTCATTGACATTACAAATAAATGGACACAAGTTCCCAATTGCATAAAACATTAAAAAATGGCGGTAAAATTGTTTGCGAGAGTAGTAACAAAATACTCAGTGGAGAATATTATCACACAATATTATCAACATTTAACTTAAGAGTCCCCCGCAAGCTCGGCCGAATTTCACCTCCCCATACAAACGGAGTTTCGTTCTCATTTTAAAACTACGTGTTGGATTGTAACTTAACTTTGCGTATACAATGACATGAGGTATATCTAGCCTATAATTAGTTTGTATGGCTCAAGTTTATAAAACAAACGAAATACGGCAAAAACAAGTTTTGTATGAAAAACTTAAATTCACTGTATTTTTTTTACTATGGTATCTGAAGCTATATAAACTAATTTCAGGCCTGCATATACAGAAGCAAACTAGCTAGTCGTTTTAGAATGAGAGCGTAACTACGTTTGTATAGAGAACCGAGCTTGCTGGGGACTCTTAACAATATTGCGTTTTTAACAATTGTATCAATATTTTAGTTTTTGTACAAACAAAACATGTTTCTAGTAAAAAATAATAAGTTATAACTATGTACGATGTCCCATAACAAATGCTTAAATGGCGCATAAGCGTCATCACATATGCGCGCATTAGTCATTATTACGGCGATTATCACTTACCGTTATTGCGACATTAGCTGCAGCTTAGAACCCGCTGTGTAATTGATACAAACAGCCTGCCGCACCTGCTGTCCGCGGTAATTCATACATATACGATTCTAATTGTATAAAACAAAAATTTGCCCGCGACTTTGTCCGCGAGAGTGAAAAGATAATGATTCTCTGCTTCAGACATAAATATACTTTATCATCTGTATTTTATAAAAAAAAAACTTGCAATAATTTGTAAGTCTGCACAAATCTGCGATGTAATTATGTTTTTTCGACGTTTTACTTTGGATTATTTTTATACAAACCAAACGTTATCATACTCTAACAATATTATTTCTTTTTACAAACTGGTGGTGGTGTAATACGGATTCGTTCTTTTCTGGTAAAGGATATACAAAATCGCAGGTCGGTTTATAAAAATTATAACAAATCCTGATACGAGTTTTTTTTATACTGACTGCATCAGAAGGAAGGATATGATTTTCAAGGGTATTTTTGTATGTATTTCTCTGGAACACTACAGCCTAAAAGACTTGATGAATGTATGTGGTGTAGTGAGAGTCGTCTTGGTTGTGGGAGCGACGTAGGCTGTAATATTTTTTTACAGAGCATATGCTCGGAACTCATGCATATAAAATGCCATTATTCGTCCATAGCACTTTACATGCCTGTATTGGCCCATACAGAGCCACTTTCTGAGCATATGCATTGTGAAACGTTGTACTATACACGAGCGAATAGGTAATTCCCAACTCGTGTCTGTGTAAAACTCTCATCACCTCCACTCGAATACTACTCGTAATCAAGAACAATACTTACAATTAAGTATCCTCTCTACAAACGATTCACACAGTCTAAACAAATTTCCCATTTAAAGATTCCCGTATTTCAGGAGTTCTCCTCCTATAGCATAAACAAATTATTATTTTAGTGTCTTCTATGGCAATTACCCTTATTAGTTTAACGAAGTTTTATGTAACATGTTTGTGTGTGCAGACGCTGTTCCCGACGTGATATCATCCAGCAGCGTGTTCTACCAGTATCGCGAGGGCTTCAACAACGCCGTGCGACGGAACGTGAGGACGAAAGACCTGTTATAGTATACAAAATACAACAATTTCAGAGGACTGACACAAACACAGTTTTGCCTTACGAAATCGTTTACAGGCAGTAAACAAAAATCACAATACTTACAACAAAACAGGGCTTAATTCGCCCGAAATGTCACAGAGTTTACCACGCAAGGTATTCATAAAATCATTACATACGCGATTGATTTTGTTGTGATGATGTGTGAAATTTAAATCAATATTAAGAAACGAATTCGATGTAAAAATATGTATTGCTGTCATCTAAAAATCACTGGTAAATTTTTTGTAACATTCGTTGATGAGAACTTAAAAGAAAATTGTACTGAGATCGCTGATCAAGAGAACTCTGTCCAACATACTAAAAGGTAGAAAGACGGAGCAGGCCTCCTATCTATCTATGTCTATACGTGTGTACTTGAAATTGGGCAAAATATTACTATTGTGTTGGCAGCACTGTTTTTATTGAGTTGTCTTGTTTTTAAGGATATTTATGGTATTTAAGTAGCAATCATGAAACTAGTGTTTATAAATTGTACATTTTATGTATGTCTAGTAATTGTAAACTGCAAAAGTTGCCTTTTCTCATTCGTTTTTTTTAGATTCGTTTGTGCGACAAGAATGAAAAAGAAAGAAATTTCAAAGGTAATTGTTGCAATAAATAAAGTGTGATATAGCTGATGTACATTTTTATAGTTGTAACTTATAAATAAAACCAATAATGTCCCAAATTTTATTGTTTATCTTGTACGTTCCTCAAAACCCACACGTACGGCAACTTGCATTATTATCAATGTTTATTCGGTAGTAAATTGCGAACTTTGCGCCGCACCTGCGCTCTCTACTTGCGGCATAAATCTTGGCTATATAGTTGTACCGCTGCATGCGACGATCTTCGAATAGATCCACGTATGTGTATTAACTAAATGAAAAGGTTATCAACTTATTAACCCTTAAAATCATAAATGTAATAAGAAATAATTGAATGCATGCATCCAAATATAATATCCACAGCGCAGGATTCGTCCTAAATACAAAATGAGCGTCCGTAAAAACCTTCGTCAAAATTACATACAACTATTTATTGTCGCTGATAAATAGTTGTAGCTTCGTCCAAATGATACATTATAGCAATCCGCAACACGCTTCGTCAATAACAAACTTTAACCAAACTCCGGCCTGACCATCACCTGGGGCAAATGTTCCAAAAATGCCAGCAGCATTGCTCCGCTGTATTTTGTATTAACACTTTAAAGACCAGGAACCCGCAAGGTAGGCGGTCTACTGGTAGTAAGTTTCTTATGTTATCGGCTACGTGCGTAGTGCTATGGAAATCTTGGTAGTGGTTGGTTGCTAAAAGCCGAACGCCCCGCTTGGTAATGAAAGTCGTAAGAATACGGAATGTCCATAAGGTCCGGTCGCCATTCAAGTATTCGTCGTCTCCATCTCTTAAAGTCTTAATTTCATATAATCCAATCGACTCTGTTGCGTAACGAAAGTTAGCCACACAAATTGGTTTTATTTTTTAATTACATATATGTTACACAAGTTTGTGTAACACAAGTTTGTGTAACATATAGGTCATTTTCGTTACACAAAGGAATCAATTAAGTTTTGTTTTGAAGCCCTATATATTTTTTTTTTTGCTTTCTATCTGTCATCAGTTTACGAGCAATGTTCTGTGTCCACTGCTTACTCGTAAGTTTATGAAGGTCACAGCCATACAAAAGAAAATACTCTTGTCGTATGTAGCCTTCCTTGCATGCTTCCTCCTTCACTATTAACTCAACTGATGACCCTGATTCACGACCAAAACACTTCATTATGACCAATTTCAGAAAAGGTAAAATCACACAAATTAACATAAAAAGGGTTGTTGCTTCAAGTTAAGTTGGATCAAAACTATGTGGATTTCCAGCTACATTTCCTGCGCCAAAAATTGATTATAACATAAAGATACAGACGTACAAAATTCCCACGATTTAATCTATATTTAGATTTCTAGGACTCCAATAACCACAATCTCTTTCAACACTGCAATTTTTTAGCAAAATATCTTAATTTAATTTTTACAACTTTTTTACTGTTAATTCCAATTCCTAAAATGCCATAATTTCATCTTCAGTGAATTTAAAGTGTCAAACATGCTGATTGAATCAAAAGTGCCTACAAAAAGATAATTAACAAATAAACGTGTTCGCCATCATCACGAGCAATTCTTGTATGTACTTAATTGGTTTTTCGGAAACGGCTCGATGCGAACGATTTAGATGAAATTTAGAATGTAGACATAATTTTGCCATCCAAGTTCTAGGTAGATTTCACACTTTTTACAGGTTCTTAAATATTATACATGAAACAGAACAATAATTTGAGAATTAACGTTTGCGTAACTAGGTATTAAAATTCTAATGGTAACGTCTGCTACAAGTACCTACTGAATAAATAACATCGTCTGATACGATAAGGCTTTTCTTCTGACATAATCGTTTGTTCATTAACTTAGTTAATACGTTAAGCGCCTTCTCTTGGTGAGTAAATGGTAATCTTCTAATCCATTAATGTTATAAACATGAAAAGTCGGTTGGGGTATATTTAACTTATCGTCTTTGGGATAAAACTGTATAAGTCTTTTAGCTACTACGTAGCGCAATTTGAAATGTCACGCATCTCGTCAAGATGTTGAAGCTAATGATATACAAGATGGAATCAGAGATGTGATCAGAAATCACTGGTGTACATTATACTACAAGGTGTCATAACCCCTCTTTTTTCGGGGTGCGTAACGGTCGCTATAACAACTTTTGGTATATTATTGATCAATATAACGAAACGATTAAGGGATATAATGCACTTTTGGTATAACAATATTTGGTATATTCTGATATGATCTAACTATCATCAGGTATAATGAACTAGTCATATAACAACTATTAATCTAACAGTTACATGGTATAACGTATATGTGATATAACTATGTTCGATATAACGCTCAGTGGGTATAATGTAGTACTGGTATGAACTGGAAATAAGTAATCGATAATTTTTACTATTGCAGGAATACAATAGTACGTACACAATACAGGAATTTCAGCTTATCTATTTCACCTTAAGGTAGGTCCGACTTGGGTTAGGTTAGGTACGACGACGAGCGAAGCGAGGAGGAGTGTTAGGTTGAACTGCGACCCGAACGAGCGAGCGAAGCGAGCGAGCCGCGCAGGTCTATATTGAGTCTTGCTTTTTGTACATACATTATAATTTCTTACTCTTTATTTAACGTTAATTTACCCACTTACAAAATATAATCCACTTACAAAGTAAATTTACGATACGTATGTTTGACCATTGAGTTTTTGCCAAATAAAAATTTGGGATGATCCCTTTGCATACGTAATATTTTTATATCTTTTAATACATTATACCACTGATTCTTATAGCATATATGCATTATACTTGGTAAGCGTTATACCAAAAATCGTTATACCCATAGAACATTTATATCAAAAGTTTATTATGCCCCTTAAGTGATTATATTCTATGAAATTATATCCAAAGTGGTTATACCGATCATTACACACCCCTTTTTTCGTTAATTGTCGGGTAAAAAGTATCCTATAACCGTCCTTGGATATCTTACCCAGCTACTCGTTTACCAAAAATAGTTGAAATCTGTTTAGCCGATTTGGCGTAATGAAGCCACAACGATACATGCAAACGTACAAAGCAGAGGTCCAGCAGAGGGTGCCTTTTAGCTGATGATGAAGCGATTTTTTTACCTTGGCGCTGAAACCACGAGACGCTGTAAATCTCGTGGTGGTAGACGCAACTTATAAAAGTACCTAAATGTACAATATGACAGAACCAGGGACTCAATACCGATCATACAAATTAACCGGTATTTAATTTGGGTATCTCTCTTATTAATATGCACATTTACCTAAATACCGTTTCATAAAATTTCAATATTATCACAAATTTAAAAGGATATTTCAATTAAATTAACATCGACAGAACGATAACTGTATCGTTTTGACATGAAAGTACTTCATATAGAAACATGATTTGAAAATAAGAAAAGTAAGTGCACCTGCTCAAGATAAACCCCAAACTTAAGCGCAATCCAGAAAACATGACTTAAGTTTGTGAGAACCCTTTATTACAAAACTTGCTACATAAATACATCGCACAAAATCTAAGCATTCTCATTTCTTAATGAATAATAGCTAAACTCCGAGATATACTGTTGTTCTTGCTGGAACTGTGGGAAAAATGTTGTAAATCACTCCGAATAATGGGTTTTACGAAATGGACGACATTTCTGCGGTGATTGTAATGAGTGCTTGTAATAAATTAGAAGAAGTCTGTTTGAATGAAGGATAAATATAGAAAGGGCAAGGATTTGTATGGTTAAAATTGGTGTTCAGTTAAAATAATAATAGGTACTTAGGTATTAGCATTTGGCACGCAATGTTATAACTGTTATTGACATCACGTGCGTTTGATTGATGTAGGTGAGAGTCATTTCATTTTCATTTATTCATACAGAAACAATTTCATTGTGATAAAATAAAATAAAATAAAAATAATATTAGCAACCTGTGCACAAGACTATCTAAAATAATTGTCAAAATTAATATTTATAATAATTAAACATCATGTCATAAATTATGACAACTCGAAACTTGTGAACCTTACCATTTGACCTAACTGCTGGAGTGCGACGTATGGTCATAATAAATGATATTTATCTCCAAAAAAACCAGTACAATAAAAAAACATAAGTAAACCTTGTCGGGAATTTAAACTAAGACGTCAAGTACCTACGTCGTGTTTACGTTACATTGCCGCTCGAGAAAAAAAAAACTTTGGAGTTTGCAATTTCAAAGGAAAGTAGGTCGTCACGTCATAATACTATATGGTCAAATTGCCTCCTTATACAATACAATATAACAATACTTTATTGCACACCAACAATAGAAACAGTACAATTGAGCCGGTAAAACTATGGTCAACAATAGGCGGTGGCTTCATTGGGTCAATCAAATTGGTTCTGTGCCTCTTTGCCATGGTTATGTCCCCTGTCACTCTTTAAAAGTACGATTTTAAATATACAGCTATCAACATTGTTTTAGCCAATATAGATCCATTTATCAAGAGTACATGTCGTTAGCTTCCTGGGGCCAGTTTCTCAAAAGCTTGTAACTTGTATTACATGCGGGAGTCTCTTTCGAATTCAATATCAATTAAAAAGCGGCCAAGTGCGAGTCGGACTCGCCCATGAAGGGTTCCGCAGCCGTATATACAAAAAATGCACAACAGATGAAAAAAATACGATATGAAAAAAAACAGTAACAAAAGAGCGTATCTTACGTCCTTTTGCTGAGAAGCGCAGTTTTTTGGCAATAACATCCGAAAGTAGCAAAAATTGTGTCCCCCCCCCCCCTCTATTTTCTAAACGGTATGTTCAAAGAATGTGAAAAAAATTACAAATATAAAGCTCAATAAATACATTCAATGAAAATTGTTTTCAACATGATCGGACATACCGTTTTTAAGTTATTGCCAAAAAAGGACGTAAGTGCCGGGGAGATACGCTCTTTTGTTAGTGTTTTTTACATACCTTTTTTTTTCATCTGTGGTGCATTTTTTGTATATACGGCTGCGGAACCCTTAATGGGCGAGTCCGTCTCGCACTTGGCCGCTTTTTATAATACGCCTTAGGGAGGCTCGTGGGACCATCTACCGTAAAGTAATGTAACTTTTTAATTCGGCACCATCGTTTCAAATTACATTGAGAATGAACGATGTACTGTACCCGTATCAAAGTCATTACAGATGATTTTCTTATCGAAGCAGAAACATCTGCTAGAGAAAATCTAAATGTAAATATTAAAGTGAAAAGTTGAAAAAAAAAATTACAATCTTGAACAACTTATCGTTACGGGCAAGTTTGGGTGGTAAAGTACCTAGAGACCGCAGCCCTACAAGATAGGCAGATTAGGTCCGTTCCACCGTGCGGGCCTATGATGGTCGCGTTTATCACGCGATAAATGAAATGATAACGCGGCTGTCACTCGCACTCACATTTGTGTCACAAGGTGACGGCAGCCATGACATTTATTTATCACGTGACAAACGCAACCATCATAGGTCCGCAGGGTGGAACGGACCTAATCTGCCCATCTTGTGGGGCTGCGATCTCTAGGTACTTTACCACCCAAACTTGCGCGTAACGATAAGTTGTTCAAGATTGTATTTTTTTTTCAACTTTCGACACCCAACTGCACGTCGCATTACACGATGCCAAGAACAGATACAGATGGCGGGCCACCGTCAGAGAGAAGCTGTTTCTACGGGGACTTCACGACCCTCAGCAATGAGGAACACGACTCGAGTAGGAGGAGGTAGTAAAAGATATACCATTCATCACTTACACATTCACATACATGACAAAAGTGACACGTAATTTGTCTTTTTTTAATCTCGTGGTATACGCATACTATCCTGGTGGTCTGTCATCGATGTGACCGAAGCATAAGAAAGACGCCGATGAACGTGCGCTCTGGCTACAAATAATAATTTGGTATCGGTTTTCACTTTACTCCTACAATTAAAGTGAAAATTCGATGCCAAAAACCGTTATGACACTCAGATTATTTTTGTCATAATGTGATAACTTCGTGTTAGGTATAGCGGCTTGTTTTATGCCATATTTTCAATGGTTGCTATGATCTCGTCGTCCGGAGCAAAAAGCACTTATCTAGGACACCCTGTAAACTAACCTTTTTTTCTGTGGGGTGGATCCTCTGAGGGATCCCGAATGAACGGAAGAAACTATTTACTATTAAAGAACCTAAGTAGATGACAAAGACCATTAAAACTGGAGGACTCAATCGCCATACAAAAAGCCGTTCTCCGATATTTACAACACCATCTATGTATAAGAATTATTATTTACAATAAGCATAATGACTGGGTATGAACATCGAAATTTTATAAGTCCGTCATGAAGATAATAATAAAATATTGGACACGTATTTTTTGCTTTTTGAAAACAATAAAAAAATACTCAGATAAATCACATTCAAGTTAAGTAGTGACTCAATGTATCGCCTTTATTTTTCGATTATGTGAAAAAAGAAAAAATACGTATCTAATATTTTTTAATAATCTACATTACGGACTGATTATTAAAATTTTGTCATCATCTCTATTACTCAACTTTGCAAGCGTGACACAGTTTTTAAATGTTACGATTTATTTATTATTAGCTGTAAGTACTACGTTTTTTTTGTTTTTCATGTTATACGGGGCAAACGAGCAGACGGATCGCCTAATGGTAAAAAGCGATCGTCGTCACCCATAGACCTGCAACACCAGAGGAGTCACTAGTGCATTGCCGTCCATCCAGGTGGGAGTACGCTCTTTTCTTGAAGGCTAGGTCGCATCGGTCAGAAAATACTCGACACTTTATTCCACAGTGCAGTCGTGCAAGGCAGGAAATGTCTAGAAAAACTTAGAGTTGTGAACCATCTAAGATTTAAATGTTAAATTGTAAAGCGGCATCTAGTTTTTAAACTGGTCATCCCCTTGCGGTAGGGGCACGATCCAAAGTATGGTGATTGACAGTCCTCTTGTTTTAATGGTCCTTGGTAGATAATGAGTTTTGGTTGTCACTCAACGATATCAAAATGTATCAAAGTTAGCAAAATGTCGTGAGTACCACATGTATGGCGCGCTTCAGCATCCTCCGTTTATTTACGCTGTTAAAAACTTGTAGATTCCATACTTCCATCACAATGGACACGCGACTCTGTCGATAGACAAAGTTATGTATCTATCTCTTTCCATTAGTACGTTAATAAAGAATCGGATGATGCTGTGCCGCGCGACCAACGATGCTACGTGTAAGGTAAATATTAACGCTTCTTTTGGGCGCTCTGCTCGTAGCCGCGTAGCCGATACCATGCGTTTCCCCGTATGTAGAGGAAAGTGCGTAGCGCTACAAAAAGCTTGGCAGCGAAAGTAATAATAAAGAGTAAACAAGTAATCATTGTACATAATAGTTTATTTTGCAATAATTAAAACAACTAGGTATTTAAATGTGCCTAAGGTACGCATATATTAAGTATAATATTTATATTATTTTACAAGTTCAGTCCGCGCCAACAATTCCACGGGTCGTGCATAGTGCAGTGGTCGTCGCCTCGTTTTCTATTTACAATATGGCGCGGACTTTACATCTAATTACAATTTTATAATGTTTATTATAACTGTATCAACATTTGGTACTTATTCTACTGAAATTTATAGCATATTTGTAAAAATAAAGTACTTACATAGATAATGTGACCACTATTATGTAACGTTTTGAACGCGATTGTGATAATTTTATTTATACGGGAAACGATCTAGACGTGGAAAATACACTTGGGGCTCTGTACATGACTATACCCTATTTTTTAATTATATTTAAAGTACACATTTGCCCGCATAAAATTACCCATGATCATTATTATCTTTAATTCAACTTGTGTGACGCATTACTTTATAGTTAAAACACAAAATAAAGGCTCACCCAAACCGTTGACGGTTACCTTCATATGGCATAAACATTTTTGTCATAATCTGGCATAATGCATTTCAGTCTGAAACTGTAAAAATTTCAGAAGTTTTTAAGGCATCATCCTGTTAAATGCATTAGGTTAGGTTAGGTTTATTTTATAACGATCCTGAAAAGTTTACGTGTGCAGAAAAAATGCATTATGCCAAATGATAATTATGACAAAAAGGTTTATGCCAGGTGAAGGTAATCGGCAACGTCTTTTAGTCATTGGTTTTGACGAGTCTTAACAAAAGCATATTGGCTCAACCATTGATAAGTGATTATGAATGGCCTTTAACTATTGAGTTCGAATACAATAGGTACATCGAAACATACGAATTGAAAACCGTAGATAAGTACAGTCAGCAACACAAATAAATATTGGGTATGTTTTTATATTGCAAACTATTAGTCGCTGGCTGTACTATGCTATTAGCAATCAACTCATACCCAGCATTACATTCTTATTTAGAAATACAACCTGAAATTTTGGCACCATGGATGTGGTCTAGGTACAATAAATCGAGGTATGTTCTTCCCGACAACTCAAGATTACGTCACGATCAGTGGTCCAAGTGCCTACTTATTGACGTAATTAAATTCCATTGACGTAGACACAACGTGCTTTGTTTTATTGTAAGGTTGGCCAAGAAATTGGTTTAAGATTTTTGAACCTCATGAAATAGTGTCGAAAAGTTGTGGGCCAATTTCTTGGTCAACTGTATGTACCATGGCCCTATGTACTAAACATACCTTTTACTAGATACAAAGGGTTCTGATTTAGTAAACATATTCTAGTATTTATCAAGGTTTTTATAATACATTACTTATTTCGTTATATTAAGCTGTAATTTATATACAATACAAAACTAAGTAACTACAGACATCGTACAACACCAAGTCACTGAACAATTTAGCCATTGAATTCATCACATCATCATCGAATGGGAGTACAGGCGACTACAAAGAGATCCAGTTTTGGACTTTATTATAACGCATTAAGGTGAAAAAATGGATACATTTCTTTGTAGCCGACTGTACCTCAACAAAAGCCAAGTCGGCATAACATTTGATTTGTATTGTACTAATCTGAGATTTATTGATGAATGACGGTTTCATGTTAATGCGATAGGGTTCTGCAGTGGCTTTCACTACCCGTAAAGTCAAGCGCTTGCAATTAAAAATGTATACTGCTCAAAACAATATACGGGCCAGTAAGAATTCTGTTCGTAACGTGGAAATATATTTTAGTTAGTAAAATTTGTTTTACAAAGTCCCTAGCTAAATAGGCTTATATTGTTGTTTAGGTTAATAATCGATTAATTAAATGGCCAATTGTTTTATTTAATTTAATTGAGATATAATAAGCTTATTGTAACCACAAAAACTAAACAGAAATTCTTGGCCCCTATTTTTTTTCAGTAGAATACCTTCTAGTGGCGTGGCGTCCATATAAGCCGATTCCCACCGGGTTGCCTAAGGAAAGGCTTATTAACCACCTTTTTCTTTAAATATGAGTAAATTAATACACTTCGGTTTCCCTTGTAATTTTCCTGACGCCACGCCTTTGGTACCTACGTGTACCTATTACTTGGGTAAGTATACCACGGAAAAATATACGTAACCATTGAAATCATTTAAAATTTCTAGCTCGATGCTAACCAATAAGATAATAAAGATATTATCCTCGTAAGTCCTCTGTTTCATCAACAACGATGGTCCTACTTAGTTACCGATACCAAGTACATATTAAAGATAGTGCTTCAGACCAAGATAGAACTTTATGCGTATTTATAATTGTGGTTTGAACAACCAAAGACGCCCCTTTTAGATAAACTACACGTAAACATAGGAGATGAAACATTAGTACTCAGATAAGTATATTCGGTAATTAATATTGCTATGCGGTTAAAATATCAGAGACCGTTTAACAAAACCTTGTAACTGGTATTACAATTGGAAGTCTCTTTTTAATACATATTGTTGGAAAGAGTTTTCTACTTGTTATACAATTTACAAGCTTTTGATAAACGAGCCCCAGGTCCTACTATTATTTATTTGTACCTATTGCGATGATTTACGAGCTTAAGACTGACTGACTATGAATACTATGTGATGAAAACAATGACAGATTTATTTACATACGCTTATTTCTACATATGACACATAGAAAAGAAATATTCACAATAGTTTTTGGTCGAATACTGCAATGGTAAGATTATTTACAAACACCAGATGTAAATTTATATGTTAAGAAATTATAATTAGAGTAGGCAATTCTGACCTTAAAATATCACGGATGCAGGTAGTAAATAAAATTAAGCGTAGTATGCTTTGCTGTATTTATATTCCACATTTTTGTATTTTCTAATAGTACCTTTACTAATTATTTGGTAATGAGTGACTGAAAAGACTAGTAGATACATACTATTATTTTTTGATGCAGATAAGCATATAGTTACTTTTTTGTTATAGATAGAGAACTACTTACCCAATAGAACCCAGAAAACTCAACCACATCTGTTTTCCAGTACAAAACATTAATTGAGCCTTGGTTGTAATCAATTTTGTAAGCACGTTCCATAGTTCGAAGTCGTTAAAAACAAATACAAAATTGCTACTGCGTTGCGAATTTATTTTCTAACTGCATCGCGATTTAAAAGAGAAAATACATTTTAAGAAAAACGTAAAATTTCATAAGTTTTACGATGCGTGTACCCTCACGGTACGGTGTGAACTATTGGACTGAAATCCAATCCTTTACGAAAACTGCAACTCAACTGCCCGGCGACTGCACTTGAAGTTGCAATTCAACCCGTTTGCAACCGTTTATTCTTTACGTCCGTCCACATCTAGCGAATGCGTCACACAAGCGTGCCATTTGCAAATTTCTCGCGAACTGCACGAGTGCTGCACGCATCCAGTTATTGTCATTGTTTGAACGCCTAACTAGCGTACACGCGCGGTGCGTAAAATGCGCGAGAGGGGCGCGTGAACTGATCGTATTACGTAGGTAATGCACGTACGCAGTTACAGTCTTCTGCAAACAAACGCGTTCGCTAGAGGTATACGAAGCTTAAAAATAAGACAAATTTGGCACTCATATATTATTATCTTATGATTTTTTTAAACGCATTACAGTATCACGGAATGAGCAAGAGATTTCCTAAACTAAGTTATGGCACAATGAATTGGCACGATTTATGTAATATGGCACAAGAATCCACAGTTTTCTCGATATCAAGGATTAACAATTTAATACTGAGTATTTTCTTCAAAATAATTATGTTGTATGGCATGAAAATAGTACTTATAGGCCCTACCGTTTAATTGAAACGTCTTGAAGTTAAAAGCGGTAGAGAAAATGACAATTAGGTATGCCCCTGATTGACAACTACCTAGTACAATTCTTGTAATAAACATTTGTGTTATAATTACAAGGATTTCAAATTTTCTTCACTACAGACGCTTAGACTAACCGTAACCTTGCCTGCTGTATGCGGACTTGTAGGAAAACCTGACTGAGAGCAGGTGAGCGGTCGATTATTAGGTCTGCATTAGGAATATGAGATGAATGCTTTCAAGTCTAGGTTAGTCTAAATGTTCCGATGTCGCTGTAGCCACAGGTAGCGGCGGCGGCTTGTAGGACAGTGGTGTCTTAGGCAGCAGCGGCAGTGGCAGAAGCGCGTCAGACATGGAAACTGGCCGCAATCACTGAGAAGGCTGCTTGGACCAAGTTTGGATAGTCTGCATAGCAGCAGCGGCATAGCCAGCGGCGTCATAGGCGATAAGCGCGCGTGACTCGCAGCTGGTCATAATCGCTTAGCAGGCTTCTTTGACTGAGTCTAAATTAGTCTAGGTGTTTTGGGGGCTCGGTGGCCGCGGGCGGTGGGGGCGGCTCGTGTGGCAGCAGTGACATGGGCAGATGCGACAGATGCAGCGGCAACGGCAGAAGCGCTCGCGACTGGAAGCTGGCCAACGAGTGCAGGAGTGCCGCCGAATGCTCATGCGCCTTGCGTCGAAGTTCGGCTACGCTTGTTGAGCGGGCTTCTTCTTTTGGACAGCAAGGACAGGCGGCGCCCCAACCTGAGTGCAAAAAAGAGATATGATTTTTATCGAACTGGTTTGCATCTTTTATAAATTTCGCTATGCATGTGAAGATTGCAAGAAATTTGTATTGAAGGAATTAGTTGGTCAATGAAAGGCAGGGATGGCTCTTACGAGGTAGTTTAGAGAACAAGTAACGAAGCTGTAAAACTGTGTGTAAATGAGCGATGCGTAGTTTTAGTGGAGTCTTTTCAGATAGTGCGAGATGAGCCGAACTGTATCTGTACGTATGCACACATAACCTCGTTCGAATACGTAGCCTTGTGAATTCAAATGGGCTCAACTTTCAATCTAGGAATGAAGAGTTGTGATAGAGTAGGCTCTCGTGATCCCTTTTTCTTACCTTTTAAATTAGGGAAGAAGGGTTGCGCCAAATGATTTAAATAGGTGCAACAAAGGTCAGTTAAGGTACTGCGAAGCCTAAGCTGGCTTGAGATATGGGGACTGGAAGAATAGCGGCGCCGTTAGGAGTAGTTTCAGATGGTCTCTTCTTACCTTTCAAACTTGGAAAGAAGGGTTGCGACAGATGGTTCAAGTGCTGTGAAAGGTGGCTGAGGTGCGGGGGCAGGAAGAGCGGCGGAGCGGGGGGCGTGTCCCCCGCCGACGCAGGCGACGCGCGGTAGGCGCTCGAACTGTAACAACACACAATATTGTAATACAAGAAAGTAACAGAAGTTTATTTGAAGGTTTAGGGCCAGGAGCGTTTCGACTACTCCGACGTTTGAGATTGAATTTATTATTAAAATAAAGTCATTAGAATATTTGATAGTCCTATCAAAAAAATGGAAATATATATAACCTCGGAAACCGCGCAATTTCCATGCCAAGTAAGTAAGTTCTTTATTTGCATCTCCAACTCTGAGTTGTTAGAAATATTTTTTAATGTAGCTATAGCTACGAGTACCATACGCTACGCTACACCGCTGTCGTAGACCTCGTAGCTACGCGATTTTGTAGCGCAAGTCTACTGCAATCATTTGTTTCATTAGTATGTGTGTTCCATTGATTTATTTCAAATTGAAAAAAAAAAGACCATTAAATACGATACGATAAATTATAATGTAAATTATGAAACGGTATGCAAATAGGATTTGTATGCCATTGCCAGAAAATACTGTTTTTGATCTATAATAAGTTGACCGCTTTTTAGTTTTGTTCATCGTGTGTGTTCATGATGCCAAACCGAAGTTCAAAAATAATTGTTGAAGGTGTGGTTGGGTCAATAAACTTGTTTGTCTTTAGTTTTTTCTTCGTTACTCGTCGATATCATGTATATTTGATAAAATTAATAACTTCTCATAGCCAGATAAACAGTCCATTTAAACATGTATGGAAAACAATTATTTTCATACAAAATTGGGGGACATTGAACTCCACTGGACAACCAGTGAAATTGAAGGAAAATTAATATTTTTTAATACCGTTGTCATGGAGTTTCACGTTTTAATTAATTGAATAAGGAATGCAACAACAGCAGATATCGTATGTTCTTGTAATTTCCTTTTAAACAGCAAATAGTAGAAACATAGAGGACTGAAGTTGATTCACCCAGTAGGTGGAAAATGAAGTACATTTTAAAACTAGTAATTTAAACCTCTGAAGAAATCTGTTAGACACTCCGTACGTTCTAATAGAATATGCAAGCTTCTTTAAATCTGTCCCAATCTGCACCGGATCGATGCAAGGGCCGCTATCGAGAGGGCGACATCGCGGGCAGCCCGCCGGCCACGCCTTGCGTTACCATATACAAGAGCCTTACACTTATTTACTTGACAGTAGGTTTTATAAGAGTGAACCTCCAAGCGTTCTGGCTGCGCGGTTCAATCGTCATTTTTGTCTCACAAATATCACCACAACGGAAGTAGAAGTCGTGACAACCGCGATGAAATGAAATTCTTCCTCAGGAATAATTGAACCACCATACAAAAATTATTCTGAATACCATTTTTTAACGATATCTGCTGAGACGACATTAACAAAAAATATACGCCAGAAAAAAACGTTGAAAATAGGCCCATAAAAGTATATGCGACACCCGAAACATGGATTTTTTTAAAGGGCCGGTGGCTCTTATAAGATCTTATGTTACGGACTTTGGAATCATAATCACTTTGAAATCATCACATTCATCAACATTTCAAATACGTGAGGTGAGAACGATATCAAATACTTGCCTATTTAACATAAAAACAATTTTTAAGATAGTCACACGCTCAGCGCTCTATTGAGTCAATTTTCTAAAATCAGAAAGTATTTTGGCTTTACTTATACTATTTATATAAAACTAGATGGTGGCCGCAACTTTGTTCGTGGAGGAGAAAAGTTATAACCCCACTTTTATCTTCAACGTAGTTGGGTAAAAAGTATCCTATAACCGTCTGGACCGACTTTTACGTGCTAAGTGCGGAAAAACGGAGCCCATAACCATATATATATATATAACCGTCTGGAAATAAAATGATATGATATGATATGATACCCAGCTGATAGATGAAGCCACAACGGCACATACAAACATTTCATTTTGACAACTTTATAATAGTAATAGATTATTAAAATCAGTTCTCTTACAGTCATGATTTGAATGTATTAAAGTATGAACATCCATCTCTCAATCGGAATAACTTTGCCGTGACATCAATTCAAACCGGCTGAACGAATCTCAACCAGCTTCGGTACAAGGTTAGCTAAATTTCCGAGGGTGGTACTATCAAACATCAGACAGAATCAGAAGAAGACAGAATTCCATTGTCAATTTAATTATCTTCTTTCGTAAATTGTTTTATAAATGTTTAAACAAAATCTCGTTTCGAAGTAGTAAGTATCTCAATCGGAATAACTTTGCCGTCACATCAATTCAAACCGGCTGAACGAATCTCAACCAGCTTCGGTACAAGGTTAGCTAAATTTCCGAGGGTGGTACTATCAAACATCAGACAGAATCAGAAGAAGACAGAATTCCATTGTCAATTTAATTATCTTCTTTCGTAAATTGTATTATAACGTTTAAACAAAATCTCGCTTAGAAGTAGTAAGTAAATATTTTTAAACCAATGTTTTTGTACGCCAATCGGCAAAACATAGTGGAACATAAAATAATTGAACATCTCTATATGTATGCAGCCATCACCTATGTTTAACAAATAGAACACTTTGACTTTGACTTTAGAACCTCTCTGATTCTGGTTCTGCGTTATCTTGGTTGAAACCATCCTTCATTTCAGTGGCCACGTGGTGAATTTACTCATACAATTTCCAATAACATTAAGGTAGTGAGTCGAGGTAGATGGTCCCTTCTTCTTATTATTTATAATTTAAACCAAGCAGTAGCTTTACCCGCAAAAATAATTGATAGATTGAGGCGTTCCTTTGCGGAACTCCATACTAGATTAATGGATTGTAGTTCCTTTGTTTTCTGCGAAATAGTGACTTAGATGTGACAATAAATTGTGCTCACATGCGACAACAATACCAAGACACTATTTCGCGGGAAATCAAAGGAACAGTAATACATTAACCGCAAAAATAACTCGATGGAGCGATTGGTAATTCAGCAGTCGAAGGCAGATCACGTGTTCGACCCGATGAACATATGTATAGTCAGCGTCAAATAGTCTGTAGCATCCAAAACGCCAAATATATCGTCCACAACTTTATGCCCATAAGAATAAAGATGTGTTGCGATATTTTTTGCAATTTGGATGTTACAGACTATTCGACGCTGACTGTACACCATCAAATCAGTCACCAATACTCCCGTGGCAGAGTACACTCGCCATGCAATCAACAGAAGCTGGTTGAGAAGAATCGCGAAATCAGTAACTAAAGAAATGGTCGACTTCCATGACCACGACCACTCTGTCAAGAGTGAACAAATAAGAAGGAGAATAAGTAGCTTTATATATAAAAAACCGCCAAGTGCGAGTTGGACTCGCGAACCGAGGGACCCGTACAAAATATACTGCAAACGGCCATATCTATGAAACTCCAGTGTTAGCAGAGCCCTACTCCTAAGCAAAATGTAAGCGTGTTGGATAATTTTATATTGGTAACCATATAGACAGACAGACATAAAATTATACTGTTTTTAGTATTTGTTGTTATAGCGGCATCAGAAATACATCATCTGTGAACATTTCAACTGTCTAACTATCACGGTTCATCAGATACAGCCTGGTGACAGACAGACACACGGACATCGGAGTCTTTTTAATAGCGTCCCGTTTTACCCTTTGGCTACGGAACCAAAAAACTGGCTTAGTGCGGCCCCTAAAGCGGTTGACATGCCCGACACTGATTTTGCACGTGGATCATATTTTAGAAACAAAATTTAGTTCTAATAGGATACCATAATTGAATCACACCACGATACATCCATACATGCAACTCATTAACATGGTTACGAGATTATCGCGCGATTAATTGCAAATACACGCCACACGCAAATTGCTGCGATATTGGTTTTACGTTTAAAGCAATAGTAGGTAACACAGTTATGTTTGCACCTCGTTTATATGTGCCATTATGGATATTAGGTGCCAATAAATAAATATTACGGGACAATTTTTACACAAATCGAACTAGTCCCATGGTAAGCTCAATAAGGCTTGTGTTGTGGGTACTAGACGATGATATATTTAATAGATATATTACATATATACACAGGAAACATCCAAGACTCAGGAACAAATATTTATGCTCAGCACACAAATATTTGCCTTTACCGGGATTTAAACCCAGGACCTCAGCTTCGCAGGCAATGTTACTCCCACTGAGCTAAACCGGTCGTCAATAAAAACACTGTCGGGTGTCGAGCTGTTATGAAAATATTAGCTGAAATGTCCTGTTGAGCAAAAGCTCTCTCCCCGCCAGGGCTCAATATGGTAAAATAATTGGCAAGCAAGCAAGTGATCCAGTTAGCCGGGGGCGACGCTGCACCGAGACAATGAAATAACAACGAGGTGTCGCGCCGCTCACCCATTCCCTCAGTGCATAGTTGATGAGATGCTCTAAGTCACGAGCGAGAGCGGTTTTATAGGCGGATAAAATCGCTGTCTTTTTGTTACTTCACGACTGAGAGTCGGGGTGATAAGTCAGAAGAAATGGTAATGATAGAAATTTGTTGGATGTGGCAGATCATGAAGCCAAAGGTCGCGAAGTTTCGATACTCGTTAAGACAGAAATACTCTAATCATAAATGTAAAGAACTAGTTTTTCTGTCTCATGTCTAATAATACTCCGCGGATACAAGAGAAAATACGTCTGCAAACAAAACATTTTTTGTAACTTGTATTATGTTTATCTATCTGTAATTAAATGAAAAAAAAATGTATACTTGTTATTATTTAAAGATTAAAAATGAATATAATGACCTCAAATCAAATACGGCCAAAGAGACCTACGAGTATATAAATAGTGTATAATAAAAAATTGTATTGGCAGAAATAAATATGTTAATAACCCGTACCCCCCAAATATTTTTGAACTACTGAATTATACTGATATAACTTCGTTCGCGGAAGAGACAAAGTCATAAACCCTCTTTTTACGACGCCGCAGTCGAATAAAAAGTATCCTATAACTTATGGAGATACCCAGCTACCCGTGTACCAAAAATAGTTGAAATCTGTTTGGCCGATTTGGCGTGATGAAGCCACAACGACACATAAAATATTTTTCGATTTAGTGACCTCGAAATAGTCCGTAACAATCATTTGTTTGAAAATATGTTCAATGGACTGACATTTCATTTTTACAACTTTATAACAGTATAGATATGAAATTTCGGCACTCTGTGATGATGGGAATGCCAACTATGTAGGTTTACTTAGGGCCACAAAAACGAGTAGGTTAAATAGTTATTAATGGTTATACTAAATAAGTATTGTATTTTGATATGTTTTTTATTGTTGGGTGAGACATTTATAGTTTGTAAATGTATTTTGTTGTAAGTACTGACGCACTTAGGAATCCAGTCTAACTTAAACCATCCCCGCTCCTCCAACTTGCGTCCCACCCGTTCAATGGAATCAAAGGATTTGGGTTCATTACCCAGGGTAATAATGCATGACCCTGCCCACCGCTCCTAACGCGGGCGCAGAGGGCACGCGGCACAAATTAAATGCTCCTACACTTTGATTTTGTCTTTCATGTAAAGATTTCGATGAAGCTTATTGAGGTTGCGTTGCTGGATTCCATCAAGTTTTATGCTTTAGATTAAAGTGACGTGAGTGTGAGTGAGACTTTACAGTAAATAATTTTTGAAGTCGAATTAAATTGCAAGACTAATCTCGTCTAAGGTTCATCATGATGCGTAAAAATTTAAAGTAATTAAAATATCACGCGCAAACTCGTTTGGTTCATGACATAGGTAATGTGTTGGTGAATATATTTATAGTGCATGCATTACTTAAATAAATATTATTAGACTACTTCAATTTTACGAATTAAAAAACTGAATACAAATAATGTACAATAAAGGAAAAAAACCGGCCAAGAGCATGTCGGACCATGCTCAGTGAAGGGTTCCGCGGCCGTTCTTACAAAAAAATGCACAACAAAGGAAAAAAAATAAGATATGAAAAAGAGCACTAGTAAAAGAGCGGATCTCCACGGCACTTAAGACCTTTTGCTAACAAGCGCAGTTTTTCGGCAATAACTCAAAAACGGCTTATCCGATCATGTTGTAAACAAATTTTGTTGAAAGTATTTATTACTTTTTATCATGGTAATTTTTTTCATATTTTTTGGACTCACGGTTTAGAAAATAGAGGGGGGGGGGGACACACAATTTATGCAACTTTCGGAGCGATTATTTCTGAAAATATTTACTAAATCAAAAATTTCATCTATCCTCCAAATTTCATCAATATACTTATATGCAGTAGTTTTTGAGTAAAATGTCTGTGACATACGGACGGACCGACGGACATGACGAAACTATAAGGGTTCCGGTTTTACCATTTTGGCTACGGAACCCTAAAAATGCATGAATACTTAGTACTAGCTTTGATCCGTGGCTTTGCTCGCTTGATAAACATAATATGGAAGTGTGAAAATAAATAAATATTACTCATATGATAACTACACCTACGCAAAAAATAGGTTAACTCTTTACTATATCCAAGAATTATTGAAGCATTTTTGTATTTTTATAATTTCAAAACGTAGTTATTTACGATATGAAAAAAAATCTGCCCGCTAATCGTTCCAGCATTTAAATATATTGATAGGTATATTTAAATGCTGGAACTTGATTGATTCTTAAAACCATATTAAAGTACTTATGGTAAAAAAAATTACACATGTGTATTGTTGTGTTGTAACTAAAGTTAAAACCATATTTTATCACAAAAGTTCAGTTCACAAGACAGTGTCGTGCACAGGGTTTGGCCAAGACACATATAGCCATTGTCGTCCAGGGCTTCAGGGTAGGAAGTTACTCTGTGCCTGTATGGTTCCATGGTCGTTCAGGGTAGGCAGCGCCTTTGTGCCTATATGGACTGCATGCCACTGCCAGTAGACATGAATAGCATCAAGTATGGCGGATGATAATAAAAATATGGGGGAAGTCGACCGTTGTGTAAATAGACTTTCAGGCATTGATCCGATCGGGAAGTGGATTTTCAGAGAAGCAGACCTTTGGGGAAATGGACAGTCGGAAACTTATTCTAAATTCAGAGAATCGAACGTAGCAGGCCTATTAGATGATGTGTAAAATATCGCCTGACTTATCCCCCGATTTTCTGTAGGCTAAGACTTCATTTGAACTTAGGGAAAGGCCTCCGTTGAGTTTAAAAAAAAGGTACACATTTCAATTTTTCAATTTTTAGCTTCAGATATGATACCTGTCATTTAAATAATGATCACGTGCTGCCCGCTCTCGCTCGTCGCTCGCGCCCCTGCGGCCCACGAGCCAAATTAAATGTGTCGCCTTTAAAGCACTTTGATTTTATCTTTCATGCCGGTTTCGATGTTGTTCCATTTATTGCATTTGCTTTTGAGGTAAACAGAGGTTGTTAAATGTATCACCTAAAGTGGAAAGGCTTTCATGTAGGCATTTTAAAAGTTGATTTAATATGTTTTTTTTCTTTCGGCCCGATTTTTGTGTTTTCTGCTCTGGCATTAAAATTTATATTAATATTAAATCTTTCTTTTGATGGTGTAACTCTCAAAATGGCGTAAAGGTCAATAAACATTCTTAGTAAAAGTAATTGCGATTGTTATTTGCAAATAATATTCAAATACAGAATAGAAGATTAAGCAGCCATTTCTAATTGTTGAAGTTCATTATCAAATCTTAGCGCTTTATACAAATTTCTAGCTCTCACAAAACGTCAAAATGCAAATCACGGCACTCCTACGTTCATTTATTAATCAAAACTACTAAAGGACATTAAGGATCAAATTGATTCCCTTTGTGAAGCTCCTACAATTCAATTCGTTTGAATATTCATGTTAGCTCCTCAAGGCGCCAGCAGATGTCGCTAAAACCAATTAATGGGACTCGCTTCGTTAGGTACGGCGCGGCTTGACCTAAGTAGGTACTGAGTTGATGGAAAATGGGTTAGGTATGTAATTTGCCGTACTAAGTATATGATCATTTTTATTTATTTGTTGCAAAAGAAAAACTAGGTACAGTCAGCATCAAATAGTTAGTAGCGACCAAAGTAACCAAATTTATCGGAACAGATCTTTATAAGGGTATGTTACGATATATTTGGCTACTAACTATATGATGCTGACTGTACCTTGGTTTATCGAAAAATCTTTAATCGAATACTTACTTTATTTCGTCGACATATAATATAATTTCATAGAAAGCATTTTTTATCTGAAACCGTTAATAATCTGGGATTACTTTAAAATAAACCTTACCTAACCTAACAGCTTCGACTCTGCTCTTTTCAAAAATTATGAAAATTTAGCAGTTTTAAGGGAAAAATATTTTCGATGAAATGAAAATGTATGAAATAAAGCATTCAAGGAACCTTTTGTCTATGAAATGGAAGGACAACCATAATGCCATAGGGCATCTTCTACCAGTCAACATTGGCACAAAGCAGATAAATTGTAGGCGGTGCAACTAATTTTAATTAAATTTTACTTTTTTTATTATACGAATTGTAATTCTATTTCACTATGAAAGTAGTACCTAACAAACATTTTCAGCATTCATTATTAAATGAAATAAAGAAAATCTAAGGCAAAAGATCTGGCAGCTGAATTATATACTACTCAAAACAAGATAGGGGCCACTTTTGCGCGGAGAATTTCTCTTCAGATTTTGCGGTTATAATAAACTAATCTTATCGCAATTATAACAAATAAAATAATTGACTATTTAATTAATCGATTATTGGCTAAACAAAATCAAAAGCCTTTTTAGCTAGAGAGTATGTAAAATAAATTTTACCAACTAATTTATATTTTGACGTTACGATCAAAATTTTTAGTGGCCTGTATATTGTTTTATGTATAGATGCAAATATCAAACAAAAACGCATAGGTTTAATATTACGAGTATAAAGATTAACATTGAATGGTCTAACAGATAATATCTGGTAAAAGTAAGCAATAAGTACCTAGTATGTACAATACAATACAATAACTCTTTATTGCACACCACAAAAACAGAGTACAGAAAACAATACACTCAAGGAGACGTATACAACAGGCGGTCTTATCGCTAAACAGCGATCTCTTCCAGACAACCTTTGGTTAGTGGGAGACGTACGTACGTTTTACATGTACCGTTTGAATATTCAGACGTCTTCGCGATTGCATTTTAATTGCTATGATTTGTATAGCATGCATCACGCGGAAAGTTTCAGTTTAGTATGTTCATTCGATTTAATGTCAACAATATTAACGACTATCTAAGGGGATAGCAAAAAACTAATAAAATAAACCAACTGTTTCCAAAAATTGTGGAAAAGTCCCACTGCTAACAAGTTGCTGGTAACAGGTGGGAATCATCCACAGCTTCGTGACCAATGATTAAATTTCCTACCCTTATAGTTTAAGTGCAATACCTTACTTTCTTACTTGCAATATTAATTATAATTAATCGTTTGAATTAAAACTGTCGACACCTATGGCATTATAATGACTGTGCCAAAAACTTTATCAAATTTTCTGCTTGCATATTACCATGCTTACATTAATAAGAGCATAGGTTCCTTCACACTATCCAATCTAATTGGCTGCCTTTGAAGCTACGTGAATAAATGATCAAATATAGCGTAACGGAATACACACTTGCTCACAAATGAAAATTAATTATGTATGGTGATAAATTGACAGTAATTACATGCAGGGGCGCTGCTGCGTGGATTAATTAACAAGGGCGTAAACGCCTTCAGTTATTCTCGGCTTATACGCCTTTTTAGATTTGTGTACCACGGCTATGACGAGTCGGCTTTGGTGAAGGGTTTAGTCGATACGATTTCTAGTGAGATTATGCTTGTGACCTTATTATAGAAGACATTTGTTGATGTTTCGGTTAGTCTAATTTTATCATTACGATAACGTTTAATGAATGTCATTTTTTTTATACTTTCACGTGAAAAATAATAGTTTTCCAATTTACGCTATACATCTCATATTTATGGGGTGTATGATATTTAAAAAGTCAAAAATATATTTACTTTGTCTCTATGTAAATAACCAGACTATTAAACTAGAAATCCTTCTATCTTAGAAATAACCTTTCATCAAGATCTCAAGCAAGTTAAAAGTATTGGGCTACTATAGCCTTTTTATAGCAATAATAATCATAGAATAATCTTAAAATTGTATTAATATAATATGTTGCTTACAACAATTGATTACTTTACTATTATTTACCCGAGTAAGCCGCGTTACCAAGATTTAAGCAGCCTATGTATTCATTCATGATCTGATTGATCTATCAGTGTGCAGAGTTTTATTAGTATCCATTCGCCGGTTATCACCTCATTCAGTAACAAACTGCTTAACATCTTCGAAAACTTACTAGAAGCTAACCTAAGTCAGTCACTTACGCCTATTAATCTGCTCTAACACAGAACGCAGCAAAGTTTCACAAACACTTACGCGGTTACCCATACCATGTTTAAGGTAACCTTAGCTACCTTACAAGCTATACGGTTACCCCAGTTATACGGTAGTTGTAGTTCGGGGCGGTGTCGCTGGATGTCGCTATAATCAGTTAATTGCATGAATAATTGAGCGAGGCTGCGCTAACACGGCGAATACCTACGGAGTAGGGTGCCGTGCCTATTAAAACGCAATATCCCGCAGCAGAACCAAAGAGGCGTAAAGACTTCGTCACTAGAAAGTTTATACGGCTTTTAGGCATATCATGGTGCAGTTCACCGCCATTGCTAGCGCATAATGGCGTAAGAGACAGTATGTTGAGTTTACTATGCGATTTCGAACAAAATACGGCAATTTGTTTCAAATTAACTTTGTCCATTAGGCTTTCGAGACAATAATAATGTTATCACGTCATAAAATACTCGAGTTAAAACGCGTGTCTTAGGAATGATAAAAACATAATTATTCATCTCGCTTTTTATTGCAAATAATTTACGAAAAACTGAAACATCAAGTAAATAATTTACTTTCAGTTGCCATCAAGGCAATTACTTAACATTCCGAGTATTACACAACCATAAAACATTCACCAAACGTTAAAATCATATCATTCGTTCGCTAAACATCCTAACACTCACTTTATACATTCCTTGAGGAGTAAATTTAATTTAAAACGAAGGTAGAAGGCGGGGAGATCCTAATTGGCAATTTTCTCCTTACGCCATTTTTTCAGCTTTTAAAAAGAAAAATTCGTTAATGAATATTTAATCGTTATAATCGCCTCGCCCGGCCGAATTACGTCGTCTACACTTTAAGAATAGATTCTTTAATATTTATAATGGCTTTATAAATAATAGCTTTGAATATTTCAAATCTTTCGGCCAGATGTTGGGGTGGTTTTAGAAGAATTGAGTAAGTCTAGCGAAAAAAATTAAAGAGGTCTGATTATTGGACATTTTGTATTATAACTATTAATTGGGGTTATTGATGTTTATGTGGATTCATTTTTGCATGAAAATAAAAAAATACATGCATCGAAATGTATTTAAGGAAAGTAAATACATACTACAAAATTCTTATTATTTGATTACTAGCAACATTTCTGTTTCATTATACCTAACATAACACAAAAATATCATAATAGTTTCTTCTGTTTCCGCGATTATTACTCATTGAAATAAAACAATTTAACGGATTATTTATTTGTGTTTTTTCAAAAAAAATGGGTAGTTTGCACAAATTGTAACTTTGACAGAGGAAAATACATCTTTTCTCAGTCCACCCGTAACCATGGAAAGCTGGAAAGCTTCCGAAACGTCGGGAACTAAAATGAAATAATATACGCGATATAATCCGTTAAATTGTTTTATTTCAACAAAAATATCAGTTTTAACATAATAAATGGTTAGGATTTCGGATTTTTGGAACCTTATATAGGTAAAAAGTGTGTACTTCAAGGTAACTACAAAGAAATAGTTCGAGGAATCCTTACAAAATTTATACTAAAATACCAACACCGCATGAACATGCCAAAAAAGATACTTATTTTATCCTAACTCCCAAAGAGCTTTCAGCTTTTTTGTTTGTAATACCATATTACTTTAAACGAGCAATTTTTGTATACATACTTACTTTGGTTTTTCTAGCTCACAGGATTGCATCGTTGAAGTGGCAATGGGCTGGCCATGTAGCCCGGAGAACGGATGGCCTTTGGGACAGTAAAGTCCTGGAGTAGCGACAACGCTTTGGAAAGCGTAGCCTAGGACGGCCCCCGACTAGGTGGGCGGATGACCTCATAAGGATCGCGGGGAGTGGGCCTATATGTTCAGCAGTGGACGTCCGTTGTGATAGATAGATAGTCATTTATGTATATAATATTTAACTGGTTTCTCGGAAACAGCTCTAACGATTTGGATATTTGGTATGTAGATAAAGACATATTAGTAGTTTTGCTTTCCAAGTTTAGATAGGTCAGTTTCACCCACCGAGCATAGCTCAGTTACCTAAATTCTATTGAAAACCAGACCTAAATCTAGATAAACTATTCTATGGACAACTAAACTTCAGCCCTAATGATGAATTTTCACAGACCCGGTCTCAAGACGGGTCCCCTGCAAGATGCGTCCCGTAATCCCTCATGTATTATGCGCGCATATAAATTTCAATTTTAAACCGGCCTAGCTCGAGTTACAGCCATTTGTGGAATTACCGCGGGTGCGTGGGGTGGCTGTGGTTGCACGGGGTTTATCTTGTACGAACACCCGTGTGGCGTAAGTACATGATAAAAGGGTGTATAAGGTGACTTTATTTTCCATAGAGGTATATAGTCACTAAGGTAGATAATATAACTTGAAAGACCAGCCAGATCGAAAAATGAGGAGAAAACTTATTTTTTTGTCACCGTACCCTTTAATTTTGTTTACTTTATTCGATTCTGTTATGGCAACTATAGCAGCGACTGTGAAAATTTAAAGTGTACACATTACGGTGTATATTTGTAACATGTTTCTTTTTGGTTTGTTTTAGCAGCAAGAACACACACTTCAAGAAGTGTGTCAAGAGTTAAGAGAGACAGAAAGGCAGCGAAAGCTTAGTTAATAAGGTTCCATTTAGTACAAGCAAGATTTTATTATTTTTTCCAATTCAAATTCTGCAGTTGGAAAGTGTGAATTTTAATAGTATATATAAAGTGAACATTCCCACCATTTCTAACTATTTTACGTCAGTTTACATTTTTTTTTTGCCTCATCTATACTATTACTAGCTTTTGCCCGCGGCTTCGCCCACGTACTACACGTAATTTTTAACTGTCTACAGAAAAAGAGGTTTTCAGTATGACCCTTATGTAGGAATGTATGTATTATCTCGTGTTTGGCTGAACCGATTTTAATTCGGTTTTCGAAAAGTATTTGTTACTTTCTGGAAGGTCTCGGTATACGACGTTTTTTTTTGGTAAAGGCAGTTCTCTTTTTTTTTTTTAAGAAATGATTGCAATAATCGTTGAATTGTTACACCGGCAATGTCTTACTACTTCTAAGAGATTATGATTAATGCAGATTTCTTCTACTCTTGAATAAAAATTTTTGCCCGCGGTTTCGCTCTCCTCAAATTCGGGGTCATTTTGAATTTAAAAATCAGCTAAGAGCATGTCGGACTATGCTTAGTGTACGGTTCCGCAGCCGTTACTACAATAATAAGCACTGCAGACCAGCAAAAGAGCGTATCTTCATGCGGCTTACGTCCTTTTGTTAAGAAGCGCAGTTTTTCGGCAATATCTCCAAAACCGTGTATCCGATCTTATTGCACACAATTTTCGTTGAAAGTATTTATTAAATTTTACGTTTGTAACTTTTTTACGACTTACGGTTTAGAAAATAGAGGGAGGGGGGAAGGACACAAAATATTCCCTAACTCAATATTTTGTCTTAGAAACCTTGTAAAGTGTTTTCACTACCCAAAGGTTGTCTGGAAGAGATCGCTGTTTAGCGATACGACCGCCATTAACGTCCCAAAGACCCATAAAACCGACAGCCATATTTATATTTAGATATTTCAACCCCGTCACACCCCGGCAGATTTCAAAATCGATTACATTTTCGTAATTAACATCCCACAAAACCATTAAAACGACACCCATATTGATATTTTGACATTTCAACCCCATTGTACACCAACACGGAGATGATATTTCACGACCGCTAAATTAGATTTCAAAATCAATGCCATTTTTGTAATTAACGTGCCATAAAACCATAAAAACGACATCTATATTGATATTTTCACATTTCATCCCCATCGCACACCAATAGGGAGATGATATTCCACGTCTGCTACGTTGGATTTCAAAATCAATGCCATTTTCGTAGTTACCGTCCCAAAGACCCATAAACACGACAGCCATATTTATATTTAGACATTTCAACCCCGTCACACCCCGGCAGATTCCAAAATCGATGCCATTTTCGTAATTAACATCCCAAAAAAAACAGAAAAACGACACCCACATTGATATTTTGACATTTCATCTCCATCGCACACCAACACGGAGATGATATTTCACGTTCGCTAAATCGGATTTCAAAATCAATGCCATTTTCGTAATTAACGTGCCAAAAAACCATAAAAACGACACCCATATTGATATTTCAACCCCATCGCGCACCAACACGGATATGATATGTCACGTCCACTAAATTGGATTTCCAAATCGATGCCATTTTCGTAATTAACGTCCCAAATAACCATAAAAACGACACCCATATTGATATTTTGACATTTCAACCCCATCGCACCCCGAGATAGAATTTCACGTCCGCCACGTCGGATTTTAAAATCGTTGTTGTTTTCGAAAACAGCGACCGAATAAACCAAAGAAACAATACCCATGTCGACTTTTCGACTTTGTAACAAAATTTCCCCTTTTAGGGGTTGAATTTCCAAAAACTCTGAAACACGTATTTACTGATTTATTGTTAAAAATACTAATAGAATTAAATAGTCGAAACTGATCTGATTTCCCCATACAAACTTTGGACCCTCATTTTATCCCCTAAAAAGTTGAATTCTCAAAAAATCTGAAACTTCGGAATACTCCTGCGAACTTTCGAATAAAATAGTCTATCTAATCTTGTTTCCCCATACAAACTTTGGATCCCCATTTCACCCCTTTAGGGGCTAAATTTTGAAAAACCCCTTCTTAGTGGACACTAACGTTATAAAAGCTACCTATTGTGAAAAAATCAGCTCTCTAGGTCTAATGGTTTGGGCTGGGTGTTGATTTAAGTGAATCAGTCAGTCAGTCAGTCAATCAGGACCTTTAGGTTTACATATATAGATAAAGTTGTAAGAATGAAACGTCTGTACATTGAAGATATTTTAAAAAAATGATTGGACTATTTGGCGGTCACTGAATCGATTTTTTTTAAATGTTTGTATGTGTCGTTGTGGCTTCATCACGCAAAATCGGCTAAACGGATTCCAACTATTTTTGGTACACGGGTAGCTGGGTATCTTCAGATGGTTATAGGATACTTTTTACCCAACTATGCTGAAGAAAAAAAAGAGAGGTTATGACTTTTTCTCCTCCGCGGACGAAGTTGCGGGCGCCGTCTAGTTATGACTAAATTTAAGTTGACCACAAGTGACCAAGCTAGGTTCGCCTACCCCGTGTGTTACGTTAACGGTACTAAGAGAAGTGGCCTCCTTGCGAAACAAATGTACCTACGGCAGAAAGGTTTTCTCTGTACCTGACTGAACCCCGAACTTAACGCGGTTTGAGCCGACTGTACGTAATCAAGTAATGCGTCCGCGACACCGCGGTCCGCGCGGTATAAATAAACTAGTCCTTTACAATTTACATGAATAGTAGTCAGATCTAAAAATATTAATACATTAATGTAGCTTATGTTTGAGGAGCAAGGTTCAAAATTGTGTACATATTTTTGGAAGACCAGGTTAAGAAGGGGCACTGTTCACAAAATAGCTTTTATGGAAATAGTCGTCAGTTACGACTTTTTGGCCGCAGACTTTCACCTAGTGGTTGGAATTTCGTAGTAGGTAGAAATTAGAAGAGTATAATATCAAGTATATTATAAGGTCAAGTAAACTAGGGTGGTTGAGCCTATAGTTGGTCAAAGGCACCGGTTGTTGACCATTTACGAATTTAAGTTATCCGGACACTTTTTGATTATTTTTCTGTTTGCTATATATAGGATGAATTTATCTGAACCGGACCATGCAGTAATCGACCAGGTAGGTAAAAATGTACCTATAGTTTTTTTTCAGAATATTGTTTTATGGGTTTATCTTACTCATCGTCGTTTGCACATTGGAACATCATACAAGAAAAATATGTCCCAAAATTTCCATCTCAGTTTGTGACATTTTTAAATGACAATTATTTTTATTATTTTGATTTTAACGCACTTTTTAACGTAACAAAAATTTGGGGCACTATAATGGTACTTTTCTCAAACATGCAAGGAAATGTCGTCATTACATGCGTTAAAACAGGCTTCAAAGTAACCCGTTTCGGGCGGAACAACCTGAGAGAACTGTAAAGGAATTTCATACAAAATTGAAGGTCGGGATGTTTTTTTTAATTTTAATGTAAACATGCCGTCTATGTCATGAACAGGCTAAACAGCTGTTTTTTTTTTCTAGTGGCTGAATGGTTAGCGTACCAAAAATATACGCGTTTGCCTATTACACACAAACTGCTATTAAGAACACAAATCTGTATGGTTCATATATTTATGAATAAATTTAAAATATTGTCTATAGGTAAGTCACCAGAGACCATAGATAATATTTAAAATGCTCTGCATTTATTTTATTTATTATAGAAATTAAGATTCTTATTATAAAGGTTGTGTATAAATACCCTAGTGCCCTAATACGGTATAATCGAACACTACACACGCGAAATACGGACGACTTCCGTAAAAATAAAACATTATGGAGGGATTGAAGGGAAAATTTCAAAACCTCTTGTCGTGTAGTTTTTTGAGCGGTGTATTTTTTTATTTCATTGCTTATGTTTGAGAAAAGCACTATACATGCCTCTGGCCGTAAAAAGTGCTTGCCGGCTTCGTATCTCTATCCGGCCTTCCCTCACCCGGCAAGCCCTTCTTTCCCGGCGTCTGCCGTAATGTATTTTTTTTAAATCATCCTAATAGATAGATTTATGTACCTACCTATAATAATATTGTCTGTCAGCCACTAGCCTTAATTGATTCGTTACTATTCATCCTACTTGATTTAGCGGCATCCAGTACCTACGCTTATTGGTGAAAGCACTGTGGCATCATAATTAACCCTTTTGTGTACCCAATTTACCCAAAACAACATGTGTGGACCACAGTTAAACAAATCTTAACCGAAATTGTAACACACCCCAATCCGCTCGGCACATTAAATAAAACAACATAATCCCGACTGACATCGCAAACAGGGCTCCATCACCCCTTAGCTCGAGGTCATGAGTCGATAAGACGAGATGGGGGTTAAGGGAAAAATGCAATGGTTTTAAGCCGGTTTTTCTATACTTTAAAGCGGCTAATGTTTTAGTGAAAAAAAAAACCTTATCTTAAAAAAAATGGATTCAGCAGCAGAAATATGTGAGTGACAGCAAATTGTATGGGTTCGTCAGTAAGTGGACAAATAAGCTTGCTGACCAGTCGTTAAATTTGCTACTCAAATAATTTGAATACTATCTATTAAGTAGTAATTGTATAGTGTCTGCTTTTAATAAACTTTTATCCACTAAGTACATTTACTTTTTAGATTTAATAAAACCACATTTTCGCGGATTCAACGCGTGTCAAACGCGTTATGGTTATTTCTCTGAAACGAAATCGTAGCCACATCACTTTTCAGCTTATCTAAGATTTGTTTATAGAAAAAAGTAGCGTCCATCCTTTTTAATTACCCAAAGTCGTGAGAAAAAAGGCTGTGATTTATAAAACATTCTGTTTTTTTTTTCCTATTCAAAATACATACAATTTGTGAGATTTTTCTGTCGCGACTTCATTTAAAACGTATTTTAACCAACATCATAGAACCCAATTCTCTGATATCCGATATCTATACTAGGTATTATAAAATTGTAAAAATAAAATGTCTGAACATTATAAATATTTTCAAAAAACGATTGTAACGTACTATTTCGAGGTCATTGAATCGATTTTTTTTTATTGTGTCATTATGGTTCCATCACGCTAAGTCGGTTCACCGGATTTCAACTATTTTTGATATACGGGTAGCTGGGTATTCACAGATGGTTAAAGAATACTTTTTACCCTACTATGCTGTGGAAAAAAAGGGGTTATGACTTTTTCTCCTCCGCGAACGAAGTGCAGGCGCCTTCTACATAATATTTAGATTATTAGTTTAGTTTTTGATACCAATGGGTACAGTCCAGCAGCATATAGACGAAATCAAGGAGAAAGTAGACGGCGTGTCGTATCAGGACATCAAAACGAAAGCTGAAGATAGAAATACATGGAAACTGCTCCACCGACAAGAGCCTGGCTCTTAAGTTTCTGATGATGATCTAAGATATTGCCCCCACGCTCTTTCCGATTTACCAAGCTTTCAGAAGTTAACTAAGACGTATTTTAACCAACATCATCGAACCCTAAAAAAGTGAGCGAATTTGCCGGTAATCCGGTAGAAATAATAACATTTGCGCAAATCCGCGGCCGCTAATGTACCCGGGCCCCGCGGGCTTTAAACTGCCTACTCGCGCAGATTTAAAAACCCGCCGCCGTGAGCCGCAAACATCGTTAGTTCCGTGCTTGCTTGTATTAGCGTAAGTTGCAGAATAAGAAGCTTTTTTAAGCTTCAAGAACAAAGAAGTGAGCTTTTCGTTTGTTGTAAAATTGTAGTTTGTGTTATAATTTTAAATCAAATATTTATGCAACTTAGGTCTGTATACCTTAGTCGCAATCCCACAGTTCGTTTTTACTTTTTTCAGCGATTGACCGTGTCAAATTCCTATTTTAATAATACATTTATTTAAGTTAACAATTGCTTAGAATTTTGCACATACATAATATGTAGGTTAGGTATATGCAGTATAAAAACAGTCGAACATAGAATCTCCTCCTTTTTTGGAAGTCGGTTAAAAACTCACCGTCATTCAACCTTGTCAACAATGACGAGTCATGCAACGTACTTGCTACACACGGTACTCCACTATACACCGTACTCCACCGTACACTCCACCGTAGACAGCATTTTCAGTCAGTCAGCAAAGTCAAGTTTCCGTATCGGATGCACAATTGGACGTGTGACATTTTTGCATTTTGCCGATCAACATATTAACTGTAGTTTCATGGAGCACATAAATAATTAGAATAAATTACGTAGTAATAAGATCGTTACCGCTAGGTATTTGTTATTTAAACAAAAGCTTCATTTCTTTTTAGAATAACCCTAAGTAATTGAAGTTTTATGTTGTTTCACCCATTTTATTTCATAACGTGATTCTTCAATTGGCTCAGCAGATTAAATCAAAACCGTGTCGAAGAAGTGCTATCATTGAAGAGAGCCGCCGCTCGATTTAAACAAATAAAGACGGTCCTCGTCACAACAATTGAAACGCATTTGTTCAAATTATGCATTTAAATTGATATTGAGACTTCTTCCCCGGACACGTCATAAATTCCAATGAAAACGCCGCGAGAGTTATCAAATTAGAAAAATTAAAGTGATAAATAAAGTCCAATTAAGCGTTATTGCGTAAAAAAGGCATAAATTAATGCGACGGAAAAAACGGGCAGACGAGCCATTTGAGCCGCGACAACTGGCTGAGGGAGGGGCAGCGCTGTGTCGATAGTTCGTAGCTGAGAGTATGGTAGTGATAATAGTGTTAGTTATGTTTAAGGAAATGGGCAGACCAGCTATTTGAGCTGCGACAACTGGAGGGAGGGGCCGCGCTGTGTCGATAATTCGTAGCTGAGAGTATGGCAGTGATACTAGTGTCACTGTCTAAGAAAACCGTCAGACGAACTATTTGAGCCGTAAAGACTCGCGGAGGGAGGAGCGCAACAGTGTCAATAGTTCGTGGCTGAGAGCATGGTAGTGATACTGTCTATGAAAATGGGCAGACAAGCCATATGAGCCGCGACAACTAGCTGAGTGAGGAGCGCAGCAGTGTTGATAGTTCGTAGGTGAGAGCATCATAGTGACGAAAATGGGCTACCAAACCGTATGTGCCGCGATTACTAGCTGAGGGAGGAGCGTAGCAGTGTCGATAATTTTAAGCTAGTGTTTGAATGTACATTGAAATTATACCAATACTAGAAGGTGCGGTTCGCGAAAGAGAAAAAAGTCATAACACTGGTTTTGGCTACAGGCCGACTACGCTGCAGCAAAAAGTATTCATAGCCATCTATGGATACCCAGCTACCCGTGTACCACAATATTGAAATCCGTTTAGAAAACATACAATAAATCCAAAACATATATATTTTTGTGTGTGACCTTAAAGAAGTCCGTTCCACTTATTTTTTAAAATATTTTCAACTGAAAGATGCAACTTTGTTCGCGGAAGAGAAATAAATCACAACCATCTGTTTTTACTGCAGTGTAGTCAGGAAAAAGTATCTTAAAGCCATCTGAGGATTCCCAGCTACTCATGTGCCACAAATAGTTGAAATCAACGACAAATACAATGATACAAAAAATGCGATAACAAACTTTTCAGTGACCTTCAAATAGTGCTTCACTTATTTTTTTGGGTTATGTCTTCAATGTACAGGCATTTAATTTTAACAACTTATAAATTATAATAGTAGGTAGATATACATATCTTTCGATGCTGTAAACGTTAAACAATATTGGACTCCACCCGTGACCATGGAAAGCTGAAAAGCTTCCGAAACATCGGGAACTAAAATGAGATAATTTACGCGATATAATCCGTTAAATTGTTTTATTTCAATGAGTAATAATCGCGGAAACAGAAGAAAATATTTCGTTAAACAACATATTTTTCTAAAAAATATTACACACCCACTTTTTCCACACAAGTATCATTCCTACAAAATATCACCTTAATACCTCCATACTCTTGTTTGTAGCAATATACCTACGATGTTCTACAAGTTCAATTTCGGTGAGCTCAATAGTGAGGCCATTCGGCATAGATATTACTTTGTTAAAACAATGTTATAGATACAAATTGTTTAATGTTTTTTTTTTTCGTACATCAACCCGTTGAGATTTCAAATTTTAATTGTTATAAAACCACTGAAGTTGAAAACCACTTCATTATTACAAAATTGCGACTTTAGTCCTTTGAGACTGAGTAATTACTTAGGAACAGCGACGACGCTAAAATCTACCTCTCAGTAATAAATCATCAATCAAGACAATAACAGGCAAACTGGTTACAGCTCCGAGGTCCTGGATCAATATTTATGAATTAAACAGGCAAAATAGTTCAGCCGAACGGATTTTTACATTTCATGGTATAGAGATAAGTTACAATATGTTTGGACCAATACAAGTATATATTTAAGTATTAAATACTAGAAGGTGTCGCAACTTTATCAGCGGAGGAAAAAAATAAAAATCCGTTTTCTTTTTGAGCGTATTCGAGTAAAAAGTATTCTATAACTATCTGCGATTAATCAAAAATAGTTGAAATTCATTTAGACGTTTTGGCATGATGATGCCACAACGAAACATACGTATACAGACACACATAATATACAGAAGAATAAAAAATGAAATATTTTTGTATTCAGTGACCTAGTCCGTATCATTTATTTTTCTGATAATATCTATGAAAATATTTATGATAGCATAGATATCGTCGTCTAGTACTCATAACATGGGGTTTATTGAGTTGACCATGGGCACCCATGGGACTAGTTCGATTTGTGTAAAATTGTCCGAATATTCAGTTATTTATTGAATTTGTCATGAAATTTGATATCATCGATATCGATATGTGTCTCTTTCCCATCACTAGTCGCGTTTCACGTGTGCCCTCTAATTACGCGCTTAAATTGTATTAATTAAACCGCTGTGGAAGGGTTCCAATTAACAGCCATTTCTGACGCAGCAACACAATCCCACCATCTCGTATGGGGGTCATTTACATGAATTTAAGTTACGATTAATTGTAATGATCTGTTATTGTTTAATTACGTTTAATGATCATTGTTTGTTTGTAATAGATATCAGTATTGTTCTATTTTATTACATTTATAATCATATAATCTCTTCAGCTTCCGCGATTTTCACGATTTCGTCCGCGCAGAGATTCAATTTATAGCTTACTAGAAGATGCCCGCAACTTCGTTCGCGAAGGAGGAAAAGTCATAAGCCCTCATTTTTTCTTCAACGTAGTCGGGTAAAAAGTTATCACTATAAGGCAGAAAATAATCAGCCCTAAGTTTTACCTATACGCTGACGATTTTATGTACAGCCAGCCATAAAATGTGGTCTACCACTATAATATGCAAATTGCTAATACATACGCAAATGTGATTTATTATTATGTAACTGTAATCAGACATAACTGGAATAAGAAATATCTGTCGTATCTAGAAACTGAAACTGTCCTAACCGGAAAGTGACATTAGTGGAATAAAAACTTCTGTCCTAACTGGACCTGACGAAATTGGCATTAAAATATTCCACTTATGTCAGCCGTTTTGATTTTCTAACCTATATGGAATTCCATAAATTGATGCATGAAAAAAATAGACCTAAGTGGCAGCTGATGCAAGTGGAATAACTCCATCTAAATGGCAAAAAAAAGCAACATTCAAATGTACTTTGTCCTACCCCAGAGACTATTGGTATTACCTACTCTTAGCATATGTTTGTAACAGTGACATCAACATCATATCGGCCGAAAGACTGGTCGACAAAGGCCTCCCTTATAATCTCCACAACGACTATTCGTGCGCTGCCTTCGTTCAACTGTTTCCTTCGACTCTAAATCCTACGTTTCAGTGGGATGTACCCCACATTACTCGTGAAACCGATGATCGTTAGGGCAGAATTATTATTGAGTAGAAAGCACATACTGGACGACGCAGCGTGGGAGGGTTCCCAATAGAGATTAAAGGATAAATTAATAAAACAACATAAAGTAAAATATATTAAAATTACCTCACCTATCTCAAGAATAAGGCGTTCAATACCCGACGTCACAACCTAAACAAAACACTCTCATTTCCATGATATCCGCAAAAGGAATATAAAACTAAACTGCAAAGAATCACCGATAGAGGGCGTGTGATCGCAACATCAAAAAGAAGGTATTATGAAAAATCGTAACACATTTACGGGACGGACTATCATACATTATTCAGGAATGAAATTGCTCCCTACCTGAGCAGCAGCCAGCCTATTATTTATACCGTTTTGTGTAATAACAGTTATCGGGGGTGTAGGCCCCGCCCCGGGCGGAAAGTTAGATCATCATGATTTATAGTAAGCTGTTGTAGTAGGTTGGCCGTGTAAATGCTTATTCTTATAATAAATTGCGTTTAGTTTTCCTTTATACTGTAGGTTTTGGCTTTGTTTTAAAGGATGTAATACTCAAAATTTCATAAGAATGTTGTATATGTATACATACGAGTTTAAGTAACAGGACTGTGAAGAGTATGTACTAGGTATGTGGGTAGGTAAAAGGCAATCTTAAATAGGATGTATGGGTATGCAAATTTGGATGTAATACCGAGGTTTAAATAAATAAATAAATTTCAGAGTGATCGTTGTTTTTTAAAGACAAGTTTTTAAGATTGTCATAGAGTAACTGTCCCAGTGCTCGATACTGTACATAGTATGTGCACCACTTACTTACTCATTGGTTGTTTACTTTGCGCCATCTCTACTACCTTAAGGTTGTCTGGAAGAGATCGCTTTTTAGCGATAAGACCGCCTGTTGTTTACCATTTCTCATACTGGTTTAGATTTAAGTGTCTGATGTTATTTTCTTTTGGTGTGCAATAAAGAGTACTTATTATTATTATTATTATAGTACTTTTAACCTTTAATACAAAACTAATAGAGGAGAAAATCAGGGTGTAGGTTGCAGGGCCTGGATAGAGGCCGAGAATTGGCCTCCAGGGCTTGTAACTTGCCACCAGGCACTAGATAGTAAAAGCTGACACTCACGTCATGTCTTCTGCCTCTCAAGCACATCAGTACCTAACGAGTATACACGCTAATACGCGTGATTGCACTGCTCCGGCCACGGAAATCCCATGTCACTTTTTCTATACTTAATTGGGATGTTGACTGTACTCAAATAAAAATAAAATTTTCATGCGAAATGTTAGTTTCTAAAAAATCGAGTTCGATGGCTTAGGTGTAGCTCTCTTTATGAGCCTTTATATTTGGGTGGAAAAGTCCATCTTTATACTATGAAAACATGAATAACTAATAATACCAATTACCCATGAAATATATAGTAACTTTTGTTATCAAACCGTATCGATAAACGCAAGTTTTAACGTAGCTGCAGAACAAAATTCTTAATTTCCCCATACAAGGAAGCAGGGTGTGACGTCACACTTACCTTTTGTATGGAGCATTTTTGGGAAAGTCCAAAAATGAGATTTTAACATTGTATCTCGGGGACTTTTTATGAGATTGAAGTGGTTTTTTTTACTAATGTATTCATTATTGAGAAGTCGTTCTATAACATACCATAGAAAGAAATTGTCAACCTCCCAAACTGAGATGTTGATATTTTTTTCTGTTATTTTATTTTATTACGCTTAGGTATTTTAAGTGCAGCCAGCCACGAATGTAAAACTAAAAAAACAGTTCTGATTCAGCTAGAGTCACATTTGGAAAATCTGTCGCACCGTGTCGCAGTGGCATAAGCACTCCAGTCACGAGCCACCCGCGCCGCGTCTAACGAGTTTACGCGCAAATACGCGTGATTGCACTGCCCCGGGCCACGGAAATCACATTCCGCTTTTTCTATTCTAACGATACATTCCTCCGATCAAGCTTTGAAGTCGTAAGTGGATGGGGCCGGGATCGCGTTGATATGACACTTCGCAAATCAATTGATTTTGTTTTTTATGGGCGTTTCGGAGCTTTCGATTGGAGTTAGCCTTAAGGAAGGTAGACACTGGTAGTAGAGTAAGCAGTTATATAAGTATTTACCTATGTGAATGTTTCATTGTCTGCCTTTTCTTTATGCTATTGTCGATGATTCATTATCATAACTATTTATTGCGTTATGAATTTATGATAATGTACAGCCAAGGGCAAAGATAAATATCCACACAAAGTTCCAAAATATATATATACATAAACATTACTATAATTATAAGACCTGTATACATTTTTTGAAACTTTGTGGTGCATACATATTGATGGCCTTGACTGTACATTAGGTGGATTCCATAACATGAACACTGACAGGGTATACAACAATTGAGTAATTTACAGGTACAGAAGGTGTTTTAATATTAATCAAGTTAATAACGTAATTACATGATCCAATACAGATTCATAAGTAGTTGCAATGGTGGAAATGCTAGAGCATATGTTATATAATTCAGATTCCACTTATTTGATTTTAAGAGGCTGGTTAACTGGCAACGTCGCATATTTTTTGGTTTTTCTGGACTATTTTGAGAAATATGAATGTAACTTGACCGTGTTTTCATTACATTAATTGCGTTTTCGGTAGTTAAGCTGGAACAATGCAAAACTTAATGATATTGCTACAACTAAAGCTCAAAAAATGAATTCATGGCTATGTTTTATGAGATAACAAAGGCAAAAGCGATGAATAGTTGAATTAAACGCAATATAAATGCTAAAGATGTAGGGTATGTATTGGACATACCTTTAAGTTTCATTCAAAAACCACAAAATAATGAAGCAAATCGAACAAATGCAACGTTGCCAGTTAAACTGGTATTAATGCTCTTAAAAACAAACCTAATTAACTTTTGAATAAGTTTTACACCACACCACTGCCGTGTATTCTATAATGCATTTATATGTATTATAGAATGTAAACCTCACTAAATTATAAGACAGAAGATCTCAAGTATATTTCCAAGGTTAACAGTAGTAAGTGAACCGGTAAAAGCCTTTGAAATAAACAGAAAAATGCTGGTAGGAATGGTAGGTAATTAAAAAACAGCTGATTTGATTTTCTAAGACCATAGTCAAGAACTCAAGACAACCGGAAAGCCAAACCAAGACCGTGGGTAATTTGGCATTACAACTTGGTGAGTTGTAGTACCAGAGATGGTATCTCTGCTCGAAGATCCAGGGGCGGACTTAACACCAGGCGGAAAGATGTAGCGCTAAAGAACATGACTGAGTGTCAGGTATTCGAAGACGATGTCGAGGATAGAGCGAAGTGGAGGAGACGAGTTCGGAAACCTGACCCCAACACCATGTGGGATCAGTGGCGTTCGGTCCATGTAGGCACATAGGCACCGCCTACCCTGAACGATCATGGCTCCATACAGGCACAGAGAAACTGCCTACCCTGAAGGCCTGAACGACCCTGGCTCCATATAGGCACAGAAAAATTGCCTACCTTGACCAAAAGCCCTGTGCACCCCACTGTGTAGAATAGTATATAATAGATAGGAAGGCAGAGAGAGATAAGTATTGGATCATTTTATTCTGTTTTTAGTATTTATTGTAGCAGCAACAGAAATACATCGTCTGTGAAAATTTCAACTGTCTAGCTATCACGGTTCATCAAATACAGCCTGATGACAGACCAACAGACCGATGGACAGCGGAGTCTTAGTAATAGGGTCCCGCTTTGCCCTTTGGGTACGGAACCCTAAAAAACAAAAAATCAGGCTCATGCTTGAAAAGTCCATTAGGAAAAGGGGTATTTCAGGCCTGAGGCCAAAATCAAGCCAATCAGACACACAGATACACAAATACCCCTCTCTTTTCATTGGGGTTAAAAATATAAGAACTACATAGTAATAACCATGAAAACATCTGAAACAGCATTACCAAACAAGACTTCATCTCATTCATTTATGCATTCGGCTCGTCTCGCCCACCGTAGGCAAAAACTCAATTATCATATTTTATACCTCATAATACTTACGAAAGAGATATTCAATTATATAATTTTTCCTCGGAAAAGGGATTCCCTTTTCATTTCTCATTTGGATTTTTCTCTTAAGCAATTACGAGCTCGCCTGAGGGAGCGAGAGATTGGATCCTCGAATACATTTCCACGTCGGGCGAATTTTCTAATTTATCTTTTAACAAGAGCTCTGCGCGACGATGTTTTTCCATCAGCGAACCCGCGTGCTGCGCATGTTGGCGCGAGTTACCGAGTTATCAAATTCGTTTCGAATAGAAATGAGCTTATTAGTCGCGCCGTATGTTGTGATAATTACTTTCTTTTGTGAATTTGAATCAAGCTAAATAGCGTTCGCGACAAACTGGATTCGATCGCCGTTTCTATCTCTAATAATATTAAAGCAAAGTTCCGAACTGTATCTGTACGTCTGTCTGTCCGGGAAAACGAAACTACACGACCGATTTTGTCGGAGCTTTTATTAACATGGAGCAATTTTCCGACGTTTTTAGTAACACATTTTTTTTAACTAGTTTTATTATCTAACACTAAAGCATCATAGCTATACAGCGAGGGAATGACGCCAGCATTTTTGGCACAATGCCGAGCGACCATTTTTAGAAGCACAAAAGGTTTATAGGTCCTACTAATATTACAAGCGAATGTCAGTTTGCTAAGATTTTTGTATGTTGGTTATTCTATAACTCATAATCTGTCGAACAAATTAACATGAAACTTGGCAGTCATAGATCAGGTTATGGAATGAAACTAAGGATAAGTACTTAATTCTCGGTATTCCGACTACCCTCGCAGGTAAATGGTAGTAATAATCCGTTTTTAACTGTATTCTGAGCAAAGTAGCTCACTAGTGATATTATAATCTGTACAAACCGTAGAGCTGAAGCAGGTCATTCGATTCGCCACCATCTGATTCCAGCGAACTCGTAATCGCATTGAAGTCGGGAACACAAATTATTCGAGCGCCGAAACTCGGTAACTTCGTCAACCCTACAAAACCCTATAAAGGAGAACAAAGCGGGACCACAATTGGTCCAGAATCGATGTACCTGAGTCGATGGAAGTTTTAAAAATGGCGGCTCTTTGAGAGTAAACTCGATAAGGCCGCGCGCGCCCGTGGGATGCTAAACGCAATTTGCTGCGAATTGCTCGCCTTTGACTGACTGCGGGACGACTCCACTCGTCTGTTTGCTTCGCTACTTACTTATATTGAGTTTGTCGTGTTAAAACTTTACGAATTACACAAATAAGAGTATAAGTGCCTATTCAAACCGCCCACTAGGTGCCTGTTTTGTAGCGTAATTCCGACATTTATATACTTGTATGTTTTAATAATTGATTCCCTATACAAACGTCCAACCCCCTTTCCACCTTTTAAGGGATGATTTTCAAAATAAAACTATCAAGTCCTTCCCAGAGTTTAAAACTTATCTCTATACATTTCATCTAAATCGGTTCAGCGGTTTTAGCGTGGAAAGATAACAGACAGAAAGAGTTACTTTCGCATTATAATATTAGTATGAATTTTAGGACGAGTTTTATTTTCTGTATAAATAAGACATGTACTTACATCAACGAATATTGACCTGCATAAATATCTGAGTTCTAAAATACCTCAAAATAACTCTATATAAAGACAGTACAGAATTTCCGATCAGTATGTTCTTTCTTCTGCAGTGATGGTACGCACATATTTATATAGTAGAATGAGTTCAATCAGTACCGTAAATAGGGCGGTGCCAGTGGTGACAGTCACCTGGACGGACAGAAATGACCACAACACCCGTTTCACAAAAGTTTATATTATAACCGGAAATTTCTTTCCAACAATTTTGTATTAAAGAGAGACTTCCACTTGTAATACAGCTTGGGCTTCTAGGGCCAAGATTTTTCTAGCTTGCATAGAATGTATAAAAAAAATTGTTACGGCATGATTATCAGAGGTAGGGTTGCCAACCCTACTAAATAATATAGGATCCTACTTTATTAGGGGATCAAATACGATATTTCTAAAAAAAATATGTTTATATTATTATCATTTTTTATTATGAGGCAGGCAGTTGCAGCAACTGATGATGCCTATATCCAATTTATCTAGAGTCTAAATTCTCTGTTCAGTGGTATGCTTGTCCAATTAGTTTTTGAAGGTCGAGATCACATCCTTTGGGAGTTTGTTCCATGCGCTCACAACCCTGTTGCCCAGAAAGTGTTTGTATGGGTTGTTGTGTGATCTACGAGCGACTAGCTTTAAGTGATGGCCCCTCAGACGGCTGTTGGTGTTACGTGCGAAGATTTCGTGAAAGTCCTTGAGGTTGTAATGCCCAGTCAGGATCTTATAAGTCTCAATCAGATCTCCTCGTTCTCTGCGGTCCTTCAAAGTCGTGAGGTTCAGCCCTTGCAGTCTATCTTCGTACGATTTGTTCTTAATTTCTCGATATAGTAGGCGAAACTACTATATTTTTCGTAAATCGTAAAAGTAAAATATTTTAAGCAAAAGTAATTGTTAAAGCACAGAACAGAAAAAAATATTCATTTAAAAAATAAAGCAATTATTCTAACCACAACCTATATTTATTTTTTTCCATCTACTATATTTTTACAAGTGACAGCTTCGGAAATATTCTACATGAAAGACAAAAAGTTGGCAATGCAGTACATTATATGTATTTTTTAATTAAAAGTTAAATCACTTTTTCCCCGAAACCACAAGATTCGCGCTAACAGAAGACTGTTAATAAAGAAAACGCTGTCTCCCCACATTAAGACATAACTTGTCAGACAATTACTATTCATTCAGATAATCAGTATAATAACCGCCCGCACCCTCGCTCACGATGCAAATTAAAGGGAGCGATCGTCCCCCGCAAACTTGGCTAATTTTAATTTGTTATTTGGTCGCAATTTGTTCATAAGCTAAGTTACAATAAACGTACTGTGAACAGTATTTTGACTTCAGTTTTCACACACTTTACGTGGGGGATCTATATGGATAAAAGTTGCTGCAAACGGTAAGACAAGAAATCGTTATGTAGTGCGGAATTGCAATGTTTAACAAACATGAAGTATGTTTAATTAAATAATCCATTAGGCACGTGTTTTAGTGGAGAAATTTCGGGAATATCTTAAAATGTCCTAATACGGGAACTTTTATTAAATTCCTGTGAAAGTATACAGTCATTTCCGAGAGCTAACCCAACCTAACCCAACTCTTTGACAACTTTTCGCAACTTGCACGTCTCTAGGGATAACTACAAACGAATGAAGAATGTTACAATAGGTTTTAATTCGCTGTAAGCAGATGTCACATTTGGCAGTAATTTTACTCTCTCATCAGCCAAAAGACGTCCACTACACATAGGCTTCCTTTACAGAAAGACACCATGATTGGTCGCCGCCCGCATCCAGCGGACTCCAGCGACCTTCTCCAGATCATCAGTTTACCTTTTTGTCCACAGTTTAGCAGCAATATTACTTTATATTTTACTCGAAGGCGCCTGCAACTTCGTTCGCAGAAGAGTAAACAATTAGACCCTCATTTTACTTCAGCGTAGTCAGGTAAACAGCATCGTATAACTATTTGTGGATGCCCAGTTACGCGTGTATGTATCAAAAATTGTTGAAATCTCTTTAGGTAAATTAGCGTGATGAGGCCACAACGACACAAAAAAATCGATTCAGTGACCTTCAAAAGTCCGTTTCACTTATTTCTTTGAAATATCTTCAAAGTACAGACATCAAATTTTTCCAATCCATAGGTACTATTACACCTATAGAGGTAGTTAAGATACTTAAGTGCGTTTACTGTGGCCGTGACCGTGAGCCGTGACTAGTAGTCACGTTATCGTTTCAGTCATCGTGAGATTTCATTCTTAAGTTGTATTGTATTATGTGATAACTTCAACTTGAAACAAAATTAATTCATAATAAGGAAATACTGCAAGAAACTTCGAAGAATTAATTATGGAAGTGATTTGTGTTTTATTTGGTAAAGTAAATATCAATTGGGATGAGGTTTTTTTTATATTTCTTTGTCCAAAGACGTCCGGAAGTAAAAGGTCTTATAATGACTTTGGGAAAATAATACTTCAAATTCCTTTTTTTTATGTAAATACTTGAAAGTGTTCGCAGCTTCGTTCTTGAAAGAGAAAAAAGTCATAACCTCCTTTTTCATTTTAGCGTAGTCGGGTAAAAAGTATCCTATAACCATCAGTGCATGCCTAGCTACTCCATGTACCAAAACTATTTGAAATCTGTTAAGCCGTTTTCAACTTTTATCTAATTTCATCACGACGACACGTAGGTACAATCACACAATAAAAAGATTTGTGATTTTTTTTTTATATCTTTAATGTACAGACATTTCATTTTTACGACTTTATAACAGTATAGAATCAGAAATACTGCTTGAAACATCGAACAATTATTTTCTTCTGTTTCCGTGATTAAAATTGAAATAAATAATTTTAACGGATTGTATCACGTACATTAAAAATATATCTTTTTCTCAGTCAACCCGTGAACACGGAAAGCTGAAAAGGTTCCGAAACGTTGGGAACTCAAAATGAGATTAATATACGCGATATAATCCGTTAAATTGTTTTATTTAAATCGAAGAATGAGTTATGGAAATGATTTGTGTTGTATAATTTGGTACAGTAAATATTAATTGGTTTTTATGTGTCTGTCTCCAAAAGTCTGAAAATCATAAATGCGTATATATCTGTACGTCTATTTACTTTTTAGTGCATACTTTTAAAAGCTTTTTCACTTCTTCTGCTCAAAAAGTACGTAATATTAGCTTCGCGAAGTGAGACTAAAATAGTACATTTAGCCCCTAGGGTTTAAAAGAAAGCTATATAATCCCATACAAATTTCAAAGACACTGAAAAAAAAACTTGCGGCCAGCTACAACATACTCCTTACAAATAATTAAAAACAAACAAACCAACCTGATCAGATTGCCCAAACTTTCTGATAGAATTGCTCAAACAGCACTTTAAGTTTTTCATCAAATATTTTAATGTTAAGTATTTTTTATTTTCTCGCAGTCGAAGTAAAATCGCAGAGTGTTTAACACGTGGCTAAAAGCCATTATGACATTCAGACATATTTGTCCTCGCTCACTTCGTGAGCTCGTCCAAATAATCACTTCGTGTCATAATGGCTAATTTTCGCCCCTTGTCAAACAATCTACAATTATAGTCGTCTCGCAAAAAGAGGGCTGTGACTTTTTTCGGTCACAAGTTGCTGTACCTTCTACTCGTAGTATACATAATACTTATAAATAGATGTATTCACTTATTCAGTGTGATGTGTAGTTGGAAAGGGTTTCACTAGAATCTAAACCCGACCTCCGTAACCATGGCAACCTTAACCGAATTCTCCGACAGCGGCGGCCGGCCCTAACGAAGTATACGCCCGCCGCGCCAAATTGAATTCTAATATACCGTCCATACGACTCAAATTGAATTGGCAGCGCGGCAAAAAGAGTTGGGTGGCGAACGACAAACGAGATAGTCCCTTTTCGACAAGTTACAGTCATATGGTCATTAAATTGGTAACCTTCGGCTCAATCAAACTCTGGTTGACATGAGATCCAAGCGGTAAGCGCGGGCACTAAAAACTAAATTGTATATGGTAATCCATGGATTATTGTTAAAAGTCCAAATGAAAACTGTCATCGCATAAAATAACTACTTATTATTACCTACATGAACAAAGGTGCACTTTTTTTAAAAGTAAGATAGGCAAGCATTTGACTTAAATCTCCCCTGTTGATAAGCGACGATGAAGCCGACGATGGAGCATGCTTACCTAGGTAGTGTCTATTCACTCTCGTCTTGAAGAGATCCAAGTCATATTGTTCTGGGAAAAAATATGCTGGCAAAGAGTTCCACTCTTTAGCCGTCCTAACGAGGAATGTGGAAGCAAATCCTTTTGTTCGAGTCGCTGTCATAAGAGGTGAATCCAAATTCATGTCTAGTCCCATGCATAGTGACAAAATGGAGAAGGTGGAATTAAATGAATCTCGTCCTGTTAACCTCCTAAATGAGTGATAAATATAAATGGTAAACAAACTAATCAACATATCATAAATGTAATGAACTTTCTCACTATTATCGTGATAATCAACAGTCAAAAGACGACCGCTGCTAGACATAGGCCTCCGTGACCCAACCGTGATCGGTCCTATAATACGCCGCTCGCATCCAGCGGACTCCAGTGATCTTGTCCAGGTCATTAGTCCACCTTGTGGGGGCTACGTTGCGTCTTCCGGTGCGTGGTTGCCATTCAAAATCTCGTCGGCCTCAGCGGCCATCGGTCCTACAAGTAATATTCCCTGCCCATTACGACTGCAATTTTGTGATTGTGATACAAACTGAGTGACTTCAGAGCGTGTTGACTTGAGGCCGGGTAACGACGTTATCGTTAGAGCCGTTTCGTTCCCGTTACGCTAGTTTCGTTACGCTAACGAGTTCGGGCTATATCGGATAAGGCGTAATTATAGCGCGGGTAGTTTGGGGCAGTTTTTGATTCAAAGATTGGAAAGGAATCTTTTTTACAAGTTTTTGATTTCGCTACTACATACAGTAAGGTAAATTGAAACACGTACATTTTTCGCTCTTGTCACAGTGACAATAAGGATTAAAAAGGTACCTACGTATTTCAGTTTGTCTTACTGTACGTCAGCTACTGATAACTCCTCTTCTATTTGTACTTACGTTTCTACGGCCGTGTTACTTCTCTTTTGTCTGACTATACAATTTATCAAAGACCCTAGTTCTAATGTTTGATAATACTCAATAATTTAGTGAAAGACATTCACTTAAGATTTAAAGTAAAAATAAAATTGATAGATACAAATACTTCACGATCGCAGCCCTAATTTGTCAATATTTACAGTTGTCAATAGCAACACTGGTGTTATAATTTCTATGTTTTCTGAACGCAACGATAAATCGATTAATAATAACAACACTGACTTACGACTTGTCTATGGACCAATCACAGAGATCAATATTTGCCCACGTACGTTCTGACATGGCGGGTGATGCAGAGGGTTTATCCAGGACTTTCTTGGAGAACTATCGAGCTGAAGACAATTAATTCGATCTTGACAATTCCTAACCCTTATTTATCCAAACCTTTATTCCGTCAATGTTTAGTTGAGCTAACCATGTCCGATTATATTAGCCGTTGATACATTTTAAAACAAGAATTTTAAATTAGTGTGATAAGTCTTACTGATTAATCGACCAACTTTTAAATTGATTGATATTTAAAAAAGCTTGTAATTAAGCAGTAACATTACACTAATCACTATAATTAACCCGTACAAATGGACCCGCATATCCAAAGGGTTGTAAAAAGACCACTCAATCTTTCCGCGCGGGCGACCACTGTGTTCATTTGATTTATTTTTTATTAGTTAAACATTCGATTGTATGCAGGCGTTTCTAATCTATGGACGGGAGCAGAGAAAGCGCGGGAGTACGCTAGTTCCATGTGTATGGTTAAATTAGGAAATTAAAGTACAGTATGTAACATGTAACAAACCGAAAAAAATTAATGTACCTACTACCTAAAATCGCAGACTTAAAGTACCTATTTATGAATTATCTTTACCTAACTTTACCACTGTAAGTTAAATAATGACTTTTATATAATTATTTTCTAAGGTTTATCTATTATTATAAAATTATTATTTCTATAGTTAAAATATAGCTGAGCAAATGATTCCGGTTAGTGTTTGTTATTGTATTTAAGAAAAAAACTAGTCTTCAACATCTTAACGCAACAATACGCGTATATTCAATCAGTAAATGCTAAACATACATTAAAGTAGTCAAATTTCTGATTTAGATTAAGGAGACCATTTAGCGCAAATCCAAACACTAGGGTTTTATAAAATAAATTCCATTCACCTTTTACCATTTTCCCATAACATTAACCACATTGAGTATGTATCATTTTTAACCACAAAACGTATTAAAACGATACTAGTCATTGTGCTCGCGTCTATGACCGTAAGGTCGGGTGCACACACGCGCCGGCACGCGCCACAATATTGTCTATGCCCGCGGCGACCCAGCGGGAAGTGTATGGCTTAGCTGAATAATATGGGCATGAGTCAAGTGACCGGTGGCGTGGAAGTAATAGCTATGATTATAAGTCAATATTTAGACGTATGTATTGCACTAACAGTGGAGAGTAAAATAATAAACTGTTGAAAAGATACTCGCCACCTTAGCCATATCGAGTTTAATTGATAGGTTTTTTCCATTGTTAGTAACAGTACCTAGCTGACTAGGCTAATAAATAGTTATAATTTCAAGACCTCTAAAACACTAACGTGACTAACGATTGAAAGAAAACATAGCTTAAATTACTGAAGGTAGAAACATCAAATTCGAAACATTTCGAGATATAGAGGACTAAGGATTTTTTAAATATATTTTTTATGTGCAAAAGCTTAAGATATGAATTTTTTTTTATGTAAACCGTTGTAATTCTACTGCGATACTTATACTACAAGAAATAAAATGCAGTTTACGAAATATCGCTAATGAATAGAAGACATTTCGAGACGATTAGTGCATCCGGGGTATAGTTCTGAGTCTTCACTCAACTTGACGTACGACGTACGGAAATCAAGATCCAATTACGGTACATTTAGCATCAATGGCGACACTCGAACACGCTTCGGCAAGCACGTGCCATTCGTTTGTTTTGTACCAGATTTGAGTCAATTTAGCGTTAACAATCGCCATGCCCTTTACGGGGGCGACACCCCTCGGAGAAACTCGGCAGCATTCGGAATGACTCGGCTTTTTAACGCAGTGGGAGGTTATGCCACAAACTTAAGTATGCCGTTGAATAAATGAGGACATTATACGCGTTGGAACCTATTTGAATTGGATTCATAGCACCCAGCGATATGAGTATCGGTATAAAAAAGTTTGTGCGCTTGTGTGGACGCAAGCTATTGTCCGTTTTTGTCGATTGAAATCTGTTTCGCTATTAAGATAGCGTTTTTTTATGGTGTTTGGATTTGGGCGACGATTTATTGATGGCTCCTTGATTTATAAAGTGGTGTGAATAAAGCTAGGGCCAGTTGAGGGCGGTTTAATGGACGTTTCAATAGCATTTAAAATACGTGTTTTTATTAAGTAGCTGTTGCAGTTCTGCTTTTAGCGCCTGGCAATTGACCATGGGAAATCTATTGAACTTTTTTGCTTTACGACTTATGATTATGAGCCAGCATTCATACTTGTTGCAGTATTATGACAATGGTAGAGTCTGGCAAATGAAAGATGAGAATACAATCAACCGCGAAATTTAAAAAGGTAGCTGCGGTGTGCCTGTATGAGCTAGATTTAAACAAATTCATAGCTTTTGTCATTAAAATTTCATTCAAATTTGTTTATATCTAGCTCATACAGGCTACATTTTTAAATTTCGCTGTTGATTCCATTCTTATTTCTCATTTGCCAGAGTCTATTCATAATTTTTAAGGTTTCTTAATCGATCAGGATAATAAACGCCTCAGGGGCCGATTGCGATATACTAAGATTTAAAATATATTTTTTTGCTCTAAACAAAAAATAGTAAAATCTGGAAATGAACGCCAGGATGTATCTAATAACGCTATGACTAGTAGGTAAGTATACTTGGTTCTCGAGTTATAGGCAATTGAAGTGCTTATACACTATGAAAATCATTTTTGTAGTGGGGGCTAAAAAATGCTACGGAGGGTCTTGAACGTTTTTATAATTTCTCACAAACAGCAAAGTGAGTGGTGGCCAAGCAAATTACTCACAAACAATCGGAATCACAATTTTGTTAGATCTCTTTTGAATCACATTTTGTTTTTTAATCACAGGCCTTATCGCAATTGGATTGCGCTTACGTTACATGTATGTGATTTGACAGTTAAGCAATAGAATCCAAAAGCAATATGCATAAGTCGTACAGCGTGCGATCAAATATCTAACGAATTGCTAGTTTAGCAATACAAAAGTGATATCACTATTACTTATTACTTTTAAGGCACTGGAATACCAAAATAGTCATATCTCCTTGCTATTGTATATCTACTTGCAAAGTGGAATTTCAGCCAAGGTATTCGATGTGTAATAGGAGCGTTAAAAAACGCAATATATCATAAAGGCTCTTAGCTGAGAATAGTCTGTTACGAACTTTTACACGCAGAGAGAAAACGTGGTATTCGAAATGTGTAAGTGCTCTTAGTGGAAAATAGTCGTCTGTTACCACCTTTAACAAACAGAGAACTACGAGTAGGCATCGAGCGGGTCGGTGTTCATTAGCGGCAGTAATTAATGTTTAATTGAGCCAAATAGAGTATCAATTTAGCAGACAATTGGATCATGCATCCGCGCAGTTGGAATATACAGTCGGTGTAGCGAATGTTGGCATTGGCACCCTGTGGTCCTCTATAGTCTGTTCATCGAATATTGGCTGCTAGTAGCGCAGGATCTGTCAACGTGAAGATCTGTCAACGACAAGGCCTCTGCTCAGCAATGGGCACCATTCGCCAGAGGTGATGATGATAATCAAATGTTAACAAACGGGGTGTCAATTATTGGGCTTAAGATGTTAATGATTGGTACGTTTAACTTATGCGATTAAACATTAAATTGCTGACTGACATCAAAATTTTAATGTATACAACTATGCATAAATGTATACCTACAGGTAGGTACACAACTGCTACTGATCCGCGGGACCTTGCTTCTCAGCAACCCACACGCTTGGTGCTGAGGATGCTGCGATCCCACCGCTTCGCACATCGATACCAATAACTGAAATAATAGGATAAGTACTTCACTGACAGATCATATCAGCTCTTTTTAACAAATGACAAAACGCTTGAAAGTATGAATAGTCAAATTGAATCGCCAAAAGCGTAAAAATACGCGTTTATAGGTGTATTCGGCGTACTTTTAGCAAAAACTGTAAGCGGCCCATTATTTGACGAAACATGGTATTATATTTTCTGGTTCAATGAAGAAGAGTTTGACTTATAATCGCACAAGGTAAAGGTGCCAATTTTTGATACTCCAATAATTAACACCCTGTTTGAAATCTCTCCATGAATCAAGGTGACAAATAATAGGACGCTTATCTTATTTAATATTTACCTTATTAGCCGTTTTATTCATACAGCTCGCGTCATATAGAAGTCGCTGAGCCATCGTCACAACATCTATCCTCATCCATACTATATTATAAACGTGAAAGTATTTATGTATGTACGTTCCACTTAATCTCAAAAACTACTGGACGATTTTTTATGAAACTTTCCAGTTATGTACCTTATATATCAGAATAGGATATAGGCTATAATGTAGGTATGTCAAATTTCATCCCGTTTAGGGACGAAAAAGGGGATGAAAATTTGTATGGACAGTAAATATTTTTTTACGCGAGGAACTTGAAATCTTGGTAATATGCTTCACATTTAAATTAATAAAATATCGAGTTTTAGGGAAAGACATAAACTACTCTTTATCCCGGAAAAATACCTTTTATCCGCGCTAAACGAATCTAAGGCGGACGAAGTCGCGGGCGGCCGCTAGTACTATTATAAAGTTGTTAAAATAACGGATTTCAACTACTTTTGGTACACGGGTACAGCTGGGTATTTCCACATGGTTATAGGATACTTTAGCCGACTATGCTAAAAAAAAAAAGATGGGTTGTAACTTTTTCTCCGCAAACGAAGTTGCTTTAATAAAATGGTAAGTGACTGTACCATAGACAATAATAAACGTCCCAGAGAGAATATAAACGCGGCACAGGAAGGCCGGAGTCTCAACGGTTTCATTAACTCATTAATTAGCGCTTATTGACTTGAATGGGCTGCCTTGTTTATGCGATGACAACAAACAGACATACGCGTCATCTCGAGGTACACTCGCGACTTGTCTGGATTGTAGTACTCGTACATAACTATAAATGTAAGACTTATTTTGCTTAGTGTTTATTGACATATTGTAGGCCAAATATATTAGACTACTAGAAGGCGCCGCAACTTCGTTCGCGGAGGAGAAAATGTCATAACCCTTTATTTTTTCTTCAACGTAGTCGGATAAAAAGTATCCTATAACCATCTGGAGATACCCAGCTACCCGTGTACCAAAAATAGTTGAAATCCGTTTAGCCGATTTTGCGTGATGAAGCCACAACAACACATATAAACATACAAACATTTAAACATACATACAATCCCAAAAAATGTATTTATTGTTTTATTCACCTCCAAATAGTCCGTAACAATCAATTTTTTGAAAATATCTTTAATGTACAAACATTTAATTTTTACAACTTTATAATATTACAGTGGCGTGGCGTTCATATAAGCCGATTCCCACCGGGTTGCCCAAGGAAAGCCTTATAACCACCTTTTTTTTAAATATGAGTAAATGAATAACGCTTCGGCTTCCCTTGTACTTTCATGACGTCCCGCCCCTGCTATGTTATGTTAGAGCCAGCAGTTGGGAATTACATGATGTCTTCCTTCGAAAATATAGTTGATTTAAAAAAATCCTTCGGTTTTTTTAATTTCTATAATTCAATCATAGTTTGACTTGTCTCAATGCGTCACTCTTCAATAAAAGTAGATAGGTTATATCAATACAACTAAACTACATTAACAACAAGTATATACCTAGTTTATATGTGCCCGCAACTTTGTTCGTGGAGGAGAAAAAGCCAAGAACCCCATTTTTGGGCTTCGGCGTAGCCGCTTAAAAAGTATCGTGTAACCATTTGTGGATGAGTTGAAACCTATACAGCCTTTTTGATGTGATGAAGCTGCAAAAACACATGCAAATAAGTGCAAAAAAATCAAAACAAATATTTTTCGATTCAGTGACCGTATCATTTTTTTTATATCTTTTTTTACTGTTAACTTGCTCAAATTGTGCTACATAGAGATGGTACATGGAATTTTAGAACGGCACAATTTGCCCGCATGTGGCATGCAAAAGATGGAGATCTTCAAAAAAGTCATTTCATTTTTACATCTATAATATAAATAGTTAGATATAACCAGACAGGAATCGTGTTGGTCTCTGTTTTTTTGCGTACGATGGAACCCTTGACCGTTTTTCCGCTAACATATCTATCTGTACCTACTTTTCAGTTGACTAAATAAAGATACGAGCAATTTGTCGGGAACGCTCCATAACGAAGTTACTGCGAAATAGCGCATGTGCACCAGTTAACGCACTTAAGTTGGACGCTAAATGGAGTTAGGTAATTGGATGATTTCGCCCGTCGTTAGCCGACATCATTTAGGAGCTCTTTCAACGCGACTGGATGATGGGAGGCTCTTTAATACATAATCTAACCACGTATTACTCTATCCATTTCTCTAGGTGTAAAGTTTGCAAAGCGGTGAATGATTTCTCTGCGATCATTTACTTATTTAACCAAGATGGTCTGTAGATTTTTTAACAGGTTTAAATAAATATTAAAATAAATAAATAAATATTACGGGACAACTTTACACAAATCGAACTAACCCCATGGTAAGCTCAATAAGGCTTGTGTTATGGGTACTAGACGACGATATATTTAATAGATATATTACTTATATACATAGAAAACATCCAAGACTCAGGTTTAAATCACATTTAAAGTTCAATTATATTACAAATACCAGCAATCGGAATCGCAGTTTAGACAGATCTCTTTTGAATCACATTTTGGTTTTTTGAAAGACAGTTCTTATCGCAATTAGATTGCGCTTACGACAGTTTGACAGTTCGCTTTAGTACGGGATTTGACAATTAAAAGCACTACAATGCATAAACAATATGAATATTAGAATAGCGTGCACTCAGATACCTAAAGAATTGTTAGTTTAGGAATACAAAAGTGATATCAGTGGTACTTTAGAATACCACTGGAATAGCGAAATGGTCGTATCTCATTGTTTTCGCCTTACCATCTTATTTATACACAAAATGGAATTGCAGCCCAGTACATAGTAGGTAGATGACTTCATACAGAATTCCTTTTATCATTTAAAGCCACCACACGACCGCTAGAGACAAACTTAGAATGAGGTAATTTTGGATCAGGACAAGTAAATTGACCCTGGCGAGTAAACATTTAAAAACAAGTCTTTTTTTTAAATCACATAAATTTAATACATTGAGTATATCTTTATTGATATTAAAGAAAATTCAAATCACACATCTCATACCGAAGTATAAAGGTCAAATCAATGGTGCCGGTATCGCGTCAAACCGGTTTGAAGTTAAACCTATTTGTCATATTAATGTGGGCAATTACGTGATGCGGGCGAAGGGGTTGGGCGCGCAGAGCCGCGAAACGCAAGCGCGCGGGATGTTATTGCTGCGTTTAATTACGAGGGAAAGTGGCTAATGAAATGACCGTATAGGGAATGCATGTAGACTGAATTTGATATTGCGTAGGCGTTTTTTTTCGGCAATTTTTCATGTCTATGTGTAAATTGTCATTTATGTACCTAATTAACAACATTTCATATTTTAAGACTACCATTTTATCACTTTTCTGAATTCTGCTTGGAAAGAGAAAATCAACAATATTTTTATATTTTCAATTAGATTTATACTTAATTTAATCAATGCAAAGGTGTGAGTTCGGGAAAAAATTGAATGAGTAAGTATACGATTTAAAAGACGGTTACGATTGTTATTTATTATGATTAATATTTTATTCTTATTACCTATTTACCCATACTATTTTGCTATAATAGCATACATTTAACATGTATTCTTGGATTGAGAAATTACCATTAGATATAAATAATAAATAACAACTTAACTACCTTATTAAACTAGGATTATTAAAAATTACTTTAAAAATTTGGTCCCTTCGGTAGGGTGTCCATGACTCAGGCAGCATTCCCGCGTTGTATGGATTGAAAAATGTTTTATCACAGATACTTAACTCGAAAATCTCGAAATGTCCATCGGTTTTTTTCCAGTGCTGGCCGATGACTATTTTTACTCCCAGTAAAATACACTGCCCTGAAGGATAATTAAAGTATCCTCGTCCCGCGCACGATGCCGTAGAAAAAACTAGTGATACATATTCCAATAAGATTTACACAATCTTTGTAAACTATTACATTTTATTTTCACATGAATAAAGTCTCCCGGTGAACAAGCGTTCTGAGAATTCCAGGAACTTTCTGTAATTGGGCAGGCGCACGCGTTGCTTTTCGTTCCAAATTCGAGCGTCAGAATGTATTGTTATTAGGGTTACAGCACAAAGGGCGGTGGCCTTGTTGGCGCAATTACGATGTTATGCGCGTTATTCATCGCCCGGCTAAGCGACGAGTCAATAATACCAGCAGCAATAATAGTAACCTATTCATACACACACTTTGTGACCAAAATGGTCGCACACCGTAGGAACACACCAAAGGAAATTTCTACCGCGCAAACTCTGAATGAGGAATAAGCTCCCTGTTGCGGTTTTCCCTGGAAGTTACAGTATGGGGGTTTTCAAGAGGGGATTGAATAGGTTTTTAAAGGGACGGCAACATGCATATAATACGATTGGCGTTGCAAGCGTTCATATTTAACAGACAAAAATGCATGGTCTAAAACAGAAACCAAATAATTTATTTTTAGCGGGAGACTGTTCTTATAAGGTTGCATATCAAACGTATGTAATTTGTTTTAAATAGGAAATAATTATTTTGCTTTTTATATTCTATTTTTTTTTTTACTTTTATAAGTGTTGATATGTTTTCTTGAAGAACTACGCATTGAGTTTATACTCAAAACATATATTTAGGATAGCCTAAGTACAAATATTGTAATAGATATAAGAGTTATTTCGAAAAAGTGACTGACTGTTGAGTTTGTTTCGGCTTTCTTCTCCTCAGTAGTCTCCTCTTGGGAAACGCCAGACTTGTAAAAGTGCCCTTGCGGCCTACTTACAGAATAAAGATAATTATTTCATTATTATTTCATAGGCTGAGGTGACTGCTTAGCATCAGGCAGGCCGTACACTTGTTTAAGTCTCTTGTTCAAAACTCCTAAGGCACAGTAAGACTATGCGAACAATTTATTTATTCATTGAAATAAAACAATTTAACGGATTATATCGCGTATATTATCTCATTTTAGTTCCCGACGTTTCGGAAGCTTTCCAGCTTTCCATGGTCACGGGAGGACCATGGTCCTAAAATGAGATAATATACGCGATATAATCCGTTAAATTGTTTTATTTCAATGAGTAATAATCGCGGAAACAGAAGAAAATTTATTTATTTATTATTCAAAAAGTTACACAGCATTACAGTAAAAACCAAGGCACTGTGAACTACAAAAGCATGTAGAAAAACTTAAAACTAGTTCGATTTAGGCGACGTAACTCCGTGGCTTCGTTGTTTCGTCTGATCTGGTGTAGAATTACCCAGAGCAGGCACTGCACGCTCCACGATTACACCGCGCAAAAAATAAACCTACCGGCAGCCTCAGTCATGAGGCATGACGCCGTTCTTTATATATTGAGGCACATCATGCGTAACGGGCGAACGTTCACTGTTTGAACAACGCAATGGTTGCTAAAATTTCTCGCTCACTCGGTCGCGCGGTTCGCTCTCTCACTCGCACCCGCTTACGCGTGGCTTTTGCTGATCATAAGTGAGAGCCTTCTGTACCTTGTACTGTTATCTATTCTGTGCCCGGAGGCGATAAGTCGGGTGTGATAATCCGGGCCGTTTCCGGGCAGGGAGGTCGTGTGAGGGCTGCGTTATAATTCATCCATACAATCCGTTTTCAAGGAACCTTCTGGGTTCTTAGTAAATAAATAAAAATAGTTTCTACGAGTACGTTGATACCTCGTACATAATCTTAGGAAAATGGTAATAGCTATATTAAGTATTATAAATTTGTAAAAATGAAATGTCTGTACATTGAAGATATTTTCAAAAAAAACATTGTAACGGAGGTCACTAAATCAAAAAAAAACGCCAATAGGGAATATGCATGAATTTGAATTTTTGCTTTATTAAAAGCTTATTCATGAAACAAACAGTAGACAAAAAGAATTTTTCAAATAACTATAAAAATACCCAAGATATAAGCCACAAACATTTCATTCTATCTCTTTCTAGCAAAACAGAATTTAATACGGAGTTTATACGACCGTAGTAGACTGTGACGTAACAGTCTATGTCGGACCTCTCTGTCAAATCGCTGTCTAATTAGTAGTTTAAAATGCTTACATCATACGTATTTCTTGGCCGATTTTAATTTTAATTTCACTTTTTGGAATAGCTTTTACGGTATTTTGATATTTCGTTAAGAAAAGCGATGAAAAAAATTCATGCATGTTCCCTATTCGGCTAAACGGATTTCAACTAATTTTTGTACATGAGTAGCTCGGTATCCACAGATGGTTATAGGATACTTTTTGCCCGACTACGCTGAAGAAAAAATAGGGGTAATTACTTTTTCTTCTGCGCGAACAAAGTTGCGGGCACCTTCTCAGTGCAGGCCCGTGAACCCGTCTTAAAATGAACATTCAATTCGGAATTTACTCGAACGACGTTAGGGTGCAAAGATTTAAATTCGGATATTTTTTGACGACCGGTTGGCTCAGTAGGAGTAACGTTGCCTGCGAAGCTGAGGTCCTGGGTTCAAATCCCGGTTAGGGCAAATGTTTGTTCCTGAGTCTTGGATGTTTTCTATGTATATAAGTAATATATCTATTAAATATATAGTCGTCTAGTACCCATAGCACAAGCCTTATTGAGGTTACCATGGGACTAATGCGATTTGTGTAAGAATTGTCCCGTAATATTTATTTATTATTTTCAATCATGATTGTACAATGGTGGAGTTATGATAATAACCTTATAAGTTTAGTTTTGTACCTTGCGCACTGCATCCCAACCCAATTCTAAATGGCCGCGGATAGTATTCTACATTAATGCTCCCCTCCTCCCCCCACCGAATCCGATTACTGGTACCTGTAGTTCAAATTTAATAAAAAAAGATAAAGATTTATTCGTGTGGAAAAGAGCCGCATCTACCTACTTAGTATTTTACCCGAAACTGAGTTACATATCTATTATGACATGTATTCGGAATGTAGAAACATATTTTTCCTGATAGCTGTTTAATTCTGAACTCTGTATGAAGGTATTTATTAAATCCTCAAGACCATTTTGTATTTCGCCGTATAACAATGTACCCAGCAAACGCCTTCTGGAAGGCCGGTCGGAAGCACGCAGAAGTAGAGGCAGGCCCAAGCTCAGATGGTTGGACGGCGTCGAACAGAACACCAAGAATATCATGATCTTGGGGGTGATTAGTTGGAGATGGAAAGCGACGAAAAGACAAGACTGAAGAGATTTACTTAAACAGGCTAAAGCCCACCCACAGCTATAATATATAACAATGGTAAAGCAAAGGACCATGATCCATTAATTTAATAATTTTAATTACTCAAGCCACGTTAAAAGCAGACAGAAATCAATCTCCATTGATTAAGTAATGATGTCAGGAATAATTAAAGCGAGCACAAAGTTAATTTCTCAATTGGAGGCGAGTTAGCCCCGGATCATTATTATCGACAATTAAACTCTTAATTAGATTAAGGGAATCTTCCAAGTAACTTGTACAACACGGACGATGTGAGTTCAAAGTGACGAGCGAGAGCGGAAAACAGACGCCTCTAGTTTCTTAATAAATTTTCCATCATTATCATCATCAGCCTAAAACAAAATGACCATGACCATGGTCCAGTGGATTTCAGCGACCTACACCAGGTCACCAGTCCACCTTATGGGGAAGTCTACCAACGCCAATGTGGTCTACCCATTACCACTTAAGTTTAACAATTCTTCGAGCTCTGTCGCTCTGGTTCTTCCACGGATTTCTTAAGAAAGAAACTCCGATTTGTCCAGTCTAAGTCATTTTAAACACATTATTGTACTTCCCACGGAGAAAAAAAATCAAATTGGCTCCGACTGACCCTGGAACATGTTTGACGTATCGCCATTGGCGGGGTATGATTTGTTGATATCAAAATCAGAACAATTGAGGTAAACGTCCCAAGTAAGTATGTAAAATAATGTAGTATTATTAAGTGATTATGTAAAATTATGTAGGTATGAAGCGTAATTACGCTTCATACATTATTTTACAAAATATTCGTACTCTTATCAGATTCTTAGGACATTAAAGCGATTTTGGATTTTCAACCAATTCAATTTTCAACCAATCTGATGAAAAATATATTTGATTCAGTAGTTTATTAAGGCGTTCCTAATTATAATCTTTATATTAAACCTGTTTGAATCGCTCTCGCTCGTGACTTGCGCCAGCGACCAATATAATTCTGTTTTCAGTTATCTGTCACTCGGTAGGATTAGTTACACTAATACTCAATCAAACCCAATTATGCGAGTAATGTGTTTCGATTACGTGTTTAGCGAACTCTGATGGCTTAATTATTTAACGTAACATACAGACGTTTGTATTTCGGTAGATACAAATGTGTCTATGTCTGTATATTAATCTACACCAAAGACGTTAAGTTGATACAATCTGTTAGTAGCTAATAGTTTATAACCACTAAATAAAAGGGTAATTCCGTAGATAGAAGAAGATGTATATGATTATGGACACACACACAATCAATAGACACGACAAGACGAGACAAAAAAGATGAACCGTCTTTCTAATTTCAAGAACGGTATAATAAATAAAGAGGATGAACATTAATAATTTCAAATTAACATAATAAAGTAGTAACTGCTCATACGAAAAAATATTGTTTGGACGTATTTAATAAAGTAGCTCTTGGCATGGAGTAAAAGAAAGCTAAGGAGGAGAGGTTCTCTCTCATAAATCTCATATAGGAAAAAAGATGAAAAAGAGTCCAGCGCAAAGCAGTAAAGAATAGATCCAAACCCGTCCAAAATTGCACTAGATAGATCACAAGATAGTATGAAGACCACAACTGAAATGCTATTCAATCCTTCGTTCCTCTTCTGATTTAAATATTCAATAGAGGTATTTAAATTATTTTTGTGACATCGTTATGGATGTTTTTTTGACATTATAATCCTAATTTATTTTACGCACTTGCCTTTTAACGGACACTTAGGATTTTGGATGTATGGAAATTTTCTCCTTAGATTTCTACACTCCATAATCCTAGCATTGTATTTGATATTCTTACCCGGCTCGCGAGCAAAAACTGGGTTATGCTTTGGACGCGTAGGTTCAGTAGGTTGTATACCTTTTAAAACATTTTAACGATTGAGGTATCTATCGATTTTTCTGTAAATGGATATAGACTAGCTTATTCAACAGGCAGTTATTGCTTTTTGCAAGTTTTGGGATTAATGGAGCCCTTTGGGAGTTAATATACAGAAAATATTTTTTTGATCATATTCAGTATCTTCATCAGTTATATCTTCAAGATTTTAGGCTTCGCGTTATTTGTCTATCGTTTATATTACTTAGTTGTTTCATATGTATTAATATATGAATAAAACCTAATAAATTACAACACAGTACTTTGTTAAACAATTTGTCGGTCAGCAGCAAACGCGCTCGGCCCGGGTTGTTATCACTTCAATTGGTATTAAATCACTGTCAATCAATGCTTCGACCGATATACGTTACACCAATGTGTTTATCGTACAATTGATCAAGCGTAGTTTAAGTGGATACAAAAATATAAAATGTAAAGTTAGTTAGGTTACTTAAAAAAAACATATTATGAAATTGTTACACTGAACTGTGCGAATGCGTGTAGGTAATGATCCCCGCAAACTTCTTGAACAAAAATGACGGTTCTGCGCATGTACATTTGTACGTAAATCGGTTACAGTGCAGTCAAGGTTATGCTCAAGAATTTCGTGAACTATACGTGAATTCACCACGCTTAGGCTATTAAAACTTAGAGTTAGTAAGAAAATCAAATGCAGATATAAGAGGATGGTTATGATACTTTTAATCTGACTTCGTTAAAGAAAAAAGGCCCACCTTTTCATCATCCGCGAACTATAATAATTTACTTTTGTTTAGACCACCGCAATGAGGGTTTTCTAAAATGTAAATATCACCTGCTGGCGCCACCATACATGACGTAAGGTCTAACTGACAAGAAGTGTCAACATCCACCAATCACAGCACAAGATTTTGACACTTGTTGTCAATTAGACCTTACGTCACGGAGGCGCCAACTGATGATATTACCATTTTAGAAAACCCTCATTCCAAGGTTTCATCTGCGTCAACAACTAAGCGTTTCAATAATCTCCTCTTATTAAAAGCAGAATTAACCAAGGACCATTAAAATAAGAGGACTGGCAATTGCCATACTTTGGATTGTGCCCCAATCGCTAGGAAATATTCTGGCAAAAACTAGAGGACGCTTTAAAACTAAACATTTAACGATGGAATAATTGAACCAAGGAACATAGTACAGTAACAATAAGTTCGTAAACAGCTAATAATAAATAAACCGTAACATGTATATGACTGTGTGACGCTTGCAATGTTGAATAATTGTAAATATTAATTCTTATACATAGATGGCGTTGTACATATCGGGGAACGGCTTTTTCATGGAGATTTACAATCCTCTTGTTTTAGTGGTCCTTGATTTAACTTAGCTGTACAGTCAGCGTCAAGTAGTCCGCCAAATCTATCGTCACACATCTTTATGCCTTTAGTAATAAAGATGTGGTGCGATATATTGGTGCTTTGAATGCTACATACTATTTGACGCTGACTGTACCTAACGATAGAACTATAAACCATTAACGGCTAAAACAATCTCTATTTTAATAAAGACTCCTCCGACTAATAATTAGATTCATCTTTATTCCACGGATCATTTCATCATGCACACTACGTAATCAACACTAAAACCAGCACCAAAATGATTCCATCAAGAAGCGACTCAAACAGACATCGCGCGCAATACGATTATTTTTAATGAAACCTCGCATGTAGCCTTAATTGCTAATTGCTATTATTGCTATCGTGCCCGGCCACCGACTCACTAACTAACTCAAAGCCGTAAAAAGTTATGGCTGAAGCAGCCGAAAATAGATGTTAGCTGTTTTACAAGTCTACAATTTCATTTAGTGGTTAAATGTACCACCGACTTATCTGTTATTCCTGTGTTTCCCGTACATTTCTGTATCATTTATATAACGTCAGCAGGAGTATTGTATTTAGGCAGTAATAATATAATTAAGTGGCAACAGGAAGCACTGTACGATAAGAAAGAGAAATACCAATAGAAAGTTTTATGTATTTCTTTTCGGTTTCAAGTATTTAGAATTTCGAAATACCAGGTTTGAAGCATCTAAGCATCTTAGATGAATTTTCATGATACAAGCTCAAAAATACTTTGATTGTTAAAACTTATCAAAGTGATTTCATTCACTCATCATGGTGTAATTCCTAAAAACCTCTTATTTTAATGAAATTCAGTCGCACATAATACGTTGATCGTCATGATTGGCTGGGTAATCGACGCTACTTTTAAAAAAGCTCGTATCTAATTTTGGTTCAAGTAAAACACAGTAAGTGTATAAGAGTGTAAAAGGTAAAAGTCTAAACAACCACAGGATAAGTGACGTAAGTGCACACAAAACGTCGTAATACTAAGTACACTTAATAAGACTTTTTTAAGTATTAGTGACGTAATGTAGTGTTTGGTCAAATTAGCTCCTCTTTTAAAAACGTTAAAATCATCCCTTAGTACATATACAAAGCTGGCAGGCAATTACCTTTCTGTGACGTCACAAGGCACAATAGCGAAACTGTCTCCTCTTCTTATTTTTAGTTTCATTAAAAATAGTTTTAGTACATAAGTAATTCGTATTTTATTTTAGTATATACATAGGAATAGTATCTAAGCTGTAGAGACAAGTAACCAGGCCGGGGGTGACGTCATGAGAAATGATTTTTCTATAAAATTGTCAAGCTCATTGATGATGCTAAAGTATTTTTTTTATAGGGGCAAACGAGCAGACGGATCGCCTGATGGTAAGGGATCACCGTCGTTGTGGATTGGAGTCGCAAGTTGGATCTGAGTTTTCAGATTGGAGGTTGGAGTTTTCAGGTCGGGTTTTTTCTTAAAGGTTTGAAGGTAGCATCGGTCCGGAACTACTTCCAGCGACAATTTATTCCACAGTTCAGTCGTGCGAGGCAGTAAATTTCTAGCAAAACGCACAGTTGTGGACTGCCAAGCATCTATGTGGTGGGTATGGAAATATTTTGGCGTAGGACGAGGGCGCAAAGATGCGGCAGGGATCAATTCGAACAATTGCTCGGAGTATTCCCCGTTATACAAGCACTAGTCGCACTAATTGTACTAGTCGTAACAATCATGTATTCTAACACTGTCATTCCTTTCAAATCAGGCCATGAAACCTTCAGTACAAGCGGAGAGTAATGTGTCATGTTAAAAAAGCATCGATGTAATTTTCTACTACGTCAGCTGATTGAAACGATAGGATCCCTAGAATACGGGCACTCGACATACGGAACCCTAAAAACAATAGCAGAGCGGGGAGGTGGAAGATATACTCAATTCGTGTCCAAAGAACTGCTGATATCGAGTTAATTACCACGTCTCATTACTGGAATGTAAAGGTTATCTTATCTTACTAATAGGGGTCCTTAGGAATACACATCGACCCAGAGGGATCTTTTGTGTTATTATTTACTACTCTTGCTACTCAGTGGTTTGTTCTACCATCTCCATAAATCGGATGATAGATACCAATGGTAGTGTCTGAAATTGGCCTTGGGTGCCTTCATTCTCTGTCTGGCAAGGGCATGACATTCACATATGTAAATGGTTACTCACTGGTCAAAAGGCGAGAAGATGTGGTGCGTGGGTCGCGGCTCAGGCGCTGCGTCCCTGGAGCCGGCGCTGCCGACTGAGGGTGCTGGTGAAGCGCAACTCGTCTCCGACCTGTGATACCAATGACGTGAGTAATCTCTGATGGATGAAACAAAAACAGGTATAGTAAAAAACCGAGCGATTATAATACAGAAGTACATTTTTCTAGATTTGAATATTCCCTTCTATTTCCGTGATTATCACTAATTTAAATAAAATCATGTCAACGAATTATATCGCGTATATTATCTCATTTGAGTTTTAGACGTTTCAGAAGCTTTGCAGCTTCTTTTTTCGAATATTATTTTCTGTCTAAGTTACAGTTTCTGCAAACTACCCACTTTGAGATAGCAAATGATGGGTCAAATATGTAAAGACAAGTTACACATTATTTATTGTAAAAAACTACAAAAAAACATCTGATGATGCTTATAAGATACTTTTTGCACGACTATGTCAGGTCTCGGCGACCTGCTGTTCACAGATTATATAATACATAATTGTTTTTGGTCTATAAGACATCTAAGGATGGTTAGTGGGATACTTTTTAAGCGACTGCGCTGAAGTTAGAAAGAGTAATTAAAGGACCTGTCAGGTCTCGGCGACCTGTTGTTCGCAGGTTTAATTGTAATTGTTTTCGGTCTAAAAGGACATCTAAATATGCTTAATAGGATTTTTCTTTCACGACTGCGCGGATGTTAGAAAGAGTAATGAAATGACCTGTCAGGTCTCGGTGACCTGTTGGGCGAGCGTCGCGGTGAGCGGTGTGGGGAGCGACGAGGCGAACCGGGGGTCACGGGGGGTGAGGCACGGGGGGACACCACGCCTGACACGGGGGACGCCTCCGCTGAACCCCGCGACATGCACTCTGATGAGCCCTGAAAGATACCAATCAGAATCTGACGCTGTACGATTCCCACCGACCGGGCGGGGTCGGGTCAGCCAGCACCGGGTTGGATCGGACGTGATGGTATCGGGCGTAATCGGATGCCGCCGCGTCGCAGCGGATGGTAGAGCATGCGGCGGCAACCGACCGCGTCCGTCCGAGCGTTCAAATCTATTAAAGTTGGCGACTAATGGCGCGGCGGCGGCGGAAGGTACAGCCGTATGGATTCAATCGGAAATGACGGCACCCGGAGCCAGAGCCGAAGCCGGTCAGACGAGCGGACAGCCGAGCGCCACCATTCCAGTCCGCGATGATCTGACCGCGAGGAAGCGGTGTGAATTCCATTCAAATATGCGAAGTTACTACTGTGGTGACGCTATAAATTCCTCTAATAACTAGTAAAATGCGGTTGGCCGCCACGCTTCGACTCAGCCCATTCGGTGCGAATCGTAATTTAATTACAAAGATTATCTAAACCTCATGCGTGCACTACACATTGGTACGAGTGGATACGAAGGCGAGATACACTGGCGTTCTTAAATACGGGAAGGATTACAACACTTTTAGAATAACGTCAATGTATCCCACTTTCGCGTCGAGTCGCGCCACGTTGGCGTCAATTATAAGAATTCTCAGAAATAGCAAACAGCCCCCACTGTGGCCTATGACGTCGGAACTATTTGAATATGTCTTTCTTATTTAAACACAGGACTTCTACTCTTTTGAAGATACTACTCGTAGTCCTGACAATACAGTGGTGCAATTCTTCGCTTACAAACATTTGCTTATAATCATAATTGACATAAATGGACGTGACATAAGTCATCCGTCTATTTTTTGCAATCACATACATACATACACATTGTTCGAGCTAGTGTTTATCTTAAATTCGAGAGATTAGTGTTAATTTTTAATTTAAAAACCGTTCATTGATTGATTTGTGGGTATTACTCTTGTAGAAATAAGGGGTAGAAAATTTGACAATTCGCGACCTAATAATCCACAGGAGCATTATGCTTCCTACAAGTTAGACTGACAATCTTGGACTCAGGACCGCTAAATTGCTCAGGACCCCTTGAAGAATTGTGGAGATCCTTGGAAGAGACCATTTTTTATTTTTTTATTTAGTACTTTGAGAGAAACAGGTCCACTGATGTGTAGCTCCTTTTTTTGGCTTTAGATTATGAATGACTCCAGTGCGCCTAAGGGTGGAAACGCACAGAGTGCAGCGGACCTATGCGAACTGGACCTGCGACAATTTAGATCAGCGAAATGTGATTGGTTAATTTTGCACAGCTCCGCTTTAGAGGAAACGAGGGTTGGATAGCGACCAGGAGGCCGCATTCATTGTATCTGCTACGGAAGTTTGTTTTCAAGGGCCTGGGTTACCTTATCATCTGAAGGATCCCTCTTCGGGAGAACCTCAGCGCCCTCCCGCTTCCGCTGTTCCTCCTTCAACCGCTCCGCTTTCCGCCACTTCGCCCGCCGATTTTGGAACCACACCTGCCACCAAATAATACGTATTATGATGTGCATAGCTACTGCTACCATCTTATATTGTAACCAAAAGAGGAAGATACGCAATCATATAGACACTGATGTATATCAGTGTCTATATGATTGTGTGTGTATACACCGGTGACCCACAATTTTACATATATTGTATATATATTGACCCACAAAAACCCACAAAGGTCCATTTTTCTAAAAGACATGACACGCTAATGTGTTATATATTGCTTGATAAGTTACGAAAAATATGCTAGGAACATTATTGTTTGACTGAAAAGTTTTGGTGATGCATGTACAGGTGAGTGTAAAAAAAAGAATATCTGTACCTGCCTTTTACGTTAACACCCGAGGCTGGTTATTACATTTAACACGACTGTGCAAATTAAAAAAGGATTACGCCTTTTTCTTTCGTGTGTTGATGACCATCTGGTGTTACATATCTTTTTCACAAGTAACAATTAGCGGGGAAATAAAATAAAAATCTACCTATTAGAAGGAGCTAAATTGGATTTCGACAAACAAATATTACAAACCACGAATCAGCGAACAAATAATGATAAATCATCCTACCAAAACACATTACCAGTAAAATCCTAGGATTATCCTCATCTTGACCCATAAATATCAAAAATAACGCCACTCCACGAGTATTACCACCCCTATGTTGCCTCGTTATAACTCAAAGATTAAATATCATTTTGATATACCCCTAAAGTACAGGGGTGCGAAACTTCAGACCAAATATAGAAGACCTGCGGCTCCATACGAAGTAGACTGGATAGTGGTTCAAGCACTGGTCGTTTGGTATTTATCGCCAATTAAAGTTGAGCTTCGATTAGAAGTATCGTTTAGGGGACGACGGGTCAAGTTTAGCTGGTGTAGGTAAGCTGGTTAGCTGAACACAGCGCCGGGCCACATTTGCACTGCAATTTTCGCAATTTACTTTTAATAAGCCCTCTAGTGGGTGAGTGCTATGAAATCTCGCTGAAATGAGTGACACAGATGCGCCAAGAGGTACAAAATGCTAAAGATTGCACTTAGAAGGAAAAAATATGTACCAGTATCCTATTTATTGATTAAATACTAAGTGTTGAAGACATTTAGTATATAATCGAAAATCTGATTAGAATTCGTCAAGTTTGTCATCATTCAATAGAAATTACCTTTTTAATAATTATAATGCAATCTTATATAATTACATCAAATAGAAATTAAAATGTTATTTACCCAATAGAAATTAAAATATTTTTAAGAGACTAAAAAATAACTGTAGAAATTATTCTCATGGTCTGAATTCTGAATAATATCAAATACTTTTAGCAAATAACTTATATCGCGAAAAAAACAACGTAGCAGATACCTAGCAGATTGAAAAACTCATAAGAAAACTTAATGTCATTCTACCGTTGACTTACCTGTCTGTTATTTTTAATCTATGCCTATCCCAAGTCCCTCGGCTATCGTAAGCTAATTTCGTTAAAATAATAATCCGACCATAATCCTCTCCCTCCTAATAGTTTTTATCGTTAAGGGTAGAATTAATATTTCAGCGAGACAACCCTAAGTCCCCTACAACGTGTGAGGAGTTTTTTTGTCCCATGTTCGCTAGGGCTGGTGATAATATTCTTTGATTATGTTAGAGAGATAATAGAGGAGTTATTGAGTTTGGGATGTTAGGATTATAGTGAAAGAGGCTTATTTCGTGGTTTGCTAGTAGTTAATGGAACTAGGAGTAAACGTTTACACTTATTGATTTATTTACGTTACTTGTTAGGTTTGTTTAGTTTAGTTTTAGTTACTTTGCAGTTTCAAAACAGTATTGAATTCCAAGGATTCCGCAAAAATCTTGAAATTTGTATTCCGTCTTTCGTAATCCTAATTTTTTCTGAAAGCAGAAGATAAATATAAGTTTTCCATTTCGTTAGATATTTATTTACTTATTTGTTAAACTAATCACAAATAATCAGAACCATAAATAGTTCAAGAACCAAATAGTTACATACAATTAATACATTTAAAAAAATGTGTATCTAAATACTATCGTATTGGTACTAGTCTATCTTGCTCTCTTTCTAGCACTTTTTCCATTCCTTATCCCGTTTCAAAACAAATCACATTCAGATTATGCCATTTTAGATTGTGTTATTTGATATGATGGGTAAATAAAATTAATCTCTTCAGTGACAACTTTTAATACATATTAACTTATCATAACTAACTTAAGTGATTTACTTATTGGTAATTAAATCACTTAAATTAGCTTCAATTTAGATACACGCACGAGAGTCACGATTGATACACAACAAGTTTTACTTGACCACTTGTGTAAAAACCTGTCTATGTCACAATCATGTTGTATAGAAATTAGTTACAATTTGTATCCGATTTCATTATTTGGGGGGGTATACAGAACACATAAATCAACGAAAACTCAAAAATTTTAATAACACCAATGCGTTATTGACTTATAAAACCTTTTCATTAGGTGGGTATATCACATGCTTAAGTACGAGTAACAATAAATAAACGAACAAATTCCAAAACAAATTAGCTCTCGCCCATTTAATCTTCACACAACAATCACTTAAGCTCGAAAACCCAAAAAGCTTACTAAACGACAAATTCACCCCAAAACTCACAAGGTTGTAATCTATCAAAAACACATGTCAACTTGCAACCTTGTCATTCTTAACTTAAAACATCCAGTTAACAATGATCCGCCTCACCCTCCCCAGTAAAACAATGTAGAATATAACGGGGGCGTTAGCTAGTCCGAAAAGAGTCTGCTTAAACTGGTAGAGCCCGCTTGTATAGGGGGTGTATCACACTGCAGGGGACTTGTAATTACCTACCGTTTGGTTCGTCTGTTTGCGTATCGTTACTCGGGTTAAATAATAACAAATGCATTGTTTAGTGCAGTGTGAAGTGTGTAATGGCTCTTTAGCGGGTGGTCCGCAATTGGTTCCTTTGTTTGCTACGATAAAGGGAATGAAAGCTTTTATTCTGCTGTTTTAAGGGTTCTTGAAGCGTTTTTGCAACAATGAACTATCACCTCTTTTATTCAGGAGTGGACGATTGCTTTGCGGTACGGCGTGTGGTTTTTACATTTTTAAACATTAATTGGGCTACATATATATTTTTGTATATTTTCGCATTCAACTGTTACTTATACAAGTGTTTTGAAATAACGATGTCATTTAGTAGATTTTTCTCAGATATATAAGTTGTAAAATTGACCAACAGTACATGATTACCATTTTATTAATTGGTATATGGCGAGCAAAAATTTTCTTCCGATGTTTGACGTTTTTGGTAGCATAAATCTTTTAAAGTTATTCACCTACTCACTAATAGTAGAAAAAGCACGTACACCTATATTGCGCCTTGGCAAAGCTTAGCTAGCGTAAAAAACACCCTAAATCTTAAAAGCACACACTTCACATAATTAAACATCCAAAATGAATTCAAAACAACTTTTAAACACACATTAGAACCGTTAAGTCTCTGCACTCACCTACTTAAAAGTTTCTACCTGCCTAATTATGTCAGCGCACGCTAATGTTTTAAAACACTTCATACGAGTGAAGTTAAAGCTTAATGACTACTGAAAATATGCTTGAGAAAATAAGGAAATCCTTAAAGGTTAGCTTGAAAATGGCTCCAATACGAGTCGATTTTGTAGGAGAATTCAACCCTTGGCAAATGACGAAAGGTGTAGACTAATGTACAGAAATTGCATATGTCAGCTTTGCTTGAAGGGTTGATGAAGACGGTGGGGATCGGTTTGACGGGTGCGGTTTGACGAAATTGTTTTTAATCAAGTCGAAACATGTCATATTTTGGTTGTATCCAAATATTGCAAAAAAGTAGAACCTTTCAGGAAAAGTACCAGGGTAGGTACCTACTTGTATTAGAGCAAGTTCAATGACGTTACCTACTACTTATCCAGGCATTTCGCAAAACATTAATTCATAATAGCCCACTTTTTTTCTCCAATTTAAAAAAAACGATTTTCCATCTTCAGGTATTTTATGCCTATATTCTATACAATAACGGTTTAAGGTATATCTATCCCACCAGTTGGCACTGTTAACCATAAGGACTTGGCCGACCGAGCATTGCCCGTGCCACTTGAAAGACAAAAAATCTATGTATAGATAAAATTTTCTTACCAAACTTCATCAAATTCTTCGACCCGTATCCGAGAAACCAATTTCAATATACAAGAATTTCTCGTTTATTGTAATTACTCTAGTAAATGTAAAAAAAAAAAAATTAATACATATTTATTTGATCATATTGTTATATTTAATATTTGCTTTATAACATAGAAGATGAATCGCACGAATAAGAATTATGAATGCTTCACTAATATTTTTACCTACTCCTCACTAATTTATTCTGTCAACTTAAAACACATATGAGCAAAGCGATACTTACATTTTGTTGATTTAGTGGTTTTTTGTGTACATGTTTTGTGAGAATTCATTTTACTAGTTGAATACACCTTATATGTTTTTTCAAAAATGGGTAGTTTGCAGAAATTGTAACTTTGACAGAGGCAAATACATCTTTTCTCAGTCCACCCGTGACCATGGACAGCTGAAAAGCTTCCTAAACATCGGGAACTAAAATTAGATAATATACGCGATATAATCCGATAAATTGTTATATTTCAATGAGTAATAATCGCAGAAACAGAAAAAAATATTATGAACTTTAATCGGTCATCAGATAATATACTATTTTAAGTAGTGTCTCGAAGTTAAATGTAGCTTGCAAGTTGCAAGCAAACTAGTGGTACAGCGGTAGCAAAATGAAACGTTGTCAATTTGAAACGAGATTCAGTTGAAACAGAAAATTGTAACGATATCGTCTGATTTGTGGAGCGGCGCGGCCGCTGGCAATTTCACGCTGTCGCGCCAATTTATTGACTCCGTCGGATCTGTGGCTTCAATTTATTGCATTTGACCTTAAGTTTTCAATCCTTACTAGGTATTATATAGGCGAACAGTTTAGCTTAGCGGTAGCGACCCTGCCTGCGAAGCTGACGGTCCTGCGTTCAAATCACGGTAAGGTCAAATATTTGTGTGATGAGCATAAATATTTGTTCCCGAGTCTTGGCTGCTTCCTATATAAGTAGATATTATATCTATTTATTATATCGTCGTCTAGTACTCATAACACAAGTCTTATTGAACTTAACATGAGTTCGACTTGTGTAAAATAGGGTTCATGCATGAATTTTTTTATCGCTTTTCTTAACTGAATATCAAAATACCGTAAAAACTATTTCAATATTTGAAATTAAAATTTTAATCGGCCAAGAAATATGCAAGATACAGGCATTTTAAACTACTAATTAGACAGAGATGTCCGACATGCACTGTTACGTCATAGTGCACTCCGGCCATGTAAACTCCATATTAAGTTCTGTTTTGCTAGAAAGAGATAGAATTAAATGTTTCATGGTTTATATCTTGGTTATTTTTATAGTTATTCGAAAAATTATTTATGTCTACTATTTGTATCATGAATGAGCTTTTAATAAAGCAAAAATTTAAATTCTTCCATATTCCCTACTAGCTTCTGCCGACTTCGTCCGCCTTAAATTCGTTTATCGCGGATACAGGTATTTCTCCGGGATAAAAAGTAGCCTATTTCTTTCCCCAGGATACAAACTATCTCCATACCAAATTTCATCCAAATCGGTTCAGCGGTTTAAGCGTGAAGAGGTAACAGACAGACAGACAGACAGACCGACAGACAGACAGACAGACAGACAGACAGACAGACAGACAGACAGACAGACAGACATACTTTCGCATTTATAATATTAGTATGGAAGTATGGATTGTCCGCTAATATTTATTTATTTAACACGTTAATACGTTCCGATATGTTTAACACCCTAATTCTACTAAATGACATCCTGTTTCTCATCTTTAGTGGTATGAATGAATCAAGGTCGAAACTGCAAACTAATTGGACGGAGTTGAGTACTGGGATATTTATTTTATGTATATTATAAACGCGAAGATGAGGAAAGTTTTGTATGTTTTTCCTTTTCCATCAAACAGCTATGTGATTTTTATATGAGCACTAAGTACCTATATACTGATGCCTATATACGTCCCTCTGCTGGGCACAGTCCTCCTCTCATGGATGAGTGGGAATGGGCTGTAGTCTCCACTGTACTCCGTGCGGATTGGAGATTTCACATAGGGGAGACCGGAGCAAAACGGGATATATAAGGAAAAAAATATATATAAAGAAAATTAAACTGTTTATTGGAATAACATTTACATAGATAGCAACATTTATAAATCAACATAATATAATCAATTCGTTTTACTAGCTAAATCACCTGATTTTGGTTAATTAGGAACAACAATTAGGAACAAAATTTTCGACGAATATTTTTTACTTAAATACAAAGCATTCCTAACGTATAGCTGTGAAGGTTATTAACAGTGTATAATATAAAAATTTGATCTTTTCTTACGGTGTCTAGGTTAAAAATATTGTAAAAACATGCTTACTTACTTCGTAACACATCGATACTTGTCGTACAACTTCGGAATATTATTCAAAATATTAAGTTTTTTCACTCAGAGCAGCCAAAACAAGCAGAGATACGTTTTTTTCCACTGACTGGCGAAATGCGACCGAAGTTTGAACTAATGGCGCAGCCGTAGCTTAATAGCGTGCAAAACTCACGCACACTAGCATATTTCTCGTCCTGCCCCGGACCTCATCTTGGCCCGGTCTCCCCTACACCCTTGAATTTCTTCGCAGTAAACCTAATGCAGGTTTCCACCAAAATGCGAACGGTAAATATCAAATGACATTCCTTAGATAAATAACGAGGAACTCAGTGGTACAGGCCAGATTCGAACCTACGACCTTCTGTTTGAAAGACGCTCACGCTCACCTTAATAGTACATTTCGAATTGTTTTTCATAAATTACATTATCTTTCTAAACCAATCAAGATATCCACCAAAACACGCCTTCACAACTTGGCTTGGCTAAACCTATCGACTCCCGTCTCCCGCGACGTGAATAATCCAGGAGATAATTTGCCAAAACAGGTTACATGCGATACATCTTCCATTTTATGAGAATTACACCACTCCGCGCGGAATCTAATTACTTGCCTGCGGATGTCGGAAGCGTTTTGATAAGAAAATTATTGAAAATACATAGATATAAAAGTGTACAAAAACATTTCAAATAGACACCATTAACGGCTCTACGATGAGTGACTACGATGAGTGAGGAAGCTGCCAGCTCTTCGGTCCCTAGTAGTGCGAGTGAGCCTTCTGGATAGCTCCTTAGATAGGCTTTGGGCACCGGGACCCCACAGGGGCACGCGGCCAGGATCTTGACTCAGAAAGATATAAAATTGTATTCGGAACCGAGTACCCTTTATTTAATAATTTTGGATTTTTCCGCCGCCTCTGCTGCCGCTTCCACTCTACTGGATGTTCCGCGGAGGTGAGATGTTGCCCGTGATGTCTACTTAAGTAGCGTCCCACACGAGTATCCCACCTTCCACCGAATCAATAACATTCCGTCATATTCGTCTTATCGTTCGGTCTCTTATTGCCATTGTGCCTGGCGATGCCTGGAGGCTCCAGTATTTTATTATTCAGATGAACATATTTTTTAGTTATATCGTTCAATCCTTTTTCAAAAGAAATTTTCGTTCCGACCAAAATTTCCGTTATGATATTGATGATGATTAAAATCGGGACTTTTCGAAATATATTCGGAATCGAAACCATCATCTGTATATTTTTTCCTGTAACAACGATATAACCCTACCGATAGTTTTTTTAGTAGGCAGGCTGTATGAACATATTGTATGCTCAATAACAAAAAAACTAGCTAAACATAAAGTACCATGTGCCACATCCAAAATTCGTACGATTTCGTAGCCGCTAAGAAAGCTCTTCGCGTCTTAGCGGGGATAACCGAGGATTTGCCGGATCCCAAGAGCAGGGGGGAAGGGGTAGTGAGAGGGGGCAATTTGCTCCTAATCATGTGATGAAAAACTTAACACCAACTTGCTCGTGTTAATATTGTAAGGGATTTTTGGATCAAATATGTTCTTGATTAAATTTATTTGTAGCTTTTGCCCGCTGCTTCCCTTCAATTAGAATTTCGATAAACTTGGTCTGCGTCGAGGAGCCTGGTATGAAAATTCCTCATTGGGAGACTCATTCTACGCTCTACGAACCTTCACTACGTCAGTTGGGTGTAATGCCCAACTGAATTTTGTGAAATTAGTCTTAATAGACTGAATTTTCATCGATAAAAACTTAATTTACTAGCTTCTGACCATAGCGTCCGCGTCACCGAAAATTAAGTATCCAAGTTTTATCTAAATTCATTCAACGATTATCATATCATTGAGTTACAGACGTGTTAACTTATTCTTCACACAATTTTTCACGTTTAAAATATTAGTAGGATAACAAATGACATACTCATTAGTCATACATTGGATGAGTAGCATGTCATTCAGTAAAATATGGCAAGAGATCACTAAGAGCTAACAAACAAGGCGTCGACTTAAAAAAATACCCTTGAACGTAGGTACAATCAATTAAACAAGCGTGGAAACTCGGGATGAAGTGTCATCCACTCGGTTTGATTCCAACGCGGTTTGATTGACGGCCGAGTGACAAGGGGGAGAGAAGCACTGGTTGTTTTTGTTTTTAATAGCTGTTATTTTAGTCGCAAAGCCAAATAACGAACATAATAACATTGGGAACACCCTACCAAAGTTGACCTTAATACTTACACCTGCCAAAATAGCTTAAGTGACGTACGCTTGTTGCGTGACATAAACATACCTCTCTCAGGTACTTGTGTACCGACTGTAGTCAGTTGCTCTAAAGGCAACAGTAGATACTGTAAAGGACAAATAAAGATTGAGAAGAAAGGAAACTGTACAGCACCAACTTTTATAGATATTTTTTATGTTATAGGAGGCGAACGATCAGATGGATCGATCGCCTGATGGTAAGCGATCACCGTCGCCCTTAGACACACCTACAATAACAGTCCTCTGGTGTTGTAGGTGTGTAGGCGACTTATGGTAACGCACTTGTGACTTACTCCTGTCAGTTACAAGTGCGTTACCGGCCTTTCAGGTGGGAGTACGCTCTTTTGTTGAAGGCTTGAAGGTCGCAACGGTCCGGAAACACTGCAGGCGACAATTTATTCGACAGTTGAGTCGTGCGAGGCAGGAAATTAGATTACTATTTTGAGAATCGTACAACAAATCAAAGTGGTGTGGTGTTGTGGTGTTTATTTTACAGTCAAGAGTCTTTTTCCTGGTTAAAACTACTTTTAACTAGTAATATTTGTCAAAAGTGCTTTTGACAAGAGGCCGTCAATATTACTATTAACTGAAATTGCCACAAAAACTAGTGTTGACTAGGAAAAGTACTTTTCCTAGTCAAAACTAGTTTTAATCAAACGTATCGATCGGTCAAAAGATTTTGTTTCATATTTGAAAGGAGTAATTAACCAAACCTAGCTTAACCATTTTCATTTTGACTACCATTCTTGGCAAAACTATTTTGGCTATCATTCTTGGGCAAAAGTAATATTGACCGATATTTTCCGGTCAAAATCTATAATAACCAAATTTACAAGTCACAACTACTTTTAACCAAGCACTTTAGTCAAGAACACTTTTGACTGTTTTTATTATGTAGTCAAAAGTAGTTTTAACCGGGAAAGAGACTGTGACATTTCGAATTTCATGTTCCACCTTCCACCATTAATTTCACCTTCAGCGGTTTAAGCTATGCGTTGTCTGTAAATATTTAAGTCATACTTAGTACAGTTTTTTTAACCCCCGACGAAACAAGAGAGGTGTCATTGACTTGACGTCTGAGTATCTGTGGATCTATCTGTGGCATCGTAGCGCTTGAACGTATGAACCGATTGATTAATAATTTAGTTTTTTTGTGTTTGAAAGATAATTTTATCAGTTATTGTTCAAGAAGCGCTTTTAAATATTATTGTTCTTTTTTTTAAATTCTGCCAAGGTATTTTCATCAGTTTTCCGGTTAAGGTAAATGTCCCAGTTAGGGAATGCAAATCGGTTATAATGGAAATCGATGAAACCGGTTATTTCGGCCGCTAATTGTGCATGAAATAAGATGATTTACAAATAAGATTACACTCTATAAGACTGTAATAAAATGACTATAAGATGCTTTAGTTATATACCTGACAATCCGAAAGTGCTTGTAACTAGGCCTACTTGAATAAAGCATTATTTGATTGATTGATTGATAACCTGCGCCCAAATGCGGTTTTAAATTTTTAGGAGTTATGTATGCGAGACCCTGAGACCCAAGAATACGTGATCCTAGCATAGTACCTACAGGTGACAAACAAGGTAGGAATACTTACTATAGCCTGTTCCTTTAGATATTTCAAAGAATATTAACAATTAAACCACGTAATTAATGTCACGTCATTGCGTCAATCAAGGTTATCTTTCGTATTTATGGTATGACGCCACTTTCTGAATAACATGAGCGACGTGTTTTTTTTATGTTAAGTACATAAAAAAAACACGTCGCTCATGTTAGTACCTTTTTTAAGTAGATACTTAAAATAACAGACTAAATTAGGTATAGATTTTAGAATCATATGAGTACATCAGAAGCGCTCGGCGTCGCATCGTTAGCGCCAGTCACACGCTGCTAGGGTTACCGCGGGGGACAAATTAGCGCACTGCGAATTGAAATGTGACACCGAAGTGGGTGATATAATGGTGATCAGTTTTTTGGGGCTAAGATGAGGTAGAAATAGCATCTAATTGAGATTAACTTTAATTAGATGTTTTTTTGTTGTAACTAAAATCCAAAATGCGGAAATTTCCATTAAAATTAAATATTGTGTTTCTTTATCGGATATTTGCTCTATGGGTCGATTATAGACATTTGTTTTTACTGAAGATATTTTTTTGACTTCACGGTGTGCTCATAAATATTTATCAGATCCCACTTACCAAAATTTTACAGTTTTTAGTTACCTACATTGTATGTCATAGTTTCGTAAATACGGCATTGTTCGTGATATAGATACAAATCAAAGTAAAAAGAAAAATACGATTGCTCTCGCACGAGGTCACCCCAGGACTCGAACCCGGTACTTCCTGATTACGCGTCAGGTGTGTTACCCTTTCACTAGCGAGCACTGTGATGTACGCATCGAATTTATCTATCCGCTTTGACCCCATGTCCCTATTTTTATTTTTGTATAACTCTATTGATAGTAAAACAATGACTGTTAACTAAATGATACATACTATAGGTACACAATACTTTAAATGCTATTAAATCAAGCTCATAATAATGAAAACAACGCTTAAAACTCTTCAGAAATCACAATACACTTCAACAGCGCAAACACTCTTAAACTAACATCTCAACAAGCAATTATTTCGAAAGCGTCGCAAATTTCACAATGCGACAACCCTATTTAACACGGCGTCACAATTTAAAACAGCGTATGCGGCTTAAGTTTGAACTAAACTTAAGTCCTTTTAATGTAAGAGATATTACAACGCTCCTGCCGAATTCCCAAGGGCTCTCTATTTGTATGACAGACTGAGTGTCCACGGAGCCGCCGGCGACAACCCTATACCTACGAAAGACGAAAAAATCTGTTGCCCCTTTCTTTCTTCAAGTTTGATCGCATGGTGCAATAGAAACAGCAAGAGATCGGCCATGTACAGTGTCGCAATCAACTTTGCCTCTGTAATGAAATTCACTTTTTTGATTTTGAACTTTGTTAGAGATCAGATCATGTCGTTTTTCACATGCATTTACTGAGAGAACTTAAGTTAGCTGTTTCGTCAGGGATGTCATAAGCACCATTGTAGTCATAATGCCTTGTTTGGCGCGACTTCATTGTTTTAAGGCTTGAGAACCCTATGTCAACGTCATATTGAATTTTTCTTTAGTTATCATCGGAAATAATTACGTTGGTTCCTGAAGTGTGATGTTTCAAAACTCTTGAGGTGATTCATGTAAATGAAAAGCAACTTCAGAAACGACACGTTTAGCTAAGTCAAAGTCTAGACGTGAGACAGCGTGTTAAGCAAAGTTTAAAAGAAAAAAATATATAAAAATAAAAAAGAACCGACTTCAAAATAAACAAAAAAGCCAAAAATAATCTTTTATGTTCGGAATGGATCACATTTGAATCACCTTTTGAAGTCGGTGCCAAAGCATTAATTTATTTATTATATACCTACATATATTTTTTATATTTTTACATTAGTCATAGTAATTCATATTTTTGTTGAATAATGAACTTTACTTACTTCAGGTTTCTTTTTTTATTTCAATTTTTTTTACTTCGGTTTTTAGTGATGGATTTTAGTAGTTATATAAAGTATTTTGTAGAGCCCAGAACGGGAAGATTGAGGAGGAACTTTACACGCATCTCGAGTCTTTGGAAGTAAGAAATGTAAAAGTTGGTTAGTTTATTGTACCCTTCCATCATCAGCTCAGCATGAAATGATGACAACCAGAGGAAAACAACTGATAACTTTAGAAAAATATATGCAAAACATTGTTAGTGCCTATAATATTTGAGGGTTTCCCTCGATTTCCCTGGTATTCCATCATCTGATCCTGACTTGGTGATAAGAAGACTACTTCAGGGACACACTATAAAGAATATGAGTAACAGTCTTAACGTATCTTCCTATAATAGATGATTTTTGTAAGAATTATCCTCAAACTCTTAACTATTAAGGAGTTGTACCTTCCGTCATCAGCTCAGCATGATGAGATGATATAGATCAGATACCATATGCAAATAATTAAATAGCTAAAAAAAATATATGAAAAACGATTTAAGTGCCTATAAAATTTGAGGACTGCCCTCGATTTCCCTAGGATCCCATCATCAGATCCCAACTTGGAGGCAATGAGAAATAATTTTTAAAATCGGTCCATAATTGGCGGAGTAATCGGTGAACACACATAAATAAAAAAATATATATACGCCTCCTTTTTTGGAAGTCTGTTAAAAAGGAACTGGCGACGAAGCAGTCAGTGTGTCACACGAATCATTTTGAGCTAATTCTGACCCCTTCAAAACACAAAACCTATTCATCCTACATATTGGTGGTGGTTTGACGACCGGTTTGGCTCAGTGGGAGTAACATTGCCTGCGAAGCTCAGGTCCTGGGTTCAAATCCCGGTAAGGGCAAATATTTGTGTGATGAGCATAATTATTTGTTCCTGAGTCTTGGATGTTTTCTATGTATATAAGTAATATATCTATTAAATATATCGTCGTCTAGTACCCATAATACAAGCCTTATTGCGCTTACCATGGGACTAGTTCGATTTGTGTAAAATTGTCCCATAATATTTATTTATTTATTTATTGGTACATTTATTAAAGCCCCTTATTTTTTCTAGAATCCAAAATTATACATAGTTATTCATATAATAACGTTTAAAAACTATAATTTTAAAAACTGACTTATAGATCAAAAACCTAACCCACTTCCAGATAACCTAGGAAGTTGAAATTTAGCATTCGGCTAGATAATAGGAAAAATGCATGAATTTTTATTTTTGCATTATTAAAAGCTCATTCATGTAACAAACCGTAGAAAAAAATATTTTCTAATAACTATAACCAAGATATAAGCCATCAAATATTTCATTCGATCTCTTTCTAGCAAAACAGAATTTGATATGGAGTTTATATGGCCGGAGTGTACTATGACGTAAAAGTACATGTCGGACCTCTGTCAAATCGCTGGCTAATTAGTAGTTTAAAATGCCTATATCTTTCGTATTTCTTGGCTGATTTTAATTTTACTTTTTGAAATAGTTTTTATAAGGTATTTTGTTAAGAAAAGTGATAATAAAAATTCATCCATATTCCCTACTGTGTGGATACACATACATACATAAAAAAGCTATAAATAAAAGTTTGGGCTAATTTCGTAGAAAAATATTTTTTTCACTTCTCCTGCTCAAAAAGTATGTCATATTAGCTTCGCGAAGCGACTCTAAAGTAGTACATTTAGCTCCGAGGCTTTAAAAGAAAACCATACAATCCCATACAAATATCTATGAAACTGAAAAAAAAAAACTTCCGGCCAGCTACATACTAATTACGAATAATTAAAAACAAACAAACCAACCTGATCAGATTGGCCAAAAATTCTGATTGAATTGCTCAAACCGTCAAAATTTTTCATTATATACATATACAATTTAAGTCTTTTTTATTTTCTCACAGTCGCAGTGAAAAGCAGTGTTTAACACGTGGCTAAAAGCCATTATAACACTCAGACATATTTGTCCTCGCTCACTTCGTGTCATAATGGCTTATTTTAGCCCCTTGTCAAACAATCTACTATTAGAAACATATCTAAAGTATGTTTGTATCTACTACCTGCAAAAAGTAATGACATCCCACCAAAGCAAAAATGTGAAAAATAAGCCAAGTTCTCAAAAGTTGCCAATTCTGGTACGACATTCTTAACAGTAAACCCAATTTATTGCCTCTTAATGCAGTTTGAGCCTTAAATTAGCAGTTTTCTATTAAGTATGTTACAATATCAAGCTGTTTTACTGTAAACAATCAATACTAGAATTGGCACCTTTTGAGACATCACTACTTTTGGTGGAACGTGAGAACTTTGGCTTATTTTATTATTTACTCGCCGATGGCCAATATACAGGCTCAGCCTAGTTTGGTCACTCGAATGAGTTACCAAACTTAAGGGGGTGGAAGTTCGTATCGGCAATTTCGGTAACGCGGGCGAAACCGCGGGTAAAACCTTTTTTAGGATTCCGAACCCAAAGGGTAAAACGGAACCATATTACTAAAACTCCGCAGTCCGTCTGTCACCAGGCTGATGTATCTCATGAACCGTGATAGCTAGACAGTTGACAGGTTCACAGATAATGTATTTCTGTGGCCGCTACAACAAAAAATACTAAAAACAGTATAATTTTATGTCTGTCTGTCTATATCGATAACCAACATAAAATGATCGAACACCGCATACATTTTGCTTAGGAGTAGGACTCTGCTAACTCTGGATTTTCATAGATACGGCTGTTTGTGCTGAGTGTAGCATATATTTCGGAACCTTCGGTGAGCGAGTCAGACTCGCACTTGACAGGTTTTTTATAATTGTCTAGTTAACCCCAGAAGCGTTTTTCATGAAACTGCACCATCCAATCTGTCGCAGTGCAAATTCAATACAGTCAAAATCCAGTAAAAAGGTATGCTCCACGCTTGCCCGCCTCCTGCCTCGCGGTAATCCAATATGTCTGACAGCTGCTCCCAAAGCTTCCTTTTTATATTTTTCGGGCGAATTATCACCGACACCCGCACTGGACGAGGATGCGAATCAAATTGAAAGCCGACTCAATTATATTACCAGCTCTTTAGGGTTACCAGTATTATCGGCCTTTGTTTTTGACATTATCGTTCTTAAATGCGGAGGCGAAAAACCTCCTTTGTGACTTTTTTTGACTTTATGGCATCGGTTTTGCAAATAGAAACATTCATTCCCTATTTCGTCGCGGTAGAAGTTTTTTAAGAAACCTTCGTTTCTGCAACTTTACGTTACATAAGAAACATTACTACTTTTTACGGCTATAATGATTGATGTATGACTTTTCGTATATAAGAGCCCATAAATCAGTTGTGGAACTTAGACTTTTATTGAATTTTGGTTATTTATTTTAAAAACTAAGAGTTGTTAATGAAAGGAGATTGAACCTAATAACAACTTATAGTCATCTTCTCCTGATAAGCAGAACTTCCTGTTAAGATTCAAGGAAATAATGTTTTTTTAAGTTTGATATTGTATTTAAAATTCCTAGACATTAAAGTATTTAAACGTATTTTATATACTTCTTAATGTAAATGTTAATCTTATAACACTCCAAATAATCTTAGCCAGTCGAATTGGCAAGTTTTCGTCAATATGTTTACAGCCATAAATATCTTAAGTCCGCTAAGCCACAAATCATTCGGCGACACCCCTTAATCCCTGTAACACGTTCCGAAAGGTGCGAAAGGGACGAAGGGGCAGCCTCATACCGTAATACCATTCCGAGATGAACGACTTAAACGCGTTACGGGCCACCACTTCACCCAGACCCCCTCGAACCACCTAATCCACAAGGAATCCAATGGACAAACGAAGACCCAATAAAATTGGTCGTGTACACGTTCAATTCTCAACTGTTTTGGTGGTTTTGCCAACAGAGTGGCTTTTGACAATGCTAGTTAACTAATGGAAGTGGATCTGCGAGATCGACGTGTCCAAATTGGTCTTACGTGCCCGTCAGTTGTGTCAATTGTGGATGGACTAGTTTAGATTGAGAGAGAATTACGGATCGCACCGTTTTTGATGGATCGGAGAAAACTTTAATAAGTATATTGGTATGAGCGAGGTAAGTAAATTGATCTCGAGGGAGGATATCAACGTCAATAAAGAAGATATAGCACCACCTACCGCCAACTATTTTTTAACGAAGCAAAGTAAGTATACGGAAGAAAATGTTGACTTTATAATAAAGTGGCGATTGAAACTGTAAGGCTTACTCGTACTTATCTATAAAAGCCCTAAACGCGTGAACATCACATTACCCGCAACATAAAACGCCACAAAAAATAACAACCGCGAAAATTACTTTCCGAACCCCTCCGCCCATTAAGGGTTAACCAAACACTTTGCCCCGATTTCCAAACTCCCGTTTAGGCTATAAAACCCATTCGAGTAGGCCTCGGAGCGACAGCGAACCACTAAATTCCGACAGTTTCGTGCTCAGCCGACGGAATTGGGCAATTTTTATTTGGGCATAAATAAAACACGCCCGGTTGCTCCCAGCAATTTGCCTAAAACCGAGTCGCAGCGCGTTCCCAAATATTGCATGCAAATGATGTAATTTACCTAGATGTTTTTCGAGCGACACGCGTGCGGTCGATTCGCTATGCGGAATATTTGCGTGCGTGAGGAGTCTTCGTTATGTAGCTTATTTATGCCTTATTGTTGGGTATGTCTAGTCAGAGCAATACTGGGATTAACAATTTATGAGTAAAACCAAATTATAGTTCAAACCGTTTCATTTCCAAACCTAAGGTTTGTCTATGACAGCAAACTTTTTTTTATATAAATGTATTACTGTTACAACACTATATGTCACTGATCTCTATTATACCTGGACAGGCTTTGACAGCAAGAATGTAAGACTTTAAGAATTTGAAGCGCTCCCTGCGGTCAGCGAGTGTGTCATTGAACTAATTTTGACGTAAATTAAAAATTTTGATATCTATATTCAAATAAGTAATTTTGTATTGAAATATATAAATATTACGTATAATAATTTTAAAATTAAGGTTTTTTTAGAGAAAAATGCGAAAAGAAAAGGATACTGTAATTGTGCAAAATAATGAATACCATAATTTGTCTCGACACATGAGGAAGTTATGGAGCTAAACGAAATATACTCGCATTTGAATACTTGAGGGGTCTTCGTCCTATGTTTTATCTATCTATCTGTCAGCCACGGACGTCCACTGCTATACATAGGCCTCTCCTATACCTCGCCACAGAGTACGGTCTTGTGCAGACCGCATCCACCGACTACCCACGACCCTCACGAGGTTATCCGTCCACCTAGTCGGGGGCCGACCCACTCTGCGCTTTCCTATGCCTGGTCGCCGCTCCAGGACTTTACTACCCCAACGGCCATTCATTATCCCACTGCCAGTTCAACCATGCAATCCTGCCTGCTATGTCGGTTACTTTAGTTCTTCCGCGGATATTCTCATTTCTAATTCTATCACAAGAAAAACTCCGAGCATAACCCTTCCATTGCTCGTTGCATGACTCTGAGCCGCCTCTGTAAGTCCTATTGTGAACGACTATGTCTCAGTTCCGCAGGCAAAACGAGCTGTTTGATGACCTTCGTCTTCAAGCAGTGGGGTATATTCGACTGGGATTTATTAAAAATATATTTCAGTGTTTTTTCTACAATTCCAATATAGTGGTAGAAAATGTAATAGGTACTTAATAAGTACTTATAAAGAAATATTTTAATAAGTAGGTACCTCGAAGCTCAAGACCGATCGGGATGAAGAGTCACTGTGGACGCCCTCTGCCCCATCTAGGCGACACAGAGTCATAAGTTAAGTAAGTCAAGCGAATACAAATCATACTAGAATTTTCAGAATCTACTACTTACTTATTGATCATATTGTTTTTTGTTTTATTTAGATAGGTACTAGGTATTACCTATAGATTTATGTTAAAACTGCATTCCACGTCAATTCCATTAAGCAAATACCTATCACAACCTAAACTAACCAAGCAATATCTTGCCCGCTCGGATGCAACGAAAATAAAATCTAAAATGAATTCCGCTTGAAACTTCACGTTTCAGCGATAAAAGCGGCGTTATTGCTATTGGTTAACTGTGTTCATACATGTTGCTCTATAGCAGTTATTATACATTGGCTTAATTTCGCGCTGAATTCGTAGAACGAATAAAATTATACAAGTTAATTTCTGCGAAGTGCAACATTTTTTTATGCTTTGCCCTAAGATTGACTGGTAGATGGTATTTAGTCCGCGTTTTGTAAAATAAGTTTTCTTTGTGTGCAATAAGAAATACTAAATAATTAATAATAAAATAACAGCGAAGATGAGCAATTGTTTTTCAGTTTCGTTGAGAATTAATTGAGCTCATAAGTTTCATTCGAGTAAATTGTATGAGAAAATCTAAATACGAATGCGTTTATATTGATTCAGAGAATCTAAACAATAAAATATGTGTTAAAAACAAGAACAGTCAGTATCAAATAGTCAGTAGCATCTAAAGCGCGATATATATACTAATATATATCGACACGTATCCTTAAATCTAAATGGCTAAAAGAATAAAGATGTGTTGCGCTACATTTGGGGCTTTGGAAGATTCACATTATTTGAGGTTGACTGACTGTACGAAACCTCGTACACATAATAACAAATAGGGATAAAAATATGTCAGTAACATTAACTACATTTTAAATTTTTTAAATATATGCTGTTTGCATATAACGAAATCTATTTCTAAAGTTCCTTATTCTAAAAAAGCGTATGTGATAGCAACAGTGTAGAAAATCATACAGAAGCACTATAACTAAGGCGGATTTAGATAGAAATTGTACTGCTATTCTTCGTGTGCGCTGTGACTGTGTCATATCCACCTAGTGACGTCATTTAGAGAATCATAATCGAAAACTATATATTTTTTTGGGTTCCTTTTTTTTATGTAACGAGTGGCAAAACGGCTTGATAATAAATTAATAAAATAGGTATTTTCATATTATTTGTTGAAATTCAATAGGGAATATGCTTTATTTAAAATTATTGCTTAATTAAAAGTATCTCATCCCCGTAACAAACAGTAGTCAAATTTCGAATTACTATAAATATAACCAAGGTATAAAGAATCAAACATTTCATTCTATCTCTTTCCAGCAAAACAGAATTTAATATGGAGTTTATATGGCCGGAGTGCACTATGACGTAATAGTGTACGTCGGACCGCTGTCAAATCGGTGTTTAATTAGCAGTTTAAAATGTCTATATCATGCGTGTTTCTTGGCTGATTTTAATTTTAATTTCACTTTTTGAAATCGTTTCTATGGTATTTTGATATTTTATTAAGAAAAGCGATACAAAAATTCATGCATGTACCCTATTGCTGACCTCTAAATAATCTTAGGTGTTTGATCTCACTGTTCTTCTGCAATAGATATTATTATACTGTAACTCAATAATTCTGATCTACTACTGTAAAGGCGGGCATACACTTGTATAAAATCATCCCCGCGCGCCATAAACTCCTCAACTTACGTGCTCCGACGTCGCACGGCGTCGCGATGCTCGTATATCAACGCTTTATGGCCAGTGAGTGTTCACCTTAAACTTGCATGAGCCTCAATTTTGTATACAATAAGTAATGACATTAAAACATTTATGCTATTTTGGTTTACTTGAAATTTTCATGAACTTTAATTGTGTCATTATCATTACCAATAGAAATACGAGGCATCTTATAATACGTTTAACTATACTATTCATTTATATTTGCTTCCTCTTAGATGACTGGTTGGTAGGAGATGACAGTGATAGAACAGGAAGAGACCAAGAAGCTATATAGCATTTTGGACGATGGGACAGATTATTTTATGGTAAATATATAATGAACTGTCCAAGAGACTGATGGACACCACTGGGGATCGAAAAGCTGGCAGCTTTCTCGCTCAACGTATTAAATAGTATTGCTTCCAGCGGGCCTATGATGGTATGTATTATTTATCGCGTGACAAACGCAACCATCATAGGCCCGCAGCATCTTCGGGACCATGCCAAAGGGGAGCACTTTTTTACACTTGTTTGAGTTCTAGTATAAGTTACTGTTAGTTCTTATTCATTGTTTTTTTTTATCATCTAATCACTTCGTTTCGAAAAAATATACACTGGAGGTTACAAAATCAATCAGACAATAGGCGACAGAATGTTTGATTGTTTACGTCACCGCCAATGGATCTTGGATGAATTTTTTTTAATTTCTTGAAATTTTGTTTATAGATAAGCGCCGTATAAGGCGGGCTTATAGGCCCACCAACATCTTTTCATCTTTTTATTTTTTTCTAAGCCACAGAAAAATCTGTATTTTTTTCTGACAATAAGGAGGCTTATTGCTACCTATAAACAAAATGTTTGAAACATTTCATCCATTCCCCATTAGCAGTGTTTTAGAAAGAGGCAAAAGAAGTCTTATAATGTCTAGCAGTGTTTTCAACCAGTAGGTCACGACTCTTAAAGGGAGTCGTGGCTTCATTCATTGTGACTCGAAATATGAAACATTTAAAACACATTAATGAATCAGCGCAGAAAAAGGGGTTACGAAATATTTTTCTATTAGAGGAGGTTATGAAAAAGATTTAAAATACTCGTATAGATAAATAGTGCACTACTGTTAAAAACAGATAGATTTATCTTCCCGCGTGAACACATCTAGACAGTTTGTCTATTTGAAAGCCATTTCCAGCTATTTCAGCTGTCGAACAACACTTTACACCTGGAGTAGGGTGGCATGAATCTGGACCCGGGCCTGGTGAGGTTGATCTTGATCGCAAGATCCTCCAGCGTGAACACATCTGAATAGTGTGTCTACGTGAAAGCCACCTCCAGCTTCTCCAGCCTTCGAACAACGATTTACACCTGGAGTAGTGGCACTGACCTGAACTCGGGCCTCGGTGAGATTGATCTTGAGCGCCAGGTCCTCCCGCGTAAACACGTCTGGATAGTGCGTCTGCGCAAACGCCGTTTCCAACTCTTCCAGCTGCAAAACAATACTTATTTTATTTTACCTCAACGTAAAAAGAGAAACATTCAATTGGGGAGTGATTTATTATATCTTTTCCGGGGACTCAATATGTTTCCCTAGAGTTTCAATAGGATTAGATATCATACAGACGAGTAGCATCTTCTTTCCTGGCAGAACCTACAAGCTGCGTCTTACTTCATTTTCAAAAAAAATTTGTTCATTTTAACAGTGAGTGCTCAGGATTCTGGTCACCGTGAAAGTTTTTGATCTTTTTAATTGGTGGTTGTAATCGGTGTCTTGAGCAAGAGCAAGGCATGCATAGAATTAAGTATCCAGGCGTGGATACTTAATTCTATGCATGCCTTGATACTTTATGTGAGGGCAACAGTCTACACTATGAGTACCAGGCGATGATATATGTACATACTTATGTTGATAAATATAATGCTTAAAAAATAATTCATCGAAGATCCAGAAACGAACATTAGTGCTCACTGCTCCCCACATAAATATTTGCCCTAGACGAGATTCGAACCTGCGACCGCCAGCAAGTGTCCTGGACCGTGCTGAAGACCAGGCTTACCTGCTGCAGTGTAAAGGTGGTCCTGTTGCGCCGCTGTTTCCGACGCACGAACGTGTCATCGTGTATCGCCGGGTGGTACGAGTAGCTCGTGTCTGCAACAAACGATGTAAAGGAGCGATCACACCGCTACTCAAAATACGCCCGCGCAGCGTAAACGCAGTAACGTTACTAATGTATCACGACTTACACGCATAGCTTAACACTGCGTTTTCGCAATGATGTGACTTATGCTTGACGTTTTCTCTATTCATTCAGTCGCATAAAGGCACCGACACCTATTTAAAGCACTGGTGTGCGAAGTATGCGTAAAAACATTTTTAGGCGATTTCCGTTCCTACAAAATAATTTTCTACTCAGCAGCTCAAACATGCCGCTTTTGCTGCGAGACAACAGTGAACAAAACGCGATTTTGATTAAGCGTGGGTCAAAGTAGCTTTTTAATTTTTCAATCTTCAGTGCCACGAATTGATGTTGTTCAGCCATAAATTTGAAACATTAGAATTTTACTATGCTCTGTCTCTTTCACATGAATATAAAAAAGCGAGTGAAAAAAACAAACCCCTTCGAAATTCGATTTCGGAATTCGACCTCAAAGAAAACATGTTCGGAAACGCGTAATACCCTAAAATGTAAAGATATTTGTAATCAAGAAACGGTTACTTTTAATAATTATAACTTTTAAAACGTTTAGCATGATTTTGATTCATTTTAAATAATAAACGTAATTTCAATCTATTCCTGTTCATTTCTATGTCTCCTAAGTAATATGTGTTCTCATTGCTGATGTGAAAAGTTATGTGTGCTACACGAGAGCAAATTTTTTTGCATCTCGGGCTGATGAGCCCCTCACTACGCTCAGGATTCTAACTTTGAATCACTAGCTACGCTCGTGAATCAATCATAGAATCCTTCGCTTGCTCGGGACTCAAAATCAGCACTCGAAACAAAAAACAACTTTGCTCTCTTGTTGCACAAACAACTATTTATCGAAATGCTACTCAGTCCTTCGTTCTTCTTCTGATGTAAATCGCGTTCCGAATGTTTTTTCTTGCATCGTTGCGGATTCTGTTGGCATAATTATGGCAATATCTTTTTGCTACAGTGGCGCCACCAATTTAACATCTTTTGACGGACGCTTTGGATATATAGAGACTATTCTCCTTAGCTTTTTACGCGCCATAGCGGAACGTTATGCTAGTTATTTTGAAAAGACAAAAGCAGTTGGTGATTTATGTTAGCGCTTTAGTTTTAAATGTAGATTTACAATATGAAATCGGCCCATTGTGCATATAACTTGAAATGAGCAATAAAGAAAAACCAATCCATCCATAGATGGCACTCACAGCCGTTTCAAAAAAACCAAAATTACCATAAACACAAAGCGAACGAGAGTCACCCCACGTCGTGAAAATACCGGATACGCGCTCCATTACATCCCAGCAGTCTGTCCCGCGATTCATGAAGTGGGGACACCCGTGAATATGGATTTTTTTGCTTAATTGACTTCATTCTTTGCTAACTTTGGTAAGCTTTGTTAAGCTTTGGTTTGTGCTGCGTTTTCTGTAAATATAACTATAACCATCCTTATTTTTACTTCCTTATCCTTACTATATTATAAACGTGAAAGTATGTATGTACGTTCCACTTAATCTCAAAAACTACTGGACGAATTTTAGGAAACTTTTCAGTTATGTACCTTGTATATCAGAATAGGACATAAGCTATAATGTATGTCAAATTTTATCCCTTTTAGGGACGAAAAAGGGATGAAAATTTGTATGGACAGTAAATATTTTTTTATGCTAGGAACTTGAAATCTCGGTAATATGCTTCACATTTAAATTAGTAAAATATCGAGATTTGGAGAAAGACATAAGCTACTTTTTATCCCGGAAAAATACCTTATATACGCGATAAACGATTCTAAGGCGGACGAAATCGCTGGCGGCCGCTAATTTAGAATATTATTATGCATACATTTTTGGGATATTTCTACAAGAGCGAATTAGAAATAGGGAGATTTGTAGACGAACCAAGGTCACCGGCATACCAAACTCAAGTGGCAATGGGCAGGGCACATAGTTCGAAAAACCGATGGCTGTTGGGACAGAAAGGTTCTTGAGTGGAGACCGCGTACCGGCAAGCGCAGCGTGGGAAGGCCAGCCTCAAGGTGGTCAGACGACCTGGTTAGGGTTGCGGGGACTCGCTGGATGCGGGTCGCCTCTATCCGACCCATGTTGAAATCTGTGGACGAGGCCTGTTTCCAGCCAGCAGTCGACGTCCTATGGCTGAAATGATGACGATGATGCTTACATTTATTTAATTCACATAACTGTCATGTTAAGTGATGTTAACACATTCACTTTCAGGAACCCGCCTACGCCTAACAGGCGCTCTGCTCGTTGATGCGTTTTCCCGCCTATAGAGGAAAGTGCGTAACGCTACGAAAAGCTAGACAGTGATAATGTTAGGTATAGGTATAGATTGACTGCAAAACCTACGGCGTAAACGACTGTCATCATTGTGCTATGGATATTCGTAGACTGCTACGCGCTACGGTGGTTCGTGATACGATACTTAATGACGTCACACTTTCACCTATATTTCTCGTAGCCGACAACGTCGAGACATTTTTATATTGCTATAATTTGTTTAACGCTTACAGTTTTCTTCCATTAACACTTTCACCCCAGGAACCCGCTAGGCGGGCGCTGTGCTCGTAGCAAGTTTTTGCTACATACGCATTTTTTCGTGTTATCGGCTACGCGCGTAGCACTACGAAAATCTTGGTTTTGACAATGCTAGCTATGAGCGTACTACAGTACCATCTTTTGAGCTAGAGGCTGAACACTGCTTATCCCAAGTGCTTCTTTTGCCCTGATCTAAGGATACAATATACACCGGGGACAAAGGGAGGCAGCTGCCCTCTCACCCTCAGTATGGATACGCCCATGCCCCTAGCTAGCTACCAGACCACCAATGTTCCTTAACATAAGGCAAACGACCTAATAGTAGTCATTTTTATCAGGGTTAAAACGTACCATACCTAAGGGTAAAAACGGAACCCTATTATTAAGACTCCGCTGTCCGTCTGTCTGTTTGTCTGTCCGTCTGTCTCATGAGACAGCCTGGTGACAGATCACGGTTCATAAATCGTGATAGCTAGTTAGTTGAAATTTTCACAGATGATGTATTTCTGTTGCCGCTATAACAAAAAATACTAAAAACAGTATAATTTTATGTCTGTCGGTCTATGTCAGTAACCAATTATACAATGATCGAACACCGCGTACATTTTGCTTAGGAGTAGAGCTCTGCTAACGCTGGAATTTCATAGATACGGCCGTTTGTAGCGTATATTTTGTACGAAACCCTCGGTGCGCGAGTCCGAATCGCACTTGGCCGGTTTTTTCAATAGTTTTTCAACCTCTATTTCTATGAATTAAACTTAAAAGTGCTAACCAATGTTCCAATGTGAGCACCGGAACTTTTACTTTATAACTCCGTTTTATAATTATGCACTATCCCGTTCGTACATAACGAAACGTTTTAAAATGCTAATTGGATATCGCGTTAAATTTTAACGTTCGTTAAATCGTACACGATATTAATATCGCATCAATTACGTGCGGTCAACGCGAATAAAAGCCGGTATACGGTAATTATCGGTCGGTATTTTTATTCGGGACTTTATTCATTTCAATTTGCACTAGCCGAGTTCTCGAATAGTAATTCAGTTTGATAGTTCCTCCCGTGCTTAACGGGCAATTTGACGTTTTCATAACTTATGAAAACGTACCATAACTTTCAACCCCGATTTCTCTATGACTTTAAAAAGAATCCAAAAACTGAATCGAAAAAAATCCATATAATTATCGAAATTTCACGAGAATCGGTTGAGAAATGCGACTTATAAGGAGAAGACCGACAGAAATAAGCGTGGCACAAGGCCTACAGATGCTCGCTTAATTATGTTGCTGTTTGTACAAAAGCATTTTTGCTCAAGCTAAAACGTAGATGAATTAATATTACGTGTCAATTTTTACTCAAATCAAACTAGTGATAGAAGATGCTATGCTTGCCGCGTTAGCTCGGTCAAAATCATCAAAGTCTTCAAACACAGCAGCCTATTATTTCACATCCTCGCTGTTATTTTGATGTTAGCATAATCGTTTTAATTTAATGATCCCATATCGAACGGTGCTGAAAAGACAAAATAAAATCAGTACTGTCTCTGACTCACAAACAATTACCTATCTTTGTAGGATCCAAGCCATAACACATTCTATCACACAAACACACATTCAATCACACAAACACTAGCACAGCGCAGGTGTCGGCGCGACTAATTGGCGACTCAACTACATAACGACTCGGCCCGCACTCTACCGTGTCTGTTCCTAGTGTTCCTACCACATTGCTAGTAAGCTTTAAGGAAGAGAAAACATGCGTAAATTCGAGTCAATGCGAGGTATTTTTTTCTAATTTCCGTTTTCGTTCAGTTTCGTCCGAATCAGAATCATCTCAAGTCTCAGTTCCAGCAATGATCATCTATGTATAGCATCCACCTGTACATATTTAATCACACAAACACGAGAACAGCGCAGGTGGCGGCGCGACTAATTGGCGACTCAACTGCATAACGACTCAGCTCGTAGACTACCGTGTCTATTCGGCTCGCATTGGAAAATGCAGTTTCTGTTCTACGGATAACGCACATTTTGGATTGTTATGGTCGTATATGTCGCAGGGAAATGGCCACAACAGAGATTTGGGCAAATTTCTAAGGGATATGACCGAATCGTATCTACATTGGAATCACTAAAGTCGTTTGTCTTAATCTATCGTTTGTCCTAACGCATTTTTTTTATGAAACTGTAAATATTTCAGGATTGTTATAAAACAAGCCTAACCTAACCTAACCTAATCTAATCTATAAGGTGATCTTTTAAAAAATCCTGATGAATTTACGATTTCTGGAAAAATGCGTTAGGACAAACATAAACTGTCGAAACATTAGGACAAACGACAGGGATTCCGAAGGAGACCCGACCGAATCACGCACGATGTTAAAATGACGAATCCATTTTATCATTTGCCCAAAAAAAAACATTAATTTGATCAAATCCCTGAATCTGTTTAGTAAAATGATGAAATCCGCCAAAAACGGTAACTCGTTTTTTCATTTCACCAGATTTGATAATGATTAATTTTTTCTAGGCAAATGATAAAATTGATTCGACATTTTAACATCGTGTGTGTTTGGTCATTATCTCTTAGAGATTTGTTCAAATCTCTGTTTTGGCCATTTCTGTGCGGCATATACCTACATACATGCCATTGGTGCGTTTCTTTAATTTTTTTCCATTTTGTTACCAATATTCATTATTATAGATTTTCCTTGTCTGTATTGTTAATTATTTTACATAATTAAGAAAATCAACTCGTATATTCTTAATTATCAAAAACTATCAAAAATAGTGTTGTTTATCATTTAGCATTTGTAACAAATTAGGAAAGTAACGAATAACTGCTTTTGTAAAATTAACTGTGGCTAACACACTGTTTTTGAAAAAAAAAACGCGTATTTCCCAAATGTCCTAATTATCTATACTATTACAAAGTTGTAAAAATGAAATGTTCGTATGTGTCGTTGTGGCTTCATCACGCTGAATCGGCTAAACGGATTTCAACTATTTTTGGTACACGGGTAGCTGGGTATCGCTAGATGGTTATAGGATATATTTTGCCCAACTATGCTAAATAAAAATAGGGGTTAATACTTATTCTCCTCCGCGAAAAAAGTTGCGGGCGCATTTTAGTTAATTTATATAATACTAGAAGGTGCCAGCAACTTCGTTCGCGGAGTAAAAAAAGTCATAACCCTTCTTTATTTCAACTGCGTAGTCGGGTAAAAAGTATGCTATAACCATCTGGAGATACCCAGCTACCCGTGTACCAAATCCAAAAGAAATATATTTCGTTTTAGTGACCTCCAAATAGTCCGTTACGATCATATTTTTGAAAATATCTTCAATTTACAGACATTTCATTTTTACAACTTTATACGTAATAGTATAGATTAACAAATAATAATTTCTAAATTTTTCTTTCTAATCTACATCAATGATATGCCTAAACACCTACGACATCCCATGATCTTATTCGCTGATGATAGCACCGTGGTAATTAAATCTGATAACATGACTACATATAAGACTGAAATAACACATACGATTACTACTATAATTGAATGGATACAAAAAAATTAACATTGACAAAACCCAAATATTGCAATTTTATAATTCTAAATCAAACTGTACAAATCTTGACATAAAATATAATGATGAATATATAAAACAAACAAATGTAGCCAATTTTTTAGGAATTGATATAGATAACAACATGAGATGGAAAACACGCACTGAAACATTATGTAAAAGGATAAATTGTTTTGTATTTGCCCTTCGAAGAATTTCAAAATTATCAGATACCAACACAGCACTATCAGCATATCACGGATATATTGGATCTATTCTTCGCTACGGCATTATTTTTTGGGGAAATTCCACAAACAAAAATCTTGTTTTTGGTGCACAAAAAAAATGTATCCGTGCCATCTGTAACCTCAGAGAAACCGATAGTTGTAAGCCTTACTTCATACAACTAAAGATTTTGACACTGACAAGTCTTTACATTTACGAAGTAGCAGTCTTTGTTAAATCAAACCCCAATATGTTTCAACTAAAGTCGATGGAGTGTAAAACCATGCGTCACAAATTTAATATCAAAATAATACCTGGCAAAACAGCATTACTACGAAATAGCTTACTAGGAACGGCCTCTAAAATATATAATTATTTGCCGGAAGAATTGAAAAAATTGGATGTAAACATATTTAAAGTAAAATTGAAAAAGGAACTCATTGACAGAGCCAATTACTCTCTTGGAGATTTTTTAAGGAAAAAATTACACCTTAGAATAAAAATGAATATAGATTATAAATGTAGAAATTCAATTCAATTTTTTTGACATGCTAACAGCTTAAAGCTATGTGAATGATATAAATGTAATAAGTAATCGTTAAGAATGCATGCTATAGCTAGCTAGGGAATAAAATAAGTTTTACAAATTTTCACATGCCGTAAAGGCCGAATATATTAAGGATCAAAATGTTTTATAATTATACCACCTTATGTACTTACCATATATTCTGTGAATAAATGATGATTTGATTTGATTTGATTTGAAATATCATATAAGTTCCATTAATTTTATTTAATATCGTACAATGTCTGACTACGAGAAATGCAAACAAATGCAAGCAAGCCGTTCACAAAACCTCAAAACAATCCAGAAATCCCCAAAGATTAATAAGGGCCGAATTAAATTCCGGTGAAAAAGAAATTTAAAATAACCAAAGCGAGGATTACTCTGGATTATAAATATTTTCATTAATTGAGTGTTAATAATTGAGTCCTCATCACGTAGAAAAATCCCCCGCGGCGGAAATTAAAAAGTTGGAAACATCCGGCCGGTTCCACTATCCTCGCTTGTGGCGGCCGGGATGATGAGTTTTATTTCTTTTAAGCTTTTGGGATTAAATAAAACTAAAGTACAGTCGGCTTTAATCGGGTCGGTACAATAGGGTATTTGTCAATTTTTTTCTGCGGTATTTTATAGAACGATATTTTTGTGTTTCGGCAGCTCCGGGGCAATCTGCCGAATCCTACACCAGATCAGACGACGCAACGGAGCCACGGAGTTATTTTATATGTTATAACTTTTTTGAATACTAAAATAAATAAATAAAATACCAATGATTAGGGACCTACTGAGGAGGACTGGAAGTTACCCGCAACTTTCGCAAATATGTAATCGCAAAAAGGGGCAACTCCGAAATTTGATGTTTGAAAGGTGACGTCCCTCTTGCTTCCATTTCAAACAATATTTATGTGAATGGACGATACGAATGTTGAACTTGGTTTAGTTTAGTTACTTCCGAGTTTCGGTTGGTCACTACGTATGCAAAACGTTTGGGTGTAAGAAAAAAGACATTACCTGTATGACGAAAGAGCGATAAAAATATAGTCACAATAGCCGTGCGTGTGTTTGCCTATTTCAGGCATTAGTGTAGGAATAAAAAATACCACAGCCTGGGTTATTTACTTTTTAGGTTGTTTTTTGAAGTCGGGTGTTATTATTTATTATTATAGCGGCCGCAAGACTACATGTTTACCCTATTACGGGTCAAGAGATAGAGCCGCGTGACAGACAGACAGTGGAGGGCAATAATAAGTTTCCGCCGGCACCCTTTGGGTACGGAACCTTAAAGATCAAAACCCCGCAGAGCAAACCATACAATACGACTCGATATCGCGGTTAGAAGGTTTCACCACTGAAAGAGTTAAGTAAACGGCTCGCAGCTCATCGCGCGATGTGATTCGCCCGACTCGAAGCCAAATTGCTTTATGCATTTTTAAACGATCCGCTTAGCCGCGTTTTTATCTACTACGCTTTTAAAAACCTCCCATCCTGCAATTCGTTAATAGATTTTAAAAATTAACAATATCCAAATTAGGTGCGCTCGCTGTCATTTTCGACGTCCGTAATGAAATAAGGCCGTTGGGTAATACAGTTATGCTCTCTTTGATCGCAAAAAAGCTGCTGGGGCTAATCAAAAGTGACATGATCCTTATTGAGTTAGTGGATGTAACTCGTTTAAAACGACGCTGGCGCGACTCAAAAACTATTTTATGAATAATAGATGACGCCAGCGGCGACCAATCCCAAGGGAGCCCCGCCCATGCCCGCGCCACCCCGTCTCGTCTGCCTTCTATTCATTAGCACATTACCACCCCTTGCGCGAGGGGTAACGGTAAGAAACTGATTTTTTTGAATTTGGATCTTTTGTCGCGTTTTTTTAGTGGCCAGTTTACATTATTGCGTTTTAGTGACCTCTTTGGCTTTTTAAAACGGTTATGGTATACTGGCTTTAACTACACTTTGTTTTTTAAGCATATTTTATGCATGTTTGACGTAGTTTTTTTTATACATACTAAACTTTTACAAATCTGACCTTTTTTTTCTTCGTAGGTATACTAATGTAAGCAAAACGTTACTTTCACATTAATACTTATTTTTTGGTCAGATACACTTATTGTCAAATAATGAATGTAAAAAATATTTCGTTAAAAAATAAATGCAATAAAAATACCGCAAAACAGTGTACCAAGACAAACAAATTGTCCATAATTTTACATGACAATAAACTGCAAATCCGACTAACCACTTTAAAATTTCAAATTTGGAATCAATTAAAATCGAAACCGAATTCCAAATTCAATAATACAGATTCATTAGCCGTCCATCGATACTGGTATCGTGTTAGCGTTGAAAATTGAGTTGTAAAATCGGTACAAGACAAGAGGTTTAGAGAATAATGGAGTTACGGGGACGAGGAACTTCGTTAGAAGTTTGCCGACCGATAAGTGAACTAATCGCCGCTCCTGACCTATGTACAGTGTGCCACGATTAAATGACGTAACTGGATAGGAGTTTGTGTGACTTATGCGACTTTTCTTCGTTGTGTGTCATTGTATTGTCAGGCGGTGTATGGTGCAAACGAAGCAAAGATATTGTTGGGTGACTTTAAAGTTAGGAATGTGTGCCTAAGGAATGTTCCTACGGCATAGAAAGTGTGTTTTTAAACTAAATTCAAACATAATTTATACTGCTCAAAACAATATAGGGGCCACTAAAAATTTTGATGGTAACGTGAAAATATACATTACTTGGTAAAATGTATTTTACATAGTCTCCAGGTAATAGGCTTTTGTTTTTGTTTAGCTAATAATTGATTAATTATATAGTCAATTGTTTTATTGGTTTTAATTGACATAAAATTATTTTATTGTAACCACAAAAACTGAAGAGAAATTCTCCGCGCCTAACAAATAACAAACTAACCGACTTCCAAAAAAGGAGGAGGTTATAAGTTCGATAAATTGTATTTTTTTTTTTTTATGTTTGTTCACCGATTACTCCGCCAATTGTGGACCGATTTTAAAAATTCTTTTTTTATTTGAAAGGATATATTTCTGAGGTGGTCCCATTGCTACCAAGTTAGGATCTGATGATGGGATCCAAGGGAAATCGAGGGCAATCCTCAAAATTTATATGCACTTATAACTTTTTTCATGTATTTTCTTAAGCTATTTAAGTATTTGCATATGGTAGTCATCATCTCATCATGGTGAGCTGATGACGGAAAGTACAACTCCTTAACGGTTAAGAGTTAGAGGATCATTCTTAAAAAAAATCATCAGTCTCGCGATGCGTGCAAATTGCCTCCTCAATCTTCCAATTCTGGGCTCTAAAAATACTTTATATCACTACTAAGTCGGTGCCAAATCTGAAGTAAATAAAGTTCTTTATTCAACAAAAATACGAATTACTATGACTAAATATATATGTAGGTAGATAATAACTAAAGGCTCGCCGCCGCGGTTCTTAATAGTAATAAATGAATGGTTTAGCACCGACTTCAAAAGGTGATTCAAATGTGATCCGTACCCAACATAAAAGATTATTTATGGCTTTTTAGTTTAATTTTGAAGTCGTTATTTTTTTGAGTCGCTTTGAGTATTTGATACATGATAAAAGGATGATCGTCAATGTTTTAATGAGTTTAAATATAAGTTTTGGTTACCACTTGGCAACCAAAGAGATCTCGGTCCCACAAGTGACTCGCAGGTTGCACCTAGTGATACTTTGGTGCCAGTTCTCCTCATAATCGCACCCTTATCGACAGTAATGGGAATGCTGGTTTTAGCCGTCGTAGGAACCTTCGGTCGGAGCATCTGGCCAGTGGTGGTACCATATGTTACGCATGGGGTGTGAGATGGAGAACGGGTACGCGATTGTGGACTGTGAATACTGACGCGGCGGCAGGCTCGGCGGGCAGAGGTAGCAGACAAGCCCTCGGTCTGTTGCCGGTCAGTGATGGTACCATTCACAGTGGTGCGAGGTCGTAAAGGGGTACTCCAGGGTGGGTAGGTGGTGCTGGTGTTGCGGCAGGCTTGGTGGGCGATGGTAGCAGAGGGGCCCTCGGTCTGTGGTCGCCAGTGGTGGTACCATGTTACTCACAGGGATGCGAGGCGGTGAAGGGGTACTCCAGGGCGGGCAGGCGGTGCTGATGCGGCGGCAGGCTCGGCGGGCAGTGGTAGCAGAAGAGGCCTCGGCCGCCGCCACCGCCGCTCGCCAGCTGTAACAAAAATGAATCAATAAATACTTATACTGTTTATCTACTCCATATCATCGTCGAATTATTTGCATTTCTTTCTGGTTAACAAGTGCGATAAAAACTATTTAATTATATTTTTTCTTTTTAAAACTAGAAGAATGGTTCTTCTGATTCCTCAGAGTAATTCTGGAGCGGTGCTGCCAGTTAAAAAAGCAATAAAATTGAAGGTGGGTGATATCAAACCAGTAATATCTTTTTTGTTTTATAATAATGGACTCAACTAAAAAAAGTTACTGAACTATCTTAATTAAGATAGTTCAGTACAACAGCACTCAAAACGCAATTAAATCGATCATAACACTAAACGCCGATTAAAGTCCAACTCACATATTTCATCACAAACTCTGATTAATATTCAATCAAAGCACAACTTTAATCTATGATTACACCGGCGAACACGATTACAGTGCGCGCGATCATAAGAATAAAGATCTAGACGTTGCCGTGATCCACATTCGCGCATGCCCTGTCATTAGCGGGCTCGTTTCTATGGTAATGCGTAGTGTTAGACTCGTGATCGTGGTGTAGATGGCTTGATTCTTAGATGTTTGTCGCTTTCCAATCGTTAGTTCACCCTTTAGTTATTGCAATGTCTGTCTTTGAAGTTTAGAGACACTTTACACCTCCGAAACGTGTTGACCGTGGAGACCTTCAAAACTTTAATTTAAGAGATGTAGCTCTTAAATTAAAGTTTTCACCATGGAGACTCTACATCTCCATTAAACTTGGTATAAGCTTTTTTTTATATCCTATCATTTATTCATATTCTTTTTTACTTTTTTGACGCCTAGATATCCTTTGCGTCTCTGTAAAAAAAGGTTATGTCATATAATTTAATGAACCCAGAGACAATAATACATCTCCCTGTAAAGTGTGCCCAGGTATTTATCTGTAGCATTAATATTATTATTAACTATAATGTCATTTATCTAGACCGCGAATGTTTTTCTATTTATTGTAAAATCCCTTGAGGCCTACTTGCAGCAGAAGTTTTCAATTTTGACTTGTATTAGTTAATATAATTATTGCCATGTTTAAAGTTTAAAGCTATTTCTGAAAATAGCCTGAAAATGTATATTTTTCTGCCTATTTTACTTATATTTTGTGTTCATAGATATTAGCACTTATTTTTATGCCTTTGGCGAATAGAAAATTCATAGAAATGAATTATGAGAAGGCAATTTGACCATACCTAGAGCAGTATGAAGTTATTAAACAATTTATCCTTGAAACTCCATACTCTCTGAGCGTTTAGATAGTTCATGTTGCGTGTTCAACAAAAAGGAGTTGATTTGGTCCGTCACTCAAGTAAATATAAGGTAGGAAAGTAGAAACTGAATTGACTGAGAAGTACTTAAGCTGCGAAAGTTGTTTAATAAGAGATTGCAATTACAACAACAGCACTTATACCGGCTAATTCTACATTGCATAGTCTCACAAATAAAGATAAACTCTTAAATTATTTAATAATAAAGTTAAATCACAAGTGAGTTCTTTACGGACAATATTTAGGTAGCCGAAAGTTAGAACGTGTCGTGTATCAGTAAATCTTAATGAGTTAGTAGTGCAGAAAAGTTATCTATTTTTTTCCTTTAAGAAATTACGGTCTTTTCTAGAAAAGTTACTTTATTTGTAAACTAGAAGATGCCCGTAACTCCTTCAGCAGAGGAGAAAAAACCATAACCCTCTTTTTTTCTTCAGCGTAGTCGAGAAAATAGTTATTTGTGCAACAAGAGAGCAAAGTTGTTTTTTGTTTCGAGTGTTGATTTTGAGTCCCGAGCATGCGAAGGATTCTATGATTGATTCACGAGCGAAGCGAGTGATTCAAAGTTAGAATCCTGAGCGTAGTGAGGGACTCAACAGCACGAGATACAAAAAAATTTGCTCTCATGTAGCAAACATAACTTTTCACCTCAGCAGTGAGAACACATATTAGGTACTTAGGAGACATATAATGATAATATAATGATAATGACATGTAATATTTTGAATGTTATCAATAAAGGACTAGGACTATGACATAGAAACTATGAATATGAACAGGAATAGATTGAAATAACGTTTATTATTTAAAATGAATCAAAATCATGCTAAACATTTTAAAAGTTACAATTATCAAAGGTACACTTATTAAAAGTAACAGTTTCTTTATTAGAGATATCTTTAAATTTTAGGGTATTACGCGTTTCCGTGTATTCCGAACGTGTTTTCTTTGAGGTCGAATTCCAAAATAGAATTTCGAAGGGGTTTGTTTTTTTTCACTCGCTTTTTTATATGCATGTGAAAGAGACAGAGCACAGTAAAATAAAAATGTTTCAAATTTATGGCTGAACAATGTCAATTCGTGGCACTGAAGATTGAAAAATTAAAAAGCTACTTTGACCCACGCTCGAATCAAAATTGCGTTTTGTTCACTGTTGTCTCGTAGCAAAAGCGGCATGTTTGAGCTGCTGAGGTGAAAAAGTATTTTTTGTACTCGTCGACTTTAATCCCTCAATAAGAACTTCATAGAGTAAACTTTAATAGCATACTTTTCAATGTAGGATACTCTATGGCACTTCCAACTGAACTGATATATTCATAAGCCAACACTTTAAATTGAAGTGTTGGCTCATGAATATGTCGAATGAATGAGTCGAAGATAATTGAGGTACGATGATGGTGATGATGATGGTGATGATGGTGATGGTGATTATGATGGTGATGGTGATGGTGATGGTGATGATGATGGGGATGGTGATGGTGATGGTGATTGTGATGGTGATGGTGATGGTGATGGTGATGGTGATGGTGATGGTGATGGTGATGGTGATTGTGATTGTGATGGTGATGGTGATGGTGATGGTGATGGTGATGGTGATCGTGATCGTGATCGTGATCTTGATCGTGATCGTGATGGTGCTGATGATGATGATGATGATGATGATGATGATGATGATGATACCTACTCGTAGAAAAAGTATTCTATACAATAGTTATGTAATTAGCTTTTTAAGTCTCGTACCTTACTTAGGCCACTCAGCAAGCTTCGTGGCCTAAACACGGCACTCGACTGAAAAAGCATACATTATATAACGATTGCATAAAATACTATTATAACCATCAGTATGCATGCATAGCTACCCGTGTACCAATAATTGTTGAAATCTGTTCAGCCAGTTTTGGTGTGATGAAGCCATAACAGAATATACAAACATAAAAAAAATCGATTTAGTGACCTTCAAACAGACCTTTTTTAAATCTTCAATGTTCTTACTGACATTTCGTCAAACGTGTTTTTTACGTAATAAAGAAATTTGTATTTGAATTAAATTTTTACAACCTTACAGTAGTAAAAAAAAATTTTTACAGTTTTATGACGAATTCATAAACTTACAAAACACTCGCTTAGAGAATTCGGTCGGTCTCGTAAAGACCAAAAATAGCGCCATCTATCGCGTAATCCAACACCTACGAATGCTTTGCACAAGTGCGCATACGATGCAACGGATTCAGTCGGTGCAGTGCAATTTATTCATCGAAATTAATTGATTTATGCCCGCCGTGTCCTTTGGCCGTCGGGGGGAGCTTATGTAACTGCTCCGCCGCTGATACTCGTGATATTAGATAAATGACAAAGTCATACGAGCAGCAAAGATGATACGTTTGGCCAAGCTGTTGGCACAACGGCCTACGAAGCTGGCAGTCCCAGGTTTGAATCCAGGCAGGGGATTCTTTCTTTCTCAAGTAATTATATTTATCTACCTACATAATGTATATCGTTGTCTAGTACTAAAAGTTTGCTTAATTTGGGACTAGGACGATTTGTGTAAGACTGTCACTGATATTTATTTATTAAAATTGCGTAGCATCTAAATATATGAATGGGAATTTAAATTCCTTCGTGGTCCTCTAACAGATAAAGCTGTTCCCAAAGTACTCAATACTTTATTGCACATAATGATTTTACAGGTGTTACATTATTTACATCAATGCGATCACATTATGTACCCAGTTGATTGGGTGCAGCAATTGCAGGTAACTTAAATATTACAATTTAATATTTAAAAAAAAACTTAATTTAAGACACATGTCATACAAAACTGAGCAATATTGATACAAAAAGTATTTCCACGATGGCTGATCTTGTACTAAATGTATTTCAACGACTTCTTGCTTGTTTTGAATACCTACATAGAAATAAGTGGCCGATTGCGAGCCAAACTAGTGCGCTAAATTCCATTATACCACATAATATCTACACTACAGCGGGAAATATAGCGAAAGTGCCTAGTCTACTAAAATGTATTTTAGTTTTACCATTGTTATTATTTCTAAGAATTCATCGTATGTATTTTTTATGTAGTCTTTAAATTATTAGTTTATGTGATTGTCCTGTATTTTTTTTCTGGAGCGTATTAAAATCCACTTGATTCTCATTTTGTTTGGGTAAGATCGATTTATTAGAAAGATCGAAAGTAACCCTGCCTATATATTGTTCCTTATAACTACAACCCGATTACCTATCACTACATGCAGAAATAATTTGATCGAATAGAGACCAAACGTGTTGGATTTCATTTATAACGAAATGTGTGAAACCAGAAGGGTTTTTATGTCTAAACTGAAATGGTGCCAGGATAGGCAGGATCAGATAAAAAGTGACATCCTGGCATCAAATCAGGCTAATCAGGACTTTAAATCCTTCTGGAAAAATACAAATAAGTTTAGTGCACGGCCAAGTATTCCTGTTAGCGTGGGCGGGGAGTTCGATAAAAAATCTATTGCTAACAACTTTAAGGCTGCTTTTACTGTGAGTCCGTTAATTAAATCGGCGCCTGAGGTGCTGGATGCTGAGAAAGTGTTGGGTGGGCCTACTGTCACATTTAAGGCTAAAGACGTTGAAGCCATCATAAAAAACATGCAGAAGGGTAAGTCTCCAGGTTACGACGGTCTCAGTATCGAGCATCTCAGGTTTGCTGGCGTACACGTGCCTCGCGTCCTGGCAATGTTTTTTACGCTATGTTTAAGGCACGCGTATCTGCCAGAACAGCTGACGCGCACCGTGGTGGTGCCGCTTGCTAAGAATAAAACAGGTGACCTCTCTGATTTAGGTAACTATAGACCCATCTCACTCGCAACTATAATGGCGAAGGTGCTGGACGGTTTGCTTAATGCACAACTTCAAAAGTGTATAAAGCTCCACGACGCACAATTCGGCTTTAGGCCGGGTTTGTCGACGGAAAGTGCGATTTTGTGCCTTAAGCAAGCTGTCTCGTACTACAGGGACAGGAACACACCTGTGTACGCGTGTTTCCTGGACCTTTCGAAGGCGTTTGACCTGGTTGTTTACCATATGCTGTGGAACAAACTAGCCAAAGCTGGGATTCCTAACGAGTGCATAGGGTTGTTAAAGTATTGGTATAGCAATCAGGTCAATCAAGTGAGATGGGGTGGGGAGTATTCGGATGAGTACAAGCTTGAATGTGGGGTTAGGCAGGGTGGATTAACATCTCCCATTTTGTTTAACCTTTATGTAAACGAGCTAATTGTGGGGCTCAGCAGCGCGCGTGTCGGTTGCCATATTTGCGGAACGTGTTTTAACAATATTAGCTACGCGGACGACTTGGCGCTGCTGGCGCCATCAGTGGGCTCTCTAAAGAAACTCATTACGATATGTGAGGGTTACGCCAATCAGCATGGTCTGAGGTACAACGCGAAAAAAAGCGAGTTATTGATATTTAAGGCTCCAAAATATAATTCGAGATCAACTGTACCTACGATCATGCTGGGTGGGGTGCCCCTCAAGGTAGTGGAGAGTTTCAAGTACCTGGGTCATTTTCTCACCAGTGATTTGAAAGATGATATGGACTTGGAAAGAGAAAGGCGAGCCATGGCAGTGAGGGGTAATATGGTTGCCCGCAGATTTGCACGTTGTAACACTCAAGTAAAACTGACGCTTTTTAAAGCATATTGTCAAAACTTCTACACGTGCAGTCTGTGGGCAGCTTTTACGCAGAGGGCTTATAACTCACTAAGAGTCCAGTACAATAATGTCCTAAGGATGCTGTTGAGGCTGCCGAAGCACTGTAGTGCATCGGGCATGTTCGCGGAGGCGCGAACAGACGACTTTTACGCCATAAGACGTAAAAGAATTGCGTCTCTGCTTGCCCGCGTGCGAGGCAGCAGCAACGGCCTCCTGAGGACATTATCTGAACGCCTCGATTGCCGTCTCACCAAGTACTGGGTCGAGGTGACGGCAGGAAGGGCTAAATAGGCTGTCTTTTTCTGTTTTAGTGTAGTGTAATTGTTTTCATTTTGTATTTACTAACATAGGTAATAAGTGCTTTGTAACTAACAAAATATGGATCATTGGTCTGAAATAAACGTATTTTATTTATTTATTTATTTATTGGAGAAGACAAACCACTGTAGAGGAGAGAATACTTAACCTTTTGACCGCCAAGCAGCAAAGTAATACGACGTGACCCAGAGCCATAAAAAAAATGAACCTTCAAAAATAAATTATTGATTGCATACTCGTAGGTATTGACATGCAGAAATCTGGGCAGGATATGCCGACGCTGGCGTCAGTGGTATGAACGAATTTTCGGTGACGTGATTTGCCGACTGTGGCGGTCAAAAGGTTAAGAGAGGAAATGTATGGGGGCATCTAAATAATACCCCAAACAAAAAATGACTATTATTTATTACATACTTAAATGAACTATAGACATCACAGAAAAGCAAGTAAATTTTATGTTGTATCAGGAGTTCAAAGTTCTGGTACAAAATTTTGTAAAACGGCGATTACTTCCTTAACAAGACCAATGCCCTAAACTAACGATGATTACCAGCCTGACAAGTTAACAAGCACTTGCGTCATAGCCAAACATTAAAATCAAACCAACAATCTCGACAATTTGGTTAACATTCTTTCAGTGACATAACTTTGTTTGCGAGAGGAAAATGGCAATGAAATTCAATTGCATTGGCCCACGTGTTGGCGAGCATAAATGACATTAATGGAGCAATAGAGCTAAGCGATGCGCGGGCGACGCCTGACGTCAGCGGGCAGGGCTGCCACTACAGAAAATAAAAACTAGAATAAATCAGATGAAACCTCGATCCGAAGATGTCCTTATCGCCGCATCGTATAAATGACGATCTAAACGATGCGCGGGCGACGCCTGACGTGAGCGGGCAGGGCTGCTACTGCAGAAAATAAACACTAGAATAAGATCAGAAACCCCGTTCCGAAGGTTTCCTTGCCACCGCGTAGTATTAATGTCATTAGTAGGGCAATAGATCTAAGTGATGCTCGGGCGACGCCAGACGTCAGTGGGCAGGGCTGCCACTTCATAAAATTAACATAAGAATAAGATCAGATGAAACCCCCCGGTCCGAAGTTTTCCGAGGTTTCCTTGCCACCGCATCCGCATAGTATAAATGCATTAGTATGGCAATAGATTAACGCAATGCACGGTCGAGTCCATGACGTTACCTATCAGGGTTGTCACTGCAGAAAATAATCACTAAAGAAAGATTAGATGAAAGCCCGCGCGATTAATGAATATTACAAAAACGGTTCAGTATCAGCAGGAAAGGATAGTGATCCATCACACTTTTTAACCAAACCTTTCCAAAAACCCAAATGGTTATTTTTTTGTAAATCTAAAATTAAGAATATTAAAATATTTTAATGAACATATATAGAATTAACATTTCTACCCTCCTTTGCCCTCCTTTATGCACTTGAGAAGAATCAGTATGTCCGTGCTAAATTTAAATAGAGATATATACGTCCTCTTAATTTAAAAAAAAACTAAACGGATATCAACGAAATTTTTCAGTGATATTGTTTAGATATCAGAATAAGGCATAGGCTATATATTGCATCTCTACGCGGACGAAGATGCGGGCAACAGCTAGTGTAATATAAATATACGCCAATTTAACAAGATAGTTTGAATCTAAATTCTAGATATTTTTGACTAACACGTAAACGTTTGAGTTTAAACTCGGTACACAATGATACATATATAATGCTAGAAGATACCTGCAACGTCGTTCGCGGAGGGAAAAAAAGTCATAACCCTCTTTTTTTGCTTCCACCTAGACGGGTAAAAAGTACCTTATAACCGTCTGTACTAGCTACTCGTGTACCAGAAATAGTTGATAAAGCCTACCTCCTTCTAAGTCTATACTTAAAGTTGTAAAAATGAAATATTTGCACGTACTGCAAATAAAAAAAAAATGATTGCAACGGAACGGACTATTTCAAGGCTGAACCGAAAAAAATTGTCTGGATTTTTTGTATGTTTGTATATGTGTCGTTGTGGCTTCATCACGCAAAAACGGCTAAACAGATTTCAACTTTTTCTGGTACATGGGGTAGCTAGGCATCCACAGATAGTTACAGGATATTTTTACCCGACTAAGCTAAAGTAAAAAAAAAATATAAATAAAAAAGAACCGACTTCAAAATAAACTAAAAGCCATATATTTTTTTATGTACGGTACGGATCACATTTGAATCACCTTTTGAAGTCTGTGCTAAACCATTCATGTATTACTATTAAAAACCGCGGCGGCAAGCCTTTAGTTATTATCTACCTACATATATATTTAGTCATAGTAATTCGTATTTTTGTTGAATAAAGAACTTTATTTACTTCAGGTTTGGCACCGACTTCAAAAGGTGATTCAAATGTGATCCGTACCGTACATAAAAGATTATTTATGGCTTTTTAGTTTATTTTGAAGTCGCTTCTTTTTTATTTATAAATTTTTATTTTTCGCTTTTTAGTGATGGATTTTAGAAGTGATATAAAGTATTTTATACAGCCCAGAATTGGAAGATTGAGGAGGCACTTTGCACGCATCTCGAGTCTTTGGAATTAAGAAATGTAAAAGTTGGTTAGTTCATTGTACCTTCCATCATCAGCTCAGCACAGAATGATGACAACCAGAGGAAAAGAACTGATAACCTTAGAAAAATATATACAAAACATTATTAGTGCCTATAATATTTGAGGGTTTCTCTCGATTTCCCTGGTATTCCATCATCTAATCCTGACTTGGTAATAAGGAGACTACTTCAGGGACACACTAAAAAGAATATGACTAACAGTCATAACGTATCTATCTATAATAGATGTTTTTTTTTTTAATTATCCTCTAACTCTTATTGTACCTTCCGTCATCAGCTCAGCATGATGAGATGATGACTACCATATGCAAATACTTAAATAGCTTAAGAAATTATATGAAAAACGTTATAAGTGCCTATAGAATTTGCCCTCGATTTCCCTGGGATCCCATCATCAGATCCCAACTTGGTGGCAATGGGACCACCTCGGTAGTATATCCTTTCAAATAAAAAGAAATTAAAATCGGTCCACAATTGGCGGAGTAATCGGTGAACTTACATAAAAAATAAATAAAAAAAAATACAAACTATCGAACATATAACCTCCTCCTTTTTGGAAGTCGGTTAAAAAGACGGTTATTACTTTTTCTGTTTCGCGAACGAAATTACGGGCCACCTTCTAGTATAATATATGTTGAGCGGAGCTGTCCGCGTGTATTGCTGCGTCCTGTCTGCGCGCGTGGGGTCCCGTACATAATCCCATTTATTAAATTATCATGTTACCGCCTTACTGCCTGTTATCGCCGACATCATTGCTCGCTGCTAATATCAATACAACATAAATAACGCTGCTGGCGACACATTCGAGGAATAGGTAGATCATACGTACACAATGATACACAAGGTGACTTCTAAAATGTGATACAAAATGTTACTTTCCGAGGCTACTCTCAATGACGATCATCTTTTAGTATGAGACCAACATCGAAATCATTCAAAAATAATGGACCCATACTAGCCGACAGCGGTTAGCTTCAACTTTTGAATGGAGAAGTCGACTTTTGACATTATGAGTAGCCTTGGAAAGTAATATTTTGTATCACGTCTTAGAAATCATATTGTATATACAAATATTGTGTAGAAATATAAGTATTGAAAAGTTAAGGAGGACCATCTCCAATAGGAAAACAGATGAACACTTTGTCCAGCGGAAAGGAATAAATAATAGTTCCAAATTCGTCCACAGCGGCGCTAGATTAGCAAGATAGTATGAAGTCAACAATCAATTTACAAATCATTTTTGTCGAAATGCTACTCAATCCTTCTTTCTTCTTCTGTTAGAAATATTCAATCGTATTAAAAATGTTTTTTCTTGCATCGTTGTAGATTTTTTTTTGCCATTATTATGGTAATTTATTTTACGCACTTGCTACCGTAGCCTATGATGGTTGCTTTATGTCTATGGATAAGGTGTCAGTGACGTCCATCCCTCTCACTCTAAAATTCTTTTCAGGAAGTGACAGATGCTGTATAGATACAGATGATGTATAGAGACATACCGAAGAAGCGTGTAATTATCATATGGTCCTTGAATATATTTTTTATTTTATTTATTTAAGGCCAACCAACAACTGTTAACACGAATACAAATTTTAAAAGAAATGACACATGGATGTATAGAGTAGTGTTACAATCACTTATAGGTTAGCACCACAAGTATAATAATCGTAAAGTTAACATATGTTTGTGACTTAAAATTAATGTGTGAAATTAAAATTAAATAAGTGGAATACAGCACCGGATCAAATACTGGATAGGTGAGGTTTGAGTTTATTTGAGACCTTGTCAGCACTTGAGAAACCTTATTTTATATATTTTAGGATCGATGAAATAAATTTACCAGGTGGGTCGTAACGGATATCCGTAACGTCACTGCAACGATTAAAATCTGTATAAACTATATTCAAGGACCAACCCGGTTTAATGATATAAAAGAAACAACAGCCAAGTCGATCGTATTAAAACCTAACTTTAAATAAAAATCATAGAACTTGCATTTTGATTTAAAAAAAGTGTCAACTCTTTGTCTTTGGTCTCATACGCTGCGGCCTGGGGCCCTTTCAGAAAAGCGTGTAACTGCTACAAGCGGAAATCTCTTTCCAACAATATGTATTAAAAAGAGACTTCCACCTGTAATAAAAGTTACAAGCTTTTATGAAACGGTCTCCTGTTGGCGTCCTGCCTCCGCGTGTAACTATTATTTAATCTGTGGCGCGGGGCATAATCCCATTTATTTATCATTACCCGCCGCATCCGCGTGCACCAACCTTGACACGTTTGTCTTGACAGGTATTGACAGTGATTGTAATGTCGTTATCGATTACTGGCTCAGCTCTATTGCCAGGGATGACATAGCAATACAAGATTGGCAGTGGATAGGTACATAAATAATATGAAAGGCTAAAATTTATGAAGACTTTTTCTTCATCTATAGGTACTGTATTATTATAAAGTAGTAAAAATGAAATGTCTGTAGATTGAAGATTTTTTCAAAAAGATGATCGTAATGGACTATTTGGAGGTCACTAACGCGAAAAATATTTTATTTCATGTATGTTTGTATGTGTCGTTGTGGCTTCATCACGCCAAATCGGCTGAACGGATTTCAATTATTTTTGGTACACGGGTAGCTGGGTATCTCCAGATAGTTATAGGATACTTTTCACCCAACTACGCTGAACAAAAAAGAGGGGTTATGACTTTCACCTCCGCGAACGAAGTTGCGGGCACCTTATAGTACATAAATATAAAGATAGATTATAATACTCAAATATATATAAAACATCCAAGTCCCAAATGTCTGTACATTGATGTTATTTTCAAAAAAATATTGTAACAGACTATTTGGAGGTGACTAAATCGAAAAAAAAATTGTATGTGTCGTCGTGGCGTCATCACGCCAAAACGGCTAAACAGCTGGGTATCCACAGATGGTTATAGGATTTACTCGACTACGCTGAAGAAAAAAATAGGGGTTATGGCTTTTCTCCTTCGCGAACGAAGTTGCGGGCGCCCTCTATCAGATGACTACCTACAAACTAAGCAATTGTTTGAAATAAAACAATTTAACGGATTATATCGCGTATACTATCTCATTTTAGTTCCCGACGTTTCGGAAGCTTTCCAGCTTTCCATGGTCACGGGTGGGAATAATCGCGGAAACAGAAGAAAATATTAAGCAATTGTTTGTCGCCACAACAGTCACACATTCTGCGAAATTTCAGTAGACAACAGGACAAACGGGCACAACGGAGTCTTAGTACCTACTAGGGTTCCCTGGGAACAACACTGATTGATCCAAGCTGACAATAAACTCCATAAGCTGGGTTTACCACCATGATACACAAGAGACTCCGTCTTCCTTTATAATGACATTACGTAGCATTGCTTTTATCAAAAAACACATAAATTGATTATAAATCTATAAATAAAACCTCTATGAATACGGCCTTTATTTATAAAATACTTGAATGTGCGAAACAACACCTGTGAGTGTTGAATAGCACTCCGAGAACAGGACATTCCAGTTAGCTAAGAGGTTAAATCACACACATCCAGCCACTTACTTCATTAAAGGACCTACACCATAAACAACCTAATTCAATCCTATTAAAAACAAAACCGAGAATTCGGTGTTTATTTTGTATTTTCAAAGGCACATAACACTTAAAGAGTTCTTTTATTAGGCACCGACAAGTTTCGTGTGAGAACTGATGTTATCTATGCTGTTAAGAATTTTGTTTTTATTTCATCTAAGTTACTATCATAACATAAAGTTATAAAAATGAAATGTCTGTACAACGAAAATATTTAAAAAAAGTGATACGGACTATTTTAAGGTCACTGAAACGAAAAATATATTTTCTGAGTTTTTTATATGGTCTGTGTGTGTCGTTGTAGCTTCATCACGTCAACACGGCTGGATGGATTTGATACACGATCGACGTTTCGGACTTCACGTAACGTCCATGGTCTCGAAGAATTAGCAACGAAAGGAAATTAAATAAAATCATATTTATACGCCATTAAACCTCGTTTCTTGTGTTGTGATAATGAGTGAAAATCGTGTTAGTTTAAATAAAGTACCTAAATGTTGAAAGATACCAAAGTTCATTATTTTCATAAAAGCGTAAAGTCAGCTTATTAAGAGATGAAAATAATTAACAGTATTTGAACATTACGCGTAACGAGCGCAGGTATAACATTAATTAGACATTTTAACTGAAATTAATCCAATTCATTAATCGTGAGTCTCGCCAAATTAAGCGATACAAACACGATTGCGCTGTAAATTGTGTTTGCTCCCGTTTTTGAGCGAAAACTGTTTACTGAGCTAACACAGGGTTATTGCCGGCTTGGGTAGGTACCTGAAAACATAAATATACCTTCGGCGTCTATAGATATTTTATATAGCTTTATCTCACGATTTAAGTTACATCCATATAATATACCGACAACACTTATACTAAGTGACTAAGTCTCTTTGCAGCCTCATGACATAACAGCTAGATGGACTTCAATTAGGAATCCGAGGATGCTTATAGCATACTTTTTACCCGGCTACACTGAAGCAAACAAGACATGCAGGTATGAGTCATACAAGTCACACCGTATGACTTTTTCACTCCAGACATTTTAAAGAAATGTTACACATTTCTCACAAGTTGTAATCAGTACCTACGTCTCGGCGTCTATAGGTCAGATTGAAGAATTAAAGCATTTTCTGTATTTTTTGCCTATTTGAAGACTTATTTTGTCATATTTCATTCTAATAACTTTTTATTTAGTCACAATTCCGAAATACATTTTTTTAAAGCGGGTTTTAAGTTCTTAGATATGTTTCAGTATCCTTTACGAAGTGCGCTTGTGGCGCAAGTTACGCTTAGTTTTACGTGTTCTGTCCTATTGTCACCAGTCCGAACATAGGTGCCGAGGATGTTAGGTGCCACGGATGATAGGTGCCGAGGATGTTAGGTGCCGAAAGTATTTTAGGTGCCGAGGATGTTTTAGGCGCTGAGAATGTTTTAGGTGCCGAGGATGTTAGGTGCCGAGGATGTTAGGTGTCGAGGATGTTAGATGCCGAGGAAACTATGGCATCCTACCGCCTAGTACACCGACGATGGTAACAGCAAGCATGCTGCCTTTCAAGTCCAATTAATAACTTGAAATGTCAGTCAGAATATTCGCGTCTCGTGTCGTGCACCACAATGACGCATGTCCGGCCAGATCAATTTGGACGCGAAACATAATTAATTTATCTGGCAAGGGACTTAATGAGTTCAATTATCCCGCGCCATATTGAATTCCGGATGAATACTTCTTAAACCTCCTATCTTGACTTAATTTTGCTTTGACTTGACTACTGAATTTTATTGATTGATAAAGAGGTTTCTTTAAAATATTGTAAATGAGTCAAAAAGGATAAGTACATTCTCCGTCGAGTATAAGAGTCCAATTGCTGAATTCAGCAGTATTATTTTCAAAGTCATTTTTGTATGGAAAAAATTACCAGTTGGGTGGATCCAACTTTGAGAAAGAGGTGACTTGGATGGGGGAGCTTAAGGGGGAAGGAGACGGGGGAGGTTTCGGGAAGCTACGTGATATCGTCTCAAGATTCTTGGGAGAGGCCTTTGTCCAGCAGTGGACGTCCTTGTGCTGATATGATGATGATGATGATGATAATGATGTATGAAAAACAATGAATGCCTAATATATACTTATGAGCGGTAGTGTAGCTTGCGACAGAGTATTCCCTATAAATAAGTATAAAAAATATCATACTTTACAAAAACAATACTAAATTGAATGAGTAGCGTAGTTATACCGCCTATACTTATCATGATCGGCATTTAATGTAAACATTTTGTACTCTGCTTTTTGAAGTGTGCAATAATAGTATTTTATGCAATCGTTATACAATGTGTGCCTTTTCAGTCGAGTACCGCGTTTAGGCCACGAAGCTTGCTGAATGGCCTAATTAAGGTACGACACTTAAAAAGCTAATTATATAACTATTGTATACAATACTTTTTCTACGAGTAACCCATAAACTATAGTAAATGAAACATAACTAAAAAATAATTGCAAAAACCCTGCGTTCTTTATTTGTAATTCATTATAGTTCTGTGCGGAGTTGTATAATATTGGTTTTATAGTTCAGTGACATATAATTTCCATATGATGGTCCAATCTAAAAACTATGCCTTTTTAGTATGATTCGCGGAGTTTTTATTCATAGATTATAAAGTTCACGAGTAGAAAAAATAGTTATTTGCATTGTATTGTACACTCAAAGTCCGTAACGTCACTCGCTCCACAGCGCATCGATTTCACTGCATAATATGTAAATTCATTGTTATCAATTGAAACAAATTATTTTACGATTCAACAATACAATTCAGCCCGCTTGTTTCTAAACAATCAATAATATTTAATCACAACGGTATCGGAGTTTTATAAATGGTAATGGAGACCAATTGAACGTTTAAATTAACTGTTAATAACGGGTTACTCGGCGTGGGGCAACGCGTTTGTGATGAAAATCGTATTGAATTACAAAACATATTTAGAAGTAAGGGACCAGCGTTATCTAAAAATTGTAAGCCTTAATTTGTCGATGGTCATAATTGACACATGTAAAGAGTCGAGCCAATAGTAAAAATGTTATATCGAGGTTTTAAAAAAATATATACAAAAAAAACACAATGTAAAAATTAACTATTTGTATATTCCAAGTCCAAATAACGGCATTATCCAGGAAAAATCAATAGAACAAACAGCTCTGGGAAATTTAATATTCCAACTACAATTTTTTTTTAAATATACTTGAGTCAATGTTTAAGTGTCTAATTCATCCGAATCCAATTCATACATTTTTAATGTCAATAACTACTGTAACGTGAAAAACATCGAATGGCATAAATAAGGTAAGTATTTGAAAAGATTTCTTTTCTGTTGGAAGTACCTACTTCAGTATCTTCAGTTTCTTGCTAAGTTTCAAGTCAATCCGACTACTGAAAGTAGGCAAAAGTTGCCTTAAGAGATTTTAAACAAGCAAATAACTCATACACAAACCTAATAAAAAGTTAAATTACTTAAAAATATGTCAACTGCTTAATTTTTTTAGACCTAGCAGCGAAACATGTTTAAACGCTATGCCTTCCCAAATTTAATAACAATGTTCACGCACCAAATCACTTCATTTCCAATACCTACATTCTAAAACTACCACTTTCCCTTACTACGATACAATATTTATTCATTTAATGAAAAACTTGAATTCACGACTTTCAGAAACATCTCAAATAACAAACTCAATTGCATAGCATAAGTCTGCCAAAGTACGCATATTAATTTACTTGCGCATACCTTCACCGCATACCTCTGCGTACTTCTACTTTCATATAAAACGCCATAAACGCCAGCATTTTCCTGTTCACATACGCACCTCTATATTAGTATTCTAAGGCCAGATTTAAAACGACTTGAACACCATGGTTTCCCTATGCCTATACGTCGTTTTATGTTGTTTTAGGGTCAGTCATGCGCTCGCACTGACGGGATCAATTACGAACAATTACTGACGACGCGGCGCAATTGAGCGTTATTTCTATTGAATAAACTTCGCATGGTGACCCTATTATAGTGCTTCAACATTATATTGTTACGTTCATTTTTAGTCCTGGTCAAAAATAGCGAAACGATTTGATTAACAAACACAAAGTAGCGACACCTAGTTAGAAATTTGGAAAACAATAATTTAAGCGTAAAGAGATACGTAAATAGCAAAGCGCTACACAACTATGATTTGTTGTATAATTTTCGCACTACATCTAAGCCTTCTATTCGTACTCCGTGCATATTAACGACACGCAAACAACTCAATTTACAGCTACTATGGTATTCACAAAAGGCTATAGCGCCCCTAGTTTGGAAGCGTGCATATAATTGGTATGCGATGGGGATATTCCTAAAGCATGCGATACGTCAGAAATCTGGGACTGAATTCAATTCCTCTAATTGAGCAATATCTGCGATATCTTGGACATATTACGGCCATATAACAATAATATAGCAAAAAGCTGTTATCTAATATTAGATATTTTGATATGACTCAACATGTTGAGTTATACGCTAATGAAAATAGAGTATATTCGTTTCAATAAGAAAGAAATTTCATAATGGTTAAGTCAATCAGTAGTGTACTGACGGCACCAGTGATGGTCAAGCACCTAGTTATGGTATTTTATTACGTAAATCCAAATTTTAAGTATAGGACGCTACATTTGTAAACTAGCAACATTGTATGTTCAGATAATTGAATTTTCATAACGGGTAAAATCTATGAACGATGTTCCATAAAACACTGAGTCTTGGCTGTCCATTATTAGGTACTACTGTACTTAACATGTCCATGATTGGTGCTGTAAGACTAGTATAGCATTTATCTCTAGCCCATCCGCGTTACTGGTACTTAAATAAGTACGTATCCCTCGTTTTATTGTTACACTTTTATCTAAACTGGGACGTTAAGGAAAACGTTAGATGATATACATTACTGAACAAAATACATAATAGTAGCTCTGTGTGCTGTAGACCTCGCGAGTCCTTCAGCCCTAATATATCCGCCATTAAAAAAAAAAAAAGATATCTACAATAAATGTCCATATAATTTATAGAACCCGCTCACAAAATTTTACGGGAATCAGTTGAGAAATGCGACCTGCAGAGAAGAACAGACGGACATCCGCCGGACAGAAATACGAAAGCATTTATGCTTAGCTAAAACGGAGACCTTTGCGAGAGTTGGGGACAGTTTTGTAGAATAAAAAATGTTTATTTTTTTTATTTTTTTTTATTACGTTTGCTGTATTATTCTATGAAATGGCACATTTCAAAATTTGACATTTTGCTTTTACTGCCGTTCCAGCCACTTTGATTACTTTAGGTTCAGATTACCATTTTTAGGCAATTATGTGCGGTACTATAATAGGTTACCTAAAGATGCATATAAGCATATAACATGTCAATTCATCATTTCAGCCATAGGACGTCCACTGCTGAACACAGGCCTCCGCAATAGATTTCCACATGGGCCGGATAGAGGCGACCCGCATCCAGCGAGCCCCCGCAACCCTAACCAGGTCGTCGGACCACCTTGCGGGTGGCCTTCCCACGCTGCGTTCCACTCGAGAATCTTTCTGCCCCAACGGCCATCGGTTCTTCGAACTATGTGCCCTCCCCATTGCCACGTCAGTTTGCTTACCCTGTTTGCTATGTCGGTGGCCTTGGTTCGTCTACGGATCTCCTCATTTCTGATTCGATCCCGTAGAGAAATCCCGAGCATAGCCCTTTCCATAGCTCGCTGAGGGACTCTGGGCTTCCTTAAGAGGCCCGTAGTCAGAGACCACGTGGTCTCATGTCAATTAATACATTCAAATAATGTATAAAAGCCAAATTAGTCAAAAAGGCGTACTATGGTTCGTCATCTTACCTTTAATGATAAAGATCCATGTATAGCATTAAACCGCTCATCTATCAAGTTATTTCAAGACACAAAATTAACTGTAAAAGTAGATATAAGACTTTTTGCTTTAAAACTTACATGTTATAAGTGTAATAATGAAATTACCTATGAAATCAAAATGTAATTGAATTTAGATACTGTTTAAAATAACCAAAAGTGGTAATCCTTACCTTCAGAGAAAATATTGGTACGAGTGACAGGGATTTTTTCATTTATCCCCAATACCGAGAATAGCCCCGCAAAGCTTCAGACGGATCGAGTTAGAGTTGAATGCGGAGGCTTTTAATATCAACTTTAAACTAGCTTTACATAACAAGTCTACGGAGTTAATGTAACTTGCGGTAATTAGATTGGTTGAGCTTAGAGTTTGTTAGTTCGGCGATCCGAGCCCGGTTCGAGGGTATTATACTGACAGAAGTTTTTGTCAATCAATAATGTAAGGTAAATGATCCAGTGACTGACATTATCCCATTTGTTGGCACCTTTTATCTGAAATCGTGGCAATAGGGGTGACAAACACTTATCAAATATTGGAATTAAGCTGTCATAGCACGGAAGTTTATCTTAAGTTCCGGTAATTAAATTGATTGAGCTTAGAGTTTGTTAGTTTGGCGATCCAAAACCGGTTCAACTGGATTATACCGGCAGAGACGGGAAATGAAAATGATCGAAATTCATTTAATTCAGATTGTTTGAGCTTAGAGTTTGTTATTACGATGATTTGAACCCAGTTCGACCGAATTATGCTGGCAGAGCAGTCAAATGAAAATGATTGAAATAAAATTTAATTTGGCTATAAATGATGTAATTGATAGCTTGCAATAATTTTGAGTTCATAGTTAGTGTAGTTCATTGTTAGTTCGGTGGTCAAATCAAACCCCGGTTTGACGGATTATACCAGCAAAATCGTGAAATGAAAATGATTTAAATTAATTATACTTTTCAATAAATAATGTAACTTGCGGTAATTCATTTGGTTGAGCTTAGAGTTTGTTAGTTCAGCGATCCGAGCCCGTTTTGACTGGATTATACCGGCTGCGTTAGGAAATGAAAATGATTGAAGTTCATATTATTCTACACCCAAGAATGTAACTTGCGGTAATTACATTAGTTGAGCTTATAGTTTGACCATCCGAACGCGTTTTGTCTGAATGCAAGCAGAATAATGAGCGTGAAATGAAAATTATTCTATAGACAGAATCGTGAAATGTAATTCCATTTATTTAGCCATCTATAACGTTACTTATTGTGTACTCTGTGATGTAAAATTCGTCATTCGTACTAATTATAATCTTCTTGCAAGTATAAAGTGCTACGCCATATACCAGGTTTACATGAGAAACCGTACCGTCTGTGAACGTGCCTTACAATTAACTAGAGGTAAGGTACTTGTAGTAAAAAAATAGTTTATACATATTATTAACAAAATGTTCGTTACTAATATTGAATTTCCTTTCGGACCACAAAGTTGATTTCTTAAAATGTTGAGTTTGCAAAATGATGAATTTCCCAGAATGTTGAATATCATAATGTTGAAATTGCAGCATGTTGAATCGTAAAATGTCGGATTTGTAGAAAGTTGAATTTCCAACAAGTTGAACTCTCAACGTATTGAATTTGCAGAAGGTTGAATTTTCAAAAAGTTGGTATTTGTGGATAAGGCTAAACCACAAAAGACTTGCAGCCTTATTTATGGATTCATGGCCTTTCCGACTCTTAGGTACAGTTCCTGTTATCTACGAAAAAACACTGAAGCAACGTTTAATCTGCGTTTAATGTACTCCTATATGTACCCTTTGCCTTGATTATTTTTCAATAGGATGTGCTTCATACCAGCAACCACCAAATATGTAGTCTTCTGATTCTGGGGTCCTTCGTAATTCATTCATTTATTAAGCTTTGCTGTATAGACACTAAACTTGATAGCACCCATACCTTCCAGCCCTGAGACAATGAATATATTTTTTGTGGCTATTACCTATCCGACTAACCAAGGACCGTAGTAACCTACTCGTGTTCTTAAACATTTAACTTAACCATAACTAAAGTCGACAATATGAGAATTCAACATTTTGCGAAAGTAAAAAAATCAACTTTCTGGGAAATTCAACGTTTTGGGAATTCAACTTCATGAGAATTCAACATTTTGCGAGAGTTAAAATAAATCAACATTCAGGGAAATTCAACATTTTGAGAACTCAACTTTATGAGAATTCAACTTTGTGGTCCGAAAGGTGGAATTTGACCGAGGCAGACCCAGTTATTGTGACATATTTATCAATTTCAACTTTATTGCACTAAACAAATATCACATCACAGATGTAAGAAATTAGTGCAGTGGGAAAATTCAATCAGTACTGTAAGCGTTAAATAACACAAGAGAAATATCACTATTAGAACGGTTTTTACTACCTATATTATTAATTACCACCTAGAATTATGATTGGTCTTCCATCCGAACCCGGAAATGTAAATGATACAAATAAATGGTATCAATCATTTAATTTAGAATCAAAACTAAATACTCCAACAGTTGGTATATTATTATTTGTATTACTCATGCTCTATTACTTCTATTATATATGCTCGAAAAATGACTCATTTTAGGGGTTTGAAAAAAATATAATATTTTACTAAGAAGATTAAAAACAAAAAAACTGTACGTAGCCACCTACATACTTCATATATTTAAAAAAAAAAAGGTAAACAATCCCACTAATTTAAAAAAGTTTTATTTTTAAAAAACCTAATACATTAAATTAATCAAGAATTTTCTATGATAAAAAACCCAATAATTCTAATTGATTGTAAACAATCGATAAACTGTACATAATTTAATGGGCGATTCGAAGCGCTATGATTACATTATTTAGTGTTTCATAAATCTGTTAAATTAATAATAATCACTCGAAGATGTGGCAGTATGGCCGTAGTCTTAACCTGTCTGAAAGGACGAAAGAAAAAAGGAGTTTAAAAATAAGATTTAAAAATAAACTATTCATATGGCGAATTAGGAGATTATGTTACGTATAAGATTTTTGTGATGAACATTTTTTTTTATCGTATGCAATTTTTTTGGATTGAAATAAAACAATTTAACGGATTATATCGCGTATATTATCTCATTTTAGTTCCCGACGTTTCGGAAGCTTTCCAGCTTTCCATGGTCACGGGAGGACTGAGAAAAGATGTATTTTCCTCTGTCAAAGTTACAATTTGTGCAAACTACCCATTTTTTGAAAAAACACAAATAAAGGTGTACATACATGCCAGATGGGCCTAAGCTGTAAAGACAGTTACACATGTGCCAGAAGGGCTTAATTATTTTATTCTAATAATTTACCAAGCAGCATTTCACAAATGAGGCGTACTGAGGAGAAAAGAAACGCTGCAAAGAAAAACTCCCAGGCTACCTCATTACTAATTATAATATTTAAAAACAGAGACTATTAAACTACTTTTAAACAGATAAGATATTTTACACCGTTCGGAAATTAAGGTTTTGCAGTCCTGTGTCTTGCTTGTTCCTTGATGAGATGTATTACAGGATCCCAAGCTGGTGGTAGTGACAATCCATCTTCTCTATTGAAATTAGGATGCTTTTTAATCTCACTAGCCTCGCGTAGCATCCTGGGAAAATATCTTTTTTCTTTGGCAAGGATAGAAGGTTTATCAAACTTAATTGAGTGGTTTGGTTTGTCAATGACATGTTCACAAACTGCAGACCTATTACACCGACGGTGCTTGACGGTGATTGTTTTATTTCAATGAGTAATAATCGCGGAAACAGAAGAAAATATTAATTTTTTTGGATGTTAATCTGTTAATGTGCATATTTACTGAATAATTTGAATTGAATTATTGTTTGTACAAATAATGTACGAGATTTAGTACGATTTTTTAAGTAAAAAAAAAACAACTAGTTGTATTTAACGTGAAACCAATTTTTCGTTGGACGATTTGGTGGTATTGTTTGTAGGTTGACTTGTTTTAGTGGTGGTTTTACGGTTCCTTCGCAATCGTAGTGGAAATCAGAGTTTATTACGCGTGGCCGTAATAACACTCAGACATCTATGCTATTTTAAAGCTGTAAAACGGAATGTCTGTACATTGATAATATAAAAAAAGCGATACGCACTAGTTGAGGGTGACTGAATCGATTTTTTTATTTTTTGTTTGTGTCGATGTGGCTTGGTACATCACTCCAAAACGGCTAAACTGATTTCAACTATTTTTGGTACACAGGTAGCTGAGCATCCACAGATGGTTATAGGATACTTTTTACCCGACTATGCTGAAGAAAAAAGAGGTGAATAAGTTTTTTCTTCTCCGCTGACAAAGTTGCGGGCACCTTTAGTAATGTATAAAAATGTTATTGGCGCCTGCAAGCTCACATTCCAATACAGTGCACATTTGCAGTAATTGGTCTTTATTGCGTTACATGACTGAGGCAGATTGAGATGCGCTCCGACGTTATTCGTAAGCGACATTATGAGCGATTATTACATAAATTATGCCGTGTTTGTATCGGCCCAGAATAATACTGAAATAATGAAATAATGATCTTTATTCTGTAAGTAGGCCGCAAGGGAACTTTTACAAGTCTGACTCTACAGCATCTCCCAAGAGGAACCACTGCTGAGAAGCAAGCCGAAACAAACTCAACAACCAGTCATTTTTTCTAAATAACTCTTATATCTATTACAATACTTGTAGTTAGCCTATCTATCCTAAATATACGTTTTAATATAAACTGAAGGCGTAGTTCTCCAAAAAAACATTTAAAAACTTAAAAAAAAAATAGAAGATAAAAAATAAATATGATTTTTATTTAAAACAACTTACGTACGTTTGAATATGCCACCTTATAAGAACCGTGTCTCTGTAACCCATTTCATCCCATGGGTATCATAAGAGGCGACTAAAGGATATACCGGAGGTGCGGGCAGACTACCTAACTGCGATCGCCAACGCGCAAGCGTGGCGATGGAGGCAACTTCTAATAGGGTAGTTCCTAGGTAAAAAAAAAATTCTTATTTGTCCGTCGGTAAGATTATCAAAAATATTGGACACATATTTTTTCTTTGTCAATCATACAAAAAAAGACAAAGATACAGCGTGTCAAAGTTTGAGAGTGGGGGCACTTGACAGCACGCCGTGCGAAAAACTGTCGCACGTGACGTCACGGGGAACTTTAGCGGGCTATATCTTCATAATTTTTAGTTTAATTGACAAAAGAAAAAATACGTGTTCAATATTTTCTGTCAATCTAAATGACAGACTAATCATATTTTTTTAGGACACAAGCCTATTGGGGAGGCCTATGTCCACCAGTGGACGTCATCACATCCTATTCGCTTCATTACATCTATTACAAAGATTGTACTTACATTGAAAATGTATGGAAAAAATGTGTAACCATTTTTTTTCGGATTTTTGTACCTATATGTATGTGTAATTGTGGCTTCATCACGCCAAAACACAGATGGTTATAGGATTCTTTTTACCCGACTACGCTGAAGAAAAACGAGAGTTATGGTTACAATTGACTCCTTCGCTGAGTAGTACTACTATTAAATTGTAAAAATCAAATGTCTGAACATTGAAAATTAAAAAAAAAGTTTATATGGACTATTCGAAAGTCACTGAATCGATTTTAGTTTTCTGTTTGTGTCATCACGCCAAAACAGCTAAACGGATTTTAACAATTTTTAGTACACGGGTAGGTGCGCATCCAGAAATGGTAAGAAGATACTTATCTGAAGAAAAAATAGGGCTGTGATTTTTTTTCTTTCGCTGACGAAATTGCTTCGTCCGCGTCATCCAGCTAGACGTAGTCCATATTTAAATTCTGATATTTTGTGCCAAATTTTATTTAAAATTTGTTCCACATTAGATGCGTTATTGTGCAACAAACATCAAGATGTTTAAGCATCCTCACAAATGTGCTAGTAATAGGATCATAAGATAGTGGATAATGGAATAATAGGATAGGATTTTAATTAATATACTTAGAATAAGTGAATGAACGTATCTTGGGTTCAATTTCAGGGCCAGTTTTTCTTAATATTGGACCTACGAAGTCAAACTCATACATATTGGTTCATTTTAAATAGGTTCATGTAGCTTTTACGCCTTTTCGCTATTACTAGAACAGCCATGGAACAGACGAGTAAAAAATATGGAAAGACCACAACATAACCGTTGCGGGTTATGTTGTGGTCTTTCCATATTTTTTACCAAAATGAACTTGGAGAGATCTTTGATATTTCCAATTTTCCTTTATGCGGCGGAGACGCGGACAGTTAAGGAAAGAGAACGACAGCGGATTGATACATGCTTTGGAACTGTGGTGTTGGAGGAGAATGCTCCGAATATCCTGGACCCAAAACCGCACAAATGTCTCTATCCTTGAAGAACTCCGTATCAAAGCTGCTGTCGTACGGTCAGTATCAAAAGTAGCTGACAACTACTAGTGACTACAACAACAACTACATACATAATACTGGCATATGTCAAATTGCATACTAAAATTATTACTTACTTTTGACGCTGATGGTACAAAGAAAAATCCTCACCTACTTCGGACACGTGGCCCGCAGAGGATGAGAATCTGTGGAGAGACTGGTTGTGCATGGCAGAGTCAACGGCTCTAGATCTCGAGGCCGTTCACCTATGCGATGGACTGACCAGATAAAGACACTGACGAGTGCTTCCCTTAACGAATGTGCTCATAGAGCTCAAGCCAGGAGGATTTGGAGGAAGATTGTGCAACGCGCTACCGCTAAACCATACGAGTGAGCACAACTGCTCTGCCAACAGCATACACGTAAGAAGAAGAGAACCACTTTTCTTTAGGCATTTAGAAATTGAGGAAATTCCAGTACTTCTTATGACAACTCTAACATTCTGTCTATTAAAAAAATCTAACACTCTCAAGTAACACACAAGCTGTATTAGAGCTTATACAGCCCTTATAACGCTAAAACTGGCTGAATAAGCCCTTATACAGCTTGTGATTGGGGATTGCAATCCGGTCCATTTCTCAATCCGGCCGAATCCGGCCGGATTAAGCCCAATCCGGTCGGATCCGGCCGGATTGAAGTTTTGCTATTGCGTATATCTAAAATTATGCTTTTGTCCAGTTTATTAGCCGTAACGTAGACATGCTAAGCTGTTTTTGCAAATTAACTAATGAAACGATAGTTTAGCGCTAAAACACACCCTTATGAAGTCAAAAATCAGTCTCAGCCACTTATTTCACAATAATATGAAAAATTTAAGCATCTGCTTCAATAATATTTATCCTAAACTTTATAACATTATTAACCTTTTTGAGCCACACACATGGCATAGATTATATAATACTATACTAGCACATGGTAAGCTTCATAGTAAATAAACAAAATTAAATCTTCTTTATAAAATATAAAAATAACACTTTATTAATAGTTTTAGTTGCCAAATCTAAGAATTTACCACTAATTTGGTGTATTTGATCATGATTCAAAATGATCTTTATTTTAACTTTGACCCCACTTTTCTTCTCTGCTATGTAATATTTTATCAACTTCATTAATACTAAAAGAGGTAAAATCAACAATAATAAAATACTATACTTCCTTAATACCCGTAATATTTTAATATTACTGGTATTAAGGAAAAAAATGTTTTTTCTAATTTGGGCAAAGAAACATAAATAACGATCAAACAAAATTAACGTTTCAAACAATAATTAGATCTAGATCATATTGACACTTGAAATTCTTTTCCTTACTCAAATATTCACCAAATTAGAATCAGCTTTCGTGGGTTGGGTTGGCTGTATGTATGTCTATTGTAGCGTCTTCAGTCTCTTCGGGTCTTCCGGGTCCGGTAAATTTTCACCGGATCCGGTGACCGCCAAAAAGTACCAGATCCGGCCGGATTACCGGATCCGCCGGACCGGATTGCAATCCCTACTTGTGATGCTTCTTGGGACATTCAACGTTCATGATTTTCAGCTGTATTGCATAGTTATTTTTATTTTAACAAAATTAAATATGAATAAAATTGATTGTTGATTTGATGATAAAATGAACAACAGATAAACGGTTTGTATAAACATATAATTAGGACCGATAAGTGATAGTTGACATAGAGGGGTCACGGTGTTTTTACTGTTTCATTAATGCCCTGAAAAATAAGCGAAGTAAGTTTCACACGCTGGCAAAACCTACTAGTATAGTCTATATAATACTAAACATCACTCCTTGTCACAATATAGTTAATATATTAATATTAGCTATGTAATGTACCATGGCGCCTCCGTGATCACATTTCAATGCAGCAAATCGAGCAGTAATTGAACTTTATTGGGTTACTTTACTGCCGATTGAGACTCTGACGCTCCAATTAATTGACTGGAATTCAATATTCGGAACAAATGTAAAGTGTTTTATTCTAATAATATGCTCCGGAAATAAAAACACACAAACAATTTAGGTCCCTTTACTCAACACTGTCCCATGAAATAATTGATAGATACAGGCGTTACTTTGCGGAATCCCTTATTAGATTAATGGATTTATAGTTCCTTTGCTATTCCGCGAAAAAAAATTTTCGGCTCCATAAGCCTTCCGTTTTTAAAAAGTTCTCCATCAAGTCTCCAAAAAAGTTTCTGAGCCACTGCCATATCCGTATATTAAATGTTTGAGTGTAACAATAAAATTACCTACGAAATAAAAGTGTCTATATTTTAATCTAAATCCAATCCATTAAACTGTTCCATTAGTTGGCACCTTCAACCTTAATTCGTATCAATAAAGGTGAAAAATATGAATAGGACGACAAAGAAGATAAACTCTTCATGCTCGAAAACCATATTATAGAAACTTTGCAGAGTAGGATTAATTTGTGGTTTTTATCCCTAGGGCAATAATGAAATGCCTAAGCGGAGTGTTGGACTAATGAGCTGCATAATAATTAACTTTCGTTTACGGAATGACTTTTTTCACTTCATGGGTTTTAATCAATGATTCGATGTCAATTTCATTCCTTTTTATCAATATCGAAGTGAAAGGTAAAGTGTTTAATATTATAGCCTTCCGACAGTATACTGCAGTACATAGTATCAGTTTAAATATGGCAATGGAAAATACGGAACTCCAGTGTTAAAATTAAAATATCCACACCAATTTCTTTAACTCCAGCGTTGTTAGTTAAAAAAATATTATCCTATCATTGCATACCCAGGTATACCTGTAGCAAAATTTGTGAAATCCGTTCAGCCCTTTTGACATAAAAAGGACACAATCATTCACCGACATTCATCTTCTGTTATGTTCTGTTTTTAAGTTTAATGGCTTCTGTCCATTAGGACCATTTTGCCAGCGTCAAGGTTCAAAAGCCAAGGTACGGTTTTATATTTAAAATAATAAAACAATGAGTTGATCCACACCGATTCATGTCACCCGACCAAGACGGACGACAAGAATCGACATTCATCTTCAATTTCATTTCTTTTCATTTCATTAGAGATACATTGTCTGCGTGATGGCAATCCGAGCGTCCGACATCCGCAAAAGTCTCCGTCATCAATATTCATGTATCTTAAGAAACTCCTGGCTAATGCTATTAAAATTTATCTGGGAATCATGAGCAGTGATCGGAATAAGTAGATACCTAAAGTTCGAAAAGAACATAATATAGAGTGGTTACAACCGGATAAACCGGATATCCGGTATTATTCTGGTACTAATCGTAATAAATATACGTGTTTTTACTCACAGTACGCGATATTTTATGTCAGTTTGTAGTAAATCCGAAAGTATGATGTATAATTTGTATGTCGCTAGAAATAGAATAAACGATTTCTGTTTTCCCACTCATTGCTTCCCAAAGAGACGTATCAGAGTCAAAAATGGTGGGTGAATAGTGCTAGACAGAGAAGGAATGAGGTGAAAGAGCCAAGTAGGTACCTACTCAGGTAGGTAGGTCGAGTATATCCGGTTGTAACCGCTCTATATTATGTTCATTGACGAACTTTGCGTATATATGCTCTACCTATTCCGATCAACTGCAGCTGGATTGCTGAGCAACTGGATTTTATTCGAAAAAGAAGTTTCAGTTTTTGTTTAACAATATATAATCTAATGTAGCATCACAACTGCTAAAAAACGTAATTGGATGCAGTTCAGGTGCGTTTCAATCGCTCGATCGTACCCGTGTGTTATGAAATTTTTACAATGAAAACTTTCCGTTTGAAATCCTGTACAAATTATAAATACCTAGCGTTCAAATAAACGCAATTGTTTAATTTGTTAAAATAGTGGACGTAACATTATTTTAACATTATTCACTAATCAACAAAAATTTAAAAAGCAGCTGGCAGAGTACTGCCGTCGGATAACGCAGAAGATATTTAACACGCTTTTATTAGGTCGATCTGTATGTAACTATGTAATGGAATCTTAGGTACCTAATTTAACCACCTTCCAAAAATCGTAGCGTCATGAAAATTGGCAGCTGTATGTAGTTCGGATGACAATACAATAATATGGTGCTGTCGAACTGATCTGATGATGGAGCCGGAAGATATGAAATGGAACATCATGATGGAACATCGTATCATAGCTGTGTTTGGATTTGTTAGAAAAGTCTTGTAAAGCGTGTTTTTCTAGTGTTTTTTAAACTATTAATTTATTCTAACCTAAAACCTAGATTTAATGTTACGAAAAGTAACGAACTAAATACAATCGCATCGTGTATTTTGAATTTCCTTTGGGGACGCTGAATTTTTCCGGAATATACCTACCTATATATGAGCATGCAATTACTGCGATTTGTTGCCCCATTATCAAGTGTAAGTAGAAAATAAGTCTTACAAATTCTTATATAATGATACCCACAAAACTGGCTAGCGAAATAAAAAAATGTAATCATAATAAAACTTTAGTATAATAATAAAACCTACTTTGACGGTTTACATACTATTTGCTGAGTCACTTAACAATTTTAAATGTTTTTACACCTTGTTATCACTGATTATTCTATAGAGAATAAAAAACAATATTTATTTTATTTATTTTTCTTGTATAAATTATGAACATTCTCGAACATATTCGATTATATAACTTTGTATTATTACAATATAAATACGTTAAGAATATTATTTATTACTTTTCTATATCGTTATGTTATTATGAAACTATTTATAGTAATTTGTTAATTATACTTACAATTTTCTGTCCAAGAACGAAAGAGACAGGTGCTTTTCTTCGCCTAAACTTCAGAAGCGCTACGAAACTTTCCCGTGCGTAGCAGGTGCTACGCTACCGTAGCCGCGTAGCACGCGCCATTTTAAATTAATTTAATCTGAATTGTGCTATAAATTTACTTTAGCCTAACTTCTGTTACTTAAAATTTTACTCTTGGATATTATAATTATATATCTGAAATTGAAAAAACTTTTTAAATGTCTTTTACGAAATACCTACGAGTAGAGGTTATTTTTTACGTCCCCAAATATATGAATTCGCGTGAAAAAAGTTTATGAACGGATTGTTACATTCATTTAAATTTTGATTCAATTTTGCTGCGAAAATTTTCACCGGCTATCTTCTTCGAACTAAATTAAAAAGTTTTCTGCCTAAAACCAACCAAGTTTGAATAAAACCGCAAAACCACCGAACCTTGAAAACACCACAAAAATCACATTACCTTATTAGCGTCTGAAAATATTTTGTCGTTTTGTGGGCGGGAAGATTCCCGCCAACTCCGTAAAAAACGATTACCGCACGCACATACACTCCGCGCGAGCGCTCGCGCAAAACTGAACTGAAACCGCCCTCGGCTCGCAAACAAACCCCACCCGCTGTGAAGAGCATTTTACCCCCCTCCAACACCCCACCCCTCGCCCTGATTTAATAGCGAACGCGGGCACTGATTCACTTAGCAGAACGCAACTACCGACTGTCTCCCTCTCGCTCTACATCACAGAATCCGCGCTCAGATGTCTCGCACACACGCGTCGAAGAAACAAACGAAAGAGCGGGACGGCGTGCATGACTCGATTTGCATGTGAGAGGGTCGGTCGCAAACTTTACGTTCGTTTCGTAAATTATTTATACGTTTGGAAATACTTTTAGCGGCCGAAAAGATTGCTTTAAAAGAGAATTAAGTGACCGTTGGGCGGATTAAGGCGGGAAGAGAGGAGTAATCGAGTTGCTCTCTGATCACTCTCTAATTCGTCTAAGCAGCATTTTGTCGTGTTTTTTAATCCCCTTTGTATTAAGAATAAATTCGTTAGTGATGGTTTGAGGAAAATGATGGCTTGATACGTAATTGCGTTGGACAACTGAATGACAATTCGGCCGTTGATTTTTCTTAATTAACCGGACACAACTCCCTCTTGTCTTCTATCCATATTATTATTATAAATGCGAAAGTGTGTCTGTCTGTCTGTCTGTTACCTCTTCACGCTTAAACCGCTGAACCGGTTTGGATGAAATTTGGTATGGAAATAGTTTGAGACCCGGGGAAGGGCATAGGCTACTTTTTATCCCAGAAAAATACCCTTATCCGTGATAAACGAATTTAAGGCGGACGAAATCGCGCGCAAAAGCTAGTCTATAATGTTATAAAGTAGTAAAAATGAAATGTCTGTACATTGAACATATTTTCAAAAAATTGATTGTTACGGACCATTTGGAGGTCACTAGAAAGAAAAAATATTTTTTTTGGATTTTATGTATGTGTCGTAGTGGCTTCATCACGCAAAATCGGCTTAACAAATTTCCACAATTATTGGTACACGGGCCGCTGATACTTTTTACCCGACTACGCTTAAGAAAAAACGACGGGTTATGACTTTTTTTCTTCCGCGAACGAAGTTGTAAAAATGAAATGTTTGTATGTGTCGTCGTGGCTTCATCACGCTAAAATGGATAAACGGATTTCAACTATTTTTGGTAAGTATACGGGTAGCTGGGTATCTCCAGATGGTTATAGGATACTTTTTACCCGACTACGCTGACAAAGGGTTATGACGTTTTCTCCTCCGCGAACGAAGTTGCGGGCGCCTTCTAGTTATAAATATATATAAAATTAGTATAGGTAACGGTGTATTTTACTCAAAACTAATTTAATGGATAGATATTTGAAATAATCCGTAATATTCTTGGAATAGTCTTGTACCTACTAGTAGAATGAAATAAATAAAACTATACTGTGATCGTATCAATTTAATAAAATAAGGAAAAAAGCTATAAGCAACAGCATTTAACATTTTTAATTTTATTTCTATTTGATTTGATGGCATGTAATATAATTTGTACACCTGCATGCAGTTTGAATACGCATGCCGGTACCTACAGTTGTAGACTTAAGATCCTGTAACCGTATTCTTGCAAATAAATAGAATTTGAATTTAAATCGGATGGCTAAATGCTATTATGTTTTTCAATTAGGCCTTATTTAGGTGTTTAAAACACCAAATCCTTTCTTTATTAATTAAAATAGCTTAAATTTTTATTTTCTTCAATGTTATAAATACCATTGATGTCATTGAAAATAAATAATTGTCATTAAATGATTTGGGCACCAAATTTACTGACTAGCAAGTCCACGGAGAGCTTGTTGACCGATCATTTAATTTACATTAATCTGTAACATTTAAGCTGCTCAGTTAAATGTTTTTTTGTTATCCCGTATAAAGTCATCATTATTATCATCAGCCAAAAGACATCCACTGCACATAGGTCTCCCAAAAATAACGCCGCCATTACCGGTCCTGCGCATAACAGACTCCAGCTATCCTCATCAGGCCATCGGTCCACCTTGTGAGAGGCCTACCCACGCTGTGTCTGTCAGTGTGTGGGTCCCGATATACCAGCCAAGTTATTTAGTTAATTAATTGGTTCCCTCTTGTCTGACGCCGTTCAAACTCTACTAGAGCGGCAGTACCTCGGACCTCTCGATACGCAAGTGAAAGTGATACTTTAACTTTACTATATACTAAGTATTTGCAAGTGCAAGCAACATGCAAAATAGTTGATAAACGGTCTTCGGAAGTTCGAATATACGTACATAGCATATACGAGTATGTTAACGTAATAGCACTGTTACTTTTCGAAAAAAGCTTATTTTCTCAGAGTGCGTAATATAATACTAAATGTAGAAGTCGTGTATACGTTATTTTAGCCATGCTTAGAAACAATAAATGAATAAAAAACACCGGCCAAGAGCATGCCGGACCATGCTCAGTGTAGGGATCTGTAGCGGTTCCACAAAGAAATAAACTACAGATGAAAACAATACGATGTCAAAAAGTGCACTAGCAAAAGAGCGTATCTTTGTGGCCGTTACGTTCTTTTGCTAAGAAGCACAGTTTTGCAGCAATAACTGAAAAACTATACATCCGATCATGTTAAAAACAATTTTCATTGTAAGTATTTATTAAGCTTTACCTTTGTAATTTTTAAAATATTGTATGCTTCTTTCGCAGCGATTATTTTCGAAAATATTCACTCATTCAAAATAATTTTTTAGAAGACTCAAAATGTCCTGATATCTTTCGAAATATGTGCCATACATTGATATTTTTTTTCTTTCAGTTACATATTTTTTATTGATATTTAACTATCAAACTAAGTAGCGGCTTATACAAGACGCCTATAATCCAAATTTCATCAATATACATCTTGTAGTCTTTGAATAAAATGCCTGTGACATCCGCACAGACGGACGGACGGCTATATACAGAACCCTAAAACTGTAAGCATTAAAATGCCAATGTAAAATCAGCGATAATTGGGTTGGTTAAATTGGGTTGGTATATCTAATTGAGTTTCAACGCCTATTATGATTATCCCATATAAATGAAAATTCCCGTGGGACGTGATAGGAATATGTCTAGCAATTATTACCAATGCTGTCTCGGTATAAATATCTCTGCGTCTCACTGAGCATAAGCGTGAGCGAGATGGAAGTGCGTGCTCGGGAGCGCGGATATGATGTTTTTTTTTTTTTTAGTCGTACGTTTAAATAAATAAAAAAAGTAATAGCTGAGTTCCCTCAAACATGATATTGCCGATTTTTAGAAACAATTTTCATATTTTTAGCTTTGGTGCATAATTTGTTACGAATGTTTTAAGTATATTTTAGACCTATGTTCATAATGTTTTTCTATCGAGCGAAAGTCAAAAACTCCGGATTCAAATAGCTGGTGTCCCTCAAGAAAAACCTCAAGATTGTTAATTAAATTTATAGCAGCCGTATTATGAACCAAAGAATAAAAAAAAACCGTTTTCAGAACCTACGTCACCTTAACACATTCACTACCGGAACTCACCTAGCGGGCGCTCTGCTCGTAGACGCGTAGCCAATACCAGGGATTTCCCCATATACAGAGGAAAGTGCGTAGCGCTACGAAAAGCTTGACAGCAAAACTGTTAAAAATATGGCTTCTGGTGAATCTTCATTTCAATAAGTAATTATATACAGTACTCACCATTTGCATCCAGCAATGCATGATAAGAGCATACTACGATACTATCACCTGTGGAGTAGAATACACTTTTTCGCAATAGCGTACAAGATTTTTCATGTAGCATTGTCAAAGTTTTTTAGCTGTCAAGATATATAAAAGACTGTTGTCATACGTTGCAACAGCATATTATGCTTATGGTGATATTATAAATTATAATGATAATGACTGATTGCTGTGTTAAATTGTGCAGACGCAACACAAACATATGCAATCTATCTATCTAAGGATGATATAATTTTTCATCATTAGGTAATTAAAGTTTACGAAGTTATTCATGAACTTATAAATACATAAACACTTGCTTAATTGTTTTTGGTCAAGCGTGATATTTTCTGGGTCTCCCTCTTACAACGTCGATTTTGTATTTTTATCACGGTCCCAGTATGTGACGTGTATAAATAATGCGGGCTGACTAATCAATAGGCATATCGATAAAACTAATAAAGTTGGTTTATAATATAATATTCTTAAGACAGCTAGGTACCAAGAAAATCCTAAATTTTAACTTTGGTTATCAGTCGAACAATGTTAATGAGTAATCATTACACCATTACTTTTAAAGGCTGATAAAGTTTGTTAATGTTGCCCTTCACTGGGTTAATCAGCTGTTAAGGAGCCATTTGCAATTAACTTAGGTTAAAAAATTTGATATCTACCGATAGTAAAAAGTAATTAAACAAAAAAATAAAACCGACTCCAAAAAAAACTAAAAACTAAAAAATAATGCCATAATTCAGTTTCTTCAAATTACTTACAAGTAACCGTTTGTATACTCAATCTATACAGTATATACAATTAATCTTATTTTGGCGTCGGTGCCATATAAAGAATGTGTAAAATATTGAAAATTGACGATATTAGTAAGTTGCGACACGATGGCACCGACTCCAAAATAACATTAATTCTCATCAGGAACATTTAAATTTGTGACTATGAAGTTGCTTAGCTAAATTAATCAAGATATTTTGTCGCCACCCGTATATCATTTATCATTGAGGAGTTCCGATGGCATTCTGTGGCCTTCTGCATCAGTTCCACTTCACCAACTTACACTTTCTGAATGCAAATGCTTATTATGTTTCTTATAATACCAAAATCGCCATATGTATGCCTACAATATTTGAGGAGTTCCTTCAATTCCTCATAGATTCCATCATCAGATTTTCACCAAAATTAAATGGGACCAACTAGAAAGTACCTTCTATAAAACCAAAAAAAAAATTTTTGAAATCAGTCAAATAGTGTTTGAGTAATCGGTGAACATCCATAAAAAAAAAAAACATTCCGTCGAATTGAGAACCTCCTCCTTTTTTTGGAAGTCTGTTAAAAAATTAAAATAGAACCATTCCTAAAGTCTATTCAATAGTTTGTAATACCTACTAATATGTAATACCTACTATTATAAAATTACTTCTGGACTGGAGTCCCTAAGGAAAGCGGAAACGTGGCCGCCCTAAGCAATCCTGGCGGCGGACGAACACTACAGAAGCGAAGGCGATAGGAATGATCTTGGGCGAAGTAAAGCGCAGCGCTCAAGACCGTTCGAAACTGTGGACACCCTTTGCCTAATCCAGGGGACATGGGACATTAAGTCAAAGTAAGTTATTATAAAATTACAAAATGTAAATGCCTTACAGGGGTCATGAATCCAAGAAAAAGCGCTATCTACGCATAAGTCAAATAGTATGAAAATTGGTAACAGCGCCATCTCTTGACCGGAATATGTTTACGGCCTTATCACACAACACAAATCTTAGCTTGATTGATAACTTTTCCTCCTTGGCTTACGAAGTTGCGGGCTTACCTTCTTATCTATACCTACTATTATAAAGTTATAAAAATGTAATGTCTGTACATTGTAAAATAAGTGATGCGGACTATTTTTTGACGACCGGTTAGCTCCGTGGGAGTAACGTTGCCTGCAAAGCTGAGGTCCTGGGTTCAAATCCAGGTAAGGGCAAATATTTGTGTGATGAGCATAAATATTTGTTCCTGAGTCTTGGATGTTTTCTCTATAGAAATATCGTCGTCTAGTACCCATAACACAAGCCTTATTGAGCTTACCATGGGACTAGTTCGATTTGTGTAAAATTTTCCTATAATATTTATTTATTTTATTTATTTATTTGAAAATCACTGAATGGAAAAATATTTTTTTGGATTTTTTTCTATGTTTCTATGTGTCGTTACGGCTTCATCACGCAAAATCGGCTAAACGGATTTCAACTATTTTCGGTACATGGGTAGCTGAATATTTTCAGATGGTTATGGGATAATTTTTTACCGAGAATCGAAGAGCTATTACATATTTATACCTTAGATAGGGTAATGACCTTTAAAGTTCAGTATCAGAGTATCACAAGTTTATGGGCTAACCTAAATACATTGTCTACCTACTTGAAGAATAAACATGCTTATAGGTTTAACATATTGATCTAAACTTACTCGACTTTCACTCATTATCACAACACAGTAAAACGAGACTATGTCCTCCGAGACGTAAAGCGACGTCCAAAACGTCGAAGAATTACCAACGAAAGGTAATTAAATAATAGTTAATAAGTGAGGCAAATAGGTTATTGTCAGCCAGTGGTGATGATCTAAGACACTAACAAAGCAATTGTTTTACGCCGACGCGACTATCTTACAACGTTTTCCAATGCATATGCTCAGAAAGGGATTCTTTGTATGGGCCAACATAGATAGTAAAGGTCTACTTGCCGCACACGTGCGGTAAAGTATTTTTTCTACACATGTGTGGGCCAACATATTAGGCACGTAAAGTGCTAGAGTTGGAGCATATGCACAGTAAATCATATTCATACACGATTAAGCCATGTTTTCTTATGTTGTGATAATTCAATATACCTATGTTTATTGACAAACTTTTAGCGATATTTATAACTTGTATTTACCCGCGCCGTGCTCGCCTTACCGGTAATTACGTAGGTAACCACTATGTTTTAATCCATGATTTAATCTATCCGTGTGTCAAGTTACATCTAAATCCATTTGACGGTAAGCGTGTTATAGAGTAACAAAATATCCAAATATGTAGTTGGTTGCACAAGGCTGACGGACGACGGTCCCGGGTCTGAATCCCGGCCAGGACAAGTGTCTGTGTAATGTGATGAGCACGCATGTTTGTTCTTGGGTCTTAGATGTTTTATGCGTATTAAAGTATTATAATTGACCTATATATGTGTTACGTATATCATCGTATAGTATCAATAGTACAAACTTTGCTTAGTTTGGAACTTAGATCGATTGGCTCTGATAGTTATTTTTATTTATTTAAAATTTGAGAACATCTAGCTATACATCATAAGAAACATAAAAAAATATAATATTTGTAGGATACTAAGAAGCATGATATTTTCAGAATCAGAATCATGGGTGATTGTTTATCAGTTTGTGTCTAAACCTAAATTCAAGTGTGCCTTACAAAATAATTCATATACGAGTGTAATATTTCTACTCGAAGATAAAGGTGCTGTAAAGAGTTATCTAAACCCATTAGCCCTGAAGGTAAACAGAAGCGTAACTCGATACCCATAAGGTTAATGAGTAACCGCGTTAGCGGCCCGATAACCGAGTTACCGGACTCGGCGGACCGGCCAGCCGAATTTAGGAACCATTCCGACTACGATCGCCGATACAATTTATTGTAAAAATACGCAAATTCGTAGTCAAATCACATGTTACAGCTATGATCAATGAATTCGTTTGTTGTATCTCTGTAATAAAATTTATAGAAATCGACAAACACCGATTTCTCTATTTAAGTAATATGAGCACTTTTAGCTTTATTCTCTTGAAAAAAAAAACTTTTTTTTTCCAGCTTGCGCACTATGAAGTTAACACATGCTACTGGATGTAAAGACATTAGCATTTAAACTCGAAGCGTAACTGGATACCAAAAAGTTAATGAGTAACCCCGTTTGTGGCCCGATAACCGAGTTACCCAACTCGGTGGCCCAGCCGGCCGAATTTAAGGGCCGTTTCGACTGCGATCGTAGATACATGTTGTGGCAAAATCACTTCATGATCAATGAATTCATTTGTTTTCTCTATTAAAAAATAGTATAAGTGCCGTCGCATCCATAGAACTGGACATGGGCCGATTTGTCTATTTTAAGTAAATAGACAAATCGGTCCATGTCCAGTTCTATATTTTACTTCTCTTCAAAAAAATATTAGACAGTTTTTTTCCAACTTGTCCAAGATTAAGTTTAACACCGTGCTAGTGAATGAATAACTATAAGCCCTGAAGGTAAACAGTAACGTAACTCGATACCAATAAGGTTAATGAGTAACCGCGTTAGTGGCCCGATAACCGAGTTACCCGACTCGGCGGACCGGCCAGCCGAATTGAGAAACCGTTCCGACTACAATCGCTCAAAAAAATAGTGGAAATACCTAAGTTGATATTGGAGATCACATTAGACTAGTCATCAACGAATTCGTTTGTTATATCTCCTTCAATTATATATATACATACATATACTGTTGGTGGCGCATCTACAGAACGCGACTTCCAGCTGCTTGTTAATTTCAAGTAATTAGAGCACTTTAATTGACTTCGATCTTGAACTTGAAATTTTTTTATGGCATTTCAATAAAACAATTTAAGCCGATTATATCGCGTATATTATCTCATTTCAGTTTCGTGTTTGTTGACCCCTTGAACATGTAAGCTGTAAAGCTTCCGAAATCTCGGGAACTCACATGAGATAATATACGCGTAATAAGATATACTTAATCCGTTTAAATTGTTTTATTTAAATTAGTGATAATCGCGGAACCAAAAGAAAATATTAAATTGTATGGCTGTTTTCTTTCAGTTTACCTCGTAAGTTTAATACCATAGCTTCATCTAAACCCATTTGCCCTGAAGGTAAACAGAAATTGACGTTGCTCTAATAGTATTATATAATCTGTGTCTATGCCATACATTCATCGTAGAGTCTAAGTCACAATAACAGGTCTTAGCGCCATTTTTAACGTTAACCAATCCTTTACACGGTCGATCCAACTCGCCCTTACTCTTAAAAATGAAACTTTTGTAAATATTTTATACATTTTATTTCAATACTGTCCTGAACCCGACCTGAACCAAAATGTATCGGTCCGACCTCCAATCGAAACGCAAGTTAATTAATACTCATTACACTCGCGTTATCGAATGTATTCAATTACCTGGCATTCTATTATCCGACCCGATACAGGTGCGTGACTCTTTTACCGATGTACTTACCGGTATATCACGCCTCCAATACGACGTAAGACTTGTACTATCTATCTAACTAATCAGTGAGAAAGACGATACGTAGGTCAGACTAGGAGTTACTTTATGGCAAGTAGTTTTTAAAAGTATGTATTTGAATTTCGAATGGTCGGAATGTTGAAAATGCTACATTTGCTTACGGAATTCAATTGAGTTTCTCAGAGGCGTGGTTTTTCTTTCGGATTGCCAAGTCTACAAATTATTTTTACATCGTAATGTTTCTTAGATATATTTTATTAAACCTGACATTTGACTCGTGACATTTGTACATTTCCCTGTCTGAACACATTTTTACTTTGGTCTACATAGATTAGTAAAAAAAAAAGACATTGACAGTTATTTTTTTAATTTAGATCTCCTTAATAAAATTATACATCCTGGGTGTAGGTCCATTTATGGAACGATTCACTAAAAAGTAAGATTTTTTTAACAAAAACTAACAACCGACTCCAAAAAAATACTAAAAAGTAAATAGAGTAATTAAGTGGTGTAAATTGTTTCCCAAAGTATCACATTGCAAACTATTTATCCCAAAATATCATTTCGCCTAATAATTAGATGGCATTACAACGTTTCGCACCTTCGACATTTGACAAAACTTTCTTTAGCAAAATATTTTTAACAAATACATGGTTTGGTGATGTTTTATTCTGACATTTTTATCTTTTTGTACCTATAACATACATATTTTTCGCAAAATATTGCATGTCATAGATTTATATCGGTTTACTGATGTTTCGGTGAAAATTGATTCCCAAAGTAAAATTCTGCATATTGCATTTTGAAAAAGCTAGTATTTTAAGTCTACGATTCAATTTTGAAAATGTTATACTGCAAGGATGTTTGTTTCACCTTGGACAAATAATTTACAGGTAGGTAAATCTTTATTTTATTTTTTTGATACTGGTTCATTCCTGTTAGGGTCGGAGTACTAGTTCTAACCTGACTGGATTGTTTCCGTAATGTAATGATAGAGTAAGTTGGGGTTAGATGGAAGTAGATAGAAGTTCGAAAGGTGAACTTTATTTCAACGCCTTTAAGAGCATTATTGGTAAAGTTTTAGTCTTTCCCATACTTTCGTCTTACCTCAACGCACCTTATAGTTTTATGTTAATGCAGAGGACAGAGAGAGAGTCGACGAAGCCCCGCTTAGCGGGGCTTCTATTTCCGCTGTGAGGGACACAAGGTAACTAAGGAACTTAACCAAGGCTAAGCTAGAGGTGATCTGAAGATTTTTTACGTCCCCTCCGTACCCCCTTATCTTTGTAGCGGTTAGTTACCGTTTGGGTTGGAGAAGGAGTTTTAACCCTACCGAATCGTTTCCATATGTAGATGGTTTAGTTTTAAGGTAATGCAGACGACTCAATCTGTACAATAGGTATCTACAATTACTTATAATACTTATTATTAGGTATGGAGTCGGTACCACCCAAAGAAATAGTTGTTGTGTGTTCAAAATTGATCTCTAAGTATAATATTAATTGCATACAGTTTTTGTAAAATAAAACATTTATGTTAAAAATACTTTTTAGTCACTCATAAAAGTTTGCTAGATTGGCCTACCTATCTCATATAAAATTAATACTAACTTTCGTCTTCATTTCCGAGGAAAACATCTTATCCGAGGAAATACCTCCAAAACTCGTAAACCGAACAATAAGACGACATTATTATGAAATATCCTCGGACAATCCAAAATTAGCAGCTTAATACTTTATAAGCAATCGTTTCAGCGCCTGATTTTTTAATCAGCGCTGATTCAAAATTTACTTGTCTTGTGTACTGTCTTACCACGTTAACTTTGCGTTTACGATTCCGAGCATTAGTAAAACTTGAGCTTTATTACATAGGTAATAGTGCGGGTTAGTTGTTTCTTGACTCGCAAACTAATGTTGTAGCGGTATAAGTGACAATAAAACGGGAGCTTAGCTCTCGACCGTCTTCAAGTGGAACGGCGGAGGGCGAATTCGCAACCGCAACAACAGAACTATACCTGTCTCGTTCTAGCCCGGTTTCGCGCCCATTCGTTTTATTTCTTGTCCATTTCCCCCGCTACATAATTTATTTTGAGCGGGTACACTTAAAAAATTGGCCGCGCGTATGTAAGTACTTACGTTAGACAAAATGGAGTTTGCGGGAGTACAGAAATGATAATAATATGGTAAATGATTTCATTTGAATTCCCGTTTTGCTGTAATCGTCAGGGGGTAATGGCGCGTGGGAGCGTCCTGTTTTCATTTGCTCGCTGAATTTATTTCGCACTTTATTGCCGCAGTCGACTTTTATCGCCTCCGCCCCATACATATTCAACGTTTGTCTGAAGGCTTTTGACAACTTTGTTTGCTATTGAATTTGTGTTGCTGAAAATTAAGTAAATCTCATTTTATTTTACAAACTGTAGTTTGTGTATACCTACCTAGTAATGTTATTTTGTATTTATTTAGACTTTCACGTATTCCATAAACGCAGCTATTAACCACCCACATTAAGGCAATTTTATAATCCATCGGAATTTTTAAGCAGGTATACCTACTGGTTGCTCTTACATTTACTTTTTAGCTAGTGTGATGTATAAAAAAATATAGCTACTTAATAAAGTTAATGATATTTACACAAACGATTATCTTGTAAAAAATCATTTATAAAGTGACTAAGTAGATTGTTACTATTACCGACCCATCCATAACACCGTCTGTAAAGCTTTTAACGATTTCCATGCAGCTATTAACGATAGTGAATGAGAGAAGGCTTGTCTATATAACTCTAGCTAATAGCTTCTTATGCTTGCTTTTGCTTTATTGCTTGCTATTACCCACTTATGGATCGGTGATAGAATATGGAAGTATAAACATAGGTAATTTATTACCGACCTCCAAAAATATCATAACTTTGGTTAAATTTACAACATCCGTCCCTTATAACGACATCAATGCTTGCATAGATAGATTGTTCCTTTGTCTCAAAATAGTTAAAACACAATAATTAATAACTCGTCTCACCCGATCTTACACCCAGCATTATGTAACTTCCATTAGGTTCGTTTAGGTGTTCGAACTTTTTACGAAAATTCGCGACGGCTTTCCACCATAAAGCTACCACAAAAACAATAATAGCTAGCCAAACAAAAAACCCTCAAAAACAAGCAATGACTTGCACACTTAATCGTCCCATAATAACGACATCAATGCTTGCGTAATTGTATCTATCCTTTGTGTCTCGAACGACTCGGGGGGTACGCCCTTGTGATTTATTGAAGAAAGCTTTTAAACCCTTGCGGGTTTGTTATTCTCATTGTTCCATGGGTCATTTGCCGGTGCCACGATTTGCTCTATTAATTTAATGTTTCTGTTTTCAGATAGTTCCTTTATGGATCCGTGGGACTGGAGTAAAGATAATTATTTTTTAGGACACAGAACCTTCTAACTATACACGATGATTCTTAATCGGTGATCAGGAACCATTTTTTCTAATTAAGTAATGGATGACGGTCACGTTAAAGTCGTATTTAGGCAGATTCAAAAAAACTTTTTTTTTGATGAAATCATTAATTTGAAATCAGTTTAATCTAAATTCCCTGGCAACCCTATTACAAATCGGCCTGGTATCCACAGATGGTTATAGGAAACTTTTTACCAGACTACGCTAACGAAAAAAAAAGCGGCCAAGTGCGAGTCGGACTCGCCCATGAAGGGTTCCGCAGCTGTTTATACAAAAAAATCACTACAGATGAAAAAAAAGACGATATGAAAAAAAAACACTAACAAAAGAAGTATTTATTAAGCTTTATATTTGTAAATTTTTTCACATTTTTTTGACATGCCGTTTAGAAAATAGAGGGGGGGGGGGGACACAATTTTTGCTACTTTCGGAGCGAATATTTCGGAAAATGTTCACTAAATCAATTTTTTTTTTAGTAACCTCCAAGTGTTATCAGAAGAACTGACGAAATATGTGCCGCACATTGATATTTGCTGAAAAAATTTTTTTTCTGTTTCGTTTACATATATGGAGTGCCCCCCCTAGAAATATATATATATACTAGCTCCTGCCCGCGACTTCGTCCGCCTTAAATTCGTTTATCGCGGATAAGGGTATTTTTCCGGGATAAAAAGTAGCCTATGTCCTTCCCCGGGACTCAAAGTATCTCCATACCAAATTTCATCCAAATCGGTTCAGCGGTTTAAGCGTGAAGGGGTAACAGACAGACAGACAGACACACTTTCGCATTTATAATATATTAGTATGGATTTTGTTTAACTTTCAAACTAAGTAGCGGTTTACACACGACACATGCTCCAAATTTCATCAATGTATATTTTATAGTTTTTTAATAAAATACCTGTGACATACGGACGGACAGACAGACAGACAGACAGACATGACGAATCTATAAGGGTTCCGTTTTTGCCATTTTGGCTACGGAACCCTAAAAAGCGGCCAAGTGCGAGTCGGACTCGCCCGTGAAGGGTACTGCAGCCGTTTATACAAAAAATATACTACAGATGAAAAAACATATGATATTAAAAAATAAACACTAACAAAAGAGCTTATCTCCCCGGCACTTACGTCCTTTTGCTGATGTATGGGATTATTTTTATATTATTTAAATCACTGTTGTGAAGCTGTGTTACTTAATTAAACAAGAAATATATGAACTGTGATCCTTTATTTCAGCTATTGCTGATTGACGACTTAAACATAAAATTGAAAAAGAAATATACACATACAAAGTATTTTTAGAAGAACTGTCGAAATATGTACCATTGCATGCAGCCCCCCCAAATTCGTTTTTTTTTTTTAGCAACTATAAAACTAAGTAGCGGCTTACACAAGACACCTATGCCTCAAATTTCATCAATATACATCTTATAGTTTTTGAGTAAAATGCCTGTGACATACCTACAGACGGACGGACAGACAGACAAACGTGACGAATCCATAAGGGTCCCGTTTTTTGCCATTTGACTACGGAACTCTAAAAAGAGGGGAAGGACTCTAGAATCTTCTAGTATATAGTAGTTATGACGGTAGGTAGGTGGACCGGACGACTACACTGAACACCACGATCGCAAGAGTTGGAAGACAAACACGACAGTAGGATGATATACAGGGTGATTGGTTATTGAGTACATTCCTTTTAAAGGGTTATAGTACAACTTATTTGTAACAAAAAAGGCCATGCAGTACCCTGTGCGAAAATTATAAGTTTCCGAGATATTCACTTTTGGGGTTTCTTCCTTATAACCGCGTTACAGATAGTAGTTAAGTTTAATTGATATTCCTTTTGTTTCTTTCATCAGTATCCTACATCATTTGAACCATAACGAGCTATTGAAGTTTTTTAAATCACGTGTCAGGTATTTTAAGAATGTGTTTTTTGAGTGATCGCACAAAGTTTGTTTTCCCATAGTAGTGTTTTCCGTGTTTAAGTTTATGCGAAGTATGGAAAATCTAACTTTGCGTGATTACTCAAAAAACATGCGAAAATAACACGGCTGGTTATAAGGAAAAACCCCAAAATGGCTACTAATATTGTGAGTATCTCGGAAACTACTAATTTTTGGACGGGGTATTACGTGACCTTTATTGTTGCAAATGAGTTGTACGAGTAGGTACTACAACCCCTTAAAAGGAATGTACTCAATAACCAATCACCCTGTATACCAAGACAACAGGGCCGACCAGGATTACCACCCGCAACAAGTTGGAAATTGAAATCACGCGTTTGTGGACACATTCGCTAAAAAATATAACGGCCAAGTGTGAGACTTACTCGGGCACCGAGGGTTCCGTACAAACTTCCACTTAACCTAAACTAAAAAACTGTTAAGATAAGTTTGCATCTGCCGCGATATCGTCGTGAACCGATAAAACCCCTGATACATGTTAAACAATAAACGATAATTTTCAAACGTTTTAACCGATTTTCTTAAACCATTTACGATGACGATTTCGATCAAAAAAAAAAGTTAAAATTGATTGATCTGATTAGGAATTTTAATGCCGCAGACAGCCACATACGATACACTAATAACACCCTTAATTTTTAGGGCTCCGTATCCAAAATGGCAAAAACGGAATCCTTATAGTTTCGTCCGTCCGTCAACGTAGTGGTTATATTCTCTTTGCGTCCGTCCGTCTGTGGATAGAGGCACTCCATCCATACCTGTAACCGAAAATGAAAAAAAAATTATAAGCAAATATCAATGTGTGGCACATATTTCAAATTCCTTTAAAAATATTTTGAGATATCTAAATATTTTTTTCACTTCTCCTGCTCAAAATAAATAAATAAATATTACGGGAGAGTTTTACACAAATCGCTCTAGTCCCATGGTAAGCTCAATAAGGCTTGTGTTATGGGTACTAGACGACGATATATTTAATAAAAGTGCTCAAACTGTACTTTTAATTTTTCATGAAATATACAATTTTAATGTTAAGTCTTTTTTTATTTTCTCTCAGTCGAAGTGAAAAGCAGAGTGTTTAACACGTGGCTAAAAGCCATTATGACACTCAGACATATTTGTCCTCACTCACTTCGTGAGCTCGTCCAAATAATCACTTCGTGTCATAATACGAGCTGATCGGTGGGCTCAGCGGTTTGCATGCGGGCTGTTACGTAGGAAGCACTTGTATAAATAACCTGAGCTATGCCGATGACATGGTGCTGCTGGCCCCATCGATCAGTGCGTTGGAAATACTGCTTAGGACATGTGATCTATGCTTTGGCCCATGGTTTAGAGTACAACCCAAATAAGAGCGAGGTTATGATATTTAAAGCGGGTAAAATAAAACCCTATTATGTACCTCCTATTGTACTCCGAAACACCCAGCTGAGGGTTGTGGACAGGGTTAAATACCTTGGACATGTCCTAACCACTGGCCTTACCGACGATTTAGACATTGAAAGGGAACGCAGAGCCTTGGCGGTGCGGAGTAATATGCTTGCCCGTAGGTTTGCTCGAAGTACGTATGAAGTTAAGATAACGCTTTTTAAAGCTTATAGCCAATCTTTTACACGAGCAGCCTATGGGCTAGGTATACAAAACGCACCTACAATGCTCTGCGTATTCAGTACAATAATGGTTTTAGAATGCTGATGGGACTGCCTTAGTGGTGTAGTGCATCAGGCATGTTTGCGGAAGCTCGCACGGACGGTTTCCATGCCATCATGAGAAAGCGTATCGTGTCGATCTGGAATCATATAAGACGTAGTCCCAACAGCATTCTAAACGCGGTCGCTGGGAGATACGATTGCCCTATACAGAGGTTCTGGACAGAGCAGGTTAAAGGCGCGGCCCAATATGTAATATAATATGTAATATAATAATAATAAATATGTAATACTAACCCTAAATATAAGAACATTTACTAATACGCTACGGATTGTATTTTATCCGAAATAAAATTTTATTCATTCATTCATTCATTCATAATAGCTTATTTTAGCCCCTTGTCAAACAATCTACTATTTTTTTGTTTGGTGCATTCAAGTTGATCCCATATAATTTTAATGAAGATCTGATGATGGGATCCATGAGGAATTGAGGGAACTTCTCAAATATTGTAGGTACATATCGACGGCAAATAGCAGAAACGTAGTAACCGCCATTTCTCATTTATCGTATCTCATTTAAAAGTGCTAAGCTACTTCGTAGTCGGAAATTAAAAAGGTCCTAAAGATAATGGTCCCAATCGAATAGATTTGATGATGGAGGCGAAACGTGGGATCTCAGATCTCCTTAATAAAATAATGTATCCTAGCCATTGAGCTATTATTACTACTAATAGTAAGTAGCTCAATGATCCTAGCTGTGTTTGCGCTTACTCGAATTGTCACAACATACTATTAATTAACGATTGACTAAAAAGGGCGAAATAGCTGAGCCAAAATGTACGTAGTATGGGGTCATCTTATATTGGTTCCTGTCATAGACAACGCATATAGACTTAAAAAAAAGATTTTCAGACTTTTCTCATTGATTGTGCTTCAAGAGCTACCTTCATATAGTTGCCGGCAAACTTCTTGAGCACCTTGACTGCGAAGTAACCGATTTAACGTAAAAATGTACCTACATGCGCAGATTCGCCATTTTTGTTCATGAAGTTTGCCGGGATTGGTAACAAATTTCAAGTTTCTAGGACAACGGAAAGTACCTAAGTACCATATAAGTTTTTAAGTCCTTGGCAATTAGTAAAATCCAGTATTACTAGAGCCCAAAATATTGTACCTATCGATGATGCGCATCCACCGTTACTCAATCTTAAAAAGAGGAAAAGATATTTTTTATTAGGTACTTATTTTTAGTTAGTCTTCAGTGGTAAATTGATCTTTTATAAATCGAAAGTGTTCGGAGGCGATAATTTTCCCATCATTCAATATACTCTTTCAATACATTCTCATCTATGTACTCTTTGGCGATAAGATTGGGTGAGTCAGAGATGTGATGTCTGATGTGATGGACGTGACGTGACACGCATGACACCTATTTGGAACTTTCGTGTTATGTTACAAACTACTAACGACATCTAGCGGACCCTAATACCAAGTCACTAACATGTCTTAGCACACTTTTAGAAAACAGAAATATAAAAAATATGACGATTATCTTTTTACATATTTTTTTGTAAGTGTAAATGTACATTCAATAATGAAGTTATGACAGTCATTTTAATTTCTGAACTTGACAGTGGAAACTTAAGTGCTGCCATCTGTTAAAAATTGGCACACTACATAGCTATAGCGGTAAAGCAGACAAGTTGTTTCGTTTTCAATCTATTTAATAAGATTAATTTTAAAATTGTATATTTGATACCATAATGATTATTCATAAATAAAATGATAATTTTTTAAGCACTATTAATTCATTGAATAGTGATTTTATTGCAAATTAATTGAATATATCGTAGTTACCGCCAAAATAAGGTGGCGTTGCTGCCATTTTGTGAACCCCGCTACAGGAAGTGAGTGTTGTAGGTGCTACGCAGGCGCAAATTGACCTTTCGGTTGAAGAACCCGTCGGTCACATGTGAGTGTCGATAAATATCTTAGTTTTATCGTGAATCCTTTTTAAATCGTTGTGAATATTATTTTCGTAAGTATGTTACACGGTGCTGAGTTTTTCGTGAAATTGAGGCGTTTTGCTGGTGTGGTTTTAGTGTAAATATCGAAAATAAAATAGCACCGCGGCGCCGGCACGTTTGTCAAACGCTATTTTTTTTCGTTATCTCTTTTATTCAGTGTGATTGAACTCACACGTTTCTACTACAAGTTTTATGTGATCGGAGTCTTTGTGTAGTTCGCTGAAAAGGTGTGTGATTCATAATTTTGAAGTGTATTTGGCCGAAGACATGCCCAAGATGTCCCTTTGCCACTCGCCACATGTTCGGGAGACCACACGGCTCGGCTCGTGTTTTCGCCACACCAGTTCAGGCCTGATTTTATTGTTCCTATTGTAAAATTTAGCTTTACCTTTGATGTTAAGTGATAACTTCCCTTGCGTATAATATAATATATAAATATAACTTAACTCAATAGAGCGTACAAAGGTTTACCTCACTTTGCGATAGGTGGGGTTAAGCCGTCAAATTTTGCCTTACCGTGAAAATTGCAATCTGAGGCTGAACTTACACGTATAGGTTAGGTATTTGTTGTGTATCACTTGGCAATTTCTAGTTATTTGCCTTAATAGTGCTTCTATAGTTTTAAGAATGCATCATGATCGCATATTTATGTCCTAAAGTGCACGCTCAGTAACGTCAATTTGTAGCAAAGAATTGTGACTGTCGTTACAATGATAGCTAAGCATATGGTGTGTTATAGATTTCTATGTGTTTATGGTGATTTCTTTCAGAAAACCAGCACATAACTTATTCATTTCTGTTCAGAACGGCTTGTTGTATTGATCTCGTTTTACCAGAGGTGTTAATATTGTTTGTTTGACAGTACCAGCACTGTTCCACATGTCAGTGTGGTTGTCTCATTATCTTGTTCTGTGGCATTGTTCTTGTCGTTTCTGTTTGAGTGATCAAGTTTCCCTTCATCTGGAAATACTACGTCCTACGTCATAAAATTGTCAATATACAGGATCCCTCGCAAATTTTACCCATTATGTATGGCTATTTCAGGTGGTGATAGTGTTTTGAGGTATTAGTCAGATCATCCAAAACTAGTGTCCAACCAAATTATGATTTATTAACTTATCTTACTCAATTTGTATCTGAATCATATTGTCTACACAGATTCTATGAATAATTACTATATACTTCTCCTATACACTCTTGTTAGATTATCTACGTCAGTGGTTGTTAAAGTGTCCTTTGCGGAGATCTGGGGCTCTGTAAGACATCTCAGAAGGCTCCACCGGAATAACATATATATAACAGTAATTCAAATTAATTCGCATTTTAGTAAAAATAGAGGTCATTTAAGAAGACTTTATAAAATGAGAACAATTATTTAATTGCCCAAAGTCTGGTGTAATGTTCACTGGCTCCATCTATTATTGTCTCTTATTTCTCTGTAGGTAGCCAACTGCCTGTCAGTGACTGACAGCGCTGCACTTTGAAACAGAATGTGAACATATTACATAGAAAGTTGATGAGGTATATTCTTCATCTTGATAGTTATATATAAAAGGAATACGAGCCCATAGAGTCGCGGGTGCAGTTAATACTGCTCCCGTGCTGAGGGTACTCGAACATAAAACACCAGTCCCGACTATGCGTCTCATCACACCACTGTGTCATGGGATCACCGTACAGGGATACATTCCAAATATTAAGATTCAAGCATCATCATTAGTTAGTTATATTACAACTTAACCTTTTGACCACCACAGACGGCAAATCATGGCATCGAAAATTTGTGCCACCAAATTTCATGGCTCCAAAACGCTGAATATAATATTAATACCTTGTTTTGCAAACACTATTTTATTTTGGTAGGTTCATTTTATTTTGTACCTTGCTGCTTGATGCTGAAAACATAATTGAGAATCAGTATTTACCTTGAGGGTTGCCAGCATTACCGACAACTGAATAATCGGATTTAATTATTAACGTCCCATATAACTTTCACCCTCCTAGGGTCTCAATATATCTCCATACTAAGTTTCATCTAAATCAATTTCAATGCTTTAAGCATGAAAAGGCAAGGGACAGTTACTTTCGCATATACAATATTAGTATGGATTTATATCTATGATAATTTTAGCTGCTACTTAAGTATATATTTATTTACAGTTCTTGTTAGGTATTATGGCCTAATATAGGGAGCATTTGAAGATACTTATTTGACAGAGTTGGTTAAAGGTTTTATAGCCTCCATTGTATTATCAATCTTGTTTTTATTTTTTAATAATTAGCTACCTTTGTTCCAGTCTAGACCTACAGGTTCATTGACTTTGGGTTGATAACCTTTGCTAATTTTCGACGCTAGTGTGACTCACACATTACAGTTTAATGCCAAGGCCCTACTGTTTAGACGTTATATTTCAATCAATTCATCTTGACACACCTGATTTGCAGCATGGTTCATAATTTTATCACCTGTTGGTTAAACTTTTATCTTCAAGGCATTGTTGTCAATGCTTTTATCTCTTTGTATGTCGTCTTCATATTATTTTCGTATCAAGTCTGCTTTTTTAAAAAGGTTCGTTTTCGAGGGCAATTGAAATGCAGTGTTTGTTTTAAACCTTCATTTGTGCAACACATACCTACATATGTTTGTCGTCATACATTATATTCAATGCAAATTTTTAAATTCCGCAGATCACTCCAGGCCGTAGTTAATACTCTACCACAAAATGGGTGACATTGAGGACACACACTTCGAGACCGGGGACTCAGGTGCTTCGGCCACCTACCCCATGCAATGCTCTGCCCTGCGCAAGAACGGATTCGTCATGCTCAAAGGTCGCCCCTGCAAGATCGTCGAGATGTCCACCTCCAAGACTGGCAAGCACGGACATGCTAAAGTCCACTTGGTTGGCATTGATATTTTTAATGGAAAGAAGTAAGTGTTATGTGTTAATCATTTTTCTTATTATTAATCCTGTTTAGTGTCCACATGCTGAGAAAGAGTATTTCACCTCCGTGGATGTTCATTGCTCCTGCAGAGTCTAAAATTGAAAACAGTGATTCTTTCTTCTCCAAATGCTTGTTTCTTAAACATTACCTAAGGGGCAATCCACATATTTATTATTTTGAATAATAAAATAAAAACTAGACAAATATTAGCGTGACTTGGGGGGGGGGGGGATAGGCCCATCCATGAGATGGCTTACCAAGAATCCCAACCTGACAGATGTTTATATCCAAAAAAAACCGAGTAACATTATACTATGGCTATGAATTATAGATATCAAATTTCAAAATTTGCTGTAAACTGTTTAGAAAGGCAGTTGCGTAAGCTGTTTGACGCGCAAAAAATGGTTCCGTTCGAAGGACGTTTCGAACTTACAAAGACGTAGTTCGAATTCGAAGTTCATACTAAGCGCGAGAGGGGATAAATAAATATTAAGAAAAAATAAAGAAAAATCAAAAAGAATTAAAAAAAAGTACTTGTTTGCTCGCTCAGTATAGCATTTCATTCTCTTGTAAACCTAATCTAACCTGTCAATTATGTGTATAAAGCAAGCAAGTGTTTTAACGCTCCGCTATCCATGGTCATAAACCTAACCTAACCTACAGTTTTCGGTTTATGACCCATGTTCCATTTTGTCGCAGTTCTTCCAAACATTTTGCAATAAAGTAAGCAAGCATTCTGACGCTCCGCTCGCTCCGCTATCCATGGTCATAAACAAACCTAACCTAACCTACAGTTTTCGGTTTTTGACCTAAACAAAAAGCTATAGAATATCACTTTTAGGCAGTGGGTCTTTACTTAAAACCATTCAAAATGTTTTCAATACGTACCCATTTCATCATTGATAATTTTACATTTTATAATCTGTCATTTATCTTGGTAATTATCCAGTTTAGAGAAAAGTTTCCCATACAAAACATGCTTATTTTAGCGTCCTTTATACGATAGCATCATAAAAAATAGGTGTTATAATAACACCAACAACCATCGAAATTTCCCTTGAAAAACTGAAATCCCCAAGTCCCTTGAAAAACTTAAATCTTTGAGGGCGAATATCTCGGCCATTTTTGATTTTAGAGTAAAGTTGCCCATACAAAACTTGCTTATTTCCGCGTCCTCTATACGATAACATCATAAAAAGAAGTTTCAATATGACATCACAATGATGAAAAATTTTCTAAGTGGACCCCCTTTGCTTTAGTCCAACCAATATTTGCCCTTACCGGGATTTGAACCCAGGACCTCAGCTTCGCAGGCAACGTTACTCCCACGGAGCTAAACCGATCGTCGGGATGAATGTCGAATCACGAAGAGCGATTGGTAGGCCAAAAAAGCGATGGATGGATTGTTTGAGAGAGGACATGAGAAATTATGACTAAGCGTAGAGGAAAATGGCTTGATAAAAATAAATGCTAATGAAAGAGATGCTTACACGTTCCTTGTCTTGGTGCCCCCTATGACGAGTCCCGCTGTTTGCCAGGGTCCATGCTTCCAGATGGAGTCGTGTCTCCATACTGGATACACAGTTGGACTTTTAACTCAGATCATTTTGTATTGGGACAGTGAATATTTTAACGGTGCCTCCCGAAGGTGACTTCTTTGAAATACATTAAAAACAATTTGTTTTGGTAGCTACCTAGTGTCTACATTTGTTTCATGGTAGATAAATTCGACTTATAGCTTCTGCCCGCGACTTCGTCCGCCTTAAATTCGTTTATCGCGGAAAAGGGTATTTTCCGGGATAAAAAGTAGCCTATGTCCTTCCCCGGGACTCAAACTATCTCCATACCAAATGTCATCCAAATCGGTTCAGCGGTTTAAGCGTGAAGAGGTAACAGACAGCAGACACACTTTCGCATTTATAATATTAGTATGGATTGTTCTAACATATTATTACAGTTTGTATAACTTGCAAAGCCAAAGCCATTAACTCTTTAATTACTTGTCACTTCATGTGAAATGCTGGTATGACGTCACACCTTCGCCTTCTTATGAATATATTACCAGTGCCATTGAATAGCATATCTTCAAGGACAGGTCAGACCAATAATACACCCTTGATTATGGTTTACATATTCAGGGAACTATTATCGCAACACAAAAAACTGAGCTTAATCGCGTATAAGTATGATTTTATTTAATTACCTTTCGTTGGTAATTTTTCGACCTTTCGGACGTCGCGTTACGGTCATGGTCTCAAAGGAACTCAGACCATTCCTTGATGCGATCGTGTTAGTTTCAATCAATGTTCAGGGAACTAGATGTATAGGTATTCTTTCAATACAAAATAACCAGTATTCAATTTTGGTATTTCGCCTATTATGATATAAGATGTTTTTGTATTGCAATGAGCTAAATTCAAAGTTAATAATAATTACCTAAATACTATTTAAAAAAATATATATCGAGTTTGGTAAGATATTTCATGTTAAAGTAATATGCGTAACAATACCTGATTTAAACCAGAATGTAAAATATAGGAGAGTGATTGGCGATGGTAAGGGGCCATTCATTAATAACCTAAGGCATATTTTAGGTATTTTCGAACCCCCCTTCCCCATGTAAGAACACAAGATTAGATTCCTTGGACTCTGCCTTACGTGAGATCTCGTAGTGGTTTTCACCAACTTTTTCCCAAATATCCATCACTTTGTTAGAAAATCATAAATAAAAACCCATAAGCCTCTTTTTGCTTCAGCATAGTCTGGTAAAAAGTATCCTATAAACCGTCTATGATCCCCAGCCGTGTACTAGAAGTAGAAATCTGTTAAGCCGTTTTGGCGTGATGAAGGCACAACGATACATACCAACATACAAAAATACGATTGAATGGCCTTCAAATAGAAAAATTTCATTTGTACAATTTTATAATAGTATAGATGGCGATTTACTCTTAGTAGATTATTTTGTGCGTCGCGGTTATTCAACGGTTAACAAAAAGGCAGAATGTGAACTCTCAGAGTTTTATCAGTATCTGGTTGGTTACAAAAACTTGCTTGTTACTCGGAGTGAACATAATAACAACTTTCGTTACTTATAAAATAACAATGTGAGTCATGATTGACGTAGTATCTATGAAAATGCAGGTATCGCGCATTATTAATAATGATTTGTATTTTTTTGTAAATAGACCAGTAAGTAATCTTATACCATTTCACCTATTAAGTATCCTAATATACATCAGCGTGTCCTAGGATAAAGTGCACAAACGAATAGGGATGAAGTAGATGCAATTTTATCGACAAAAAAAAATAAGGAAAAAAAATTAAACCATTATTTACTTTTTATTAATTATTTTAAAAACATGTATGTAGTGGACCTTATCGAAACAAAGCAAGATATCTAAAGCAAGATTTTGACTTGTTGTTTGCGAACAATGACTTGATTTGCCAACTGTGGCAGTCGAAACGTTAATGCGGCATTTTTACAGTAGCGCGATATAGTTTGGTGATGGATTAACAACACGCAGAAACGTTTACCAGCAGTTGTATTGTTTTTAATTAATTATGCCTAACATAGGTCAAATTTTTTCATGTCTTAGACAAATATCGTCAGCGTCCTCGCCCGCCTTCTGTTCAAACATTGCTAAGGCTATTAGAATCCACCATAGCGGCTAGCTTATCGATTTAGTATTCAAGCAGTAATACGACACTCCCGTAAGGCCGCGTAATAAGAGGTCATATTTTTCGAAGCGTCAATAACACATACTTGTAAAAGTACATATTAAAATTCAGGCTTTTAAGTTTGCATATGTTATAGTAGTATTAGATAAATGGAAAAGCTTCTGACACTTTCTGATCAGTATGTAAGTGCGACAGGGACGGATGCTTTATGAATGAATGAATGATTTATTCGATGTATGTGCGAGATGGGTTACATTTGCAGGTTGAGTTACATAACACAGAATCACCAGACCCTCTTTACAGGCGTACATACATGTTGGCACATAATTTAATTACATAATTTACTATCTTCTATCTTAAAAAATTACCACACAAATTAAAATTACATTAAACTACACTATTTTCCTAAATTACATGTCAGTCTCTAATTGTCATGGTTAACATAATATTCATAATTAATAATAGTTAGCAATTATCACTAAAGAAATCATTGATACTGTAATAACATTTTTTTGCAAGCCATGTCTTAATAGATTGTTTAAAATTACATATATTTTTTAATTTAAAATCATCAGGAATTTTATTATAAATTGAGATACAAATATTATAAGAATTTTTAGAAGTTAGTCTCAATCTTGCAGCGGGCTTGTGCAGTTTGTGTCTATATTGAGATCGGACTTCTCGTGAGCTGAGCTGCTGTACATCTGTAAATTGGTCTTTGTATTTATGAACAAATGCAGAAGTCTCCATAATGTATAGACATGGAACAGTGAGAATGCAGTTATCTATGAAGTGCTGCCGACACGACTCTGTTTGACTAATGCCAAATATGCCTCTAATGCAGCGGTTTTGGTACAATTAATATTCTTCTTATATCTTTGCAATTACCCCCTAGAATTACACCATACCGTAGAGTAGAATTTACATACCCATTATACGCAATTAAAGCAGCTTGTATGGAAACAGTTTGAGCTATTATTCTAAGTGCATATACAAAGCTGTTTACTTTGGAACAGGTATTATCTAAATGTGTTTGCCAGCTACAGTGACAGTCAATTGCTAAACCTAGAAATTTTGTATGGTGTACTTCTTCAATAGTTTCATCATCATAATGTACATTTAAATTTTGTGGGGTAGCCCGGTCTGTATGAAATTGAATGAAATTTGTTTTTTGTAGGTTTACTTTTAAATTATTTTTTTCTAGCCATTCAATGGATTGAGCCAGTGTTCTATTGATTTCTTCATTATATGTAGCTGGGTCTGTACATGGTATAATGATAGATGTGTCAGCAGCGAAAAGTATACACTCATTTGGTAAATAATTGGGTAAATCATTTATATATAATATAAACAGCAATGGTCCCAATATACTACCTTGGGGCACGCCGTGTTCATTAATAACATAAGATGACCTGTACGGTATTAGGTGTTTAGTTATAGAGCAGTATTTTAAGGCTTCAACACATTGACTGATTCAACACATTGATTGATTTGACGACACGTTTGGCTCAGTGGGTTGTACAACGGCCTACGAAGCTGACGGTCCTGGGTTCGAATCCCGGCCAGGGCAAGTGTTTGTGTGATGAGCACGAATATTTGTTCCTGGGTCTTGGATGTTTTCTATGTATTTAAGTATTATAATTTATCTATTTATTATGTATATCGTCGCCTAGTACCCATAGTACATACAAGCTTTGCTTAGTTTGGGACTAGGTCGATTTGTGTAAGATTGTCCCTGATATTTATTTATTATTTATTTATTTATTTATTGACTTCGATGTTCAAGGTACGATTTAATCCAATCGAGAGCGAGAATTATCATTTTCTTATCGCGTTATAAACGCTCATAGGAGCTACTTCGAATCTCGGAATTCGTAACGTGCCATCCCTCTCGCTCTTATGTTAATTGTGTTTGAGTGAGCGAGATGGTGCAATACGAATTTCGAATTTCAGAGAAGCCCCTCAGGCACTGGCTCAAAAATCTCCGCAAGAAACACTAAAGACTGTCAGTATCTTTTCCAATTAAATTGCAATACTACTAGGGTCAATTTCAGAGCGTTTCAACCGCACTCATTAGTGACACCGCATTAATGCCTTCTAATACAGATTCGAATGAGATACTATTCCTCCTGTGTAGAGGTACTGTACCTCTTCACAATATCTCAAAATGCCTTTCGAATCTGTAATAGAAGGCACCATTAATGTAGTGACACTAATGAGTGTGGTTGAAACGCTCTGGAATTGACACCTGAAAGTTAATTATTTTATTACATTACTAGCTTCTGCCCGCGACTTCATCCGCCTTAAATTCGTTTATCGCGGAAAAGGGTATTTTTCCAGGATAAAAAGTAGCCTATGTCCTTCCCCGGAACTCAAACTATCTCCATACCAAATTTCATCCAAATCGGTTCAGCGGTTAAAGCGTGAAGAGGTAACAGACAGACAGATACACTTTCGCATTTATAATATTAGTATGGATAGGTGTCGGAACCTAAAGGATATTTCCTTGTCACATTTTTTCACTACAGATGTTTTATAAGTTTTTTAGGCAGTCTGTTAGCCTAACTTGCCACTACTTTCTCGCACTCTATTAAAAGGAAAGAGACAGATGCGTCGTGCGTATCACATGTGCTAGGGCTGTTGTGAACCTCCTACGAGCCCATAGAGTCGCGGGTGCAGTTTATACTGCTCCCGTGCTGAGGGTACTCGAACATTAACCCCCCCAGTCCCGACTATGCGTCTCATCACACTCCTGTGTCGTGGGATCACCGTCCAGGGATACATTTCAACCTACAAAAACAAGCGGAACATTTAAATAGTCTGCTTAGATACTACCTGGCACTCCATCTTCTCGTTCAAAAATACAATGGATGAACAATATAGCATTGCCATTTACTCTATTGCAGGCTTAGCGATAACATACTAATTAACTCTCGGCTCCTCAACTTGGGTAGTTGAGTCTTCACTATTTTAAGCACTTCTGACATACTTAACCATCATCTCCCTCCCACAGGTACGAGGACATCTGCCCCTCCACCCACAACATGGATGTGCCCCACGTGAAACGTGAAGACTACCAGCTCACCGACATCTCCGACGACGGCTACCTGACCCTGATGGCTGACAATGGCGACCTCCGCGAAGACCTCAAGATCCCAGACGGCGATCTGGGCACCCAACTTCGCTCGGACTTCGACAGCGGCAAAGAGCTGCTGGTGAGTCATTAATTTTATTTATTTTTTACCATAAAGCAGTACTTGTAACTACGAAGTTCGTATTGTGTCGTCTCACTCCTCCAGTTTGACCTCTTTAGCGCCAAAGGGAGCGTTCAAGTATTACGTAACGCAATGTTTAAAGATTATTGACCCTTTTTCCCCCCTTTGTAACGCGCCGTAACGTTTTTCTGTACCCTCCCCTGGTAAAACGGTACGTAACCACAAAGTGACCTTTTTTACCCAAAAATGGTCATAACATTTGAAATTTTGAAAAAAAAAGTAAAGAAATGCTTGAGAGAATCTCTGTACGCGACCATTCTGAAGGGTTAAAAAAAAGAATGTTACGTAACGCGTAGTTCAAACCCCCCTACCGCCCATGTAACGCATCGTAATGTTTTACAAGAGTCCCCCCTTCCCCCAAATTCGTTACGTAATACTTGAATGCTCCCAAAGACGAAAAATAAGACTAAAGGGAAACTATGCCCCAGACGCCACGTCATTTGCTGCTATGCAGTTCCATATATATATAGTTTATGTCTGAGAAATAACGATTATCGAAACTGATCTCGAAATATTAAAGGGGAATGAAGAAAAGTACGATACGCATTTCTCACTTAGAAATAATCGTCCGTTGTCCTCAATTTTGTCTTATTAATAGGGGCCTATACGGATACACTTCGACCCAGTGGTATCTAGACCCAGCCGTCCTATACTATTGGCGTACCTTGGAAATACAATAAAAGGCCCTAATAAAAAAAGAAGATTCTCTTCTCAGCAATCCAAAAGTTATAGGAAGGACAATAAAAATAATTTTTAGATTATAAAGATGGATATGTAAAATTATGATCATATAAACACTTGGAGGATACGAATGTCCCCCGCTCGTGGCAATTTTGTTCAAGCACATCTTAATCTACCTCGGTTTTACTCTATATGCTTTAGGGCAGAATTTACATCCACACTCCTGAAGAACAAACAAAATATATCACTAAAACAATAATCTTATTAAATTCGAGTATAGAGTCTCTGACATACCTCCATGGTTTGTTGGTGCTAAATCTACTCGAAAATCAACCTCCGCCTTTAACCTGGGCTAGTGTATATCACTTGCTATATGGACTTCAGGCTAAGAGTACATTTTAACCTACCTCATCTATTTATCGTGTCTGATCAGATACCACAAAGTTATATTGGCACTATCCCAACCTAACTTTAGTTCGGACAGTTACTTTAAATCTGATAAATAAATATCACCTTGAATCCATAACTCAGTTTATGTCACTACCTTATCGGAACTACTTGATGTTATCACAAGTTGTCAAACATGATAAGAAATTGTTGGATTGCGTTGATGTAATTTGTTTAATATAAATCCGGATTAGACACCTTTAATCGCATTATTTATTATTATTAGAAACTGGGTTAAACTACAGCGCGATCTCGATCTCCAAGACAATGACCTTTAGTTCTAAGTATCGATATACGTAATATCACGTCCATTACTTTCGGTGCTTCATAAATTACTGAATATTTTTAATATATTTTTTTTACTAGTGATAATGTTCTTCTTTCCAGTGTACCGTGCTGAAATCGTGCGGCGAAGAGTGTGTGATCGCGGTGAAGGCAAATACGGCTCTCGACAAATAAACAACCACTCACATCAATAGGGATATAACAAGCGTATAATTTTTTTTACAATCAAACAACTCTTACATAAATGTAAAACATAATATTATGTATAATTTAACGTAAAATATTGTAGCGCGGCGTGGGATGCTCTGCCGGGGTTGGATCTGGGGATATTGGGGGGTCGGAACATTGTGAAAAATCGAAGCGATGTCACGCTTCGATTAGGGTTTAAGGATCGCCCTCCCCTCGGATCCATCTGCGGGTTTCAGACCTCGGGCGGGGTGGGTGCGGCCACTAGCAATCAGTGCACGGGAGCGTCAGACGCAGCAGTCCACTTGTTTTAAGGATTTGAATCTAGGGGCATTGTTGTAAATGTGAATGCTGTAACCGGGCCTCTAGACCTACTGCAGAGAGATGGCGCCGATTAAAAGCGACCGATCGACGCGGTGTGGCGCCGGGGAGGTGACCACTCGACGTGGTTGGCGCTGGCGGCTATTTCTCGGCAGAAGGTGTGTGAGATGACCTTGCATGCTGTCCGCACAGTGCACATTGGTGTATGAGATTGGGATCGACGGGTCTTACTCCCTAGCTAAAATTTCTGATGCTGTTCCTATCTGCTCTCTTGTTATAGAATAATATGAGTAATGGGGTAGCATGGTTGGTAGAGCTCTGGAGAGACCCGACAGCCCGCCGCGAGCGAGCCCCGCGCCGCGCCCGCCGGGACTTCTAGTTTGTTTTGTTTTGTTTGTTCTCTTTTCGCTTCATCTAATTTAAAGGTTACGCGGCTCCGAGAGTTTGTGGATCGACATCGGTGTGATCAAATTCCATGTGGTGGATATTAAATGTTTTATAGTGGTTTATAATCTTGACGAAAAGACGGACGCAAACTTGAAGTTATTACCATATTTTAATGCTAAATTAATTAATACATATAAAAAAAATCAAGAAAACAATAAAAAAATAGAAATAAAGGAAATTCTTGAATGAGGTGTGTGATTCTTTGAGTTGGTCGCTCGGCGGGCGGCGCCGCGCCGGCGACGTTATATCCCTTCGTGTGTAACACTGTCATCTGTTCAAATATTATACGCTGCTGAAGCTTACTGGCGCGGTTTCTGCCCCTCACTGTGAGACCTCTGCTAAACCGATGACGAAGACTGACGAACTGACGGCGGCGTGGTACTGCACTAACGACTGCTGAGTTACTGCTCACACAACTTGCCACCTTACGTTGCTAGAGGCGGTATCACTAAGCACCTACTCCTCAGTCAAGACTGAAAATGCATTTTTGTAGAAGTATTGATTTTGTTTAATATAAGGAAATAGAACAATTATAGAATTGTACTCGTCGACATCTTGCGCTTATTATTTTTTGAATATTTGAACATATGAACTGTTACACATTGGTTGAGTGGGTTGCGTTTGCCTAAACTAATACTAAATTTCTTATTGGCACGGCAGATGCCTTCGAGGACTAGATAGATACCACCATGCACTCGTGTCGGTGAACTATTTATTCAACATCAATTGTCATAGACGATATGATATACGAAATTAATGTAAGGTAAGGCCCTATAGGAGAGATATTTTTTTATGCATTCAACTAAATTCGTACATCGCAAGTTGTATACTTAACATTAGGCTGTTACTGACAAGTAACTGTTTTATGTTCTCTTGATTACTGTACATTAGTTTCGAAATTGCATAATCGTTATCAGTGAAGTTTTTATATTTAGCAGCTTATAATCAGGTTTTTATTTTATAAATCCTTTGGTTATGTTAAGACATCGGGAGGTGTAAAATAAAACACTCAAGTCCAAACGAACTTTTCTTTCTGTCGAGCCATTTGCGGCTCTCCAGCCTGTATGTATTGTCGAATCCTCTTTGGAGTTCTCTTTTATACTATATAATCTAGAATAAATGCGCATTAAATGTGAGGAATCTTTTTGTGCCGATTTAGGAAATAATTATTGGTGCACATTAAGTTATCTTTAGGAATTTATTTCTCTTGCACACATGGTCTGTTACCCCTTTTTGTTTATATTTGTAAAACAAGCTAATACTATGAAGTTTGACTTTTAGGTATAACTTCCCTTACAGTATGCATGCGTGTTGATATCATGTTGCCAACGAAAAACACTAACACTAAAATGTGGTCATATGCAACTCGTGCGCCGCATACTCAATAACATCAGTAAATTTCATATATAGCTTGTCAGTTGAACTTTGCATTAAAACGTTCTTAACACTCACTGCAGGAATCTGTTTTCGAGAAGAGATGAACAGGCAATACTGCCACCCTGTCAGCAGTTAGTGTTAAGATGAAGACCTTGTGGTTAAGAGATGGGTATCAAAATATGCGACGATACTTAAATGTGCGAATTTTATTTAGAAATCTTAAATATTTTTTATAATGGGGCGTAGGTCCGGTTAAATAACTTTGTGACGGTAAAGAGTGAGTTCTGTATATACGTATGTTGGTAACTACACAGCTGGGTAGAGATATCAATCACTAAGCGATTAATGACTGGTCACGTATTTGTCTATGTGCAAACACTACCGAATTACATTGCAAAGGCCAATAACTAATGTAAATGCAGTTATAAGTATTTAACAGTCTGTCGAATTAAATCTGTACAAAACGAACGACCGTGAGTTGTCATTCATTGTAGATGTTGATTTTGTTTAGTAGCTTTTGTACCCCTTTTTATTTTTCACTACGATTTTGAAGTTTTATTTTGCTAATTGAATAGTGGCCATTATTTATTTTGCATTTTGTGCATCGGGTTTTGGTTTTGTAGCCAAGAATCTCCCATCCCTCTCTCTCTTTAAAAAAAAATCAAGGCGATGAAAGCTGCTTTTGGTTAAGATCACTGGTCATTGAGCCATTTTATGCTTATTTTATTTGCATTGCTTTGTTTGAAAATCATGTCACACTTTATGAAGAAAATAGTGAACTCGCTACGCAGCAGCAGGATTACCTGTAGTAACCGGTGGGACCCAACACCAATCACTTTATTAACAGCTGGAAATTTATGCCCAATAGCTAACAGGTGGGACCCAACACCTCTCACTTTAGTAACAGCTGGAAATTTTATTCTCAATAGATAGTTACCACCTGGTAACAGATGGGGGAAAAATCCGAACTGTTACCAGTGGTAACAAGTTGGTGCTAACGGATGGGAATAATCCAGCATCAGTCATCACATTTGTCTGAAGGCATACTGAAGGTAAGCCAGAGTAAGTTGGGCATACTTTTTCTTAGCCAGAGTTACGAGCGCCCTTGGCAAGATTAGAATTTTGTGCCCCCTTAGACTAATAGCCTGTTTTGTTTTTTACTTTGATTAGTGAGAGTTCATATTCATACATGCGCTACTGAACGCAAGTGCGAAACGTATGCATTCGCACTAATCAAAGTGTAAACAGGCCGTTATTCCCAGCAGCTCGTATGCTGCGGTCGACTATATTATTCGTCCCTGGCAAGCCGCCCGTCTGGCCAGCATCTTTGGGGCGACCAGTAGTGGAAGTAACTTTGCCTGCGGAGCTGAGGTCCTGGGTCCAAATCCCGGTAAGGGCAAATATTTGTGTGATGAGCATAAATATTTGTTGTATGTAATATATCTATTAAATATATCGTCGTCTAGTACCCATACCACAAGCCTCATTAAGCTTACCATGCGCCTAAGGCGATTTATGTAAAATTGTCCCGTAATATTTATTGATTTATGATCTAATTACGACGCTGATTTCACTGATAAAACGCCTAAGGGCATCCGCAGCGTTGAGCCGTTGAGCGGGGGCGGCCGTTGCCCTAAAGCCTTTCTGATGTTGTCAGTGTAGTTAGAGAAGGCAATCGGTTATTTTGAGTATGGGAAAACCGAGTTATCCGAAACGCCGGTTTTTTTTTCACAACCGGTTAACCGATTGCATTCCCTAATTGTTGTGCTCACTCAAATATTTCATAACCTTTTGAACGCCAAGGATCCCTAAAGGTGTTACGAGTTGTCGTGCTCATGACGCCGCCGGCACTTCCAAGTGCTACCACTTGCAGTACAGAATCAATCTATTTACTGTAATGTAAGGTCTTATTTCGCTGTCTTGCTTCAAAGAGTTTGGCGTGCGAGTGCCACTTTAGAATATAACATAAAGTAATGCGTTCAAAAGGTTAATATGAGAACTAATAAAGCGGCACATCAAAAAAGTTTTTAAGGCAGATATTTCTAGACTAGTCTTCTAATGTTATCGGCAATGAATCTGTCCCCCCTGTGATAATCTTAATTCTGGTACAAATAACAGTTCTTAACAGGGCTTGTAACCCGGTTAGTTTTCCGTACCGGTTAGAGCCATACTCTGAGAGCCTAACCCATAATAAAGGTTACGCTCGCAAGAACATCGCTCTAACCGGTTAATATCTCTGAACGCAATACGGGGAGCGAAATCCATTTACCGGTTGAAGAGCGGTTCCTCCGTGTGAGCGGGGTCTAGAGTGAATAACCACTCGCTTATACAGGATTGGTTTGCTTGATATGGTGTTAGATAAAATTTTTCAAGTTGACTGTCGTTGCGCCACTATCGGCGCCAGGGGCCAATAAGTTTCGCCGCCCCAGAAGTTACGGAAAAAACCGGCCAAGTGCGAGTTAGACTCGCGCACCGAGCGAGGGTTATTACGCCGCCCCTAGCTGTTTGCCGCCCCGGGCCTTGGCCCTAGGGTAAATACGCCCCTGATCGGCGCGACAGTGGTCATTGATCCCATATCCGAGCACGGAGTAACCGGTTAGAGAGTGCTTCGAAATAAAGTTCCCGAATTAATTCGTCCGAACGTAACTTTAATTAACCGGTATAACCTAAATACCTACCAGTTTATTTGTAACCGGTTACAAGCCGTGGTTCTTAATTTATTTTAAATATTAGTCCACAACGGTTATGGCGGGACGACCTAGACGCATTCCAAAATGATTGATCAGTTACTGCTCTGGATAGGGAAGAGTGGAAAAAAGCCCTTCGGCCGCCGACGGAACCAAGCTAGGTAACCAGTTACGTGAGAAGAATTGTTTTTCTTGCTACGAAACCAGCTACGTACAAAGAGGTTTTTTTCTTCCTACGAAACTGGTTTAGTAGAAAGAATTTTTTTTTTCAATAGGCTTCTACTGACTGCGTTTATCGTGGTTCCCGATGGAACAGCGAAATAAAAATAGGCTATGTCCTTCCCTGGGCCTTCAGCTATCAGTATACCAAAATTTATCAAGATCTGTTGTTCAATGTTAATACTCTTTTCTAATATGAATGGCTGATTATAATATCTTTTATAAAAACATAATTTATCTGACACTTATGTATCTATTGAAGTGTCAACTTGAAGTGATAAATAGATTTATTACATTCACACGCAGTAAATAATTTTCCGTCGGAATTAATATACATCGTAATTGTATGGAGTGGATCCAGAGAAGTTGAATTTATTACAACTCGAAAAGGTGGAGTTTCATTACTCTATAATGGTCGTCGATACCACCGTAAAAAGATTTATCGTAACGGTAATTCATTCTGGCTATGCTATGAGAATAACAGAGGTTGTTCTGGACATGTTACTCTAAATGACCGAAATGAAATTGTCAAAGAAAACACTCTACATGCTTCAGGATGTCTACAAAACATGGCTGAAAATAAAATTTTATTAGAGCTTGACCGGCTGAAAGACAGAGCGAGTTGAAATTTTATTTCGATTCAAAAACAATATGATGACGTGGTTTATTCCTTCGAAGATGAAGGTATACATATGATTGCGAATATTCCGAAGTTTAGTGGTGTTAAAACTGATATTATCAACGCACGCAATAGAGTGTTAGGTACAAGTAAAATGCGATTTTCCTCAAGTAGTGAAGTAGTCATACCAGTAAAATATAAGAATTTTCTATTAGCAGACTATTATGATGATGACACCGGCAAGAGAATTATACTGTTTTGTTCTCCCAGAATCAGAAGTTTAATTGGTGATTTTGAACATATCTTGGCGGATGGTACTTTCAAGTCCTGCCCCCCTAATTTCAAACAACTGTATACAGTCCATGGAGTTAACAAACTTAATAACTCGATAAGTCCACTCATCTATTGTTTGTTACCTGACAAAAATATGAAAACTTATGACATAGTGTTTCAACTTATTAAATCGTCATTTCCGAAGTGGAAGCCAAGAAAGATTACTATTGATTTTGAGTCAGCTGTAATCAAAGCTGTGCAAAATGTATACTGTGATATCGAAGTCAAGGGTTGTTATTTTCACTACAGCAGATGTCTCTTGCGGAAAGCAAAGCAATTAAAAATAACATTAAGTACACAAAAACGTCACGTAGCGAGATGTATTGGCTTAGCACGATTGCCTCCTGAATATCTGGAATGCGGATATGAGTATGTTATGTGTCAAAGAGCCCATCAAACAAGAAAATTGACGATTTCAATAAATACTTCCAGATTCATTGGCTTAAGAAATCAAACTTTCCAGTATTATGCAGTTGCGATAAAGAGAAAATCAGGACTACTAATAACATTGAGGGATGGCACAGTAGAATTAACCGGTACATCGGACGAACTAATCCTTCACTGGGTCAACTGTTAGAAGTTTTGAGCAAAGAAACAAAAGTTGTTGACATTTTCAAAAGTAAAGCTTACAGAAAGAAATCTGAGAATTACATGGAAATCGACACTGAAATTAAAAATTCACTTGATTAATTAAACGCGGGCAAAATCACTGTCGGACATTGTTTGGAAATTATTTGTCCTTATTTTTTTCATTTATAGTTTCAATTACACCGGTATGTACATTTAAAACTTAGCAGTTGTAATGAGTTTAGTTTAAGCAGTGGTAAATATTGGTTTATATGAATAAAAGTAAATTTAATTTAACGCTGATTTCATTTTCTTTTTTGCTACTAGATTTTGCTGTTACCGAAATTTGGTAAAGCTGATAAAAATCGAGATCGTTTGGTTGATGGATTCACCTCACGCCTTTCAAGGATATATTTATAGGGTAAATTCACCAGTAGCCGGCCATGAACATTTTTTACTGGTTCGAGTATGACAAAATTAGAGGAATGTTAATCTAGAAGTTACTAACTGCTGGTGAACTTATTTATCTTAGATATATTATACGATTAAAAAATAATACAAACGCGTAAGTACAAAATACATATATTATTGTTAATTACTTAGTGCGAAACAAAGGCTGTGACAGCAGTTACTAGATCAAAAGGGAGCTTCATAATACGCACTATATCGTGTACATGGTTCCTGTTAAAATCTTCGAGGTTATCGTCCGCTTCCGCTATTTCGGACCAGTCTTGCTCAAGTTGAAGATAAAAATGGCAGGCTCGTGTCCCTGGAGACGTATATAAATTGAATTTATACAAAAGCTTGGCCTTCAAGAGGTCCGGTATCTCCTCACTTTTCATTAGGCACCCTCCGAATACACATGCTTCATTCTCTGGCGTTCTTTTTATTAGACCGTGATTATTTAAAGTGAAATTTAGGAAATCCATTTTTCCCACTTTTGTTTTCGTGTCACACGTATAGTCAATGTCAAGTGGACAAGAGAGTTATTGCTGAAATTCACACATAATATGACATTTGGTAGCAAATTAAATCGGCATAGAAACTACTTACTTATTTTCAGACCCCTAGCCAATTAGCAATGCATGTGTAAAAAAATACAAAAATGTGTATTGTCCCTTTCCAACAAATGCAAAGATGAGTCAGAAACTGGTTTCGTAGCAAGAAAAATAATTCTTCCCACGTAACTAGTTACGTAGCATTAGTTTCGTAGGCGGCCGTACGTAACCAGTTTCGTAGGAAGAAAAAAACCTCTTTGTACGTAGCTGGTTTCGTAGCAAGAAAAACAATTCTTCTCACGTAACTGGTTACCTAGCATGGTTACGTCGGCGGCCGAAGGGGAAAAAAGAGAGTGAGCCTTTGCTTCACAGTGGAACAGTACAAGCTGATATTGTAATAATTAAATTATAATTACAAAATATTTAAAGTGATTAGTGTCATGGTCTTTGTATTTTTATCAGTTTTCTCAAAATTTGCGTGACAAGCGTCATTTACATCCGTCACACATTTTTAGTATTTTAGCCATTGTTGGTGAAAAAGGAGAATGACCATACATCTGTTGCTGAAGCTGAAGCTACTATTGGTATGTATGGAGCACAAGAAAGTACCGAATTTGAAAGAATAAGTAGGCGGTGGTACTGCCACAGAATAATCAGGATTCAGAAGATAAAATATGTAGGTAAACATGTTATAACTAAAGATGTAGCGAATTCGGCATCATAGTCGGCGACTATAGCTTGACAAGCACTAGCAAAAGAGCGTAGGTATCTCCACGGCACTTAACATCCTTTTGTTGAGAAACTCCATTTTTCGGCAATAACTCAAAAACGGTATTCGATCATGTTAAAAACAATTTTCGTAGAGAATATTTATTAAGCTATATTTGTAATCTTATTATTATTTTTTAATTTTTTTTAGACATACTGTTTAGAAAATAGGGGCGGGGGGGGGGACGATATGCTACTTTCGGATTATTTCCGAAAATATCCACTAAATCGAAAAATTGTTTTATAACCACAAAATTATTCAAAAGATCTGTCAATTAAAATGTCTGGACGGACGGACATGACGAAATGATGAGCGTTCCGTTTTTGCCATTTTGGCTACGGAACCCTAAAAAGTGTCCAGTAAAATTAGTTTAAATCTGTCCAGAATAGCGCTAAAGTAGTACGTGCGTATGAAATGAGTTTAGCCGTTGCTTTAAGTTCCGATCATATCAATAACTAATTAAAAACATCTTACCGAAATGCTACTCAATCCTTCGTTCTACTTCTGATTTAATCACGTTGTTAATTTTATTGTGTATTATTATGGTAATTTATTTTATAATTGCGAAATGACTTTCAGCCGTTTGCTGAGCGACCTACGTGCTCCTCGCGCTATGCTTTTAAGTTTTAAACCGTCATTAATGCCTAAAGCGACCACTAGCCTCGCTTTGCATAACTTAAATGAGGCGCTTTTCAAGATTGAGAAAAGAAAACGAAATTATTCTTTGTGTACGATTATAATTATTCTATCTTCGTCTGCCTCAACAAAACAATTTGTGCAAGATTATGAATAGGACCCTTAAACGATTTAATTTTACCAACCCAATACCAACCACCCCCAACAAAACGTCAAATGTCAAATAGACGTCGTGTGTCAGCCGTCAGTCAGACAGACCCGTCATTCCCGTCACCCTTAAAAACTCGGAAAAGGGTGTTTTAAAGCATTTCTTTCCTATTTAATTTAACAATAGTTTAGCTTTTAGTAGGTCTATGTATGCACGATGGATGTCGATGAAGATGTGTCTTTCGTGGATTACCATTCTCCTGTAAGTCTTAAATAATTCGTATAACTCCATAATAAAAACATGTTTATTGAAATTAGGGCTATCATAAGCGAATAAAATAACAAGTTCATGCATGTATGGAACAATGACAAATATATAGGCAAGAACGATATCAGACGTGATGTACAAAAACATGTTTCAATTTCTATTGAAACTTACGGTGAGAGTACTTTGTTATTGTTTGAATAGAAATAGGGATGTTGACAACTTTTTTCTTTGGTATATTATCGAAAGACCTTTAAATAATAGAAATACTGGTGAAAAAACCACTTCAATGTCGTAATAACTCTACGAGGTACAACAACGGTAAAATCACATTTTTGGACTTTCCCAACGCTTCATACTAAATCCTAGGAAGGTCTGACGACCTTCCTACCTTGTATGGGGAAATTAAGAGCTTTGTTCTGCAGCTATGTTAAAACTTGCGTTTATCGAAACGGTTTCATAACAAAAGTTACCATACATTTCATGGGTTATTCAATGGTATTATTATTTATTAATATTTTCATACTTTAGAAATGGACTTTCCCACCAATTTTTAAGGGCTCATAAAACAAAATACATGTAAGGTATAGAACTCAGTTTTTTTATTATATTCGTCATAAAAATTACCATTTTCCAAATTATTTGAGTACAGTCAACATCCCCATTGAAGCAACATACTGGAATTGCAGTAGTGGTTGGAATAAAACGAGCTTCTAATAGTAGTTTAGTTGAGGAAATAATTGTTCTAGAGCAAATAAAAATGACAGCAAAAACAGGGCTTGTAATTGGTTTTAAGGTAGTTTTTTTCGCATTGTATTTATGTACCCTGATCTATTGAACATGTGATTTAAATCGTAAATAACTTATAGCATACAGTTCTCTCTCTCAGTAACTCAAATTACTAGTCAGTTAATGTATCTGGGCAAAGCATGAATAATTATAAGCCCTCAACGAAGTAATGTTACAAATAAAGGATGTTAATCACAAGTACAATGAGCTGAAATCAACAGTAATTCCCATGACATAAACATGTTTAAGTCAGTCATGCTACTTTTTTATGCTGGCTGCACATTAAACTGTTTTTGGACGGTTTTCAGATGAAAAGTACCAACAACAATGCGGTGGTAATTGAAGCAATTGATGCCACAAATTACCAAGGCAGCTCAAAAAAATCTAGATCTTCCAATGTGTATGACAAGAATCTTTGTAAAGACAGCAAACCCCTAACAGACTTTATAAATAGATGTATATTTCTGGATCAGACTGCTGGTATGGAGTCTATAATTAAAAAAGTTCTGCTGCCGGCTTATGTCAAAGCTGATACAATGTATAAACAATCACAGCAATTTAGAAGAGTTATTATAAAGGCATTTCAAAGACTGATGAATGATCCGGCCAGAAAGTACACTCACATAAGTGACATTGTTGATACTCTTAAGCTGCATACTTCAAATCCACCAATTGTAAAGAAGAGGATTAATTTTGTCACACTGTCTACAAAAGTTACAGGCAAGTGTTCACATTGGCCACATATAGTCATATACCAATTAATATGTTCCATAATAAGCTGGCGATCCCGTGTTTGAATCCTGGCCAGGGCAAGTATTTGTGTGATGAGCAGCAATGTTACCTAAATGTTATGATTTATCTATGTGCTATGTATATCGTCGCTTAGTACCCATATTACAAGCTTTGCTTAGTTTGGGCCTTGGTCTATTTGTGTAAGATTGTTGTTGATATTTAATTATTTATAAATCCGTGCATGGTGTGAAGAACTTGATAAGTTGAATGATGAAATGATATACATTTAAAGAAATTTGAATTTAAGCCATGAGTCTTATTATGGTTTAACTTTGTTCAGACTTTACTGGTGACTTATCAAGTTCTTCTCGCCATGCACGGAAATATGGCATTCTTTATTTAAAATAAATTCATACTGCTTATGGACCTTAAGATTCTCAAATAAATGAAGTCTATTGCCCAACCTTGGCATTAATTGCTGTTTACAAGTTTACTCTACTCTCCACCTGTCATTTATGCTTGAGCAGATCTGTTTATGGCTTATGGCTGACAGCAGATAAAAAAAGGGTATTTTAAATACATTTCATATTTTCATTATCAATTTAATTCCAGTGAAACCCAGTGGACTCAATAGAAAAAGACCTATAGTTGAAAGTAGTAGTAGAATGAGTCCAAAAAAATGTAAAATTGATGTAATAGCATTAGATGATGATGATGATCTATCAAGTAGTGATAATGATGATGATATTATCCCAACTAATGATAAAACTTGTGAAAACGAGCTCTATAATCAAATTGAACAAACAAAAAACAAAAATAGCACTGTAAAAGAGGATAAAGTCAATCATGATGATGAAATAATTGAGATTCAAGATAGTCAAGAGTTGAAAATAATAGAGGATTCACAGCCTGTTGAGAAAGAAAGTAATCATTTAACTATTGCTCCTGCTCAGGAGACTAAATATGAAAACGAGAATTTAGGATCAAATGCAAATGTTAATGATGGAAATATGTTGCTAATACCTCAGAAAGAAAGGGTTGTGAGGTTAGAGAAACTAAAAACAAAGAAAAAGAAAGAGCCAGCGGATATGACAGAACAAGAGAAAGCTATGAGGATTAACGTAATTGAGGCTACTATAAAAAAACATAAAAATACTATTGCTAGACTGGACTTGGAGGAAGTCACCGATGATTCCGCAAATTCACCGTACTATAAATGCGACAGGTGAGATGCCGTTTCAAAATGTTAGTAAACTAATTGATTTGTGTGAAATTTCCAATAGCTTATATTAACTTAAGTAAAACCCTTTGAAGACCATGTGAGAAGGTGACAATTTCTGCCAATTTTTTTTTTTCTAGGCAATATATGTAAATTTTTCTCGTCAGTATAATAGCCTTGATTATAAGGGTCAATATTTTTTTTGTACCACGTTGTCATGGTTACAACAACTTCTGAGTCACTTTTGAAAACCAAGATTTTAAACGAATCGGCTAAACGGATTTCAATTATTTTTAGCACACGGGTAGCTGGGTATCCACAGATAGCTATAGGATATTTTTTACGTAACTACTCTGACGAAAATATTTATAGTTTAAAAAACTATAGAAAAACACGCTTTACAACACTTTTGTAACAAGTCCAAACACAGCTATGAAACGATGTTCCATCATGAAGTTCCAGTTCATATCTTCCGGCTCCATCATCAGATCAGTTCGACAGTACCATATTATTGTATTGTCATCAGAACTACATACAGCTGCCAATTTTCATGACGCTACGATCCTTGGAAGATGGTTAAATTAGTTACCTTAGATTCCATTACATAGTTAGTTACATACAGGTCGACCTAATAAAAGCGTGTTCAAAAGAGGGGTTATGACTTTCTCTCCTCCGCGAACAAAGTTCCGGGCACCTTCTTACATCATAAATTGCATTATGAATACAATTTCTGACTGAAATATGATGCACATAGTATTGTTCGATTATAATCCCCAGGTTACGAGCCTTGATCGTGAAACTTTACAAAGAGTTATGTACTCTAGTAGGCGAAGAGCCTCCGGAGCGGCGAAAAATACGTCTCCAAATCTCAGAGGGCTTACCCCCAGGTCCTATCCAGAGATTGGAGAAGTTTCTCAACAAGCAAGCGAATGAGGACGGTGACACGCCCTTCCCAGACTTTAGCGACGTCGTGAGATGTGTGGAGAAGGCCAATAATAAGGATGGCTTAGGGTGGAGTAAAGCAAAAGTCATGAAAGAAGGTTGGTATAGGCAAGGACCATTAAAACAAGAGGACTGAACATCTGCATACAAAAAGCCGTTCCCCGATATGTACAACGTCATCTATGTATAAGATTTTTTTTACAATTATTCAACTTGTGTATTTATTTTTAGCTATTTACGAACTAATTGTTACGATAGTATGTTTCTTTATTCAATTGTAACATAGTTAAATGTTTATTTTATGGCGCCATCTAGTTTTTGCCAGAATATCACCTTGCGATCGGAACGCGATGCAAAGCATGACAAGGGTCAGTCCTCTTATTTTAATGGTCCTTGGTATAGGCTTATGTCTTCTATACTATTACAAAGTTGTAACAATGAAATGTCTGTACATTGAAGATGTTAAAACAAACCATTGTATTGTATGATTTGAAGCGAGAAATATATTTTTTTGGATTTTTGTATGTTGGTATGTATCCTTGCGGCTTCATCACGCAAAATCGGCTAAACGGATTTCAACTATTTTTGATCCACGGGGCATCTCCAGATGGTTATAGGATACTTTTTACCCGACTATGCTGAAAAAAAAGAGGCGTTATGACTTTTTCTCCTCTGCGAACGAATTTGCGAGCGCCTTTTAGTAAAGAAATATTAGTAGTCCGTCAGATTATCAGAAAATATTAGACACGTATTTGTTTTTTGTCGATTAAACAAAAATTGATGAAAATATAGCCCGTTAAAGTTCCCCGTGATGTCACACCTTGCGACACTTTCGCTCGGCGTGACGTCATTCCCAAACTTTGACGCGCTTTATCTTTGTCTTTTTTGTTTGATTGACAAAAGAAAAAATATGTGTCCGACTAATTAGAATATTTTTTTTTTACCCAAGGAACTACCCTATTGTCATAAAGCATAGGCATAGGGAAACATTTAGAAATGATATAGCTACTAAAATAAGATACAAACTGACTTAAAACAATATTCGAGGTACACTTAAACGTAAATGGCGGCCAAAGATGTCGTTGGCCATTGTTTCAAACGATATACTTATTAAACATTACATTTAAAATTTCTCGATAGGAAAAGTGATTATCTGACTACTATTAGCAAAAGAGCACTGCACATCTTAAAATTTGATTAACTGGGTTCATTATGATTATGAGATCTCATATTGATCTAATGTGGCACCTGTAAAAGCATGATATGCAATAAAGTTTAAAGTAGTTTAACACCGCACCGTACTGTTATGATGTCATATAAAATCGATGGATTAATACGATGAATTGGAAACTTTTCTCAGCCATTACAAAACATATGAAAGAGATATTTCATAGCCTGATTCTTCATTTCATTGAATTCATTTTGATAGTTGCAGAAACACGTTTCTTTTACTTTTATAACAGAGAAAACAATATCAAAGAAACCTCTTTTAAAACAGAGATTCTCATTTTACAGGCTAACTAGACCAATGTAAGCCTCTAAATTTTCTTAGTACATTAGTCTAAATACGCACTTTCGTTTGTTAGATGGATTTTTTAAAATTGTTTGTAGTTTTAAATTGAAACGAAAAAAGCCGTTTTGTTGTTTACGGCCTTATGGTATAAGTTAGCGCTGGCGCGTATTTTTATGCAATCAGTCCCCTCTCAGGCCGCTGCGGAACAATCGGAGAACGGAACCATGTTTCTCAATTGATTTTTTAGCGATGCGCCGCCTCAATGTTATAACATCATTCTTACAGCTCAAGCAATATTCAGCTACTGTGGTCGCGCGCTGCAGCGGCGCCGGCAGCAGCGAGAGTGGAAACACCTTCAAGCTCAAGTGAGGCCAGAGGAGTTCGAAGACGACCCCGCCGAGCGGGACCAGGCCCTGCAGGCGAGACTCGAGGCCAACCGGCAGCTCGCCAAGAAACGGGAGGCCGAAGTCTTTAGCAAGTAAAGTATAATTATTTTTATTCTCTTTACAGGATGTTTGTCAGTCTTGTCCATGTCGATTTGATAAAAAAAATCGGACGGACTTACTGTGATTCAAAGGAGTTTGATCAATTGCTAGTGAAGAAAAAAATTTGATCAAGATTTGACCAGTGTAATGGTATGCTACTTAAGCGATGTTCAGGTGAAGGACACTTTTTGTGAATGTCGATTTGATCAAAGAAACCGACTTCAGATGTGTTTTAACACATTTACGACCGCAAGCTCAGCGGGCGCTCTGCTCGTAGCAAGTTTTTTTACAAACGGGTTTTCCCATGTTATTAGCTACGAGCGTAGCACTACGAAAATGTCGGTTGCGAAAGTGTGTCATTAAGATAAAAAAATTGGATCATAGGAAGGAATTTTCTGTGTTCGCATAGGAAAGCGCAGCGTGTGACGGCCCCTGACTAGGAGGACGGATAACCTCGTATGGGTAGCGGGGAGTCTGTGGATGCGGTCTGCGCAGGATCGCACTGCGTGGTGAGCGATAGCGGAGGCTTATGGCTTATGTTCAGCAGTAGACGTAGACGATAGATCAAAGATTTGACCAATGCTGTGGCGTAACACCTTTATCGGTGTTGTTCACATGAGAGGAACACCTCCAAGCCCAAGTGGGGCTCAGGAGTTCGAAGATGACCTTACCGAGTGGAACCAGGCCTTGCAGACGAGGCTCGAAGCCAACCGACTGCTCGCCAAGACACGGGAGTCCGAAGTCTTTAGCAAGTACAGTTAAATTATTTTGATTATTTTTAAGGGAGGTTTCTTAGGTGGTCCATTGCCGCCTCTAGGCTCTATTAGGTAGCACATTTATTATTATAAATATTAGATGGGCATTTATTTCTTTGTGCAGTCTCGGTTAGGTCTAATGAATTCTTATGCGCTAAAATTAAAATGTGTCATAACTAATGAGATATTGGATTAAATATTGGAAATGGAGATTAAAGCAAAGATTTATCCAGGAGGTACAGTCGCATGGCGTTTTTATCGTGATTGTTATGAGCGAGGGAAACATCTCCTACACTGAAAATATTCAAAGTTCGTGTCCGATTCAGATGATAATTTGGTCTCTAGAGTGGGTTTCGGTTATTACCGGAAGCACGCGAATGTAATAGTACTGTCTTGCTCTGCATGAACTTTTTGCAATTACTTATTAAGAAAAATAAGTCAAAGTTTAATTTGAAACTCAGTTAAATTTCAGACTTTGCATTGACAATTCATTTTAATCACATTCGGATTGTTGACGTCAAAGTTTAATTTGAGACTCAGTTAAATTTCAGACTTTGCATTGACAATTCATTTTAATCACATTCGGATTGTTGACGTTCTTTACATAGGATTTTGTTTTAATGACAATGTCAAGTGCCGACGATTCAAACATAGAGAAAAATCGAATTTCGACATTTATTTGTTTTATCACAGATACCAAGTATACGGAGGTATTGACTATATCTGTGGCCCGTTTCTCACAAGCTTGTAACTTGTATTACGAGCGGAAGTCTCTTTCCTACAATATGAATCAAAACTAGACATCCAGGTGTGCATTGTTTGGTTCTCCGGGTAGGCGGCATGTTGCTGTTTGTTACATGCATACAATCCCCGCCTTAGAAATATTTATCTTCTTTATTGAACTACCAAACTAAGTAGCGGCTTATACAAGACACCTAAGTATCAAATTCCATTAATATACATCGTGTATAATATTTTCTTTTGTTTCCGCGATTATTACTCATTTGAATAAAACAATTTAACTGATTATATCGCGTATATTATGCCATTTGAGTTCCCGACGTTTCGGAAGCTTTTCAGCTTTCCATGGTCACGGGCTGACTGGTATATCACTGATATAATCCGTTAAATTGTTTTATTTAAATACATCTTGTAATTGTAAAGAAAAATGCCTGTGGCATACGGATGGACTTGACGAAACTATAAGGGTTACCTTAAAAAGCAGATAAATTTTCAACCGGTTACACCGATTTTCTTAAACCTAAGGACACTTGATGAAGCCACTTTTCAATTACAAAATGATGTCAAAATCAGTTCATCCGTTGAAGTGGTAGCACTTCAATGCCATCCATACTCAGTACAGTCAGCAGCAATAATATCTACCACAACAAAGCGCGCATAAATATCTGACACGACTCTATTTGTAGGGCCATTAGGACGTGTCAGATATTTTTGCCTGCGTTGTTATGGCAGATATTGATGCCGATGACTGTACATTCGCCAAAGTTGGCCGGTTCTTTATACACCATTATTTCTCTTCTTTACATTGAGTCAAACAGTAACACAAAATAATATGTATATTAATTTTCATTTCAGGTTCACGTGTATGGAGACTCACCCAGAACCAAATGCATCCACAAGCGTCCATATAGAAGAGGAACCTCCAGAAGCTGATGAAGACAGTTCAAGCGATGCAGAACAGGAAGCAAATAACTCCACAGCTCAGAATACGGTTAAAGAGGCTCCAAGCACTCAGGGCCCTACAGACGGGGAGACCGTCTTAAAGGAAAATAACAATTTTGAAAACGTTGCCGGGACATTTGATCCTTGTATTATCAAACACGAACCAGGTGAACTGGATGAACCGATAAATATACAGTACCAAGGTGACATCAGTTTGGTGATAGAAATATCGGACTCTGAAAGCGATGGTGAGATTGCGATGGATTAATGCTGCCAAAATTGCCTCGGATAAGTTAGAGAAGGTCCCAGAAATCGCGGTAATGAATTGAAGTGTTAAATGTCTCAAAGTTTCAAGTCGAGGTTTATATTTTACTAAAAGGTGCTACATACGGAAATACTAAAATTTGAAAAAAAAAAATCAATCGAGTGACCTCCAAATACTCTGTTACTTTCATATTTTTGAAAATACCTTCAATGTACAGACATTTCATTTGTACAACTTTATAATAGTATAGATAGATGAATAGAAGGCGCCCACAACTTCGTACGCGGAGGAGAAAAAGTCATGACCCCGCTTTTTTGCTTCAGCGTAGTCGGGTGAAGAGTATCTTATAACCATTTGGAGATACCCAGCTACCCGTGTACCAAAGATACAAACATACCAAAAATCCAAAAAAACTACTTTTCGTTTCGTTACCTCCAAATAGTCCGTTACAATCATTATTTTGAAAATATCTTCAATGTACAGACATTTCATTTTTACAACTTTATAATAGTGTAGATATCTGCTATGTCGTTGTGGTTCGTCGCCCTTCTCATTTTCTACGACTTACGAGGAAGATTGATCCTTTCCTGCGACGGATGTTATAGTACAGCGGTCGCCAACCTTTTAGCAGCCAAAGGCGACATAGTAGGTAACGAAATTGACGCGGGCTGCACTTTGTCAATAATCTGTGATTTTATCAGGCATCAGGCATCACATTGTTAGCCAGTTATCAGGGAGGCTTACGAGCCGCCTGTCGCCGACCGCTCATGTAGTAAAACTAGGGTAGGCCGTATCTCCAAAATTAATTGTAAAATGCCTACAACTATATTATAGTAGATTGTTTGACAAGGGGCTAAAATAAGCCATTGTGATACGAAGTGTCATAATGGCTGTTAGCCACGTGTTAAACACTCTACTTTTCACTTCGACTGCGAGAAAATAAAAAAGGCTTACCATTAAAATTGTATATGTCATGAAAAACCGTTTGAGCAATAGGGAATATGCATGAATTTTAATTTTTGCTTTATTAAAAGCTTATTCATGTAACAAACAGTAGACAAAAATATTTTTTCAAATAATTCTAAAAATACCCATGATATAAACCATCAAACATTTCATTCTATCTCTTTCTAGCTAAACAGAATTTAATATGGAGTTTATATGACCGTAGTAGACTGTGACGTAACAGTCTATGTCGGACCTCTGTCAAATCGCTGTCTAATTAGTAGTTTGAAATGCTTATATCGTACGTATTTCTTGGCCGATTTTAATTTTAATTTCACTTTTTGGTATAGTTTTTGCGGTATTTTGATATTTCTTTACAAAAAGCGATGAAAAAATTCCATGCATGTTCCCTATTCTACCAGAAAGTTTGGCCACTCTGATCAGGTTGGTTTGTTTGTTTTTAATTATTCGTATGAACTATTTAAGGTGCTATTTATTGTTGGAATTAATTTATTGCTTTTTGTATATTACTGTACTTTTCTTTCATATCACGATGCGAGGCGCTTCACTTGTTTACTTACCACTCTAAATAAATAGGCAAATTATGTTTCCCAAACTGTGTCATTTCCCAACTTTGGTTATTTCGGGAACAGTATTTTTTTCAGGATTATTATAAAACAAACATATGGACTTCTACACAACGGTTAAAAAATTCGGAATTCTTTTTCGGTTTCGAAGAAAAGCGTCAGTGGGGAATAGAAAGTTGGAAAATAAGGCAGTTTGTCGTTATAGAGCTTTTGTTTAGGGCAATATCATGAGATTTTGCATTGTACCAGATAACTAGCGAAAATGTATTGAAAACATGTTTAGGTTAAATTCATATTTCTGAAATTATTTTGAGAAATATGAATGTGCATTATTATTCAAGAAAAACCCAAAAATATGCGACGTTTCCAGCTAAGCAGGTATTAACCCTGTTAAGTTAGCGTGAGAGTGAACCCTTTGACTGCAACACACGGCAAATCACGTCATCAAAAATTCATGCCACTGACGGCAGCGTCGGCATATGCCTACCAAATTTCATAGTTCAAAAACTTTGAATATAATATCAATACCTCGTTCAATCAACTCGTACAATCAATCACTATTTTATTTTTGAAGGTTCATTCTTTATTGCTATGGCGTCTGGGTCACGTATTACTTCGCTGCTTGGCGTTAAAAATATTTTCAAGTGTACTTGCATAGTCGTGGTTGTTATTGGGTGAGTGAACGTTTAATTGGGGCCATGTTAGAAATTTTCTTGATGAATTTATGAAGGTGAGAGCATAGACTGATTGGCCAATATTAGCACGTTACCCTCTAGCTTTGATTAATGACTGACGTGGGACGTTAGATTCGTTGCTGCTGTGGGTGTGACAGACCATATTTTGTAATCGAATTTTCCAGCGTGTTGACGGGAAACCGTGCGCCACACGTCAACGGATTGTATGATGCCGTATAGCGGCAAATTACGTCGTTTTTCATTAATTATTTAATTTTCCATTGACGTGATTTGCCGTCTTTGACGCGCAAAGGGTTAAAAGGTAGGTAGCAAATAAATTACTATTTTGCACAATCTAATAAACGATGTTAATTATGTCTGAATTGTGTTCATGATTATTAAAGTTATAATTATAGATCTGTCGTTTGATTCTTTGTGGTGTATGATCACCAGGTACTGTCGCGATTAAAGGTTCGTCACTTGAGAACCATCAAATAGGGTCACAAAGTGGCGAACCTTTTCATTCTCCGACCACATACAGCCGCAAAAATAAGTAAGAAATAAAAAAGTATTCCTGTCACAATAGAGAATGACAAGATATTTATGACTGCGTTTGTTACTTTGATATATTGCAACTAACAATAACCTTTAGATGCATACAGTCAAACTATACCACGTATGACCCAAGTAGAAATCGACGTCAATTTGAGATATTTTCAAACTTGTCACAGTCTCCATTTGACGTGGATTTTAAGTTAGGTCATTAAAGAAATAATACGTATGATCGATATGCATTCAAGGATTCGTTTATGTTCACTTCGTTCACACTCCCATTTTGACAACTTCCTTTTCCCTTGTCTTACCTTGTCAACATTCCCAAATCGTGCACTTCCTATCTTGTCAACATTCCCAAATCGTGCACTTCCTATCTTGTCAACATTCCCAAATCGTGCACTTCCTATCTTGTCAACATTCCCAAATCGTGCACTTCCTATCTTGTCAACATTCCCAAATCGTGCACTTCCTATCTTGTCAACATTCCCAAATCGTGCACTTCCTATCTTGACAACATTCCCAAATCGTGCACTTCCTACCTTGTCAACATTCCCAAATCGTGCACTTCCTATCTTGTCAACATTCCCAAATCGTCCACTTCCTATCTTGACAACATTCCCAAATCGTGCACTTCCTATCTTGTCAACATTCCCAAATCGTGCACTTCCTATCTTGTCAACATTCCCAAATCGTGCACTTTCTATCTTGACAACATTCCCAAATCGTGCACTTCCCATTTTGTCAACAATCAGAAATCGTCCACTTCCTATCTTGTCAACATTCCCAAATCGTCCACTCCCTATCTTGATAACATTCCCAAATCATGCACTTCCTATCTTGTCAATATTTCTAAATCGTGCACTTCCTATCTTGTCAACATTCCCAAATCGTCCACTTCCTATCTTGTCAACATTCCCAAATCGTCCACTTCCTATCTTGCCAACATTCCCAAATCGTCCACTTCCTATCTTGTCAACATTCCCAAAACGTCAACTTCCTATCTTGACATTTCCAAATCGTCAAGAATTTCCAAATCGTTCACTTCCTATCTTGTCAATATTTCCAAATCGTCCACTTCCTATCTTGTCAACATTCCCAAATCGTCCACTTCCTATCTTGTCAATATTTCTAAATCGTGCACTTCCTATCTTGTCATCATTCCCAAATCGTCCACTTCCTATCTTGTCAACATTTCCAAATCGTCCACTTCCTATCTTGTCAACATTCCCAAATCGTCCACTTCCTATCTTGTCAACATTCCCAAAACGTCAACTTCCTATCTTGACATTTCCAAATCGTCCACTTCCTATCTTGTCAACATTTCCAAATCGTCCACTTCCTATCTTGTCAAAATTCCTAAATCGTCCACTTTCTATCTTGTCAACATTTCCAAATCGTGCACTTTCTATTTTGTCAATGTTCCCAAATCGTCACTTCCTATCTTGTCAACATTCCCAAATCGTCCACTTCCTATCTTGTCAACATTCCTAAAATCGCCCACTCAACATTCTCGAATGGTCGACTTCCTATTTATTTATTTATATAAATTTACTAGCTTCTGCCTGCGACTTCGTCCGCCTTAAATTCGTTTATCGCGGATAAGGGTAACAGGTAACAGACAGACAGACACACTTTGGCATCCATACTATATACTAATACGAAAGTGTGTCTGTCTGTCTGTTACCTCTTCACGCTTAAACCGCTGAAGCGATTTGGATGAAATTTGGTATTGAGATAGTTTGAGTCCCGGGGAAGGACATAGCCTACTTCTTATCCCGGAAAAATACCCCTATCCGCGATAAACGAATTTAAGGCAGACGAAGTCGCGGGCAGACGCTAGTTTATAATATTAGTATGGATTTACATAGCGTTACAGACTTGACATGACTTGAATAATTAGTCCGACATGTAGATTAATAATAAATATTGAAGTTTTTTTTAACTAATTAAAAAATAAAAGCGATACATTGAGTCAAAATGTCGCGTAACGTCACGCCTAAGTACAATTTGTACGTAGGAGTGACGTCATGACCCCCACTTCAAACGTTAATGCGATTTATCTGAGTATTTTTATTTGGAAAAAAATGTGTTATATTATTTTATTGTCTAACTGACTAATTAGAATTTCGATTCATATCCCGTCATCATGCCTAATGTCATTGCGCGATTTACGACACCTTTCGGCGTAAACACGACAGCAGCACCTTCAGGTGTTCTTGGCGTTCAAAGAGTCATTCGAGGTAAATTTACATTATTCCGGTATTTTTTTTTTCATTTCTTTCTGCAATCAGCCTTTTGGCTATAATCAGAAGATTTTACTGTGCTGTATTTAGTCACATTGAGGGAAACAGGTCCACCGACCTGTTGCCCTTAAGGTGCGTTCACATTTGTATCATTTGCCCGTATCAGATCATCGTCGCGTGGCATGATCGCGTGTCATGATCACGCGTTTGGACGTTGCGCCGATCGGATTGCTCGAAATCCATTTTGCTACGCGTATCACACAGTTATATTGGACGAGTACGGCATGATCGGCGCGCTGACAGTAAGCGTCCAAGCAGCGCGATACGCAGTCATGCCACGGCACGGTGATCGGATACGAGCAAATGATACAAGTATAGACGCACCTTTAGTTGGTTCTTCTTTAAATTTGTATTGTCTTCTGTCCAGCTCCATGATGTGTGCCCTCTTAAGGCGGGTGGTATTGTTTGTTGTGTCGGTCAGAATGTGTGCCAGTGCATTCACGTGTTCACTGAGCCGTACCTTATATTGTAGGCTTCTTTTTCGTATAGTCTCGTTGACAGTATCCATTTCTAGGTATTCATGTAATTCACTGTTTTTTATGAACCATGGTGAGTTTGTTATGGTTCTCATGACTTTATTTTGAAACCGTTGCAGGATTTCAATGTTGGAGTGGCTTGCTGTTCCCCATAGCTCAATCCCATAGGTCCATACAGGTTTCAAGATAGATTTGTAAATCAAAAGTTTATTTTCCAAGGAGAGCTTTGACTGTCTGCCTTACAGCCAGTATATATCTTTGAACTTTAGGTTTGCATCTATGCGTTTAGCCTTTATGTGGTCTTTCCATGTGAGTCCGGTATTAAGAAGGATAAAATATGGGTAAGACATAGAATCTTAATGCAAATCTTATACCGTGTGGCAGGACAAACTATAGCTTGACAAGTTCTTTCGTGACACTCCAGCGACGGCGGGAAAGACAGCGGGGGCGAGTAAGAAGTCTGCGCGCGGCAGGGTATGGATATGGAGGATACCCGCCCCTGCTGTCTTCCCCCCGTCGCCCGCAGACTATGGGTGTGTCACGAAATAACTTGTCAAGCTATAATACTCTTGTATTTATAATAATATGATTATGGATAAGGATTAAGCCTTTTAAAAACAATTCAATTACTCATTTTTCAAGTAAATATTTGTTTTATTTAGAGAGGCCAATATGATAACAATTTGTGTAATAAATCGCAACATAAAAAAAATGGTTATTTGTTACAATAATCATTTTATTTCAATAATAATATATTGAATCTCTTATAGTTACAAAGAATAAAATACTATAAGAGAATATCAATCTGGACTTAAAACGAGTTCCTTTCAATTTCGTGAATTCGAAGTGTATTTGTATTTGAAGTGAGAAATTGAAATGTTTAAGTCGCGTCCAAACTAACATTCCCTTTTTAATAAAAAAATACTAAGCTATAAAATGCAAAGTAATTAATGAGATGGATGACAATTGGGTGAAGTTAAATAACTAATATACATCAAATTATTATATACATGTAACATAAACGAGACAGTCATCTGGTGTTCTTAATTTAGATTTTTACAGTATATTTAAATAACTATTTTCATATTTACGAATTACATCTTGAAATATGGACTAATATTTTCCAAAGCACCATCTTGGTTGCATTGAACTAACGTTACTAGTTCTCTTTATTTAGAAATATATTCAAGTGACATTTATAACACTAGCGCGAGTTCATGTTCAAATAGGCTATTTGACCGTTCTCATTGAAATATTGTAATTAGGCTGTTACATATAATTTTTATCTCCTCCAAATAATCTCGCTATGACAAAAAATATTAATTAAGAAGTAAACAATATTTCTTAGCGCTTTAACGATAGCCGCCATTATGTGACGTCACAATAACAGAAGCAAACGTCAAACGTGCATACTGCCATAACCGTTATATGACACTCAAGTGTATATTCCGGAGCGATTACAGAACCTCTTAAAAGGTCTTACAGACCAAAAGAGGCAGAAGAAAACGAAAAAAAAAATGACGCTCAAGACGACTTTATTTCACACTGGCATACAACAAATGCTTCTGCTATAGTGACGTTATTTGCAACAGCAACATGGCGGTTAGCGTTTTGGTCACGTGTCATACAGAATTTTAATTTAAGAAATTAAAAAAAAATGTCTTGCATTTTTGTGATAAGAAAACGATACATTCGATTTTCTTATAAATAAAAACTATCGATTATCATTAATATGTAATTCCAACATTTGTTGTTTCTTGAAGCACACCCTATTCTACTAACGCTCGTCGCGCGACATATAACATCACCTGTCTCTCTCACACTGTACCGGATAGAAAAGGACAGGTAATATTTCTCGCTCGACACCGTTCAGTTGTGTTAGGGGTTGTTTCGCTCACCTCGTAGATCAATATCGACGTCAAATCACATTAGGCTCGATTCACACTCTTCATCACCATAGAAAGACGAGTTTCGCATTTCTCGTGATAAATGTTTTTTTTTTTTAATGGTTCAGGTAGCCATAAAAAAACAAATAGCAATCAACATCCTGCCTAAAACTGAACCATACCATAAACATTTTTTTCAAATTCTTGAGATATTTAAGGGGCTAGTGCCCAATAGTAAAAAGCTTTTTTTTAATAAATATAATCATAAACACTGTGGACATGAACTCGCCTACTGTATCAAGATTCGAGGCAGTAACCTTGTGCAATCTAGAGAAGAAGAAAATGTTGAGTTTTTAGTTTTAATTTGATTTTATCATAATCTGCTACGGGAGACTTGAGCTTGTCCTAATGTCGTTGTTAATATCTACTATTAATACACCCAGTATCCACCTCATCTGAAACAAGTAAAATTAATTACATTCAGAATTGTTATTTAAGTCCTATCTATTTCGCATATTTTTTTATGTCCGAAACTGATTTCGCCGAACAGGTTTCGCATAATTTGATTTCGCCGAATGTTCATCTTGCCGAATCATTATTTGTCCGAATCTAAATACGCACAATTTAGTATCGCCGAATTTTAGTTAGCTGCAAATTCAACCTATAACAATAATAAACTGCTGCCAGTAAAGTAGGTTAGGTTAGAACTGGAATCCCGGGCAGATGACTGCTGCCAGAAAAGTAGGTTTTCGGCATTAAAAAGTTATGTGTAAATACCTTTCGGCGAAAATACATTTGGCGAAAACAGCATTCGGCGTAATGAAATTATGCTTATCTTAGATCAATATACCTAGTGTGTTCATGCGACATAGAATTATGACAAAACAAATTATGCGTAAAATAGCCGACCTGTAATATTTGGCGCTTCGATACCCCGTCCTGCTTGGCACGAAGACGGGAGTAGGTACCAGTGCATTATCAATCTACAGCAGTACACTTACGGAGTACTTTATAACCCATTAGCAGTCTACTCTCTTTTCTGTACTGGGTCATTCGGCTCTCTTTTTTCATGTTGTGAATTCGGGTCGATGTACGGTCAAGGAATTTAATTTGTGTACCATTTTGTACCTTGTCATAGTGACATTGATATGGAATCTCTGTACTTTCATATTGATTTTGACTGTGACAAGGTACGAAATGGTATGAAAATAAAATTCCTTGACTGTACCAAGGCACCGGTAGTCTACAGTAGCAGCTTGACGGCCAGGTCCTGCGCCGGCATTACTGACCGGAACCCGTTCACTATGTCCTTACCAGAGACTATAGTGTGACCAATACCGCCATACCGTGCCTTAGGTATGAGAGGCGGCAAGACGGGGGGGGGGGGGGGGGCAGAGCAGCCGCTGATTCGTGATTTCGCCGTCGTTTGCCCCCCTCCCGTCTCGCCGCTCGCATACCTCAGGCGCGATACAGCGGTATTGGTCACACTATAGCACCAGGATTATTAGCCCATTCAAAGTCTACGACACGCGATGCTCTTCCACAAGCGCTTTCGGCTAAATGTAGCAACCATAGGTCGAGATACCATGTTATCATGGTCCACTAGGAGCCTACAGTGACTTGCAGTACTCACTCATAATGAACGACGGGTACAGCCATTCTGCGCTGACACGCCCCCTCTTGTTTATAGTGAAGTCGGGTCGAGGTACCAGGGTACCAGCAGTGTGCAGCAACTTACTCAGCGGACGCGGAGTCAGTTGGCGCGGGCCACGTGGAGCCGTTCCCGCAACTTGACGGCGAGGTCCTGCTGCAGCGCCTGCGTGCGGCGAGCCACCTCCGCGGGCACCACGGACCGGAGCCCGTTCACTATGTCCTTCGTTTTTCCTGCAGAGATATATATGATAGGATGAATTAACTAGTGGCTCCATGCGCTGTCGTCCTCGCGAGTTTTTGAACCCCATATCTCCGCCATTTTTAAAAACATTCTAGAACTGAATCGACAAAACAATTCTATTCAAAATGATCGAACCTTCTCACAAAATTTCACGACAATCGGTTGAGAGATTGCAACCTGTAGAGTCGAACATCCGGACATTTCTGGCCAAGTTGAAACAGAGACCTTCGCTGACACTCGGTCAATAACAGATCAAACCTATAAGTAGTCGGATAAAAAAAGTAAAGGATGTTACTGAAAATTACCCCAGAAACAAGAATTCTTAAGTACATCACTACAATATACTAAAATCATGCCCAAAAATCAAGTTACACGTCAGCGAAAACCGCATCCGAATTGGTCATGTCAAGAATGTACAGATGTAGTGCATAATTGTTATCCATCGTATTTTCTCGGAAACTTTAGTGTTTGTTATGCTACTTATACTACTTCAGTCAACCTCAGTACTTTTTGTACTGTGACCGACTGAAATAGCAAGACACGTTCGTACTAAGTTCGTAGTAAAACTAGTGTGAGACTCGGACAAGTTTAGATTACCAGGTATCTCGCACTAAGTGTCTACTCGTGTCTCATGAGTAACGTCCTCGGACTTGACGGAAATATGCCGAGCAGCACACGTCTGTTACGACATGAGTAACTAAATCTAAGCACTACTAATTAGTAACTAGGCCCGGTACACATGGAGCTATACTATATATTAATATGCCAAAATCTGGGGGCGCGGCATGGCCTCCGCCAAGTCAAGCAAAAGGGGAAAAAAGGCACGGCCGTATCATATATATTACAGCAACATATCTTAAGACAAATTGTCCAGATTCTCTAGTATGCAAAATATATCGAAATATACCTTGCTATAATGTATATTATAGCTGCGTGTGTGGGCTGTGTCAGCTAAAGTAGGATTTTTAATTAGCTGCAGTAAACTGACGTTTACGTTACGGACACACGTCGACCGTGATTACTTCATTATGGCAGAGGTACAGTATTTTTTATTAATAAAAGTTACCATAATATCACCGGTTACACGTATTTTATGTATACTTTTGTAAAATTCTTTCTAAGCAACAAAATATTCACGATGACCCCTGTCAGTTTACTCCAGCTAATTAAAAATCCTACTATAGTGAACGGTCCCGGGCTCGTCTTTGGACCGGTCCCGTTCCTGTCTTGTGTTTCGTCGTTGGTGGTTCGTCGTCAACTGTCTAGCCGTCTCTGTCCTCGTCGTCGTCTGTCGCTTTTCGATACTAATTCAAATTAAACGTCTGTCAAGTTCGAATTAATACAGTCGGCCAGTCAGTGCATCGGCAAGGAGGTCAGACGCCCCAAATATATAGAAAGATGCCTTGCTGATATTAGAGCTCTAATATACCGAAGTAAATATATATATTTCGGTATATTACAGCTCTGTGTATGACGGGCTTTATTGATTTTATCGAATGCTAAACTGCACTTACCGAAGTAAATGTCATTGAGGGTATTTCTGATTTTGTTCTCCATATCCTCGACCATGCGGCCGATGTTGGCTATGTGCGGCGTGACGTCGCTCACCGCTGAATCCTGCTCCGCCTGGAATCGAGGTTTCTGGAGTCAATTATCTAACAACCAATTTCCAAGATCTTAGTCTTAGACCTTAAAAAATACTAACCGAGTTTAATTCAACAATGATATGATACAGCAAAAGTATTGCGAATCTCAGCCAACTATCATCGATGTTTAAGGTTTTTCAGAAGCAGAGTCTTGTCATTGTAGTGTGATACCGGTTACTCCATAATCAATATATTAAATAAGTTTCTATCAAAAATTTCATTTATAAAACAGGCTTTTATTGCTGACTATTATTTTCTTTGAACATCCACCTACTACTCATCGATACGATTCTAAAGAGATTCCCACACTCGATAGGATTGCATTATTCTACTACAGAGTTGGAGACTACCTTCAGGCTCCATCAAACCAGCTTGATGGTATCATAATATTGCATTCCCACCAAACTACCATAAGTATGCCTAATTTTAGCTCAATTGGAAACCAGGGAGTGGGTCAAATTTAACTTGCAAGATTTGAGCCGATCCAACTGATATAATAGAAGCAAATATATCTATACTATTATGAGAAATGTGTCGTTGCAGCTTCATCATGCTAAATTGGCTAAACGGATTTTAACTATTTCCGGTGCATGGGTAGCTGGGTATCTCCAGATGGTTATAGGATACTTTTTACAAGATTATGCTAAAGAAAAAAGAGGGGTTATGACATTTTGTCCTCCGCGAACTAAGTTGCGGGTGCCTCCTAGTAAATAAATAATAGCTTGTAAAATTCAAAGCTGACCTGTCTGGTGAGGCTGCCGCCGAGGTTCATGGTGCCGCTGCCCTCTTTGTTGGTCTGCAGCCACAGCATGGCGGTGGAGGTGAGCTTGTAGTGAGCATTGCGTCCAGAGCTTTTTTCCACCACCTCCACTACATGTATGGAGTCCCAGCACCCTTTGATCTTCTGCGAGCCGTCGCCAGCTTTTTTTATCAATATGACACCTGGAACATTTATTTATATATTATTAAAATCCACAATCTTTTGTGAAATATTGATATTAAGATCAAGCACCAAGGAAAATCAAACACAGATAAGCAAAATTTCCTATTTTTTTTTGAGTTTCATACCTGCGGGCCTATGATGGTTGCGTTTGTCACGCGATAAATAAATGACACAGCTGCCGTCACCTTCTGACACGTATGTAAGTGCGAAAGTGACAGGCGCGTTATCATATCATTTATCGCGTGATAAACGCCACCATCATAGGCCCACTGGTGTGTAGCTTGTTTTATGAGCCTTAAAAGTTGGGTGGGAAAGTCCAATTTTAAAGTATGAAATTATTAATAAAAAATAATACCATTAAATAACCTGTTAAAATGAAATGTTTAGTAACCTTTGTTATGAAACCATTTCTTCAATAAATGCAAGTTTTAACATCGCTGCAAAACAAAGTTCTAAATTTCCCTATACAAGGTAGGAAGGCGTGACGTCATATGTATGGGGACTTGTAGGTTTTAGTATATTGTCCAAATATGTGACTTTAACATTGTTGTATCTTGGGAAGTTTTTTAGATATTGAAGCAGTTCTTTCACCAATATTTCTATTATTGGAAGATCATTCTAGAACATAACACCGAAAAAGTTGTCAATATCCCTATTAACATTTGTTTTGTGACACAACATATATTATTCCGTCTCTCCAGCAAATTATATGCTAACTACAAAATATTGTCTAACACAATCTAAATTGGCATATTGGAAAGAACGAAGAATCTTCATTATGTCTTAATGTGTATTGATGGTAATTATTCTTCTTAAATTGTCTGCTATCAGTTTCCTCATTAATTCCTAAAATTTATTTAGAGCAGCTTTAGTTTTAAATTACTAGTATCATTTCCTTAATACGAGTATTGTATCCATTGTCAGATATGTGAAAAGTAAAATCTATTTACATTAAATAAACTTTGGCAAGGTAAAATGGGCAATGAGATTAATAAGGTAGCTATTTATGATAGTGGAGAAGCAATTATTAATTTTAATGGATTCCATTAATATGTTATTTGATTTAGAAGTATTATGATTTTGCTAATGGTGCAGGGCCGATCTTCAGCTTTGTTACAGAGTTTATTTTTCGTCATTGTCATGCCAGCAAATATTGTTACAAGAAATTATATTCTGAATTAACTTTTCATCAAACCGCAGAGTAATCCCAAGGCTGGGTTTACTTTGGCCGATGTTACCACAACATATCTTTCCGTCATGGTGATTATGATGAGACAACAATGACGATTGAATCAGGTTTTTAAACACTGATATTCACCCTGCAGAGTATCTAAATGCACATTAAAATACCTGTAAGGCCACATATTAATGCTATGAGTATAAATATATATTCCTGAGTCTGGGATGTTTTCTGAGTATATAAGTACATAAGAAGGTGCCTGCAACTTTGTTTGCGGAGGAGAAAAAAGACATAATCCTCTTTTTTGCTTCAGCTTAGATGGGTGAAAAGTATTGTATAACCATCTGTAGATGCCCATCTGCCCATGCACTGAAAATAGTTTGAATCTGTTTAGCCCTTTTGGCATGATCTGTCGCAAAGATGTGACCCAAAAATTATTGTTTGATAAATTTACCTCCAAATACTCTGTTTAACTTTTTTTTATATCTTCAATGTATAGACATTTCATTTTTACAACTCATAATTATCTTATAATAGTACCTATATCTAAAAATAATTGTCTAATATTCATAACATAAACCCTAATGAACTTACCATGGTACTAATTAAATTTGTGTAAAATTGAAGCAAAGTTATGATGTCCGAGATTTTAATAAAATTGTCATTTATTTATTACTAGCTTTTGCCCGCAACTTCGTCTGCCTTAAATTCGTTTATCGCGGATAAGGGTATTTTTCTGGGATAAAAAGTAGCCTATATCCTTCCCCGGGACTCAATCTATCTCCATACCAAATTTCATCCAAATTGGTTCAGCGGTTTAAGCGTGAAGAGGTAGCAGACAGACAGACAGACACACTTTCGCATTTAAAATATTAGTATGGATTAGTAATTAGTATATTAGTATGGATTCTAACATTTGCTATCCAAAACACAGTTGCTTTCATTGATACAATCTTATCAAGGGAAGTCCCTGTTTATCAGTACAGTTACAAACCTGCAAAGCCATGGTCCATATCCCACAAGTACACTGAGCTGACGCCTCCTTCGAAGTACATTTCTCGGTACTGGTCGAATGCATGATTCGCGTCGATTTCTAGCTTCCTTAGCCTCTCTGAAGGCATGGACCCATCCTCGAGGGGAGGGTCGTACGTGTTCGACCACGGCGACCGGTAGGAATCACCGTCCCTGTTGTAATCGCACAGCAAATAATCCTTCCCATTACTACGGTCCTTCGCAATCTTCAATGGCTGATCCACGGAAGACAGCAAATCCTCACACAAACTTGGCACGAGATCTATTAAATCTGTTAAATTCTTCTCTATCTGCTGGGGCGGCAGCCTCCGCATCAAGTCCAAAGCACAATCCATTTGTTGCTCCGTCTGAAACCAGCGAAACGATAACCGATCTGCTAAGCCATCGCAAAATCCTGGCATTAGTCATCACAACAAAAATATCAAATTTGCCCTATTTACAAAAGTAATGAAGCAAAAAATTTCTCACCATCGTAAACTTAAACTTTACAGAAATCAATAACTAAAAGAAAATAACAAAAAATACCAATTGCACTTTGGAAATGTTCAATTACAAATTACCAAACCAAACCCAAAAGACTCCAATTGATTGACAGTAAACTACGTAATGTTTTTTTGGTACCGTAATCGCTAGTGATCCAGGGGAGTTTTGACGAATTAGCGAGCCATAAAAATGACAGCTGGAAGTACGATTGGTCGAATTGTCTAATGTTATGGATAGAGACGGAAACAAAAATAGACTGATGTTTCGTTTAGGAATAAGATAAAACCGGTTTACAGTTTAATGTCATAGGCAATGTGAAAATGCCACATGTACCTATATTTTATGGTAGTATGCTTGCAGTTGGAAAACTCAAGAAAAATTATAGATAAATTAATCAAATATATTGAGCACATAATTGGTTACGGTAACTCAAAACATTTATTCAAAAAGAAATATAGTAATATTTTGTTTCAACTGACCGGTCTGTCTATCTCACTTACACTATACCACAAGAGCAAAAGAAAAAATGAGACAGACGACTGAAATACTGTTTTTAAGTTTCTATGTTGCCTGCCTGCAACTTCCCATGGAATGTCAAGGAAGTAGCGGTGTGTCAGTTGCAAGTGTCAAACTTTTGTTGATGTTTTATTACTGGAATTAATTGATAAAGTTCTGGGAGTTGCTTGTTTTTAGTAATACTTCAATGAGATTGTAATCTCATACATTATCCCACTTCAGTGCCTTATTCGTGTTCAGACAACGCATCTTTAAAGGTTATAACGTGTAAGCATCGAAGTGATTCATATTATGGGAATGTTTGTCATGTTATTATGGTAAAGTAGCTATTATAATTGTCGAAACAGGAAGCGAAGCGTGCATGAAGTCTTATTGTATAACCAACAATAAACAGATAATGCATTTTTATTATTACAATCCAGGCAGAAGGTTGGAGTTGAAGCCTTATAGGGGGGCTTATTAGAAAGTGCATAATCTGTGCATATTATAAAATGCAGCGTTATTCTAGGTATCCTTTCTTTCAGCATTAACTGGCCTTTCTATATGTGGTCTTTAAATGAGCCTTGTTTCTTTTCTACTTTTTTTAATGATATCTTAAATGATTAGCATGCAGTTGCCTGTTCAGTAAACCACAGGATCAGTCTCAAAACACAGTTACAATATTTCAGTCATTCATACAAAAGCAATCGGTTATAGAATAATCCACTGTAGTCTTGTGTAATAAGTCATTTCCCGTCTTTCACATAGTCGCTTTACAAGAAAGAGATGGAAGATATATATGTGTGGCAAAAAAAGCATGTCAACAGTTATAGGAATTTTTGATTGCCAACATTATTTGACATTTATAATGGTTCCTTGCTTATGATTCCAGTTAAAGTGGTTGTGTAATGATGCCGACCCAAATGGTGAACCAGGACAACCATGACAATGATGTAAAGGTGAAGACGGTGTACAACGGTGATGTGATGATCACATACATCAACCACAGCATCACATTGGAGGAGTTTACACAGGAGATGATTGCTATTTGCCGTTTTCCACCTGATCAGGTATAATCTAAATAATTGCATTAAAATCTATTGATTTTCTTTGAATTTATGATTTTTCCAAGATATTCTGTCATTTCTTGGTGTTTGTTTGTTTATTTGTAAACATAAAATCAATAAAACAAAGACGGTAAAGTAATACATTTGTACTAAGGCGAACTTATACCTTTAAGGGATCTCTTACAGTTAACCTTAGAGCAAAGAGAGAGAAGTATAAACATCAATGCAGATAGACAAACCAACAAGTTATTATGCACAAAGACATTAAAAGCTAAAGTAGCATACACATACACATACACCCTAAATAATAAATGTTTTGGTACATATTTTAGGTCTCACAGTTTCTCTGAAATTCAGAGATGTGATTATCAATGTAGCCCAAACGCTTAGCAGAGGGTGAAGGTCTATCACATCTGCCGTGCTAATGAAAAAAGATGTATAATATTTGGAAAATCCTATCAAAAGACGGCCTTTTAAACTAGCATGGCAGACATCTGTCCCAGAACTGACAACTGTTGGGGCTGTGTGCTTCTTGTGTCTAGCATACTGTAGGATGCTCTCCAGCTAGGTGGAGTAATGACATATAAAGTGACTCACTGGCTTGCAAAAGGCTGATCATGATTTTATCTCTATGCAAAAAATTGACGAATCTACAGATACACTTTCATATTTATACAACAATAAAGATGTCTTGGTCAGATATAGTAATAATAGAAGTAAGATGGGTTATTAATATGCCTTTAAAGCAAGAAGAGTCTTAAATATTGTGGCTACTTTGAAAAGACTTGTACATTATTTTACTCTTGAAAAAGGTAGTAACTCTACATGACTTTTTCTTAAGGTTGATTTTAGATACAAATTAGTTTGAAAGTAGTGATAAATGTTAGTAGTCACTATGTAAATATGTACAGTCAAGGGCAAAGATAAATATCAACACACAGTTCCAAAACATGTATACATAAACCTTATGGCCATAATGATTAGACTTGTATACATATTTTTAAAACTTTGTGGTGTATACATCAATACCCTAGAGCACAATAATACTAACTGTTTGACAAAAATGCTTGTAATTAGTATGTTAGTACACAAGTATGTAGAGTTGAAATTTCATGGGCAAAAATACTGTAATTAGTACAAGTGTGAACTAGGGTATCGATATATTGGTGCCCTTGACTGTACCATAAGTACGCACATAGATGAATGATATGGATTTATGTAGGTATACATGTAAAAAACTGAATCCTGCAGGTGTTTAATGATCAATGCTCATTAGCCACCTGCAACATTAATTATTAACAATATGTCATTCTTAAGGTAGGGTTGTCAAGCATGCTTCGTCATACAAATACGTAAATCCTTTATATCATATCCAGGGACCAAAAAATACTTTCAAAAACCAAACAGAATAAGGAAAAGGAAGGGAAGTGAAGGGGAAGCTTTCGCCTACAATGTATCCATACTAATATTATAAATGCGAAAGTGTGTCTGTCTGTCTGTCTGTTTGTCCGTCTGTCTGTCTGTCTGTTTGTGTGTCTGTCTGTCTGTCTGTCTGTCTGTCTGTCTGTCTGTCTGTCTGTCTGTCTGTCTGTCTGTTGCCTCTTCACGCTTAAACCGCTAAACCGATTTGGATGAAATTTGGTATGGAGATAGTTTGAGTCCCGGAGAAGGACATAGGCTACTTTTTATCCCGGAAAATACCCTTTTCCGCGATAAACGAATTTAAGGCGGACGAAGTCGCGGGCAGTAGTAGTAGTATTATAAAGTAAAACAGGCTGTATAAAATAAAAAAATGTTTTTGGATTTTTTTAATGTTTGCTTGTGTTTCGGTGGCTCCATCAAGTCAAAACGGTTGAAAGTATTTCAACCATTAGTGGTACACGGATAGCACATCCACAATCTGTGGATGCCCAGCTAACCATCTGGTTATAGGATACTTATTATTCAACTATGCTGAAGCAAATATAGTTATAACGAAGACACCTTCTAGAATAATCTATACTATTAAAGTTGTAAAAATGAAATGCAGATAGTTGTAAAAATGAAATGAAATAAAAATATTTTCAAAAAATTAATAGTTTAAAAAACACTAGAAAAACACGCTTTACAAGATTCTTCTAACAAACCCAAACACAGATATGATACGATTTTCCATCATGAAGTTCCAGTTAATATCTTCCGGCTCCATCATCAGATCAGTTCGAAAGTACCATATTATTGTATTGTTATCAGAACTACATACAGCTGCCAATTTTAATGACGCTACGATCCTTGGAAGATGGTTAAATTAGTTACCTTAGATTCCATTACATAGTTACATACAGGTCGACCTAATAAAAGCGTTTTAAAAAGTACATGATACCGGTCTATTTGCAGGTCACTGAATCGATAAATATTTTTTGTATTTTTTAAAACGGCTACACAAATTTCAACTATATTAGGTAGGTACACGGGTAGCTGGGCCTCCACAAATGCTTTTAGGATACTTTTTACTCGGCGATGCTGAAGGTTGCGGGCACCTTTTAATATAAAATTTAATAATATAGGAAGTTAGGAAGGCTATAAAATCACACATAAACAAATCTTATCAGTAAGGGTACATTTCTGGTTTTTTAGCAAGATTTGTATCTTGATCTTCAATAGAAAAAAGTTCACATCCCTACATAGTGTTCATGAGACCTTGTCCCATTGTGCTATCAGTGTTTACAGTGTCAGCATGTACTGATGTTTAAACTGCTTCTGAACATTATGGCATGAGGCATCATAAACATTACATTATTGTATGAGATTCTTTGTGTCTCATGTATCATCTTACTTTTATCATAGTCTTCTTTCACACAGCAACGGGGAAATGGTCCGTATTTTTCGATAGTTATTCATAGAATACTCGTATTGGGCAGAGATTGACAAATTTTTCCTTTTTATAGGTCAAACAAACACAACAATAGTTATTTGTTATGCAAGGCTGAAAGATATTTGGTGCGAGTACTTGCATTGAAAGCCGAGTAAGCGAAGGAATTTAAAATTGAACCACAACAGGAGCGAGTGGTTCAAGTATAGATTCCTGAGCGTTCAATGAATGTGAATGAACCTACGAAACACACTAATAACAAATAAACCTATAAAAAATGTATGTATGTATTATATGCTTTATTGTACATAGTAACCAGTTATAAAAGCAATAAACTTAAAAGATATAAGTACAAAGGCGAACTTATCCCTATTAGGGATCTCTTGCAGTTAACCTTTGAGCAAGTGAGTGATATATAAATTCGGACTTCAAATGACTTTTCCACGCTAGCGGTAAAACGAACTTTTCCACGCAGATTTGGCGCTGTAAATATGTACATATATATCAGGGACAATCTTTACACAAATCGACTGAGTCCCAAATTAAGCAAAGCTTGTATGATGGGTACTAGGCAACGGTATGCAAGTATAGATAGATAAATTATATTTAATAAATACATAAATAAATAAATATAATAGGACAATTTTACACAAATCGAACTAGTCCCATTATAAGCTCAATAAGGCTTGTGTTATGGGTACTAGACGACGATATATGTAATAGATATATTACTTATATATATAGAAAACATCCAAGACTCAGGAACAAATATTTATGCTCATCACACAAATATTTGCCCTTACCGGGATTTGAACCCAGGACCTCAGCTTCGCAGGCAACGTTACTCCCACTGAGCGAAACTGGCCGTCAAAAATATTACTTAGATACATAGAAAATAATAAGTCCAAGACCCAGGAACAAACATTTGTGCTCATCACACAAACACTTGTCCGGCCGGGATTCGAACCCAGGACCGCCAGCTTTGTAGGCCGTTACACAACCCGTCACTGAGCCATATGGTTGAAATTTGTTTAGCCGTTTTGGAGTGAAGAACCCACAACGATACATACAAAAAAAAAAACACTTATTTTTTTTGAAAATATCTTCACGGTACACTTGTACAGTCATTTCCTTTGTACATCTTTATTGGTAGGGGCTCGTCCATTAATCACGTGGTGTTATTTAAGCAACTTTTTAACCTCACCTCTCCTTAGTGATTCGTGGTGAGGTTTTAGGCTAATCCTTCCAAAATAACGTAACCTTTTAAAATCACGCGTATTTTTAGTCATAAAGTAGTAAAAAAAAAACAGAGTATTGTATTTAAATAAGTTTATTACTCTTATTTAAATAAGGTTCCTAAACGATTCCGAATGTTAAATTCAACAAGGTGTTTAGAAATCATGCGCTCAGTGAGAAAATAAATACACGTGATATCTCCCTACACCCCTCTCCCAATTGTGATATTTCGTGATTTTTTCAGGACCAAGTCCCTCCGTTTCGAGTTTCACGTGATTAATGGACGAACCCTAAGTACCTTATAGAACAGATGTAAAAGTTCATTTGTTCGTTAGTCGAATAGATCAACGGATAGACGTGATTGTATTGAAATAGAATATGATCTGAATCAAGAGTGATAAAGTTGAGTAACCTTTTATCTCGGAAATATTTAAATTTTTAAGGATATCTATCCATACTATCCATATTAATATTATAAATGCGAAAGTGTGTCTGTCTGTCTGTCTGTTACCTCTTCACGCTTAAACCGCTGAACCGATTTGGATGAAATTTGGTATGGAGATAGTTTGAATCCCGGGGAAGGACAGAGGCTACTTTTTATCCCGGAAAAATACCCTTGTCCGCGATAAATAAATTTAAGGCGAACGAAGTCGCGGGCAGAAGCTAGTATTATTATAAAGTTCTAAAAATGAAACATCTGTACATTAAAAATATTTTAAAATATGGTTCAAACGGACTATTTGGAGGTCACTGAATCGAAATATACTTTATTTAGATTTTTTGTATGTTTCTATGTGTCGTTGTCGCGTCATTACGCCAAATCGGCTTAATGGATTTCAACAATTTGTGGTACACGGGTAGCTAGATCTCTCCAGATGGTTATAGGATACTTTTTACCCGACTACGCTGAAGAAAAAAAGAGGTGTTATGACTTTTTCTCCTCCGCGAACGAAATTGCAGGCCCTCTAGTGTAGAATAGTTTTAAAACGCGAGTGGAGCCGGGGAAAACCAAGTATGATATAGTTCACCTCATTCCAATCCCCGCTCTAGAGCTAAAATACAGCTGCAGTACAACAATAAAAACCGTTATTTATCCGGCTCATTGTAAATTTTGAATGTACAATGTGCCCAGGAGAGCACTCGGGCTGCGAGTAGATCATAGTGATGGAGCCTCCGCAGCGATCGCGGTACTAGTATTCGAACCAGTATCGTGACTAACCGATTGACCGCAGTCGTGATAGGATGACAGCTCTCCGAAGGTCACGAGGCAATGACAGAATTATTAGACATAAAATGTAATGGAATTTGCAGCACGTGCATTTCCACTGCTAATACAAGTTTTGGAAGTTCTTATATTCTGTCGATTACGCAATGTTTTTTTTTGGCGTTGAGGCGAAACGCTGTAAGCCCTGTCGCAATCAAGATATTAAGGTAGTACACAGTGCCTATGCAATCGCGATTACGAATTTTTTGGGATAAAATATTGTTATAATAAAGACCGTTATTTATCCGGCTTATTGTACATTTTGAATGTACAATGTGCCCAGGAGAGCACTCGGGCCGTGAGTAAATCATAGTGATGGAGCATCTGCAGCGATCGCAGTACTACTATCCAAAACAGTATAGTGACTTTGTATTTACAGCGGACGCGTTCACAAGACTTGCCAAATGCGTGACGCTCTGAACCTGTCGCCGCAAGAATATTTAGACTAGTACCTACATATCAACTATTCGTGACAAAATAATCATAGATCACGCCATTGACTTCTTTGCTTTAAATTAATCTGCATGACGGACTAGTACTTCACAATTATATAATGCTAATGGCGAACTAGAAGCGGATTTTCTGAATTACATGAACTAAACAACGCATATCACACTGTTTCTTTGTAATTGAAGCAACCAGCCTTTGGAGACGTGGGTCGAGTCTTGCTCGATGCGTAGAATTTGCCAACTTTTCGTTTTTTTATATTTCCACTAGCTTCTGCCCGCGACTTCGTCCGCCTTAAATTCGTTTATCGTGGATAAGGATATTTTTCCGGGATAAAAAGTAGCCTATGTCCTTTCCCGGGACTCAAACTATCTCCATACCAAATTTCCTCCAAATCGGTTCAGCGGTTTAAGCGAGAAGAGGTAACAGACAGACAGACAGACAGACAGACAGACAGACACACTTTCGCATTTATAATATTAGTATGGATAGTATGGATTTGAAGCTATCAAGTCGTAATGTGTTTAACGCTGAGTGTACTAGTTTTATAACGTCGGTCCATCAATCAGTATAGAATTGCGATTATGATTAACTAAAAACAAAAAAATAAAACCGACTTCAAAAAAACTAAAAAGTAAAAAATAACGCCATAATTCAGTTTCTTCAAATTACTTCAAGTAACCGTTTGTATACTCAATCTATACAGTATATACAATTAATCTTATTTTGGCGTCGGTGCCATATAAAGAATGTGTAAAATATTGAAAATTGACGATTTTAGTAAGTTGTGACACGATGGCACCGATTCCAAAATCACATTAATTGTATATACTGTATAGATTGAGTATACAAACGGTTACTTGTAAGTAATTTGAAGAAACTGAATTATGGCGTTATTTTTTACTTTTTAGTTTTTTTGGAGTCGGTTTTATTTTTTTGTTTAAAAGTTTATTAATTTTACACTTTTTAGTTAATCGTTCCTTAAAAGTGTATCTCGTGACGATTTGAACAAGCCCAAACACGGCTAGGATACATTATTTTATTACATAGATCTGGTGCCTACCTTCCGGCCCCATCATCAAATCAATTCGGTGGTACCATTCTCATCAGGAACATTTAAATTTGTGACTATGAAGTTGCTTAGCTAAATTAATCAAGATATTTTGTCGCCACCCGTAAATCATTTATCATTGAGGAGTTCCGATGGCATTCTGTGGTCTTCTGCATCAGTTCTACTTCACCAATTTACACTTTCTGAATGCAAATGCTTATTATGTTTCTTATAATACCAAAATCGCTATATGTATGCCTACAATATTTGAGGAGTTCCTTCAATTCCTCATGGATTCCATCATCAGATCTCCAAAACCAAAAATTTTTTTTTGAAATCGGTCAGTTAATCTTTGAGTAATCGGTGAACATCCATAAAAAAAAAAAAAACATTCCGTCGAATTGAGAACCTCCTCCTTTTTTTGGAAGTCGGTTTAAAAGTCAATTCATCGTTATCAAAAATAGTTATTTGTCTTCGATTACAATTTGTTTCATACGCGATGCTCTGGTGTCATACGGCATTGCACAAATCATATGACTTAGAGTACTTCCAAGTACCCCACTGCATTGACTGCATTATCGACTTAAGTGTTGCGTTGTGATTATGATACCTATGGCACCTCTTAACTTAAGGCGGCCACTCAATACTTATCACAGCTTTGAGTATATTCCATTCATGAGCGTCTCTACTCCTGGCAAGTTTGTGCTATCAGCTTCAGTGAGTCAGTCGGAGTTCTTCATTTCTCAAATCCGTGGAAAAGTCGACTCTTCAAAGTGTCAGAACAAATATCAGTGGAAAAGCAGCGTCGTAAAAAAGGTGCAAATCAGTGTCCGTGGAAAAGCAGAGTCACAATAGGAGAACCGTAAACGGAAAAATAGTGCACAAACGAAATTTCAGCAAGACAATGCAATGACATATATGGATTTAACTGTCAAACGTGACTTGGTGACAACCTGAAAAGGGATTTTTTTTAATCTATGGAAGGCACAGACCTTCCATCCTCGAAATGACTTCATCTTCCGGTTTAGCACTTTCAGCAATTTTTTCCGAAAAATAGGAGCAAAAAAAATTTTAAAATATATTCTTTGGATTGTTTATGCATTTTTCTATACATTGGATATCAATTTAGGGTTATAGCCAAATATGAAATCTTGTCAATTGCTAATACAAATTTCACACTTCTGAGTCAAGATATTGGTCGCGATATTCGTACCGTGACCGATCTGCTCTGCTCTGCCTATTGGGAACGCGAATTCATGCTGTTGAAAATATTGTAAAAAATTTGTAAAATTCAGCGTCGAAAATTCGGACATTAATAATGGAGGCAATTGTGAATCTGCAAATTCTGAGATCACACAGAAAAAAGGTTTTAACTCTCTTCGAACTACTAATGTATTTAAGCTCTTTTTGGTCGAGGAGGATGCATGCAGGAAAGTTTCGGGATTTTTATTTTATGTCAATCCTTATTACTCCCCGAGGGTTTGGTGAACAAATTATTCTGACTTCCAAAATATGTAAGTGTAAATATGAAAATAAAGTTTAATTTCGGAAATAAAATAAGTCAAGAGTCTGGAAAGATGGATCTGAGCAGGAGTGAACTGTTTAACTGCAATGAAATAAATATACCAGGGACAATCTTACATGATAATGACGAAGATGATGATGATGATGATGATGATGATGATGATGATGATGATGATGATGATGATGATGATGATTGATTTCATTTATTTTAGAGATCATGTTTCATAGTAACATATACTGCTTAAGACCTACACAATCGATATTTAAATAGAAATAGTGTTAGCTTTATTTTTTCAAAACGTCCGGGTTTGATTCCCGAGTTGCGTTATTTTAAATGTATCAATGCAGTTTATCTTATTACTAAAATCGATGACATAGTTCCTAAGAAGAGATTTTCGCATGTCTTATAGTTTCAGACTTTCCCATACTGACCGAGCGTAATGTGCCACCCTGTATACTTATATAGATAAATATAATACTTAAATAAATAGAACAGATCCAAGACCCAGAAACAAACATGAATGACGTCACAGTTCCATGGAACACATGGGAATCACTCAATAGGCTGAGACTGAACCAATAACCTTAATTTTCGACCATGTTTTTGTTTACACATTACCGTCTTAAAAAATGGTCAGTTTAGAATTTAAATAAAACTGTCCGACCAATGGTATAGGTACTATATCCGATCATGATGAAACCATTTTCGTTAAAAGTATTTAATAAGCTTCATTTTTGTAATCTTTATCATATTTTTGGTTATTAGGTTTAGAAAAAGAGGGGGCGGGGGGGGGGGGGGGGGGGGGGTCGGGGTACAATTTATGCTACTTTCAGAATTAATTAATTAATGTAGTAGTTTATTCACTAGAATATATGGTACATATACAGGTGTTACAATTATTATGATTAGCATTCCCATAATATATTCAGCCACTATGTAATGACATGTAAAAATTACAATGGCAACAAAAGACTAGGTACATATTGCCTAAGAAAAAATAAATATAAATACTCGGTCCAACAATAATGAAATGACACAATTAATGTTAAGACTGACAATGATTAATTAAAAATAACTTAAATATAATCAAATCAATAACTAATTAATATATTGTTACAGTCGGGGTTGTACCGTTATATGTACATTAATTAATATTATTGTAGATCGGTCACAATTTAAATACAAAATAAAAAAATAAAATTAAGAATAAAAATTAAGGTCAGTTAAAAAATAATAATAATAAAAATAACAGTAACAATATTAATATGTCCACGATCAAATCAATTATGTCCAAAGAATTCATTAATACCATAAAAACAATTTTGACATAATATTTTAAATAATTTCTTCTTAAATTCTTGGTCAGGTGATGTGTTTAAGGGTGATGGTAATTTATTATAAATTTTGATGCACATGCTATGGGCACATTTATTTCTTATTACTAGCCTATTACTTTCTGGTAATAATCGGTGTATTCTGTGCGACCTAGCATTATCCTTATTAATAAAATTGAAGAGTTCAGGGTGAGTTTTAACGAAATTGGCAACTTCAAAAATGTAAATGCAGGGCAGTGGGAGTAAATTAAGTTTTTGAAATAAGGGTCTGCAGGACTCACGGCTATTGATTATTGACTCCACATAAGGTCCTGATACATTTTGTTTGAGCCACGAAAGCGCGATCGGCATCCACTGAGTTTCCCCACACGATGACTCCGTATCTTAAAACTGACATAATGTACCCATGATACGTCGTTAAGGCTATTTGTAATGATACTGTTTGTTTAATACGCCACAGCGCATATACAAATTTATGGATTTTTTTACAAACATTATCAACATGTTCCTTCCAGTTAAAATGCGTATCTCGGTCACACCTAGAAACATAGTACTCTTCAAAGCCATTATTTACGAAAAATCCACTAAATAAAAAAATACACTAATTATAATATATCTGGCTAAATATGTGCCACACATCAATATTTGCTGAAAAAGCATAGTTTCGGTTACATAATATGGAGTGCCCCCCTAGATTATTTTATTTTTACTATGTTACTATCAAACTAAGAAGCGGCTTACACAAGTTCCATTTTTAGCATTTTGTCTGCGAAACCTTAACAAAGCGGAAGTGAGAGTTTGGTGCACCGACACTATCATCTTTTACTACGTAGGTCACTTGATAAATTTTGAGATAAAAGAAAACTATTGAAGATATTAGTATTATTTATTTTACATTTTTTCAAAATACTCTCCATTACTCTCTATACAAAGTTCCATTCGTCTGAACCAAATATGGAAGCACTTTTGCCAGTCTTCATCAGATAGGTCCGAAATTGCTTCTTTATATGCAGCCACGGCTTCTTCAGCACTCGAAAAAAACTTCCCATTTATTTTTTCTTTCACCACCGGGACAAAAAGAAATCGCAGGGAGCTAAGTGAGGACTGTAGGGTGGATGTGGTAAGGTTTCTATCCCAGCTTTCTCAATAAACGCCTTTGTTCTGAGGGACGTATGTGAAGAGGCGTTATCGTGATGCAGCAAGATTCCCCGAAGGAAAGATTCTTTGGTCTCCTCTCTCGCACTGCTTTGATAACTTGCGGCAATGCTACTGTAGTATACCAATCAGAGTTGACTGACCTATAATTTTCCAGCATAGATGTTGATAAATGTCCGCCCCGTGAAAAGAAACTAGCTACCATTTTTTTGCTGACGTTACGAGGTCTTTGTAGTTTTGTTGGTAACTTTCCCTCTGAGAAGACCCATACTGACGATTGCCGCTTGTTTTCCGGGTCATATTGGTAAATTCATGTTTCGTCACTTGTAATTATTTCCGATACACGCCGCGATGTCCCGTTGTCGAATCGTAGACGCATCTCACGACACCAATCTACACGAGCCTGTTTCTCAGTATCGGAGAGCAAACGTGGTATCCAACGACAACAGAGCTTCCTTACTCCAAGATGTTGATGTAGAATGATGCTAACGCTCCCCGAACTGACGCCTAAGGTATTCTCTATGTCTTTGTATGTTATTCGTGGATCTTCTCGCACCAACATTTCAGTACTCCACACGTTTTATGCAGTTACTGCTGTGTGCGGGCGACCACTTCGATGGTCATCTTCGAGGCTGGTTTTACCCCTTTTAAATTCTTGGAACCATCTAAAAACTGTTGCCCGTGAAGGAGCAGAATCTCCTCACGCTGACTGAAATCTTTGCAAACACAATTGTTCAGCTAAACCAAATTTAAAATCATAAAATATCATAGCACGCAAATGTTCGCGGTTAAGCTCCATCGTTACAAAGAAAAAACGCGGGAACCGTTTTAGAAAAAATACTGTAACATATTCATTTTTTAAATTGGAGCGAATCGGCAACTTGTGTTCTATTTTCAAAGAAATTTGCTTTTTAAAAACATAATTCAGGTGCGTTCCATTTTCGAATTTCGAGCATCTCAAAACTTATCGAGTGACCTACGTACTTTTGGAGCATTTCACCAGATTAAGAACTTTGGCGGATACGTGACCACTACGCCCCTTATTAAAATATATAAGACCCCAAAAAACTGCCAATGCAGAAGTCGAGTCATGAGTTATTTGAAATATTATCATACCAAAATCCGGCTCCATAGCATTGTTAGAAGTATCAAAAGAATGGCGTCACGTGCCTGACATTCTGGTGAAAAGCTCCTTTTGTTCAAAATTTATCTTTGTTGCATATAAACGAGGTGCAAACGTAACATTTTAGAGGTCATAGAATTCGCTAACATTTTTCAAGATATTCGAGTTTTTTTCCTTACTCAGGGTGTACTTATTTGAGATAACATACATATATATATTTTTTACACGGTAATGTCATTAAAAAAACATTTCGAGGAATAGGTTTAATAGAGCGCTTATAATTATCAGAATTCAAAATTATGATGGATACTTAAGTTATACTTTTAATTTTGACCTTTATTTTGTCCTTACCAAAGTCCATTAGTATAGAGGTCAGTAGTGACGTCACTCGCAATATCTCGTTAGCAATAAAAACAATTGAACGCGTCCAAATGTAAAACGCTTGAAATTAGTTACTTAAAATTCCCAAATTGAACGAAAAAATCAACAACTCGGGACATTTACTGAATTAGATATGGTAATTTACTATCAGTAACTCTCCTCACATACATTGTCATCAAAAAGACCGCTCATACCGCCCTTTGTCCGCTGGCCGATTTGTAAAAAAAAAAGTTTTCAAATGACGAATTTGACGCCTGCTGAAAATGCTGCGCTATGCAGCTACCCTGTATAGCCCCCCATGAAACCAGCCCTGAATACACTTGCCTCGGTTCGCTAGGGCAAACCTACCGCCTTAATCGACGACGAGAACAGCGCCACGAATCTGAGCGTTTTAACCGCTCGTCCAATCGTCATTGTTGTTTTTTTTGTTTAATTGATAATCTCTCTACTTGAAAATCAAAGTGACACTATACAAAATAAAAATCGCTTCAAATATCAATTCTTGTTGAACAGCAGAACGTCACTATTTGAACGATTTTAGTTTTTGTATAGTGTCACTTTGATTTTCAGTGAGTGATTGTTTGTCTCATGATTATCCTTATCACCACAACGGAAAGATATGTCGTCGAGTAAACTCAGCCTCGGGACCGTTTTTTGGTTTCATAAAAAGTGAATTCAGAATATCATTTCTTTTAATATTTGCTGAGACGACAATGACAAAGAATAAACACCGTTAAAGCGCTGAAGATTGGCCTTTCCATCCAGTAAATAAGTTTCTGTCAAAAATTTCATTTTTGTGACAAGCTTTTATTGCCACCAAGACGATTCTAAGGAGCCCAAACTCGATAGAATTGCGTGATTTTATAACAGAGTTCCTATGACCATCTTCCAGCTCCATCATCAGATTAGCTCTGTCCTAATAATATTGCATTGTCATACAATTTACATATGTATGCAAATTTTCAGTATTATCAAAAACCGGGAAGAGTTTAAGTTACAAGATTCCACCCGAACAAACATAGTTACATAAAAGTTAAATAAAAACTTGTAAAAAAACCTATTCCGAATCTTTACAGCCGAAGACTAACCCGTTGTTTCTTTGCTAGGTGTTCACCATGAAGTGGGTGGACGAGGAAGGCGACCCGTGCACCATCTCTACGCAACTGGAGCTCGACGAGGCGCTGCGACTGTACGAGCTGAACCGGGACTCGGAGCTGACTGTACACGGTGAGTCCACCTTTTATTAAAGTGTCAAAAAAACAGTGCTTGAAAACCAATGAAAAGTCGTTGAAGCTAAATGCAAAGTTCCATAGCGAACTGTGACATGGTTGGCAGTCCACAACTGCGTTTTTCTAGAAATTTCCTGCCTCGCACGACCGATGGGACCTTCAAGCCTTTAAGAAAAGAGCGTACTCCCACCTGAAAGGCCGGCAACGCACTTGTGACTCCTCTGGTGGTGAAAGTGTCTATGGGCGGTGATCGCTTACCATCAGGCGACCCGTCTGCTCGTTTGCCTCCTTTGTCATAAAAAATGCTGGTGTCCTTAAAACGTCAACGACCGCGAGCTCGGCGGGTGCTCTGCTTGTAGCAAGTTTTCGCTACATACGGTTTTTCCATGTACAGTCACCGGCATTAATATCTGCCACAACAAAGCGGGCGAAAATATCTGACACGTCCTAACTAGGGATTTCAATCCGGTCCAATTCTCAATCCGGCCGGATTGAAGTTTTACTATTGCGTCTATCCAACATTATGCTTTTGTCCAGTTTATTGGCTGTAAAGTAGACATGCGGAGCTGTTTTTGCAAATTAACTAATTAAAAGTTTAGGTTTAGCGCTAAAAATAACCCTTATTAAGTCAAAAATCAGTCTCACTAGCCACTTAATTCACAGTAATATGAAAATTTAAGCATCTGCTTCAATAATATTTAGTCTTAACTTGATAACATTATTAACCTATTAACACATGAACACATGGTAACCTTGTCTCATAGTAAATATAACGAAAGTTTATATACTTTATAAAAAATAATACTCTAATTAAAGGTACTTTATAGTTTTAATTGCCAAATCTAAGAATTTACCACTAATTTGGTGTATTGGATTGGATTCATGATCGTGCTTCTAACTTTGACGCCACTTTTCTTCCCTACTTTGTAATATTTTATCAACTTTATTAATACTTTAGGTATATTATATATAAGGAGGTATATTATATATAAACAATAATAAAATACTATAACTTCCTTAGTACCCGTAATATTAACAAAACATAAAGAAACCTAATTAGTAATCACATCACATTGCACTTTAATTTTTTTTTTGTCAATAAACGTAATTACAATTATAACAAGTATCTTATTAGTAGAATAGAGTAAAGCGTGCTGCCCGGTCTGGCTAACAAAGAAACATAACTTACCATTAAAAAAATTACGTCTCAAAGAAAAATTAAGAAAAACATCGTTCGTTAAAGCTTAACTTGACCTAGATCATATAGACTCTTGATATTTATATCCTAACTAAAATTTTCACCAAATTGGAGGCATTGTCTGTCTGTTGTGGCGTCCCTGCGGGTCTACCGGATCCGGTGGTAGCCAAAAAGTACCGGATCCGGCCGGATTACCGGATCCACCGGACCGGATTGCAATCCCTAGTCCTAACGGCTCTAGAAATAGAGTCGTGTCAGATATTTATGCGCGCTTTGTTGTGGCAGATATTGTTGCTTTGTTGTGTTCTGGTGACTGTAGTATAAGTACGAACGTAGCGTTATGAAAATTTCGGTTGCGAAAGTGGTAACTCTTAGATGCATCATGCGTTTGATTTCTGAAATGGCTTAGGTAATTAGAGATTCATGTAAATTTGAAACTTTGTGACGTTTGACAATGTCGCAAATTGACGTTGATTTTTACTTGTGTCATTACAATAGTACCTACTGGTCGCATTTAAAGGTTAGGCTAGTAAACGGTACCTTTTAATGTCGCCTTCATTTGTCGCGATATGTGAATCAAATCTTGCCATGCACTTGCACATTTTTACTCCCATGTGATGTACTCGTAGTTTTCAATTAACTTTTTTGTAAACGTAGTAGGTGCGATGATAAAGTAAGGACCAAGTACCGTCATAAAAAAGTCCAATGTACAGTATTTATTCGTTTATTATTATTATTTATACATTTACTCACGACTGTATCCCACTGGGGTAGGCAGACTACCGAGTGACAGTCGCTTCATTTACATCCATGCATCTCTTCATACACGCTCCTCGGTTGCGAGTACTTCTCGCCTGACCTTTTTTCAGAATTTATCAATTTGGTCGAGATAGGTACAGTCAAGGGCAAAGATAAATATCCACACAAAATTCCAAAATATGTATACATAAACCTTACTTTCTTCTGTTTCCGCGATTATTACTCATTGAAATAAAACAATTTAACGGATTATATCGCGTATATTATACATACGGTCCTCCCGTGACCATGGAAAGCTGGAAAGCTTCCGAAACGTCGGGAACTAAAATGAGATTACTGCTATGATAATAAGACCTGTATACATATTTTTGAAACTTTGTGGTGTATACATATTGGTGCCCTTGACTGTACCGTCGCCGAGGCCGCCCTCTTCCTACTCTTCCATTCATTTTATCGACATAAATTCGCTTTTCACCTCACTATCTCGGAAAAGTTCCGCTTATAGCGCCAAACCTGCGTGGAAAAGTTATTTGAAGTTAGAATTCCTATTTTTTTTATATCTTTATTTGTTTGTTTTGTTACGAGTGTGCTTCGTAGGTTCATTATCACTAGTTTTAAATGGAAATATAATCGATTTGTTATAATTTCATAGTTTTTCTTACATTTCACATTTTCCTCGCTGTAGTCAGGTGAAGAGTTGTGTGTTTCGCACGGCTGCAAAATTATTTAATTTCTCGTGCCTTGAAAACCTCCTTACGCTCAGGAATCAATATTTGAACCACTCGCTCCTGTCGTGGTTCAATTTTAGGTTCCTTCGCTTACTAGGCTTTCAATTCAAGCACTCGCGCTAAATAACAACCTTGCAGCCTTGCATAATAAATAACTATTGTCAGTCTACCTTCTCTCATTCTCTCGACATGCCACCCTACCATACCTTTCTCAATTTTTGTCACCTCATCCTCTTCTATTCCACACCTTTCTCTTACCACACTGTTCTTTATTCTATCGCAACTCCATACATACTTTGTAGTGCTCTCATTTCTACCGCATTATTTCTAATTTCATGATTTTTCTGCCATACCCAAGTTTCACTTCCATACATCAGCGTGGGCAGTACTCCCTTGTGTATTCATATCCTAAATTTTCATAATGTATTAATCCTTTCTATTTATCCCACAGTTCCCGATCCCGAAGACTATCCATTGTCCACAATCCTTGGAAAACTAGCTCCATCCTACACCATCCTTATCCTAGATCCTGCGTGAAGATCCCCAATAAAAAGAAATCTCATAGACATGGAAACACGCCTACTGACAATTTCTCGTATAGACTGGCCTGACTTTTGTCATATACTTTGGCAGAGCAGAATGCGTCCGAATCTATCTTCAGTGGTTAAATACTGCAAAGGTTGGTTTGGACTATGTTAGTAATTTGGTCGAGTAGCGAGTATTTTAGTTGTTAAAATCGATCAACTGGCCCAACAAGTGCGAGTCGGACTCGCGAAGCGAGTGTTCCGTAAACATATACGCTAAACACACCGCGTGGGTCATGTAACACAGGGAATCCTAGCTGGATCATACTGGTTCTACTGGTAAGGGCTTGGGTACATATGACGGATATTTTTATCGCTTAGATCTAGAGTATTAATCAATTTGTACATCGCCTAATAGGGCACTAAGAAAAATTAGTATTTAAAGCCCTTAACTTTCGGGTGTCCACAGGAAAGACGCATAACGCTAACTCATAGTAAAAATCAGTATGACCTATTTGTCTACCTCGAACTTATGTTTAAAAAATCATAACTGGACGCAATTTAGTCATGTTACATTTATGTTTTGTTTTTGTTCAATATTTTTTTTTAAATATTTCATTTTCAAATCCAGTCTTAGCAGACCTAGTCCTAAGCGAAATGTACGCGGTGTGGGGTCATTTTATATTGGTAACTGAGACACCAAATTTCAAGTTTCTAGAACAACTGGCCTATAGGTTTTTCATGGACGGCAATTTGTATGGAAACTCCTTTTTTAATGACTGTCTTTGGATTGCGTTAACTGAGAAGCTTGTTTTTACACCTTTTTTTATAGTATAGATAAATAAGTAGCTTATGTTATTCCAATGCTCTTATCGCTTCGTTAAAAAATATGGAAACGCATAAACACACTAGATTCTGTAATTACATAAAGTAAGAAATCTGTTTATAGTTTACGTATAGTCGGGGAATGAAAGGGTTCGTCACTTTTCGACCCTATGTGATGGTATTAAGGTTCAAAAGTGACGAACCTTTTCATTTCACGACTGTACGTATATGTATGCGTAGTTAAGTTCTCTTACTCTAGCTAAAGGGACCAGTAAAATGCATTTGGCGCAGTTACAAGTTACAATTTTTACATTTTAAGAGAAAAGTGACCTAGATGTGGGCAGATATATTTCTTAATTCGCACATCCGTGCCAAATTGAAAGGATAATTGTGTTAGCGCGACCCAGAAGGCATATATTCTGATGAATGAATTGAGGACGAAGCTTTTAATTCTCGAAAATATCTCGAAATATTAACGTTTGCAGCAAATTGTCGTCTCGACTATTGTAAAGTTGTCAAAATGAAATGTCTGTACATTAAAGATATTTAAAAAAAAACTATTTTAAGATACTATTTGGATGTCGCTGAAGCGAAAAAGATTTATTTTTACTAGCTTCTGCCCGCGAATACGTCCGCCTTAAATGCGTTTATCGCGGCTAAGGAGATTTTTCCGGGATAAAAAGTAACCTATGTCCTTCCCCGGGACTCAAACTATCTCCATACCAAATTTCATCCATATCGGTTCAGCGGTTTAAGCGTGAAGAGGTAACACACAGACACACTTTCGCGTTTATAATGTTAGTATGGAGCATGAATATGTTTGTATGTGCCGTTGCGGCTTCATCACGCAAAATCTGCTAAAGAGATTTCAACTATTTTTGGTACACTGGTAGCGGGGTATCTCCAGATGGTTATAGGATATTTTTTACCCGACTACGCTGAAGAAAAAAAGGGGTTATGACTTTTTCTCCTCCGCGAACAAAGTTGCGGGGTGCCTTCTAGTTTATTATAAATCCATAGGTATTATTTTCTTAACCGCGTATGTGCCAGGACCCCAGAGGACTAAGAATATCGAGAGAGCCGCGTAGTTTACGTACAAACTCCATACAAAGTGGTATAAATCACTACAATAAGACATATCTCTTATATGGAACTCCAAGAAGAATCGCCTAGAACTTTGCAACAACACTATAATTTATTGTTCTTAATGCTTAATGTTTTAAATTTTTTTTTTTTACTATACCTACATATTAGACAACATTTTATTAGGAACTAGAAGGTGTAACTTTGGCGGCGGGGGAGAAAAAAATCATAAGCCTCTATTTTCTTTAGCGTAGTAGAGTAAAAAGTATCCTATAACCATCTGGGGATACCCCGCTACCCGTGTGCCAAAAACAATTCAAATCTGTTTAGCCGCTTTGGCGTGATGAAGCCACAACGACACATAAGAACATACAAAAAAAAACGATTCAGTGACCTCCAAATAGTCCATTATAAAGTTTTTTTTTTTAAATATCTTCAGTGTACAGACATTTCATTTGTACAACTTTATACTAGTATAGATAAGATATTATGTATATGGTCGCCTAGTACCCATAGTACAAGCTTTGCTTAGTTTGGGACTAGGTCGATTTGTGTAAGATTGACCCTGACATTTATTAATTAATTATTTTGTTTAACGTTGTTTGAATTAGTCCGTGGGTTATTAAAGGTACAACTGTATAAGTTCAGAGTCCATATTTCTTATACTTCAAATAAACTAACTACCTTATGAATGTCACTTGAAGCTTAAAGAAGGCAATATTCCGCCGCGGCTCAGACATTAGAATACTTTAACCCACGGCCCCGCACGTAAATACCGTAAATGAATAATTTATAACCAAATAGATCACTACGGCACATTGGGAAACTTCCTTCTATTCCTTTTTGTCCCCAGAACAGACTTAGGCTCCACTTCCAAAATAATGCGAGGGGCTTAATTTGAGGTCTTTATTATTTGGGTTCACCCTATTGTTATGTTGAAATTGCTTTAAGTATTATTGCAGAATGCTTTGGAATATTCGAGAAATATTTATTTATTCTTTGAATATATTCGAATTTTACATGACCAGTGAGTTTTGAGCGCCTGTTTGCCGCTCAAAATCGTAATGGCCGCTCGTAACTTTTGTTTGATTGTACGCTATTATGTTGTCGTTTTTATCTACCTACTAGAAGAGATGAGGAACTTGAATTCTTGTCGTCCATCTTGAACGGCGACATAAATCTGTGTGGTGTTATAACTCGTTATATTATTATTTTGAATATTAAACCGTACCTTGGTTTTAAAAACCTTGACGCTGATAAAATTGTCCTAAAGGACAAACAAGTTAACTGAGAAGGAACGAGGATTATCTGTCATCCTAATACTTTAAACGAGCAATTCATGTACATTTATATTATTACCAGTTCTAGAAGGCGCTCGCAACCTCATTGGCGGAGGAGAAGAAGTCATAACCCCTCTTTTTTTTCGACAGCGCAGTCCGATAAAAAGTATCCTATTACCACCTGGGGATACCCAGCTACCGAGTACCAAAAATAGTTGAAATCTGTTTAAACGATTTGGCGTGATGAAGGGATATTTTTTACTAGAATATGCTGAAAAAAAAGAGGGTTATGATATTTTCTTTCCTTCGCTGACGAAGTCCACCTTCTAGTTAAATATATATGAAACGATTCTAACGATTTGGATAAATTTAGGTATAAAGATGGCAGAACGATCTAGACGCATTCCAAAAGGATTGGTGAGTTACTTCTGGATAGGGACGAGTGGAACAAAAGAGAGGGAGGCCTTCGCTCAATTGTGAAGTAGTACAGGTGGATATAAATATAATAATAAATAGGTGTATATTGACTTCTCAGGTTATAGAGATAGGTTTCATTAAAACACTAAACGTCGTATTAAATATAATTCACACAAATTTTCAAAATATTACCTTAACAAAATCTTACTGCGATAATATTAAGAACTGTATACATATTTTTGAAACTTTGTGGTGTATGCATATTGGTGCCCTTGACTGTACCACACCGAGACCGGTTGTTCAGGTTCATTGTTGTTTAAATTTAGAGTAACTAAGATCCCACGGATTGTAATTTCACAAAACACAAATTACTCTCAACTCAACGTCTTATGTAAACAGGTTTGTAAATATAGTTTCAATTAGGTTATAAGGTGAGCCCAGACATCGAGGCGGAAACGCAAGAGACAAAACTGTGATGTTTCTTAGAAACTGTTGAAAACAATCCTTCCATTATGCCAAACATGTTACATTGACTGCCCAAGTTACAAAGTCAAGATGCTATACATAGTTACGAGTAAGAACAGGAGACTTTAATATACGTAAAGGGTACCTATATTATTTGCTTTTCCGCTATTGGAATGAGCAAAAAAAATGCTTTTGTTTTTATATTTTTTTCGTTAAAATAAGCTTATTCTAAGGGAATAATTTCATGCGTTTTACATTTGGATGTGTTTAATTTTTTATTGCCTAGGAGATATTTCTAGTGACGTCTATACTACAGTTTGACAAGGATAATAAAAGTCAAAATTAAAAACACGAATAACTGATCTCAGAATACATATTTTTGAAATCTGATAATTGAAAGCGGTTTGTTAAACCTATTCCTCGAAATGTTTTTTGAATGGCCATATCATTATTGCCACGACTGTACGATACTATACGTTAAGAGTCCCCGGCAAGCTCGGCCGAATTTCAACTTCCCATACAAACGGAGTTTCATTTTCATTTTAAAACTACGTGTTGGATTGTAATGAAACTTTGCATATACAATAACATGCGGTATATCTAGGCATGTAATTAGTCTATATGGCTCCAGTTTATAAAACAAACGAAATACAGCAAAAACAAGTTTTGTATGCAAAACTTAAATTCACTGTATTTGTTTTACTATGATATCTGAAGCATCATAAACTAATTACAGGCCTGCATATACCTTTACTTATCCTAAGTACAAAGTTTTAGAACAAGCGAGCTATTTGTTTTAAAATGAGAGCGTAACTACGTTTGTATGGAGAACCGAGCTGACCGGGGACTTAAGTGAACTTAGAATGTACAAATGGGTTATTTTGACATAGTATTGTTTTTAGACATATTTTTTTAAACACTCGTGACATTTTTACAAACAATATGAAATACACAGCTCTAAGAAACTTAATGTTCCAAATTGTATACAGAGTTTTCAAGTCATTTGTTGGACAAAAGCGTTGCACCGGAACCCTTATCAAGGTTCGCCGTATTGCGCCACTTATCGGGAGCATTTCGTTCATACTCCGTAGCCCCGCAGTACCTACATTTTCGCCATAAAACCCTTATCTGCCCGCATTGCGAATCCGGCAGCCATTTCCATATTCAGATTGGCATTCCGTCGACGTTATTCCCGATTTTTTTTCGCCCACCACGTATCCAGTCACGTCCAACGCGGCTCCCGTTTGAGTAATAGCTTTGTTTCTATTTCCCCGATCGCCGGAGCTGTGATAGTGGGGATTTCGTCCGGAGCAACATCGTCCGTTGTGAGCGTGTTCGCTTAGGGCGATTGTGCACTACAAGGAATTTTACGGTCCGGCGTCCGATTTTTCTAGTTTGTCCATATTACTTTTTGCAAAATCGGACTGCTGGACGGTAAAATTCCTTGTAGTGCACAATCACCCTTACGCCGTTATCATCGTTGTTGTAGTCGCCATTCGTGGAGTCGGATGGCGCATCTGAGGATTTAGCGAGCCGTCGGGGCAAGTTGGCGCGCGACCGGGGGCAAATAAAACGGAAGCGGCCCAAACTTGCATGCAAACAGGGCGGGAAAACTTGTTCTAATAAAGTACAAACATTGCGGCACGCTTTGGCGCCCGCCCCGCTCGAGTTTGTCCGGGGCTGTCGCTGCGCAATTAGGGATATTTTAATTAACTTTCTGAGCGTTATGAGTACCGATTCCGATTCTCATTCCGTTAATTGAATACGTGGCCCCCGCGTGAGTGGGATCGCTGTTGTTTGCTTATGGCTATTCGTTTAATACGTCCGTTGCTTGTTCGCTAATTACTTTCTGTCGGGTGTCGCCTGTTTGCCGCTCAAAATCGTAATGGCCGCTCGTAACTTTTGTTTGATTGTGCGCTATTATGTTGTCGTTTTAGCGGGCGTCATACTTGGGAACAAGGTTCGTAGTAATTGCTCATAGTGCTGGCGAAAGTAAAGACAGGCGAGATGACGTCACGAACTTCCACTCTAATTAGTGTAACGATATGACGCGCGACTATCATGTTTCTATATTAAATTTATAGTCACGTCTAACCTCCAAAGTTTGTCGCATCACGACGCCTTTGCGCATCCAATCGTGACATTGTAAGACGAAAATCAAATACATTCATTTTTCGTCTTCACGGTATCATGACTTATGAATATCATTACTTAGGAATCCTTCTTTTCCGTTTGTTCTTTCGTCTTAATGCGACAGAGCGTTGAATATTTATGCAAATGTTTGAGCGAGTTAGTCGGATCGAGGCGATTAATCATGCAGCGTTGAAAGAAGTCCTGATTGATGAGTTATCGGTAGTTATTGTATACATACTTACGTATTTGGAGTCGAGGTTGGTAATTGATTCAATCATAGCTCGGGCTGCTTCGGTGGGTGTTCTAGAATGAATTCCAGTGAAATTGCAACTGAATTCCGAGTTCCAACGGGAGCTACAATGATGTTTTAATTAATGATTCGATTTGTGCCGTCATCGTTAAAGATGGGTTTTATTTTGACAAGCTTTGCTCATGTGTGTAGTTTATTGCCGTTTTGATTGGTTACAATCATAATCAAGATTATCATGATGTAGGCAGTAAATGTGACAGTCTATTAAAGAGCAGTATATACATTTATCGTACCTAGGACTAGTTAAACCTTGTATAAACAGCAGGGACTATGGAGGAGTGGATAAAAAGAGGGAAAGCCTTTGCAGTAGCATACAGAAACAAAAAAAGTTAAAACTGTGCCAGATTTGGTTTGAAGAATCCTCATGTTTTTTATTTTTGAAATTACGAGCCGGATCAAAGCGACATTAATTTTGACGGTTTTCCTGGAACAGTTCGTAAAAAGCATAATAAAGTTTGTTTAGGCGCTCGTAGGCGGCGGGCATTGCCCGCTCCGGCGCAGCCCGTGACGTCACCTCGCCAATTTCATCTCATCATAAAAATTACGATCCGGTGCGTACTCGATATGATTGCAGGCGACCAATCGCTGTCGCCCGTGTGACGCTCAGTAGTTAGATAAATCGCAAACTGCGATGAAAATTGTGTGAAAATGTCAATAATCTGCAAAGACCCTTAAAACAAGAGGATCAGGACAGTCTCCATACAAAAAGCCGTTTCCCGATATGTGCAGCGCCATCTATGTATAAGAATTATTATTTACAATTATTCAACTTTGCAAGCGTGACAGCAGTATCTAAACGTTACGATTTATTAGTTAGTAGCCGTTTACCAACTGAGTAATTGTTACTTTAATATGTTTCTTTGTTCAATTATAACATCGTTACATGTTTAGTTTTAAAGCGCCATCTTGTTTTTGCCTGAATATCGACTTGTGATCGGTGCACGATCCAAAGTATTGCAATTGACAGTCCTCTTGTTTTAATGGTCCTTGATAATCTGGGATAAATACTCCTTAAAGTGAAGGCTTAGGCTAAATAACCTAAATATACAAAACTAAATTATTAACTCGTTGATAAATAATAGGGTTGAAATTTAAGAGCAATATCCACGCTGGTCGCAAATGTAAGTAAAAGCCATTTAATCATTTACAGCTAGCCTTCTGACCTGATAAGATGCGGCAGCGACTTTCTCCTTAGCTTACTTAAAATATTTTAGCCTAGGTCTTACCTTTCCTCGACTTCCTCAAATTTGCTCTCCTTATTATGTATAATGGAGGTATAATCAATTTTCGTAATAAATCAGGTCACCTATAAACTTGCATTTCGCATTGTTCTTTATAATGAGTATCTGCTCTCTCACAACAAACTACAATCCTCTTCATCTGTCTAACTTTACGCCTGCAAATCTTTGCCATCTTCTACAGATCATAAATATTGTGGATCATTTTATAGATTATAATCTAGATCGCGAATCGAGATTTCTCAACGCCGATGAGAAGTAGACTCGACCGGCTAAGTTATGTAAATTTTTAAAGCATCATATTTTGGTTCATTGTTCGACGCACAGATGATTGTCAACGGCGCGGGAAACAGTGGCGTCGAGAAAACCGGCGCGCGCGCGCGTGTTTTTCGCGTCAGAGCGTACGCCGTTCGATATTCGAATTCGCATTTCGAAATGTCCACGCGAACCGGTGAACGTTCCCGTAGTGATGTGAGCCAGGCAACGACCTCGCCATCGACAAAGGCCGTCGAGGTGGTTTTGTGTTTGTTTTTGTTTGTTGTTAACGATAACGCATGACCTACATTTGCGCCAGGATCTTTCGAAATTGGCAGTCAAGCGCTGTGTGTTGTTCGTGTTTGCTGCGGGTCTCGTATTACAGACATCGGTGTTCAATTTATATCTGCAAATTCCAAACCCGATACGGGCATGAAGGTTTAATCTGTGGCGGTAAACAGAGGGCCGCTGTTCTGTTATCTCCCGGAGAAAACTGATATGAAATTGCGTGAGCGGAATAAGACTGGGATGTAACGAAATGAACGTAATGAATAAGACCGGCCTTCGCGAAAAAGTGCAAAAAACTCGGTGAATGTCCACTGCGGAGTTTTGACAAAACATCGTGTCTGTGGCTAGCAACAAAGGAATTAAACTCGTAACTTAAAACACTTGCCGGCGGCATTCTCATGAGAAACAGATGAAATTTCCACTGCAAATTTGGTTATAACAATGCAATATCGCGCCGAGCGTTATATGATTAGTTTATAGCTTAGATTTGGTATTCCTTCGATCTAAATTCGACCCTAGCTGCAATGGAACAGAGGCACGATTCCGTCGGACCTTAAACATTTAGCTAGGCCAATATCCTCCCTTCGGAACAACCTTGATCTCACTACGCGGAATGTTTGATATGACTCACTTATTATGTATGTAGTTGTTACTACCTTATTTGCATGCATAATGTTTGCTTGCATGGGGTGTTTCTTTGCGGAGACTAATGAACCTCAACTTTTTTATACCTTTCATTATGCAAAGGCGTTTTCTAGCCGTTTAACTTGTGTCATATATAAGTATCGCAATAAAAAAAAAGTAAAAAAACACTACGTCTATGCCGCACTCCGTATAAAGTGCTGTCATCTGCCAGCCTTCTTGGCACAGTGCTGTAATCACGTACGATATTATTTTCTGAACCCCCGTAGTGTAGCAGACATTTTTATTTTACGCTGTTCTCACGTTATTTTTTGCTCTTAAAAATGGCCGTCACGCTAACTGCCTGTTCCTTAAGTATTAACCTTAAATCTAATTTATAGTGTTTACGTTTTTGTTTTTAATGATTAGGTATTATCAAGATTGAAATAATAGGATACACTTTTAAAACAACCCATCACGACGGCTGCGAGCATTTTATAGATAAAAGATTTCCAGAAAATTAAACTGACAATTTGTGACAATTGCGATTCACTGCAGTATACGCTGGAATCGAACCAGCGTCTATTTTACCGGAACAAAATTCGCGTAAATAGTTAACTAATTATACTAACCTAGTTATCATTGAAATAAAACAATTTAACGGATTATATCGCGTATATTATCTCATTTTAGTTCCCGACGTTTCGGAAGCTTTCCAGCTTTCCATTTTCCGGGACCATGGTCCTCCCGTGACCATGGAAAGCTGGAAAGCTTCCGAAACGTCGGGAACTAAAATGAGATAATATACGCGATATAATCCGTTAAATTGTTTTATTTCAATGAGTAATAATCGCGGAAACAGAAGAAAATATAACCTAGTTATCTTTAATTTTTTTGGTTTAGGTTCAATTTTAATGTGTATTTAGCGTACGAACTTATGCTAAGTTGCAGTTGGATGAGTCCTAAACTTACTTACTTTTTATAATTTCGCTAAATTCACATGGTTGTACAGTCAGCATCTGGGTCATTCTCTTTTCATAAACAACTTTATTTTTTTTTTCAAGAAAAGATTTATAAAATTAATATGCTATGCATAAATTCCGTAACCGATTTATATATACGAAAAGTCATACATTGATCATTAAAACCGCAAAAAGGTGGTAATCAGCGGTAAATACCTTATTTTCATACTAAAGTGGGGACATCGATGACCACTGCGTTACCTGCTTTATAATTATAAACGGTGACCATTGTTTCAACTGTCATAAAGGCGTGTACCGAATTATTTGGTGATTTTGAGTGCCACGAACTATTTATTGCTGACGTACATATGCGTCTAAATAAAGCAGAGTGTTATACTTAACATTACATTTAAATCTCATTGAGTGTGTTTTTTCTCGTAATCTTGTTCAAGGTCAAGTCATTTTGCGATAGTTACTAAATTCTACTTATGCGTTCATTATATTGTTCACCAGACCATTAAAGCTGAGTCCGTATCAACCTGAATATATTATTGTATCTATCCTCATCGTTGTCACGATTGTTTCGTTGCGCTACTTATGTACCTATTTAATAAATCGGTATATTTATATGGTTCGATCATTTTTCTTTTCTTCGAAATCGTTTTTGAGACTAATAGTTGGAAAAAGTTGACTTTTGGTTTCAATAATATGTAGATGTTTTCATTTAATTAAAATTGAATTACATCTGCCGTCCGATTAAATAATAAATATTGTAAAAAAGGTGATTTTATTATATTTTTTATTTAGTTTTTTGAAACTATTCAGTTATTGATACTTTGAAATAATAAAATAAAACATCATAGCCCGCATTAAGTATAGACATTTCCAACTTAAAGATGGATGCGGAGGCAGAAAATAAATATCCAGCACTAAAAAAAAAAAAATTGTTTGCACTCATGAGACACATTTTTTTGCAATTACTAAAATGAAAATAGATTCTTATTTTTCTCCATACATGAGTGATCCACCCCAATATTTACCTAGACGTATACTATCTTACCTTATTGGGGTCATAATTCTAAGAAAAAACTTTACAGTGCGATCCACGAATGTTATAGGTACAAAGAAAACAATGTCTATTAAACATCAATAACAGCGCCTTTCCAAGTAGCACACAAGCTGCATTAGAGCTTATACAACCCTTATAACGCTCAAACTGGCTGTATAAAGCGCTTATATAGCTTCTGTGCTACCTGGGTTCTCTCGGTCGAATTATCTTTGTGGCCTCTTCATATCAAAATGGCTAGTCGGATCACATTTTTTTTGTACAAGTATTCGCTATACTACGTCTAACATCCGAAAACGGTTGTATGCCATTTTACCAGACTACACTGAAGCAAAAAAGGGTTAAGATTTTTATCCTTCGCGAACGAAGTGACGGGCGCCTAGTAACAATATATTGTTTTAAATTTGTTTAATCCAACTATCGCGAACGCTGTCTTTTCCTTCCTTAACGCTTATAAAACGTAAAAATTAAGTAAATGTGTGTAACATATAATTCTTTACGCATAAACATTTAAGTTTGTTTAAACCTACTTATCGCTTACACTTAATTTTCGTTATGTTTTTCCTTGCACACACGCTGCTGATAACACACACGGAAAAACTAAAATGTTACACATTCAAATTTATACAGTTTGTATGTAGCGTTTTTTGTATTTGGCTTCCGGAACAATTAAATGATACTGTCGTAGTTACGAAGTAGCGTCTAAAAAATATCAAGGTCTTCAAGATGCTAAAACATGTGAAGATTTGCACGTAGCTCGTACATAGTACAGCATAAATTTGATGTATTTTTTAAATATTTTTTAGACTAAAGGATTTGTATGATTCTGGTGATGAGATGACATAGGTATATATTTTATTTATAGTTTCACATGTCCTCATTTTACGAATAAATATTTATCAATATTCATCGTATAATTTTCAAATTATGCCATGTCAAATCACTATTTTTATTATGATCCAGTCTGCAGTACTCTTATATCCATACATATTTTATCAAAAATATTAGAAAGTAAAATAAACTTTTACAGAAATTGTAAAGTATTTATACTGTGATCGGGCGGTGTCAGCACAAAGAGGGTTTACATTTTTGAAATAAACAAAAATACCCACTCTTCCCCGAAGAGGACCTTCTTGATACTTTTACGTTACTTTTTAAAATACGATTATTGCCCAGTCAGCCAAGTTAAAACGGAGTCGCTGGACAATATTGAAGTTCAAAACATTAAAAGAAAACCAGGAGTGTTTATTCAGAACTTAAACGCGATTCCAAAGTCGTGAACCGTGAGTATCCTTGCAGACGAAGTTTTCAGCTGGAGCCTCGCCTTGAAACCGCTGTTTATTTGCCTTTCCTTCTTACTCTAGGGAATCGTGTAAATAGGAAAAGTTCTTATTTAAAAAATGAAATATAGGTACATTTCACAAGTAGCAAACCTTGATTCCTATCCAGCCCAATAAGTCTAACTGTCCTAACTTTAGTTATAAAATCTGTTACGTTAAAAATATATTTTGTAGTTAATTGTGAAAATGGCTTTAGAAAAATGTCTGGCCTCCCTTTGGTATGTTAGATTTAAAAAAATCGCGAGCTTTATTTGCGCCGTTTGAGCTAAAAAAACATAACTATAAAATAAATGCAAAAAAGTTGTCTAAAAATGTGTGCAGGAATCTAAGCAGACAGATGAACGATTAAATTGCCAAAGAAACTCTTAAAAAATAAAGCATTAGTCACTAGATTTTCCGTTAACGTTTATAACTGGAAAAACGCCTCAGCTTGCTACATAGCGTGCAGAGTTCCAATTTTAAATACATTATTACAGCAGCATCAACTTACCGTATCTCACGTGAAACAACAATATCGCATTGCAAGTACATTTAATATCGGTAACTTGACACGTTTCGTAATCGACTTTCACTCAAGGCCGAAATAACCTATTATTGCATCCAATACGCGGTCAACCAGTCAACCGGCACTGCATCACTCTCGCACCATCGGCAAACAGCACAAGTCAGAAAGCGACGAAGCATGGCTGTCCGAGAGAAAGTGATCATTGAATATTGTTCGTTGTCGTGCGAATTAATTCTTTGTTTTTATTCGAGTTTGAATTGTAAATACAAGGAGGATTTCACCTTAAGATTTACGATTACATTTATCGTGATATGAATTCATCTTATTTCCCCTGTGGGTAACAGAAAGAATATGGCTCCGTATCTTTTATACACTTTTTCGTTTTTATAGCGTTGTATTCTGGGTCGTGTAAGGAGCCTACTATTCTATCCAATATGCGGGCTTTTTCTAGATTTGATACGTTCCATGTTTTTGATACTAAACAAATTAATTGTAATATACAATAATGTTCAAAGCACTTTCTTATTCCTGAAAGTATTTTTCGCCGTTTTCGAGAATCCTCCAAGAGAGAGTTCTTATAAAAATAATTCAATATGAATAGTACTTATATAAATAAAACAATTTAAAAGGATTATATCGCGTATATTATACGGGATCTAGTCTATCCAGTGTTTCTGAAACGTTGGGAACTCAAATGATATACGCGATATTAATCCGTTTAAATGGGGAACTTGCATAAAGAAAAAAATAGGCATTACTGTATCTCTACAAGTTCGAAAACACGTCATTTTTACAATAAAATTAAAATCCACAGTAAATGTAATTTTTTCGTATAGATATTGCATTCTCAATACATCTTTTTTTTTAATCATCAATAGTAAATTAAATGCTAGTATCCATTTTTATCACTAGAATGAAGAGAAAAAAGCATGACAACTATGTACTTAAACGTAGTTTTTTCACGGCCAAAAATGAAAGACTTGTTTTTTCAGTACACCTTTACTGCCCGCTTTTAATGAATGACGTCATAGCGTATGCCCACTTTGTATGGGGTGTTTTGATGCTCGGCTGATATTGCCTGACTTTGACTGTAATTTCTGACGTCCCTAATTCTCAATCCCTGTTGGTCCTTTACATACATATTCTCCTTACGTGAAACTGAATTCATTGACATTATAAAAAAAAACGGATGCAAGTACCCAATTGTTTAAGAGCGTTTATACCCGCTTAACTGGCAACGTCGCATATTTTTTCATTTTGCTTCATTGTTTTGTGGTATTTGAATGAAACTTAACAGTATGTTCAATACATACCCTGCATCTTTAGGATTTATGACGCGTTTAATTCATCTAATCATCGCTTTTCGCTTCGTTTTCTTACCAAACAAGATATAGACATGAATTCATTTTTAAAGCTTTAGTTGTGGCAATATTATAAAATTTTGCATTGTGCCAGCGTAACTAACGAAAACGTAATGCATATATTGAAAACATGTTCAAGTTACATTCATATTTATCAAAATAATCAAGAAAAACCAAGATATAAGCGACGTTGCCAGTTGAGCAGATATAAATCCTCTTAATTTAAATGAGTGATAATCGCAAAAACAGAAGAGATTATGAATAGTACTTTTAAATAGTCAATGATATTTATTTTCAAAGTTAAGACACAAAAGTCTAATCAATTTAGTTTCTCCTATGTCGTCCATGGCCACTATTAGTGAAGCTGTCAAAATATAACAAGGACACAACACAACTAAATCAGCATGTACAGTCGAGTTGAATTTAACTGGACCGAAACGTGATCATAAAATTAGTGAGGACATATACCTAGTGATGTGCACGAGAAATCGTCGATAGTATGACATTACAATTTTACAAATAAAAATGCCAACGACCGTTAAATTTTACTCGAAATTTTTAATAATTGCCTTTTAAATAAGAGATGCAAAGAGAGGTACGAGTATCAATTTAGTACTAGTAGTAGTATTATTTATAACCAGAAGGCGCCCAGCTTCGCTCGCGGAGGAGAAAAGTCATAACCCTCCTTTATTCAACAGCGCAGTCGGGTATAAAGTATCCTATAACCATTTGTAAATACCCAAAAATACCAAAAATAGTTGAAATCTGTTTACCCAATTTGGCGTGATGAAGCCACAACGACACATACGAACATACAAACAAATAAAAAAATAAAAATCGATTTAGTGACCTCCAAATTGTCCGTAATATATATATATTTTTTAATATTTTCACTGTTCAAACATTCCATTTTTAAAACTTTATTATATGTAAATATGTGTAAATAAACTTCAGTAGCCATAATGACACTTCGATCCAGCTGTTAGAACGAAGTAATTTTTTTTATAAAAATTGGGGACAAGACACAATTGACATCTAACCACATCAAACGCTCTTTAAGTTGTTGGTTAAAAAAAGTGCCTGCCTATATCACTTTACACAGTTTACACCAAGGATACATAAACATAAAATGAGAATCGCTAAGAAGGCACAAGTAGCAATATGTTGTCCAAAGAAAAAAATCCTAAACGCTATGGCCTCAAAACTCTGTAACTGCCGTTTTATAGCTTCTAGACAACACTACGCCTCTTTTGTCTATGTTTCAAGCGTGTTCTGCTGCTTTAGACCATATTATTGCTATGTAAATCAACTGGACTGTACTCGCCTTGGTCAATTGCCTTCAATTATCTCTGCCAACCAATAAAGAGTGTTGTAGTTAAATGGTTACATTAGTCACAAGTATTATTCTTCATACGTGTATGAGAACAGCGCTGACGTCATGATTGGATTGTGCGATTGACGACCTTATTGACAATAATGAGAGAGAATGCTTTTTTTAAGGGTTGTCGGTTTCGATTAAATTTTGATTAGTGACGAGTATGTTTAATTTTGAATTGAAATATGTGTTTTTTACAAGAAGATACTTCTTTTTTAGGGTTCCGTACCTCAAAAGGGAAAAACGGAACCCTTATACTTTGTTGTCCGTCCGTCTGTCTGTGAAGACTTTTTTTCTCAGGAACGCGTGGATGTATCAAGTTGGATGTGTGTCACGTGTATCACGTTGATAGTCCCTCGAAACTGTAAAAAAAATCAAGCTTCTAAGTCAACGCAATCCAAAGATACAGTCATTAAAAACCGGCCAAGAGCATGTAGGACCTTGCTCAGTGTAAGGTTCCGCAGTCGTTCATACGAAAAAATACAATCTGGATGAAAAAATATGATATGAAAAAGTGCACTAGCAAAAGAGCACATGAGTAACCGAAAACAGGCCAAGAGCAAAATAAACTTCATTAAAAAAAATCTATTATTGTTCCTATTGCTTAGTCGTTTGATTCAAGCATGTAATAAATATCAAAATAAATGTGATAGTTGTTTAGTACTGGACGAACTCTTCTATATCTAGACTCGTAAAAGTAACGTAAAGGGCATAATCGCGTATAAAAATGATTTTATTTAATTACCTTTCGTTGGTAATTCTTCGACGTTGAGGACGTCGCGTTACGTCCATCTCGAAGGAACAGGAGAGGCGAGTATCAACATCTAGCTGCACGAGTTTTCCGATCTACCCGCGCTTAGTCTTGATTATTCATTTAAACACTATGGTTCTCACCATACCGACACACTACACTCACGATATCTGGCACTCCATCGAATGATGCTTTATGCTGTTTACATTTACAAAAAACTGAAGAAAGTTTGAAACCGTCTTCCCGGTTGAAATAAAAAAAGTTATGTATTCGTAATTACGTGTGAAATTACTCATACTCATGTTGATGGCAAGCAACAACTGCTTATACATAAATGGCATGACCGTAAATAGCAATTGAACAAAATGAATAGTGTCAGCGTCCCATTTGTTACAAAAAAATGGGAGCCTAAATCCCGAATGTAGGAAACACTTTATTAATGACTCGGTGAGTGCCAGATTTTTTTGGCGAGTGCCAGGTACCGATAGGCTAGGGAAAACAATAAAATTGATATAGTGCTGAAAGCGGTGATAAATTTGTGTAATGCAATATGGGTGTACCGTGAATGACGATATCTAGGTCTTTTGTCACGCGGCATGTTGAATGGGACGATATAAAAATCTAAAAAATGGTGATAGGTTGGTCGATTTACACAAGTAAAATTATGAATTCACTAAAAATAAAACTTGCTAACCACTGGATTGGCGACGAAAGTTTTGCTTCCCTAAAAACCTTTTACAGATCTAGACATTAGCACGATTTTGTCAGTACACAGTACAGTATTAAAATTCTCTCGCTTCACCAACTTCATGTTTATCTGTTTGGGCCTTTAGTTGATTGGTAGATACTGCTATTTGTCATGAAGTACGCTATTCACATTACTGTTGGAATCAGTAAAATTTAAATAAAATAAATAGTGCTATCCAAATTACGTACATAATACAGGAAAAAAAAAAAATTACAAGGTTATTGAAACGGTTCTTTCAGCTTAAAAAAAGATTTGCTCTCGCTCTTTTACGTGACGTCTTGCCACTGCTGTCTCAGGTTTTTATTTTTTCATCCATAAGAGCAGACTATATATATATTTGAGCGTTTTTCGAACAAAGTGTAAAAATACACGCAAAAATGTGGCCAGAAATGTGTTTTCCATTCCGGACCTGAATTACCTTTTTTTTTCTATGAAGGTGGTTTGGAAAAATATTTATCCATCGGTATTAAATATTGCACCAGTTTTTTCTTGTATAAAGGATTTCGGTATAAGATAATTTAAGGCAAAATTTAATAATCTGAGTTACTGTATAATTTACTTTTTAAAAAGACCCATTTTCATTGGTTTTTTTAGTGGTGAGAGTGTTCTCAGTGATTATCATTGACCATAAAAGGCCATTGACTATGTTCTGTCTGGCCGCGAGAATCGAGACTGTTTACACACACATCCGCAAGCGGCGGTGTGTACTAGTGATTAGCGAGTAACGATGCTAATATACTAAGTGCTTACATGCAAACGTGCGCAGTGTACAGACGACTTCAGCACGGTCAGTAGCGTAGCTACCGAAGGGCTTGAAGCTGCCTTGTGTTGTAGTAGTATAGACTCCTTGAATGAATGACAGCCAGTCAATGGTCTCATATCAAAGTGTGCGTTACAGATTTACTAATACTATTATAACACCGTGGACCATGGCCCCCAATATCTTGCAGGCCCTTGGTTCAAGGTTTTGGTTAGTCAGGAACCACACCATGAATTGACATGGGGCCCCAATCAGGGACTGCATAACCGTAAAATAAAGATAGCATTTTAAAACGGTATGATGACCTATGCTTGGCGTTAATAGCGCAAAGGAATTTTCTCGGTAGCGGAATATAATGGTACCGTTATTTTTTGTGATACCATAACCGTTTTCATAACGGTAAAGGCTGGTTCTCCGCACACCTTTCTTATGCTTAATACCCCCGTCGTCTTCATCGACGTGCGCGCCGCCGTAAGAAAGTACTAACATCGTTAAAGATATTTTTTTCAGTACCGAAACAGTACTGACTACCGCTTTAATAAAGGTTTGTACACCTGTGAATTGTAGCGATATCGTTATTTCTACCGATGGTGTACCTTTATATTTCTATCTGTATAACGAACCGGTATTGATTTGCAATACCGCTACCATACAGTTTATACCGTAACGAAATATCACTTTTTTTTATTTTGCACCTAGCTTCGACATTGAGCACGGCCAGGCGCGGTACACTCCATGCGCCCTTAATCCTGAAGCCTTTTGTTACACATTTACGCACATTGTGCATGATACACGAATGTTCACTTTTTGAGCTTAAGGGGATGCATCGAAAATTTAAGCTATTTTGTAGCGCATTTTTTGTCAAATCTAGTATGTAAATCAGGCCGGTGTTCAGATATGTGTTTCTTGACTATATAACCTATTCAGTGATTAAAGCGGAAACATGTTTAATGAAAATTTCCTCGATAGAAATGTTATCCGAAAACGCGTCTTCATTTCCCGTTTTTTGTCTAGTTTGTACAAACGACAGATTAATAAACGGCTAAATTATGTTAAAATGTCATTCTTCCCTTTATCTTTTAAGTAAATAACTTAAATTTTAAATATCTTCGATTTCATGGTACTTTTACATGTGGCGCTTACGCCAAAAAACCCCAAGCATGTAGTGTATTAGCTTTCTCTTTCTTTGATGCGCGCGAGCAATAAATGCGTCCCTTATTACAAATTACGCTTATTGGCTAGCTCCGCGTTTCGGGCGCGATTTACGAATGACGAAGTAGCCCCTTAAGGCGACTTTCCATAGCGGCACTCGCTATGCACGAATGTCCCCGCTCCCGGGGAAGTGCGGGGTGTGGGGAGTTGGGAGCGGGTGATATCGCGCGTAGCGTGAGCAGCGTGTACCGCTGGTGTGGTTGAAAAATTGCTCTAACTTTCTCATAGAGTCGAGGGCAAAGTTAATAGATAAATAAATAAATAAACACATATCCAAACCTTATTCTATGACAGTAGAGTTGGTGCGTATATATTTTTGAAATATTGTGTGTATGCAGTCACGCGTGGTTTTTGCTACGACCAAAACTATCAAAACAGAGAATCTTCTCTACTTTTAGATAGAATTATCTATTCTATGGCACGGTAGCAAACTTAATAGCAATAACCTTTGTCGTATGATGCATAGGGTAATTGTCAAGATTGCAATTTTGGAGAGAGCAATTACTCAAAGGAACAATTTCTCAAAAGTGCAACATGGCGTATTTCTGTAATAAATTTCGCTTCGCTGTACTAAAGTTATACATTAAATACTATCCTTAAATAGTATTTTAACAATGTAAGTTATTGATTGTAGATAAAAATAGAAAATCACTTGCGATTCGTTTTTAAAGTGCCTTTTAAGAAGAAGCTTCTGATAACTAAACATCCCAACACGGGAACTTGGTTGAAAGAAAATGTTAGCAAAGGGTATAGCCGGGTAAGCATGGCGAAACTGCCCTTAGCGAAAAAAGTAATTTCCTTTTACTGGGTTATTAACCTTTACATATGTAGTGCTTTCACTAAAAATTAAGCCTCAAACCCTTCTGGTTTAAAAAAAAATCGCAAAAAAAGAAATAACATTTATATTTTATTCTGGCCAAAGTACTAATCCGATTTCTTTGAAATTTGGATATGTTGTATATAGAATTAAGGTAGCTTTCTAAAAAAAAAATTGATGATTTATCTCTTGAAAAAAAATGAAAAAAATCAACTTTAAAATTTAAAAAAAAAAAAAAAAAAATACGTGCGAGATTGCGACAGTTTTCAAATTTACATATTTTATGTAGAATTTAATGATGTTTAACATATTTTTTTTTTCAATAGCTAAAATCAGGATTAACAGTTTGAAAAATCGAATTTGTGACAACCCTTAACACTTTCTCTCCATACAAGAAAAACCAAGTTGACAAATAAATTAAAGAAGTATATTTTGAACGCTATCTTAACGAATTTGAATTTAGAATGTGACGTTTTGCACTATAAATTGCTTTATATACGGCTACGGGGTACGCATTTTTTAATATCCCATACATACATTATAAGCGGCGTAATTTTAGTTCATTTACCGAAATAATATGTGTAAAATTAGAGCAGTAACTTTTAATAACTAGTACGTACAGTCACATTTGAAAACTTCGATACGATAAAAGTGCTAATAATATGTATACACGATCTTATTGCCCCTATATTAAGGTAGTGTATACATACATGTTACCTCAATACCTATTACAACAAAACTTGTTTCTGAATTAAATAATACACACTTTTGTTTTAGTTTCTATGTTTTTAATTTTAAGATTGTATTTGAAACACAATACCTGTATTGTTTGTGAATAATTACTATGACTATAACTATGTAAATATTAAAATTAACTTTTAATAATACAAACTTGAAATAAAATTAGTCCTCAATCATCATCACTATCTGATTGGATAGTCACATTTATGCCGTCATTTTTAAAAAGCGTCGTTAGTTTTTCATTCGGCCGTGGAATTTTTGATAGAAACCTACCGAAAGACAAAAAATAAATTATAGCTGCTACGTGTGAGCAACATCCCACGGTTCTTAGACCATTGGCACATTCACAAAAGTGTTGTTCTATGGCGTCTATCCCTGTAGAGTTTGGAGTATATTGAATGAAGCATTTGTACATCCTTTTCGAAATGTGCCGAGAATGCACTTGTATTTTTAATATGTTTGTCTCATCTTTAACGTAAGCGAGATTTAGACTGCCGCTCTCATCCAGTATCTCTGCTAAGTAAGATATTGCTTGGCCAAACTGGTAACTGCCAGTAAAGAGAAGCTTCATTTCAGCTTCTGTCAATTGTGGAAAGTCCAGGACTTCAGTGGACGAAAAATCACGGAAAGGAAGTTTCTTTCTGAGCCAACCTTTTTCTTCCACTACCAAAGCTAAAAGATTTTCCTCGCGGTTTTTAGAATTCATCCGATTAAAAATGTCACTTGTCATGTGATTGTCTGAGGTTAGGGGCTTGCCAAATTGGTTGAGAATATATGATGCAATCCTAAAAAAGCTTTTTATTTTACTTAACATTTTATTGTCAATTGTTTGATCGAGAAGTTTAAACCTTTGCTTAAGTGCACCGTGGATTGCCTCTACTACCCAGCGAACTTTAGTCACGTAACGGGATTCATTAGCCTCCTTGGTACTCAACTGTTTACGTTTGCCTTTAATAGAGGGCATCATTACTCTGTATCCTTTTGACTTCAGCAAAGGAACAACATCTCTAAAGCCCCTATCGAGGACAAATATATCTCCGCTTTGGAGTAAGTTACCCATGCTGTCAATAACTTTTTTCATTATAGTTGCGTCGTTTTCGGTTGCATGATAAGGCCCCAACATATCAACAATAAACCCATCCGACGTGCAAATTGTGAATGGTTTACACAAATGTGTCTTTTTTTGTCCTGAAAATGATTTTCTTTGGTACTCGCTGTTGCTGCTCTTCTGGTGATATGCGTAAGTACCATCACAAATCAGTATAAGACAGTTTCTAGCGTTAAAAAGTTGACAAGCCAGCTCTGTTGTGTGATTTTCTATGAGCCACTGTCTGCTATGCGAATCGATGCCGAATTGATACGGAAGTACATCTCTTTCGAACGATGCAATAACACTATCTACGTAATCGGAAACGGATTGCTCTCGGGGGATTTGCAACATTTTCGAAATCAATTTGTTACTACTTGCAGTTCGTAATTTTGTTAAAAACACTATTATGGCCTGTAATGAGCTACGCTGAAAGTTATTTCGCAAGGTTACTAATATATTTTGTATCGTATCAATATTTTTCCAAGTTAATCCAGTTAAAACCACCAAATCATCGTCTGATAGGGTTCTATTATTGATCTTTTCAAATACTGTCAGTTTTGTTTCAATAGCCAAGGACTGAAATAACTGTGTAATATCCGTTAATTTTATAGTTGATGTGGAGCAATAAACTTTAATTTTACCTAAATCATCCTGATAGAACTGATCGTTAATTAAATGTGAATGACAACATCTGTTTTCAGGAGGTACATAAATACCTTTTTGGGTGTATACCTGAAGCCAAGCTTTTTTTGGTACTGTTCGTAAATTAGACACTTGAGAACATATAAAACAATACCCGTGGGTTGATATGGTCCGTTGAATAGGTAACTCAACAAATTCAGTATGATCAGAATCGTTTCGAATAGCAAAAGTTAAGCTATCATGGTATTGGTCTTCATCGCTTTCATATTCATTGACTGGTAATGGTTTTTCTCGATATGCTTTCGTACGACAAGAAGCACAGATAACATCGCCTTGTTTAAAACTATTTGCCAATGCAATGGAATAAAATTCGACGTCTACGGATGCTCGTAATGTTTTCTTTGTACCTGGTACTTTGGAAAATTGTTTACTGCAACTATCACAGCGATATTTGTTTGCCGACATTTCCATTAAATTCTAATATTTCAATACATTTCTAATACAGTAATCACTTAAATTATTTAGCACTTAACAAGAAGTATTATTGATAACATTTAAAGATAGCGATAACTGTATTACTAATAACGCTTTACATATCATTATCAACGTAAAACAGTTGACTTCCACAACAGTTGCAAAACAAATCATTTAACGTAATTGTACGATGATAGTTTTCACGACGAGTCCTGCAATGCGAGCATTTGCCGATTAGAACGATTGCTTCTTCTTCGTCAAGGAACACTTCGGTAAATGACATTACTTCTAGAAATATGGAAACAAGTATGGTTCTGGGAACTTGCAATTGCTCAAAAATTCTATTCTTCAATATTTCGACCTACAAACAAAACAAAGATTTCTGTCTTAAATTGTAAATACATCTATATCCCAGTGCGGTTAGGGCGGGGTCCCCAACGGTCATAAAATGTTTACAATAAATATTTAAATAAGCTTCAGTCAATAGTACCTATCTATTTTTGAGACAAGCCTTTATTGCCAACTGTACTTACTCACACACCATGTACAGTCGACGTCAAAGATATGTTTATACGTATGAAGTGAAAAAGTGTAAATATATCTTTGATGTCGACTTTACCATCAAATAGCTTGTCGTGACAACAAATGAGCCATAACTCAATAGATCTATCTTTCTTGTCTAGGAGTTCCAATTGGGACCAGAAGGCTCCATTATTAGACAAACTCCATAGTACAAAATTAAATACTGTATTGTCTACGAAGATATATCAGTATGAGTATACACAATCAGTTAAATCGGTTAAAATAAGTGGTTAAAAATTCAGTTGCACAATTTCCCCCGGGCAAACATACTTAATAAAATACATTGCAAGTTAAATAAAAGCTTGTTATAATATAAGACGAATTTATTGAACACCACATCATCAATTGTGTACAGACTTTACAATTGTTTACATTCTAAGGCAGCATTGGCGTTAAAACAAGATGTAAAACCTTCTATCAAAGTAAGTAAAGTAAATTAATTATCATACATAATTGAAACTCTAACTTAAATAAATTACGTATTGTAGAGACTGTACCTGTGTTGTGGTTATACACCAGTTAAACGGCAGTATTTAATTGCTACGAATGCTGCTTAATCACAAACGATTGCTTAGTTTAAAGTAAATACACTAATGAAGTAATGACAAAACTTACATTTTCCGCTAGGGAGTAACAACTTTCTTCTTCCAAATACTCTTTCACGGATTTTCGTAGTTGTAGACAAATATAATCATAACTGAGAATATACAACGATTTCACCTGATATTTAGTTGAAAAAAGTTTTTTTAAAGCTTCAGATTTATTTAATGAAGGAACAGACATCTCGCAATCGTTAACGCTCAGTATAAAATTCGTGCTATTCTACCATTCCCGCCTTTTTGTTTTTTTTTTTTAATTGTCTGAATGCCGTATACCCTAGCCGCATACAGCCACAAATTTTAAGGTCCGCACTCAGTAAAATAAATCGCGTTCCAAATTCAAAATGCGTTGGGAATATAACTTCATAGTGTAATTCGTAGAAGTTATTTTGTTTGAAAAGAATGTATGGGATGTTATAAAATCAAATTTTTCACACTGTTAATGCCGATTTTAGCTATTGAAAAAAATATATGTTAAACATCATTAAATTCTACATAAAATATGTAAATTTGAAAACTGTCGCAATCTCGCACGTATTTTTTTTTTTTTTGATAATTTTAAACTTGATTTTTTTCATTTTTTTTCAAGAGATAAATCATCAATTTTTTTTTTAGAAAGCTATCTTAATTCTATATACAACATATCCAAATTTCAAAGAAATCGGATTAGTACTTTGGCTAAAATAAAATAAAAATGTTATTTCTTTTTATGCGGTTTTTTTTTTAAACCTGAAGGATTTGAGGCTTAAAATTTGGTGAAAACACTACATATGTAAAGGTTAATAACCCAGTAAAAGGAAATTACTTTTTTCGCTAAGGGCAGTTTCGCCATGCTTACCCGGCTATACCCTTTAAACCGCCTCTTGTGTATGAAAAGCCTAAATAAAATTCAAGTTGTTGCTATTAGTGAGTTTACACTTTTTATAAAATAATCAACTGTTGTGTAGATCCGTTCAGTAGTTTTTAAAATAAAGACATACGTACATATGTACATCGGCGTTAAATTTCACGTTTATAATAATATTAGGATTTCGCGACAGTGCTCTTGTACCAGCGATAAGCTTTGAAATAATAAATTTTATTTTGTACTACAAAGTGCCCGCAACATCGTTCGCGGAGGAGAAAATGTCATAACCCTTCTTTTTTCTTCAATGTAGTCGGGTAAAAAGTATCCCATAACCTTCTGTGGATGCCCGGCTACCCGTGTACAAAAAATAGTTGAAATCCGTTCAGCCGATTTTACGTGATGGTGCCACAACTGACAAATGCAAAAAATAAAATTATATTTTTTAGATTCATTGACATCGACTGTCCTGTACACTGTCCGTTACAATTTCCATAATATCTTCAATGTAAGACAGACATTTTATTTTATCAACTTAATAGCATAGGTAGATTAGGATTTAGAAACTGTGCTCTTTTACCAGTAATAGGTAAAGAACTAATGAACTTTTTTCTGTAAGGCTGAAAGGGCACTTTTACAAGTGACACAGTACACTGAGTCTACAGGCATTTCCCAAGAGGAGATCACTGTTGAAAAGAAAGTCGAAAAAAATTCGACAGCAGCACTTTTTTAGTCAGATATGTTTACTGTTACTACTAGTTTACCGTGATTCATTCGCCTGTAGTTATTATAATTTTACACATAACTTCTTCCTACACGCTTAAGCACAACTTGTTACTGATTGCCTTTAGCCTTATTTATTCGCAAAGATATTTTATCGTCTGCCGTCTGGACGTGTAAACACTGAAAGTTTGAGCGAGTTCCTTTCGTGCAAATATTCGTTTAAATGACGAAAAACGCCTTTCAAAAAGTTCACAGATCACTCTCTACGTTTACTATGCCTATTCTTGACTGTCTATTATTTATTACACTTCGTGTGGACCACAGATATAATAGATACACTAGATAAAGCTTATATGACGATTTGTATTGAAACCAAGCGTGCCGACTTTTTACCACCTACTGTGACGTCACAGCCGAAATTTAGTGATGAGAAATCCAAACCGATTCTAAGACACCAATGCACCTCCGCCCCGCAACGATTGAACTGTCTCGCTCATACTCATAGATTTTGTATCTGCAGTCTCGCTCACTCACTCCCCACTCCCCCGCGTGGCCGCGTACTACGCCATAAATCGAGTAGCAGGTCGAGAAGTTTCAATGTGAGAGGTCGCACTTTTGACCGGTTTCATTCTGTCGACGCTGTTGAATACCTTCGCGTAATCTCAAGTAAGTTAATTAAAATATATTCGTTGATATTTTATTGCAACACGAGAGATAAGTATAGAAATGCATGGTAAGAAACACAATAATTTTAGATAACCTAAAAATCACAAATCGATTAACATGAATGACATTGATTTTCTGACAGGCGAATGATAAAGACAGACGAATGATATTAAACGGATTTATTAAATAAATGATATTTAAATTGAATTTCAAAAACAATACTATTATTATTCTAAAAAGATTGTATCTCATACATTTCTTATATATGTACATGTATAAGTATAAAATCTCAGAGATGTTAGATATAACTTACATAATAAGTATGTATGCATAATCATATTTTACTTGTATTTTTTTTTATATTAACATATCATTCGTCTGTACGATATCTATTAAAATCGATTATTAATATATGTTATAAACCGAACAACACTAGTCGCTAAATTAGACAGACGAATGATAAATGGCCTGTACCACGAAGTCGAAGCGATGCGCGACAGTTTAGTTTCTTCCGATATTCATCGTCTCTTTAAGACACAACGTCAGAACAAACGCTCAAAGCAAACGCGGTATGTAATGTAAATATAATTTTGTAACGTTAATCTATAGTTATTTAGGTATGTTATTGGAATCACAACTTGAAATACTTAAAAAATCATTTTAAAATGAATTAACGCATAATATAATTTTAAAATTACTTACCTGTGATAGGAAATATCTCCTTGCCTTTGGGTGCTTGCAATTTTTGGACTGTTTCAGTTAATTATCACGCAACGAGGCATTTTTTAAGTTTTCACGGACGTCCGACTGCAACAACTGACGTGCGTGGACTGTCAATAGCGACAGTCAACCTCGACGCTTGGTCGGGGTTCGGACACGCGAAGTAGATGCATTTGCGTCATCTATGGTATCTATTATATCTGTGGTGTGGACTAAAAAAAAAATCTTTTGCAATAACAATAACAATATCTATACTTTTATAAAGCTGTATAAATGAAATGTCTGTACAATGAAAATGTTTGCAAAAAATTTAGTGATACGAACTATTTGAAGGTCACAGAATTTCTTTTTTTGGTTCTTTTTTGTTTCTATGTGTCGTTATAGCTTCATCACGCCAAATCGGCATCGCCATATCAACTTTTTTAGGAACACGGGTAGCTGGGTTGCAGATGGTTATAGGATATGTTTTGACCAACTACGCTGACCGAAAACAGAAGAGTGACTTTTATTGTAATTTTCGTCGTTGTAATCTTATTTAGAAGTAAGTTTAATTAGTTGCTATAATATTAATTTTAAGGTTCTTTTAGGTACATCCATTTGTTTAGTAATTATACTCAGTATAAAACTATTTAGTTAGTCATCTGTCTCAGCGTATTGTCGACTGTAATCTAAGTTGGCATTACGGATGAAACTAAATAAAGAATCTTCATTTTGTCTCTTACGCAAATTAAGATTGCGGTGGACGATATTGTTGAACTATGGAAAGTCATAGATTTTATTGAACTGAATTTAACCCTTTTACGCTTCGTACGTGACGATGCAATATACGTGTGTTCGTAACGTGTAAAAGCTTCCAACGTATTGACTATAAAATTGGCTATTCGGATTTTACAGAGTAATCGGAAAATTGTGTTTGAATCGTGGGTAAGGCTAGGTTTTAAAAAGGGCGTGATACTAATAACTTGAGGTAATTAAAAAAATATATATTGTTTAACGCCTGAGAAGTAGCAGATGTTTTAACTATTAAATTTATTTGTGAAAGAAGAATAGTGCTTTATTGTTTTACCTTGTTGAATTTTTCGTATTTGTCGAATAGTAGGTTTGATATTCGTATTCAAAGTAGTATTCGTTGCATCACTAATTCAAACGCTTGTTAACAAAACTAGATTTAATTTATTCATTCTACTTCTAATATGCTCATTATGCCACAGGATACTGTCAAACATGCCTATATTCTTCTTGTGTTTATTTGCTTACCCTTCCGGAATAAAATTTGTATTATTCCTATATTACTCTCCCTCCCATATTCCTTTTTTATTTTAAGTGTAATACTTTGCTTTGTTACAGTAAGACAAACCAACAAACAGTAAAATTAATAACTACACTAAGTATATTAAGGTTGAGTAAGAAAAAGAAAATACATGCGTAACCGTTTATATGAAAGCCATCATATTTTAGATACGAGTGGTGTCCTCCCATTTCATCGACAAACGTTTTGCTACAATGCTTTATTTCATAGAATTTTCATTTTATCGAAAGTTTTTCCCCTGCAACCGTACAACTTTCATAATTTTTGAAAAGATCATCATGTAAAAGCCATAGCCTAAGTAGGTTAGGTTTATTTTATAATTGTTAACGGATTCAGAGAAAAATGCTTTCTGTGATACAATATGTCGACGAAATGAAGTATTCGATGAAACATTTTTTGATTAAATTCTCATTCAAATAGAGTCTGTGCATAATTTATAAATTACTAGCTTCTGCCTGCGACTTCGTCCGACTTAAATTCGTTTATCACGGATAAGGATATTTTTCTGGAATAAAAAGTAGCCTATGTCCTTCCACGGGACTCAAACTATCTCCATACCAAATTTCATCCAAATCGGTTCAGCGGTTTAAGCGTGAAGAGGTAACAGACAGACAGACACACTTTTGCATTTATATTATTAGTATGGATTTATTGGCGAATTTCTCTTGTGCTACATATTATTATTATTTCCCTTACACATTTTTTTTATTATTATTCTCTTTATTTATTTTGGTCGCTTATTTTGTTGTTATAAATTTTTCATGAATGTTGTGTTCACACTAAAATTGTATTTGCATGAATTTAAGTAAGTATGTTTTATTGCAAATAAGTAATGGATTTGATTTGATAAAACAAGGTACAACCGATATGAGTATTAATCGCTGTCGCTGTGGCGTATCTCGTTTGTGAACCGGGTTTTGTTTATGCATTTCATCTAGCTTCCACAGCACTGTCATTTTCGCGCGCAAAATTGATTCTTTTTCATGTTTCACGCCGTTCGAATTACAAACTTTAACTGTCACATGGTGTTTTTATGGAATTCATTGGATCGCTAAATAATAATAAAAAGAAACGAAATAAATGATTGCATGAGAGAGAAAAGGAGGGGGAGATGCTAAGATAATGAATCAGGTATAATGCCAAAATAATAATAAAATAACGAAATGACTTTTCTGTAATGACGGTTTTTAGACATCATTTCATCACCTGGCGACATCGTGACGTGTGTCAAATTCTATATGGTCATGAAAACATTAGAAAAAAAAAACAAATTCTACAACATATTGATGATACCTTTGGCTGAAAATACTTCTTCTCATCGCAGTATTTGTAACTCAGCTTTGTTTACCATATTAACTAAACCTAAATACCTATACAGAATTTATTGAGTTTCGATGAAAAATGCTTTTTCAACACTCAGTATAGATAAGTCTTGTTACTTAAAATCAACACGATTTTCTCATTTATCTCTCAAAATACGTACCTTCTTTCATGATTATCTTTTTAAGTGGATTTTGCCCAATCTTTTTATAATTTCCGAATGCGAACACTTCAAACGAACGAAATATTGCACGAACGTCAAGTTGAGATGAGGGAGTATGAATTGGAGGTGACATTCGCGTAAACCAACTCATCTGGCACATTGGAATGTATATATCAGCGGTTCTCAAACTTTCTTGTCGGCGGAACCCTTCTGGAAAATATTTTAAAAATATTTGACGGATCCCTAAAATAATGAAAAAGTAGTTTATGTCTATTCTTTATTAATACCGGAGGCAATATTATTCAAATCTACCTAATCACCGCACTTTGTAAATTCAATTAAACAATGCAAAATAATATTCGGAAGCATTTCACTCAGACGTAACCTCTGCAACCTAATTGTTTTTATTGTAACCTGTATTATGGCGGAGCCCCCACAGAAGCTTAGCGTTAGCGGAGCACACTTAGAGTATCGCTGGTATATATAATCTTTGTTTTGTATCAAGATTCCTTTGATCGATATCCTATACATTAATTTAAACTATTATAAAGTCGTAAAAATTAAATGTCTGTACATTGAAAATATAAAAAAAATACTGAATGGGCTATTTGAAGGACACTGACACTGGATTTTTTGTATGTATGTATGTGTCGTTGTGGCTTCATCACGTCAAATCGTCTGAACCGATTTCAACTATTTTAGGTACACAGGTAGCTGGGCAATCTGGGCATCCACAGATGGTTATAGGATAATTTTTATCCGATTACGTTGAAGCAAAAAAGATGGTTATGATTTTTTCTTTCGCGGACAAAGTTGCCGGCGTCTTTATTCTTCATTTTTACAACTTTATAATTGTCGCTTGACGCTTATGTGTGTCACATGAACTGTGCTTTTAAAATAAAAGAGTTTGTAAAGTCAAACTTCTCTTAAAATGCGATCTCCAAGCTTACTAGTAGAACACACATACAGTGTGAGGAGAGGCCTGCATAGTTGCAACACGTATGTTAAACAAGATTAGGGCAAAAAGCCGGCGGTCGCGCCGTCGCTGCATAATGGAGGTAGGTGCTACCTTGCCATCGCGGGGTTACCATGTGTCCACTTAGCAAAATACCTCAAATATAAATACATGTAGGTTCTTATAACACTGTAGGTTATTGAACATCAGATTACTTGTAGGCTGCTGTACTCCGTAGGTTAGGATTAGGGCGTGTAATCCGGTTTATTTTCCGTACCTGTTAGAGCCACACTCTTAGAGCCTAACCCATAATAAAGGTTACGCTCGCAAGAACATCGCTCTAACCGGTTAATATCTTGGAGCGCAAAACAGGGAGTGAAATTCATTTACCGGTTAAAGAGCGGTTCCTTCGTGTGAGCGGAGTCTAGGGTGAATAACCGCTCGCTTAGACAGGATTGGTTTGTTTGCGATGGTATTAGATTAAATTTTTCGTTTAGTTAACTGTCGTTTCACCACTATCGGCGCGACAGCGTGCGGCGTGACAGCATCAAATAAATCAGTTTTCATTTGTTTCTCCTCGTGCAAAGTACGCGTCATAAGTCATCGCGTTGTGGAAAAGTAGCCCGCAAAAACCAATAGGTAGCCTATCGTGTGTTTATTGCTTTCGATATATCTTACATGTTATTTTCATTATCGAGAACAGCTAAAGTCCGCGTACATTTTACTCTGAGTAGATTGGCTTTGTAGATTTATAAATTTTTTGCTTAACTGTGATACGCGACTTAATCCCGCGACAAAGATTGTCTGTTTCTCTCCTTTCAATACAACGCGAGAAAGACGGGTGATGCGCGACAAACATAGTCGCGGAGAGTTGTGCTAAACGGGCTGGAACATGTGTGTGACCGTGTATAGTAAATTAAATTAACGATAGTAAACAAAATTAACGTAAATTGAATTGTTTCAATCGATTTCGTACAATATTGCCCCTTAATATTGATATAAAACTCAATAAACACGATTTCTAAAACACCGTAGCTCTGTGGATTTTAAAACAAGTGATAAAAAATCATTTCCGAAACTACATAGTAACACCAGGGATCCGAAACGGTTATTTTTTCATACAAAATAACCGAAATAACAATTCATTTTTTTCGTTAAATTACGAGATCTTCGTAAATTGTATTAAAGTTCTAGAATTTTAATCAGGTGTCTTGTGATTAATTTTTCTTCTCCAAAATACAAAGATTTAAAAAATACCTGAGTAACACTGCCCGCTGCCATATTCCAAAACAGCCCACGAACGTTTTAACATTACTAACGACACCAGCAGAGTGCACACTGTTAAAAATTAATACAATACACTGTTGTGACACGGCTTGCTCGAGCCAATATGACGTGTTTTGAATATAATATAAACTTAAACTACATTTTCTTTCCATTTGTTATATATTATAGTTTACTTTAAGGCAAAGCACATTATATTCAGAATATATGAAAATGGCTGTCCACATTTCCCTCGGGAAATTTACATTTACCCGGTTATGTTGAATAATTTTCTAGTTGTTTAGTTGACAATGTAAAATGGTCCTCATTTCGGTACTTGTACATACCTACTTAGTATTCGTGACGTTAGTTGCAGAGGATTCCTGTGGTATATGATATGATAATAGTAGATAGTTTTACTAGGGCCTAAAACAAACCATTATGACTTGAAGTAAAACATTCTCTATGTGAGTTGGTAGTTGAAAACGATGTAGAAAGTGACATTTTGAGTTCTATTAAATGATTTAAAGTAAGTTTCTATTGAGACCACGAGAGCCAGCACAATAGGGATGATGATAACTGTTTTCTGTGATATGTTATAGAACGAACATTCAATAACCGAAATAACGGTGAAAAAATTACTTCAATATCATAAAAACTCCACGAGATACAACAACTTTAGAATCACACTTTTGGACTTTCCCAAAAAACGCTCCATACTAAACACTACAAAGGTATGACGTCACACCTTCCTACCTAGTATGGGGAAATTAAGAACTTTGTTCTGCAGCTATGATAAAACTTGCGTTTATTGAAACGGTTTCATATCAAAAGTTACCATATATTTCATGAGTTATTCAATGGTGGACTTTCCCACCTAACTTTAAAGGCTCATAAAACGAGCTACACGTAAGGTATCGAACTCAAATTTGTATTTTAGGATTTGTAACATAAAAACCACCATTTCGCATCAATATTGTATTATTATTTGAGTACAGTCATCATCCCGATTATATTGTTCGGGACATAAAAATTGGTGGGGGCTAAATCAGCAGAGGTCAGAGTAGGTATAGCTTGACAAGTTCTTTCGTGACACTCCCATGGTCTGCGGGCGACGGGGGGAAAGACAGGCGGCGATGGCGAGTAAGAAGTGTGCGCGCTGCAGCGTCATTGTGCTACGCCGCGCGCACACTTCATACCCACCCGCTGTCTTTCCCCCCGTCGCCCGCAGACACGGGAGTGTCACGAAAGAACTTGTTAAGCTATAGAGCCTATTTACCTGAAATTCGTGGCAGGACGTAATTAAGAGTGTTTATAACCACCAAAACGGACCTATTCTATGCCCACTTTTGGGTTGTCAAAGTATTTGAATTTTCTGCATTAGAAAATTATTATTCACTAGAAGGTGCAACGCAACTTCGTACGCGGAGGAGAAAAAGTCATAACCCCTCTTTTTTTCCTCAGCGTAGTCGGATAAAAAGTATCCTATAACCATCTGGAGATACCCAGCTACCCGTGTACCAAAAATAGTTGAAATCCGTTTAGCCGATAAAGCCGCAACGACACATACAAACATACCAACGTACACAAACAACAAAATCCAAAAAACTGTTTTTCAATGCAAATAGTCCGTTACCATCATTCGTTTGAAAATGCAGACATTTCATTTTTACAACTTTATAATAGGTATAAAATAGATGAATAATCTGATCTTAATGCTTATTACACATTAATTCCCTCTTATATCAGTGCACTTATCCGGGAAATCCCGCATTTAATAAAAAACAATAATATTTTTTTTTGTGGTTATACCACCACTCTTAATTTAATTAAATCCTCCCGCGAATTTTACCTTAATTGGTACTATACCTACCCTGACCTCTGTAAATCAGTCCTTTTAGCCCCGAATTCCCCAAGCTAATTATGAGGCACTTGTGAAGCATTGCGGTTCTTTTAAAAGTGATATATACATAGATCGACTTTAGGACAAAATGAATACTTTTGAAATTAATAGACTATTCTTGACTACGCATTTCTGTTAGGACTGTCGTTATTTTTCGATAATCGATACTCGTAAAGGGTAGGGGCTAAAACAGCATCGTTTGACTTTCACTATCTGAAAGAACTGAGTTTCTTCGATTATGGATGTAATGCGGCGTCCGCGACGTCAAAAATTACCAACTTAATATACTTACCGCTTGTTTGAAATAGTGTAAAGTGAAATTTATATAAATGGATCTTAAGGAGGGAATAAACAATGATAAGAAAAATTTCCGCCTACTTATCTCATTTTAGAATGCTGTTCGTTTGAATATCGATACTAGTAAATATGACTCAATGCTCTGTACGAGCGAGCAATGAGATGATTAGTCAAATTACGAACGGCTCTAATGGATTTATAGCGGAATTTTCCAGCGTTGGAAACTGTTTATGGTCTATATTGGTTGAAGGGTGAAGCCATAAATATATTTTCGTAAGTCCTCTCATGCTCTTAAAAGTACAACTTGTGTTAGCCGGAAGATTTGGCTTATTTTATCTTACTTTTTTATCACAAATATATCATGATTTTTCACATTCTGACATCAACATTGAATACCAGCGAGCCTATGGTTAACCAATGACAAATCTCTTTGTTCTCACTCTGTCATCACTTTCTGACCGGTTGCCCATATCTGTCTTTTTTTTTTTGTTCTAATCATCATTTGGTATAATGCATTTATTCTGCATCTGTAGGATTTTTAGGACTGTTTAAGGCATCATCCTGTTTAATGAATATGTTAAGTTAGGTTTGTTTTATACACAATCGTGAAAAGTTTACGTGTTCAGAAAATAATGCATTATGCCTAATGATGAATTTGCCAAATGGTGATTATGACAGAAAAGTTTATGCCAGATGAGGCTAAGCCCTTTCTGACATGTGAGTGCGAGAGTGACGAACGCTTTATCATTTATTTATGACAAACATTCAATTTATATTTATGACAAACGCTTATTGATATATTACTGACAAATGTTATATCCACATAGGCCTGCATACCACAAAATAGATAATAAGCACAAGTACAGAAGGTTCTCTCTATTTATTTCAAAAAATACCGTGCGAATCCTCGTGCGAGCGTGAGAGCAAACCGCCCGCGAGCGAGACCGAGCAAGTTTTGCAACCATTGCGGCGCTGACGAAATTAACGCGAGGGGATTGCGCACGATGCGCTTCAATACGAAACGGTCAATACGGAGCGGCCTCATGAATGAGGCCTCCGGTGATTCTTTTGCTGCAAGGCGTAATCACGGAGTGGGCCGCGCTACCAGGTGGTATTTCATGATCACTAGTCAACACAGTGTAAATTATAATCGTATAAATGTATTCGAAATAAGATGTTTAAAATATGCAATCTGCTAGAAAATAAACAAGTTCGCTTGCATGGATATCATAGTGCTTTATATTTTAGTATAATTCAATCTATAATCAACGATAAAAAGTATATACTAATTATACGTACGCAGTTCCTTAAGGATCCTCTCGACTGATTGAATCTATATTAAGCAGTTTTGACAGTTATGAGATTGTGACGTCACCGTATAACCTCAAACGATATAGCACCGCGATTCAGTCGATTAGCATCGACCGAGAAGTTTGACAGAGACGGATGGCTCCAAATCAAATCTTGTTCCGTGTTGGGGATACCATTGTCGTACCGAAATTGCTGGCAAAAGTCCGAGAAGCTATCGCATTTACTAAACTTGTTAAAAATTATTGCGCCCTGGCTTGCCGTAGTCTGCCCAATACACGTATGTAGATATGCAAAAACATAAAAACCGGTAATCGCAAATGCCATCCTTGACTTCGATTCCTTACCTCAAAGACCATTTGCATGATGGACCAGTATATCTTGAACTCTGATCTCGACGATGTACCAATAACTGCGTGTCTAATTATATCAGAGCCTAACTAGACGCGGATTATCTGAATTATACTCCCGGATCGAATTAGTTCAGTTTATGATTATGACAAAATATACTCGTAATTTGCACGGACGTGGGTATTCTTCGATACTATAGAACAAACAGGTGATAACTGTCGTTCAGACACGTCACTATGTGCCATTCAAATTATAATAAGTTTTAATGGTTCTATTATACTATTGAAAGAGAAAGGATAAATTGTTCCAAGCGATTCTATTCGCTGGAAATAGTTAGTAATTAGTTCATCGTCTATCTTGCCGAAAATTATCATATGTTTAATAAACCATCTTTGTCATCTAAGCGTTTTCCCGGTTACATCCTCAGCTGCGGCTTCGGAGTCCATTGTCCGGCTTCTTCTCCTCCACTTCGCACGGTCGTTGGCATAATTTGAGAGACCGTTGGCACAACTCTTACAAAAAAATCTTAAAGGATACATCAGAAAATAACCCTTTTTACTTTACACCATTGTTAGGGAGGCAAAAATTAAACACGGCGAGAGTTCCTTCTCATCGATGTTAGGTAATTAGTCCGTTATCTACAAGCTTAACCTTATTAAACCAAAATTGGGAAACTTCAAGTGTAAATGTTACTTCTTTCATCTCCTACACAGTTTCACGGTCGGCTAGGATTTTGAGCCTGAATAGCGAGGGTTAGAGTTTTGTTTTGTGCATCTGCAAGTGAGTAAAATGGGAGGTTGTGTGCGTTGTCTGGGTTGTGCCCCCGGGCCTCAGAAAGGAGAAACGCTCCCATTTGGAGCCTTGTGTAATCTCATTATGTTCACCTTAGAGTTCTAAAGATTTTACGTTTTGCAGTTCATACAGACGGAAGGAATTGATCATGTTACTGTAATGTAGCTTTTTTTAGAGTCTTTTGATCGGTAATCCAGAAGTAAAAGGACCGATTACTAGTGTGACCACATGTGAGCGTTCTAGGAGTCGAAGTGGTCGCCATGGCCAAAAACGAACGAAGTAGTAGTAACTAGTACATATGAGCGTACTTATTAAGTTTTTTGTGCGATTTGATCTTGGTTTATACTTGACTAGATTTGACTTTATTTAGTTTACATGCACGATATAAGGTAACGATACGAATACTAGAAGTGACAGAGATTTAATTCTTGGCCTGACGGACCGATAGGTAGGATATGTTGCAGTTTTCGAATTTATCCGGGAGACAGATGCGGTTGGAGGCTTTGTTTATCACACATATAGAGATGCGAGATACCCATTGTAACAGGTGCACCCCTATCGTCGTTATTCTGTCACAAATACAAGCACATGGACCTTTTATGTGACATAACACTTGAGGTCTTTATTCGATACACATAAATCAATTTAGGAGATGATCCGGCTCCATACTTTCATATGCATTTTAAATTGTTTTCCGAATGTTTTTATGTAAAATTCTTCGGCAGCAATCAGTACAAGGCAGATACTCAACAGATTTCATCATTACACAAGTTTTTTTTGTATCTCGCTGATTTTACAGAAAATAAAACCTTTGTTTTGTTATTCAATTTGAAAAATCAAATGCCAGCTATGATTTATTGGCAAAGTAATCTCTTCAACTGATTTAATATTTAAATTGCAAATGTAAATTGAACTGCACAAAAACGCGAATTGTTTCTCTGCTGGCATTTTATTTATTCAGAGCTGTCGCGTCTGACGTCGCTCCAAAGAAAACACACTGGAATATTTTATACGCTTGAATAATGCCCAAATCCCATAAAGAATGCATCTGCATGCCCGCAACAGGCGGCTTCAAAATGCAATATCGCATGACACTGTATTTGCAAACACAAAATCACCTAATTCATGTGTTACCCACAGTGAAAAAGGAATGCAGTGATGGAATATCTTAAAAGTGTGCACACACTGAAAACAGTGAAAATGCTTGTGCTATCGAACATTTTTCGCGCCGGACCGCAAAAAATGCACGATATCAGCTTGGAGAAATCCGTGGACAACCCGAAAATAGCTTCACATAACTCATTGCGCGAACATAGGACAAAAACCATAGAGAACAACGCGAATGAGATGGATGCAAAAACCGTGCGACGCGAGTGCCTTTCCATGAGCGTTGACGCGATCGCGACTCATAAATCTGAGAGCAAAGTGATATGTAGTGCCAAAGGTTTATTAGAAACTAATTTAGATGATTTGTTTAGTGATGAGTGGGGGACGAAGAGTTTGGGTGCGAGTGAGCCTACGTTGACTTTTAGTGACGGGAAGTGTAGTGCGAATCGTGGGTCGCTTATGTCTGAAGACAGCGATGAGTCTACGACGGATAGTGACTGTTTGGATGAAGTGGTACAGGAGCAGAGTCGGTGCATGGGCGCGCGACGGTTTGGACACTTGCTGAGGAGGGTTATTTCTCGAAATGGTAAGTTTTAGGGTTACAGAGGTGGTAATCGTGGCAAAAAATCTCGTGAGAACCGCTGTAAACTGTTCTCCAGAATGGAGGGAGGCAACAGAAGCCTCACGCGCTTTTCTCTTGCAAAGGCTTTCAATACCCAGACAGCGCGAGAGTGGGCAGTTTGTTTTTCAACCCTAAGTGCTATATTTTTACCTATGAATATCTTTGTTATGTTTAACCAGAAAAAGATTTATTCGTAAGCGGGGAGGTTGGTTTCACGGGATTTGTTTATGCTAGCACTTAGATGGCAAACAAGCGTACGGCCTACCTGATGTTAAGTAGTCCGGCGACTGCTTATGAACGATTGCAACGCCAGGCGCATTACGGGCGCGTTGCTGACCCTTTAAAATCTTATTCATTTTCCTCTACAACTCAACAACATCGATTTGAAAATGTATACAAACTAATCGTGTGCAAATTTAATCGCGACAGCCGTTTTACGATATCAAATTTCTACAGCATCGCAAAAAAATATGGCCTACTTGTAAGATAGAAAAGTCCGCGAAAAGTTGTTTATGTTATGGGTAATTAACATTGAGGAGATACTTGAAGTGATCATTTTCAATATAACGTAATTTGAAAACTAAACTTCTATAGGCAGCTTTAAGGTTTTATTTAGAACTACAGTCATGGATGTGATAAGCTGTTTTTAAAACCACACTCGTTATTTATCTAAGTACGCAATGCGTAAAACCAGTTCGTATAACGTCTGGGTGCGCACCTTAAATGGTTCGTTTGATTGAACTAATTTGAACCACTTTATGTTCCCTAGATCTTGGTTTATTAGTGTAAATTCGGTCAAATAAATATTGCATTAAAGTCTGTAATTATGTGTCAAAAGTACAAAGTTATAGTAAAGTAGAAAGTCTGACTTCGTCAGCGGAAGAGATAAAATCGTGTACCTCTTTGTATTCAGCGTAGTCGGGTAAAACATAACCTATTACCATCTGTGGATAACCAGCTTGTGTACCAAAACTGATTGAAATCCATTCGTTTCGCCACAAGCCACAAACACACATGTAAACATAGAAAAAAACGGCCAAGTGCGAGTCGGACTCGCCCATGAAGGGTTCCGCAGCCGTTCATACAAAAAAATGCACAACAGACAAAAAAAAGTACGATATGGAAAGAAACACTATCTTATAGCTTTTGAGCAAAATGCCTGTGACATACGGACGGACAGACAGACAGACAGACATGACGAATCTATAAGGGTTCCGTTTTCGCCATTTTGGCTACGGAACCGTAAAAAGTCCAAAAATAAATAATACTCGATTCAATGTACAGACATTTAATTTACATATCTTTAATATTTTCTTCTGTTTCCGCGATTATTACTCATTGAAATAAAACAATTTAACGGATTATATCGCGTATATTATCTCATTTTAGTTCCCGACGTTTCGGAAGCTTTCCAGCTTTCCATGGTCACGGGAGGACTGAGAAAAGATGTATTTTCCTCTGTCAAAGTTACAATTTGTGCAAACTACCCATTTTTTGAAAAAAACACAAATAAAGGTGTACATACATGCCAGATGGGCCTAAGCTGTAAAGACAGTTACACATGTGCCAGAAGGGCTTAATTATTTTATTCTAATAATTTACCAAGCAGCATTTCACAAATGAGGCGTACTGAGGAGAAAAGAAACGCTGCAAAGAAAAACTCCCAGGCTACCTCATTACTAATTATAATATTTAAAAAACAGAGACTATTAAACTACTTTTAAACAGATAAGATATTTTACACCGTTCGGAAATTAAGGTTTTGCAGTCCTGTGTCTTGCTTGTTCCTTGATGAGATGTATTACAGGATCCCAAGCTGGTGGTAGTGACAATCCATCTTCTCTATTGAAATTAGGATGCTTTTTAATCTCAATAGCCTCGCGTAGCATCCTGGGAAAATATCTTTTTTCTTTGGCAAGGATAGAAGGTTTATCAAACTTAATTGAGTGGTTTGGTTTGTCAATGACATGTTCACAAACTGCAGACCTATTACACCGACGGTGCTTGACATCTGCTATGTGCTCCTTCACCCGGGTTGATACACTGCGTTTCGTTTGACCAATGTATGAAAGACCACACTCGCAGTCCAGCTTATAAATGCCTGCACTCTGCAAAGGGGTGCTACTCTTCACGGGTCTAAGGTATTGAGACACCTTCTTCAACGGCTTGAAATATGTTTTTATAGAAGCACGCTTCAAGATGTTTCCGATCTTGTCTGTGACCCCTTTCACATATGGTAATACGGCAGGTTTACGCTCGACTGTTGGTTTCTTCATACTGGGATTCTGCTTGGAACGTGGTATCTGGAGCTCGTTGGCTCGAAGCGCACGTTTGACATTCTGTAACTCAGCAGTCAGATGTTGATTGTCGCAGATACCCCTGGCTCTCTGAAACAAAGATTTACCCACTGTAGCAAGTTGACAGGGATGGTGGTGAGATTTGCCATTCAAATACCTATCTGTATGCGTAGGTTTCCTATATACAGTATGACCTATGTCATTTTTAGGACCTCTAATTACTAGCACATCTAAGAATGCAAGTGAATTTTGATTTTCCAACTCCATAGTGAATTTAATTTTACTATGCATGGAGTTCAGATGGTCTAAGAAAGCTGAAACACTAGATCTAGGTAAAATAGTAAAGGTATCATCTACGTATCTTTTAAAGATCCTCGGCTTGACAGGTGCCAATGAAAGCGCTCTCTCCTCGAAGTCTTCCATGAAAATATCGGCGACGACAGGAGACACCGGAGACCCCATTGCCACACCATCAACTTGCCCGTAGAATTCACCATTCCATAGCATATAGCCAGATGTAAGGCAGTGTTGTAATAACTCAGCATATTCTATTGCCATCTGTTGTTCACCCAATCTTCTTTTCACAATTTCAATACATTCTTGAACTGGTAGGCATGTGAAGAGAGACTGGACATCAAAACTGACCATAACTTCATCATCAGTTAGTCTCAAATCCTTAATCTCACTGACAAAATGGTATGAGTCCCTTGTGTATGCTTCCGTCTTCCCTCGCAGTAAAGAAAGTACACCTGCTAAGTGCCGAGCTAATCGATAGGTAGGAGCATCGATTTGACTCACTATAGGGCGTAACGGAGCACCAGGTTTATGTATCTTTGGTAACCCGTACAACTTTGGTGGCACCGGGCAAGAAGGCACTAAACTTTTCACATCCAGATTAAGATTTTCAGAGTGCTTACTTATCAGCTCGGCTGTCGTTTTTACTACTTTCGCCGTTGGATCTCGCTTAACAAGCTTGTATGTTGTAGCGTCTGACAAAAGTACTTCCACTTTCTGGTTGTAATCACTAGTATCCATAACAACCGTCGCATTTCCCTTGTCAGCTCGAAGAATGGTGATATCTGGGTCCTCACGCAAGCTCTTCAAAGCGTTGAATTCAGTTCTGGGTAAGTTAACTTTAGGAGACTTCGCTAGTCTTAAAATTGAAGACACATCCTGGCGTACGGCCTCCAAATCCTCCTTAACCCTCCTCGGGAACTAAAATGAGATAATATACGCGATATAATCCGTTAAATTGTTTTATTTCAATTACATATCTTTAATAAATTATGTCAATGAATGATCGGCGTACAAGACATTGGACTAAACCATTAAAAATGTTGGCGATGATTAAAGTTGCCTTGTTGTCTCTAATGTGCGGTTGTCTGTTTACCCACCGACGAAAATAAATAAATACATAAAATAAAATTCTTTTATTTCACACAGAGTCCATATAAAATTAAGTCAAATCAAATTCCAGGTAAGTCCATTATTAAGTATAAATTATAAATTAGATTAATAGATTTCAAATTAAATTAAAATAAATTATAAAATTAAATAGAAGTGAGACATGTCAGCTTTAAAACAACATATAAAAAAGGGGTGTCATAAGTTTTACGTGTGTATGTATCTGTGGCATCATAGTTCTTAGGCAGTATAGACTATTCTTTTTGTGTTTGAAAGGTGACTCCATCGAGAGTGTTCTTAGCAATGGTCCAAGATAATCGGTTCTGCCGGTTGAAAGTTATTAGCTTTTTTCTGCACGTGTCGGGGGTCTGTTCACTTGTTTATTTTTAGCATGTGTCTACTGCTGGATGCCTTTGTGCCTCTTGTATGGATTTCAATTGTAATCTTAATGCGACAAGTCTAATTCAATACTTTGCCATCTTTCTGATATGGCTTGTCTTCTGACACTTTCGCTATGCTTAAAAAAATATGAAAACCGATTTCGAACAAACAAATCCAAGGAAAATCACGCACACACAAAGTTTTCATTACCTATTTGGCTTCTAATTAGAAGGGTAAATTTTTTCCTTCAATTATAAATGAATAAAAAAGTTTCCACACCTAAGGAATCAAAGGTAGGCCTTTGAAGGTCTCTGAAAAGGTTTCGCGAAGCAAGCATTTAAGTAAATATACGTATAGACTCGTTAACTTCCATTCTTTCTAATGGTTAAAGATAACTCTATACAGTTTCAATATAGCGCGTAGCGAAACTAGTTGTCGCCGGTAATCGACTCTCGCTTGTTTAGTGACATAGAAAGCCAGTAGTCGTGTCTATCTACCGCATCTTAAGGTGCTTCCACATTTGTATCATTTGCCTGATCAGATCTTCGTCCCGTGGCATGATCGCGTGTCACGATCACGCGTTTGGACGTGGCGCCGATCCGATTGCTCGAAATCCGACAGTGAGCGTCCAAGCAGCGCGATACGCAGTCATGCCACGCCACGGTGATCGGATACGAGCAAATGATACAAGTGTGGACACACATTTAAGTCAAACGGCTTAAGGGGGTTCGTCAGGGTTCCCGACTATAGTCAGGAAGCCTGACATGTTTGCCTGTTACGCCGTTTTACTTAATTACCCGACAGACTCAGAAGGAGTTTTACTTATGTTTTACGACGATACATTGAAGATATTGAAAAATAAACCGGCCAATTGCGAGTTGGACTCGTGCACCGAGGGTCCCGTAAAAATATACGCTACAAACGGCTGTATCTATGAAAATCGAGTGTTAGCAGAGTTCTGCTCCAAAGCAAAATGTACGCGGTGTTCGGTCATTTTATATTGGTTACTGACAAAGTTAGACAGACATAAAATTATTCTGTTATTAGTATTTCTTGTTATAGCGGCAACAGAAATACATCATCTGTAGAAATTTCTACTGTCTAACTATCACAGCTCATGAGGTACAACCTTGTGACAGACGGGCAGATACTCAGACGGACGGACAGCGGAGTCTTAGATTACTAAATAAATAGGTTCCCGTTTTACTGTTTGGGTTCCGGAACCCAAAAAACAAGTAATACAGACTATTCAAAGGTTGTGTTGTTGAAAAAAGATTTTTGAACGTAATGTATCTGTTGTGTTGTGTCTTTGCGTCTTAATTTCGCCAAAGCGGCTAAACAGATTTCAAAAATTTTTGGTACTTGGGTAGGTGGGTATCCACAGATGGTTAAAAGATACTTTTTATCCGTTTGACGACAGGTTTGGCTCAGTGGATTGTACAACGGCCTACGAAGCTGGCGGTTCTTGGGTTCGAATCCCGGCCAGGGCGTGTTTGTGTGATGAGCACGAATGTTTGTTCCTGGGTCTTGGATGTTTTCTATGTATTTAAGTATTATAATTTATTTATTTATTTATTAAACGAATCACAAATAATGTAACATAACAGTAAGAAAAACCAAATCTTTACATTGATTCAGATGTACTTACAAACGAATTAACTTATAGGTACAAGGTGTCTATCTTGCTCTCTTTCTAGCACTCTCTTCCATTCGTTCATCAGCCTCGCTATCCCGTTCGCAAACAAATCACATTTATCTATATATTTTGTATATCGTCGCCTAGTACCCATAGTACAAGCTTTGCTTAGTTTGGGACGAGGTCGATTTGTGTAAGATTGTCCCTGATATTTATATATCCGACTAGGCTGAAGATAAAAAGAAGGGTTATGATTTTTTCTCCTCCACTGACGAAATTGCAGGCACCTTCTAGTAGACTTATAATATTTGGCTTTTTTTACTTCAGCGTATAGTTGGGTAAAAAGCGTTCTATAACTATCGTTAGGTACCCACCTACTCGTGTACCAATGTACGCCACTTCGTCAGCCGAGGAGAAAAAATCATAACCCTGTTTTATTTCTTCGGCGTAGTCGAGCAAAAAGTATTCTATAACCATCTATGGATGACCCGTGTACGAAAAATAGTTGAAATCCGCTTAGCCGTTTGGCGTGATGAAGCCACAACGACACAAAAAATAACAATAAAAAACATTTTTGGGTTCAGTGACTTACAAATATTCCGTATCACTTATTTCTTTGAATATGTTCACAGAAATAAGCCTCTAAATTTTCTTAGTAGATTAGTCTAAATACGCACTTTTGTTTGTCAGTTTTTTTAATTATTTGTAGTTTTTATTTGAAACCAAAAAAGCTGTTCTGCCTTTACGGCCTTGTGGTATAAGCTAGTGCTGGCGCATATTTGTATGCAATCTGCCCCCTCAGTCCGCTGCGGACCAATCAGGGTACGGGGCGCAAACCATGTTTTTCAATTGATTGTTTAGCGATGCATCGCCTTAAACGTTAATTTTATATAAAATTTAGAACTTCGTTAGCGGAGGAGAAAAGTCATAACTCCTCTTTTTTTCGACAGCGAATTCGGGTAAAAAGTATCCTATAACCATCTGTGGATATCCGTGTACCAAAAATTGCTGAGATCTGTTTAGCCGATTTGGCGTGATGAAGCCACAACGACACGTACGAACGTACTCACTTACCAAAAATAAAAATAAAATATTTTTCGATTTAGTAACCTCCAAATAGTCCGTTGCAATCATTTGTTTGAAAATATCTTCAATGTACAGACATTTAATTTTTACAACTTTATAATAGTATAGATAATATCATTGATATTCATTATCTAATGAAATAAAAATGCACAAGTACAGTATTAAGCTACTGAGGCAGAATAGAATGGTCATAAAAATAAGTGTGCCGCGTCGAATGGCGACCGTCGCGCGGCGGTCATTTTATTGTTTTCAATTGGACCATTCCGTTAACGAAGGATGCAAATCTAAAATATATTTATAGTTTATTTTTCAACACAAGGTGTATATAACTGCATGCAACTTAAATTAATTTGCTAATGTGCTAAGACAGTTTGTTGGCTCATATCCATTATTTTTAGCTATAGGCACCGGGGCGTGGCCCAAAAAGTTGGACAATTATTAAGATGCGTCCACATTTGTATCATTTGCCCGTATCAGATCATCGTCGCGTGGCATGATCGCGTGGCATGATCGCGTGTCACGATCACGCGTTTGGACGTTGCGCCGATCCGATCGCTCGAAATCCATTTGCTACGCGTATCACACACTTATATCGGAAGAGTGCGGCATGATCGGCGCGCCGACAGTGAGCGTCCAAGCAGCGCGATACGCAGTCATACCACGGCACGGTGATCGGATACGAGCAAATGATACAAGTGTTGCGGTTAGTTAGCATTCATAAGCTGCAGTTAGCCATACAAACACGATAAAAGTGAAAGGTTCCGCTGTGCGACGAAAATATTCAATACGGTTGTATGGTTCAATGTTAGTCGAACAACGGAAACTGTCATAGAATATTTAATTACGTGAGTTAACGTGCCCAACTTTTTAAACTCCGTCCATCTTTCACTATTTACCTTACAATTATATAAAGTTAATTTTACTACTAACAAACAGGGGTACTAAATATACATTTAGAAATTTTGTCGTAGGGCAATATTTTCAATAATATCCTTTTTAAGCTACTTTTTACGACATCTCTGCCGTATTATTTTTTCTCTCTTAACCACTTAATTTCATTACACATTTTAGGAACCAAATTCTTATTCATTCACCTACCATAAAAATTGTTTGCATAATTTTACAAATTTGCTGAGTTTTACATTTCTTGTATTATATTTATTCTGCTTAAGCACCTTAAACTCCCTTATGTACTTTATTATTTTCTAACATTATTAAGTACCCTTAGATGTATAGGGCGTATTTTACAGTTTTCATATGGCTGCTCGTTATTCACTGGGTATTTAATAAATCTTGTTTGTAGTTACTTAATTTTTAATGCATATTCTCGTAGAGTCTTTTTTGCTTGCACACTACCGTAATTATTTTACACCCTTTGTTTTGTTTTATGTTTTGTGTTCTTTAAAGTGCCTTATTGAATAGGCCAACATAGACATGTAATGTGCTACTTTACCGCACGCATACGCAAAAAGCTTAATCGGAAATCAGGAAAATTATACCCGAACAAGAAAAGACTTTCGTTAACATCAAAAGAAGCCTTCTGTTTTAATACTATCACCTGTAGTTACACGAATCAAATCCGTGCAGTGGGCCGTTCAGGAGGCTGTGACGTCATTAGCGTCGGAACCGATCGGAGATCACCGTAACGAGTGTCGCCGAATCGGGGCGAGAGCAATTTGCAGTTGGAGGCAAACACGTCGGCGGAACACTCGATATTGAGGTCAGGTTTAGGTATCATATACGCAGCAATTTAGCTATGATAGATAATATCTAGTCGTCTTCTTCTTGGTTGAAAGAAAAAGAAATGAAGAAAAACTCTGTGTCTATACTATCATAATTAAAAAAAAAAAAACACTTGCCTTTTCATCAGGGTCTGAACAGAAAATAATAACTTAAGATCTAGCTAATACCTATTAGGTAATGTACCTAATTTAATTTTATTTTATTGTATGAGTTTCTTTGGACTTGAAATAAACGATATTATTATTATTATGTTGTCTCAACTTCCGTGAGTCACGGGCCATGGGGCCCGGTCAAATGACCGGCATGCTTTTCAAATGAAAGGCATGATTGGGGCCGAAGCCAACAGTACTGAGGCCCTTTCGAGACATTTAATTTAATTTGCGATGGGGCAACATTATTATTATTATTAACGGTCTCGGGCTTGTCTTTGGACCGGTCCCGTTCCTGTCACGTCTGTCGTCTACTGTCATGGCCCCTCTACACGATCGCTGATCATCGGCGAGCAGATGGGACGCGGTTATACGTTAGAAAGAGGATCATATATTTCCACCTCATTCTAATGTATAACTGCGTCCCGCCCGCTCGTTGATAATCGGCGATCATGTAGAGGGGCCATCAAACGGTCTCTGTCCTCGTAGTCTTCTGTCGCTGTTCGGTACTAATTCAAATTAAACGTCTGTCAAGTACGAATTAATACAGTCGGCCAGTCAGTGCGTCGGCAAGGAGGTCAGACGCCCCAACAGAGTCCAAGAAATTTTTAACAGATATACGATGTCCTTAAGAGTCCCTGGTAAGCTCGGTTCTCCATACAAACGTAGTTACGCTCTCATTTTAAAACGGCTGGCTAGTTTGATGTGAAACTTTGTACTTAGAATAAGTTTAGGTATATGCAGGCCTGTAATTAGTTTATGTAGCTTCAGATACCATAGTAAAAAAAATACAGCGAACTTAAGTTTTCCTTATAAAACTTGTTTTTGCTATATTTCATTTGTTTTATAAACTGGAGCCATATAAACTAATTATAAGTACCTCATGTCATTGTATATGCAAAGTTTCGTTACAATCCAATACGTAGTTTTAAAATGAGAACGAAACTCCGTTTGTATGGTTTGGTGAAATTCGGCCGAGCTTACCGGGGACTCTTGAAATGTGTGGGTATTGTGGTCGCCAGCATAATACTGTCTCTGTCGGAAAATCGTTGTGTCCTCGTCATGCCAAAACGGCTGTACAGATTTTAAAACTTGTGAATCAGTAGTAGTACATTTAGTGATACTTATAGGATACTTGTACCCGGCTGCGAGGAAGCAAAAACAAGGAAACCTTTTTCCTCGTCTGCGAACGAAGTTCCGAGCATCTTCTAGTATAATATATTTCGGAAACTATTTGCAATAAGAATCTTTACCTACTCCCCAGTCTCCTATAGAAGCAAATTCTGCGAGCTAAATTGCAGCGAATTTCCTGAATTTCTAATTCCATATCGTGGCCACTTGAGGTAGAAATATTTCGTCGAACTCCGAACCTCTGGACGTCTGGAAAACCGGTTTCCTTTTAGAATAAAATTATTTTCCTGTGCGGCAGCTTGGCGCGTTTATCTGTGGAGTAATAAACTTATTCAGTTGCTACTTGCACGGTAATACGAGAACAGTATGATTATTTGATCACTCTGCGATTTAAAGATATAATTACGCGATCCTAACCTAAATTATCTACCCATTACATCTGTTCGGCTGTAATGGGTAATTTAATAAAATAGTAAAATACTGCGTTTGATGGAATCCTATCTATATACCTCTAATTCCTAGCCTAGCTAATTTTATTTTACAAATGCGAAAGATTCTGACGTTACGCTTGAATATTTTTATTTGATACCAGGGGCCCGTTTCATCAACGCTTGTAACTTGTATTACAAGCGGAAGTCTCTTTTTAACTCATATTGACTTCCGCTTTTGAGCTTTTGAGAATCATGCCCCTGGTGGGGTAGGATGCCATAAAACACTGTTTTTCTACTATTTTCCGAAATTATCCGTTTGTTGCTGTTTAAGGGCATTTAATTTTTTTTCTTTACTAGTTCCTGGGCGAACTGATATTTGATTTTTAATTAATACACTTTGAAGGTTTGATGTTGACAGAGAACAGAATTTGAATTATAAACGGCATCGTTACGCGGCTCGTTCGTATAAATCGTTCCCAGCCTCTGCAATTATGTATCCCTCACTGTACTTAAAATTTGCTGCCTTGTTTACCTATCACGCTAACCTTATGACCGGTATACACAAAGAGGCGACCAGACAGATCTGGACTAAGGCAAGAAGCCAATAGTACAGTAAAGTCTCTTAAATAAAATAACGCATGTACACATTGTACAAATCGTTCTGTCCATGAAGCATGGACCGATAAAATAAACGGACGGAGTCTTTAGAAAATTCAACTGAAGCCAATGGCGGACCGCATCAATGTGTGCATTTTAACAGGGTTGCCAATGTAGAACCAAATTTCCCCAATCACAAAGTGACGAAATAGGTTTCAAATATAATTTCCCCGTAAAAAGATTAGAACACATTTAGGATTCAGATGTGGATAATATCAAAATAAACGGATTAAAACGGAAAATGTAATGGTTATTATAGAAACTGGAGTTTCTCATTTGGTATACTTACCTTTTTTGGTAAAGCATTCGTAACCATTTTAATCATTCGACCTTCGGTGGAGTAGTAATTTGTAGCCTCAAAATGCATACTACAGATTACCTACGCTCGTTTTGGATGGTATTCAATTATTTTTACCCCTAGATTTCCTTATAAGTTTTATTACTTAAATAATTTCTTCAAGCTTCGTCGACTCTGGGAAACATAAATAATATTTTTCATGAGTTTAAGACATAATTCCAGAATAATGAAAGTTTACATATTGAAATAATAATTCCTCACGTTTTCAAAACTGTTATTCATTAAAAAAATATTAATTTAACGAAATACCAATCTCCCTAGCTTTTTGGGTAATTACCCCATTTTTAGGGTTCGACAAAATGGCAAAAACGGTCCGTCCGTTCGTATGTCACAGGCATTTTACTCAAAAACTATAAGATGTATATTGATGAAATTTGGAACATAGATGTCTTGTGTAAGCCGCTACTTACTTTGATAGTTAAGAGCGTTTATACCCGCTCAACTGGCAACGTCGCATATTTTTTTCATTTTGCTTCTTTATTTTGTGGTATCTGAATGAAACCGAACGGTATGTTCAATACATACCCTGCATCTTTAGGATTTATGATGCGTTTAATTCACCAAATCATCGCCTTTGGCTTTATTTTCTCACAAAACAAGATATAGACATTAATTTATTTTTAGAGCTTTAGTTGTGGCAATATCATAAAATTTTACAGTGTGCTAGCGTAACTATCGAAAAAGTAATGAACGTATTGAAAACATGTTCAAGTTACATTCATAGTTCTCAAAATAATCGAGAAAAACCGAGAAATATGCGACGTTGCCAGTTGAGCAGGTATAAATCCTCTTAAATAAAAATATATATATATTTCTAGGGGGGCACTCCATACATTTAACCGAAACTGAAAAAAACATTTTTTTGCAAATATTAATGTGCGGCACATCATTCGACAGTTCTTCTAAAAACTCTTTGAGGTGTCTAAAGAAAATTTTTGATTTAGTGAATATTTTCGGAAATATTCGCTCCGAAAGTAGCAAAAATTGTGTCCCCCCCCTCTATTTTCTAAACGGTATGTTCAAAAAATATGAAAAAAATTACAAATATAAAGCTCAATAAAAACTTCCAACGAAAATTTTCAACAAGATCGGTCACATACCGTTTTTAAGTTATTGTCAGAAAACTGCGCTTATACGCTCTTTTGTTAGTGTTTTTTTTCATATCGTATTTTTTTCATTTGTACTGCATTTTTTTGTATAAACGGCTGCGGTCCCCTACATGGTCCGACATGCTCTTGGCCGGTTTTAGGGTTCCGTACCAAAAAGGTACAAAAGGAACCCTTATGGTGCGACTCTGTCTGTCTGTCTGTCCGTCCGTCTGTCTGTCCGACTATTTAAGCGTATATGTATTTTATCTCAAAAATTGCTTATGCTAACTATTTGAAATTTGGAATATTTTTACACATGGTCAGCCCAGATGTATTGCACAGGAGATATTTAAAAATATATTTTTATTTTCTAAAAAAACCACGAAATTGAGGCGGGGTAAACATTAAAAGTCTAGCTACTGGGTCAAATGGGGTATCACATGAAAGGGCTTGGCCTGCACATTTTTAAACAATTTTTAATTTTTTTTTATTGTGATTAGTTTTTGTTTTATTAAGGGAAATGTAAAAAAACACCTTACCCCCTTAATCTCCGAAGTTTACCAATAAAAAAAAAAAAATTTCACAATATGTATTAATAAACATAAATATTACACGAAAATTATAGCCATGTCTCTAACTAGCTAATTTTTGTTAATAATTTGCAATAAACCTATTTGAACAACCCGGTTGCATTAAGTTTGCACCTGATTTGTATGCAATGCTATAGATATTAGATGCAAAGTTAACTCAACCGGTACTGGGTAATAAAGTTAGGGTAAGTAAAAATTTGTACAGAACCCTCGGCGCGCGAGTCCGACTCGCACTTGGCCGGTTTTTTTAATTCAGCACACTGGTTTCGTGGTATGAAGCACAAAGTACTTTGTTATATATGTATGAAGTTTCGACTGAAGGACGTTGAATCCATGGTCATGAAAACATTAAAAAAATTTATGAAGTTTATTGTCTGACATTTTAATATGTTAAATTTGAAAATAATATTGATTTATGAGTTTGTTGCCTGTGAAAAGTAATACTCTGAGTTTTTTTCTTCACTCCGCTGTGGTTCCGACAACATTTGACAGCGCAAGTCGGCAAATGTCGGTGTCGGTGAATCACTTGAATGTTCTAAAGACTCCGTCCGTTTATTTTATAGGTCCATGACCTGAAGGTGCCCCCGCCTACTGGGACGACCAGTTATGAATATGAACTCTTCTCTATGATCCATTTTCGTTCTCTATCCTATGCCTGAAAGCAGGTTGAAATGAAATGAAATTAATTCATTTGTTGAGCTTGAAGTTGAATCGGTTCTACTCACCGCTGCAATCCGTATGTCTTGCGCAACGCGTCTCTACCCTACTCTAAGTGGCAACGGATGGAATTTCCGTGTTGATTTGCGCTTCCCACACTAAATCTGATTATTAGGCCTTACAAGGAGACCTAGCCATACCCATCCAGTTTAAAGTCGGTTTCTAAAAAAAGACAGCTGACCAGTCCCGTGTGTAGCCACCATTATACAAATACCGCAGTGAGGTCGGCGTACCTTAGTTTTTGTGGTGTCAGTGCACGATAGCTGCAAAAACTTTAGTAACAGACACATTTTAGTATGAAAGTGGCCATTTTATATAATTGTAGGTTTTATTTGTTCGATTTTTATGATAGTGAAATGATCTTATAAGGTTTAGGTACAGACAATGTTTTTTATTTATTTGTATTTAGTCCCATAAAGGCATTTGAACCTTATAAGAAACAGAGTAAATTGTCATCTTAAAAAAAACGGTCTTCATCCCAATTTGACGTTTCATATTAGAAAATGAGAAGTTGCCGAAAATATACGGGTATTTTTACCACGTACTTGCAAGTTGTGGAAAGACCTTTACCCCTGAGGCGTTTCTAGAGCGCTATAACATGGCATTATTCAAGAAGCGAGTTAACAGAGCACTTAAAAGTTGCCAATGTATGGGCGATTCCTCCGGTGTTGCACATATCCATGGGCGACGATGACCACTTTCCATCAGGTGGCTCGTCTGCCCGTTTGCCACTCATTACATAAAAAGAAAAAAAGTCTCATATCAATTACGCTACATGAAAGAGGGACAGTTAAGCTATGTAATCCTTAAAAACCGCCGTCAATTCGTCTCTGATACGTATAAGACACGTAAAGTAGCGGTATTTATTCCAGATCAATCACGGGTTAAAATATATCTCGCGCGTCAAGCTAATGGACCAATATATTTTGACCTGTGATCTGGAGCATGTACTACTACTTCACGTGTCTTGTTATATCAGGAACGAACTGATGGCGGTATTAAAGAATAACACTCAAGTTTTCAGCTGTACTTGATTATAAGTTTAAGACTACTTTGGATAGTTTCCTACAATCCTAATACAGGGCGTAGATCTTTGGGCCACATCCGCCAAACGTGACAGACTGTTTAAAATGCAGATGCGGGCCTTACGCATCATTGAACGGAAACCGGCTGATCACTCAGCGCGAGAGTTATTTTATTTAGAAAACTAAAAATTCTGTCACTCCCATGTGTATTTTACACTAACAGCCTGTGAATATGTCCGATCAAACCTCACTAACTTCTAAATTTATGGCCAGCGCAACCCTAGGACGTCACGGAGGCCGCACCTCCTAATGCCCCCGCACGGCTGGCAAAGGCCCGTACACAGTTCGGCGTTGTTGGACCTAATATACATATATAACTGTGTCGCTAGAGACATAAAAAAATCTGAAAATGACACGGCATTCTCCAGAAAACTCAAATCTAACCAAAAACATTTTGTAAAAAACTAGCCAAGTCTCGATGGAGCTGCTTGTTTATCTCTAAAAAGTAATTAAATCTAGACAAAGTCGTGCCAAGTCTAAGGTTCTTTACTGCGTTTTTTTTTGATTCACCAATCGTTGACGGTCGGAGGTCGGACGGTTGTGTACCCTTCAACGGCCAAGTCATTCAACATTAACTATAATAATAAAAAAATCGCAGTAAAGAACCTTAGACTTGGCACGAATTTGTCTAGATTTCATTACTTTTTAGAGATAAACAAGCAGGTCCATCGAGACTTGGCTAGTTTTTTACAGAATGTTTTTGGTGGGATTTCACTTCTTTTTCTAGAAACGTAGACCTTCGATTTTTGACATCAAATGAAGCGGTCCACCAAGTTGAATATTTTTTGTAAAGGCGGTATGTCGATCTCTATTAGTTTGGTTGGGCTCTTGTGTTTTCTAATCAGGGTCACCAGGTACTCCAGATCTTCGATTATCCTAGTTTGATAGTTTTCCCTTTATGTGGCCATTAAACCCTAACTCTGCACCAAATTTCAGCTTTTATGGGAAGTACTAGTTCTATTCTGATGATCATTAGTGAGTGAGTGAGTGTCATAAATGCAAAACTTTGCTTTCGCTTATCTTCGGAACTAAATGACCTACAGACTTGAAATTTTGGATCTTAATTATGTGATTATAGCTTACTGGATGACGAAAATTTCTGCGTTCTGGTCTTATCCAGAGGTTCTCAAATAGGGGCCTGAAAATGTGCGTAATGGTTCCAGTAAAGGATGGTACGGCAGTGTTTGCTTCGCGCTCTACTTGGCGGGGGCACTACCGTGCCCCCTGATCACTGCTTGCCGATCTTGCATGCTATAGTGTAAACGTGGTGTAAACTAATTTTAGGAGATTGCACCGTTGACCCAAACACTAATAAAAATAATAAAAATGTAAGATAATATAAATATAATGATATGATATAAAATAATAAACAATGTAATTGACTAATTGAAATGTACAGTTACCAATAAATAATCTGAATCTGAAGCTGAGTTTGGATAGTTTCACACTGTTCGCGCATCGACTGCGGAGTCGACCCGCGTCTTAGCTCTCGGGAAGTCGGGAATTGTTAATGTGATCACACTTCCTCTCAGCTCAGATCTAAAGGGGCCTAGATTCCCTGGAATACTTTACGTTTGAGCTAAGTTGGCACCTAGGAGCGAATGACGAGAATGTTGAGAACAGTCGGTTAAGCCATTAGCAAATTATCAGTTGTTTAGGGTTCGGTACCTCAAAAGGAAGAAGCCTCAAAAGGCCTTATAGGATCACTTTGTTGTCCGTCCGTCCGTCTGTCTGTCTGTCTGTCTCTGTCACGGAACGAACTCTTCTCAAGAAAGCGTGGAGGTATCAAGTTGAAATTAACATCAAATGCTTATGTCCGCGGATCCTTGAATCTGATGTAATACAAAAAAAAGCTTTTTTGTCACTGCAATCTAAAGATACAGAGTCATTAAATAAGGTGCTTCCATACCAATTGCCGTCCATAGAAAACCTAAAGTGTGTATAGTTGTCCTAGAAACTTGTTATTTGGTATGAAGGTAGCTCTTATAACACAACCCACGAAATAAATTAGAAAATCCTATTTTTTCTGTCTATGTCATTAACCAATATAAAATGACTAAAAACCGCGTACATTTTGCTTAGGAGTAGGGCTCTGCTAACAATGGATTTTCATAGATACGGCTACTCGGTGTGCCAGTCTGACTCGCACTTGGCCGTGTTTTTAGATATGTCAATTTCTAAGTCTTTCATTGGTGCGCAGATTTCTCGTTTTTACTATAGGAACGAGACTAAATGAAATATAGTTGCCATTCATTTCAGAAAAAGTACTACGCAGAATAACATTTTCGCACTAGTTTTCACTTCTATCTCCTATTAATCACGGGTCAAAATATAGCACATAATTACAAAAAAAAAACATGCAAGACCCAGGAACAAACATTTGTGTTCATCACACACACTTACCCTGGCCGGGAGCATCATTGCTCCTAATTTTTATGATTGTTATGAGAACCTCAGTTCTGACTAAAGTTTTTTATTTTTTCGGATATCATACAACCCTTACTTAACCTAGTTACATTGTGTAATATACCATATACACCAAATATTATCCATTACCGAAAAATCGCATACGGGATTTTTTTTAATTCGGAGTACCTAATGGTTATGCCACCGACAGGTTTAGCTCAGTGGGAGTAACGTTGCCTGCGAAGCTGATGTACTGGGTTCAAATCGCGGTAAGGGCGAATATTTGATCCTGAGTCTTGGATGTTTCCTATGTATATAAGTAATATATCTTTTCTATAAAATATATCGGTACCTAGTACCCATAACACAAGCCTGCCTTATTGAGCTTACCTTGGGAATAGTTCGATTTGTGTATAAATAGTCCTGTAATATTAATTATTTATTTATTACTATTATTATGCCATGGGCAGGGCACAATGCTCTTATAGCTTGATCACAACCGCTGTGCCGCTCCTGAGGTATGCGAGCGGCGAGACGGGGGGGCAGAGCAGCCATTGCGCTCTGTCATTCCGCCGTCGTCGCTCGTGGCGGCGTGTAGTGTTATCTGTTGCGGGCTGTCTATGTCAGACGCACATGAGATACAATATCCGAAGATTTAGGAAAAGAAAAGCAGACAAAAATAGCTTCGAACATAAAAGTGACGCAAATATCGCCAAACTTGTGGCCGAAGCTACTGGGTACTGCCAAAAAACCGTAAGAAATGTAATATCTGTAGGAAATTCATCAATTGAAAATGAGGGTCAACCGAAATTTAATTCGCCCAAAAAACCGAAAGTTATAAAGAAAAAATATGTAATTGATGATTTTGACTTGGGAGTGATCAGGAGAAAGAATCATCAATTTCATGAGATCGAAAAAACAGTGCCAAGTATTCGTAAGTTACTGTCAAGTTTGAGACAAGATTCAAAAAAATGTAGATCGAAAAGACATCTTCTTATAGAGCAGCCTAATATTACAGAGTGGCGGAGGAAATATTTGACAATATAGAAGTGAAAACCGCAACACATATTTCCTAGATGAGACATATATTAACGCCAGTCACAATGTTAGCAAATGTTGGCAATCATCGTAGGAACTTGGAATTCACACTGACATCGGTAAAGGTCGACGCTTGGTAATCGTTCACGCTGGAAGTCGAAATGGCTTGGTCGAAAGTGCATTGACTATATTTAAATCCGATGCTAAGACTGGCGACTACCATGGAGACATGAACGGGCCTACTTTTTATAAGTGGATGGATGAAAAGTTGAAAGATAAACTGCTGCCGAATTCTGTAATTGTGATGGACAACGTGTCTTACCGCAGCGTTCCAGTTGATAAGAAACCGACCATGACAAACCTCAAAAGTGAAATGCAGAACTGGCTGCGGCGTCACAATGTTGAATTTCCGGAAAATATGAAAAAAAATCAACTGCAAATTCTTATAAATGCCACTCAAAAAGAGCCCGTTTACAGAATCCATGACCTCTTAAAAGCTCATGGGCACACAGTCCTGCGTTTACCGCCATACCATCCAGATCTGAACCCCATCGAGTTGGTATGGGCTGATGTTAAAAACAATATAGCGCAAAACCATATTCATTCTTCTCTAGATGAAAAGATAAACGCACTGAATTTATTATTTTCGGAGTTCACGGCAGAAAAATGGCAGAGGTGTGATGACCATGTACAATATTATTGACCCCATAATAATAAATTTGCAGGATGAAAATGATTCAAGTTCCGGTAGCGAAATGGAAGATGAAGATAAAAGTGAATCTATGTCAGAATAGTCACTGTATTCATTACCTCTAGGTTATAATTTTTTGTTTTTCGAACTGATTCTGTTTTAACTCTCGGAACTACTTATTATTCCGATAATTACACGTTAATTTGACTTATATTGGTTTTTTATTTGTGCTTACCTAAAAATCGTATTGTACCATAATAAAAATTGGATATAACAAGTATGTACTAAATAAGATACCGAAGTACAATATTTTGAGTCTGTACAGGTACCTGTACAGACTCAAAATATTGTACTTCGGTATCTTCATATCTATCCGACACGACGACAGACTCTTGTGTGTCCGTGATCTTTCCTGCCCGCACCCCGCCTCCCCGCGCATACCTCAGGAGCGGCACAGCGGTTGTGGTCAAGCTATAGAACCAAAGTACCTGATACAGACCAAAACTTAAGTGGAAATGGCCGGGAACACTGCTCGTAGAATCGATGACCGTTAGGGCCATCGAGTTCTTGACTACGCACCGGAAGACGAGCGTGGGTAGGCCCCCACAATGTGCACTGATGACCTGGTGAAGGTCGCTGGAGTGCGCTGGATGCGGCCGGCGCAGGACCGGTCTATGACCAGCAATGGACGTCTTGGCTGATGATGATGATGATTGAGTGATGGTGCTTATCTATCTATTATAAAGTTGTAAAAATGAAATGTATGTACATTGAAGATATTAAAAAAATATATGTTGTAATATCGAACTATTTGGATTTTTAGTACACGCGTAGCTGCGTATCTTCGGATGATTATAGGATACTTTTTACCCGACTACTGCTGAAGAAAAAAAGAGTGGTTACAACTTTTTCTTCGCGAACGAAGTTGCCCTTCTAGTGTACAAATAAAACTACTAAACTTTTGAGAGTCCCTATTATTCTCTTGACAATAGTTGTGTGTTGATCGCTTTGAGCACTTAGCTAGTTAACTATTGCATTTGATTGCCATTCATCATTTCATCGAACTTTCCCATAAAGAGCGTGTCGCCGCTCCCGACACGGCTGGCCGCGGAAGGTGCGTCCAAATGGCTCCTATTCACGTCTGTGAAAGTATTGTCAATGCCTAATGCGTTTAAAAGGAAACGCATTTGGGTCATTCGCTTAGGGAAAATGTCCTTAATCCTGTTATCTAAGTAATTCGATAATTGTTCCATTGGATCTTAGGTACTTTTTAAAAGTAAAAGCTTTATATTTCATGCTAAAAAGCGCCCGCAACTTTGTTCGTGGAGGAGAAAAAGTCATAATGCCTCTATTTTTCAGCGAAGTCATTGCCTATTTTTAAAGCTAACCGAAATCACTTTTATAACTTAACTTTTTTTTTTTGTTTCAAGCTAGTTTGGTGTCAACTGTATCATAGTTTTGTATGTACAACTTATGTTTATTTTATCGACTGTCTCCATTACTTTATATTGACTATCCTGAAGGGTGTCCACAGTTTACGCTATTATCGACGCGTAATCTTAATCTACATATTCCACATAGTAAAAAACAACAAATTTAACGACGAGTTGAGAATCCTCCTTTCGTTTTGGGAGTCGCTTAAAAATAAACTTCGGCAATATCTTGCTCAATATAAATCAATTCATTTATTAACTATTGGTAAAAGGAATGGAGTTAAAATAAGAAGGTCCCCTGGCTATTATGAATATAAAACAGCTTCAATCTCCTGGATCGGATGTCGACGATAATCCCTTTCTCGTCTATTTAATGAGAAAAAGTATCGATGGACCTTACGAAGTAATTCAAATTGTGATAAATAAAGATTGGCTTAAGTTGCTCTAATTTAAAATGCAAGGATATAGTCAAAGTGGGCATCGTTGGGTACTAAATTAATTCGTTTTCGTTAATTTCTGTTTCGGACCCTCTTCCCGGTATCATTTTACATGCAATAGGGTTTGTTGCATAATCTCAAAATTTGTAAAATAATATATAAGCTTCTGATAAAACAAGCAAATTAAGGAACCACATTAAAATGTTGAGTTCGATACCGTACGGGCAGCTTGTTTTATGAGCCTTTAAAGTTGGATGGGAAAGTCCATTTTATAAGGTATGATAATATTAATAACTAATAATACTGGTTTAAATAAAATAATTTAAACGGATTATGTCGCCTATATATTATCTCATTTGAGTTTGCCATTTCGGAAGCCTTACAGCTTCTGTGTTCACGAAGTCGACTGAGAACGTTAATAAACGTGATATAATCCGTTTAAATTGCTTTATTTGAATGGGTGATAATCGCGGGTACAGAAGAAAATATTAACTAATAATACTATTTTCTACTCCTGTACTTCTTTCTGACGTTTAAATGGTTACCAACTCTAATATAAAGACATACATTACTTAAGACTTGTAAAACTCTAAAGTCTATTTCCCAAAAAAGCACTGTTACGTGTGTCACAATGTCGCTATTAACGTATTCCTTGGTGCCACAGTGTACAAAATTTCAATCTAATAATTTATATTCAGTGAGTCGTAAACTAATGTTATTTGAAATAATTTATATTACCAACTTAACAAACCGCCGCATTCATATAGTTTTAAATTAAAAAATAATAATGTGCGTAAATGTATTGCTGCCAACTAAAAAAAAAAGGAAAATACATTTTACGTACACATATTTTATCGCCTATTTTTTTTCAAATCATAACATGTTTTCATCACTGGCAAGTATACGCGAATTTAAAAAATAAGAAGGCCATAGATATTGACAGCTCGCTTTTTAATTTTCTTCGAGAGGCTAAATTTTATTAATCTTGAAGTTGTCTTGTTATAACCTGTTGAAAGTGAGAAAAATGTAGGAGGACGAGTCTAATTGTACTTACTCCCGAAGAAATTTGTGTCGTGGTGCAATAAGTATCAAACAATTTGCTGCTAGAAAAATCTCGGCACAAATATAAATATTTTGACTTTTTGTGTTTTAATAAAAATTGCTTAGGGGTCATTCATTAATTACGTATGGATCCCTGGGGGAGAGGGGTTCTAAAAATCTGTCGTAATTAATGAATGGCCCCTTAGTTGTAGAAAAACAATTCTATATAGACTTGTTTTAAACTGAGCTAATCGGCTTAAAGAATACAATGGCCGATTCGCTCAGTTTAAAAACCAAAGACTATATACAATACAACGTTGTATAATTCGGTCAAAAAACGCTCGTGGCGTCTTCCTTTGCGATACTTGCGATTGTCCTTACGTAATTAAAGAATGGCCCTTTAGTCGTAGAAAAACTGTTGTTTGCAACGTTGTATAATTCGGTTTATAACGGTCGTGGCGTCTTTCTCTGCGATACTCGCTATTGTCCTTACGTAATTAGTGAACGGCCCCTTAAAACTATTGTATGCAACGTTGTATAATAGGGGTCAAAAAAGGCGAGTGGCGTGGGTTGCGATGCGAGCCTTGACGAGCATCGCAAGTAAAGACGCCACGAGTGTTTTTTGACACAGTTATACAACGTTGCATACAATAGTTTTTCTACGACTAAGGGGCCGTTCACTAATTACGTTGCATAAAAAATACTATTGAATAACCCATAAAATGTGTGGTAAGTTTTGTTATGAAAGCGTTTCGATAAACGCAAGTTTTAACAAAGCTGCAGAACAAAGATCTTAATACTCCAATACAAGGTGACATACGTGTGACGTCATAAGCTAGTAGGCTTTAGTATGAAGCGTTTTTTTGGAAAGTATAAAAATGTGATTTTAACATGGTAGTATCTCTGGGAGTGTTTATGAGGTTGAAGTAATTTTTTCACCAGTATTTCTTTCATTGAGAGGTCGTTCTAGCAATGGTACTACAGAAAAAGGTTGTCAAATAGCCTATTAGAGTAAAACATGTGTGTACGGAGGAATAGGAATATAGTGTTTAATGATTACTACATTAAATACTTACGCGTTACTCCTAAAAGACGAGGTGAGATTGTAATACTTGTAATACGATAGCTCAGGGGTCGCCATACTACGGCCCGCAAGCCCCTCTGATCCGGCCCGCGTAAAAAAAGGCCCTGCAAATGAAACCGCCTCACTGGGATCTATAAAATAAACCACTATTTTTTTGCTTGTATTCATTTTTTACTAACTGCCGGTAATTGGTCATTATCAAATCCTCTCATGAACATCAAGACCCCCTGAAAACTAAGACTACTAACTAATGTACCTATTACTCCATGACCAGCCATGAAACCCAAGCCTTGGCCCGAACGAATTTATATTAAGTGCAGTGTGGCCCTTGAGTCAAAAAGTGGTATTTACATACTTAGTTATATAAAATAAATTAAAGTAAGTTGGCACTCCCTTACTTTCTTCAGTAAATATAGATGTTAATCAAGATAGAAAGGTACTGTTCAAGCACTCCGTTGAGAGCTGAGTAAGATTTTGCATACAGATAGATTTTACTATAATATTACCGGGAAAGGGGGAGCTCGCCCGGGAGCTACATTTTAACATTCCCTTGATTTTGACTCGTTACTACGGAAGCTAAAGATAACGTATTAAAAAGGGAATAAAAAATGAGTAAAATCTAACTAGATTAATTTATTATAGTTAATTTGCTATTTCGTGGAATAGCAAAGGAACTGTCCATTAATCTAATATAAAATTTCGCAAAGTAACGCCAGAATGTATCAATTATTTAATACTTAGTACATTATGATACGAGTATGGTACGTTGGTAATTACACTCGAGGCTATACCTTGCAGCCCAAGTCGTAGACGAAGGCTGTATAAAGCCGAGAGAGAGACCAATACACACAAGTTTCATACGACCTTTTTCTACACACTTGTAAGGAAAAAAGTAAAACAGAATACTACCTTACTTAAAATTTTGTGTAGGTTATTCTTGGGTAAACCAATCCTGTAGTCCGTAAGTTTTACATTAATCCGTCATCAGTACCTCAAATTTACGTACCTAAATAATTATTCTATTTTAAATATCGTTGCTTGAAACACAAGCATTATATATTTAAAGTTTTAGAAAATAATCATACTTCAATATGAAATATTTCTAAATATTGAATGTCAAATCAAAATGGCGCGCTGCGGCCGGACCGTGGCATTTGTCTACTGTGCGCGCAAGGGTGATGAGGCAAAGGCTTTGGCCAATCAGCCAAACATTAATAATATAATAAACTGAATAATTATATCAATTTAATACATACAAAATGTTATAAGTGCCACTTTAGATTTGTTAAAACAAACTTGTAATAATGTTTATTGTACCTAAAAACTATTTTCAGACGTTTAAAATAAAAATGTAATAAGACGGCACTGGTGTGATTATGTAATGTAAATAACACGCGCGTGTAATGCACTGGATTACAGCCATAAAAAGGATGTTATAAGATAAGAGCTACTTTACGAGCAAGTGTGTTGAAAAAGTTTTCTACTCGTGTACACTCGACGTTAAAAACATGTTTACATTTTTGCACCATATCAACAAAGTGTAAAACATATCTTTGACGTCGACTGCATTATATGATATGTGAATTAGGACTCCGCGAATCATATTATAACAAAGACATACTTTTTAAATTGGACTGCCATATTCAGTACAGAGTAGCATATTTTTTCTGCAACTGGAGAATTCCCACGGGATTAGCTCTGCAAAAATGATTGCAAAACCACAGACGAAGTTGCGCTGCAGAGCTAGTGTTGATACAAACCCAGTCCGTGAAATTGCTGCGATCCCGGGAGACCCGAGATCTTGTTAGTCCAGTCCACGAAGCATATACACCATGGGCCCGCCCGAGTAAGCCAGACAGACTTTAACTATTGAGTTTAGTGCCTAATAGGAAAACGTTGGTACAACGTGTAGTTAAAAAAAATATATTTTTTATTTAATTCATTCGTGTGTAATGACGATGCGATTTAAAGCTGCAGACACCGATACTGTTCGACACGAATTACCGTTATTGAGAAAAGGAGCTCTTCATAAATTACGTCATCTATTTTTGACCCCCCCTCTACCAAAGAAAATTATGTCATTTCACAAAGTGTGTGCATGTTTTTAGTAACAATTTATTGTACTCTCCGCTAACGAAGCACCCGAATGCACTCTAGTAAGAATTCTATTAAAGAAGTCTAAATAAAGAATTAAAGTTAAGCAAGGTCTCATTGACTAGGGTATATTTGTTAAAAGCAATAGTTGTTTTCATATAAACAGTACATTATTCGTTGTATAATGTTTACTTTAGCCGTGCTTAGATTTGACGGTATTTACGAAATATAATAGATCGGAATATTTACAGACCATTTGGAGTCCAAGAACATTCTCAACAGTAGGCAGGGGTAAGATTCTATCCTGTCACTTGGGAGATCTGTATTCAACGAAGACGTGTTTGTAATGTTATCGCATCGCATATGGCATTCTTACAGATATTAAATTAGGCGCAAGCCAGACTGAAGAGACGTAGGGCGAGGACGCGTGGCAGGCACGGCGTCCCTTTAATGAATTTTTATACAAAATGTATAGTCGTGTTGCAAAACGAACAGAAGACGCGTCGCGGGGCGAGGACGCGACGGGGCGTGACCCTTCTACACATTTTGAATGAAAGGAGCGCCGCGTCCTTGTCCTACGTCTCTTCTGTGTGGCTTGCGCCCTAGGTACTTACATAGGACATATCCAAGACTCAGGAACAAATATTTGCCATGGGGCTGTTCATAAATTACGTCATCTATTTTTGACGATTTTTTACCCCCCCCTAAAATCATCCAACCATCATAATTCAATCGACCCTCTTTGGTAGGGGGGGCCCTACCAAATAAAATGATGTAATTTCCAAAAAATGCGTTTTAGCAACAGTTTATAGAAACACGAATTTCATTCTTTTTTTACTCATTGATGCACTTTTGAAAGATCCGAATGATGATGTCATCTTGGGAATGACCCCCCCCCCCCCTCCTTCGTCATGCTACCATCATCCGATGTGCAGACCCCCCCCCCCCCCCATTTGAAATGACGTAATTTATGAATAGCCCAGTAAGCGTCATTCTCGCTGAGCTAAACCGGTCGTCGGCATGATATAATCCGTTTAAATTGTTTTATTGATTGGTAATCGCGAAAACCGAGAATATTAAGTAAACAAACAGATAAGGATCGGTAAGGATGTTCTCCAAACTCTCATTGAGCAGATTGTTCCACATTAGAAATCCCGAATTCCTGCCGATAATTTCCTCCATTGTTATCCTCGATCGATTCGGCGATATAATTGAAAGCGTCTTTGGCAATCACCCCGTTCGACCCACAATTACATGCCACTCTAAGATACTCCTTAATACGTGGACATTAAGGTTTGCCAATTTCTCACAATATTAGGGTAGTCTTTATATAAAATACTTAAGAACAGTGGGTCTGTTGCATGAAAAACATGATTGTCATCAAAATACGTAGGGGAAGATTGGGACCCTTCGTACACGGGGCACCTTCGTACACCTTCGTACGTTAGTCATTAATAGACAAAGTATGTAGAATACATTCGTATTTTTATTGTATAAAATGATATCTTAGGATAAAAACGCACCCGTACTATACTTACTTTATCTATTAATGATTATTGAACGATACGAAGGATCTCAATTTTCCCCTAACTAGAAATCTTTCTGTATCAGAAATGAGTAAATTTTATAAATATTTTTCATTTATTTTACAGCAGGTAAAAGGGTTCAAAATATACACAATACGGTTCCCCCTGTTTTGGCATAATATTTTTAGTCATAATTTTGCATGGAATAATCTATGTAGGCAGAATTGACATATTTTTGTTTGTCCGAATCATGTCTACGCTTAAAATAACTAGGCATAATTTCATTTGTCATATTTTATTTGTGCATATTTTTGTTTGTCCGAATCATGTCTACGCATAAAATAAATAGGCATATTCATCACACCGAAAATTTTATGGCCGCAGACATGCAACGACGATGCTTTTTGCATTTGCTGAGTAATTATTCAGTGAACTAATATACTAACCTAACGTAACCTACTTTTCTGCTAGCAGTTCGTTTTTGCGAGGGACGCAATTCTAACCTAACCTAACCTACTTTTCTGCTAGCTGATCGTTTTTGCGAGGGACGCAGTTCTACCCTAACCTACTTTTCTGCTAGCATTTTGTTTTTTTGAGGGACGAAGTTCTAACCTAACCTAACCTACTTTTCTGCTAGCAGTTCGTTTTTGCGAGGGACGTAGTTTTAACCTAACCTAACCTACTTTTCTGCTAGCAGTTTGTTTTTTTGAGGGACGAAGTTCTAACCTAACCTAACCTACTTTTCTGCTAGCAGTTCGTTTTTGCGAGGGACGTAGTTCTAACCTAACCTAACCTAACCTACTTTTCTGCTAGCACTTCGTTTTTTTGAGGGACACAATTCTAACCTAACCTAACCTAACCCACTTTTCTGCTAGCTGATCGTATTTGCGAGGGACGCAGTTCTAACCTAACCTAACCTACTTTTCTGCTAGCAGTTTGTTTTTTTGAGCGACGAAATTCTAACCTAACCTAACCTACTTTTCTGCTAGCAGTTTGTTTTTGCGAGGGATGTAGTTCTAACCTAACCTAACCTACTTTTCTGCTAGCAGTTCGTTTTTTTGAGGGACGCAATTCTAACCTAACCTAACGTACTTTTCTGCTAGCTGATCGTTTTTGCGAGGGATTCAGTTATAACCTAACCTAACCTGCTTTTCTTGTAGCAATTTAAGTATGCCAAAATTGATTCGGACAAAAGATAATATGCCAAATACCACTATGCTAAACCAAATTATTCGTAAATATAATCGGCCTAAACAATAGTATGCGAATACAATTTCGGGCAAACACATTTTCGGTAAGTTAGAACTTATGCCAAATAAGGTTTTTGCCAGATTACCATTCGTCGAAAACTTGATATGCCAAGTCTGTTATGCTAAAACAGTTTCGGACAAACAAAAGTATGCGACATAGAGGGAACCCACACAATACATTTTATTTGGAATAAAATTAATTTCGAATTACACAAAGCAAGGGATTTACGGGTATTTGTACTGATTTATTATTATTTACTTTTCGCTAAATACCATCTTTCAAAGTGCGAATTGATGTGGCTGATTAGGTTTATTGTACCCAACTATCTTTTTAAAGTTCAATCCGAAAACTGGATAATTCCATATTTTATTACCCTGTGCGACTGTCTTTTCGTAGGCAATAGAGATATCTCTCTAGGCGGGTGTTATGCCAGGGGACTGAAATCCAATGAATAGTCGGAAGTTGTATTTAAGCAACCGACCTAGAAAACTTTTTTAGCGCGATGCAGAGTCGAACACGTCACAGTTGACAGAATATGATAAGGCAAATGGTAATGAGGTAGATAGGTTACCCACACGATAATCCACGTGTGAAAATGGCTAGGTTTACGCACACATAAATCTAATAATATTGCAATAAGACACTAATCGTAAATGCTTTTAGACGCTTTTATTGAGTAGGTAATGAGTGCAAAATCTCATTATGCATGACGGCATTTTGTTTATTTGACGGATAATCCAATATATAACAAAGTACTCTGTGCGCGAGACTTTGTTAAGGTTTGTCAATTGGCGTAATTGGTTAATATAACCTATCTACCTCTTTTTATGATATATCCTTGAGGGTAATACATGATAGAAGCGACGCCCGAACCCGTTGCGATTTTATTAAAACGAAATACTTATAGACTCGTACATGTAGTATTGTCTAATGTTCTAAATTCTATGCTGTTTTGCACCGCTTTCTAATATTTTTATTTCTTTACTACCAAAAGGTTGTCTGGAAGAGATCGCTCTAATTGTATTTTGTAAATGCATTATTTGTACATCGCCTGATATTTGCGGGGTTTGCAATAAAGAGTATATGTATTGTAATACTTAATACAAAAAATCGCATGACTAGGTGTGCCGATGTGATATGACGATACTGTAATGTTGGTAGAGATTCAATTTTTAATAAAAAAACGTTACCTAAAAACGCAGCAGAGGAGCTACTCCGAAATCCGATCCTTATGACTTCGTAGCCTCACCGAACTTACTGTCTGTCTGATACACTGTACAAATGTGCCAACGCGGCAGCCACCAATACTGTCTATTTGCAGTACCTACAGACGTATTTACCTATGAATTAAGTGTATTGGAACTAGATTAATACCAAATTTGTGGAACGCCGGCTCAGAGATTGAGCGTTGATTAATCAACAAATTTATGCATGGATTGTTAAAGCAATACAGGATATTCTATGTCACTGCAAGATGAGTTTATCCGCAATATAACTAATCAGACTTTGCTTCCGTTGGGAATATCTATGTGGGCGTACAGTCACCCACCAGCATCAATATCTGCCATAACAAAGCGGGCAAAAATATCTGACACGTGTAACGGCCGTACAAATAGAGTCGTGTCAGATATTTATGCGCGCTTTGTTGCGGCAGATGTTCATGCTGGTGACTGTACCAATGTATATAACCTAACCTAACCTAACCTAACCTTTTCGATGCCATAAGTCATAAGTTACTAGACGCTGCCGGCAACTTCGTTCGCGGAGGAGAAAAAGTCATTCACATCACGTTTTTCAACATACTTGCGAGGAAAAAAGCAAAAAAAGATTCGGTACCTTACTTAATTTTTTTTTCTAATTATACTTGGGTAAACAATCCCGTAGTCCGTAAGTTTTACATTAATCGTCATCAGTACTTCAAATTTACGTACCTACATAATTATTACATTTTAAATATCGTTGCTTGAAACTATTTACACATTATTGACATGTTTAGAAAATAATAAACAATACTTCAATATTAAATATTTGTAAATATTAAATATGTCAAATCAAATCAAAGTGGCGCGCTGAAGACAGTGCATTTGTCTTTGCGCGCGTAAGTGCGATGAGGCAAAGGCTAATTGGCCAATCAGCCAAACATTAATTATATAATCAACTGAATAATTATATCAATTTAATACAAACAAAATGTTATTTTGTATAGAAAACTTTATAATCTATTGAAATTAATTGTTTTTTATAATGAGATTTATTAAAAAAACCTATAATGATTCTGGTACATAAAAACTATTGGCTGACATTATAAAAAAAGTGTAATGAAAAGGCACTAGTGCGATTATGTAATGTAAAAAACACGCGTGTGTATAATGGACTGGATTACAGCCATAAAAACGGTGTAATAAGAGCCACTTTACGAGCAAGTGTGTTGAAAAATATCATGTGTGTCTCATATGGCTACTGCCGTGCTACATTTACGGGATATTTCCCCCGCGCTAGCCGCCCGAGAGCAAATTGAGCTCGGTAATTATCACGGCGCTATCCGGTTACTGTCCTCGGCGATCACATTACCGGGAACAAGCTCCACCCCATTGCTTCCCCTTAGACTTAAATAATGAGTTTAAACGTGGCTATTTATAACTAAAGCATGCCACGGTAATTTTATTGACAGTATAATTTAGTTCACTAAATTCATGTGTGACAGTTTTCACTTCAACTTTAAATTAATTTAAAGAACCTGGAGGAGGAGCTTAGCTCGGTCTAAATAGATATGTTTCTAGATAAATATGTATAGAAAAAATGCAGAAACCTTAACGGGTTTAATAGTAGTACTAGTTTTATTATTGTATGTACTTTGTTTCTTTTAGTTTACGCATGCTTGTTATATGGTTTGATATAACGGTAGCAATTTACATTAAAAAAACCGCCCAAGTGCGAGTCGGACTCCCGCAGCTAGAGTTCCGTACAAAATATACGCTAAAACGGCCGTATCTACAAAAATCCAATGTTAGCAGAGCCCCCCCTACTTCTAAGAAAAATGTAAGCGGTGTGATTTCATTTTATATTGGTTGCTAACATAGACAGACAGACATAAAAAAATAAAATTTTCAGATTTATTTCTTGGGATGTGCGATACTGATGTTTCTAGGACAACTGGAAGTTCCCTTTTCCACGTACGGCAATGTTTATGGAAAAACCTTTTTAGGGTACTGTTGCCAAAATGGGAAAAACGGAACCCTTAGGTATAGTTTCGTCATGTCCGTCTGTATGTCACAGGCATTTTACTCAAAAACTACTAGATGCACATTGATGAAATTTGGAGTAATCGCCATTCTTCCTTATCCTCTGTTAGCCCTTTGGTCTCCTGATATGACACAGTGCCCACTTTTTCTTAGTTAATCTTGGTCTGCCTTTGCCCCTTCTTCCGTTAACATGTAACCGAACCTAAAGAAATAATTCAGCAAATATGATTATGTGGCACATATATCGACAGATCATTTAAAAATATTTTGAGTTTTCTGAAAAAAATATATGATTTAGTAGACATTTTCGGAAATAATCGCTCTTAAATTAGCATAAGTTGTGTCCCCCCCACCCCTCTACTTTCTAATCCTAATGTCCAAAAAATATGAAATAAATTACAAAGATGATGCTTATTGAATACTTTCAACGAAAATTGTTTTCAACATGAACGGGTATACCGTTTTTGAGTTATTGCCGAAAAACGGCGCTTCTCAACAAAAGGACGTAATTGCCGTGGAGATAGCGCTCTTTTGCTAGAGCACTTTTTCATATAGCATTTTTTCACCTGTAGTGTGCATTTTCTCCTATGAACTGCTGCGGAACCCTACACTGAGCATGGACCGACATGCTCTTGGCCGGTTTTTTTTATTAATGACTATATCCGTGCATTGCGTCGACTTAGAAGCTTGATTTTTTTTACAGCTTCCAGGGACCGCAGAGTATTTGATGTTAATTTCAACTTGATACGCCCACGCGTTCCTATGAAAAAGGGCTCTGACAGACAGATGGACAGCAAAGTGATCCTATAAGGGTTCCATATATTCCTTTTGAGCTACTTAACCCTAAAAAACTCTTGCGAAATATTTCCCCCGTGCTAATCGAGGCAAATTGTGCTCGGTACCAGGATACCGTCCACGGTAATTACATTACCGGGAACAAACTGCACCCGATTGTTTGCGTTTGGTCTTAAATAATGAGTTTAAACGTGGCCATCTGTTATGAACAGGCCATCTATTTTGTAGAAAAGAAGTAGTAGTCATCTGGGTCTATCAACTTTTTTATGTACTTCGTTGTCAAGGTAACTTCTCCCTCTTTAAAACAATTTTAAACGAGACTAGAAGCTCGCAACTTTGACGTGATAACGTCTTTTAAATCGCTGAACGCTGTCTGCACGCACGAAAAAGCATGACTCATTGTCACGTTCCGCCTGAGCCGAGGGTGCAAGCGAGAGCGCGGAACAAGCGATAGAGGTACGATCGGCCTAAGCGTTCGGCTTGTGAATTCATAAAAGTATGCAATTTTTTATCAATGCTTTCTTACGACGTCATCACGTAAAGTTATCGTCCGTAATCCGACTTTACAGACAATTTTTTTTTCTTCGGCGTGGCTGGGTAAAAATCACCCTATGACCATCTGGAGATACCCAGATACCCGTGTACCAAAAATAGTTAAAATCCGTTTAGCCTATTTGGCGTGAGGAAGCCACAACGACACATACAAACATACAAAATATTTTTCGATTCTGTGACCTCCAAATAGTCCGTTGCAATAGTTTTTCCTAAAATATCTTCAATGTACAGACATTTCATTTTTACAACTTTATAATACCTAGTATAGGTAGATAAAAGTAAACGATTTTTGAAACCAATACATAGGTCCATTTACCAAAGGTCCATCTCGTCAGTATCCACCCATCTATTGAACGACGACGATGACAGTTGAAACTTAAGTATAGTTGAATTATCGAGAAGATGGAATTGCATTTGTAGTGGTTGTACCGTTTGCAACAAAAGGAGAATAATTTTCTCTTAACTTAATAAAATGACATACCCAAGAAGTGGAATAAGTAGTAGTCCTCTGTTTTTTTATTTTATTCGCTATCTTGTTCTTCATCTGAGTTGTCACAAGTATTGATAATAAAATTGTCTGTTATTTGATCCATTTCTCCTTCCTGACATCGATATTTATTTTCTTCACTTTCGACGTGGTGACAAATATTTTCCCAGTCCTCAGCAGTGATGGTATTCATTCGTTCAGTTGCTAAACTCATAATGCCTTGCATGTTTAATGAAACGTTTCTTTTTGCTACATATCCTTTTACCATGGACCAAATATTTTCGATCGGATTGAATGTCGGGTGATACGGTGGCAATCGTAATACGGAGTGGCCATGTTCTTTTAAAATTGCATCTATGTGGTACTCGCGAAACCGCTCTTTATTTTGTTTAATTAATTCATACAAACTGGTTTTGTACATCAACCGGTTATACGAAATGTTGTGTTCTGTCAACCAATCCATCATTTCTTGTTTATTAGAATTTGACGTTGGAGCACGATTCAAAAGTTTGTTGTGATAGGACGCATTATCCACGCTATTACGCTATTCGGTTTGAGGTTCGGTATTAATTTTTCTTTTAACCATTTTTCGTAGTTGACAAAGTTCATCTGGTCATGGTAATCTCCCGTTTTTTGGTTTGCCTTAAACATTAACAAAGCGTTGGGAATAAAACCATCTTTTCCTCCCGCGTGCACTATTATTAACCGCTGGCCTGTACTGATTTGTTTTTTTACACCAAATTCTGTTCCATCGGTCCAAGCTTCTCCGGACACATGTGAAGTGTGGATGTAGGTTTCATCAGTATAAACTAGTGGTCTATCTTGAGATCGATATTCCGCAATTTTGATAAGGTAATTTATTCTTAGCAGTCGTATGTTGTGTTATTCCATTAATATTTTTCGGTTGTCCTCGGTCTTTTTCCATTTTAAATCCTAATTTTTGTATTTCTTTTCGTAAGGTGGAAATGCCAAATTTGTAATCTATATCGGATTTTAACACAGAGTGGAGTCCCTTTAAGGTTGGAAATTGCTTATGGGACAGATGAAAATTGTATATAGTTCTCCGGATGACTTCCTGATCAAAATCGTCTACTGCTGATGACGGACAAGGACGCAACTTTTTATTCTAAGGGGAGGTGAATTTCTTTGTTGTTGCGAATTTCTCGCTGTTGCTCTCAGTCTCAATGTTATAAACAGTAGAGAGACAAACACCTGTAGCTTTTTCAACTAACTGGGCAGCGGTGTAAGGAAAGTTTAAATTTTTCGTCAGTTCATTTTCAAAATATTTATAACAGTTGAAAATTATTTGCTTACTTTGACTCTCAATAGGACCAAAATTACTTACAGCCATATTTTTTTAAAATATAGAAATTATTCGTAGTCGTATGGGCGGACACAATAATTAAATCAAATCAGATGTAAAAATATACGCACAACGTAAATAATATTGACAATTTCACACTGACATTATTTTTGTTTTTAGTTCTTCGATATATATATATATATATATATATATATATATAACAACCTCTTTGTATGCTGATAGTACAAGAAAATAGAAAATTCAAATATAGAATGCCTGTAAACAAACAATACTACTACATATGCAATTCCACGCTCTCGATGATTCAACTATAATTGTTATGGAACTTATGTCATTATTCTAATACGGAACGTCAAATTGTCTATACGGATGCGCTACTTTAACATACGAAAAAGGCTTTACTTCAGTTTTTTACGTATATGCAACGTGCACACTTTATTGCTTCTTTTTTGGTTTTTAACCGACTCCAGAAAAAATATTTGGTTTTCAATTCGGTAGTATGTTTTTTTTTTAAGCAATCTGTTTATATATGTGACCATCTACAAGGTAATAGACACTACTATGATGATTTATTTTTACTTTTATAACTGTGTAATAGGGAACTCGCATCCGTGATGAATAACATAAAGGCTAATTTTCATATGTCTATTGTTTGATACAATCTTAATTTATTCGATTATTAAAAGCAACAAATTAGACGATAAAATCCTAAATTTAATTTAAAAAAAACTAAAGCTAACTAATTATAAATTTACCCTAAAACTAAGAAAGATCTTAAATATAAGGCCCCAGCGGCATGGCCCCGAAGATACTCAGATCAAAAAAGTTACACAGCATTACAGTAACACCAAGACAAGGTAAAACTTAAAACTAGTTCGATTTAGGCGACGTAAATCCGTGGCTCCGTTGCGTCGTCTGATCTGGTGTAGGATTCGTCAGATTGCCCCGAAACTGCCTAAATACTACACCCATCGGCCAGAAGTCTGCACTTGCGATGGTGTCCTGCAGCGGCCGCGGTACGCGCCCACAAACGAGCTGAAGTGCACGTAGTGGCGGGACTGCAGTTGGTGCACCTTCAGCGAGAAGCCAGTCTTCTGGCGGACGAACTCCACCACGTCATCAGCCACAGCGGAGTGATGCAAGCGCAACTGTATATAATCTGAGAGTTATTATAATTTATGCCAATTATAAGATCAGAAAATTTTATTTAAACTGATTATTAGACGCTATAATGATTGTTAAAATAGCCATAGTAATAGTGTCTTAGCCATTGGCTGCCTGGTCAAGAATGCCTTTATGACAGTTCCTGCCATTTGTATTTTATTAACTTTTAGTAAATAAATATATATTGATTAAGGTTAAATTTGCGTCATGGCGCGAAGCGTTTTAACTTTCTACCCAGAATAGTTCCCTAAGTCACCACTACCTCCTAACCATTACCTCCTAAGCGTTTGTTCGTTCTATCTGAGCCGCCGTTCCATAACAATCGGGAGCCCGATTAGTCAATTAAGGTTCGCTTACCAAGAATTAAGTTCCTGTTCAATTCGTTCACTAGGGGCAGGCAAGTCAATACTCGATAACTTCCGATCTCAAACATTTTTAGTCGGCATGTCAAAGCTATTGATAAATATAAATGCTAAAAATAGGGTAAATCATCAATACCTGGCCAGATTGTTTTATTACTGGCCACACCTGTAATCGGCGTTTACCACGCGATTTGTAAAAATATTCCATATGTTGATGACAATATGTAGTTACTATACTAAAAATCCAATTTTATAAGAAGCTTTATTGTCTTAGAAAAAATATAGAAATTTCACTTATAAGACAACCTATAAATAGTTATCATATTCAAAATCATTTTAATTTTACGCAGTTAGCAAGCATTTATGCCAATGTTTACACAAAATAGTTGTATATAAATTTAGGAATCGACCCTATAGTCTTAACATGAGGATTATTCTTTTTTCTGTTTTTACAAATATCATGATAATAATCACAATATTTGCAATTTATTAGTGGATCACTACACTAGCGTTATTATTATAAACAAAGATCAGAAACAAATGAAAACATTTTTCGACGATACTGGACTTGAACCAGTGCCTTGAGCCAGACCGGGGCAGCACGCTCTACCATCTGAGCTAATCGTCCATACCAGTAGTCGATGAATTTTGTCATCTGTTCTTGCTTATGGATCTCTGTATGGTGCATCCGACTCATAAGTATTATTGTGAAAATAAACAAATATACGAATGTAGGTATCCCTATTATAGCTAGTAAAAGCCAACAACGTACGCCATGTAATAGGTATATTCGATTAGGAAATTTGCGTCTGTGTAGAATAATTAGTGTGGTGCCATGCCAGTTCCAGTCAGATAGTTTCTCTTCCCGGATCTGTCGGGCTAGCACAACTGGGTACGGCTACGCTTATCGCGTGACATCGTACCAGTCTCGCACTTTACTACAAAGAAAAAGAAAAAGGTAAATAAGTGAAGAGGGAAGAAGTCGCGTAGTGCAGTTGTGCTAACTGTGCTCGCGATGCTGTGTGACACGTATCAGCAGCGACGGTGTCTGTTGCGCGACTTCACCCGATTCAACAGGCGATATGTTGCAGGACACTAGTCCCCAGATATTTTTTTGAAATGGTAATAGTTAAAAAGTATCGATATGATGTAACGCGGGGGCAAGCCCTAGCCGATAGTCAGATTAAATCGGAAGGGCGATATCGATCTCGTCGCGATCAAGTTTATTTCGTCCCTGATTTATAACCGACGATAAACAGAAGTTATGGAATGAATGCTTATTGCAAATGGCCAATTTAGCCTAATTCGTTCAACCGACTTCAAAAGGAGCATATTCTTAACTCAATTGCTATATTGCGTGTTTCTTTCGCAAAATCATTTTTCCGATCAATTTACCACACATTCATTCACATTTTTCATCATTTACATTTTTTTAACTACAATCGTTACTAGATAGTTTAGATATTTTTGGACGTGCATTTTTGTCGAATAAACTCCTATTTATATACTGCTAACTATACTTAAAAATAACCTTAAAATGCAGTCTAGTTGAGGACCTCTATCTAGAATAGAATAAAAAACTTTTATTTAATAACTGTGTTCGTAAGATAGACATAGTAAATTAATTCCAACAGTTTCCCGATATCGGGCATACAATAATTGACCTTAAAATCTAACTTACAGCTAACACTTTCGGAAGTAGCCACGATAGTTTTAAATTTATTTCCTTCGAGTTATTGAACTATATACATAATGAAAAAGGTGTGGATAGATCTTCTTTGTTGTCGCTACATAAGAAAAACAACCTATGTACGAGTATCATCCATTACAAAAATTACATCCCTATCTTTGAATTACTAAAGAAAATTGCGCCTCACACGCCTATCTTATAAATATATTTTTTACGACCTTATCAGCCTGATGTCATTTGTAACCCTAGCCCTTTGATCCGGACCCTAGACAAAACCTAAGTAGCCGGACTTGTGCTCTAGTATTGGAAGCCTAGATTCGAACAATAGGCGCCGTCTTAGGATAGTTACGCAGAGTGCCCAATTGTTACTGGTCGATGATTGTCTGAAGTGTTTTGAGAGATTGCTTCTGAATGGCGTGTTAAATCATTTACTTAAGGTATAAAAAATATGCTAAAATTGCAGCTCAGTAAGGTATTCTACTTAGTTAAAGAATGTATTTTTAAATGCATGTTTCCTAGATAGATTTGCTGTACATAATATTAGAGCAGAGGATTCTACTATATCGCTCAATGGTGAATGTTTAGAAATGGTCGATATGGCTCTTAGTTATAACATTGGATTAAAACTTGCAATGGAGTCCCCATTTAGCAGTACTTGCAGGTTAATTAAGTTCAGCTACGCTATTAGAAAAATTAGACAATTGACCAATTTTATCATAATTCTTTTCATAGTATCATGTCGTACGGTATTCTGGTTCGGGGCAAAGCAGCTGAGATACAGACTTCATTTACTCTACAAAAAAGAGCATTTGAAGGGAATTTGAACTTGTTAGGGTTCCGTAGCCAAAATGGCAAAAACGGAACCCTTATAGATTTGTCATGTCTGTCTGTCTGTCTGTCTGTCCGTCCGTCCGTATATCACAGGCATTTTACTCAAAAACTATAAGATGTACATTGATAAAATTTGGAGCATAGGTGTAGTGTGTAAACCGCTACTTAGTTCGATAGTTAAATAAAAAATATATGTATTTCTAAAATTTTAAATTCAGCGGATATCACGGTTTGGCACATATTTCAACAGTACTTCTAAAAACACTTTGAGGTTTCTAAAAAAAAATATTTAGTGATTTTTTTCCGAAATATTCGCTACGAAAGTAGCAAAAATTGTGTCCCCCCGTCTATTTTCTAAACGGTATGTTAAAAAAATATGAATAATTTACAAATATAAAGCTTAATAAATACTTCCTATGAAAATTGTTTTCAACATCATGGGAATGGGACATAGCGTTTTGAAGTTATTTCCAAAAAACTGCGCTTCTCAGCAAAAGGACGTAAGTGCCGGGGAGATACGCTCTTTTGTTTTTTTTCATATCGTATTTTTTTTCATCTTTTGTGCATTTTTGTATAAACGGCTGCGGAACCCTTCATGGGCAAGTCCGACTCGCACTTGGCCGCTTATTTTTACTCTCGCGAAATCGCTGTCCGCCCTGTACAATAAAATCATGACACCATGATGGCATTACGCAACACCTACCTGAACAAAACATAACCCAACATTTTCAAATAATATAGCTGTTTATGACTGGAATGACAGCGTATTTTTTTTGCCATTTTGACGTCACACCATAGTGGCTCGTGTTTCAGGTTACGTGATGTACAGATTAAAAATATCGATTTTTATCGTGCTTGTATATTACATCGTGTTTTCAGCTTGCATTATCGCTTGTTGTATTAAGAAATTAGTAATCGACTACCTGTATAAGAATAGTATTCTTATACATATAGGACAGTGGCGTGTGGTCCATATAGGCATTAGGCACTGCCGCAGGGAGAGAAGTTGCCTATCCTGAAGCCCTGAACAACCATGGCTCCACCCATAAAGGTCACTGAAAGATACAATGAGAAATTATACTTTGCAACCTATATTGTGCTATACATGTACCTACATTAATTATTGGTTGTCCAACTTGTAAGAAATATTTCACATATACTACTCGTAACCCTCACTAATGTGGCTAAGATTTGAAGAGGCTTGTTACGAATTGTAACTAAGTAATAGTGACCCTTAGCAACAAAGATGCATAAATAGCGTTTATAATATCGAAATATCCCTCTTAATCGCCGCCTTTGTTCGAAACGAACTAGGGAACAATTCCCATTAAGCTGTGACCAATTATAACTTTCACTGCCGTTTCATATTGTCTTATCTCTCTTTGTACTTAAATGGATCTGTTTTAGATATTGTTTTATAATTAATTTTGTAATTAAAAGTTTCGTTTACTGGAGTTTTGTTTCTTTGACACATTTTTTGGCAGTGTTTAAATATTTTCTTTTTTTTTCCAGGTAAGTGAAGGCGCAGAAGTTCTGTGTTTTAAGTCAAGGTATTGTTATATTCGTAAAGTTAATCATAACATTGATTTAAACTTACATTATCTTCACTCATTATCGCAACACAACAAAACGGGGCTTAATCGCGTATAAATATGATTTATTTCATAACCTTTCTTTGGTAATTCTTCGACGTTTCAGACGTGGCGTTACGTCCATGGTCTCGAAGGAACGCGCCGCGACGTCGTCGTCGAAGAATTACCAAGGAAAGGTAATTAAATAAATCATATTTATATGCGATTAAGCCCCGTTGTGTTATGTTGTGATAAAGTTAATCATATAGTGCTAAACAAAAGTATTCCCGCATTTAATCAATGCTTAAGACTAAAGCAAATTTTTCGCTTTATAATAGATACACGATACATGATGCACATATATGTTATCTAGTTTTATTTAAGGAAATATAAAAGTTTAGTGTAAGGAACTAGAAACCAATTATAGAATTTGTAAATGTCACAGATTTTCATAAAATTTTACATTTTGTATTCAGTGGAAAATTTAAAATTATAGAAGTTACGGGAAAATTGTTAGCAGGTTAATATTTTCTTCTGTTTCCGCGATTATTACTCATTGAATAAAACAATTTAACGGATTATATCGCGTATATTATCTCATTTTAATTCCCGACGTTTCGGAAGCTTTCTAGCTTTCCATGGTCACGGGAGGACTGAGAAAAGATGTATTTTCCTCTGTTAAAGTTACAATTTACAAGTTACAAGAGGAAAATACATCTGTTCTCAGTCCTCCCGTGACCATGGAAAGCTGGAAAGCTTCCGAAACGTCGGGAAATAAAATGAGATAATATACGCGATATAATCCGTTAAATTGTTTTATTCAATGTTAGCAGGTTAGTTACACATTTTTATATGGTGGAAAATTTTAAGCTACACGACAGGGAGACTGTTAGTAGGTTGGAGTAGGTAGTCCTGCCTGACGTCACGTCACGCTTCAACATCATTCTGATCTAGACCTATCGGCGATACCGATAATTTGCCGCAGGGTAGGTACCCGAAATCAAACCAACCAAAACTGCAGATTCAAAAAGGTCTTATCTCTCTACAGAATCCTCGGTCGTTACATCGTCATGTGATGTAGGTAGGTCTACGTCGGGCCAACTTGATTATCGGCCGATCCTGACGGTGCCCGATTTGTCAGGAAGCACAATTACGCTGTGTATTGACTGAAGTTTAAGCCTAATCAATGGGGACGTTGACGTTCTCAGTAATTTCCTCGAATCAGTCGGTAATGTCAAATTTACCAGTACTGGTGAGATGTACAATTACACTACGCGGTAATGACGGTAGATGCAGTCTGATCAATAAAGACGTTGATTTTTACGATACCTTCTTTGGATCAGTCAGTATGCAGTGCGGGATTTAAAACTCTTCATTTTCACTGGGAGATCCGCAAATCGTATCCGATTGGATAAATGATTTATTAGTATTATTATTCATTTTGTATCTCGCCTTGAGTCACGGGCTCGTACGTCCCGGATTTTTGAGATGCTTGCGAGGGGATACGGTTCCAATACGTAGACGCCCTTTCGAGACGTTTGCTGTGGCTGTACTTCTGCTGGGACTCGCTCCTGATCATACCAACAAGAGTATAAATCCATGAGCAGGTCCCAACAGATGTTGGAACAATTGTAATCTAAGAAAAGATATACGGGGCTCTGAGATTCTAGTTTGGATGGACTTTTTTTTGTCTATTACAATAATAATATGTCACCCGCCATATCCACCAAATCGATCGCCATTTGTGGCGGGCAGTGACTCGCTTTATTATTGTTGTTATTATCACTGATTCATCTATCGGTCGCTGAAATATGTATCACTCATTTAGCTCAGTAGATCTGAAGACAGACTGTATATATAGTTCACGAGTGAGTAGAGATAAAGATGTCAATCAATGAGATTGAATGACTTGTTTGTTATTTCCGTTTCATTCGTAATCATTTGAGTGGGAGCGTGACAGTGAGTTGGACTTTATTGGTTATAAAATATACCTTTTGCTTCATAGTAATCGTAAGGTAATAAAATACGTTTATAAAAACATATTATTTTATTCTCTTCTTTTTCGTTTGGCTCGGCCGGCTCGGCACATTCATTTGTATTATGAGCGAGAGCGATCAAGTAATACTATGATAGAAAGACTGTATAATAGATATACTGAGTGACTTGAATCTTCAGTGAGCGAAAGAGCAAATGACCTAAAACCAAATGGTATCGTTAATTTGCACCAGTCACTCGTGAGTTACACATCTCTACTGGGCAGTGACGTTTGATAGCAGAATATTACAGTTAAAGTTAATGTTACCTAATTAAATGTTACTAAAATATCCGCTTATTACTTAATTTTAATTAGAAAACTACCGTCAGAATCAGACATGTATAGATTACATTAGTGGTTCAGCATCAGCGTCCCCTCGTCGCTCATCAATAAATAACCCAATGATAGTTTACCAAAACCGCTGTACCACGCCTTAGGTATGCGAACGGCGAGAGGGGGGCAGAGCAGCCGCTGATTCGTCATTCCGACGTCCTCTGCCCCTCCGTCTCGTCGCTCGCATACCTAAGGCGCGGAACAGCGGTATTGGTGAAGCTGTGGCACTGGTCCCGCCAAGAGCGAGGAAGCGATTAGTTATCGGCGATTTTCTCGTCCAAGAAACGAACATAAAATGCAGATCCTGTGTTAGTAAAAGAGACACATACAATCATAGTTCATCGCTGGCTACACTGACCACGAGAACTCTCTCATGTATATATCTCTTTTATTGACACGGAGTCTACATCTATTGTGCGTTTCTTGAGCGAGTTGGGCGAAAAAATAGTCGATAGTTGCTCGCTTTCTCGCCGGCGGTAGGACTAGTACAGTCAGCGTCAAATAGTGTGTAGTATTCAACGTGCCAAATATAGCACAACACATCCTTATTCCTATAGGCATAAAGATACGTGACGATATATTTGGCGCTTTTGTTGCTGCAGACTATTTGACGCTGACTCTACCTAAATGTGGCATCTGGCCAATTTTTACTTTGCATTTTAAATCTATTATAGCATTACTTTGAAATGCTGAATTTAAGTTATAGCGATCAAACGAAACGGATTTAAAAGAGATTTCTATTTACAGTAGAACATCACGCGGGTGGCAGTTTGCTCCTTGCCCTGCTGCCTCGCCTAGCTTGTATGAAAAAAAAAAAAAAAATATTTTAATTCCTTTAGTAATTTTATGCACCAGTCGAGACGCGGTCTGCTTTTAATTCCGTACCGTGCTAATTAAATGGCCGCTACGATTTAAATTGTTAATGTACACGTTTTACTGATTTAAGTGCAATTAGCAGGTGGGAATTAGTTTAGGTAATGGCGGTCATTTGGCATAATGTAATGGGGCACGTTTTTGTTAATGCGACTTCGTTTAAAAAGTTACGTTCGAGGTATAGTTGTAACCGTCGATGTTTGAAGTTTCTTGCTATATATCTACTTAGCTATTAGAAACAGTATTTTGCAGATTTAAGGCTTTATACCGACTAGAATAGACTAACAAATCTAATACGGGATCGAGTTTAAATTTTTTTGTCTTGCGAAATTGTTCGTAAATAATTTAATTTGACAAGACTTAACTTTATCCTAATCTGTACTATTATAAAGTTGTAAAAATGAAATGTCTGACCATTGAAGATATTTAAAAAAAAATGATTGTTATGGACTATTTGGAGGTTACTACAACGAAAAAATTTTTTTTTGTTTGTTTGTATGTGACGTTGTGGCTTCACGCAAAATCAGCTAAACGGATTTCAACTATTTTTGGTACACGGGTAGCTTGGTATCTCCAGATGGTTATAGGATACTTTTTACCCGACTACGCTAAAGAAAAAAATGACGGGTTATGACTTTTTCTCCTCCGCAAACGAAGTTGCTGGCGCCTTCTAGTGATATTATAAACGTAAAAGGTTGTACTGATGTATGTACGTTCCTCTTAATTTTAAAAACTACTGAACGGTTCTCAACGAAACTCCAGTAATGTTGTTTAGACCAGAATTACATATCCATATACTAAAATTATAAATGTGAAAGTGTCTGTCTGTTTGTCTGTCTGTCTGTTACCTCTTCACGCTTAAACCGCTGAACCGATTTGGATGAAATTTGGTATGGAGATAGTTTGAGTCCCAGGGAAGGACATAGGCTAGTTTTATCCCGGAAAAATTTCCTTATCCGCGTTAAAAGAATTTAAGGCGGCGAAGTTGCGGGCAGAAGCTAGTAGTCTATAAATTGCATCTCTACGCGAAACGCGAACGAAGTCGCGGGCAACAGCTAGTTATTCTACAATAAAAAACGCTATCTGTAAACTTACATGGTCATTATGTCGTACAAACTGCGCAAGCGTTGATGCCTCATTCTTGTGTAGCATTATGTATGTAATTATTCGGTCATGCTCTTATCAGCAAACACCACCACGTAAACTTGCGCATAGTACAGTATAATGAAGACTCAGAACTTAGTAGACATCTAACCTAATAGCCAAACTGCTCGAAACTTGTGGTCACCCGACACGAGACAAATTCAATACTATTATAACTTATATACAAAACAATTACATGAAAGGGCGTCCATTGTTATTGAATCCCACTTCTGACCCTTGTCGACCTTTAATCGGTTTCAGGAGACTGAGCGGATTGTTTTTTATTTTGACGTCCGGTTTGGCTCTGCGGGAGTAACGTTGCCTGCGAAGCTGAAGGTCCTGGGTTCAAATTCCGGTAAGGGCAAATATTTGTGTGATGAGCATAAATATTTGTACGTAAGTTTTGGATGTTTTCTATACATATATAAGTAAATATATCTATCAAATATATCGTCGTCTAGTACCCGTAACACAAGCCACATTGCAATGCCATGGTTGGCAATGTATGGGTGATTCCTCCGGTGTTGCACATATCCATGGGCGATGATGACCACTTCCCATCAGGTGACTCGTCTGCCCATTTGCCACTCATTACACAGATAAAAAAAGGTAGACAAAGATAAAGCGCGTCAAAGTTTGGGAGTGGGGGCGCATGGCCGATTGTCGCACGGCGTGACGTCACGGGAAACTTTAACGAGCTATATCTTAATTTTTTTTTGTTTAATTTACAAAAGAAAAAATATTTGTCAAAATTTTCTGATAATGTAACTGACAGACTAAATATATTTATTTAGGACACAGATAGTAGTATAGTAATGATGGAACGAATACGAATATTTGTATTCGCTGAATAGTAGATAATTACCGAATATACGTATTCGCCTCAACTTCTGTTGATCCATTTATTTTTCTGGCATGAAGATATATATTTCCCTCTACAGAAAAAACGGACCCAGAAGTATTTTTAATAAAGCCGTTTACAGTCGCATCAGAAAGATTATTTTCGACTTCTGGGAATGAAAAAATACCAGTGGTGTAACTGGTGTATAAAACATTGTTGGATTATTCGTATACGCCGAATAGTAGGTTTGATATTTCTATTCGTATTCGTTGAATCTTTTTTTATTCATAAAAGTGACCAACGATGGAATGAATCTTTATTACAAAGTAGGTTAATATATTTTTATGTTAGTTTCGTAGTGTTTATCTTACTGCGGAATGAAGCATCGAGACAAACCTACTAGTTTAACGATGCTATTAAATTTAGTGTAAGTATATTTTCTTTGTAATTATGATAATAAATAAATAAAAAAAGGTAGGATACCCAAAACAGTAATATAAAAGGCCGTCAGTGTTATTCAATCCTACTCTTGATTCTTCTAGTTAGACCTATTATCGGTTTCATTTGGGAATCAATTTCCAGACGTTTAACCTAATGGCCAAACTACACCGGACTTGTGGTCACTCGACGCGAGACAGAAATTCAATACCATTATACACAAAGCAATAAAGGGCGTCCGTGGATATAAAGAAGTGGGACAGAATGATCCCTCTACCGATTCTTGTAGTATCATCTCGACAAAAGTAGAAGAGTTTCGTTGACAGGGCGGGGCGCTTTTCCCTAAGTAATAAACCGCCCTGTAAACTAAAGGTAGCTTTATATTTATATATTTATTTATTTATTTAAATTATATTGCACAATACAAGAAAGTATAAATGGCGGTACTAATGCCATAGAGTCATTTTGTACCAGCCAACCATTAGATTATAGCTTGACAAGTACTTTCGTGACACTCCCATGGTCTGTGGGCCACGGGGGGAAAGACAGCGGGGGTGGGCATGAAGTGCGCGCGGCGTAGTAGTGTCACGAAAGAACTTGTCAAGCTATAGTCATTCATCAAATATCGATATTAAGTATGGGAAATTACATTCCTCGTTTGGGTGACAGCTGACAACACTATTTTTATATTAACCTGCGGGCCTATGATGGTCGCGTGTATCACGCGATAAATGATATGATAACGCGCCAGTCACTCTCGCACTCACATACGTGTCAGAAGGTGACGGCAGCTATGTCACTTATTTATGATAGGCCCGCAGTCCGTTAATGTAGTTGTGACACTTCGCTTTTTAAATTTAACTTGTTTAAGGAAAATGTGACTGTATTAGAGAAAACGTTCGATTTACCGTCAAAATCGAACATTACATGTTGACACGTAATTTTAATAATGTAAAGTTACTGGAATCAAGGAGATTTGCGCAAAAACAAATTGTTGAGTTATACAATTATTTCTCTTTATAATGTATGTTTTCTTTCTGTTATATTATTATTAATATTAAAAAATAATGAGACGTTTGATGGTAAAAATCTATTATTTTTTTCGATAAAACAAGGTACCTACAACTATTTTTGTTTGCTTTCTACTATATGCAACAACGACATTCGTTAAGATTTTTAAATATACATAAAATATGCTGCATTTTATTAATACTACGAAGACCACGAACCACAGCACATGGTTGAATTAGGAATTGCAGAATAAAACTCAAATAAACACAGCTTAAAACTACACCGTACACGATATAAAACCTTTTTACGACTTGGAACGGTTGCCGCCATTTTAAATATGACCTGGCGCCATTTTTAACTCTTTGGGTACGAAAATGTAAATGAAAAAGCGGGGAGTTAATAAAAAGTATAAGTGATGATGGCTTTGCTCATTTTGCTGGTATTAGGTAGGTATATTATGCTTTTTTATAATGCAGTTTCATTGATACATGGGTTAATTTCAATTTGAACTAATTAGTCCAGTAACGAAGCAAGATATAAGATCCATATGTCATACTACTGGGTCCAGGCCTATCATGGATGGGATGAAATGGGCTATAGTCTCCATGCTGGCCAAGGGCGGATTGGAGACTTCACATACACTGTTAAAAATAATGTAATTTTACATTAAAAAAACACATTAGGTAATTTGTAAAATACCCGAAAAACCAAAGATTTTTAAGAAAAATCATGATATTTTACATATTTAAAAAATATGAATTTAATTTTTTTTTAGTTTAAAATTAATGAAAATAATGTAATTCTACATAACGTTTGTAAATTTCCTTGCTTTTTCGGGTATTTTACCGGTTTATGTGTTTCTTTACATGTAAAATTACATAATTTTTAACAATGTACACGTACATCCTTGAAGTTCTTCGCAGATGCAAATTTCTCCGCAATGTTTTCCTTCACTGAAAACCTAACGGTAAATATCAAATGACATACCGTACATAATATAAATTTCTCAGAAACTCAGTGGTACCTATAGGCGGAATTCAAACCCACGACCTCCTGTATAAAAGTCCCTCGCTTGAATCACTGCTACCGGAGCTTAGCTGTAAAATATTTTCTAATACTTGATGATGCTTTAACTGTTTCGAATTACGATTGCGATTGTTATAATTTTGTGTCTACGTCATAATAGTGTTGTAAAAAATAGCCATTTGACAACCCACCAAATTTAGTATCCGAATTCCTGTGAGAAAAGTAACCTGGCATGATTTTGCCTAGACTGCAGTCTTTCCGGACCGATGCGACCTTCAAGCCTTCAAGAAAAGAGCTTACTCCCACCTGAAAGGCCGGCAATGCACTTGTGTGACTCCTCTGGTGCAGCAGGTGTCTATGGGCGACGGTCATCGCTTACCATTAGGCGATCCGTTTGCTCGTTTTCCCCCTATAACATAAAAAAAGAGACGAGTTTTACATAAGTAATATTTTTTTTAGTTACATAGAATTAGGTTATATTTAACGGACTTATATGTAAGTTAGGGCTTCCAATGTAGATATTTTTTGTTATTACAATACATGGATTTCGGTGTTGATCATATTAAAAATACTCTGTTTGAAATCCTACTGTTGCAAAATTGTTACTAGCAATATTTTAATGGCCTTTGTAGCTATTATCTACATAGTCAGTAAAATCTCGGAGCGGTGTAAGTACGTCATAAATCCGCTGAATATAAAAGATAAACCTTTAATTGTTCAACTTTCAGTCGCCTCACAGGGTAGTCGAAAATTCAGCTGTAAAGTATAAATAGGTTTAACTGGCAGATCAAATCATCTTCTTTTTATGAACTGTTAAAATAAAACGATCAAAGAGCATGAAGTTTCATAGAGTACTAGTTTTATGATGTCATTTTACTTTATGACAAATTGTGTCCTTATTATTAGTTTTTTTAAGTAATTTTAATTAAACATTTCTGAAGATCTTTGCATCAACAGAACTTGACCGGAAACTATAGGAGATCATCATCTCCCTGCCTTTATCCCACTTATGTAGGGTCGCCACAATATGTTTTCTTCTTCCACTCATCTCTATTATTACGGAAACTATAGGAGATGTCGATCACAATAAATCATCTATGGTTGCAGTGATACGGAGGCTGTTTAGCTTGGAATTGCCACTACTAAAGAAGTAATTTTAAAATCACCAAAAGAGAAGTGTTCATTTTTTTCTGCGTATTTACAGAGATAGCAGTCTATGTAGTGTTTACGAATTAACATCTTTTTGGTATCTAATGATCCGGTTTTTGTGGTTTCTCCTGCTTGGCAAACGTCTATAGTGTATCCTTCGTATTAAATAGTAACTGGTCATTTTCTCGAAACTCAAAATATCACACTGCGGCCCATATCATATATTTATACAAAAATAAAATCGATCTATTGCTGCATTGAAAGCAGCTGAAATAATCCGAAGAACCCACAAATATTCTCATATTATTCCTATTTATTATAAGCAAGATAAGAATAATTCGACAATATTATTTTAAATCAAAGCAAACAAAATGTGTACATGTTTTCCGTATTCACATATGTTTAGACATTTTTATTAAACCTACAAGATAAACCAGCGACCATTTTGCGACTTTTATACGAGTAATTCATTGGACTAAGGTCATTATTCAGCCCTGACTCATATGAATGCCCTCGCAGTCCGGACTCACAACATTAGCAACACAAACTGGCTAGATATTGCGGTTGTAATGAAAAAAAAAAAAAAAAGGATAATTTCAAGGTTAACCCTGTTTTCAATTTTACGCACACATCTGAATTTTTAGTGTCTGACACCCGCGCTACCGGTGGGAGGGAGACGAGGGCGAGATATATTGCTGCCGTTTTTAAAAGCGTGAAGGACTGCAACACTTTCAGAAAAACGTCAATGTATCTCGTCCTCGCTTCGACTAGCACCAATGGGTAGTGCTAGCATTAAGCGACAGCCCCAATCGCAAAACTTATAAAAATAAAAATATAATAGATGAAAAAAAGCAAAATATGTCTGATATTGCCATCTTATAAGAACCGTGTCCCGGTAAAAGTAAATTATTTGGTTTCTGTTTTGGGACATGCATTTTTGTATGTTAAATAGTCTTCTACCCTATCTAATATGCCTCTGAGATTAGAGACTCTTTTAATTACATTTAAACTTAACAATTTTACAACAGCATCATCGTCATATCAGCCTAGAGAGGTCCACTAGATTACCAACATTCATAAAAGGGTTACCTACGACTTTTTTTCCCTCGCAAATGCAAGCTGCTCACTTCTAGTTTTTAATAAGTTTGAAATTGCTTACTTTTGCTCTTCCACAAAATCGTACAAATATAAAAAGTTTGTTTTCAATTACACTTCAGCGATTTTTCTATTTGTGTTCATTACCATACCGAACAAATGCGAGGTTCCCGCTGTAGTAAAAGTCGACGTCTGCAACCGTGATAAACAAACAATAGAACAAATTAAAAGTGTCAATTGTCTCAAGAAAAAAAAATGGGAAGCACACTGAAAAGAACCAAGAAACGATTGCCGGTCGACTCGACTTTCACAGTGAAATTTCCCTCTTGTATCAAGTTCGAAAATAAATAATATGCTCTTGAATGTGATAATTTTGTTCTGTAAACGGCACGGCGGGCGCCACTTGGCCTTTGTAAGGCACGATTGTTCGGCCCGCTTTGTCCTTTACTCGTTTTAATTATTGTACATTTTAGATGCAAAAGCTAGTTCCTTTTATTTAAACTTGCGTTGTGACGATGATGAGAATTTTGATAATTAAAGTGTTGAAAGACGCGGTCTTGAACTGTTGATAAATAACATAAGCTTTGGTTTGGTAAATGTGTATTTATAATCAAATTTATTTTTCTTTTACTATATGTCTCTTTTCTTACGTATATAACCACTGGAAATAGCATATGAACGCATTCACCTCTGCCTAAGCATATGAACAATGATAATGTATACATTATCATTGTTCATGTTTGAGAAAAATACGATTTAAAAAAACGTACTTTTCTCAAACATGCAATGAAATATTGATGTTATGTTCCTTATAATAGGCTGCGAAGTATGACGTTTCAATCGCGGCTAGGAAAAGAGGTTGTTAATGGAATTTCATACAAATCATGCATTCCTAGCCCGGCAAAGTTCTCTTTTTTAATTTCCATTCCACATACATTTGTGGCACAGGCATCATGACATTCTGCCACTATGCGTATTAGAAAATAAAATTTTGATTTCTTTGTTGTTTATTTCATTGCTTGTTTGAAAAAAGCACTATACCTCGCTTTGCTCGGCCGTCTATATGTCTTCGGCCGGCAACCCCTTTCGTCCCGGTCTCTGTAGTAATGTACTATATAGTAATGTATATAACGTGTGTTTGTAGAAAAAAGAATATTTCTGTAATATGCTGGGGTGTCTATTCTTAAATCTTATACTCGACCGCCTTCAGTTCGTCCCTAATATGACTAGACACGTGAAGTAGTGGTACAGTCACCAGCATTAATATCTGCCACAAGAAAGCGCGCATAAATATCTGACACGACTCTGTTTCCAGGGCCTTTAGGACGTGTCAGATATTTTCGCCTGCTTGTTATGGTAGATATTGATGCTGGTGACGGTACATGTTCGAGATATCAGGTCAAAATATATATTGGTCCGTCAAGCAGGTTCAACACTGACTTAAGAAAATGAGGCCAAGAGAGAGAGCTATTAAAACGAATAGTTTATACGTGTCTAGGGGTCATGTTATAGTAGCGACGAGTCCGTCAGTTCTGCGTCCGATGCTGACCGACATGCGAATGCTATGCTATACTCGTAATAGCTGTACGTGTTTACCTCATCGCTAAAAGTACATGAAAATATATTGATTTAAAATAACTAACACTATTTTCACTAATTATCACAACACAACAAACGGATTAATCGCGTAAAATATGATTTTATTTAGGTAATTACCTTTCGTTGGTTGAAAAAATAGTTCTGCAATGATTCGAGTTCGAGTGGTTAAAAAATTGACGATCGATCCTACTAAGGTACTTTTTAACGATTATTGTGTAAGAAAGCCCTTTTATTTTGGTCCGTACCCTGTACGAGGGATGTCAAACTTTTTACACGTGTAGCTTGTGCGTCAAATGTAGGCAGAGATCTGTCAATGTTTTACAATAATGGTTTCAGGATGTTGTTGGTGCTTCCTCGTTATTGCACCGCATCAGGTATGTTTGCAGAGGCTCGCGTTGATAGTTTTGGGGCAATAATGCGCAAACTAGGTGCCTCCCTGATGCGTCACGTGCGAGACAGTACCAACACACTCCTGGATACTTTTATTGTCAAGATGGCATGTCCTATAATGAGGGACTGTCATACATATGGACCCCAGAAATGCCATCATTCCATTAAAAAAAAGTGTAATTTTTAATTTGTTTTTATTTTATTTTTTTACAAACACCGTATTTAATTATTATTAAAATTGTTACTAACATGTGTTTTTGTTTATATCTTTTAATGTGATAACATCACACAATATTTTTCATTTACAGTATTGATACAAAGATCTAAGTAGAAGGAAACATTTATTGCGATCCACTGCAGTCTAAGCCCGAATCGAATCAGAGCGTCTCTGTTACTTACATATTATGGGTTTCAGCCTGAAATAAACAATGAAATGAAATTGAAATTTTATACATGCAGATTTTCAAATAAAACTCGCTGTATCTTTAATTGTACGTAACAAATCCCAAGAATTGCTTACAGTGATGCTTTTCAAAGTCGTTTCAAGCCGTCACAGCTATTCAGATTTCTTATAAAACGGATAGCAGCGTCACAGCAATCCAATTACGGGTTGATAGTTTCTGGGAGCTTGTAAAACTGCGGTGGGGCATAGTTCTGCATATCTAATGCGGATGACAGGGTTGCCTACTTTAATCTAGCTTTTTGCAACCTGTCTTTTTAGGATCTCGTAGCCAAAACGGCAAAAACGGAACCCACAGTTTCGTGAGTTTTGTCATGTCCGTCCGTCCGTATTTCACAGGCATTTCACTCCAAAAATACAAGATTTAAATTGATGAAATTCGGAGTATAGGTGTCCTGTATATGCCGCTACTTAGTTTGATACTTAAATAATAAAAATAAATATTTCCATACATGCAAAAGAAGCTGATTTAGTTTTTCAGCAAACATCAATATGTGGCGCATAATTTGACAGTTATTTTAAAAGCATTTAAGGTTTCTAAAATACTTTTTCGACTAACGGAAATTTTTTGGAAATAATCGCTCCGAATGTTGCATAAATTGTGTCCCTTAATCTTTTAAACCGTAACTAGGTACAAAAAATATGAAACAAAAGTAACGCTTAATAAATTCAACAAAAATTGTTTTCAACATAATCGGACATACTGTTCGGTTCAAAGAGAAGTACAGTCGGCACTAAAAGCTTGTCACAAACATTCGTCATAAACTTATTTGAAATTCGAATTGTAGGCGGATGAATCTGTATTTGGCATATTTTATAATTCATGTAACTGCAATATGTAGTAAAATTCCACTTATATCATCATCAAAGTTACATCACAATGTTATACAATGTCGAACTGAAATACATAGATCTCCAATGAACTGAAAATTGTTCTATTGATTTTACCCAGACAATGTAAACTTTGTTCTTCAAATATTTATGAACCAACAACAACTGGTGTATATTTCATCACTTAGAATACTGCAACGTTTTGAGCTGTTTTAATTTATGGCTCGAATATTGGAATTGAAAAGAATTATACTAGACGAAGTTAAACTGACCCCAATTAAATAAGTTAAATGATAAGAAATTGAACACATTTTTTTTCCTCAATTATGATAAAAACGTATCGCATTTGGAGTTAATTAACCGACTTCCAAAAAAAGGAGGAGGTTCTCAATTCGACGGAATGTTTTTTTTAATTTTTTTTATGGATGTTCACCGATTACTCGAAGACTATTCGACCGATTTCAATATTTTTTTTTTGTTTTCATAGAAGGTACTTTCTAGTTGGTCCCATTTAATTTTGGTAAAGATCTGATGATGGAATCCATGAGGAATTGAAGGAACTCCTGAAATATTGTAGGCATACATATAGCGATTTTGTTATTATAAGAAACATAATAAGCATTTGCATTCAAAAAGTGTAAATTGGTGAAGTGGAACTGATGCAGAAGACCACAGAATGCCATCGGAACTCCTCAATGAAAAATGATTTACTGGTGGCTACAAAATATCTTGATTAATTTAGCTAAGCAACTTCATAGTCACAAATTTAAATGTTCCTGATGAGAATGGTACCATCGAATTGATTTGATGATGGAGCCGGAAGGTAGGCACCAGATCTATGTAATAAAATAATGTATCCTAGCCGTGTTTGGGCTTGTTCGAATCGTCACGAGATACACTTTTAAGGAACGATTCACTAAAAAGTGTAAAATAAATAAACTTTTAAACAAAAAAGTAAAACCGACTCCAAAAACACTAAAAAGTAAAAAAAAACGCCATATTTCAGTTTCTTCAAATTACTTACAAGTAACCGTTTGAATACTCAATCTATACAGTATATACAATTAATGTTATTTTGGAGTCGGTGCCATCGTGTCACAACTTACTAAAACCGTCCATTTTCAATATTTTACACATTCTTTATATGGCACCGACGCCAAAATAAGATTAATTGTATATACTGTATAGATTGCGTATTCAAACGGTTACTTGTAAGTAATTTGAAGAAACTGAATTATGGCGTTATTCTTTTACTTTTTAGTTTTTTTGGAGTCGGTTTTACTTTTTTGTTTATTCATTGATAAAAGTCTAGTCTGCTGCTAGGCTAGCTTTCCAAAGACAAATAATAATTTTAAGAACAAAAAAAGGATGACATCACTATGTGACACGGTCAAATTATTTTGTTTCATTTAGTTTATGGTTTTTATGTATAATTTCTTTCGTTATTTTGGTTTGTCTTTGATAGAATAATTGATCGCCGTAATTTTGATAAAACAGTTGTAGGGTTCATGCTACGCTGTTTTCACTTTAGGTATATCATGTGTCTCTGTGGCATCGTACTCTGGAATGGTTTGATTTTTATGTACATTTTGTGTTGTAAGTGAATTGGAGAAACTAATTAATGCAGTAATTTTTATTTGAAGTACTTTTTGGAACAGTTCTATTTTTTGTTGATTTCTGGATGTAGTTTTTATCGTTACTTTTTGTGAATTAAGCATTTATTGATTTGATTTATTGATAGAGTACCGGAGTAAACTACGTATTTTTTTAAATCCATGTCTGTAGAATCACTGGCAACACAGCTCCTAAACGGATGAACCGAATTAGATATCGTTTTTGTTCTAAAGGTGGGGGTTGTCAAAGGTCACGCCCAAGCAACCCTAACCCCGTTAGACAAAGCGTGCTGTATTCCCGTATTATATCATTAAATTAGTATTCGGAACGCGTAGGGAACTATTCAAGATATCGCCCGGGGGCTTATTACGGAAAAAAACTGACAGACAACCGTTACGTGTGCGATCCGGAACATCTTATTTCCAAGCTATTCACTTACAGTAACAAAAGTACTAGTTATAAAGTCTTGATATTCATTGTGAAAATTAGAAATGGGTCGAATATTCGGTAAATATTCGGTATTTGGCATAATCGGCAAATTTTTCAATGATCGAATTCGGCTGAATAGTTCGGTTACATTGCTGGATATTTACCGAATAAACAAAGTAAATAACAAGCATAGGTTGTTTCGTAATTCGTCGGAATGACAGCCTATTTCAGCATTATTTAAGCAACTACCAAAAACATATAAATATGTGTCAAATATCACATAAAATTATTTCGCATAAAACCGTAGCTTAAATAAGAAAAAAACAGAGTTCTTTTAACTAAGCAGGCTTTATTAATCATTTTTATCAGTTATTCACTAAATGATAGGAACATTAGGAATGATAGTAACGTAAGTAACCAATAACAATCATTTAAAAGTTTAATTTAATCTCAACATCAGCTTGAAAATTAAAGTCTAAATAAATTACGAGTGTAAACAGTCTTTATTTTGCAACAAAAAAATTAAAATAATTAAACTGTGGTGTCTCTTCACCAAATTCTAGTCTAGCTATTTCTTTTTCACTACTCAAAAACGATAATAAAAGTTTAGTCCTCTATTTATAGTTGCAATTCTATAAGAGATAGATTATGGTTAATAAAAACCAAACTTTCGGTCAGGCGTGAGACGGCGACGTTTTTTTTTTATAAACAAACACAGCTTCGGAGAAAAGTCGTTCACTGTATATAAAATGAAACGATGACCCAGGCGCTGCTGAGTATATTTTAGCTACGTTTGACATTAAGGGATTTATTTTATTTTATTTTTTGTCTACCATGCAAAAGCACTTTTCTCTCGCTGTAGAAGGTTATCATGTAAATGTTTGTCCTATTCCGTTGCAATAGGACTTTTTGTATCATACATATTTAGATGTATGGTCTGGTCATCCATGTTTTGAATAGTAAGTATGTGGAATCTTGGCCAAATTTGCATTTGTGACCACAAAGAAAGTAAATCATTTTGCTACGCTTACACCTTATAAAAAAAATCATCGATTAAAACAAGTAACTTTTATTTATTTATACTTCATGGCACATACCAAAAGTAAGTACAAAGGGCGGACTTAATGCCAAATGGCATTCTCTACCAGTCAACCATAGGGCCAAATAGACATGCATGAAAATGGTGCAGTGGAAAAAATCATTCAGTACTGGGAGCGTTAGGACACACAAGCAAATAATGCATACATCATTACTTATACCTATACTATGTATGACAATATATATACTACAGATAAATAATAAATACAAAATATATACCAGCTACTGCACGGAAGACGGACGCTACTTGAGTTCATGTTTCAGCAGATGCCTACGTAGTATCCGCTTGAAAACTACCTTGCTTGGGGCTTCTCTGATAAAAAGAGGAAGCGAATTCCAGAGACGGCTGGCCGCAATTTAAGATGAAACCGGTATGATGCGAAGGAATTGAAAGTTTTCTGTAAAATGTAACGATTTTTAGAATAGGTACGAGACTACAATCGAACCAAGAAAACGATAATGCCACTACGTCGATTTATCATATGACAGCGATGGCTTACCTCACAATGCGGTTTTATCCAGAGCACTGAAACATGCCTAAATCGTCGAAGCTTAGAGATCAGAGTTGGGAAAGAAATGGTCGGGTGCATAAACTGGGATTTGCTTACGACGTACATTGTTTTTACTCAAATTCGATCAGCGATAGCAAGGCCAAAATCTACATGGCACTGCGATATCTCCAATTGAGTAATATTTCGGCCATAATACGGACATTCCACGGTCTAGGAACGTATATACCTCGATTTTTTTGCTACATTCAAGTTTTATTAAATGAAAACAAAAGTTAATGTATGACGGTGATTTTCTCGCGCCTGTTATTTTCTTTTCATGAGTAATATCAGAACAGTCACTTAAAATTAGAACAAATCTAATTAATAAAGTAAAGATATTGTGGTGATATTTATTCTGCCAGTAAACATCAAGGACACTTTTACATGTCTGTTTTACAATAATCAAAAATCATTCACAATCTAGATAATGACATTATATGTAGTTCCTAGCAATATTAAATAACTTAGGGATAGGGTTAAGGTAAATTTATAACTTAAGATCTAGCTAATATAACCTATGCACCTAATCTAATTTTAATGTTATTTTACTTTTTTGTTATATGAGTTTCGTTAGACTTGAAATAAACGATTTATTATTATTATATATTATTATTATTAATGCAACAGACCTTACCCATACCTGGGCACACTTTACAGGGAGATGTATATTGTCTCCGGGCCCATTAGATTATATTACTTAACCTATACTTCCTTGCAGACATGTAAAGCATCTCTAGGTGTCAAAAAAGGAAAAACAAATATATAATTAAAATAATAAATTACAGAACATATAAAAAAGCTCATACTAAGTTTAATGGAGATGTAGAGTATCCGTGGTAAAAACTTTAAATTAGGAGATGTAAAAGGTCTCCATGGTCAACACATAGTGTTTTGGAGGTGTAAAGTGTCTCCTAACCTCAAAGACAGAAATTAAAATATAAATATTGCATTAGATAAGTGACTTTTAAAACTGTGAATGTTAGCATCATAACTAAGGCTACTATTGCATTTGCCACGTCAAATTTGTCCCCTGGATTACAGTATTACATATCACGCTAATACGGTAAGTTTTTGTTTTAGAAGCGTTGAATAAATACTTGTTTTTATTTATTATTATGCATAATTGCATATTATGCACACCAAAAAACAAGGACAAGTTTTTAAAAAATCGTATAGGTTACTATGCAAAAGTAAGTCGGAAATGAGAACGAACCCATTTGTGGTACAAAAGTAATGCACATGCAATTCTTTCGTCATACTTAGTCGCCAGCCGAAAATCTCAGCACAGACGGCTAGTGTGAAGTCCTACTCCCTTTTAATTAAAACCTCCGTTTCGTCTTTGAAGCCAATGGCTCTATCTAATACGGGTCTGTCGTCTTTTGTAATTACTTTTAAGTCAGTTCACTATGCTCAGCGCAAAATGAACTGGCGACCGAAATCATAATGCGATCTCTTTCACACTTGCTAAGACCACACAAGTGTGAACGATATAGCATGATCTTGGTCGCCAGTTCGTTTTGCGTTGAGGATAGGCGTAGGTGCGGTACACTCTGCTTCTACGCCGCTACAAGTATCTACTGGTGGCCTCAGTTGTGAGGCAAATCAGTATAGATTGACGCGCATCGTAATTCGCGTGTTGATACGTTTTGTGCCCTGCAGTAGTGTGCAATAATTCGGTACTTTGCTATAGTCTTCTACAGTTAAATACTGTATGCTAAATGCTCTTCCTGTTTATTTTTTCGGCTTTTGGCGATTTAAATATGAAAAAATCTTAACGGACCAATATGTTTTGACCTGTGATCTGGAACATGTACAACTACTTCACGTGTCTGGTTATATTTGGGACAAACTGAAGGCGGTCGAGTGAGAATTTGACACCCCTGATGTCGCTGCCAACACGAGTCACGTGAAATGAAATGCAGTAATTCAGACATGGCAAGCGAAGTTGCGATGCATCACTTGTCCATTGGCGACCGCGAGCCTGCTCGACGGGCGCTCTGCTCGTAATAAGTTTTCGCTACCTACGGTTTTTCACATGTTATGGCTACGGGCGTGGCGCTACGAATATGTCTGTTGCTTAACTTTTAAGTTGCCATACCACTTTCACGACCGGGAATCCGCTAGGCGGGAACTCTGCTCGTAGTAAGTTTTTGCTACATATGCATCTTCCCCTGTGATCGGCTACGCTCGTAGCGCTACGAAAATCTCGGTCGTGAATGTGTTAATCGCACTATGTATTTCCTTTTCTTCAGTGTCTTAGCTTCCACATTATGTTGCGGCGGCCGCCTCCATGGCATTGCAATATCTGTAATTTTAGTGAAATTGAACTTTAGACCTAAATTTCTGTAGTGTCAGATCAATTATGCGATCTATAGAAATAGAAGCTTCGCGAGTCTTTTATATTGGTGAACGCAGATTGAACGGCGCACTGTATGGTGTTGTTGAAAGATGCTGGATCAGGTGCTTGCGTGGAAATTAATTAAAAACTCGGAGATACAAGATACAGCGTGTATTTCGGTAAAGGCACACGGAGAGAGAGAGTTACCATAACAAAAAAATATGCTTATTTTTATATTGTGTTGCTATTATAAATATATGTATGCAACACAGATAAACCTTTGACATGTGTGCTACATGTCGCTGACAAAATCGCATTATCTCAGAAATAGGCAGTTCAAAAAGTTGGACACGTTAACTCACGTCAATACGGAATAAAAATTTCCTAGAAAGTTTCCGTTGTTCGACGAACAATTAACCATACAACCGTATTTAATATTTTTGTTGCACAACGGAACATTTCACTTTCATCGGGTTTGTATGGTTAAATTAAGCTGATCGATGATCCAACTTTTCAAGCCTCACCCGTGTCGAATAAAAGTCGGCACCCTGCTTAAAAAGCGTCATGTAGCTCGTTCATAATGGAGATTAAACTTTCATCTATCTATATACATGACCGTCCAGAAGATACGAAGGTGTCCTCATTTTCATACGCCCGTATAAAGGACCGGACCCGGAATCCCGCTTTAGTTTCCGGAAAAGTCCGGTGGAGGATAATCCCATTATCTCACTTTTTACTTCAATTTAGAACTTTCAAAGGAAAAAGATAATGTCCATCTATATAGCTCACGTTCGTATATTCTATTTTGATCCTCAACTGGTACATGTATATGTAAAGATACGTTGTCTGTGTGAGATATTTAATCTATGTAACTAGCCGTATTAAAAACCTATATTAATGTTTATACATATTAACGTGATACACAAACATAAAGATGGAAAAGATACGACACCAATAAACTGGTAGGTTCAAAGACAAGGGGCTATAAGGAGCCTTTATGATATGAAGTGATTAACGTAAAACGGGGCGAGAAGGGGCGGCGGGCCAGTGGAAATGCGAATTCAGAAATTCTCTTTGCTACTTTAATTTTAGAGTTCAAGTCCTCTTAAAGTAATTTCATTTATTTTTAGTCATATTCTTTCTTCTTCAGGCAGCATTCAGTAGCCCCAGCACTGTCAAAGTTGATGTTCTAAAGCGGCGGATTGTTGTCTGAATTTTGAAAGTGTCAACTCTAGCTTTTTTCCCAACTTACCTCATTGCAATCCCTACTAACCCCAACTACGGGGTGAGGTGGAATTTCCTACTATTTAGTTTTTATCGTTAAATTTATGAAATGAAACGACACATAATCCTTAAAATACTGAAATTCATACGATCGGAATATTTTTTATGCATAAAAATCAACGTGCCACATGTAGCAGTAAACTTTTATCACGGTTTGAATTTCTGCTTTGTCGCTTCTCCCCCCGTTTTACGGTATTTGTAAAGCGAGGGAAGACAAATATATTTTAGTGTCATAATGGGTATATGGTAAGGCATATATATAAACTAAAAAGTCACGAGTTATAAACTCTGCTGTTCACTTCGATCCGAGTTTTTTTTTTTTAAATAATATTTTATGACCAAAACTTCACTGTAAACCTCCAAATTTGCGATATTTTTGGCATGGTTCATTTTCCATTCTTATTTTTAAAATTAAATATTGGCATAATAAAAAAACGCGAAAGAACGCCTCCGAAACTATTTAATCGTTCCCTATGAATTAATAGGTTTTCATCATCTAATATCCTCGACAAAAAAAAGTATTTGTTTTTTTTATTAATTTTATTTGCCAGACAGCTCTGTCTACTGATACCAGTCTCTTTTGGCGGTGGTTGAAAATACACTAGGTAACTTCAAATTTCACAAACAATCTTATTGCCAAAACTTCGTATAAATAATAAAATCGACGTTGACTTGAATTATTATACCGGTATCATATCTGACTGTCAATTTATTACAGCGCTAACTTTCATCTACGAGTATGATGACCATTTGTATCAATTTGTGACATTTGTTGGAGTAAACTTTTCACTCTTGGCTGTTTACAATCTATGTTACAGTCAACTTCGAATAATCGGCTAGCATTGGACGGTCTTAAAACAGTCAATGTCCATAATCGTGAATGCTCGCTAAGCATGACAGAGCCTTAAAAATATAATTTATGGAATATTTTGGCATTGCATATTCATATTATAATAGGTTTTTCAATAAAAAATAATTTATCTATGAAGTAAACCAATTTCATCTTCCTTTAATAGCTTACAAATAATTAGTATAATTTTAAGAGCGTTCAATGTTACTCAATTATTCAAAGTTAGTCGCTTTGACCGCAGTTTTTGTAACTATTCGAAGCTTTAAAATTAAGTCGAGGTGGCGCTTAGACACTCAACTCCTATCGGAAAATATGCATATAATATACTTCGTTATTTTTATTCATCAACTACTTGAGGTCACACTTACATGGAATACAATTCTTCGAGGAAGTCTATTTACATTTAATTTCAGATACCCTTTTTAGGTAGGTTTGTATGTGCATATGCCCTTTTTTATGCATAGATAACTTCAAAACTAATGCTATAATTCGTTGTCAAATGTTAAATTACTAAAATTTTGAAACTCTAATATTTCAATTTGAAACAAAACTTATACCAACACATTCCTGTACTATTTAAAACTCCTAAATCATTACCTAACTTTAGTACACAATATTCCACTAGGACAATTCTACTCTCTCCACTACTAGCCAAACTACAGACGTGCGACCCTTTGTAGTCTGTCCCTTTCCATTGAGTACAGTGCAAGAGGGACGGGTTGTGCTGTCTCGTCGCAGCTAATATGCTAGCCCGGTTGAAATTACTAAAATACGTCGTCATATTTTAGACCGCGAACTAGCCTGCGCAGCGCGGTGCCTGCAGTACTATAAATATCTAGTATTTAGTGCGTACTCGGTATATTCTGTTCCAAGTATGATTAAATTTTCACATATCAGGTATTTATACTGGCCTTCTGTTGGTAATTATTAAGTTGCGGCGTGATTTATATTTAAGGGGCGGCTTTGAAATATTTATCTGTTTCGTGTGCTCGATGAATGTTTCAGCGATGTTAATAGCTGTTTAGTGTTCTAGTGAATTATGTTTGTGTGCTAAATAGACCGTTTAATCTTTGTCAACACGGCGAGTCCTTGGTATTTATTTAGTAATTAATGTATTTGTTTGTCATTATTGTGTTTATATTCATGTTAATTAAGACGATTAAAAGTTTTAATGTATCTCTTAACTTATTGCGTTAGCAAGTGTAGGTACTTGTATCTTCTCGTAATACCCTAACTAATATTTGTGAATAAAAGTAGACAAAATGGCATTTAATTTACTTACTAGCTATCAAAAATTGTGGTAGCTTTAGAAAATCTTGGGGCTACTTTTATAATATAAGAATAGTTATGACAGCACTAAACCTACGTTATGACCTACGCAACTGAGAAATGGTCGTTCATGGGACTTATAAGGCGGTTCAGCGTTACGCAACGTGCAATGGAAAGGGCCTATGCTCGAGGTTTCTCTTCGTAATAGAATCAGAATTCAGGATATCCGCAGAAGAACGTAACCGACATAGCTCACAGGATTGCATCGTTGAAGTGGCAATGGGCGGGCCATGTAGCCTGGTGAACGGATGGCCGTTGGGGCAGTAAAGTCCTGGAATGGCGACCACGCATAGGCCGCGGGCGGAGTCGGTGGATGCGGTCCGCGGGAGATCGCACACTGCGGCGAACTATAGGGAAGGCCTATGTTCAGCAGTGGACGTCCGTGGCTGATAGATAGAAAGAATGTAGATCCAGTCAAGAAATACTTGAGAAACGATTGAAAACTGATAACCCTCTTTTATGTTTCAGCGTAGACGGTAAAAAGTTTCCTATAACTATACTGGAATGTAACTATACCAGCTATCCTTGTATCAAACTGGTTAAAATCCGTGCAGCAGTTTGATGTAGAAACGTCTTTTTCCAGTTCGGCGGCAGAGTATTTTTCAGATAATTTCTGCTAGACCTCGTGGTTCCCGGTCGAGCGAGGATGCCATTCATTTTGCTGTAATACGACGTGCGTCCTGCACACGGCACATTATCCAATAGAGACTGAACTTGATATATCTCAGTCCAAATTAGTTCGTTCCAATTGGGCTAGAAAATATAGGTAGAAATCGACCACGCTCAACACAAAATCGCAGTTTCTGACTCCGAACTATCCTTTATATCATAATTACCTATTTGTGTGATATAGATTTTAACTATGCATCCGCATAAGCTTTGTATCGATTTTCGCGGATGCAGATTCCCAAATTAATGCGAAACTTCCACGGATGCGGATGCGAACATCCCTGTTGGAGACTGAAAGCGCCTTTAGCTTTGGAGTGAAGCAGCCGTCAGTGTTATATTGTCTGCGGCAGTGCACCTGATTGCGTCGTTGACTCGACGCGAGCACTAATCAAGTGGCATTATTTTATGTGGAGCCCCTATCGCGGGAGACTTTTACAGACACTCAGTGTCTAACGCTGCGCTGGCAACATTTATTGTGACATCCAATTTAGTAGCGCCAAGCACCATTTGAACAATTAGTGTCGGTGGTCAGCACCGTCGCTAGGATTTTTCTATTAAGCCAAGGGCCGGGGCCTCGCTTAAGAGGTTGCAGAATCTTGTCCCATATTACGACCACATTTTCAAAGTTGCTGACAGACATTGCAGTGCCGCAGGTTTCTCTAGTCTGCGTCAGTGCACCTGATTGCGCCGCTGACTTAACGCCAGTTCTAATCAAGCGTCATTATTTTATGCAGAGCCCCCATTGCGGGACACTTTTACAGACACTCAATGTCTACGCTGCGCTGGCAACATTTATTGCGACATCCAGTTTAGTAGCGCCAAGGACTATTTGAAAAATTAGTGTCCGTGATCAGCACCGATGCTAGTATTCTTCTATTAAGCCGTCGTGTTTAAGAGGTTGAAGAATCTTGTCACAAGTTACGGCGTCATATTCAAAGTTTTCGACAGATATGGCGGTGATGCACCTGTCTTTGTCTGCGGCAGTGCAACTTATTGCGTCGTTGACTTGACACCAGCATTTTATGCGAGGCCCCCGTTGCGGGAGACTTTCACAGGAAAGCTAGTGTCGGTGGTGTCACCACCGACGCTAGTATTCTTCTATTAACCCGAGCAGTGTTTAAGATGTTGAAGAATCTTGTCACATGTTACGGTGATATGTTCAAAGTTTTCGACAGGCATGGCGGTGACGCAGCTGTCTCTAGTCTGCAGCGGAGTACTTTCACAGACACTCTGTGTCTACGCTGCGCTGGCAACATTTATTGCGACAACATCCAGTTTAGTAGCACCAAGCACCACTTGAACAATTAGTGTCGGTGGTCAGAATGGACACTATGATTCTTCTACTAAGCCAAGGGCCGGAGCCTTGTTTAAGAGGTTGAAGAATCTTGTCACGTGACATATTTTTAGTTGCCGACAGACATTGCAGTGACGCAGCTGTCTCTGTCTGCGGCAGTGCACCTGATTGCGCCGTTGACTCGACGCCAGCTCTAATCAAGCGGCATTATTTTACGCGGAGACCCCGTTGCAGGAGACTTTCGAGACGCTTTGTTAGACTTCACAGGGGACGTGAAATACTAAAGGAGCTAAGAGTAACGAAGAAGGTCGTTAGGAATGCTTTAACATTACTACCGTCTATTCCAAGTAGGTAACACATTTAGGGCTTGATGCATAGATCACATTTAAGAAACCGGTTAGCGGGGAACTCAAATCAGATAATATATGCGATATAATCCGTTTAAATTGTTTTATTTAAATGTGTGATATGTATTACAGTACAGTAACCGGCTAACCTTAAAATCGCACTGACAGCTGTCATCCCATAGAGAAACATCAAATTCCCCATATTACATGATCTAACGTAACATATGGTTACAAATCGCCGATGGATTTCTGATCAGGTCTTGTTGTTTAAAATTCTAAACGGGTTAATAGATTGTCCTTAGCTGCTGCTTAAAATTGGATTTACGGTACCTAGATCTAACTTGCGCATAGCAAATTTCCGTCCTTTTGCTTCAGGTAATTTTCGGACCAATCTTGGATCTCATAGTGTCATCCCTAGAATATGTAAGGAGCATAATATAATGTATAAGAACACTAGGGTAGACTTATTGGCAATGTCACTTAATAAATTTAAGAAGTTCCTTCAGAACTATGATTTAATATCATACAGTTAGTATAATATTATCTGTAGTATAATATAATAAGTACTAGCAGTCACTTCACATTGTTAAGCTAGCTTATAGAAAAAACATGCTGTGTTTGCCTGTAATTGGATAAACACTCTTGTCTTTATGTCCATATGATATTAGTGTAATTTTATTCTGTGTTGTATCTGTTGGCAAACCTATAAATAAATAAATAAATAAATAGTTTGAAACAACAGGGCCTTAGCGTATGTATCTCAGGCCAAAATTGTATCCGTTTTTTGTAATGTTTATTTTCCTAAGAACGATTATACAAATAACTCACACAATAGACAATAGTAATAGTACATTACTGCACGCGCCGGAAAAGAAGGGCTTCGGGAGGCCGGATAGTGCTACGAAACTGGCAAGCCCTTTTCACGGCCAGAGGCATGTATTTTCTATTATGCATTATATGAATTAAAAAAAATGCTGCAGACTGTACCGTATCTCTTACAAACCCCACTTACTTCAACTAAATTTTATAACTTTCATGAAACTTCGATGACCGATATAAATAAAAAGTTGGACGATGAAAAAAATAGCGGCAAAGTTTAACCGCTAAACTAACGGCTGAATTAATCGGGCAATTATTTACAAACTTGGCTGTTTACTCTTTTTTGCGCTGCGGATATTTGTTCCGCGGTACATTTTATATTATCTCCTCTATTATGAAGGGATAAGTTGGAAGGAAGGAATATCAGACGAGGAAGGAATGTTAAACGGGATAAAAAATATCATAACGCTTATCATACCAGCTAAACTACAGTGGAAAGAGTCTGATGCGTGAATGCGTGTTTACGGGGGGAGGGGGTCAAGCTGAATCTCATCTAATGTTACTTTGGTAAGGGGGTCTCGGCCAGGCCTGGAAACCGATATTCTCTTCATACAAAATAACCAGTTTTTTTTTCGTTCAATTAGGTTTATTTTATTAAATTTCTAGAATTTGAATAAGGTCTGTCCAAAAATAGCGTGTATTTTACAAGATTTAGAAATATCGGTTCCAAGCCCTTGTCTCGGCGAAATTTATCACGTAATATTTTGTCTACCAGAATTAGTCATTGAAATAAAACAATTTAACGGATTATATCGCGTATATTATCTCATTTTAGTTCCCGACGTTTCGGAAGCTTTCCAGCTTTCCATGGTCACGGGAGGACCAAATTTATCACGTAATATTTTGTCTACCAGAATTAGTCATTGAAATAAAACAATTTAACGGATTATATCGCGTATATTATCTCATTTTAGTTCCCGACGTTTCGGAAGCTTTCCAGCTTTCCATGGTCACGGGAGGACCAAATTTATCACGTAATATTTTGTCTACCAGAATTAGTCCGATATAATCCGTTAAATTGTTTTATTTCAATGAGTAATAATCGCGGAAACAGAAGAAAATATTATACCAGAATTAGTGTAAAATTCCTAAAATATGGTTTAAGCATTTGTTCTCTCTATATGAACCACAAGTTAATTGGGGTTCTGTGTTTTTACAGGCTCAATGCGGATAAATAAATTCGATGCGTACGTCACAGTGCTCGCTAGTGAAAGGGTAACACACCTGAGGCGTAATCAGGAAGTACCGGGTTCGAGTCCTGGTGTGACCACGTGCGAGAACAATCGTATTTTTCTGTGCGCTTTGATTTGTATCTATATCACAACATGGTCTAAATTAAGAAAAACATGTTGCGTCACGAAAATATGGTTAAAACTGGTACAATAATGTGTATTGTGATTTGACGGAATATGACTTGAATTTCAGATTTCCGTAGAATTAGAATCATAGGATTGTAACAAATCGAAGTTTGTTACGTTTTAAGTGATATTTTGAGATATCGAAGATATAGAAGTAAAAGTTCTTATCGTGGCTTTAATTGGCCGAGCGAGCGTAGCGTCTCCATTTCAGCTAGGGCACAAATGCTTTCCTTTAACTCTCTGTCTAGCAAATGTCCGGCTGCTATCCACAGGTCCAATTCTCGTGAAGCAATTAATAGCTGGGCAAATTTACATAGTAATTTGTATTCTACTTGTACTATACAAGTGGTCATAGCCACATAGTTCAACGTGTGAAAGTGCCTGAAGTTACCCCAACAAGGCTTCGTCAAAAGTTTTGTGGCTATAACCACAATCTCAGTTGTTCCGGGTGACAATACCGCCCACAAAATTTGTTATGACATCCGCAACCAATCGGAATCGGAATTCATGGAACTAAAATACTTTTAGGAAATTAATAAGTTCTAGCAGAAATCACAACTGATATAGCGTCAATACAGCAACAAACTCGATTATAATTACAACTAATTTACGAAGAATTGAAGGAAAACGCGAGTCAGATATAAAGTACTTTGAGTATGAACTTACCATTTTGATAGGTTTAGCATCTCGTGAGCAGGTTCGATAATTGTATGCTTTTTTTGTCGATTCAATTTTCGAAAATTTTCCAAAATGGTGGAGTTATGGGTATTGAAAGACTAGCGAGATCTACTGCTCACAGAGCCTCTATTTATTTTTTGTTAGACAGGTAACAGGTATTTGTACTACAACGTTTAGAAACGTAATGCATTCGCGGCGATGCCACATATTAGAACGTAAGTAAAGCCCGCTCTGAAATTCAATACCCTCTAAATGGTGCTCTGAGCGCCCGCTGGTACATTTTTGGGTCAGCCCGGGACATAAATTCCGTGTAAGTAATGCATGCGGACTCGCGCAAGCGTCACTCGCAATGCCATGTACGAGTCGTTATGAGACTGCCTGCACTAATGTAGAGCTTAGATAGAACAAATGTTGAAGGACATACGGAATTGTCGTGGTAGCTTTAGCATTGTCGTCCGTCGCCCGATACAACATTACGATTCAGCCATGAGAACGCGCTACCAGCGACGTGGCAAGCGAATTCTCCCTTCATTGCGCGGTTGATGCGCTTACCGGTCGGCAGTTAGTTGGCATCACACGCAATGTATTAGGAATTCGCTTGCCACGCCGCTGGTCACGCGTTGTCGTGGCCAGGCCCTTAGGTACCTGTTTTAACTCATCAGTTACGTTTTACCACGGAAAAATACACAGCCAAGAAAGCCTTACCACGCAGCTAGAGTGCGGTAAAGTCAACTCTAGCTGCGTGCTCTATTTAGGTGTCCCACTGTAAAGGCCTCCCCTTTTATTATTATTAAAACAATGTCTATTCAGGGTGGAGCCTTGTATTACCATAGGTTTAACAGCAATAATGAAATGGTATTTGTAACTAGTTTAAAACAGATACAGAACTATCCCAAAGTAAATACGCTATACAAAAGATAAACAAAATTCCCTGGCTGGACATAATTTTGTGTTAAATTTAATAGTTAGAATATAAGTCGCGGCTTGGTTGCTCTGAAATTCAATACTCTAAATGGTACCCACGCGCCCGCTGGCGAATTTGTGGCTCAGCAGCGCGGAACATCAATTCTATGTGTGTAAGTAATGCATGAGTCGTTCTAATAGATTAGGTAAAAACAAATATATAGAGAAAATTACGCAAAAAAGCTACAAATATTCCAAAATTGTGCTGTGAAACAAATCATTGGCATATGCATAAAGGTATACTTTCTGAACCGGTATATAGTAGTATTTGGTATATAGTAGTATTTGACATTAATAAGTGCATTTTGAAATCTATACCTTAATTGAAGAAATTTTTTTTGACGTTGATAGAATATTGACCTGATAGTAACTGAGGTCTGATTTACTTACTTACCTACTTACTATGCTGGCTCGGTGACCCAAAGAGGATCTTGGCCTCGCCTCATCGCTCCAGCGGTATCTCGGTCGGCCCACCGGACGCTTTCCGCGGGGCCGGCCCATATACGCTCTCTTGAGGCCCTCAAAGACTTAACTGCCCTCGGAGTACCTGATTGGCGTGAAGTGGCGCAAAAGAGGGAAGAGTGGCGTTCTCTAGTGTCTGACGATCATGCAGTGAAGACACTGCACGATCGTCACAGGGGGACCCATCAGAATTGCTTTTTTAAGTTGATTATTTACTGTATCTAAGTAACATTGACAAAATCCAAATTAATTCAATCGTCGAGTCCAATAATACTTTTTAAAGATCCGTCGTATAATCTTGCCACTGGGAAAGTTCGAAATCACTAACGTTGCTGTATCTACTGTCACTGTATCCACAAAACTTGTCAAACAAAAGTGATATTAGCGCTGTAGCAGTGTCGCTGGTTTCTCATGGTGATGATGCATGCTTTACGAGTATATCCCTTATATAAAATTAATTTTCACTTCTCCTGCTCAAAAAGTACGTCATATTAGCTTCGCGAAGCGAGACTAAAATAGTATATTAAGCCTCTAGGGTTTAAAAGAAAGCCATATAATCCCGTACAAATTTCTATGAAACTGAAAAAAAAAACTTCCGGCCAGCTACACACTACTTACGAATAATAAAAAACAAACAAACCAACATGATTACATTGGCCAAAATTTTTGATCGAATTGCTCAAACTGTACTTTGAATTTTTCGTGAAATTTACAATTTTAATGTTGTCTTTTTATTTTCTCGCAATCGAAGTGAAAAGCAGAGTGTTTAACACGTGGCTAAAAACCATTATGACACTCAGACATATTTGTCCTCGCTCACTTCGTGTCATAATGGCTTACTTTAGCCCCTTGTCAAACAATCTACTATTAAACTAACACGATTTTCAGTCATTATCACAACACAACAAACGGGGCTTAAGCGCGTATAAATGTAATTTTATTTAATTACCTTTCGTTGGTAATTCATCGACGTTTCGTACGTTGACGTAAGTCCATGGTCTCCAAGGAACTGGAGAGGCGAGTATCAACGTCTTTTAGCTACTCTAGTTTTCCGACCAACCCGCGCTAGGTCTTGATTATTCGTTTAAACACTAAGGTTGTCACTATACCGACACACTACACTCACGAACTTTATCCCTTATATGCCGGAGTCAAATTATTGTCTGTTCTTTTAGGAATTGAAAAGAAGGCAAATAAAAAGCTTTGGACCATGTAATGTAGCCCGGAGAACGGATTGCCGTTTGGGCCCTAAAGTCCTGGAGTGGCGACCACGCATAGAAAAGCACAGCGTAGGATGGGTCTAGGTGGACGGGTGACCTCGTAAGGGTCGCGGGGAGTCAGAAGATGCGGTCTGGGCAGGAGGCCTATGTTCAACAGTGGACGTCCACGGCTGATAGATAGATCAATAGAAACAAAAAGACTCGACTCATTCCGCCAACCAAGATATTTTTTTGTATCTGTGGTATGCCACAGGGTGAATAACCCGACTTCTTTTGTTTACCTTTTTTAAGTACCTAAACGAGCGGGCGCGAAATTTCTGAATTTCATCTCCGTAAACCAAAACCAATCATTTTTTATAATCTTGGAACAAGGCTACAGAAAAAAATTGTTTACATAATGTTTGAAAACCTTTACAAAACCTAAACTAACACCATCGCCGGAACCAGTCATTGTTAACTTCACAATACTTATCTTTTTACTGCACCGCTCGTGTAAACAGAAGCTCTACTCTTTTGTTTTGCCGGACGGATTCCGTTAGAAAGATTTAAACTGTAAACTTTCAGTTGCAGAACTCGGACGCTTTCTCTACGACCTATTTCTCTATCGGACTGCACAAACGAATGATCGCAAAGAGATTTTTGGGAGGTTTAGAATGACCTTTTATCTGGCGATAGTGGATTCAATTTAGGCCATGTAGGCATAGTATTGCAAACGTTTTTACGACAAAATATGAAATACAGCTAAGATATCTCTGGTATATATCAATCGATACTAATTATAAAATTGTAGAAATGGAAGCGTCCGTCGCCGTTGGGAACAGAAAATAAAGCGATTGTAAAACAAACTTTGCATACTACTAAGCTTTCTTGAGCTTGTTTTTCAACACACTTGCTTGTAAAGTGGCTCTTATTACACAATTTTAAGGGTGGTAAATTTATTAAACACGCGTGTTTTTTATATTACACAATCGCACTAGTGCCTCTTCATTACAGTTTTTTTAAGCGTCAGCAAGCAGTTTTTATGTACAAGAAACAGTAAAGATTCTTTGAATGAATTAAACAAGAAACAATAAATCTAAATACCTAAATTGTTAATGTTTCTGAACAAAATAATATTTGTTTGTTTTAAATTAGTATAATTATTCAGTTTATTCTATTATTGTTTGACTGATTGGTGACTTAGCCTTTGCCTCATCGCTCTTGCGCGTCTATAGACAATGCACCGGCCGCAGCGAGCTATTTTGATTTGATTTGACATATTTACAAATATTGGATTATGATTAGTTTCTAAAAATGGCAATAAAGTGTAGTGTAAGTACATCATTTTAAGCAAGGAGATTGTAGATATAATTAGGTACGTAAATTTAAGGTAGGTATTGATGACGGATTGATGTCAAACATACGGACTACAGTCTTGTTTACCCTAGTATATGTTAATGATATTTTAAGTAAGTTTCGATTTTTTTCGTTTGTTTCCTCGCAAGTGTGTTGAAAAACGTCGTATAAAATTCTTGTGCATTGGTCATTCATTCGTCATTACTTGGCTTTATGAAGCCCTCGTCTTCGATTTCGTCTGCAAGCCTCGAGTGTAAGTTTCAACGCAGCACACTTGTATCATAATGTACTTTTAATTATATTAAACAGAATCTCCATATTTTTCCGCTTTTCAATAGAAATATAAATAATAATTACATGAACTGAACATTCTAAGAAGTGATCGTAAAGACTTTCATTATTATTATTACCGAATAAAGCGTTTAGTGTTAAGTAATAAAAGTTGCTTTTATAATAGACATAAAGAAGAGGGCGAAATTCTCATAAAATTTAACACTGAACATTTTTAACTGCGCTGTACATCATACATTTGATGTTTATTAAGCGAGTCATAATAATTAAGATCTTTTTCGAGAAGTATGCGTGTCTGTCTAACCGTTTGTGTATCTATAATTGCATATCCCTCAACATAATCATCATATCAGCCTAAAGATGACCACTGCCGGACAAAGGTCTCCCATTAGGATCTTGACCGGTCGTGCGCCGCGCTGATCCAACGGTTTGTCGCGATTTTGGTCAGATCGTCGGTCCATATTGGTAGGAGCCTTGCCACGCTGCGTCATCCTTCACGCAGTCGCTTCTCGAGAACCTTTCTGAAAGAAAGAAAGAAAAGACGTTTATTGTCATTAACTAACTACATTTAACACACACATTATAAAGTAAGAAAAATCCGCTTAGAGCATGTCAGAGCATGCTCAGTGTAGGGTTCCGTAGCCTACAAAGAAATGTACTACAGATAAAAAAATACGATGTGTAAAAGTGTACAAACAAAAGAGCGTTTGTATAATCGTGGCACTTACATCCTTTTGCTGAAAAGCGCAGTTTTTCGCCAATAACTCATAAACGGTATATCATGTTGAAAATCATTTTCGTTGAAAGTATTTTTTAAGCTTTATCTTTGTATATTTTTATTCATATTTTTTTGGACATACGGTTTAGAAGACAGAGGACAATTTTAGCTACTTACGGATCGATTATTTCCGAAAATATTCACAAAATCAAAATTTTTTTGGAAACCTCAAAGTCTTTTTATTTTTGAAGAACGCTCGAAATACAATAAGAAAGGTATTTCCATACAAATCGCCGTCCATGGAGAACCTATAGGGTACTAACAGGTGTCCCAGAAACTTAAAATTAATATAATATAGATAGTATGCCGATGTCTACAGTTTTAAACCCTATGTATTGTGTATAATAAAAACAAAAGTACCAGTAAGAATAAAATTTGAAACAAACTAAAACTAACCTAACCTAACCCAACAAAACGTCCAATTTATTTTGCATTTCAATTTGCTAACGAATTTTAAAAAGGAAACATAATGGCCGCGTTCCGCAACGTGCGGCCAATTAAATAGATATGATTGACATGCGCAACGCAATATCGAGTGATAGATAAACAATTTTGGTTGTTAACCACCAACGAAAAAGGAGGAGTGATATAAGTGTGACGCATAGGCGTCGCGTCAGGAAAATTACAAGGGAAGCCAAAGCGTATTCTTAAAAAGGTGGTTATAAGTTATAAGCCTTTCCTTGGGCAATCCGATGGGCATCGGCTTATATGGACGCTACGCCACTGGTGTGACGTGTATGGTGTGACTTGTTCTTAATCGGTCTCGTAACTCAAGCAAGAGACAATATTGATGGAGTAAGTTATGAAAAAAAAAATGTGACTAGCCTTTATACCCTTAAATCCGACTCTACTTTCATGACACATCTATATCAATTACTCGTCGAAACTATTCTAAAGAGCCCAAACTCGATAAGATTTTGTATTCTATTTCAGATAGTTCCTATGCCTACCCTCCGGCTCCATCAGATCAGCTCACTGGTGTCATAAAATTGTATTGTCACCTAATTTGCAAATTATGCCAAATTTTATGTCAAATTCAAAACGTCAAAAATGTGTGTGTCATTAGATTGGATTCGTCGTGATCGTGAGAGTGACATAGGCTATGATTATTATAGTAGTGTCATATTCCCAAAATTTGATGAATTTCCTATATTTATACCCGTCTGAGATCGAATCAGAAATGAGTAGACGAACCAAGGTCACTAACATAGCAATTCAGGGTAAGCAAACTGAAGTGGAAATGGGCAGGGCCGTTGGGGCAGAAATGTTCTCGAGTGGAGACCGCGTACCGGCAAGCGCAGCGTGGGAGGGCCACCCGCAAGATGGTCGGACGATAGTTAGGGTTGCGGGGACTCGCTGGATGATGGTCGCTCTATCGGGCCCATGTGGAAATCTATTGAGGAGGCCTGTATCCAGCAGTGGACGTCCTATGGCTGAAATGATGATGATGATGATGATACCCGTCTGTATTGTTACGATACTTGTTTATTATAGTTATTTGTGCAATCAGAGTCCAAACTTCGAAAATACGTGATATAAGATTGCATTTTATTCTCACTTTTGCAAGCATCAGTTGAAAGATATAACCCAATAAAGTTTGGCAGCGCTTCGCAAAGAATCGCTTGGCTGAGCCTAGAATGTTCTGAAATTCCACTTCTCGAACATGCACGTGGTGAAGATTCGTTTGGATTCCAAATTTGAAAACTGTTTTCTTTACAGCGACCATGTTGAAAAAATAATGAGCAATTTTTGTTTCTAGACAGTGCGGGTTGTTTCAATATCTATACTATTATAAAGTTGTAAAAATTAAATGTTTGTATGTGTCGTTGTGGCTTCATCACGCTAAATCGGCTCAACGGATTTCAACTACTTTTGGTACACGGGTAGCTTGGTATCTCCAGATGGTTATAGAATACTTACTTTTTACCCGACTATGCTATAGAAAAAAAGAGGGGTTATGGCTTTTTCTCCTCCACGAACGAAGTTGCGGGCACCTTCTAGTCTATACTATTATAAAGTTGTAAAAATGAAATGTCTGTACATTGAAGATATTTTCAAAAAAATTATTGTTACCGACTATTTGGAGGTCACTAAAACGAAAAATTTTTTTTTTTGATTTTATGTATGTTTGTATGTGTCGTTGTGGCTTCATCACGCAAAATCGGCTAAACGGATTTCAACTATTTTTGGTACACAGGTAGCTGGGTATCTCCAGATGGTTATAGGATACTTTAATCTGACTATGCTGAAGAAAAAATGAAGGGTTATGACTTTTTCTCCTCTGCTAACGAAGTTGCGGGCGCCTTCTAGTTATCCTATAAAGTTCATGTTCATCGATTATCTATTGAACTGTCAAGGTTTCTATAACAACTTTTTACAATATGGTCATCTTGGTGTTTTGCGGTCAAAGACAATGTGACATTGTTTCCTTTCAGTGGAAAGAAACAAAAACCAAAACACTATCAATCTATAACAATTCTTAACGCAGGCGCTATCGCTATATCTGGTGTATCCTTATGTAAAGATAAAAACAAGTCCAACTGAAGAACTCTCCATCACGTTTAAAGTCATGTGAGTGTAGTTTAAAACATAAGCCAAGTGGCGGAAGTCCGGAACGGCGGGAATTCACGCGACACGCCCGGTCGGCGCATGCCAAGTCATTATTAGCAATAATGGGCATTGCACTGTGAAATATACTTAAACTTAAATGTTTGCGACGAGACACTGATACCTACTTTGTATATTTCACCAATAATTTTCCACCCGCCTGACAAATACATGATATGATGCAAATCGGTGGCATTCACTATTATGCGGATGACAGCACTGGTGACGCTTCCTACACCGACCACGCCAATATTTCTCGGGATAACGTCATCGAGAGCCGTAACAGACTTGTCACTGAAATTGAAACTTCCCTAAAAGAAGTTTCAGAAAGTTTAGATTGTAATAGTGAAGAAATTAAGTCGGTTGTAACCCTACAACGACACAGGTTTGCGCTTTCACCGCTAAGAAGATTTGCGTTTGTTGCATCACCTCGTTTTGAGAACACTCCCCTAACTGCCACACCCACTATCGGAATCTTTGGTGTCGATATATCGAGTGTAGTCAAGTTCCGCGGCCATTTACAAGTAAGGTTAAATTATCTTTGGCGTGCTCAACTGATCGAGACGGTATTTTACTCCGGCCCACCGCCTACAGCTTTACAAGGCGCAAGTCCGCCCACATATGGAATACTGTTCTCACCTGTAGACTGGGACTCGCCTGTACCAGCTTCTCCCTCTATCTAGAACGCATTCAACGGAGAGCGACTCGTATCCTCGGTTGCCAGCTTATTTCAGATCGGCTTGACTCCTTGGCACTGCGTAGAGATGTAGCCTCGTTCTGCATTTTCTATCGCTTGTATAACGGGGAGTGCTCCAAGGAATCATTCGAGTTGATCCCTGCTGCATCTTTCCACCAAAGTCCTACGCGACGATATTTCCATCCTCACCACTTAGATGGTTGGCAGTCCACAACTGTACGCTTTGCTAGAAATTTCCTGCCTCAACACGACTGAACTGTGGAATAAATTGTCGGCGGCAGTATTTCCGGACCAAAGCAACTTTCAAGCTTACAAGAAAAGAGCGTACTCCCACCTGAAAGGCCGGCAACGCACTTGTACCTCCTCTGGTGTTGCAGGTGTCTATGGGCGACGGTGATTGCTTATCATCAGGCGATCCGTTTGCTCGTTTTGTCGTTGGCACAGGAATAAGAATGTTTTGATCACAAACATTGTATCACACGACCGTATTAAAAAGTGCTCAATCATCAAAAAAGTTCGAGAACCACTGACCTAATGCATGAATATTTTACGAGTAATAGAAGTGCTATGCCAACTAACGCACTGCAATCCTAGTTCTGTTCAATTCTGGTACTGTCGGCGCATTAATCATCGCCGCTGACCGCCGAGTACCGCGTGCATATCAATTACCGAGCATTGTCAGGAAATTTGACTATAAATCGTTTTATAAATGTTACGAATCGTTCATATATGGATGAAATTGATAAGCTGCGATTTTTACTAATAATTTTTTTATAAATAATATGTGTTAAGTAATTATTATGTAGCATATTTTCTTCAAACTTAAGCATACTCACGTCAAACGTATCACACTCCTCTTTCTCGACGTTGGTTAAAAACTACTTTGATAGTGTCATTCCCTGGAGACACAAATATACATATACCCGATTTTTAACGTTCGTAACTTACAACCAGACAGTTATTATAAGTGTATCACATCTAAAATCTGCAAACTAGGACACGCGTTATAACCCCGGATTTTGTATCTTAAAATCCGGATATATTATGATTTCAAGAATGTTTTCGGAAACCTAGACCTATATCATGACTAGTTAGAAGCAAGTGGCTCTAAGTACTTTCAAACATAAGCTCAGACTCAAACACATTCACTGGCAATATATCGAATAATCACATATGAACTGCATCGGCTAGCCATCGTATAAATCATATCGGCACACCCACAATGCAAGCGACCCATTTGGAAGCCGACCAGACATCGACCGTTAAAAATTTCATTATAGAATTTAAAAGCGTTGGAATTGATAAGTTCAAATGGAATTGTGGATTTTAAAATTGGAATGTTTTTGAAAATGGAATAATTTAAAAGTTTTCCGTGCTCGTTTTTGGGGATTAATAAATGTGTAAAGATTTTTACTAGTTGAATAATGGATGTGTTGATTGCAATTTTATTTAAAAAGTTTGGTTATTTTTACTGTAGCGTCATCCTATTTTTTCGAAGGAAACTTTGTTTTTTCACGATAAAAAGCAGTTTTTTGTTCTCATATAAGTACCTACCGATTTCAGCTATGCCAGTTATAAACCGCAGTGTAGTATTTGGAATTCGATCCGCCCCCGTATTGCCTAACGCGTTTGACGCTCGCAATCGCAATCAAGTGTCATGATTTTGTATGGCCTATGACAGTTGATTCCGATACCAAGTGTCAAAATTTCGTTAGGCAATAACCCCGCAGTTCTCTATTGAATTCCGGTCAAGGTTTTAAAAAATGCGGTTTGTAGGGTATAAACATTTTACACTTATGTTGGGTACTTTATGGTAGTCAAAATAAATTGTGTCATTTAAATTACATTTCTTAAAAATACGAAAAAAACATCTATGCACACTTGGGTATATACGCTTTTTGCGATTTCAAAATTATCAAAAGATAAAGGAGCCAATTTGACCATTTAGCATTGTGACGTCGTACATTTATTTTTCCTTCTAACTTCATACTCGTTTTGACAGTTCTTAAAGGGGTATAGGAAAGCTAAGGAGACTAATCTCATATTTGAAAACAAATGAATAAGTTTCCAGCTGAACACAGTAAATACCTAATTGTTCCGAATTCGTCCAGAATGACGATAGAGTAGTAAGATAGTGTAGTATAGTATATAAAGTCAACAACCAATTACAAAACTTTTTTTCACTTCTTCTGCTCAAAAAGTACGTCATATTAGCTTCGCGAAGCGAGACATAAATAGTACATTTAGCCCCTAGGGCTTAAAAGAAAGCCATATAATCCCATACACATTTCTATGAAACTGAAAAAAAAAACTTCCGGCCAGCTACATGTGTACTACTTACGAATAATTAAAAACAAACAAACCAACCTGATCAGATTGGGCAACATTTCTGATCGAATTGCTCACATTTCCATAAGGAGTTGATTTGTCTGTCAGGCAAGTAACCTATTCCCCATTTCAGCACATTTTAACACTTACAAAGTTAGGTCATTTAATACTGGTACCATGTAGATCATCTAGTGGTACCACTACCTCTTTATTTACTCTTCGGCCAACTTCGGATAACTTCGGCTGACTCCGTGTCTTCGAAACTAGTCCAAGTGCCCTTCCGGAAACGCTATCGGATACGGCGAAGAAGTAAACATTGATAACGATCTTAAAGACCGATATTAAGATGCCCTGCTCTTTAAAGTTAAGTTGTCTGGAATAAATCGCCTCGTGCCGATAAAATCGCTTTGTTGTTTGTTTTTAGGGTTCCATAGCGAATAAAAACGGAACCCTTATAGTTTCGTCAGGTCCGTCCGTCCGTCCGTATGTCACAGGCATTCTACTGAAAAACATGAATATTGACGAAATTTGGAGTATAGGTGTCTTGTATAAGCCGCTTCTTAGTTTGGTAGTTAAGTAACAAAATTAAATATTTCTAGGATGGGCACTCCCACATGTAACAGAAGTAGAGAAAACATTTTTTCAGCAAACATTGACGTGTAGTACATTAATACTACGGGACAAATAAATACTACGGGACAATTTTGCACAAATCGAACTAGTCCCAAGCTCAATAAGGCTTGTGTTATGGGTACTAGGCTATAATACATATATTATACTTATATACATAGAAAACATCCAAGACTCAGGAACAAATATTTATCCTCATCACACAAATATTTGCCCTTACCGGGATTTGAACCCAGGACCTCAGCCTCGCAGATAACGTTACTCCCACTGAGCTAAACCGTTCGTCAAACACGCAGTCGGCTGAAAAACAGCACTGAAGTGTCGCTTACGCTTATTATATTAGTGCCTCGCGCACACTTCTTACCCACCCGCACTGTCCCCCCCCCCCTCCCCCTATTGCTGGATTTAGAGGTTGCAATAAATATATTTTTGGAAGATTTTTTTCTATTCTTTATCTGTAATTATCGTGGCGAAAAGTATATATATAAAAGTGCTATTTTTTTGAATTATTCGCCATAAACCCTAGTCTCACATTAAATAAAATTATGTTTAGACAAAGTATATAAAATAAGGAGCTAGATCATGGCCTGCAAGGTTCCACACTTCTGAAATAAGTGAAATTAGAATATTCGCCAAAAACAAATTCTAGAAATCGTTCCTCATTTTGTAACAGTCACCAAAGCGATTTATCAATTCATTAAAGAAAATCTCAACTTTTCCTTTTTAACCGACTTCAAAAAAAGGAGGGGGTTCTCAATTCGGTTGTAGTTTTTTTTTTACTAGTTATTAATAGTGGAATTGAGTCGAAGTTGATTATTGATCTGAAATACCTATAATAATAACCGCAAACCGAATTGCATAAAAACTTAATGTATTGTCACCTAAAGAGACATGTTCGTTCACTGTGAAAATACACAAAAAGTCCCATCTGAGCGTTCGATCGCGTCGTATATCCTCGCCGATATGAAATATGTAGCGCGCGGCTCTGACTGTACTTACCGCAAGGGGCGTGACACACTGAACTCGCGTAGCGAGCGGGGTGAAAAAAACTGCTCTTGACATTGTTGACTCGCTTCTTAAAGAATTACATGTTATAGTGCTCCGGAAAAACTTCAGGGGAAAGCTCATTCCACAGCTTGCAAGTTCGTGGTAAAAATAAGCGTGGTGCCCGTTTATTTCTGGGATGTCAAGCATTCAGATAGTGGGGATGTACTTTGTTTCTAAGGCGGGAGGTGCGATGATAGAAACATGACAGTGGCACCAACTCAAAAGGTTGTTCAGAACATTCCCCATTGTACAAACGATAGAACAAACACAGAGAGCCAACATCTTTCCGGAAGCATTCACAACCACTTATGGTTCAGTACGGATTTGTTTATTTTACTCAATACGGCGCAGTAACGCTTGACCATGCGATTTTTTTAAAATTTCTCATAGTAAAGTTTAAGGCTTATACGAATATGAGCACTATAGTAATCTAGAAAAGTTGGCAAGAGCGGTTAACTTCAGGTTAGTTTGGTTTAACAGGTTAATCAACTTTATTCTGTATCTCGTTGCCATGGATATATGTCTACTGAATCACTCATTAAAACTACGATTTTATACGATCTAAAGGCAACAATATTTTTTTTCTAGTCAATATGTTTGAATTTTTCAAGGACCCATCTCGGCAGTTTATTAATAGCCTAGATTTGTAACATTTTCCAAAGTAACTCTGTCACTATTGTCCTCGAAGTTAAACGAGAAAGTTGAATCACACTAATAACAATCCCAAAAACGTTTCAGAGATAAATCCTTTGTATGCAATAATAATTCTCGAGCTCCAAACGCAACTTTACAATGTCCAAGCCCTTATTTATATATTCGGCATCTGCACTTCGGCGCCATTGGCTTAACAGATCGCAACTTTTGCCTATTGCTTTTACGAATTCTTGGCCGTACTTAGGAGTTTCGGCTTAAGTGTGGCTAAGTCTAGTGGCGTTAGAGAGTGGCATGTATCCTGTTCGTTTACGTTATAAGTACATAATATATATCCATCTTTGGACGACACGCTTGGCTCAGTTGGTTGCACACTTTGCACAGCGGCCTACGAAGCTGGCGGTCCCGGGTTCGAATCCCGGCCTGGGCAAGTGTTTGTGTAATGAGAACGAATGTTTATTCCTGGGTCCGGTATGTTTTCTATGTATTTAAGTATTATAATTTATCATACCTATATTAAGTATATCATCATCTGACTAAGCTTTGCTTAGTTTGGGACTAGGTCGATTTGTGTATGAGTGTCCTTGATATTTATTTATTTTTATTATTTATAGTTACTAGTGTTGCACCCAAAAATATATCTAGGTACCTACATGTATTATTTACCCAACCATCCTCAACAATCGAGTTAAATGTTTGAGAAAACTTGTTCAGTAGATTAGCGTCTCTCACGTCGTTAAAGCCGAGTACTGCTCGTCATGTTTCAGTCCATTCTGAGGACTTTAGTTATGAGACACGAGCGGATCCGGTCGCTGTGACCGGATCCGCTCGGTGTGTGTTCTGTGTGTGAATGAGTAACGGCTCTTGTAATTTAAATATGTCCTAATCTCACGGTAGTTTTCTAGTTAAAGTAACCTATAAAAAAGGGTTCAGTAACTCTGCTGCTCACAGATGTCCCACAAGTACTGAAAAGAACAATTTAAAATCTTGCTACTTAGCGAACTATTTTGTTACGTTAACGTTTTCATTTCGACGTAGCGTATCGTCGTTTTGTATGAACTAGGTAATATGTCTTGCATTAAATTTAATGTACTAAAATTTTTCAGAAGCCACTTAGCGGTAGATAGCGCTAAAAGCCTTTCTAAGAGAAAAAAGAAAAAAGCAAAGAGATTGAAAAATTCAAGGAATGAAGCGGTACCGTTCGCGCTTGAGCAATTATTATTTAATCAGTAAAAATTACCTCTAGGGAGATTTCTTAGAAAATTGCATAAAGTACCTACGTTTGTAATGTCTGTTTTTGTTTGTATAACTGGAATAAACTGTTTTATTTTTACTGCAATCTATTTAATTACATTGCCTAAAACAGATTAAACAAGTATTCAGTATCTTGAAAAAAAAACCTAATGCAAAATGCTGCAGTCTATGTCACACCCACAACCCAGACGAATCCAACGACACTTCATACGTCAAAATACACCAAGCCGCTGCAGAAAGTGCCAAATAAATAGACATACTTACATACCCACATATAACTTACATATACATGATCACACTTGAGAAACATACCCATCATTCTAGTCTAGTCGGGTAAAAAATACTTATCGACGAGTAGGTTTACCCCTAAACAACAAGCATGTTTACGCGATGTGTTTACTAATTCTGTGGACACCTTTTTAACCGCTTCGAAATGATCCGATATAAAATTGAATAGAAAATGTAGTTAATGGTTTTCATTAATGAAAATGCTAATTTTAAGTTTGCATACTTTTGCCGTTAAATAAAAAGTCTGAATTCGGTAGTTATTTAGAAGTTTTTAAAGATTACAAATCTACCTAGTTTATGTGGCACAGCAAATTGTCAACGTGTAACCGCCACCATTTTGGATTTGAACACACGCCCGAGTGTATTTAAATTTTTAGAGTGCATCAACATCCATCCATTTTGTTTAGCGCCAGACGACGTACAGCCAGCATCAAATAGACACTGACTGTATAGCGGCGTGTTAGCGTTCTGTGGATGGAAAACCCATTCTTTCAGTTTTTCATGGAATGTCTATCGAACTAATATAACATATTAATACGTGTGCTCGCTTGGAATTAATTAGTCTAATTCCTAATCGGATTAATGGACTTAGTGGATAATGGATAGCTTCATTGCTTTTCCGTGAAATAGTGTCCAGATGTGACAGTAAATTGTGCTCACATGCGCATATACAGGGTGATCAATTCAAAAGCGTCAGTAGGGAGAACTCTGAAACTATGAGAGATAGCGAAATCTGTTCTTAGGAACCATGGCGTCGATTTAATAATAATGGCATTAATTTTTTTAAACTTTGGAGTTAATTAATCTTTGTATCCAGGAAAATGGCTACATTTTGAACATTTCATTAATAAAATTATTACCTTATTTTTAAATTTTTCTTTAAATTTTTTAAACTAGATTTCATTAAAAATGTTCCTTGTGACTTGTCATTCGCACCATCAACAATAGCAACGAAAAAACTCGCAGAATTTATAACATTGTTTACAGAGATTTTGACCCGCCCCCGTATTGCCTAACGCGTTTGACGCTCGCAATCAAAATCAAGTGTCATAATTTTATATGGGCAATGACAGTTGATTCCGATACCAAGTGTCAAAATTACGTTAGGCAATAACCCCGCAGGTTTGAATCTCGGTTATGTATGAGTTAAACAAAAATGAATGCCATTATTATTAAATTTAAAATCGACGCCATGGTTCCTAAGTCTTAAGAACAGATTTCGCTATCTCCCATAGTTTCTGACTTCTCCATACTGACCCATTTGGATTGATTACCCTGTATATTCACCCGAGAAGGGACACCGGATCGCCAACTCCTGCCCATCCGGCATAAAAACTTTCACCTAACCTTCAACTTTTCATCGAACTATATGTAAGTTTTTTATACTAAAGTGCTTATTCCAGTTCGATGGAACGTATATAAATAGGTTCACCTTCCTATTTCGGAGCCTGCGACTGGGTAATTATCGAGATGCCGCGCTAATCACGCCGGGTAATACAACTTGCAATTGGTGCTTATAATGAGAATGTCTGCACTTGGATCTAAGTTCACAAGAAATTCCAGTTGTTCTTTAACAGCTGACGATCGCGGTCATCATCACACTTGCAATAATTATTTGCCTCCATCGTTCTGCCCATTATACGCCTCTACAACGCAATCAAATTTCGAGGAAAATTGTATTTATATTTCATTTATTTATTTAAGGCCAACCAACAATTGTTAACACTAATACAAGTAAAAAAAAAGAAATAACACATGGTTATATAGAGTAGTGTCACAATCACTTATATGTTAGCACCCCATGCATAATAATCGTAAACGTAACATATGTTTGTGACGTAAAATTAATTTATGAAATTAAAACCACCGGGTCAAATACTGGAAAGGTGAGTAAAATTACAAATTTACCTGATCGGTCCATCTAGTTAGAGATCGAAATGTTTTTAATAAAACGAAAATTGAAACTTTCTTCGAGCTGGATTCAAAAACGCGTCTCCTACGGCTCTCCAGACCAAGTGCCTTACCAACTAGTCTAGCGAAGCTCTAGCCATCGAGTTCCAAAACCTGTCGCTTCATTTTTCATAACAGGACTACAATAGGTAGGCACCATCTACCGTCACGTTCTGTAACTTTATGATTGGCGAGCGGCCTTCTTTTCCACCTGTGTTCCGAACTACGATCGAGTTTTCCAGCTTTCAACTAATACGATAAAAATTTTCTCTTCTTAGTGCTCTGTGGCCGAACCGATATGCAATTTCATTTCAGAGTAGATTAAGAATTAGGTTAAGTTTTCCAAATTTCGGAGTATTGCAACATGAACAAAGCAAATACGTAATGTTTTACATGATTATTACAACAAAACGATTAATGTTATATAAATATTATTTATGTATTAATTAAAAGTATGAATGACACGTTCAAAACTTCGAGTTGTATTGCGATAATGACTAAAATGTTGTAAGTTTAAGTCCGTGTGTTGCAACCCCTTTTACAAGCCCTTCAATCTTGTGCCTCAAGGTTCTAGACTCTTCCATCAACCTTAATTCATTGATCTCGCATGTTAATATAAAATAGGGCTGTACACGAGATAAGTCTCTGATTTATGTCTCCCGAGATCTAATATTGAACCAAGGCAATAAGACATAAATCCCGTCCACAATTAACGTTGTTCTATCTTGAAATGGGCGAGGTGCCAGGGTGTTTAAAGGAAAGTTTAGAGCTATTAAGCGGTGGAATCTGACGTGTGTTCTTAGTAAAATAAAAAGGAAAAATACATAACTGTCTACTATAAATACTTAATTGCATTTAACCTCTTTATCAATATTCCCGCATCTCAAAACTTCTTGGTCTCAAAATACCTAAATTACAGAATGCCTAATATTTTTTTCCTTAAAAACGGGAATCTTAATATGGCCGAATTTCAAAATAGCATAGTCTCATAATGCCTAAAATTCAAAACGCTCAAGGCAAAACTACATATTCTGTATTTATTATCCAACTGTTATATCGGAATTTGAAGGAATTGTGCATTTCAATCTTTAGGAGAATATGACGTTTTAGGTCAAAGTCATAATGAATTTTGTTCATTTTAAGAATGAGGCAATTTGACATTCAGGTATTATGAGCACATGGTAATTTGAAAATTAGGGGTATTAACGAATAAGGTATTATGAAGTCTAGTGGTTTTAAGCCCAAAGTATAGAAGGTACTACAATTATAAGGTTTAATTAGTGAAACTTACACACAATAATCATGTTTTTAGAGAAAGTATATTATTTAAGCTATTATTTAATTTTAGTGTGTTTAGTAGTTTCAATTTACCTTATAATTTAGTTTAGGATTTTACATATTTCTAAATAAATTGGCTATCATGGTGATAAAAAAACAATAAAATTTCATAAAAGTAAAAAAAATAATTAAGCAATTAGGTAAGCTGAATTTTTAGTGGAAGGGTGTCCATGTATGTTTCGTGTGTGTATGCAATACAATACAATACAAATACTCTTTATTGCACACCTCAGATACACAGCAATACAGAACATGACAGTAACATTCGAATTAGTAGAGGTAAACAACAGGCGGTCTTATCGCTAAATAGCGATCTCTTCCAGACAACCTTTGGGTAGCGGAGTGTTTAAAAGACAACAATTTTAGTTGAGTAGGTGGCGAGAAACAGTTATGAAGCAAAACAAAAAACTCATATAGACACATGTATACGCAATAAACATACACACATAAGACTGCGTAAATAAACATACATAAATACTTATACATAATAAATATAACATATGCAAAGTAAATAAATAAATAACCATAACAGTGTCAGCCGCAAAAATGAGAAAGTGATTTCAATAGCAGTGTGTTAAGGGAGAGACAGGTAATGTTTTTTAAGGTGTGACTTAAATGTTGCAAGGGTCTGGGCACGCTTCAAGTCATGGGGTAGAGAGTTCCACAGTAGAGTTGCCTGGAATGTGAAAGAACTATTGAAAAATTCGGAGGATGAAGAGAGGACAGCAAGAAGCAAATTTTGAGCGGACCTAACAGATCGCAAATAACTGAAACGCTCTTTAAGGTAGCGGGGAGTTGCGGGATTAAAAGTACGCTATACAGAAGAGACAGGATATGAGAGTTACGACGAGAGCGGATTGGAAGCCAATTAAGCTGAGACCTGAAGATGGAAACATGGTCATACTTGCGTAACCCAAATATGAACCGAATGCAGATGTTTTGGATGCGCTCAAGTTTATTGAGCTGTTCTTCTGTGAGGTCAAGATAGGAAATATCAGCATAATCCAAAATAGGGAGAAGTAACGTTTGAGAAAGCGCAAGTTTAGTGTATGCTGTGCGAAAAGGGATATTAATTGAGCTGCTATGTAAACTATCCTCGGTTTATAAGACTGCTCAAAGTTAAGACCAAATACCTACGATTGTTTAAGGTTGATTTGAGATACGAGAAGTATAAATTATCCGACAATATACCATCGCAAAACATTATCACTACATTTGTAAATGTCGTAGTAGTATTAAACTTACCTTAACGGAGTAGAATTATGGACAAGTTCTTATGCCGTATACTCTACTGATTTACAGGTACAATTTGTGGACTTGTTGGCACAACTCTCGGATTTCTCGTTTTTGCTATATATAGTCGTGGTGTTGTGTTTATGTTTTCAAATAACCACCTTTATTTAAAAGTCGTGAGCATTTCTGCCATTTATGGCAGAAAAAAAGACGGTGGCACATGAAAGCGGGGGTGCGGAGGGTCCACGCATGCCGCAAAAGGAAATTCTATTTAATCAAAGACACGGCACCTCTCGTTTTGTTTTTCTCATTATACAATGCCTTATTACTTATATCAACGTGTATCTCAAGCTTAAAGGTTTTATATCGGGCCGAAATTTTCCATGACCTACAAAGACACGCCCGCTGGCCTATGTATACAAGCATGAACTATAAATTCTAGAAATAGAAACACTATGGTGATTTTTCGAATCTAAACCCACAGAGCCTCCAATGTAATTTTGCTTTTGTTGTAAATAGCCTCGCAAAGAGACGTAAGCGCGAGTTTTGTTAAGTTGTTAAGCCACTCAACAGCTTGAACTTCTATATACGTCATCCTCGACTAATAACTAGAACTCTATTTCCGTTCTCCCTCTATTCAGCTAAGTGTAACAATCGCTTCACATTCATTCATTCATTCTTGTAATGGGAGATTCTTGCAACTTTTATATCACAGTTGAAGATTGTCATGAACTCTTGATTGAGTTTTTAATCTGGAAACTTTTTATCGCCTTCAAAATAAGAGTTCCCGTTCGACAATTTCTTTGCTGTATCAGTTGCGAAGTGCACATAAAGTAGGACAGGGCGTACTTTACACCTAATTATAAATTCGTGTCGCTGTCACAACTTAATATTATCACATCAGATTAAGTTGCTCAAGACTTAAAAAAAACTGACGACTGAACTCAGCATCACGGGATGATAACTACGGTCAAAGGTGGCGGGTTTAGTAACAGCTTCTTTAGCGTTTTTACGACCTAAGTTATACTCGTAAGTATCAGGAAAATACTAAATGCGAAATACACTATTTTGTGGCCCAAATTAAAAATCGCATTTTCCAAGTTCGATATTGGGAGACACGCAGATATTACCAAATAGTTCTTACGATCAGATTTCAACGGTTGAAACCTTGTTTAACGAAAAACGTTTCATCGACGTATCATTTTATCAAAAGCATATTTCTCTGAAACCGTTAATAATATGGCATTGTTATAAAATAAACCTAACCTAACGGCTTCTTCATGATGATCTTTTCAAAAATCATGAATATTTTATGGTTTCAGGGGGAAAGTTGTCGATGGAATGAAAATTTTATGAAATAAAGATTTGGGAGTTTGTCTATGGAATGGAATGACGCCGAAATCAACACATATTTTTAATTGTGATGCGTTACGCAATTTTTTTGTGACAAGTTGCCGAACTCTAGTGCATCCTTGACATTTTTGGACAATATTCTTCCTTTAAAAAAGTCGCTCGCTTGTCTGTTGAAACTCTCAAAGAGGAACGTGTCCTGGTGTAATAATACTTGTACAAAAACAATGACAGCTATTAATTCCCAGAATCGCCCCATCCTCTCCCACTTCCAGGATTATCCACTATCCGTCATATCGATCTGCCGACAGATCGGCAGCCTCTATTGAAATGAATTCATTAGTCTGAGAGAACCGTAATAGAGATGGGGAAAAGTGTAAAGGTCTTTCCAGTAAAAAAAAACAGATCCCGTTGTTACCCATAATCGTTGAAAGTCAAATCTACTATTATTATACATATTACAGCGTAGTCTTGGAAGGTCTGAGTGTTTAGTCTAAAATTGAGGGTAATTTTTGAAAAATTTGCTGGTGTTCAATATATAAATTGATGTCACTCGCAAAATAGTGTTTTTTTCACATTCCCTGTCCGGGTGCCCCCCTGGGTCACGCAATTGCTTGTCGGGAGTCCATGCCTCTACTGTGGAGTAATTCTCCATACTGGATGCGCATTTGGACTAATAACATTGTCAGAATGATTTTGTACAGGGACAGTGAACGTGTTAAGGTCAATGAAATGGGGCAACTTTCTGTGTTTTTGATATGGGCCAAAATTAGCACTATTTTTAACCGACTGCGCGACGCAAAGGACGGTAATGTGTTTATCATTCTATGTATGTATGTATGTATGTATGTTTGTTCCTATCTGGCACTCTAGAGACCAAACGCGTGGACCGATTTTGATGATTCTTACTTACGTCAATCGATTCGTCTTAGTTGGGCAAATGTCACTAAAGACATGAAAATGATGAAAATCTCAAATTGCGATAATGAGACGCCATATTGTGAAAAAGAAAAAAATTAAAATCGACGTACTATGTTGAGTCGGGTATCATTGAATAGGGATTTGAAAATCATTATTAAGTTTCTTTTATTATTTTTAATTTTTAATGACCAGTTAGGAACTATAACGATTTAAAGTTGGTTCGCAACCCGTTCTCACTAAATTTTCATTAAATTGTAAATAAATCTGTGCAAGCTTCTCAATAATCGCCACGATAAAGATTGCGAAATTTACTGACTTATAATTTTAACTACAAAGTATAAAATAAAAATAATAATTAAAAAAAACAAAACCCCCGACTGCTTAAAAAACCCAAAAAGAAAAAAACAAGTCCAGTACCTACCCTTGTCAAGTTACAATGGAAATGTTTCATGATTCATGATCGATACTCACATAAAACAAATAATAAATTCTAATGTGGAACATAGCGATTTTAATCAGTCGGGACCCATTGTTGGGAAGATTTGCGTCGATCTTGTTTTCTTATTGGTCCCGACTGTTTAAAATCGCTATGTTCCACATTAGAATTTATTATTTGTTTTATGTGAGTATCGATCATGAATCATGAAACATTTCCATTATAACTTGACAAGGGTAGGTACTGGACTTGTTTTTTTCTTTTTAGTTTTTTTAAGCAGTCGGGTGTATTGTTTTTTTCATTTTTTTTTCTGAAGTACAAACTAGATGTCAACTTTTGTGCTATTTCCCCACAAAATAATTACATAAGATAGCCAAGCTTGCGCATAAGCAAAATATGCCGACAAAACTGTTTTGAGATCAGTTGAAAATTGAGTCGTGTGTAATTATAGTCATCACTTGTGATAATTCTAAAACTGTAAAATTTTCAGGATCTTTGAATTAGTCACCTGTGGATCCCATTAGGTTAGTTTAGGTTTGTTTTGTGAAAGTCCTGAAAGTTAACGGTTTCGTAGAAAAATGGAGAAACATTGCATTATGACTTTCGATCTTACGGCAGCCAATATAAATCCATTACTGTGATTTTATTATTCTTGTAGTCTCGCGTTACGAAATACGTTGTGGACCGAGTAATTTGACACTTCTACCTAAAAATGCTCTAAATATATAGTAACTGCAGTATCGCAACAGGCAGAACAAATACAACCTAGGAGCGTACGAACGACCTCCGTGATTTTGTAACGTCGTTCCTTCGTCACAGTGATCACTGCGATCACGAGTATAAATACTTTTAGACGTGCGATCACTGTGATTTTTTAATCATGTCGGTATTTATTACCCACCTCTAAAGCGTAATATTTTACCGTATGAATTGAAGAAATTATTTCGCATTGGGGCCAAGCATTCATCAAATGAAAGAAAGGAGCGGCGAATGGAAAGGGACTTTATAGTAATGGAATGGGGTACGAATTAATGTATTTTGGTGTTGAATTCGATTTAATGCCTTGTTTTGTTAACGTTTGATGTTTTTAAGAGGATTCACGTTAAGGGCATCTGAGTAACGCGCGATCTTTTAGTTAACGAGCGCTAACTATTATCGGTTTTATTGTATCAAAATACACTTTCTTTATTTTAGGCATCACCTTATCCAGTATTATGTAGGATACTATTTCTAATAAACCACTAGATCCACGGAGTATAGACAGGTAAAGAGGTAATCTCTGTATTTCTAAAGTAGGTTAAATTGGTGGCGCCACAGTACCAAGTTTGTAAATTTATTTTACGAGCAAGAATGGATCTTTGACAACAGACGTTGAAAGTCATTTTGCGATTGTCAAATAAATTACTTTATACAAACATTTTATATATTATAAGTTCACTGGATTGGAAAAAAGATTATTTTTTGTATGTTTGTATGTGTCGTTGTGGCTTCACCACGCCAAAACGGCCAAACGGATTTCAACTATTTTTGGCACATTGGTAGAGGCATTCACAGATGGTAACGTTTTACCCGACTACGCTGAAGAAAAAAAAAGAGGGTTATGTCTTTTTCCTCCTCCGCATACGAAGTTGCGGGCACTTTCTAGTCTATTCTATTATAAAGTTTTCAAAATGATATGTCGGTACACTGAAAACATTAAAAAAAAAATGGTTGTTACGGACTTTTTGGAGTTCACTCAAACGAAAAATATTTTATTTTTATTTTTTGTATGTGTGTATGTGCCGTTGTGGCTTCATCACGCAAAATCGGCTAAACCGATTTCAACTATTGGCACACGGGTAGCCGGGTATCGCCAGATGGTCATAGGATACTTTTTACCCGACTACGCTAAAGAAAAAAAAGAGGGTTTTGACTTTTTCCCCTCCGCGTACCAAGTTGCGGGCACTTGCTAGTAATTATATAAAATACTGACTTATGGTATGTGTACCGGATGACCCCATAATTATAGAATTATATAAATTTAATATAGGAAATGAAATATCTAAATAACTTATAAGCTAATAAAAATATAAATTATTCGATAACTTCATTTCATACCTTTCCATCTAACCCCGATGGAAAGCTATGAAATCATTACTTTGACTTAACAGTCAAAGGAATAACTCTTATCTAATCAAATATCAATTGTATAAAGCCCATAAGGCAACAAATTGCAAAGAAAACTGATGTATGTAAACTTTCCATACGAACTACGCAACATTTTGCAACTATTCCCTAACGTCGCATAAAGACTCATAAACTTTCCATGGAAATCTGAAAAGTTGCATAACAATTGATAAATTAATAATAAAATTACCCCCTCCCTAACCAATACACGGCTCGACTATAAAAGCCAAAGCTAATTCAATTGATAATAACCCCACTATATGTGGCATACGAATAAACACATAAATATAGAAACAGCCCCCATACTATTCATGTCGTAACTACAAGTTATCGGTACTACTTACTAGCCTTTGAAAATACCCTTTAGTTTTATAGCCTTTGAATTAGCTTCAGTCAGATAGATATCATAGTTAAAATAGGAAGCCTAAGTATTGGTTTAGGAACGGGATTTCGATATAAACTGTGACTTTTTATTCTCTACTTCACCTACACTGCTCTTAAAGCTATCGAAAGGGGTTCAGACTGCCTTTACAGTCCTCAGTCTGCACATTGGTCACTTCGAGCCGGATTGATCCTAAGCTCAATAGAATAAAATGTCACAGAGAAACGAAAGTCCGTCTCCGTCGTCAGTAAGGACGACCGACACCCCCGGTGGTATTACCGATACCTCGGAGCAGAGCTCCGAAACGACCACGACCCAGACCTCCGAGTCGTCAAGGGTCACCAGAAGTGCTGCTAGAAGCGGCGCTACTGCGCCGTCGTTGGCACCTCCGCAAGCGCCTCCTGGTGCTGGGCAGAAGCGGCTGGTGGCGGCGCAGCCCCCTGGAGCCTTGCCCGCGCCTACTGGCGCACAGCAGGCTCCAGCTCCGGAGCTCCACTACAAAGTGCAACAGGCGGGCCCTAGTCCCGGCCCGGCTTCCGCGCTCCTCGCGGGCGCCGCCGGCGAGACCCAGGACCCCAACCAAGCACGAGCCCCCGCCGATGTCGTAGCGTCGTCAGAGTACGACGCACAACGGTCGGTGATGGCACCGAGTACCGTGGTCGAAAAACCCATTGCGCCCAGAAAGACGCAATCAAAGGCCTCATCGCGGAAGTCGACAAAGGAGAGGCGAATCCAATTGGCAAAAGCGCGGGAAGTGCTAGCTGCAGCCAAACTAGTAACGCTTGAAGCGGAGCTAGAAACTAGTGAAGAAGAGGACAACGCAAGTGCCACGACGGATGTGGATACAAGCCGGCAGGTCGAGACCTGGTTGGACCGGCACCACCTCCCAGCCCTTGATTTGAATCCCCATAATTTTTCTTCTCAGTTACAGTATACGACGGGAGCGCCCGCTTTTACGCAGGCGCCCGGCGCGCATGCGCCGCCCGTCCCTGCGGCCACGATGCCCCCCGCGCCCCCTGCGCCCCCTGCGCCCCCTGCGCCGATGTACGCCGTGCCACTACAAGCGCATGCGCCGCCCGCGCCTGCGCCTACGGCCACGCAGTACCCAGCGCTCCCGTCCGCCGTGCTTCACGGCTCTGCGGGACCTGCTGCGATGGATGAACTGGCGGTACAACCGTACGCGCCGAGCAACGACATCATGACCATCACAGAAGCGATCCGGAATGCCATACTGGCAAGCAAGCAAGATCCCCATTCAAGAAAAACGGCGGATCTACCAGTCTTCACAGGTTCCGGACGGCAATGGCTGTCATTCAAGCAGGTATATACGGACACTGCCCCGTACTACACGCCGGGCGAAAATACGGCGCGACTGCAGACAGCTACCCGAAACCTGAAAAATACGGCGATAAGTGATTTCGTCATATCCGGTGCCAAGCCGGAACTCATTATGGAGAAGTTGGAAGAGTGCTACGGCAACACGGCGACTCTTGCGGCACTGGAATATAGAAATCTCCGTGAGCTGCCCAAGCTCACCGACAGCGCGCAAGACATCTGCTCGTTCTCGCTCAAGCTCGGAACGATAATGGCTACGTTACAACTCGTCGACGCCCATGAAAGCAGATATAGCTCTGAAGTCCTGCGATCGCTTCATGATAAGCTCACAGTGAACTTACAATCAAAGTGGTATACCTACTCAGCTGACAAACCGAGGCGCGAAAGCGATGTCATGCTGATGGTAAATTTTATGCGAGAAGAAGCCAGATTACGAGAACCGTACACCGTAATCAGTGACGCAACCCAGGTGCCGCCGCGCCATCAGCCCTTCCAGCAACGAAGCCACTTCAACGCGCCCTACGCACCGCGCCCGCCCGGCCAATTTACAAGGTACAGTGCGCCACGTACATATCCGCCGCCCGCCGCCGTCGCGCAGCCGCGACCCCAGAGGACCCATACCGCCATGGAGAAGAAATGTCCGGTATGTGAAAGTACACAACACAGTGGGGGCGGAGAGTGCGCGAAGTTTATAAATATGTGTTTAGATAAACGGCGGGAGATCGCGAAAACGGTGCAACTGTGTTTTAAGTGCCTGTGTATACGTAAAAAACAACATTTTTGCAAGAAAATGATTTGTTCGGCGCCTAACTGTGGAAAAAATCACCATATACTTGTGCATAAAGATTTAATTAAATCAGTTACAGATACAGCCGCATCTGAGTCGGTGTCATGCGCATGGACCCGTAAAGCTCAATCATATTTAAAAATCCTCCCGGTCGAGGTAAGGGGCCCTCTCGGCAGCCGCGGCGCCTGGGCGCTGCTGGACGACGGATCATCCGTCACGCTGATCGACGAAGCCCTAGCCGCGGAGGTAGGAGCGCCCGGCGAAGTCGACCCACTGCACATTGAGGCGCTCACGGAAAAAGGCCTGAAAAATAACACGTCGCGGCGGGTGCGCATAGAACTGGCGGGAGAGGGTAACTCGAGTAAAATTGAAGCGAGAACCGTGAGTAAACTTTCCTTATCTCCTCAACATGTGAGTGAAAGTGTAATTAACGAGTGTGATCACTTAAAAGATATAAAAGATAAGCTCGTGTATCATACCGCCCGCCCGAACATCTTGATAGGTCAAGATAACGGGCCGTTATTATTAGCCGAAAATGTAAGAAAAGGACGATGCGACCAACCGATCGCGAGTAAAACGGTACTAGGCTGGACCCTCCACGGGGCTCAAACAAGAGAGCCCGGGCACCGTGTAAACTTCATAAATAATATTAATACTGACGAAAATTTAAATAAAAAACTCGATTATTATTTCAGTATTGATTCGATCGCCATAAACCCCGTTCGCCCCGCTTCGGACCCGGAAGAAAGAGCTACCCGGAAACTGGAGGAAACCGCCCGACGTGTCGGCCCGCAACAGTACGAGGTTGGTCTGTTATGGAAGAACGACCAGGTATGTCTGCCTTACAACTATAACTCAGCTCTGAGGAGGCTCCATAGCGTTGAAAAACGTATAGACAAGGATCCCGCGCTCCGCGTCAAGTACGAGAAGGAAATGGACGATTTAATCGAACAAGGTTACGCAGAAATAGCCCCGGCGACGAATACGCCGAATAAAACATTTTTCCTTCCGCATTTTCCCGTAATAAACCCCATGAAACCGGACAAGGTTCGTGTGGTCCATGACGCTGCAGCAGTCGCGAGAGGTACAAGCTTAAACGATAATTTACTCTCTGGTCCGGACCTACTCCAAAACTTACCCGGCGTAATAAGCCGATTCCGAGAACATGCAATAGGAGTTACGGCGGACATAAAACATATGTTCATGAGAGTCGATGTGCGCCGAGAAGATCGCGATGCCTTAAGATACCTCTGGAGAGGGGATAGGAGAGACGAAGCCCCGCCCACCGAATATCGTATGAAAAAATTAATATTCGGAGCTACATGTTCGCCGACATGCGCTATTTATATAAAAAATATGAATGCTATGAGATTTATAGACCAGGAGCCGACCGCTGTACAAGCCATCATAAAAAAACATTATGTTGATGATTATCTAGATTCATTTGAAAACCGACAGAAAGCGATCGAGATGTCCAGCAAAGTACGAGACATACACGCTGAAGGCAACTTCGAGCTACGTGGATGGGTGTCCAACTCGCCCGCCGTGATGGCCGCTTTGGGCTCCGAGCGACTCCCTGCGGACACAACGGTCGCGCTGGACGAAGCCGAAGCCACGCCCACCGAGCGAGTTCTCGGCCTGATATGGAAGCCAGCATCGGATGAACTAACTTTCAACTTGGATCTCGCTCGACTCCCTCCTGAACTAATAAAGGACCAACGACCTACAAAAAGGCAAGCCCTCCGAATAGCCATGTCGATATATGACCCAATAGGATATGCGGCGGTGGTTACAGTGAGAGCTAAGATAATATTACAAGAGGCTACGCGCAGAGGTATCGGCTGGGATCAAAAGCTACCTGATGACCTGGCGGAAAAATGGAAAATTTGGCTGAAAAGGTTAGAATGCCTACGCAACATAGCTATTCCGCGGGCCTATGCCGGCTATTCGGAAGCTATAGAGCTACAACTTCACGTGTTTGTGGATTCATCTGAAGATTCTTTCGCGGCGGCATTGTACTGGCGTACAAAAGGTGCCTCCGGCGAAATAAAAATAACTCTCATAATGGGAAAAGCAAGAGTTTGCCCGATCCGGGTTCACAGTATACCGCGTCTCGAGCTTATGAGCGCCGTAATCGGCGCTCGAATGGCGGATGCGGTGAAAAAAGAGCATGAAAGGCAACCCGATTCAACAACCTTTTGGACCGACAGCAAAACTGTCCTGCAATGGATACGTAATGGTTCACGCTCATATAAACCGTTCGTAGCACACAGAATATCGGCCATACAAGAACATTCAAAAGTAAACGAATGGAGATATGTACCTACGAAGTTGAATGTGGCCGACGACGCCACTCGAGATGTACCGGCCGACTTCTCATCCAAACACAGATGGTATGAAGGTCCAGATTTCCTGTATGAAGACCCGAGTAAATGGCCTACGGAAAATCTGACCGAGGCCACGCCCACCGGCGAAGAAAAAGTGTGCTACGCCATGAAAACCGACGAATGTGACATTCGCCGCGCCATACCGGCCGCTACGAGATTTTCCAAATGGGAAAAATACGTCAGATCAACGGCACGAGTCCTACAATTTATACAGTTATGCAGAAAAAAGCACGAAACAATTAATTACAAAAGAACCAAGAAAAATATCGAAGCGGACCCAGATTGGAAGAAAACTCGTAGCCGGGGAAAACCGAGCGCTACGCCGCCCGCTACGAGCTACGAAGATAGCTACAAAATAATTCCCGTAGAGCTGCTACAAAGCGCCGAACATATTATTTGGTAAGCGGCACAGCGAGACGTCTTCCTAGATGACCTCGCCCTGGTAAGCAGCGGAAAACCAGTATCAAAAGGAAGCAAGCTGAATAAACTTGCGATACTGGAATCAAACGGAATCATCGTACTCAAAAGTAGAATCGACGCCGCAATCGACGTGAGTTGCAACAAAAATCCTCCCGTGATTGATGGACGACACACTACAGCGAGACTGTACATAGATTACGTACACAGACGACTTCATCACGGCCGCGTCGAATTAGTAATCAACGAAGTGCGACAACGAGTCTGGATTCTACACCTACGACAAACTACGAGACAAGTAATACACGCCTGCCGGCCGTGCACCATAAGAAAAGCTACGCCACCGAGCCCACCCACCGGTAATCATCCGCACACGCGTCTCGCGCATCATAAGAGGCCATTTACATATGTCGGACATGATTATTTTGGGCCGATAACAATAACTGTCGGACGTACCACACAAAAACGGTATGTTGCATTATTTACGTGTCTAACCACTAGAGCTGTGCATTTAGAAATTGCAGGTTCACTCACCACAAACTCCGCGATCATGGCTCTGAGAAGATTCATCGCGCGCCGAGGATGTCCGACCGAAATCTGGTCCGACAACGGCTCCAACCTGCGAAGCAGCGACAAGGAGCTGAGGCGCGCGCTGACCCCAGGCCTCAATACAGAGGCCACTCACCGAGGCATCAGCTGGCGCTTCATCCTGCCGTCTGCCCCATTCATGGGCGGCTCGTGGGAAAGAATCGTGGGCTTAACCAAGCGAGCCCTGGAAGCAGTGCTGCATGAGCGGCACCCCAGAGAAGAGGTCCTCGCCACGTTCCTCGCCGAAGCGGAGTTCATCGTCAACAACCGACCACTCACACACGTCTCAACCGATCCAGAGGACCCAGAGGCCCTCACTCCAAACCACTTCCTGCTGGGAGGCTCGGCGTGGAACCCCGCGCCAGGCACCTTCACCGAGCAAGACGTCGTCGGACGCGTCACATGGCGCGCCGCCCAACGCCTCGCCGATATGTTCTGGGCGAGATGGGTCCGGGAGTACCTACCATACCTCCAGGACAGACGGCACCCCTCACACAAAGGTGCCGTCATAGCCATCAACGACGTGGTCCTCATAATGGACAACACGCTACCTCGCAACACATGGCCACGAGGAAGAGTCGTCGCTACATACCCAGGGAGCGACGGCATCACCAGAGTTGTCGACGTCAACACAAAGGGTGGCATCCTCCGCCGCCCTACGAAGAAGCTCGTCATACTACCCACGGCGCCCGAGACACCGCGGCGCGAAGACAGCGCGCCGCTCACGGCGCCCGTCTCAACACCACGGTCCTGAGCATCGAGCCACAACAACCGACGTCTGCGTGCATCAGGCAGCATCAACGAGTCACCGGCACCGGCGAAGTTTCCTATGACTAAGGTCATAGTGGCGGGAGAATGTACCGGATGACCCCATAATTATAGAATTATATAAATTTAATATAGGAAATGAAATATCTAAATAACTTATAAGCTAATAAAAATATAAATTATTCGATAACTTCATTTCATACCTTTCCATCTAACCCCGATGGAAAGCTATGAAATCATTACTTTGACTTAACAGTCAAAGGAATAACTCTTATCTAATCAAATATCAATTGTATAAAGCCCATAAGGCAACAAATTGCAAAGAAAACTGATGTATGTAAACTTTCCATACGAACTACGCAACATTTTGCAACTATTCCCTAACGTCGCATAAAGACTCATAAACTTTCCATGGAAATCTGAAAAGTTGCATAACAATTGATAAATTAATAATAAAATTACCCCCTCCCTAACCAATACACGGCTCGACTATAAAAGCCAAAGCTAATTCAATTGACAATAACCCCACTATATGTGGCATACGAATAAACACATAAATATAGAAACAGCCCCCATACTATTCATGTCGTAACTACAAGTTATCGGTACTACTTACTAGCCTTTGAAAATACTTACAAGAAATAATCGTCAAGTGAATTAGCTTCAGTCAGATAGATATCATAGTTAAAATAGGAAGCCTAAGTATTGGTTTAGGAACGGGATTTCGATATAAACTGTGACTTTTTATTCTCTACTTCACCTACACTGCTCTTAAAGCTATCGAAAGGGGTTCAGACTGCCTTTACAGTCCTCAGTCTGCACAGTATGCGCCCCCTTAAGTGATTAATGCATTCATTAATAGGTATTAAATCGAATGCTTTATCATCATTGGATTGTTTATGCCGCCGGTTCGCGGTTTAAGTTGTTTTCTGAATGCGATATGAATCAATGACAAATATTGCAATAATTGAAATTTTTATTTTGTTCACGTGATTTGTACACGGTGGAAGTGAGTAACCTATGATAGACTTTAACCATTGCTTTTAGTGCCTCCATGGTATGTGAAGTACAGTTAAAAAATAAATTAAAAAAAATAGTTTTGTAAATTTGCGTGTAATGAAAATGTTACTTAAAGCTGAGGGATACAAGTTATATTCGACACGAATATCCTCGAATAAAGAATGTAAATGGATACCAATTTTATTGTAAAACTAATAGAAACTGGATAAAAAGCTGAAGTACTGCTTCGGTGTATAAAAGTATTAAATAAGTGGCGACATCAAATCATGACAGAGAGTAGTATAGTCATGAGATTTTGATTATATATGATTTTATTTAATTACCTCGGACGCTACGGACGTCGCTTCCGTCCGACACGTAACGCGACGTCCGAAACGTCGAAAACCCTACATTTTGTTGGCAAGTTTTCGACGTTTCGGACGTCGCGTTACGTCCATGGTCTCGAAGTAACCGACGGTGACGGATGGAAGCGACGTCCGTAGCGTCCAAGGTAATTAAAAAAAAAACATATTTATACGCGATTAACCCCGTTTGTTGTGTTGTGATAATGAAAGAAAATCGTGTTAGTTAATTCAATGTTCCATAATAAACACTTAATAAATTCACAAATCCCAATGTGTTTTCATTGATTACAATCGTCATGAAACGCGCTTTCTGCAGGTAATACTTTGATAGTTGGAAGTTTTATAATTTTTGTCAAAATCGTAATAGAGTGCCAAGGTAGCGAGCCTTTGGAGCAAGGTGGCCTTGTTTATTTGCTGCCGAGTGTAGATAAGCCGTGGTTACTATCCGACCCAAGTACTACTTTTATATAAGAAGGACAACCTTATGAAACAAGACAACTTTATTTTCTTTATTGGGGAAAAAGCAGACTAAAAGCCACCGGATGCGTGCGTAGCACGCGCACGGGCGCGTGTGCGTGGCGTGCACGTTGTATCGTATGAAATTTCATAGTACATGGCACACCGCTTGTGTGGCGTGCACGTGCGCAGCTGTGTGTCATCTCTTATGGGTATTCGTACTTTACAACGCGCACGCCACGCGCACGTCTACGTGCACGCCACGCACACTCATCCGGTGTGGCTTGGCCTTTAGACAAAACAGTAACACATGAAAAGAAATCTAAAATTAGGTATAGCCTATATCCTAACACAGATCCCACCGAGATTTTGTGCAAGTGAGTAAGGTGGCATTGCCATAAACAACACTGGATCAATACATTACGGAACTTCATAGACTGTATATGAAACCACCTGTATAGCTAAAGGTTATGTAGAGGTAAGACGATACAATTATTAATATAGGTCATTAATGACATTATAGATTGAGAGCACGAGAGTACAATTCTTGAGCATGTATATAATCACAAATAAATAGTTTAGACGTAACATGAGTAGGTATACTACAAAAGAAGGTTTACTTTGCGCTTAAAACACATTTGTTACAAAATATATCAACCGAGACCAGGCTTTTATTTTTTAACTTAGTCATCTATATGATCCTATTATAAAGTTGTAAAAATGAAAAATCTGTAGGTACATTGGTACTTTAAATAAAATGTTAACGGACTATTTGGAAGACACTGAATCGATTTTTTTTCATATGTTTATAAATGACGTTGTGGGTTCATCATGCCAAAACGACTACGCATATATTAAGCTTTTGTTGGTAGCTGGCTACAAAGAGAAATATAACCACTACGTTTTAAGAGGCGGGACTCTCATACTAGCCAATATAATCAATTTGCATGGCACACTGATACCAACATGTACGTCAAAGAACCGTCAGCAGAAGTACCAATCTAACAGACTGAAATAGTGTAGTAGGCTATGCGCTTGCGATTTTATCGATATCGATAAAATGGACTGGGTTGGAATATAGGCTCATGTAAACAATTTTTGTAATCGAAATTTGGTTTAGGATTGAGTCCATGTTTAAGTACTATGTTGTACAGTGGATATTGTATGTTTGTTGATACAAGGTTGGACTTAAATGTGAACCCGAAATAAAATAACAAGCTTTTTCTTTTAATGTAATTATTTATTGTTTTACTAGCATTATTAGATCTTCTTTTGTAACTTGGCCCACTGTCTGCATCTGAAAATATTTTATTATTACAACAGAGATATATTTTCTTATATCTAAGGTCAAAATATTAAATAATTACTACTCAACAAATAAATGTAACAATCTTCATATGTTCTGGTATGGATGGCAGTAAACTTTTCAGTTGAAACTTAGGTACGAAGTATTTTTATGATCATATTTCATGCAAGTTCTCACGCAATTCGAATTATTTTGTATAATTATTTCCACTGATAAGCAAATAAGCCTGTAGTTATCGATAGTTACAGTACATCCCTAGTACACAATGAAAATAGATATAAAATATCTAATTTTGTTTATTTATTTAGCATGCTGCACTTAAATATGGCTAAAGGAATCTAAGGCAATACTTACCGACCTTCATCCCAGAGAAATATCGCCATAAACCTCCTTTAGCGCAATTTTCATGACTAGCTCGATTTCCACAATTTTCACATGTGATAAAACGTCTTTTCGGTGGCATCTTCACAAAATGTATTCACTAAATAGTGATCAATCACATTTCACTACTTAAGATAACAATTAAGAATAATTTAATTAGAAATCTAAAAACAAACATACAAAACACGCGAGCCGCAACGACAAGCAAAGCAATATGGTTGACAATGTATGACATGATAGATAAACTGTACTGACGTATTGGTTCAGTCCCATGGCAACGGTTTGCCATGCAAAGTCCATATAAAAGTTTTTTGTTCCTAGTTGCGTTAGACTGGCTGGCTATTGGATTGGATACTATTTACGACTAGTACGCTCAAGAAAAAAAGATGGGTTATGACTTTTTCTCTTCACGAACAAAGTTTAGGGAACCCTCTAGTATGTAAATAAACTTGAGATGATAAATGACTATATTTATAAACGTAGTTGTATTGTGACTAATAACATTGTGTCACAGATCTAAAAAATTTAAAACGGCTTTTGCTGTGAGTTAAATCTAATCATGACGTTTTACACGTGCCGCGCGTATGAAAATGCTTTTACGTGCCTGTCATTCCAAGTTTAGGCGGATTTTTTCGGTTTATCCGTCCCATGGGAAGACGTTTAGACATATTCACAACAGAAAATACTCTTTATTGTTCACTTCAGAAAAGAAACGAGTGTGATTTATGTCCAAAAAATATTAGGTATAATAAGAGGTAGAAAATGGGTGCGCGTGGCAGTCTTATCGCTTAAATAATTTAAGTTCCTAAGTATAGACACTATTTTTATTCTTAACTTTTTTGTTAATTTTTTTTAATACGTATGCCAAAAAAAATGGACTATAATTTGTATGTAATTTTTTTTTACAAGGTATGGTCTCTCAAAAACTATTTTAAGGAATGGGTTTAATAAACCACTTGCAACTATCGGATTTCAAAAATATGATTTCTTGGATAAGTTATTCGTGTTTTTAATTTTGACTTAATTTGTCCTTGCCAAACCCCAGTACAAACGTCATTCAGTAGTGACGTTACTCGAAATATCTTCTAGACATTTAAACGCATGAATTTGTATCTTAGAATATTTTATTTTAATGAAAATAATTTATAAAAACAAGACTTTTATCGCCAATCAATTTAATTCCATTAATTTATTAATAAAAAAAATACATGTAAATTAGGTATACTTAACATTAGTTTTTATGATTAGAAATGAGTATAACATAGTAAAATTTCATTATTATTTACAAAACCCAAACAAATAACACGGTTTAATGAATAGTTGTGATTGTGAAACCCAACATCCCACAATAAAATAAGCAGTACGTAAATGCTTTTGTTTTTCATCCAGCATTCGTTCCGTATTTTAATTATGTCTATTATGCACAACAAAATGCAGGTCGCTGATGAGTTTTTAATGGTGTTTTCGTTACATTGCGTGCTTTAAACACTGTTATTTGTTATTATCGTCCCGTGCGCTGTAGCGGGAAATAATTATTTCCAGAGTATTTTAGGTTCGTTAGTTTTTTAAGTAAACAAACAGCCATGAGTTGTGTAACGGAACATTGTTGTACCATCGTTTAAGTCCTGTATAAGTGATCCAAACGTGCGAACTCAGCGCCACAGATTATATATTTTTTTAATACGGGTAATACTTACTCGTTCAGTCGGGTAATCGAGTGATTGGCCAGTTGAATTTGAATTTTGTTCTGCGTTGAGTGACGGTTGTTCTATGGAGCGTAGAAAGCTAAGGAGAGCAAGCGTCTTTTAAAACGTATTGATTATATTCTCTTTGTCTTTATATATCCAAAGTGTCCGTCAAAAGGTGTTAAATTGGTGCTACATTAGGAGGTGCGGTCGATGGTCGCTGTCGGCTGCGTTCAGGATAATGACATCTAAAATGTTCGTGCATGCAGCTCTCCGTGGCGCCACATATGGTCTCACCGGAAGATCAGCGCTAGCTCCCGAGTCAGCATTATGCTGAGGTGGGACCATTTTGGGGCATAGTTTTAGTTTTTTTTTTGTATGTAATTGCTAATTTGTTTATTTTTTTGTCTTCTATATGCTATGCCACTGAATAAATTTATTTTCTTTCTTCTTTCTTAAAATAAATTACCATAATAATGGCAAAACAATACACAGATATGTATGAGAACTACTGGACGAATTTAGAACTTAAAATCTATTTGTTGTACTAGCAGACGTATGTACTTGCATATGTTTGCGGACGATGTAAAGTTGGTGATGCCGGTCAAATCCACTCTTGATTGCGAAACTCTACAAAATGACATCGATTCGGCCTACAAATGGAGTGTGGAGAACAAATTAGTGTTCAATATCGACAAGTGCGACGTAATAACCTTTTCTCTCTCACCGTCGCCACTTTAATACGATTATCACATAGCCGAGAAGGTGATGGTCCGTGTTGATGAAGTCCGTGATCTCGGAGTGATTTTTGACCGGCACCTCACGTTTCGGCCGTACATACTAAATGTGACTCGCGATGCGTACCAGCGGCTCGGATTTATGTTGCACAACGCTACTCCATTGACTGTTGCGGCGACGCGTGCGCTATATGCTGCGCTTGTAAGGAGTATCCTGGAGACGAATACAGTGGTCTGGAATTCGCATGAGAAAAAATACATTCTCATGTTGGAACAAGTCCAGAAGAAGTTGTTATGTAGTTATTATCCTTTTATATACCCAACACGATTTCTACAGGGGCATTTAGGTTACGACTCATTGGAGTTGCGTAGAAATTTAGGGCTAATAAATTTTGTAATTAACATCCTGAAGAACAAGGTAGATAGTATCGGTCTTTCGGAAAGGTTCCTGAAACTGTCCGTACCCGATGAGTACTGCAGCAGACGGCGGCGCCCGCCCCCGCTGGCTGCGGAGCACGCGCGCACGCGCCTGCGCCTGCACTCGCCCGTTCTGCGCGCGGCCGCGCTCATCAACTCCCTACTCTTAGCACAATCTGAATGTGATTTGTTTGCGATTGGGATAGCGAGGCTGATGACAGAATGGAAGAGAGTGCTAGAAAGAGAACAAGATAAACACCTTGTAGTTGTAAAATAGTTAGTAGATTTTAGTTAAGTATTAGGTAAGCTTAAGAATCCATGTAACGTTTTTGTGTTAAACTGTCATGTTGCATTTTATGTGATTCGATAAATAAATAAATATAACCATAAAGCATAATTAAATACAGTGTTAACTGTAGTTTTCTTTGAAGAATCCAAAACGTACAGCAGAGTACATAATTACATATAAGGTACTTGCATCCAGAAAATGGCCCGGTTCTTAAGATGGGCCACTTGTGCTTTAGCTTAACTTCCTTGGCTTTGATATAAAGCTGCAATTTTATATATGATACTAAACAACATGGGCGCGAAATTTCAACTCATTTGAACTTAAAAAAATACAAAATAATTGATATTGGGCCATCTTAAGAATCGCCATCTTGGGCACTTTACAGTTAGTTTACTATCGAAGCTAAATCTATGCATAAAAAGTAAAACTTATTTGACAAAGCCGCGTAAAATATAAAATAAATTTATAATGCCTGCTAATTACATATTTATTTCGTTTTTTGTTTAAGTCTGCTAAGTTTTTCTAACAATTCGTAGGTACTTTTTCAAGTTTCAATCGACAAGAATGATAAAATACAATGATTCATCTTTTTTTATTTTTTAAAATTCACATAGTTAAATAAAATGCAGTGCGATTTAACGATGACGTATTGTCATCATACTTATTTTTCTTGCAACCGATGGCGTTAATAAACTTGATTCTTACAAATCGCTATATGAATCTTCGCTACCGGTTTTACAATACGGATACACATTTGAATCTACGAAGTTAGTAAGTTAAATAGAGCGAAGTCAAAGTAGCTAAAACTATCAAAACCTAAGTAGAGCTCCGAGACAATTATCGCGTCAGCCGCCTCGCAGGCCTGCGCCTCACAATGCCTGTAATTGCCCCATCGGTTTTTAGGGCTGGCAAAAACTACTAAACAAACATATCATTAGTACTCTCAAAACAAATCCGACTACAAAATAGTATAGTCGATCTCACTCCCACAACCAAGACGAATCTAACGACACCTCATGCACATTGAAATAAAACAATTTAACGGATTAAATCGCATATATTACCGGTTGACCACCCTTGACCATGGAAAGCTGAAAAGCTTTCGAAACGTCAGGAACTAAAATGAGAAATAATACGCGATATAATCCGTTAAATTGTTTTATTTCAATGAGTAATAATCGCGGAAACAGAAGAAAATATTATGGACACCTCATGCATTTAAATCCATTAAGTCGTTTAGGCTACGGAGCGTACCAAAGAATAAGACATACAATAAGTCACGTACATACAGGAAATCTTTTACTGTGCATTCCGTAAAATTGTGGAATAACTTACCGGTATCTGAGAGGTAATCACAATCTGCATCATTGAAGGCGAGGCTAAAAAAATTATGGCTGGCAGACCCTAGACCAGAGTAGATTAATTGTCCTTTCTTATTTTTCTTGTCATTTTTTGACTTAAATATTTATGTATTTATTAATTAAGGTTAAGTATTTAAATGTATATGTATATAAATATAATATATATAAAGTATTCGTATTATATCTATTTGTATATATTATAGGTAAGTATTTATTATAATTTATGTGAATTAAAATTTTGGATTCGTTTTTTTGTGCATGTTAAGTACCTAATTAGTTGGTTTGTCTATCTTCTTTCATGTATACTTTTTTTTTCTTTCATTTGCTTAAAGCATAACTGGAAGAGGTCCCTCACAGGGATAAGTTCGCCTTTGTACATATCTGTGTTTTGTAAATACATTTTTTTTGTGTTAGTTTATGTGCAATAAAGTGATTACATACATACATACATACAAGACATACACTTTACGTCAAGCGCACTTGCCTTATCGGCTTCTAGAGCTGGCAATAACTACTTAATAAAAAATAAAAAGAAGGGATGGTTCATTTTTACAACTTTATAATAAGTATAGAACAGGGGTTGACAACCTGCGGCTACATGCAGCTCTCTGGGTGTGGAGCGGTGGCTCTATAAATTAGTTCTTTTTTTTATCAAAAAGTACTATTTATTATTGGCAGGAAATATTTTTGTGGCGCTTTAAAAACTTAGAAATTTAGCAAATTCTAATTTTTGACTCTTCCGACTAAAAAGGTTACCGACCCCTGGCATAGAAGAATAAAACATCGGTTGCTAATGGTAACAATGTGTCCACTCAAAAATTTCATCCTCTTTTTTGTTATTAGGGCCGAAATAGTTTCTTCAAAATTATACAGGATCTCCTAGAAAACAATGTCCAATAAAAACAGGTTCTATCGGTTCGTACGAAAATTGGTTGACAATTTTGACCAAACACAAAGATATATGCAATCGACTTAAGCGAACTCACTTTTTCATTATCTATGAAGTCAATTTAAAAAATAAAACCGTCACTAATTCTGACTTATCAAGGTTTTTTTACGGGCGAAGCCCCTTATTGTAATTTTTGGCGTCCGCCACCCCTACGTTGTAAAGTGCTCTCATTTCCCTGTCGAAACCGCCACTTAATACTCTCTTCTTTTTGCAGGTAAGTGACTCGCCGCACACTCGTACCCGTTTTGGTAAGTTGCCGAATTTCCCCACAGATGGCGTTACCAGGTTTGGGCTTATTATCCCTGAATCACGGTAACGACTTCTTCAGCACCAACCACGACTGTAATACGTGACTCTTTTTCGCGCGACGAATATTGTCTGAGTCTTTTCTTTCATTACCGTACGTAAAAACAGGTAATGATAACGTTGAATTGATTTGTCTATGAGATAAGTGATTAAAATATGGTAGTTACTTGAAAGCACATCTCTGAGTAATCTTATTACAAATATACTGGGGGTTTAAACTTTGCATTCCCATTCCTGAGGTAAATAAAAGTAAAAAATGTTATACGAAGCCAAGTCGAATTCAGCGAAGAATTTATTGTCACTTTTGTAGTTTAATTACTTTTTCAAAAAATATGTCTTTAGTGAGTGATAGTTGTCACTTATATATCTGTCAATGGCGACGGCAGATTTGGCAACTTACGCGGCAACATCGTGATCAAATTAGTGCACTTATAATACAATGGCATTTTGTGTTATATAAATTAAAAAAAACGTTTCGGAAGCCTTAATTTTATATTCATTTAAGCTTAATTGCAGAAACTAAATTAAGTACAAATAACGGACTTAACTCCAAACGACATTATCTACCAGTCAACCATAGGGCCAACATCTCCGTTTAGCCCTATGAGACATGTTTATGGGACGTTTTAAAAAACATAGTTAAGAGGCTTTAATTAAAACATGTATTTTGTATGACTAACTGTCGTTATACAAAAGACGCGATCGTAACATTGTTTTCATTAAACCTTTGACTAAGTATTTTTTTAAACTACCCTTTCCTTGTGCTGTTTTAAGCGCACTCTTTTTAGAAACAAAATTCTGTATCTACCGCACATTATGCGCAAGTTTAATAATTAAACTGAAAGAGACGAGTGCTGTGAGTATTTTTCTTACGAAAAATTGACTTACCAAAACCGGAGGGTTTCTGAAGACATTATTTAGCTCTCCGTGTTTGAGGCTGAAGACTTGCATAAATTAATGATACTATAGAGAAGTCACGTATACAATTTATCTGAAAACCTCAAAGATCTAAAATATTCCTTCTTTGGATTGCGAATTGGGAGTAATTCGACATACATTTCTAGCTCTTTCCATTTTACAGTTTCTTTAAGAAATCATTCTAAAGCAAGAAAAAATTCAGTATATGTAATCTTATACATTTTTCTACAGATGTCGAGTACTACAAAATATTTCAAGGTAGTCCAGTCAATTAAACAAAAAAGTTACGTATTATAGACATAATTAATTGTATTTGCAAACTGTAAATCGAAATCTAAACTATTCATTTAAATTTTGCATTAACTATGAACACTTATAACAATCATTCAATCATCCCCAATCGATGTTTTTTGGGAACTGGTTTATTGAAGTAATTCAAGTATGGGACTAAATGTTACTCAAAAATGTAATAAAGAAATCAAAATCGATGTCGTTACTTTTCTATAACTTACAAACTCTCATATCATGCGGTATTTTATATTAAGTAGTATATTTATATTAATACGAAGTTTTGCCACAGAACACCATATCAAAATATGTTCTCGTAGGAAAAGCTATCCAAATAGTCCCAGATGTCTGAATTATTTCAAAGTTTTTCATATAACTCAAGTGAATTTCCTGGACTAGTAAAAGACACTCAGAATACTGAATCCGTTTCGGAGTTAAACTTCGCCGGGAAACTTCGTGACTGCCTTTAATAATATTTTTCATCTGAGAACTTGCAATTGGTATTGTTTTACTTACTGCTCCACTTATAATTAGTTCAGAAATGTTAAATTTCTGCTCTAGGGTAATAAGACTATTAGGCGACGACTTTTGGTTTCTAGTATCAAATTAATAATAAAAGATAATGAAATAAGGCCCGATGTGCACTTGATATTTTGAGGCGAAATCAAATGCGTATGAACTTAATTTTAAACAATTAAATAGCCCCGTTATGACAGTGTAGATATTAGATATAGCTTTAGCCATATACATTATTTTTCAGGCATTTTTACACATTCTAAATATATGTATCGATTCATTTCTGTTTCCTAGCATACATTATCGATGACCGGTTTGGCTCAGCGGGAGTAACGTTGCCTGCGAAGCTGAAGGTCCTGGGTTCCAATTCCGGTAAGGGCTAATATTTGTGTGATGGGCGTAAATATTTGTTCCTAAGTCTTACATGTTTTCTATGTATACAAGTAAATATATCGACGACAAAAAGCGGAAACGTAGTAAGCGCCAATAGATTCAGTTGGCGGTTACTACATTTCCACTTTTTGCCATCGATATGTATTAAATATATTGTCGTCTACTTAGTACTCATAACACAAGCCTTATTGAGCTTAACATGAGACTAGTCCGATTTGTGTAAAATTGTCCCGTAATTTTTATTTACAGCACTGCAAGATTTTACGGGAGAAATATCACCATTAAAAACGCTTCATGGATCGGACTAGCCGACCTCCCCAACGCAAATTGCGTAACCTTGTCATGTATGAAAACAAAAACACATGATACTTTCAGTCGCCTAATTTAAATTTAACCTCAAAAATTTCCCGGCCGTCAGATATCGTCCGTATACAGGCGTAATAAAGGCCAAGGCCCGGAAAGTGGTTGTAATGGAGAAGTTTTAATGAGAGCGGTCGCAAGAGCGGTTAATTGCAACAGAAGCCGTGTTCAGAAGTTGTACGTGCGGCTATGTAGGGTTGTTTCATTTATTTTTAGGGAATAGCGGGTGGGGGACAGTTCTATTAATCCATCATGAGGACGTTTTGCCATAGCTTCTAATACTATTTATCAGAGACCTTAATTGATACTGGCTATTTTTGATGTGAAAACTTCTTTAGCGGCGCTGTGCACTTTTTGTGATGGGGAAAAATGTTAAACTTGCGACAGGTCACGTGACCGACAGGTTGAAAATTCGTAAGCCGGACACGTAACCTGATCGAAAAACTTACAATGTTATTGAAGCCAGTAGACCGTTGGCGCGGCGTGGGAGAGGAAAGTTAATATTCAAGTTTTCACTTCTGCCGGCACTCCCGGAGTGCAAACCGTTGGTTTTTTTTTAGCTTGTTGCCGTGTCCATCTGCTGGGCGAAGGCCTCTACCCTGGATTTCCACTCGTCTCCGTCCCTAGCTACCGGCCGATCATGAACGAACGCGTCGCAGTCGTCCCGCCATCTCCGTCTGGGCTTGCCTCTCTGCCTGTTACCGTTATGTATCCATGAAGTAGCTAGGTACACAACACAAGCAGAGATACATTGACTACTCGTACTCTGAAAGCGCTGCAGTCTTTCGTGTGTTTCGAAACGCTAATCTTACCCGCCTGCGCTTACTCGCATCATTGTATAGTGCCGGTATTACAAACATTTCATAAAAAATACCAATCATTCGCGTATTTACAAACGCCAATCTAACTGGCCTGCGCCTCCCTCCCGCCATGTGTAGTGCTGGTATTACAAACATACTATAAAAATAAAGCTGAATTGTGGTCTCGCGTTCCTATTTTGAAATCGATAAAAATAAAAGACAAGCGAAATAAGTTCACATCAGCGCTCGGATATATTCAATGCTACAGTGTAACATATAAACAAAACAAATGATAAACGGATGTCCTTATCCGGCATATATCATCACTTCAACACTCATCTAGTGATTTTACCTTGTTTATTACAGACACTGTCATAATTTCGTCATTGACATAGATTGAGCTCCAACGAGCGTAAAAGATTTTATGTCGAAATATATTCGTTTTATACGAGCATAATAACTTTTTGCGGTCTGTTCATGAATAAATCATGTGCAATCGGGTTTATTTAGAGTTGAACGACATAGCTAAGTACAAAATGCATTAGCACATTCGTGCTTTGCGTATTTAGTGCTAAAGTTAAAACGAATTCTAGCAAAGAGAAGCAAATCGGTAAACCGATAAAAACCTCCACGTATCGGGACAAACGTTGATAGTTTCTAAACGGTCGGACCGATTTTCTCGAACCATAGCTAGGAGCACTCGCGATGATGTCACCTTTGAAACACACACACACACAAAAATCCGTTAAAGCGCTACGATGACATAGACACATATATACACTGATATGTTTATAGGGTGGAAAAAATCAGTGGGCCCTGGAGGGGAACTATCTTAAATCCTTAAAATAGCTCATTTTACTTAAAGGAAACATTGTTTCGTATTTTCTAACATGAATAATTGCATTCACAGATTTTGTGAAAAGCTTCCCTGAACCGGGAATCGAACTAACTAAAAGGGCAAAGAATAAATCTCACTGCTTACTTCTATGAATCGATATTATCAATATTAATGAAATAAAGATTTGTACTTAGAAGTAAAAAAGTCCATGAAATGTAACAGTAATTTTATGTTTTTTGCACTTTTAGTTAGTTCGATTCCCGATTCAGGTAAGATCTTCACAAATTCTGTGATTGCTGTTATTCAGGTTAGGAAAAGGTAAAGAATATATCCTTTCAGTCAAATGATCTATCTTAAAGATTTCCGTCCAGGGTTTTTCCACCCTGCACACGCCAAACTCAAAGTAACGTGCGGTAAAGTAATTTTCCTATGCATGTATGGGCCAACATATAGGCATATAAAGTGCTAGAGTTTTGAGTACTGATGTGCAAATTGCGGAAACTTTCAAAAATGCCTTAAAAGGGTCTTAAGTCAAGTGTTAACTTACATGTTTATAAGAGCTTTTTTAAGCATTTTTCTCTATATAAAAGGTCTTAAGTCTAGTGTTAACTTACGTGTTTAAATGACCTTTTTTAAGCATTTTGGAAAGTTTCCGCAATTTCTACATCAGTAGTTTTGAGCATATTCATTGTTAAGAAATATTTGGACTGTTTTAAATGATCAGCTTTTTTTAGTTGTAGTTTTTTTTAATTTCAATATTACTTGTTGAGACTTTTTCTCGCCATATTCTTTAGCAAAACATCAGTAGACGACAGAAACAACGCCCAAACTTCTAACACATATCTGATATAGCTACCAGAAAATTCGAAGCGATGCATACAGTAGTGGCTTTTTCCCTACATCCGTCACTGTCAAACATCAACACGGCTTTGCTTTTCTAGTGCAGTGGCAAAAACTGTCGGCGATATGCAATATGCTTGCGGCAATGTCCACAGCTAGCGTACTCAGAAAATGCCAAATGCCTTTGTTTAGGTGGCTAGGTATTTACAAGGTCCTGTCATTAGTATTATTACGTAAACATCAGTTACATTGAGAACCCAAAAATGCTTACACAATAGGTCATATAATAGGACATACTCCTAGGAAACAAGAGCGAATGTTTGTGTATTAAGTAAACCTTATCGGGGAAATCCCGCATTCAATAAAAATAAAATATAATTTTGGGTGTTTCTAACCACCCTTAATTATGTTCTTCCTCGAAGTTTAGGTAGAGAGGCACTACCTATTCCGAGCTCTAACTAATCAAACTCGCCAATCCATATGTATTGACAACAGAATTGGAGTTGTATTAAATCTGAATGAATCTCACATTCTGATGCCAATTCCTGTAAACATAGTTCACTTGAACTGATGAATAAATGTTCCGTAAACATATGAAGGTTAACAGTTAAAGCATCTGTTACTAGTTGATCATATCTAACGACGTCCACAGCTGAAAATGCGCCACCCCCAAACAACTCCACCATGACTTGAGTAAAATACTACTTAGAATAAGTGAACCACAATCTATATATAATGTCTTACAGGAATTGCCTAGGTTCTAACCGCTGTCCCTTTGTTCTGTTCGCTGTTATCCTTCCACACCTGTCCCCACAATGCAATTGAAATCCGGCTCAAAGCGCAATCTCATCGCAATCTGTCTACATTCATACCTATTTGAACAATGCTCTCGAAGCTAGGGTTGCCAGATTAAATGGACTCGAATCTGGGATAAATAATAAAATATTACAGGACATTTTTTACATAAATCGAACTACTCCCATAGTAAGCTCAATAAGGCTTGTGTTTTGAGTACTAGACGACGATATATTTAATAGATATATTTACTTATATACATAGGGACATCCAAGACTCAGAAACAAATATTTATGCTCATGACACAAGTATTTGTCCTTACCGGGATTTGAACCCAGAACCTTCAGCTTCGCAGGCGACGATACTCCCACTGAGCCAAACCGATCGCAACTTTACTCCTACTGAGCTAAACCGGGATAAAATAACAAAACCATTTTCACCTTGACATTGATCTCAATGATTTTAAACCAATAAGAGATCTGCAAAGATATAAAATTTGCGGAACCACAAACTGTATACCTACTGGGTAAAAATTATAGTATAACCATTTGTGAATACCCAAATTATTTATCAAAAATCGTTGAAATCTGTGAAGCCGATTAGGCGTGAAGACTGAAGATGTCTTATTTATATTGTCATTTTTAGAACTTAATTAATACTATACAATTTTAGAATTCTTAAAACTCTCGTTTTTAATTCTCAATTCCCAATACGCTCGCATTCCGTAACAATTCCAGGAGGTCCGGGTTGCTTGGCAACCGTATTTTGACCCCAAACGTCGGCAGAGGCCGCTTTTGTTTAACATTGCAAGCCCGCTTTGCATTGCAACGGACCGATAGCAATTAAAATAGGCTTAGCTGCTTTCGTGAGGGCATGTTTCTAGGTTCGCTAATAGGTATCGATTTCGTTTTGATATATCACAAACGTGGTCGTTGAATTTCGAAACTTGCATTGTTTGAATTCGATGCGAGTAAAATAACTTGTTTCTCCGGGGTGAGAGTACTCACCGGTAAGTTAGTAATACAGGTGCCCACTTAGTTTTGACTCCAGTCTCTCATAGACAGCATAATTTACTAGAATGTAATCAGTGTCATTACAATTTAAATTTGTTCTTTGTGAGCTGATAAATAAATACATTTTATTATTATTTTCTTTATTCCATTATGGTCTTAAGTTAGACATTTTATAATTGAATATAACAAGAAAACTACAAAATATAAACACAATAGAATAATATTTTCTTCTGTTTCCGCGATTATTACTCATTGAAATAAAACAATTTAACCAAACCACTCAATTAAGTTTGATAAACCTTCTATCCTTGCCAAAGAAAAAAGATATTTTCCCAGGATGCTACGCGAGGCTATTGAGATTAAAAAGCATCCTAATTTCAATAGAGAAGATGGATTGTCACTACCACCAGCTTGGGATCCTGTAATACATCTCATCAAGGAACAAGCGAGACACAGGACTGCAAAACCTTAATTTCCGAACGGTGTAAAATATCTTATCTGTTTAAAAGTACTTTAATAGTCTCTGTTTTTTAAATATTATAATTAGTAATGAGGTAGCCTGGGAGTTTTTCTTTGCAGCGTTTCTTTTCTCCTCAGTACGCCTCATTTGTGAAATGCTGCTTGGTAAATTATTAGAATAAAATAATTAAGCCCTTCTGGCACATGTGTAACTGTCTTTACAGCTTAGGCCCATCTGGCATGTATGTACACCTTTATTTGTGTTTTTTTTAAAAATGGGTAGTTTGCACAAATTGTAACTTTGACAGAGGAAAATTCATCTTTTCTCAGTCCTCTCGTGACCATGGAAAGCTGGAAAGCTTCCGAAACGTCGGGAACTAAAATGAGATAATATACGCGATATAATCCGTTAAATTGTTTTATTTCAACAATAGAATAAACCTAACCTAGAGTGCCGCCGGCAGCGGGGCAGGGTTAAAGCTACCGGTGGTTAGGGCCGCACAGAGAGGAACCTCCTGACAATATGGGCAGTATCCAGGATTACTGCCTTCTGTATCTGACCCTTGATCCAGGCATCTAGAGAGAGTCCCTAGAGGTTTGCTTATGGGTATCGGAGATGTATCACAAAACAAAATGAGTTCGATTAATGCGCGGTGTTATTTTTGAAACAGGGAGCTTGACAACGTTGATTTATCTAAATTTTGGGTGAAAACTTAGAAATTTCTGATTATTATTTACTTTAAGAAATACGAAATATTTTAAGATACAGAAATCATTTAAAATTAGCAGGCATTCCTTGACAAATATTTTTAATTTACAAATCAGATTGTTGTTTTTATAGATAGACTTATGTTAAAGGATGAATAAATAGGAATTATTTCTCTTTTACATAAGTTTTATGAGACATTCACATGAATGGAAAATTACTACCTACGGTAGATACAAACGTTACTCAATAGTTCATTGTTTAGAGTAAAAACATATTTGGAACTGTAGCTATAATTCAAATTAATTACCAATTGTCAATAATTTCCCATTCTCATCGCTCAAACCGAATGTCGTCATGCAATTGTGATTGTTTACTCTTTATTACACGTGAGTCTCACTAAACACACCTTAAGTGTTCATATAACAGTGTTGAGAATGGAACAGACACGTTGCACATGTCCGACGGTTGACTGCTAACTTAAATGGAGTGCAGCTGACCGCTTGGACCGTTCACAACTTCATCCGGCGGTCTTTGTGTATAGAGGGGTGATACCAGCTAGTCCCGTAGCTTTTGTATTTAAATAGATTCAAAAAGATACTAAAGAAGGAAAGAACTAGCTCATTAGTCTTTTCCACGTTAAAGAACAACAACGTGCAGCAATGGCAATGGGCAGGGCACATTCAAAGCACCGATGGCCTGGGGTAGAAAGGTCCTCGAGTGGAGACCAAAGGTGATGACGACAAAGGTATTGAGAGGGGGAGTTGTGTGCGGGGCACTAGTATCGAAAGAAATAGCTGTCCCGTTATATTCCATTACCGAATAAAAATTTGCGCTATCGAAACCTAACCCAAACGAAACGGTATGACATAATGTCGTTTTAAAAACGTTTATTGTCCGGTTAAGCAGTCCCTGCTGCTATATTCCACATTAAAGGCACAAAACTATCCACATAGGATGTTCTAGTTGTACGTACAACTAGGTGAAAATTGCATGGTTCAATCGTTCTGGCCGTCAGAATATGCTGGCCATTTTACTTTATTTCATAAGAAAGTGCCCGCAATTGCGTTCGTGAGGAGAAAAGTCATAACCCCTTTTTCTCTACAGCGTAGTCGGATAAAAAGTATCCTATAATCGTCGGTGGATACCTAGCTACCCTTGTACCAAAAATAGTTGAAATCTGTTCAGCCGATTTGGCGCGATAAAGCCACAACGACATATACAAACATAAAAAAAAAAAAAAAAAAACCGATTTAGTGACCTCAAAATAGTCCGTTACAATATATTTATTTAAATATCTTCAATGTCAGATTTTTACTTTATAATAGTATAGATATTATTAAATTTGCATAAATTATATGATAATAGCCTGTCATTGACACCAACTAGTATAAAATAGTAACAAATACTTGCTCAAATTTCAAAAGCCCTTGGGCCAGTCATTCTGATGTTTACCGAGACCCGGCCAGTTCCACTTCAGCCGTCATCCTAAGCTTAATTGATGAGTAAAGTTTAATCTAGACTGAGCCATATATTCCACGATTGATAATTGTTTGTCCCTAAACATTGTATGAAAAGATCTAGTTATGTCGTATAGGCTTAGTTTTTCGATTGAATTGGTTTAGTCAGATCATTGAATGGCTACAGTTTCATGAGAAATCGAGTTTTATATGTAAAGTTATCATAATTCCTATCCTACTGATTTGTAAACTAGAACGCCATTTCGTTCTCGTGAGAGAAAAAAAAGTTTCTGTCAAAAAAAACATTTTTGTGACAAGCTTTTATTGCCGATTGTACTTTTCTTTGAAAATCCGTAAACTAGTCATCGATGTGATTCTAAAGAGCCCAAACTCGGGGTTCCATCATTTTATTACGGAATTCCTGTGGCCACCTGCTAGCTCCATCATCAGATCAGCTCCATGTCATAATAATATTGCACTGTCATCTAATTTAAACATGTATGCAAATGTTTAGCTTCATGGGAAACCGGGAAAATTAAGTCGCAAGATTTGACCCGTACAAACATACAATACATTGCAAGTTGAAGAAAGGCTTGTAAAAAGTTAATCCCTTTTTTCATCAGCGTAGTCGAGTGTTTTTCAAAGTTGAGACGTTATGTATTTTAGAAGCCCAAGTAGTAGAATACCAGCTTTACGTCATGACATCATCATTGTCACCGTTACTGGATATAGGCCTCCCAAAGGTAATAGCAGGTCGGTTGGCGATCGCCATACACTTTACATGGTAATTATAGTGCACGGTGTTCGTTGCTGTCCGACCTTTGGTATTTTACAATAGATTGCCATATTTTGCGTATTCATCAAATTACGTCATATCCATACTAATATTATAAATGCGAAAGAGTGTCTGTCTGTCTCTCTGTCTGTCTGTCTGTCTGTTACCTCTTCACGCTTAAACCGCTGAACTGATTGGAATGAAATTGGGTATGGAGATAGTTTGAGTACAGTACTTTTTATTCCAGAAAAATACCCTCATCCGCGATAAACGAATTTAACACGGACAAAGTCGCGGGCAGAAGCTAGTAATATTATAAAGTTGTAATAATGAAATGTCTGTACATTGAAGATATTTTCAAAAAAGTAAGTGATCCGGACTATTTGGAGGTCACTGAATCGATAAATATATTTTTTTGGATTTTTTATATGTTTGTATGTGTCGTTGTGGCTTCATCACGCCAAATCGGCTAAACGGATTTCAACTATTTTTGGTACACGGGTAGCTGGGTATCCCATGGTTATAGGATACTTTTACCCGACTAAGTTAAAGAAAAAAAAGAGGGTTATGACTTTTTGTCCTGCGCAAACGAAGTTGCGGGCAACTCCTAATAAAAATATATAAGTGAACTAACTTATATAAGTAAGTTGTAGACGGTCGTCAAAGAGTAGTAAGCTGCAGGTATAAGTACTTAACATGCTTAGAATTTGCGAAACCAACGTGTTACAGACAGATACCTTTTACGAGCTGCAACTGGGTTCAACAGCTGTTATTACGTTTATATCTGGGAGGAGTTCAACTTTAGTCTCGTGTCGAGGTAGAATAAAGTCATAACTCTTTGCATATGCTTTAGCGTTGTCAAGTAAAAATAATCCTCGAATGTTCAGCTCTCCTTGTACCAAACATTGTTAAAATCTAGCCAGCCGTTTTTACATGGTGAGGCCTCAAAGAAAACAATTATTTTACAAGCTTTTATTTAACTTGCAATGTATGTATGTTTGTGCGGGACAACTCTTCAAAGTTAAATTTGGCCCACTGCCCGGTTTTCCATGGAGCTAAAGTTTGGCATACTATGTAAATTCGGTGACCATGCAGTAGTATAGTATGATATCATCGAGCTGATCTGATGATGGAACAGGAAGGTGATCACAGGAGCTCTGTGACAAAATAACGCAATCTTACCGAGTTTGAGCTCTTTAAAAATGTCTCGGTGAGTAGTTGGCTGATGTTTGAAGAAAATTACAGTCGGCAATAAAAGATTTTCTCAAAAAAGTAATTTTTGATAAATGTTATTGATTAATTCGTTGACCACCAAATAGGGTCCTTTGATGTATTTTTATAAAATAATAATAATAAATATTACGCAAGACAGTTTTACACAAATCGAACTAATCCCATGGTAACCTCAATAAGGCTTGTGTTATGGGTACTAGACGACGATATATTTAATATTTATATACATAGAAAACATCCAAGATTCAGGAACAAAAATATTTATGCTCATCACTCATGTATTTATCTTTCTGTCTATTTAAATATTTATCTTCAGTGTACAGTAATTTCATTTTTACAAGTCTATAATACTTAGTAGTATTAAATTTAGGGCGATGTAGCCCGCCATCTCCTACGTCATTCGTGATATATTAGAACAAAGTGAGGTGGGTCACCAAAACATTGTCGTTTAAGTGACCAGTGTGATGCCAAAAGCCAAAACATTGCGTCCACGGTGACTTAACCGCTTAAAAGAGTCGTCCCGCGAAGTGTCGTAAAATCAGACCCCTGATTCAGCCTGATGAGTCCACAAACAGAGATTACAAAGTTTACGTGGAGCGGCCGAGTCGTAAACGTCGGATATCAGCAAAAGGGATATAATGTTTACTAAACATGGGTGTGACGGGTCCGACGCGATATTCTTTATTCACGTTTATATTACGTCGTGTAGTGAATCGCATCTCGATGATTCGTCCCATACGTCTGTACGACTTATAGCTTTTAGCCACTTAAGATGACAAGCTGTAAAATTACTGATTAACAAGGTTTGGACCAAATGCTGCCCAGAGATGAAAATACCCCGAACGAGTTCCTTGCGTTACTTTCTGTTAGAAAAACATTTATTTTCAAAATTGGGCCGAGAGAAAAAAAAACATGATTTTTTGTTTTTAGTGAACGAGCGCTTTTAGTTTTACTTTGCAGACATAGAGTTAAGACATAAATCGTCCCAGGTCTACTGTTACGTAATTAAGGCTTCTAGTCTACTAGCGGGAGGCCAGGTAATCAGGTACATACAGCTCATTACGGAAATGTTACTATTTCTACAAATTCACACAGTAAAAATCTACAATCGAAAAACACACATAATGACAATTTATCATATAAACTGACGTGACATATTTTGTCTTATACTTTGGCAGAGGGGCATGTGATTTAATGGGCCATTTCCAGTGGTTTAATGCTATAAACTGTACGCGATCTGTATGTGCATCAGTACCGAAACTTTGAGTTAAATAAAGAATATTGCGACAGACCCGTGGTATCTATTATTGGAAAACTTTGTTATTTTTTCTTGTACAACACTCGGAAGTCTTGTTTTTGACCCATTTTTCCTGCTGGGGTAAACATTAAAACTTCTTTTCATATCTATAAAATCGAGCGAACCAAAGAACTTGCACACACAAACCATTTGGAAATCGTTTTCCGAAACGTGCATACATACGCGTATTAAGGCACCGCTTCTCCATTTAATTTTTATTTACAAAATGTTTAAGGTTCTAAAATAACGAAAGACATGTATATAAACAAGAGCTCCTAAAGAATAATAATAGCATGTTATTTAATAAGAGTAAATGTGTAAACTTCCCCTCATATTTATTATTCAAAAAGAGAATACTACCCCGCCCGTAAAACCCTAAAGACAAGCAATACTCAGAGGTGCCGTCATATTTCAGCGGCATCAGGTGTTAGCCGGTCATAATTATGACTCAATGCCAGCATAACCTGAGATATCCCGACTAGGCGCCGGCTTCCTTAACAAGGTGCAGGTTACGCTGGTTTTCGGAGTTCGTTAGCAATCCCGAGAGACGATGAAGGCAATCCTAAAGAGTTTTTCATCCATTCACTAGTTCACTGGCTATTCATTTTGCACTTTAACGCGATGGCGAAAGTGTTAGCGCGAAATTGCAAGAGCCATCTTTGTGATACTGTTCCTATTTATGTTAAATTCTGCGTAGTTTTACTAGATTTGATTGTATAATAGGGTTAAATATTGTTTAGAATTTATATCATTGCTGAAAAGACTGATGTACTTTATACTTAGATTAGTTGGTTAGGGTTTGGTTTGCGGGTCTTATGAGCAATTATGACTTAGACATCCATGGTAATTAATAATTGTACGATTAACAAAATCGAGAATTCGTCATAGCCTGAACGTATTAATACGAACGTATAAACAGCGGGAAACCGTAGTTAAAATCTTGTTAAGTGTTACGAGACAATTGTTTTGGCCGAGACTAAAGTACCAAAGCAGGCCTAGCTGGTTTATCAATAGCTAAGCTGGTTAATCAATAGTCTAGCTGGTTAATCAATAGTCTAGCTGATTAACGCCTTTGGAACCGACTTCCTCTCAAGATTAAGAAAGCCCCAAACAAGTGCGCTTTCAAAAAATCTTTGCGCGAACTCTTTGTTAGCAGAACTGCAAACTCTTAGCTTCTCTGGTTAGCTTGTTTCCTCTGAATTTATTTATATATTATATGAATATGTTTGTATCCAAGTATTTATCTTCCTAAATTATGTCTGTAAATTAGTTGCACCGCCCACAATTTATCTGCTTTGCCTCAAGGTTGACTGGTAGAGAATTCCCTATGCCATTAAGTCCGCCTTTTGTACGATAAGTTTTTCTTTTGTGCAATAAAGATTAAATTAATAAATTAACCAATAGCCTAGCTAGTTAACCCCTCGTATGCTTAGACACGGATCTGTGCAGAGCATTTCAACTCTATATTTAGCTTAAAATTTATTGTCAAGTTTTTCAAGTTGCGTATACGAAGGTTTAATCAATGGTCTAGCTCATTAGTAAATAGCCTAGCTGATTAATAATAACCTAACTGATTATTCAATAGTCTAGCTTGTTAATCAATAGTCTAGCTGGTTAATCCGAGGGAATGTTCAGCGTTGGACTCCTGCCCAATGTCGAACCGCTTGCATAATTAAAGGTCTCTTCAATATGGAATAGATACCGACATGATATTCGGACAGATTACTAGTGGAAAGAACCTGAGAAACTGGATTAGGTTTTTTAATATTATTTTATACTAATACTAGAAGGTACCCGCAACTTAAAACGCGGAGGAGAAACATGTCACAACCATCTTTTGCTTCACCGTAATTGGGTAAAAAGTATCCTATAACCACCCTCAGATGACCATCTGTTCTTGTACCAAAAATGGTTGAAACCCATCCAGCCGTTTGAATCTGCAGACACATACATAACACATACAATTAATAAAATATATAATAAAGAAATATTTATTTTGAATTTTACAATTTCATTTTAGCATAGAAGAAACCGAAGAAGTTTTAAGAATTTCGTACATCGGGATGTTAATTTCTTCTTGAAACCATTACGCAGTCAAAATAGTTTTATAATATTTATTATCTTGGAAGTTATACAAGCATGAGGTTTCCCCTTATCTTATAATTGTTCTATGTAATAACTTGTGTGTTGTGTTGCCATACTAAAGTGTCCTGTTCCTTTTGAGGCTGACAACCTAAGTCCACTGCATGAATAACCTCTAAATAGTCAATGAGCCTTGCCCATAACTAATTGATACTATTTTCATTTCATAAGCGCTATTCGAATTTGACAACTTCAATCTATGGGACCACAGGCAATATCGTAGCGATATCAATTCCGCGCGTACAATAGTTCAGCGGCCATTTTTTGCCCAAGTTGACCGTCTGGCTGTAACGGCCGGCCTAGTTGGCAGAGAACCACCTCCCTCGACTACGGAACGACCTTTGTAATTTGCAGCATTGTTGGAATGCCCTCCGAATGTTTTGCTAATACTGTTCTTAATGAAAAACGCCTTAGAACTTTGACACATTATCAGAATACACGAGACAAAGGAAACAACTGACTGCGTAGAACAGAACAAATAAATAAATAACACTGGGACAAGCTTACACAAATCAACCTAGGCTCAAACTATGCAAAGCTTGTACTATGGGTACTAAGAGTAGGTAATATATAGATGAATAAATACATATTACAGGACAATGTTTACACAAATCGAACTAGTCTCATGGTAAGCTCAATAGGGCTTCTGTTATGAGTACAAGACGACGATATATTTAATAGATATATTTACTTAAATACTTAGAAAACACCCTGGACTCAGGAACAAATAGTTATGTTCATCACACAAATATCCGCCCTTACCGGGATTTGAACCCAGGACCTTGAGCTTCGTAGGCAACGTTACTCCCGTTGAGCTAAACCGGTCCTCATATATAAATTATAATACTTAAATAAAAATATCCAACACCCAGGAACAAACATTGGTGTTCATTCCACAAGCACTTCCCTTGGCCGGGATTCGAACCCGATCCGCCAGCTTCGTAGGCCGTTGTGCAACCCACTAACCCAAACGTGTCGTCGAAATGACCGTTAAACCTAACCCTTCTGTAGCTAAAGCCACTAGTTATCGCCATATTAATTTAAGGACTAGAATAATCCAGTCCGCGGCCATTTTTTGCCCAAACTGACCCACCGGGCTATGACCGGCCTAGTTGGCAGAGCATCACCTCCCTTCGAATTTTGTTCTAATACTGTTCAAGAAAAAAGGTCGCAAGTTTTTTGTAGCTAATTTAAGGAGTAAATACATGAGCATCACGTAAGTTCACGTTTCTGAAGTTAGCTTAACCCGCAGCGCAAAACCATTGGGATCATTAAGTTTCCCAGACATATGTATATAGTATTTTTTCTCAATAGTATTCATTTCGTGGACTCAGAATGTAGAAATAGCTTATTTATATCTTCTTTTTTAATATATATTTTTAAAACCGAAGTAACATTTTATTCAACTGTATACATTTATATTTTCGTCTATATTTATTTATTTTCTAAAACGTTTACTATATAATGTCATCATTACAGTACAAAACCAATGCGTCACGAAACAGCCTAACAGTTGAAAATTATATTTTACTATGACAGGTACCAAACAAATTATATTGAGACAGTTGAACACCTAGCATCCATCGCCTCACAAAATCATCCAATGCCTCACCAAAATATAGATTAGCAAGAAAAATTCAAAAGTTAGCTGTCAATGTTTTTTTATTTTTTATTTTCTATCTAATCCATATAGTCTCTATTGTACTGTTTCTGTTGTTGGTGTGCAATAAATAATTGTTATATTGTATTGTATATAGAGTAAAGTAAAATAATCAATTTTACAACCTTTTGTTTAACTTGCTATTAATGTTTATTCGGGTGGAATCTTGCTCGTTAAATTTGACCTACTTCCCGGTTTCCGATTGAGCTAAAATTTGGCATACTTATGAAAGTTCGATGACAATGCCATAGTATGATACCATCGAGCTGATCTGATGATGGAGGACAAAGGTGGTCATAGGAACTCTGTAATAAAATAATGCAATCCTTTCTAGTTTGGACTCTTCAGAATCGTCTCGGTGAGTATTGATGGACGTTCAAAGAAAAGTACAGTCGGCAATAAAAGCTTGTTACAAAAATGATCTTTTCTTGAAAATAACTTATATATCCACGTATGTATGTATACTAGCGCGAAAATATATTAAATGAATAGCCTCTGAGGAACTGAATGTTCCCATTTGCTGCGATGATACTAGTAGCACGCCTCGCGTAAGTTTATGTCTGTGAATAATTTCACACTAATTTAAACATTCGTGAAGCGAATTTTAACAGAGTATTGAGAGTTTTTGTGTTATAGTAGTGCTCGGCTAATAATGATGTTAAAGCACGATATCCTTTGCGCACAATGTCTGCGCAGCCGTCTTATTTTGTTTGTATTCATTGAGTTTCACTATGGAACCCTCTATTGTGCTAGCACGGCTGACTGTGACTTCGTGTTACGCGATAATTTTTATCCATCGCGATCTATCGCGTGTTAAAAAAGATGTGAGAAAGAATGCCTCAGTACCTCTACGCAATGCGACTCTTTCTTGCGCGGCAAGACGTTCTTTCCATTCAGTAGAGTACGACAGAAAGAGAATAAATGAAAATGAAGTATTTATTCATAACATCAATAACAGTTTACATGACAAACAAAGTCGCGGGCGTCGCGGTCAATCATCCTAGAACGGCAGTAGGCAATAAGGCACAAGATTCGGTGTGTAATGCCCCTTGGTAATACTATGCGACATAGTAACTAACACATTCATTGGGTCTCTCATCTGTTATTGTCCTAAGGGTCTTTGCTAAAGTTATGTGGCTTTTTAGTCCTATTATATGTACTACCAAAGACGCCTTGTTAGATATGGAGCTTTGAACTGATGAAATGTTTTTATTTAAACTTGTGGGTGTGTCCATAGAACTTCTACACGTGTAGCCTGTAGGTGAGATACTTTCATATCACAAATATTTAAGTATCGGGAATCAAACCTGGGACTAGAGTTGCGTCATCTCATCGAGTAACTGACTGATGGACAATGTCCCCGGACATATGATTGTGAAATATCTCTCGTCCCATATCTACATATTGGGTATAATTGTTTTCCTTGTTCTAAGTAGGATAAGTAACATGCGTAATAAATGAATAATGCAATCAGTTAAAAAATATCGACGGAAACGAATTTCCGAAACCTCTTTGTGAGTTAACGAACGGTGGTTCAGACGTAATATAATCTCGGATTATCTTCCAGAAGAAAAGTCAACTGAGGAATGCTTTTTAAATACTCTCTTAAATCCGTTAAGCTTTTGGCCTTAAAACTTTTGTACTTTATGCCGTGGAAACGCCGCCTTTATTTAGCCGCTTACCGTACAAGTGGGTAAAGTGAATGTTTTACGTAAAAAAAAATATATATAATGTAAGCTCGTAGATAGGAAAGTTAAACGGTTAAATGTTTTGACGATCGGTTTGGCTCAGTGGGAGTAACGTCGCCTGCGAAGCTGAGGTCCTGGGTTCCAATCCCATTAAGGGAAAATATTTGTGTGATGAGCATAAATATTTGTTCCTGAGTATTGGATGTTTTCTATGTATATAAGTAATAATGTATTTATTAAATATATCGTCGTCTAGTAACCATAACACAAGCCTTATTGAGCTTACTATGGGACTAGTTCGATTTGTGTAAAAATTGTCCCGTAATATATATTAATTTATTTATTTTTATTAAATGTTTGACACCGTCATTTCAATAAGGGATACTCTGATTGTCAACTCTATTGCAATAATGCCGTGTTTCCGGCCAAACCAAAGTAACCGACATAGCTCACAGGATTGCATCATTGAAGTGGCAATGGGCGGGCCATGTAGCCCGGGGAACGGATGGCCGTTAGGGCATTAAAGGCCTGGATTGGCAACCACGCCTAGGAAACCGTAGCGTAGGAGGGCCCCCGACTAGGTGGATGGATAACCTCGTAAGGGTCGCGGGGAGTCGGTCGATGCGGTCTGTGCAGTATCGCAGCCTGTGGCGAAATATAGGGGGGCCTATGTTCAGCAGTGGACGTCTATGTTTGTCACCCTTCCAAATTGTTAGCATCGGTATGTTTGTTACTCTTTCTGCTATTTATAAAAAAAAAAATTTAGAGGTCTCTGCGTGTCGAATAATAAAACTGCTACCAGGGCTGCTTACTTGGTTGACAAATTCACTACCCACTAAGCTATCCTGGTTATTTTGGTATCCAAACTCGTTGAAGCCAGAAAATAATCAAAACATTGATATTCAACACATAACACACAGAAATTTCTTCAATCATCATCATCATCATCATCATCATCATCATCATCATCATCATCATCATCATCATCATCATCATCATCATCATTATCATCATCATCATCACCATCATCATCATCATCATATCATCCCAAAAACATCCACTGCTGGACAAAGGACTCCCCCAAGGCTTTCCATAACAACCTCTTATAACGATTTCTTCAATAGATAATATAATTTATTCACAATCTCAGACCAAGAAAAAACAATAGATATTACGAAAAATCTAGTGAAACTGCAAAAAACCATGCCCAATTCCCAATAAGTTATCAACTCACACACATTCAAGTACACAAAAACAAACAAAACCGTGCCCAGTGCTTGTTTCTTTCCTTGGTTAGTTGCATTTGTGTGTACGTATGTATGTGTGTATAGTTTTGTTTATATTTGTATGTTCACACACACGCTCACACATACAAATATAAACAAAACTATACACACATACATACGTACACACAAATACAACTAACCAAGGAAAGAGTGTGTGTGCTTACTCATTGGGCATGGTTTTTTGCTGCTTCACTAGATTGCTCGTAATGAGCCGTTTATCGCTTTTTCTTGGTCTGAGTTCGCAATATAACTAGCTGAAAGCGCAACCATTTTTCTGGGAATAAAAGTCAGCCTAAGCATTTCTATTCATCCAGAAATGGATTGTCAAACCCTTTCTTAAGAATAAAGCCAATCTCTCCGCTTCTAATCTCACAGTGATAACGTGAACAGTGCTGGTTTATATCGCTTGTATACTAAGAGTTGGGTTGGGAGATGGTTCTTCTACCCATCGTACCTAAGTATTTCATCGTATACCATAATCATCATATCAGCAGCTCGTTCACTGTTTTAGACAAGCCTCCTCTAAGGAACTGCAAAACTATTACTTGTGCCCTGTTCTCATTCGTGGGTTTCTTGTGGTTTTGACCAGATAGTCAATGGATATTGGTCTTCCCACGCTGCGTGTTCCATTGCGTGATCGCTACTCTTCGTAAAAAACCGTTCAATTTCATGGGATTCAACGATGTTTATGTTTTGAAAAAGACTTAGTTTTAAGACTTAACCGAAAAAGTACAAGCAAACAAAAATCAAAAATAAAACTGCATTCACATTAGACTCGTAATTAATATTGGTAAAAAGGTGCAGCCATGCCCTAGCCCCTGACACGTTATTCCTACCCGTTACCATCAACGATGATAAAAGCTCGGTTTTTTCCCATTTGTTACCAGTTTGTAACTACTTACTTACTAAGTTGGTGGTAAGCGGTGGAAGTAACTCGAATGAGGAAACCATTTATTTTGCCCCATCTTAAACGTATCTCATATACAGCCTACCTAGGGAGTCAATCGTATTCCTTGCTACAACTACTTATTGGTTCATATATATGAGAGCGAACTCCTAGCCTATCCAGACATTGCTACACCGCAGTTAGGTACGCCCTTAGGACATAGACGGCGTTATGCAATCATGCTTCAGTCCGCATGGACGCGGACGGTGAAGTTGAGAGATACGCGCTTTGGAAATGGACAGCGTTATGCAACCATGCTCCAGTCCGCATGAACGCGAACGATGTTCCACTATCAGATGGCTTGTTTTGAGTCTGGCGACTAGCTAGATGCGATCATAGCAAGACCGCAATTAGGTGCGCGTCTAGGAACGATGGACAGCGTTATGCAGGCATGTTCCAGTCTGCAAGTACGTGGACGATATACCACCGCCAGATGGCATGTTTTGAGTCTGGCTCACAGCTATACGGATTTATCAAACCTAGGTCAATATTGCTCGTCTTTTTTAAGACACGTCCTTGTAGCTCAGATGTAGCTTGTCAAGACAAGCAAACAACCAGCAAGCTGCGTGATTATTTGAGCGTTTCAACCATCTTATTACTCTGTCCCCAATATTGACGAGTTCCATCTGAGTTGAGGTGCCATTTTCGGTTGCATTGTGGAAGTCACGGCTCTACAAAAGGGTAGTTACATGGGTAAAAACAAAATTATTGTAATTAGTCAGTCGGTTAGTCAAAAAATATTGGACACGTTTTTTTTTCCTTTGACAGTCAAACCAAAAAAGACAAAGATAAAGCGCGTCAAAGTTTGGGAGTGGGGGCGCATGACGCCGCCATACGAAAAACGGTCGCACGGCAGCGTGACGGCACGGGAAACTTAAACGGGCTACTCGTATATCTTCATCATTTTTTGTATAATTGACAAAAGAAAAAATACGTGTCCAATATTTTCTAATAATCTAACTGATGGACTAATCTATTTTTTTTTAGGACACAAACCCTTTGTTATCTAAATTAGGATGATTGCTGTTATGAATTGGCCAATACTGCGAACAGAGTAAGACGGTTAAAACTCACACTGCTGTAATGCCGCAATGGATTGATGTGATTTTCAGCACAGAAATGGAATATGGATCGAAAACTGGAAACTCCGTTATTGAAGGTTAAGCAAAATATCTTTGCCAGGTGGTTGAAGGCCCGGGAATAACCTACTGTTTTTTATATTTCGGTATGACCCCAACTTACATTCCCTTAGACACTAACAAGGTGGGTAGGACATGAATAACTGACCCTCATCAGATAAAACTTTCAACGGAACTTCTCATTTTAACAGAGATTGTGTACTTAACTCGCGCCTCGACCAAGCAGAGCTATTGTATTCGCGAAATGCGATGCCAGCGTGAAAAGTAGCGCTTTTTAGACATGTCTTTTTGCCCCCACACGCTAGGTGTCGAGAATGTTGTGGCACCCTACAAAAGAAGGTTTGGTGCATTTTTTCAACTTTATAATAGTATAGAACAGGGGTTGGCAACCTGCGGCTCGCGAGCTACTTGCGGCTCTTTAGATGTGAAGCTGCGGCTTTAAAGATTAGTTGTTCTTACCACAAAGTTCTATTTATTTTTGGCAAGAAATTGTGGCTCTTTAAAAAGTTTAAAATTTTGTAAATTGTTGTTTAGTACACTTTCGACTCAAAAGTTTACTGACCCCTGGCCTAGCACACCGACGACGGTTACAGCAAACATGTTGCAGTTCAATTAGAATAATGACAATGACCTAACCTTGAACTGGATAGGTCTGGACAGGCCTCCTTACCAGTAATTGGATTCAGTGAGAGGAAAAACCGGAACACCATCCCACTTTGGGTAGGTTGGGGATACGGAGCGCAAGGACTGTGAAGGTACGCAGCGATGACGAACTCGTCACTTCTATAATATGACTCCTAATCACGTATCAATAGGCATGACGACTGGGTATGAAAATCAAAATTTTAATTAAATCGTCCCTCAGCTGGATCATAATAAAATATTGGTCACGTATTTTTTGCTTTTTGAAAATAATTAGAAAACACTCAGATAGATCGCATTAAAGTTTAGGAGTGGGGGCTCGTGACATCACGCCTAAGTAAAATTTGTATTTAGGAGTGACGTCACGCGACTTTTGACTCAATGTATCGCCTTTATTTTTCGATCATGTAAAAAAAGTAAAAATACGTGACCAATATTTTTTTTTATTTACATGACGGAATAATTATAAAAAAATTGTTATCATCCCTATTATTTGTAATCATAGTTCTTGCCATTGGCGACGTTTCTTAAGTCTGTTTTACTTGGACGGACCAATTTATTTTGACCTGTGATCTGAAACATGTACCACTACTCCACGTATCTAGCAGTTATATCAGGGATGAATTAGATGTCGTGTATCGCGAACTTTCTGAATGACACTCTAGGTTAAGATATCGCATGTTTGATATTTATACAGGGTGTCATCAAAAACTGTGATAATTTAAGGGACAACCTACATATGTTGGTGTCAAAGATTGTATAGTCCCGATAAACTCAACAAATTTGCGTTTTTTTTTTAAATAAAGGTTAGTGTTGTCGATACTTCTTTTAATTTCTCACTAAATAGGTAAGTACGTTGCAACGTCAGTCACGACCTTGACGGTCAGCGAGTCTTAAAAGCAGTTGAGGCTTAAAACTTAACCCGAATATAGTTCTAACTCGCAACACTAAGTTCGTGATATATGTACCCATGACTAAGACAGAACTAAAACAACCTGTTTCTTTTCCTGCTAGTTACTGCCAATATAATATACCTAAATGACTATCACGTATAACGTTTAAAAAATATTTCTGATCACGTTTCCCATTTCACTCAGTAGGATAGTAGGCAGGTATAACGGCGCGACTCTAAATTTGTTCCCGTGGGAAGTTATATGGGGATCCTCGAAGTTGTGTTGGAACTTGGGTACTTTAAATAGGTAAGTTTAGATAAAATCCTTACCCCTATGTTAATTTTGTAAGTCCTCTGTTTTATCAAAGGTAGTCCTGTCTACCGAATATACTGTACCAAGTCATACCAACGATGGACCAAGGCAGCACTTTTAGCCTTTTTGTAATTTTGGTTTTTAACACCGTGGTTAATGTTTTTGATTTATTTTTTGTAGTGCTGCCTTCATAATACTTTCATACAATTATCATTCAATAAGGTGACTAGGATTAGGAATCATCATCATCAGCATTTCAGCCATAGGACGGCTACAGCTGGACACAGGCCTCCTCAATAGATTTCCACATGGGCCGGATAGAGGCGACCCGCATCCAGCGAGTCCCCGTAACCCTAACTAGGTCGTCCAACCACCTTGCGGGTCGCCTTCCCACGTTGCGCTTGCCAGTACGCGGTCTCCACTCGAGAACCTTTCTTCCCCAACGGCCATCGGTTCTGCGAACTATGTGCCCTGTCCATTGCCACTTCAGTGTGCTTACCCTGGTTGCTATGTCGGTGACCTTGGTTCGTCTACGAATCTCCTCATACCTAGGCCTACATAATACGCACATACAATTATCATTCAATAAGGTGACTAGGATTAGGAATAGGTTTTTGAAAATCGTATCCAGTTTCCAAATTATTTAATACTAGAACCGTGCCCGCAACTTCGTTCGTGTAAGAAAAAAAGTCAACTATTTGTAGGTCACTGAATCGAAAATGTTTCCTTTTGAATTTTTTGTGTGTTTGTATGTGCCGTTGTGGCTTCATCACGCAAAAATGGCTTAACGGATTTCAACTATTTGTGTTACACGAGTAGCTGGCCATCCCCAGATGGTTATAGGGTACTTTTTACTCGACTACGCTGGGCTAAAGGGTTTTGATTTCTCTCCTCCGCTGACAAAGTACCAGTAAAGTAAACCTTCTAGTACTCCATAAATTATAAAACAATATCCGTAGCCGCCTCTATCTAGATAGATGGACCTATTCTGACACGGTTAACTATGGTGTTCCTTGATTATAAAGGATTTTATATCTCCTAAGTTGGAATTATTATTACGAGTAGAAAGGCATAGCTACCAATTTAAAATTCTGCCGTTATCAAAGCCATAAAGCTGAAAATTGCAACATAATATTTTTATTGTCACCAACGAGGAAGTATCAATTTCTAACTTTTATTTCACCACAATAAAAGCAGTACTTTAACTCACTATTTTATATTGCGGTCCATCCAGAGCTATAAAATGAAGTGTAGTACCAGTATATGGCATGAAAACATTGACGAGTTCTGTTACTTTAGAAAACTTGTATTTCTTTAATCCGTTTCGACCTTGTTCTTTGCTACGAGAGTACAACTTTAATCTATGATAGGACTTTTTGATAGTATCGCCAGTGCCCGACGTAAAGTAAAAGATCCCGCCTCAAATATTTTGTTTGATAATTAACTTAACTCCTTTGCTATAAACGAGCAATTCTTGTATTTATATATACTTGTAATTAGTTTCACAGTAAACGCTCAAGAGATTTGTATGTACTTATGACAATTTGTATAAAATTGGTAGCCTCCCAAAATTGTCTAATGTGGATATGTCCACTCATATGGTTTCTTTATTTTTTCGTGAAGTTAACATATCTTGGTTACGTATCCGATCGAGGTTAAAACCAAGAAATAACAAATCGTCCAACCTTTGAGCAACAAACTTGCTCAACCAGGTTTAAATACCGTCTCATCGTACCAGTTTGTCTACCAAATCCAAGCCTTTGTTTGACTTACACTATCACGTTTTTAACCACTAAACATTCGCTGCCAAACTTTTCGTAGCCTCTACATATGGGTGATGACCTACGGAACTGAGACATGGTCGTTCACAATGGGACTCATAAGCCGGCTCAGATTTACGCAACGTGCAATGGAAAGGGCCATGCTCGGGGTTTCTTTTCGTGATAGCATCAGAAATGAGGATACCGCAGAAGGACCAAAGTAACCGACATAGCTCACATTATTGCATCGTTGAAGTGGCAATGGGCGGGCCATGTAGCGTGGATGGCCGTTGGGGCAGTAAAGTCTGGAGTGGCGACCACGCATAGGAAAGCGCAGCGCGGCCCCCGACTAGGTGGCCGGATGACCTCGTTAAGGGTCGCGGAGAGTCGGTAGATGCGGTCTGCGCAAGATGGAGGAGGCCTATGTTCAGCAGTGGACGTCCGTGGCTGATAGATAGATAGACATACGGGGAACTGCATGGTATTGGCTACATGTCTACCAGCAGAACGCCCGCTTTGACTAATGCATCAAAAATCTATTTTTTTGTGTACTTATGACGGTCTTTGCAGGCTCATTACGTCAAAACAGCTCAAGGGATTTAAGGGAAGGACCCGATGACGCTGCAGCAAAATGGAGGGTTTTGATTTTTTTGGTTTAGTTTTGATTTGTCTCCTTTGCGGGCAAAGTAAATATGTTTTATCAAGAAAATTGTTAAACGGGATCTCAGGCTAGTAGCAGTGCTACGGCATAGCACCTACGTGCTACGCGTGGCATTCGTAGCACGTCTACGGGCGCTTAGAAGCAATCGTTGCTGAATTTATATAGAATCGATCGGCTTAATATTTATTTATGTTTCAATAGAGGGTTGCGGTTTCAACTATACTTTGGAGTTAAACTTCTGCATCTCAGTGCCTCGATTCGACACGTGCTAATGTCATGTGCATCTCACAAAAGGACATTTTTTTTGCCAAGTTTTAGCGCTAGAGGTGCGCTAAATAATAAATAATATTAAAACATTTTCTGTACTTCTCTGCCCTTTCTATGGCACAATTCCTTAATTTTTTGTAATGTTATTATTCGATTGTAAGTGGAAATGTTGGAAGAGGAAGGCCTAGACGAACGTTTCGCGATCAGATTGGAGACATTCAGAAAAAAAATAAAAAACCGGTCAAGTGCGAGTCTGACTCGCGCACCGAGGGTTCCGTACAAATTTACTTATTCCGACTTACCTTGCCCTTTGAGTTAAGTTTGCCTTTGGTATCCATGGCGTCACATACAAATGACTCCTCATTTATTAACCAAATCGAATTATTCAAAACAGATTTTTGGTGATTAAAAAAAAGTAAGACAGATAAATGTATAGTTATAATTTTCGTGTAATATTCATAGTAAATTACATAATTCCAGAATATTCTAGATTTTTCGTTTGGTAAACTTCGGAGATAAAGGGGTTAAAAAAAAAATGTTCGAAAATGTACACATCAAGCCCTTTCACATGATATCCCACTTTACTTGACTAGACTTTTAATTTGGTAGTTTTTAATAGTCGGGTAAAAAGTATCCTATAACCATCTGGAGATACCCTGCTACCCGTGTACCAAAAATAGTTGAAATCCGTTTACTCAATTTGCGTGATGAAGCCACAACGACACGTACAAACATACATAAAACCAAAAAAAATATTTTTCGTTTTATTGACCTCCAAATAGTCCATAATTTATTTTTTTTAATATCTTCAATGTACAGACATTTCATTTTTAATTCATTTTCATTTCAACTTTATAAAAGTTTAGATGTTTCCTTCGCAATACATGTGGGCTGATCAAGATTATGAATATTCCAAATTTCAAATAGATAGCATGAGTAGTTTTTGAGATATGGCGCTGTAATAGTCGGACAGACACGCACCATAAGGGTTCGTTTTTTACCTTTTTGGTACGGAACCCTAAAAAGGGTAAGTGAAAAGATCTCTTAACCGGCGAGCATGCATGAAGAGATTAATGAATGTAGATGAAGCGGCAGTTGTATGCCAGGACCGTAGCAAGTGGAAGGAGGTAGTCTCTGTCTACCCCGTTGGGAAAGAGGCGTGATTGTATGTATATAAGTAATATTTTGAACGGAGTTTGGCTGGTTTTGTGTTGTCTGTTTTATTGTGTACCTATATCGATAGGATTGCTGGTGCTTGTCTCTCATATAATAACATGCGGTAGCTCATAGGGAAATATATAACTTATAAGACTAGATTCTAGTTGTTGTTGCGGACAACTTCGTTAGTGGAGGAGAAAACAATCATAATCATCTTTATTTCTTCAGCGTAGTTGGGTAAAAAGTATCCTATAACCATCTGAAGATACCCAGCTACCTTTGTACCAAAAGTAGTTGAAATCCGTTAAGCCGTTTCGACGTGACGAAGACACTGCGACACATACCTACAAACATACAAAAAAATCAGTAAGTTTCAGATAGTCCGTATCCCTTTTTTTAAATATCTTTAATGTACAGACATTTCATTTATACAAATTTTTAGTGACTGTGTAAGTAAAAATGTTAGTAGCCATTTATTGGAGTGAGCATTGTAAATAACTTTTACTCATATAAAAGTCATTTAGTCACGAAGCGCCAGTTCTTTGAAACCTTGGCTTCTTTATTACATTTAGATAAATAGATAGATAAATAAAAACTTTGTTCATCCACAACAATAACATCTGAAAATAAATCAATTTTATAAGCTATAATATACACTTGCAATATTTAAAAAAAATGACATGACCCTAGGACATTTCCCTAGTGTAACTAGACACGTGATGTAGTAGTCCATGTTCCAGATCACAGGTCAAAATATATTGGTCCGTCAAGCAAGTTGTCAAAACTTACTTGAGATAACGAAGCCAAGGGCGAGACCTATGCAAACGAATAGTTTATAGGCGTCTAGGGGTCATATTATAGTAGCCACGAGTCCGTCAGCGCTGCGTTTGACGCTGACTCACATTTTGTGAATGCATTAGCTGAATTTAGTTATCGTAAGTAGATAACTAAACGACCTACTTAACGTTTTTCTATGAGATGGCAGTTGTTATCTGTCACCTTTTTTAAATATGCCGATTATAATGCCAATTATCTCGAACCTAGGTTAAAAAAAATGTACAAAGATGTACATTATTATCACAGCACAACGTGGCTTAATCGCGTATACCAACGAAAGGTAATTAAATAAATCATATATATACGCAATTAAGCCCCGTTTTGTTATGTTGTGATAATGAGTGAAGATCGTGTAAGTTTAAATCAATGTCAATTATTTTCTGCAACGATGCCTGTGCCGCTGTACTTTGCACTAACCCCAAATAATTGTCACTAACCCGGTACAGGCATCATTCAACCTCATAGCATTTTAAGTAAACCTTCAGTGTACGATTGACTGTTGGAATTATATCATCGCCAACTACTCGCAGTCTTTTACTCTTCTCTCGGCACTCATTGACAGTTATTGCATCCTTATATTTTTTTAGATTTTATACATTAGCATGATACGCCTTAACAGGGTCCATGATATGCATTTATAAATCTTTAGACTTTACATAAATGAGATGAAATGAATTTTTTGATGCATCTCGCTTTTACTCTACGTATAAATCTTTTACAGTTAGGTTAAAACCGGATTTAGTAAATAAAAATATTTTCGTTGCATTTTTATACAGTATGTCAAGTGAGGTGAAGTTAAGTGCGTTAGCGAGCTGTGAGTGCAACAAGCTAATTACAGCGTTTTTCCGTTTTTATTAGGGTTCCGCAGCTAAAATGGCAAAAACGGAACCCTTATAGTTTTGTCATGTCCGTCCGTCCGTACGTCACAGACATTTTACTCAAAAACTAAATGATGTACAATGATGAAATTTAGAGTATAGATGTCTTGTATAAGCTGCTACTTAATTTTATAGTTAAATAACAAAAAAATATATAACCTAGGGGTGGCAATCCATGCATGTGACCGAAGCTGATTTTTTTTTTTTTTCTGGAAATATTAATGTGTGGCACTGTTCTTTTAAAAAGACTTGAAAGTTTCAAAAGTACGTTTTTGATTTAGTAATATTTTCGAAAATAATTGCTCCGAAATTAATTAAATTGCGTCTCTCTATTTTCTAAACGATACGTTCAAAAAATATGAAAAACATTACAAAGATAACGCTTTCAACGAAAATTGTTTTCAACATGATCGGATATACCGTTTTTGAGTAATCGCCAATTAAACTGCGCTTCTCAAAAGGACGTAAGTTCCATGGAGATACGCTCTTTTGCTAGTGAAAAAGTTTTCATATGGTATTTTTTTTTATCTACTGTGCATTTTTTGTATGATGGCTGTGGAGTCCTACGCTGAGCATGGCCCAACATGCTCTTGGCCGGTTTTTATTTATATGATACGGTTCCTGGTTCAAAACCCAGTAAGAGCAAACATTTTTGTGTTAAGCACGAAAATGTGTACTCCTTGCTCTTGTCATTTTTTGTAATCTGTTTTGTGCGGTGCCGAAATACAGGAACAAGTGGCCGATCCGAATATCATTGGTGTGACCAAGGCCCATCGTCTTCGCTGGCATGGCCACCTTGAGCGAATGGGAGAGGAACGGCAGAGGAAAAAAGCATACCTAGGTCGACCAACTGGTCGACGCCCAGTCGGTCGACCGTTGGATAGATCTGGTGGAGGCGGATCTGCGTGAGCTTAGAGCCATTAACTGGCGAGATATTGCGCAGGATTGGGTAAAGTAGCGTGCTCTTGTGTCGGAGGCCAAGACTCATTTTGTGTCCCTTAGCCAGCACAGTTAGTTTTAGTCTTGTGCGGTGTGTAGGCAAGAGTTATTGTACAGTATTTGTTCTCGAGTCTGAATATTTTCTACTAGTTAAAGAAATGATGCGTAGCTTCAGTAGTCTAGAGTTAGCCGGATGGCTCGCGGTATTTGAGCTGACGAAATATTGTGGAACCGCCCTGCGTAACCCGAACTGAGCCAACTTGACCTGGGGCGAAAATAGAAGGTGCGCAAAAAAATTAAGCCGATTGATACATCGGTTGTCTGAAAGTGTATGCTGTTTATATATACATGTATGTAGTATGTGTGCATTTATACTACTTATTGTGTTTGTTTAATATATATGTAGATACAATACAATTCCGAACTTCTTTGCGCCACCTACTTATACGTACAACAGGCGGTCTTATCGCTGTTTAGCGATAAGACCGCCTGTTGTTTACCTCTCCTTGAATGTATTGTTTTCTGTGTTCTATTTTGTGTGGTGTGCAATAAAAAGTTATTGTATTGTATTTAATAAAAATATAATGCCATCCCTCCTGGTGTGACCGGCGCCCTGTACGCGAGCGAAGAAATAACACTTATGTACATTGTACAATCCGAAGCAGAGTCAACTGAATCCTCTGCCATACAAATATATATGGCAAGGGGGTCACATTTCTCTGCAGATAACTTGTACGTGTGTCAGTGTGCCATTTACTCGTATTTATCATTCCCGCGGTTTTGTCTGCCTAATGTATAAAAGCAGTGTTTTTTTTGCGCTCTCTAAACCCTTTAGGCACATGTGTAACTGTCTTGACACACTAGCCCCGTCTGGCATGTATGTACACCTTTGTTTGTTTTCTCAACGTGGGTAGTTTGCACAAATTGTAACATTGAGAAATAAAAATACATTTTTTCTGAGTATACCCCGGGAATGTAAAGCTTCCTAAACGTCGGGAACTCAAATGAGATAATACACGATATAATCCGTTGAAATTGTTGTATTTAAAATAGTATATATGCCAAGTGTGATGGGCAAAGTATTTTCGCTATGGCGCAACAGGCTAATTACCCCTCAACTACCGCAAATGTCTGTTTGTTAAGCTTTCGCCGCTTTTTGCGGGCGCGTAAAGCTTCGCTGACGTCTGCAGATTTTCACTTCCCATTGAAATATAGTTTTTGTACGAGATACAGGCTCATAACGCTCTTTACAAAAATGTGTAAATATAAGGTACTAATACTTTTAAAGCTGATAGCAATCGTCTGTATGAGACGACTTAAGAATAGTATAACACATTTAAAAATGTACGAGTATGCTAATTTGTGAGAAAATTATGGAAATAATTTTGCTTCATAAAACACCCAGTTAATGAGATAATTAATAGTATTAAGTGATTGAGACCTCTTTGAAAATTGTATAAAAATTGACTGTCGATTAACTGGCCATTTATCTTCTATACTATTATAAAGTTGTAAAAATGAAATGTCTGTACATTGAAGATATTTTCAAAAAAATGATTGTAACGGACTATGTGGATGTCATTAAATAGAAAAAGATTTATTTGGATTTTTTGTATGTTCGTATGCGTCGTTGTGGCTTCATCACGCCATATCGGCTGAACAGATCTCAACTATTTTCGGTACACGTATAGCTGGGTATCCATAGATGATTATAGGATACTTTTTACCCGACTGTGCTGTCGAAAAAAAGAGAGGTTATAACTTTTCTCCTCTGCGGAGGAAGTTTCGGGCGCATTCTAGTAACAAAAAAAAATTACAATGTTATGTTGATCATCTTGTCAATTGAATGACTATCATTTACCTGGCAAACATTTCGTATCACCCTGAATTAAATAGCAGCGATAGGTTTTTTAAACTACTAAGGTGGTGGTGGTGTTAAGCAGTCACGTACGCAGCCTATGAGAGGCCATGCCAGAGGCGTCCGTGTTGCCGACCCGTTAAGAACCTATTCACTCCCGTCTTGAAGAACCCCATACTGTAACCTCCAGGGAAAACCGCGGCAGGATTTACACAACACTAGTGCCCGATTGTTCGCAATACCCAACTGTACCAGTATGCACAATTTCCGCGATCCGATCATAAAAATAACAATACCCAAAAATAATATTTTCTTCTGTTTCCGCGATTATTACTCATCAAAATAAAACAATTTAACGGATTATATCGCGTGTATTATCTCATTTTAGTTGAAGAAAAGTAGAAAGCTGGAAAGCTTCCGAAACGTCAGGAACTAAAATGAGACGTATATTGTTTTATTTCAATATCCAAAAATGACGATTTTTATGATATCCGTATTTTTTTCTTCATGGGTTTCTACGCGTCCGGTTTAAACCTGATAACTTTATTTTTTGTAACTGCAAAAGTTGTTATTTTTGCTGTGAAAATTTAGCTGTGAAATTAAATAAAGATCATGGCTGGATTAAGGAAACTTTAGAACCTGGCACCTATTTTAGGAAATATGACGTTATATTGACGACCCAAATTTTTGTTCTTGAGTGTATAATGCGCTTTTCATAGCTACAATATGCTGAATATAGAAAGGGTGCTATTTTAACACTTGCCGCAAGTTATAATCGAGCCTCGCGTTACTCCAATATAGCCCGCTCCCTGGCGAGTTGTTTCGCGTATTTACGCTCGGCTATCGAGAGCGCTCGCGTGCTGACGCTTCTTTTAGTATCTCAGTAGCGTTACATTTAAAAGGCTAAAAGAAATTTTAAATTAAAAATAAACCGCAGGTATGGAAAATTACACATCAAATCATTTCGTACATATATAAAGAGAAGAAAAATATGAATTAGATATATATTTATTTGGTATTTTTCTCGCGATTTCACCGTGTTGACACTGTCATGCATTCCATCTTCATGCAAATCACGCCTATCCGTTACTTAGTTGATTTTCAAAAGCACGACAAGTAACAAGACATTCGTCAAACCCGAAAATAAACACAATAGTTACACTTTCACACCTAGGCATTAGACAGGTCGCCATTTAAAGTACGCACTTGTGCCATAAGTTATATAGAACTCGAGCCTCGTTACTTCGACACAAAACCCGCGCGATCCCTGGTAGGCCGTTTCGTTTATTGACGTCGTTCACGTGGTTATGCTTCTTCAGTACCTATAAATGAAACTCGCCCCAGAATAGGTAAGAAGCTAGTTTTTGACATAGTCACTACCTACTTATCGTCAAATAAATAGGTACAAATCATACGTGTAGTTTCTGCCTATTCTGCTCACGGACTCCTATTCTGTATTACATACGAGTATCATTCCAAAGCTAAGAACGACAAGATAGTCGTACAGCTATAAAACACAAGAAAAAGCTGTACAATTGTTCCATTTTCACTTCTAGATAACTATCTAAAAAGTGTGGAAACAGCGGCCTTTTGAACTAAAAAGGCCGCTATTTTCACACATTTGCCGTTGCGACACTTTTGCCGTAAGTTAGAACTCGGACCTCGTGTTACTTTGACGCAACCTGTGCTCCCGAGCGGGCGGTTTTACTTATTTACGTTCGGCCATCGGCAATCACGTGTTGAAGCTGGAAACATACTTTAACGAGACATTGTAACTTTTTAAAATTATTATCATAATTACAACCCAAATACATACCAATTTGAATAGCATCGTTAAACCAGTCTCAGCCAGCTCATCCTTCTAAAATCGTGTTTTTTTTCCAGGCTCAATTTACTGTTGTCAGTAAGATAAGAAGCACAAGTATTTTTTTTTATGAAATTGAGTTCGATACATAATATGTTTCTCTTTTGCGAATATACTATAACTCAATTTAACAAAAAATAATAATTGTGCCCTGTTTCGTTCTGACGGTTGTAAAAACACGTTAACACATGTCACTCCCTGTTGTTATTATTACATCTGTAACTTTAGCATAACTGTATCACGCGACTCTTGACTTTTACGAAAGTTTGGGATGAGCCAAAAAAGGCTTTCATTTTTTGGTAACATAGGCTATTTCCAAGATAATAATTTCATACGTTTTACATTTGCATGCATTTAATATTTTTATTGCTTAGGCGATGTTTCGAGTGACGTCACTAATGACTGACGTCAGTACTAGAGTTTGGCAAGGACAAGTAAAAGTCACAATTAAAAACACGAATAACTTATCCAAGAAATCATATTTGTGAAATCTGATAATTGCAAACGGTTTATTAAAACTATTCCTTGAAATGGTTTTTGAATGGCCATACCTTGTATAAAATCCCAATTATTAACTATAGGATTTACCTGTGATTAAAACAACCTATGTCTCTCCCCATCCTTTATTTTGTCTACATGAAAAAAATACGTCATAACGTTATTCCATCATCGCGAGAAACAAAGACATGGCAACAAACACACTTTGCATTTATAATATGCATTTATAGGATCTTTTACCAACTTTGAGACAGATGGTTGACGCAATGTCTAGATGTGAAATGACAGATGAAGTCACAGCTAGTTGTCAAAATAATCATGCTTCCTTGCTACGTAGCCACGTGAGACAAGGGTGGGCTAATTAAACAACAAACATACATCTACATTATGGTTAACGTTACATGTTACCCAATTCCTGTTTTGCCCTTAAAAGCATAAGATGCATAAACGCATCAAGTAGGTCCTACTGAAATGACACAAGTAAAAATCAACGTCAATTTGAGACTTTGTCAAATCGTCACAAAGTCTCAAAACGACATGGATCTCTAATTAAGTAAACCACTTCAGAAATTAAACACATGATATGTAATGCATCTAAGGGTTAATAAAGAATTCTCAACATAGTGTTACACAAGTATTTATACTCGTTATTTTGTAGACATGGTTAGACATTCAACAAATTATAGATTCAGGCGTTACTTTGCGAAATTCCATATTCGATTAATGGATTATAGGGCCGACCGTTTTGGAGATCTGATTTTACGGGTGGATCGTCAACATCTCCTGCATCTCCTGATGATGCCTCGTAGATAGGGGGCTGTTCATAAATTACGTCATCTATTTTTGATGATTTTCGACCCCTCCCGCCCTAAAATCATCCCACCATCATAATTCGATAGACCCCCCCCCCCCCTCCTACCAAATAAAATGATGTCAATTCTAAGAAATTCGTTTTTAGCAACAGTTTATAGAAACACAAATTTCCTTCCTTTTTTACTCATTGAAGCACTTTTTAAAGATGATGTCATCTTGTAACCTCCCCCCACTCCTTCGTTATGCTACCATCATCCGATGTCTAGACCCCCCTCCCCCCCAATTTGAAATGACGTAATTTATGAATAGCCCCTAGGTGAAACACTTGTCAAAGATAATTCTATTTGGTGTTGGTTTGTTGTATTTGCATGCGTATTTTTTTTGTGGAAACTGCATGAAAATATGCGTATGTGTGCACAATTTATTGTCACATCTAACCAAGACACTCTTTCCCGAAAAAGCAAAGGAATTATATATTATTATAATCCATTAACGGTTTCACATTATCATTACAATTTCAAGACTGAAGAGTCAGTATATTCTACGTGAAAAATAAATTGGACCCGCTTTTTTGTGCAGTGAGCTTGTTGTTTGGCGACGGCGCAGTTTACTGTCCCAACACTCGATGCTCAAGACGTCCATTTGCACACACGTTGATGGCGCATTGTTGATATCAAACAGGACACTATAATACTTTAGATACTAATATTCTCGTGAAAGAACGTCAAAAATATGCACGGAACGATGGTATTAATTCTCGAAAAACACTAACTACAAGTATGCTGAGACGATATGAAACCCTTTTCAAAAACTGCGGATGAACTTCAGACTGAATCTTCGTCTTAAACTATGACTGAAGATGCTCTCGATCAAGATTCCTGTAAGGCAAAAGAAAAGAAATTAATATCGGTATATCTGTTGAGGAATTGCTATGCGAAAATACAGACTTACATACACGCTTAAGTTAACACACTTCACAGCGAATTCGTCGTTTGGTCACAGCGCAGTTTATTGTTTCAACACTCGACGCTCAAGGCGCGGCCGACATTTGCACACACATTGACAAGGCATTATTGATACCGAACAGAACACGAATACGAATATTCTGGTAAAATAACAGACAAAAATTAACGGTATAGTGTCTGTTTTTTAGACGAACATACATTTTGACTACCAATACCTGTTAGCTTTAAGTAGTGTTAAAAGTTTTATTGTAAGTAATGCAAACATATCGTGTTTGACACGCACTTCAATCAAAGTCAGAGATGCCAATAAAGGTTACTAGCGTTACATTTCGCGCCGAATTGATGTCTAAGAAACTGTTTTTTTAGCACAATACCTATATCAACTTATATTTATTGGCACCCATTCTTTTGGTCCTTAAAATATATAGCACGGTATCTACATAAAATTGGTTTGGGTTTGGTGTCTGTGCGATTAACTAGTGTACATTAAATGATCTTGTGCTCCCTAAAATAACTACTTAGAACTACTCTCCAATATAGATGGTAAGGCACTGGCAAAATAGAATCGCGTGAAGAAAAAAAACAATAACAGCTGCCCAACACACTGACGTTAACGTGCATTAACAGAACGTCAGCTAATTTTGAGCACTGAAAAATGTAATTACATACTCTGACGATCTTACCATTATTCAGTTTCATTACTTATGTCTCCATTCGTAACAAGCTAAACGTATATAAACTATACGATTGCATTGCTAATTCGCTGATTCCAAGTTCGTTCCATCTCTAAATAGCTACCCGTAAACATTGCCAGTGACAATGTCAAGTTATAACAATAAAGTTTTATATTAAACTTTAACAAATATTTGTTTTGAACAAATGCTTATTGCAAAACTCCAATTAAAATGAACGAATTGTAAAGTTTGAAGGGTGTATCCCAAACTTTGTAATTTCAAGTCAATTCGTTAATTGTTTTGGAAGCAACCCCGAGTTCCGGAAGGTGTCGTAATCGGTGAGCCGGAGTTAAAAATTAACACCAGTGTCACTTTAATTAGAAAATAATTACTTACGTTGGCTCGTATGAATATTATTCGGTAGAATGTCCAACATATTTAAGTTTTAAATATTCCCTTTATAATTAGGTTGCATGGTACAATGTTTATGAAAATGTAGACACGACTTAAACTAAAATTTACTAGCAGTACACTACATGTTCCTGTTTTTGCGCGCCTTAAATTAGTTTTTATACAAAAAAGACGATCAGTCTTAGGGCTAAAGAAATATCTCTTCAAGTCGACCTTTCGTGCAAAACGTGTTCATATTTCATGAAAGTTTAATAGTAACTTTGTACCTTCATAAAACACGATCAAATCCACATATCGGCAGTGAATGAAACAAAATCCAGCAGAGATCGTCGGCAAACTAACCGCAGGCAATTTCCACAGAGCGGCAATTCCACAGGAAACGTCATAATCATATGATAGGTGCGCAGTGCGCCCACCTGTCGGGGCGCGTGCGCCGTTGTGACGTCACGCCGAGCGCCCCCGAGCGACACCGAGTGCTGCCGATTGATCCAGCCCTCAAACGCTAATCAACTTCATAGTTCACCAAACTATTCAAACAAAATGTCAGCGACGTAAATATTTATAGAGCTCCAGCGCTCAATTGTTTCGGCGCGGCGCGGCGCGCTCGCGGCTTCTTATCCAGTTCTTAATCCAAGATAAATATTACATCAATCGGGGGAGGTACCGTCCGCAGCGCGCAGGCGCGGGGCCCGTCAGCCCAGTCCCGCACCGGCCGCGTCGCCCGCCGCACGAAGCGGCTCACGACTCCGCGGCGGCTTCCGCGACCACACAACCCCACACCACGTGTGCATTGCGTAAGCCCCGTAAACCACGAACCATCTCCTTTGACGAAACCATGTTTGTCGTACCATGTGCCCGCGTATAGCGAGGTTATGGTGACGGGAAACCCCGGCCGCGCCCGCGCTTTGAACCTAGCAACGCGAGTGCTGGTTGACCTTAAAAGAGAGTTCCAGTTTGTTTATGAGTCAGGTATCGCGTATAATAAAAGCGTTAAACGCTGAAACTTTCAGTTTAAGTCAGTGCCCGATAACACGATTCTCGCGTATGTGTATAACTAAAGCAGTTTCTTATCGCGTGTAATTTCTTTCAAACTAACGAGCGGCTTTTATTCATTAGCCTAAAGAATTGCCTTGCAATTGAATGCTCACTAGCTTAAAAAATCGTACGTAAAAAAATGGTACACGTATGTAAGTATTTGGTCGATCGAGTTGTTTGGAACTACAGAATGTTCGCAGTATCTGAGGCTTGAATGATTAATTTCTCGCTCTTGTAGGGTTGCAAAGAATATCATTTTTCTTTTACGAATATACATGTTAGACGGAGATTGTGCGATTGGATTTTACTTATTATGTGAGAGCTATCTTGGAGTAACGAGTTCCCAAACAAAACTATCGTATGTGAGTTCAATGATATAACATAATACTATTCTTAAATACTATTGACTAAGCTTCATTTACTTCGTAATTTTTTTATAGCAGGCTACTTTTTCCTCTGTTTTACTCACTTTGCCAAAATTTACAGGCTTTAAGTTTCATTGGCCTATGTGCATTTCTGTAAGACCCCCTAATTCTTCTCTATTTTGAGTTGTAAATTGATATTTCAACAAATTTTTTACTTTTAGCTATCTATTTATACCTAATTCGTGTATGTCCGTATACGTTATATGTTTGTACCTACACCATTTCTGTATAAACGACTAGCAATTTATCCTTATACGAGAAATTGTGAAAGTTGTCGAGCTATTCCACGATTATTTGCACGATTTTTTAGGGTTCCGTACCCAAAGGGTAAAATGGGACCCTATGACTAAGACTTCGCTGTCTGTCTGTCTGTCACCAGGCTGTATCTCATGAACCGTGATAGTCGTGTTAGACAGTTGAAATTTTCACAGATGATGTATTTCTTTTGCCGCTATAACAACAAATACTAAAAATAGTAAATTTTATGTCTGTCTGTCTATATCAGCAACCAATGTAAAATTATTGAGAATAGCGTACATTTTGCTTAGGAGTAGGGCTCTGCTAACACTGGATTTTCATAGATATGGCCATTTGTAGCGTATATTTTGCACGAAACCCTTGGTGCGCGAACCCGACTCGCACTTGGCCGGTTTTTTTATTTCAAAATATGATTTTTAACTACCAATGGGCAATTATTTGTTGTAAATATACCTATCTATTGCATGGCGTCTCATATGACAGATGAGGTTTCTTCAAATGACAATTTATTAACTTAAAAACTAAAATTCAGTCGCTTTTAGTCTTGAATATTTGGTAGATTCAGGCGTTACTTTGCGGAATTCCATACTAGATTAATGGATTATAGTTCCTTTGCTGTTCCGCGAACTAGTGTCTTTGTTAGCTGTGACAATAAATTGTGCTCACATGCGCATATTTTCATGCAGTTTCCATAAAAAAAAAAATACGCATGCAAATACAACAAACCAACACCAAACAGTATAATCCTCGACACGTGTTCACGTGTGACACGTGATCTTATGATATTAACGTGGCCTTTAAAACAAATAACACTTTGCACTCTATACTTTGCAATGGAAAGGATAAAGTAGAAGGTGGGAAGAAGTCAGGCGTTTATAAACTTACATGTGATAGTTGTGACAAGGTGTATGTGGGACAAACGGGTCGTAGTTTTAACACTAGGTATAAAGAACATGTTTCTTCTTATAGACATAACCACCCGGAAAAATCCAATTTCGCAAAAAAATTATTAGAAAACAGCCATTCTTTGTCAGACAATCATTCTTTTAACACCTTACATGTTTGCGGAAAAGGATTACGTCTTAGTGTGCTTGAACAGTTGGAGATAGTCAGGTACAGCAATAGAGGTTTGATCATTAATGAACAACTTAATGTTACGTCATCACCTTTGTTACGTGTTTTTCCATCTCTTTCTAGAAATCCTATTCAGGGTATAAATAGGGCCGACCGTTTTGGACAACTCATTTCTCGGGTGGACGCCGGACCGTCAACATCTCCTGCATCTCCTGATGATGCCTCGTAGAGAGGCGAAACACGTGTCGAGGATTATACTGTTTGGTGTTGGTTTGTTGTATTTGCATGCGTATTTGTTTTTTATGGAAACTGCATGAAAATATGCGCATGTGAGCATTTATTGTCACATCTAACAAAGAAACTAGTTCGCGGAACAGCAAAGGAACTATAATCCAATAAGCTTTTAGTCTTATTTTGCAAACCGACACTTAGACCTCCCTTTTTCTCACCTGCGGATAAGCATTTCAAAAGATACAGTCCTTTAAAGATAAAAGTGACAAGCAGCGGCCTGTAGACGAGACGAGATTTTATTGGTTCCTTGAGCGAACCCTAAAAATCCTGAAAAATCTGTGAAAATTTGGTTTCTGTAAAGTCTTGGAGGCGTGTTCCTGGCATCCCTTTTCAACGTCCCGTGACGTCACTATAGTACTTGAGTGCCCAAACTCCCATAATTCGGCCTAACTGTCACAACCTCATATCTAATTTGCGTGCATTGGACTTCAAACAATTAGTCCCGTGGCGCAGAGTCGCATTTCCTAGTACAAATTTCTTTGAAAACAGAAAAGAATAAGATTTTTCAACTTTCTGTTTTCGTCACTAAATCTTTTAAACCGACCAAGTGCGATTCGGGCTCGCTCATCGAGGATTCCGTACCACTACAACAAATATTAAAAAAGACGTTTGACGTGACGTTATGTATGTGTTAATTGAAGGGTAATGATAACCTTTGATTTTTTACATTTTTATTATATTTTGGTGGACATTGTGTTGTGATCATTTCAAGGGTGTACTTATTACGGTTTAAAAGAGCTGTGTTGCTTTAATATTAGGTCCCTGATGACACTTTCGGCACTAAACAATAAAAATTAAGTATAAAGAAACATTTTACTATCACCAAAATTTTCAATATTTTTATTATTTCAATATAAACACAAAAAGTATCATACAATATAAAACTTCTTATGAAACCTAAATTAAGGGGCTATTTCGTCATTTGTAAATCACGCCCCAAACGCGGAGCCAGCCAATAAGCGTTATTTGTAATAAGGGGCGCATTTATTGCTCGCGCGCATCAAAGAAAGAGAAAGCTAATACAATGCTTGGGGTTTTTGGCGTAAGCGCCAGATGTAAAATTACCATGAAATCGAAGATATTATTATGTATTGTTAATATTTAAGTTAATCACTTAAAAGATAAAAGGAAGAATGACATTTTAACATAATTTAGCCGTTTATTAATCTGTTGTTTGTACAAACAAGACAAATAACGGGAAATGAAGACGCGTTTTCGGATAACTTTTCTATCGAGGAAATTTTCATTAAACATATTTCCGCGTTAATCACTGAATAGGTTATATAGTCAAAAAACACATATCTGTAAACCAGCTTGTTTTATATACCAGATTTGACAAACAATGCGCTATAAAATAGCTTAAATTTTAGATGCATCCCCTTCAATTTTGACGACCGGTTTGGCTCAGTGGGAGTAACGTTGCCTGCGAAGCTGAGGTCCTGGGTTCAAATCCCGGTAACGGCAAATATTTGTGTGTTGAGCATAAACATTTGTTCCTGAGCCTTGGATGTTTTTCTATGTATATAAGTAATATATCGTCGTCTAGTACCCATAACACAAGCCTTATTGAGCTTACCATGGGACTAGAGCGATTTGTGTAAATTTTCCCGTAATATTTATTTATTTAAATGAATTAGTAATTTGTTTCGAAAATTATTATTAAAAACTTTGCAAACAATTACCGTGACAAATAAAACACTTAAAAAGTATGATAGTATGTAGTAAAAATTTGCAGTCGTGGCGGTAACAACATGTATTGTCTATACCATTATAAAGTTGTAAAAATGAAATGTTTGTACATTGCAGATATTTTAATAAAAAGATATTGAACCGAGCGAGCTTTTTTGTATATCAGCCTCATGGCATCAAAACTGCTGGATAGATTTTAACTATTTTTGTAACCAAGATAGCTGGACATCCAGATTATAAGTAAACAGAGTTATGACTTTCTTCTCTTCCATGGAAGAATTGCAGCACCTTCTAGTGTTTAAAATACTCTAATTCGATTTTTAAGGTTTTCCGCAATTTTTATATTCCAAACAGGCGCTCGCGTTTTTTTAATCGCTCCTAATGACTGCCCTATAATTAACGAGGCTGACATTTAAGTAATGGGACCTTCTGGAATGCTCGTTTGTCGGCTTCCTAATTTTTTAAGAACCTGCACGGAGGGGGACCGCATTGAGACGATTTTGTTGACATTTTGATAGCGAAATAGTTTTAGACTATTACTTCATCTGGTGGAAGTGTTGTGTTGTGTGTAAAGAATAAAAGGATAAAAAAAGTTGGTTCTTAACTCCGAAAGTAAACCTTGCGTTAAGCGTATATAGTAAATTAGCCAACTGTTATTTTTGCAATAAATAACTGTACTGAGTTAAATGGAGAAATTATCATAGTATTAAATACATTAATTGATTCGATCACTTTAAGACATGGTCAGAAAACTAATTTTAATTCAGTATAGGGTTTTTTTATAAGTTTAGAAGTGTACAACTGCTGCGCAAAGGTCTTCGTGTCAGTTTTTAAATCATTTAATTGCATTTACAAAACAATCGTCGTAGGAAAAGCCCCAGAGAATATGTTATTTTGTCGACACTTCGTAGCACATGGCTACGAGCGCTACGCCGTAGCCGCGTAGCTTCCCCGTAAACAAGGCACTTATAGAAGATGCCGCGCAAAATCGGGTCTTATATCGGGATTTTCACAAACAACACGGGGTACCAGTGGTGTGCGGTCCATATAGGCACAAAGGCACTGCCTACCCTGAACGACCATGGCTCCCCATACAGGCACAGAGAAACTGCCTACCCTGAAGACCTGAACGACCATGGGTCAATATAGGCACAGAAAGACTGCCTACCATGGCCAAAAACCCTGTGCATGCCACCACAAAATAAAGAAGGGGTCATATTAATATTCAACTTAAATATTATTTGTATTACACTTTTAATAAATAGGCCCATTACGGAACCGTACAATTACACTTTTATAAAGTAAACCCAGCTCAACCTATCGGGTTCTTGACAAGGATTTAAAAAATCGGTATTTTTCGATATCCGAGAGAGCGAGTTGAAAAATGAAGTATTACAATGCAATACAACGATTCTTTACTGCACACCAACAAGAGAAACAGTACATTTGATTACTTCATTCATTCATTATTTAAGAGTTTGGCTTTTATCGGTGCAGTTCCTTCCAGTCCTGTCTTCTTAGTAGAAGTTCTTTAACTTCTGGGTACATCACGACGTTTAATCGTTCCCTTTATCTGGTTCCTTTTGAATTACTTACTTACTAAGATTAATTTGGTGAAAAGAAGAAAGAAATTAAAATGTGGCAACTGTTATCTCTAGTAGTTTGGTCATTATCTTTGTTGCAAAACAATTTAGTTTTAACACATCAGCGATAGACCACATACTTTTGGTTCTCTTTTTTTCTACTGAAATAGAGAACGTTCTATACTGTCTACAAGAATTGTTAGCCATAATTTGGGCTTTCACATTGCATAATTAGCTTTTTACCGCTGACAGGATAAAAGATAAAAAAATATTTATTCGAGTAGAATTAAAAAAAAACGCTTTTGTATTATCATAGCCCAAGTAAATATCGTTTTTTAATATAAATTCATCAAAACAAACAAATTGAAAAATGGACCATAGATTCGTAAAATAAACTTGTGGCTATGTAGGTATTACTTAACAACGAGGCTAAACGCAAATGCTACCTACTAAAGTCTATCTATTTAAATTATCATATAGTGAATATTCATTTCGGTAATACCGGTACCAAGAAGGAATCTGATACTCGTTTATTATTCCTATAATGTTCAACGTCTAGGAATAATTAAGTACGAAATCGATACGCTTTAGTTTGTGTTTATAGAAAGGCATATTTCATGTCATATAGTGGTCTATTTTATATGAAACACAAATTTTGTGTTTCTGATGTGGGCACCACATTGTTATCTATTATGATATAGATACAAAGAACAAAGCACAAAGAAAAACACGATTGCTCTCGCATGTGGTCACATCAGGAATCGGACCTGGTTCCTTTGGATTATGGGTCCAACGTGTCAACCTCTCTACCTGCGAACACAAAACTATTTATACCACAACGTACAGTGGTCTTTTTTTAATAGCTTCTGGCGCTTTATCTTCTGTCTTCTTAGTCGCGTACTCTTGGCAGAGTAATCGTGGTCATTGGGGTCGATGAACGGTTTTTATTGTCTCCCGCCATCTCTCTCCAACTGAGGCATTTGGCTCGTACTCATTTAGGAATGACTCCGTAAGCTTTATCATCTATACTGTTATAAAATTATAAAATCCCGTTGCCTTACCTGGGACATGACTCCAAAAAACATCTAAAGCGCGATGCATGATCTGCAAAGATGTAAGGGCATTGATAACGGTTGCACAGTAACGCTATCTCTCGGACGCAATATCAATGTATTACAATAAAGCCAAAACGACTGGACAGAAACGTTTATACGCTGCAGGGCCTGTAATCTAAGACAATTATGGAGATAAGTATAACGCTTAATATACTTGCAACTTTTTTATATTTAATCTGTATGACGACTGCAACTGAGTTGTCATTGCGCAGGCACGGAACTTCGTGCCGCTACCCCTAAATCAATAGCAAAAAACGTTTAGAAACCGGAAAGCAATTAACGCGGAAACTAATGTCTGCATTGCAAAAAACCTGTTTGATAATTAAACCTTTGGTCCCATGTGACGTGAAACAAGTGAAGTGGGATTTAGAAATCTTATGGTAAAAAACCGATTAAGCGCCAGTAAGATTCACGTTCGAAGGTTTTCGTACGAGTACGATCGTTAGAAAAAATTGCCACGGCCACGGTAATACAAATTCTGTGAACAATTCAAATTGATTCATTTTGTGTGTGTGTGTGTAGAACAAAAGTCTTGTAAAAAACAGTTAGTGGGAGCTTATTAATAAATTTCTGTTAGCTTTTGAGTTAACCTTAAGAAAGGATTGAAGTTACTAGTTTCCTACTTAAACTCGAATAAACTTTGTTTATTTCGTTGAGAAAATACACAGCTAGGGAAATTGTATTAAATTCCTTTTGAATGTAATAATCGCGTGGATCCCCTGAGCCCATATAAGCCCGCGTTGGCAGAAATCACGCACGCTTTGAAGTCGGTAATTAATTCGTTGCTTCAGGAAACGTTTAATTTTCAAACGTTCGACGGCAAACGTGACTCATTATCGGTATTCTCCCGATACCGGTGGGGAGTCCTGTACCGGTAAATTTGTGAACACGAAAGCTAAAAACGACTCTTACCTAATTAGTGAAATTTTTTGTGGGATAAAAAAGAAAGTCCCGCGGTAACTTGTTTTAATGTGATAATGTATGAAAATCAAAAGATTAAAAGAAATCATATTGTGTGAGTGACGGTTTGAAAATCCACCTCGCATTTATATCGAATTAAAAAAATAAAGATAGTTAGAAGAAAAATGCTGGATGCAATGTAAGATATAAATATGCTAAACCACATTAGGATTAAAATTTCAATAGTCGCGTTTAATACTCACAGCATTTCTTCTAATAATGTATCTCGCTAAATCATAAAGTGCTCATACTGGGCTGATGATCGAAATTTATGAGGTATTATTATTAAATGTTATTAAGTACACCCTAATAAAATCACTTTAGTTCGCAACTTCATAGAGAACTTGGTTAATTTCATACATCACGCAGCATGGTGCGACCCATGTCATACCCAACCTATGTGTATTGGGGTATACTTTATGCCAAAGAATAAGCGGTTGTAATAGAATAGTCCACTTGACTAGTGCTATGAAGATATTTACATAGCCTCTATACCCATCATGTATGTGTACCGGCGTAGCTTATACCACAGAGTAAGCGGTTATAACGTAGATGACATGGACAAACACAGAAAAAACCTTTTTTGTCTGGAACTTCATCAGTAATATGCTTAATCCAAACTTAATATTATAAATTCGAAAGTGTGTCTGTCTGTCTGTTACCTCTTCACGCTTAAACCGCTGAACCGATTTGGATGAAATTCGGTATGGAGATAGATTGAGTCCCTGGGAAGGATATAGGCTACTTTTTATACCGGAAACCCTTATCCGCGATAAACGAATTTAAGGTGGACGAAATCGCGGGCAGTAGCTAGTTTCATATATCGCACAACGCGATCCGTACCATGCCCAGCCTATATGTTTACTGGCGTAAGCTTATACAAAAGAAAACTGGTGATATGAACTCATAACTATATATATCATTATTTATAACAGCAGACTTGAAACGAGGCAATATACTCGTATAGCGAAAATAAGCAAGGGCGGAGTTTCAATGATATATTAGTAGCATATTTCAGCGAGTAAATTAATGTATATACTTTGTTTGCACACCTATTTACTTAATTAATTGTATCGTTGTACATTAAATAATAGAAGCCAACCCGCTCTCGCTCGCTTGTCGATAAAAATCATAACCTTATGTTTGTACCATAGTTTACTCGAATGTGAAAAGTTTAAATCTTATTACCATCCTTGAATGTATAGTGTACGAAAAAAATAGTTGAAATTATCCTAAACGGTGGACACCTTCTTTCGCGGAGGGGAACAAGTCATAACCCCCTCTTTTTTTTCTTCACCGTAGAAAAAAGTATCCTATAACCATCTGGAGATACCCAGCTACCCGTGTACCAAAAATAGTTGAAATCTGTTTAACCGATTTATTGCGATGAAGCCACAACGACACATACAAACATCCAAAAAATCGAAAAATATTATAAACTAGACTAGAAGACGCCCGCAACTTCGTTCGCGGAGTAAAAAAAGTCATAACCCCTCTTTTTTTCTTCAGCATAGTCGGGTAAAAAGTATCCTATAACCATCTGGAGATACCCAGCTACCCGTGTACCAAAAATAGTTGAAATCCGTTTAGCCGATTCTGCGTGATGAAGCCACAACGACACATACAAACATACATAAAATCCAAAAAATATATAGTTCATTTTAGTGACTTCCAAATAGTTCAAAACAATTTTTTAAATATCTTTAATGTACAGACATTTCATTTTTACAACTTTATAATAGTATAGAAGATGCCCGCAACTTCGTTCGCGGAGGAGAAAAAGTCATAATCCGTCGTTTTTTCTTCAGCGTAGTCGGGTAAAAAGTATCCTATAACCATCTGGAGCTACCCGTGTACCAAAAATTATGGAAATCTGTTGAGCCGATTTTGCGTGATGAAGCCACAACGACACATACAAACATACATATAATAAAATAAAAAAATTTCGTTTTAGTGACCTCCAAATAGTCCGTAACAATCATTTTTTTGAAAATATCTTCAATGTACAGACATTTCATTTTTACAACTTTATAATAATAGGTATAGATGTTTTACTTTAAGAATACACATACACACAAACATTTAAAAAAGAAACCTAAAAACATATTTCTCAGATCTTCAAATAATTTTTACTAAGATAATATTTAATTGTATTATCTTAAAACATACATAAATAATAATCAATTTTAGGGGTCAATTTTGCTCGAATCGAACTTGTCGTATGATAAACTCAATAAGGCTTGGGTACTAAGTATTAGAGGCTGGTATGTATTTACATGTATTCTATTCTAAGTTGACTGCTCTGCTACAATGGTACTCTTTGTTTATACATTTGCCTATAAATACTACAGCATGATTTAGGGGTAGCAGATTGCTTTTATTTGCTCTAGGGTTACAATTCATAGATGGTATCACGCTGACAAGGATGATATCGTTTCATATAAAATAAAATAACTTTTCCTCTTTGAAATAAAACAATTTAACGGATTATATCGCGTATATTATCTCATTTTAGTTCCCGACGTTTCGGAAGCTTTCCAGCTTTCCATGGTCACGGGAGGACCATTGGGAGGAGTTAAATTGTTTTATTTCAATGAGTAATAATCGCGGAAACAGAAGAAAATATTATCTTTTCCTCTTGTTTTATTTATTTTTGGCCGCCACAGTATGCGTTCCAATTTTTTTCTTAATTCTCAGGGCTCTTGGACATATAACTAAACATTTTCATAGATTGTGTAATACTATAGCCGCTATAAAAAAATATATAAATTCAAAAATATGCAAGAAACATAATATTTTCTTCTGTTTCCGCGATGACATGAGATGAAAATGAGATAATATACGCGATATAATCCGTTAAATTGTTTTATTTCAATGCAAGAAACATGTTTTTTTGGACAATTTTTGCGTAATATTTTGAATAGGAGTATCTTTTGGACCGTAACAGACACACACTCCAAATATCTACAGTGTGCATGTAATGGCCGTAACATCAAAAAATTAAAATAAAATAAAGTAAAACATTAAAATAAATAGTGGTCTCGATATACGGAGAAAGCAAGGAAATCGATTGATTAAAATAAATAGTGGTACGGAACCCTTCGTGCGTGGATGTGACTCGCACTTAGCCGGTTTTTTTTTACATTCATGTTTAAGGTAGGATATAATTAACTATACTGCTACTCCATGTAATAACTAACCGAGCCGTATTAGAGTGATTCGGGGGCGGAAATGAGGCTTGCTCTAATGGCCACTTATAGAATTATGCCCTTAGAATTAGGAGTGACGGAAGCAGCGCAGAAACCTCGTAAAGTTAGAGTTGAGTAATCATACATGAAGACATACATTTTATACTTATATTATATTATACTAGCTGTTTATTCAATGAAATGTATAAACTAGATAGAAAACGAGACAGGGAAGGCAAAAAAAAATTGGATGTCTGTAAAGTCGGTTTACGCACGATAATTTTACGTGATAGCGTGGAAGGGTCGATCTTCAGTGTTTCTACGGCGTTTATTTTTCGTCATTGTCGTCTTACCAAATAATGTTAAAATAAATAATATTCTGAATTAACTTTTTATCAAACTGAAGAGCAATCCAGAGGCTGAGTTTACTTTGGCCGAAGTTATCACGACATATCTTCCCGTCGTGATGATAATCAGGAGACAACAATGACAAATGAACCGTTTAAAATGCTCGAAGATTCGCTCGGAAGAGAACCAAACGCTTGCACGCGAGATAATATATGCGATATAATCCGATAAATTGTTTTATTCCAATGAGTAATAATCGCGGAAACAGAAGAAAATATTATATCTATTTATTAGTTTATCTATACAGAACTCGTCACATACGAGTATAATCGTACATTTAAAGGATCAATCAACTTTTTTCTGTACTTCGTTGTCATGGTTACGTAAAAACACCGATTTTAAACGATATTTAGGCAACAAAAATATTTTTGTAGCCAATATAGGTCCATTTTTCAAGGGCCTATCTCTACAGTATGTTAATAGTCTAGATTACGAGCATTTTTCTGAGTAAGTCACTATTGACTCCTAAGTTACAATACAATATAATACAACAATCCTTTATTGCACACCAACAATAGTACAGCCTATACAATACAGCCTTACGTTACTGTTACGTGACAAAAATAGCAACATAAAAAGTTGTACCACCCTAAAAAGACTTTCAACGCCTTTAAAGACGTTTTGATAACTGTCGGTGACCAAAACGTCTCCACTAAGGCCAGTTCAAATTATTTGTGAGACTCCATTGAACCAGCTCTTTTCCGAGTTTAACACGGCCGTTGGCCCCTAGTTTACCCTCTGACCTCTCTATTGTTACTGCGCACGTAAGAAAAATAGCCTCTTACGACCTTCCTTTTTGGTTCAAGTTCCTAATGGTTAACTGAAATGCCTTTCCCTGAATGACCTTAGCCAATAACTCTGTGCAGGTCACTGGGATTATAATACTTAATTCCAGAAAACGCGAGTGAAACCGCGAGTTGCTGCTAGTATATAAAGGTATATAAAATTGGATACAACAGGCCCCGATAAATCATCCTTAGGCAGACCAATCTGAGCTAAAATCAGATAATTTAAGATATTCATTATTCTCGTCCATAACACAAGTAATTATTTCCCAAATGCTCGCAACAAAAGCCGGGGGAGATAACAGACTATATTTTATATTTATGGACGAACCAAACGTATTGCGTTTGCCTAACGAGAGTCATAACTCTCGGGGTTGTATGAAAGGGGAATGGAATCAATATCGAAGATTTTCCTTAAGATTTTTACTATATTTGCGCCTTAATATTACAATAGACACCTTGTTGGGTATCAAAATAACAAAAAGACCCTTATTTACGTATAATCACAATTAAAAAAAAGCGCTAGACAACAGTCGGTGCCATCGCTAAATAACGATTTATTTTAGTCAACTTTTAGTTGGTGGTCACTGTATTTTATAATTTAGAGTTATCAGGCTTGGACATTGAATAGATTTTATATTTTATTGTTGAACGACACGATTTAATCGTCAAAGTACAGCAGGACATCTAAATATGTTACATTCTATACAGTTATTTTCCACGATTATGACGGAAATATAAAAGCGCCAGCATGCAATTGAAACGATATCGTGTCATTCAACTACAACTTACTAAAGAGACAATCACTTCCAATCTGTGCAATTTTATATAAACTTTTGACACTCTTCCCAGAAATAAATCCAGGTTCCCGACAACGGAAGTGTTAGATTTGTTCAAAGAGCACTTATTGGTACCTGTCCCACAAATGTGAGAATTTAATTTCACCCGCGCTCACGTCGGATGCATCTGCACTGCCACAAAAGGTCGTAAAAGCCACGCTACTCCTGTAAAAATAAGATTTTTTGTTTTCGGAACCTGCTGGTTTTAAAGAAAGTAGTAAGTGCAGTTCTGTTCGTATGAATTTCAGTCCTTTTGTTGCGCTGGCGCTGCAGACGGGATCTACGAATGCGCTGATTGCATTCCAACTGTAAAACCGTTCATTGTCGTATTGACGTATTTTCGAGTCGATTCTGTGTTGTAATAGTTCTGTGTTCTGTGTTGTAATCCTGATTGGTTTCGGTAAACCTATTTGCGCCTATTCTCACCTCATCTTGGACTTAGCTTTATTTCCCTAATACTCATGTTGTATCCCTTTCATGTGACAGAGAAAACAAAAGAGATGCAACACGTATATTTGGCAAATAGGACACAGTATGGTGCCGCCGTAATACATGGTGCTTAGGGTAAAAGCATCGACAAATTTAACGCACTGCTAAGGATATGTAGTAAAGATTTAAGACCCCTACTATCAAACTACCTTGATTAACAATTTTACAGTAGTGTCTTTAATATAAATATAACTTAACCTTAAACATAAAAATCGGTATAAAATCACTTCCCAAGATCTGACCAAGAAACGCCTTAACCCGTGGAGCGCTTGGCCCTCGGAAAAACAGAGGAACTGACCTGTTATAACATTTCCAAAATAAATGCTTTTCTTCCATTTATGGTTTCTTCACGCCCACTGAGCTACTTTACCTAATTACACAATACTTGTAGAATCACTTCTCATTTATATACACCATTCGAAACGTTACTAAATACCCCGTCGGTTGAGTTAATTTGTTCACTACAAGATGCACTATTGACTCCGCAATATTTTTTAATTTTCTTAACCTATAAAACTTTACTCGCCGTGGCCCTATTTTCTATGTAAAATTTTAGAACTTTATTGATACTTTGTCGAATTGTGATCCCGATTACAAGCAATTCGTACGTTTAGAGAACAATCTGACTACTGAATAGAATTCCTGAATAAATTGACTACAAAGTTATCTATATTTTACAGTGTTTTGAGCAAACTAACAACATATTAACACATAAAAGAATTTGGGTACGGCAAGGTAATTTTACGCCATAAAACATTGAGGACTTTTATAATAAATTTTTGTTTGGATATGAAGAAAACAAACGCATAACACATATACCGTATTAAATTTCCAATAAGTTGGTATTTAATTGTAAGATACACTAGAATTTCCATTTTTAAAATCACTTTACATACCACCACGGTCAACGACTAAAAAACAACGAAGGCGGACTGCGCTGCTTGAAAGTTTTTTTTTTATTCTTGTACCCTGGATTCTAGCAGTTGGCCAAAAAATTATTGGTAAAATCATTACTCAATTAATTTTTATTTACTGTAACTATGGCAACTTAACAGAATGAAAGAAAATGCGCCCAATCACAGCGTGTCTATCATCAGTGTTCGTAAATTTGGTAGTTTTTGTGGTGCAGTTATCATGGTAGAGTGCCTTTGGTGTGGCAATTTGCAACTGAAATGATGGATAAGAGTTACTGTCGACATTATCAAGTATGACAAATCGTTTAAATTGGTATTTTCTACATGCTACATAGAATCATTGGTTATCATGTCGCTTCACGGGTAAAATTCTTATATCGGTCGATCAGGTAAAAAAAAAATCTTATTACCAAAAACACAACTTATCTTAGACAATAACTTACAATATAATATCTTAAAATTTTCTTAAACTAACAGAAGGTTTTGGTAATGGGTACCAGTCTCAGCATATGCCGGGCTAGTGGCCCAGCGCTGGTTTTCAGATTGGTACCTTTAACAGGGTTGGTCGTAACACTTCGTACTTAATAATCAAAAATACAAAAAAAATAAAATAAATACAAGGTGTGTTTCTTTATTTAAAAAAAAACTGCGTAATTGACGGGCGAATATTGTACCTAAATGCGCATGTAATGGTGGAACCTTGTCCTATAAGCTATAAGAAATAAAATAAATATTCGACAGAAATGTGTGTTTGTGTGTGTGTGTGTGTGTGTGTGTGCGTTCATTTGTGCGTATGAGCTTAAGTACTCTTCTTGCTCAAGACAAGGGCAAATGACAAACGTTTTATACTCTCACGGTTTGTACACATTATTAAACATAAATACGAGTATGTCGGGTCTAACACGATATTTTTTATTCACCTTTATTATACAACGTTTCAACACAGTTTCATGCGTCATGGTCGCGGATGGACTGGTGACTCAGCAAAATGTCACTGAAGATGTCGGCCAAATGTACGACTACCTCACGAATTGTCCATTAAAATGGCGGGTAATTTATGTGTCATTAATAAATGACAAACGAATAAACACTCCCCAGTTCAGAAAAATCGCCCAAAATGCCTCACGTAATTAATGGATGCCCCTAATATTATACCTACTCCTGTTACGCGTCTATGTTCGCGTAAAATTCGAATTACAAAAAAATCCGTAGGGTAAAATAATATGTTTTTCTAATTTTAACTTCAGGTTTAGTTTGTGCTTGGTCTCTCTATAACTAAATCTTATAGGTAGGGAGGATGGGGAACAGAGGATTGGGGGGAAGGGACAGTGGATCTTTGCCTATATTTCAGATAATGTTCATCTTCGTCATGGGACGAATTGAAAGAGCTCCTAATACGTATCAAAGTGCAAACAAGATGTAAATCCATTATTCCTCTAAAATATAAGCAATGATCCACTTTTACCCACATTCCCCTATAGATATTGTTACACATGCTCCACCCATATTCAAAACCTCTTATAATGTTGATAAATAACATACATGGAGCGTATTCAATCGAAATATCGTGCACACATCAAGAATATCCGATATATCTCATACACAAACCTTTATTTCAAGTGGCAACTCTTTGACAACCCTCCAAAGGGACTGCCAGAATTACCTGAAGTTTGAAGACATCTAAAGGGTGCCCGAAGGGTAAAAGGCAATTTGAAGAGGATGGTACACGTATAATGAGAGTTTTTGTAAGCCGTTATTTAACCCTTTTTTGCACAGCAAAAATTTATAGACAAAAATAAACTGATTTTTGAAGTTAAAATTTCTTTAGCGGCGCTGTGCACTTTTTGTGATGGGGAAATAATGTCAAACTCGCGGCAGGTCACGTGACCGACAGATTAAAAATTCGTAAGACGGACACGTGACCTGATCGAAAAACTGTTACAATGTCATTGAAGACAGTAGATATAAATTGACTGTGGCAAAGATCTTGCAATCTAGTTATCAATATTTATAACGATAACCCATTACGTCTTGGATGTGTCCATTTTTTTCCACTCGCTTCTCTGCCTAATGAATTAAATTCTCAAGTTTTAATGGTAAAATTACCTCTCTTATTCTAATCAGAGTACACTCGATCGACAAATTGACGTACGCTCAAGTACGATACCACAAGAATTTATACGAAAATTCTAATTAATTCTGAATTAAGTTCTTAACTTGACCTTATTTAATTAAGTTCTTAATGATGTGACTGTATTTAGAAGTCGAATGATAGATTTATTTAAATACTAGCTTCTGCCCGCGACTTCGTCCGCCTTAAATTCGTTTATCGCGGATAAGGGTACTTTTCCGGGATTAAAAGTAGCCTATGTCCTTCCCCAGGACTCAAACTATATCTATACCAAATTTCATTCAAATCGGTTCAGCGGTTTAAGCGTCAAGAGGTAACAGACAGACAGACAGACATACACACTTTCACATTTATAATATTAGTATGGATCTAATATCCATGCAATACGAGTATAATTACAAATTTATAGATTGTTGTTGGGTGGTAGCCGTCCATTTTGTCTAGAGTTGAGAATGCGCTAACGCTATGCTAGTGTTGTACAGTCAGCGCTAAAAGTAGGTGGTCATTTTAGTATGCAATTTGACATATGTCAGTAGTAAGATTATCAGCTACATTTGATGCTGACCGTACTTTGTTCAGTCAGTAGTCAATATTCATCCAAAGTGCGAAATATACATAAGTATCTTTATAATTATCGTGTAAGCAAATGTATGTTAAAGTACTCGTATGTGTGATGATAATTGTAATATTATATGCTGTACTTTTTGTTTTACAAATATCATGATAATAATCACAATTTTTGCAATTTATTATTGGATTGTTTACAAATGAAAACATTTTTCGACTATACTGGACTTGAACCAGTGCCATGAGCCAGACCGGGCACTACTGGTATGGACGATTAGGTAGAGCGTGCTGCCCCGGTCTGGCTCAAGGCACTGGTTCAAGTCCAGTATCGTCGATTTTTTTTTTCATTTGTTTCTGATCTTTGTTTATAATATTATAGGCTGTTTGATTTTAAATATGTATTCCTAATTATGAGGTTTCATAATTCAGTAATTCAAGTTAGTTCAAAACAAATAAATATCTCAATTTGGTGTAGCAAAGCCTCATAATAATCCTGTTTAACTGAAACCGATTTGTTATTGAAATCCATGTTAATGCGTTACAAAACTAATAAACTTAATATCTCTTATTGCATTTAAGCTCGGCTATCGTTTACCGTAACAAACCGACAGCGACTGTATTGTAAGCGAAAATAATTCCAAACTCACAGAATTATTAACTGTGACCAAATCCTCTTTCAATACCACAATTCACAAAACTTCAGTTAAACATTTCACAATGAAGTGTATTTCGTTCGTGCCCACTTAAGAACAGATTGACCTATTTAAACCACCTTTGCCGTGGGTAAATGCAATGTACTATTTAAGGCTCCTAGTGGAGCCTTTGGCGTTTTTGCGGGGTTCAGGTTACACTTTGCGAGCACGCAATACCGCATCTTGAGTCACTGAACCACAGAGGGGAAAGTAATGTATGTGATTACTTGTGGTAGGTGTATTCATTCTGGAACAGATTTAGCGATCGTCTGTAGCTTTTAGTCTGCAGTCGGAACTACAAATTGAAGACTTCTTCGCCTTTGCTGACGACACTTTTCTTTTGTTAGCAGATATTTTTAATAGTTTTTAACATTCTGAAGAAAGTGATGTCAGTGACGTAAATTTAAAAGAAGTTTTCTTTTTGAAACGTTTATTTCCTTTGCATGTACAGCGTTTATCTAGATAGCCTTTGCCGTAATCATTTCGTTTAATTACAATATTTTATGCGGTAATATTATTGCAATCGCGTTGCTGTCGCAAAATCGTTAAAAGGTTATATTTTAGGGATTAATTCCTTCCAATAATCACCATTTAATTTGTTTCATTGCACATCTAAACCAGGCTCGGGCGGGGTCTAGTATCGCGATTCCGCCTCATTACGCCGGTGTCACGAAGGGAATAATTCTCCCCCGAACATAACAATTTGTAAAGCCTCAATTCGGGTTTTTCTGCGATTTCGAGCTAGTCTAAATGGGGTTAATTTCCATTGCTCATGTCACATTAGTTTTAATGTCTTATGAGTTGACCAGCCAAAGTTTTATGGAGATTTTGGTTGGTGATGATATACACTTATGTAATTTGACGTGGCAGCACAAACGTTCAACGAGTTAACAGGCTCGGAAAACCTCATTTGCATACGTACAAAGATGGCTCCAGCGGAAAGATTAATGTTCTATCCAAGTACATTAGTTCCGTGATGTATGCGCCGTCGGTTCACATTTGTCCAGCGTGCTGCGCATAAACTTCTCTCGGACTGGCCCTATTTATCGCTATATATCAGCCAAGTTTCCATCTCATTTACCGCCCGCCGACTGGTCTCGAACACTGCCGAATAAACCCGAATTAGCAGGACGACGCGTCACCGCGATCCCATCTACGCAATGAGATATGAAATGAAACCCACTGGTCTTAATACGGTCTATCGGCGAGAATAAATGTTTACAAATGAAAGTAGTTCGCTTAATATTTTTGCACGTAACACGCGAGCCGCGGTCACGAAGCTTTGTCTCCGGGCGTCGACGTCAAAGGAGATTAGGTTCGTTTACACAATTGTCGTCCCCCTCGCCGCACGAGCGGGGCGCGGATTACGCCACTCCGACACACTAAACCCACTACACGCCGTGTCACGTCTGATGCCCGCAGGATCGACGGTCTTCCGAGTGTTTATGACAGTGATTGTATAGTGTACATATACGTTTAACAATGGCTTGGGGGTACTGGTCGGCATCGTCGGTGCTGCCGGACCGCGGGCGCAGCCCTCGCCGCGCGGGCACGAGCGCCACGCACGCGCACCCTAACCCGCCGACGGCGCGGGAGGTTATGGAGACGCACGACGAGAGCATCATCCACACGGCGTCCACGTCGCGCGACAGCCGCGACCACTCGGCATCGCCGCACTCTTCGTCGAACGGGGGGCATTCGCACCATCAGCATGAAGTGCGGCACGCGGTGCCGGCGAGCGCGCTGTTCGGGGAGAGCTACGGGGAGCTGTCGCGGCGGCCATCTTTGGATCTGGGGTCGGTGCGGAGCGCGCTAGCGTCGTGCGGAGGCGGGGGTACCCTGAGCGCGGGCTCAACGCTGACGCGCGGCGGCACGCTAGCCGACTACCTGCCGCCGACGCCGTGCCCGCACCACCACCGGGTGTACGTCGACCACCATAAGCATTACGAGCAGCCGATCCAGCCGGTGCATGTGGGCGTGGCGCACCACTCGCACTCGCACGCCTCGAGCCGCCACCACACGGACGACGAGGACGACCTCGAGCCGGCCTACGCCACAGGTAACCCCATTGATTCTATTTCCGTATATGTTACATAACTGATGTAGTCATTTACTAGGCCGCCAACTTTGTAAATTACGCGAAAACAAAGCAAATCATTGGCGATACAGAATCGATTCGATCGCTCGTTTCTGCTTGACTGATTCGTATCATTTATAACGTTGTGAACTCCCGAGTTTGCTGCTTGTTCCGTCGGAAATTTCTTATTTTACCGCTTGGAACTATTTTCTGAAAAGATATACCTCGTAAAACGTAATGGTATTGCGGGCAGCGAGCGGCCGCCGGCGTGTTTTTTGCGACGGCGCGGTGACTGTTGCGCGGCTTTGTCACTTCGATGTGTGTTCAATTCCAGCGCAGTTGTGAAACGTTTTATTAGGTCAATTCGCTCGTTTAGCCAGGCTACTTTAATGGTGAATTTAAAAGCAATCGTTAAAATAGACCTGTAGTTAGACTAGAAATGTATATTCGTTGTAGAATAGTGCAGTGCTTTGAACTATTTTTAACCCCCGACAAAAAAGAGGGGTGTTATAAGTTTAACGTGTCTGTGACTCTGTGTATCTGTCTGTGGCATCTTAGCGCCCATACGGATGGACCGATTTGAGTGCGGTTTTTTTTGTGTCATAGACAATATTATCCTGAGTGTTCTTAGCTTTGTTTGACGAAAATCGGAGCACTCGTTTGCAAGATATTCAGCTTTTAGTGGAACAAGTCGGGGGGTTTTAATTTTTTATAATTTTGGTTTATGATTGACGTTTTAGATTGATTTGACATTCCTACTGAATAATTTAAAACAAATATCAAATATCTATTTGAACCTAGACATATTTTGAAGCAATAATCTGAAATTAATGTAGTATGTAGATATTGAGGCAGTAATAAAAGCACTAACATTATTAGACTCAAATTGTACTTAACGCCACTTTAAATGCTTTTTAGTATGTGAATTTGTTTATAGTTGAAGATTAAATAACGCAAAACTTAGTTTATAAGTAAATTGAAATGTTCGTTCAATTCTTACTTAATATCTAAGTAAAGTTGTTTACTTTCACAAATAGTATTTGAACTTTGTAAATATACGCTGCGAGTTATACTTTAAGAAGGTTATTCAAGAGCAGCAGTCTTCTTTCTGACGTGTTGTAATAAAAATGATGGTCAAATTATTATTAAATGGAAAGTTTAGGAGTTTCAAGTTTTCGCTTATCAAGTTATATTTGTTCCATTTAAATATTAGCGTAGATATGCTAATATTTAAGTTAAAATTGTTCAAGTTAAAATCTGCTGCATAATTATTTGGCAACTTCAATTATTGATATACACGAATTTACTGTTAGTGATAGTGAAACAATTTCACTTATTTTAAGAAATAAACGTACAGGTTATGCTTAAGAATAAATGTAAGATTATCAAAAATACATCAAAACGGGACTTAATCGCGTATAAATATATTTTAACCTTACGTTGGTAATTTTCGACGTTTCGGACATCGCGTTACGGCTATAGTCTAGAAGAAACGAAGAATCCTCCGATTACCAACAAATGGTAATTAAATGAATGATATAAGCGACGCGTTTGGCACAGTTGGTTGCACAACGGCTTACGAAGCTGACGGTCCCGAGTTCGAATCGCGGCCAAGGCAAGTGTTTGTGTGATTAGCACGAAGGTTTGTCTAGGGTGTTTTTTATGTATTTAATAATATATTTTATCTTTATATGAAGTACGAGTATATCGTCGCCTAGTACCCATAGTACAAGCGTTGTTTAATTTGGGACTAGGTCGATTTGTGTAAGATTGTCCCTGATATTTATTTATTATTATTTATCATATTCATACACGATTAAACCCCGTTTTGTGGTGTTTTGATAATGAGTGGAAATCGTGTAGGTTTATAACAAAATTTAAGATTATTTTGTGATTTGTTACCGGACTGTTCGACAAGAAAGACTGGGTTTTCTTTTGTTAAGTTGGTTGTTGTTGGAAAGTTCTATCATTACTAGTTTTAAACCCATAGACTTTTTCATTCGAATATCAGTTATATCGCTCTTCGTGTGTAGTGCACTTTTGCCAGTTTGTATACAGGAAAACCTGTATTTACATTGCACAGATTTGAAATTAAAATCGATGTTTTTGTGCAGTGGCGCAGTTTTTCATTTTTCAGCTGGTTGTTTCCGCAGCTTCGGCCACTTTGCTAAACACATTTTTCTGTTATAAAAAAAATCGGCCTGTGTTTTATCTCTGTGTAAAAAACGACTCGATCCGTTGGCAAATCAACAAAGTAACAAACAACCACTTTATAATACCTACATATGTAGGTTATGCCGTATGCTATACATCATGCCGATTGTAAAATCTAACTTAAATAAAAAAAAAATACTTGCGTCCATGATTAAGAGTTACGATGCTTAGTGGCATGCATTGAGAGTTATGATGCTTAGATCATATTAACGCGGTAATGAGGTTGTTTGATGTGATTGGCACGTTTGGTATGAGCTTCACAAACCTAACGAGTTTTTTATTAATCGATAGTGCTTTTGATGGTGATTTAAACGAGCCAAAAAAAGTCCATAATCGAGACAGCAAGAGGGGGTACACGTTTTTAGAAAATGCCCATTGCGTGCATTCAATTATCGAATACAAATATGCGTAAGGACTCAGCGCGACATAGCCCGTCTTTCTGGCACTGTATTGAAAGGAGAGAGACAGAAAATATTTGTCGCGCGGCAGTCGCGTATCACTGTTGTGTTGTGCTAGAGGTGCAGGTCAAATTCTGGAGACTTAAGAACGTTTATAGCTGCTTAACTGACAACGTTGCATATTTTTTCGTTTTGCTTCATTATTTTGTGGTATTTGAATGAAACTTAATACATTCAGGACCGCAAGCCCGCGGCGCTCCGCTTGTAGCAAGTTTTCGCTACGTACGGTTTTTCCTATATGTTATTGGCTACGAAAATGTCGGTTGCAAAAGTGCTAAAGGTACTCGTATGTTCAATACATATCCTATATTTAGCATTTATATTGAGTTTAATTCAACTATCCATCGCGATTCGCCTTTATTTTCTTACAAAACAAGATTTAGACTTCATGAATAAATTTTTAAAGCTCTTCTATTTGAAATATCATTAAATTGTGTGTCAATTAGAGTCACGAAAAAACATGTTCAAGTTACATTCATATTTCTCAAAATAATCAAGAAAACCGAAAAGGTATGCGGCGTTGCCAGCTAAGCACACCACCGTTAATAATTGACCCGTAAATGATTCATGCCCCGGTGACGCTTGTTTCATGCACCATGCGGCCCACATGCCCCAGTTTGCACAATGTCGTAATAACCTACTGTTCAATGCAGTGGCGTACCTACCGAAGGGCTAAGCGGTGCGTGCACCGGGGCTCCCAAGCTCATGTAGGCCCTTCGCCTATGTCCAGCAAATCTCGACCTGACCTGGGCCCCTAATCTTATGCATCTGGGTTCTTGATTCAACTAGCTACGAAACAGAAGGCTCGATATACAGGGTGTTTGGTAACAGGATGCAAAGCTGAAAGTAGGTGATAGTTTAGGCCATTTATAACATTTTAAGCCAGACATGTCTTAGACAAATGTTATTCCTTTTTTTCGACAATACTAGGAGTTTTCTCTGAAAAAATCTTAGAACTCATACATAAAAAAAAATACATTATAACATTTGTTGTAATATTTGGTTTACGCAAGTATGATCATGTGTCTAGTTTCCGTTCACAACTCAAGTGGCTCCCTATCCGTCTTCGTCGTAACACTCACATTCTTTCTCTTCTCTATAATACACTCTTTCATCCTGCGACTCCCCGCTATCTCAAAAATGTTTTAGTTATCTTCTATCAGCAAGGTCCGCTCAAAACTTTCTTCTAGCTGTTCCATCATCAAATTCAAAGTTTTATACAAATTCTTTTACATTTCGGGCTACTGTGTTGTGGAACTCTCTTCCACTCGATTATAGGCAAGCAAACTCATTGCCTATTTTTAAAACTAAGTTAAAGGATCATTATTTATCTCTCCCATAATTTCTATTTTTACTTCTGCTTCTGGTTTTCTAATCACTTTGATGTCAACTGTATCATAGTTTTCTTTCGTACTTTATATATATATATATATATATATATATAGTAGTATGTATGTTTAGTATATGTATATGTATAATATGTATTTTTGTTTTTATTTATTTTTGTATTATATGTAATCTTATCTCACTACCTACTCATTTCTAGCTATTTTATGTCATTTCCGCTACCCAAAGGTTGTCTGGAAGAGATCGCTATTTAGCGATAAGACCGCCTATTGTTTACCTATTTTATGTTAAGGCTCTATTGTACTGTTTCTGTTGTTGGTGTGCAATAAAGAATTGTTGTTGTTGTTGTTGTTGTTGTTGTTGTTGGTCTAAGACATGTATGGCTTAAAATGTTTTAAATGGCCTAAACTATCAACTACTTTCGGCTTTGCATCCTGTTACCAAACACCCTGTATTCACGTCGTAATGTCTACATTTTTAATTTTTAAATTTAATTTTGAGGCCAAGTACACCTTCCAACTAAAAAACAACTAGGTCTAGTCTGACTCGCGCACGGAGGGTTCCGTACAAAGTCACTTATTCCGACTTAACTGGCTGGTTGAGTTAAGTTTGCCTCTGCTATCTATCTGGCGTCACATACAAATGAGGGGCAAACTTAACCAAAGTGGGTTGAAAGAAAAACGAATTGTGGTTATAAGATAAAAATATGCTATTTTAAAATGTTTCCTTTTCAATACATTTGGGCTGACCATGTTTATAACTATTCCAAATTTCAAGTAGATAGCATTAGTAGATTTTGAGATATGGCGCTCTTATAGTCGGACAGACAGACAGAGTCGCACTTTTTTGGTACGGAACCTTAATTACATTATATTATTCATGATTGTACAGAAAAGTCCCAAATATTGCCTATTCACATTTCATCTGCAACCATTTAGCGGCAGATGTATCGTCGATCTGTCACAGCATGCTCGACTTCAGTACCTCTTAACGACCAAATCCCTTATAATGAACTGATGAATGAATGGACCGACCTGCAGCGAATGTAATTACTCGTCCCATTCACTCGCGAATGACTAGTGTTGTAAAACACTCGAGTTCTGGAGTTTCATTTTAGTAGGCTCGACTCAGATAATATTGGACTCGGTGAACTGCAAAACTCCGAGTCTCAGCGTGAGTCCTCCGAGTAAGGGCTCAATCTGTAAAGCTCGAGTTTTCGAACTGACTAGCAGTTTTCTATACCATATGGTTCCATAATGAAAATTGAAATCAAGATTCACGAAAAAAAATTTTTTTTTTTCATATATAGGTAGGCAAAAAAAAGCGGACAAGTGCGAGTCGGACTCGCCTATGAAGGGTTCCGCAGCCGTTTATACAAAAAATGCACTACAGATGAAAAATACGATATGAAAAAAAAAACACTAACAAAAAAGCGTATCTCCCCGGCACTTATGTCTTTTTGCTGAGAAGCGCAGTTTTTTGGCAATAACTTATAAACGGTATGTTCGATAATGTGAAAAATAATTTTCGTTGGAAGTCTTTATTAAGTTTTATGTTTGTAAATTTTTTCATATTTTTCGTTTAGAAAATAGAGGGGGGGGGGGGGGGGGGGGGGGGACACAATTTTCGCTACTTTGGGAGCGAATATTTCGGAAAATATTCACTAATTCAATTTTTTTTCTTAAAACCCTAAAGTGTTTTTAGAAGAACTGTCGAAATATGTGCCACAAATAGATATTTGCTGAAAAAAATGTTTTTCAGTTTCGGTTACATGTATGGAGTGCCCCCCCTAGAAATATATATATTTTTTATTTAACTATCAAACTAAGTAGCGGTTTACACAAGACACCTATTCCCCAAATTTCATCAATATAGATCTTATAGTTTGTGAGTAAAATGCCTGTGACATACGGACGGACGGACAGACAGACAGGCATGAAGAATCTATAAGGGTTCCTTTTTTGCCATTTTGGCTACGGAACCCTAAAAAAGTTCGAGTACGACTCGCTACATCAAAGGACTAAAATGCAGAAAAAAGATTCGAGTCTTAATGTAAAGTTTGCTTAGTTCGTGATAATTACCTGAGTGTTATGTTAAACCGAGTCCGAACGTATTGAGTCAAGACTCTTAATTATTGAGCCGAGTCATATTATAAAGCCTCCCAAAACTCGAGTCTGTTCCAACATTACGAGTGACGCCACGGTGCAGCGTTCGCCCGGAAATATCGTCCCATTTTAAACTGAATGTAGCCATATTCTTGCTTTTAGCGTAAAAGAAGTTTTTATTTTTTTCCATGTTGGAACGCTTACGTGGTTTTAAATTAGTGTTTTTTATGTTCGTGGGTCAGACATTGTAATAGGCGTGTTCAGTTTTTATTGCAAGATGCTGCAGAACTAATTCATTTAAATGTAACATGGCGGTTTTTGTAATTAAATGCATTTTGGTGGTTCCAATGCACTTCCAATGTGTGTGTGGGTAAATTAACACCATATTTATTTCTATCGTTACATAGACGGATGGATTAAGTTTTTCTCGTAGTAACTCAGGAGACAACCTTCGCAAAATGATAATAATGTAGTCTCAAATACTGACGAGATAAGCCCATAAAAGATAGACCTATATCGACTAAAAAAATATATTTTTTTGTCTTTGTTTCGTTTAAAATCGTAGTTTTGAAGAGAAATCCAGGAGCCGTAGCCATGTCAACGAGAAAAAAGTGTCCTGACCTGAATAAAAAGATCAATGCGCAAAGAAAAACTCAATTGTGCTCACTCATGGTCAATTGACCGATGAATATGTCACACTTCTCTCCCTTTCGTACAATAGCGTTTTTTGTAAAGTACATATATAATACCCCGTAAGAATCAGCAATATACATTTGTCATTTAAAACAAGTGTCACAAAAGCCGTGCTTCAAAGGTCGCTAAGCAATTTAATGTACAATATCAAGTTAATTTGACAACGAAGACGCGAATTAAAATCACCTGGCATTGTTAGAGGGCAGGTAAAGAAGTAAATGCACAGATACAACACAAAGCCCCGTCGCATCCCGACACGGCCGCCCGTAGGGCCTAGATTCTCGTTCACCCACTCATTCACCATTCACCTAACAGATTATAAATAAAAAGTGCAGCGACGTGAGACTTGCACAGTTTTAAAGCCGTTTGTCATAATGATGGGGATTTCAGTTGTAGTGTATGAATGAATGAATGTTCGTGCACACACTTTTAGTTTTTAAGTTTTTAGTTTTCACAAATAAGCATGATGAGGGGGTATGGAAATCAATATCTAATAAGTCCGCCAGTTAGATAATGAAAAAATATTGGGCACGTTAATTTTGCTTTTTCACACTAATAATAAAATACACGGATAAATCGCATTGAAGTTTAGGAGTGGGGACTCGTGACCTCACTCCTGTGCACCTACGATTTGCACTTAGGAATGAAGTCACGCGACATTTTGACTCAACATAGCGCGTTTATTTTTTGATTACTCCAATAATTTGTATTGATCGACATGACGGACTAATTATTAATATTCATCATCCATCATCCCTAGTGTCACAGATAGGTAGATACCAATTTTTTTTGTTAGTTTTCGTGTTATAATTTTGAGCGTAACTTTATTACCATAATTTCAATGTCTTATACTTAGCTGTAATAAAAAGCGTTCGTGTATTTGAAGAATTAAACCCACCTCCTGGAGCGTTATGAAAAATTATGTTATTAAAAAGCATGTAGCATGCTTATCGACAAGCAACCGCCGTGAGCTCGCATCTCACAATGAAGTTCCTTTATAACTCGCCTTTTTCTCATAGATTTAAACTTTAATTTCGTGCAAAAGTGAAAGCAAGATAGGACCATGTGTAAATTATAGTAAATAGCCTTTAACATCTTAGTAGGCTATTAACATGAACATGTCACTGGACTATCGTCTTTACTTGCCTTTTGCCGTTATTTAAGGTACTTGTAAAATATTAATAAAGCCAGTTATGGGCTAAAGGCACGGCCGTAGACTTAAACTCCTTGTTTAATGTAGAAGTTACTCTTGGGTACCCATTAAACGCTATGAGACAAAGTATAAACCCTTTTAGAAGGGTAACATACGTTTTTATTGTTCTACATATTAATGAGATATTTATAGAGTGGTGATTTTTTTTAAATGAAACTGTTATTAACGGTATAATGTAATAACATTTTTTTAACACAATCACCTCGTGATAATATCTACATATTGTATCTTTACTATTATAAAGGTGTAAAAATAAAATGTCTGTACATTGAAGTTATTTAAACAATAATTGTAACGGACTATTTATCATTTAAATAAAACTAGCAGGCACCTGCTAGTTTTATTTAAATTTGCACTTTATCACTTAAGACACAAATGAGGTGCAAACTTAGCTGAACCCGGGTACACGAACTAACATTATACAATTAATATAAACTTCTCACATTGGCTGTCTAACCAACACCAGAACTGTATGTTACTTATCTCTTTCTATCCAGTAAAGTACGAGAGATATCTCCCTCAATTTACCCATCGGCCAGTTATGCTAGCCAGTCAGCAGATACCTTCAGAGACAATCAAATGTCAAAAGGCCTCTAACCTTGTTTGACTTAAGGAATTAAGCAATTTTTTCCAGAGGTTTTCTTATTTTAGTGTAAATCAAGTATTTAAGAGCGTTTAATTTAAATTTTAAAGTGCTTTCTCCTTTAAGCGAGAAAGAATCTTGATAAATAGTAGGTATAATTCCCCGGCCGAAGCGTCTCCCTTTGCCGGTTATTCAATTCCACCCCTATAATATTTCATCGTTAGGGGTGCCACGTAAATAATTGCGTAAATATTGAATTTTATTTTTAAGCCTTTTAATAGGGTTGTGTAGTGGTTTGTGTATTGCGATGTTGATGAGGGATTTTGAAAATACGTTAGAGTCACCGTAGATATGTAGTATTCAAATTTGGTTGGAGGCGGACTAAAAGCTATGTACATAGTTTGCTATCATGTTTCTCTTCTATACTATTATAAAGTTGTAAGAATGAAATGTCTGTACTAAGATATTTTCAAAAAATCAAGTGATAAACAAACTATTTGAAAGTCACTTTTTCTTTTGTATGTCTCTGCGGCTTCATCGTGTCAAAACGGCTGAATGGATTTTAACCATTTTTGGTAAACGGGTAACTGGTCATCCACAGATGGTTATAGAATGCTTTTTACCCGACTATGCTGAAGAAAAAACAGACTTATGATTGGTTTCTCCTCGACGAAGTTGCGGGTACACTACCGTCGTCATGTCTAGATGCACAAAGTTTCTAGACGGGCATGATACATCCTTGGCCGCGTCGTCACTTAAACAACAAGTGAGATTGTGGTCTAATGCTCGTCTATCATCAATAATAAAAATAAAGATATTATTTTACGTTATAGCAAAAATGATTGTAATTTTGTTTCGTTGACTGTACAAGTGTACAATAGACAAAATGTAGGTCTATTTAAAGGCAATTCACTATGATTATAATAGCCTCACAGATTGACCATTAAGGTTGTACTTATATTTTAATTTATGAACCCAATCATTAATTTATTCGTCTCATTAATAAATACGCAACTAAACCTTGAGCGAATAAAGTTTTATTAATTAAGTTTTCTATTCATTCAACGATGAACAAAAAAAACACTGACAGCCCTACAACCTCAGAAAAGATATACACATACCGCACGCTCAGCTAAATATAATTATGTTTAACAAACCCATTCATTCAGTCGTTTATTCAACGTTAAAAGCCGGACTTAGCGCAGCCCTACGCCTCAGTAATTGTCAATGCCTCAAGAAAAACGATCGCAATCATCGCCCTCCGATAATTTGAATATCGAAACGTCCCGGATTCACCTTAACGATCGCTTTAAAAAAAATCTTGATTAAAAAAGCCATTTTAATGAAAATAACAAGTTGAAGAGTAATTACTATTTCCACGAATAAAATGTCCGATTGATTGACCATCGCGCCCGAAACGGTTTCGACGCTTTTTCATTCGACTGAAAGTCGAATTTCGAATATAGTCACGGTATAGATTTGGTGAAAGTGGGTTTCGGACCTTTGAGGCGAGTTTTAAAGTTGAGTATCGAGTGTCTGCGTTTAATTTGATACTTGTTGCTAGTCGATGGTATCTGGTATCGACTGGGCTGATACATATCAGTGTCCACTCTCACGCCTCGGGCCCGGAGACGACCGAAGTCTCTGATGCTATCTTCGGCTATTTCCGACGATTGCGGTCTACTTCCTAACTCCATCCTAATTTACTGTAACTTGATTTGCGACGTGCTTTCACTGTAATTGAGTTATATTTGAGGTACGGTTGACGTGTTACGTAAAACAGTGCCTGTTTTCTTTTAACTATTTTGACCAAAAGTCGCACTCCAGTGGGCATCAATTTTCAGAATAAAGTATTTATTACCTAGTATTTGTAATATGCAATTCCAAATTCCATAGTAACTAATGCTATACGTTAGGTAGGTACCGATCTATAGTGGTAGCTGAACTAGCCGAGTTTACTGACGCCATTCAATTTTAAGCAAACCTTACTATCGACTAGTATTTTTTTTTTGTTAACCTTACCAATTGACGTGTCCGCAAAATACCTGCTGGAGTACGACGTATGATTGTGACTGTTGGTCATTTAACCAACAGTCATAATCATACGTCTAATGGCCTAGCGTATCATCTGATCCGCGAGGCCATTCTTACAGCGACGAAGTTCGACAAAAGTACGTCGGTTAAGTACATACACTGTATACGTAGCCTAAATATAACGACACTTCTTACCACTGATAGTAAATTTGGTAGTATTTTTGGTGCAGCGGTTATGGTATTACGTTATAGATGTGGAAAATACCAATTTAAACGTAGCTAGTCAATATTGTCGACAGTAACCCTAAGCCATAATTTTGGTTATAATTGTGTGGCAAATTTCACTCTACTATGATCGCTGCATCAAAAATGCTACCTAATTTACGATCTACGATACGATCTTCCACATGTGACACATAATTATATGATCTTTCAGTAATGTTTAAATACTTTTAACAGGATCATCCTGCGCTTGTATTTTTTAAACAATCATTGTGTAATACTGGCCCGAAGTTCGATAGCGTCACCAACAGTCGAATCTTGATTCACACGTCTTAAATTTCATCGACAGTCTGTCACATATTGTGCTAAATTATTCGACGATATGTTTGTTTATGTTGGTTGTGTGTTTTTTTTTATGACATAGCAGGCAAATGAGCAGACGGGTCGCCTAATGGTAAGCGATCACCGTCACCCATAGACACTTATACAACTGCCTTACTAAAATGGCGGTCCAGGGTTCTAATCCCGGCAAGGGGAAATATTTTTGCGTAAACCACGAATGTTTGTTTATTTTGTTGTTTCTGGATCTTGCATGTTTTTATATATTTATGTGTTATATTTATCTATAAATGTACACCCAATATTCTAGTAGTACTAGCTTTGCATATTTGGGACTACGTCGATTTGTGTGAGATTATTTGAGATAACCATATACTTACTTTATTTATATAGACGGCGATATCCTCTAAGAACGACCTCCTTGGGGTACCTCTGTGAGGGTAGTTGCAAAGTCTAAAAATTAAACGTAAATCTTATACCCAACTAATTAACGTACCGTAAAAATAATCAAGAGGGCCATAAATTAGCCCCCGATCAAAGGGGGTGTTAAAGAACTTTCAAGTCCAAGTAAATGGTATAACGAATTTGGAGGAGATTAAAAAGTTCTTGGATTGGCTACACTTTGCAAAGACGACAACACTATAAATACGAGTACTAATTTTTGGATCATGCCTTCGCTCGGGTAGGGGAAAACGTAAAAGGTCCTAAACCATCGTCATCATTTCAGCGCTGGGCGTCCACTGCTGGACACACCTCAATAGACTTAACCGTTTGTAGCCTATATTTTGTACGGAACCCTCGGTGCGTGACTCCGACTCCCATTTGGGCGGTTTTTGTTTAGTATTCGTTATCAGTCTTAATTGTATCAAAACGGCAACAGCTCTCGCAGCGATACCTCATTTATGCCGGTAGCACACCTCCGCCGTGAAACGTCAAACCCAAGGAAGTGCCGTTTTAGTTTCGCGCGATTGGGACCGAGAGCGACGACAGCGCCACGTGACAGGCGGCCATTATGAACAATATTGTCACCGCTGTCAAACAAGACGTAAGTAAATATTGTGAAAAATATTAATGAAATCTTGTGTTATTTTTGGTGTTATTACAATTCACAACAACACATCTTACCAGGACCATATTTTTATCTCAAAAACGATTAGAAAATGTTTACTGTACCTGTGACTGTGATCGTTTAGGCTACCCCCTCCACCCGCTTTGCACTCTGCCAATGGAGTTTCGCGGTTTTGCGGCGGAGGTGTGCTACCGGCATTATTTACAATTCGCTCCTGACAGCAAAGAATTGAGATCGGAATTGTCATTCCGCCGCCGTTCGAAGTACACTCGGGCACGGCGATATGCTAATATCGGCCGCGCGACTGCCTTGCTGAAGAAAATATTGTGTTTTCAATTCTACCACTAAATCGACAAAACTGTTCCGTGAAGATAGTTCCATACTTTTTAAACACACCACCACACTAGGTATTGTGCCTGCAGTGTACTAAGGTATTTTAATGTATCGGTTTTCTGTCTATCCTCCAACGTAGTTAAAACCCAAATTTGTGATTCAAGTTTTTTGATATGGGTAAATTACATTATATTCGGGTTCGATTCCAGGTACTTCGCTCTATGTATCTATAGCACAATAAGAATTAAATAATTCGACGACACGTTTGGCTCAGTTTGCACAACGGCCTACGAAGCTAGCGGTTCCGGGTTCGAATCCCGGCAAGGGCAAGTGTTTGTGTGATGAGCACGAATGTTATTTCCTGGGTATTGAATATTGTCTATGCATTGCATAAATGAGGGGTTCGGTAGCACATCTGACGACTAAGCAGCCCTATTTAGGATCGCTCTGCTTACCCCTGCACAGGGGAGGGGCCTAGAAAAGGTGGCCTAAAAATAGTCCGTCTCCCCCTTTTCACCCGATGGCAAACCGCGGCCGTGGGGCACCGATCTAATCGCGGTCGAAAAACGAAGAAAATCTTAAAAATTACATCTCCATCTTTTAACCTTGCTTGCTGGAATGTCCGCACACTTTTAGATAATCCAACAAATCTATGTCCCGAGCGCAAAACCGCTCTAATTGCTAGGGAACTACGCAAATATAAGATAGATATAGCTGCTTTAAGTGAAACCCACTTTTCAGACAGCGGGGAATTACATGAAGACCGTGGTGGGTACACTTACTACTGGATAGGCAAATCAGCAAATGAACGTGCAGGTAGTGGTGTAGGTTTTGCAATTAAAAACAAAATTGCAAAAACACTCGCTGAAACACCAAAAGGCATAAATGACAGAGTCATGACACTACGACTGCATCTCAACAACACCAGGTATCTCCATTTAATAAGTGCCTACGCTCCCACCATGACTTACAGTGACGATGACGAGCATAAATTCTATGACGATCTGAGAGATGTTCTAAAAAGTATTCCTTCCAGTGACAAAATCGTCCTTCTGGGCGATTTTAATGCTCGTGTTGGCTCTGATTTTCATGTCTGGAAGCAGGTTCTTAGGCGGAACGGAATCGGAAAATGTAACTCCAATGGAGAACTGCTCTTAGCTCTGTGTGCAGAATTTAACCTGTGTGTTACAAACAGTTTCCTCCATATGGCCGACAAATATAAGACATCTTGGATGCACCCACGGTCTAAGCACTGGCATCTTATAGACTATGTCATTGTGCGCAGAGCTGACTTGAAGGACGTTTTTATTATTAGAGCTATGCGGGGCGCTGAGGGTTGGACCTATCACCGGTTGATTAGGTCGAAAGTTCGCCTCAGCTATAAACTGCCTTGCCGGGCAAAGCACAAAATATCTGTGCGTCTGGCCTTTGACGAACTGAAGAACTCCTCAACAATGCAGGAACGTTTCAACAACGTGTTCAAAACAATCTCTCCCAACAAAGAGGACTCTGTCGATGAACATTGGCGCTCCCTAGCGCAATCACTTCACAAGGTAGCCCAAGAGGTTGTTGTTAAGCCGGAGAAGAAAAACTAGGATTGGTTTGATGATTGAGATGCCGAGATCATGGCGCTCATCAATGAATCTAGGCGTCTTTTACGAACCACCTTCAAGGACTCTCAGCGTAAAACCGTCCAGCGCCAGCTCAAGTCCAAAATTCGTGATCTGAAGGATCGTTGGTGGACGATGAAAGCATCTGAACTGCAGCATCTTGCTAACATCAAGCAGACAGGTCTCTTTTTTCAATGCCTGCGCACCGTTTTTGGTCCACGCTATAAACCGCTTTCACCCATTTTTTCCCGTGCCAAATCAAAACGCCTGACTAACCGTAATGATGTCATTACCCGCTGGGCAGAACATTTTCACGAAGTTCTTAATCTACCTAGCCATGGAGCGGATATTATATACATCAACTCTTTACCAACTCTAAGTGAGCTTGATAACCCTCCATCTTTCGCCGAGTTTCGTGTTGCGGTCAATCGACTCAAATATGGTAAAGCTGCAGGTTCAGATAGTCTACCAGCTGAACTTTATAAATACGGAGGTTCTTGTGTCCAAAATAGGCTTTTTGAGCTCATTTTGCGAGTTTGGGATAGTGGTACAGTTCCTCAAGCTTGGAAGGATGCCTGTATCTGCGAACTCTATAAAGGAAAGGGTGACACCTCTGACTGCGAGTCATATAGAGGTGTTTCCCTTCTCAGTGCGGCTGCCAAAATCTTAGCTCATATTATAAATAGCCGTCTGTCAAATCTTGCAGAGAGTATAATACCTGAAAGCCAGTGTGGGTTCCACCCAAGCAGAGGAACGATAGATGCTATCTTCATTGTCAAACAACTACAGGAAAAGTCGCTCGAACAACAAAGACCTCTGAATATGTGTTTTGTCGACCTGGAGAAAGCATTCGATCGTGTGCCGCGATCTGCCCTGTGGATTGTTCTCACCAAAGCCGGATGTCCTGAGAAGTTCGTTAACTTAGTGCGCCAATTTCACGATGGCATGTTGGCCAAAGTACAGCACGAAAACGACTTCATTGAACAATTCATGGTTACAAGCGGCGTCAAGCAGGGTTGCGTAATGGCTCCAACTCACTTTGCTCTTTACTTCGCCTCCGTATTGAGAGACACATATGGCAATGACACCGAGCAAATGTGCCTAAGTGTTAGGACAGACAAGGGTGTGTTCGATCTTACTCGTTTTAGAGCGAAAAAATCAGTACATGAGCTCTCTATCGTGGACGCCCTTTACGCTGATGACGTCTGTTTCATGGCAAATGATGTGAGCAGCTTGCTGCTATTTCTTAACCGCCTTGATGAATCGTGTCGAAGATTTGGTTTAGTCATCAGTGTAGCGAAGACACAAGTCCTTAAACAACCCGTACGTGGTTCCATGCCAGACCCGACACCGATATGTTTGGGCGGTGACCCACTTAAAGAGGTAACTCCTTTCAAGTATCTCGGCAGCTTCACTCGAGCCGACAACCGCCTTGATACCGAAATATCTTCACGTATCGCAAAAGCTGCAGCATCATTCGGTATGCTCCGCAAAAGAGTTTGGGACTCGCACGATCTTAAACTACACACCAAGATCGCTGTGTACAAAACAGTTATCTTGCCGATTCTGCTGTACGCAACTGAGACGTGGTGTCTCTACAGAGGCGATATTAAACGTCTCGATACTTTTTACATAAGGTGTTTACGTTCGATACTTCGCCTTAAGTGGCAGGACCGAGTATCAAACACGGAAGTAGTGAGACGTACCAATCTTGGAGGTGTAGAGTCCCTGCTCATAAAAGGCCAGCTGAGATGGTGCGGACATGTCGTACGCGTGGATGATACTAGATTACCAAAGGCTGTCTTCTACTCGCAATTAAAAGATGGTAAGCGCAAGCCAGGAGGCCAGTTTCTGCGATATAGAGACGTCATCAAACGCCATTTTACCGCATGAAGCATCCCATGCGAGGGTTGGGAAGAGCTTGCACAACAGAAAGGAGTATGGCGCAGCTCTGTTCATGAGGCCGTCACTGATTTTGAGGAGCGTCAATTACAAGACCTCGATGCAAAGCGCCTAAACAGAAAGACCCGCCCTAAGCCTTCCTATACCTACACGTATAACGACAAAGGGGAGTTGCATTGTGCGCCATGCAACAAAATTTTCAAAACCCAATTCGGTTTTGCAAGTCACATTCGTGCACATGACCGACGTTCGTGAAGGTCATGATGCCAGGTTTCGCCATTGACGGATACGTCAAGGAGGGCGATAGATAGATGCATTGCAGTATTATGATTTATCTTTTATATTATGTATATCGTCGCCTAGTACCCATAGTACAAGCTTTGCCTAGTTTGGGACTAGGTCGATTTGTGTAATATTGTCCCTAATATAAAAAAAATACATATATGTCTATCATTGTCATTAGATAGTCTAATGCTAAATTTTAACATGGTGTATTAATTGCTAATGACTTATTAACAAGTAATTAGAAAGAAAGAAAACACATTTATTGCAGCGAAAAGATAACACCATTACATGAAGAAAGCTTAAAGAAATAATTAAATTAAAATTATCTTAAATCTAGATGGACAAGAAACAATTGACTAATATAAGTATACAACACGGTGCTACCATGTCCGCAACAAAAGGCCACCACTCAGCATGATGCTGCGTCATCGGGGTAATATCGCAGCGCTGGTCTTCCGTGGGACCCGAGAATGACAACTGTCAAATAGTCAATATTTACAGACAACAGAGCGTGGTGAAATTCTCACGTAATGATAATTCACTCATGATGACAAAACATCGAGATGGGAATTGTCATGCCGCTGACGTCCGAGGTAAACCCGGGCCGTTATGATAATGTCAGCTCTGCTTGCGATAATAATGTGTTTTCAATTATTTCACTAAGTCGACTAAACTGGACCGTAAAGCTAGCCTTATATGTGGGAGCTAACTATAATGCTAAACTGAACAGAACTGGAGTGTCGTTCTGAAAAAACGCATTGACATTGACCCGCCTCTAGTTCGACGCTGATATAACTAGGTACGTGAAGTGGTGATGTATGTTCCAGTCCAGATCACATGTAAAATATATTAGTCCATCAAGAAGAATGACGAAACTGACTTAAGAAAACGAATTCAAGGGTTTTACGGAACATGAGTCTATACCCTCTATAATCAATTTAATTAGGTACGCTACAAATACCACGGTTATTAAATAATTTTAAACTGGAAGATTAAGGAAATTTCGTTCGCGGAAGAGTAAAAACTCATGACTAATAAATAGTAGATTGTTTGACAAGGGGCTAAAACAAGCCATCATGACACGAAGTGATTTGGACGAGCTCACGAAGTGAGCGAGGACAAATATGTCCGAGTGTCATAATGGCTTTTAGTCACATGTTAAACACTCTGATCAGGTTGGTTTGTTTGTTTTTAATTATTCGTAAGTAGTATGTAGCTGGCCGGAAGGTTTTTTTTTAGTTTCATAGATATATGTATGGTATTATATGGCTTTCTTTTAAACCCTAGGGGCTAAATGTACTATTTTTGTCTCGCTTCGCGAAGCTACTATGGCGTACTTTTTTGAGCAGAAGAAGTGAAGAAAAAGCATATGTGTCGTTGTGGCTTCATCACGCCAAAACGGCTAAACAACTTCAACTATTTTTGATACACGGGTAGCTGGGTATCCACAGATAGTTATGTTATAGGATTTATACTCATCTACGCTGAAGAAAAAAAGAGGTCTATGATTTTTTTCTCCTTCGCTGGCGAAGTTGCGGGCACCTTCCAGTATGATAATATATTTTGTACAATGCATGGACTTTTTTTAAATCGGGCATTACATTAGTCAAATAAATCGCATTAAAGTGTATGCACCTATTTGAACTTACTTTTCTCAATATTGTCGTATAAGTTTGCCAACTATATTTTATCTTCCATCGCGAACCCGGGCTTCAGGTAGGTTGTCGAACGCCTCGAGTGCTTGGGTATGGTAATGCACTCTCGCGGCTAGGGCTCTCGCCGCCGATAATATTGTCTTTCCAATGTTTCCTAGTTTGCTTAAACACTTTGACTCACACAGTGTCACTTAGGTATGAATGCTGTAGTAAGCTGTTTCAGCTACTGCTCAACATTCCGGCAGTATTATTATAAAAAGAAATTTGATAGTAGCATTAAATTGTCTATAGGATGATTAATTAAACATGATGTATTGAGGAATGCAATATCTTTATAAAAAAATACATTTATTGTGGATTTATATTTTATTGTGATAATGTGGTGTTTTCGATCCTGTATCGATACAGTAATTACAATTTATTTCTTTATGCCAATTCCCCATTCAAGTTTTTTGTTAGTGCATAGATTAAAATTAGGTTACGGTTTGATATATAACAACAAAAAAAAGCAAAGAAAAAATTATACCATCGTTACTATAATATGAGAAGAAGTTATTCTTATTAGACGTGCCCTGTATACATAGTCTATTTATTTTCTTATGTACTTAACTTACTTACTATTTTCATACTATTTAGTATGAAAATTGTGACGTCCTGAAAAACCTAATTTTATCCCTCATCGCGAACCCGGGGTTCAGGTAGGTTGTCGAGCGCATCGAGTACTTGGGCATGGTAATGCGCTCTCGGCTTGGCCCTCGCTGTCGATAATATTATCTTTCCAATATTTTCTAGTTGACTATATATAAAATTCCAGCATTCTTCGATAGAATGGAGCATGCTTATTTCTACGATTATGTTACAATTGTTGGTATAATTTGGAGGATTTTGCACATGGAGTATATGTTCTATGGAGACATAAGAAGTTTGCTGTTGTTATTATCAAGTTTCTATCAATAAATATGTTTATCAGTCACTTATTTATTTTCGATCTCCGGGTTGGTTCTAACCATATATATATAAAATAAAATACAAAAAGCTCATATAAAATATAAACAAATTTTAAAAAACCTAACCTAGGGTGCCGCCGACAGCGGGGCAGGGCTCAAGCTACCGGTGGTTAGGGCTGTACCTCCTGACAATGCGGGCTTTGTCCAGGATTACTGCCTTCTGTATCTGACCCTTGATCTAGCCATCTAGCGAAAGTTTCTTAAGATGTTTGTCGAAACTCTTCGCTATAAAACTGTTTATGTGAGATGGTGACGTCGATGAGAATTGCACGGCTCTTAGATCGATCTACCAATACGATATCAGGCTTATTATAAAATTTGTTAAGATCTGTAAATTCGGTATAAATATATATGTAGTCACATTCATTATATTATAAAATTAGAATTTCAAACATTTAAAGTGGCAACAATACTAATTGCTACAAAAGTATTGTAAGACATTGCAATTAGAAAAATATGCAATGAGTATTTTCACCACATTTTCCGAATAAGATTCGAAAATATTTCCAAGTTGTTTGTATCGTAATGAAAAGAATTCATTTACAATTATATTCTTATCGTTAAATTAACATACTTATTTTTAATTTCAGGTAAGATTTCCATTCCATATATGGCAATGGCCACCGAAATGACAACACAGGTAAATTTACAAATTATAGTAACATGATACACACACTTCTCACATATCAAGTTCCCTATCCCAATGGATGGGAATTTCTATAACTCGCTTATTTCTTTCGCCGTTGGTACATGCTACAAATACCCATAATTTGCGACATAAATTTTACCTACACAACTCAATCTTACTTAGCAACTACGTTTTACTGCCCTCGTGCTGAAATAAAAACAAAGGCCATTCAAATTCAGCACCCGTAGTCCGTAAACCGGTAATTGTTTATCCGACGAATTGCCTTCGATTTAAGGTGGAGTGTCAGGTCGTACAGTCGAACTCAGAAATATTTATAAAGCATATTTAACCTATTTGTACCACAAGGAATTGTACGACCATATACATATCTTGTGTACGTAAATAGACCTCTTCAATGATTATAAAAGAAATACATGTTATTTCAACAAGTTACACAATAAAATGCAGCCCTTGAATGATTGAAACGCCCAAAGACTAAGATGTAATGAGCCTGTAATTGTACTCAATTATATATTACTATTCTAATACACGTTTGGCATACATTCAAGATAGTGTACAAGATTTAAATTACTTTTAAATTCGCTTTAGTTTGAAATGACAAAACATCTACGTCGCAAAGTAAATAAAAAAATTGTGGATTTAATGAACTTGACTTCCTGTGAGAAAGACTAAAGTGTTTTGGTAAACGAGAATTTCCGACTATTTAATTAACTTACCGCCAAGGATAATGCGTACGGACGACCTGGAAAGCTATAATTTTGCATAAGTTTCCATCATGATCCAGCAGAATAAAAACTTTCCAAATCAAATCAAATACGAACAAAAGCCGGTTATCCCCGAGTTTGGTTTACCTTGTAATCTTAGTCAAATCTGGTAGTGAGCAATAGGCCTTAAACTAGAGATTCCCACCACGTCCGCTCGAGATTGGCCCGTAAAGACGCGACGTGGCCCTCCTGTCTAATTATAATCCGTTAATTGCAATCAAGCGGCGACCCGGGACTCATTTGCTAATTGCAATGGCGCCGTTAACCAGACGGATCCGGAAATAACTGGTTTTCGAAGATTTTCGCTTGAGTGGCGCCCAACGTGAGGCCCGAGAATTAACTAGTTAACGTCTAATTATTGAGGTATATATGTTATGATCGCGTAACATGAAATTAAATTCCTACTTAATTTTATCAAGCATTGGTAGATCTCATAGATTTACCAATGGAAACTTGTTAACTTAATTCGAGCGGTTCATAATTCGTTGCAAAAGTCCGTTCTCATTACTCGTATTTATAACGTTAGCCCTTAAAATGGGACTTGTTTGTTTAGAACCAGCGTCATAGTAATTTTAGCTGCGTAATTAATGGTATTTGATAGAGACTACTTTATTATTAGTTTGATACAGTACAACTCTCGCGTGACTTATTTAATCATCTTAGTGGTGTTTAATTTTTGCTGGTTAAAGAATATTTTTTGTGGCCGCGCTATCTTGCTTTTCTGTTTAGTACACTAAATATGCGTCGAATTTTTATTTCACATAGATAAAAAACTTAGCATAACTAAAACTGAAATCTAAATATAAATCTTCGACGCAAATTGTTGGTGTATTTTATAATCTCTGTCACGGGCATCCTATACATATGATCACAAAACTGAAGTAGGCTGTGTTGTACTACCGATATCCTCCCCAAACCAGCTCTGCATCCAAAATTGATAAGTCGGCTGCACCGTGAAATCCTGCCTCGAATCATACCTCGCTTTAATAATTCAGCATCCTAAATATATCCCGTAAGATATGTATCGCAGGGCATGTAGGCCGGAGCTCGGGCCTAACAAATTACCCGCCCATTAGTCCCGGACGCGTCCGATGTATGTAAACTGGGGGCTGGAAGCGCCTGGGAGGAGAGATGTGCGATTTTGGAGTGCACGTATTTACGTGCATTTACATTACAGTTTTATGAATAGAATAGTTTTATTAATAAAACTTTATTCAGGATAACACATAGATTATAGTTTCAGAGAACTTTCAGGCTATGTTAGTACTCACCAAGCTATGTTAGCGGTAACGGCTGATTAAAGGTCGATTACAAATATCGAACAGTCGACATTGACAGACTTGGCAGTTAACACTGAGGTACAATGGTCGTGGCGTCTAATCAAGGCAAGCTTCACAATCCGTCGCCATTCCTCACGTAGGTCTTCTCATACATTCGTGGAGTGGGCCATTGAGTGCAGCTTTAACTTGGTCGGTCCAACGCATTGGGGACCTGCCGCGCGCTCTTGTGCCTTCAACTTTTCCCAGCACTACAAGTCGTTGCACAGATGTGTCTCGACCTGCGATATGTCCAAAGAAAGTGAGAATACGTCTTTGGACTGTGGAAGATAGAGTCTGTTTGATATCGAGTTCTTGGAGGATTGACACGTTGGTTTGGAACTGTATCAAGCATTTTTCTTAAGCACCATATTTCTAAAGCGTTTATTTTCTTCTACTGGCTTTCTCTTATAAATTTTTAGAGGGTAAACTGTCGATCAAAAAGCCTGTAACTTGCCCCACCGGCCCGGTAGTTATTAAGGATTGACAGATATGGCCGCTAACAAGGGGCGGTAATCTGCTACATAGTGCCTACGTGTCGCTTCTGAAAGCTTTTCAATGTCGTGGGTTATCTGCTTGCCCGTGCTGCTAAGTGCGGGTCAACCCCGGGGAGAACTATACACCATAGTGTTAGAGAACTTTTTAGCGTAATGTGAAAAGTAATTTTTCACCTCACTAGCTCTGAAAAATCTCTTTTATAGCGCCAAATCTGCGTGGAAAGGTTCGTTTTATCCGCTAGCGTGGAAAAGTCATATGAAGTTACAATTAAAAAAAAAAAAATGTTTATATTTATTTATTTTATTTTATTTATTTGGAACATCAACAGCATTACAGAAAAAAAACACAATGCTTAAAGCTAATACATAAAGCCAATAACAGATGTTCACAGCATAACGGTTAACGAGCCATAAAAAGTAGGTAATGGTACTAATGGTTTAAGATTGGAACCTCGCATGGTATAAAGACCATGTATATAAATTCGAGAAAGATGAGACACCCAAAACAAGACAAGACAAAACAATATATATTATATATTTGTTTGTTTTGTTATGAGTGTGTTTCGTAGGTTCATTGTTATATTTTCATAGTTTTTCTTACATCTCACTTTTCCTCGCTGTGAAAGTTGTGTGTTTCGGACGGCTGCAAAATTATTTGGCTTCTCGTACCTTGAAAGCCTCGTTACGCTCAGGATCTATATTTGAACCACTCACTCCGCTCGTGATGTGGTTGTAGATCCCTTCGCTTACTTGGCTTTCAAATCAAGCACTCGCGCCAAGTCTTACAACGCTACTATCCAAACATATGCCCTGTGACGTAATCGGCTAGGGGGTTCCAACCCATATACACTGAAAAGTCACTAAATTTTTGACATTTAATTTCTTGTGTGGGTCACTTCGTGTGTTGTGTGGGGCGTGTGGCGTCAGAGATCAAGTTAATATCATTCTATTATAGTCACAAAATTTATCGCAAGCACAGTACCAAATCTGCGTCTTCGTGATGCCCTGCCTCTGCATTGATGTTCATTCTTTTCGCTCACTAACTATAAGGTTAACTGGGATCCCTTAAAGGGATAAGTTCGCCTTTGCACACATTTATTACTTTGCCGTATTTGTTTTATTGTATTCATGTACAATAAAGTGTTTACAAACAAACAAAATATTTATTTACGCTCATTCTGGTTATTCAAAATAAACGATATGAAACTGATAGCGGTTGAAATGACTGTTGGACTGTCCATACACATTTATTAAAATGCAATAAGGTGTAAAAGTGGATAAATATTTTTGCAGTCGACTGTACACCTGTGTAGGTCCAGAAAACCAACGGACAAGTGGATTCGAATCCCCGAGGTATGTTATTTACTAAATTTTCTCTTCAAATGAAATATTACATTTCGTTCGGAAACTTTTGCTGAAATCGAAATTTAATAAACTCCAAAATATACACAATTGGCAACCTAAATCAGTACGGAAATAAGTCGCTCCCGGGAGAGCAAATTGCCAGAAATAAAAAAACGATTACGGAGCTCCGTTTAATCATTGAGCGCGATTACAGGCGGCACTCAAATATTTAACGTTAGCTCAAATTTAACGCTAGCTCAAATTTTATGTTATATCAAATGTTTCTGACACGTTTCCCTAATCATGAGAGCAATCGATTCATATTCGTGAATTTGCACACGAGTACGTTATTCACAGAATTAGACGGTTAACTTGTTATTTTCTTTGGACTTTAACCTCTAAATTGTTTATTTAGGTACACTCGAAGGCAAAGATTTCTGGTCGGTAAAGTACCTACATCTATACTATTATGAAGTTGTAAAAATGAAATGTCTGTACAATGAAGATGTTTTAGAAAAAAAAATTGTAACTGTGTGCCTTTCAACTGTTTTTTGTACACGGGTAGCTGGGTGGGTTATGGGATAATTTTTACCTGACTACGCTGACTAAAAAATGAGGGGTTATGACTTTTTTCCGCGAACGAACTAGCAGTTGAAGGGTACCTTCTAGTATTTCTTAAAGTTGTAGGGTTGTATTGTTTTTTTTTAATTATGTCATGATCGCTTACCATCAGGCGACCCGTCTGCTCGGTTGCCCTCATTAACATAAAAATTAATAAAAAATATATTAGATTTTACATCAAAACGGCTCAAACAAAACTTTAGAAAATTGCGTTATCACTTATCAGGTTTTAATTACACTCGTAAAAACTCATGATAAAAAAAGACGTAAACGAAATTTTGGATATTGATATTTTCACGATCGTGGATATTGCTAATACAGTTGGGTATTGTGAAGAATTGTATATTATGTAAGTAAGTAAATGAAACGAATTTTAAATTAATTAAATAAAAACAACGGGTTGCGTTAAGTTGCGTCCACATTTGTATCATTTGCCCGTATCAGATCATCGTCGCGTGGCATGATCGCGTGTCACGATCACGCGTTTGGACGTTGCGCCGATCGGATCTCTCGAAATCCATTTTGCTACGCGTATCACACAGTTATATCGGACGAGTACGGTATGATCGGCGCACCGACAGTAAGCGTCCAAGCAGCGCGATACGCAGTCTTGCCTTTACGTGAGTGCCGGCAGATGTGAAAACTTGAATATTAACGTTGTGCATTTATTATGTGCGTTGTCAATGACTTTGTAACAGGTTTTGGATCGGTCATGTGTCCGTCCGGGTCACTCTTATTTAAATAACAGCAATAGGTTTTTGAAGTGAAAACTTCTTTAGCGGCACTGTGCACTTTTTGTGATGGGGATAAAATGTTAAACTCGCGACAGATCATGTGACCGACGGATTGAAATCTGTCGGTCGCGGTATTTTTGTCTCCATTCTAGTTAAAAGCCCCCGACGAAAATAGAGAGTGGTTACAAGTTTGACATATAGATACCTAATCTGTGCGTCTGTCTTTAGCATCATAGCTCCAACACGGGTGAACCTCTTTTTAATGTGACTTCGTCAAGAGTAATCTCAGCTAAGTATTAATTAAATACATATCGGTTCACCCATCTTAAGATTCAGGTATTAACTTTTATTTAGAGGGTTGAAGTCGGGATGTTTCTTTATCGTTTGTCACATTTCTTACCACTTTTGAAAGAATCAGATTTCCTTCCGCTTGCGTGAGTACATTTAATTGTCATATCCACGGAATTTATATTTACGAAAAGTGTCCTGTTTACGGTAAGAAATTATGTATTTTGCCTCCTCGGAGGGCGAAGCTCAAACTTCAATGCCTTTACTTTGAATCTAGTCTATGCAATACGGTAGTTTCCTGGGTAAAAAAAAATCTTATTAGTCAGTTCGATTATCAAAAAATATGGACATGTATTTTTTCTTTTGTCAATTAAACAAAGAAAGACAAAGATAAAGCGCGTCAAAGTTTTGGAGTGGGGGCACATGACGAAACGGTCACACGGCGTGACGTCACGGGGAACTTTAACGGTCTATATGTCGCAGGGAAATAGCCAAAACAGAGATTTGATCAAATCCCTAAGGGATATGACCAAATCACGTAGGATGTGAAAATGGCGAATCAATTTTATCATTTGCCTAGAAAAAGTCAGTAATTTGATTAAATCCCTGAATCAGTTTAGTGAAATGACGAAATCCGCCAAAAAAGGCAACTCGTTTTGTCATTTCACCAGATTTGTTTAGTGATTTGAAAACTTGTCTAGTGAAATGATCAAACGAATTGACTTTGCAAATTCGTTCTGTCAACTCACTGACGTTTTTCAGGGATTTTATCAAGTCACTAAACAAATCTGGTGAAATAACAAAACGAGTTGCCTTTTTTGGCTGATTTCGTCATTTCACTAAACTGATTCAGGGATTTAATGACTGACTTTTTCCAGACAAATGATAAAATTGATTCGCCATTATAACATTTTGCGTGATTTGGTCATATCCCTTAGAGATTTGATCAAATCTCTGTTTTGGCTATTTCCCTGCGACATATATATCTTCATATTTTTTGTTTATTTGACAAAAGAAAAAATACGTGTCCAATATTTTCTAATAATCGAACTGACTGACTAATTATATTTTTTAGGACACAAGCCTATTGGAGACGTGAACTTCAAATAACCGTCCACCTGGGGGTGCATACACTTGTCGCGAATGCGGCCGAGGGATTCAGTCCCGAATAGGACTGTCACTAGTGCAAGTGTGGTCGCGATCGCGGTGCTGCTGAAATCATCACAAGGCCTATTATTATTATTTACCTCAATTAAATGTCAGCTGTTAAATACCTGCTTAATCAAGCCTAAATCTTCCCAAATCCGAATATTTAGGTCACACGTACAATATTGAGAAGCTTTGACACCCGCTAACTCGAATAAGTGACAACTAGGTCGGTTCACTCACCCTAGGTGCCTGTAGGTATAGGTGTGGGCGTAATCGACCTCTGTAGGCTTTGGAGGTCAGCTTCTTACGCGGGTTTTAGGAGATCCTTGGGGATTTGATAGTTTAGTTGAACCTATAAACTTACGTGGCTGAAAGAATACATTGCTGAACATTTCTACGACCGGTTTAGCTCAGCGAGAGTAACGTTGCCTGCGAATCTGAAGGTCCAGAGTTCAAATCCCGGTAAAATTTATACTCATCACACAAATATTTGTGTGACGAGTATAAATATTCCCGATTCTTGGATGTTTTCAGTGTATATCTATTGAATATATCGTCGTCTAGTACCCATAACACAAACTTTATTGAGCTTACCATTAGACTGCTTCGATTTGTGTAAAATATTTCCGTAATATTGTATTTATTTATTAATTATTGTTTGTTTGGTTATTATAAAACTAAACTTAGTTAAGGTAAACTTTCGAATGTTTGACTACGGAATTTCTTATACATTGCGACAAAATAGGGTTGAAGATGCCAGCTACTGGGACAGAACGTATCAACCACTAGGACATTATGATATCATTAAACAATATAATTCTAAAAATGAAAATCAAATTTTGCACGTCGCAAACTTAATAACGGGCATATAGTCATAGTCACGTCTAATCTTGTCTGGGAATTAATATTACTACTAGGTCCAACTAAAAACGGATATGTATGTAGTATTACAATGGGTATGAAAGCCACTCCAATTATTATAATATAAAAAAAAACAATGATTTTATTGATTCAGTTTCTTCATTGAAGAACAGCGCCATCTTTCTCGCTGTCCTGATACTGTATGGCTAATGCGCTTAACATAAAAAAGACACAGAGGGCGCTACTAGGACTAACTAGATTGTGTTCGAAAATTTAAAGCCACGACGTAAAGTTGCGATAGCTCAGTTGGTCAGAGCACTTCTGCGTTAAAGAAGAGGCCGCAGGTTGAATGAAACAAATGGTGTCCTGGGAAAGAAGGTCAAATCCTTCTCTTATCAACAACCTATATCAGCAGGGATTATGTATGGGTGTCCCGTGCATAGTTACGCCGGTTGGACGGTGGCCAAGCGTTCGGTTAGCGCCGGAAAGTCCCGCGCTCGCCGGACAATGGTCACTCTACACGCGTGGCTTTATTATGGTTTAATTAACGAGGCCTATATACAGCAATAGCTTAAGCCTTATGCGATGAATATAAATGACGATGAAATCACTTACGACTTTAGTATCTAAAGCGAATTCAAGTTAATTCTTTTTTGGTTTCGACATGCGATTGGTAAAATTATACCATATTTAGTGAAAACAAATCTGCTCAACTTATTTTCTCGTAATAAAAACCGCTTCAGACCATTTTGGTCATAAAATTGACAATAATAAGAAATTATTTTTTTTTTTCAAAAATACTGCTCACTGCTTAATCCATGTCAAACCAAAGCATGTTATTGTCACTCCGTTCTCAAAAATCTACAATATTATACAGTCTGATAAATTCACCTGAATTTATCAGAATAGAAGCATCTCATCCCGTCGTAGCTTTTAAGGTAACTAAAGAACTCTTAAAAATATCGTACTACACCACAATACAACTTCCAGGGCTCGGAAACCGGTATTCTCGTCATACAAATTAACCGGTTTTTTTTTCGTTAATTTACGAGATTTTCGTATATTTTATTAAAATTCTTTAACTTGAATCAGGTGTTTCCAAATATATTTGTCTTCTCCTAAATACGGTTTTAAACCATTTCAGAAAGAGCATGTATTTTAGGAGATTATAAATACAGGTTCCGAGCCCTGATAACTTTACGTCACTGTCGCTAAATGATGTCGAAAGCCATACCCCTACGTTCCTTCCTATCGCGACGATCGAGTTAAGCGTTACACCCTTTACTTAATAATCGGTTATTCGTAATCAATATTCCATTTTTCCGCTGTAAGTTATTCAAGCATGAGGGAACCAAAAGCCATATTTACATTAAAATTCCCGCCACCCTTTAAGATGGAGGCACACTGAGGCCCCTTTTAAATATTTGGTACTCGAGTGATTTTTGACATTCCAATTGGGATTCTTGTGTGTACAAATATCTACTTCAGTGTGTAGTTTCAATAAATTGCACATACTAAAATGCACTGAATTAATGTAGTGTTACACAATTTTTTGTGTAATAGTTTTGTTTTACAAAAAACGTTTTTTCTCATTAGGAGCTATGCTTAAGGCTGCCAATGCATTGAAGCGTAGTAGAACGGAGCTGTGCGAAATGGAAGAATTAGGTTGCGTCACTGCACGGTGATTCCGCTCCCGTACAAGGGCGGCCATAAATACCTCAACTCCAAAAAAAGCCATTTTTTCGATTTTAAACTATAAAGGGTTATTATACAAGCATGAAATATATCATTAATAACATTTTTAGACATTTATAATAAACTTGTGTGACTATTTTTATTAAAAAAATATCTGTAGTCAAAACCATTTTATAAAACGTTATTATTTTAAACATAAAGCCATTAGATAAAAAAAAATTGTAATTAATGAAAACATAAATGAAACAGCATACTACATAAATAATAAAAATATTTATTTCAAGACTATTTACATATATACAAATAAGGTTATATTAAAACAAAGCGATTACTTACTATTTATACATTCAATATTACCTACTTACTATTTACACACAACAAGTCCAATACAGATTTAGACAAAGAACTTTTTTTTTTAACAGGTAACCTTCTCAAACTGAGTGAAGAAGAAGTCGATTAATCAAATCAGTATTAGTCAAAACGCGGTTCATTTTTCGTGTGTGATCTAGTCGAAATGCTTTATAGTATTTGTTACTCGCTTCAGCTGCTTCTTCAGACAGTTCTCCTATAGACAGTAGGCCGTGATTGATAATGTCAGCACCATGAATCAAAATTTTGTGGACAGAAGCAGGCAAATAGTACCATGGATATTCGGCAACTAATTGCCGTGCAGTTTCTAAAGCGAAATCTCTGAATTTTGTCGCATCAATGTTATATCCCGAATTGATACACTGAAGTACAGTCCAACAACGATCTAGGAGATCCTTCTTAATACCCGTAATTTCAGCTGAAATATCTGAGCTTGAGAAGAACCGCCTAGCAGTGTTGCCATCGTTCGATGTCCCGCTTCCGCCACTTTTGGGTTTATCGATAATAAGACCTAACTTTTCCCTAAATTGCGATTGTATAAGTTTTTTTTTTCAGCTACAAGTCGTTTATCGCTATCAGACCTAGCTTGCCATTTCTTAACCTCTAACTTGTAAGCGAGATGAATGAAATATTCAAAAAATCGGATCAATGCGTGAAGTGGAGACATGCCATATTCATATTTACTTTCGTCAGTTGCTTTGCACAAACATACATCAATTTGATTCATCTCACTTGGTAAAGCTTTACATATATAACATCTAGTTGAAGAAACATCACTAAGTGCATTACACACCTTACCATCGACCATAGTAAGTTGTAAGCTATGATTAATTGTGTATTCGCATGCATTTGTCTTGAAGATAGTCGGTTGCAAGTTACTTATTTTCTGTTTGAAATAAGTCTCCTCTTCAACTGATACTGCAGTTGTTTCCTTAAAAAACTGAAAGCGAATAGGTCTGCAGTATCGAGTTGAAGAAGGACGAGGATTTTTCCACAAAATGATTGAGTTTTCCTTATTATCCGGGTTTAAAATAAGTTGAAGCGGTACATATGAAGTAACAAACAAGCTACTATCCACAAGAGAAGAATCTGAGAAAGTTTGTTTGTATTCGCTATGTCCTGTACTACCATCAAATCCCCATTTCCCAACCAAAGATATTTTATTTAAAGACTGGTCAGGTATTTTATCTAAAATATCTTTTTGAGACTCAAGAATCCGAGTGGCAGTGTGATCTAACAAACTCTGAAGTTCGACTTCGGCTGATGATTCAGTAACGGCTACAGTTGTAGGGTAACATCTCTTTTTAGCCTTTACAATGCGTTGATAGGAAGGCATACAATCTTTCAGTATATTATTATGTATAAAATTCTTAATTAATAGATATTGCTTTCTAGAAATCTTACCTTCTGCAATAAGTGACAAAACTTTGTTTTCGTCGACTTTTGTAGAAGTTAAGCTGGAATCAGCAGAAGCATTGAGCAGTGTATTTACAGCAGACTCGTCAAAATTAGATAGTTCCGCCAGTCTCCTTCTTTTAGTGCGTTTACTACTTTCATTAAAGTTTTTCCTCGGACGGCCACGAGAAGTGGAAGGGGAGGGGTCGACGTTATCATTCTGCTGAGAAATACGCTGCTCGATACTTTGGATCACATCAATGTATTCTACATCATTAAGCCACTCTGCATATTTATGTAGAAATATAGACTTTGTACATCTTGTTTTTTTCCAATAACATGCAATTCGTTTACATAAATTCCTTATTTTAACCCTTAAATTCTCTATGCCAATATTTTCGATGTTATCCGAAATAATTGATGTTTCCGTCAGTGTAGTAAAAACATGTTGAAATTTTTCTGTATCAGTTCCTTGTCCAGAGTGCCAAATATCAAAAACACTACGTTTCGAAATAGAACACCTTAAAAATATACCTAAAACAAAGATAAAAACATTTTTTAAAAATCGGATTTTTTTCGGCTACCCTACTCTTGTTCTTTGAAACCCCTTTTACCTAAGAAGAGGTCAAAAAAGGTCGATGAAAGTTACAGCCCTTATTAAGGACATTTCCATCTATAACATAATATATGTGTCAAGTGCGGCAAACCTCGGCATCAGAGTATAACTCTCAATGAAATCATACTTCTTAAAAATTAATCGTAAACGACAGACCTCTACTAGAAAATTATTTTAAAATATAAGCACGCATATTTATATATAAAACATAATTGAAAAATAAAGTACATACCCTCTTCTTGGATTTCCATAATAATACCACGTGGACACACGCAAATAATAATAATAGTACACAATAACAAAGTGATTAAGTTGCGGCGACAAAAACACACTACTAATTAGGGTCGAGATGCGTTCACTTTCGTTGCACAAAAGTAAATGATAATAGTACTTTATTGCTGTGCTATATATAGTATTTAGAAGATTGTCTATCGGTGAATCATTTTACTTACTTTTTAGTCCAGGATACGCTCATGACTTTTTTCGATTTATGGCCTACGGCGGAATCACTGTGCACTGTTGAAAACAATACGAGCTAATTAGAATCTGCGGAGTGTGATTGGTTAATTTCGCACAGCTCCGCTCCGCTTCAATGATTTGGCAGCCTTATAGCTTTATAATACTTTACCAACAACTTATCACTATCGAAGCGGAGCGTCGGATTAGTATCAATAAGATAATTTTTAGAACTCAACACTTTTTTCCCTTTCCCCCTCCATTGTTACCGTGTAATCACGTTTTCATGGTCAAAAATAGTTTAATTTTATTACTTCAATAAGGTTTGCCGGCGTTCGCATTCCAGTCTATTATTGTCTTATTCACGAACAATAATAAAGGAGGATTACACATGTTAAACGATATAGCTCTCAGGATTGCATGTTTGAACTGGCTATGTAGCCCGGAGAACGGATGGCCGTTGGGGCCGTAAAGTTCTGGAGTAGTGACCAGGTATAGCAGCGCAACGTGGGACGGGCCTCACGGGGAGCCGGTGGGTGCGGTTTGTGCAGGATCGCACACTGTAACGAGCTATAGGGGACGCATATGTTCAACAGTGGACGTCCGTGGCTATATAGATAAATCATCGTCTCAGTCGTAAAACTCTTGACAGAGTGGTTGTGGTCAAGATGTCGTAGATCCACTTGTATATGTGGCAGATGTAGCTCGCCTCGAGATATTTCGCCATTTCTCCATGCTGGCAGATGTTATAGAGCACTGGAGTACGGCGCCTCTCACCAGGGCTTTTATAAGATAGATTGATTTGTTAATCACCAAAAATTACCTTTACCCTAGATTCGCTTGAACTAATAAATATGTCAAACACTCCCAGTACGCCCCGTGCCTAAACATAAACACGCTTGACAAATATTGTTTATGTTATGATACGTGGGCAAATAAAGTGGATGGTTCGTCGTTTAATGCCTGTCATATGTCACTATACTTATGTACTTTATGTGTTTCCACTTCGGTTAAGTAATTGAAGCTAATATCGTTAGTATCGAACGTTTATTTATTTTATTTCATTTATTTGGAATATCAACAGCATTACAAACATATCAATAACAGAGCCTCGAATTCTATAAAGTTAGTGGAGCCAGAATATCGGTATAACTATAGAAACTTCAGCTTTTGTTGCAAAAAAAATCAACTTCTGTTTCATGTGTAGAGTGCGGAATCGTTATTTTGACGTATCGCAAGTGGATTGCGCTTACGTCAGTTTGAAAAATACCAAATAGTTAAATCTTGGTAAAATTGTACCGAAATAGTTAAATCCGTCCAGCGCGTTTTACTTATTATTATTAAAATATTTTCAATGTACAGACATTTCATTTTTACATCTTTATTATATCTAGCATCCATAAACAGGGTATGTTGGCATTAGAATTCCATTATCCAAACCTTTTAAGCAGGGCTTGTAATCGTTTACAAATAAACCGGTATTTATTTAGGTTCAACCGGTATGTTTTTTAGGTTACGTTCAAACGAATTGATTTGAGAACGTTATTACATACACGGTGCTAGCGCTCTCTAACCGGTAAATTTCTTTGGTTCCTTCTTCAAACAACGCTCTAAGTAACTGGTTAATATCTCGGTATTAATCGGTTAGTTAAAGCGTTTTTTTGCGAGCGTAACCTTTTTTATGGGTTCTCAATATCTAGCAATGATTTTCAGGAATCAAAACGGTACGTAGCGAGTGCCCAGCGGCGCAGGTACCGCGGCAACGTAAATATTAATAGAGACGAAACGAGGTTTGTAGGCTTTTGGGGTTCCGTTGAGAGCTTGGTGAATTTGTAAGGTAAGGTAAACATGCCAATATTTGACAGCTTAATTCAAATAATGGTTGACACCTCTATCGGTACGAATTAAGGTTGCAGGCGCTGACTAATAACATAATTTCGGACACTGGGAGGTTTACCTTACGGTCCGACCGAAACGGGTTTTTCAACAAAAACAAAGCTAAAATCAAATTTCGGTTTTTGGTCCAATTTTGGTAGAAACCAACCGCCCCCATTTGACCGTTTCGGACATCTCACTCCTCGGGTGTACTCCGGACTCTGCAACGTCAACATCTCCTGCATCTCCTGATGATGCCTCGTAGAGAGGCGAAACACGTGTCGAGGATTAAACTGTCTGGTGGTGGTTTGTTGTATTTGCGTGCGAATTTTTTATGGAAACTGCATGAAAATATGCGCATGTGGCCACAATTTATTGTCACATATAACCGAGACAACCGCGGAATAGCATAGGAACTAAATCCTACAAATAGATCAAACGTAGACATAATAGAATGCCTATTTACTAATTATTTGGAATAGTGAAGAAATTTATAGCGTCGCGTACAAACGAGGTGCAAACATAGATCAATCAAACGCCTGAAGTTTCGGTTTCGGCCGATTACTTATTAGCCGAAACTGGTCGACACCGAAACTTCGGTCGGTCACTAGTTAAAGTAGATATCAGAAAGGACGAGAACGCTGCCGGTTCTCAAGGTTTTTTCCGCACTAATGAGGAACCCTCGTCGCAAAAACAGTCGGCAAAGCTCAAATACCACATCACCCACCGCGTAAAGTAAATATTAGAGAAGCCGGCCGTCCTGTAGGCTCCAGGGTTCCGTCAGCGTTCATATTAAACCCTAGAGGGCTTAATATTAATGCTGACACGATAGTAGGAGAAATCCAAATATGCGCGATACGTAAATACATACATGTACATCGCGCTAACGAAATATAAGAGATTATAGAAGGTGCCCGCAACTTCGTTCGTGGACGAGAAAATCTTTCCTATGACCATAATGACCAACCTCGGATGACCAGCTATCGTTATATCAGAAATGGTTGGAATCCAGAGCAGATTCATACATATATATATCGGCGTTTGATCCGACATAGGTGTAGAGAGGTTAGTCCGACATATATAAAACAGCCTATATAATGTACCGGGTTTATTTCACCACACACAAATAATTTCACTTAATAGTAACACTTTAAGTAGGTACTCGTTATTATCAACCAACGATAACTCAGCGGTTGGACAACAGTGCACCGGACCAGCTCGATAGCAAGAATGATCCCCACCGACTCAGGTATGGCAATTTATAGCTAGAAGTCGTGACGCCACAGTGGCCTGATCGGTCTTGCCAGGTGCACCTGCTGTTTACACCTGTTTTTCGTGTGAAGTATTTTATTAAAAGTGCGAGCACGACGATGCCGCCGTCACGGCCATTCTGACATGCACTCGTACTCTTGCACGCAGCTTTAAAATTGTCAGTTCGTTCATCCTGACTCAGTAACAAGTTTAGTCTGAACCGGCCTGCCAGGTTATTGGGGCCTTTCAGATCTAACGACCCTTCAGTAGTACTGGACCGGTCTTTATAACTCGTCAGCTAGACCGGACTTTCTTTTTTGTCCCTATAGCTGTTAGATTGGTCCGGCTAAGCCCTTCAATCATTTCAATAATAGGTAGGTATTGCTTACTTAGACAAATCAACGCTATCCTCAGTAATAGACACTACAATGATCAATTTCATGAACAAGATTATTGTTCTCATTATCCGCCGTCATATACAAAAATTTAAAAATACATATTTTTCGATTCAGTAACCTTCAAATAACCTGTTACACACGGCGTTCCTTTTCACAGCTTTATAATAGTACCTATAAACTTCGACTAGGGTTACATAAATTTAGGATTCCGTCGGCGTTTACTTTTAACCCTCGACACTAGAGGAGCAAGTGTCCAAATATCACAACACACGGGATACCGCGCGTTAACTTAAGAGTCCCCGGTAAGCTCGGTTCTCCATATAAACGTAGTTACGCTTTCATTTTAAAACGACGACCTAGTTTGCTCTGAAACTTTGTATTTACAATAAGTTAAGCCAGGCCTGTAATTAGTTTATGTAGCTTCAGATACCATAGTAATTTTTTTTGCTGTATTTCGTTTGTTTTATAAACTGGAGCCATATAAACTAATTACTGGCCTAGATATACCTCATGTCATTGTGTATGCAAAGTTTTATTACAATCCAAGACGTAGTTTAAAAATGAGACCGAAACCCCGTTTGTATGGGAAGGTGAAATTCGGCCAAGCTTGCTCGGGACTCTTAAACATTAGAAATGCCGACGGTAGCTTAGGGTTCCGTCGAAGTTCATCTAAATCCTTCGGCACGAGAGTGTGAAGAGTCTAAACATTACATACAGGGTGCGGCGCGTTAACGTAAATATTAGAGAAGCCGGCGAAAGTTACATAATTTCACTTTTAGGATTCCATCGGTGTTTATTCCCGGGACAGTGGGAAGAGTCGAAATATCACATCACACGGAGCACAGTGCGTTAACGTTAATAAAAGAGGCCGGTCGGTGCCTGGGGTTCCGTAGAAGTTTATCTCGAGTCCCTTTCACTAAAGTGAGAAGAGTTAAAATATCACAACACGGGGTACAGCGTGTTAACGTAAATAAGGGAAGCTGGCGAGAGTTACATAATTTTAAGATTCCGTCGGCGTTTATTTCAAACCCTCGGCCTCGACACTAGAGTGAAAAGAGTTCAAATATACACATCGGGTTCAGTGAAGCAGCGTAAACATTAGGGGCCGGCTAGTCTCTGGGCTTATTTAGGGTTCGTTTCGCACTTTTTACTCTAATAGCCAAACATAAAATCTGAATCAGCATATTTTTAGTATCATCGCTTGCCACGATTAAAATTATTTATCATAATATTTGATTTCTCGACGTTTCGGAAGCCTTTCAGCTTTCCGTGTTCACGGTTTGACAGAGAAAAGATATAGATTTCTCAGTGAAGGTTACAATTTGTGCAAACTAACCACTTTGAGAAAACAAATAAAGGTGTACATGCATGCCAGATGGACCTAATCTGTAAAGGCCGTTACACATGTGCCAGAAGGGCTTAATTATTTCTTTTTAATAATTTACCAGCAGCATTTCACAAAACGAGGCTCACTGAGGAGAAAAGAAACGCTGGGAAGAAAAACTCCATAAAAACTAGAAAGACTTATCATCTGATATTTCACCAAAACAATATTTTTATAAGCATACATCGCAAAAAGAGGAGGCACCGAGCCGGCGCGGCGTTTGAGTAATATTTATACAATAAAACCACTTCTTGTTCAATTTATGAACGACATACGTCTATGCTGTACATAAGTATATGATGCTGAAGTCGTAGGAAAATTCTTGACTTGATTAACTTAAAGTTTAATGTATACTTTTTTTCTCTCATTTGCTTAAAGGTTAACTGGAAGAGATCCCTCACAGGGATAAGTTCGCCTTTTTACATATCTGTGTTTTGTAAATACCTATTCTTTTTGTATAAGTTTATGTGCAATAAAGTGATTACATACATACATACATAAAGTACTGCTTGGCGCTCCGCTCCTTTTTTTGCAATGTACTATGTTTAAATAAAATACAACCACGTAGGTGTGTATGTATATATTGTAAAATGAACAGAAAACACTTCTGCCTATTCAAGGTCATGTCGCATGTCAGTACCAGGGGTAGCTCCAATGTTTGATTCGTAGTTCGTGTCATGCCGTCTGTTCCTCATGTTAAATTGTATTAGAGTGAGTGGAGGTGTAATACGAACTCCAGAGTAGCCTCTCTGGGCTAGTCTTACGTATTCGACTATTTCTCGTGAAACTTTAAAGAGTACGGAACCTGAAGCAATTATAGCGCTCGCCCTGGGCGCCGGCAAATCTCAGCGGCCCGAACTTAAATAAAGGGGCAAATGTATGCAAATTTGTACACTTGTGAGATTGAGGCGTCGTCGCCTAATAAAACTAGCTACCAAGTAAAGATACACAAAACTTAAAATATTAGAGAATTCAGCACGGCGATAAGTAAAGGTCAGTAGTGTACAAAACTCGGAAAATCACTTTTACCAATCCCGGTTGCGTCTCTAAATAGATACTTATGTATGAAGTACAGTCAGCGTCAAATATTTAGTCTACAACATCTGAAATGCTGAAGATACTACGGGACGATGTATTTGTCCTGTCCTGATATTAGTGATGCTATTTCCTGATGACGGACTCGTCGCTACTATAATATGATATAAACACGTATAAACTATTCGTTTTCATAGATCTCGCCCTTAACTTCCTATTCTTTAGTCAGTTTTTGACAACCTGCTTAGCGGACCAACATATTTTGACCTGTGATCTGCAACATGTACCACTACTTCACGTGTCCAGTTATATTAGGGACGAACTGAAGGCAATCGCGTGCGAAGTTTGAGAATGACACCTCTACAACCAATTCTCTTGTGTCATTTCATCAAAGGCGATACGTATTAAACTTTTAAGAGAACGGAACCCGAACTTATTACCACCCTCACCCTTCTCGCCCTCCCGTGAACAAATCTCGGCGAGCCGAACTTAAATAAAGGGGCAAATGTATGCAAATTCGTACACTCGTGGAATTGAGGTGCCGGAGCCGCGTGGTGAAACTAGCTTCGGAGTGACGTGCTCGCGCTTAATAAGAAAAGTTGTTTGACAAGAAATGAAATAGGACGCAGTATCGGGAATCTCCGGGTTTGGGATTTATTTGGAAACTGAAGATCTTTAATTATTACTTACTAGGGTTCTGACATAAATTGCATAGGTATATCAATCTGCCCCCCTATTGCCTAACGCGTTCGACGCTCGGAATCAGAATCAAGTGTCATGATTTTGTATGGGCTATGACAGTTTGGATACCAATTGTCAAAATTTCGTTAGGCAATAACCCCCCAGAAAAGCGCAAAAAATATCTGACATAATCAAACTGTTTTAAGTATAGAGTTAAAATATGTGACACGACCACACACTCTGCTTGTAATAGGGTGTCAGATATTAACCTGTCAGATATATATTGCAAGTGGACGTAAAACTTGGCCAAGCGATTAAAATTTATCTGATACGCTCTAATAGGTCTAGGAATAGGGTGATCTAATTCATTTCTTATAATATGTCACATAAACGTAGTTACAGTCGATTTGAGAAGACCCGCCTTTTTTGACGTCGGTTGGACCCAACTTTACTAAGGGCTCATTACATCACCCCAACCCAAGGTTATCTTAAACAGAATCTAGGATCGTAATCAAATGCGTATCTTGAAAGGGGACAAATCACTAGGGAATTAATGATACATAGGTTCAATTGGCGCCATATAGTCTGTAACAGCCAGAGCGCCAAATATATCATCACACATCTTCCTGCATTTAATGAAATAAATAATAAAATATTGATCTTTATTCTGTAAAAGTGTTAAGTAGGCCGTAAGGGTACTTTTACTTAAGTCTGACTCTACTGCGTTTCCCAAGAGGAGACCAGTGTTGTGAAGAAGGCCGAAACACGTTACGATATATTTGGCGCTTTGAATGCTACAGACTATTTGACGCTGACTGTATGTACCACAACACAATATCAGCCACTGCGTCAAAAGTTCACGCTTAAAAGCAAAGTTCGCTTTTTTCCGAAGAAAACCAAAGTGTGAGCCTGAAAAATAACCACTTGGAACTCTTGAACTTTCAGCCAATATACGTAAGCTCGTTGTCCGGCGGAGAAAGCTCTTGAGCTTTCAATAAGTTTATCGTGCCTGGGGAAGCTTTTGGTTCAGATAAAAGTATCTTACGCCTTCCGTTCCATGGTTTATGTCATTGAACTCTTTACTTGTGTGAATTATTTGGAGGAGCTGCGGTTTAGTTGGCGTATTGTTAGGTGAATATGTCACTATTAAGTTAGAATATAGAGTTGCTAGTATTGTTCGTAGAACGATGGCTGAGGCACAAAAGTTTCTTTGGGGAACACGTAGGGGAGACCGGGTAAGATTGTCGCACGGGTAAAACCGAACGAACTAATAAGTTCATCGACCGGTGTCGAAAGATCGCGAAAGCTTGATCTAGGAGGTAGATATAGCTCTCGCGATCTTTCGACACCGGTTCATGGTTCATTATGACCGCTTTGACCACCGATACGTAAGGCAACCTTACAAGGTCTCCCTACTGGACGATGCAATGTGGGCCTGCCCCAAAAACTGATGATCTAGTCATAATGATTGTAGCGAACTGTTGAACGAGAGAAGCGCACGACCGGTTATTCTGTAGATTCTTGACCTTTCTTAATGCACACTATCGTCAGCCCAAAGACGTCCAACATGACCGGTCCTGTGACGTCCGCATACATTGTATTTATAGATACGAAAATCCATTCAAAATTGTGATACATTTAAAAACCTCTCAAAGATATAATTGGTAAAGGTGTTTATTGATGTGTTTGTTTGTCCTTCACAAAGCTGGAGGTATAATTTGAAGTGATTTTCTGGGTGATGTCACCTATATCTTGAATCACCAGAGAGTGTTGTTTTAATGGTATAACAACCTTTATTATGGGTTTTATATCGCTTTATGCAAACAGCCGTGTGATTATGTAAGAAATCGTTAAGTGCTTTCCTGACAGATATTTTTGTATGTGACTGTACAATTCGCAATAGAGAGCCGTCTTCACATTCAATGCGCTCTGTTACTACCAAATGAAATAACTTTCAGTCAGTTCAAACGAAGAGCAAATATATAATAGAACCGGTTTTATATAAAATTCTATTCACTATAAAGGGAACGCAGTAACGAGTCTGCCTCATACATTTGCCCAGGGTTGCCACACATACTCTTAACCAATTTGATTTTTCATGGAACTTAACAGTCAATCAATTTGGATAATTATATAGATAGGTGTTTTGCAAGTTGAAACTAGCTTACAATTCAAATTGGCGGAATTCAAATTACGAGATTATGTCATTTTACGAGATACAAATTTCATCAAAAATTTCAGTGCTATAAGAATCACTTATTATTTCAAGTTAACTTATTTTTATCTAAATCGGTTGAGTAAGTTAGTGCGATTATGAACGTTGCACCCCGAACATAAGGTTCCGCAATGTATACATATTTTTAGACGTAATTATACTTACTGTGACTGGTTACATGATAATACCCAGATTATGAGTTATCATTATAATTGTGCTTCTAGAAACACACCTAACAGCAAGTTATTTGATAGGGTTCACTTTAGTGATAATTTTATACTTCATCGTATTTCAAATATGTGGCAACCCTAATTCCGCTACGCTTGCACAAAAGGCCATATTATATAAGAAAATGTCTGTCAGTTAAGTCCTTTTGTCCACGTTCTATGGCATTGTGCGGCGGTGTCTGCTCCGTACGCGTCCTGCTTTTGACTGCAGAAATATTGTGAATATTGTAGGAGACGATGTGCGTTGTAATTAAAAATATTTTTCTCTCGTCAGTAACGGAAATTTTAATAGTGCGCAGCGAAAGGAAAAATACTTTTTTCGAGTTTATACTGCAACACAGTTTTCAGGTAATTTAAATGCCGCTTAAACTTCGTTTGACTTTAACAAATATTGAAAGTGACCAACAAACATGTACATTTTACAGGACTGCGCTCGTTTCATCTAAAATTTGATTAATGCTTAAAACAACGGAATAAATTATGACATGATTGAAAAGTATAGTCATGAGAAATTTTAATAAATTAACACCTTTTGTTTTTTGTATTATAATACAGTTTTATACCTCTAACAGACCTGTTGTTTACCTCTCCTTGAATGTATTATTTTCTTTTGTGCTATTTTGTGAGGTGTGCAATAAAGAGTTATTGTATTGTATTGTATTTTTTTTAAACTAACGTACCAAAACATAAACTAAAATAGGATTTGCCCGTCACTTTGTCCGCGTGACATCGATTGCTTATCCTTGAAAGTTGTATATATTAATATTTTCTTCTGTTTCCGCGATTATTACTCATTGAAATAAAACAATTTAACGGATTATATCGCTCATTGAAATAAAATTATCTCATTTTAGTTCCCGACGTTTCGGAAGCTTTCCAGCTTTCCATGGTCACGGGAGGACCATGACCATCCCGTGACCATGGAAAGCTGGAAAGCTTCCGAAACGTCGGGAACTAAAATGACATAATAAACGCGATATAATCCGTTAAATTGTTTTATTTCAATGAGTTGTATATATTTCTGACATAGAAAATAACCTATGCCACTCTTCGGTCCTTATTTTATCGCTACTCGCTACGCAAAAAAATATGATAAAGTGTTAAAATACGAACAAACGAACAGACCAACAAAGACATTTATGAGTTGTAATATGTATATGATAAACAAAACCATTATCTTTCATTGTGAAGCGTTCGCCAATTGTTTCTTCCCTTTATTTTAACGGGAATCTTCTGGCTTTAAATATAAAGTTGCCCTTTGTGTGATTACGTGTTTGTAAACCACTTACAGTACTTCCTGTACTGTAATATCCCCTGTAAAGTAAACAATTATGAATAATAAAACTACTAAATTGTTTGAAGACCTAAATCACTTAAAATATGAACAAACAGTCATGTGTTATTTTGAGGTTGGTTATTTTTTTGAATTTTGTAACCTAAATACATAACACATTATTTCGAAGTGCAAAACGAAACTGTTTAAATTAAGTTTGGCTACCGACCGGTATAGTCCATTCTATTCGACATAATCGGTAGCCCAGAGGCGCAATAAGTCCGCCACATTCGCGATGTGTTTCGTGGGACTCCGTTCTTTGTGCGGAATAATTATTGTAACACTACCAAACTGTTTGAGCGAGTTTGACTACCGAACCGACTGGCATAGTCCATTGTCTCATAATCGGCAGCTCAACGCCGCTGCTAAGAACAAGTCCGCCTCACTTGAAGCGCGGCGTATATTGTGGGACTCCGTTCTTGGTGCGGAATAATTATTGTAACACTACCAAACTGTTTGAGCGAGTTTGACTACCGAACCGACTGGCATAATCCATTATCTCATAACCGACAGCTCAACGCCTGCTTGTGCTTGAACAAGTCCGCCACACTTGCAGCGTGTATTGTGGGACTCCGTTATTTGTGCGGAATAGTTATTGTAACACTACCAAACTGCTTGAGCGAGTTTGACTACCGAACCGACCGGGATAATCCACTGGCTCATAATCGGCAGCTCAACCCTGGTGCAAATAACAAAATAAATTATATATCATAAATCATTTATTTGCTTGAATAGGGTCAGGTTACAGATGTTAATACATTGATTTTGTGTCTTCTAATTCACACAAAAGTCCGCCACACTTGCAGCGCGTGGCGTATATTGTCGGCCTCTGTTCTTTGGGCGGAATAATGGACATATAACCGCGTGGCGAAACTGATCTGTCACCAATAAGGACTATATATTTTAAGTTAGATTAAATAGGTGTAGATTATTGAGAATTTCTCGCGTCTTCGCCCGCGTGGCCAAAATTGTTTGCTTATTTTTCGAAAACTCATTGTATGCTGGGATAATAAATGTAAATGTTTTGGGTATGCACTGTAAACTTGCACATGCTTTTCTGTAAATAAATAAATTAATAATTATAGTGAAACTACCAAACCGTTTGACTAGTACAGCCCATTGTTTCATTAATCGGCAGCTCAGCCCCGGCGCTAGTAACAAGTCCACCACACTCGCGGCGCGCGGCGTGTATTGTCGGACTCCGTTCTTTGTGCGGAATAATGGGTATTTAACTGGCGAAACGGGGGTATTACAAGTGGGAGTGTACTGGAAGTTGGACTGAACACTAATATATTGGTAGAATAATGGCGCAAATAAATGTTAGCTTAATTGATTTGCACCATTATTCTTAACAAAATTATATGTGTGATACGAGTATATGGGATCAAGAAAAGGGGCTGTTTTCGTTACAGAGGCTGATGCCCTATTAAACTCATTGAACAAAATTCGTTTAGTTAATATCTAACATGTACTCCTTGATTAGTTCAATTAACTCCCGCGTACATTTAAAATATGTTCTTATTTTTTGTCTTGATACTGAAACAAAAGTCTAAGAAATATGTTCTCTAAATAAAAACATGATTAATAAACATAATTGTATTCAATTCGTTCATACCTTTACGATCATTATATAGTTCGTGTAACAATTATCACGATATATACGTTTAGGTATATATTATTTTTGCAATTTAGGCCTCTTTTAAATATTTTGAATTGCGAATGGCGTGTTGAACTAAATATTTCGTCTATGGAATAAAATAGTTTTTGAATTAAATGGTTGTCTTTTAAGTGAATCGCCTATCGGTTGTATTGATAATACATATATTATAAAACTTGCAAAATATTCAGTGCAGGGCTCGGATCCGGTATTAATAAATCTCGGAATCAGGGCTCGGAAACCGGTATTTCCTTCATATAACATGACCGTTTTTTTTTTCGTTCTTTTCATACATAACGAGACTTTCATATATTATATTTAAGGTATTTCTGAATTGTTCTAAAACTGTTACAATTCAAGTTATAGAATTTAAATAAATATGATATAAAAATCTTATAATGAACGGAAAGAACGAAAAATAATCGGTTATTTTGTATGAAGAAAATACCGGTTTCCGAGCCCTGATTCAAAGTGCCTTTGGTGGTTTGATTCTTAAAGTTGATCTAGAAAAAACATAAGAGGAATTTAAAGTCTAGACTTACCCCCCTTTTTTTAACGTTGAGGAAATGCGTTTATGCATCCCGCATAAGCCGGGGGACCAAAGCGGGTATGACGGACTAACCAAGGCCAATGCGTTGGACTACCGTCTAAAACAACCAACGGATGCCAACTCCGCATTGACTTGGAGCGTCGCAGGATCGCTTTAAGCATTCGACCACGAATAAAGTTCTGATTCTGACCCGGCTAGGGATCGAACTTCCGACCGTCAACTTGGAAGTCTAGTGACCACTAAACCACAAGCGCCTTGTCTAGACTTACCGTACTAAGTAGGGTATCATATGAAAGGGCTTGATCTACACATCTCTGAACAATTTATTACAGAAAAAATCTAACCATATGTATATGTATCGGTGTTAATTTTTTTAAATCACCAAACGGCGAACTCAACTGGCCGGTTAAGTCGGAATAAGTTAAAGTTTGTACGGAACCCTCGCTGCGCGCGTGTTTTTTTTATTTGTAAATAAGTTTGGAATTATTACATAAACTGCAATGAGTCTTGAATTACGGCCCTTACCTAGGCCAAATAAATAACAATATTTATTTGGCCTAGATAAGGGTTAAATAATACTCTACCGTCTAACCACTGCGGACATTTATTGGCCTAACACGCATCAGTACTAATTCCAACATTACCTCGCCAATAAACCAATGGGAACGTTAAATGCATCATAAGCGCATGCATATTTATCAGCGCAACACACATAAACTGTGTTTGTGTTTCGCTGTGTTTACACTGTGTCGATTCACACATATACAACGTGTATCTGTGTGTCGCTGTGTTTACACACAGTGTATCGATTAACCCAGTAGACTTGAAGCCGCGGAGGTCTTGACAATGCTGTGCTATTAAAAACATAATAGAGAGAGGCTTTTCACATAAGAAATTTCAGTCACATATTTCGTTCCGTATATTTTCACTCCCTTCTATTCTTCTATTATCATTATGAAGTTCTAATAAGTTTTTGTCAAAAAAATCATTTATGTGACAAGCTTTTATTGCCGACTGTACTTTTCTTTAAACATCCATAAACTACTCACCGAGACGAATTTAAAGAGCCCAAACTGGGTAGGATTGAGTTATTTTATTACAGAGTTCCTATGATCACCTTCCTGCTCCATCACCAGATCAGCTCGATGGTATGTTATTATTGCATTGTCACCAAACTTATATAAGTATGCCAAATTTTAGCTCAATTGGAATCCGGGAAGTAGGTCAAATGTAACTTGCAAGATTCCACCCGAACAAACATATTACATACATACATACTTTGCAAGTTAAATAAAAGCTTGTAAAATAGAATGTCTTGTCTGTACCTACATCTATACTATTATAAAGTTGCAAAAATGAAATGTCTTTACATTGATGAATTTGATGATAATTAAAAAAAAAATAAGCGATGAAAGTTGAAGCGAAAAAAAATACGTTTTATTTTTTGTATGTTTGTAAGTCTGTCTTGTGGCTTCTTCGCGCCAAAAGGCTCACGGAAGCTACAAGGTCACATACAAACATACAAAATATTAAAGAAAAACATATCTCAATTCAGTGACCTCTAAATAGTCCGATTCAATAAAACAAAAATATTTTTAATGTACAGGCATTTCATTTTGACAACTTTATAACAGTATAGAAGATATTGGTAACATAACAATCTATCCTCCAACGTGTTTGCATAACATAAATTATATGACGCGTGAAATGAGACGCCGCCGTATACTCGTACGTCATAACTTTTATACTCAGCAGAGCAAAGACAAGAGAGAGTATATAGAGTGACGGCATCCGGCTCTTGTTCTCCGTATTAACTTGCTCATCCGACATCATGACGTCATATCGGGAGCATTATGTTGAAACTTTACTAAAGCACACCCCTGGGATTGATTTTCTACGAGTTGCCCACAACTTCGTCAATGAAGAATAAAAAAACATAACTCTGTTTTTTACTTCAGCTTAGTCGCGTAAAAAGGAGCCTTTATCCCTGGATGTCCAGTTACCCGTGTACCAAAAATGGTTGAAATGCATTAAGCCACACAACACATACAAAAACCAGCGAAGTGCGAGTCGGACTCGTGCACCGAGGGTTCCGTACACAATATACGGAAAAGAACAGCCGTATCTTTGAAAATCCAGTGTTAGTCCTACTCCTAAACAAAAACGCGGTGTGGGGTGATTTTATATTGGTTACTAACATAAACAGACAGACATAAAAAAAAACAGATTTATTTCGTAGGTTGTGTTAGAAGAGCTACCTATTTGCCAAATTTCAAGTTTCTAGGATAACTATAGGTTTTGTATGGGTGGCAATTTGTATGGGAACACCTTTTTTAATGACTGTACCTATCTTTGGATTGCGTTGACTTAGAAGCTTTTGACAGCTTCAAGGGACCGCACACATTAGTATTTGATATTAATTTCAACTTGATACCTCCACACGATCCTGAGAAAAAGTGCCTGAACAGACAGACGGACAAGAAAGTGATTCTAAAAGGGTACCGTTTTTTCCGTTTAAGGTACGGAACCGTAAAACCTATCGTACTAGTTAAAATATCTTCAATGTACAGACACTTCATTTTTACAACTTTGTAATACCTAGTATAGAGAACTAGTACAGACTCCTTTGTTCCACAAACAATATTTGAGTGAGACGAACCATTACGAACATTTCTTACACGTACTTATATTACTAAAACGTACATTTACTCCACAATATTTGCCGAAGCAAAATTGTCAACAATATTATCATTTATTTGTTGTCACGAGCAAACTACAATACAATTTGTATTCGAAACACGTCAGTTAACGAATATCCAATTTACGCGAAACAAGTTGGGATGTATGTAATTTATTAATATTGAAACCAATACAAGTTAGTAGAAGAACGTTTGTCAGTGGATTCCAAATATATCGACATCCATTCATTTTATTGAACGATTCGTGTTGTGTGTGGTAGTGGACAAATTGTTGAAATGGCAATATGAAATACCTAGTGGTGAAAAATTTAACACAATAATAAACTATATTCACATCAGCGTCCTTGTTTAAACACACACAAGTACTAATGAGGGACGAGCAAATTATTTAAAAGTTAAAAATCATTTCGAGGAATAGGTTTAATAAACCGCTAGCAATGATCAGATTTCAAAAAATTCTGGGATAAGTTACTCGTGTTTTTAATTTTGACTTTTATTTGTCCTTGCCAAAACCTAATAATACATAAAACGAATAAAAACAAAATTTGTATACTTAGCACTAATAAATATAATAAATTATTGACTACTGCCGACTGCTACCTAGAAGAAAATTACAAAATCTGTCACTATCTCTATCCAGATGTGGGGATAAGAGATCTTTTAAATAACGTTGAGAATAAGTTGACAGACTACACTAAAACTGACTATTGTATAATATTTATTGGTAAAGATGACTTCAAAGAATGTCAAAACTATCATAACTTGGTTTTGCATATTAGGCAAATCGCATTAAAATTATCACATACAAACATTGTCATTTGCTATCCTACTTATAAACTTAATAATGATTATGATACATACGAGTACAACTGGAGAGTAGAAACATTTAACGAGTTATTATTTTTGGATAACGAGAAATATGAATATTGTTACATACTTGACAGCAATCGAAACCTCTCTTATGATTATTTCATGTTTTCCATCAAGTATCAACATGTAAATAGAAATGGTGTAAGAACAATATTTTTAGATTTATGTAACCTTATGACGATTATACAAAATGATAATATAATATATTGCTCCAGTAAAATTACACCAACATCGAATATTAACAAACCTGATTGCCAAGAGTTTTTTCGTTGACAATTCCGTTGAAAGTCATGAACGTATTTCTCTGAACAAATTTAGAGTTATGCACCAAAATATAGGGGGATTACTAAATAAAATAGATTTTCTAGAAATTGCGCTTCAGAATTTCTATCGCCAACAACGGGAAATTCATGTTTTATGTCTGAGTGAAACATTTGTTAAAATTGGCGCAGAGAAAAATATTAAGTTCGAGAACTTTAAACAAGTAGCTTCCTTCTGCAGGGAAAATAGCCGAGGTGGTACTGTAATACTTGTAAAAAAAACGCTAGAGGTTAAACCTATACAAATTCTAGCAGATCTGGCAGCGAATTGTTACTTCGAATGCTGTGGTGCTGAAATAGTAGGTATAAACGTAATAGTTATAGTCATATATAGAATACCGGAACAGACTCGATCACATGTAGGCATTTTTATGCACAAACTTAACAAACTCCTATTTCGATTAAGCACCAAATACTGTAACAAAAAGGTAATTATCTGTGGAGATTGGAATATTAATATTTTGAAAGATAACCAATTTTCCAAAGAACTTGCAAGCACATTATTAAATTACAACTTCAATATGCACATTCGTTCACCCACAAGAATGAAGGCGTGCTTAGATCAAATAGCTAGCAATATTAAAAAAGTAGAACCAGAGACTCACAAACTCAGTTTATCCGACCATGATATGGCTCAAACACTGACCATTGATATAAATAATAATAAATCAATTGTAACTTGGTTCGAGTACAAGAGAGACTATAGTGACTATAATGTTAGTAAATTTAACGAATCTATAGCAGCCTTGTCCTTCTCAGATGTTATAGAATCAGATGATTTAAATAAAGCTTTTACTATATTTTATGATTTAGTATGTTTGCTATATAACTTGTGTTTTCCGTTAATTAAGGTAAAAATTAACAACAGATGTAACAATTTAAAATGGCTAACCAAAGGTATAAAAAAATCAAGTCATGTTAAACGCAAACTATATTTTAAGTACAAACATACAAAAATTGATAGAAATAAAAATAGATCATATTTTAAAAACTACAATAAAATCCTGAGAAAATGTGTTAACACATCACGTCAAATAAACAATAACAAATACATATTAGCGAATAAGAATAAATGTAAGGCTACATGGAAGATTATATCTTCGTCTACTAATTGCTATGAAGTTTGTAATAATGACATCCAATCTATCCAATCAAATGGCTTATCATATCATGAACCAGAAGACATATGTAAAATATTAAACAATTATTTTATAGACATTATAGACACTAATACTAATATGCCAGCGAAGACTAAATACAAATTCAATGGTAAAGATTGTTGTTCTCATACGATTTTTCTAAAACCAGTATGTGAAAGTGAAGTGTATAAGCTAATTATGACATTAAATAACAGTAAAACTTGCGGATATGACAATATAGCGACTGACATTCTTAAGCTTAATGCCATGAACTTAAGTCGCCCGCTAGCCCATATAATTAACCTGTCACTTAGTCAAGGTATTTTCCCTGAGCAACTAAAACTGTCTATTGTTAAGCCACTTTTTAAAAAAGGTGACCGAGAAGACCCTAATTGCTATAGACCCATTACAATTGTTCCCATCTTGTCAAAAATAATTGAGAAAAGTATGTACGTCAGATTAACTGATTACTTAACCAAACATAATTTACTGCAACCGGAACAGTTCGGATTCCGGAGGAACCATTCAACAGAACTAGCCTGTTTCAACTTAATTAAATGTATTACTGAGGCAATAAATGATAAATTACCTGTAATGTCAATTTTCCTCGACATGAGCAAGGCTTTCGATTTCGTTGATCATACCATACTTCTCTCAAAGCTAGAACACTATGGAATCAGAGGCAAAGCTTTCGAGTGGTTTACAAGTTATTTAAAAAATAGAAAGCAATGTACTGAAGTTACAAGAATAACTCAAATAAATAATAGTTTTTTAAGGAAAATCTACAGGTCTGAATTTCGTTTAAATAAGTCAGGTGTCCCGCAGGGTAGTAATTTAGGACCATTATTATTCCTGCTTTATATTAATGACCTTCCACATGCAACAGCAGAAAAATGCATTCTATTTGCTGACGACACGACGCTAATAGTAAAAGGGAATAATACAAACAATTACGAGACATCAATTAATAATGCTTTGAATGACATATACACATGGATAAACGATAATAATCTTAACATAAATCTGACTAAAACCAAATTCATTCAATATCGGTCACACAGAACTATTCCTAAACGATTAAGTGTTAAATATAATCATAGTTATATAGAAGAAACTGACAGCATTAAATTCTTAGGTTTAGGTATTGATAGCCAATTAAATTGGAAGGATCATGTAGATTCTATATGCTCTAAATTGGATAGATTTGTTTTTGCCTTAAGAAAACTTAGCAGAACTGTTTCTACTGAAGCAGCAATAACAGCATACTATGGTTACATTTCATCAACACTTGACTATGGCCTTTTATTGTGGGGAAATTCGGTTAGTGTTGAAAAAGTATTTAGATTGCAAAAGAAGTGCTTGCGTGCAATTGCTAATTGTTGGATAACCGATAGTTGTAAACCTATATTTAAGGAATATAATATATTACCTTTGGCGTGTATGTACATAAGAAAAGTTTGTTTATTTGTAAAGTCTCACGCTGATTATTTTAAGTTACGTTCTGATGTCTCTGCTGGAAATCTAAGAACACAGTACAAAAAACTCCTCTACAAACCTCCTTGTCGTGCTGATATATACAGACGAAATGCTTATAACTCCTGTATAATTGTATATAATAATCTACCTGACACATTGAAGTTGCTGAAAAATCCTGAATTTAAGACAAAATTGACAAAATGGCTACATGAACATTGTTTTTATTCTGTAAAGGATTATTTAGACATAAATAATAGATATTAGAATTTAATTTATCACCATGCTCAAATTATTATTATTACTGTATATTTATCTTGCTTGTATTGTTAATTTCATTTTAATTATTCGTAATGTTAACCTGACAAATACATAATTTGCATGCCAAAACGGCTGAATACTGATACCTATACCTGATGACAACACCACTGTATTTACGTATTCTAGCAAATAAACATTTTCTTTCTTTCTTTCTTTCTTTCTAATTCAGATGTCAGTCAGTAGTGACGTCACTCGAAATATCTCATGCTCTTACATCCTAGTATTGAGAGAAGTGCAGTTTTTTGGCAATAACTCAAAGATAGTATATCCGATCATGTTGAAACAATTTTCGTTGAAAGTATTTTTTCATTTTTCTCTTTGTAATTTTTTTTTTCATATCTTTTGGACGCACTGTGAAAATAGAGAGGGTGGGGGAAACAATTTATGCCACTTTCGCAGCAATGATTGCCGAAAAATTCACGAAATCAAAAAAAAATGTAAAAGCCTCTATGTGTTTTTATAAGAACTGTCGAAATATGTGCCACACATTGATATTTGCCGATTTTATTTTTACTTTCGGTTACATGTATAGAGTTCCACCCCTTGAAATATATATTTTTTGTTTTTTAACTATCAAACTAAGTAGCAAGACACCTATATACTTCAATATACATCATGTAGTTTTTGAGTTCGGGAACTCGCTGGATGCGGGTTGCCTCTATCCGGCCCATTTGGAAATCATGAGGAGGCCTGTGTCCAGCAGTGGACGTCCTATGGCTGAAATGATGATGATGATGATGAGTTTTAGAGGAAAATACCTATGACTACGGACGGAGGAAGGGACATGACGAAACTATAAGGGTTCCGTTTTTGCCATTTTGGCTACAGAATCCTAAAAACGAACATATGCATGTGCGCAAGACCTGGTGGTATTACATCAACGATCTTAATTGACTGCATACTGCTTGCTGTGTTTGTTGTATGACTTTTATGACATCAAACATTTAGCAAAGCACTAGCAACTACCAAGTCAGTAGAAATTGGATTCTAAGTCCACTTCATATAACTGTACTATGCTTAAATGCATTATGAAAGTGCACGTCTTGCCAGCATACAAATGACTTATTTCCAAACCAAACACGATTAGCTGGAACTGTTTGTGGACTGGCCATGCGAGGGCAAGATAAAAGAAATACGTGAAGCGTTTTATAAAGACTTATTTCCTTTACCTCCACTCCTAAATTCGACCGTAAGTTTTCACAAAGGAAGTCCAGTTTCAAAGAAGCAGTGAAATGAAATAAGCTCTTTTGAGAACTTGCTGCATGTATTGAAATATTATGAGGGGATTTTCTCGAAATTGCAGACTTGGTTAACTTTTCACGAGAGTGGTTTGAGTTCAACAACATATGAGCACAGTAAATGTAGTGCTGGAATGCATGTTTTAGGTAATCTATACGTACTCGCATTCTCATTGTACCGAGATAGTAATGTGGCCTTTTTAGCCATTTTTTTTCTTTTTAGACCAGTTTTATGATCTTTCTACGAGATCGAATCAGTAATGAGGAGATTCGTAGACGAACCAAGGACCGACATAGCAAACAGGGTAAGCTGAAGTGGCAATGGGCAGGGCACATTTCGAAGAACCAATGGCCGTTGGGGCAGAAAGGTTCTTGAGTAGAGACCGCGTACCGTCAAGCGCAGCGTGAGCAGGCCATCCCCAACGTGGTCGGACGACCTGGTTAGGGTTGCGGGGACTTGCTGGATGCTACATACAAGAAGGATATTTCTGTTTTTTACCAAAAGGCGTACCGATAGGTTTAAATAAATAGTTTGATGGAACTCGGAAAGGTAATTTTTTTACCTCTTATAACTAGATAGATTTTAATGAGCAGTTTTTTAGTTAGAAATCTGGGTTTCCAGCAATTCTATCTCAGCTCTATAATAATTCATGTATATATTCGGGCCATTGTGATAATGTTTATTTAGCAAATAATTCATCTATATATGCAATAGTATAAAGTTATAAAATCAAATGTCTGTACATTGAACATATTTACCTAAAAATATTGTAACGAACTATTTAGAGGTCACTGAATCAAAAAAAAATTGGAGTTTTTGTATGTTTGTATGTGTCGTTGTGGCTTCATCACGCCAAATCGGCTTAACAGATTTCAATTATTTTTGGTCCACGGGTAACTGAGTACAAGTGAATGGTTATAGGATACTTTTTACTCGACTACGCTAAAGAAAAAAGAGGGGCTATGACTTAATCACCTTCGCGAAAATTGCGGGCACCTTTTAGTTAACTATAAATATGACGTGTCTGACGCGATATGTTTTATTAAGTAATAAAAGTAAATAAAACATATCACGTTAGTTAAGTGTTCCATAGCAAATAAGTTATTTTAAAGCATCACATTCAGAATGGATTCATATTAAAACTATAGTTAGCGAACAAAGATAGTCTGGCACAAACACATCCGAGGCTCTGAAAGCCCACAAAACTACAAAGCTCTTTCCGGCGCTCGAGAGAAATTAATTAAGATAACGACGCCACAATTTTCCACAAAAATATTAAGCGCAAGCATTTGTCAGGCTATAAGCCTAATTTCCGTACATTTTTCACCGCGAAGAACGCCTCCAATGTGCATTTATCTGCACTTTAAGCAGTGGTCTGACTTGATTTAAATTCAAACACTTAAATCTCTTCCGAAGAGACCACTCCAATGGATGAGTGAAATTTTCCTCCACTCTGACACCTCCTTTGAGGGATTTTAAAAAGGTCTTTAATGCTGTCTCCTGCGGACGGTTTGCCAAGAAAATGTCCCGATGTATTTCAAGCGTTGAAATGTTGAAGCAAAAAATACTTAGCGGGTTTTTGTAAAAGGGTTCCGTTTTTGAATACTGAACCGGCAATTTTGCATGAGCAGTTGGTGAAAGGTGAGCAGTTTTTATGTACTATATATTGTTTTATTGTAATTTACAGCGGCAAGAAGAGCTCTTTTTGATCAATATTATAAATTCACTACATAATAGAAAACTTTGTTCGCAATTTTATAATACAGAAATGGTCAAACATAAGAAGTCATGTTTTACATCATGTTCTCGACTAACTTAGTGTTAGAATTCAGATATTAAAATTTTACAATAATCTTGCTTATCTAAACAATACTACACACCTACCAAGAATCCACATAGTTGAGGTATAGACGTTATGAAATGCGAAGACGCGCCCGCAACTTCGTTCGCGGAGGAAAAAAAAACATACCCCTCTTTTTTCTATAACCATCTGAGGATACCCAGCTACCCGTGCACTGAAAATAGTTGAAATTCATTTAGCCGATTTGGTGTGAAAAAGCCAAAACGACACATACAAACATACAAAAAAAACTTTCTCTATTTAGTGACCTCCAAATTGTCCGTTACATATTTTTCGTTTTGCAAATACCTTTAATGTACATTTTTTTTTACAACTTTATAATAGTATGGATGTATAAGGGCTTTATTAAACTTATTCATTACAGAAAAAGAACCACAACTCTTTCGATTTATTAAAAATATTTTCCTTTAAAACACACAACACAAAGGAACGATGAAAGACTGCCATGTGACAAAGAAGCAGTGGGACAGAAGTAATGCCCTTTCACTTCGAATGCATCGTGAGATGACTATTATGTTGTCAACGTGTTGTGTTACGTGTTCAATCTATCACGCTGCCTTTATTTGATCTTTATAGTTTGTTGGCACTCCCGCATCGATATAACTACTAACTTTTCACTTTGAAAAATTTTAAACCACTCAACCAGCCAGTAGTGTTAAGGAAACTCAGGAACCTTTATATTTTTATCATATCTTTATGTTTATATTATATTTATTTTATCTTTGAGCATATCAAAGTTAAAGCTGAAATTTTGTACACATAAGTATCTGTTCCGCGTAAAAAAACTATAAGTACCTAAACTTAATTTTGTTCTCCGGTTATAAGCGATTTAAGAGGTTAACATTGACTAAAATTTATCATCCAACCATGTAATACATATTCTGGAGAGTATTTACTCTTACTTTGTAGTAGGTATTGGCTACGGAACTCTATACTGGCCATCCTCTTGACCGGCTATTTTTAACATATTTGCAGGCGCACATTCAAATCCGAATGTATAATATATTTGTTATGTTGGCAACGAGTTTTGTGTCGTTATATTGTGCAAAATGCATGCATTGCGCAAGTTACGTTTATATATTTTGTGTGTTGGTACCACTGCTACGTCATATATTTTGCAAAAAATTTAGAGAAATATTTAAATTTTAACCGCAAATAAATCGGGATCATTTTTGGTTTAATATATAAACACTTTGCTTGCGAGGTAAAAAAAATATAATTTATTGTTTTTTCACCGCAGTTGGATCAAAAGTATCCTTTAACTATCCTTGAAAGCCCTTTACATAAAATGAGTCGAAATCAGTTTACAAATATTGACATGATTCAAGGACATACATAGGTATATGCAGACAAGTACAACCTATCTATCTATCAGCCACGGACGTACACTGCTGAACATAGGCCTCACCTTTAGTTCGCCACAGGGTGCGATCCTGCGCAGACCCCATCCTCTGACTCCTCGCGACCCTTGCGAAGTCATCTGTCCACCTAACTAGCAAACTAAACAGATAAATAACAAACATTAAAAAAAATCGACGCAATGACCGTCTATTTCTCTTATTAGTATAATACCGTCAAAAAACTTTTCGTTATTACAATTTTATAAGTGTAGAAGAGAATGTACTTTAGAATTTGAATGCCTTTTCACATCAAATGCAGTCTGTTATGTTGGCAATATTGGCTTTCTGTTGCGCGTTCAATAATTCAGCGTTATTGAGTTGACGCTGTTTGACAAGTCTGCATAGTTTATGTATTGACTGCGAGCATTTTATAAGAGCTTAGACGAAGTTTGGTACTAACTCAACATAAACTTCAAGCTGTCAAGTACAAACGTTTATAAAACATTACTAATATTCTGTCATTGATTTAAAATGCGTATACAATACAACAATTATTTATTGCACACCAAATAGAGAAACAGTACAATTGTGCCTTGACGTATACTTTAAATCCCGGAATCCCGTATATTTTAAATACTCTCGCGACTTTGCCAGCTTTACCAAATATATCCTATTTATTTATTTATTTATTTATTATTTAATAACCACATTGTATATATTATAACATTCACATTAATTATATTATTATAGGTATAGGGAATATGCATGAATTTTAATTTTTGCTTTATTATGGAGATTATATGGAGTTTATATGACCGTAGTAGACTGTGACGTAACAGTCTATGTCGGACCTCTGTCAAATCGCTGTCTAATTAGCAGTTTAAAATGCTTATATCATACTTATTTCTTGGCTGATTTTAATTTGAATTTCACTTTTTGAAATAGTTTTTACGGTATTTTGATATTTCGTTAAGAAAAGCGATGAAAAAATTTTGTGCATGTTCCCTATTGCTATGAGTGTGCTGAATGAACTTCATCTTCTAAATATCTTCACAAATTTTCGAATTTATATTATTTTTAGTAGGATAGGATGTAGGATTGGTATAATTATTAATACAATACCCTACAAATACTTAATTAATAATTGCATACCTCAAATATAATGAAATACCGAAACATGAAAGTTAAAAAAATGGAGGTCTTATCGGTAAATAGCAATCTTTTCTATACAACCTATGGGTAACGGAATGTGAAAATAACAATAATATAATATTTATTTATTTAACCTTAATTGCATACAAAAAAACTATGGCACAAAAGGCGAACTTGATGCCATAAGGCATTCTCTAAGAGTCAACTTTAGGACAAATATATTAGTAGGATAGTGGATTTTGCTTATCTCAACCTTCCACTATTGGTATATTAGTTTGCCATGAAGGTAAGAAACGAAACAACAAAAGCTTACAGCACTGCCAAATATTACTAGTGTGTACTTTTTTATATGAGTCTCCAACTGCTAGGCTCATTTCGGCTCTCTCATTTCGAGTCCCATAGTCAATCTAAATTATGTCATGAAAACAGAACAGAAAACCTTTTGTAAGTGACTAAAAACTAAAAATACGAAGGCAATTTTCCCGTATAGCATTATGACGCAATACAAGTGATTTGCTTTGTAAGTGTTTCTCAGCGTTTGACAGTTCATAAAAAGGAACTGATATGATCTTTCAGACAAGTACGAGTGCCCTAAATATGTACGAACGAGTTACTTCACGGGCCTCATTCAATGACCAGCGGCAAAAAAGAGCTCTTTGGTCACGGCATGTCCTAGTCTCCATCACTACGGCCAATAAATGGCACTGCTACTCCAAGTCACGCATAGTCCCCAAAATTGCCTCTAGATTTTGAAGGCAGATCAAATATTCTTATCGTGCTTATTTTAATTCCGGACTGTGTAAACGAGGTGTGCCCTGTAAAACAAGGGCTTAAAATAGAAAACTGCATTGACTTTGTGGCTGACACCGTTTTATTTATCAAGTTATTCATCTATAGCGTCGTTATTGTACATCGTCGAACAAAACGACACCGTACACATGACACCTCCCACACCGTACACGATAAATATGCTTTGACGCATATCCCAAAAAAGTAAAAAATATTTCACCGCACGCCGTTTGTAAGCCCAACGAATAATTTCTACAGAATTTCTCATTAAGTTTCTTTATTCAAATAATTTTAAGCATTCGTCAAACACACACGAAACATGCCCGTTTTTAACGTGAAACGTATTACGTTGGATTTTTATAAGAAATTTCAGTTGAAATTATTAGTGTGGCTTTCGGTTCCGGGAAAAATTGGGGGTTATTACGGCAGCAATCTTGGGAAGAAGGTTTTTAAATTATTCGGGGAAGCTTCTTGTATATTTGCAGAATTTGAGGCGTGGTTAATCATCATGAAGAATTTGAATGCTTATTTATAGGGTGGGCCACACATTTTTGCAAATAGCAACACTGAATTTTTCGGAAACTGTCACAGAGAGCGGCAGGAAATTGGCGGGAAACTATAGGTCACTTGGTGCAATTTTATTTATAAAGGGAAAACAACAGGCTTTTTGTTAAACAGTTTTATAAAAAGATGATGATATAGCCGCGATCCCTCGCATTATGTGTCAGCCTTTTTTCCAAAGTTTGCGTAGTCGATTGCAGGAGTGCCAACGACGAGGTGAAGGACATCTGGATGATGTAATTTTTTAAAAATAAATTGCAACTATCTTTTACTAGGTTAAATAAATAAAATATACAAAAACATGTATAGTTATTTTTTATCGATGTTTGAAAAGTGCAAAAAATTTTGGCCCACCCTATATATGCGGCTGTAAGAAAAAATGTTGGTACTAAGTATTTTGACATGTTACTTTATGATGATCAGTCGAAAACATCCACTTCTAAATGACTCTATATAGGTCTACACCAAAGAACGACTAATTGCCAGTGGCATCCACAGGGTTTTTGAGCAAGGCAGGCAGTTTTCCTGTGCCTAGCCATGGTCGTCCAGGGCGTCAGGATAGGCAAATTATCTGTGCCTGTGTACCATTGCAGATTCCATGGACGGCATTTCGTACAAACGAATCCATTTTTTGCGAACTTCATATTGAAACTCGTGTGTCCACTAACTATGTGCTTGAGAAGAGTAATGGAATTTTTCGGCCGTATTGTCAGGAAAGAAGGAAATAATTTGGAATAACTCATGGTGACTGGAAAGGTCGATGGGAAGCGTCCAAGGGGCCGATCACCGATGAGGTGGTCTGACCAAATCCGCTCATCATTGGACACCAAGCTACAAAACGCACTCCATGAAGCCAAGGTCAGAGCTAGGTGGCGAAACACGGTCTGGAGCATAATGACCCAACAACGGGGGAATCACGACCCTTAGTAATGAAGAAATCGACGCGAGGAGGAGTATGTTACCGTGGTCGTTCAGGCAGGGTACCCTCAGAAGATCACGGCCCCGTGGCTATATAGCCACGAGGAAATTGCCTAGCCATGTGATTGGAACGGTTTGGCTGCCTATTTTGACTAAAAACCCTGGGCTCGCCACTGAGGGTAGGTACAGCCTTTGTGCCTTTATGGACCGCACGCTGCACATTGGTCGGTCTTGCACCGCCCACATCCAGCCATCCAGTCTGTCCCTTGCCTCTCACCTGATTATCAGTCCAAAGTTCATTAATTTTAGATGACAATTAGCGTGATATTTTTTCGTATAAATAAAGCTAATAAGTTTTTTCCAAACACATCTATTTGTGGAAACTTATAAAGTGTTTTAAGTATCGTTATTATATTTTAAAGTTTCAAACTTGAATAATACTTCTTTCAAATATTAGTAGAAACTCTTACCTACACACAATTTGAATTAAAATCCACCTCACTATAAGCCATTCTAATGACGATATAAATTTTCGTTATTGGATTTTTTATTTGTTTTGAAATAGTTTAGACTCTATTCCCTGTTGTAATTAATTCATTCCAGCATGTTTAATAAATATTTTTTACAATACATTTTAATCTGCTAAAAATTAATATTCTAAATGAATTTATCGCAGTTCTGGCGGCTTTAAAGAATTTAATTATGTGAGATTAGAATCGCGACCATCCCTCTGTGTTTAAAGAATTACAATTTGTTTAAGCTTACACGCAACCCTGTAAAAAATACCAGCCATTTTATTAGTAATGCCTGCCAAAATATTAATGTGTTTTTTTAAATGAACACATTTGCTAGAGCAAAATACACTTATTTGGCTTTTTTAAATAGCTACAATCTTGTATACTTTGGATTAAATATTGGACATAATAAGTTCGACAATGTTATTTTAGTGTTTCGTTTTAAACTATTTTTACAATACAATGCAATAAAAGAAAATAACATGAGACGCAAATTTGAAACAATATGAGAAATGGCAAACAACAGGCATTATTATTGGTTAGTTAAGATAGTCAAACTAAAACAAAAAGTTGAAGAAATAGAAGATGATATTAAATTTTTCATTTTAATAAACATGTCCAGAATATGTTGAAAAAGTGCGAGTCCGCAAGGTGCTCGGACAACCTGGTTAGGGTTGTGGGGACTCGCTGGATGCGGGTCGCCTCTAACCGGCCCTTGTGGAAATTTATTGAGGAGGCCCTGTATCCAAGGTGGACTTATGACCTCGTAAGGGCCGCGGGAAGTCGGTGGATGAGGTCAGGATCGCACCCTGTGTCGAGGGGAAGCCTATATTAAGCAGTGGACTCCGAGGCTGTTAGATAGATAGATTATAAATTCGCATTTCGGCGACGTGGCGTAGCGCAGCGCGGCTGTAAATGAGTCATAGCAATATTTGGCCGCAGCGCGCCGCGCCTTAACACTTCGCGCCGTTACAGCGTGGCCTCCTCAAGCCGTTCAATCACTCCCCGTTTGGTCGATACCACTCATAACCTAACGATCATTATTTAGCGTCGCTAAGTGCCATGATTGATGCTTACTCATTTTGTTGCAGGTAAGCGATATTCCCGCGGAGGCCCCGGCTGAAGGTAAAAAGACGAATCGCCGCGATAAACGCGACGGAGTTCCGTCCGTTTTCTTCTTTATAAGACGGTAGCCGAACGTTTAAATTGTATTTATATTTATGCCGGCCTTTCGGTCGATATATGGACTTGATAGACGTCACATTACGTCAAAGTACACTAGCTTTCAGGGGTTGAAATTATATTTCTCGTTGGTTTACGACTGCAATGAAGCAAGCAAAGATAACTTTTTAATAAGGTACTAGAAGGTGCCTGCAGCTTCGTCAGCGGCGGAGAAAATTGTGCCATCTTTTTTTTTTCAGGGTAGTCGAGTAAAAAGTATCCTATAACTATTTGCGGATGCCCAGCTACTCGTGTACCAAAATTAGTTGAAATCCGCTAAGCCGTTTTGGCGTGATGAAGCCAAAACGACACGTACTAAACATACAATAAATCAATAAAATATTTTTCATTTCAGTGACTTTCGAATATTTCCATGTCCGTATTACTTTTTTTTAAATATCTATACTATTATAAAGTTGTAAAATTAAAATGTTTGTATGTTTGTATGTGTCGTTGTGGCTTCATCACGCCAAAACGGCAAAACGGATTTCAATTATTTTTGGTACACGGGTAGCTGGGTATCTCGAGATGGTTATGGGGTACTTTTTACCCCACTACGCTGAAGACAAAAAGAAGGGTTATGACTTTTTTTCCTCCGCGAACGAAGTTGCAAGCGCCTTCTGGTCTTCAATATAAGTATACCTAGACATTTCATATATGATTGCTACGCCTTTATAAGGATACCATGTAGAAAATCTGCGTCTAGTTCATCCTCAATACAGACGTGAAGTAGTGGCACATGTTCCAGATCGCAGGTCAAAGTATATTGGTCCATCAAGCAGGTTGTCAAAACTGGTTTAAGAAAAGGAAGCCAAAGGCGAGACCTATGAAAACGAATAGCTTATACGTGTCTGGGAGTCATATTATAGTAGCGTCGAGTTCGTCCCCACTGATTTACAGCTTCACATTTTGTGAATGCGATAGCTGTATTAAGCATTAATCCGCCTTTATAACACTCAAACTGGCTGAATAATGGTTGTATAAGCTCTTATACAGCAGCACCTCTAGCAAAACTGTGACCAGCGATTCTTTGTCGCGCGACACAGATTGTCTGTCTCTTTCGTTTCAATACAATGCGAAAAAGACGGGTGATGCCTTGTCGCGCGACAAGCGTAGTCGCGGAGAGTTGTGCTAGACCGGCTGGGCTGGGGTGCTTTTTCTGTTGAATGCGATAGCAGTAAGGGTTCCTTACGCGCGATGGAACCCTCAAGCGGCAACGTTCATCACCCAAATGCTTGACCTTTCTCTATAATGAAGAGTTCGCAGTATCATCCATTACCCTGTGACTTGCATCTAACCCGGAACGTATGCTGGGTCATTACCCTTTTGGTTAAGTAAAGAAAAGCTTGAAGGTTATGTTGAGTTGGGATTTTTACCGAATGTACTTATCTTCTGCATAAAAAAAAAAACAAAATAACTTTTTATACAAGCTTTTATTTAACTTGCAATGTATGTATGTATATAATATGTTTGTTCGGGTGGAATCTTGCAAGTTAAATTTGACCTATTTTCCGGATTCCAATTGACCTAAAATTTGGCATACTTGTGTTAGTTTGGTGACAATGCAATAATATGATACCATCGAGCTGATCTGATGATGGAGCAGGAAGGTGGTCATAGGAACTCTAATAAAATAACTCAATCCTACCGAGTTTGGGCTCTTTAGAATCGTCTCGGTGAGTAGTAAATGGATGTTTAAAGAAAAGTACAGTCGGCAATAAAAGCTTGTCACAAAAATGAAATTTTTGGCAGAAACCTTTTTGATTATATCATTTATTAAATCATTCACTGCCAAGGGACGTGGCCTAGGAACAAACTTACAGTGAATCAATGGTCCATAGCTGTTAGTATCATTTGAGTATCTCATTAATTAGACTTAGTTTAGTGAAAATTCAATTATAGGACACTAGAACATGCCCGCAACTTCGTTTGCGGTGGAGAAAAAGTCATAACCCCTTTTTTTTCTTCAGCGTAGTCAGATACAAAGTATCCTATAACTATCTGGAGATACCCAGCTACCCGGCGACCAAAAATAGTTGAAATCCGTTTAGCCGTTTCGACGTGACGAAGACTTTACGACACATACAAACATGCAAATAACCCAAAAAAAAAATCGGTGTAGTGACCTCCAAATAGTCCTTTTCAGTATTTTTTTTAAATATCTTTAATGTACGGATAATATTTTGTTTACAACTTTATAATAGTATAGATTTTTTCCCCGACTGCGGTAGAGAAAAAGAGACGCAAACATAGCTGTACCATCTAGTTTATTATACATGTATACACTCTTATTCCACCCTTATATATAAAAATATCAGGGACAATCTTACACAAATCGACCTAGTCCCAAACTAAGCAAAGCTTGTAATATGGGTACTAGGCGACGATATACATAAAATATAGATAAATTATAATACTTAAATACATAGAAAACACCTATGACCCAGGAACAAACATTTGTGCTTATCACACAAACACTTGCCCTGGCCGGGATTCGAACCCGGGACCGCCAGCTTTGTAGGCCGTTGTACAACCCACTAAGCCAAACGTGTCGTCAATGTGTGCCTTATACATTTGTGAGGGTCATTACATCGACAACATAGTGACGTGCACAGCTGCCTGCCATAATGTAATATCAATTTTCCTATAGTAAGAAATTGTATCGATTGTATCAATTACGGAGCGTTTGAAACAACCCGTTAATATTTAAATATTACACAAATAAACATACGCTCCAGTACATTAAGTGTCCTGCTGGCGCGATGACCGGGCTAAGTGCTAGCTTGTTCATTTTTTTCAATTTCATCATTCGTTGGTCCATATCCCATTTACTTGGGGTCGGCTCAGCACACTTTTTTTCATTCATTTATTTTATTATGTCAAACATGAGTATGCTCAGCATATTAAAACGAAATGTTATGTATGTAGTAGAACGTCGAATTTTAAAACACGTTTGTTGCGATACAAATCACCCCAAATAGACCCTTAATTCGAACACACCTTTCTTAATATTAATATAACACAAATAAACCTTTACGCTCCTCCACTTCGTAATATTAATATAAGGGGGCGTCCATTAATTACGCGAGGCATTTTTGCAAATTTTCCGACCGCCCCCCATTTCCGTTTTACTCAATTTAACTCATTTTAAGGCAATTTTACACTGTAAAAAAATACGGGATATTTGCCGAGACCCGAGGGTACCCCCTCAAGGGTAAGTAAAATTAAATGAGATTCGGCTTGACCCCCCCTAAACGGCTTACGTAGTTAATGGACGCCCCCTAACTCGCCGCTTACCACCTTAATACCGCTTCTTAATATAAATATCTCGGAACACTCCTCCACTCCTAATATAACTCAGAACACTCCTTCCTTAATATTAATAAAACACAAATAAACATGCCCTCCAGTACAATAAGTTCCTTGCCAGCGCGGCGGTCCTCGCTAAGTGCTGGCTGCATTTCATTTTGCTAAAGCTTTTTGGCATGCGCGCCGTTTTTTATGTCTACTAACTACATGACTGTGCGAGATGCTTGTTGATGTTACATTATCTGATCTTTTTATCAAAAGTAGGTTGCTTTAAACTGCATTTTAAAGCTATAGGGAAGCTAAATAGAACTTCAATTATTTTATTTTATAGATAATGGTTTCATAGAAAATTCATAAGCGACAAACTCATGCATTCATGACGCATGTCGATGTCATTCATTTTACGACCGGTTAAGCTCAGCAGGAGTGACGCTGCCTGCGAAGCTGACGATCCTGGCTTCAAATTCCGGTAAGGGCAATATTTGTGTGATAAGCATTTGTTCCTGAGTGTTAAATGCTTATATCGTTGTCTAGTACTTATAACACAAGCCACATTGAGCTTACCTATGAGCTAGTTCGATTTGTGTAAAATTGTTCTGTAATATGTATTTATTTAAAACTATAAAATACAGATTTCTTTAAATCAGTTTCAAATCATGAATTTACCTATACTATGTAATAAATTCTGAATGATTTCTATTGCGGTGGAAATTCGAAAATATTGTTTTTTTACTACAAATCAAATGCATGAGGCTCTGCAGTGGCACTTATTGCAGTATCTAACATATGAGCATTGTATGTCTTAAATACGTGGAGCGTTGATATGAATTCGGATGTGATGTCTCCATTTTTTTTTTTCCATTTACAGAATATTCTCCAAATTTGAAATTACCCTAGTGCAACTTAAGAATTGAACCTCTTCTTATAGGTTAAGGTAAGGCAATAAGCAGGTATATAGCTAGAAATCTTTTCTTGATTATTACATAAGCAAAGCCAACAAATCGCTACTCTGCACACACTGCACAACACACAATCGAACTTCTATTCAATCGAGCGTATTCGCAACAGTAGCCAAACCGTTTGAGTTATACTCTGACATTGAATAACTCAAACTGCCTTTCACTATCCCACATTTACTCTCCAAAACTCTTATTTAAAACGAAAATTTCATAGGAAATGCGCCCATGTTCTGAATGGAGTAAAATTGACATGTCTCTCAAGCGTTTTAGTTTGGTATGGATTCGGGAAGGTAAACTGGTATTACAGTATCAGCGATTTCCCGAAAACACATCGAAATGAAGACGAGAATCGCGCGGGATCGCAGTTCGAATGTAATCAAGGTAGGCAGGCTGCCAGCTGGGCCGTATCACCCTCATATCCCGGGATATAAAGGAATTATGAAGTAAACTGTTATAGCGCGGGATAAGTGGTGAATTGGTCGTATCGTTTTTTAATTTTCAACTCAAAAAAGTAAACAGTTTTACAGGCAAGGACCGGAAAACCCGTTTTTTGGCTTAATTCGTTAGAATGGCTTAAGCCGTTCCAGGATTAACCGTTTGTTCGGGTTAAGATCGGACTGGCTTAACCTTGTATATATGGGGTAAGCCGATTGACTGATTTAAGCGTAACTAACCAATGAGGTTTCGAGTGGTTTTTATTTGATTAATTTAACCGGTTACACTTACCAGAATGAGACTCTCTTCAGTAAGTAATAGCTTACGTTTAAACTTGAATTACCTATACATAAAACCTTGTACGGGGTTTTTATTGGGTTTTGAGGTAACCTGAATTAATTGAAAGATACGGCTTAGCAAAAATTAATCTAATATCTATGAAGGTTCAGATCAATTTAGTATGCTCTCAGCATAGAACCGTTTACTACTAAAAACCCTAACAGGGGCTTGACTGGGTTATGAGTTACCTGAATTAATTCAAACGATCGGCTTAACCATTTAGGTAAGCCGTTAATAAGCTTAACCAGATCAAAAGGTTTTCTTAAACCCAGCGTTTTAAAAACCCTTTGTAAAGGTAAACTGTTCCGGTCCCTGTTTATAAGTAGAGAGTATAAAAATAAAAGTTAAGTGGCGACTGCGTACAAGACAACGTAGCGTGTGTAGGCGTAGAGCGTAGGCCCCCAACAAAGGGAAACGATGATCTGGTCCAACGGTTTCCCGGAACGAAGGTTGCGGGAAACCGTTGGATGAGGGCGACTCACGACCGATCGTTCTGGAAATCCGTGGGGAAGCCTTTGTCTAGCAGTGAACATTCTTGGGCTGATGATGATGACGATAAAAAGTAATAGAGTGACGCGTGACGTGACGGATCTAAGGCAGATTTTCCATATTATTACTATCGTCAAGCAAAGCAAAGCAAAACTTCGTTCGCGGAGTCGGATAAAATGTATCCTATGACCATCCTTCCGAGGATTAGCTATCCCTGTACCAAACATGGTAGATAATCGTCCAGCCGTTTTGACGTGACGAAGCCGGAAAAACACTTACGTACATACAAATATTTAGAAAACCGGCCAAGTGCGAGTCGGACTTGCACACCGAGGGTTCCGTACAAACTTTATCTTAACTTAATCTAACTGGCTGGCTAAGTTCACTTTGCACCTGATATCTATAGCGTTGAATACAAATGAGGTCGAAACTTAACGCAACCGGATTGTTCAAAACTGTTTTTTGCAAAAAAAAAATATTATATTTATTTTATTCTGTTTTTAGTATTTGTTGTTATAGCGGCAACACAAATACATCTCCTGGGAAAATTTCAACTGTCAAAGTATCACGGTTCATGAGATACAGCCTGGTGGCAGACAGACAGATGGACAGCGGAGTCTTAGTAATAGGGTCCCGTTATACCTTTTGGGCACGGAACCCTAAAAATAAATTCTCTCAGTGACCTTCATATGGCTGTTTCACTTATTTTTTTGACAATATCATCAATGTACAGACATTTCATTTAACAACTTAACACAAATAAACATACACTCCAGTACAATAAGTTCCCTGCCAGCGCGACGGTCTTCCGCTAAGTGCTGACTGCATTTCATTTTGCTAAAGCTTTTTGGCATGCGCGCTGTTTTATATGCCTGCTAACTGCATGACTGTGCGAGATGCTTGTTGATATGACATTATGCTGTTTTTTTTATTTAAAAAAGTCGCTTTAAATTTCATTTTAAAGCTATAGGGAAAAAAATAGAACTTCGAGTATTTGATTCTCATAGATAAAAGTTTCATAGAAAATTCATATGCGTTAAACTCTTGAATTCATGACGCATAAGCATAATTTAACCTTTTGACCGCAAAGCAGCGAAGTTATACGACGTGATCCAGGCGCCACAGCAATAAAATAAAATGAACCCACAAAAATAAAATAGTGATTTATTAATATTATATTCGGAATTTTTGAACCATGAATGTTGCGTCGGCATATCGGCATTTGCCGACTGTGGCTCTCAAAAAGTTAAAGATATGGTATTCAAAACTATAAAGTGCAAATTTGTTGGTTTTTAATTTAATTCAATTTCTCTATTTGCAAATATTCGACCAAGTCATGCAAATGCACAAAGTGCACAGAAAAAGGAAAACAGGTCAAAATGGTTAAATAGTAAAATTCATGATATACAATTATGTCAACGGATTATTAAAACTATGAAAGTGTTTATAACGGTCCGGGCACCTAGGTCCAATTCCCTGAATGTCCAGTTTCCGAAAGTCTATTGTCTGAAAGTCCATTCCTCAAATGTCTAATTCCTCGAATGTCTATTCCCCGAACGTCTATTTACCGGTATGTCTATTCCCTGTACGTCTATTTACTGTACCTATATGTCTAATTATCTTTGTGTCGTATACCTATACTCTGCACCCTTCTGGTTTACTTCGTCCATATTGCATTGATTTTTTGGTTATTGATCTCATCTCGTCCATATTCCCAACTCGTCCACATTCCCAACCCCAACTAGTCCACATTCCCATCTCGTTTACATTGGTGGTTTGGGCACATTGCGGTACACAAGTGGGAATGTGGACGAGTTGGGAATATGGACGAAGTGAACCTGAAGGCTCTGCACATGCAGGCTCTTGACGTCATGACTCTGTATAAATTGTTGTGTTACATTCACATCACGTGACATTTTGACGAAGGATGAGGAATAATTTGATAGTCATGTTGAAAAATGATTTCCGACTTTGCTTAGCCTTTTAAAGCTAATCACTATACTTCTTATGCCCTATTTGTAAGTAAATTTAAAACAAAACTCGTTTTCTTTATCTGTTATTTAATGTGTAAAAACACAACAATAACTGAAACAACACTCCGGATACAACACAAACATAATCAAAAGCACTGAATGAAGAAATATTCTTATATCTGACTTATACTCTAAAATTAATCCTATACCTTTTAGCGGAACTTCTTATTCAGTTTATATTTTAAAAATATAACTTTGTGTAGAAATTGACTTGTAGTAAGCATTTTTCTGTTCAGCCTGTTTAAATACTTAATATAAGCTTTATCAAATTCAATATCGTGCAACTTTCTGTTCTTTTTTAGTTTTGAAAATAAGCTTTGATATATTTTGTTATCCCAGTATATAATTTCTTTTTTTAAGTGAAATAAAAAGTTATAAAAATTCGGCTTCTTCGGTATTTTCGACTTCAACCGTCGATGCCAGGCTTCTAAAGTATTTGTCGTACGATGTCTATTCTCAGTACAACTTAATAGTTCGTAATTTACTTCTGGACACCACTGTTTCTGGAAATATTTATTGAAGGAAATCATTTCTGGCGTGAGTTGAGTCGAATCGTCGTAACTAGCTAAAATTGACGAAGCGAGGCCGGATAGGTCTGAGGCGGGCAACCCTCAATTCGGTCACAATTTCCCGCCGAGGTATGTATAGTGCTTTTTTCAAACATGCAATGAAATAAACAACAAAAAATCGAAGTTTTATTTTTAAAGAAATTTTTAATACGCATAGTGGCAGAATGTCATGATGCCTGTGCCACAAATTTATTTAACCAGCTATACCCTTTATTGGACATTCGGAGAATTGGACATTCGGAGAATTGGACATTCGGAGAACTGGACATTCGGAGAATTGGACATTCGGAGAATTGGACATTCGGAGAATGGACGTTCTGGGAATTGGACGAAAAAGACAGACTAGACATTCGGGGAATTGGACCTAGGTGACCGGACCGGTTTATAACAGTTAGGTAATCAAATTATTTCAATTACCTAAGTAGATAATCATTTTATGAATGCGCTTTTAATAAAGCAAAAAATGAAATTCCCTATTAAACCGCGCTTTTTTCTCCCAAGGGGTCATTAGTGATTAACGTTACACTATTGTGGGTTGCTGGAACATGAATGAGTATTACTCAGATGAATTTCATTTGATCAAAGTGTGTATATGTACTGCCCGCGAGATTTTATCACACCTTATTAATGAACGGGTCGATGGGAAACAAGAGATCATAGTTCTCCTCTTCATCGAAGTAGTAATTAATGGCATAGAACCGTCTATGACATCCAACCTCATACCAAATATTTCAAAAACGGCATTAAATTCGGTTAGCTATTCCGTGTAAACTCTATAATTTTATCTACTTAACAAATATAGCACATTCTCATACCGATTTGTAAACCTTTAAAAAAAACTTTTTTGGTTACCGTGCGCATAAAAATGGACAATGCTTATGCGTTCTACTCATTTTATAATGTGACGTGTGTGTGGCGCTGTTTGTTAGGGAATAGCATACTAACGGTTGAACAGATCTAAACAAAAATGACACACAGATAAATCAGGTCATGAATTAGAAGATTCTTTTTTCTAGTCATCTCACTCTTGTCAGAGTGGTCGTAGTCTCGATGATGTAGTCGTACACGGCTGATGTTCATCCTCGGTCCTCTCGACTTTCGAGCCCGCCTTTGCAATTTATCTCCAATTTATTTTGTTGGCAGCATTTAGAAACACTCAGATATGCCGGTGTTTGTCACAGTCTTTATAAGATCCGTCCATCGGGTATTCACGCCACACCAGAACTCGTCGGCTCCAGTAACTGTTGGTTCTACAAACAACGCACCCTGCACTGCCGCTAAGTTCCGCAATTCTTCGAGGTCCCCATTCCTGCTTCTATCTCGCAGAGAAACACCAAGTATAGCGAGCATAGCCATTGCTCTCCGCTTTGGGCCTTCTTATAAGGCCCAAAAAATTGTTACGAATGACAATTTCCCTTGCTACTTTGTCATCATTTATAATCCAGGCTACACAACGCTGGTTAATAATGCATATATCGCTCAAGCTCAACCCGTCCGCTGCCCCGTACTTAAAGTATAAATTTATCGCCCATTATGGGCGGTAAATCGCCAACGCTATTATTAATTTCATCGCGTCCGGGTAATGGATCTAAACTTTAAACTTGTGGCCGCTTTTGCGACTTAACAAGGCATAAGTTTGTGTTGAAACTAGAATTTGCCAGCCATAAAAAAAATCGTGTGTATAATTTTAGTTCTTGAAGAAAAGATACAAAACAATATATGAAACTTGCCTTATATTTTACTAAGATTTGCCCGCGGATCGCCTTATTTTGTTTATCCCCCGGGAATTGTACATTTTCTATTGTATTTTTCGCCATTAAATGTATTAAAACATGTTCAAGTTACATTCCTATTTGTCACAATATCATGAAAAACCCAAAAATATGCGACGTTGCCATTTAAGCAGGTATAAACTCTCTTAGCGAACACTAACTTATTATTTTATTAAGAACCGAATAAAATATGTTAGTAAATATTATAACACAAAGATATCATTTCCATGGTCTATCTAGCTAAAACTGAGCGGAAACGGTTTAAATTGCATGGGTAATATACCTTACTTATTATACATATTATGAAAATCCCATAATGAAATTGCTTAAAACGTTAGTTCTTATAACTTATTTTAAACTTTGTTTTTTTTTTATACTACTTAGATGGCAAACAAGCGTACGGCCTGCCTGATGATCGCTTGCAACGCCAGAGGCATTACGTGCACCAAAATCGCAATAATATCCGAAATATTTTTTCGTATGCGAATATGGAATATTTAGCGACTATTCACGAATATTTGTTACATCATCAGTTTCCACTGTCGAACTTCCCATGTCGAACTGTTGACATCTCGCGCACCTCCAGCGTAGGTGCATAATCGTTTCCAATACATTTTCGCTCTGTAAACAGCGCGAAGATCAAAAACCAATTGTGCTCCTCGTAAAATAGGCCGAACTCCCGCGACATTCACGGCACTTACCTCATTTTAGACTAGGAGTCCAGAAATTATCCGTCGGTTATATGTTCTTATGGTATAAAATAAATAAAATTTCAGAAACCATCTTACACAAATCGGCCTAGTGCCAAACTTTAAATCTTGGTAGTGGAACTGTTAACACATCTCGGTGTTATCTGAGGACCTTACTGATGAGCGCGTTCGCGCGTCGCTGCACTGATAAACGCGCTCATGACGTGATTAACTGTGATTGTAATTAAGTCCTACGTGTCAATGGTAATTTTAGTAACGCAATGGAGTTTGTTTTTTTTTTCCAATAACTAATAAAATTCGAATTCCGTTATAAATTTAGGTGAACAATAGGAGTATGATATTTACGAGTATCAACTCATATGTGAATATTCATGAATACGATTGCGAACATTGGTTACATTCTCACTTCCTCAGTTTACGCGCCGTAATCGTGTCCAATACGTCCTCGCTCGGCAAACAGCGGCGAGATCAAAAACAAATTGGGCTCCTCATAAAATAGGCCCAACTCCCGCCACACCCGAGGCACTTACCTCATTTTAGACCAGGAGCCCAGAAATTGCCCATCCTTTGCGATGTAAGTCGCTTGCGGCTGGATTCCGACGTTTTTAAATGACTGATTACGGAATTTCGGTCGAATTTGCCTTTTAATTTACGTTCGTGTCGGGTTTTTGGGAAATTACGACGGTATTTTGTTTATTAGAAGGAAACGTACCGACATAAGGCTCGGTTAGGATGCTCCCCTTAACACTTTCGCTGCCAAGCTTTTCGTAGCGATACGCCTATTCCTCTACATACAAGAAAACGCATGCTATCAGCTACGCGTCTACGAGTAGAATGTGTTAACATTTACTCGTACAAGTGATACATGCTATTTAAAGGTCACTGGTACGAAATATTTCTGTAGATTTTTTGTGTGTATGTGTCGTCGTGGCTTCATCACGTTAAAACGGCTTAACGGATTTCAACTGTTTTTGGTACACTGGTAGTTAGGCATTCACAGATGGCTATAAGATACTTTATACCCACTACGCTGAAGTAAGAAAGTGGGTTATGACTTTTTTCTCTTCTGCGAACGAAGCTGCGGGCACCCTCAATTATAATTATGTCTACCTGCAGATATATTCTATACTATGTAGTTTTAAAATAAAATGTCATTACGTTTAAGATCTTTCCGAAACAATTAAGGAAACTGGGTATTTGAAGGTCACCGAAATGATTTGTTTTGATATCGCGGTCATCACGTCATAACGGTTGGACAAATTTCAACAATTTTTGGTACAAAGACCCGACAACCAAAAAGAAAAAAGGCTTATGACTTTTGTCTCCTCCTGGAACGAAGTTGCGTTGGATGGTGTCAGAATTTTATAAAGGCGTTGACGTATAATAAAAATTGGGAAACTGATATTAGGTACTTATTTTGTACTTTAAATGTTATCCTAGTTTCCTTTGCCTGATATGTTAATATCCTTATGATTGTAGAAATACTAATATATCAGTAAAACTCTTAATAGGATCAGTTGCAAGAACTTAACTCAATCAACAATTATGAAGCTTAGATTTTTTAGTACTATAAACATGACGGGTCTAACGCGATATGTTTTAATTATCGTTAATATCCAACTAGTGAAAAAATGCAATTCAGTGCCCTATTTTTTTTATACTACTGAGGTGGCAAACAAGCGTACGGCCTGCCTGATGTGAAGCAGACACCGCAGCTTTTGAACACCTGCAACGCCAGGGGCATTACGTGTGCGTTGCCGACCCTAAAGTACATAATATACTGACACAGCTATTCTAAAACTACCCATATCTCTTTTGAATGCAAATTCGATAATAGTTTAATACCTACTATGTGCTATTATACGTTTTGATATCATAATAAACTATTAAACAGACATTTTTTGCTAAAACTCGATACTTTTACGAGTTCCTTAAAACAAAATCATTTATTCCTTTACATTCCCAGTTTTTATATTCCTAATGACAACAATTCGCTTTCAATTATAATTCACGTCTGGCAACCCTGTCCGTTATCTGCACGCTCAGAACGCCGGGGCCAATGTTTCCAGATAACGTTTTGTTTTCCCAACAGGTGTCGCTGCCGCCGGCATTTTGATAAAGGTTGAATAGTTTTCCCCCTATCGGCTCATTGTGCTCTCTGAGATAAAACCGCGGGCCTTTCATGACTCACTGGCGATTCTCTGCGCAAACAACGCTTTAGAAGCTTTCCCGTGTAATGTCCTTTTAATATTTCGCAAATGCCTTTGAGGATGTTTTTTGAGAAAATGTCTGGCTTGAAAAAGAAATGTAAATTTGTTTATTGTGGGAGATCCTGAAGTGGGGTGAGTCTTGAGGGGTGATAGTGGGGTTGCCTTGAAAGTTTTTGGTCTAGGCACTGAGAGCGTGGACGGTCTACGGCGGCGTAGCGTTGCTACGCTCGTAGCACTTTGACGTAGCATGAGTTCGCCGTTTACGATATAAGATGAAACAGTGTAGTTAAAAAACTTTACAAATGCCTTTCTATGGACCTTATATTATTTTTCTAATATGAAACGTCACATACATACGCATACGTTACTACTAGAAAAGCCTCACTTAAAATTTTATTTGTATCGTTGACTTTTTACCAGTTACTGGTAAATTCGGTCACATTTTAAATTTGGAACATTGGTTCCGAGGGTCAAACGCGTTAGGCAATAGGGGGGCGGCTCTCATCATCCACACTTAACCGACCGATTAGCGTTATGGCGCTAACAACTGCAATTTAATGGAGAAACGTCAAATTTATCCCACCAAAAACATTCTGTAAAAAACTAGCCAAGTCTCGATGGAGCTGCTTGTTTATCTCTAAAAAGTAATGAAATCTAGACAAAGTCGTGCCAAGTCTAAGTTTCTTAACTGCGTTTTTTTTATCATCATAGTTAATGTCGTGTGACTTGGCCGTTGAAGGGTTCACAAGGGTACAAAACCAGGTGCTCCATGGCACCATTGCACCAATCGTTGACGGTCGGACTTCGGACGTCATCAGGGTCACCAGGAACTCCAGATCTTCGATTATCCTAGTTTTATAGTTTTCCCTTTATGTGGCCATTAAACCCTAACTCTGTACCAAATTTTAGCTCTCTGAGTTTATGGGCAGTACTAGTTCTATTCTGATGATCATGAGTGAGTGCGTGAGTGTCATAAATGCGAAACTTTGCTTTCCCTTAACTTCGGTACTAAATGACCTACAGACTTGAAATTTTGGATTTTAAGTATGTGATTATAGCTTACTGGATGACGAAAATCTCTGTGCTCTGGTCTTATCCAGAGGTTCTCAAATAGGGGCCTGAAAATGCGGCGAAATGGTTCCAGTAAAGGATGGTACGTCAGTGTTTGCTTCGCGCTCGACTTGGCGAGGGCACTGCCGTGCCCCCTGATAGGACAGGCCATAGTTTTTTTAAGACTTCTCAAAATCAGTGACCGCCCCATGAACAGAGCTACACCATACTCCTGTCTGTTGTGCAAGCTCTTACCAACCCTCGCATGGGATGTTTCATGCGGTAAAATGGCGTTTGATGAAGTCTGTATATCGCAGGAACTGGCCTTCTGGCTTGCGCTTTCCATCTTTCAACTGCAAGTAGAAGACAGCCTTTGGTAATCTTTTATCATCCATGCGGACGACATGTCCGCACCATCTCAGCTGGCTTTTCATGAGCAGGGACTCTACGCCTCCAAGATTGGTACGTCTCCATACTTCGGTATTTGATACTCGGTCCTGGCACTTAAGGCGAAAGAAAGCCGTTGGGGCAGTAAAGTGGCGACCACGCATAGGAAAGCGCAGCGTGGGCCGGCCCCCGACTAGGTGGAATGATGACCTCGTCAGGATCGCGGAGAGTCGGTGGATGCGGTCTGCGCGGGATTACACTCTGTGGCAAGCTACAGGTGAGGCCTACGGATATCCAATATCCATGGCTGATTATAAAAAAAATATGATAACGGGCAATGGCGCCGCAAAGACCTAGCGTGTTATAAAATGGGCTCAATAGGTAACCAACTTTTTATCATTACGAATGCTTTTAAAAAGGCATTTCACCTTAATCTGCCGTTTTTTCCCGTCTGACCCTAATAAATTTTGTGTACCGTCATGGTTCTTACCTTAATGTTATTTCTTTTTTATTTCCTGCGATATTATATTATATCTCTATTATGTTATCCTGAGTTTACTTACGCAAAATGGTTAAAGTGACATTGCCACGTTTACTACCTATTCTTATTTAGTGGCAGGGGCCGTCTTTTAATTACGTGAGCCCTTTAGGGGCGGGGGGAGCGGGTCGAGCTGAATCTGCTAGAAACAGTTGCAAGCAATTGCAAAAAAATGGGGCAAATTGAGTAAAACATGTTTCATCATTAAAATATGGCCAATTGATAACAATTAACCTACAGTAATCCTTATTGTGGTTTTGCGTACGTGCGTAAACGTAATTTGCATAATATTATTTTTTATTAAGCAAATTACGTTTTTTTTGGAATATATCCATTGCAATTTACGTTACAAACACATAATATTTTGAAAAGTCTCACGTAATTTTATAATCGCCCCCGCTGCTTTTCCCCCTGTCGCCCGCCGACCATGGGCGTGTCACGAAAAAACTTGTCAAGCCATATTTATGTTAAATATTTGCATCCTACTAGAGACGAGTATTTGGGTTTTTAAAGTTTAACTGAAAACAATGTACAAACACACTTCCCCGAAATTAAGTTAAGCTCAATTTTACCAGTACTATTTCTAGTAAACTTTAAACTATGCTCCTTAATAAACTTGAGTGGAATCGAACCTACTGCTAAACAAATGGGTCATCAGTTATTATTATCCCGATCGCTGGAACGGGATACTCGTAGACCCGCCATCGCCTTTAATACTGCAGTAGCGTCATTCCTTCACAATTTCAGATCGCGTTTTAAAAATTGGAAACGACAGGAACAGTAGATAAAGTCCTAATGCAATCAAAAATGTCCTGAATGCCACTGACTATATTTCAGTCGCGCGCATCTATTTACATTAATCACTTTTTTCATAATTTACAGAAAACAACAGGTACAGTAAAGAAAACAAAAAGAAAATTATAATTTCGTTCGTATCTGTTACACAAGATTTACGATGACAAAAAAAATATATCCTTTCTCAGTCAACCCGTGAACACGGAAGGCTGAAAAGCTTCCGAAACGGTGGGAACTCAAAACGCGATATAATCCGTTAAATTGTTTCATTTACATGAGTGATAATCGCGGAGACGGAAGAAAATATTATTTCTTATGTGTTTTTTTATAACACGTTACCGTTTTTTCCAATAATGATTGGCAATTGCATAACTGCAAAGCAAATTGTCAGTTACACTAACCAGTGCTTAATCGGAACCTGGACAAATGGATCGTCAGTTATAATTAGCTCGACTATCCCGATCGTCGGGACGGAATAAATCCGCCATTAATACTGCGGTCGTGTCATTCCTTCACAATTTCAAATCGCGTTATAAAAGCAGAATAAGGCAGAACCAGTAGATTTAATCCATACTAATATTATAAATGTGAAAGTGTGTCTGTCTGTCTGTCTGTTACCTCTTCACGCTAAAACCGCTGAACCGATTTAGATGAAATTTGGTATGGAGATAGTTTGAGTCCCCGGGAAGGACATAGGCAACTTTTTATCCCGGAAAGTACCCTTGCCGGCTATAAACGAATTTAAGGCGGACGAAGTCGCGGGCAGAAGCTAGTAATTAAATAAAAATAAGAATAATGTCGTTTTGCCCCGTACGCGTAATTGTCGCGTACGACCAATTTGTCAATACAATAGGATGGACATTGGGGTATAAATATCGAAAATTTTTAACAGAATATTCCTTAGCAATAACTTTGTGCATCTTCGTTTGTTATTTGCGTAACTTTAAAACTGACTCCACACCACACCTAACGAAACATATTTCAGTGTACGCACAGTCAACATCCACTGATTTCTAACAAATATAAACACAGCTATGATACGATGCTCCATCATGAAGTTCCAGTAAATATCTTCCGGCTCCATCATCAAATCAGTTCGACAGTACCATATTATTGTATTGTCATCAGAACTACATACAGCTGCCAATTTTCATGACGCTACGATCCTTTGAAGATGGTTAAATTAGTTACCTTATATTCCATTACATAGTTACATACAGGTGAACCTAATAAAAGTGTGTTAAAAATAAAGATTTGTTGCGAAATATCTGGCGATCTGAATGCTATACATTATTTGATGCTGACTATACCTACGGTTGTCAAAACCTGCCCCTAACTCGGTGTGTTCGCGGTTCGATTAATCCCAGCGAAGTGTTAAACGCGTTCCCGCATTAACGCTAGTGGCTCCGAATGTGCCGAACACCCAATGTGTAAGTATAAATGGATAAGCACATACGATGTTATGACGTCATTGACATGTCACAATGGCATTTGATTTGAAAATGTTGTTAAGCAATTTTTCTGTGATACGATGATCACCAATCGGTTATTCGTAGCATTTACGAGTAGGTAGCATTTGACAGATTAGTAATGTAACAATGTTTTTTCTGCATGCGTCGAAAAAAAATTAAAAGACACTTTCATTAGGTACTTAGTTTGCATTCCAAAGGTTAACCAGTTTATCGAAAGTTGAAAATAGTATTACCAAAACTCAGGATGTTTTAGAACAAAAAAACTAATTAATTACGAAATAATGGAGTTAAAATTAAATATAATAATAATAACATGCTGCTACAATACAAAATAATGTTTTCTTTATCCATTATACATATCAGTCGAAGTCGAAAGATCATAAAGTCAATCACGAGAACATTAAATATTCCGTCCGTCTGTGGCTGTTTTTACGCATAATCTGAAGCAGGGTTGACAGGGAATGTGACCTAACTCGTGTGTGCCCGCGGTCTTATAATCCGGGCTAGGTATTAATCACGGTTCCTAATTAACGTTAGCATCGGGTTTGTTTGGTAGAAGCTGATTAAAATGGACAGCACATTGTATTTAACATACTTACGATAAATTTCCATTACTATCTCCTTAAAAAAAACTTCATGTGAAAGTAAACAATGTTTATCGTAGATTCGTTTTTCCCGCGGTTGCGCAGAGTATTTATTTATTTATTTAAACTTTTTTGCAGAAAACAAAAGTAAGTACAAATGGCGTACTTAATGCCCAATAGCATTCTCTACCTGTCACGCATAGGGCCAAACAGAGATGCATGAAAATGGTGCTGTGAGAAAAATCATTCAGTACTGAGAGCGTTAGGACTCACAAGCAAATAATCATACATAATTTCTACCTAGTCATTATATGAGAACCTTGTTTTTTCTGGAATAAAACTGTCACTTTCCGCAGATGTGTTATATGTTTAGGCAAACAATCATTCTTATGCGTTGTCCTGTTGCCGAAAGGAAAGACAAACCAACTGACCGACTTTTGCATAGATATATGGTTAAAGATAGTAAGTGTTCTTGCAACTTGATATCTTTATACTGCCAATGCCTGACGTTTGATATTACGTATCTTTACATAATATTATTTTAATATAATGTGGTTGTTCACCATCTGTAGACCTGATTTTGTTTTCTTTCCCACATAATTATGTTAAACGTTACAATAATAAGCACCTAAATAATTTAAATATTATGCACCCATTTCTTCTTAAAAATTCTCTACTGTTCCTTACCGGTACTGTGTTGCAGGGGTCTCTAGATTTTATTGTTATCCTTTTACTGCGGAAATTTTGTATGTCCCCGCTAATTTAAAATGCTAAGTAATATTAATTTGTAACGCTTCTTCAAAGACGATATTCAAATTCCGGCCTTGCGCAGACCCTTTTCAAATGACTTTGTTACTGATGAGTTCGTAATCAATCCGACAAAGGGTTTGATTTTGTTTGTATTATTTTATACTTGCGGCAGGACAAAGCAGTTGCGGCAGGGAAATAGCCAACTAAGGGCTATGACCAAATTATGTTAACTTGGAAAATCAATTTTAACATTTGCCGAGAAGAAATCCGTCATTTGATCAAATCCGTGAATTAGTGAAATGACGAAATCACCCAGACAACATGACAGATTCAGGAATTAGATCAAATTACTGTAACTGATTGATAGATAGATAGTTCAATCGACCAATTTTTTAGAAGCAGATCTTGATCTTGGTCTGGCTAGACCTCCATTAATCGGATTCAGCGGGAGAATCGCTAACCCAATCAAAGAATGAAATCAAAATACAAAAGAGTTAATGGAACGCTTATCCATAAGTCCGTTCATAAAAGATACGTCGTAACGCTAAACAAAGGACGGCGTAAAAGCAGACGACGTTGGTAAAGGGGTAAATGCTTTTAATACGCTTTTGTATAGTTTAGGTATAGGTTATTTTTTTTTCTAAATTAAGATAACGATGGATGGTAGTAAGACCGAGAGATGAGGAAGCCCAATTTATATTATGTGCGTTTTTAAGTAAAAAAAAATATTCTCACAAAATTGTATAGTTAGATTTTCCTGCATATTCACGAGTCTATAGTATGTATAACATTAAACGTGATGAATTTCCAATCAGTGGCGTGCGGTTCATATAGTACAAAGGCACTGCCTACTGAACGACCATGGCTCCATACAGGCACAAAAAAACTGCTTACCCTGAAGCCTTGAACGACCATGGTTTCATATAGACACAGAAAAACTGCCTAATACCATAGCCAAAAACCCTGTGTGCGCCACTGTTACCAATGATGCTGAAGAACGATAGCAACTTAATATAAAGTAAATAATGTAATAAATTTATAGCACAGTTATCGAAATAGAAGCACGTACCTTTTCGCTCTTGTTAACCGACTTCCAAAAAAAGAAGGAGGTTCTCAATTCGACGGAATGTTTTTTTTTTTTTTTTATGTATGTTCACCGATTACTCAAAGACTATTTGACCGATTTCAATATTTTTTTTATTGGTTTTATAGAAGGTACTTTCTAGTTGGTCCCATTTAATTTTGGTGAAGATCTGATGATGGAATCCATGAGGAATTGAAGGAAGTCCTCAAATATTGTAGGCATACATATAGCGATTTTGGTATTATAAGAAACATAATTAGCATTTGCATTCAGAAGTGTAAATTGGTGAAGTGGAACTGATGCAGAAGACCACAGAATGCCATCGGAACTCCTCAATGATAAATGATTTACGGGTGGCGACAAAATATCTTGATTAATTTAGCTAAGCAACTTCATAGTCACAAATTTAAATGTTCCTGATGGTACCATCGAATTGATTTGATGATGAAGCCGGAAGGTAGGCACCAGATCTATGTAATAAAATAATGTACCCTAGCCGTGTTTGGGCTTGTTCGAATCGTCACGAGATACACTTTTAAGTAAGGATTAACTAAAAAGTGTAAAATAAATAAACTTTTAAACAAAAAAATAAAACCGACTCCAAAAAACTAAAGAGTAAAAAATAACGCCATAATTCAGTTTCATCAAATTACTTACAAGTAACCGTTTGTATACTCAATCTATACAGTATATACAATTAATGTTATTTTGGAGTCGGTGCCATCGTGTCACAACTTACTAAAATCGTCAATTTTCAATATTTTACACATTCTTTATATGGCACCGACGCCAAAATAAAATGATTGTATATACTGTATAGATTGAGTATACAAATGGTTACTTGTAAGTAATTTGAAGAAACTGAATTATGGCGTTATTTTTTACTTTTTACTTTTTTTGGAGTCGGTTTTATTTTTTTGTTTTCGAGAAAGAAAAAGATCTTCGAGAAAGAGATCAATCGACGGACCCAAATCGGATGGGCAGCGTTTAGGAAACTGCGAAGTGTCTGGTAAGACACGTACCTGGACGGTAGTCCAGGATACCTTAGTGCTTGAAGACGAAAGTCTTCAACCAGTGCGTATTACCGATGATGACCTACGGAGCCGAGACGTGGTCTCTAACTATGGGCCTCTTAACGAGGCTCAGAGTCACTCAGCGAGCTATGGAAAGGACTATTCTCTGGATCTCTCTACGAGATAAAATCAGAAATGATATGTAGACGAAACTGAAGTGGCAATGGGCAGGGCACATAGTTCGAAGAACCGATGGCCATTGGGGCATAAAGTTTCTCGAGTGGAGACCACACACCGGTAAGCGCAACGTGGGCAGGCCACCCACAAGGTGGTCGGACGACCTGGTTAGGTTTGCGGGAACTCGCAGAATGCGGGTCGCCTCTTTCCGGCCCATGTGAAAAAATATTGAGGAGGCCTGTGTCCAGCAGTGCCTTGCCTGAAATGATGATAAAGATGAATGCTATTTTTGGATAATGAATATAAATCTTATCATACTAAAATTGTGTTCCTGTATCGTTATAAAAATAACCCAACGAAGATAGATAAAGTTATGTCACGTATATTATATATAACATAATAAATATATATAAAATGTATCCACTTGGAAAACAAACATTTATCGCAATAAATTTCGACGCAATTTCTCTTTTATTCCCTTTGAAATAAATATTAATGCATGTTTACGAGTCTACAGTATAATATGAACGTTAATGCATTTCCATTGTCTCATGTAAAGGCCTAATGGTTTAAAATTACGCTTTCGGGATCCGCGAGTATTATAAAGTATATAAGTGGCAGTAACATTGTTTTCTTAGAGAATAACAAAAAATGAGTACGTTAATACAGGGCGATTCATGTCATGTGCAGTTGTGACGTCAGGGGTAATGGGGAGGGTCATACTAAACGTCTTAGGGTTCCGTACCCGAAGGGTAAAACGGGACCCTATTACTAAGACTCCTCTGCCTGTCTGTCGGTCTGTCTGTCTGTCTGTCTGTCTGTTCGTCTGTCATCAGGCTGTATCTCATGAACCGTGATAGCTAGACAGTTGAAATTTTCACAGATGATGTTTTTCTGTTGCCGCTATAACAGCTAATACTAAAAACAGTATAATTTTATGTCTGTCTATCTATGTCACTAACCATTGTAAAATGATCGAACACCTCGTACATTTTGCTTAGGAGTAGGGCTCTTCTAATACTGGATTTTTATAGATACGGCGGTTGTAGCGTATATTTTGTACGGACTCTCGATGCGTTGATCCGGCTCGCACCTGGCCGGTTTTTTTTCTTTATTTCACCTTATTAGGCTCAATTTGATATTTTTACGTTTGTTTAACACAGTTTTTATGACACATAAACGTATAGCATATTCCCTATTCGGGGTCGCCGCTCGAAAACCTTTTTGCACCAGCGGCCGTCGGTTCTACGAGCGATTAACCATCCACTGCCACTTTAGTTGACAACACGTTTGGTTAAGTTGATTGCACAATGGCCTACAAAGCTGGCGGTCCCGGGTTCGAATGCCGGTCAGGGCAAGTGCTTGTGTGATGAGCACGAATCTTGGTTCCTGGATGTTGGTTCGTGGATGTTTTCTATGTATTTCAGTATTCTATTTGGCACAATAACACAAACTTTGCTTAGTTTTGGCTCCCAGTCAATTTGTGTAATATTGTCCCTGCAATAAAATTTAAAACAGGCTTGTGTCCTAAAAAAATATAATGAGTCCGTCAGATAGATAAGGTATCAAAAAATATTGGACATGTATTTTTTCTACTGTCAATGAAAAGAAAATGAAAGGAAAAATGATAAAGATATAGCCTGTTAAAGTTTCCCGTGACGTCATGCGCCCCCACTCCCAAAATTTGACGCGCTAGAATTTAGAGTGTAGTTAGAATAATTATTTTTTTACACAGGAAACTACCCTATTGTCTATGCTCTTTCCATTCAGTACAGCGTGATAAAGACGGATGACGCTGTATCGCGACATGTGAAGTCGCGGCAAGCAAGCTAAGTCTGGCTGGTTTTATGAACAAGGTCTTGCGGATGATGCAATGTGACATTAGTGGCGGGTTAATGGTGCCCGCACTACACGTCGGCCGCACCCCTATTTTTCATCGTAATCGGCCCTTTTTACATAACGTTGCGTTGCAATCTGGGAAGACATATGGATAATCTTGGTGTCTATGTTCTGTCTCAAAATATCAAGGACTTTTAATTATCGTGTTTGTTCCTTAAAAAGTTCTTAAGTTTAATATCTCCTCGAGAGTTAGGCTTCTGTTGTTATATCTAAAATATACATCAAAAGATCGTAGCATTAACTCTGAATACTTCGAAATTAGTAATATATTTTCTCAATAAAAAAAACTTCTTCCGTGTTCCGCCATGTTTATCTTATCTTCTCCGAACTCCTCAATCTTTTGTGCTCAACTGTTAAGTGTCTCGGATGTGCGCAAGTTTTTTAATTTCCTCGAAGTCGGACCGTGGAGTGAAGAACTTTGATTAAATAACGCTGCCAACTTTATTTATGGCTTTTAATAACCGATACTTAGCTCGATATACTGGCCACTCGGAGTTTATATTCCAAATTTGATGTTTTTACCTTCTTTGTGATGACATTGAAAATTTATGTTTAACCCAATAATATAGTAGGTTTATGTTATAAGAGTCGATAGTGACACGACCTTCGGGATTTCTTTCATTTCTTTGACTGAGGATTTAAACAGACCCATCTAACTGCACGCCAACTCTAACCGACTTAACATTTGCCATAAACTTTGCAGTTAAGACGCAGTATGTCTGTTTAAATTTATGGATAACCGTCTAGACTTAATGTTCCTATAGTCAAATACTCAAAATGATCAGGCAACAAATCGTGTTACCAATTCAAACTATGCCAACGCATTAAGTTCCACTTTCCTCATAACACTGCCTATCAAACGAGCCTCCAAAACCAATCAATATATCTTTTGGCTGCACGTATACATCCATCGACGTGACGCCCGCCCCTTCCCTGTTCCGCTGTACCAACTTATCTTAGACACGGATCGAGCAATACCGGCTTTATGCCAACGGGTTAGGTTGGTGAGATCAGGGACAAGTCGGGTGAGCACAAAAATGCCGCGCCAGGCCAAGTTGGGCGTTTATTGTAGTTTGTGTGTAATGGATGTCTGATGTTACATGCGGCTTGTTCTCGTATTCTTCGTGTTGTTTATCTATATTTCATTTTGGCAGATAGGTTACTGACGGGTCAAATACGAGTAGGTAATACGAGTTTACGGTAGCGGATCGGAGGTATGTGACAGTTAAGGCTGCACCGAACAGTTTTTGAAACATTTTATACGTTTGTTTATAATTATATGGTTTGAAAAAAATATTAATAATAATCTTGAGACCTTTCCGCAGGGAGTAACTCGATTTGGAACTGTTGATTAAGCATTTTTCACTTGATAGATAAAACATTGCAAACATAGATACATCTATATTTATTACTGTTTATTTTAATTATCTACTTACATTTAAATTGCATCAAACATTTCATAATTACATTTTCGATAGGAATCATCGATAATTTTCTCTTAAATAAAAACAATTAAATATTTTGATAAAAATTATAACCGCGATCCCGCTCGCACCCGGTCGCCGGGCTCCAACCCCTCAGTGCCACACTTACTGCTGTACTTATGAAAAAAGGTGCAAAATACATGGAGATTCCTATAATAATATATCTATACTATTATAAAGTTGTAAAAATGAAATCTCTGCACATAGAAGATATTTTCAAAAAATTGATTGTTACGGACTAGTTGTAAGTCGCTAAAACGAAAAATATTTTTTATTTTATTTTATGTATGTTTATATGTGTCGTTGTGGCTTCATCACTCAAAATCGATTAAACAGATTTCCACAATTTTTGGTACACGGGTAGCTGGGCATCTCCAGATGGTTATAAGATACTTTTTATCCGACTACACTGAAGAAAAAACGACGGGTTATGACTTTTTCTCCTCCGCGAACGAAGTTGCGGGCATCTTCTAGTATAATATATATATCATAATAGACGGCCTTTTAGACTAGCACGACAGCACGATCACGGGTCTCCGTTTGTCCTAATGTATTGTTTGTCATAACGCATTTTTTTCCAAAACCGTTAATTCTTCAGGATTTCTTACAAGATCATCGTATAGATTAGGTTAGGTTTGGTTTATAACAATCCGGAACAGTTTACAGTTTCATAAAAAAAACTTTAGGACAAACGATAAATAAGGGCAAACGATGGTAGGGATTCCGAAATAGGTCACGTGTGTAAGCCTTAAGATTGTATGTTGAACTAGCTTCTGCCCGCGACTTCGTCCGCCTTAAATTCCTTTATAGTGAATAAAAGTATTTTTCCGGAATAAAAAGTAGCCTATATCCTTCCTCGAGACTCAAACTATCTCCGTATCAAATTTCATTTAAATCGGTTCAGCGGTTTAAACGTGAAGAGGTAACAGACAGACAGACACACTTTCGCCTTTATAATGTTAAGTATATAGATATGATAAACTGACACATCATGTTCTCACTCCCCTCCCAGTTACGGTAAGGATTTTGTAAACTAAGCGGTATTCCTACATAATTCTTATAATTATAATGGTGGGTGGTTTTTTTTTAATACTATTTTCCCTTCAATGTTACGCTAATAAAATAGTAATTGTTCCAAGATAACTACCGAAAACTACGTTAGATATATTTACTAAATAAAATCAAGGAATAAAACAAACAATTTTTGCCGATTAAAGTACCTATATTGTTTCTCTACTAAACGTTCAAATTGTCAGCCTTTGCACTCCCGAGATCAACTTTTCCGTTTTTAGTTTTATTTATTTGGCTCACCTCATCCTCTGCCACTGTTGAAGTCCTAAGGCGTTTATCACATCCATCACTCTAAGTAAGACGTTATAAAGATTTTACATTAAAAGTATCCTCGAGCAGCCTTCAGTAGAGAGCCCTCGCGCCACTTATTTAAGCATCTTGTCCGCAGTGTTCTTAATATTATCGTTTCCTTAGTATAATAAGGAAGTATATGCCTGTTTCATAGGAAAATTTATCGTTAGTTTAGTTTAAATAACGGATATTCGTTTTGTGTGATATAAAACAGACTTACATCACACAAAACACACACTGATTTTGGAATTCAAGATTTTTAATTGAATTCCAAAAACGGAGGGAACTTTTTCAATGTGACATATCGGTTGAATTGTAGGTTTTTTCATAAATTAAACATAAATTTCACTGGTTACGCGAAATCTTATTCATGTTATTACGAAACAATGTTTAAATAACAAAGTTATCAAAATGAAAACTGTCACATTTTCGAATTGAATTCCAAATTAGAATATAATTTGTATCTCCAGAAAATGTCGGTGTATTCTTTCGAAAAAAAATGAAGTTATTGATGTTTCCAGGCTTCTGTTTATTAATTTATAAATAAATATCTGTTTGAGTTAATGTACACATAATGCTGCCAGTATTTTTGTACCATGCCACGAGGGCCCTTTTAGATATAATTTAATTTTTAGTTTTAGTCATCTATGTAATATACTATGTAGCTTATATCTAAGCTATTATATTATACTGTTGAATTACATGTCACACAAATAAAAAAAAATTACACATTTCCAAAAGCGTCTAACAAGGTAAGCTTAGTTTATTACGCGAAACCAAGACGAATAACCAAACAAGTTAATTAAATAGAATACAGAGGAGCGGAAGGAACTGAAAATTAATAAAACTGCACATCGAAGGCATAACCCCGCTTCCGTTGCATAAAAAATACAATAGAACAGGCTATACATTTTTGCCGCGTCGCGTCGCCATTGTAAATTCAGCTTAGCAGTTGATCCCAATCCGAACAGCAAACAGGCTGTCACCCGTGCCAAATAGCCGATAGCGCCCACTGGGCTTGGGTAATGCGGCATTTTGCATTGATACCGCACTGCGCATACATCGGCGGCGCACTGAGGCGCGGTCGCGTGTTGGAGTTTCCGAACGTTCCTCATCTTTAATCTCTGAATCTCTGCGTTTAAACTTTGGCATTTTATCGGTGCGCCTTTGCTCAGAAAAAAAAAGACAGATGACAGCGCGGGAAGCGGGATTGTTTGGCACATATTTATTTCTGTTGTAATGTTTCATTTGATTTATTAATATAGAATATTATCTTAATTAATTTAATCCAATCTATTATAATATGTCTTTCTAATCTAATATGTATGTAAACAATGCTGACAAATATATTTTTTACACTCGTAACGTAATACAAAACTTTGGGCTTTGGAACTTTTTAGTGCAATATAGTACACTCATGGATCGTAGCCTATTATCAAAAGACGTAAGTATGTATGTCTTAGTGTTGAGTTGTGCGTTTTATTTAACGACATAATATCCCATTTATTTACAAATACCCTGTCGATATCTTTGTGTATAAAAAGAAATGCACGAGAGAAATCGGGTTATCGCACGGTAAAGTTGGGCTAAACTTACGACACGACAACTCTCTCGAACCTTGCCGTTCTGCTAAAGCTCTCGGATCTGGGAGCTCATTTTCGAAGGAAATGGCTTACAGACGCTTCATTTGGCTCTTGGACAACCGCAGTGTCGCGATAAATCACTCAGGACTTTTAGTTACTTGCGCAGGGAATAGCTACCTATCTACCTACTTACTTGTTAGATGGGTAGGTACCGTATTGCTTCTAAATGTGCCTTTAAAGTGACATGATAACTAGCCAGAGGCAAATTGCTTATTAAGATTTCAGACGTATTTTAATATGTGTACGACTTTTACGATTTGAGTGCAGAATTCGAAGCGTGGTGCGAAAATAACTGTAAAAACGTTTTAAATTTAACTTTGTCCTATCAGAAAGTTGTTAAAAATGTACTACCGTCTGTATACAGAATTGAAAAAAAAGTTTTCATTTATGTTTTTTTTTTTAATTTGCGGCCTCATCATGACAAACACCTAGACCGATTTGTACCATTTTTGGTACAAAAATACCTGAACATCCGAGATAGGATACTATTTATCCGACTACGCTGAAGCAAAAAAGAGGATGATGACTTCTTCTCCTCTGGGAACGAATTTGAGTGTATCTAGTATGAAAATATGTTTGTGAAGTCACACAATTAATTAAATAGGAAAATGATCTGAATCCCTCCTCTCCTTGCACGTATTGTTTTATGTAGGTACTCTGTTTTGTGAGGTGTGCAATATAGTATTTTAAGCAACAGTTTTATAATAGGGGTCAAAAAAGGCGAGTGGCGTAGGTTGCGATGCGAGCCTTGGCCAGCATCGCAAGTAGAGACGCCACGAGTGTTTTTTGACACAATTATACAGCGTTGCATACAATAGGTTTTCTACGACTAAGGGGCCGTTCACTAATTACGTAAGGACAATAGCGAGTATCGCAAAGGAAGACGCCACGAACGTTTTTTGACCGAATTATTCAACGTTGTATAGTCTTTGGTTTTTAAACTGAACGAATCGGCCATTGTATTCTTTAAGCCGATTAGCTCAGTTTAAAACAAAAGTCCATATACAACAGTTTTTCTACAACTAAGGGGCCATTCATTAATTACGAAAGATTTTTCGAACCCCTCCCCCCAGGGATCCATACGTAATTAATGAAGGACCCCTAAGCACTTTTTAATAAAACACAAAAAGTCTAAATATTTATATTTGCGCCGAGATTTTTCTAGCAGCAAATTGTTTGATACTTCTTGCGGCACGACACAAATTTCTTCGGGAGTAAGTACAATAAGGCTCGTCTTCCAACATTTTTCTCACTTTAAAGAGCTTATAACAAGACAACAACCAACAACTTCAAGATGAATAAAATTTAGCGCCACAAAGAAAATTAAAAAGCGAGCTGTCAATACATATGGCTTTCATATTTTTTAAATTCGCGTATACTTGCCAGTGATGAAAACATGTTATGATTTGAAAAAAAAATAGGCGCTAAAATATGTTTTTTTAAGTTGGCAGTAATGCATTTACGTACATTATTGTTTTTTTATTTAAAACTGTATAAATTCGGCGGTTTGTTAAGTTGGTAATATAAATTATTTCAAATAACATTAGTTTAAGACTCACTGAATATAAATTATTAGATTGAAAGTTTGTACTCTGTGGCACAAGGAATACGTTAATAGCGACATTGTAACACGCTTAGCAGTGCTTTTTTGGGAAATAGACTATAGAGTTTTACAAGTCTTAAGTAATGTATGTCTTTTTATTAGAGTTGGTAACCATCTAAATGACAGAAAGAAGTACAGGAGTAGAAAAGAGTTATCGTGTTATATCTGACTTTTAACTGTTGCCAAACGAAGTCAATAAATTTTACTAATACGTGAATAGTATTATCTACATTCTGAGCTAACGCTTCATTTTTTTTATTATTATAAAATAGATGGGCATTTGACCGCAATCTCACCTGTTGTTAAGTGACGATGCGGTCAAGGATGTATCATGCCCGTCTAGAAACAGCCTATTCACTTTTGTCTTGAACACGCCCAAATTATAAAGGTCGGGGAACACACTCGCAGGCAACGAGTTCCACTCCTTTGCGGTACGCATGATAAAAGTTTCACCAAAGCGCTTCATTCTATCACGCGGGCAGTTAATGCGTTCAAAAATCTGCATAAAATAGGCCTGAAATATTTCGTAAATGCAGTTTTTTCTTCCAGATTTACTCTCTCTAGATCAGAAAACAAACAAATCTAGGCTCACTCAGTCAAAGCCGGCCGTAATGCCATAATCGCATCAGCGGGCGGGAATGAAATTTTTAGCCATCCGCTTAATGAAAAACACGGATTAAAACATAATTACGCACCGCGGCCGCTGCCGGCATCAATCATGCCGTGATTCGCTGTCTATAAGGCTTTATTTAAGCACAGTTTATTGGTCGACTCTGTAGCTTTTCGACAGTGTTAGACAAGGGTGTCTGTCAAGCAACAATGTTACACGTAAGCAAATTTAAACTGAATGTGTAATTTGAGATTTAACGGTCGAAAACTGCATTATACTGATGCCACTCGATTTGAGGTCCTTGCCGCTCTCTAAATTATTGAGCTCTTTAACAAATCTAATTTGACCTCGGATTGTAATAGAGGTTCGTAAGCGGAGGTCAAGATACTGGTTCATCGAAGTTGTCGCCGGTATGAGTTAAATAATAAAACAGCTCTTCTGGTATGTATAAGCGAATCATATACAACGTGGAAGATCTCTAATAAGATAGACTGATAAGGTCTTAGAGGTACCTAAGCTCGGTCACAGTACGAGTATAAACAGATCGCGACAGTACAATTTGCTTGCCGTTCCTGTAGCACGGACTGTAGCGCACAGAAACTCTCCTACCGTTCGAGCACTCGCACTTCTCAACTCGTTTCTGTCGTGGGCACCTGAAAGTGATCTATTTGCGAGTCGATGGACAGATGTATGTCGGGAATGTCTGAGGTACTGCGAGGCGATGGATGATAGTAGAGTATCATAGCAGGTATATATACCTGTCTTTGTTTTTTATTTGATGTAAACCTCAATAATGCAGCGCTTTGGTTCTGTACTGTAAAGCTGTATATATATTTTGTTTATAATAATAATAATAAATAATAATAATAAATAATAAATTAGTACTAGTAAAGAAGGTTCTCTCTTTTGATTTTTATTAGCGGAAGCCGCGCACAACTGAGTGCAAGTGAGAAATATGACCGTACACAAGCGAGAGAGTGAGCAAATTGGGATGTTGACAATTTTTTACAACTTTTTTCTGTGTTATGTTTTAGAACGACGTCTCAATGATAGAAACATTGGTGAAAAGCTACTTAAATTTCATGAAATCTTACCGAGATACAACAATGTTAAAATCAAATTTTTGGACTTGCCTAAAACATGCTTCATACTAAAGCCTAGAAACGTTTGACGTCACACGTTCCTGCCTTTTATGGGGAAATTAAGAACTTTATTCTGCAGCTATGTAAAACTTGCGTTTATCGAAAAGGTATTCTAATAAAAGTTACTATAAATTTCAGGGGTCATTCAATGGTATTATTAGTTATAAATATTTACATATTTTCAAAATGGACTGTCCCACACATCTTCAAAGGCTCATAAAACAGCTACATATAAGATATCGAACTCTTTTTTTTTAGGATTTCTAACATAAAAACTACCATTTCGCATCGAAATTTTATTCTTATGTCAGTACAGTCACCATCCCAATTCTGTATCCACTGCAGCGTTTAAAAAGAGAACGTCAGTTTATTACATTCGATGCGCTTCAATGTATACCAATTACCTCAGGTCTCAGGCCGCCAGTAGGTATTTTTTGCTGCGCTGCGTAATCGCGGGTTCCGCCGCGCCTAGATCGATGGTGTAGATCGAATAACCAAATAAGAGAATGAGGGTTTTCTACAATGGAAATATCACAAGTTGGCGCCACCGTGACATAAGGTCTAATTGACAAGAAGTGTCAGCATCCTGTGCTGTGATTGGTGGGTTACGTCACGGTGGCGCTGACTGGTGATATTTCCGTTTTAGAAAACCCTCATTCAATAGAACAAGTCCTGTCAAAAGTAAGACGTCCGATAATCGCGGCTTTCAATCATAAAGTAACGAAGAAGGGTTAAACACGCTCAAACATCAACGATATCTCCAAAGGTCTATAAGACCTAAATACGACATAACCCCTTCATATAACCCCGAATCTTTTTATTCAATTTTAAATTTATGTATTCGGTCCCGATGCGGTGCGCGCGTAAACCCGCGATTGGGTGTTTTTACGAGTCGGGCTTTACGATTGGTAGATACGTCGTGCTGTCGTATATTGCAGCATAAAGATGTCAGCCGAATGGCTAGTAAAGCGTTTACAGTTGACGTTCTGCGGCGGTATTGGAGTCTACTTTGTGTGCTTATGTTTGTGAACACAAGAATCATATGGTAGAGATCTATCTATACTATTATAAAATTGGAATGTCTGTACATTGGAAATTTTTAATTTTTTGTATGTTTGTATATGTGTTTCGTTGTGGCTTCATTTACGGATTTCAACTATTTTTGGTACACGGATAGCTGCGTATCCACAGATGGTTATAGGATACTTTTTACCCAACTACGCTGAAGAAAAAATAGGGGTAATTAATTTTTATCCTCCGCGAACGAAGTAGTTGAAGATATTTTCAAAAAACTAGTGATAGCGGCTTATTTGAAGGTAATGTGTCGTTGTGGCTTCATCGCGTCAAAACGGCTAAACGAAACTTCAACAATTTTTCGTACACGGTTAGCTGGTCATCGGCAGATGATTTAGTATAGGATACTTTTTATCCGTCTACCTACGCTAAAGAAAAAAGAGGGTTATATTTTTTTTCCTCTGCTAACGAAGTAGTCTCAAAAACTTAAAAAATTGTGTCAGAACATTGATATTTTATTTAAATAAAACAATTTATCGGATTATATTATCTCATTTGAGTTCCCGGCGTTTCGGAAGTTTTTCAGCTTTCCATGGTCACGGGTTGACTGAGAAAAGATATATTTTCCTCTGTCAAAGTTACAATTGTTTTATTTAAATGAGTAATCCTGGAAGCAGAAGAAAATATTATTGATATTTTATGTTCAACTTCATCATATATATATATATATATTAACATATTTATATATAAATATGCATAATGCAAATGGTGGCATTGCCAGGCGTAATCAGCCCTAAAAACTAACAGATCATGGTGAAATTGGACCTTAATTAATAGTTTGAAGATTTTTTGTATGTTGCTACGAGTACACTTTTGCGAGGACCCCGTTACTATAGTACTAGAAATTGTTCTTGCTTCCCAAATCACCTGAGGTAGGTACTAGAGTATGTTCTAAAATGTTATATGAGCCAACAACCCAACTGCCACTTTGTGTGTGTGTGTGTGTATATGTAATTAATTTACGCATTATTAAACTAATTTAGCACTCCATACACTCCCGTATCCATTAACGCTGATTATTAATCCAGTAACTTAATCTGCTGCAATAATTCATTATTAATTAATATAATGAATCCCATAATTGGTTCACGTGTCTTGGCCTAATTTTCGATCTACTAATTGATATCCGCCCCTAATTATGAATCGGCCATTTTAATTAAATTTGCCCAAATATGGAGCGTTTGAGGATAATTTGGTTATGTTGATTAACCTTAAGTAAAGTCCATCTTGTTAATTAAATCCTTGTTCCGCTTGCAAACATTAATGAGCTCGATTGTAACTTGTATGTATGAACTTCTGTGAACTCCCGTCGTCGTTGTTATGATGCTAATTTTGGCAAGGTTTAATATAATCCAAATTCTAAACTTGTAACTATGCGAAAAATATGGTGAAGTGCGATTTAGAAACGACTACTTTTGTTTTGTGCAATAAAGTTTAAATAGATAAATAAATTTCATATGCTAAGCGCAGATCACCAATGTCTAGTAAACTTTATATTACACATATTTTACATTACATTAGGGGTTACTCAAGTTGTAAAAGCCGAATAATTTAATCTAAATTAAATATGTCTGAGTGTTGCGGTAGTTTTCTTTAAACCTGATATACTCGTACTTAACCTTTATCAATCCCTGTTGAGTCCTAAACTCTCTCATTACTAAGGTTTTAATTACACCTCACCCAGAGTACCGTCGCCATGGTAACAAAAAGTCCCAGAAGCCCTAATTTACTAACTGGTCACAAAGCTATCTTTCATCTGTCGCCCCAGATTAGACACGAGGCTGCCTGGCCCAATCTCGCAGATGATAGATGGCGCTAGCGTCTGACTAGAGTTAGATAACAATATTTGTGTGGATCAAATTTTTCTTGTTATTTTATCCCATAGCTCAGGAGACACTAGTGTCAGTTACTTAGAAAAATGCTAATAATCTAGCCTATTAAAATACAGCCGAGATGGGCGCGAAAATAGATCTATATTGGCTAGAAAGTAATATATTTGTTGAATTTATATCGTTCGCGGAGGAGAAAAAATCATAACCCTCTTTTTTTCTTCAGCGTAGTCGGGTAAAAAGTCTCCTATAACCATCGGAAGATACCTAGCTACCCGTGTACCAAAAATAGTTGAAACCCGTTTGCCGATTTGGCGTGATGACGCCGCAGCGTCACATACAAACATACAAAAAAACCATTCAGTGACCTCCAAATAGTACGTTACAATTATTTTTTTGAAAATATCTTCAATATACAGACATTTCTCTTGTTGCGAAGACCATAGCGTCATCAATCGTCGAGTAGTGTTTACAGAATGTGTATGAGTTTTTCGCAGACTAAATTAAGAACCGAATGGCCCTGTCGTAAGACAGTGGCTTAATGATCGTGAGGTCGGCGGTTCAAATTCCAGCATGGGCGAGCTTTTTGCAAGTTTACGTTCATTCATTCATTTATTCAACATTACAAGCCATGTTTATCACAGGAGATGTTAATTATAGGTAGTAGATACATGACACCCTGTTAGGGCGTATAATGTAATGTAGTTTTCTTCAGATGTTTAGATTTTAGTAAGTGAGACTAAAGTTTCTAGAAAGTTTGAAGAAAAGAACATTCCGTGCCATAGAAGTTTAAAGGACAAATGTATGGGATTCGTATATGCTAGACCCTTCGACACAGCCCAATTTACTAGAAAGACGACGCTACTCAAAACAGCAGAATAACGAAAATATGACGATAAAAAGTGACAAAGACGAGCGAAATTAACGGGTATAAAAGACGACGACGGTGGAGCACACAACAGTCTTAAAGTGGCAAGCGAAGTAGAAACAAGTGGAAAGAAGAGGAAGTTAAAAGTGAAGTAGTGGAAGTGAACTAGAAAGTGTCAGTGACTCAGTGTGTGCTATACACGGTGCGAAGTCTAGTATCGGTACCGGGACGCGTTTAACAGTGAATCCCTGCTACTGTAAGTGGCAAATAAACTAACGTGGATCTGTCAAGGTGTTTTAACTCTATCCTATACCCCACGCACGTAACACTCTTTTACAACTTATACTACAACGAATAGAAATGCTACAGGAATAGAAATGCTACAGAGCGGCTGACTCTTATCCTTGGCCCCTGTAGCAATTTAGGGTCGAATAAAAAACATTTACTTTTGGTAAGATTTCAAACTGAATGTCAAAACTATGCGACTGTACTAACAATATTGTTTTGTTTTCAGGTAAGTCTTCTATTCACCGCAACCAAGATTGATAACTATCGCAGAAGGTAATAACTTCATTAACTTGCTGCAGAAACCGGCGCGAACTCTTTCGGACCGAAACGGACCGGCTGAAACTAGTTGGCGCTGGAAATAATCAGTAAAAAAAAATGTTTTCTCATAGAATGCATTGAATGAATCTTCGTACACATATCTAAGTATGTGTGCCAATCGCCAGCTTACAAAGACTTACTTATACTATTACTAGAAGTTGCCCGCAACTTCGTTCGCGGAGGAGAAAAAGTCGTTTTTTCTTCAGCGTAGTCGGATAAAAAGTATCCTATAACCATCTGGAGATACCAAGCTACCCGTGTACCAATTGTGGAAATCTGTTTAGCCGATTTTGCGTGATGAAGCCACAACGACACATACAAACATACATAAAATTAAAAATCAAAATATATTTTTCGTTTTAGTGACCTCCAAATAGTCCGTAACAATCATTTTTTTGAAATTATCTTCAATGTACAGACATTTCATTTTTACAAGTTTATAATAGTATAGAATCCAGTTGCTTTACAGGTGTCATGATTCCAAAAAAAATTGCAAACCTTTAAAAAAGAATTGCCATCTTTGGATCGGTGAATTTTTGCGGCTTACCAAAACGTCGGATCTCAATCGTTATTCGCGAATTATAAGGCCCATATCACCATACTTAAGCCGCTTACGCCTCTACTTATTACGTCTTTTCTTGTCGACGATTTCATAGCCGTAATCAGCGGTTTAAGTACAGTCCCTGAACACTTAGAATGGGATTCGGCTACTGTTGGATAAAATCGGAAATATTTAGAATGATACAGGTAAATGACAATCTTCGAAGGATATGGAGCGGTTAATACCTGGCGATTATTTTACCGCGCTCATAGCTATTGTTTTCTGGTAGGGGATTTCACAGCTCCGTATAATGTTTGTAATAAAACAAATAAATCAAGGTATGCGATTTTCTATGTATGAATCGACAGTGCTTGAATTTGTCGCTATAATTATAATGTCCGTGGAAACGTCAAAATCAGAGAATTATAATAAATGCAATAAATTAAGGCTTATTTTGCACTGACGTTTAATTTTGACTCAACTTTATAAAATAAAAGGTATGTTGCCTGATCCCAAAATTTGTAAAAATGTTTTTTTTTTTTTTCTTTAAATTAAGTACGTAAACACACAAATATTTACAAGTACGCGTTACAGAAACCTGTTAGAGGTTTAAGATCCTGGTAAAACAAGCAAAATAAGTTACACGTTTAAGTTTGGAGTACGATATCTTACGTGCAGTTTTTTTTTTATTTGGGTGGGAAAGTCCAATTTTAAAGTATGAAAATATTAATAACTAATAATACCAAAAAATAGCTCATAAAATGTATGGTAACTTTTCTTATGTTACTATTTCGATAAACGCAAGTTTTCACATAGCTGCAGAACAAAGTTCTTCATTCCCATATAAGGTACATACTAACCGTTAGACGTCAGTAAGATAGTACGAATCGTTTTTCGTTGTATCTCGGGGAGCTTTTATTTATTTATTTTCTAAAACGTTTACATGACATTACAGTACAAAACCAATGCGTCACGAAACTTAGCCTAACAGTTGAAAATTATATTCTACTATAACAGGTACCAAACAAATTATATTGAGACAGTTAAACACCTAGCATCCATCGCCTCACAAAATCTCAAGCATTCACTACACACTGCCGTCCATCGCCACGCAAACAAGTCGCATTCAGGTGTCGAGCAGTGAAAGAGCGCGGGGCAGCGGCGAGTTCCTGCACGAAACGGTTCGCGCCGGCGGCACGGCCAACAAGTCGCGTCGTCGCGGTCTCAGGGCTATCCTCTGGACATCCGACACAAACAGCCGCACGAGACGTTCTAAGCCGCACGAGACGTGCTAATTATCTCTTTATGAAATTGAAGTAGTTTTTTCACCAATAGTTTTATTATTGAGACGTCGTTCTATACCATACCACGGCAAAAAGTTGTTTAATATCCTATTTTAAAAAGTTTATGCAGAGCAGGACAATACTATTGCATCCGCGTGCTTTCGGCAATACGCTCACTGAAACCTACACTCTAGACCGAATAGGGTTCATGAATAAATTGTAAGTAAATTGTAAAGTCCGTCTTGTAGATTAATACAAAATATTGGACACGTATTTTTTTCTTTTTTCACGTACCTAGTCAAAAAAGAAAGGCAATACATGCTGAAACAAGAACTCGAGTAGCGTCCATCTTCCATGCAGTATTATTTTGTGTTTATTATTTATATGTAATATATATATATTGTATATCATGTATAGTATAGGTATAAGCAATTATGTATGCATTATTTGCTTGTGTGTCCTAACGCTCTCAGGGGTTGCCTGCCGAAGATATATTGATCCGGATAGGTCTGACGCGTGCAACCCCATATTTCCCGCCGAGGTATGTATAGTGCTTTTTTCAAACATGCAATCAAACAAAACAACAAAAAAATCAACGTTTTATTTTTTAATAGGCATAGTGGCATAATGTTATGATGCCTGTGCCACAAATTTATGTGGAATGGAAATTAAAAAAGAGGACTTTGCCGGCCTAGGGCTGCAAGATTTGTATGAAATTCCATTGACGACCTCTTGTCCTAGCCGCACCTGAAACGTCATACTTCGCAGCCTATTATACGGAACATAACATTAATATTTCATTGCATGTTTGAGAAAATGTATTACTGTTAGTGTACGTTTACTCTCAAAAGGAATTAGTCTCATGTGTCTACCTTTATCAGTTTAGCCATGTCATATCACGTCTTTTATTTCTGAAATGCCTTTATTACAATTCCACGTCAAAGTGAGACTTCATGACGAGTTAGATAAAGTCTCGGAATTGACATTGATTTCTACTTGTGTCATTTCAGTTGTATCGCCTTTGATACTGTATGCATCAAGGGTTAGGCTATGAGTTGTCTGTTAATAGTGTTACGTTACTGTTTTATAAGTATAAAGAATAACACCCCATGGTTACACGCGACATCTTTAGCCCTGACATACTTTTACAAGTCACATAAGTATGTATGCTTGTGTGTCGCTGAACCGTATCCCGCGAAGTAATCCCTACTTAGTGAATGCTTAAGTCTTAAGGCAAGTGCTCTTAATTCGGCCGCCATACAAACAGGAACACCTGAAACGAAAAAGTTTTTTGCGAAGTCAATATATATAATCGTGTGCTTAACTCAACAAAAAAAAAGATAGACAGATCATTAGTGTAGGTGGTCGTAAAACCATGCCCAATAGGTACTAATTACACACTCACGCACACAAGTACAAACAAAAACATGCTTAGTGTTAACTTTATAGTGTTTATATTTTTGTATAGAAGTGTTGTTTTTAACCCCCGACAAATAAGAGGGGTGTTATACGTTTAACGTGTCTGTGAATCTGTGTATCTGTCTGTTGCTTTGTAGTGCCCATACGAAGGGACCGATTTGAGTGCGGTTTTTGTTTGTCATAGATAATTTTATCCCGAGTGTTTGTAGCTTTGTTTGATGAAAATCGGAGCACTCGTCTCCAAGATATTCAGCTTTTAGTGGAACAAGTGACCGAATCTCAGCCAATATTGAAGCTAGGAACTCCTAATATTGTTGTTATGTTCATTTGTGTCGAGAAGTTAAGAATATATAATATGTATGTGGATTCATATAAACGGGGTTACGAGAACTCAATATCACAAAGCGGCTATCTATCAACCGGGAGGGAATCCTCAAACTCTTCGGGAATTACATGCGATCTAACCAGCGCACCCTCGAAAGGAGCATTTTACTTGGCCAAATCGATCGCTTGCCAGCATTCCAGAAGTCGAATCCCGACAAGTTAGTCAGACACGCTTTTATAAAAGTTACCCAATAGCTAAAAGTTAACCAATTATTACTTTAAAAGTGTTTCTCTTTCTTACATGACTTTGTATGGCAACCTGTATCAAAACCGAAGTATTTACGTAGACCCGCCTCTGGCTTCGAGTTGGTAGTTCCTGCGGTCGGACTCGATGGGCGAACAGATAGATATACATACAGGCGTGTACAGTCAACCGTATTAACACGATCAATCCTGACAACACACATACACGATCATACAAAGTCTAACGTCCGAATATAAATCGACCTTCGCCCATCCGTTTATGCAATGAAATGTATCTTATATCATATTGCAGATGCCCGCTACTTCGTTCGTAGAGGATAAAAAGTTGAAACGCCTCCTTTTTTCTTTAGCGTATTCGTATAAAAAGTATACTATAACCATCTGTGGATACCCAGCTACCCGTGTACCAAAAGTAGTTAACGACGTATACAAACATACAATACAATTATATTTTTCGATTCTGTGACATCATTAGAATATGTTTTTTGAAAATATCTTCACTGTACCGACATTTCATTTTTACTACTTTATAATAGTAAGTACCCATAGATGTTAAAAAATATAATATCACGAGTGGGTTGCTGAAACAAATCCGTGTCAAGGCTATTTTTATTATTTTAGTATAATTAGAAATCGAATGTTAGCAGAACCCTGCTACTAAGCGAAATGTACGCAGTGTGGGGTCATTTTATATTGGGCAAACAGACAATAATTTCGAAAAATTATAAACATACGTATAGCCTGAGACGATAGCTTGATCGTTCGTATGTATGTAAGTATTTACAAACCTCTAAAATACCCTGCTTGTTATATACAAAGTTCGACATTTACCCTAAGGTAAAACGTAGATACGACGTTCTCGTGGTAAACAAGCCGTATGTCCTCGTCGGGTTATCTGCGGCATTAGCGCGGTTTGCGTCGGTATTCAGTTCTAAAATGAAAGGATTCTTTTGTACGGTTACTCGTAGTAGGCCATAATAGCCGTCATTAGCTTTAAAAATTCAGCGCCTTTATACGGAGTTACAGAAATGGCTAATCAGTAAGGCAATACCCCGCGAGCATCGCATAATTACCTACACACGAAAAATCATACATACACTTAAATAAATAAATAAACGGACCTGATTTTTCTCATAGAGGTGCTTTGGCAGAGCGGAATATGTCCGTATGCGACCTTCAGAATGGCCTGAGAGTATAGAGTCAGAGATACTGTCTAAAAAACCGGCCAAGAGCGGGTTGGACTCGCGCACCGAAGTTTCCGTACGAAATGTACACTAAAAACGCCAATATTTATGAAGATCAGTGTAAGCAGAGCCATACTCCTAAGAAATATGTACGCGGTGTGGAGTCATTATAATTTTAACTTTTTAGTCCTGTGAAAACGCTGTCCGCTATGATCAATTAAATCATGACATCATGACGGTATGTAAATAACACATAGAGAACAAAACATAACCTAACGCTTTCAAATATGATAGTTGTGTCACTGATGATTAAGAATATCGACTTTTAAATTATTGAAAGAATCATGTGTAATTTTGATGTATACAACATGGTTTACTTAAAAATAATCAGTTAAAACTAATAGGTATACTAGAAGGCGCCCGCTACTTCTTTCGCGGAGGAGAAAAAGTTATAACCCCTCTTTTTTTTCCTTAGCATAGTTGGGTAAAAAGTATTCTATAACCATCTGGAGATACCCAGCTACTTGAAATCCGGTTAGCCGATTTAGCGTGACGAAGCCACAACGACACATACAAACATTCCTACCTACTATTTATGACTCAAAATAGTATATATCGACGGCAAAAAGGGAAAAGTGGTAACCGCCAACTGAATTCATTGGCGGTTACTACGCTTTTATTATAAGTACATGTTTGTTTCTATATTTTCGTTGAACCCGACAATACGACCCTGATAGACAAAAATATCTTGGTCCTTCTTCTTTGGTTCAACTTAAATCGGATTGAGTGATGTGCTTAGCATTTAAATATTGTTTGAAAAATCTTTCAATAATTAATATTTATTTTCTCTCTGCTCCTATATATTAGCACTATAGCTACTCGCGTTACCTAATAAAACAGTACCTACATTAATTCAAAAACTTTTATTAGCATATTGCGTTTGAAAACAACTAAGACTCGCACTTCAAAATCCATTACGCTCCAAACTACAAATTAGTTACACTAGTACAATCGGATTCAATTTACAAACCCGAACAAAGTACAGTTAAGTCACTTTTAAATGAAATTACTTTTTGATTAGCCCCGCTAACAAATTCCCTTTGCTATGCCTCTAATAATTATTTTTTGAACAAGGAATGTGTTTGCCGTTTCATGTAGCAAAAGTTTCTCAAAATCTTGTAACTCGTATTACAAGCGGAAGTCTATTTTTAATTCATATTGTTGGAAAGAGCTGTCTGCTTGATATACAAGTTACAAGCGTTTATGAAACAGGCCCTGGGTATTTCACACAAATACACATGTGTAATAATATTTCATCATCGCCTCTTTGGAATTATAGTAACCTAATCCTTAAAAAAATTGAAATTTGGCCATTAATCATAAGAATACCGTGTTATTTTTCAGTGTTTTTCAGAAACTTGGAATTTTCAGTTAGGTCACTGTATGTTTAAGGGTACATGTAATCTTAAAAAACAATAATCAAACACAGCATAACCGTTCATAACTTAATAAGTATTTCCCCACTCATTATTCCTTCCATACAATTATTTATTTATACGTTTTTACACAGAACAAAAGTAAGTACAAATGCCGGACTTAATTTTAAATGGCTCCCCTATCAGTCAGCCATAGGGCCAAACAGAGATGCATGATATTGGTGCAGTGGGAAAAAATCAATCAGTACTCAGAGCGAGTGAGAACTATTTGGGTGGACCAATTTTTTTAATTGTTAGTCTGCACCATAAATCAGGCGAGGATAGTGAAATAGTTACTTAGAAAAATGCTAATAACGTTGGTTATTAACATACTAATGAGATGAGGCCCGGTGAAAAATGGACCAAGTAAATTACCCAAAAAAAAAAAATTATCTTTATATATACTTTTAAAGAGTAACCATGGCAACTACGTACAGAAAAAAATGATTGACCCATTTTCAAAAATATTTTGAGAACCATACTGCCAAGTCAGAACCACTTGGCAGTCCTGCACGCAGTTTATATCTATACTATTATAAAGTTGTAAAAATGAAATGTCTGTACATTGAAGATATTTAAAAAAAAATGTTTGTTACGGACTATTTGGTCACTAAAACGAAAAATATTTTTTTTGGATTTTATGTATGTTTGTATCTGTCGTTGTCGCTTCATCACGCAAAATCGGCTACACGGATTTCAACTATTTTTGGTACACGGGTAGCTGGGTATCTTCAGATGGTTATAGGATACTTTTAACCCGACTACGCTGAAGTGAGAAAGTGGGTTATGACTTTTTCTCTTCTGCGAACGAAGTAACGATTATAGTTTTTTAAGTCGCTTCATACAAAAAATTGTTTCGGTTATGTTAGTATATGCACCTTGGTTACTTAAACAAGATGAATAGAAATGAAAAAGAAAACACATTAACACATTCACGACCGCGAGCCCGCTCGGCGGGCGCTCTTCTCGTAGCAAGTTTTCGCTACATACGGTTTTTCCCATGTTATTAGCTACGAAAATATCGGTTGCCAAAGTGTTAAAAATGCGATTTTCACTATTCTTCCGAAAATGATTAATTTAGTGTGCTATATTAAAGAAATGGGACAATTGTGTCTTTTAAACATTTGGCGGTATGCGAATGCATATTTGCGATGATTAAAAATCGTTTCCATAATAAATATACCATTAAATTGTAACTTAAAATCAATGGAAAAGATGCAGCGGAAGGTGGCAAGTATAGAGCTCAGTAAAGCAGCCTTACGGTTACTAACAAATATCTTCGAGTCAAAGTTCGTTCAATCCCAGAGCGATAAATTATGATCGACGTAAAAAATGGCCGTCACATATACGAACCTCGGCGTTATCGGCGCCCCGTGACGTATAGTGAGTCATTTCACTTATTACTTGCGAGATTATGTCTTATTTGTACGTTGGACGTATTCGAAGTTTCAAAGGTTTTATATCATCCATACTATTATAAAATTGTAAAAATGAAATGTCTGTGCATTGAAGATATTTTAAACTCAAACTCAAACTCAAATATATTGTTACGTTCTATTTGGAGGTCACTGATACGAAAAAAATATACATTTATTTTTGGTATATTCGTATGTGTCGTTGTGGCTTCATCACACCAAATCGGCTAAACGGATTTCAACTATTTTTTGGCACACGGGTAACTGGGTATTTCCAGGTGGTTATAGGATACTTTTTACCCGACTATGCTGAAGTAGATGGTTATGAAATTTTACTCTTCCGCGAACGAAGTAGTGGGCATCTTCTAGTCGACTTATAAACCCTTGACGAAATAAGGGTGAGTCATAGAGATAACGAGTCATTTCACTGATTACTTGCGAGGAAATATTTTATTTGTGCGTACGTATTTGAAGTTGCAAAGTGTTTGTATCATCGACTCATTAACCCCTGACGATATAGAGGGGTGTTATAAGACTTATAAGTTTAAGAGTCTGTGTGTCTGTCTATGGCATCAAGCGCTTAAATGAATTGGCCGATTTGATTTATTTTTTTCACAAGGACCATTAAAACAAGAGGACTGTTAATGGCCATACTTTGGATCGTGCCCCGATTATAGAGACTTAGATACTCTGACAAAATTTTAAAGGATGTTATAAGTGAACAAGGAAACATAGTACAGTAACAATTTGTTGGTAGCAGAAAATCTTGGTCATATTTATAATATTAGCAGGATTATTGACATGGCTGTACTTTTAGCCTACAAATATTTGATACATATTAGCCGTCCCTTTCCATTCCTCACAACATGTGAGAGGCGGTAACCTACGAATTTAGTAATAAGTAGAAAAGGCATTATCACTAGGTATGAAAATCAAAATTCGAATTAATCCGTCGACTAGATAATATAATAATATAGGAAACGTATTTTTTGCTTTTTCAAAATAATAAAAAAATACTCAGATAGATCGCATTAAAGTTTAGGAGTGGGGGCTCGTGACGTCACTCCTCAGTAAAATTTTTACCTGGGAGTGACGTTACGCGATATTTTGACTCAATCCTCTCCTTCATTTTTCGATTATGTAAGAAAAGAAAAAATACGTGTCCAATATTTTTTATTAATCTACACGACGGACTGTTTATTACAATTTAGTCATCTTTCCTATTATCTAAACACATTAAGATTTTACTAAGATTACCACCATGTGGTGTGGTAGCTAAATACTCAAGTTGCATGTTTTTCTAAATTACACGCAACCTTTAATTTCTTCGAATTCGCTGATCAGATCTGCTTTAAAGTCACCGAAAAACCACCGGCAGGAAATTTACTATCTAAGAAAGAAAACCGCATTCAAATCGATGCACGCGTTTAAGAGCAAGCGAATAACAGAACCACGTATTTTTAACAAGACTTAAAATTTATAAGCCTACTCTACGCGTCGAGGATTAAAAAAAAAAATTCATGACGAAGATGCTAGAATACTCCCACTTGGTTGACATTACATAACCAAAAGACGAGAAATTCGCCAAGTAATCTCGCCCCACAATGTCTTATCTCGGAGGTACCCTAAAAAGCATTAGAATTGCGAATGTCACTCCCGTTCCAAAAAGACGTATATCTTGTACAAATACTATGTGTTTGAGTCATTTTGATGTGGATGGAAACGTCGTCGTCCTGTATTCTCGACGCGCCTGATTTAGATTTAATGGAAAACATTACTTTTGCTGTTTTACCTCGCGCCGGCGCCTTAGGTGTATGTATAGGTAATGCGTCTGAAGGTAGGTTTGGAATACGACACTAGGTGGGCCATTTTTGTATGGAGAAAAAAAGTGTATTTAATCTTGGCTTCTAATAATCATTGTACCAAATCATAAATTTAATATAAGGTAGATGATGTAACTGGTCGCTCTAATCGAATAAATTGTGAGCAGAATTTATAATAATATTTTCTTCTGTTTCCGTGATTATCACTGATTTAAATAAAATAATTTAAACCGATTATATCGCCTATATTATCGCATTTGAGTTCCCGGCGTTGCGGAAGCTTTGCAGCTTAATGAGAAAAATATTTTTTTTCTCAGTCGACCCCGTGAACACAGAAGCAAAGCTTCCGAAACTTCGGGGATGCGATAATATACGCGTTATAATCCGTTTAAATTGTTTTATTTAAATGAGAATTGCTAATGTCTCGAATACAAAATGCATTTCGGAAATCACAACCAACATTATAAAGAATTTTTCACTTAATCTCTTTAAATAAATAGTAGACAAAAATATCAGTTAAGGAAGATTTTTTTATAAATTATTTATAATGCTCGTTGAAAGGCGGTACATACGTACAATTTTCTTTACAAAATACTACTTTTACAGCGACCTCTAAATGTCTTCGGATTGATTAGAAAATTGGTACGTTATTGTCATTTTTAGTTGGTTCCGGACACAAAAGAACCTTGTGGAGAAATAATATTCAGAACAGAATTTTTTGCCTGCTTTCCAGACCGATAAACTTGTAGGTATTGTCAAACAGGCTGTGAAACTACTATAGCGGGTGACGGGGGAAAGACGGCGGGGGCGAGTAAGAAGTGTACGCGCGACAGGGTCATCGTGCTCAGACCCCCCCCCCCCCCCCCCTCCCTACTTTCCTTAGTCACTAGATACAATATAATACAACAATCCTTTATTGCACACCAACAAGAAAACAGTACAGTAAATAAATACATATTGCGGGACAATTTTAACATAAATCGAATTAATATAACGAATAGAACCTTAGTAACATAAAGTACTATGTACAATAGGCGGCTTTTACCACTAAAGAGGCAGCTTCCAGACTACCTCTGATATTGATGTTTTAAAATCATACATAATACCTTTTACGTCCTAAAGCTGCCTATCCACTGGAGCGGAGCGGAGCTGTGCGAAATTAAGCAAGCACATTTCGTAGATTCAAATTTGCTTGTGTGGTTTTCAACAGTGACGCACCTTGCCTCCATTTCGCACAACTCCGCTTCGCTCCGTTCCAGTGGGTAGGCAGCCTAAGCCGCGTCCAGACTAGCTGTAATGTAACATGTAATGTACCTAATGCTTTTGCGGCCTGTAACGGTGTTCTTCGCGAACTCACTAAATTGTATAGGTAATGTTACATTACAGCTAGTGTGGACGCGGCTCTACAAATACCTAATCAAATTCTTGCAATCTATTGAAAACTAAAGTGCTTCAATTGGTTATATAGTAATCCTTAAAATTGAACTTTGTGTATGAAAACTAAAGGTCGCGTTCAGAAACAGAGTCATAGATATTGATTTGGTCCTAAACCGACAATAGTCGCGGAAAAAGCAAATAAGGGAACTGATAAATAATGAAACTGCTGTTTTGATACAAAGGGTGTAACCATTGAAATAAGAAGTTATTGTCTTTCTCGTAGGCTGTACACCAATGTCGGTGTTCAATTGTTTGCCGAAATGATAGCTCAAAATGCATCCGATGTCGCTTTATTTCATTACATTGCCGTATAATACAATACTCTTTATTGCACACCAAAACAAAAATATCATCAGGCACTTCAATCTAAAACATCCATATATAGCCATAGCCATATGTTATTTAATCTTTGTCTAATCTTTGTTTCACTATATAATTTTTGGATTAACAGCTAATAAAAAAAGTGAACGTAATATATTATATTTTATACTAAAAGGTGTAACTTTGTTAGCGCAGGAGGAAGAAAACATAACCCTTTCTTTTTCTTCAGCGCAGTCGGTTAAAAATACCCTATGTCTGTGATCTGCGAATGCCAAGTTGACCGTGTATCAGAAATAGTTGAAATCCGTGAAGCCGTTTGGGCGCTGAAATTTCATGTAGCAGCATATTTTAGTGGGTAGTTCAAAAATATTCGGGGTGTATGGTATGCGTTATGAAATAGATTGTCTTGCCCATATAACAAATATATATTTAATAAATCTTTTGAACTACAACAATATACTGCTATATGAAACTTCAGCGCTCTGTGATGATGGAAACCCGTGCCGATTTGGCTTCAAAGTTTTGTATCCACTCACTTGCTTCAGATTTAGGATTGAACTCTATTTATACTTGAAATAAGACAGGTGACATGTAACTAGAGTTACCGAAAGCAAGTGAGTGGGTATATAGGTTTATTGAACACTTTCGCTGCCAAGCTATTCGTACCGCTACGCACTTCTCTCTGCATACAGGGAAACGCTTGGCATCGGCTACGAGCCTATGAGCACTGCGCCCGCTAGGCGGGTTCCTGGCAGTGAATGTGTTAAGAGGCATTCTAATCTATCTATACTATTATAAAGTTTATATTAGTTAATGTTTTTATGTTTGTATGTGTCGTTGTGGCTTCATCACGCTTAATCAGCTAAACGGATTTCAACTATTTTTGGTACACGGGTAGCTGGGTATATCCAGATGGTTATAGGATACTTTTTACTTGACTATGCTAAAGAAAAAAGAGGAGTTATGACTTTTTCTCCTCCGCGGACGAAGTCGCCGGCGCCTTTTAGTATTGAAATAATTGTATTTATTCTGTAAATAGGCTGCAAAGGCACTTTTACAAAGTCTGTATCTACGGCATTTCCCAAGAGGAGACCACTGTAGAGAAGAAAGCTATTTAATCGTGAACATGAAAGCTAAAAAGCTTCCGAAAGGACGGGAACTGAAATGAGATAATATACGCGATATAATCCGTTAAAATTGTGTTATTTAAATGAGTAATAATCGCGGAAACAGAAGAAAATATAAACTCTTATCTATTACAATATTTGTTGTACCTAGCCTATCCGAGATATATCTTTTTAAGTATAAATTCAATGCATAGGTCTCCAAGAAAACATATCGAAACTTTTAAAGTAAAAATATAATGGGCAAGTAATATTTTCTTCTGTTTCCGCGATTATTACTCATTGAAATAAAACAATTTAACGGATTATATCGCGTATATTATCTCATTTTAGTTCCCGACGTTTCGGAAGCTTTCCAGCTTTCCATGGTCACGCGTGGAAAATGAGATAATATACGCGATATAATCCGTTAAATTGTTTTATTTCAATAATGGGCAAGTGTTTGTATGATGAGCACGAATGTTTGTTCCTGGGTCTTGGATGTTTTCTATGTATTTAAGTATTATAATTTATCTATATATTATCTATACCGTCGCTTAGTACCCCTATGGGTACAAGCTTTGCTTAGTTTGGAACTAGGTGGATTTGTGTAATATTGACCCTGATATTTATTATTATTAAAGAAAAAAAAGCTAAATGTGTTTTTTTTTTTGTAACTTAGGAATGTGCGGCGTACTTTCATAGCTGCTCATAGCTGTATAAGAGCGACAGTTTGACATTATAGACCACTTTGGTCGATTATGTGGCCACATAAGCGCGGTCGAATGAATCCTACCGCATGTAAATTCGGCTGCATTTCTCCTATTAGCCAATAAACGGCGTAAGTTTATGGGGCTTTAATGGCGCATTAGACTTTTTGTAGTAAAGTGCATTTAATCTGAAACAGTCAATCATCGGACCGCGATACTAATATCGGCAGACCGACGACCCGTTCGTTTGCGATTATTCCCGCTAATTATTTCACTGTTTGTCGTGTTGATGCGATTTGTGTTGAATCTCAATAGATATCTGAATTTTAATTCAGACTACTTCGCATGGAAGAAAAAGTCATAAGGCTTCGTTTTTTTTCAGTGTAGTCGGGCAAAAAGTATCCTACATCCAGCTACCCGTGTACGAAAAATAGTTGAAATCCGTTAAACTGTTTTGACGTTAATGAAGCCACAACACACATACATACAAAAAAAAACGCTTTTTGACCAACAAATAGTCTGTTACAATGGCTTTTTGCAAATATCTTCAATGTACAGACATTTCATTTTTACAACTTTATAATAGTATAGAAATATTAAATGAATGCTTCTAATAAATGCGTTTATAGTATGCACATACTTAAACACCATTTGCTGTCACCAATCATCTGGCATTATATCTATACTATTGTAAAGTACATTGAAGATATTTTCTAAAAAATAATTGTAGCGGACTATTTGGAGGTCACTGAATGGAAATATATATTTTTTAGATTTTTTGGATGTTTGTATGGTTTGCTGCGGCTTCATCACTCCAAACGGATTTCAACTATTTTGGATACACGGGTAGCTAGGTATCTCCAGATGGTTATAGGATACTTTTTACCCGACAACGCTGAAGAAAAAAAGACGGTTATGATTTTTTTCTCCTCCGCGGACGAAGTTCGCGGGCCCCTTCTAGTTAAATTATATTATTCAGCGGGCGCGGGAGCAAATTGATGTAACTCGAACTGTTTTGCTATAATCTAACTTCACCTTGCGTAAATAGTAGCGTCGCTACCCTAGCTATGTACATTCAAAAGTACCCTGTTTATTATGATAATAATATATTTTATGCCTTTCTTGAAGTGAGCTAGGAAGCTGCAAGCATGATTAAGTTAACATTTGTTATGACAGAATTATAAGTTGCGAAACTATCTACGGAGGGTCTTTATTATTAAACACGTCCCGTATCGAGGGTATAACGCTGCCGTAGGTATAGTTTGGGGACGTCCATTAATTACGTGAGGCTTTTTGACGCTTTTCCTGACCTTCCTTTCCCTGGTGACGACCTCTCGTGAGATTTGGCTCAACCCCCTAATCTCACATCAGATTTTTGCAGCATTTCGTTGGCGTTCGCATAACCCATGATAAATATTATGTAAGATAAATTATAATGATAAATATTATGCAAGATAGATTAGTCAAGAAACATGTTTTAATTGATGTTACACATTTTTCCCGCAATTTACACATTTCGTCCGGAAAAAAAAGTGTAACAAACATCCAAATATCCAAACGCCTTCACAATTTTTTGCATTTTTATATAGTAGCTCTTATACGGGACTTCTAATGTCGAAAGAATTAGACTTCAAAGATTTAATCTGCGTACTTACTTTGAACATATGACTTACTTTGCATAGTTACTTTGAGCATATGGCTTACTTTACATAGTTCCTTTGAGCATATGACTTACTTTGCATAGTTACTTTGAACATATGACTAACTTCGCATAGTTTACTTTGAGCATTTGACTTACTTTGCATAGTTACTTTGAGCATATAACTTACTTTGAATAGTTACTTTCAGCATATGACTTACTTTGCATAGTTACATTGAGTATATGACTTACTTCGCAAAGTTTTCTTTGAGCATTTGACTTACTTTGCATAGTTACTTTTGTTGTATACCAAGAGCTAGTTTGTGGTGAGGTCGATTTGTACAAAATTTTGCGCTGGAGCGTATTTATTATTTTCTCAACAAGTCAACTATGTATTTAAAATATTACTATGTATGCTACATCTTCCTTATTTTTCCTTTACCTGTTAATAGAGTTGTGGTCACTATACAAAAGGCAACAGTACGAACACTTATTAACTAGATTCTGTGGATAAATGCGAGAAGCGCAGCTACCATATCTTAACCCTAGCTAAGCCGATCTAGCCACGGCTTAGCAGCTTACTGTGAGCCAGATGACCGCAATTAATACCGTCCCAGGATACGGGTTATGTGGCGAGGCACATTATGTAACGCTGGGCACAGCCCATCTACAATATCTATTAAATAAACGCCCATGTACGTACACTACACAAGAGAAATATATCTTCACAAAACACACACTAAAATATTAAGCTAATATGTTGTCCATAGATAGGGGACACCGAGGTGAGTTCGACAGAGGAGAGTTGTGAAAACATCGATTTTTGGGAACTTACTAACTGTTTGCGAGCTCACAACAGTACGGGTTTGTATCCTCGAAACTTGAACTAACAAACATGTGCTATTGCGAGCTCGCTATCTATTAATATATTACATAAATCGACGATGTCACAACTCTCCTCTGTTACAACTCACCGCGGTCTCCCCTACTAAAATTTCGAATTTGTAACATTAAGTTGCTCAAGAAACGAAAAAGAAACATGATATGACAGCTAACTTTTAAATTTTTCTCACTAATGACCAAAGTAAAATGTATTCATACTAGGGCATATACAAATGTCACATCGGGTGTTGGAAAAAGATATCCGAAAAACAATTTGATATAAAAATAAGATATTTGCTGATTCTTGGTTCACATATCGGAAAAAAATATAAAATTCACACCTCTGAGAAGTTTTATGTTCTCAATTGTGTCTTTATTTTCTTATGTAAAGAAAAATTATATAATGCCAGCATCTATACACTTAAATAAAACAATTTCAACGGATTATATCGCGTATATTATCTCATTTGAGTTCCCAACGTTTCGGAAGCTTTTCAGCTTTCGTGTTCACGGGGTCGGGGTCAAAGAAGATAATATAAGCGATATAATCCGTTGAAATTGTTTTATTTAAATGAGTGATGATTGTGGAAACAGAAGGAAATATTAAGCATTTATATATGTTTTATCATAAAGTTGTGTCCGTATTCGTAGTCAAATTAAATACGTAATCTATACTTTCTATTATAAAGTTGTAAAAATATTTTTTTTGCATGTGTCGTTATGGCTTCATCACGCTTAATCGGCTAAACGGATTTTGACTATTTTTGGTAGACGGGTAGCGGGAGCATGTGGATACATGTAAATGCTTCTAGGATACTTTTTACCCGACTACGCTAAATAACAAAAGAGAGGTTATGACATTTTCTTCTCCGCGAACAAAGTTGCGGGCGCCTTATAAGTTTCAAAATATAACAGATAGTTAACATCGGAAACAACAGAAGCTTATGAATTACGAATACATCAACAAAGAAACTTATTCAAAATGTTATTTTTAACGAGACCTTATTTCAAAAGTAATTCAACGTATATTTTGCCGACATCAGGGTGACATGCACACTAAATTGGATGTCATGTCAGCACTGCTCGTGGAAAGGGTTTTATTTCAACAAGAATATTTTTTAGAGTTCCGTAGCCAATGGGTACTGACGGAATCCATTACTAAGTCTCGTCCGTCTGTCTGTTACAGAGGTCTACACCTTAGACACTAGACTAAAAATGTCTGATTCTCAGGGTACTTTTTATTCGCAAGATGTTTATTACTATTATAAAGTTGTAAAAGTTCATTCTAAAAAGTAACCTTCAAATAGTCCGTATCACTTACTTTTTGATGTTATATTGTAGGGCCAAAATGAATGTGCCGACAGAGCTAGAAATCATTAAGCCGGACTTCTTCCTCACACTTACTCCAAAAAAAAAAATTATAAATAAAGGTTAAGTATGAAAACCGTGTAAAAAACTTGGTTTTTCGGCTATTTTGGAATTCGTGGTACAGAATCCTTCGTGCGCTAGTCCGACTCGCACTTGACCGGTTTTTACAACACATCATTTTATACTTGTTCGAAGCTTTATAAAAAAATATAAAAACGGATTATAAAAAAAAATATGGTATCATATTTTTAATAAACTTCGTCAATAAAATAGACCGTGACACCCTTTGTACGTTTTTTAATCGGCGCGTTGACTCCACAATGCTGTTGGTATCGAAAAATTGACTCTTGCCCAGCCTGAGCCTTTGTGCTCAACTTGCTCATAAATGTGCAACAGGCTCAGTTGAGCTTCGGGCAAATAAACAACGGGTTTGCCGTCGAATTGTCAAAGGTAATCGCTTTTTCACAGACGAAGCCGACGAATTTTCTTTGTTTTCGTGATGTCAACTGTTTTATTTTCTGAATTCGGTTAGAAAAAGGTAGGAAAAGAATCGTAAACTGGACACTTGTGAATGTTTCCTTTTGTGCTTCGTATTTGATATAATCTTTTATTTCTAGCCCTGAAATTCTGAAAATGAAATTTATAACGGCTGTGACACTTCGAAATAAATGCCAGAATGTTAACACTATCACGACCAACAATTATGTAACGCTACGCGCGTAGCAGATAACATGGGAACATGCGTACGTAGCGAACCCTTGCTACGAGCAGAGCGCTTACCTAGCGGGCTTTTCGTAGCGCTACGCACTTTCCGCTACATACGGGGAAACGCATGGTACCGGCTACGCGTCTACGAGCAGAGCACCCGCTAGGTGGGTTCTTGGCAGTGAAAGTGTTAAGTGGTATTGTCAATCTAGATTTAAGGTAATTTTAATTTAATTAATTCTTTAAGCTTTCTTCTTTCCAATTATTGTAACGCATTTTGATTAAAAGTTATACTATTTTCGCATATTATCGCGTGTGATTCCTTTCTAGACCATGGCCGTAATGGCACGAATGAAACGTCAAAGTCATTAAATATTTATACACGATTACAGCTGTACTTAATTAATAAATGAAACAATGAGAATAAACTCACGGCCCAGTAGGTACCGCCACTTCAGTTACAGCGAAACGTGAGTCGTAGGAAATTAATGATCATTGAATAATTTTTAGAGGCGTAAGTTTATTAAGGACCTGCCTTTTCTAAATAACATCAATGGATAGTCGACAAATGATCGGTATTCCTGCTAATTCCATACCGAGATTTTAGCGCTACGCGCGTAGCCGATGAACTGGGGAAATGCGTATACCGAAAATTTACTACGAGCATAGCGCCCATCGAGCGGGTTTTATTTTTATTTGATTTTATTTATTTGGAACATCAACAGCATTACATAAAAAAAACCCAATGCTTAAAGCTAATACATAAAGCCAATAACAGATGTTCACAGCATTACGGTTAACGAGCCATAAAAAGTAGGTAATGGTACTAATGGTTTCAGATTGGAACCTCGCATTGTATAAAGACCATATATATATAAGAACATATATTGCTAGACGTAAAAGTCTTAACACTACATGACCGCGAGCCCACTCTTCATTTCTTCGAGGGTTAACCCTTTCAAGGCCCTCGACGACTGACCGTCATGGGTCTACGACGAGTTTTCGCTACATAGCGGAAAAACGCTGCTATTTACGGGCTACGACGCAGCATACGTAGCATAACTGGGCCTCGAAAAGATTTAAAAAGTCATAACGTAAAGTCAAAAACCGGTCAAGTGCGAATAAACTTTCCCTTAACCTAATTATCTGGTTAAGTTAGTGCACTTGGTATCTATAGCGTCGCATACAAATGAGATGCAAACTTAACGCAACGGGGTTGTACAAAAATGACACATGGTTATCATTTTCCTGTAATATTTACATTAATTCATATAAATTGAGAATTATTTTTTTTTGCTTGGTAAACTTCGGATATAAAAGATTTTTACCGCAGTAAAATACTAGTACCCTGCTTGACCTAGATTATCACCATCATCAATTTTCACGTAGGATTGCTGTAACTAGACTTTGATGTTTTGCCCCCCCTCATTGTTTTGGTAATTTTTCATAGGTACTGGAAGAGAAGATAACAGTCAGAGATATAACGGACAGACAAACATAGTCGCACCATAAAGGTTCCTGTTATGCGAACGAAGGTGCCTCCTACTAGTCTCTAATAAATTACACACAAGATGTTGCTGGCAATCGATCATCTGAGCGCGATCAGTCAATGCCGAGATTGGGAACAAATCGAGTTAGAGGTGTTGAACTTATCAGCCGATTGGGACCTCGGTCGTCTTAATTATTACCAAGTTTCGGCCGGCCGACGTTTTGATTTATTTTGTTTGGGTTAATGGCTTGAATTTGGCGTAATTGTAATTGACAATGCTTCTGTTTTCATGAATTAATTCTAGGTTAAATGGGTATTATCTATACTAGTAGAAAGTTGTAACAATGAAATGTCTGTACATTGGAGATATTAAAAAAAAAATGATTGTAACGGACTATTTGGAGGTAACTGAAGCAAAGAAATTTTGTTTGGATTTTTTGTATGTTTGTATGTGTCGTTGTGGTTTCATGACGCCATATCGACTTAACAGATTTCAATTATTTTTGGTACACTGGTAGCTGAGTATCTACAGATGGTAATAGGATACTTTTTACCCGACTACGCTGTCAAAAAAAAGAGGAGTTATGACTTTTTTTTCTCCGCGAACGAAGTTGCGAGCACCGTCTAGTTAACTATATAATGATTTATGTATATGTTTTACTTAAACCATGAATGGTTTTGCGCAGCTGATGGTCCTGGGTTCAAATCCCGGTAAGAACCATTTTTGGGATGAGCATAAGTTTAGTTTTCTGATCCTTAACCTTTTTGACGCTATAACAAATAAAAGACGTTATTTATCACTCATACGCCATGACATCATTAAGTTTCACGCTAACATGACCCGTATGTCAAAGGGCGTCGGTCTATATCAGTCTAAATGCCTTGACGCATATATCGGTCGTTGGCGTTAAGCCTGCGGTGCGGATATATGCCTCGTTGGAGTCCAAAATTTTAAATGTTTCCAATTCCTTTCTTATGGCTACTTAGTTTCTCGATATAGTCTCCTTTCTTACACAAAAAATGAAATCAAAATCGTTCCATATCCGTTTAAAAGCTGTGATGCCACACACCGACACACATACACGGATACACTGACACGCGTCAAACTTGTAACACCGCTATTTTTCTTAGGGGGTTAAAACATCTGTGGTCATTCGGACGCTCGATCCATCAGTCCGACATTTGTTGTTACTAATCACCCCGCCTTATTTGCTCATTAGTGACGCTCGGAGAAGCTCGGGCGTCATCGGGAATGTTCGGGAAAGCCGCGGAACTAAGGATACCATATATGACGACAGTTCAAATCAGCTTCTTTTTTCGAAATGTCAAAACGCTCTGATAGTGTGAAGTTTTTAGGAAAATACAGACGTATGACGTCACGGATAAATTGCTCCCCTTTTCGGGTTTAGTGAAATTAAGAATTCTTTAAAGTGCGATAACTTCTATACTATTATAAAATTGTAAAAATTTAAATGTCTGTAAATTGAAGTTATTTACGGACTATTTGGAGGTCACTTAATCGAAAATAAAAATATTTTTTATAATTTGTATGTTTGTATGTGTTGTTGCGGCTTCATGACGCCAAATCGGCCAAACGGATATCAACTATTTATGGTACACAGGTAGCTTAGTATCAACTGATGGTTATAGAATACTTTTTCCCGACTACACTGAAGAAAAAAGAGGGGTAATGACTTTTCCTCTTCTGCGAACCCGCACTTTCTACGCACTTTCTTTGCACTTTCGGCACGATGATTTTACTATAGAAAAGTTTATTATTATACTCGTAAAGTGTCTTGAAAATATGAATATCTACGCAGTATTAGCTAAACACTACTAATGAGAGTAATTAGTAAATAAGCGCCTGTGATAGCGGCGTGATGGATGAGGCGTCAAAATAACCACAGATCCATTATTTTTTAGGACAAGTGTTTTTCTGATAAATTACGCTCCGTTCCACGCAAGATGAGTTTAGGTTTCCAGTTAATGTGATTAAAAGTATGCGTATAAAGGGGATTTGGTGTTCAATTGGCATTACATTTCTGGTCGATAAAGCTATATAAATTAATTAAGCTCTGTATAAAATTGTTAATACACCTTAAATCGTAATATATTAGCACAGACAAAAGGTTAATTGTGAAGTAGTCTGTTTATGATCCTGCATACTCGTACATGTTACACTTCCGACATCTTATTGCATTTATTATACAGATATATTTTTTGCTTAACACGGCACGAATTTGTAATCGGTTTTTTTTAGGGTTCCGTACCTCAAAAAGAAAAACGGAACCCTAATAGGATCATTTTGCTGTCCGTCTGTCTGTTTGACGGTCTGTCTGTCCGTCTGTCTATCCGTCTGTCTGTTTGGCTGTCTGTCAAGAAGAGAAGTAGGGGTTTGCTAACACTGGATTTCATATTTAGATACGGCCTTTGTAGCGTATATTTTGTATGGAACCCTCGGTGCGCGATTCCGACTCCCAAATTTAAATCTAGCCTACCAAAAATTTTAATTTTAAATAAATGAAATATGTATATCAATCAGCCACCGACGTTTACTACTGAACATAGGCCTTCCCTCTACTTCATCACGTGATGAGATCATGCGCAGACCGCACCCACCGACTCCCAGCGACCCTTACGAGGTTATCCGTCCACCTAGTCGGGGGCCGCGCTACGCTGCGCTTGCCTCTGCATGGTCGCCACTCCAAATCATTCAGGAGGAAATTTGCATACACATCGGGTGCAAACTTATCTTTACGTAGCACTTTCGAGGTTTCGAGAGTACTCAATGGAACTATGTACTGCACATGTACATGTGCATGATACCTAAATCTGCTACTTCGTAACTCACAAGTTAGCACAAGCTCTCAAAGTTTCCAGCATCCTTTGACAACCGCAAATTTAATCTAAGTTCGCCTTTATGCCTAATCCGTACACGGTTAATGTGTTTTACCTGCTGCAAGGAAATTCAGCTGATTCCGAACTTACGAGTATGCAAGCTTGTGTGTACAAACGAAATGACGTCTGTTTGTGGGGACTTGTGGGCTGTTACGTCCTGTTGTGTATTCAGAGTTCTGTACAGATTTATAGTCGAGTGCATATGTATGAGTAGAGGATGTATAAGCGTAACCGCATGTCTCTGCGAGTTTATATTGTATTCTGTACTGTACATCGGTGTAATGTCGTCAGCACTGGCATCACAAACTCCTTTTGGTTTTAGTACCTTGTTACTTTTAGCGAAGACCCTTACAGGAGAGCGGGTAAGATTGTCTCACGGGTTGGTTGTCACGACAGCCATAACAGAAAAGTGAAGGAACGAAAAACTACATCGACCGGTGTCGAAAGATCGCTAGAGCTATCTGTATCTTCCTCCTAGATACAGCTCTCGCGGTCTGTCGACACCAGTTCATAGGTATTATGGCCGCTGTGACAACTGCCTCGGTAGACAACCTTACTCGGTCTCCCGTATCCATAATTTATATTTAATATTAGAAGGTGGTAACTTCGTTAACGAAGGAGGAAAAAAAATCATCCTCTTTTTTTTCTTGGGTCTAGTCGAATACAAAGTATCCTATTACCATCTGTGGACCCAACTACCCGTATACCAAAAATAGATGAAATCCGTTTAGCCGTTTTCGCGTGAAACCAGAACGACACATAGAAACATTTAAAATAAATATTGATTCAGTGTCTTTAAAATAGTCCGTTTTGCAATTTTTTGAAAATATCTTCCAAGAACAGAAATTTCATTTTACAACTTTAATATACTATAGATAAACCGCCGCGCCGTCCAGTATTAAATCAGTCATATTCGACACGGAATTGATTAAAAGAAAATTAATAGAAATAGTTAAGGTTGGTTTAAAGGATTGAAATTCGGGATTTATATAAATTTTTCACTTTAATTTTTGTGATGAAAAGTACTCTGTGTCACCCTAGAGGAAGACACAGTTAGATATAATACTTTTTTGGAATTTTGTGTGTCGTTGCGAGTTTATGACGCAAAATCGGCTAAACAGATCTCAACTATTTTTAGTACACGGGTTGGTAAATATCCACAGACGGTTATAGGATAATTTTTAACCGACTACGCTGAAGAAAAAGAGGTTATGTTTTAATTCATCTTCCGCGAACGAAGTAGCAATTTTTATTATATTTAAATCTAGTCTAAAGGTTTACATAATATGAACAACGGCCTCGTTAAAAGGACGCTTAAACTCAACAAAACTCTTTGTCAAATTAAAATCAAAATCAAAAATCTTTATTCGTATCATAAATAAGGTAACAATATCTGCATTGGTGCCTCTTTTTAAGTATACGTGATACTTGTGCTAAGAGAGCACCGCTCTCCCTCATAATGTAACTATACAGTTTATGTCTAACACAATATTATCGTTTTTTAATTCATTAACACATTTGACAACAACAACTTCTGAACTTTACCGGGAGGCAAGCTACCTTAAAGCTATAAGCCCGGTAAGCCTAGTGCCATAACTTCGGTGCGGCACAAGATGAGTGCACTACATGTTACTGTTATTCTTGCAACAAGTGATTAAATGTTGCATCGTTACTTAAATTTAGCGTGTGTTTTTTAAGTTTGCGCTGGTTGGTGTTAGTAGACGTGCTAGCAAGATAAAGGTTTGTGGTAAGATTGTTAGCCGAGTAAGTGAAGGAATCTAAAGTTGAACCACGAGTAGAGCGAGTGGTTCAAAAATAGATTCCTGAATCATATTATAGTACTACTAGAAGGAGCCCACAACTTCGTTCGCGTCGGAGAAAAAGTCCTAACCCCCCTTTTTTCTCTCGCATAGTCGTGTAAAAAGTATCCTATAACCATCTAGAAATACCTAGCTACCCGTGTACCAAAAAATAGTTGAAATCCGTTTAGTCGATTTAGCGTGATGAAGCCACAACGACACATACAAACATTTCAGTTTTACAACTTTATAATAATACTAGATGACCCCTAGACAACTATAAGTAGACACGTATAAACGTTTTCATAGGTCTCGCCCTTGGTTTCGTTTTCTTAAGTCTGTTTTGGCAACCTGCTTGACGGACCAATATATGAGTGATCGGGAACATGTAGTACCACTACTTCACTTGTTTAGTTCTATTAGGAACGCGCTGAAGGCGGCTGAATGCGAAATTTAAGAATGACACCCCAGGTTTTAGCTAATAGGGATGTTAACTGTATTCCAATAAAAATAAATTTTTGATGTAAAATTGTAGTTTCTATGATAGAAATCCTAAAAACAAATGAGTTCGATAAGTTACGGCCCAGCCACGACAACGCGCGACTAGCGGAGCGGCCAGCGAATTCTCTCTTCATTGCGCGGTCAAAGTGCTCACCGCACAGCAGTTAGTTGGCATCACACGCAATGTATTAGTAATTCGCTTGTCACGCCGCCGGTCGCACGTTATCGTGGCCGAGCCATTATGGTTAAGTTGAGTTGCCTTTAAAGTTGAATGGGAAAGTCCATTTTTAAAGTATGAACATATTAATAACCATTGAATAACCCATGAAATGTATGGTAACTTTTATTATGAAACCGTTTCGATAAACGCAAGTTTTGACATAGCTGCAAAACAAAGTTCCTAATTTCCCCATACAAGGTAGGAATGTGTGACGTCACACTTTCTTAGTATGGAGCGTTTTTTGAGAAAGTCTAAGAATGTGACGGGAGTTTTTATGAAATTGAAGTAATTTTTCACCAATATTTCTATTATTGAGGGTCGTTCACATACCACGGAAAAAAGTTGTCAAAAGTTGTCAACATCATGCATCAATGCATTTATGCACAGATCAGTTTTAACTTTAAGAAAGCATAGTATAGTTAGTACTCAACTAGGTAATATGGCCTGTTCGTAATGCGTTTTGCTTAATATTGTTTTGAAATAAAACAATGTAACGGATTATATCGCGTATATTATCTATAATATATGGAAAGCTTCCGAAACGTCGGGAACTAAAATGAGATAATATACGCGATATAATCCGTTAAATTGTTTTATTTCAATGAGTAATAATCGCGGAAACAGAAGAAAATATTAATATTGTTTTGTTTTTTTATCTATGTAGTAATGATATTCTCACTATTTATTTAAGTTTCCTAAGAGACTGCATGTTGTTGGTCTGTTATTAATATAAAAATAAACCGTCGTGAATTGTTCACACTGGAATTCATTTATTTTCCAACGGACGCCGCCAAAACAAAACACATTACTGATGCATAAATTAATTTCATTTTCATCACAATTTGCTGTTTAATTGGAGTCCGCCCTAATTAATACATTACTGAGCTGTCAGCTGTGTCTTTGTTATGGTAATTTGCGCTCTGTTTTATTTGAAACATGGTTGATGATAGAATATTACAATTGTGGTGCAAGCTACATTAGTCTGATACATTAGTCCCTCGAGCGTTGGCTGTGCGTAACAATATTAAAATGTGTGTTATAATATAAATTTAATTATAATAGGGCTTACTACTAAGTTTCATGCTGGCCGCTTATTGGTAAGCATCACTGTTATACCTGATTTTTTCTTAACTGAAATCAGGAGAAATATCCTTAACACATTCACAACCGGGAACCCGCTAGGTGGGCGCTCCGCTCGTAATAAGTTTTCGAAACATACGCAAGTATCGTCTGCGCTTTTGCCACTCGTTACATAAAAATAATAATAATAATAAAGTCGGTTGCGAAACTTTTGAATAGCCTACGAGCTTTTTCACCAAATTATTTGCACTGTACAGATATTTCATTTGTACAACTGCATACTAATATGTAAGTACGGGAAAATGGGGTAAGGCGGGGACTTTAAGGTATTTCATAAATAAAACACTCCATTTTTAATTGTACAATGTACAAACTGTTTTTAAGAAAATAATCAGTGTTTCTTCCTTTGATTATAATCAGTCAAAACAAAAAAAATATAATTCTTCTCATAGAAATATCAACTTTAAAAAAATACCTAATTCTCCCCATCTTACCCCACCTATAGGGCAAGACGGGATACCCCCTTGGATAAGATGGGGTATAGAATATTTAAACGTTTTCATCTTACAAACCGGGCAGATATGGACAGCTTCGTCATCGTTATCTTCCACTCCTGTACAGCCACAATGCGCCCACTTACCGCAAGTCTGGCAAGTGACCCATCCTTCAGTTGACTTGGTATACAAGCCAAGGCAGTACAGACATTCTGTATCTTCTTCATCTGATGTCTGAGCTCCTTCGTCAGCTTTCTTGGTTTTTTTAGGTCCATTATTTGTTTTTTTTTCATTTTCTATTTGTTTGTTACCTATGGTTTTGGTTTCTTACTGTTTTGTCTTTCCTCTAATTTTGTTTAAATATGGAAAAGCAGTGAAAATAGCAATTTTCCTTGTTCTTCGAACTTGTCTTGGACTTTTTTCGGGCATTCGTGGATAAGGCATTAACTGTTTCGGGCTAACCAGAAGGAATGCTGCATTATCCAAAGAATCTTTTAAAATCATTTCAATTATTTTATTGCTGTACTAGATATGAGGTTGTAGCAGTTGGTTGAGGTAGAATTTTTGCTGAAGAATTTAAGGCAATGCAGGTGGCCATTTGGGTATAAGGAGACAATTAAATTAACGCAACTAAAAACGATAGAATCTAATTTTGAATTAAATCGAAATCCTAAAAGAATAACAAATCAGCAGGTAAGATGGGGTACCAACCCCATCTTGCCCGCAAGTAGGTACCCCATCTTTCCCAAAGTGGACTTATAAGTAGTATTAATTTTTTTGACGTTTTACTCAAAGCAAGCCGGAACAAATTAATGAGTTTAGAATAGTAAAATAAACAAACATCAATAAAAAATAATTCACGGATCTTATATATCATATTATTATGAACAGTGACGCACTTTATATACGTCAATATTTAGATAAAACCACTTAAAATTAAAAAAAAAAACATACTTGTCAAGTAGAAACGTGCACTCCTCCGACCAAACTTTGTGTGACACTAAGAAGTACTGCTAAATACCGTCAGATGGCGTTAAAATAAAATTGCTAGTGACACTGCATTATCAGTTTTGGTAGGGTCCCTATCTTACCTCGCTACCCTGTCTTACTCCACCTTCCAGCAGTAAGTAGCAAACTTTACAATTACGAAATATCAAGACTTAATATTTGGTAGTATGATTATATTCACGGAATAGTTCACACTGTCCACAAAAAAAATATTCTCGAAAGTTATTATTTAATTATTGGCTGCCATTGACCTTTGCCTAACACACGCGTCCTATTTAAAAAAACAACAGCGCTTCCCTCGCTCCCGCCGTTTGGCGGGTCGCAGCTGTGTTTTCTTTTTTTAATGTGCAATCGTGCGTATTGTGCCATTCAGCCAGCTGATTGGTTCTCGTTCAATAGCACAAATAACAACGGCTCATCCCTATTTTAACGTTTAATGTGTTCCGTGATTCTTTGCATGTATTTTTATATTTGGAGTCTGTTTTTGGATAATTTATCAAACAGTATTTTATTTAGGCATTTTAACCTCAAGTTTAGTTCTATAAGTGTGGAAATTCACATTTTATGCGATCGAAAAGGAAGGCCAATTTAGCCGTACACATTGGTTTTAAAGCGTAACTTAATCAACGTAATCAATAGGCACTAGGTACTGTCTATTTTGTGTTCGTATTTGTTTGTATAGTAAATAAGTTTTCCTAAGATGTGCTAAAAGTTTATTGCACAGATTGTTTGTTACTTTTATTATCGTACTCGCGAAGGACGGCGTGTAAATCTGGAAATTCCATTGAACTGAACTGAAAGACGTTCAAATAAAATAAATTTAGAATTAAGCCTGAGTAAGCCGGCAAACAGAGTGGCTTGATACACAATAGCTAGACGTGACTGGTGCGATTTTCATTAAATGGCCGTGCATTATTATGCAAATGCAGAAACGCAGCGCCGGCGGCTAGGCGCCGGTCTTGCAGCGGCGGCGTCACTGCTAGCGGGATACACGCTAAGTATATCCTAACTAGCTTTTACTCAAGACCTTAGACCCGTGAGGTTAGTGCATGCTGACTACACAGAGAGCTAAGCAAGCACCTGAGGAAAAGAGCACAAAATCCTTCAATAGCCGTACACCATGGGAATTCGGTCTGATTCATGGTCCCTAGCGAGACATAATTTTACCCGAAGCCTACATCACATGCCGTGACTTGTCATGGTACAAGTCCTGGTTTAATCATCTGGCTATATAAGAAGAGTAGAAAAACAAATCACTAAATCAGCACCTTAATTTCATTCAATAAGCTCAAGTTTCTCTCTGTTACGAAACATCTTAGAGACGACTCAACAGACCGCACACTTCACTTGCACATCGACGTCACCGCGCTATAAATAGTACTTTTACAAACCCTTTAGCTTCATGTTTAGGAAGACTGACCCAAATAATAAAATAGTTTTAGACCAAGTACAATTGCTGCTCCGTGCGCCCGCGCGCAGCAGCACCCACAAACTAGGTGCCGAGGATGCTGCAGCGTCCTACCGCCTAGCACATGAACGACGGTTAAAGCAGACATGCTGCCGTTTAAATATTAATATAGCTAAGGGAAATTGAAAAACGTACCCTTGTCGCCCTTGTCACAATGAAAATATGGACTAAAATGGTATGTGAATCAGTTTCCCTTACTGTTCATCCATACTAATATTATAAATGCGAAAGTGTGTCTGTCTGTCTGTCTGTTACCTCATCACGTTTAAACCACTGAACCGATTTGGATAAAATTTGGTATGGAGATAGTTTGAGTCCCAGGGAAGGACATAGGCTACTTTTTATCCCGGAAAAATGCCCTTATCCGCGATAAACGAATTTAAGGCCGACGAAGTCGCGGGCAGAAGCTAGTAACACATAAACAGCGCACGACGGGTCGGCGTGAAAATAAACTGTTAATGAGGCCTATATCCGACAGTGGACGTCTGATAGCTGATGATGAAGATCTACTGCAATGAGTTTGTTGCAAACCGCTCGCACAGAGTCCTCGCCTTATGATATAATAATGTCAGTCCTCCGGTTTATGAAAATCCGCGCCCAAAGCGCTCCGCGGGATATCCTTTGCCTTTTGCTTCTTTTTTAACTCATATCTCATACGCTTTGCTTTTAACAGCAAATCCACATCACACTCTTACCATAATGCAATACTTCTATAGGAATATTATGTATTTCTCACTCTACTGTAATTATTATTTAATTTGCTCATGAGCTCTCAGCCTTATTGGTTTTAAGATCTTAAGCTATAAGATCTCTTGTTCAATTAAGAGATCTTAAGTGAACTTACAATTTCTTTGATTCGTACTGTTTGAAATTAACTTCACGCGTTTGTTGTGCACTGACGGATTCTTGATAATTTTAAGGTGATATATTATTCTAGATACTATATTTAAAAACTTTTTTTGACCTCTTAATAATAAAAATATTGGTGAAAAAACTTCTTCAATCTCATAAAAACCCCCCGAGATGTGGGAATGTTAAAATACATTCTTTTGACTTTCCCAAAAAACGCTTCATAGCCTTAGCGTAGTGAAGTCACACGGTACCTTGTATGGAGAAATTAAGAACTTTGCTCTGCAGCTATGTTAAAAAACTGCGTTTATCGAAACAAATGTTACTATACATTTTATGGGTTATTGAATGTTATTATTAGTTATTAATATTTTTATACTTTAACACATTCACGACCGAGATTTTCGTAGCACTACGCGCGTAGCCGATAACATGGGAAAATACGCATGTAGCGAAAACTTACTACAAGCAGAGCGCCCAGCTAGCGGGTTCGCGGTCGTGAAAGTGTTACAAAAGGATTTTCCCACCCAACTTTAAGAGCTTATAAAACAAGCTACACGTAAGATATGGAACATAAAATTTTAACGTAGTATCTTATTTCGCTTGTTTTATTTATAAAAAAATTACAAATTTTGGAGATCAGGTATACTTCCTATTGTGCAGTATCTGAGACTCAAGATGATTCAATCCTTTTGTTCATAAAAATTGGTTATGTAATATCTAAACGTTGTGAAATTAGAGAACAAAAAACGTATTGTAATGACACTGAAATCGTACATAATCGCCTCTTGGGCAAAGTCACGAACCTTATTTTATAATAATTATAATATTGTATTTTCAGCTACTTTCACACATAAACAAGGAAAGATGCTTAAACCTACCCTTTATTGTCAAATGTGTTAGATTTCCGTCGCTAGGTACACTCAGAGGGCCAATTTGGTCCCTCCGACCCGAATAACGCAAGTAAAGTAAGAGATTAAGGGAAACGTACGTTTTATTCATTATAAACGAGGCATATAGGGGCACTTAATTTCAGGAATGTATCTATGTACATATTGTACATACGCATATCTGAGGCCATTAGGAGTACAATGTTATATGATCCGCGTCAAACTCAGTTTAAAAAAATATGAAAAAATTACTCAGTTTTTCGATTTTTGTACATAAAACTGAAAATAATCCCGTTTAATAAAATAGTGACGATAAGTTTTCCAACAGAAGGATGACTTTAGTAAGTGGTATTTGTCTCTTTTATGTCCGACATCCGAAACTTGGCAACATAATGGCAACTTCGCGAGCTAAATGCATTTTAGTAATCACAATAAATAGTTTACATGAAGAAAATACTAATATCTCTTGTCTCACTCATTCACTCACTTCCTATATGGAGATTTTCAAACCAAAAATTTTCACTTTTAGCGTTAACCCCATAGCATGGAGTTTAGAAAAGGTAAGGAAGCCTATTTTATACAGGAAAACAGATGAAAAAGTATCTGGCACTAGAGTAAAAGATATTATGAAGTCAACAACCAATTACAAAATATTTTGTTCACTACTCCTGTTCTAAAAGTACGTCATATTAGCTCCTTAGGGTTTAAAAGAAAGCCATATAATCCCATACAAATTTGTATGAAACTGAAAAAAAACTTACATACTACTTACGAATAATTAAAAACAAACAAACCAACCTAATCAGATTGGCCAAAATTTCAGAGCGTATTGCAGCCATTTACATAAAAAAAATAAAAATTGTCTATGCCATTATTAGTTTTAAAAAATATATAAGCCGCCAAATGTACAAAATTTTCTGTGAGTATTGTGCATGGTGATATCTATACTATTATAAAGTTGTAAAAATTAAATGTCTGTACATTGAAGATATTTTTAAAAAATCGATTGTTATGGACTATTTGGAGGTCACTAAAACACGATTGTTTTTTTGGATTTCTTGTATGTTTGTATTTGTCGTTGTGGCTTCATCACGCAAAATCGGCTAAACAGATTTTAACAATTTTTGGTACACGGGTAGCTGGGTATCTCCAGATGGTTATAGGATACTTTTTATCCGACTACGCTGAAGAAAAAACGAGAGGTTATGACTTTTTCTCCTCCGTGAGCGAAGTTGCGGGCATCTTCTAGTAATTATTATTAATTGAAATAAAACAATTTAACGGATTATATCGCGTATATTATCTCATTTTAGTTCCCGACGTTTCGGAAGCTTTCCAGCTTTCCATGGTCACGGGAGGACGTTAAATTGTTTTATTTCAATGAGTAATAATCGCGGAAACAGAAGAAAATATTAATTATTATTAATGTTAAGTCTTTTTTATTTTCTCGCAGTCGAAGTGAAAAGCAGAGTGTTTAACACGTGGCTAAAAGCCATTATGACACTCAGATATATTTGTCCTCGCTCACTTCGTGAGCTCGTCCAAATAATCACTTCGTGTCATGGTGGCTTATTTTAGCCCCTTGTCAAACAATCTACTATATCGAAATTTAATATTATATTGTGTCAAAATGATTTTTTCTTGCATCATTGTGGTATCTTTTTGGCATTGTTATGGTAATATAATTTACACATTTGCTACTGAGGGGCGTGGGGCCATCAATTTAACGCCTTTTAACGGACACTTTAGGTATATGGCGATTATTCTCCTTAGTTTTCCACACTCCATAGTCCATAGTCTCGAGAAACGTTCGTATACCACGTTTTGATGTGTTCTGATAATGATAAAAATCGTGTAGGCAAGTATAATCATATAATCAATACGTAAGAGTGAGCCGAAACAATCTTATATGAAAGTTATACAAGTATGTCGCGTGTCGAATACTGGCCTATGTATAAATAATATGTTCCCGTCCATCCGTGTGATGAATGTGGGTCTGTAAGTGAAACCAATCTTGCCTAAACGTACCTTCATTACCATACGCTGCGCTGGGCCGTTATGAAGCTCTTGTTAGGACGCCTTACACATAAGATGTTTATAGATTTTATAACCACACTACAAAGTGTTAAGAATATGAATAAGAATAATTTATTTTGTAAAACATAGGTAGGTACATGGGTGTTTCATAAATTTCCTAAGCAATTACACTATGTTTTGCCGAAAGGCATACAAAACTAGAGAGTGCAGGATGCATAATACAAAAAAATAGTCGAAATTCATTAATATTCATTATTATCATCATAAACATTATTATTCATTAAATATTCTTGAGTAGAATAGTTCGCCTTTTTAACTAAGAATTTAAACAACGATTGCTTAAACATTTGAACCATTTCAACATGTTGTTATGAAATAGGACTTAATCGCGTATAAATACGATTTATTTAAATAACTTGCGTAGATTCATTCTTCGCGGACGTTAATAGTCTCCAAGAAACTCAATTATCAATTAACAAAATATTCTTGTAATGATGATAATTTGTGAAAATCGAAGTTAAAATCAATGTTTATAGATTTATTCGAGAGTACGTATACATAGGGTGTATGTAGCGAAAACTTCCTATGATCATAGCGCTTACCTAGCCGGTTCCTGGAAGTCAAAGTGTTAGGCAACATTAAGCATCCGATAATCAATATCCGATGGGAAGTTCCGGGTGAGCCGTGCCTGGTGTTCGGGCATTCCGGGCCGCCGGACACGGACACGTGGCCGCAGTTGATGGCGTCCGGGACGCCGAATCCCTTATCCAAGTATATAAGCTTACACATGATGTTTATGGGACCATCGATTTGCGACAAAGAGGGTTTTCTAAAATGGTAATATCACCAGTTGGCGTCTCCGTGACGTAAGGTCTAATTGACAAGAAGTGTCAAAATCTTGTGCTGTGATTGGTGGATGTTGACACTTCTTGTCAGTTAGACCTTACGTCATGGTGGTGCCAAGTGGTGATATATCCATTTTAGAAAACTCTCAGTGAAAAACTTTTAAACAAAAAAATAAAACCGACTCCAAAAAAACTAAAAAGTAAAAAATAACGCCTTAATTCAGTTTCTTCAAATTACTTAACAGTAACCGTTTGTATACTCAATCTATACAGTATATACAATTAATCTTATTTTGGCGTCGGTGCCATATACAGAATGTGTAAAATATTGAAAATTCACTATTTTAGTAAGTTGTGACACGATGGCACCCACTCCAAAATAACATTAATTGTATATACTGTATAGATTGAGTATACAAACGGTTACTTGTAAGTAATTTGAAGAAACTGAATTAAGGCGTTATTTTTTACTTTTTAGTTTTTTTGGAGTCGGTTTTATTTGTTTGATTAAAAGTTTATTTATTTTACACTTTTTAATTAATCGTTACTTAAAAGTGTATCTCGTGACGATTCTAACAAGCCCAAACACGGCTAGGATACATTATTTTATTACATAGATCTGGTGCCTACCTTCCGGCTCCATCATCAAATCAATTCGATGGTACCATTCTCATCAGGAACATTAAAATTTGTGACTATGAAGTTGCTTAGCTAAGTTAATCAAGATATTTTGTCGCCACCCGTAAATCATTTATCATTGAGGAGTTCCGATGGCATTCTGTGGTCTTCTGCATCAGTTCCACTTCACCAATTTACACTTTCTGAATGCAAATGCTTATTATGTTTCTTATAATACCAAAATCGCTATATGTATGCCTACAATATTTGAGGAGTTCCTTCAATTCCTCATGGATTCCGTCATCAGATCTTCACCAAAATTAAATGTGACCAACTAGAAAGTACCTTCTATAAAAATCGGCCAAATAGTCTTTGAGTAATCGGTGAACATCCATAAAAAAAAAAAAAAACATTCCGTCGAATTGAGAACCTCCTCCTTTTTTTGGAAGTCGGTTAAAAATATACAGTTTCACGAACAAGCTCCCGTCCAGAAGTCGATCAATCCTCCAAGTATGTGTTTATTGTTTACTAGAAGACGCCCGAAACTTCGTTCGCGGAGGAGAAAAAGTCATGACCCCTTTTTTTTACAGCTTAGTCTGGTAAAAAGTATCCTATATAGATTTCAACTTTTTTTGGTTCACGGGTAGCTAGCCGTGTACCAAAAATGGAATAGATCAAGATATATAATAAGTATACTAAATATCCTGTGCTCCGATTTAACTATGAATATAATCATCTGAATAGTGTCGACTCTCCCGCGCAGAGACGCATCAATCATTCGAGTCGGGGGAAATCATGGCAGGGTCGGCTACGGGCTACGGGGCCGCCGTAGCAGATGACTAGTTCGTAGCAGAATCTACGAGTGTTTGTAGAGAGTTGTAATTGCAAATTGAAAACATTATACACGGATACCCAAGGTGATGAAAGATTAACACATTCACTGCCAGAACCCGCCTAGCGGGCACTCTGCTCGTAGACACGTAGCCGATATCATGCGTTTCCTTGAATGTAGAGGAAATTGCGTAGCGCTACGAAAAGCTTGGCAGCGAAAGTGTTAAGACCTGTGCTGTAGAAGGATGGCTCTCAGTAATGCAGTAATCTAACCTTTTTAAAATGAAAAACAAAAATTATTAAAGATGTAACAAATTTAATTAATAGGGAAAATGCATATTTTTTTATTTTTGCTTTATTAAAAGCTCATTCATGTAACAAACAGTAGATAAAAAAAAAATCGTAAAACTTTAAAAATACCCAAGATATTAGCCATCAAACATTTCATTCTATCTCTTTCTAGCAAAACGGAATTTAATATGAAGTTTATATGGCTGGCGTAGACTATGACGTAACAGTACATGTCGGACCTCTCTGTCAAATCGCCGTTTAATTAGCAGTTTATAATGCCTATATCATGCGTATTTCTTGGCCGATTTTAATTTTAATTTCACTTTTTGAAATCGTTTTTACGGTATTTTCATATTTTGTTAAGAAAAGCGATAAAAAAATTCATGCATATACCCTATTACGATTAATCAAAGATAAACAGATGTATAGTAGACACACATACAATAACTGAAAACACCATAAATTGTATGACAATTCTTCCTTGATGTTACAATTTTTAATAAATAAATAGCAGTCCTAAAGCTCGTTGTTCCAATGACATTGTAGCAATTGGGATGAGCCAATTTTTGCAAGGTATGGTCATTCAAAAACCATTTCGAGGAATAGATTTACCGAATTACGACATACCGAAGAGAGCGCATATAACACCCTCCCTCAATAACAAAGGGATACTGAACATGGAGAACAGGAGGCACCTGCACTTGGCTTGCGCAGTTCATAAAGTGATCGAGTTCGAAACACCGCAATACCTGTATGATGAGCTGAAATGGATAAAAGAGACTCACAAAAGGCCACTACGAAGCCATAGGGAGCATAAGCTTGCAATCCCGAAATACAGGACGGCGTCATTTAAAGGAGGTTTTAAATTGGCCGCTGCTAAAATATGGAACGCCTTACCGCCACCACTAAGAGTACCCATGCATTTCTTAGAATTTAAAAAACCTTCACGAATACATTTTCTTAATATGCAAAGGAAAAAATGAAACCTCATACGCACAAACGTACACACACACACACACGCACGCACGCACGCACGCACGCACGCACGCACGCACGCACGCACGCACGCACGCACGCACGCACGCACGCACGCACGCACGCACGCACGCACGCACGCACGCACGCACGCACGCACGCACGCACGCACGCACGCACGCACGCACGCACGCACGCACGCACGCACACACACACACACACACACACACACACACACACACACACACACTCACACACACACACGCACGCACGCACGCACGCACGCACGCACGCACGCACGCACGCACGCACGCACGCACGCACGCACGCACGCACGCACGCACGCACGCACACACACACACACACACACACACACACACACACATATCTGTCGAATATTTATTTATTTTATTTCTTATAACTTAGGACAAGTTTTCACCATTACATTTAGGATGTACAATATTCGCCCGTCAATTAGACAGGCAAATTTTTAATAAAGAAACAAACCATTTTTTTTTTGTACTTTTTGATAATTAAGTACGTAGTGTTACGACCAACCCTGTCAGGGACCAATCTGAAAACCAGCGCTGGCCCACTAACCCGGCATACGCTGAGACTGGTACCCATTACCAAAAACCTGCTGTTAGTTTAAGAGTATAGTAAGATATTTTATTTTAAGTTATTGTCTAAGATAAGTTGTGCTTTTTGGTAATAAACAGATTTTTATTTATTTATTTATTTAATTACTCGCTTGAATTAAAAAAAAATACGATTTCTAGGATAAGCTATTCGTTTTTTTTCTTTTGTATGTCCTTGCCAAACACTATTACAGACGTCAATCAGTAGTTTCGTCACTTGAAATATCTCCTAGGCAATAAAAAGATTAAATCCAATCCAAATTTAAAATGCATGAAATTAGTATCCAGGCCAGCAGATTAAATAATCTAGCAGTTTACATCACTAGTCTGTCACTTATGCACTCAAAACTCTATTCATACCAGACTGTGTGGCTTAAGATTGAAACTGAAACATAATCAATACGTTGTACGACACTACGCAACGTTGCCTCCTGCATACGTTGTCTTATAATAGTTTAATTTAAATAAACTACAACAGCAGTTTGTATTCGACAATTGTCAAATCCAAAACGCGACGGTGTTATTCGCTGCTCTTCCTTCTTTGCGTAAATACATTTGTTAGAACGGGACATCGGTATAATATTAGTGTCGTCTTTAATCGGAGCAGGCCTATGGAAGCTGAGACGATAGCAATAATAATAACAATCCACTCTTGTTTATGTCTGTACGTTGAGAAGTTTATTAAAGCCTGTATCAATTTCACACCTACCTTCAGAAGTTAGTTGTCTAATAATCCCTGCACTAGATGTTGATGAAAGTAAAGACGGAAGCGACGTACACTTCAATTTTGGTATTGATAAATTCAGAAAAACGTTATTATATGGCAGAAAATAATACATTTATAAATAACTAGAAGGCGCCAGCAACTTCGTCCGCGGAGGAGAAAAAGTCATAACTAAAAGTCAAAAAAATAAAATATAAACTATATTTCGATTCAGTGACCTCCAAATAGTCCGTTACAGTACTTTTTTTTAAATATCTTCAATGTACAAACATTTCATTTTTACAACTTTATAATAGTATAGAAGACTTAAAATTTCGTGTCAGTCGATGTAGACCCTTGAGAAGTAAGATCAGTGTGTTCCTAGCCTTACCCTGGCTTGTTACAGGCAGACGTCTGCAAGCAACGACTGAGCTAAGTTTTTATAGTCACATAAACACCGGGTTACGGCTCCGCGGCTTTATAATAGAGTCTGAGCCGTTAAAATGTCTCTTCGGTTACAATGACGGCTGAGTCTTGTTTATTATGCGCGCATTTACGGCACAAAATTCAGGTGTTTTCACTTACTTTCGGTGGTCCGCAGGAGAACCAAGTTCGTCCACATAGTTCTCTCTGTACGCCTACCATGAGTTCGGCACGTGCGAGTATCGAGCGCTCGATGACGGTCTATCTCTTTCACACTATAAGCGCGTGCGAGAGAGGTGCACTGACTCTCGATACGAGATACTCGCTAGCGCCGATCGTAAACTCAGCTCACGGTAGGCACAGGCTCATGGTAGATCCATGTCAAAACTCTCTCTGTGCCATGTCACGTTGCCAGTGGATACAGGTCGTTACATTATAACCGATGGGCAAGCATTTGAATTTAATCTCACCTGTTGGCCCGCGACGATTAAGCCGACGATGAACCATCGTTACCTGGATAGTGCCTATATTGCTTGGGGAAAAGGTATGCCGGAAGAGAGTTCACCTATTTAGCCATCCTAATGTAGAAGCATGGCTTTGTTCATGGCTCATAGTGACGGAATAGAGAGGGCGGCATCCGTTTATGCAGTCCCGCCTAGACTAGACGGCGCCCGCAACTTAATCCGCGGAGGAGAAAAAATCATAACCCCCTTTTTTTATTCACCGTATTTGGGTAAAAAGTATCCTATAACCATCTGGAGATACCTAGCTACCCGTGTACCAACAATAGCTAGAATCCGTTTAGCCGATTTGGCGTGATGAAGCCACAACGACAACCCAAAAACATATTTTTCGATTCAGTAACCGCCAAATTTTTTTTTTTTTAAATGTCTTGAATTTACAGACATATCATTGATTTTTTGACTGGGCTCTGTAGCTCAATTGGCAGAGCGTGCGCCCCGGCAAGGCACAAGTCACTGGTTCAATTTCGGTCGGAGTCTTGAATTTTTTTTCATTATTTGGATCTTTGTATTTCAAGAATACAGACATATCATTTTTACAACTTTATAATAGTATAGATTATTATATTTTATACACTGTATTAAATAAGTTATCCCCAAACGTTCCGGCATATGAGTAATATGTCCACAAATAAGTTGCGCTGTGTCCAGACTCGGCCGGTTCCGGCGTCCGGCGTTTGATGCATGGTGTTTGGCCACCCTAGCGATACGATACTTTCACGTATAAATTTACAGAAAGTTTCTTATGAATCTGAGAGAGTTATGCTTAAAGTTATGTCGAAAGTTGCCTGTTACTGCTGAAGTTTAGAATAGATTGTGTTTTTTAACTACGATGGTGACAAACAAACGTACGGACGATAGAGTACAAGGTACAGTAAAATTCTCCCTTTTTAACAAGTACAATGCCTGCAGTGATTGGGACTTTCATTTAGGTAAGAAAACCTGTGTTACAATGCCCCGCTCTTCCATAACTGGTAAATAGGTAGGAAATATTATACATCTAGAGGTTCCTTATTTAATCTTAGCAATGGAAGTGAAGGACTAATTACTTTAACGTAACTATTTAGAATAATTTATATATTTTACCACACTAGTGTATTTTCATTTCACTCATTGGTTAAAGGGCTTAATATTACTTTTGATATCTTAAATATTATACTGCATATATAAACATGTCTTCGTATCGTTATACATACAATATGATTCTGTCTCTTCAAAGTCAAGTTTCGCATCCCGTAGCACATCGTAAAGACAAAATTGTAATTTATCCTCATCACTCCACCTTGCCCGGATTCCATTGGATTCCATCTGGAAGATTCCATGAGAATGAGCGTAACAAGTCCCGCGTGGAACTAATATGGTGTACTCTGACGTCATGCATATTAATGGAGGAAATCATTTAGATACTACATTTATGAATACACGAATGAACGAGTGTTCTGAGTTATGGGGGTTAAAATACGCGAGTATTATTGGAACGGGTATAAATACTTGAAACAATATTTCGATCGCACAAGTACAAAATATAAAACATTTTCCTATTGTTCGGCGGAAAACAAGCATTTGGGTGAAATACGTAGTAAGATACGATTAAAATGTTCTATGGGTTAATATTAGTAAGTACACACTTACCTACCTGTTAAAAACCAAACCAAAACACCAGGATGGACGCCGGACCGTCAACATCTCCTGCATCTCCTAATGATGCCTCGTCTCTACGAGGCATCATGAGGCGAACACGTGTCGAGGATTATACTGTTTGGTGGTGGTTTGTTGTATTTGCATTCGTTTTTTTTTTGTTGAAACTGCCTGAAAATATGGGCATATGAGCACAATTTACTGTCACATCTAACCAAGACACTATTTCAGGGAATAGCAAAGCAACTACAATTCATGTTAGAAGTATATTTTCTCCAACAGAAATCAAGTTATGAAATATTATACTACCAAAATCAGCTCTAGCAGGATCAGGAGTGTTGTAAGAATGCCGTTACGTACCCAACATTCTGGTATCAGTACACTTCTTTTCTTCTTCTAGAACAATACAAACTGGTGATTTAAGTATGAAAAAACAATGTATTGTGGATAATAAAAGAAAAACTTTTTTGAAAACCGAATAACAAGTATAAATACTTGCAAGTACAAATACCAGCGGTCTCAGGACGGCGAATCTGCAATTCAAACGCATTAGCGGCGCTCGAGCGGCCGGATTGCCGCCGGAATATTTTATAAGACGTTCAAAAATTAAGACAGCATATCGCGCATGAGTCAGTTATGAATTTTCACTGAGTATATCGTACATACTGTACGTATTAAGTATTTGTTCATTAAAAAGCTTTCATCCGCCGTAAATAAGGTAACAGTAAAAGCTTAATACGAAAGGTGTAAAATGTAAAGACGCGTGGCTTGCGGTGGCTAAGAAAATATTAATTTTAATATGCTACACTAAATTACTTCTTATTAAAACAGTCCAAGTACAAATTACCGCCATGCATTTCAGCCTTATCCCATACCGAAACGGTTTCCAAGCCGAGTATCTCAGCAAGACGCAGTTTCGCCGGCCGTAAATCTTAGACATCTGTAAAGCTTAGTATGTCCATAATGTAATTTTTTATATGCTACACTAAATTACTTCTTATTAAAATTGTCCAACTCAAGTTCAAATCAGCATCATGCATTACCAGCCTTGTCTCAAGACCGAAACAGTCTCTAAGATGTATATTTTTGCAGGCCAAAGTTTCGCTGGCTGTAAGTCAAGACAACTGAAACCTTAGTAACAAAATAAACTTTTAAACAAAAAAATAAAACCGACTCCAAAAATACTAAAAAGTGAAAAATAACGCCATAATTCAGTTTCTTCAAATTACTTACAAGTAACCGTTTGTATACTCAATCTATACAGTATATACAATTAATCTTATTTTGGCGTCGGTGCCATATAAAGAATGTGTAAAATATTGAAAATTCACGATTTTAGTAAGTTGTGACACGATGGCACCGACTCCAAAATAACATTAATTGTATATACTATTTGACAGATTTCAAAAATTTTCTTTTTGGTTTTATAGAAGGTACTTTCTAGATGGTCCCATTTAATTTTGGTGAAGATCTGATGATGGAATCCATGAGGAATTGAAGGCACTCCTCAAATATTGTAGGCATACATATAGCGATTTTGGTATTATAAGAAACATAATAAGAATTTGCATTCAGAAAGTGTAAATTGGTGAAGTGGAACTGACGCAGAAGACCACAGAATGCCATCGGAACTCCTCAATGATAAATGATTTACGGGTGGCGACAAAATATCTTGATTAATTTAGCTAAGCAACTTCATAGTCACAAATTTAAATATTTCTGATGAGAATGGTACCATCGAATTGATTTGATGATGGAGGCGGAAGGTAGGCACCAGATCTATGTAATAAAATAATGTATCCTAGCCGTGTTTGGGCTTGTTCGAATCGTCACGAGATACACTTTTAAGTAACGATTAACTAAAAAGTGTAAAATAAATAAACTTTTAAACAAAAAAATAAAACGTTAGAGTCCACACATCCATGGCAACACAAGTTAGCGGCTTTCCACTCTAACGTGCATAGGTTGTTGACAGTCCCTCTTTCTGATGCAAATTTCCAGATGGAATTGAATAAAATTTATCATTTAGCAGTTTCAAATGGATATAGTAAGTCTCTCGTGGATGGCATCATCAGAAAGAAAGAAATACGGACGGTTAATAATTTACTGTATGCTGCACGTTCTTTTGACCGGATTAAGAAATATAAAGGAAGCATTACTTACGTTGCTCCTTTATCAGATAAAATTTATAAAATATTACGATCTTATGATATTAACGTGGCCTTTAAAACAAATAACACTTTGCACTCTATACTTTGCAATGGAAAGGATAAAGTAGAAGGTGGGAAGAAGTCAGGCGTTTATAAACTTACATGTGATAGTTGTGACAAGGTGTATGTGGGACAAACGGGTCGTAGTTTTAACACTAGGTATAAAGAACATGTCTCTTCTTATAGACATAACTACCCGGAAAAATCCAATTTCGCAAAACATTTATTAGAAAACAGCCATTCTTTGTCAGACAATCATTATTTTAACACCTTACATGTTTGCGGAAAAGGATTACGTCTTAGTGTGCTTGAACAGTTGGAGATAGTCAGGTACAGCAATAGAGGTTTGATCATTAATGAACAACTTAATGTTACGTCATCACCTTTGTTACGTGTTTTTCCATCTCTTTCTAGAAATCCTATTCAGGGTATAAATAGGGCCGACCGTTTTGGACAACTCATTTCTCGGGTGGACGCCGGACCGTCAACATCTCCTGCATCTCCTGATGATGCCTCGTAGAGAGGCGAAACACGTGTCGAGGATTATACTGTTTGGTGTTGGTTTGTTGTATTTGCATGCGTATTTTTTTTTTATGGAAACTGCATGAAAATTTGCGCATGTGAGCACAATTTATTGTCACATCTAACAAAGACTCGAGTTCGCGGAATAGCAAAGGAACTATAATCCATTAATCTAAAATGTCTATATCATGCGTATTTCTTGGCCGATTTTAATTTGAATTTAACATTTTGTAATTGTTTTTACGGCATTTTGATATTTTGTTATCAAAAGCGATAAAATAATCATTTTTTATTCGACGACTGGCCCGTGTTACACATCATTTGATGGTGAAAATTGGTAAATGAATATGAAAGAGGACGAATTTATTCTGTTGCTATCTATGCGTTACGACTTGAATAAAATAATAATTAAATTTAATTATATACTATTTTTTTAAGGAAATTTAGACAACAGTTGCTTTTTCCATAAAGATAGTATATATTCCAGAGAGTGACATAAGCTACTTTTTATCCGGGTAAAACACCCAATGATATAATATTTTATCACGTAATCACGTGAAACACGACATTAGTTCCCGTAAAACTTTTCCCATATTCTACCTTTTTAATCCAACTGCCATACAGTAATACAATCGTACAAAGTTCCATCTCTCCCCACATCTGTCATTCCGGGGGACCCTTTCGCATTTATCAACTATCGCCCGATTCACTCCCAAGTCACAAGGAATTCGTAATCTGAAACGACACATGTACATATCAATTTAGATGTCGCATAGAACTTTTTTGATTGGGTCGGTTCGACGGGTGACAATAAAAAGTGGCATAAATCTGGGATTCCCCCCTTACCTGTGGGGTTGGGGGTTGAAGAGGGTTTATATACTTGTGATAAATATGTCAAAGTGGATTCTATTACATAAGTCGAAGTAGTGTGATTTGACGGATTTGTCTTTTTAACAAGATCACAAGCAATATAAACGCGTAGGTACACTTTGTATGGCTTAAGAGAATGGTTTTCTAACTTTATTGGCGGTGGAACCCTTTTTGACGGAGCCCTAAAATATTTGATACATAGTTTATGGCTATTCTTTATTAATAAGGGACGCAGTATTGTTTAAATCTACCTAATCACTGAACTATATAAATTCATAAAAAAAATGCAAAATACGGTTCAGAAACATTTTACTTAGGAAAGATTGCAGACAACCTTTCGCAATCTGATTTTATTGTTTTTGTGGTCTTATTTGAACTGCTTTATCCATGAACTTTAGTATGTATAGCTAAAAAAATGATGCCCCGCTTGAATGTAGTAGTGTAGAATTGATATGCATCGATTTAGTTTTTTTCTGTTTGAAAATTAAATTGTCAGCTTTTCTTCTTGGTGTGTCGTAGGTTTTTGAACCGTTTCCCCTTTTCTTTATTTCCGAAATTAGATTATCCAATTGTACATAAAAGTGAGCTGTACGAAGTTTTAAAGGGGGCTTCATTTGAAATTCTAATTTCGGTCACCCATCCAATAACAGGCCTAAGTAAACATTGCTTAACCTGCGTGATCGAGTGCCTCTCGCCAGCGCCTGCAACCATTCCTTTTATTCTATAGATTGGCATATTCATTTTAACCGAGCATTAAGCATTAGTGGTCGTCACAGAACTGACGGTTAATGCCAAATGGCGTATGTTTCGTCACAAACTTGACAGGTTAAACGTTATTGAAATGAAACAATTTAACGGATTATAGAGCGTATATTATCTCATTTTAGTTCCCGACGTTTCGGAAGCTTTCCAGCTTTCCATGATCACGGGTGGACTGAGAAAAGATGTATTTTCCTCTGTCTTTACAGCTTAGGCCGATCTGGCATGTATGTACATCTTTATTTGTTTTTTCAAAAATGGGTAGTTTGCACAAATTGTAACTTTGACAGAGGAAAATACATCTTTTCTCAGTCCACCTGTGACCATGGAAAGCTGGAAAGCTTCCGAAATGTCGGGAACTAAAATGAGATAATATACGCGATATAATCCGTTAAATTGTTTCATTTCAATGAGTAATAATCGCGGAAACAGAAGAAAATATTAGGTTAAACGTTATTTAAATATACCTTAAGTTCCACTTAACCGTACGTGTTTTAATGAAAATGCCCTGACAGTACAGTCAGGATTTTTGGGTTGTAGAATTTCCGTATTCCTTTTCCGAAAATAACACTTCCAAAAATGCTAATGTAATACAACCGGAAAAGTGAATGTAACTAGGTATATAATATTTTTCCCATAAGTGGTTATCGCAAATCTAAGTCCAAATGTTTAACCACATCGATTTAAAAAAGTTATAATATAGGTTAATTTAATAACTTCGTTCGCTTAGAAGATAAAGGTCATAACTCTCGCTTCAGCATAGTCGGGTAAAAAGTATCCTGTACTCAGTATCAAGCTTCCCTTATACCAGAAAAGGTTGAATTCCTTTCACCCATTTTGACAAGATGAAACCGTAGACACATACATACAAACAAAAAAGCGATTCATTTCATCATTATTTTATCATCAGCCCATCTCCGTGCACTGCTGGACATAGGCATGCCACTGAGCTCGGTCCTGAGTTTTTTGTTTCCAACGGCTGCTCTGCCAGCCACTTTTCTTACGTCACTGCTCCACCGGGCTGGAAGGCGCCCTACACTACGTTTGCGAAGACGCGGTCTCCACTCCAGAACACGTTTGCCCCAACGGCAAAACGCCAAAAAGCGATTCAGTTTAGGGTTCCGTAGCCAAACTGGCAAAAACGGAACCGAACGAATTTTTTTTTCAGTAAACATGTGACACATATTTCGACAGTTCTTTCAAAAACACTTTGAGGTTTGATTTATTGAATATTTTAAAAATATCGCTCCGAAAGTTGCATACATTGTGTACAACCCTCCCACCCTCCATATATCGTATTTTTTTCATCTGTAGTGTATTTTTGAACCCTTCACTGAGCATGGTCCAACATGCTCTTGGCCGGTTTTTACAACTATATGATAGTATACAAAATATATACAGGGAATAATGAACCCCACGCGTTTGTTTCTCTCGTCGCGCGACAAAGATTGTCTGTCTCTTTCTTTTCAATACAGTGCAAGAAAGACGCGAAAGTTGCAAGTAGCCCAGTTGGGCCCATTGATAAATATTTGTGTGACCAGAATTTCTCCTCCTCTTTTCTCGCCTGCATTACTATTCGTAGAACCAAGAAGGGACAATTGATAGATTCAGGCATTACTTTGCAGCATTACATATTATGGATTAAAGTTCCTTTGCTGTTCCGTGAAATAGTGTCTTGGTTAGATGTGACAATAAATTGTGCTCACATGCCCATATTTTCATCCACCTTCACCGCATCCACAAAAAATACGGATCAATACGTTTCTAGGGTGGGTACCGGACTTATACTGTTTGGTGGTAATTTGTTGTATTTGCATGGGTAGTTTTTTGTGGAAACTGTATGAAATATTCGCACAAATTATTGCCACATCTAACCAAGACACTATTTCGCAGAATAGCAAAGGAACTATATTAAATTAATCTAGAAGAGAAAGTCTATGAGTTCAGAACTAACCGGGACACTATATTTACACCTTCTTCTCTAGCTTTAGAAACCTTGAGACGAATCTGTGTCGCCAAAAATGACAAGGGCATCTTCAGGTACAATGTAACCCAAATCCGTTACACAACGGACACGAACTATCTCGTCAGCGGAAAGCGGGAAGTGTGTGCGGGGGTCGTACATACTTCCGACCTTTTGCGTTTGGAATATTGTTAGTTCGGACGTGGACACTTCGCATTGTAGGCTAGGCAACAAACTATCGACCTATGTATAAGACAGTTGTTGAATAAGATTCGACACAGTCAGATCGCGCTTCGGCGACGGTATAATTTGACATCTTCACTTGAAGTAACTGTTTGAAGATTCGTTTTTTGTATCAGGGAAAAACTTATTGAACTGACTATTATCGAACATGTCCGGGGAAAAATGCGATTTCCTCCAAATATTCAGGGTTTATGAACTTTTTATCCGGGGTTCCGGTATAATCAAGATGGCAGCCCTACTTTCAGGTGTACTCAACTCTTCTATAGAAATTTCCTTGTTTATTTTTTATTGTATTCAACAAATGGAAAACATATATGAATCTTTTCACCTATAATTGAACGATCAAAAGCACAACGTCGTTTATTTTCCAATGCATTCTGTCAATTCTTTGATGCCGCATAGAACCCGTTAGTTCCTAAGTGAGCATTTGTTGCTCAACTGAGCAGAAAACAAGTAAATAACATACGAAAATAGAATGGCGCACACAACTATAAATAAGTGTAACCTGTCTATTAGGGCAGCTACACAATATCCGATGTAGGTATCACAGGAAGCGGTCCGAACAACGGGGCCCGTGTGCGATACGCCTTACGGGTGCCTCTTTACATTTTATGTGAATTGGACGCCGGATGTGTGGGTAAATTGTATGTGAAATTATGTAGCGGCTTTCAGATAGGAGAGTGTGCTATTCGTGTAACAAATTTATTTTACTACTAGAGGGTGCCCGCAACTTCGTTATTTTTCACTCCTTTTTGCTCCAGCGTGGTCTGGTAAAAAGTATTTCATAACCAACCGTACTTACTTTGGATGTTTAGCAAAATTAAAAAAGTTCAAAATTTTATTTTCAATTCAATTCAATGATTTATTTCAGGCATAGACCCCATATAGTGTTAGTAATACAATTTTGTAATTAGGCCTCAAGGGCACTTTTACAAGTCTAATTTTACAATATACAGAAAAACATTCACAATCTAGATAAAGTGCATGAATTTTTTATCGGTTTTATTAACTAAATATCAAAATACCGTGAAAACTATTTCAAAATGTGATATTTAAATTAAAATCGGCCAAGAAATACGCATAATATAGGCATTTTAAACTACTAATTAGACAGAGCGAGAGGTCCGATATGCACCGTTACGTCATAGTGCACTCCGGCCATATAAACCCCATATTAAATTCTGTTTTGCAAGAAAGAGATAGAATTTAATGTTTGATGGCTTATATCTTGGTTATTTCTATAGTTATTCGACAATTGTTTTTTGTCTACTGTTTAATGAATGAGCTTTTAATAAAGCAAAAAAAATCATGCATATTCCCTATTACATTATAATCCATAGCAGTATTAATGCAACAGACAAATACCTGGGCAGACTTTACAGGGAGATGTATATTGACTCCGGGTTCATTATATTTCATAACTTAACCTATACTTACAGAGTAATGGGTCTCTAGACGTCAAAAAAAGTAATAGTATATATAAATAAAACCGGCCAAGTGCGAGTCGGACTGGCGCACCGAGGGTTCCGTACAAATTTTTACTTACCCTAACTTTATTACCCAGTAACGGTTGAGTCAAGTTTGCACCTGATATCTTTAGCATTGCATACAAATCAGGTGCAAACTTAACGCATCTGGGTTGTTCAAATAGGTTTTTTGCAAATTAAAAAAAAATTAGCTAGTTAGAGACATGGCTATAATTTTCGTGTAATATTTATGTTTATTAATACAAAACGTGAAAATTTCAAAATTTTGACTGGTAAACTTCGGAGATAAAGGGGGGAGAATGTTGTTTTTTCACATTTTCCTTAATAAAAAAAAAAAACTAATCACATAAAAAAAAAAAAATGGTTTAAAAATTTGCAGGTACACTTTTAATTTTTACCCCCCTCATTTCGTCGTTTTTTTAGAAAATAAAAATATTATTTTTAAATACTTCCTATGTAATACATGTGAGCTGACTGTGAGCTGATGTTTATGAATATTCCAAATTTCAAATAGTTAGCATAAGTAGTTTTTGAGATATGGCGCTTTAATAGTCGGACAGACAGACAGAGTCGCACCATAAGGGTTCCTTTTGTACCTTTTTTGTACGGAACCCTTAAAAGCTTAAACTAGGTTTAATGGAGAAATATAGAGTTGAAACTTTCAATTAGTAGGTGTAAAGTATTTGTCAATTTCTTCTAACGAGTTAATATAATATAGAAGATTTGCTAATACACCTTAGTAAAAGTAGGATTTTTAATTAGGTGGAGTAAACTGACAGGTGTCAACGTGAATATTTCGTTGTTTAGAAAGAATTTTACAAAAGATTACATGAAAATACGTGTAACCGGTGATATTATGGTAACTTTTATTAATAAGAAATGCTGTACTTCTGCCATAATGAAGTAATCACGGTCGACGTGTGTCCGTAAACGTCAGTTTACTACAGCTAAATAAAATCCTACTTTAGCTCGTACTCGCTGTTAACTCGGACATGGTTGATTTTAATATTTTAAGCAATAAATGACAGCATTGGCTGACTGTCAACTGTAGGGGAGACCGAGTGAGATTGTCTCACGAGTAGGTTGCCGCAGCGCCCATAATGGACTATGAACCGGTGTCGAAAGATCGCGAGATATAGCTCTGGCGATTTTTCGACACCAGTCGATGAGCTTATTCGTTCGTACAGTTTTCTGTTATGGCCTTACCTCGTCTCCCCTATTGACGACACTCATTTTAAAACTTTATTGTAAAGTCTTTAATTTGTCATATATTTTTAGTACATATTTTTATCCTGTACTAATTTCACTAAATAATTGTCACTTTCAAGTAACAGTTATGTTTAATTTATGTACGTCGTGTATTAAAAACTTTTTTTTATTTCAGGTAAGCAACAAGACTCGATGTCTTCAATAACCTACGATTTGTAAGTACAGTTCCGAACTTGCGTTTTAGACTTTCTCAAACTATATTTCTAAATAAAAGGGTGATTCGTCTACTTCATACAGCATGGCTTAGAGCAATTAAGTAATGTATATAAGCCGTGTCATTACCGAACAGATTTTTCATGCATTGTAGGTAAACACGTACACTACGTACAGCACACATCGTATAAACTACAAGATTTCGCGATTACTTTGACAAAGGGGAATGTATTCGTATGACATCTCCAGTGTCTCTAACCAAGACCATGTAGATCAAATGACAAAATGAGTCGGTTAACTTCAAACTGGGGTAAATCCATTTCTGACATTTTTTAAGATTTTTGTATATAATAAATGGTTAAGAAATTGGTTTTGTTTGTATTTCATGGGTTAAGTATAATTTCGTGTAGTTTTTGAGAAAAATAAAGTTAAGATCACAATATTTTATCAAAATCAGGTAAATCCGTATGACAGTTTATTTCAAATGAAGGCAAGTCCATCACAGCCAATCAGCGAAAGAAGTTTGTGGTGATGGCTGTCAGTCGACGTCAACTGTGCGTCAGTAAATCTAGATAAATCCAGGTCTGTTAAATCAAAATTATACAAATCCACACTGAGTTTTTTCAAAGATAGATAAATTGCAAACGATTATATCAAATGAAGGTAAATCCAATCAAAATTTTTATTTTTTGAAAAGAATACACTAGTTTAGATGGTTTTTAAGCTGAGTTTGTCGAACAGGATCGATTTTATAATGCTTTAGCCATAATAAAAATAATCTGCCTTTCAAATCACCGAATTATCACTTTTTTTCAAAAATCTCCCAAGTGGTTAGTGTGGATTTATCTGAGTTTGAAGTTAACCGACTCAAATTATAAGCATGTAATGATTATTAACTAATTACTTAAGAGGGTTTATACCTGATTAACTGGCAAAGTCGAATATTGCTTGGTTTTTCTATACATTAAATGGAGAGTTACAATTAAATGGAGGTAAACAACAGGCGTTCTTATCGCTAAATAGCGATCTCTTCCTGACAACCTTTTGGATAGCGGTGTGTTTAAAAAACAAAAATTTGAATTGAGTAGGTGGGACAAAACCGTTTTTAGGGTTCCGTAGCCAAAATGGCAAAAACGGAAACCTTATAGTTTCTTCATGTCCGTCCGTACGTCACAGGCATTTTTTGTATGTTTGAACATATGATATGTGTCGTTGTGACTTCATCACGTCAAATCGAGTTAACGGATTTCACCTATTTTTGGTACACAGGTATCCAGATGGTTATAGGATACATTTTTCTCGACTAAAAAAAGAAGGGTTATGACTTTATCTCCTCCGCGAACGATGTTGCAGGCACCTTCTAGTACATATACAAGAATGCGCAGATATACATCATTTCCTAGACATTATAGGGTATGTATTGAACATACCTTTAAGTTTCATTCAAATACCACAAAATAAAGCGTAAGAGAAGTAAAGCGAAATAATATCGACTTTGCCAGTTAAGCAGGTGTCACTCGTAACAAAGTAAACTTAGAATTAACAAGTGTCTGTCCATTCAGAATTTATTTATTTACCCAAAGATTGAATTGAATGTTATCACAACTACCGTGTTAGTAAAAACTACTACTTACTACGCGTCTAACGCAAGGGCCTATTCGATTGATAAACAAGATGGCCCCCTTTCCCACGACCTTCGTGTTATCGCGAAAGTAGGGCACAGATACAACATGTGTGGATTTGCGTTCTGTTCAGTCTGTTTGCGATGGCCACAGACTAATCAACGGTTACTCAATCAATTATTGTTAGTTCAAAAACGGTTATGGTTAGTTCGAATACTGTTATTGTTACATACGTTTTTTTAGTGAAAGTGAATTGTTTAGTTTAGTCTGTACGCGATTGGATACAGATTAACCGACGCGATCGGTGTTTGTTAATTGAGAAACGGTTTTAGTGAGTCTGACTGATTACGTTGAAGATTAGTTTGAATATTATTTTCGTTGGATACCCATATTTGGTGTTTTAGTGGAAGTTTATCGCTTTGTTCAGTCTGTACGCGATTGCTACAGATTAATCAACAATTACGCGTTCGCTTTTTGTAAATTGAGAAACGGTTTTGGTTAGACAGATTAAGTTAATGATTAGTTCGAATACTAACAGTTTATGCGTGTTTATAGTGGAAGTGAATCGTGTTAATCAGTCTGTACGCGATGGCCACAGAATACTTACAGTGAGATTGGTTTTTGTTAGTTGAGAAACGGTTTTGTTTACTCTGGCTAAAGTAGCGATTATTTTGAATATGGTTATCTTTAATTTAGACGTTTTTAGTAGAAGTGGATGTTTTACCTAATTGTGTTTTATATCTGTATACAATTGTTGTAAACAGAGGAAGTAGGCGCGAACGGCTCTGTTATTCGTAAACACAGTTATCGTTAGTTTAAACATGGTTATCTTTATGAGTGTGGATTATTTTACGGAAGTGTCAATTTTTTATGATTTATTTGACTACATTATAATTTTATTAGTTATTAAAAAAATATATTACACTCAATTTATTGTACTTTTACCTCATTTTTTAACGAAAATTATTATAAAACTAATGTTCGTATAGCTTAAATGCAAACTCCCATGCTTGCATTTCATATCATCGCGAGTCTACGTTTCTAGGCGAGTAGGACGCGATACATTGATGTTATTCTAAAAGAGTTGCAGTCCTTCTCGTACTGAAAACCGGCAATGTACTAGTATATCAGCCTCGTTTCGACTCTCGCTAACATAAAGTTCTAATAGAACACAGAGTAGGTATAGACTAGATAAGCCAGAGGAAACTGCAAATAGTTAACCGTGTGGAACGCACGCCGGACCACCGGACCGGACCGCCGGGGCCGGAAACGGCGCGCCGGACACGCCCGCGTACGGATATAATTACACTACACGACAGTCGGTACATTAAATTTATAACACTTACTTACCTACTTAGTTTATAAGGGTATGTTTTATTTTTAGCATCTAACCTAAAAAGTATTCTGTAACTGTAGTTTAATGTTCATCCCTGTACGAAAAACGTACAGCATCGAAACCTTTAAACGACTGTATCGAAACCTTTAAAGCCGTTTTGACGTGATTTTCCTACGAACTACCAACATATATAAATACTTACTAACATGCGAAAAATACCTAAAATTAGCTTCAAATACCGCGGAGAATATAAAAATGTTTTTAAAAGTTTTATCTTATACGCAAAAGCGATTTTAAAGGTCCATTAGAAACTTATTATAATAATAAAATTCACATACATCTAAGGTATACACGACTAAAGACACTTAAATGGTTCGAGTTTACGTGACTATAGGGCTTTTTAAATGGACCTCAACGAAATATACGCATGAAATGTTATTGCATAATGAACCGTCTAAGTTGTGCGTAAATAGTGCCACAGTTTAACTATTCAGTAAAACGTTTACATAGTGTTGTGAAAATGGTGCGTCGAAAACCTAGAAGGGAGGAGCAAGACTGCTTACTGGCACTCTTAGCCATTCTGTGCGACGAAACTAACGCCAAGAAAAGGATAAAGAAGGGTAATTATCAACTTTGACACGCGCTTTTACTTTTTAATTGGAGTAAAGGACCTTTAAAACAAGGGACACTGTCAATCTCCATACAAAAAGCTGTTCTCCGATACAACGCTACCTATGTATAAGAATTATTATTTACAAGCGTGACACAGTACCTTAATGCTACGACTTATTTATGATTGGCTGTTTACGAACTCATTGTTTCGGTACTATATTTATTTGTTCAATTGTAAGACCGTTAAATGTTTACTTTTAATGCGCCATCTAGTTTTTGCCTGAATAACTCCTTGCGATCGATGCACGATTCAAAGTATGGCAATTGACAGTCCTCTTGTTTTAATGGTCCTTGATTTGAGCGGAAAGTTTTATTTTACAACAGAAAATATATGTTTTCTTTGTCTCTTTGGTCGTTCAGGATTACCTAATGAAATTGCAATGTATGCATTCATTCTGCTTAGGAAGTTAATATTTAAGTAAATATTTGTCTAATATTATTGTCTATATAACTTGAAGCTTCAATTGGGCCTCTTCTTATTTAGAGCACCGAATTCAAACAAAAACATATCTCTGTTATCTATTTATCAATAAGTTGTGTTATCTAGAATGTGGCCTAGATATAAGCGTTGTTGCTAGTGATCATTGTGATAAAGCATAACAAACGCCCCGTTTCAAACAAATTTTGAAACAATCACCTCATAAAGTACATATGGATTTGTTAATGTCACTAATCCAGACTTTCAGAGTAAGCGTCATCTTCACCTTTAGACCTGAGAGAGAAACGCCCTCTAAATTCGCAAATTCGTTAATGAAACTTTGCACTGATATTTAGGTACAGATTAACGGAACTCGTTAAACATAACCTATCATCAGGTGCAGTATCACACCTAATTGTTGTGGCCGCTTATCAATGCGATACCGCGCGCCCTGATAACACTTCAGTCTATATCCACGCTACACCATATTTACTCGCCAGTGAAAACACGGCTTAAAAAATATAAAAACATGCCGGGTCGCGTTCCATTTTGGAATTTTATTAAAAATGCTGTTCGAATTCGTGTTCCATAATTTAAATTACAAATTGTTTTAGTGATGTGACATGTGTTTGTAGTTCTATCGATGTGACTGTATGTAATTAGGTATGAGACTGAAATGTTACTAATATTGACAATAATGAGTGCCTAATATTAATGGTGCTTTTTCCCTGAATTTTGAACATGCATGTGAATATTACAAGATATCTAATACAATGAGATCGTTTTGGTCGGAAATTTTGACTGCGGCTGCGAGTCATCCCTTGACCGCGGTGCCTGGGGATTTTCTGGTGCTGTACGATACGGTCATCGATGATGACGATGACGAAGATGACAGTTAGTATTATCTTTATGCACATATTATCGTTAATACGTATGTGTGTACGTCCCAATAAAACACGATCATGAATTAAATTGTGTAAATTTGTCGAATACTCAGCTTTTAATGCAGCAATTTACTGTTATTTTCACTAGTCTAATTAGATTATTTATCGCATGAAATTGAAGCATATAATTCCAGAATCAAGCCATACAAATCATTATCAGAATGCATCATGTACTTATCGTAGAGGTTATCGCTTTATTTAAAAAATGGTAGGGCATAAATGTAACTAACACTATCACGCAATAAATAATAAAACCCAGATTTACTTAATATGCTCCAAAAACATTAACTTTGAAATGTAGGTACACTGCATTGCTACTCGTATCATGATTTAACGTTAATTAGACAACATCTTTCATTTTCTTTTACACTTACTGGTTTCTCAGCTTCAGTTTTATAGTACGAGTATTATCACATACGTAATATAATTTGTAAACACTTAAACCTTATTGTGTATAACACTTTATTATATTAAGTTTCATTTTGGAGATCGCGGCTCAGTGCGAAACTAGCGAATCCTAGGCAAACAAAAGCTTTTGCAGACGTTGCGAGTCAACAAAGGTCTAATAAAATCTTACCGACGTATTGACAATCTGGCAAAAGAGAATAAACACTGAACCTGACTGCTCTTAAAGTTATTTCACCGACTACGGCCGGGTGAACAGTAAACATAACATAACAAATGTACCTAGTACATACATGTAATATTTGTTGAACTTATCGATAGGATATATATGTTTAGTTGTGACCGTGATACAACACTACATTACATAGAACAAAATTTATGAAGTAATTACAGATTAAATTGAAGCTCATATTTTATACAGTTAATTCACGTTCTGAATTACATTTGTTTAAGTCTAACCCAGCTCTTATCTCGCGTTGCGTCAATATGAAAAGCATTGTTGATAGTATAATCTATAGGAGATTATATTGCTTTCAGTGTTTGCCGCGCGAGCCAGAAGCATCTTTGCTATTGAAAAGTCATTAAATAATATTTCCGACTAAAAACATATTTTCCTTTTAGAATTACTATTTCAATGAACATTTTCGTTTAAAAGCAAATAATATTCATTCAATGGCAATCCCTTTGTCCTTTTTGTACAATATGGCGACGACATTTTAGAAGTAAAGAACGAATCCCTTAGAAGCATCCCCAAAACACAATGCCACCTGTTATTAAATGTTCACGCACGACCGAGTTGTTTTAGCGGGACAAAAGACAATCGAATTACATGCTCACCTTCTCAGATAGACGGCGTTGCGCAAACTCGCTATCGTTATCAGTCCAATGCGCCTTATCTGGGGCGAAAGATAACAGTCGGCCAACTACCCACGCAATGTACCTGATCCATCCAGTCCGCACAACAGCGCAGATGAGACAGGGCTTACATCTTGTATCTTATCGATCTATTGAAATCACGCGCAAACGCTATATTGGAGACATATTATCTAATCGTAGAAGGAATGTGAACGGTGCGAACGTGTGTTTAAAATTCACAAAAAATGAAATTTTTATAGATCCGATAGTGTTGTGATAGTGTCGATATGCATTTGTCGTGGACGCAGACTGCGGAGTCGGTGAAGGAATGTGCGTGGCAGACGTTATACTGTGGGCTGGATTCATGCAACAAATTTGCTACTGCCCACCATTTTCTGACACAACCTTATCCCATCTTGGATGTGGTGATCGTCGCTCCATCATACAGGACTCAATGTTGGTATTAAACATTTTACTCATATGTATTCAAGAAAATATATGATTTAGTTTTTTTTCGAACTACTAAGGATCTCTTTATATTGGATCCTGGGGAGTAAATGAGAGGAATTTCGAACGCCAACATTTTGTTTCAACGAGAAAAATAGTGTTCCAATCAGTTTCCTGGCTTTCTAGTCTATACCCTTTCTTCAAAGTACTCAGCTGATACTTGTCTGACCTACACCTCCACGCACGTGCATTTTATACAGATGGAACAAGCTACATCGGTTACAAAGGGGAAAGGATACTTGACAGCTGATTCTGCTCAATGTGGCTTAAATTATAGAGTAACTGATATTATATCCATTCTGATTTCAAGAAATTCTATGACTGGTAGGGGTATAAAAATCAGATCAGATCTAATTAATTTTGGTTGAAATTAGAGCAATCCCTAAAATAAACAAACATTTTTTTATGTATGACTAACTGTGAAGTTTTATTTATTACATAAATAAACGCATGGAATTAAACTATTAAATTAAAGCTCTACGTTAATACGTATAGAAAAATATATATTTTTAAACAGTTACAAACAAGCCATGTCAACAACATTGCTAAGCAACATAGCAAAACCATAATCAACCTAAAGTTAAGAAAGGAGGTCTTTCTTCACACTAACTAACATGACTAAGCAACCGTTTATTATGGGTTAGCATTTCCGCATAATTTCATCTTTAATGAGCAAGCTATCAATAAAAGTGAGTCACATTATCATTATCATTTGATTGATACAATCCACAGATAAGGTTAGAAATTAATACTCTGCGGTTCAAATTCTATCATGAAAAGTACATAAATTCTAATAGTTAAACATGTTGCATGTTTATCCTAGCCGTTTGATCATTGTAGTATCAGGCATGATTTGCTCGGTTAAAATTTAACGCGTAAGCTAAAATCGCGGTCAACGTATACTCCTTGCCTAAAATTAAATTATAATACACGAATCATGAGAACAAATATTGTGTTATATAATTTTTAATAAAAAATAACACATAAAAATCTTATTCAACATCTTAACTATTTAGTGTTAAATGACCCAATAATTATTTCTTATCGATAATACGGGACAACCCTAGTGGCCATGGTCCATGAACAAAATCGATCATCGACATCTGTTTTTCCGGACTGAGATAAAACTTTATCTCGCCAACTACTGAAGCAAGTTTGCCCAATAAACCGATGGAAGTGGGGGAAGTTTTAGGGTCTAGGTATTTTCCATAGTAAAGATATGTGTGATACGTACTTACAGTGTTTACTAAGAAGCTCGTTCAGTCTCTAGTAAAGTAAAATACTTTGTAATGGCTATTAATGCAAACATTCATTTAAGTAGCTGTAATACTACTAAGCCACACGAAAGCATTAATTGTTTACAAAGAAGTTGGACTAGCTATACCATTTTTATCACAAATAAAATACATATACATTGTAATATGAAAAGCAAAACTATTAATATCCGAATCGAAAATTGTTATCCACCACGCGACCAATGCATCCGCATCCATCATCGTTGTCTATGCCATTATGTCATTCTCCGTCAAAAACGTCAATGGTGCATTTCCATGCGGGAATGTGAGGTTTCAAATAGAAAAACACTGCTGAATTTGGCTAAAAACTAGTATATATACCAAGCTTGTTTTAAAATAATAATCTACCCTTTACCGTTTGCCGACCTGATTAGGTCGTATCATTTCTGACCACGTGGATGCTTGAGAAATTCCAAGATTTGTTGGATGGTTTCAAGGCCAAGTTGTCGGCCGATGGAATCGTTTGCGTGTGGTAGGGCCAGGTAGATAGAATTATGGGAAAGTCCTTATTGTAACTTGTTAGTATTTTGAAAATTACAAAACCAGTAGGTACTCGTAAATTCACTAATTATTCAGTAATATAACCTACCTACGACACGCTAAAATTTTAAGTTTTGATGTGAAATTGCAGACCTGCAAGGAAACAAAACAAAGTGTTGTAAAAGTTACCGGCAATTGAGAAATAATGCAAATATTAAATGTCAACTGAAATAATTGCAGCACAAAATAATCAACCGGAAACACGGCGACAGCTGGCATGTAGCAGAGATATTGTATTTTAAATCATTTCCCAATTAAAATTTAATGTTGTATATTTTACTTGGGCGCAATTCGGACCGGCTTGCAGCGGTGCGTTCCAATTATAACTTTTGTGAGAATTTTAACTTTTTTATTGCGAATTCCTTTTCCTTTGAGTTTTCATTACCTAGGTGGGAATTAATTAACGATATTTCTACCTTCGCTATTACTTTGAAATTCCCCCTTTCTAATGAGAAAATTGTCGTTGTAAAGTTCATAGAGAAATGTTGTAAAGGTCAATTAAAAATAAGTTTCTAGCCACGTTTGTGTTTGAAATTATAACTTGACAATTTAATGGGATACTTTTCATTACAAGTTCAATGAAAAGAATACCCTCGGGAACCTCTTATCTTTAATTTCTCAAATATAATGCCAGTTGCACGCGACATAGTCCGTCGATTTAAACATCCCATAGGCGAGTTTCGTGAAACGGGTATGCGATGTTTCTATAGGATATTTATCCTTACTTGTCCTAGACAGTAAACAACATTCTAACCTAAAAGTACACCTTTTTTGTCTTAAACTTCCATTTTCTCGTGAATAGAGTAACAGGAATTATATTTAGTGCCAAATTCATACATTTAATTTATTTCCTTGCGAGAAAACAGCTGGTATTGGCATTAAATGAATATTTTTAGGTTAGAATGCTGTTTACTATTTAGGACAATGAAAACTAAATAGCCTATAGTGTTACTGAAGAAAAATTGAAGAAAAATTAAAAAAAAAAAAAATCATTTCATTCAGATAAATTAATCCATATTTTGTTAGTCTAGTATTTAAGTCATAGGCATCCATTTCTGAAAGATTTTTTAATTTTTTTAATGTTTCCTTGTCTCTTTTCCACAAGACCATTTTAGAGGTTCTGTTAGGTGCCTTGCTCCTTCAGAGAATGAAGATAAAGATTCATTTATTGTCAAAACTGTGTACATTAGATCACATGTCATATAAAAGGTCCAACAGCTTACCCTTTTCGTGCGTACAATATTAAGTAACTATACTAAAACAATCTTAACTAGGTTATCTAAACTTCTAAAATATTCATTTAAATTGAAGAACCTTATCGTTAACAGCCATTTCTTGAGCTTCGTTCTAAATGTAGTCCCATCTTGCGATTGATTATGTTCAGGCAAATTATTAAATATTTTTATTCCAGATACATATGCACTCTTACTAAGTATGGAGTTGGAAGATCTAACCGTACATATGTCATATTTATATTGTGATCTAATGTTATTTTGTGTTATACTTTTAAAAAAGAAAATGTCATTACGGTCTTTAACAAATAAACATACTTACAATACTTTAAGGTGCGTCCACATTTGTATCATTTGCCTGTATCAGATCATCGTCGCGTGGCATGATCGCGTGTCACGATCACACGTTTGGACGTTGCGCCGATCCGATCGTTCGAAATCCATTTGCTACGCGTATCACACACTTATATCGGAAGAGTGCGGCATGATCGGCGCGCCGACAGTGAGCGTCCAAGCAGCGCGATACGCAGTCATGCCACGGCACGGTGATCGGATACGAGCAAATGATACAAGTGTGGACGCACCTTTAGGTTATGCCTAGCAACATGAAGGGTTATTAGTACATTAAGGAAAAACCAGACGACGTGCTGGCACATGGCACTGACTTAATGGCGACTAAAAAATTCCCTCTTCTATACTATTATGAATTTGTAAAAATGAAATATCTATACATTGAAGATATTTTCAAAGAAATGATTGTTACGAACTATTTGGAGGACTAAGACGAAAAATATTTTATTTTATATTTTGTATGTTTGTATGTGTCTTTGTGGCCTCATCACGCTAAATCGACTGAACGGATTTCAACCATTTTTGGTACACGGGTAGCTGGTTATTTCCAGATGGTTATAGGAAACTTTTTACCCGACTACGCATAAGAAAAAAAAGACGGGTCTTCGCGCCTTCTAGTAGGTTATATAACTGAAATACCTAGGTAACTTGCGTTATTTTAATTTGTAGGTCCAAATTACAATCAGATGCCAGATTTATTGGTGTCACACTTACGAATTTTCATAGTCATTCAACCGTGGATATATTTTACACTAGAGGGTTCCCGCGACCTCGTCCGCGTAAAACTTTTTTTACCGTAGTTGGGAAAAAGGTAAAAATACCATCTTTGGTTGTCCAGCTATACCCGTACCAGCCGTTTTGGAGTGATGAGAGGACAAAGAAATTCTGGCTAACAGATGGCGCCAGACTGGCAAGGCGCCGCGCGGCCATACAAAACAAAAGACGATCCTGCATCGCGCTATTAAGATTTCTTCTGAAATCATGACCCCTCTCCATAGAAAACTGATTTTCTATACAAATCTAGAATTTTATAATAGTATAGATGACAACAACATGATCTGCTTAATTGTTCGTACTATTTGAAAGTCTATTGTGTACATACTGGACTACTAAATATATAATTATGCAGGCGTGCATTTTATAAGGTAAATACATTTTAACTAACGAAAGCGTATATCGTTAAAAAGTTCAACAATTATTCTTGACTAGAAGGTGCCCGGAACTTCGTTCACGGAGGAGAAAAATTCGTAACCCCTCTTTTTTCTTGAGCGAGGTTAGGCAAAAAGTATCCTATAACCATCTGTGGATACCTAGATACCCGTGTACCAAAACTTGTTGAAATCCGTTTAGCCGTTTTGGTGTGATGAAGCTACAACAAGGTACAAAAAATTGTAAAAAAAAAATGTTTTTGATTCAGTGACCTTACGACACATACAAACATACCAAAAATAAATATTGTTCAGTGTCCTCCAAATAGTCCGTTACAGTCATTTTTCTTAAAAATCTTCAATGTACAGACATTTCATTTTTACAACTTTATAATGGAGCTTGATTATTTTTTAAAGATTTCTTGAGCAGAAATGTAATGCAAACACTTGTTGTACTTGCTACTTACTTACCTCAAATGTTAGTGATGTCGATAGTAGTTGTTACCGTTACATTGGGCGCCGGATTATTTTGTAAGAAACAAAAATGTTTTTTTTTTAACAAATGTTAGATATCAAATTATGTTTATGCACTTATACTTTCTATCCTTAAAATATACGTTCATATGAAATACACACACTGTATACATATTGTGTCAAGTTGGCAATAAAATGGCACACACAAATGTATTAAACATAGGTCCAGCTGGAACTGTACTTTGACAGGGAGGAACGTATATAACGTACTTGCGCCCATGTCCCGGTTCTTAAGATGGCCCACTTTCATTTTGTTCTTTAGTTCAACTTACTTGGCTTCGATATAAAGTTGCAGTTTTATCTATGGTACTAACCGAACATGGGCGCGAAATTTAAACTCATTCGAATTTTAAAAATTACAATATAATTATTGTCTACCGTATTTTATGGGCTCTATTGTACTGTTTCTGTTGTTGGTGTGCAATAAAGAACTGTATTGTATGGTACTGTATAATTGATAGTGGGGCATATTGGGCGCAAGAACTTTATATTATATCTACGGCTTTCAGCCAGCACTGATGCAATAAAATTATAAAAAAACGGCCAAGCCATTTCAATAATTCTATTGAACGCATCCCAATGGAACTCCGATTTGTTTGCAAGCGCTTCACAAACAGACGGCGCATTTGCTTCATTAGTGCAGATGATAGTTAATTATACGCGAGGCAGTGCAGCGCCAAGTCTGCGAACTATTTAATGCCTAGATACCTTTGTAACTTCAGAATATAGTTTTAGCGAACTCCTACTAATACGAGTTCGCTAAAATGACATTTTGAAGTTACAAAGGTAAGTAGTACACATTTGTAATTCCAATCATTGTGTTCAGCAGTCCTGTTACTTTAAGCTTTCCGTAGCGCTACGCAGGCGGGTTCCTGGCGCCGAATGTGTTTAACAATTTTAATATACTAGAAGCCTGCTTAATTTCTTCAGTGTAGTCGAATAAAAAGTATCCTATAACCATCTGTGAATGCCCAGCTACCCGTGTTAAAATCTATTTAGCCGTGTGCGTTTTAGCGAGATAAAATCAAATTATACAAAAAATCCAAAAAATATATTTTCCCATTCAGTGACATTCAAATATCCCTTTTTTTTAATATCATCAATGTACAAAAATTTTATTTGTCCAATTTTGTTATAGTATAAGATTTTTACAATTTCAATATATTGTTCGTAGGTTCATTTCTTGTATCTTTAAGTGCATATATACGTATATTTATTTATTTATATTGGTTGAAATTTAGTGCAGTTCTGCGTTTCAAGCTTATCACAATAGGTTTTATCCTCGAGAAACAAAAGATCGTGTACCTACCAAGCAAAACTCGGTCGCCGAGGTTCTAATATCTGATGTAACTAATCGCTTAAAAACTGACACACCTCTGTTTGTAAATTTTCAGATATTTTTATTAATTTTTATTATTACAGTGACTACGCTTTTTGAACTCTATAACTTCATATAACTTTTTAACATTCACTAATTTCAAATGTAACTGCAATCAACATTTTCTACAAACCAATGAAACACTCGATGACAATAAAAGTACGCTCTCAAAAACGTTCGACGGTGCGCTCTTGTTTACACGGCGGGTCGGAAAAACGCCTGACCGTTGAGTTTATATCTACGTTTATTTTCAACAGATTACAAAAAACGCTGATGTACTTGTAAACAATAATGGAAAAAAGCATCTGTAAAACCATCATAAAATTTAGTTGCCTTTCTGGGTCATAAATCCAAGTAAAATCTTAATAGAGCGAGCTACATCTCAGGGTCGTAAAATTTTTGCGGCTTATTACGTCAAAACGGCTCGACGTATATCAACATTATCAACCTTTTTTGATGTAAGGATTTTAAGACAATTTAGGATGGTTATACTTTTTACAGTTTTTACCAGGTCCCTGTTCTGTGCACGCCGTTTTCAGCTGAGGTAGGCAGTTTTTCAGGGATTCAGGGAAGGTAGTTTCTCTGTGCCTGTTTGGAGCTATGGTCATTCAGGGTAGGCAGTGCCTCTGTGCTCGTATGGAGCCATGATCGTTCAGGGTAGGCAGTTTTTCTGTGCCTGTTTGAAACCATGTTCATTCAGGGTAGGCAGTGTCTCTTTGGAGCCATGCTCATTCAGGGTAGGCAGAGCCTATGTGCCTGTATGGAGCCATGGTCGTTCAAGATAGGTAGTTTCTTTGTGACTGTTTGGAGCCATGGTCGTTCAGGGTAGGCAGTTTCTCTGTGCCTGTTTGGAGCCATGGGCATTCAGGGTAGGCAATGCCTCTGTGCCTGTATGGAACCATGGTCGTTCAAGTTAAGCAGTTTCTCTGTGCCTGTTTGGAGCCATGGTCATTCAGGGTAGGCAATGCCTCTTTGCCTGTATGGAACCATGGTCGTTCAAGGTAGGCAGTTTCTCTGTGCCTGTTTGGAGCCATGGTCATTCAGGGTAGGCAGTTTCTCTGTGCCTGTTTCGAGCCATGGTCATTCAGGGTAGGCAATGCCTCTGTGCCTGTATGGAGCCATGGTCATTCAGGGCAGGCAATGTCTCTGTGCCAGTATAGAGCCATGGTTGTTCAGGGTAGGCAGTTTCTCTGTGCCTGTATAGAGCCATGGTCGTTCAGGGTAGGCAGTTTCTCTGTGCCTGCTTGGAGCCATGGTCTTTCAGGGTAGGCAGTGCTTCTGTCCCTGTTTGGAGCCATGGTCATTCAAGGTAGGGTCTTTGTGTACGGGCTGTATATGGACCGCATACCTCTGCTTTTTACCCTACTTCGAAGACAAAAAGAGAGTGATGACATTTTCGTCCGAAGTCGCGTGCACCATTTTCGGCGGCGACAGCACCAAAAAGAATTGCAAACGTGTCAAATAAAATGCGAGCACGTACCTTCTAAGGTTGTTTACCTGCATTTATTGATTCCGAATTGTACGCCGAACAACTTGAGCGATAAAACTCGGGGAAGGGTTAGAATTGTCTTCACTTGGCATGGAACGTTTTATCGAAACGAATACATGTCGTAAATATCCAATACTTGCGACTGTTACGATAGTTTATTGCCAGTATAACGAGCTCCTCGATTATGTTTATGAAACTATCCATATATCTTTACGTACCTATAAAGGTTTCTTTAGATATTATAATTTAGTTCTTCCGTGGTAGAGTGTTTCGGTTTTTGAAATACGTCGAGTTCCCATAGCCTTTAGTTGAAATGGCAAAATGCCCGTGTACATATTTTAAAAACATGATAAAGTGCAATATATAATAGTACTAGTTTATTAAGTGAAATACAATAATGCATTCGTCTAATGTTATTGATCTTAGGGATATCTTAGAGACACATTTCACGACGAAGTCATAAAAACTTCTTATTGATGAACGTTAACATCTTCAAACCTTCAAGAAAAGAGCGTACTCCCACCTGAAAAGCCGGCAACGCACTTGTGACTCCTCTAGTGATGCAAGTGTCTATGGGCGACGGTGATAACCATCAGGCGACCCGTCGGCTCGTTTGCCCCTATGCCATAAAAAAAAAACATATCTGTTTTCGTAAACCTATGTCTTACGAAAATCTGACACATGTTTGGTGAAAATTTAAAATCATCTCTAACAATTACATTAGGATAGTTAAACGGAAAATGCCTTGCTATCCGTTTGATATTTAATGAAAGGGTAACAATAAACACATGTGGCACAGGTTATTCAGCCAGTCAAAGTAATATTTTTTATCTGTGGTACAGTAGGTATGCAGTTAGGCACTGACAGAACGACCCTGGTCACGTGATTTTTTTTAAATATACCTAGTATGGAGTTCAGAAAACAAAGGACGAAAGAAGAACGAAGAATTGAGTAGCATTTCGATCAACATGTTTTGTAATTTGTTGTTGACTTTATAGTATTTTAGAGTACTAGCGCCATTGTGGATGGATTTGGAACTATCATTTACTGTTTTCCGCTGGACACTTTTTCATCTGTTTTTCTGTATAAGATTGACCTCCTTGCCTTTTTTATACTCCATGATAGCTATAAAAATAATGTACAATGCTTCAAATCCTAATATCCTTCTAATATTATAAATGTGAACGTTTCTGAAAATTACTGGATATTGTATACTCTAACGCGGTAACCATCGAACGGATTTATATGAGACTTCGCACAGAGATTATGTTAGCTAAGGGATTAATACAGAGATAAGATACTTATTCCCCGGTAACGCGGGTGAAGTCGCAAGTCAATGCTATAATGGTGTGATGCCACGAATAGTAAACGTCGCAGCGGTGTTTACACGATGCTTATTAATTCCACACCGAAAATACAGTTAAATTAAGATAATGAACGGCCGTTTTCGAACGGCACCCATTCTCGCTGCATAATGCGGTTATTAATCCTGTGCTGGCAACATTAACGATGTCCAAATATCGACACCTTCGGCAGTTTCGATTGGAAAATTAAATATTTACCTTCGCACTGTTTAAATTGAGTGACTGTTTTAACCCGATTACAACACTTTTAGTTTACTTGTTTAACGATTATGTACTAACTAAGACAAATATTTTCCATGCAAGAAGGAATTGATTGACACATCGAATCAAATCTATTTATCAAGTGTTAAAAATTATCACTAACCTTGGAATAATTTAACAATAGATATGCAATTTGTAAAGATTAAATGCTCGGCCTGTGAATCAGTAAATAACTAGTATGGACACAAATTTCTCTTTTTTAAATAATCGCTACAACAACTTCACATTGCACACCAACAAGAGAAACAGTATAGAGCCTAAACATGACATAAATAATCGCTATAAATAATGTAAAAAAATGATTTTTCTATTGGATCAAGTTTTCATTTATATTTTCTTCTGTTTCCGCGATTATTACTCATTGAAATAAAACAATTTAACGGATTATATCGCGTATATTATCTCGGTCACGGGAGGACTCCCGTGACCATGGAAAGCTGGAAAGCTTCCGAAACGTCGGGAACTAAAATGAGATAATATACGCGATATAATCCGTTAAATTGTTTTATTTCAATAAGTTATCATTTAGTTGATTAGTAGAGAGCTACCTCAATCATTATGCATGCATGCCACCATTTGCACTTATTTGTAGTACAATAAAGTATAAATAAAAAAACTACCTGTAACAGTACCACGGCATATAAAGTCACCTTAAGCATTATGGTACATTATTGCTTATAGAGATACTAGAAGGTGCTTGCAACTTCGTTTGCAGAGGAGAAACCGTCATTACCCCTCTTTTTTCGTCAGCGTAGTTGGGTAAAAAGTATCCTATAAAAATAAATGGATACCCAGATATCAGTGCAGTGAGCCAAAAATTGTTGAAATCTGTTTAGCTGATTTGGAGTAATGAAGCCACAACGCCACATACAAACATACAAAAAGATGCAAAAGAAAAATTCGGTGACCTCCAAATAGTCCGTTACAGATTTTTTTTTTATATCTTCAATGTACAGATTGTACAGACATTTCACTTTTACAACTTTATAATAGTATAGATATGTGTCGAGTTAATTATGTTTCGAACGTCATTTCATTTGTGCAATACGCCGATTAAAATAATAAATAAAACTTCGTTTTTTATAACTAGCCTTCATTTTGGCGCAGTAACTCGTATCGTCTTATTAATCCGAACAGAATGGCTAAATATCGACGCTATTGCCAGCTAGGGTTACCATATCTCAAGAGTTGTCCTGAGATCTCTGGATGAGCTCGTTACAAGTTTGCGGGCGGATTCTAAAATAGTCAGGATTTTTGGTGTTCAATAAGATACGGTAGATTGTAAGATTTCTTATTTTTTATAAAAGTTACAATCGACATAAATGTACACATAATAACGATTAAGCCATAGAGTATAGAAAAGGTAAGGAGGCCAATCTAATCAGAAAGCAGTAATTAATAGTTCCAAATCCGTCCAGAATGGCGCTAGGGTAGCAAGATACTATGAAGTCAACAACCAATTATAAAAGTTCTTCTTCTGATGTAAATATTCAATTGTGTTCAAAACGATTTTCCTTGCGTCGTTGTGGATTTTTTGGCATTATTATGGTATTTATATTACAAACTTTCTACTGTAACGCCACCAAATTAACGCCTTTTTGCGCACACTTGGATGTATAGAGATTATTCTCCTTAGTTTTCTACACTCCATAGATTAAGCATGACCTTTTATAACCGGACTTTTTCTCCGGACTTCATAATTTTTCATATGGTAACCCTAACAGCAGTTCCAATTGAAACATTAAATATTTACAAAACCTGCGAGGTGAGAGACTGTTATTGAAATGAAATTGTCAATTATCGTTATCGCGCCGTATCGGTTCATTGCTTTAGCTATGATGCGGGTCTGAATAACATTAAGTAGTTTTAAATTTAATTATACAGTATTGAAATGAAATAATGTAAACGGATTATACCGTGTATATTAATTTAATTTTTATTTCCGGCGTCTTGGACGCTCTTTCATGTGTGTGTATGTGTGTGTGTGTGTGTGTGTGCGTGTGTGCGTGTAATAGCAATATTATTATATTTCCTATATTTACACCTAAATTAAGTAACTATCTCGGAAACCTAAATCTAAATTTCAAATAAGTAACAATCTCGGAAACTGAATCTTATGCAGTCACTTTTTTGTATGAGTAAGTAGCGTATACCCGTGGCTTAGTCCATATTTTGTTTTTGCCTCGGGAACCGCAAAATTTTCCAGTATAAGAAAATAGTCTATGTCACTCTCCCGCCTTTATGCTATCTACAACGCACAAAATCATTTCAATCCATCGCCTCATTATCTCGTTGTGTAAGACAGAGCACACAATAGTCACGAATGAAAGAGTCAGTCGCTTCCGACTTTCGAACTAAGCAAGACAAATGTACATAACTTTACCGCAGAAAACCGAAATATAGTCCGCTTAATGTACTTTATGTGGTGGTTTTATTCTGACTACCAAACATAAAAGTGGTCCTTCGAACCGGATATACTACAAAACACTCTTAAGAAAAGATAACCCACACACCTACCAACCCACAGAACACACTTTTGTTTTTATAATATTAGTAAAGAATAATTAAACATAAATATCATGGATGTGACGCAATATTTTTTATTTACTTTTATGATCCAACATCCATTTGGATAGACATCATTTCAATAGATTAATTATAATAGTCATAGATAAATGGATTGTAGTTTTAATATAGCTTGTCCGCGAAATAGTGTCTTTGTTAGATGTGATAATAAATTGTGCTCACATGCGCATATTTTCATGCAGTTTCCACAGAAAAATACGCATGCAAATACAACAAACAACCACTAGACAGTATAAATAATCCTCGACAAGTGTTTCGCCTCTACGAGGCATCATCATCAGGAATCATTTCAACTTTCATATGCATAATATTAGTCGGATATTATTTTAGGCCCGTGTCCAATCTTGTACAGTCATCGCTAAATAAGAAATCGGTTATGATAATTGAGCCATTATACTATTTTAGCGCAAATACTTTTTCGGCATCTTTACGTAAAAAGCATATTGTGCAAAAAGTGATTGTCAGATTGTTTTGTGGCCTATTAATCTAAAATAAAGCATTGTTAAACCGTTATTTTCAATCTTTTTTTGTCACCGTTTATAATTATAAAGCGGGTAACGCAGTGGTCGTCGATGTCCCCACTTTAGTACGAAAATAAGGTATTTACCACTGCGTTACCACCTTTTTACGGCTATAATGATCGATGTATGAGTTTTCGTATATAAGAGTTCATAAATCGGTTACGGAACTTATGCCTAGCATGTTAATTTTATAAATCTTGTCTTGAATATTGGTTATTTATTTGAAAAAATAAAGTTATTCTTGAAAAGAAAATGACCCAGTTATCATTCTGAAATTTCGCAATGGACCGACTTCAGTTCGTCCCTAATTTACACATGTGAAATTAGTGGTACATGTTCCAGATCACAGGCCAGAGTATATTGGTCAGTCAAGCAGGTTGTCAAAACAGACTTAAGAAAACGAAGCCAAGGATGACCTATGAAAAAGAATAATTTATAAGTGTGTCTAGGGGTCAGACATAGGGTTACCATGTCTCAGGATTTGTCCTGAGATTTCAGGATTTTGGACTCCTCAGGATTGCGGCCGGATCTTGCAAAACTCAGGATTTTTTGAATTTTCAATAAAATACAGTACATTTTGGAGAGGTTTTTATTAAAGACTTAAAGAAACTAAAACTAATCTTCCTACTTGTCGCTACTATAATAAGTTATACATATTATAGTAGCGACGAGTCACTCTACAATCGAGACAGTCTACAGTAAACTGTAGGTATTACTTGCCAAGTATGCCTCGCCGTTATGCTCGCGGGCTAACCGCAGCCGGTGCCAAGTTGGCTAACCGTAATCTACCCATTAATTATATTATAGGACAAACAGGCTATCTGACTAGTCAACATGGTTTTGGCAGTACTATGACACTCGTTTAAGGCCGGGCGCAAGCAAAAGTATTTGCGACTCGGTTAGGGATATAAATGTCAGTCCGTTGCTACACGCTCTGTAGGGCAGGTAAGTTTAAGTTACAACTCAAAATACGGATATTTTTTTTACGATTGTTAGTGTTCGAGTGTCATAATTGTTCATAAAAACTATTAGGTTACCAGCGAGCGTTAAAATTACTATGTAACTATACTATGGAGACCAGGTAGATCGGTTACGGAACTTTTCAACTTCTGCACTTTTATGTAACGATTTTTTACATAATGGGTTTCGTATTCGTAAAGTATGAATGAAAATAGGAAATAATGCCTTGAATTTAATTCTAGATCTATCCATTAATCGTAATGAGCAAGGGACAGGTGATCGACGCAAGTAGTTTTGGCCAAGAACCATTAAAACAAGAGGACTGACCATCTCCATACAAAAAGCCGTTCCCCGATATGTACAACGCCATCTATGTATAAGAATTATTTTTTTACAATTATTCAACTTTGCAAGCGTGACACAGTATTTAAATGTTACGATTTATTTATTATTATTTATTTGCGAACTAATTGTTACTATACTATGTTTCCTTATTCAATTATAACATAGTTAAATGGTTAGTTTTAATCCATCTAGCTTTTGCCAGAATTTCTCCTAGCGATCGAAACACAATCCAAAGTATGGCAACTGTCAGTCCTCTTGTTTTAATGGTCATTGGTTTCGGCTAAATTGTCGCATGGTACTTAAATAGGTACAACCAAGCACAATCTACAGTTAACTACCTACCTATGCCTACGCATTACTTGCTAAGTAATGCTTCACTGATATTCTCGCGGGCTGGCCGCGGCCGGTGCCAAGTTGGCTAACCGTAATCTATCCATTAATCATATAAGTACGACAAACAGGTGGTCTGTGTGATTAGTTATGGCTAGATTTCGCATGATAGTTACTAGCCGGATGTATTAGTTAACTGTATTTATTTATTTTTTGCAAAAAAGAAAACGTATCGTACAAAAGGCGGAATTAAGGTCGCAAGGTATTTTCTACCAGTCAACCTTAAGGCAATGCAGAAAAAGTGTCGGTAGTGGTTTTAGATTTATACATAACCCAAAGGTAGACCATATACTTAAATACATAAATAATATAAAGACATACAAATATAAACATACTAGAAGGTGCCCGCAACTTCGTTCGCGGAGGACAAAAAGTCATAACCCTCTTTTTGTCTTTAGCATAGTCGGGTAAAAAGTATCCTATAACCATCTGGAGACACCCAGCTACCCGTGTACCAAAAGGAGTTGAAATCTGTTTAGCGGATTTTGTGTGATGAAGCCACAACGACACATACGAGCATACAAACATACAAATAAATAACTATTTTTTTTTTAATCTGTGCAGCCTCCAAATAATCCGTTGCAATCATTTTTTTGAAAATATTTCAATGTACGGACATTTCATTTTTACAACTTTATAATAGTATAGATGTACATATATTTATGGTTGCTAGTTGAGATCTACAGTTGGACATTTTTATGGCCGGACGTTGTTATAGCCATTCATGTATCTGGTTGGATATTTCTATAGTTGGATTATTTTTCTGCCTGCACAAATTACTGATTGGGCCTTTATCTTTTTGGACATTAAATGTTGCAAAGTTGCCAAGTTACGCCTCGCCGTTTAGCTGCGGTAAAACTTAAAGAGGATGATGTAACCAGTAGGGTAAGGTAAGCAACCCCGAAAGTTAATCCCAGCACAGTGTGAACTAATTATGTTTAATGTGGTTGAAACGACACATCTATAATATCCCATTATAACGACCGTAACTGTCACTTAATGCGAATTGTACGACTATACCTACACGGTAGTTCCAAAACTTCACAAAGGGAACAAACATGCAATTTCGCCACGTTACATCGGTACACAAAGTTCGGTTACCGCTCTAGTTAATTAAAGTTATTGTCGTAGCCAGGGAAAGAGTTGCCAACTGCTATTAGCGAAGTTTACCTGCAGCGGACCGCTGAAATAATAAGTTGCAATGCTCTAACCGACTGGGAAGTTGCAAATTTGAATTTAAAATTTAGATTGGTAGCGAGGAATTACTTGAATGACATATTTCTTTGAATGTTAGTACCTATCAGTAACAATTTTGCGGCTCGCGTCAAGCCAGTTGGATGTATTGGAAAGCTCTAGGGAATGCCACTGACGGCTTAATGGCAGTTTAACTGCTAAATCAAACATTCGAAAATACAGGTAATAAAAATAACTATCACTAAGTAGTTTTTGTACTATAAACTATTTTATATTTTACAAAAACTAAAAAGCAGTTTGACTGTGACGTCACGCGCTAGTATTTTCTCACAAATTTCGTGCTAACCGCTTGTAACTAGTAACGTTTCGAACAAAGAAGCTGATTGGAGTAGTCACCAAATAGCGCATTGTTCCTTATTAAACCAAAAGTAACCATTAGTTGGCAAGTGTGGTTAATCTGGTAGTCTGTTTGTTTTGTTTTAATATACATATTAAAGGAGGCTGTTTATAATCGAACGTGGTCGTACTCAAGCATGGCCAACTAGGTATTAGCACAGCCAAAACCTAAGACAAGCAGCTAGAGCATTCACATAATGTGCGTCAGCGTCGAACGCAGCACTGACTAGGGTTGCCAACTATTTCTGAAGCAAATATAGTATTTCCCAGCCCAAGGTACAAAAAATATAGTACTCTGAAAAAAAAATGTACAAAATACCTAACAGTGAAAATTGATTAATTAAACATACTAAAATTCAGTATTTACTGCTTACTAAAATTCAGCCTGTTATTGCAATTTGGTGGGGCAACTATCTGAGTTGATAAAAGCCCATTTCTCCACTCTGACAACATTGATTGGTGCATAAAATCTAGTTGATATGCATAAGGACTGCCTGAAATATAGTATTTTTGCGTACTATATATTTCTTCAACAGTACACAGAGTCAAAATATAGTACAATACTGTATATTATAGTACGGTTGGTAACCCTAGCACTGACGGACTCATCGCTACTATAATATAACCTCTAGACACGTATTAGTATTCGTTTTAATAGGTCTTACCCATTTTACCGCATGCAACATCCCATGCAAAGATTGGGAAGAGTTTGCACAACAGAGAGGAGTATGGCGCAATTCATGAGGCCGTCACTGATTTTGAGGAGCGTCGCTTGCAAGACCTCGATACAAAACGTCTAAGCAGAAAGACCCGCCCTAGGCCTTCCTATACCTACACGTATAATGACAAAGATGAGTTGCATTGTAGGCCATGCAACAGAAGTTTCAAAACCAATTTCGGTTTTTGCAAGCCACATTGGTGCACATGTCCGACGCTCGTGAAGGTCATAATGCCAGGTTTTGCCATTGACGTATACATTAAGGACCACGATATATGACCTCTAGACACGTATAATTGTTCGTTTTCATAGGTCTTGCACTTGGCTTCATACAAATGACTCCTTCCGCACGGACGACATTGGGGGCACGTTCTAAAGCGTTATATATTTGTCCTATCATACCTAATGAATCTGGCCAGAACTAACTAACCGTGTCTGCTAGTTAGAAATTGCTTCTGTGTCGTATACTATCATTACGTGACTGGAGTGTGAGGGCGGCCCATTCGGCTTTGGCCTATCCGGAAAACATGTCACAGCTTAGTTATACTGTTTGATATTTCTTAAAATTTACACCTTGGTTGGGCCGAGGAGCGGGTAGACTAAATCGTGTCTGGGTTAGTAGAATTAAGTTAAATGCAAGGAATTATTTCCTATTTTCATTCATACTTTACGAATACGAAACCCATTATGTAAAAAATCGTTACATAAAAGTGCAGAAGTTGAAAAGTTCCGCAACCGATCTACCTGGTCTTCTAATAGTTTTTATATACAAATATGACACTCCAACACTCACAATCGTAAAAAAAAATAATATCTAAATTTTGAGTTGTAACTTAAACTTACCTGCCCTACAGAGCGTGTAGCAACGGACTGACTTTTACATCCCTAACCGAGTCGCAAATACTTTTGCTTGCGCCCGGCCTTGAACGAGTGTCATAGTACTGCCAAAACCGTGATGACTAGTCAGATAGCCTGTTTGTCCTATAATATAATTAATGGGTAGATTACGGTTAGCCAACTTGGCACCGGCCGCGGTCAGCCCGCGAGCATAACACCGAGGCATAACTTGGCAAGTAATACCTAACCACAGTTAATTGTTAATTGTTCTAATTGTACCGACTCGTATCATGGGACAATCTAACCAAAGCTGACAAACTGACTTATCATATACTAACCGTTTACCGCATAATATGATTACGTTCTGATTAGTGGGAAACTAAATTATTCGCTAGCTATTGTTGCACTACTTGTCAAAAATATATATAATAGCTATACTCACGAAATTACTAGAAGTTCCATTTATTGAGTGGAAAATCCATCATATTCCATTTTACAAAGTATGCCACTTCAAACATGCAATCCTGCTAGCTCTGCCTGTTATTTTGGTGCTTCTGCGGATATCCTTATTTCTGAAAAGTCCGAGCATAGCCCTTTCATTTCAACGGATGGCAGTAAAGCCTTGGTGTGGCGACCGCGCATAAGAAAGCGCAGCGTGGGGCGGCCTCCGACTACGTGGGCAGATGACCTCTTGAGGATTGCAGGGAGTCGGTACAAGCGATCTGCGCAGGATGGCACTCTGTGGCGAGCTATAGGGGAAGCCTATGTTCAGCAGTGGACGTCCATGACTAATAAATAGATTACAAAGTTTATCGATTTCACTGAAATACCATATCCATGAAAGTTAAAAATGAACAGCTTTTAAAAATTTGATTTTTGTTCTGTTACAACCTTTCTTCTAAATCTTTTTTAGCCTTTAAATAGTTGGGTTGTTATTTTTAACAACCAAAGTAAGATTCTAAAACCTCGCAAGTTTGGCGCCGTCTGACTTACATTTTCAGCAGTTCGAAATATATTGTTCCTAACCTATTTTCCTTTACAATTGAAAAGCTCAACATAACAAGAAACTAAATAAAGAACCACATTGTTTCCTAACAAGCTTACGTCTGCTGCTAACAATATGTTTTTTCGGGACTAAAAAGCCGTAGAAACATATGGGATTAGTGGTAACATACGCCCTTTTAGGATAGACAAAGTTTTGCGGACGATAACATCTCGGCCTAATGGAATCGGGCAAGAAATAGAGGTGCCTTCACACGCTTGCGTTTTGCTTCAGGAGAAACGGTCGTAAAACTTGATACGGTTGAATTTAATTAAAGTATGGGTTTACTCCGCGGCTTTTTTTAAGAACCAGACTTTGCCTACTTACCAGTAATTGGATTCAGTGGGGGTCAAACCCACAAACGGGATTGCCAGCCGCGGCCACTTGGAATTGAGTGGTGCACAAGGTACAGCGACCTCCAAAAAGATATACACGATTAGTCCGTCCAAAATATCTTCGCTAGACTCTATTACCCATCAACAGAGTTGAGAGATGATATTTTTGAAAGATCTAATCGTTTTTTCTTTTGTAGCTGACTGTTCAAGGCAGAGGCGGTTTGTACCGGTTTAACCCGACATAAGATGTGGCAGATAGATCAAAAGAATCGGTGAAGGCGCTCAGTTTTTATATGTTATTATAATTATTATTTAGGCTGAATAACTATAAACGTAGTTGGAATGTAGATATAAATGTAAATACAGCATAAGTATATTATAAAGTAGTAAAAATTAAATGTCTAATATGTACATTTCCATAAAAATAATTGAAACGGGCTATTAGAAAGACACTGAATCGAAATATTTATTTTTGGGCGCCAACAGCACGCCGGAACGGCCGGACAGATTTCAATTGTTTTTGGTACTCGGGTAGCTGGGCATCGACAGATGTTTATAGAAAACTTTTTACCCGACTACCCGACACCCGCTGATGTAAAAAAGAGGGTTACGACATTTTTCTCCTTCGTAAACACAGTTACGGGCATCTTCTGAACATAAATAAATCAAGCATATTTATGCTTGATTGATTATTCGCTTCATCTATCCTTATCATAACTCCTTACTATATTATAAACGTGAAAGTATGTATGTACGTTCCACTTAATCTCAAAAACTACAGGACGATTTTTTATGAATCTTTCCAGTTATGTACCTTACATATCAGAATAGGACATAATCTATATGGGATGAAAATTTGTATAGATACAATTTTTTTTTGCGCTAGGAACTTGAAATCTTGGTAATATGCTTCAAATTGAAATTAGTAAAATATCGAGTTTATCCCGGAAAAATACCTTTTATCTGCGATAAGCGAATCTAAGGCGGACGAAGTCGCGGGCGTCCGCTATCTATTATAAAGTTGTAAAAATGAAATGTCGGTACATTGAAGATATTTTCAATAAAGTGATTGTAACGAACTATTTGGAGGTTACAGAAAAGAAAAAGACTTTTTTGGATTTTTTGTATGTTTCTATGTCGTTGTGGCTTCATCACGCCAAATCGGCTAAACAGATTTCAATTATTTTTGGTACACGGATAGCTGGATATCTACAGATGGTTATAGGATACTTTTTACCTGAGTATGCTGAAGAAAAACAGAGGGGTTTGGACTTTTTGTCCCCGCGAACGAAGTTGCGGGCGCCTTCTAGTAAAAAATAAGAACTGTGGTTATTACCATCATTATATAAAAGGACATTTTCCTTTTCTTCGTTGAGTACTTTTTCTAGAAATGCCGCTAAAAAGTAAGTACCTTAACACACGAACCGCAAAAAACATTAAACGGGAATTGTTTTGTACCACAAACAGTTCGATCCATTCCCACCCGACCACACATACCGGCCGGCACACACGGTGCAATTTGCATGCACGCCATCGTGTGTTGGCGCCTTAGGTTTGGCCTAAACACCGATTCCGTAATAGAATTTCTTTTAACTAGTTTTGTTCGTAAGTTTCCCTGGTAAACTTCGGTAATCGGGGGTCAATTTTTCGATAGACGGCTGTATTGCTACTTCAGAGATCATGGGTTTTTGGTTTATTTTACCACCTACGTATTTTTACTGTGTAAAGAAACATCTATAATATTATAATGCTGTAAAAATTGTATGCCTGTACCTCAGACCCAGAAAAAAAGATAGAGATGACATTACGAACAATCTAGTGAAGCCATTTTTTTGGCATGGTTTTGACAAATCAGACAACTTCACACACATGATTTGTTTGAATTTGTATCGCGTGAAGTTGGTTTTGGCATGGTTTTTTGTGGCCTCACTAGATTATTCGTAATGTCATTCATGTCTATCTTTTTTTCTTGGTCTGAGGCCTGTACATTGAGGATATTTTCAAAAATTAACTGATACGGACTATTTGAAGGTTACTGAATCGTTTTTTTTTTTTGTATGTTTGTATGTGTCCATGTGGCTTCATCACTCCAAAACGGCTTTAACAGTTTTTGGTACAAGTAGCTGAGTATTCGCAGATGGTTACACAATCGGGGAGCACGGCAGTGCCCCCGCCAAGTCGAGCGCGAAGCAAACACTGCCGTACCATCCTTTACTGGAACCATTTCGTCGCATATTCAGGCCCCTATTTGAGAACCTCTAGATAAGATAAGAACGCAGAAATTTTCGTCATCCAGTAAGCTATAATCACATACTTAAAATCCAAAATTTCAAGTCTGTAAGTCATTTAGTTTCGAAGTTAAGCGAAAGCAAAGTTTCGCATTTATGACACTCACTCACTCATGATCATCAGAATAGAACTAGAATAGTACTTCCCATAAACTCAGAGAGCTAAAATTTGGTACAGAGTTAGGGTTTAATGGCCACATAAAGGGAAAGCTAAAACTAGGATAATCGAAGATCTGGAGTACCTCTGGTGACCCGGATTAGAAAACACAAGAGCCCAACCAAACTATTAGAGTTCGACATACCGCCTTTACAAAAAATATTCAACTTGGTGGACCGCTTCATTTGATGTCAAAAATCGAAGGCCCACGTTTCTACAAAAAGAAGTGAAATCCCACCAAAAACATTCTGTAAAAAACTAGCCAAGTCTCGATGGAGCTGCTTGTGTATCTCTAAAAAGTAATGAAATCTAGACAAAGTCGTGCCAAGTCTAAGGTCCTTACTGCGATTTCTTTATTATTATAGTTAATGTTGTGTGACTTGTCCGTTGAAAGGTACACAAGGGTACAAAACCAGGTGCTCCATGACACCATTACACCATTGCACCAATCTGTTGTAACTACCTATGTTTGTTAAGCGAGATAATAGCTACTGGTATTGCTAATTGGACTTGACGAAGTCACTACTGTCGCGTCCGTGGAAAATAATCTTTAGGAATTTTTACAAAAATGTTTTTGTTAATTCGTACGTGTAGCTACCTGCCTTATTTTCCTTGTAAATAAATCAATGTAAAGTTTGTAAATTGATGTCTCAAATGATGTATCACATGTTTTTTTTTTTTTTTATAACCAATCGCTATTACTAACCTAAATGAAGCAGCCATAAACAAATATTCAATAGATTCATCTAGCTAAAACAATATGTATGTCGCTTACACTACATACAGTCAAAAGCAAAGATAAGTAAACACAACGAAATCTCATAAATCCAAACCTTATTACTGAGAGTGGAGTTGGTGTGTACATATTTTTGAAGCTTTGGGTGTGTAGGTATTTATTCCTATATTTATCTCTGACTGTACGTACAATAGTGCTAAGGAAACAGGAAGTGTTCAGGAAATTGTACACGAGGAGTTATGGCCCACACCGGCGGTCGCCGACCACCAAGACTTCCTATTGTTACTACTGGTATCATTTATTACGTTGTACGGCCGCGAATCATATAACCATATTCGTATAGAGTGAAAATGGTTAGACGACATTGGCTGTATGAGTTGTATCTTTACAAAAATACACAAAAACAACCGAATTTGTAGATTGCAGTATACATTCACGTCACACACACATTTGAACGCGATATGGGTATAGCTTGACAAGTTATTTTTCACTTCTCCTGCTCAAAAGTACGTCATATTAGCTTCGCGAAGCTAGACTAAAATAGTACATTTAGCCCCTAGGGTTTAAAAGAAAACCATATAATCCCTAAAACATTTATATAACACTGAAAAAAGAACCTTGCGGCCAGCTACTTACTCCTTAAGAATAATTAAAAACAAACAAACCAACCTGATCAGATTTGCCAAACTTTCTAATAGAATTGCTTAAACTGTACTTTAGTTTTTCATGAAATATACAATTTTAATGTTACATCTTTTTTATTTTCTCGCAGTCTAAGTGAAAAGTAGAGTGTTTAACACGTGGCTAAAAGCCATTATGACACTCAGACATATATATAATGACATATATATAATAATCACTTCGTGTCATAATGGCTTATTTTAGCCCCTTGTCAAACAATCTACTATTGTGACACTCCCATGGTCTGCGGGCAACGAGGGGGTAAGATAGCGGAGGTGGGTATGAACACTTCTCTCTCGCCCCCGCTGTCTTTCCCCCCGTCTCCAGCAGGACTTATGCTAGTTATCTAATAAATAACAACAAAAAATTGACTTTTTTTAAGGTAATAATCGATTCCGTTTTTCGTAAGGATCAAAATCTATATGGTGCTAAATTCAGATAGAGTACCTTAAGTCTGAAATGATAGTTAAAGTTCAGCATTCCTTACTAACATCTGACGTCATCCTTGAGTAGGCCAACCCAAATTTATATGAAATAAAAAAACAACCTTACCTATTTTAAAAGTCTGAAATGATAGTTAAAGTTCAGCATTCCTAATTCGCGTACCAAATTTATATGAAAAAAAAACTATTTTGGTCGTGAAAAACTGCGTTTTACTGCAAACCATGTAATTATTGTTTTATTGAATTATAACAATTATAAGAATTCAGAAAAAAGTTTAATCTGAATTTGTATTTTTAAAAAAATCACAAAATTTTCGTAACTTTGAAGTACCTATTTCAAAGCCATTTTGATTATATCGATTTGTTTTTCTTTATTCCCTCTAACTACTGTATGCTGTAAAATTTGACTTGCGACATCATCCCTATTATCTATTCTATTCAAACCTTAGATTTAACTAATGGAGATGACAAGTCGTGTCATTACTGAACAAATTTTTCATATTTTTTTAGCGGGGGGTGAGGTAAACACGTACAGCACACTACGGAAATATTTCTACTAACGCACACAATTAAAAGAAATCACCTTCAAACAAAAAAACACCCACACACTGACAATTTACCGCATAAACCAGGGGTCTTCAAACTTTATGACTCAAGGTCCACACTGCACTTAATATAAATTCCTGCGGACCAAGACTTTGGTTTCATGGCTGGTCATGGAGTTATAAATTAGTCTTAAGTCTTCAGGGTGTTGCTACTGTAAATAGATAACGCATAAGGGATGCACGTGGTGTTGATTATGTTCATGATCTGGCTATGATTATGTCCGTCAGTTTGTGGGCTCTCCCGCTTCTTTTCCGCGGGCCGAATTAGAAGGGCTCGCGGGCCGGACTTGGCCCGCAGGCCGTAGTTTGGCGACCCCTGGCATAAACTAACCGGAGATTTCTCAATTACTTCGGCTAAGGGCTTTCGGCTAAGTATTCGTAAGGCATCTCCAGTGGTTGTATGCTCTAAGATTCAGACACGTTGCTGCTGCACAAGAAAGAGTCTCCTTTTCTTAAGTTTAGTGTTTAGTTTAAGGTACCTATTCCGCTAAGGTTCATAGATAGGCTCACTAGAAACTAAGTTTTCATCATTTAATGCACGATAAAATTCAAAAATTTCGAACACTATGTATTCCTGAATTGATAATACGGGGAAAAACAAAACGTATTGCGAGTGGAACGCAATGTCCGTGCCAAAACAGAACGTATATCAATATATAGGTTGCGGAGATAGCATGTAGGGCAAACTTGAATTATTGGACAAATGTTTACGCGCGGGGATAAATAATAACGTATAAACATAATAAATAATAACGTATAAGCATAATAAATAATAACGTATACACATAATATGAGAAAAGCTCAGTCAGCGAGCTTCAGTCAGTGAAGTATGGGAGTAATTGGGACGAAAATCACTAGCAAATAAGTAACTTTACATCGCTTCACTGCCACTAACTGATATACTGGGAAATTATCTTATTTCTCTAAACTGGCAGTTCTTGTGATTTACCTTATGACTGTGAAGATTTTGGGTATTTATAAAAAACACTAGTATTTTAAATAAACTAGTAAAATCATTGTTATAATTGTATTTTTTTTTTGTTATATACTCGTATATTTATCATTTATCACTGGGTGTTTTTGTTGTGCTATTTCTAGATCAAGTAGGGTTACCAGCGGTCTCGTCTTAATCCATACAAATATTATAAATGTGGAAGTATGTCTGTCTGTCTGTCTATCTATTACCTCTTCACGCTTAAACCGCTGAACCGATTGGAATGAAATTTGGTATGGAGATAGTTTGAGTCCAGAGAAAGGGCATAGGCTACTTTTTATCCCGGAAAAATACCCTTATCCGTGATAAAAAGTTGCGGGCAGAAGCTAGTCTAACATAAAGTAAAAAATGCTACATCACGATGCCAACTACGTCACCAATCCAATGCCACAGACAACAATCCCAACATCAAACGATCATGCAAAAAATCTATGTTATTTCGTAGGATGAACCCAATCCTATCCGTGGACTCTCTATTTTCCGTGATAGCATATTAAAACTTCAAAAGGTAAATAAATGAACGTAACTCTACACGAGAAGGGCACAAAGAAAGGGGGCGTCAGGGGCGTCAAGTCCAATCTCGCAGGAAAACTGCGGAGCGCCACAGATCTTTGTCCAAGAGGAAAAGAGTAGTCTCCCATAACTATTTGTACTTTTACACATCTGAACGTTGAATAACAAATGCAGTTATCGGCAGTAATTTTTACGGGCGCGGAATTATTTTGGTGTACATCGATAAAAATATAACCGATATTTAAAAAAAAAACTCCATCCGAGCAGTTAATCCAAAAACTTACTTTTTTGGGTGCATTTTAAGTCTACAGTCAGTATTAAATAGTCTGTAACAACCAAAGCGCTAAATATATGCAACATATCATTATAGTAGGTATAGGCGCAATGCTTGTGCGTTTGATTTTACGTTATTTTGTCATAGGAGAACGAAATAAAACCATTTTTGACAAAGAAGTAGACTGAAATCTAACACGTTTTCTGCCCAAAAACGGTCAAGTGAAATATTTATTTACGATTTTATACCGGCAATGACGAACTCACAGGTAATTTTTTGTTTAATTTTTGGCAAAGCACATTACTCCTTGCAATCTGTATGGGACTCGTATCCGGAGGGTTACTTATTGACGAGTTTCGCCGAACTTCAGGTAATTCAACAGACGCGGCATGAATAAATTGACAAGTTTGCAAAAAGCGGATAAATTTAAATACGAAACAAAGTTTGTTTTAGGCGGTAGAGGTTGATAAGTCATGTTTGTAATGGGCTTGAGTGCGTTTTTTTAGGATTCTAGTACAGAAATTGAAGTTTTAGAAATATAAGCGTGGCGTGAAATGGACTGCAAAAATGTTTTATCTCTACTCCTCAGCAAAAAAATATATCAGTATAATATATTCAATAAAGTAACACATCTGTCACGAGTATTAAGACTCGGTATAGAGTGATGTGAAAGTGAAAATCAGTTTACAAATTAAAATGTTGATGGTATTATAGACAGATACTTAATAATCACACTCACAGTATATTATATATTAACATTTCTTTCTAGTCATTAAAATCTACAAGCCGCCGCTGTCTAGTGAACCACCGCATAATTCATCGTATTTTTTAAGGAGTAATTAGCTTTCCAGCAGTTGTATGAATCAGATACGAGATTACACATTTCCTTTCTTATTTTTCCTTATCAGAGTGTCACAATAGTAATACGTCCTTACCTGAGTAGATAATATCAAATGGTCTAAGCATAAAGAAGTAACTATATGTGAAAAGTTAGCCCACAATCGGACAAACAATTTCCTATTTTCCGTAAATGGCTAGAGATACCTAGTAAGATAACCAAGATGGTTACTACAAAAGTTTGTATTGACGAACTTTTTTGCTGACACTGCTTAGCGAAACTAAAATTCCTTTCACGGCAACTATTGACTAACATTTTTGCAATCTTTATTTCTTTCTTTAGATCCTAAACTCAACATCACAAACAACAACTTGTATAAAATTAAGTATTACAAATTAAATAGACGGGCAAAGTTCAATTTGGTATAGTGAATACGAGGTAAACATGTTCGATCCGTAGTTGTTTTCAAAAAAACTTCCTTAGAACGTCTCTTTTAACAACAAGTTCACATTATCTTTAAACTTTAGAACTCCCATTCGATGATGACGATATGTCTTACTTTATACTTAGTTATATCCATTTAGTCACTAAGCCCTGAAATCTGTAAAAAAAATATTACCAATTTATTAGCAAGTTCTGGGAATCACGTATAACACAGAACCTATTGGATTGGTGAAACAAAAACGTAAGGGACTATGATGTTTACAGTGACATCCATAATTATATATTTACCAAGAGGTCATATAGTACCTTCTATGAATCCAATTTTTCGCACTCCTGTAACTGTTGCAGCAAAGGAGTTTAGATACACTTTTGTAACAGGTTAACAAATTAAGAAAAACCCAATTACAACTTAATTTATATCCTCGATAACTTTGTTAGTCGGTACTGTACCGAAAAGGGTGAATCCCGGTAAAAACACATTTCGTTTAAGCCTTGTTCGCACGGGAGCTGTAAGTCTGCAACTATTTTTCCTGTCCGTTAAGATGGCAGCATCGCAGCAACCAATAAGAACGCCGCATTTAAAATAGGAAAAACAAATCGAAGTAGGTTCTCTGTTTAAACGTCGCCTTTTGTTTTTTTGCTGTTGGAAACGAACACCTTGTTATGGTTCCGTATTTTTAATTGAGTTGATTGGGAAAAAAATAGTTGTTTGCTTGAAATATTGTTTTTCAGTGGAAGATTTATTACTTATTTTTAGATGTAAGTTTAAACGATTTGGTATAGCCAGCGTCTTCGTCGTCACGACGTCAGCGTCGTCTTTTAACAGTTTTGTATTTTAGGGGCCTCTAAGTATTTTAAAAATAACAGCCTGCCTAGGATCGGCAGACCAACAGTTTTTCGTATATTTAGGGCATAACAGCAACACAAAAAATGCAGAGATTGATGTCGTCTTCCAATTGACGATTATATATTGCTATCAAGAGCGAAAATCTTACATATGCAGTTACACATGGAAAAATGTAATCTTTTTATGTAATTTCAACAAACCACAATGGAATGAATAGTCCATTACTTCCATTGTAATGTCCAAACTTAGCTTTCTCTTCAGAGTTCAGCATAAAATCCAATAAAAATAAATGCAATAGTAATTGAAGCCAAACTCCCAACTGTTTTCTTTTTCCTCCAAAAGAAAGCACTTAATGCAATTTTCGAATTACAAACTTTTTCTTTGTTGGCAAGTTGCGGGCCGTCCACTTCGGTGCATTAGTTGATTCGGGTTTAGAATGTTTTAAAAAGTTTCGCATTTTGCTGGGAAACGCTTTTTAGTTTTTTTTTACTGTGGCAGCCTGTGGCAGTTATTCCAATCCAATTAACTCTTGACTATCGTAACCGCAAGCTGACTTGCGCTTATTCAGTCCTGGATAGTTAAAATAACAAGATATTTAATTCAAGATTTTGATCAATGTGTCAGGCATGTTAGTTTAAACTGCATCTGTACAGGAATCGCGTTACGTTTTACAAATCAAATTAAAAGTCCATTAGTGTTAAAGCCCCGTAGGGTTTCAGCGGTCAACGCTTTTATGTTTTGAAATTGCGATGGGTAAATTGCACTAACATGATTTATAATTTATTTAAATTGACAGAACAAAAATGATTGATTACAGCAGGTATAGAATTGTAAAAATTACACTTATTTTATAAGTACTAATTAACCTTTCGTGTTTTTTCGTTACATAAAAGTGCAGAAGTTAAAACGCTCCAGAGTCTCACCCAGTTAAACTATTGTCAAAATCATCCGTTAGTTTGTGTAGTCAAAAGTTTTAAATGCCTCATAGAATAACATGATTCCTAATGGAATTACGAATGGACATTCAAAGGAATAGAATTTAAGAGCATATTCCGCATTCAGAATACAATCGCTATTTTCCATTTTTAAATACGCAAAGAGCGGTTGCACGAAGCAAACATGAAACTCCATTAAAACAGTTATTCCAAAAAGTACGTCTGTAAATGTTCGCTCCCAATATTCGATATTTCCAGGAGGCCTTTGGAAAGATAATTTATAGGAACTCGTTTCATTTTTTCTCAGTTATGTGAATTTGAACTTTAGTAGTGAAGGAATTGCCCGTCGTTTTGTATCTACATTATATTTAGATAGGTCTTTGAGAGCGTTGCGCATTATTTGCGCAACGAGTTTGTTTGGATGGGAATGTTTTGGAACTACAGTCGCTGGCCGGCATGAGGACTAGTAAAAAAAAAGTTTCGTTCGAAATTGGAAATTGATGTTTGAGTGTGCATTTGTTTTCGTTGGTTCGAGCGCTCAGCATAAATGTGTCTGAGAATGAATTTTTAAATTACGAAGCAATTTGAAATCGGAACTTTTCATTAAAACGTGATAGTGAGATTTATTCGAAATTGGATATTGCCGTTTCAGTTTTATTTCAACAATGCGATGTTTTCGTGATTGAATTTTTGAATTTATTTGTTTGGACATTATCATTTAATTTAAAACTTGCAGCTTTGCTCATCAGATATTGCAGATGCAGATTGTAGTTTTTATATAGTACTCATTCGAAGTCAGAATTATATGATTAAAAAAATCTTAACTACATACCTTATTTACTTAGCCAGGTTCAACACATTTAGAAGTAGTGGTGAACATAATATTATTACAAGTTAATAACAAAATAAAAATCGCCACATTCGCAACTTTTCCCCGCCTTGAGAGATTCGATGTATAACAACGCAATACTAGTGTACCGCCAGCTAAACCGTACTTGTTGTTTTTATACTAAATGTTTTAATAAATACTTTGCAAAACATGTTTTTTTTTCGATTTTTCTTTGTAAACCCTTTAACTTTGATACCCATATCACGGTGGTTCAGAGACAATATTAGTCCGCCAAACTTTGGGAGTCATAATAGGCATCATGATGACTGGGAATGGGAATGGAAATCAAAATTCTAATTAGTCCGTCAGCTAGATAACAAAAAAAAAACGTGTACAGGTATTTTTTGCTTTTTTAATAGCAATTTGAAATTGGAACTTTTCATTAAAACGTGATAGTGAGATTTATTCGAAATTGGATATTGGCGTTTCAGTTTTGTTTTAACAATGCGATTTTTTTGTAATTGAATTTTTGAATTTATTTGTTTGGACATTATTATTTCATTTAAAACTGGCAGGTTTGCTCATCAGATATTGCAGATGCAGATTGTAGTTTTTATATAGTACTCATTCGAAGTCGCGGAAGACGGAAGTGAAAGCTGGCGCTGCTGCAGACTCCGGCGGAGTGCCTCAAGCGGCGCAAATATGCAGCCATAAGTAGTAGCTGCATGTTTGAGCCGTTTGGGGTAGAAACGTTAGGGCCGTGAGGAACGAGCGCGACAGCACTGTTTAAAGATATGTCAAAGAGGTTACGCGAAGCATCGGGTGATCAGAGGGCTGGCACTTTCTTAGCCCAGAGAATCAGCATTGCCATTCAGCGTGGCAATGCTGCCAGCCTTCTGGGCACCCTGCCGTCCGGCAGAGACATGGGGGAACTTTTTTATCTATAGTTTTAAGTTGTATACTTGCAATTAGTTTGGTAAACTTCGGAGATAAAGGGGAGAATGGTATTTATCTTCTTTTTTAATATAATAAAAAAATACTCAGATAAATCGCATTAAAGTTTAGTAGTGGGGGCTCGTAAAGTCACGCGACATTTTGACTGAATGTATCGCCTTTATTTTTAAATTACGTAAAAAAAGAAAATTTTGACATGACTCATATGATTAACAAGGCAAGTTAAATAATAAGTCATGTATAACTGGTAGAAAAATCCAATTTTTACTCCTTCACCGCAAACTGATTAAACTAGGGTACTAAGCCAAGCCAAACACCCGACACTAACCAATCCTTTAAAATGTAAGCACAACAGGCCAACGTCGGCTTCTATTTTCAAAAGCGGACACGAAATCTCTTCTTTCCGGACAGAATGCAATTTCGGTCGGAAATAACAGAATTGTCAGAATTGCCGGACACTTCTCTTTTGTTGTTTCGTTTAAACTAATCAGTACTACACGAGGGCACTGCGAGAAAATGAATTTTCCACCGTCGTACACTAAGTACCACTAAACATTTTCTTTACCTTTTGTAATTAGCCTTGTTCAGGCTTTATTGCAAGTTTTAATTAGGATTTTAACACTTTCACTGCTTTGATTTTGGTAGCGCTACACCCGTAGACAATAAATGCGACAGTGCGTATGCAGAAAATTTGCTACGAGCAGAGCGAAATCCTAGTTTCTGGCAGTGAAAGTGTTAATAACGCAAAGAAAGATTTTCTGGTATGGTATTTAAGTTCTAGATTTGAATCAAAAACAAATGAGTTAAGCCTAAAAAGTTGAACCACGCTAGCCGTATATAACCGTACACACCCATACGAAACTGAAATGTTCCTCTGTGCGACCAAAATATTCAATACAGTTGTATGGTTATTTGTGCGTCGCACGACGAAAGCTTTCATAGACAATTGGGAACACGGAAGAGGGGGGGGGGGGGGTCATTCCCAAGATGACACCATCTTTCGCATCATATTCGTGTTTCTATAAACTATTGCTAAAAACGATTTTATTTGGAAATTTAATCATCTTATTTGGCGGAGAGGGGGGTCATTCGAATTGTGATGGTTGGATGATTTTCGGGGGGGGGAGGGGGCAAAATCGACATAAATAGATGACATAATGATTGATGATGACATTATGAGTTTATCCCCTTATCGATTTCATTTGATTTATCCACTCTCACTCAGAATGTACAATTAGTTTATTTTTAAGTTCTGTTGATATTTAGATATACTTACATATTTTTTTTAACCTCATGAATCAAATCAAATAAAAAAAAACATGAAATTGACAACTAACTTTTTAATTGTTCTTACTTATTTGTATAGGCCAAAGTTAAAAAAGTATACAGTCGAGGACTAATAATTAATAAAATAATAGAAATAATAATAATAATACTAAAATAATAAAACCATTTAAAAAAATCTAAATATATACATATACATATCTTTTTCTATAAAAAATTACTTACATAACAAAAGTCATATCAAGGTTAAAAATTACATGTCTAAAAAACAACAAACTTATAAATAAACGAATTGTACATTCTGAGTTCAAATGATGTACACTACTGAGGAAAAAATATTAATATGAACGCCTTTGGGAAACTTAATGTACCCAATTTAATTACATGAGTTATGAAGTCCAACAAATATTTTCACCGATTTTTTCCGGTTTCTAACAGGTAAAAGATTGTCAGTGTGTGGGTGTTTTTTTGTTTGTATGTGATCCCTTTTATGTGTGTGCGTTTGTAATAATAAGATTTTTTTCCGTAGTGTGCTGTACGTGTTTACCTAGCCCCCGTTAAAAATGCTTGAGAGAATTGGGTAATGACACGGCTTGTTAAATGCTCTAAGGGTAAAATCGATTTTGATTGCTATTATTGTTATTACGATGATGGTGGCTTAAAAGTTGCCTCTAATTAATACGAAACTTGTAGTTACGAAAACGATTACGAAAGTAAAGCTTGCCTCTCTTATATAGCAATTAACAATTTGTACACGCGTGGCCTGGTACATATGCATGGGCATGCGGTCCTTATTATTAGGAACTGCCTACTCTAAACCTCCATAGCTCCATACGTCACAGAGAAACTGCCTACCCTGAAGCCCTGAACGACCATGGCTCCATATAGGCACAGAAAATCTGCCTACCTTGTTCAAAAACCTGTGCAGGACATTGCGCATATTAGGCAGGGGCGTATTTACCCTAGGGTCAAAGGGGCCATGGCATGTAAGAGCTTAGAATTTTTAATATCTATGTATACATTTTTATAGAAGGATGTCCTTGATTGTGTCTAGTTATCTGTTTGCGATAAACTCGAAAACTACTTGACTGATGCCATTTTCACGTACCTACGGTAGGATTTTTAATTAGTTGGATTAAACTGACAGGTGTCAACGTGAATATTTCGTTGTTTAGAAAGAATTTTACAAAAGTATATATATTATAGTATATACACTAAAATACGTGTAAGCGGTGATATTATGGTAACTTTTATTCATAAGAAATATTGTACTTCTACTATAATGAAGAAATCACGGTCGACGTGTCTGTAAACGTCAGTTTACTCCGGCTAATTAAAAATCCTACTTTACCTATCTTGATTTTTGGGCACAGTTTTGGTATATAATGGTTCGCTGAATTCGATGAATTGGTTCGCTGTAATACCGTGAAAATAAATAAATAATCTATGTACACATCGCACGTGCACGGATGAATTGCTAATTGGCTACACTTAATCGGTTACCGTTAATCTCTTCATATACCTAGAGGGTGTCCCCAAACCAACGCCAAAATAAAGAGGGGTGATAGAACAGCTCATAAGCTAACGTATTAAGTAAATTTGACCTTAATACAAAGTTCATGGTTTTCGAGATATTGGCACTTGAAAAACTCGTGACTTTTGATTTTTACTTGAATTCGTTTTTTTTTTTAATATTTTTACCGACAAAGCATCATGACATGTAATAAATTTAAATTACATTCGATAGGAAATGTTTTCGGTAACATCTTGCAAAAAACATATTTACAATATATGAAAATTTTCAGGGGAGGCAATCGACATACTGACGCAGGGTGTCAAAAGTCACGAGTTTTTAAAAAGTGCCAATTGCTCGAAAACCATGAACTTTTTATTAAGCTCAAATTTAATTTAATTTACTTAATATGGTAGCTTATGAGCTGTTCTATCACTTCTGTCACCCCTATTTATTTTGGCGTTGGTTTTTAGAGATACCCTGTATGTATTGAGTCACTTAACTTGAGCGTAATCCCTACTCAGTGACACGCACTAAGCGCTAGAAGCGCTTAGCTGCACATGGTTATTATGTTAAACTTCGATTTATAATTGAATTCCAAAATGTGACAGTTCCTATTTCGATTATTTAGTTATGATCTCGTATAGAAGTTTTATTAATGAAAATACCTACACTACAACCAAAATGGAGTAATCTCAGTGTTTTTTGATTTTGATTTAGATTTTGTTTTAACCGGGTTTGTTTTGTTGCAGTGTTCCCGAATGTACCGCCGGCGCCGGGCATGTCATGCGCAGGCGAGGACCGTGAGTAATCCCACCTATTTGTATCACCCTTTGGACGAAAAAGAGCGAATCTCACTAGAATGCCTTAATAAGATACGCTCTTTTGTAACACGAAAGAGGCCCTTTCTGCTGAAGAAGTATTTGTGCACTAGTACTTCTTCAGCAGGAAGGGAGTATTTTTTTGTAAGCTGCTTTCATTTAACAATTTTAATCACGTTTTCTGAACCATTGGTCTGAAGAGCAGTGAACATAAGAACGGATAATGCGTGGAAACATTGAATAATAAATGTAAATATAAAATATCGCGTTAGACCCATCATTTTCATGGTTAATAACGGATACCTGCTTCCTTTAAATCAATCTTATAATTGTCATAATGTCAATTTTTGATAACTTTTTTCAGTGGTATGTCATAGAACGACCTCTCAATAATAGAAACATTGGTGAAAAAACTTCTTGAATATCATAAAAAGTCACCGAGATATAACAATTTTAAAAACACATTTTTGGCCTTATTAAAAAACGCATACTATAAACTAAAGCCTAGGAACGTGTGACGTCACATCGTTCCTACCTTGTATGGTACCCGTAAAAATGTTAAAACTTGCTTTCATCGAAACGGTTTCATTACAAAAGTTAATACATCTCATGGCTTATTCAATGGTATTATTAGTGATTAATATTTTCATACTTTAAAATGGACTTTCCTACCCAATTTTAAGAGCTAATGAAACGAGTTCGAATTAATTTTTTTTAGGATTTCTATCATAGAAGAAACTACATTCGCATAAAAAAAATATTTTTATCAAAACTTTACTTTTATTGAGTATAGTCAACATCCCAATTTGTATAAATTATATGTTAATCAAAGATAAATGAGCCAGAATTTGATGCCGTAATTTTAATTATTGATATACATATAGACACCTCTATTCTCTATTGCTATGAATTAAGATTAAAACCACTTCGGGAACAGTGTCGACCATTGAGACATATACCTTACGTAAATATTATGCTAACAAACAATCAATGATCCCAGAATGAAAAGGTCAATAATAATCTATCATTATCTATGTAGAATTTTATAGGAAACACCAATTTAGTGTTTCTGTGTGTTTACTGTGGGAAAATTAACATCACATTATTATCTATTGTGATAATTATGGATGCAAAGTTCGAAGCGAAAAGAAAAACACGATTGCTTTCGCACGTGGTCACACCAGGAATTGATCCTGGTACATTCGGATTACACGTCCAACGGGACAAACCTTTCCACCAGCGAGCACTGGACTGTACGCCTCGAATTTATCCATCCGCTTTGATCCCCGAATCTACTTAATTTTTTTGAATTTTAGATAGATGGCGCTAATGTACCTTTCAAAAAATGCAAGTAGGTACGGGGATAAATGTGGATGGATAAATTCGAGGCGTATAGCACAGTGCTCGCTGGTGGAAAGGTTTGACACGTTGGACGCATAATCTAAAGGTACCAGGATCAACTCCTGGCGTGATCACGTGCGAAAGCAATCGTGTTTTTCTTTTCGCTTTGAACTTTGTTTAATTCCCGGTGTGCCCAAGTGCGAGAACAATCGGTTTTCTTTGCGCTTTCATCTTGGTATCTATGTATATCACAATATTTATGTAGAAGTTTTGATTACAATAGTGTCTCGGAGTGTTGTTTTAAAATTTGACATCCTCTATGTAATCGTATCCAATGACAACGTAAGATAAAAATATCACCAATGAAAGTTAAACCTTTAGCAAAACTTTTATTTTAGATCAATTAGATTGTATCATACGTATAAATTGAAAACCTCCGCCATACAATTTGGTTGAACAAATAATAAATAAGAGATCACAATAACGTTAAAATATATTTCACCCGATCTTTATTTAACCTTTAATGTGCCTATTATTTACATCCGCATCATTACCCCTTTCACAACCGTAAATAAGTGCATTTAAAAATTAACCACGTTATTAAAATTTACCCATAAAGAGTCCCGGCACAATAGCCGTAGTAACTAGGCGCGACGTCAAATTGAGCGCTTTCGGCGTCATTACCATGTGAATGCTGACATGGTAACGGCCGAACGGTGAGCGGGTTAAATAAAAAAAGTATAAACACAGCCTCCTGAAACAAAATATAAAATTTTCATAACCCTCTCCCGCTCCCCCAAAAGTTTCTACGCTAAAGGCTGAAAGGGAGAGAACTTTTGAATTTTGTTTTCCGCCTCAGCTTGGGGATCCCGCCGGAGACCCGTTGAGTCGACGACGTAAATAATGTATTATGTGTTAAGCGCAGTTTGCGCGGAAAATTGTTATGAGTTTGAAATTCTGCTTTAAATTCTGGTCAGTTTAGCTTGTGCATACTTCTGACAAGGCGGTAACTAGGAAAAATGTATTTTATGCAATACTACGAGTATATGCACATTGAAAATAGTTTATAACTTCACTGTAAGGTATTTGCTAATCAAGACACAACAACATACATACCGTAAAACTTGCCTTTTATGATACAATTTTGGTCCAAATTGATATAAGTTTAGTGTACATAGATAGTTTTGACGCACTTTTTGAAATTTAGTTTTAGTCTGATGAGCGTGATGAAGCCACAACGACACATACAAACATACCACTTTATAATATGTAGTATAGACTACATCTACTTGACGCAAGTATAGCAAACATTGGTTAGACTTATACATAAAAAAGTTTCTCAATAGTGATTCGGACGTTAGTGAGGACGTTTTATTTTCGAGATGAGACAAAAAAAGCAGAGTTTTGTGCAACTAATCCCCCCGCGCTACCCAATATTTATCTACTCCGATGATATCGAAATGGACTGGTCCATTTCGATATTTATATATCGCTTGCTATACTAAATTCGCTTTAAACCGATAAGATAATGTCGATAAGCTTTGTTGAATCGGCACGCCACTCCGATGTCTTGTACCGGCGACATCGCCAAGCATCTTGCAGGTGTTTTATTTTATTTACTATTTTTATTTATTAAATATCATTACCGTGCTTGAAACAAAGTGACAATCGTATCATTCCCGCGACAGTGCAGCGTCATTCCCGTGTAACAAAGTGTGAAATCGGGCCGGGAGATTGATGACAGGGAGGTGAACGAGGTGTGGTGGCCTAATTTTGGTGGAAGTGGCAATCGAATCGTCGTTAATTGTAACTGGCCCGGGGGAGTGTCTCTTGTTAGCGCCTATACGACGGTAATGATGGCGAAACCCCGGGGCGTTGCTGCCTTGAAACGAAATCATTAAGTGTTTTATACGCGGGTTTTCAAGAGCTATTTTTAGAAAATGGATTTTACACTAGCAAAAGAGTCCTTTCGATAGGTTTTCGGGTGTAATACCGATTATTTTTACTAGATTTCTGTAAACGTCGCTATGAGTGAATATGATTGACTTTCTGAAATGATATTCTCGTGAGTTATTTTATTTTTAAATTTAACAGTTCCTCCGTTTTTTGTAACTTTTACGTCCATATTTAAGGCAGAGCAACCAGGTTAATTACTTCCAAATTACGCAGCTGAAACGACTGCTTGTCTGTACCTTACATAACAGACAAATATAATATTAGGTACTAGCTTCTGCCCGCGACTTCGTCCGCCTTAAATTCGTTTATCGCGGATAACGGTATTTTTCTGGGATAAAAAGTAGCCTATGTCCTTCCCCGGAACTCAAACTATCTCCATACCAAATTTCATCCAAATCGGTTCTGTGGTTTAAGCGTGAAGAGGTAACAGACAGACAGACAGACAGACACACTTTCGCATTTTTAATATTAGTATGGATTAGTATTGATTACCGTTAATGTCACTTATCTAATAAGTTTCTTAATTAAGACTTGTAGTACAATTATTACTTTACTATAGCATCGAGTATTGCTTTCCAAAAGTTTACAAGTATACATATGGTATTTGAAGGAACCTATTTACCAAAATAAATACCTAAATGGACATTCTACAGAATATTTATCAAAAATACCTACTTAATTTTCATTCTAACCGTATGTATTTCTTGCGCAAATTTTTCAATTCGGTTTATTGGAAGTATTACAAACATGTAATTAACTGTATCCACAAATATACCTAAGGTTTAACGCCAACAAGGAATTTTGTCTAGGAACGTATATAGTCAAAACGATACAGTTCAATTTCGTTTTTAACATCTGATGACAAAATTCAGAATGCGCCCAAAGGGTTTATTAACTGTTTATTTTCTAGTTCAGAAGTATAGTGAGTACTAACGTATTCTTTTTTGTTTTCAGGCAGCATATACAGGCGCGGCGCGCGGCGGTGGCGGAAGCTCTACCGCGTCAACGGGCACATCTTCCAGGCCAAGAGATTTAATAGAGTAAGTTTCTTTCAACAAGACATTACTTATTTTCTAACCCATCTCCGAGATGAGAACTTCTGGATTTTTCCCGTGGCTAACTCGAGCAAACTTATTTTGTTTATACTTCGTCGAAACCATTTTTGGCAGATAAAAAGTAGCTTATCCTTTTCCAGTGCCGTGTCTGTTGCTGCGATATCGCAGCGTCTATAGACGGTGGTAAAACAAACCAACAAGCACACTTTCTGTTAAATTGTTTTATTTAAATGAGAGATATTGATAATCGCGGAAACAGAAGAAAATATTAAACAAACTTTCGCATTTATATAGGGATACGGGAATGGTTATGGAGAATAACATAACATGACTTTGAATGATTCTAGCCGCGGTCGGCCGAAGATTGTCGATCTCGCCCGAAACGACTCAAGTCAAAGTCGAAGTCACGCCATCGCCAGCGCCGCCAGTTAGATAACTTAAAAATCGAATAATTCTATTAAGTAGTATCATTCAAAGTCGCACATCGCTACTTAGCGGTAATCGGAGTCGATAGTTTATTCGACTGTAGTGATTAGTACACTACTATTGTATTATTCGAATGGTAAAATAGATAGTAACTAGTTATTCGATTTCTAAAATCATTCCAAGTCGCCCATCGCTAACGGAAAGGTGGCTAGTTCATAATTTTTGAAATATTATCCTTTTATCAGTAGAAACTATGTCATGGTTATTTTTATCGTCGAGAACCCAAGATTTGTCTGTTTTACAGTAAACAAACAACAAATGATTGAATCTCAGCAATCTTTAGAGGAAAACAGTGTAGATAAATAAATTCAATATGTCTCTTACATTTAGCGTATAACTACATATTTAATTATAACTTTGGTCCAGGTTATCTGAATGTTTATATTCATTCGTTAATTTATTCTTCCAGCGCGCCTTCTGTGCCTTCTGCCAAGACCGCATCTGGGGCCTTGGCCGCCAGGGCTTTAAGTGCATCCAGTGCAAGCTACTGGTGCACAAGAAGTGCCACAAGCTCGTGCAGAAACCCTGCTCCAGCGAGCACGTCGACCCTGTCGAGATCAAAGACGACGCCAATGGAGAGAGCACGCTGGGCCGCGCGTCGTCAGTCAGGTAAAGGTTTCACATGAAACAACTGTCCTTGGTGTTTGATGGTGGCTGCTGATGCACAAGAAGTGCCCCAGGCTTGTGCAGAAATCCTGCTCCAGCAAGCACGTCGACCCTGTCCAGGTCAAAGACGACGCCAATGGAGAGAGCACGCTGGGCCGCGCGTTGCCCGTCAAGTAAAGGTTTCACATGAAACAACTGTCCTTGGTGTTTGATTATTATTATTGTTTATTTGTGGGCCTTCTGTATGCCGCCTCGACCAGATTTGATCTATTGTGGCAGCCCTTTATTAGAGTTCACTACTGAGGCCCATTGAGTCTAGGAATTCCCAAATTCTTTGGGCAGTGAAATGTTGTATCTCTTCCGGGGGCACGACATGTTGCCCTAGGTAGATACTTCTTTTCCTCATGACGGACTCATGGTCCACAGGAGCAGAGTATATACATTGCAGTCTCCTCTGTCTCTTGGCAGAATCTGCATACTGCGTCCTGTTTCATACCCATTTGAAACAGGTGCTTATTTCGTTTGCAGTGACCTGTCAGGATTCTTGTTATTGCGCAGGTTTTTGGTCTTTTGAGCTGTAGTATCTCTTTCGACAACTTTTGCTTGAATTCCTTAATTAAGGTTTTCGAGTGATTTTGTCCTTTTACGAGCCTCCATTCCTCGATTGCCTTAGATCTATATAAGTCGTTGAGCAGAAAGTATGCCTTTCGTTTTGTGATCCCACAAAAGGGTTCTGGGCCGACTTGGGGCAAGTCCGCGCCCTTATTGGCGAGTATGTCTGCTCGTTCGTTTCCGTCAATGTCGGAGTGTCCTGGTACCCATCTAAGTATAACTTTATTGGAATTAGCCAGGGCATTTAGGTTATTTTTGCAGGTTTGCACTAGCCTCGAGTTAGTCTCTAGGGATTCTAGTGCAAACAGGGCAGCTTGACTGTCCGAGTTGATGTAAATGTGATGGTGTGTTAGGTTCTTGTCAAGGTTTATCTTCGCGCATTTATTTATGGCAAAGACTTCCGCTTGAAAGATTGAGGCCTCTGTACCCATGCTGACGCTGACATTGAGTTTTGGTCTCTGTCCATAGACACCGCATCCCACATCTTTTCCTTTCTTGGATCCATCCGTATACCAGATGTGACTCCCCTCTGTAAAAGACATTTGATTGTTTTGCCATTTGTCTCTAGGGGGTATTTCCACTGAGTAGAGTTGTACGAAGTTTTTTTCAGTGGGCATGTGATCTGTAGGCATGCATAGAGTTTTGATTTCAAACACTGCATCCTTGATTTTGAGTAGTGCCTGAGAGCGCCATTTCGTATTTGAAAGGGTGCAGATTCTATAGATGCACTGCTCAGCCTCTTTCCTCACTTGCAAGTGTAGAGGTGTAAGGTCAAGCAGTGCATCCAACGCCGCCCCCGGTGTTGATGATAGGGCTCCCGTTGCGATAACGCAGGCAGAGCGTTGTAGGCTGTTTAGTTTTTGGATGGCTGTTTTTTGGTTGGCTTTGTCACACCAGACGGCGGAGGCATATGTGATTTTAGGCCTCACGACTGCCGTGTATAGCCACATCGCAATATTGGGTCTTACCCCCCATCTTGCTCCTGCCATTCTACAGCATGTCCACATTGCCATTTTCGCTTTTTGAATTATGTTGTTCAAATGTGTGTTCCAAGTAAGCCTTTGGTCAAGTGTAACCCCTAGATACTTGGCTTCTTTTGAAAATGGTATAGTCTGCCCGTTAAGCTCTAAGGGTTTGAGCTGGTGTTTGATAGGGGCTGTTGTTACAAAAGAAGTGCCACAAGCTGTTGCAGGAAGCCTGCTCCAGCGAGCATGTCGACCCTGTGAAGTTCAAAGACGATGCTATTAGTAAGAGTCATGCGTCAGGTATTAAATATCCAATTTTTATGGCAGATGCCCAAAAAGGGCGACACGCTTGATTGACGATGAAACTAATTTAGAACATATTCCAGTGAGGTCCTTATTGACAATGCAAGTGTTTCAACTGTAGAGGTAAAAGCTTGTAAGAGTTTATACGGTCCAGTAAAACATAATCGACTGGAAATATTTTAAACGTCATGCTATACGATGCTCTTATTTCCAGATCTCGGGCAGACCCAGAGCCGCCGCTGCCGGACACGCCGCCCGCACCCGCGCCGGCGGTTCGCGAGGACCTGGAACCGGGCTCCCAGCGACAGTACTCGTTGGATGATTTTGAGCTGATCAGGGTCATAGGCCGTGGCTCTTACGCTAAGGTACTATGGCGATACGATCATAAAGAAGTTTCCAGGTCTCAGGCAGACCTGGTGCCGGACTCCCAGCGGCAGTACTCGCTGGACGACTCAGGGTCATCAGCTGCGGCTTCTACAGGTACAATGCTGATTCGATTATGCAGAAGTTCAGGTCTCAAACCTGGTACCGGGTTCCCAGCGTTGTCGTTGGATGACTTCGAGTTGATCAGGGCTACCGGCCATGGCTCCTACGCTAAGGTTCTATGCTGATACGGTCAAACAGAAATGTTTAGCTCTCAGTCCTGGAACCGGGCTCCCAGCGGCAATTCTCACTAGACAACTTCGAGCTGATCAGGGACATCGACCGCGGCTCCTACGCGAACGTATTACGCTAGACCGATAGGGTTTTCATGTTCCTGGCAGACCTGGAGCCAGAGGATACCAGCGGTAGTACTCTGCTTTTTTTTACATTGATATTAAATAATTCCAACTTGCACACATCATAATTCATTTCCTCTTCAATATTTCAGGTGCTGATGGTGGAACTGAAACGGACGAAACGCGTATACGCGATGAAGGTGATCAAGAAGGCCCTGGTAACGGATGACGAAGACATCGACTGGGTGCAGACGGAGAAGCACGTGTTTGAGACAGCGTCTAACCATCCCTTCCTCGTGGGGCTCCATTCCTGCTTCCAGACCCCGAGCAGGCTGTTCTTCGTTATCGAGTTTGTGCGTGGAGGCGATCTTATGTAAGTATTTCTCGCTTCTGTCCCGTAACAAGGAAAACTTATTCAAGGCAGCATATAATTATCTCTTCCGGTTGTCGAGTTGGGGCGATTTTATATGAGTACCAGTCATATTCTTGTCCGATCTGTTTTTATACTCGTATTGATCACCATTAAGTGCCGAGAGTTCATCTTCTGGTAGCTTCCATGCACTCACAGCTCTGTTGCTCGGAAACCGTTAATGAGGTTTGTAATGCGACTTGTGAGCGACTAGTTATTGTGAAGATTTCTCAGACGGGTGTTATTGTTGCGTGCGAAGATTTCATTAAAGTAGAGATGTACCGACTAGTCGCCGACTAGTTGGGATAGCCGACTAACCGGCCACATTTACAGTCGGTAAATAGTCGGTGACTAGTTGGCAAAAAATACCGAATATTCGGCACTGAAAAAAAATAAACTACTAATATTTGCTTCAAGTTTTTTGTTTGCCTAACACAACAATTAGATAATTAACTGTTTCATGATTATTTCTACTACGATAAGAAACACGCCGGCCGTGTAGCACGTAAATCACTAAAACGTTAACAAAACAAACTTGTCAAAACATGAACATACTCGTACCAAGAATGGCGCGAATCGCGACTGAAACGAACGTTCCAGATTGTAGCCGAACTTGGCGAAACCAATGATCGGCGAGTAGCGAGACTAGTCGGCCACCTTAGCGCCGCTTAGTCGGCTAGTCGGCCTATCTCTACATGAAAGTCCTTGCCAAGACTTCATGCCGTCCTTGATTCGCACTGACTGTAGATAAGATTTGGCTTTTGTAATTCTAACAACTCAATTCAATTCATTTATTAATAAAATACAATTTTACATGTCAATTAGGTATACTTAATATCAGTTTTTAAGATTAGGTTAGGTAAACACAGGTTTGGGAGGCAAGGCTGACCCAGCGAACCAGTTATGTTATAGATAGATAGGTAACAGATTAGAAATGTACTTACTGTTAATACAGTGTTAGTTCTCAAAAAAGGCATCGACTGAATAGAAGGCGTCAGACGCCAGTTTATTTTTAAGTTTTTTGTTGAATGATCCGTCGCTAGCGGCTTGTTTTAACTCTAGCGGATTTTTTTTATATACCCTAGGTCCTACCGTGTGCATACATTTTCTAGACTTGGCAAGTTGGGTCTTAGGTTCATCGTGCCTTCTGCAATTCGGACCTCGTGCGTTTGCACGAGTTGGGAGCCATGTTTAATTGCGCCTTACATATTTTGCCACTTCGAAGATGTATAAACACGGTAAGGTTAGGATCTCTGTTTGCTTGAACAGTTCTTGAGCTGGGTGGTCCCATGGGACCCCAGTTATGCATCGAATTGCTCGTTTTTGTAGTCTGAATGACCTGAGTCGGTCCGCAGCGTCGCCCCATAGGTCATCATCATCATCATCATCAGCCTATATTAGTCCACTGCTGGACATAGGCCTCCCCTAATGAGCGCCATAGCGCCCTGTCTTCAGCTTGACGCACCCAGCATCTGCCCGCAATCTTTCGCAGATCGTCATCCCACCTGGCCGGAGGGAGTCCTACACTGCGATTGCCGAGTCGCGGTCTCCACTCAAGAACACGTTTACCCCAGCGGTTGTCGGTTCTTCGCGAGATATGGCCGGCCCACTGCCACTTCAGCTTACTAATTCTTTGAGCTATGTCGATAACTTTGGTTCTCTGTCGGATGTATTCGTTACGAATCCTGTCCTTCAGAGAGACTCCAAACTCTTTCCATAGCTCGCTGAGCGACTTTGAACTGGTGGACCAGCCCTACCGTGAGTGTCCACGTCTCAGCTCCGTAGGTCATGATAGGGTAGGACGCACTGATTGAAAACTTTAGTTTTCAAGCATTTGTATAGGTCATAACATCCCGTTATTTTCTTCCCTATTCCAGGTTTCACATGCAGCGCCAGCGGCGGCTGCCCGAGGAGCACGCGCGGTTCTACGCGGCGGAGATCTCTCTGGCGCTGCACTTCTTGCACGAGCGTGGCGTCATCTACCGCGACCTCAAGCTCGACAACGTGTTGCTGGACCACGAGGGACACATCAAGCTCACCGACTACGGCATGTGCAAGGTTGGTGACATCATCTTTAGATAGGACACTGTCCGAAAACGACGAGGAATTATTTACTTCTGGGAAATAGTGGTCCCTGAAGATATGCTTCTTGTGGTCATACTTAATATCCACTATTGACTAGGATCCTCTTCCAAAACCCATGGGAGATCCTTATGAATCACCGCTAAGCAATAAAATTAGGTAGTAAGATGGGTACGACATTAGAAGGAGAGATATAATATCAGCCTCACCGCTCTTGAGTGGCCTCTTCTACGGAAGAAAAAATCACCTTGATATGCGGCTTTAATAACTCCAGCAATTCTTATTAACTTCAAAAATTCTTATTATCCACTAACAAACAGTGACACGACATTACAATCATTTCTTTCCAAGACCAGCATTGGAGCATAGAATCACCTCTTTCTAAGACCAGCATTGGAGCACCTACTATGATGGTCATCAATCAGGCTTTCAGTATAACTAAACATTCTTGAACTTTTAATCCAAACTACGTCAGTGCCATCATATTAACCGTGCACTAAAATTTTCAGGAGGGTGTCCGCCCCGGCGACACGACGTCTACATTCTGCGGCACGCCCAACTACATCGCGCCGGAGATCCTGCGCGGCGAGGAGTACGGCTTCAGCGTCGACTGGTGGGCGCTGGGCGTGCTCACGTACGAGATGCTCGCCGGCCGCTCGCCCTTCGACATCGCGCAGGCGGCCGACAACCCCGACCAGAACACGGAGGACTACCTCTTCCAGGTCAGTTGATGTTCAGCAGGGATCAGCGGGGACTAGTGGGCGCAGGGCGTGCACACGTACTAGATGCTCGCCGGCCGCTCGCCCTTCGACATCGCGCAGGCGGCCGACAACCCCGACCAGAACACGGAGGACTACCTCTTCCAGGTCAGTTGATGTTCAGCAGGGATCCGCGGGGACTAGTGGGCGCTGGGCGTGCACACGTACGAGATGCTCGCCGGCCGCTCGCCCTTCGACATCGCGCAGGCGGCCGACAACCCCGACCAGAACACGGAGGACTACCTCTTCCAGGTCAGTTGATGTTCAGCAGGGATCAGCGGGGACTAGTGGGCGCTGGGCGTGCACACGTACGAGATGCTCGCCGGCCGCTCGCCCTTCGACATCGCGCAGGCGGCCGACAACCCCGACCAGAACACGGAGGACTACCTCTTCCAGGTCAGTTGATGTTCAGCAGGGATCCGCGGGGACTAGTGGGCGCTGGGCGTGCACACGTACGAGATGCTCGCCGGCCGCTCGCCCTTCGACATCGCGCAGGCGGCCGACAACCCCGACCAGAACACGGAGGACTACCTCTTCCAGGTCAGTTGATGTTCAGCAGGGATCAGCGGGGACTAGTGGGCGCTGGGCGTGCACACGTACGAGATGCTCGCCGGCCGCTCGCCCTTCGACATCGCGCAGGCGGCCGACAACCCCGACCAGAACACGGAGGACTACCTCTTCCAGGTCAGTTGATGTTCAGCAGGGATCAGCGGGGACTGGTGGGCGCTGGGCGTGCACACGTACGAGATGCTCGCCGGCCGCTCGCCCTTCGACATCGCGCAGGCGGCCGACAACCCCGACCAGAACACGGAGGACTACCTCTTCCAGGTCAGTTGATGTTCAGCAGGGATCCGCGGGGACTAGTGGGCGCTGGGCGTGCACACGTACGAGATGCTCGCCGGCCGCTCGCCCTTCGACATCGCGCAGGCGGCCGACAACCCCGACCAGAACACGGAGGACTACCTCTTCCAGGTCAGTTGATGTTCAGCAGGGATCAGCGGGGACTAGTGGGCGCTGGGCGTGCACACGTACGAGATGCTCGCCGGCCGCTCGCCCTTCGACATCGCGCAGGCGGCCGACAACCCCGACCAGAACACGGAGGACTACCTCTTCCAGGTCAGTTGATGTTCAGCAGGGATCAGCGAGGACTAGTGGGCGCTGGGCGTGCACACGTACGAGATGCTCGCCGGCCGCTCGCCCTTCGACATCGCGCAGGCGGCCGACAACCCCGACCAGAACACGGAGGACTACCTCTTCCAGGTCAGTTGATGTTCAGCAGGGATCAGCGGGGACTAGTGGGCGCTGGGCGTGCACACGTACGAGATGCTCGCCGGCCGCTCGCCCTTCGACATCGCGCAGGCGGCCGACAACCCCGACCAGAACACGGAGGACTACCTCTTCCAGGTCAGTTGATGTTCAGCAGGGATCAGCGGGGACTGGTGGGCGCTGGGCGTGCTCACCTACGAGATGCTCGCCGGCCGCTCGCCCTTCGACATCGCGCAGGCGGCCGACAACCCCGACCAGAACACGGAGGACTACCTCTTCCAGGTCAGTTGATGTTCAGCAGGGATCAGCGGGGACTGGTGGGCGCTGGGCGTGCACACGTACGAGATGCTCGCCGGCCGCTCGCCCTTCGACATCGCGCAGGCGGCCGACAACCCCGACCAGAACACGGAGGACTACCTCTTCCAGGTCAGTTGATGTTCAGCAGGGATCAGCGGGGACTGGTGGGCGCTGGGCGTGCTCACCTACGAGATGCTCGCCGGCCGCTCGCCCTTCGACATCGCGCAGGCGGCCGACAACCCCGACCAGAACACGGAGGACTACCTCTTCCAGGTCAGTTGATGTTCAGCAGGGATCAGCGGGGACTGGTGGGCGCTGGGCGTGCACACGTACGAGATGCTCGCCGGCCGCTCGCCCTTCGACATCGTGCAGGCGGCCGACAACCCCGACCAGAACACGGAGGACTACCTCTTCCAGGTCAGTTGATGTTCAGCAGGGATCAGCGGGGACTGGTGGGCGCTGGGCGTGCACACGTACGAGATGCTCGCCGGCCGCTCGCCCTTCGACATCGTGCAGGCGGCCGACAACCCCGACCAGAACACGGAGGACTACCTCTTCCAGGTCAGTTGATGTTCAGCAGGGATCAGCGGGGACTGGTGGGCGCTGGGCGTGCACACGTACGAGATGCTCGCCGGTCGCTTGCCCTTCGACACCGCGCAGGCGGCCGACAACCCCGACCAGAACACGGAGGACTACCTCTTCCAGGTCAGTTGATGTTCAGCAGGGATCAGCGGGGACTGATGGGCGCTGGGCGTGCTCACCTACGAGATGCTCGCCGGCCGCTCGCCCTTCGACATCGCGCAGGCGGCCGACAACCCCGACCAGAACACGGAGGACTACCTCTTCCAGGTCAGTTGATGTTCAGCAGGGATCAGCGGGGACTGGTGGGCGCTGGGCGTGCACACGTACGAGATGCTCGCCGGTCGCTCGCCCTTCGACACCGCGCAGGCGGCCGACAACCCCGACCAGAACACGGAGGACTACCTCTTCCAGGTCAGTTGATGTTCAGCAGGGATCAGCGATTTTAGTTAGTTGTTGTACAGCAGGGATCAACGGGAATTGGGCGGTTCAATCAGTACTTCAGTTCGGTGATGCTTGCCGTGGACTATAACCCCTAACAAAATACTGACGACTTGGTAGTTGTTGCTTATTATAGGGTTATTTTTACACTATTTTGAAGCTGTTTTGCTCTTTCGAAATACTGCAGGAATCTTAATGATTCAAGATTTAAGAAATCTGTGTACAATGCAAATTAGTGAATGTTAAGCTATCCCTCCAAATATAAAGATAAGTCAGGAATCTAACGATAACTAAGACGAGGATTTTCACCTGGAGATAAAACAACCTTATTCCATTCCAGGTCATCTTAGAGAAGACGATCCGTATCCCGCGCTCGCTGTCCGTGAAAGCCGCGTCGGTGCTCAAGGGCTTCCTCAACAAGAGTCCGGCGGAGCGGCTCGGCTGCGGCGAGAGCGGGTTTATGGACATCGTGCAGCATCCCTTCTTCAAGAGCATCGAGTGGGAGATGGTGAGTGTTGTAGGATGATGTCGGTACTTCTTCAACAAGAGCTCGGCGGGCCAGCTCGACTGCGGTGAGAGCGAGTTCATGGCCATCGTGCAGCACCCCTTCTTCAAGAATATTGAGTGGGAGATGGTGAGGGCTGTAGGATGATGTCGGTGCTTCCTGCTGCTTAGCCTACCTATGGGATAAGATGAGGTTCGGGGACTTTTTCTACAAAATTCTATGAATGAACAGTTTCTCTAAGTCCCTGATTTCCTAAGATTGATTGTTTATGAGATACGAAATTTATAAATATTCAAAATACCTTATAATATTCGTTTTATTACGCTCTAAAGATCAAGTACCCCGTCTTGCCCCCGTCCCCCTTACTCTACTTTACGAACGCGGAACTTTCTAAAGGCAATTTTATTTTTATTTGTAGTATGAAAATTGTGAATAGAGTTTTTAGTGAAAGTTTATTATACAACAACATAAAGAACTAGAAGTTGCCCGCAACTTCGTACGCGGAGGGGAAAAAGTCATAACCCTCTTTTTTTCTTCAGCGTAGTCGGGTAAAAAGTATCCTATAACCATCTGAAGATACCCGGCTACCCATGTGCCAAAAATAGTTGAAATCGGTTACGCCGATTTTGCGTGATGAAGCCACAACGATACATACAAACATACAATAAATCCAAAAAGAAAATTTTCGTTTTACTGAACTCCAAAAAGCACGTAACAATATATATTTTTTAATATCATCAATGTACAGACATTTCATTTTTACAACTTTACAATAGTATAGATGAAGCACTAATAGATGTGTTGGACGTTTGCAGTTGGAGCAGAAGCAGGTGGTGCCGCCGTTCAAGCCCCGGCTGGAGGGCGAGCGCGACCTCGCCAACTTCCCGCCCGAGTTCACCGACGAGCCCGTGCACCTCACGCCCGACAACGAGTGAGTCCGACACCACACACAACATCATCATCAGCCCAAAGGCGTCCACTGTTGAATATAGGCCTCACCCAAAGAGCCCCTTTATGACCGGTCCTGCGCCGCCCAAATGCAGCGAACTCCAGCTACCTTCACCACTCTTCGGCTGCGTGGTCACCTCCCAAACATTCGTTGGCCCCAGCGGTTCTACGAGGAATGTGCCCTGCTTATTGCTACTCAACTTTTGCTATCCTTTGAGTTATGTCAGTTACCATGGTTGATCTACGGATCTCTTCATTTCTGATTCGATCCCGCAAAGAAACAACCCAACTTCACTTCAAGTGAACGTTACAGTCATAAATATTAAGTGTGCCTTCTCGATCGTGCTTTAGAAAAAACAGCAAGTGCAAGCGAGTGGTCCGACTTAGTGTATACGAGTATGACTGTAACGCTCAGTTGATGTTGCCCCTACAATGTAGTAGGTAGAGAAATAAACAACGGAACTCATAACAAAATTCAACTGTCAAAAGAGATTGAATATTTTTTATTGACAAGTAGACATTTCTGTACGTGATGCGGGCATGCTATCTCAAATTTTATGCAGCAATCAAACATCCCTCTTATCCTCATAGAACCAATAAAATTTTAAAAAATTAGTTTGTTATTTTAGAAACATTTTTAAGTTGTTTTAAATAGACTTACACTTATTATAATATACCTATTGAAAAGAATCGTCATTTTATTAGAAACGGCTTTGCTTTTAAGAATTCAACTGAAAGAAATTCCATGAAAGCTGTCATCTGTCATACGATTTATTTCTTGGAGTTAGCTCATTTCAAGGGTAGTTTGATTTTTGCTATTAGTTTTACGCCCCTTGGAAATATAATAACAGGTATACACCTATACATATTCATCAACTCAAAGAACTACGTTCTTGTCGATGGAGCAATCGCCACAGTAATCTATTATGTTAGACTTTTGATTTTCTGCAGTAATAGATCCAATGAGCGAGGGCTAAGGGGCTCAGGCCTCGCCCGAAAGCTTCTGTGTACTAAGAACCACTGCTAAATCAAGCCAGCGAGCCCCTCCCAAACCTCGATACACTACTGCCTGTCGGGCTAAAATAACTGTTCCTGATTTCACTTGGCCGGCAACACTGCATCAAATGTCTTTCTCGCACTATTGTGAAAAGAAAGGGATAGATAATCTTGCCGTACGATAAAGAATCGCGTGTCACAATCACGCTAGAAACACTGATACGATACAGTGTCTACTTTCTCCTTCACTGTGTTCCCTGTTCCGGACTCCGTGGAATGTGTATTTTAGAAGTTCTGTTTGAAATTGTCAATTGTAGTATATCTACAATTGACTACTTTATCTTCAGTTGATACTGATGTCAATATAAAAAAAGAAACAGTGAAAAACTTACTGTTTTTTATATGTCGACATCAGTATCAAGTTACAGTAAGAAAAGGTACTGTTTTTTTTTTAAACTGACCAGCAGAATACTTACTTTTTTTTTAAACTGACCAGTAGAATACTTACTTTTTTTAAGAAAATGACCAGCGATTGACTTCAGGCACCTGATTTCTGGTTGAGTAACAGCCTACTTATTCAAATAGTGCAGGTTTGCTACATGAAGATAATAGTTACATTGATTTCTGTATGTTCGACTAACACCACCAATCTGTTCGCAGCAACGTGATCGCAGATATCGACCAATCGGAGTTCGAGGGCTTCGAGTACGTGAACCCTCTCCTGATGTCTCTGGAGGACTGCGTGTGACAACACGCCTGCCTGCTGCACCCCTACCACGACCCCGCGCAGGTACACACCCATACAACAGCACGAAGACGCCATCCAAAAATACCCAAACATCGCTTCGACGCGGTCACCTCGCAAACGGCGTTAAGTTAGCCACAATTGATGCGAGAATAGTGCCATGCATAAAAATCATTTTCTATTTAGTAGTTTTATGTGGAACCTGCCCTAATCAAGGCGGGAATTTCAACTTTTATAAAATAGGCTTTTATTAAAATTTACTCAAAATTTTGTACGTAAAAAAAAATCTCAAGTGCAGTGTTTCACAGAAATAAACAATCACTCATACTCGATGCTGGCGTAAGAAAACTGCCTCATTGCTAGACAGGGTACGGAGAAGTAGCAACAGCATCCTGAATATGATAGCTTGTAAGCTGGATTGTCCTCCGATGTGGAATCTCAGCCAGAGGTCAAAATCATTGCTAATCATTAAGTACTAACATAGACTCTTAAGTTTACTAACACCAAATGGACCTTTGTAGTTTGTAACAAATAAATGAATTGAATTGTATACTAAAATGTAAAGAAACTAAAATGGAGAGTTTGAAGTTATATTGAAGTCATAAAAATGACCCATAATTTGCTCCTCATAATATATTGTTTGACAAGGAGCTAAAATAAGCCATTATGACAAGAACTCGTCAGTTCGCAAATATGTCTGAGTGTCATAATGGCTTTTAGCCACGTGTTAAACACTGCTTTTCACTTCGACTGCGAGAAAATAAAAAAGACTTAACTTTAAAATTGTATATTTCATGAAAAACTAAAAGTACAAAGTAAAGTACCTTTCAAAATTAATGGTACACAAGGTCGTGAGTAACGTATCGTTACCGAAGGTAGAGCATTAATTCGTTGTGAATCACGAGCGGTCTGATGGTCTAATGGTTCAGGACGCTGTTCCGGTATAACAGAGACGCTGGTTCGATTCCAGCTTAGACTGCAGTGGATCGCAATTAATTTTTATTTTCTACTTAGATCTTTGTCAATATTTAACTAAAAGTACAGTGAGCAATTCTATCAGAAATTTTGGCCAATCTGATCAGGCTGGTTTGTTTGTTTTTAATTATTCGTAAGCAGTATGTAGCTGACCGCCAGTTTTTTTTTCAGTGTCATAGACATTTGTAAGGGATTATATGCCTTTCATTTTAACCCTAGGGGCTGAATGTACTATTTTAGTCTCGCTTCGCGAAGCTAATATGACGTACTTTTTTAACAGAAGTGAAAAATATATTGCACCAGTTTAAATTCAATGAAGTCAAGCAACTTGTGTCCGTTGTGTCCAAAACGAAGTGTTTGTTACTATAGGGAATATTCATGAATTTTATTTTTTGCTTTATTAAAAGCTCATTCATGTAACGAACAGTAGACAAAAAGAATATTTCGAATAAATATAAAAATAACCAAGATATAAGCCATCAAACATTTCATTATATATATCTTTCTAGCAAAACAGAATTTAATATGGAGTTTATATGGCCGGAGTGCACCATGACGTAACAGTGCACGTCGGACCTCTCTGTATAATTAGTAGTTTAAAATGCCTATATCTTGCGTATTTCCTGGCCGATTTTCATTTTCATTTCACTTTTTGAAATCGTTTTTATGGTATTTTGATATTTTGTTAAGAAAAGCGATTAAAAATTTCATGCATGTACCATATTGCAGGCGTTCGGCTACGGCGAGTCGTCGTCATCGGACTACGATTCGGTGTGCTCGGAGCTGCCGCCGCGCAAGCCCACGCTGCTGCAGCACATGTTCTGTTTGCCGCTCAACTGACCCCGCCGCCACGACTAACCAACTCTGCACTCGCTTCTGGACTTAGTCTCGACGACAGTCTAATGCCACTACATTGACGCGCGTCGAGGCCGAGATATATTGACGCTATACTGACACTGTTTCAATCATTATTACAAAAAAAATGGCTTTCTTGCATGTAGTGCACGGAATTGGGTATTTCCTATAGTCAAAATAGATTATACGACGCATACAGTTAATTGCTATTTTGAAAATACGTACAAAATATATGAACCCTTATTTTCAAGGTTTTGGCGATTTTAAAATGACCAAAAACAATTAAGGAGGCAATTACGTCGTACACAAAGAAACCTTTTTTTCGTTGAAACTTCATACTCTCGAAGCGTTTTGACTTGATCTGCTTGCAAAACAAACTGGCGACCGGGAGTATAATGCTATCCTTTTTACGCTTGCGTGATCTTAGTGAGTGTGAAAGAGATAGCATTATGATATCAGCCGTCGGTCTGTTTTGCCTTGAGTATAAAGTCCTTTTTTTTATTTAAAAGACTAATCTGACAGACGACAGGCTTTTGAAACATTTATTATGAGCTAAATTGGTATGCATTTTGACTTGAAATACATTTAACAAGTACCTCCATAAAATGAATACATTAAATAGCCATTACATTAAATGTAATGCTAAAAACAGCCACCTATGAAAAGTCAATTTAGTTAGTCTATTGAATTAAACTAACTTTACATGCCAGAAGGCCATTATATAAGTTTTTTTACTTATAATGTATTTAAAAGCGGTAATGTAACGCTTGCGTCTCCACTCGCGCCAAAGTGTAGTGCTGGTCGGTATAATTAAGAAGTAATCAGTGCCGTAATTAGAGCGAGTAATATCGACTTTAACGGTCCGATTAGCGTGGAAAACGGTCCCGAAAGTGAAAGCTGTTCATCTTATAAAGAAACGTCGAATATCCATTACTACAGATTTTACTGAACATAACCAACGATTACAAACAGTTAGAAACAACTGTTTCTAAATGTTTGAATTATTTTAAAAAAAAATAACAATTTCCGTTACTATTTTACGTAAACTTATCGGAGTTTGGTATTTATCATCTCAAATTAAATAGCAAGTTAATCAGTATCTTATAACCAGAGAGAATAGAAGTTAAAGTGACATTGTCTACTTATGTATATGTGCTTTATAGCTATGTCGCAGCGAAATAGCCAAAATAGAGATTTTATGAAATCTCTAAGGGATATGACCAAATCACGCAGGATGTTTAAATGACGAATCAATTTTATCATTTGTCTCCACAACAACTCACTGACGTGTTTCAGAGATTTTATCAAATCTCTAAACAAATCTGGTGAAATAACAAAACGAGTTGTCTTTTTTTGGCCGATTTGGTCATTTCACTAAACTGATTCAGGGATTTAATCAAATGACTGACTTTTTCCAGACAAATGATAAAATTGATTCGCCATTTTAACATCCTGCGTGATTTGGTCATATCCCTTAGAGATTTGATCAAATCTCTGTTTTGGCTATTTCCCTGCGACAGCTACATCACTAGATGGCATTGTCACCGTAGATTATTCTTAATTTGGTTAGTGACCGATGACGTAACTTTACTCCGATTCATAATTAAATTCCAAAATGTGATGGCTCGTATTTTTTGAATATGAATGAGATTTTGTATAATCAGTGAAATTACGGTAAGTTTTATTCCTGAAAATACCTACACTTCAATCGGAATGGAGTACTCACAATGAATGTGCGCTGATAAACGTCAGATTTTGGAATGAAATCATGGATCGGAAGATAGTGATGCAGGTATTTTAAATACGTGTCATTCTTAAACGGTGTCACTCTTACTTTTAACTAAACTTTTATTTCTAAGTATAAAGTACTGTGCCACACAAGGTCGATTTATGCAAGAAACTAATTATAGAATCGAACGTACATTTTACTATCGGCCGCTGTATTTATGTGCAACTGCTAGAATGACAAAATTTTGTCTGATTTCCACACCCAGGGTCTTTAGAAAATACCTGATGGCATTATTACCCTAGTTACGGCACTGGTAGTCATAAATCTATGCCCAAAGCTTATACACACGAGGCATATAATATTAATAATCGCATTTTGAGACTAGAAGATGGTAATTGTATAAACTACAGATGTGTTGATTGAGGAAGTGAAGATTCGAGAAATTTGAACTTATTTGTAACAATCAAAGTTAATATTTAAATTCAAACTTGTACTTTAACGAACAAGTTTCAATATCATCAATCGGTAGGGCATGTTGGATAGGGAATCGTACTTAAGACAAGCCAAGGACTATTATTTTGTAAGGTTATCATGGATACACTCCAGTATTGCAAAATTACCGTCCCAAAAAATGGGGGAAAAGGCCAATATGATGTCCATTCGACAATCCGTAACTTTGATGACATTCCATACATACATAGGATACATTTGTATGCCGATGGAAGAATTGAGCCCCGGAGTTTTGTTTGTTAAAATAAAAAACATATATACCTAATATTACTTTTCACGTTATTCAAAGAAATAAGGTGAAAAGTTTAGTATTTTTATTTCATTTGTGTCTTAAATTACCTGTATGTTTGTTTAAAGAATGTTATTCAAAAATTTAATAATAACAAAAGTAGTTTTTGTGGACTATAAATCAAAGTAGACTAAATCTATTTATCGTAACCAAGTGGCCCTTATAAACTGAATAAATCATTAAATTGTAAATGCAAGTTATTTTTAAATGATTTCATTAACTTTAATAGGCTTACATGATATACATAAAACTCTTTATCGATCCAATGGATCTCAGTCAGCTCAACTCTTTATCGATCAAAAATGACATAGTTCAGCCATGTGTGAAATCGCCAAATGTTATACTTTTCGAATAATTAAAAATTGTATATATATATATATATAAAACAGTGAATTTATAATATTGTTCAAAAATCACTTCAAAGCCTTAATGCCACTTGTAGATCCAAGTTCTTAGGGCATAAGTATACTTGAAGCCGGAGGCAGGAGTCCGTAGCGGACTTGCCTTGTTTTGATAAGGTTCGGGTGTTAGGTCAATTTTAAACCATGATAAGCGACGTTTTTTTTCAAGATTGATGTTTAAATTACCGGCTAGTACCGACTGAAGTAAATAAAAACGTTATTTAAACGTTTTTGAGAATGTAAAGCTTTTTAATGTGTTTAGACTAGTAATTGTATTCGCTATTTGTTCACTTTACTAAGATTATTTTACACGTTTTTGTTGTTCAGGTCAGTTCATACCAAAAAGTATAAATAAAGAGTTTACATAAGCACTTAGCTCCAAAGACAATCATAAATATAAATGTGTCTAAATTAAAGTGTCTATTTTTTGGAGCTAACTGTATATATGTAAATATTATTGTAGTAAACAGATCTGAGTATACTTCTTCTTCACTCTTTGAAAGGAATTGATCGAGAGCTCACGGAGCCTTCGGCCCAGCGAAGTCTGGTGCGCGAAGTTTTCCTGCGCATGTCTAGGTAAACCTTCGGCATTTAGGTAGGGAGCAGGCGGCGTCACACAATTTTCCTATTACTATAATAAAGATTAGATCACTTCGAATTACGCCCGAAGCCACTTCGGGCAGAAAAACGCTTCTTATGTAAATAAAATTATCTCTATGTATTATACAAAACATATTATAAAAACTATAAATATTTTTGAAAGTATTCTAATATCTCGTCCTATGCTCGCACGAGCGCACCGAGCGACCGGTGTCTACCATCTATATATGTTTCTTGAGCAATAATATATTGTAGTTATATATCTATATGAGGACAGGTGATATGCTCAATGAATGGCACGTAAGGAATTAAAAGTAGATAAAAATATCGCCCTTTAAATGCAGGCGCGTATTTTAGCCCTTTTCCAATGTTAGTGTTTTCCCTAGAAGCCTAGTTTTAAGCTAGTCTTAGCTACTCTTTGCGAGGAGTCTCGCGTGGCGTGTACTGTGTTAGAGCAAGTGTATAGATCCTTTACTATCCTACTGTATCGCTTCTCATTCGCAGAGAAGTTAACAAACAAATACCTTGTCTATATGAATGTAAGGACGTAACCGCTGTCAGCTGTAGTCAGGCCGAGTGTACATAAGTCACGCTTTATTCCTATTATATTGTAAATTCAATGTATCCATTCCCTACGTAGCTCCTGTTGTCGTTCATAGATAAACACCACTCGTTAGGTAGCCAACGAATTTTATAATATATTATATATGTAATTATAAATATTGAGCACTGATACAAAAACTCGTGTACATTAACAAATTGAGAATATTAAATACAATCGGTTATAAAAATATTATAACAAATTATTGTTAAAGTAGAAGGAAAGACTTATTATATAATGATATGGTTATATGGTAATGGGAGGCGTTTGCCGATCCACGGACTATTCTAAATAGCGTAGTATCTATTAGACATTTTGCACCGATATTCTAGTGATCACGCTCCTGACTCGGCGATTACCATAGCTGGGCTGATGTCACTTACATAACCTATTTTAAATCACCTGAAACGGGTTACTTAAATTACACCACGAAATATATGGAACGTTTGACTTGACAGTGAAACCTTTCCACGCATTCTTTCAAATGTAAAAGCAGAATTTTCGAAATAATGTGAACAATATTATAAAAAAACGAGTCAAATATTTTTCGGTGTAATGATAAGTTTGCTTCTATATATAAATTATGTTTGACCGCATCCCCTTTCTTGCTAGTTTTGTTACTTCAATTTAAAGCACCTTTTCATAAAGGTACAAGTCACAATTGGACGCTATCGAAACACCTTTTGCGATATTTAATGAAAGAAAACTTTGTCAAAAGTTTGAAGACAATTATAGTACAAATATATTACCGCATTTGATGACTATTCCCTAATTATAATCTCCTATATATACCTTTACCAATCGCCATAGTGATTAGTATCAACTTGAAATGGGGCTCTGCTCGGATACATGGAGTTAAACATGACTAGAGAATGCCTACTGAAAGTTAAACGAAAATGTGACATATTTTGTAATTATTGTGGTTATAAATTGCTAATTTCTCAGTCCAGATTTCGTCGCTGATGATTGAAATTTGTGGTATTGAATTTTTTGTAAACATACGGAATTGTTATGTTGTCAACTTGTACAACTTGAGATAGGTGTAGTTACTAACACGTCAATAGACAAAAATACAGTTGTAAAAATTGTATTGCAATAAAATTTCGCTGTTTTTCGGATATGACCATATCAAGAACATTAAAAAATGCCTTCATTTTCGAGCTACTTTTAAACCTCATTGTCTTCTTCACTTGGTTTACTTTTCAGCCGGCCATAAAAGTCAATTTATTCACCAACTTATATTTGTAATCAAGTAATCTGGCCATTCACTTTATTGTCATGTTAATGAACCAATAACCAGATCAGACTGTAAAAGGTTTCGCATTTGATATTTGCACATTCATTTGAATGATACTTTCGCTGAACCAATAAAGAGTATCATAAGATTTCGTCATCTAGCTGATGATGAGATGTGGCATCTAGCTACCATCGGTAAGGTAAGATATCCCTGGATAATGCATGAGCGCTTGAAATCGGAAAAAAGAAATATTTGTATTTTTTTCATAACACAGTCCAGACTTGCATGAATGTTGATTTAAGTGTAATTATCCAGTGGTATAAGTGTTCGGGGCGGCCTATATCGCTTGTTCTTGGCGATATAGAGTTCGCTAGGAAATAATTATTAATATTTGGTGCGTTGTCGGCTATACTCGTCTATACTTACTGTGTCGTTGCTTTCATATTTTACCGTGTCGCTGCGCGGCGGGCACGTTGTGTTGTGGGTCGATCCCGCGCGGGGTTTTATATTATTTTAACATAAGTATTTAACTATTATTAAGCTGTATTTTGGTACTATTAACTCTATATTAAGCGTGATTAGTTAACATTCCAATCTGACTTTATACTGTTTTGTTGTGCGACTCTGTTGACACGCGTGGATTATTATATTGTTTCAAAGTTCCAAATTGTCTTTTTATACGGTTTAATAGGTTCTATTAAAATGTTGAGATTATTGTATACCTAATTAGAGCTTCGTTGTACATTGACAAGTTCGTTTTTAATCAATTACGTTTGAAATGTATTTAAATATTCGTGTATTGTACCTACTAACCGCATGACAAATGACATTTAAATCACTGTTAATTGTAAAAGGAATTGTTGAACACTTTATTGAGATGTTAAAGTCGCCGTTTAGAACAAATTATGTATCTTAGTTTTAAGTTTTAATTGTATGGCTGGTACATCCGACGGAGCTTTATGTATGATTTACATAGGATGTGGTTGTCTGCGAACACCAAGCGGCGAGTGACGCGTGCGACGTCTGTCGACTTAGACTGGATAACTTGGGATACTGTACTATTCTGTGCTTAATTGAAAATAAAGAAAGATAATCTGATTTCAGGCTATTTATTTAAAATACAACCCAAGCGAGTATCTTATACTACACTGCATTCATGCCACATGCACCCGATAGGTACATAACCTGACACACACTAAGAGTCACAGTAACTTTAAATTTGTAGGTTCAGACGGTGTCCGTCTCATGGGTAAATCCACCATGATAAGAACTTTGCCGTACACGTGACGGCTATGGCAGCTTAGCATAATATATAAAACCCTAAATGAATGCAGAAAGTCATTAAATATTATCATACCAAGAATCGGCACTCTAGCTTTGATAAAATTATCAAAAGAATGGCGTCACGTACCCGACATTCTAGTGTAATGCCTGATGGGCATATTATTGTTTATTTTTCACCAAGTTATAAAAATTGGAATTAAAATTTAAATCGTGTTTCTTTTAATCGGTCTATATTAGTGCCCCCTCTGGGAAAAGGCCTCTCCACGACTTCCGATCAGTCTCCTCCGGCCAGTTGTTGAGGGTGGCGCCCAGATGGAAGCATAGGCCTGCTCCGTCTACGTTGTCTATCACGTTCACACTTGCGTGATCTTCACAGGTGTGAAAGAGATAGCAGTATGATCTCAGTCGCCAGTTTGTTTTGCGTTCAGTATAGCCAATCTTTCCGGGTGCATGCGGCAAACGTGACCGGCCCAGTCCCACTTAACCCCTCGTTTGTTTAGGAATTGATCAGTGCAGAGCGTTTAAACTCTATGTTGAAATTCCGTATAGCTTCAATTTGATTGCCTAATTGACACGAGAGGTTAAGCCTTGCGGTTTTTTCTCACATCGGTGACTCGATGTCGACACTGTTCGGCAAACTCCTCCCCTCTTTTCCCCCATGCATCCCTATCCAGCGCATACTCCCGCCAGCACACAATGTGTCCAAATCGTCCTGGGGGATCCATTCGGTACTTAACCTTGGCCCACCGATCCGGGTTCATACGGCAGACATGCCCAGCCCAGTCCCATTTGAGTAGAGTTTTATTAAAATTCTTAATTACTTCTAACAACCGCCTTGAGGTAGTTGCCATATAAATAAATATCCGAACTGAATAAAAGAAAGGTTCCAATCACAAAATAAATTTATTATATTGAATAACACGTAGACATCTTAGAACAGGTAGACGCCTACACGCGATTTAGGATAAGCTCTCTATTACCCACTATTTATACATTTCCAAGCCAATACAGCCTTTAAAGATAATGAAATAGAGATAACTTCTAATTGCATGATATGATTATTTATATGAAAAAAAAAAACATATGTAAAATTGATCATTGCAGCGGGCCTATGTTGATGGGCGCGTTTATACTAATAGATAAAAGCAGGCATCACTTTCCAATATTCAGTATGAGAGCGAGAGTCGCGGGTGCGTTTTTGGTACGGTATAAACGGTACGGTTGGATATCAATACCGCTTCGTTATAAGGGTAGAAGTATTCCGATGAATTATAAAGGTATGCTACCGGTACAAATTAAAGATATCGCTATTTTTAATAGACGTAGTTAAACCTGTATTAAAAAGGTAGTTTAACAGTCAACCGGTATTATTATTTCGGTACCGAAAAAAAATATTGCTGCTTTTACGATGGGTACTTACAGCGGCGCGCGCGTGAAGACGACAAAGGTTTTGAACGCGGGAGCGGTATGTGGGGAACCAGCCTGTACCGGTACCGTTATATTCCGTAACAGAAAAATATATATATTACGCTATCGAAACCTAACCGTAACGAAACGGTACGACACCATACCGTTTTAAAACGCTACCTTTATTTTCTGGTAATACTGTCCCTGCCTATTATTTGTTGTCTCTATAAACGCGACCACAATGTCATAAGCCCGCAACAATTCATACAACAAATGACATCATCAAGAAGTGCTTACATGAATAACCTTCGTTAAAAACATAAACATTGAGTTCTAAATTATGAGCGACTATAAAAATAATAATTTACTCGATGCGTATTCAATAACCGTAAAAATAATTAATAGCTTATTTCTGCAGTACCATAGACAAAGTATGGGCTACTGTTTATTCGCTCCGACAAACCATTCATCTTTTTCACACGAAGTGAAGATGAAAGAGACGGACTAACGCGTCTAACTTTACCAACATAAGATCTGCTGGTAGTTTAACTGTGTTGGTATTCGTATACTAAATAAGTAGTGTTAGTTAAACAGAGATTCTCCCAAGTGGGTCTAAATAACAACACGGATATAACTATGCATGATTATCACATATAACAGCCATGGACCAACATCACAAATGTAGAAAACTAAAAAATATCTCACATGATATGATTTATGACAAAAAACTGAAAAAAATACACAGGTGTTTTTAAGTAGTTACACAACGACGCGAATAATCACTGACAATCTTTGTACGCGCCTTCTACATGTTGACATAGGGTCTCATCAGCGCACCCCAAACCATACAATGCTAGCTATTCTTCTATATGAATACCGTTAAAGGGACTATACACACCGCGTTTTTGAATTCACCGTCGACGCGCATTTGTATCCACACACGCGTCATATCGCCTAGAACCTCACCAAAGATCTCCAAGGGGGAGGGAGGGGGGGTCTAAATGTGACCCAAAAAAACCTCGCGTGATTTCTGGATGATCCCTAATCTTAGACAACAAGTGGGGGGGTTCTCTTTTTTAGGAAATGCCCCATAACGCTTACGGAGTACTATTTCTTCTAAATTAATTAAAGAGTTTTTATAAGACAGGATGTTAATAAACATATTATTTATTGCACTATGATGATAATACTATTTAAATACTGAGGCCTTAGTTAATAAGCACTGAACCTGGACTTTCTACTTAGACCTAAATACAATTTTGAATCATTCGTTCGGCTATAAATGCAATCAAATAGTGTATTTTAAGTACCCAAACAATACTTTCAAGTAACCAATAGAAATATGCTCAGTCACTACACCGTCCATTAAATTTAATGCCGGATCATATCCGCTCATCACATTTCACCTCGAGATACAGAAAGTGAATGCAAAAACTATCAGGACATTAAACTTAATCAATCGTTAAGCAACTGAGCGCTCTATAGTAATACCAATAAAGTTAATACAATTTAAGGACACATTACATACAACATTACATTCTTATACAACTTTGAAATGGAATGATAGAAATGAGATGAATCTAGATTTGAAAAATCAGCATCAAATAGTTTAAACATCACAAGGAGGCCCAGTCACTCAGCGAGCTATGGAAAGGGCTATGCTCGGGATCTCTCTACGAGATCGAATCAGAAAGAAGATTCGTAGACGAACCAAGGTCACCGACAGCAAACAGTGTAAGCAAACTGAAGTGGCAATGGGCAGGGCACATAATTCGAAGAACCGATGGCCGTTGGGGCAGAAAATGTTCTCGAGTGAAGACCGCGTACCAGCAAGCGCAGCGTGGAAGGCCAACCGCAAGGTGGTGGGACGACCTGCTTAGGGTTGCAGGGACTCGCTGGATGCGGGTCGCCTTTATCCGGCCCATGTGGAAATCTATTAAGGAGGCCTGTGTCCAGCAGTGGACGTCCTATGGCTGAAATGATGTTGTTGATGAAAGCGCCACATATATCGCAACCTATCTTTATAGGCAACATAGGCACAAATATTTATGAATATATATATGTCGCTTTGTATGTTAGACTATTTGATACTGACTGTACATACAAATACATATCCAGTATGTAATAAGTATAAACTAACCCACCACGAACTTATAGCTAAATTTTGTAAAAACTGGTACAGTCAAGGGCAAAGATAAATATCCAAACAAAGGTCCAAAATTTGTACATAAACCTTTAAGGTTTGTCAGTAATACTGCAATAATAACAAGACTTGTATACATATTTTTGAAACTTTGTGGTGTATACATATTGGTGCCCTTGACCGTACTCAAAAAACGACTATTCGACCGTGACGTTTGACTGAAGTCGAATATTAAAACAAAAGTGAATAAATAGTATTTTTAAGATCGTTTATTCCTGCTAGTGTTAAAACAAAACACATCTTCAATCCTTTATTTCGTGAAATAATGTTTAAAAAACGCAGTTTTGCCAGTTCAGCAAGATTGAACGACCTCAATAAATGAAAAATGTACAGGAAAATGAAGTGAGTTTTTTTTTAACAATGTTAACTTTTATTTCTTACATTTTACTTGTAAATATCTCTCGCAAATATTGACAAATATTTTGGTAAATTTTCCAAAAGCACCGCATATCTATCTCCTACTCACAATGACTCACTTTCACAAGACAATCAGATTTGGTCGTTCAGGTGTTTGAGATACATAGTTATTCGACATAGTTTTATCAACTTAAATAAGTGTATAAATAATACTTTTTTAAATAATAATTTGGATTAAAAAACTCGTAAAATTTAACACAGGTGTAAAATCTTACTAAATTTGCTATAATTCACTAATCGCTATGTAAATAGATAAATGATACGAATCGAAAGAATGTACAATATAATGTATTCCATTTTATTCGCGGAATATTTCGTAGTCTATCACTTCTCTATTATAATAACGATATAACAAAAAACACCAAAAACGAACAATAAATAACAATAAAGTACGACAAAAAGTAATTGCAAACATCAATTAATTTTATATATCTCTCTTAGATAAGCGATCCAAATGAATTAAATTGTAGTATACTATTATAAACAAAGATCAGAAACAAATGAAAAAAATTTTTCGACGATACTGGACTTGAACCAGTGCCTTGAGCCAGACCGGGGCAGCACGCTCTACCATCTGAGCTAATCGTCCACACCAGCAGTCGACGAATTTTGTCATCTGTTCCCGCTTATGGATCTCTGTATGGTGCATCCGACTCTTTAGCCGTCTCTTTAGCTAGTGGAGTGATCCACTAATAAATTGCAAAAATTGTGATTATTATCATGATATTTGTAAAACAAAAAGTGTAGTATACTATTGTTTAATAAACAATTTTAGTGTATTAATTCAAACTAATATGTCACAACTAGATTCCCTTAACGAGAATTATAAACTGTTGTCCAATAGATAAATAAAAATACTAGGTAATAATAATAACTACAGAAACGTTGAATAGAAAAACACTAAATAGTACCCAATATGGCTTCCCTACAATGCTTCAATAAAGTACGAATAGAGAATCTAAAACAATCTGGCAGTTTTGACTCGATATAGATCTGTCAAGGCAAACTAGTTATATGACAAAGAGAGCGGTGTTTGTGCTACACGGAATACAAGCATTCCAATCTAGGAGTTTCTAGACTGGAATAACTGTTCCATCTCTGTTACAGATCCCGGCAAACGTCTTGAACAAAAATGGCGGATCTGCGCATGTACATTTGTACGTAAATCGGTTACCGCGCATTCAAGGATATGCTCAAGGAGTTTGCCGACAACTATACGAGTAACTTATAGGACAGAGCCTGACAGAGATTTTTGGAATAGTTCTGAAATACTTTCGTTCACGATCTATTTTTTCTGTATCTTTTTGAACGCACGATGTTTTTAATAAAAGTGTTTAGCATATTTTTTATTTTACTATTGCGCAATGCGTTACAAATAGAATTCTTGGAGTCGCCTCCTCGATTGGACAATGGTCTGGTCTTATTTGTCTCCATTCGTATGGGCGACCTTCTGTTTCTTCGATGGAGGGGCTTCAGCGGCGAACAGGCGGCCACTACGGAGATCTGACATCAAGAATGGGACCTGCAATAAAAATAAACAAATTGTATCTATCATGTACATATATGGCTAATAATACCGGAATCGTGTTGCCAATTACCAATTTAAATGTCTATATGGGACTAAATATAAATAGAGTACTCTAAGTCAGAAATTATAGTTACATTTCAGCACTACTACTTAGCGCTGAAAACGCTCCATACTGATTGCTATTTGTTACTAAAGTGTGACGTCATTTTCGAGTTACCGTACCAAATTTATATGAAAATAAAAAACTGCTTTTAACTACATGGTTTGCAATGTTGCCATACAATTATTGTTTTATTTAATTTTATAATCAAATAAAGCAATCCATATATATGGATTCTGACAAAAAAACATTTGAATTAGATTTTAGATTTCAATAATCACATCATTTACGTAACTTTGAAGTTTTGTATTTCAAAGCCATTCTTTTTTCATTTCACGATGCATTAATATTTTTTAAATCATCTAATTACAGTAGGCTGTAAAATGTGACATGCGGAATCATTCGAATTCTTTTAATGGTATACAATTACGTGATATGCTCACAAAAATCATATGTAAAAACTTCAGAACGTTTGTACATTAGGCAGCGTTAAGACAGAGAAGATTACATAAAATATACTTTGAACTGGTCCTCAAACCACGGACACCTTCAGCAAATACGCGAGAGACGAGAGCGCGCAGTGGAGACCGGTCCACTCTGTAAGTTGTATGTACAGTAGTACCACAAATATAAGTTACAACGATGTACCTGCGCAGAAAGCATTTTTTTAAATAGATTAACCAATTATAAGGCAGCGCGTTTACGCGGGTAAAATCTTCAGCGCCCATTGGCCAAAATTTTGCGCGCTACGCCGGCGCCCGCCATTTTGTGTGACGCCGCGTCAGTCGCCATGAGCGAGAGCACGAGTTCACCTGTCATTGCATATGTAAAGTACGCATAGTGCCACAAGGTCTTTATTGAAATGGTCACGCGTTCGGTTTCATTCGGTACTTGTTAGCACTCGTCGGCGTAGCCGAAGATTGCCGATCTAACTTAGATTCGTGGTATAGCTAGTTCCACGTGAGTTGAGGCCACGCACACAATAACACTGTCATGAAATGACAGCGGGATTTTGAAATTAGTGTTCTTATATGAGTCGGTTAACTTCAAACTCGGGTAAATCCATTTCTGACATTTTTTAAGATTATAAATTATTTTTGTATATAATAAATGTTTAAGAAATTGGTTTTGTTTCTATTTCATGGGTTAAGTATAATTTCGTGTAGTTTTTGAGAAAAAGAAAGAGAAGATCACAATATTTTATCAAAATCAGGTAAATCCATATGACAGTTTATTTCAAATGAAGGCAAGTCCATCAAAGCCAATCAGCGAAAGAAGTTTTTTCAATATGGCTGTCAGTCGACGTCAACTCTACTTCAGTAAATCTAGATAAATCCAGGTCTGTTAAATCAAAATTATACAAATCCACACTGAGTTTTTTCAAAAATAGATAAATTGCAAACGATTATATCAAAAGAGGGTAAATCCAATCAAAATTTATATTTTTTGAAAATAATACACTAGTTTAGATGGTTTTTAAGCTGAATTTGTCGAACAGGATCTATTTTATAATGCTTTAGCCATAATAAAAATAATCTGCCTTTCAAATCACCGAATTATCACTTTTATCAATAATCCCCCAAGTGGTTAGAGTGGATTTATCGGAGTTTGAAGTTAACCGACTCATATAGTACCCCATACACATAGCAAGTTCAACCGTAAAAAATATTGTAAGAGACCAAAAAGTTTGTAACTATTTTGTTACGTATTATATACAACAATTCATCGACTTCAAGCAAAACAAAAAATAAAAGATTTTAACTGATTTCATTTAAATAAATTATTTATATGAATAAATAAAAGTCAGATACGTATCTGACTTTTATATGAGTATAATATTAATCGTAGAAACCAAAGAAAATGACGAAAGATACCGGATAATGGAACCTAGGATCAATGGTGATTTAACCGAAAACAATAACCTTGTAATCAATCTTAACGAATCAGATGAAGATATGCCAAGTGACCATGGTTTATAAAGATATATTTTTTTTAATATTTTTACTGTTTTAATACCTTTTAAAAATTAATTAAGCGTTTTTATTGACATTCACTCATTCATTTCATTCATTCACTTTTTTAATTTTTTACTATCAGTACTTCATGTAGTTGTGTGTGCAACCATTCACCTCAACCACAGACCACTTAACCCTATAGACCCCGCGTCACACAATTTTATTTAGTATCTCATCTCGCTAAAATGGCGGGGCGCGGGGGGCAGCAAGTGCACCGTCGACTACGAAGTGACCCGACACTAAGAGAATGTTTGGGGGCGTGGCGGCTGCTTTGTGTTTTTTGAGCTTAAGCTTGGCTTACGGGGGCGCCTTTGTATGCGGGGTCTAGGGGTTACCTAGTCCATGACCTCAACTACCTATGCTACTGTACAAGTGTGTGGTACCTTGTGCTCCAGTTGCAGCTGGTGGTTGGGCGCCAGGCCGAGCGCGGCGCGCATGATGTTCTCGAGCGCGGCGCGTTGCTTGAACAGCGCGTTGACCACGGGCGCGCCCGCCGGCACCACGGGCGCCTTCAGCAGGTACGCGAGGGACGACAGCACGCAGTGGAGACCCGTCCATCCTGTACGCAACGTATTACTTGTCTTAAGACAACGAACACCGCTATCACGAGATCCCTCTGCTGTCTTCTGATCATCGAAATGATCAAAACCTATATAATTATTTTGTGGCCAGACAGGTTTTGTCTGTTAAATAGTCCTCTACCGTACAATATGCCTTTGTCATTATTTATTTTTTCTACTATTATCTGCGAATAAGAACTCCGCGAATCATACTAAAAAGACATAATCTTTAGATTGGACTATCACTCTATTATCACGGTTTATATTATATGTCACGAACTATAATACCTATATTATACGACTCCGCACAGAACTATAATGAATTTCAAAATAAGAACGAAGTGTTTTTGCAATCATTTTTTTAGCTATGTTTCATTTTGTAGTTTATGGGTTACTCGTAGAAAAAGTATTGTATACAATAGTTATATAATTAGCTATTTATGTCTCGTACTTTAATTACGCCACTCAGCAAGCTGCGTGGCCTAAACGCGGTACTCGACTGAAAAAGCATACATTATATAACGATTGCATAAAATACTATTCTCTAGCTGTTTCTGAGCTGGAAATGATATTTAAAGCATCATCTGGTAACATGGTATAAAAATGAATATAGAACATACCATCAGAATCTTTCCTGCGTAGGGAGATCCTCGAGAACAGATCAGCCAATAGCGCCAGGTCGAGTATGAGCGGGACGGCGAGTAGGGAGTCCTCGCACGTGTTGTGCACCACGATGGTGTTGGTGCCGTGGAGGAGGATCTCGGAGGTGTACTCGTCCATTGCGCGCTTTGAGTCGCCTGTCGATAGAAAGTGGTGGTGAGACGCGGCCATGCAAAGTAAACACACAAATAGTTTAGTAGTTTCTAGTATTGTTTCAGGTTTCAATTACACGCAGCATGACCTTTAATCTCGAAAGCTTGTCTTCGCTTAGTTCTCACGTCATGGAGTAGCTAACACTTATTTGGAAGGATGTTTATAAAATCGACATAACTGCATAGGAGATCGTTTTTAAGGAAATCGAAAAAACTACAGTTATCTTTAAACTTACCTATTTTAGCCGGAAATTTAGCAATAATATAGATACAAGGCAACAATATACGGAAAGCACCTTCATTTGTTATAATAATCTTTTTTTTTAAACATGACAATGTATCTCCATGACTTATGCTGTTTTCGTAAAAAGTTTGTAAGTTATGGCTAATCGAGATAAATTGTTACTGAAAACCTTTTATTTTTTTAACGAATGAAAATCTAATTTAATAATTCATGTTATTGTCGTATTAATCACTATCAGTTACTTAATTAACCGACTTCCCAAAAAGGAGGAGGTTCTATGTTCGACTGTTTGTATTGTTTTATTTTTAATGTATGTTCACCGACTGTTACGTCACAGTGCACTCCGGCCATATAAACTCCATAATAAATTCTGTTTTGCAAGAAAGATATAGAATGAAATGTTTGATGATTTATCTTGGCTATTTTTATAGCTATTCGAAAAATTATTTGTTCTACTGTTTGTTACATGAATGAGCTTCTAATAGATCAAAAATAAAAATTCATGCTATTGTGAACGGATTTTAAACCATATTTTTTATCCTGTACTTTGCGGTTATTGTTTTCAGCATCCACTTTTTTAGGGGAAGATATATGAAACATGGTCTTACTGTAAAATATCCTTTTTAATCCTTTTTAACCAGCATAACTGACATTTTTAGCGGATGTGAATGTTTTTGTAAACATCCAGGGATGTTTTAGACAGACAGAGTAGAGACATTTGTATTAGATTTCTCATGGCGGTCGACGTAGGTAGTGGGAAGGTTTATTTGAAATTCATTTTATTCGGCTTATGGCTCCACAGAATCGGTGTCGCTTTTCGGACTCCTTTCGACATCATAAACTCAGAACCAGCGTTGGGTCACATTTGATGACCACCTTATGGTCAGGTCTATAGGTCTATTCCCAAGGACTATCCATGACTGTTGCTTTCGACCATCTCATTCACTACGCCCTTGACTCTGAGTGGTATCACTTATCTTTAGACCTATTTGGACCCGCTTAGTGATAGTAATCACTCACCGACATATGGCACGTATTTGATGACCACAACGTGGTCAGGCTTCTCCCCGGGCTTGTACAGCATGTTGTTGCTCTCCACCATGTCGTCCACTACATTGCTCGTCTTTAGACTCGCTTTGTACTAATAGTCTATCACTCACCAACATACGGCACGTATTTGATGACCACAACGTGGTCAGGCTTCTCCCCGGGCTTGTACAGCATGTTGTTGCTCTCCACCATGTCGTCCACTACATTGCTCGTCTTTAGACTCGCTTTGTACTAATAGTCTATCACTCACCAACATACGGCACGTATTTGATGACCACAACGTGGTCAGGCTTCTCCCCGGGCTTGTACAGCATGTTGTTGCTCTCCACCATGTCGTCCACTACATTGCTCGTCTTTAGACTCGCTTAGTACTATTAGTCTATAACTCACCAACATACGGCACGTATTTGATGACCACAACGTGGTCAGGCTTCTCCCCGGGCTTGTACAGCATGTTGTTGCTCTCCACCATGTCGTCCACTACATTGCTCGTCTTTAGACTCGCTTTGTACTAATAGTCTATCACTCACCAACATACGGCACGTATTTGATGACCACAACGTGGTCAGGCTTCTCCCCGGGCTTGTACATCATGCTGTTGCTCTCCACCATGTCGTCCACTACATTGCTCTTCGTGATCTCTTTGGAGCGGAACTGCTTGGGCGCGGATAGGTTCTTGCCGTCGTTGTTGCCGAGGTGATTGTAGCTCACTATCGACACTGGCTTCAGACCTGAAAAGATGCATTGCCAATAAAATTAAAGAACTGCATTATTTTTAAACTCCTCGACTTTCTAAAGATATTTTATTCCTTTAGCGAACTAACTCCAATCCAACCTAAACCTTCGGGTTGGATTTGATTCATAAATTTGCCTGCCTCGGTTATCTACTAAGTTCTAAAGCCTTGAGTTTATTGGATACTTCCTTTGCTATTCCGCGAAATAGTGTTTTGGTTAGATGTGATAATAAATTCAGCTCACATGCGTATATTTTCATGTAGAATGAGATGTCCGATGTGTTTTTGGACATCTCACTTCTCGGGTGGATGCCGGGCCGCCAACATCTCGTGCATCTTCTAATGATGCCTCGCAGAGAGGCGAAACACGTGTCGAGGATTAGGCACTAGTCCCTCCGCCGGCGAGAAAGCGAGCAACTATCGAATATTTTGTCGCCCAACTCGCTCAAGAAACGCACAATAGATGTAGACTCCGTGTCAATAAAAGAGATACATATATGAGAGAGTTCTCGCCGGCAATGTGAACAGCCAGCGATGAACTATTAATATATGTGTGTCTCTTTTACTAACGCAGGATCTATATCTTTTGTTCGTTTCTCGGGCGAGAAAATCGCCGATAGCTAATCGCTTCCTCGCCCTTGGTGGAACCAGTGCCTTATACTGTTTGGAGGTTTCTTGTATTTGCATGTATATTTTTTATGTAACACAATTGATATATTCGATCAATACTACATATATTGATTCGAGAAGGGTTACTCCCATTACATATAATCTGAAGATAAATATGCAAGACCGACCCGAAAATCGAACATTGACCAGACTCAATACTTTTGTTGCCTAGAGCTGGCATTTATAGTGGATACTAACTAGATGGAGCCCGCAACTTTGTTCGCGGAGGAGAAAAAGTCATAACCCCTCTTTTTGGGGGTCCGTAGCCAAAATGGCAAAAATGGAACCCTTATAGATTCGTCATGTCTGTCTGTCTGTCTGTCCGTCCGTATATCACAGGCATTTTTCTCAAAAACTATAAGATGTACATTGATGAAATTTGGAGCAGAGGTGTCGTGTGTAAGCCGCTACTTAATTTGATAGTAAAATAATATATATATCTAGGGGGGGCACTCCATACATGTAACCGAAACTGAAAAAAAAAAAACATCAGCAGATATCAATGTGTGGCACATTTTTCGACAGTTCTTCTAAAAACATTGTGAGGTTTCTAAAAAATTTTTTTGATTTAGTCAACATTTTCCGAAATATTCGCTCCGAAAGTAGCAAAAATTGTGCCCCCCCCCCCCCCCCCCCCTCTATTTTCTAAACGGTATGTTCAAAAAATATGAAAAAATTTACAGATATAAAACTTAATTAATACTTCCAACGAAAATTGTTTTCTATATCATCGGACATACCGTTTTTAAGTTATTGCCAAAAAAACTGGTCATCGGTTCAGCGGTTTAAGCGTGAAGCGGTAACAGACAAACAGACAGACACAATTCCGCATTTATAATATTAATATGGATACATTAGGTTAGTATCCACTAGTGTCAGAGTTGCCATGAAAGGATTTTCATCTTGTTTCGGGAGCTGTATGAATGGACACATGGAAAGTACCGATTTCATTATGCTCTGTTAGCGTCAACAGCTGATGACCCGCTCAGCCCTGAACACACTGCACTAGACTACTGACCGGCAGATACGAGGAAGTCCACGAGCACGGACTTCAGCTTGGTCTGGCCGGACTTGAAGTCGTCGCCCGCCACGAACACGTTGCTTTTCTCCGCGCGCTCTATCACCCCCTCCACCAGCGTGTTTTGAGGGGAACCATTGATGTAACAACACTGGAATTTTTTTATTTTATTTATTTGGAACATCAACAGCATTACAGAAAAAAAAACACAATGCTTAAAGCTAATGCATAAAGCGAATAACAGATGTTCACAGCATTACGGTTAACGAGCCATAAAAAGTAGGTAATGGTACTCATTTTAGGATTGGAACCTCGCATTGTATAAAGACCATATATAAATTCGAGAAAGATGAGACACCCAAAACAAAACAAAACACAAAGCATACACCTCGTGTGTATGTATGTGTATGTAAGCATGTATAAATAAATAGGGATGTTAATAGGGAAAATGCATGAAATTTTATTTTTGCTTTATTAAAAGCTCATTTGTGTAACAAACAGTAGACAAAAATATTTTTTGAATAACTATTAAAATAACCAAGGTATAAGCCATCAAACATTTCATTCTATCTCTTTCTTGCAAAACAGAATTTAATATGGAGTTTATATGGCTGGAGTGCACTGTGACGTAACAGTGCATATCGGACCTCTCTGTCTAATTAGTAGTTTAAGATGCCTATATTATGCGTATTTCTTGGCCGATTTTAATTTTAATTTCACATTTTGAAATAGTTTTTACGGTATTTTAATATTTAGTAAAGAAAAGCGATAAAAAAAATCATGTATGTACCCTATTACATGAGCAACATCGAAGGGACACGTAACAAACCTTGTCAATAACAATTTGCGTAAATGTGTTCCCGAATAAAAATATACGTCCTTGACATTCAGAAACAGCACGACGTTTTTCACTCGTTTGTATTTCATCAATTAAGTTGTTATTAACACATTCACGACCGCGAGCCCGCTCGGTGGGCGCCCTTCTCGTAACAAGTTCTCGCTACATAAGGTTTTTCCCATATCATAGGCTATGAGCTTAGCGCTACGAAAATGTTAATTGCGAAAGTGTTAAGACGTAACAACCACACCACAACGACAACCACGTGGACGAGCGATAGTTTATAAAATAAATAGTTTTTTCTACTCGTGTACTATATTCAGCCAATCATAATAAAAAGGCATATTTTTTTGATTGGAACATCACTCTATACTCTATGGTCTGTATTATATACTACTGAACTATAATGAAAAACACATAGTCAAATTCTAGTTATTAACGAAATCTTGTAGTAGTAATTGCCAACCCGGGGCCCAGGGAGGGGTGATATCCCCATGACCCCCCCGTATGATATGATACGATATGAAGGTATTACCAAATCAAAACCAACTCACCCCTTCGTCGATGGCGGCGAGAGCAAATATGGTGGAGGGCGAGATTTCGGGCTCGTTGTTGCGGAGAGCCTTCTCGATGTTGTCTGACGTATCGTGCACGCCCGCCTTCAGTTCGCAGAACCTGGACATAGCACACAGGTCAGGGTTTAGGGCAGGGCGAGCAGTTGGAAATGTTCTAATCAAATAGAGAAGGCGGCGTTCATATATGTATAACATGTATAACGTCATTTTAAATTCGGGGGGGGGGACGGGACTGGACATTGGATGATGGTAGCATGACTTAGGACAGGGGCGGGGTCTTTTCGATTTTCGAAGATGACATCATGTCTCGTACTTCGAAGGGAAAACTTTATCATCTCCCAAGATATAAATAACTATTTAAAATCACCCTATACATTTTTAGGGTTCCGTAGCCAAAATGGCGAAAACGGAACCCTTATAGTTTCGTCATGTCCGTCCGTCCGTCCATATGTCACAGGCATTTTATTCAAACACCAAGATGTACATTGATGAAATTTGAAGTATAGATGTCCTGTATATGTCGCTACTAAGTTTGATAGTTATATAACTACGTAACCTAAACAAAAAAAAAATCGGCAAATAGCAATGGCGCATATTTAGATAGTTCTTTTAAAAAGACTTTGAAGTTTCTATTTTTCATTTTGATTTGGTTAATATTTTCGGTAAACCTTGTTTATGTCCAAAAAATGAAACAAAAATACAAAGAAAAAACTTAAAAAATATTGTCAACGAATAAACTTAGAAAAATTTTCAACGTGTAGTGCTTTTTTTGTATGTTTGGCTGCGGAACCCTACACTGAACATGGTCCGACATGCTCTTGGCCGGTCTTATATTGTAAATACAATTAATATAACGTATTTTTTGGAAAAAAGTTTTTTTTGTGGTCAAAAACCGACGACGTTATATATGAACGCCGTTGAAGGCATAGCAAGTGCCTATATGGACCGTTCACGTAAAGTCATTGCCTCAATTGTAGCATTTTTTTAAAGTACTGCTTAAGTATGAGAAACAGTGGAAAATGTGATGATAATCATAACACCTTTGTTGGTGAAAAATACTAAATAACTAAAAATTGTCTTTACTCTGAAATTCTGTTAGCAAGCCATCACTCAATTTACTGTTAAAACGCTCTAAAATCGCTCAATTAATAGAAATCAGGTACTTTCGATTAGAAAGGGCAACTCTGAATGATATCATACTGAAGTTAAAAATAATACTTTTTTTTTTCATATCTGGATTTGCCTTCGTATAAAGCCGTCTCCGTCAATGAAGAGTTGGAACAATGGTTGATAAAAATAAAATTAACTATACCATAACTGATTGTGATACGTCGTAAGTTTATGACACATCCGACGTTAGTAAAGTTCCACTATCTGTGCCTACATTGTTATAAATTATAACAATACAATAATATAATTACATAAAAACAGCACCTGGGCGACCAAGGGAGCGTTCAAATATTACGTAACAAACTTGGGGGGGAGGGGGAGTCTTGTAAAACGTTACGATGCGTTACAGGGGCGGGAGGGGGGGGTTTGAACTACGCGTTACGTAACATTGTTTTTTTAACCCTTCAGAACGGTCACGGCAGCTCTACTGCAATGAATTATGGTAAAAGGTGCCAACTATTGGGACAATGTCGATTACATTTATGTAGTACTTATCTCTATAGACTAGGAAGGCAAAACTAAGTTTACAATCTAAGTACATACCAAATTTCATACAAATCTTTAACAATTTTCGAGAAACCTATTACATTTGTGTCAGTAACATTTATATGTTATACATTATTTTATGTAAAAAATGTATAAAAGTTAATGTAAACACTATTAGCATTGGGAATTGATGTTTCATTTATGAATGTATTAATTTAGAAAACACGACCCGCTGCATGATCTTGTTGGTGTAGTATTTCGGGTACACTCTGACTAAATTTTCAGTGTTCCGTAGCCAAAATGGCAAAAACGGAGCCCTTAAAGTTTCAACATGTCCGTCCTTCCGTATGTCTCAGGCATTTTACTAAAAAACGACAAGTTGTATATTGACAAAATTTGGAGTTTAGGTGTCTTGTTTAGAATAATAATAAATAAATAAATAAATACGGGATGATTTTACACAAATCGAAGTAGCCCCATGGTAAACTCAATAAGGCTTGTGTTATGGGTACTAGCCGACGATATATTTAATAGATATATTACTTATATACATAGAAAACATCCAAGACTCAGGAACAAATAGTTATGCTCATCACATCACACAAATATTTGCCCTTACCGGGATTTGAACCCAGGACCTCAGCTTCGCACGCAACGTTACTCCCACTGAGCTAAACCGGTCGTCACTATTTCAGAATGATTGTATTTTCTTTATTTCTTCTTCTTTCTTGTGTAAACCGCTACTTAGTTTGATAGTTAAATAACAAGAAAATATTTCTAGCGGGGGCACTCCATACGTATAACCGAAAGTGAAAATGTTTTCAGCGAATATCAATGTGTGGCACAGTTTCGACAGTTCTTTTAAAATCATTTAGAGGTTTCAATATTTAGTGGATTATTTTCGGAAATGATCGCTTCGAAAGTAGCATAATTTGTCATCGTGTCAAACATGTCATTAAATAAATAAATAAAATATGCGGCCGATCGGAAATATTAATAAAAGTTGATACTTAAAAATCGTAATTAATGAAAGATATACGTCAGAAATATCCTTCGGTAAGCTCAAGAAAATTTGGATTACCTACGTTTATCTAAAATAAGCGAGCGCATGGGAATCCACTGGCAAAAAAACAATTGCTTTTTAAACTACGTAATTATCTTTCACAAGATAGAGCACAGATAATGCATTACATCTCATATTTTTATTTTATACTCTTAAATCAGTTAGAGTGAGCCATAAGCATGAAGACCCGTTTTTACGTTACATACTTACATGAAATAAACTACATATATAAAACGATTATACTGAACAACAATTTACGTAACTCAGCCATCAAACTAGCCGCCGTGCATCGCATGCGAGCAATTAGCGTAATAACATGTTGCTGAGAGCTCCGTCCGCTCGTTCCTTCGCAAAACATGCGAGTTATGTTGCACATATATATTTTATAGTTAAATTATAGCTAAGGAATGTAACAAGTGCTTTATTGCATGAAGACGTTTTATCATTCCCCTAATTCAGTTACTTAAAATACGGGGTCCTACTGTTAAAATTTAGGAACGCCGAAAACTAGGCACATGTAAGACTCAAAAGCCTTAAGAGCGTTTATACCTGCTTCACGTCAGTAACGTCGCATATTTTTTTCATTTTGCTTCATTATTTTGTGGTACTTGAATGAAACTTAAAGGTATGTTCAATTCAAACCCTACATCTTTAGGAGTCATGTTGCGTTTAATTCACCTATCACCCGCTTTTGCCTTTATTTAATTACAAAACAAGATATAGACATGAACTTATTTTTAGAGCCTTAGTTTGGCAATTAACATGAAATTTTGAATTGTGCCAGCTTAACTACCGAAAACCTAATGAATGTATTGAAAACATGTTCAAGTTACATTCATATTTCTCAAAAAAATCGAGGAAAACCAAAAAATATGCGACGTTGCCAGATAAGCGGTTATAAACCCTCTTAATTGGGGATATAGTAGGTTCGGTATAAGGCCGAGCCACACCGGATGCGTGTGCGTGACGCGCAACGTGCGAGTGGCATGCGCGTTGTAAAGTACGAATCCTCATAAGACACGACACACGCGCATCATGTGTGGCTAGCCTTTAACCATTCTCCGATAGACGATGGGACCAAAAAACAGAAGACTATTATCATCGACAAGAGAACATTCGACAAAGCATCAAAAATGTTTTGTGTATGGTATGTAATAATACTGGGACCTGTAAAAATGGACGATGGGAATTGGAAGATCCTTAAAAATCACGAAATACAGGAACAAGTGGCCGAGCCGAATATCATTGGTGTGACCAAGGCCCATCGTCTTCGCTGGCTTGGCCACTTTGAGCGAATGGGAGAGGAACGGCAGGTGAAAAGAGCATACCTTGGTCGACGAACTGGACGACGCCCGGTCGGTCGACCTAAGTACCGCTAGATAGATCTGATGGAGGCGGATCTGCGTGAGCTCGGAGCCATTAACTGGCGAGAGATTGCGCAGGATCGGGTAAAGTGGCATGCTCTTGTGTCGGAGCCCAAAACTCATTTTGGGTCGCTGAGCCAGCGCAGTTAGTTAGTATGGTACAACTCAGTCATTCGTATTGATAATCAGAACTATTTGCGTTAACACGATGCGTTTACCAGATAAGCCACATTTCGCATAATTTTATTTACAACCAAGAATTAGTATTCTAAAAACCAACTCAATCAATCTGGTATAAAGTTCTTTTCCGGCAAACAGCGTCGTTATCAAAATAATCTAACTTTAACGGTCCGCTTCATCAATGTGTGAAAAACACGTTTTTTACCATACCTCGTTTCCTGTCAAAAGAAAAGATGATATATCAGTAGGAAATACTTTGTAGTTACGTTTTTCTTCCACCGAGAATAATGACGCATCAGATGAAAGACCAACCTTTTACGCTTAAACACAAGTAAAATTGCATCTTATTCGACGGTAATAAAATTTAATAAACGCGCAACTTGAGATGCACATGTCTAGTCTGGTTTTTTGCTGAGGTCGACGTCCGAATCTGCTATTATTATGTCTCGCACGTGCAAAACTGGTGTCAATGGTACTGAATTTCGGTGAAATGCACATTTGTAGAAGGTAATAAAAAATACTTGTAGCGATAGACTCTTGCCTACATCATTGTTACCGTAGCCATTTTACGTGGCGGCCGTATGTGTAGATTTGCAATAACATACACATATTTTAAATAAAGGATAATATATCAATTACCCTGTTGTCACTGAAGAGTTATGTCGTCACTTTGAAAGAATATTAAAACAAAATTACATTTTTACATACTAGTTTACAATTAACATAAATATATACAAACACAGGTTTTCCGTCAAAAATTCGCAAATTAATTTATTAGAAATGTCTTAAGACGTAAAAACTCATACAATAAATATTTTTTTGAGGCGTACATGACTGTATGGTATCTATTAAAGACGTATATTTTCGTATTTTAAGCATGCGTATTTATTTACTCTTATAGAGACTTCCTCTTCGTTCTTAAAAATTCCGAGTTTCTTAGAAGAATGCAAGTAACGTAGCTTCGCCAGAATATTGGAACTTAATATAACCTTACGTAAACACGATACGTTCTATGAAATATTTCCGCCAAACAGTTCTGTATGCGTCATTCTCCTAGTAAACGTGCAATTCCAAAAAGTTCCATAATCGTTAGAGCAAAGAACGTTCATAAGCTCTGTTGATTTAAAACTGTAGGTATAAGCAAATATGGCATGATGCGATGACGAAGGAATAACTATGACGTTAAACAACGCCACAATGTACAATGAACTATAAACTATAACACCATCTTGAACACCGAGCCAAGTCTTGTCGTCTTGCCAAATATGATAATAATTGCCTCTATAGAAATAGAGTTTTTCTTCTCATATTACGCTATAAAAATAACCATTACAATGAAAGTGAGACCGGAAACAGTATTTATTCAGATTAATCCATACTAATATTATAAATGCGAAAGTATGTCTGTCTGTCTGTCTGTTACCTCTTCACGCTTAAACCGCTGAACCGATTTGGATGAAATTTGGTATGGAGATAGTTTGAGTCCCAGGGAAGGACATAGGCTACTTTTTATCCCGGAAAAATACCCTTATCCGCGATAAACAAATTTAAGGCGGATGAAGTCGCGGGCAGAAGCTTGTTATGATATAAACCAAAAAGTCTATGGTAGTATTTTGAATGCGTTTTCTAGTATTTTTGTAATTTGCAAAGAGGTATAAAAAAGCGGATCCCTGTCCGCTGAGTACTACCCAATAATATAATAACCATCATTGCCTCAACCCATGCGCTCTGCTTTAGGAGTCTCTCACAAAGGCGCTTGTGGATGAAATAAGTAGGAGTACGGGACCTAGCCAGGCTCTCCCGGGTAAATTATACATCAATATAAACATTTACTTTTGCTATGCTCGTAGAGCAATTGTTGCCTGATCTCATAATTTGTAAAAATTATATAAGATCCTGATAAAAAAAAAATGGAACTACGTTAAAATTCTGAGTACGATATCTTACGTGTAGCTTTTTTATAAGCCCTTAAAGGTTGGGTGGGAAAGTCCATTTTTAAAGTATGAAAATATTAATAACTAATAACACCATTGAATAACCCATAAAATTTATGTTAACTTTTGTTATGAACTGCTTCGATAAACGCAAGTTTTAACATAGCTGGTTCTTACTAACAAGTTCTTAATTTCCCCAGGGAGTTGTTATGACATTCAAATCAAATCATTTATTTATTTCGTGTTACACGACACATATACATATTACATTACATTATAACTTAATTAAAGTAGTGTTTTCACCAATTATTGTATTATTAAGAGGTCTTTATTAAACATACCACGAAAAAAAATTTTAAAAAGCCTATTCTATAAAAAAAAACATCCTAAGTAACTTTCTAGAAAATGCAAAAACACTTCGATACAGTCCTACTCATGGTTTAAAGATTAAGAAATATTACTTGTTTTTTTCTTTATAGAACAAAAACTTAAAAACGCTTTTCGCAACGCGAACGAGTCCTCTTAATGAAGAAACTGTCAGAGCTCAGGCTAATCGGGCCAGAGGGACTTGGAGGAAGATTGTACAATATGCTGCTACCTGACCAACTAACCACGACTGTTCTGTCAAGAACAGAAAAAACCGGCCAGGGGCGACGCGGACTCGCGCACCAAGAGCTCCGTACAAAAAACCAAGTGTTAGCAAAGCTCTACTCCGAAGCAAGATGTACGCTGTGTGTAGTCATTTTATATTGGCTTTGTATAATGTAAAATTAAGATTTTCAGAATTATTTTGCGGATTGTGCTATAAGATCTACCTTCATACGCAATTTCAAGTTTCTAGCACAACAGAAGGTAACCTGGGTTCCGTACCAAAACGGTAAAAAAGGAACTCTTATGGTGCGACTCTGTCTGTCTGTCTCTGTTTAATGACTGTATCTGTGGTTTACGTTGACTTAGAAGCTTGAATTTTTTTACAGTATCAAGTGACCGCAGACATAAGTATTTGATGTTCATTTTAACTTGATACCTTCACGCATCCCTGTGAAAAAGGGTCTTGAGAGACAGACGGACAACAAAGTGATCCTACAGGGGTTCCGTTTTTCCCTTTTGAGGTGCGGAACCCTAAAAAACGAAGTAAATAGAATCCCAGTAGTAAGTTACCTCTCAGTGTTCGCGGTCCACAGCACGATGACTTTGCTGAGCTTCTGCCTGTCCTTGAAGTCCTTGATGTCGGCGCGGATCTGAAGGTATTGCTCGTACTTCGTGCCACGGATCAGGTTGGTCGCACGGTCAGCCTATACAAAATATAATGATAGTAAAAGGTCCAATAGTAGATTGTTTGACAATGGGCTAAAATAAGCCATTATGACACGAAGTGATTAATTGGACGAGCTCACAAAGTGAGCGACGACAAATATGTCTGAGTGTCATAATGGCTTTTAGCCACGTGTTAAACACTCTGCTTTTCACTTCGACCGCGAGAAAATAAAAAAGACTTAACATTTAAATTGTATATTTCATGAAAAACTAAAAGTACAGTTTGAGCAATTCTATCAGAAAGTTTGGCCAATCTGATTAGGTTGGTTTGTTTTTAATTATTCGTAAGGAGTATGTAGCTGGCCGCAAGTTTTTTTTTCAGTGTCATAGAAATTTGTATGGGATTATATGGCTTTATTTTAAACCCTAGAGGCTAAATGTACTATTTTAGTCTCGCTTCGCGAAGCTAATATGACGTACTTTTGCGCAGAAGTGAAAAATACTTGAAAAAAAATATATAAAAATAAATACTTAACACAAATGACCCGGAAAAATAAAAGCAAACCATATGTGTGTATGATAATGAAATTTAGATTTATTTAACGTTTGATAAAAAATGCGTTGCAATCGTGACGCAAATCTACTTCTATATACTACTAGAAGTTGCCGGCAACTTCGACAGCGGACGAGATAAAAATAAAAATCAATCATCAACCCTATTTTTTTTCTTCAGCGTAGTCGAGTAAAAAGTATCCTATGGCCATCTGAGGATGTCCAGCTACCCCTGTACTAAAAATAGTGGAAATCCGTTTAGCGTGATGAAGCCACAACGACACATAAAAAAACATACGGAAAATAAGAACATTATTCTGTAACGACAAAAGTTACCATACATTCCATGGGTTATTCAATGGTATTATTAGTCATTAACATTTTCATACTTTAAAAATGGACTTTCCCACCCAACTTTAAAGGCTCATAAAACAAGCTAAGTACACGTAAGATCTCGAACTGATTTTTTTTTAGTTCTATCATATATACTACCATTTCGCATTAAAATATTCTATTTTAATTTGAGAACTGTCAACATCCCAATTCACTTATTACCTAAATCATAACTACCTACTTTATAATATTGATAAAATAGATGAAGTATGTCAGATGATGGATGCGAGAAATAGAGATTAATGAATGTTGATGAAGCGGCAGTTGTATGCCAGGACCGTAGCAAGTGGAAGGAGGTAGTCTCTGCCTACCCCGTAATGGGAAAAAAAGTGATTTTATGTATGTATGTACTTTATAATAGTAATAGGGAACATGCATGAAATTTTTTCATCGCTTTTCTTAACGAAATATCAAAATACCGTAAAAACTATTCCAAAAAGTGAAATTAAAATTAAAATCGGCCAAGAAATACGTATGATATAAGCATTTTAAATTCTATTTTGCTAGAAAGAGATAGAATGAAATGTTTGATGGCTTATATCTTGGGTATTTTTATAGTTATTTGAAAAATTCTTTTTGTCTACAGTTCGTTACATAAATAAGCTTTTAATAAAGCAAAAATTAAATTTCATGCATATTCCCTATAGATAATGACACAGGAAAAGAAACAATCGACAAATCCGTATAACCACACCGGTAACCCGAAGCGGACACTTGACACATGTTTTATAAGCAACCGATTGCGAAACCCGAACGCATTTATTGAAAGTAGCTGAATTTGTAAACTGCGTGTCTTTCAATAGTGTCACGAATCACGATATCAGCTTTAAAGCTATCAGTGGCGCAGCGACAAACATTATCCAAAAACAAGCAGGAGCTAAGTTGGCTTGTTTTTTCTTCAAATACTCACGAAGTAGTACGTGATATTCGCCCCGTCTGCAAGAGGCAGTGTAAAATTGCAAAAAAATGGTTTAAATTAAGTAAAAGATGTTGCGTCACAAAGATATGGATATATAAACGTATACAATAATATTTATTGTCTTTGGCGAACAAACATTAAGCAAATATTGAAATAAAACAATTTAACGGATTCTATCGCGTATATTATGTCATTTTAGTTCCAGACGTTTCGGAAGCTTTCCAGCTTTCCATTGTCACGGGTGGACTGAGAAAATATATATTTTCCTCTGTCAAAGTTACAATTTGTGCAAACTACCCATTTTTGAAAAAACAAATAAAGGTGTACATACATGCCAGATGGGCCTAAGCTGTAAAGACAGTTACACATGTGCCAGAAGGGCTTAATTATTTTATTCTAATAATTTACCAAGCAGCATTTCACAAATAAGGCGTACTGAGGAGAAAAGAAAGGCTGCAAAGAAAAACTCCCAGGCTACCTCATTACTAATTATAATATTTTAAAAACAGAGACTATTAAACTACTTTTTAAACAGATAAGATATTTTACACCGTTCGGTAATAATCAAAATCTTATATCATTTATTCGCGGGAAAGCTATATCAGGTGCTCCTAATATTAAAGGTACAAATCAATTTCCTAATACACCAATTACAATAGGTATAACTATAAAAAAAATATAATAAAAGCATGAGCAGTTACAATAGTATTGTAAATTTGATCATCTCCAATTAAAGAACCTGGATTTCCTAATTCAGCTCGAATTAATAATCTTAAAGAAGTTCCAATTATTCCAGATCAAATACCAAAAATAAAATATAATGTTTCAATATCTTTAGGATTTGTAGAATAAAGTCATTTTCGCTAATAAAATGGCTGAGATTAAGCGATAAATTGTAAATATACTAACGAGAAAAAAATCTCTTTTATTAAAAGTCTTATAGTTAAATTGTATAATTTAAAATTGCAAATTGTAAGGTGAATAAAAAATTCTAAGGCTTAAAGATTTTTTTCTTTATAAATAATTTTGAAGACTATTAGTTTTAATTAACTTAAAATCTTAAATATAAAATAAGGTTCTAATAATTATTCCTAATAAGGAAATTATTCTAAAAAAGTTAACAAAATAAAACGAATTATGTTTGATTTTAATTTGAAATCATTTTAATTTTAAATAATTAAAATGATTTAAATTGTTTTATTTCAATGAGTAATAATCGCGGAAACAGAAGAAAATATTATTAAGCAAATATGTTGTTTTTAGAATGAATCCACACTCGAAACACACATTTTGAAAAATCTGTGTTTGGCGTTCGCGTGGGATTGGTAGACTGGGACCAAATCTCACGAAATTTTACCAGAGGGGAGGGGGTCGGAAAATCGTCAAAAACGCCTCACGTAAATTATAACCGTACTCGTTGTGTTGTAATAACCATTTCCGATAGTTCTGAACCTTAACGAGCACCAAAATGTAAATGTATTATTTATAGTTGATACCTACTAATTCATCTACAAACCAGCTAGTAGACAATCAGCTTATTTGTCAAAAAAAGATGGATGCTTCGATATACGTTACAAATTAGAGCAGTTATAATTGAGTTAAGAGATTAAACTGGATGGATAATATAAGTTTACGCACGTTATCCTGCTATTCAAACTTGTTACATAAGCAGTATTTTAGGAACTTTATCCTAAACATTCTGAAAGGTACAATCACTGTAGTAAATACCTCAGTAAATTTGTATCACATTATTTTGATAATCAATCATCATTATCACAACGCAACAAAACGGGGCTTAATCGCGTACAAATATATAAGGAGTTCCTTTGAGAACATGGACGTAACGCGACGCCCGAAACGTCGAAGAAGTACCAACGAAAGGTAATTAAATAAATCATATTTATTCGCGATTAAGCCCCGTTTTGCTGAGTTGTGATAATGAGTGAAGATCGTGTAAGTTTAAATCAATGATCAATCATCATATCAGCCGAAAGACTTTCAATGTTGGATCAGGGGGGGGTCATAGTCACTGGCTGCAAGCCCTGAGTCTGGTGTTTTTTTGTTAAAAGTTTGTTTGAAGTAATTAAAAGAACAGACTATAGTTACAAATATTTTTAACATACCTGATTGGCAGCAATGAAGTCTGGGTCGTATATCGCGGGCCGGGGTTTCATGGCGGCCATTTGCTTCCTCAGCTTCTGCTGCAGGTCGTAGTCTATGACCTTGGCTCTGACCATAGACTCGGCCAGATTCAGCGGGCTGATATCCCAGCCGTCGATGGCTAAAACACCACAGGTTACATTCAAATTATGCAGTCAATGTACATTGTACAGTTAATAGACTAGCCGGTACTTGTAAAAGTGCCCATGCAGCCAACTAACCGTTTACATTCACTTCGTCCACTTTTCCATTTCGTTCACATTCCCATTTCATCCATATTCCCATTTCGTCGTTTTCCCGCTCTTCCCGAACATTCCTAGCTTAACTAACACGCGTAAAGTAAAATAAAGTATATTACTCATGGTTACTTACGCTATGTCCACAGAAATATAAAGGGTGGGCTCTGCAACTGGACCAAACTTTTAAAAATAATGAATTCAGTTGTATTTTTTTTTAATGTGGGTACGTGGACGTATGGGAAATGTGGGTATCTTGGGAATGTGGACGAAATGAGAATGTGGACGACATGGGAATATGGACAAAATAGGAAGTGGACGAATTGGGAATTGATTGTTGACGAAATGGGATTGCTGACGAACTAGAAAATTGACAAAATGGGAATGTGGACGAAGTGCACGAAACGCAACTAACATAATAAAGTTGATTATTTTTATTGCATTAATAAAGGCCAAAACTAGCCTCGACTGCACAGAGTTTGAGATTGCCACGCAAGTTCGAAACTATTGGAAATCCCTCTTGAGAATCTAGTACTAGTACCATTTTTACTGTAAGGCCACCCAGAGCCTCCTCACGGGGGCCTCTAAATATCTTTTTTTTTATACGCGATTAAGCCCCGTTTTGTTGTGTTGTGATATCTGATGACTTTGACGACGTTTTTACATTACAAGGAGGCCCCTAATAAATGTAATTTTTTTTCTATACGATATACAATGGTATTTCTTTTTCAAATTTATTTTGGTGTGGAATAAAGCATATATGTATGGCCGGGTCTTTTTCCTTTTTTCCATATTTTTGGATTGTTACAGTTGAAAAAAGCCCTTGGTGTCTATAATATGAAGAACTTCGTATCATACTTTTAATTTAATTACCCCCGCAGTTATATAAAAAAATACAAAATATTGAAGCGAAAAAAAATGATTGTATTTTCTTTTTTCAACATATTTCGTGCTCATTTTAACTAAACATTCATTTAAGACCCAAATTGAAATAATAATTAAAAAAAAAAGAACATAATCCCCATTAATTATGGATATTTCAATACTAACTTAAAGGTAAGCGCGGGTAGACGATTAACCTCAATTATAACAAAATGTTAATATCTTATTAATGGCTTCATCAGACATTTTTTTTATATCACCAAAAGGAACATACATTTTGTATTTTTCCCCATAAATAAGAGACCCACCCTAATGTATGCATTTCATTGAACAGTCAGATATAATCTTTGTATGTATATCTGATTTTCTACCTTCGGAAGGAGGACAAATAGAGAATGGGATCAATTGTCTATGGTGATGTGAAGAGGGTGAGGCGGTTCAAACAAAGGTTTTGTGTTATATTATGGATTTTACACTCAATTTAAATTGAACATGCTTGTTTCTAAGTCAACAAGAACACACTTGTAAATAAAACACGTAGAAAATGTTGTACTCATTGATGACAAGGAAACTTAAACAGGAAAATAATAAACGTAACAAATAATTATATGAAATATAGTTTAAACATATGAACTGAGATAAGCTTAAAAAGTTCTCGGCTTGGTATTTCCGTATTTTTAGGGTTCCGTACCCAAAGGGTAAAACGGGACCCTATTACTAAGACTTCGCTATCTGTCTGTCTGTCCGTCTATCGCCAGGCTGTATCTCATGAACCATGATAGTTGCACTTGTAATTTTCACAAATGATGTATTTTTATGTAGAATAAAATAAATATAAATGGGGGGCTCCCATACAAAAAACGTGTTTTTTTTGCCGTTTTTGGTGGTCACCAGCCTGTATCTCATGAACTGTGATAGTTAGACAGTTGACATTTTCACAGATGATGTATTATATAACAACAAATACTAAAAGCAGAATTATTTTATGTCTGCCTGTCTATGTCAATAACCAATATAAAATGACCGCGTACATTTTGCTTAGGAGTAGGGCTCTACTAACACTGGATTTTCAGAGATGCGGCTGTTTGTATCTTATATTTTGTAAGAAACCCTCGGTTCGCGAGTCCGACTCGCATTTGGACAGTTTTTTATATATATAAGTATAACTAGCTGCCCGCGCGGCTTCGCACGGGTGTTAAGAAAGAAAATGAGACCTAAACTTCCCTTTGTATGGAACATGTAAAGGTGTGTCCACACTTGTATCATTTGCTCGTATCGGATCACCGTGACGTGGCATGACTGCGTATCGCGCTGCTTGGGCGCTCACTGTCGGCGCGGCGATGACGCCGCGCTTGTCCGATTTAAGTGTGTGATACGCGTAGCAGTAGCAACGTGGATTTCGAGCGATCGGATCGGCGCATCGTCCAAACGCGTGATCGTGAAACGCGATCATGCCACGGGACGAAGATCTGATCGGGAAAATGATACAAATGTGGACGCACCTTAATGAAATGAAATCCTACATGTCTTTTGTCTCACTCACTTCTTATATGGTCATTTTCAAACCCAAAATTTTCACTTCTCCATGCAATTTTTAGTATTTACATACAAACCTTGTTCAACGAATTACAAACACAACAAAAGAATAATTAGTCAAATAGTTGCAGCCGTTCTGAAGTGATGCGCTAACATACATTTCTTCAATTGGTTTTTAATCATGTGTATCACACTTAAATAAAACAATTTAACAGATTATATCGCGTATATTATCTCATTTGAATTCACGACGTTTCGGAAGCTTTTCAGCTTTCCATGGTCACGGGTTGCTTTATTTAAATGAGTAATAATCGCGGAAAGAGAAGAATATATTGTCTATCAACACTGCCAGGCAATGCTTTGATCAAAAAAATACTGCTCAGCTGCATTCTTGGATATATAACAAGCATTTGACCTAGTCTAGCACAACTTACTCTGCAAAGTAAAGGAAAATCTTTGTCTACCACATCCTCTGTTATTGCAAGTCAAGCAAGAAGAAGTGTGCCTGTCCCTATACACTATTAAAGCTGGAATACCCCAGGGATGGGTCCTTGACTTAAGATCTGATGAGCTTTTTAAGCAAATGAAATATTTTACGTAAATAAAAACTCACCTAAGTCATCAGGATTCACCATGGGCAACAATTGTGACATCGGCACATACACATCTTGGCCTTTTTCATCCATGCCCAGTCTGACCGTGGATGCTTGTGTGATAGACCCCAACCTAAAAAACAAGTAATCGGTGAACCATTAAAAAAACCTTGACACATGTAGAAAAAATACTGTTTTGGCTGAATTAATTTTCTTCAACTATAGCCAAGAAGTTCAAGTGTTACATTCAGTGTTGCAGCTACCGAAAGGCTAGACTACGCCGTGTCCCTGGGGCCCCCAAGCTCAGAGGGCACTCGGACCTTGACAAGAAATATAGCTACTGAAAGGCACACAGTGCCCTGCACCGGGTCTCCCAAAATATTGGTCCCTGACTAACAGAACTTCTCTGACATGGGGCCCCAATTTTTTATTTCTCCCCAGACAGGGCCCTCGGTTACCTATCTATGTCACTGGTTACATTGCCACAAGGACATAGACACACACTTCCCCCTCTTTGAAAAAAAATTGTTGGGTTTAAAAGAAGCAATTTCATAGATGATTGTAATTTACGAGTGAGAGACATTGCACTATATTTTCTAATTTAACTAGCAGCCTTGTAATATTATAAACTAGAAGATGCAAATTCATATGCGGAGAAGGAAAAAGTTGTGACCTTATTTTTTGCTCAGCGTTGTCGGGTAAAAAGTATCCTATAACCTGATTTAGCATAAAAATTAAAAAAGCGCCTTATATAATTTATCTTCACATATAAATGTTAAGGTGGTATAGATAGAGCTTGTGAAAATAATGGATTAACATATGTTTTTTTTTAATGAAACGAAGATTTGAGTGCTCCTTTCTAATTCTTATTAAAGGATATCCTGATAAAGCATGTTACGTCTCATATAAATTCTTATTTCTTTATTGAACCTTACCAATCTGACTGCATAGTTCCATTCTTGGTGTTCCATGACAGTTGGTGCCGGTTAGCCAGAACTGCTGCAGTGAAGGTAGACCCATTGTTGCCGCCCCAGCCCACCAGCATGATGCCTACTTTGCCAACTTTCCTAGCCGTGCGAAGGCATAGTGACGTTTTGTATGGTCTTGCCTGTTCGAAATTAAAAAACATCATGTTAATGTGGGCTTGGCCTACAATTATTTAAAAGGGTGACATATAATATTAAATTGCCTTAAACTTCTCAGACCAAAGGAATATTGTTTTGTTACTATGTTACAAGCCTGTGTCAAAACCTAAACTGACAGTAGCAAGGGAAGACTTGGGCCATTTATATGACCATTTTTTTTATTTGATTGAAGTATTACAATCTTTTATTTACTGTACACAACAAATATATCTAATAGCTTAAAATGACACTACATTCTCATATTAAATTATACCTGTAAATAACTTCCTGCTGCATCCCATGCATGTGCATATATCACTGGTCATAAATACTTAGAACTAGCCATGCATTCTCACGGCCAAGGACACACTTATATTATCATTGCTCTACTATATAGGAATATGTTCCGATCAATACCGCAAACACCGGCGGCACCGGCAATACCGAGCTAGAAAAACACAGAACTCACCACCAAATCGTCGCCGTTCTTCGTAACTAGAGTTTCATCATATTCGTAGTCAGCAAAAATATAATCGTCCGTATATTTAACATTAGGACTAGAAACTAACAAATTTGATGTTCTTTCCATGGTGATTTCGAATCACTAGCTAGTAATATCTTAACTTATACCAAATCTGAATGTAAATATTTCGAGACTCCGGTTTCTTTACTTTAATACGATGGTATTTCCGTTTCGTTTCAACAATTTAATATTATGTTTAAGCAAATAGAGTTAACCGTCCACCCTCAGCAAAGAATGAACTGGAACTGACCATAGATAAAAACCAACGAAAAATGACACTGACAACCTGTCAGACATGACAAGTGGATTATGCAAATGACAGATAACTTGTCGATGGTTGATAGTCGATTGATTTTTTTATATTCTTGATATCGATAATCACTTGAACTGACTTGAACTAATCTATATAATTTAAAAACCGTAATGTCAACCGTTACTTACTATTTTAGGTAATAGGGTATTTTTGTTTTTGTCAATATGTGGGGTACTAATTAAAAACAATAAATAGGACTAATTATTATATAGATAAAGCTGCAATAATAATTACATAAAACGACAAGTCCCACACTTTAAAAGGAATTACAAAAAGTATAATGTTATACTTTGTAGCTAGTACAAGTAGAATGCCCTATTCGTGTAATTACAGATGCTTGTATGTGTGTAGTTTACTTAGTTGTGTGCTTCCTTTTTCTTCTTGTCGATGTGTGAGGTATCTTAATACATTGTATGGGTACTTGTTTGTATTAATATACAAACAGCTAGTTTTTATGTTGTGTTCAAAACGAAATAGTTCGCTTTACCTCGAGATAGATTTTATTTTATATCGAAATGTACGTAGGTAGTCTCAGACAGCAATTTCTCACAAACTTATTGCTAGCGTTGTACAGTATCTTGTATGCACAAAGTGCATTATCACTTAGCACCTTTAAAATACTCCTTCCTCACATCTACAAACGCCAAGGCAAATAGCTACGTATATTTGTAATATAAATAATTTAATATTCATGCAACCGCTCATGCGCCCTTCTCTTTCAACTGGAGAGTTATAAATAATATAATATAACTCCAGACCGTCTACATAGTTATACTGGTTATACATCTTATACAGTAATAAAACATTGCTCATTCGAATGGATCTATAATATAAACGAATGGTTGGAATCTAATAAAAAGAAGAATAACAATCCGCCTATTCTCAGGTCTTTACATGTGTGCGCGCTGTGAAAAGAGATTGAAGTACTTTTTTTACACACATACTTCCCACTAACGATGTAATTTAAGGAAGGGGCCCAAGTTGGGTTGAAATGTACCTACACAAATGAGAAAATTTTGAAAAATGATATTATGTGTTCAAATAATGTCTACATATTTAAGGCTAAAACTATGATATGAGATGTCACATGGTGCATTCTTGCAATGCTTTAGTAATTTTATTACTAAAGGCTATGCAATTTGTTTTTTTTTCTTAAACTTTTTCTCTGAAATATTACATACCAATGTGTATCCAGAAACTAGATTTTATGACAAGCAAGAGCGAGTATATGTATAATATTTCATCTTAGAATGTGTGCGTGTAGTCTACAAAATTAAAGTTGTGTATATTAATTACGGTATAATAAAGCATGCGGGGGGCGAGGGGGCGCGCCGCGCTCTCATATTCCGTATATTGATTGTGTGCGAGGGGGCCGGGGCAAGGAGGGGGCCACGGCGTGCCCCACTCTGTTATTTTACGACACGGCTTTCTGTGTAACATAATTTTATTTAATTTTGTGAAATGTGTCGGTGTTATTTGTGAAAAATCGGGAAGTCGGAAGTGCGAATTCGAGGTAAGATACCGGTAACGTGTTGATTTGTGTCAAAAATTCCGTACATGTGAATAAAATATAAAAGATATTTTATATAGCTATAAATTCCCTCGGCGGCGCGTACCTACAGTATATTACACTGTCATACCGCGTACGTATAGTGTTTTTTACGGGCATCGTTCTAAAAATAAGTTGTAATAATTATAATTTTATGTAGCGGTCGCAGCAGAGTCGGTTTTCTGTCGATTATTCATCATTCGTCGGTGGGAATAAATCGTGCGGTGTGGTGATTTTTCGGTGTCGTGAACGGAGTGTTTCTGGTGTCCAGATGCAGGGGCTGGTGAGCGACAAGACGTTCCACCTCAAGTGGAACAACCACCTGCAGAACCTAAGCCAGCTCTTCACCACCATCTACTCTTCTTCGGCGTTGGCCGACGTGACCCTGTCCTGCCGGGATGGCACGCTCAAGGCTCACAAACTCGTGCTGTCCGCATGCAGCCCTTACTTCGAACAAATTTTCAGGTAACCACACTTTAAATATTCCATTTTCAAATATTATGAACGAAAAATGCTCTGTTCATTTCAGTTAAATTGAATCTATTCCATTTGCTCACAATGACATCATAATTTTTTCCAGACAGTAGCTCTGTTTTGCTACTGGCTTGCCAATTAAATATAATTTTCTGAACTATTCTAATCTTACAAGATGTTTTAGTCACTTATTTTTACATCATATTTATTTTTAGAAATATGTGTGTGTGTAGGATTTTAGTTACATAAATGTCAGACTAAATATCTTTATGAAGTTATAAGTGACTTATCTAATGATAAGCAATAAAATAATTATTTATGCCATGTAATTATTCTGATAAATTTAGTGATAATTTTAAAATTGAATGAACTTGAAGATACAACATTATATTATTGCTAGATTTTCCTTGTATTTAAAGTAGTACTTCAACATTTAAAAAATCACCATGCATACTGAAAAATACTAACATGTTATAATTTTCCATAGGGACAATCCATGCCAGCATCCGATTGTTATCCTCAAAGGAATCCCATTCTCGGAGATCAATTTGCTGGTGGAATTCATGTACAAAGGCTCAGTCGATGTCCAAGAGCTGGACCTGCAGTCCCTCATGCACACCGCCTCAGAGTTGGAGATCCGAGGATTGGCATATGAGGCACGGGATAATGCTGCACAGCTTTTGAATGTGAACTTGGAGTACCCAACATACACACAGACTCAAGTATCGCAGACGCAGCCACAGGCATTCCCTCAGGCCCGCACAGATGTTGAGCGACTAAAACAGGTAGGATATTTCTCATTATACTTCTTATAAAATGTTGGGCAAGATTAGTTGTTCTTTTTATCATTGTTTTTTTCATCTAACATTATTGCAATATATATGTACATTGTTTAAGTAACCTTGGTTTGCATCTACATCTTTTACTAATTTTTAAGCTATTAATGTTACTGAGTTAGTATTAAAAAAAGCCTTATTTAGAGCTGATTGTAATTTAAAATTAATAGCACATATCCATAGGTCAATCAATTTTATTTCCTGCAAATTAATTAGTGTCACTGCAAGATCTGTCTGATTTTGAGCAGTCCTTGAGAATTTGAAACTTTGTTTATGTAGGTAGGTAATATTTTAAAAGTTGACTATTGATGAGGGTAAATTTTAATTTATGTGCTCTGCTTTCTTTCTTATTTATTATGTTCGCATTGGAGGAAAAAATCATAAGCCTCTTTTTGCTGCAGTGTAATCGGATAAAAAGTAGCCTAGAACGATCTGTGGATGTCCAGCTACCCATGTACCAAAAATACTTGCAGTAATTTTGATTTTATGAAGTTACAACAATACATACAAACATACAGAAATTCAAAAATGATATTTCTCGATTGACATTGACCTTCAAAAAGTCTGTATCACTTATTTTTTGGAAAATATTTTCTATGTACAGACATTTTATTTTTACAACTTTATAATAATATTTTCTTCTGTTTCCGCGATTATTACTCATTGAAATAAACTTTATAATAGTGCAGGTGCTATTTTGTATGGTTTTAAATTTTCTTAATATAAAATTAAATGGCATAAAATGTTTAACTCAACTTTCATACACATGATCTCTGCTACATTTTTAAGCGGAAAGATTAATCTAATATGCATTTAATTTACCATGACCGAGATTTAATTAAAATATTCCTTTAGTGATTGAATATGGTGCTATTACTACTATACAATTATGTATTTGTATGTATAAAAATCCATGTCACTAAATTGATACATTAAGTTAAACAAATAATATTATTATACATAGTACACACTAAACATTGATACAGTTTTAACATTTAGAGGATTTGTACAATTTAGGATTTTTTGATTGCATTATTTAGTGTAGAATACGTTTTTTTATTTTAGTTCTAGTGTACATATCTATTATGCGCAATAAATGTTTATTCATATAATTATAATGTTCTGAAAAGTTGTTACATTGATGATATGTTTATGGAAAGACGGAGATGTTTCCTTACCCTGTAAAATTATATTTTTGGATGTTGTATGTGTGTTTGTTACATCCTAGACAGACCAAGCCTGCTAACATAATATTGCAACCAATGGCATGGACGTGGCTTAAAACTTGCATTATATCAGAATCCAACCGAATGTTGTTCATATTTGTGGAAAGGGTCATAGGTAAATTTTGCATTAGTGAGAAGAATTTAGTCTTGTTTTATGTTAACTATATAAATTATGGTAAAATTCAAAATAAAATATATGAAAGGCAATAATTATTAAAACTGTTGGATGTGATTTTTTCTCTACAATCATGTTGCCCTAGGATCAGTTTCTAGGCAATTTTATAAGGATACTAGGAGCTAGCAGACTTTGTCCGCGGAGGAGAAAAAAATTATAATCATCTTTTTTTTCTTCAGCATAGTCGGGTAAAAAGTATCATATAACCATCTGGAGATACCCAGCTACCCGTGTGCCAAAAATAGTTGAATCCGTTTAGCCGAATTTGCGTGATGAAGCCGCAAGGACACAAACAAAATAAAAAATCAAATTTTTTTCGCTTGTGTCCTCCATAGTCCCTTTCAATAGCTTTTTTAAATATCTACTTTGTATGTACAGAAATTTAATTTTTAGAACTTTATAATAGTCTAGATAAATACAATATAACGTTATAATTTTTTTACTGCTGCAGCTATGTTGGCTGCAGTAAAATTAATAACTATTTGAATAATTAAATCATACCTATTTAGCAACCTGCAATAAAATTTCCAGTAATGTGGTTAAAATAAAGTTGAAATTCTTGTTCCATATTTCTTTAGTTTCGATTAACTATTTTCATGAATTCTTATTTATAGTTTTTGCATTCTCATCTATTAGTCCCTGGAAAGTCGTATAGTTACCACCATTATTTTTTAATTCATTATATATATTCAAATGGAAATTTCTTAAAAATAAAACAGCCTATTCAAAACAAACTTTATAACTTTTATTTTAATTATTTAAAAAATTAAAACAAGGTAACAACCGCGTCCAGACTGCTTAGGATAAAGTCGAAACTACTGCAACAATTTTGATGCAGTTTTCACTAACATGTAGCCTGTATGTTAAGGGTTATTGTACTACCTATATAATTTATTTATGAACCATTTGTCTTAATGCTGATCTGTGCCAAGAACTTTGCGAGCCATTCGTTACCACCACATTTATACATGAATATATACAGATTTATCACAAATAGATCCGATTGAAGTCAAAGCGAAATAAAATAAATCTTGATTTTGTGATAATAGGGATCAGTACGTTTCCCAGAGGTTTTTTTTGAGCCCCCACTTGTTTTGCACGCTTGTTGAGAATTTCACAGAGGTATATTGTGTATTTTCTCGATAGTGCACGTTATTTGGACTCAGAATGTACAAATAGTTTATTTTTAAGTTGTGTTGTTTTTAACCGACTAAAAAGGAAAGAGGTTCTCAATTCGTCTGTTTTTTTAGATATACATATATACTTTTTTAACCTCGATATGTCATTTGTGCTGTTTGCTCGGCTGTATAATTTTTTACTATGGTATGTACTGTATGGATTAGTAAGAAATAAAAAAGTCATAGACAGCTAACTTTTTAATTTTTATTACTGGTCAATAGTGCACGTATATCGAAAATAATACAATATATACAAACACACACTTCAACTTAATATTCCCAATCGCAGAAAAAAAAAAATAAGTCGACGACGACGATGAGTCAAAGTTGAGCTATCTGAAGTTTTAACTTTTTCTGCCTAGTTTCATACGTAGGAGCCGACAGAGAGGGCAATAATCGCACAATCTGAGGTTTTCTACATCGTCACTCACGTTTACACGCTCCCCTGATCAGGAAGTAGAGATTTGTGGTTGCATTCATAGTGATTATTAATGTCACCCATTTTTACTGTTATATAATTTTACCTGCTGATTTTCTGACAGCACAGTTTTTGTTTAAAGCATGCGTGATAGGGTGGATCACTTGTGTACAGAGAAAAATATTTTTTTTATTTATTTTGGTAATGGCAAAAAAAAAATGTTTCTAATGAAGGCATACGGAAAAGTTTTAATTTTTTTTTGTACTTGAAGTTTATCTTCTGCCTCCACATCCATCTTTAAATTAGTATGGAAATGTTGTTATTCCAAATTTGTGTCAATAACTGAAAATAATGTTTATAATTTTATAAATATAAGTATGATGAAAAAAAGAAAATCATACACATTTTTTGTAATTCATACATTTTTTTTTTTTTTAATCAGACTGTGGAGGCAATTTTTTTTTCTACTATTACAAGCAGCCCCTAGCTAGAAAACAAACCCTAGTGTGTGTTCTTATTTTAAATATAACAACTACCTATGTTAAGTCATCTTTCAAGTGGTGATGTTAAGATGCACATGAAATAGGTGGAAAATGGCAAATGCCGCTTCTATGTTAAAATTAGTTCCTATTCTTTGATAAAAGATTACTCACTCCTGGATTACTTAAGTTTGCTTTTGTTTTCGTCACTTGATGAATCACCTGCGTTACATCTAGCACAGGTACGGTACTTACAATAACAAGTAATCGGTAAACCGTTAAAAACAACCCCGACGGATGTAGAAAAATGCTGATATTTCTTAAACGGATGAACCGATATTCATATACTAGCTAAGAAAACTCTCGACGAAGTAAGTCATCTTTCAAACACAAAAAACTAAATCAAAATCGGCCCATCTTCGTCAGAGTTACGATATCACAGACAGTCAGATAGACACGCCAATCTTCAGCCTGCCTCTTTTTTTCATTGAGGGTTAAAAATGAGCATTAAATGAAATAATCATCATTTATTTCGGAAATGACCAATAATCCTTTTCTATTTTTTTTTTAAAGGGTACTAATGTTACAAATGTGATAGGTACGTTAACAAGAATACAAAAATATCTAAACGCCCTCATACTTTCGACCACCTTTAGAAAAAATATTCCTGATGCCTATTTCATAAATGCGACAGGTGCAAATGAAAGGTAACAGGTGACCGATTATTAGTTACATTTATTCATACATTTTTTTTAACTAAATTATTTGAAACTTAAATTACATAATTTTTTATAAAAAAGTATTTATTTTTGTGCTAAAAATCATTTTTTGTCGCTCTTAGTTTTGTGTATCAAAAGTACACTCGAGAGAAACAATTCCGGGTCAGTAGTATAAACTAAAATAGTACAGGGTATTATAGATTTTTTAATACTGTCATGATATTTATATTTATTTATTTTTATTTATTTAAACTTTATTGCACAATACAAACTGTTACAAATGGCGGACTTAAGGCAGTCTCTACCAGTCAACCATAGGGCCAAACAGAAACTAGTAGTTAGTGCAGGATCATTAATGTTGAGAATACAAAAAAAAAGTAAAGAAAAGAGACAAATCAGCAAGTCAATATGGGAATATATACGTATAAATATTTATATACATACACACATACTATATTAAAATACAAATAGATAAATACAATACAATCATAAAATATATATGTACCCTTACACCTGCAAAACATCACACAGACAATTATATAATTTATTATTGATATTTGACGACCGGTTTAGCTGAGTGGGAGTAACGTTGCCTGCGCAGCTGAGTTCGTGGGTTCAAATCCCGGTAAGGGCAAATATTTGTGTGATGAGCATGAATATTTGTTCCTGAGTCTTGGATGTTTTCTATGTATATAAGTAATATACCTATTAAATTATGGGTACTAGACGACGATATATTTCATAGGTATATTCTATTAAATATATCGTCGTCTAGTACCCATAACACAAGCCTTATTGAGCTTACCATGGGACTAGTTCGATTTTTGTAAAAATTGTCCTGTATTTATTTATTTTTACTTCTGAATTGCAAAAATATTAGGAAAAAACTAACGTTTTAACTCAGGCTCGTAAATACCCATAAAAAAAAATTTTAGGAGCGAGATAGGTATTGCAAAAATCATCACTCCTTGGATATTGATATTTTTATTATTTTATTTTAAAACGAAGTATTAGATTCAGTATTTAATATGAATTAAACGATTTCACAAAAACATAAGAAAATATAGGTAAATTAATCAGGGAGAACCACAAAACCATTTAAAATGGGAAACTGAAATAATACTAATTTAGTAACATTGAAGATGTTCGTTAAAAGGGTCTGTCTGTCGGTTTATGTATACACGCTCCGTGCGGCGAAGTTAAAAATAGACGGTTAGCGTCCGAATGGCTGCTTTATACAGAAAATGGAAACTAATCTATACTATAATAAGGTTGTCAAATTAAATGTCTATACATCCCAATAATATTATAAACGCGAAAGTTTGTGCCGGTATTCTAAAATCAGTATGAACCGAAGTTGACTAAATTAGTGACTTTTTTGGCCCTCATGTAAGTTCGTCTTAATTTTAAAAATTACTGAAGGAATCTCAACGAAACTTTCCAGTAGGTTAGATATCAGAATAACACATATATTAAAAATTGCATCTCTACGCGGACGATGTCGCAGGCAGCAGCTAGTTGAAGATATTTAAAAAAAAAACAAATTAAACGGAATTTTTGAAGGTCACTGATTCAATCAAATCAATCAATCAAATCAAAATATCCTTTATTCAAGTAGGCTTAGATACAAGCACTTTCGAATTGTCAGTTACAATGACAGAAGTCTTTGCTGGGAAACATACAATATGATCCAACATTTGTTGCAAGGATTAGGGAAACCCAGAAAAACCTAATCAGATCATTTAACTTAAGTATAATACTTACTTATTATTGATAAAATCATCATTTTAAAAAATAAAATAATTAGTAAATCTAGAATGTGTCTAGAATAAAATTCTAAATGTCAGAGTATATAAAACAATTAATATGCGTGTACCAATTAACTATTACAATATTGTCTTAATTATACTTAAAACTTTTACAATTGTGTTATAACTAATTTATAATTGATACACGCAGAGGAGATGTACAAATTCTCCAGATCAATGTTAATATAAAATATAAACAATTTTTTTTTTCAGAGATGTATAAGGTCGCTAGGCGTCACGACATGCGATAAAATTAAATATAATAATTTGACAGAATTCTACTGAGATGTTTAAGGTCTCTTAGGGGGTCAAAGTGAATAATACATTAAACATAATTATTATTAAATCTAAATTTCTTAGAGATGTATATGGTCTCTAGGCGTCATAACATTGGATTGGAAAAATTAGGCCGAAAGGGTATTCAATGAAAAAAGATCAAAACTGGTTCACAATGACGAAAGCAACATTTTCGTTGCTGTTGACTTTATCACGATTACATGGCATAATAAAGCAAATAAAAAAAAAGTGAATCATTACTGAGTACCTACTAAAAAATAAAATTAGTATTAGATACAAGTAAATAACTAATTACATTTGAGCTACACAAAATTGTTAAAAAGTACATAATTTAAATTAAACAAAGAACAACCTCGACGTGTAATTAGATTTAGCCGTCCTTGACGGCATTAACAAATAAAAAAGATTTTTTACTCGTAAATTTCCGCAAAAGATTGTAATAAAAAATCGTTTCTTTCAACGCATGACTCATTTGTCTTAATAAAAAAGCATAAGTGCTTTATGTTTATGACGTATTTGTTAGACCGTTTTTGTAAATGTCAAATATGTAGGCGCATTTATGGTCCGAATGTCGGTAACCCCGACAGTGCTCTTTCGGATACCTCATTGTATACCATAACATAACACCATGAACAACGAGAAATAAGACAAAAAGTATGCGCCTAGTAGACAGAAGTGAGTCGCTTTTGTACAGTTTACCTATTTGTAGGAGCTTATTCCTAATGAATTACAATATTTTTGTATTTGAGAGTTTTCACAAATTTATGCATTTTTTTATAGCGAACCTTCTTGAATTTTTGTCGTTCCTATGTGGAAATTCTTTAGGCTATAATTTCTTTTTCCTTTTTTTACTAATTATTTTTTTAGAAATTCTCTACTACTCAAAACCTATAAATAAAAATATTAGTTATATGTACCTAAGCCATTCACGATTTTAGTGTCCGCAGAACAGACTACTACCTATATTCTAAAATCTGTATGACCCAGAGTTGACCAAATGAGTGACTTTTTGTGGCCATTTTGGTCATTTGTTAACTTTTTAACATGGTCTCAGTGCCAACGCCAAAAGTTATGTGCCGTGATTAATTTTTGTCATCCAATGCGGTGGTCGGCGTGTGACCTTTGTCATCATGACTATGTCGGTCAACCAGTGGTGTGCACAGGGTTTTTCTGTGCCTATATGGAGCCATGGACGTTCAGAGCTTCAGGGTAGACAGTTTCACTGTGCCTATACAGACTGCACGTCACTGCGTTCAATCAAACAGTTTAAAAATGCTACGCGATTTCTTGCAATGAACAATTGGGGAAAGTGAATCTAACATCTTATCGACCTGAACCAAATCCCGCTAATAGCGTGTGTTATTCCGAGCTCAACCCTTAACTTGGCAATGGTAACCAGGATGTACAACTTTTACATACACATTTTGTATTTTGGATTCGTTTAGACTTGAATTACGGATTTTTTGAGCTATTGTCAAATTAAGGATTAACTTTCTCTGCAAAGCACTCAAAATTAAGTTCGGGCGCGTATTTAAAACAATAATAAGTGCGTTCTAACGTTCATAATTGTATATACTTTTTAACAGGGTAAAATAAAGCTAGATTTTGTAGCCCAAAATCATCACGGTTATATTGCTTGGAAGATTTTATGTAAGTTAATTTTCGCGTACGTCAAAATTACTAAAGTTAATCCAAAAAAAAGTATAATGGTTTCAAGTTTATTGTGGGGAAAGAGTTACATACGATTTTATTAGTCCTAGATGAAGTCGCAGCCGACCTATTTAATCATTGTTATCATGATCTATTCAATTTGAGTCATGAGTACTCTTCATATTTCCAGGAATTGTACTGGAGGTATACATGTGTGTAAAATAATTTAGCGTATGTGGTGAAGTACCCAGGTGGTATTTCCAAGTAGTTACATGCAAATTAGATAAGTTCATAATATTTTGCAGCACTTATGTAAGTAGGTATGCAGATAAAATGTTAAATATGAATATTTATCAGCCCGTACCTGTTTTATTTAAGAATACCTTATCGAAAGGTCTCGATTAAAAGGGCAAACTTTTAAAATTAATTATGAGTGGCCTTGTGTTGCAAATAATGTTCGCTTCAGTTTTTTAAGTACCTACATATTATATGTAGTAAGTAATAATAATTATCTTTAACTTTGTTGACTGATATTGAATTTTATGCATGACGCCATTTTTAACTTTATTTATATGAATGGAAAAACACCATTATCGTTACAAAGCCGAAAAACAAACATACTAGACAGACTTCAAAGTTCAACTTTTCTATTATAACCAAGTAAATTTATATACTTAAATAAATAACACAGGGATAATCTTACACAAATCAACCCAGTCCCAAACTAATATAAATGATAATACTTAAAAATACATAGAAAACATGCAAGACCCAGGAACAAACATTCGTGCTCATCAACACGCCCTGGCCGGGATTCGAACCCGGGACCGCCAGCTTCGTATACCGTTATTCAACTCATTGAGCCAAACGAGTCGTCATAATCATAATTAAGTCTGCATTCATTTTTACCCGACTGCCGAAGAAAAGGAGGGTTATGTTTTTATGTCCGCGTATGTATGTATGTCCATTTCCTTGGCACGCCCTACAGCCCAAACGGCTGAACGGATTTTAACATATTTGCTTAAAAACTATCGTGACGCACAGACATTAAACAATGCGAAGCAAAACAGTGCGAAGCGAGCAGTGACCGAACGCACTCGCGATTGGTCCTCGGAATGGACCGATACATTTTGAGCAGTACTCGACTTAACGACGTAATCGTATTGTAATTTAAGTACACGTTTTGTATTACGATAAGGATCCTTTGTTAACTGAGTTCTTGGTTTTTGCTTCTAAGAGTAATACACATGGTACACCTTTATTACGTGACGTATAAAATTACACTTGAATCTTTTAAACTATTACACTGGAAACAGTGCTCGACCAATGGTATGTACGTACGGTCGGTCGGGCGTGTTTTGTATAGCCGCTAGGGTTGCCACCCGTACTTTATAATAATGAATTAATTTTATAAAGCAGTATAAAGTTGATTGTAATTTTGTGTATAACGGAAAGGATTGCATTTGCTCTGACCTCACATTGTTTTTGACCTCAACCTAACCCCATACGTATTTAGCTGTAACAAAGTTTTGTTAAATATTGCCAAAAACAATCAATAGTAGATTGTTTGACAAGGGGCTAAAATAAGCCATTATGACACGAAGTGATTATTTGGACGAGCTCACTAGGACAAATATGTCTGACTGTCATAATGGCTTTTAGCCACGTGTTAAACACTCTGCTTTTCACTTCGACTGCGGGAAAATAAAAAAGACTTACCATTAAAATTGTATATTTCATGAAAAACTAAAAGTAGGTACAGTTTGAGCAATTCTATCAGAAAGTTTGGCCAATCTGATCAGGTTGGCTTGTTTGCTTTTAATTATTCGTAAGGAGTATGTAGCTGGCCGAAAGTTTTTTTTTCAGTGTCATAGAAATTTGTAAGGTATTATATGGCTTTCTTTTAAACCCTAGGGGCTAAATGTACTATTATAGGCTCGCTTCGCGAAGCTAATATGACGTATTTTTTGAGCAGGAGAAGTGAAAAAGTTATTTCCATACAATGTACTTCTTTTTGTACATATACCGACCAATATACTTTATTGGCACAAAAAAAAAGGTGGCAACCCTAATGGCCGCATACGCGCTGACGGTCAGCATCAGTCCGAACGCGCCTATGATTTCTATAGCGATAGCCACGCCCGACCGACCGTACGCGCGTACCATCGGTCGAGCACTGTTTCCAGCCTTATAAAGTTGCAAAAATGAAATGTCTGTACATTAAATGCACAATTCCTTCCAATTCCGAATGACAGTTGGATAATAAATACGGAATATTTTGTTTTACCATGAGTGTTTTGAAGTTTAGTTTTTATGAGAGCTATTTTGAAATTCGGCCATATTAAGATTCCGGTGTATTAAGAAAAAAAAATAGGCATTCTGCAATTTAGGTATTTTGACACCAAGAAGTTTTGAGGTCTTGGAATATTGATGAAGAGGTAAAATGCAATTTAGTAGTTATAAGCCCAAAGCCAATTTATTACCTCCTCCGCTGACGAAGTAGCGGCCATCTTCTAGTTAATTAATATGTTTGTTATCTATCTAAAAATCGAAAACATATTTTTTTTATTTTTCTTAGTTGTATCATGCTCATTAGATAGGATCCCGCACACCACACCACCCACCTTGTACGTATTAACTTTTTTTTAAATTGAACTATAAAAAAAACTTTGAAATTGTTAATACCGTATGACTGATATGTGCGTCCATCTTGTATCAAAGTCTCTTACAGCACAATTTAGTCCTACGAGTTGCGACCTTATTTTTTTAATAAATAAAAGGAAAATTTGACGTGGTGCATTTTTGTATTGTCAGAAGAGAAAGATGGTTGATAAATAATAAAAGGCAATGTTGTTGGCATGTTAAAAAATACAAAATTAATGTTCTAATAATTATATTGCAGGACGAAGAGTCAAGGTTCGAATCAGAGATAGGGAAAAAAATGTTGCAACCTACACGTACAAAATGCAATTTGATATGTACACTGGCTTTTCCTGCCACTTACATTAAGTAAATACGTAATAGATACCTATTTAATAGTAGAGGATGATGAAGCACTTTCCACCTAGATAAAACTTCCATAATAATGAAATGTCTGTGCATTGAAGATATAAAAAAAATGTGATACGGATTATTTGAAGGAATCGAAGTATAAGTATTTTATTTTTATATGTTTTTGTGTGTCTTTGAGGCTTCATCATACGAAAAAGGCTAAAGGGATTTCAAATGGTTTTGGTACAGACACAGAGTGGCTAGGCATCTATAGGTGTAGAGTTATAGAATACTTTTTATTCAACAAAAAAAGGGGCTTTTTCTTTTGACTATCATACAAAACAGACAAAGATAAAGCGCCTCAAAGTTTGGCAGTGGGGGTGCATCACGTCCCGCCGTGCGAAAAAGTGTCGCACGGTGTGACTTCACGGGGAACTTTAACAGGCTATATTATGTTCATATTTTTTTTGTTTAATCTACAAAAAAAATACGTGTCCAATATTTTCTGATAATCTAAGTGACGGTCTAATTTATATTTCATTAGGACATAAGCCTATATTGATACGCCTACGCTATTGATAAGCTATTGATTTTGTGTGCAGAAATCGCTTTCTGGTCATGGAAATACGTCGCCTCGTTTTTTTTAATAATTTCAATGAATAAATAACCCGATTTACAACTTTTATTTCCCACCTTTTTTGTGATGAAATCAAGAAGATACACAAAAGTTCCTCGTTCTAAAAGAGCGTAAACGACAAACAGAGCGTATGTTACTATCACACGTAGAAAATCATACAGAAGACTGTCACAATTTCGCAAATGACGTCATTTAGACGATCGTGTACTTTGACATTTTCCCGATTGTCTTCAAAATTAAATGTTTTTGGATTCCTAGATAATGTATAAACGAGACTGGTGTTTTTTAATATTACTTGGAAACAAATGTTGTTAATTACTAAGCTTTTGCTGTCTATTTGTCACACTTGAAATTTTAACAGAACGTGTGTGAAAACTGCTATAGAAACAATGATTTAAAACAAAATAAAGTTTAAAATGAAAGGCTATACGAGAAACGTGTTTATCTCATAGTTTTTTCGAGTACAGTGGTATGGAACCCTTCGTGCGAGAGTCTAAGGGCCTTATCACATTTAGCGAGTTGCGAGCGAATTTTGTATGAAGGCGATCACGCAGCGAGTTCGCCACGACTAATATTTGTATAGAAAACACGCTGGCAACTCGCAACTGTGATAAGGCCCTAACTCTCACTTGGCCGGTTATTTTACACTATAATTCTGTAGGATATAGATTAAGGTTTACATATATTACAATCGTACCACTGAGGATATTTAATGATGATTCTGTACGTAGGAAAATAATTATGTTTTTGTTAGGGCTGGGTAGCGCTGCCAGCGTTTTCGTTCGTCCCACGCTGTAATTTAAAAACTGGCGGCACCCCTTTTTATTTCGGAGAAGCCTTGATTCCAGGAATAGAGCTAATGAAAATACACCTTTTAATGTTTTTTTACTTAAGGGGTGCCCCCCCCCACTCCTTGAAATCTCACGGCTGAGATTCACTCTATCTATATACTAGATATGAGATGGTACAGTCACCATAATCTATATACTGAATAGAAAGAGATGGTACAGTCACCATCAGATATATCGGAGCAAACGAGCCCAAGTAGCACACAAGCTGTATTAGAGCTTATTCAGCCCTAATAACACTTAAACTGCATGTATAATGGCCTTATAAGCTCTTGTACAGCTTGTGTGTTACCTGGGAGATGCTCACAAATGTGTAAACACGACTACGTTACGTCGTTACCTTGATCAGTGGCGGGCACAGGGTTTTTGACCAAGGTACCGGTTTGGCTCAGTGGGAGTCACGTTGCCTGCGAAGCTGAGGTCCTGGGTTCAAATCCCGGTAAGGGCAAATATTTGTGTGATGAGCATAAATATTTGTTCCTGAGTCTTGGATGTTTTCTATGTATATAAGTAATATATCTATTAAATATATCGTCGTCTAGTACCCATAACACAAGCCTTATTGAGCTTACCATGGGACTAGAGCGATTTGTGTAAAATTGTCCCGTAATATTTATTTATTTATAGGCAGTTTTTCTGTGCCTATCTATATGGAGCCATGGTCGTTCAGGACTTCAGGGTAGGTAGTTTCTCTGTGGCTTTCAGAGGCGTTGGGAAAATGACAAGGGAAGCCGAAGCATTTCATTTACTCATATTTAAAGAAAAAGGTGGTTATAAGCCTTTCCTTGGGCAGCCCGGTGGGAATCGGCTTATATGGACGCCACGTCACTGGTGCCTATATAGAGCCATGGTTATGTAGGGTAAGCACTGCCTTTGTTCCTATATGGACCGCAAGTCACTTGATGTGTATAGTCATTATATTAGGTTTAAGCATTGTGTTTTTTTCTGTAATGCTGTTGATGTTCCTAATAAATAAATATCTAATGACGACTGTACTAAAAATTTTGCCGCGTGACAACGACAGCTGTGTACATGAATATATAAAAAAATGTCTTGCCTCGTATTGTTTCCTAAGAATAAATGCATTATTTGAATATACACTTTCATCTTACCTTTACCTCTGTCATCACTTACGATCAGGTCAAACAAGGGTCATACGCCAGCTTTTATAAAAAAAATGCATGCAAATGTTTTCGCAGTTTTATTTTTATTTACTACGCTAGACTGTGCTAGCGGGGTAGAATAAAATCATAACCTTCTTTTTTTCTTTCGCGTTGTCGCGTAAAAAGTATTCTATCACCATCTGTGGATACCCAGCTACCTGTATAACAAAACTTGTTGAAATCCGTTTAGCTGTTTTGGTGTGATGAAGCCACAACGGTACATACAAACACAAAAATAAAAAATAAAAATTAGCGATTCAGTGACCTCCAAATAGTTCGTTACAATCAAAAAGTACAAATAAAAATCGAGTATTGAACTCTCAAAAAATTCAAGAAGGCTTGCTATTAAAAAATGCATAAATCTGTGACAAGCAATCTTTGTACAAAAATATTGTAATTCACTAGATTCTGCCCGCGACTTCGTCCGCCTTAAATTCGTTTATCGCGGAAAAGGCTATTTTTCCGGGATTAAAAGTAGCCTATGTCCTTCCCCGGGACTCAAACTATCTCCATACCAAATTTGATACAAATCGGTTCAGCGGCTTAAGAGGTAACAGACAGACAGACAGACAGACAGACAGACAGACAGACAGACACACTTTCACATTTATAATATTAAGTATGGAAATGGATTAGGAACAAGGACCATTAAAACAAGAGGACTGACACTTGCCATACCTTGCATCGTGTTTCGATCGCAAGGAGATATTCAGGCAAAAACTAGATGGCGCCATAAAAATAAACATTTGACTATGTTATAACTGAATTAAGATACATAGTATAGTAACGATTACTTCGCAAATAGCTAATAATAAATAAATCGTAACATTTAATTACTGTGTCACGCTTGCAAAGTTGAATAATTGTAAAATAATATTCTTATATATAGATGGCGTTGTACATATCGGGGAATGAAATAATGCCGTCAAGGACAGCTAAATCTACTTATACGTCGAGGTTGTTCTTTGTTTAATTGAAATTATTTACTTTTTTAACAATTTTGTGTAGCTCAAATGTAATTAGTTATTTACTTTTATCTAATACGAATTTTGTGTTTTAGTACTCGGAAATGATTTAACTCTTTAATTTGCTTTATTATGCCATGTAATCGTGACAAAGTCAACAGCAACAAAAAATTTGCTTTCGTCATTGTGAACCAGTTTTGATATTTTTTCATTGACTATCCTTTGGGGCTAATGAATTTACCTTGTCATCTTCCACGGAGGCAGTATTATAGTAGTTTTAGTTTGTATGCACTATAATATATCTTTACGGGAAAGACAAAATATTCCACCTCATAAAATAATACATAGGTACCTGACGTATATAAACAAATATAGTCGGTTTCGTTGTCAATCAATCCAACTAGCAAAAATCTTGACTGCTACTGGGGGGCTTATTGACAGCTGGCATATTTAAATAATTAGTATCGAAATAAAATAAAAAATGAGTAGGTATTTTAATTATAAATTGTTACTACGGCGTTATCTTGGAATAAAAGTGTGTTGATTTTTTCCATATAGGTAGATGACGCATATTATTTGCGTCGTATGTATAAACCATAATACCTATGTATATAAATACTAGAATGTGCATACCTATTTTGCATAATACCTTTGTAAAAAAGCATTTTGTATTTTATTTGAAACTAGAAGGCGCCCGCAACTTCGTCCGCGGAGGAGAAAAAGTCATAACCCCTCTTTTTTTCTTTAGCATAATCGGGTAAAAAGAATTCTATAACCATCTGGAGATACCCACATACCCGTGTACCAAAAATAGTTGAAATCCGTTTAGCCGATTTAGCGTGATGAACCCACAACGACACATACAAACATTTAATTTTTACATACTTTATAATTTTATTTGAAATTCTTTTCGAGACGTATTTTCTATTTGTAAAATAAAAAATACTTTACTGTTAAGTTTCGTCCACATTACAACTCAACTTTTCATACAATGGAGTCGGCAACTTCAAAAACTAGAAGAAGAACGAACTAGAAAAAAGATTTCAAGAACAAAGAGACGCTAACGCTACAAGCCTTGCGAGTTTGCTCAGTGAAGTGACTAAACGTAGCCACGAAAATGGTAGTAACTTAACTACCATTTTCGTGGTTACCATTCTCGGATGGACATCGTAGATGTACCAAAACAATTGAAATTACCGTTTTGGCGTAATGAGGCGGCATAGACACATATAAATATACAAAAAATCCAAAAAAAGTATTTTTCTATTCTTCTTCTGGCCCATAACCTAAAAGACAGACTTTCCGTTTATCAAGTGACATATATTTTCTTTTCAACAGAGTCTTAGACATATTAGATATGAAAGAGTATTTAGTTACATTATAATAAAATAACACTTCCGACCTTAAATTTTTGATAACTTTTGTATATAATATTTGATACTCACTAAACAAGTTGCGCCAGACAAGTTTTTGTTTCTGAAGTTAGCCTCACCCTCCCGCTTCGCTATCTTTTCGAACCCCTTTGACACCAACAATAGTCGAATATTAACGCATACCTACTGTACTTGCATGCGTGCATTATTTAATTATAAAAATAACCTATTGTACACTTCCTGCACGTATCTTGGTCTGTACAGGAATACTGCGCTGCGTACCAATAATAACCCGCGTCTTGGATAAAAATCAATATTTATTACATTTTTACGGTTGCCTCGCCTTTTATGGTAGAGGCTACATTATATATTTTAATATAGCGGCTCGGAAGAACAATATGGAAGGAAAAAATGACGTTTAATACATATTTATTCTACAAATGTCTATTTTATGTTAATTTGCAAAAAAAATATTCAAATTATTATATTTGTTATTCAAACACTTTTTTGATAGTAGTCACGCTGGAGTTTTATCGCAACATTTAAAGCAAATTGTAAAATACAAGATAAATATGTTATTCCGATATCGCGTAGCTATTTAAAATTTTAAAATAATAAATAACAAGTACACTTAGCTACAAGATAAAGTAAACTTATTCAGTGAAGTCACTTTTATTTTCGTGGTTTAAAATGTTACAGGCGTACACGATGCCATCGGCTGATTGTACTAGATAAGTTTATTTTTCTTTTTTATACCTTTAAGCTGTATCACGTTTTTTTAATGTTTGCGTTACGTCATAGTATAGCTCTCTGTATATTTGAAAGTGTTTTTATGATTCGCGCGGTCGTTAAATTCAATCAACTTGATCGATACCAGCCAGCAGGGAAGAGCCGTCGTTGCTTTCAATTTGCTGCATTTAGTGTGTTCTTACGCTGGTTAAATTGCATATTTAGTGCTACAATTTGGTTGCGACTTCGTCCACGAGGCTTTTAAAAGTCATAAATTCCACTTCGCTGAAGCAAAAAAGAGGATAAGACCTTTTCTCCTCCGCGAACGAAGTATCGGGCACTTCGTGCCTTTATAATAGTTGATGAACGAAAGGTTAAATTAAAGGACAAGGCACTGAATTACGCACTGCACACTGCAGGCTTCATGAAATGCAACTCACAATACATTGCTTACCTACACTGCGGCCTTCATTTATACCTTCTTTTAAATCTTATCCATATTATTTGCAAAAGTGTGTTAGTTAGCCTTCCTTCCAACAATGAAGGAACGGATTACTGTGATTATTTTACAACTGACAGTCGTCACTGTAGGTCTTGTGTGAAAGTGGTATAAGCCACTTTTATCCCGAAAAAAGCAGATCTCGAAGGATACCTAATCAAAATATATTACCACGCGAGAGTAACGGTGAGAAAGTCTCATTATCGATGTTCATAACGTATTTTATTTTACAAATTCGAATACCTAATCCCAGCGATTTTCCTTCAGTTTATGTTTGTTAAGCAAACAATATTTATTTCAGTGGCTGACCTTAACCTAACCATGTATGCACACATAAAGCGTCGTCAAAAATGCGTTCGTTTCTTATTTACAATGAATACTAGATGCAGAAGAGTTCGTCCAGTACTAAACAACTATCACATTAATATTAAGTTTAGCTTAGGCAAACGACTAAGTAATAGGAACAATAATAGTAATGTTTAATGTACTTTTTGTTTTACAAATATCATGATAATAATCACAATTTTTGCAATTTATTAGTGGATCACTCCACTGGCATTATTATTATAAACAAAGATCAGAAACAAATGAATTTTTTTTTCGACGATTCTGGACTTGAACCAGTGCCTTGAGCCAAAAGAGTCGGATGCACCATACAGAGATCCATAAGCAAGAACAGATGACAAAATTCGTCGACTACTGGTATGGACGATTAGCTCAGATGGTAGAGCGTGCTGCCCCGGTCTGTCTCAAGGCACTGGTTCAAGTCCAGTATCGTCGAATTTTTTTTTCATTTGTTTCTGATCTTTGTTTATAATGTTTAATGTAGTTTATTTTCATTGTATAATAAATATTTTATAAGGCTGTACTGTACAGCCGGGTAAAAAAGGCTCTTAAAACTATTGTCCTAGTCAAATTGTAGTTTCCAACTTCACTTTTTGACTCATAGGCTCGAAGCAGGACTATCAGTATATAGCTATGCCGTGTCGCTTTCCCTAGTAATGGCCCTTTTTACGTCTGTTGAATTCGTAACCGTAATAGTTGAAAAAATAAACACAATTTTGTTTACCTAAAACCCTTGATGTTTTTGCTCATAGAATTAGTATTCTCATAATTATTCTAATTTTGTTAGTGGTGGAATATTTTCGTGCAAAATGGAATTGTTATGATTATAAATTTATAACACTAGTATTAAACGGTATTGATTTTTTATCTTAAACATTATTTCCTTACAAATGGGAGAAACTAAAAAACTGCTAGACGAAAACTTGTGCACCGGGGCTAGTATACCCGCTCTATAATCATCTTAATTAAGCTATAAATAACACAATTCGTTATTTAATGACTGATTTGGCAACAGTGGCATCATTTACACCTCCGTCACACATTTTTAGTATAGGCAGTACTAGCAACGACCCAAGAATTAAGGCGAAGGTCCTGGGTTCAAATATTTGTGTGATGAGCATTGAGAACTGAGTCTTGGATGTTTTCTATCATAACACAGGCCTTCTTGAGCTTACCATGGGACTAGTTCGATTTGTATAAAATTGTTCTGTAATATTACTTTATTATAGTCTAGAACAAAGAAAACATACTTTAAAGATTCTATAAAAAGTGTTCCCGTTTCCATTGCTAGAAAAGTTAGGATAGTAAAAAATTCTATAGGTGTGCTTATGAATAAATCATGAGTATGAGACGAGGGAAAAGTCCCGGCATAAGAGCAAACACTTGTGTAGTTTATTCGTTGTTAAAATTCCGAGAACACGATGCATCATCTAATATAAAGTTGTAAAAATGAAATGTGTGTACATTGAAGATATATTCAAAATAATGATTATAACGGACTATTTGGAGGTCACTGAATCGAAGCTGCGGCTTCATCACGCCAAATCGGCTAAACGGATTTTAACTATTTTTGGTACACGGGTAGCGTTTGTATCCAGAAATGGTTATATGATACTTTTTTACGCGACTGCGCTAAAGAAAAAAAAGAGGGGTTATGACTTTTTCTCCTCCGCGAACGAAGTTGCGGGCGCCTTCTAGTCTAATATAAAGTTGTAAAAATGAAATGTCTGTACATTGAAGATATTTTCATAAAAATCAGTGATACGGACAATTTGAAGGTCACTAAAACTAAACATATTTTATTATTTTTTGTATGTGGCGTTGTGGCTTCATGACGCCTAAACGGATTACAAATGTTTTTGGCATACGGGTAGTTGGTTATAGGAAACTTTTTAACCGACTATGCTGAAGAAAAAAAGCGGCCAAGTGCGAGTCGGACTCGCCCATGAAGGGTTCCGCATCCGTTTATACAGAAAAAGCACTACAGTTGACAAAAAATACGATATGAAAAAAAAAAACACTAACAAAAGAGCGTATCTCCCCGGCACTTACGTCCTTTTGCTGAGAAGCGCAGTTTTTGGCAATAACTTAAAAACGGTATGTCCGATCATATTGAAAACAATTTTCGTTGGAAGTATTAATTATGTTTTATATTTGCAAATTTTTTTATATTTTTTGAACATACTGTTTAGAAAATAGAGGGGGGGGGGGGGACACGACACAATTTTTGCTACTTTCGGAGCGAATATTTCGGAATAGTGTTTTTAGAAAAACTGTCGAAATATATGCCCCACATAGATATTTGCTATCATTAAAAAAAAAATCAGTTTCGGTTACATGTATGGAGTGCCCCCCATAGAAATATATATTTTATTTATTTAACTATCAAACTAAGTAGCAGTTTACACAAGACACCTTATGCTCTAAATTTCATCAATATACATGTTATACTTTTTGAGTAAAATGCCTGTGACATACGGACGGACAGACAGACAGACAGACATGACGAATCTATAAGGGTTCCGTTTTTGCCATTTTGGCTACGGAACCCTAAAAAGGTTTATGATTTGGTACGGACCAAGTTGCGCGTTGGTATGGAAAATAATTATTTATAACTCAAAACTCAAAAGAAGGTGTTTTAAATTAACTCGACTATTAATTTACTAAATGTTTTTATTAACTGACATTCCATCGCCATATACAACTGTGTTTATTTAGAAAATATCGGTGACTAGTGACTTCACCCATAGCGGTGAAATAAATAACACACCTTTTTGCTTTACCGTGCGCATAAATAGTATCTACTTATAACATTTCTTGAGTTAATGGCTGCTACCTAGCCATGCCATAAATAGTTATAAATAATTCTCTCAGCGGTTTTATAGAAGGTACGTACAACACAGCGCACCTTTAGAATGATAGTGACCTAACTGAAAATCCCAAATATTGGAAAATGTTCTTTCGAAAACATCTTTACGGCTAAAAGTAAAATTACAAAAAATTTGGATTAGGTCACTATTATTTTAAAGGTGCGACGGCGTAGTTTAAGTTTATTCCTACTAATATTAAGTTGTAAAAATGAAATGTTTGTACATTTAAGATATTAAAAAAAAAAACAAGTTATACCTACGGACTATTTGACGATCGTTGAGTTTTAGAAGAACTTTTTTTTTGGATATCTTGTATGTATCGCGCCAAAACGACTAAACAAATTTCAACTATTTTTGGTACACAGGTAGCTATGCATCCACGGAGGGTTATTGGATCAATATACTCCACTACTCTCAAGAAAAAAAAAAGAATATTAAGATTAAGACGAAGATATATAACTTAAGTATACCTAGGTATTGAAAAGTTTATTTTGTTTTAAAGCTGCATTGGTCGTTGTGCGTTTTGCAGTGATGTGATAGCACGTAAACATAATAAACATCAGAAATAATTAACTTGCTATAGTGATTAGTGATATTCGTTTACTTTGATATACAATCGTACTTGTTTTTATAACTTAAATGATTTATGATAGATAAGATAAATGTGTGTGGCACTCCAGGTGATACCCGTAGCATAAGTGTTAGTACTCAATCTTCAATCTTTGATTTATTTATAGTCGTAGGCCCCGCGGGGCCAAAGGTAAAGCACTTGCAACTAGAGTTGTATGTTTCCCGAACATTTTCGGAAGCGGCTCTCCCAGCAAATAACGTGTAATATCAAAAGCCTGATAATCGTAACTTCACAATATGCTCTTGCCAATACTACAGTCGTAGGCCCCGCGAGACCAAATGTAAAGCACTTGTGACTAGAGTTGTATGTTTTCTGAAAATTCTCGGGAACGTTCTCCTTTTTGTATTGGAAATGTTCTCAAAAACGGTACAACTACTTGCGACTCCGCTAGCGGGTTAAAATTCCAATTCGGTCCGTTGTGACTCTTACTCTTCCGGTAGACGTAATGCCAGCCAATGATATTTTAAGGCCGTTAGAACAGCAGCTTATTAACAATTCTATTGTCCTCAGATCCACATGTATCAGCAGTCCATGATGCGAGCGGAAGAGATCCGCCGACGGCGGCGGGAGTGCCCCCCCGACCCAGGAACACATACTGCCGTCAATAACATACTCGCTGCGGCGGCTAGGGAGATGGAGGAGGCGCGACACGCGTCGAGAGGCGGAGAGAGGGTTGTGGCCAGCATCCAGACCGAGATGGAACAAGGTGAGTGACATCCTTGAGCTGTCAATAGCAAACTCGCCGTGGCGGCTAAGATGGAGGAGGCGCGACACGCGTCCAGAGGCGGCGAGAGGGTTGTGGGCAGCATCCGGACTGAGATGGATCAAGGTGAGTGACACCACTGAACTATCAACAACGTATTCGCCGCGGCGGCTAGGGAGACTGAGGAGGCGTGAAACGCGTCTGGACACGTTTGGCCACAACCCTGTCGCCTTCTCTGAAGAAGGCGACAGGGTTGTGGCCAGCATCCAGACCGAGATGAATGAAGGTGACTGCTATTAATAACGTACTCGCCGCGGCGGCTAGGGAAATGGAGGAGGCGCGACACGCGTCCAGAGGCGGCGAGAGGGTTGTGGCTAGCATCCAGACCGAGATGGATCAAGGTGAGTGACATCCCTGAGCTATCAACAATGTACTCGCCGCGGCGGCTAGGGAGAGGGGGGAAGGACGACACGCGTCCAGCGGTGGCGAGAGGGTTGTGGATAGCGTACTGATCATGATAGATCAAGGTGAGTGATAATGACAACCCTAGAAAATTGCCATCATGAAAAACTACAGTCCTCAGGAACAGCGTCTTTCTCGAAAACTCATGAGTATTTCCTCCCCGTCTATGCCTGTCATGGTCCCTGTTTCTCATGAGTATTTTCTCCCCGCCTATACCTGACACGGCTCTTGTTTCTCATGATCATGAGCATTTTTTCCCCGCCTATACCTGATATGATCCCTGTTTCTCATGAGTTTTTCTCCCCAGCCGCAGCGACGTCCACCCCCGACAAACTGGACGACGAGCGACCGAAGAAGCGCACCTCCATCCTGTCGCCGGACGACGACAAACTGCGCGCCAAGAAGAAAATGACGGTCCGCTTCCAAGACGACAAGACTGAGGAACACCCTAACAAGGTTAATTCGCCGGGTGAGTTGTGTCAAATTACGTTATAACATATTGTAAATCCATAGGTGTTATAAATGCAAAAAGTAACTCATATCTGTTACCTTTTCACGCTTTAACTGCCAAACCAATAGAGAATAATGAAATAATGATCTTTATTCTATAAGTAGGCCGCAAGGGCATTTACAAGTCTGACTCTACGGCGTTTCCCAAGACGAGACCCTCTCTATTACAATATTTCTACTTAGCCTATCCTAAATATATGTTTTGAGTATAAACTCAATGCGTAGTTCTTCAAGAAAACATATCAAAACTTATAAAAGTAAATATATATATATATATATATATATATATAGAATATAGAAAAGCAAAATAATGTTTTTTTTATTTTTATTTAAAACAACTTACATGCGTTTGACATGCCACCTTATAAGAACTGTGTCCCGGTAAAAGTAAATTATTTGATTTCTGTTTTGGTCCATGCATTTTTGTCTATTAAATAGTCCTCTACCCTATAATATGCCTTTGCCATTAGTTTATTAACGCCAATCGCACACGGCAATAAACTACATGCAGAAAACCCTACCTAATTGTATTAGCCTTCTGAACGTAAACTTGGCCCAAAAGGAGATTGAATTATGTTGCCGTGCGATGGCCAAGTCATTTTATTTATTAAAAATATGAAGATGTGTAATATTGATACGGTCACTATAACGGTCACAATAACATGTTCCTAGTTAACTAATTCGATGAACATTTATGAATGACAAAGGTGTTGGATAGATGCTCACTTGGATAGGTACTACTGAATAAATTAACCGTCATAATAACATGTTGTTAGTTCGGTGAACATTTATGGATGACAAAGGTGTGGGGTAGATCCTTCCCTGGATAGGTACTACTGAATAAATTAACCGACTTGGTTATTATATCTCACAACTTTTTGTGGTAGAAAAGGTTGCGAGACTTGGCAATTTTTTTACATGTTATGTTTTTGATGGGATCTCATCGCTTTTTGTAGGCAGTCCTTCTTTCTTTCTTTTCGGGTACTACTTGTACGTCAGCTACCAGTTTTCTCAAAGCCCACACCCTGTCTTTGTGGGCTTTTCTCAGAGGCTTTGATGTGACAATTTCTGACCAGTCTGGATTGTAAGTGCTTCTAAGTCTATTCTATTCTGAAAGTGTGCATTCCTGCGCTTTAATACTAACGAAATCGACATTAACTACTTACCGACTTAGACCCTGGCTTTTATGTATGGTAATAGCATAAGCTATTACATATGGGAAACTGTTCGCGATGGACATGAGCTCTATTGATAATTTCAAATTTAGTTTTGACTGGACCAAGATCATTTTATTTTTTATCTTTTATCTTTCTTTTATTTTTTATCTTTTATCTTTTAACCTTTATCCTTTATTTTTGACCCTTTATCTTTAAGTCTATCTTTTATCTTAAATCTAGTATTGATCGCTGCAAATCAGGTATCTGGTATGGGGTAACGGGTATATCTGATATCTTATTTCTGGTATTTAGTATCTTGTCTTTTCTTTCTTGTCTATTATCTACCCTCCTTTCCCTCTCTACTCCTTTCCCCCTTTCCCCTCTCTCCTTGCCATTCTTTCATCTTCTCCGTTCTCCTCCTTTCTCTTCCTTTCTCCCTTCGTTCCCCCTCCTTTCATCCCGCCCCTCCGCTTCCCCATTCTTCCACCTCCCCATTTCCCCCTTCTTTTCACCATCCTCTCTCTCTGCTTTCCCTCTCCTTACCCCTCTTCCTTCCCCACTCCTTTTCCCCTCATTCCCCCTTCTTTCGGTCCTTTATTTCGCTTTTAAGTAACGTAAAATTGTATTGTTTATCTGAGCTGGAAATGTAACTTTGTAATCTTATACATTTCTATAGATTTACAAATTTATTTATGCACCTGTTATATCTGGAATACCAGACTGAAATTGCAGAATGTTTAAGTTTTCTGGTGCTTTACAGACTAAACAATAATAGGGTTCAAAATTTGAACCTTGTAAATCTGCTGGAAGTACCTTAGAATTTCTATGATCGGTGAGTGAGTGAGTGACAAAATTAAGGAACTTTGACTTAATAAATCTTTAACTATAAGTTATAATTGGCTGTAATTTGGAATATACGTAAGGTGTATTGAGCCCTTTTGGTCACTGAAAATTCAGGCTTCCGGCTTCATCAACAAATAAATTACAGGGGCTCAAAAATGACGTGAATGGCTTCCAGAAAAGTATGGTACGGCGTGCCTTTGTTTTGCTCGACTTGGCGGGGGCACTACCGTGCCCCCAGATTTTTATATTGTATATTTTTTAACTCTTGAACCTGTATGATATGTGAAAATGCTGTAATAAAACTATAGTGTGTAAGTCTCATATTGTGTAAGTGTTGCAATACCCTACCAGGGCTCATGTTTGTGCTTAACTTATGTAATTAGTCATAGACATGTATGCAATGAATAAATAAATAAATAAATAAAAAGTACGCTACCTATATGTTAACAAGTCTTAGTCGACATAGAATGGCAGGGAAATCAGTGTAGTAGTACAAAGGATAAAGGCATTATTTACGAAAAAAAATTTTAGCCACGCATTCCTTAGGTAGTAGAAAAAATTATATGAATCCTATCGAAATTCGGCTTAGTTTTGAAGATATTATCAATTTTCATGTACTTAAACTGTTTATTACTAAAGTCTCATCTGATGGCGATGTTACTACGTATGTTGTCAAGTTTGGCGTCGCAGACATCAAAGTGACAGCTTTCATTCACTAAACACATCGTTTTTTGAAATAAAAACAAACACACAATAAAAGTACAAAAAATGATTTAAGCTGAATTTGACTGTATTATAACAATTTTTACTCGTAATGACTTTAATGTGTGGTTCAATCCTCTGGGTTCCTGAAGAGCACCTTATAGGTATAAATAAACGCGCGGCCGCCCGCGACTTCGTCCGCCTTAGATTCGTTTATCGCGGATTTATTAAATTAAAGATATTTTTCTCATTTAAATGTGAAGCATATTACCAAGATTTCAAGTTCCTAGCGTAAAAAAATATTTACTGTCCATACAAATTTTCGTACCCTTTTTCGTCCCTAAAAGGGATGAAACTTGACATATATTATAGCCTATGTCCTATTCTGATATATAAGGTACATGCACAACTGGAAAGTTTCATAAAAATTCATCCAGGAGTTTTTGAGATTAAGTGGAACGTACATACATACTTTCACGTTTATAATATAGATAGGATAGGAAGATAGGATAGCCTTCGACTGTTAGTGTCTGCCTGTATTAAAAACACTCAGTTACCTATTTTGATAGTCCGTAGTTTGACTAACTGGCAATAAATACAAGGGTTTCACGTTTAAAATTCATCTAGATCTACTTATGAATATTAAACGTGGATCCGAAGACAATGCAAATAATAAATTAGCATTACAAGAAACTTATGAGTCTATGTAGTCTGTGTATTTACGAAATAAAACGCTAGCTGACAACACGTTTCGTGTATCTTGAAAGACATTCAATATTCACTCAGTTACTTCCTTAATACCAGTCACTAGGAACACTATACAATAATGTTTGACGCAATGAGTATCACTGAGTTAAAACTACGATGTAAGTTACTGTATTCTTCTAATTATCGAAGTATCCATACGAATATTATAAATGCCAAAGTAAGATTTACTGACTGTCTGTCGTTACCTCTTCAAGCATAAACCGCAGAACCGATGTAAATGAAATTTTGTATGGAGATTGTTGAGACCCTGGAAAGAAGGACACAGTATGCTGTCCGGGATGAAAACTATGGTTTTCATCCCGGAAATCATACCTTAAGGGAGTAAAAGTTTATTATCCTGGAAATCATTCCTTAAAGTGGTAAAAAGGGGATGGACGTTTGTATGGGGAATCAATCAATAAAACAAAAGCTACTCAGTCCTGTAACGCGGGTAAATAGTATTATGTAGTATGATATATAATAAACTATAGAAAATAATATAAATCGATCGTTATCCGTGGCGGGTAGTGACTCGCCACTCTCGTGATCGGGCCCCGTAATTGGGATGTTGTCAATTTTTGATATTGATATTTTCTTCTGTTTCTGCGATTGTTACTTGTTTAAATTGTTTTATAATTCGTTAAAATAGTTTATTTAATTTTTTGATAACTCTTTTCTGTCGTATGATGTATAACGACCTCACAATAATAGAAACATTGGTACTAGACAAAACTACTTAAATCTTATAAAAACTCACAACGTTAGAAATGTTAAAATCACATTTTTGGACTTTCCCGAAAAACGCTCCATACTAAAGCCTAGGAACTTGTGACGTCACACGTTCTTGTATGGGGAAATTAAGAAGTTTGTTCTGCTGCTGTGTTTAAGCTTGCATTTATCGAAACGGTTTCATAAGAAATAATATTCATTTCCATTGCCAGCACTGGGGCATATAGCTTTAAGGCCAAGCCACACCGGATGCGTGCGCAGCACGTGCACGTGCGCGTGTGCGTGGCGTGCACAGCACCCATGTCAAACCGAGAGCTGTGCACGCAGAGCTGCGCACGCAGTGCTGCAACCTGTGCACGCAACGGTGGCGCACGCTGCAGCACCGTTGCGTGACTAGCCGCCATTTTGTTTTCCGTAGTCTTTTCATTATGCTCGATAGCAGTTCATCAGACGAAGAAGAAGCTTTATTGTTTCTAGTTTCAACTAAAAAAACTCGTGCAGCGCCTAAAAGACTGTGGGTTCATGACATAAATGCAAGCAGACAAAAATACAGTGAATATCACAACCTGTGCCGCGAACTAGAATCGTATGAATATCGTTTTTTTGGTATTTTCATATGTCCAGAGCTACTTTTGAAGAACTCCATGGTTTATTGGAGCCTTGTATATTGAAACATGGTACGAACTACAGGAAGGCTAGTTCCCATAACAAGCTTTTATACGGCGAGTTTTTATAATGTTTATGTTTTTGGTTATAAATACATTCGTATTTGCGCACAGGTTCTATATTTTTTCCTTTTATTTGGCAATCCATTTTAAAAACCTCCACAAGAGAGCTGTACAGCACCTGCGCAGCACCGAGCAGTGCGTGTCCAAACCTGTTCGGTTCGCCGTCTCATTGTATTTACGCCGGTAAATACAACGTCATCACAGCACTCCACTGCGTGAGCGTGTGCACGCAGCCGGTTTGTCTCGACGGAGCTGCGTTGCGCGCAAGTCACGCGCACGTGCACGCCACGCAAGCGGTGTGCCATCTACTATGACATTTCATACGATACAACGCGCACTCCACGCACTGGCGCACGTGCATGTGCTGCGCACGCATCCGGTGTGTTTCGGCCTTTAATGTTGACAATGTTTTCTTTTCTTTCTTTCTTTCAACCAACGAAGGTTAGCTAGAGCTGAGAGTCCTACGGTTCCTCTTTCTCTATCGATATGGTTATCTTGGATTACTTACTCCGGCCGATGAAGACTAGGAAGGTCAGGATAGTTTTTATCCTGGAAATCAACTCATTTATTCAACCCAATCAATCAGGTTATTACTATGACACTATCCTCAATTCAGTCATTGACAACAGGGAAGCAGCAATACGTTGGACTGAGACGCTTTAACTCTTGTTCCCCATTTAGGATGACTAAATTCAGCGAACAATAAGCGCTTTAAAAGGGTGGGAGTTCGTATGGGGGGTCAATCATTAAAGAATAGGCTCTCTAGTTCTCGGCGATGCGGTCCGCCGTGAGTAAAGCCGAAAAAAACATATTATTTATGCAATCGTTATATAATGTACGAGTATGTTTTTTCAGTCGAGTTCGAGTAACGCGTTTAAAAATATAAAAAAAACTACAAAGATAAAGGTACATAAATACTTTCCACGAAAATTATTTTCAACATGATCAACTATTCCGTTTTTGAGTTATAGCCGAAAAACGGCGCTTCTCAACAAAGGATTCAAGTGCCGTGGAGATACGCTCTTTTGCTAGTGCACTTATAATATCGTACTTTTTTCAGCTGTAGTGCATTAAATGCACGAAGAAATTTTCTTCGTATGAACGACTGCGGAACCCTACGTTGACCATGGTACGACATGCTCTTTTTTAAATTCATTTTAGTTCTGCGCGGACTTGTTTTATATTTTAATATAGTTCAGTGGCGTAAAATATAGTATAGACCAAGTGTCGATGGTCCAACCTAAAAAGTATGCCTTTGCAGATTATACTATACGAGTAGAAAACATTATTTTCAAAACCAGCGTTAAGGTAATAAATAAAACAATAATATATACAACTTATAATAAAAATGTCAAGGAATTCCACACTAGCGCATCATAAACTCGTTGAATTCACGTTTTCTTGGCTAAGTGTAAATAAAATACTTTAAATATTTGCCATTGACGTACGTTATGTGCGAATAAACAAATTCAACTTTTTAACTTCGCTATCGATTTTTTTCGTTCATTTGAGGAAAATTATGTATAAGTATTCTCAAGGTAATAAACGTGCTAAATAATTACCTACTTATCACATCGATAAAACTGACTTAATGTATTTTCGTAATAACAAAGCGAGATTTTCTTTAATTTGAAATTTAATAAGTAATTTAAGAGCATTAACTTTCGTTCTGCCATTTTGCACTTTACTGTGGCATTAAAATATTTAAACAAATAAAATAATTTCGGCAGAAAAATAAATTAACAGACCTTAAAAGCCGCCGGCGATAAAAACGTTGAATTATATTTTATTGAAATTAAATATTTTAAGTTTTTATGCTTGTCATGCATATTTATGAGGGTCTCAAAGTTTACTAAAAATTCAATACCTGTGGATATAAATATACACACATATGACGTGTCTTAAGGAATGCAAAGAAAAAAGTTTTTGAAGAGCACAAATGAATATAAAAAATAATAATGGGGTTTCCAATTTAAGCAACACAAAAAGTTCTCTAGGGCTTAACACATTCTGCATAGATTTATTATTTTAAGAGAAAAATAATTGTAACTACTTAAATGAAAATTAATATATCTATAAATAAATCTTTTATGAAATTTCGGTAGATGAATTGAAGGGTCCCAGTAGTATGTAAACGTGTAAGACTGCTTTCAATACTTAGTTAAGAAAATCGAGAAGTTATCTTGTCAATAAAGTTCTCACGGCTAAACCTTTGTAATCAATTTGTACTATTCTTGAGGTAAACCAGTCGAATCGAACGGAAACAATTCAAAGGTCAATCTATATTTGAACCGTGATGGAAGAGTCGAGGAGAAATGCTCGCGGTTATATTTAGTAATTACAAATTTTATAAGATGAACTTTCCTTTTTGGTAAAAATGCTGTGGAATTAAGCCAACCAAATGTGGTAGCAGTAATGTAAAACAGATATAGATTGTCCTTATATAAATAAATCATATCACTTCATACTGACACATGAGTAGCAGCAGAATCAAATTAAATATACTTCGACGGTCGAAAGGAGAAATGGGATAAACGTCTTTTACGAGACCCTACACCTTATAAAATGAGTTAAATGGATATCAGAAATACCGAACTGCGCTCCAGTAATGGCAGACGTGGGTGTAAAAATTGCCAAACTCAAATGTGATTGGGCTGGGCATGTCTGCCGTATGAATCTAGATCGGTGGGCCAAGGTAACTACCGAATGGATCCCCTAGGATGGCTACCAGAACCGAGGCAGACCGAAAAGGAGATGGCAGGACGATTTGGTCACATTTTACAAGGACTAGTACGCGCTGGATAAGGATGCATGGCGGAAAAAAAGGAAGGCCTTTGCCCAACAGTGGGACACTTCTACAGGCTAAATAAAAAGCGGCCAAGTGCGAGTCGGACTCGCCCATGAAGGGTTCGGCAGCTGTTTATACAAAAAAATGCACTACTGATGACAAAATACGCTATGAAAAAGAAAAAAACACTAACAAAAAGCGCATCTCCCCGGCACTTTCAAGTCCTTTTGCTGAGAAGCGCAGGTTTTTGGCAATAACTTAAAAATGGTATGTCCGATCATGTTGAAAACAATTTTCGTTGGAAGTATTTATTGAGCTTTATATTTGTTAATTTTTTCATATTTTTTGAACATACCGTTTAGAAAATAGAGGGGGGGAGACACAATTTTTGCTACTTTTGTTGCGAATATTTCGGAAAATATTCACTAAATCAAAAATTGATTTTAGAAAACTCAAAATGTTTTTAGAAAGACTCGAATGATGTGCCACACGTTGATATTTACTAAAAAAAATTTTTTTTCGGTTTTGGTTACATGTATGGAGTGCCCCCCCTAGAAATATATATATTTTTTTAATTAACTATCAAACTAAGTAGCGGTTACACACGACACCTAGGCTCCAAATGTACATCTTATACTTTCTGAGTAAAATGCCTGTGACATACGGACGGACAGACAGACAGACATGACGAATCTATAAGGATTCCGTTTTTGCCAATTTGGCTACGGAACCCTAAAAAAGGGTATATTACTAAACGCCACCAAGCTGTCGCTTATCCCATTTCTCCTTTCCACCGTCGCCAATCCTCGTGGTAATATGTCGCAGACAACTAGCTTAATTAACCGTTCAATTAAGTCAAAAAAGTAATTGCCTCTGTTGGATTGAAGGGCTGAGTATCATTCAGGCCTATAGTTGAACGGCGCCGTTCAGTAAAACGGCTAGGTTATTAATTTAACGGCTAATTAAGCTAGTGGCTGCAACAGATCGATAACGTTAACTACTTGCCTGGCCTAGTCATTTAAATTTAGTTCCACTGTTTGCCGCCTGGCGCTAAAACCACACACTGTCAATATGGCGTCAGCAAGCAACATTGTTGGTATTTCTCACACTTTGATTGCGTTTACGGCAGCAATGGAAAAGTGTAGTGACAAAAATAATGTGAATTTAGCAGTGACTGACTCGAGCAATTTAAATTTTAATGCAAATGTCTATCGAAAAGTTGTTGCATATGACGAACAGCATCGAGGTATGTGTTTTATTTCTTCGTAATTATTGTTTGTTTTGTGAATTGTCAAATCAGTTAACAAGTACGGACATATAATTTCTAGGGTCACAAAAGCTTGGACATCGGGAAGAATCTTAGAGGTCATAAAAGAGATGTAAAAAGGTCGAGAGCCCATGAGTTCTGGACAGCGAAAGACGTCCATGGATTATTACTGGATGAGGAAATGCGATATTATGACAACTGCAAATGAAGACTGTTTAATTTTTACCCACGATACGCATTTTGCCTTGAGAACAGTATTTTGATGTCCTCTCAGATATCCATAAATCCTGCGGCCATGGTGGACGAGATAAAATACTGTACGACATAAAGAATAGATACTATATTCCGAAGAAAGCAATAGAATTCTTTGTGACTCTTTGTCCTATATGTGAAACTAAGAGAAACGCCCCAAGGAAAGGTATCGTGACGAAGCCAATCGTCTCAAGTGATTTTAGTTTAAGAGGACAAGTCGATCTTGTGGATTTTCAGTCCTGTCCCGATGGAGTGTTTAGGTGGCTTTTATGCTATCAAGACAATGCACATTTCTAAATCTGCGTCCGCTTAAAACAAAGAGGGCTGTACAGGTAGTTTCTGAGTTTATGAAGATTTTTCTAATATTCGGGGCACCCTGCACTCCACAATCAGACAATGGCCGGGTGTTCGCTGCAAATGTAATAGAAGAATTAGTTGCAATGTGTCCTGTGTGCAAAATTGTTCATGGTAATCCTCGTCGCCCTCAAACTCAAGACAGCGTCGAGAGACGCAACCAAGATGTCGAAAATATGATGCGAGCCTGGATGAATGAAAACAAATCAGCCAACTGGTCTGTGGGCTGCTTCTTCTTCCAGTATTATAATAATACTTCATTCCATCGAATAATCGGAAGTTCTCCATATAATGCTTATTTGGAAGTGAACCTAAAGCTGGTTTAAATGGATCTTGTATTCCAACGTCTATACTTTTAAATATTGAAACAGAGGAGCAATATAAAAAAAAATATAGAGCAAGAACCAGCTGAAACTACAAACAGTGACTATGACAACGATGCTTATAATTCTAAAACCGTCGTGGAGATTGAAATTTAGAGTTGAAAATCACTTGTGCAGTATGCTATAACGACGCCACTGGAGCGCACACGTGTGAGTCTTGTAATATGTACAGTAGACATGCATCCACTATTGAACCTTATGACAATACATTAAGGTGAAAAGGTGGATACGTTTCTTTATATGCAACTAGAAGGCGCCCGCAACTTCGTCCGCGGAGGAGAAAAAGTCATAACCCCTCTTTTTTTTCTTCAGCGTAGTCAGGTAAAAAGTATCCTATAACCATCTGGAGATACCCGTATACCAAAAATAGTTGAAATTTTAGCCGATTTTGCGTGATGAAGCCACAACGGCACATACAAATAAACAAAAAATCGGAAAAAAAAAATGTTTTCGTTTTAGTGACCTCCAAATAGTCCGTTACAATGATTTTTTTGAAAATATCTTTAATGTACAGACATTTCATTTTTACAACTTTATAATAGAGATATGCAAAATTTGTGTGGGTGGAAAAGGTTAGTTCGGTTGTTTGTGCCATGTGTCAGGTTGAAGAGGATATAAATGTAGAAAGAGACAAACCACTTCTACTGCTTCTACGAAGCTCCCTCTGCTGGAACTCGTACGGTGAAAGCAAATTGTCCAAAACTCAAAACATAGGGTTGTTATAAAGTGTTATGTTTAAGTCGATGTATTCCTTGTCATGCTTGACTGATCACACTATTTCATTATATTATATTTTATTTGAATTAACATACACCTTTATGCACTACACTTACATAAGAACTAAATAGTTTACTTAACACACACAGTTTAGTCTACAGTCTACAGTGTTTTATATTCATTTTATAAACATATCGAGTTAAAGCAAAATTATGTATCGTTTAATATAAGCGATGAACACGTCATCCTTCACAATACGGGATTGATAAATGCTACCCACATTTGAAACTTGAAAGCGAAATTTGAAACTGTTCAACCATCCATAGCAAAATAAAAATAAAATGTCGAATGCGACCTTTGACGTGCGGTGCACTTGGAACGCTGTCAGCGTATTATGACTGTCTCGGTGAACAGGTTAAAGTGTCTTGTTTTATCGTGTCAATACAGTTTAAGTACATCACTACACTACACTCTATCTATAACGTCCTCTGCCTCACTGGGATGCGATGGCGACATTGCCAGCTACGGTAGCCAAACGACTTTCGACTGTCAAATACCATAGGGTACTTACTATTTGAGTCCAAAAAAAAATTATAAATGATATAATATCCTGATAAAACAAGCAAAATAAAAAACTACGTTAAAATGTTGATTTCGATACCTTACGTGTAGCTTGTTTTATGAGTCTTTAAAGTTGAGTGGGAAAGTCCATTTTTAAAGTATGAAAATATTAATAACTAATAATACCATTCAATAACCCATAATATTTATATTATTTAAGACGTCGTTTTATAACATAACATAAAAAAATGTCAAGTAGCCTATTCATACTGACATGTATTATGGCATGGCAGCTCACTCACCTGGCGACCGTTTGGCGACGGCGCTCGCGACAACGCCAGATGCAACTACGGAAGGCTTTTTGAAATTTGAATTGTACGGACGTAGTCGCGAGCAAGGGCTTGTTTAGGCATATGGTCAATGCAGCATGGATATTATTCTACTGCATTATTAACTTGGCCATTTTATTCTTATAAATAAATAGAATTAATTACTTAGTTGTAACATAAAAAATATTAAATCCATCTACTACAAAATAAAAAGGAAATATAAAAATATAGTTTTACCTTACTTCATCGAAAAACGTTTCATTAACTTCATTTCCTAGACATGCCATTTCATTGAAAGCCTTTTTCTTTGAGATTGTTAAAAAACAAACCTAACTTAACCCAACAGCTTCTACATTATTATGAAAATCATGGTTTCTGATGAACAAGTTGTTGATGAAATGAAAATCCTATGAAATAAAGCATTCTAGGAAACATTTTTCAGTGAAATAGAAGGATATATATATATATATATATATATATATATATATATATATATATATATATACAATGGTCAATGGATTATAGTTCCTTTGCTGTTCCGCGAACTAGTGTCTTTGTTAGATGTGACAATAAATTGTGCTCACATGCGCATATTTTCATGCAGTGTCCATAAAAAAATACGCATGCAAATACAACAAACCAACACCAAACAGTATAATCCTCGACACGTGTTTCGCCTCTCTACGAGGCATCATCAGGAGATGCAGGAGATGTTGACGGTCCGGCGTCCACCCGAGAGATTTCTCGGGTGGACGGATATTTTTTTATGGAAACTGCATGAAAATATGCGCATGTGAGCACAATTTATTGTCACATCTAACAAAGACACTAGTTCGCGGAACAGCAAAAGAACTATAATCCATTGATCTAGTATGGAATTCCGCAAAGTAACGCCTGAATCTATATATACAATGACTATAAAAAATACACCTCTAACAAATCTGTATGCCGTATGACATTGCCCCCATTACGCTGGCTGCATTGCATCTTGGAATCTCAAGAGCAATTCTTTGTCAGAGGTACCTAATTTTAATTTAGATCTTTGAATTTATAAAAATATAGTGTCTTAGTGCAAAAACTCACTGAAAAAATCACGAAGATTGTGATGATAAAACATCATAACTTTCAAAAAAATCCAATGTTGACCATTTTAGCAATTTTATAATTCAAAAATAATATTTATCTTATTCATAGGATGTTTACTTTAATATATTATTTTACAGATACAATAATGAAACAGGAATGTAAAGACGCATAATGGAGTTTAAACAAATAAACAGCGGCGGGTAACAATGTGGACGATTGTGTTCTCGGGGGGAAATTACGCTAAATTACCTCGGGCGCCATTGTTGCTTAAATTGATGGTTGCGTTGAAAAGTGTGTTATTTTATATAAGAGTTTAATCCTAGCGTTTGCGCTTGTGTAACTTTCCGTGGTGTCGTTGTAGTTGCTAACAGAATTATCTACTAACACACACACAATCTTAACAGACACTGATATGCAAAACACAGCCACGGGTAGCTACGCATCCACAGATGGTTATAGGATACTTTTTACCCGACTATACTGAAGTAAAAAAGAGGGTTATACATTTATTATCTTCCGTGAACGTAGTTGCGAGCACCTTCTAGTACTTACATAAAAAAAAATACAAACAGTTATACATAGAACGTCCTCTTTTTTTGGAAGTCGGTTAAAAATACTAGTGATAGTAAACTGCCGCACAACAGCGGTGACGTTATTCTACCAACATTTTTCATACTAACTTCCACCCGTCCTTTCACCCCCTTAAGGGATGATTTCCGGCATAAAAACTAACACATGTGCTCCCCAGGGTCTAAAACTATCTCCATGCCAAATTTCATCTAAATCGGTTCAACGGTTTAACCGTGAAAAGGTGATAGACAGAGTTACTTTCGCATTTATAATATTAGTATGAATGGCCTGCAAGTGCTAATGCTGTTAAAGCAGTACAATAAAAATACAAGCGTTTTTTTTAGTTTCACGTGTCCCGGTGTCTGTAAATCAAATCTTGCAAGTTAAATTTGTCCCACTTTCCGGTTTTCGATTGAGCTAAAATTTGGCATGGCATAATGTAAGTTCGGTGACAATAGGGAATATGTATGAAGTTTTGTTTTTGCTTTATTAAAAGCTCATTGATGAAAGAAACAGTGTCTACTTGCAGAAATTAGTTTTTTCGAATTACATTAAAAATAACCAAAATATAAGCCATCAAACATGTCATACTATCTCTTTCTAGCAAAACAGAATTTAATATGGAGTTTATATGGCCGGAGTGTACCATGCGACGTAACAGTTCATGTCGTCGGCTAAAGTCGCAAACCTCGTAACTCCATTTCTTTTTTTTTCCAAATAATGTTTTGGCACTTTTAGATAGTTACAGTCTGAACGCATATACAGGCAAAACTCCTAAATGCTAGGAAAAAACCGTTTAAGTTTTAAAACCAAAACAGAAAACCTCCCAATAACCGACCGCCATATTGTTACAGTTCAGTTTTTTGTGCCTACTGTAAAATTTGATCCGATGGAGTTACGAGGTTTGCGAATTTAGCCGACGATGTCGGACCTCTGTCATATCGCTATCTAATTAGTATTTTAAAAAGCGTATTTCTTGACCGATTTAAATTTTAATTTCACTTTCTGAAATCGGTTTTACGGTATTTAGATATTTTGTTTAGAAAAGCGTATATTTTTTTTATTATTACTATTGGGATGAACCGAAAAAAATCTTTTTCTATTTCGACGTCACCACTGATTCACGTCTGTACTAGGGTTTGGCCAGGACAAATAAAAGACAAAAATAACTTATCCCAGAAATCATACTTTTGAAAGCGGGTTACAAGCGATTTATTAAACCTTGTAAAAAATTGCCTCATTCCAATTAAATATTGTGATACCATCGAGCTGATCTGATGATGGAGCTGGATGGTGGTCATAGCAAGCAACTCTGTAATAAAATAACGCAATCTTACCGAGTTTGGGCTCTTTAGAATCGTCCCGGTGAGTAGTTGAAGTTGATAGATGTTCAATGGAAAGTACAGTCTGCATTATAAGCTTGTCACGAAAATGAAAATTTTGATAGAAAACAATTACCAATAAGTATTGTTTGTTCGTCAGGTGCCAGCGATCACAAGGAGGAGCCGAAGCCGGGAGGCATCAAGGTAGTGCAGCTATCTGCTCTGCAGAAACCAGCCAACAACGAGCACGACGATTCTGACGGTAATCGCACTTCTTAACATTTGTCTGGATCTTTTATAAATATCCTGTATATTGGTGGTACTACGCTAATCACCGAAAACTTCAAAGTCCGTTCTTCATTCAGCCATCCTTAAGTCATAATTGTGAACTTATATCAATCAAATATCCACACATGGAAAAGTTTAAAGTTTGTCTGTCCGCGATAAACTAAAAAAAAAACGCCGAACAGATTTTCATACGCTTTTCATCAGAGTGATTTTTGAGGAAGATTTAGGTGTAAATTGGCTGAAAAATTACGATAATAGTTGAAGTAGTCGGAAAAAAACTTACAGTTTGAAAGCATCGTGCGCTGTGGAAATCGTTAGTTACACATAAATAATGTATGTGTGTTACTCTTAAATAGGTCTAAAAAAAGTCTACTTTAGCATATGGATACCATTTAGGCAAAATCCGTTATTGACAAAAAAGTGGACCACAAATACACAAGACAAGCTCTGATTACAATGCACATTTTTATTGTATTCAATAAATTCTTATCAAAATATATGTTTTTTAATCATTTTTAGTAGGTATTTATAATAGATGAACTTTGTCCTTTGCATTATATAATTTTGACGAAAAATTACAACGATGACATTGTTAAATCAAGCGCGCTGCTATATCGTGACAATGCAAGTTTCGCCCTGGCAGAGACGACATTGTCTGAAAAAAATAAATACATATATTGTTTCTGCTACCAGTGCGAAGCCGAGGAATACAATTACACTAGTTATACGGGTTATATTTGTAAAAGATCAATGCTTTTAATCGAGTAATCTGCTAGTTTAATCAGTTGCTAGTAAGAGGCTATGAGTTGGGTACGCTCGTAGAATCAATGCCTATTTGGACAGGTGGCCGGGTTGGGATTCCAGTAGATGCGGCGTGGAAAGGCCCTCGCCCCGCTGTGGACTGACGATGTGGTTAAGATAGCAGGAAACCGTTACATAAGGGCAGGAATGTCCGGCCTTCATGGAAATGTTTGAAGAAGGCGTTTGTTCTGCAGTGAATGATGATAATATGCTTAAGTGCCTTGAAGAATATGCAAGATGAAAGAGCTTAGTAAACCAAGTTCTAATTATTTATCTTGTTTATGTTTGCAGAGAAACCCAAGAACATGGACGACGATGAGGAAACAGACTCGAGTGGGTCCATGTCGGACTCTAACGCCAACGACTGCGAAGAGGGCCGCCGTCCACACGTATGCGACGTGTGTGACCTCAGGTGAGGATAACATACATACTTTACATAGACCGCAAAAAATATAACGCTGCCTTAAGGCTTTGCCGTAGTAAAAAGAAACATTGTACGCCGTCTTTCAGAAGCTCAAAAAATATTTCAAATAATCAAATAATTATAATCGGGTCTCTGGTGTGCACATGCGTGACCCAAAACTCCGTGGCTTGGTCTGGTTGCTTCTGTATCCCGTTGCTGGTATAGCGACGGGCGAGTTGTTTGATTCGAATAACTCGAATCAAAGTCAGAACGAGTTGATCCGAATCAAGTTCCATCGCAACTCGAATCAACTCGCTGACTCCCCTTACTGGTTTGACTCGCATAACTCGAATAGATACGGATTGTCTTAGAGGAGACTCGAGTAAACTCGAATCAAAAATACGAATACGCCGAACCCGACTCCACTCGCGGACTCGGCTGCTGCCGCGAACTCCAAGTGGTTGATCAGAGTCGAGTCAACGTGAGTTTCAATTCGAATCAACTCGAGTTATCCGAATTGTAAAAAAATCTACTTGTGACATCACTAGCTGGGCACCATTAACACCGCGTTCGACACGCCACATGTCCCCAGTGTGCCTACCATGAGCTGAGTTTACGATCTGCGCTAGCGAGAATCTCGTATCGAGAGTCAGTGCACCTCTCTCGCACGCGCTAATAGTGCGAAAGAGATAGACCGTCATCGAGCGCTCGATACTCGCACGTGGCGAACTCATGTCAGGCGCACAGGTGTTATTGCAGAGTTGGTCGGTACTGTTGCAGGTTCCAGCGCTCGTCGCACCTGTCGCGGCACCGCCTCACGCACACCGGCGAGCGGCCCTTCACGTGCGGCGGCTGCGGACGCTCCTTCGCGCGCTCCGACAAGCTGCGCGTGCACACGAAGATCTGCGAGCGGGTACTTATCACACGCAGATATTACTCACTAGAAGATGCCCGCAACGTCGTTCGCGGAAGGGAAAAAGTCATAACCCGTCGTTTTTTATTCAGCGTAGTCGAGTAAAAAGTATCCTATAACCATCTGGAGATACCCAGCTACCCGTGTACCAAATATTGTGGAAATCTGTTTAGCCGATTTTGCGTGATGAAGCCACAACGACACATACAAACATACATAAAATAAAAATAAAATAAAATCTGTTTTAGTGACCTCCAAAAAGTCCGTAACAATCAATTTTTTGAAAATATCGTCAATGTACAGACATTTCATTTTTACAACTTTATAATAGTATAGATTAGAGAACATAACTATAAAAAATTTAAAATTTAAAAATCCCCCCGATACAAATGAAAATAACAACTGAGCTAGCTTTTAATATTGGCTGAGATCTGGTCACTTGTTTCACTAAAAGCTGAATATCTTGGAGACGAGTGCTCCGATTTTTATCAAACAAAGCTAAGAACACTCGGGATAAAATTATCTATGACACAAAAAATACCGCACTCAAATCGGTCCATCCGTATGAACGCTACGATGCCACAGACAGATACACAAAGTCGCAGACACGTTAAACATATAACACCCCTCTTTTTGTCGGGGGTTAAAATTTATACGCTGTTAGGCGACATATACATCTAATGGTCAATGCACTACGCGTTTTTTAAACGCGCGTAGGTAGAACTTTTTTTTTTACAGAGTAGCATACTGATTCGCTTGCATATCCCGTTTGTACCGACACAAACGCGCGTCGACGGCGCGTTCAAACAACGGTGTACATAGCGCCTTAGTCTCTGCCTTCTGAATAAAATGTCAGTTAAAACAAAAAATAGACGAAATACAACAGTTGTTGTGGAGATCATTAAGGGAGGCTTAATAATGATGATGACGATATTAATTCAACCCATAATTAATTGTTACAGGAAGACCCAACGGTGGACATGGCGAACGAGAGCACTACGACGAAGCGCGAGAACAACTCGGAAGTGATGTCGGGCATGGTGCGCACCACGCACCGCGAGTCCGGGCACCTCGTGTTCACGCCCAGCGGTGACGTCATGCTGCCGCCGCGCGCCGCCGCCAACCCCGTGGTCAGTGCGCTGCATAAATAAATAAATAAAATATATATATTACAGGACAATTTTAACACAAGTCGAAATAGTCCCATGGCACACTGTGGACACTCCCTGCCGCCCGCCGCCCGCCGCCCGCAAGCTCCGCCCTCCCGCGCTCTTCCCGCTCACAGTTCAGTTACCTCAGCCGGTAACTGCGAGGTAGCCGAGCGCGGGTGGGCGGCACTTTCAGGGAGTGTCCATACTGTACGTAGTACTCTTTATTATACTGTGCCCATGGTAAGCTCAATGAGGCTAGTGTTATAGATTATACATAGCAAACATCCAAGACTCAGGAACAAATATTTATGGTCATCGCACGCAATTATTTGCCTTTACCGGGATTTGAACCCAGGATTTTCAGCTTCGCAGGCCACGTTGCTCCCACTGAGCCAAACTCAATTATAGTTACAGGAAAGCACGACCAAGCACGAACGAGATTTTCGATTAAGTGACCTTCAAATACCTAGTCTGTATCACATATGATATGATTTGATTTTTATTCAGAAACAATACATATATTGTGTTTAAAATACAAGAAAATGAACTTACAATAAATAAAATGTGACAGTTAACTTAATCGCTAATATATAGACTATTACATATGTTCTTCAATGTACAGACATTATATTTGTACAAGTTTATAATAGTGTGGATTGTGTCCTCGAACCCTGTCCCTGTTACCGAAGGCGGATCAGTCAGTAACGAAGCCCTGTTCGGCAGGTGCTGAACGCGACGCTGGAGCCGGTGAAGAACGAGCTGCAGGCGGGCGACCTGCTGGAGCCGCCGCGGCGCGGTCGCGGGCGGCCGCGCAAGACGCCGCTGCCGCTCACGCCCAAGATCAAGAAGAAGCGCGGCCGCCCGCCCAAGACCTCGCTCGGTGAGCACGCACGACCACCTACCGCTCACAACTGTTTGCGTAAAACTTGGTATACGCGGTGCCCGTGAACAATCCGAAAGATTACAACCACGCATTTAGTTTTATGGACCCGAGTCAAACTAAGCAAAAATAAAACCTAGTTGTGTCAATTTTTGTGCATTAAAAAATATCCCTTTTAATAAAATGTTAACGATTATTTTTCATAAAAGGATAACTTTATACTTCGTTTTTTTAGCTTTAGAAAAAGGGTAAACAATCTTGACGTGTCTTTTTATTGAAAAACGCTTTAAAAAAATAGTAACTATTACTTATGAAACCAAAATAATGTTAATTACCATCCTTGCTATATAATTGTTACATATTTGCTTTGACTTACTTTTCGAAAGTGTTTTCCAATAAAAAGACACGTCAAAATTGTTTACCCTTTTTCTAAAGCCAAATAAACTAAGTGAATAGTTGTAGTAGTAACTTTGATGTATGTCAATAGTGAAGCGAAATTTTGCAACGTACGTGACAACGTCGCGATCAAAAGAGCTTATGGCACTTTAGTAATCACAGTAAATAATATGTACACGAAAAGTGATAATGTCTTGAACACTAAGCCGGATTTGACTTCTGGAAATCTTTCGAGTTCCTCGCGGGCACAGTGTATTTCGGTCAGATCGGCCGCGTTCGTGACTATAGTTTTTCAAGACACTTCGGGCCTATGACAGTCGCGTTTATCCCGTAGTAAATGAATGATAAATCATGTGTCCCTTTCGCACTCACACGCTCGTCGAAACTCGACCGACACTTTGTCGTTTATCTATCGTGCGACGAAGACGACCGTCGAAGGCCCGCGGATCCGTACTATTAGGATACTCGTCTCGTATTAATTTCGTACGAACTGGATCCGGATTTATAACCTTACTAGCTTCTGCCCGCGACTTCGTCCACCTTAAATTCGTTTATTGCGGATAAGGATATTTTTCCAGGTTAAAAAGTAGCCTATGTCCTTCCTCGGGACTCAAACTATCTCCATACCGAATTCCATCCAAATCGGTACAGCGGTTTAAACGTGAAGAGGTAACAGACAGACAGACACACTTTCGCATTTATAATATTAGTATGGATTCCTGACGGTTCGCCCTAAGGCCATGGGCGCCCGGACCGAAACGTATCAAGTAGTATTCGACTTAGTAATTAAAACAAAAATTGATTAATTTTCCTACCACATTAGCTTTAACTTTATTTTTAGTTGCAAACCTACGCATCTCATTTTTTAGTATGTTTTGTTATGTAGGCAAATTTACTAGAGATAGATATACTAGATATATATATATGTAGTACACTGAAGATTCCATTTTGGAATATCAGTTTGACAAGTTCATTCCTTACATGACGACGACTGACGATTATTTTCTCTTCTATAAAGAAGCTTATATTAGTTAGAAATTTTTTGAAAACTGTCTTTCAACTATTTATAACAATAATGAAGGAATAAAGTGGACAACTCGCCAGATTGTTTTTCGAGAACTTATCGCTTCAGCGCTAGAGTATACACTGTTTTATTTGATTTCCTTTAATTTTAAGGTGGTAGTGACCGTCACAACGACTTACTTTTCCTATGGAGAGACGTTTCGGAAACGAAAAAAAAAAATCTGCCATTCCCTACGTTTTGTTTGAGTTACTTTACCTTACCTAGTATGAAAAGGCTGATTATTTTTCGATTCCGAAATGTCTCCGCATTGCAAAAGTTGCTCGTATTGACGAGTGTATGTACCGAAGCTTGTTGGTTTTGTTCCGCACAGAGTTGTGCCATTCTGCATACCAATCTGAGAATATTCTCAATCGAGACCATAACCCATACAAACGGAAAATCTCGAGAATAGGGATGATGACAACTTTTTCTATGGTATGTTATACAACGACCATTCAATAACCGAAATACTGGTGAAAAAACTACTTCAATATCATAAAAACTTTAGAATCACACTTTTGGACTTTCCCAAAAAACGCTCCTTCCTACCTTGTATGGGGAAATTAAGAACTTTGTTCTGCAGCTATGTTAAAACTTGCGTTTATCGAAACGGTTTCATATCAAAAGTTACCATATATTTCATGAGTGGTTCATTCAATGGTGGACTTTCCCACCTAACTTTAAAGGCTCATAAAACGAGCTACACGTAAGGTATCGAACTCAAATTTGTTTTTTAGGATTTGTAACATAAAATCCACCGTTTCGCATCAATATTGTATTATTAATTGAGTACAGTCATCATCCCTATTGTCCAGAACGGCACCACCCTAGTTTTGCATCATGCTTCTCTTTTGTTGCAGCGATACCGCCGCACTTACTAGCCCCCCCTAAATTGCCCATTGATTTTCTCGTCAGACTTGGAAGGCTGCGTACTTACCGGCGGCACAGTGATGGGGCTGCAAGTACCGATGTCACCGTCGGGCCAGCAGCTGCTGCTGAAGCGCAAGCGCGGCCGCCCGCCGAAGAACTATCTCATGCCCAATAGGACAGGTACGTGTTAGTGATGACAAGTAAACAGAGGATTCGCATCAACATTCTGGGGAATATTTAATTTTTTAGGTTCATAGTTAAAATAAATCCGGAAAACTGAGTTCCATATCTTGTTAGTTACAATAGGGTACATGCATGATTTTTTTTTATCTCTTTTAAATAAAAAATTAATATTACGAGATAATTTTACACAAATCGCTGTAGTCCTATGGTAAGCTCAATAAGGCTTGTGTTATGGGTACTAGACGACGATATTCTTTTCTTAACTTAATATCAAAATACCGTAAAAACTATTTCAAAATGTGAAATTAAAATCGGCCAAGAGATACGTATAATATAGCCATTTCAAACTACTAATTAGACGGAGAGGTCCGATATGCACTGTTACGTCACAGTACACCGGCCACATAAACTCCATATTAAATTCTGTTTTGCAGGAAAAAGATAGAATGAAATATTTGATGGCTTATATCTTTGGTTATTTTTATAGTTATTCGAAAAAATATTTTTGTCTACTGTTAGTTATATGAATGAGCTTTTAATAAAGCAAAAATAAAAATTCATGCATATTCCCTATTGACTTAAACACTGCCTTAAGACACTGCTCTAATTATAATAAGTATGCTATAGTCTGCTATACAAAATAAATACCTAATAGGGCTGGTACAGTTACCAGCATCAAAATCTGCACACTTCTAAACGGCCCTAGAAATAGAGTTGTGTCAGATATTTATGCTCAGTTTGTTGTGTAGATATTAATGCTGGTGACTGTACGTGCTAGTGATGATAAGTTAACAGAGGATTAGGCATACATCAACATTATGGGGTAATCTTAGATTTAGTAACTTCATGACCTCCATGGGGCAAAGGCACTGCCTACACTAGGTATACAAAATAAAACGTCTCATACAATAGGGCAGCTGGTAAAGCTGAGAAGTGAAGAGTGGAATGGATTAGAACAAAGCTATTTTGGCAATGGAACCTTTTTGAAGCGCTACTGTTACGGAACTTCAAAAAAGCAGAACGTAGGTTTAAAATTGTCGTGATTCCACTTACTGAGGAATATAGGCAGTAATCATACTTATTACTATTCTATTCATAGCAGGAGCATTATCTTTGCAAGTTTCTTTATTTTGACAAGGAATTTAGAGATAAAACATTGAATAGAGTGACTCTATGAACGTCATTGATTACACATGTATCTTTAGGGTAGATTTCATAAAAGTAGGATAGTTCATTGAAAACTACTTGAAGCGTCAGAATGAAAAATCAAAGCACGCATGTAAAAGTTATATTATTTCAGTTGCTTGACCTATATGATGCCTCCTTTATAATGTCAGGAAGAACAAATTTAAGTAGTTTTGAGATTTCATTAGTGTCAGTATTTTTTGTTTGTTTGAACAATTTATGTTGCTTTGTTTTTACACTTGAATATATTCCTTACTTAATTAGTATTATATAGTAGTAAGCCTTAATACTCGTGTTTATGTAACAGTTATACAATAGATGATTTTGTTAAATTTTAATTTTTAAAGACGACACACATGAACAGGAAATATTCTCGTAACTACAATTTCGAGGTCACTCTAATTGCACGGCTTTAGGCGAAACTCGTGCACAATATAAGTAACTATCGTCGTGATGAGACAAAAGATTAAATAAACAAAAACGCTAAGCCGAATAGCAATGATTCATTAGAGAATGTTTTTGCCCGATGACTAGTCCACGTTTTGGACTTCCCACGTTTGTGTGTGTTGTGTGCAGAACCGCGCATGTGTGCGTTTTTTGCCTCTTGCATTATGCTTTTGTTTCGCTTCGTCAAACTATTTTCGTTGTGCGTTAGAGCAATAAATTATTTACTGTCTTTGACGTATTTATTCGGCGTTATGGTTGGCATTCCTTATTTTTTACATGTATTTTATGGATCTTAAAGTATAATCTATTGGCGAATAAGAACTTTAATAAAGTTGTTTATTTGTAAAAAGCTTTACTGCATAGATAGTCGAAAAAGTTTTGAATTGGACAAAGGCTACAAGTTTAGATGTTTAAAAAATCCCTCTAACTTAGATTATCAGAGGTTCTTACTCGCCAGTTGATCATATATTTTGTGATCCAACCTTTTGAATTCCCCAATAGCTTCTACGCGCATTTTAATATGATTTATTGTTAACATCCCCAAATACATCTTAAGGTTCTTATTCAGAAAGATTATTTAAAAAAGGGGACGTTGCCTGCGAAGCTGAGGTCCTGGGTTCAAATCCCGGTAAGGGCAAATATTTGTGTAATAAGCATAAATATTTGTACCTGAGTCTTGGATGTTTTCTATGTATATAAGTAATATATCTATTAAATATATCGTTGTCTAATACCCATAACACAAGCCTTATTGAGCTTACCATGGGGCTAGATCGATTTGTGTGAAATTGTCCCTTAATATTTATTTATTTATAGGCTATTGTTGTTATTGCTGACATACTTAAAATGGTGTATAAGTTCCTGCTAGCAATGGGCAGTTTGTATGAAAGTTTCATTTAAGTTTCTGAGCTGTCGGTTACCATAGTCATGAATTTGTGAATTTAGACAGCTTATTACTTGTCATTAGACTAATGAAAGTATTTGTGAAGGAAACATTTCAGTAACATAATTGAAATAACAATTGTCTACACAGTTTACGAAAATTATGAAGTGTTTCAGAAGTTGCCCATCATTAGTACTGACACGTCATAAGCAGACGTTAAATGCAACACAATTTTCTCCGTAAAGCATTTAAAAAAAAACGATGATTTTAATAATCTTTCTGAGCAAGACTAAGTTCCCAATACTTGAATAGGTGCAACGAGCTAATCGCTAGTCTGTCCCTAGGTACCGACTTACCGATGCAGTATGGCCTATCCATGGACTTGAACAAGATTTGTTAGTATTCACACGTTTTAGCATGGCCTGTCTAACACAAGCTTGTCTCCTTATATAACTGCTATTTATAATGTCAATGTCGTTATAGGAATACGATCAGAGGGCCTACTCCAAGTTTGAAATTGGAAGTTCGCACCGCTACGTCCCATTTACACAAATACAAATGAACACGAGAGCGAGTGGGACGGCACGACACGAACTTCGCATTTCCAACTTCGGAGTAATAGTAGCGTTAATATGCCGCGAGACTTGTCATGTGACAGATGTCTGTCTGCCGGCTTTTTTATTCAGTACGCGAAACAGATGACTTTATAGGTCGTGAAACCAAAACTGAAAACCTCTTATGTCCACTAGCTCAGCCCATGATATTGAACAAATTTAACTTTCCCCAAAAGAATATTTTGATTTTCCATACAAATGTCGATCAGCTGATGATCATTTTGCATGAAATGACAAGTTTTGACATGATAACGTCTTATAAATCGGTGAACGCCGCCGGCTGCACGCACGAAAAAGCATGACTCATTGTCACGTTCCGCCTGAGCCGAGTGTGCACGCGAGAGCGCGGAACAAGCGATAGAGGCACGATCGGCCTAAGTGTTCGGCTTGTGAATTCATAAAAGTATAATTATCGTCCGTAAACCGACTTTACAGACAACTAATTTTTTTTGTGAAAAATTCTGCCCATTGGGGAACATAGTTCATTATTTTAGGCTGAGTTAGCACATAAGAGGTCTTCAGTTATTTCTGCTACACCTCGTATATATGTCACGCGACGACTACTACTGGTCGGACATGCCGTCTCTTTCGAATGAGATAAAATTCATAAAAGGTCGCTGTGTGTTCGTCAGTTCTCGACGAGACGGTGAGTTACAGCAAGCTTAAGAAAAAGTAATCTAACATGGACAGTTTCAATTCTATAACAACGAAGACGAAATTTTCGTAGTAAAAAAATTTATTACTTTATGAGCCTAAATTTTGGAAAGTAAATTTAAATTTTAACACAATTTTCGTCTGTAAAGTAATGATTAAATATCTTTTCAGCTTTTCTTTGTTAGCAAAATAGGAAAACGTTTGCGACTTTGTTAATGACCAGAAGACTACATAATAGGCATGATGCCGAGGTACGGGAATCGAAATTCTAATTAGCCCGTCAGATAATAAATAAATATTGGACACGTATTTTTGCTTTATCAAATTAACAAAAAGACACTAAGGTCAATCGCATTAAAGTTTAGGAGCGGGGGCTCGTGACTTCATAACTAGGTACAAACTGAACTTAGGAGTGACGTCATGCGTCATTTTGACTCAATGTATCGCCTTTATTTTTGATTACGTAGGAAAATAAATAATAATCCATACTAATATTATAAATGCGAAAGTGAGTCTGTCTGTCTGTTACCTCTTCAAGCTTAAACCACTGAACCGATTTGGATAAAATTTGGTATGGAGATAGTTTGAGTCCCGAGGAAGGACATAGGCTACTTTTTATCCCTGAAAAATACCCTTATCCGCGATAAACGAATTTAAGGCGGACGAAGTCGCGGGCAGAAGCTAGTGGCTAATATTTTTTATTCATCATCATGACGGACTAACTATTGAAATTTAGTCATCAATTATGTTCAACAATATCTCTATAACGACTTACATTATAATAGCTAAGGGGAATTGCGGTACTAATCGGTATACATAACAAAAACATTTAGGTATAATTTATAAATAACCACACGCTATTCCAAATATTTTAATATGCCTGCATAAATGGTGAGTATAATAGCATTAACCTATATCCGCTTTGCAATTTGATACTAACTAAAGTAGATAGGCAATGTAGTACAATCTAAATTAATCTAGAGTATAGATTGAAAAATACTTTTTTTTTTCAGATGGCCGCCCCAACGAAAACTACAACGCTACAAACCTGCCGTTCGGAGACTTCTCATATTTGACCGAAATGATGTACAACCCCGCCTTAGCGGCCTATGGATATGGCGTCACCAGTGTTGATCCCGACCGCAACGTAGACCAGGACCAGAGCGCAGTCTCTGAAACTTCCCACGACCGCACCATCGACGTATCAGATTCCTCCTCCGACGAGGAGGAGAACTCCCGCGTCGAACCAGAGGAGAACGTCCCCCCAGTCGCCATCGAAACGCAAATAATGACCGTCGGGGACTGCCAGATCGTCAAGCTCCCGCCCAACAACGAGGAGAAAGAAGACAAGCTCGAACAAGTCCAGGACAACTCCACCGTCGTCCCAGCGTCCACGCCCAGCTCCGTCACCATCACTCCCATCACAACGGTCGGCGACTGCACCATCAGACCCGTCGAAAACAACACTTAAGCGCGTCGCCCGTCTACCCCCTAGTGAGTAACTCTACGCTTACTGTTCAATAGCTGTTAAAGTTTAGTTTTAACAGTTCGGGGTAGACGCAACGCTTATTGCGGCAGCGCCACACGGCTGTAGCCGGCCTCTTATACGGCTATAGGCCTACCGCTTTACCCAACCCCTCTGTCGACCACGCCACGCGCCTCTTACCGAAGGCACCGACTCAGTTAAGCGGTAAACCTATAGCAGGAGAGCGGGGCTAGTGTGACCACATAGAATTTTCATCTGCAAGTCTTCCCACATCACAATATGTACGAGTTAATTCCCGTGATGCTGCCGCAATGACTGTACAAAAATGACTGTCTTTCTGCATTTAGATTGGTGGTGAAGATAATTTATTTTCCTGAAATTACTTAATACGATAACGCCATAAGCTTTACATGATTAACCGTGATACTCAGTTAGAATTGGCCCGTAAACCTGAACAAATGAAGCGTCACAATCTAGCAATGTTCTACATGACGATTATGATTGTGCCTCCGGCCCTGGCTCATAAAACTCGCTAACACAACATTTATCGGAATTAACATTATTGTTCACTGTAAACTGAAACGTAATTCGGCAGCATTCAACCCTCTTGTAAACACGTAACAACCTGATGGTAGTGTGATATGTTTGCTCTTTACTGTACACTTCCATGACGCTACTATTACTATGTAGTAATCCTAAACATCCAAGGACTGGATATCACCACTAGCAGAGCAATTTACATATCTTATATTCGGAATCAATCCGAGTTTACGGAGGGTCATATTTATTTCCTACAGTGTAATATTTGACAATCAGTTGAAACAGTTTTATGACTCAGGGTTTGTACTATGCTGTTAAAAGTACATGGGACACATAGTTTTAGGCTTAGTTTGTAGAGAAATGAGTTTATAAAATAAATACATTATATTTTTTCTAAATTAAATTATATTCACATCACAATACAAACTGGTTCTGATGGGAAATATGGTCTTAAAGTTAATAAGTATTAAGATGATGTAAATTAAATATTCGACTGTTTACTTTCTGAACGACGAATTATTTAACTTGCTAGCAACCTTGTTGCGTGGTACATATTGTTCACATTTGTAAATGACGTGAAACTGATACGCCGCTGGGAAAGTAAATGGGAGAAATGTAGGTCTACCTCGATCCATGTCACTTTAGAATCTTAACAGTGTTATATACCCACCGTAATAATTATATATAAGTACCTAATACATGGCTAATGATTATTCATGTAGAACATTGTATACAAGCAAAGTTATGTACAGAATATTTTGCGAATATCTACATAGAGGCAGCGTATTTACTACATATGTTATAGAAGTATATACCCAATGTTTATATACAAAATGTGCACTTTAAAGTTGCCTTCGATGTTTTTTCCGGAATGCTCGTGAAGCAGACTTATTCTTCCATATGTGTACCAGTACCGAGTGAAAGCCCATCTTACCATTACAAGCTAGTACTCTTCACTACACCATAGCAATAATGAACACAAAAACAGAATCTAACTTCCGTGCCATTGAAGCGCCCCTAAAGAACTCAATGTGCAGTCGACTTCTGTAATACATTTTACTATTTACAGATTTTACAATATGTTTAAGAATTGGTACGTTTCTGCTCATTATTGTAATGGTATTCATTTTTAAATGTGGTAGCCAGACGTGACTTTCTTGGGCTAACGTTGTGTTCTTTCCAAAGCGGATATTCCTTTATTGGGGTTTGTACAAGCTCGTAACTATAGTTACTCCGCGGTAGCGTATCATAGACTCCATCTCTCTTATTTAGTTAAGACTACGGCATCAGCCTTCTTGCTGTATCAAGCTCTGTGAATACTAGTACTGTAGAATGTAGTGTCTTAGATAAACGTATTCTAAATATTAACTGAACAACACCACACGAACAAGTGATACGATGTTAAGCTTAATACTAGCTGGACATTATTGTATGAATATGTAATGATAACATATATTTCTTTAATCGTTTTGCCTGTAAAAGCAATGAGTAACGTATCTTAGTCGTATATTATGAATATTATAACGCAATATAGTATAACCGATAGACAGCTACGCCGGCGGCTGTGTGACAGCCTTCAAGGCGGACTTTATTTTGTAATAGAACAAATTCGGACCCTAGTACCTTACTTTGATGTGCAGACATCCTATGTGGAATCGTAAAAGTACGCTTTATCTCTGTCATCGTGTTCGCATTAAATGTCGATGTCTTGAAAGTATTATGTCACTCACTTTGGATTTTCGATCATTATTTTCATAATATCTGTACAGTAGAATAGTTCCTACATGTAATCGAAGCAAAATTATAACCCTTGAAGTACTAGAGTAGTTGAGACATAAACTTATTTGAATCAATTATGTTAATTTTAAGCTCTAATTTTTATAATCGATCAAACTATCGTACTTTTAGTAATTTACAATTAGTGATATGTCTAATTGTTTAAGAATCGTTCGTCGGTAAACATTTTTACGTTTATGATGGAAGACTGCTCTAATGTCAATGTGTTTAAGTTAGTTTTCGCTTTTACAGTTGACTGATTTACTGAAAACATTTATTGATTGGGCCTTGAAGAGGCATTTAACATGAGTCTCAGACGGCAAGCTAAACTTATCGAGAATCATTTAATATAGGAAACTGTATTTTTATAATAAACCTTAGGTAACTTTTAATTTATTGTCATCAATAACTCCGCAACTGTAACGTATCCCATGCCATAGTGTTAGTGACGTCTGAAATTCGTATTAGCTCTATTTAAAGCGGCCTTATTGGCTATTTGTGTTGTCGTTAAGTTTTAAATGTTGGCGGCCCCTGTAGCTTCTCCAAGCTGTACGAGAATCATGGCAAACATGACTGTTGTCTGCATTTTTGCCACGAAATCGTGGCAAGCTTTGCGAAGTAGGCCTCAGGCGGCGAGCAGCGAGCTATGCTGAAGGTCGCGAAAGGTCGCAGATTGAAGCATTTAAACCGCTTGTATTCAATTTGTGGACTCGCACTGGCAAAATTAGAGATACTACAAACAATATTGCAGCTTTATCAAACGTTATCACCCCGTCGCGTGGCATGTATTATTAAGCTGGTAGATTAAGAAGGTCAACAAAAACCGTATCTCTATTTGTGCCAATGTGACATTATCTTTATCTCAATATCGTTTAGTTGCTAACGTATAATTATTTTTTACGTTGAATTATTTGTGTATGACTTGATGAAACTATACTTATGATAACGCTTACTAATGAATTTATTAAGTATTTTGACCTTATATATTGATCCATATAATACATGCTCTCGTATAGCAAGTTTTGTATTGCAATATAATTTATTCATTAGTAAGTATATTTAGTTACTAATAATTTTTAATATTTAGTGTAGTAAGCGAATCACAAGTGAAATCCATATTGTTATAGTTGATTTACGATGACAAAATTATATTACGGTTTAGGCCTCTCCCCATGACGACACAACTTTTGCCGAGCGTCACACCTAATTAATTGTTCATACAAACAGATACGACTTTTCAAAGACTTCAATAGAATAGGAAAAATCACAAGCCTTAAAAATATCATTAATTTACAATGTAGAGACAGCTGCAATAAGATATACCTTCACGATTAGTCCGTTCAAAAATATCTTCACTAAAGTCTATTTATATCCGTTAATAGATTTGAGAGAAGATATTATTGAACGGATTAATCGTATACACCTTTTTGCAGCTGACTGCCTACCTTCAGGCCTGCCAAGTACTGTTTGGACTAGTTAAGTTATACTCCTAAAGCGGGGTCATAAATTAGTGGGTAGAGGGCATTCAGAACATGGTTACCGGGATGGGTCGCCGTGTGGAGAGGCTATAAACCGCCCCGTCCAGGCTATCAAGCGGCCGGATAGTTATATTCTGTAAGCTCACCTTATGAAAACTGGGCGAAGCTATTTAGTTATATACGTTGATGATTTTTATATTCCTGTATGTGAAATGTTTACATTTTACGTTGTGATCATGTGAGTGCAAAATTATTTTGTTTAGTGACCAGTTTTAGTTGGCGATTCGTCTATTAAGGGGCAGCGGACGTGAGTTTTGTTCTGCATAGTCCAAGAGCAGTATTTTTTAGATTTAATCTTTATTATATGAACCTCTTTTTATTATTTTAACAATTATGAAATTCAATCGTTAGTTACTTTCTAACAATGAAATATTTAATAAAGAAATTACAAAATTAATGGACTTTTAATTACACTGCCGATATATTACAGTAAGATTGTTTTGGAAAAACCAATGACCGATGGGCCATTATTCTAAGGAATATTCAATGCCTAAAATACAAATGTAGACTATACAGGACAAACAACGCAAATCAAAACTATCTGTCAGGGAACATCTCCAGATAATGTCACTGTATTTAATATTATAAAATAATCGAACATTATTAAAATAACTCGGTCTATCGCATTTTACATTCGACTCTTTGATAAGGGTGGTTAAATCAGCTTAGATGAGCTACACATTCGAATATAGGTAAACAAACTTATGAAAGGCCCCTCTTGTATGTGTTCGTAAAGACAAATTGACGTTTCGTATTAGAAAAATTATATAAGTTCCATATGACTCCTGTGCAGTGCATGTATGAGGGGCATTCGTTATTTTTTCTCAGGTATAATGTTCTTGTTGAGTGAAAGTAGCCCACGCCCACATGCAGAATTAGGTTACCGTCCTTTGATCTGGTTACTCGCTTCCTAAATGTGTCCCGGGCCTTGCGCATCTCATTCCATATCGTGCCCAACACGATGTCTTATAGTTCGGCTACAGGTACAGCTTTTTTATAGTTCGAAACGGGGATCATAAATCAAAAACGATATTTCTTACCACGGTAATCATATTTATTTCATATAAATATAGATTTTTTGATAACCACACTTTGTATTAGAAGTTTACCACTAGTATAGGCTAATTATTATGAGATACTTCCTAAATGCGATTAAGTCCCCGGGGGAGGCGGGGGGCCGTTGAGCCACTGCGGCTGCGGCGCGCCGCAGAAGTTGGCCGCGAACAGCGGCAGCGGCGCGGGCATGGCCGGCATGCGCGGCGCGCCGCCGAACTGGAACGCGTTGGCCAGGAACGGCGGCGGGGTGGCGGGGTTGAAGGGCGGCGGGAACATGGGCGGGCCGCCGGGGAACGGCATGAAGCCCCCCGGGTCGTTGGGGTGCGGCGGCGGCGTCCGCGTGTCGGGCCAGGGTCTCGCGAAGCGGGTGAACGCGTTGGGGTTTCTTCTCGAGGCCGAGAAGGGGTTTCTGCCGCGGCTCGGGCCGCTGCCGAAACGACTGCTGGACTCGGAGGGTCTCTGGCTCCTGGGCTTGCGTTTGGACGTCTCGCCGTCTGAGTCCTCGGGCTTCTGTTTCTGTTCCTTGCGCGCCTTGTTGGCGCGACGCTCCTCCTCGTCGTCGGAGTATTCGACTTGGTGCGCCGGTGGTTCTATGTCGTTGAGCCACGATGCGTCGGAGCCTTTTACTCTGAAAATTAAAAAATATATAATGTTTACTACCTACCTTTCATAGTTGAATATCTTTTATTTCCGCCAAAGCTTGCTAAGAGTCATTTCGTAATAACGAGAATTTTATCAAATGAATCATATTGGTACATTCATAATCTGTATTTCTTAGGTAAATAGAACCCGATAACGATTTGGGTTTTAAATTTTTACTTCTTAGAATGAAAACTTAAAAAAAAAACAAAGTCGAGTTTAGTCAACATTTATGCAAGCCGTGACTCTTTCGAGCGCACGATCTGCGATCTCTATGCTATAATGGATTAACGACCTAAGATAAGTGTAACTTTACAACTAGGATTCCGCTAGGGCGCTGTTGCTCGTCGTAAGTTTTAATATGCATTTTCCCATATCGTCTAGCCTAGCGCTACGAAAATCTTGGTCGTGATAGTGTTAAAGGCCAAGTGCAAGTGGTGCCACAATTAAGGCAGTCTGGTTAGGTTTATTATCCGGGTTAATCAACTTTTTTCTTTACCTCGTTATGGCTAAGTCTCCCGGGTCACGGTCACTCTTTAAAACTAATATTTTACACGATAAAAGCAACGAAATTATTTCTTTCTAGCCATTATAGGTCCATTTTTCAAGTGCCCATCTCAATATATTAAAATAGCCTACATTATTAGCATTTTTGTAAGTAACTCTGTCACTATTGTCCCCTGAATCGCGGGACAAAATATGAAAAAAAAAGGAAGTTGATCCAACCATCTGGAATAAGTGAACTAGCTGGAAACAGTGGTTCAACAAGTGAAAATTCTCGAGTGGACGCCGGACCAACCGTCAACATCTGCAGTGGCGTGCGATCCATATAGGCACAAAGGCACTGCCTACCCTGAACGACCATAGCTCCATACAGGCACAGATAAACTGCCTACCCTGAAACCCTGAACGACCATGGCTGCATACAGGCACAGATAAACCGCCTACCCTGAAACCCTGAACGACCATGGAAAAACCGCCTACATTGGCCAAAAATTCTGTGCACACCATATCCCTGCATCACCTGATGATGCCTCGTAGAGGAGAAACACGTACCGAGGATTATACTGTTTGGTGGTGGTTTGTTGTATTTGCATTCGTATTATTTTGTGGAAAAATATGTGCATATGAGCACAACTTATTGTCACCTCTAACCAAGACACTATTTCGCGGAATAACATAGGAACTAATCCATCAATCTAATATAGAATTATTCAAAGTAACGCCTGAATCTATCAATTATTTGGGTGGACCATCTTTTTCTTGTTATTCTGTCGCGAAGTCAGAAGACAATACTTACAAAAATGCAAATAATGTATTTATTAACATACTGACGAGATGGTCAACTTCAAAATTGACCCATATTGGCTAAAATGAAATATTCTTGTTGCCGATATATATTGTTTAAATCGTAGTTTTAGAGTGACACAGGAGACGTATCCATGGCAACGCGGTATAAAAAACTAGGCCAAGTGCGAGTCGGACTCGCGCACCGAGGGTTCCTACAAAATATACGCTACAAACGGCCGTATCTATGAAAATCCAGCAGAGCCCTACTCCTAAGTAAAATATACGCGGTGTTCGATCATTATAGACAGACAGACATTAAATTATATATATATCATACTTTATTGCGCACGTTAGATACAAAGAAATACAGAACATGACATAACAGTAACATTGTATTGTATCATTTATGAAAATTTCAACTGTCTAGCTATCACGGTTCATGAGATACATATAGCCTGGTAACGGATGTACAGACAGACAGACAGAGTAATAGGATCCCGTTTTACCCTTTTGGGTATCGAACTATATAAAAAAGGTAGATTGAGCCATTGAACAACTTACTTCATGAGCTCAGCCAAGAACACGTAGCTGGTGTGCTGGCTCTGCGGCGCGATGAACACGTCCGCGCCGGCCTGCACGCCGCGCTCGCGCACGTGCTCCTGCGAGTTGAAGCGCACGCAGTAGTGCGGCTCCGTCACCTGCACACGATACAACTAACTTACTAGAGATAAAGTTATAAGAAAACTCAAGACAACCCCTTCTTGTATGTAACGTATTCGTAAAGAAAATTTGACGTTCCATATTTGAAAATAGTACATTACTGCAGACGCCGGGAAAGAAGGGCTTGCCGGATGAGTAGGTATAGACGGCTGACCGTCGGATAGTGATAAGAAGCCGGCAAGCACTTTTCACGGCCAGAGGCATGTATAGTGCTTTTCTCAGACAAATGCAATGAAATAAATAAAAAAAACCACTCAAAAAAACTACACGACAAAAGTTTTTAATTTTCCCTTCAATCCCTCCATAATGTTTTTTTTTTATGGAAGTCGTCCGTATTTCGCGTGTGTAGTGTTCGAGTAGACCCTATTAGGGCCGTTATACACAACCTGCTAATAAGAATCTTAATTTCTATAGTAAATAAAAGAAAAGCAGAGGATTTTAAATATTGTCTATGGTCTTTGGTGACTTACGTATAGACAAATATTTTAAATTTATTCATCAACATATGAACCGTACAGATTTGTGTTCTTAATATCACTGCATCAGTTCATGTGTAATAGGCATTAACGCGGATATTTTTGGTCCGATAACTATTCAGCCACTAGCTTTTTTTTATAATTCAGCTGTTTAACCTGTTCATGCACACAGTTTACGTTAAAATTTTAAAAAAATACTTTCCGGCCTAGGCTTTCAATTTTGTATGAAATTCCTTTACAGTTCTCTCGAGTTGTTACGCTCGAAACGTGATACTTTGAAGCCTGTTTTAACGCACGTAATGACGACATTTCATTGCATGTTTGAGAAAATTACATTATAGGCCTAACGCATAACTGAGTTTGTTCCTGAGGTATAGGAGCGGTGTGGACGGGCGTATCTACGGAACGGCAATGTATAGCGAGACAGTTAGTACACGTCATGCCACGTCACTTGTCACCCCTCCCGTACCGCTCACATTCCCATACCTCAGGAACAGACTTACTAAAGCGTTAGACCTGTAGTTCCACATCAATTCCGGCTTCAGCTGATCAAATCAAATCAAATCAAAATATCCTTTATTCAAGTAGGCCTAGATACAAGCACTTTCGAATTGTCAGTTCCATTGAGAGAAGTCTTTGCTGGGAGACATACAATATGATCCAACATTTGTTGCAAGGATTAGGGAAAACCCATGAAAACCTAATCAGATCATTTAACTTAAGTATTAATATTACAGATAAAATCATCATTTTAAAAATTAAAATAATTAATAAGATAAATCCCAAAAGGATTGTCAATAAAAAAGAAAAAAATCTAGAATGTGTCTAGAATAAAATTCTAAATGTCAGAGTACATAAATCAATTAATATGCGTGTACCAATTAACTATTACAATATTGTCTTAATTATACTTAAAACTTTTACAATTGTGTTATAACTAATTTATAATTGATTCACGCGGAGGAGGTACAAATTCTCCAGATCAATGTTAATATAAAATATAAACTATTTTTTTTTTCAGAAATGTATAAGGTCTCTAGGCGTCACGACATGCGATAAAATCCATACTAATATTATAAATGTGAAAGTGTGTCTGTCTGTCTGTTACCTCTTCACGCTTGAACCGCTCAATCGATTGGAATGAAATTAGGTATGGAGATAGTTTGACGCCAGGGGAAGGACATAGGCTACTTTTTATCCCGGAAAAATATCCTTATCCGCGATAAACGAATTTAAGGCGGACGAAGTCGCGGGAAGAAGCTAGTTAAATATAATATTTTGACTGAATTCTACTGAGATGTATAAGGTCTCTTACGGGTCTCTTTTGAAAATGTAGAACAGACAAAATGGCTGTTATTCTATCCTATGGGATAGAATAACAGCCATTTTGCAACTCAGAAGACAATAGTCACAGAGTTACTTAGAAAAATGCTAATAATCTAGGCCATTAACATACTGACAAGAAATTGACTCTATACCTTATAAGTTTTAAAGAGTGACTCAGCGACGGTACGAGGTAGAAAAAACTAAATTAACCCACGAACAACGTAAAAACTTTCATGGTACAACGATTCTCAAACGGCAGTGGTGTCGAAAAGGTTAGTGTGATAACCCGGCGTGTCCAAGGGCGCCTGGTATCTGGGAGGATTCCCCGAACGACCGAAACAAGGTCAGCTTCTCGCTGCGAATAATATACATCGCAAAAATGTATGGCAATACCATCGTATTCATAAACAAATAAAAAACGTTTACAATATTTTTGAATTGTTCGCTTAACTTATATACCTTAGTAAGTAGGCCTGACGACGGGGTACGAAAATCAAAATTCTAACTACATAGTACGTATTGTAGATATAATAAAAAAATATTGAACACGTACTTTTTGTTTATTTATTTTTTCAAATTATTGAAAAAATACTGAGATAAACTGCATCAAAGTTGAGAAGCGGGGCTCGTGACGTCACTACTAGGTATAATCTGTACCATATGGTGACGTCATGCAACATTTTGACTCAATTTATCTCCGTAATTTTTTGATGACGTAAAAAAAGAAAAAATACATGTTCAATATTTTTTAATTAACTACAATACGGATGGACTAATTAATAAAATTTTGTCGTCTTCCCTATTATAGCCACAGCTTAAGCTTAAGAGAGGCAAAAAAAGAGGCACCGGTACAGGTACAAACAGCAACACATAAATGCCCACCTGTAGGCCTTATGTCAATGGTCATAAAGTCTACCAATGGTCACTTAAATGTGTGGGGCTGATGGTATTGTAACCTTATTTATGGCACTCAAAGAAAATTAAAGGCCGAAACACACCGGATGCGTGCGTAGCACGTGCACGTGCGAGTGTGCGTGGCGTGCGCGTTGTATCGTATGAAAATGTCATAGTAGATGGCACACCGCTTGCGTGGCGTGCACGTGCGCAGCGGTGTGTCATCTCTTATGGGTATTCGTACTTTACAACGCGTTATAACGTGCGCGCCACGCACACGCATCCGGTGTGGCTTGGCCTTAAATGTCTGTAAGTTGGCCATGATGAAGAAGAAACGGAATTTCAAGTCATTGAATCGATTTTTCTTTTGTATTTATGTGTCTTGTTGCTAACTTCGTGAATGCTATTACCTTCTTGTGTCGTTCCTCTTTGATATTTTATTTACGCCTACTTACTGAAACTACTTAGCATGCTATACATCCATACTAATATTATAAATACGAAAGTGTGTCTGTCTGTCTGTCTGTTACCTCTTCACGCTTAAACCGCTGAACCGATTTGGAAGAAATTTGGTATGGAGATACTTTAAGTCCTGGGGAAGGACATAGGCTTTTTATCCCGGAAAAATGCCCTTATCCGCGATAAACGAATTTAAGGCGGACGAAGTCGCGGGCAGAAGCTAGTACTTCATAAATCGAATTGAATATTGGCACAACGTTGCGTCCAAAATCCTTGACCTTCAATTATTCAACCCCTCGCCTGCTCCAATATAATTTCAAAGAAAAACCAATACAAACAAGGCAATAAAAGGCATGTTTGTGTGTCAAGGCCCCGCTAAGTAAGCAGACATCGCATGCTAAACCAGCTCCATAAATAAATTAAACAGACGTAGCGCAAGGGCGACGGATTCACGAAAAACCTTTCCAGGCTTACATTCGCTAGTAACTGGTAAAACAAATTGCAAGTCAGTCAATGGCACCAATATGTATACACAACAAAGTTTCATAAATATGTATACAGATCTTTATTATGGCAGTAAGGTTTATGTATACACTAGAAGATGCCCGCAACTTCGTTCGCGGAGGAGAAAAGTCATAACCCGTCGTTTTTTCTTCAGCGTAGTCGGGTAAAAAGTATCCTATAACCATCTGGAGATACCCAGCTACCCGTGTAGCCGTGTACCAAAATTTATGTAAATCTGTTTAGCCGATTTTGCGTGATGAAGCCACAACGACACATACAAACATACATAAAATCCAAAAAAATATTTCTTGTTTTAGTGACCTCCAAATAGTCCGTAACAAACAATTTTTTTAAAATATCTTCAATGTACAGACATTTCATTTTTACAACTTTATAATAGTATAGATATTTGGGAACTTTGTGTGGATATTTATCTTTGCCCTTGACTGTACAAGTAATCGGTAAAAAAACCCCGACACATCAAACCTGATAATTTTCATAGGGCCGAGCTAATTTCTTGAACCATGCATGGCAAAGACCACTCTCGATGAAGTAACCTTTTAACCGCGCCAAAGACGGTAAATCACGTCCATGGAAAATTGTGCCTCAAACACCACGGCGTCATTAACCACTATACGGTATCATACTTGGTTTATTGGTTGTCGTCTGACGCACGGTTTTTTGTCGGCAAGTTTAAAAACAGAAAACAACAACATCGATCCATCCATTCATGAGCTATGAGGTCGGTTCGATAAGTCATTTGAATAAACTGTTAAGAACACAGATGGAAAATCTTATGTTTATAAAATTTGTAGCTGGACTATTCACTGGCTGAATACAAAATGTCTGCATCAGGTACGTATTGGGTCTGCGGAAGTATGACCATGTTTCAAATTATCGTGCACAGCTCGGATGGTTGCCGATCCGCCGGCGCAGAGACGTACATATCCTGTCATTGCTCTTTAAAATACTTTATTATCCGGCTTCTCCTCCTTACCTCTCTGAGAGATTTTATTATATGGTTGTTGGCAGTGGACATCGCTTGCGGTCAAGCACCAACCTGACACTTGCTATACCATCTAACAAGACGCGAAATATTCCAGGTCTTTCACGGTACACGCGGTTAAGTTGTGGAACGAGCTACCGTGATCTTTCAGACAGTCACAGTCTGGGGCGTCACTCAAGAGTAAATTGAATAAGTTGTGGCTTTCCAGTGATTTGTAAAATGGTTGAATATTAATTATATTTATTAAATATTATTGTTATATTTTATTTTGTAATATATTATGTAGATATATATCTATTTATTTATTTATTTATATTTTTTTTTCATATACATATAATTTGTACATGGTGTTAGTTTGTCTATCTTCCTTATATCTTCACTCACTTGCTCAAAGGTTAACTGGAAGAGATCCCTAATAGGGATAAGTTCGCCTTTGTACTTATATCTTTTAAGTTTATTGCTTTTGTAACAGGTACTCTGTACAATAAAGTGTTTACGTACATACATACATAAATACATACATACATACATAATACACTAAGTTTTTTTGTGGTTTCCTTTTTTTTCATAAAAAATAATAAATGTAAAGTAGTCGCATGACAAGCTTCTGGGTCTCTTTACTGGGGTATAACGTTTATCTTTTTATTTTTTATTTTATTTTATGAATACAATAAGTTGCTAGAAATCCAGATTAAACAATGACGAAAAATGTATAAATACTCGCTACGCTGTTTTCTCCCGAACCGACTTGCAAGTTGAGTTCGTGAACCCGTTTTTGGTGCTCATTTGGAGCCACACTGAGTTGCTTATCCCATTTTTGTGAAAAATATGTTTCAGTGTCTTATAATTACTAACACGGAAGTCGAGGACTTTAGGTATCACCTAAACCTTCATCATTGACCACTTGACATGTAGTTTCCAATTTTTCATATGTTTAGTGGGTTGGTGTCAGTTTTGTCAAATATGTCAAGTTGCCAATAATGTCAAGAATCGGCTAACGTTTTCACAAAAATCGTTGTTCCAATAAAAACACTGTGAAATGTAACAGTGAAAGAGTCTCCAAAAACAGATATGATCAAATTTTTTTCAGTACGCTATTTCATAGGAAAAAATGAAGTGAATCTTGGGGGGGACTGTTTTAATTTTCACATGGGTTGGAATCGTGCAGTTTGTGATCCGTAATTCAAAGGGTAAAGATGCGAATGTATTGAAATGTGTTTCAATGACTCATAATTAATGTGTAATAGCCTGAAGCATGACTATGTCAAGATTCTAGAGGTACTTCATTTAAATGACTTATCAAACCGCCCTCGTACGACGTCACAGACGAGACACGTCAAAATTAAGTCATTTTTATTTCAGGCCGAATAAACCAATGTAATAATTTCTTCGGTTCCGCGATTATCACTCATTTAAATAAAACAATTAACGGATTATATCGCGTATATTATCTCATTTGAGTTCCCGACGTTACGGAAGCTTTTCAGTTTTTGTTTTCACGGGGTCGACTGAGAAAAGATATATTTTTTCCTCTGTCAAAGTTACAATTTGTGCAAACTACCTACTTTGAGAAAACAAATAAAGGTGTACATACATGCCAGATGGGCCTAATGTTTTGAATGAGTTACACATGTGCCAGAATTATTTTATTTTAAAACTAATCTGCCAGCAGCGTTTCACAAAATGCGGCTTACTGAGGAGAAAGAAACGCGGCAAAGTAAACTCTCAGAATACCTCAGATTTAAATCAATTCAATCTATAAATCACGATACGACGCCGAATCGGATTGCCATCATCAGATTAAAAAGCATGCTAATTTCAACCGAGAAGGTGGGTTGTCGCTACCACCAGCCTGGGACTTGGGATCCTGTAATACATCTCATCAAGGAACAAGCAAGACATAGGACTGCAAAACCTTATTTCCGAACGGTGTAAAAATATGTTATCCGTTTAAAAGTAGTTTAGTAGTCTTTGTTTTTAAAATAATATAATTAGTAAAGACTAATCTAATCTACTCGGAAATTAAGGTTTTGCAGTCCTATGTCTTGCTTGTTCCTTGATGAGATGTATTACAGGATCCCAAGCTGGCGGTAGCGACAACCCACCTTCTCGGGTGAAATTAGCATGCTTTTTAATCTGATGATGGCAATCCGATTCGGCGTCGTATCGTGATTCATAGATATTTTATCATCTCTTTTCGTCCGAGAGACAAACACAAACAGAATTTTCGCTACCGAAAAACAGCAAGCATTCAATATTTCATCAAAATAAAAACGCGTTTGTTTAAAAATACCATATAAACTCACAAACAATGAATAAACACTTTGAACAATTAGCTGCCCTTGGTAATTGTTACCATCAAGGGAGTCATTATTACGTTTCGCATTCTACGCCAGCCGCCTGTTAAAAGTACAAGATAATTTTTTTATGGCTACCCTACTTTATAGTATTAGATTTTTACCGCCGCTTCGGCCGCGTGGCATACCATTTTGATTATTCTTCGGGAACCGTGCATATTTTCGGGATATAAAGTAATATATGTCATTCCCCTGCCTCTATTCTATTTATATGGAAAAAATTAAGTCAATTTGTTGCCCTGCTATTGCGTGAAAGGACGACAAAGCAACAAACACACTTTCACATTTACAATATTGGTAAGGACTAGCTTTTGACAGTGACACTGTTGTTCCTATGTGAATTTTAGACGACCAAGTTCCTAACATGGCGGAAAAGGCTGCATGCATTCGAGATCTACTTGTAGCATGAACTGTTTTCAATACGTGTATTACCCGTTCTACTTCAATTTAATCGTGCTGTAGGACACTTTAGTGTTTTTTCGTCACAATAAAAAAGGCATTAACTATTAGATAATGCATAACCCGTTTTTTTATATAAATAGGTAATAACTAGTAAGTAATAAGTAGGTTTAGTATGACAAAAGAAAACTGTTTTGCATCTTATAGTAACTACGTGAGAATGAGAACACACTGCTAGCTTGTATCAATAAAATGAATGTATCTGTTAACATTAGAAATGGCGCCGATAGCGTCCATAGCGAAACGTAAAGTTTCCTATATCCCGATCCCATATCAAGATTACATAAGCAAAAGCAACGAGACGAGAGACGCTTTGTCCTTATCTAATTCTTCAATGTTAACATCTCTCCCTTTCACTTTCATTCGATTGTTTTCTCGTCTCGTTGGCCGTGCTTCACCTACGATTAAGGACGGACTGAAACAAGCCGCCGTAAGAGTACAAGCAGAGGCGGCTTTTGGGAGTAGCGAGCGGAGCAACCGCCTGAGGCCTGCGCTCTTGCTGGACCCTCCAACGCCCACGCAATAAAACAAGTCAACAAATATTAGGTACCAATACTTACTAATGTTTATTTGATTTTCACGCCTTACACTTGCATTTTTCGAGAAGCATTATTAAAAGTTATATCCAAAAAGACAAGAGCCCCGCAAAGATGTATCCGCCCAGAACCTTGCAATGGCTAAAGTCGCCACTGAATACAAGTAATGTCAGCTGCGGATAAACGTGACCTGTCCCCTCTGCCGTACTGGGGTTACTTTACTCTTCAGCTGACTGTTTATAACCAGTTAATAGAAAAGATAATAAGCCGAATCAATTAAATTATTGATTCCGATTTTTCATAAATGTGGAAAAACCGCAATTTTATTCTTATAAATATACAGAGTTCGATCACAAAGGAGAAAGTCAATGCGATTGCAAGTAGAACTCGAACCTGCAACCCTCCTGACACGCAGAAGTGCTCTTCCAACTGAGCTATCGCAATGTTCCGCAGGTCATTAGCAGTACTTAAAGACAACAGCTTCTCCAGCAAGAAAAGTAATAGAATAGTACTCACGGGTCCGAAGACGTCGAAGACTTTGCCCAGCGTCTTCGCGCCGTTGTCCAGGAACAGAACGCTGTCCAGGTCCATCGCAGGTGTCTCGGGAAACGCCCGCACTATAACTAAAAAATCCCACCATTAGTACTTCAGCTTCGATAAACCTGAACTAAGGCCAGGACATGATCTAAATTTGAGGCTCCGAATCTTAATAATAATATCCATACTACAATCCATACTAATATTATAAATGCGAAAGTGTGTCTGTCTGTCTTTCTGTCTGTCTGTTACCTCTTCACGCTTAAACCGCTGAACCGATTTGGATGAAATTTGGTATGGAGATAGTTTGAGTCCCGGGGAAGGACATAGGCTAATTTTTATCCCGGAAAAATGCCCTTATCCGCGGTAAACGAATTTAAGGCGGACGAAGTCGCGGGCAGAAGCTAGTATTATAAATGCGAAAGTGTGTCTGTCTGTCTGTTACCTCTTCACGCTTAAACCGCTGAACCGATTTGAATGAAATTTGGTATGATGATAGTTCTTTTTAACTTCAGGAGAAGGACATGGGCTACTTTTTATCGCGGAAAAATACCCTTATCCGGGATAAACGAATTTTAGGCGGACGAAGTCGCGGGCAGAACCTAGTAGTAAATATACACCTAAAAGGATACACCGGAATGAAATCTTTGGAGAAATCCGAAGAAACCTTCGGAAAAACTAAAAGGACTTTGGCTGTCATTCTCTGGTCTGGCACGAGACATGTTTGTTTACATGTGACAACTCAAGGTCGGCAATATAAAATGTGAGGCACTACGACAGGCCGATGGGGGCATTGCTCGAAAACGGTGACGCCATAAGTTTCCGCGAAAACATTGACAAGGATTGGCAATTAAACAAGGAACAATGGAACACAATCGTTAATCAGAGTAATCGTCGACTTTGTGATAATCCAGAAAATACATTTATAGAGGGACTTTGAATAGACTAGTAGTTAGAGAAGGCTAGTAACAGATTTAAGTAGCCCCAAGTTGCTTTTTGTTTTCAATAAACAGGATGTTAAGACATTAGTTGCGTAAATCTCTAAAAAAATATTTTTATAAATAAACATGATCTGCAAGAAATTAGATGACTAATGTAATAATGCGCATCGATTCACTATAATGAAGCTGTGACAAATATTTTAATTAAGTCCTCAAATAAAATAATAATATATAGTCCAAATGTTAATGATAATTCTGCTAACGGAAATTAACATATCCTAATCAGTGTAAATGGAATTAGCACATTATATTCTTGTAGTGACTGAGTTGAATATCAGGGTTATCTTTGGCCATGGAGACCTACTAACAAAATAAAATAATGACCCCTACAGTCTCCGTTCGCGAGAACGGATGTGAAACCAAACTTGGTTTTGAATGTCCGGTTGCACTATGCACAGTAAAGCTGCCCTTAGCTGATAGGTTTGTGTAGTCTTCCGAAAGTGGCGTTTTTGGTCCAGGTCCAAAAGAAGATACACCTGTCCTAATAGGCTTGTGTAAATATATTTAGTCCGTCAGATAATCGGGAAATATTGGACACGTATTTTTTCTTTTGTCAATTAAACAAAAAAATATGAATATATAGTCCGTTAAAGTTCCTCGTGACGGCGTTTTACGCACGGCGTGTCGTCACGCGCCCCCACTCCCAAATTTTGACGCGCTTTATCTTTGTCTTTTTTTGTTTGATTGACAAAAGAAAAAATACGTGTCCTTTATTTTTTGATAATCTGACGGACTAATTAGAATATTTTTTTTACACAGGAAACTACCCTATTCTATTGCACCATTCCGGCCTCATCGACGCAAGGTCCTCCCAACGGTCCGGTAAAAAGTCGTAAGCTTTAAGATGGCGTTTCAAAACATCTTTGTAGCGCAGAAAGTGCCCCCCGTGATTGCGACTAAAGTGGCCACTCCATCCAAGCTATAGTTCATGAGTTCCTTCCTCATGAGTATAGCCTCCATGCCAGACATGTTCGCTCGACGTCTGACATCTGTCTTGGTCACACGATACTGCCATAGAATGCGTACTATGCAACGCAAACGGCGCATATGAAAGGTGTCAAGCGTCAATCACTAGTCAGTTAGAAAATAATAGAAAACGAAGACATACTTTAGAATCATTTTCAAGAAAATGGCAGACATGGTCACGGTAGAGCATCTACAAGATGGTGGAATTGGTGGATGATCTACTAGTCCCACCGCTGGCGATCAAGCGAGCCTATTTTCTCGCCCAACTCGCTCAAGAAATGCACAATAGATGTAGACTCCGTGTCAATAAACGAGATACATATATGAGAGAGTTCTCGCCGGCAGTGTGCACAGCCAGCAATGGACTATCAATACATTTGTCTCTTTTACTAACACAGGATCTATATCTTTTGTTCGTTTCTTGGGCAAGAAAATCGCCGATAGCTTATCGCTTCCTCGCTTTTGGTGGGACCAGTGCTTAAAGATGGATACATTGTGCAGCTTATATCCATACCTATTTTAGACAGCTGTATGTGTTCGCAATCCTCAGCAATGAGGAAGAAGAATAACTCAGCAATAAGTATCACTTGTCGTTCCGAGGTTTGGTCCTTTAGTCAGAACTGTACCGGATGACCCACAATTATAGTATTATAGTATTATATAGACTTAAAATAAGACCTGAAATGCCTACATAACTTATAAGCTAATAAAAAATATAATTTGTTCAATAAATTAATTTCATACCTTTCTATCTAACCCCGATAGAAAGATATGAAATCATTACTTTGACTTAACAGTCAAAGGAATAAGATTCATATGTTCGACTCAAATATCAATTGTATAAAGCCCATAAGGTGATAAATTACATAGTGGACTGATGTATGTAAACTTTCCACAGGAATTACACAACATTTGCAACTATACCATAACATTGGTAATTTTCCATGAAAACCCAATATGTTGCACAATAATTGTTAATTATAATTCTGAGAAATAATAAAATTACCCCCTCCCTAGCCAATATACGGCTCGAGTATAAAAGCCGAAGCTAATTCTATTGGCGATAAGTCCACTATGTGTGCCATACAAATAAACACACAAATATAGAAATAGTCCCCGTACTATTCAGTCGTTACTACTCAGTTATCGGTACTACATACAAGCCATTGGAAATACTTACAAGAAACAATCGTCAAGTGAATTAGCTTCAGTCAGATAGATATCATAGTTAAAATAGAAAGCCAAAGTATTGGTTTAGGAACGGGATTTCGATATAAACTGTGACTTCTTATTCTCCACTTCACCTATACTGCTCTTAAAGCTATCGAAAGGGGTTCAGACTCCTTTTACAGTCCTCAGTCTGCACATTGGTCCTTCGAGCCGGATATGAACCAGCGACCTATGGATCTGAGAAGATTCATCGCGCGCCGAGGATGTCCGACGGAAATCTGGTCTGATAACGGCTCCAATCTGCGAAGCAGCGACAAGGAGCTGAGGCGCGCGCTGACCCCAGGCCTCAACACAGAGGCCACTCACCGAGGCATCAGCTGGCGCTTCATCCCACCGTCCGCCCCATTCATGGGCGGCTCGTGGGAAAGAATCGTGGGCTTAACCAAGCCAGCCCTAGAAGCAGTGCTGCATGAGCGGCACCCTAGAGAAGAGGTCCTCGCCACTTTCTCGCCGAAGCGGAGTTCATCGTCAACAACCGACCACTCACACACGTCTCAACCGATCCAGAGGACCCAGAGGCCCTCACTCCAAATCACTTCTTGCTGGGAGGCTCGGCGTGGAACCCCGCGCCAGGCACCTTCACCGAGCAAAAGTCGTCGCTACATACCCAGGGAGCGACGGCATCACCAGAGTCGTCGACGTCGACACAAAGGGTGGCATCCTCCGCCGCCCTACGAAGAAGCTCATCATATTACCCACCAATGTGCAGACTGAGGACTGTAAAAGGAGTCTGAACCCCTTTCGATAGCTTTAAGAGCAGTATAGGTAAAGTGGAGAATAAGAAGTCACAGTTTATATCGAAATCCCGTTCCTAAACCAATACTTTGGCTTTCTATTTTAACTATGATATCTATCTGACTGAAGCTAATTCACTTGACGATTGTTTCTTGTAAGTATTTCCAATAGCTTGTATGTAGTACCGATAACTGAGTAGTAACGACTGAATAGTACGGGGACTATTTCTATATTTGTGTGTTTATTTGTATGGCACTCATAGTGGACTTATCGCCAATAGAATTAGCTTCGGCTTTTATACTCGAGCCGTATATTGGTTAGGGAGGGGGTAATTTTATTATTTCTCAGAATTATAATCAACAATTATTGTGCAACATATTGGGTTTTCATGGAAAATTACCAATGTTATGGTATAGTTGCAAATGTTGTGCAATTCCTGTGGAAAGTTTACATACATCACTTTACTATGTAATTTATCGCCTTATGGGCTTTATACAATTGATATTTGAGTCGAACATATGAATCTTATTCCTTTGACTGTTAAGTCAAAGTAATGATTTCATATCTTTCTATCGGGGTTGGGGTTAGATAGAAAGGTATGAAATTAATTTATTGAACAAATTATATTTTTATTAGCTTATTAGTTATGTAGGCATTTCAGGTCTTATTTTAAGTCTATATAATACTATAATTGTGGGGTCATCCGGTACAAGAACAGAAGGAAACATCTGCGTCTGCTTCCTTTCGATTGGTATTGTCTCAACCCACCCTTCCGCCACTCGGCTGACGATGGTCGAAAAAGACCTCAAAGAAGCTCAAATTGATACAAACGGTACTCACCTAATCTATCGACGATGCTGGCTACGGTTCCTATCTTGGTCATCTCCTGGGCTGGCAGGCTGATGGCCAGGTCCTCAATGGGCGGCAGGTCGTCCAGCCCCAGCTCGCCCTGGACCCGCGGCGGCTCCGCCTTCTCTGTCCGCGCGGTTTCTGTCTCGTCACTGGACAATAAGAGTGGTTCTTACATCTATAGAATACTTCAATGACCGGAGTGAAGAACTCAACTGAGATCAAAATCAAGTCATGGTATAAAAACAAGACTAGCTTTTGCCCCAGAACCTTGCTAACCTCACCATCATGTAGTTCTTATCTAAATCCAGGATTTTAGGTATAGAATATAGTCAAAGAGCTGAAAAGTTATAGCAAAATTCACCTGTCAAAAGGGATTGAAAATTTGTTTCTTTAGACTTCTGTGACTATCAATACTTTTGATAAATCAATATAATGTTACTGACGATTGAATGTAAACTTTTTTTACTAGAGAGAGAGATCGTAATATTGCTACCTACAAGAAATATCTAAATTGTATGACTGTTATTGTAAAATCTGAATCGTATGTTTGTAAACACTTTATTGTACATAATAACCAGTTAAAAGTGCAATCAACGTAAAAAGATATAAGTACAATGCAGAATTTACCCCTGATACTCTTCGTATTCTGACAACTAACTTTATGTGTGGGGCAAAACGGTTAATCAAAGTGATAAACAAACAAAAGTAAAATATTTTTTTTTTGGTGAATATGAATAAGAGGTAAAAAACCGGCCAAGCGCAAGTCGAACTCGCGCACCGAGGGTTCCATACAAAGTTTCTCTTAACCTAAACTAACTGGCCAGTTAAGTTAAGTTTGCATCTGGTATCTATAGTGTTGCATACAAATGAAGTGCAAACTTAACGCAACCGGATTGTTCAATACTGATTTTTGAAAATAAAAATATACATATATGTTTTACTTTGTTTTTAGTATCTGTTGTTATAGTGGCAACAGAAATATATCATCTGTGAAAACTGTCTAGCTATCATGGTTCATCATGAGATACAGCCTGGTGACAGAGGGACAGACAGCCGGACGGACAGCAGTCTTAGTAATAGGGTCCCGTTTTACCCATTGGGTACGGAACCCTAAAAATAAAATAAGAGATATAATACCCACGGGTATTTCTACTTATTGACTGTTAAAAAATATAAAAAACAATCCCTTGTGACAGCTGAATTTTGCTATGACTTTTCCACTCCTTGAATCAGTTCAGTTTCAACATGGTCTCTCAACTGTAAAATGTAACAGTTGAGGTTTCCAATTAAAAATAAACTCCGCCCAGTGAATGATCAACTTAGATATCCTCATAAGTCCCCACATATTTATTCATGTACAAATTCAAATCAAGTTCACTCTGAGACTTATGATGATTATACTTATAGTAAAATGTACACATACAACTATGAAGGACTATTACTAATTATAAGAGTTTATTGAGATCAACAATCATTTAGGCATTGGTCATTTAACTATGAAAAAAGTTGATTTTTCTATAAATTTATAAATGGAAAATAGATTCGTACAATAAAAAAAAATCTTTGGATTTAGTAATGCAAGTGAAATAATAAGTTACTCATAAATAAATAAATGTTACATATCTAATTTGTGAACTAGTTTAACTATTGCACAATAGTTTCGTCTGTTTTTCAAATAGTAATGAAATTTGACTCAAATGGATTGGTTTCAACATAATGTGAAATAGTTACTCCTTCTGCAATAGAAGCTAGAGTAAAACAGAAGACATGCTATTAAAAAGTTTTTAAATTAAATATACAGAATTGAAGATATTGTAATACTAAGAATAAGTGAAATAATATTTGTCCCTGAATTGATTTTGTTTTAATGTGTCAAAACTGTTGGACGGATTTGAAGTAATTTTGGTCGAGGGATAGTTAAAAGAGGACATGCATGGCAGGGCCGGCCTTAGCCGTGTAGGCGCCCTGGGCGAGTCATTGATTGCGCGGTTAAGCAGGCGCCCTGGCGCCCGTGCAGCAAACGCCTCTTAGACCACAGTGCTCCGGGCTGTCGCATTTGGTTCAGTGGTTGCACAACAGCCTATGAGTCTGGTGGTCCCGGGTTCTAATCCCGGCCAGGGCAGGTGTTTGTGTAATGAGCATGTTTGTTTCTGGGTTTTGGATGTTTTCTATGCATTTAAGTATTATAATTCATCTATACCTATATTATGTATATCATCGCCTAGTACATACAAGCTTTGCTTAGTTTGGGACTAGGTCGATTTGTGTAAGCTTGTGGCCGTATTATTACTATTATTTTTAATTAAAGCTCTTGATTAGGTACAGTTTTTTTCCAAAGAACCCATGCAAGGATGGTAAACTTTGAAAGATGCTGTGACCTTCTAGTTTATTGTAAGAAGATTACAAGATCATTTGACACTTGACTCCTCTTATGCAGAGGCACCAAGCTGAACATTTAAAACTTATGTTAAAATAAGAGTTGTGTCACCTAGCAAATTTTTTCCAATCAAAAATTATGAAATTGGAGTGTTTTGGCTTTGAATAAAGAGTAACCAAAAAATTATATTATAAGTTTTAAGATATCTAAAAAGAGTTTTGTCAGATTGTAGTGAGTCTTGCTGGGTTCAGAATATTGCGGCATTGTCAGAAAAAATGGCACATGTCTTACAGTAGGTTTACCTGTGTAGTTTATACTCATTTCCATTATGTTTATACTTATTTCCTTTGTATTCATGCTGATTTGGGAATCATGAATGAAAAACAAACATGAATCATATCCTTGTGGGTAAATTCATACAATTGAATAATCTGAGAGCTTGTTTGGTGAAACACTTGTTTAATGGTCATGTAGTTTTAATGTTGAGACATGAACATGACCTTGTGGTCTTTTATGTAAATCATACTTCTCTTTGTATAAACAGCCCTTTATCACACAATCAAACGGGGCTTAATCGCGTAAAAATATGATTTATTTAATTACCAACAAAAGGTAATTAAATAAATGATATTTATACGCGATTGAGCCGCGTTTTGTTGTGTTGTGATAATGGGTGAAGATCGTATGAGTTTAAATCAATGTTTTAAACTGCCCTAGTCAAAGTATAAGGCTTATGGGATTTTTTTCCAATATGCCAGGTTATTTACATACCAAGTCATCTCAAAAGGACTACAAACAAAAGGAAATGATAGCAGTAATGACAATATGCTGCGCAATAGCAGATTTACTCTTACCTGCTGGACAACTCTTCTAGGATATCCTTCACAGAGTCCACATCACTGTCGCTGGAGTCGCTGGACGAACTCGAGTCAGAATCACTGTCCTCACGGTATTCAGTCACTTCATATTCCACTACACCACTCTCTGAACTGTCTATGATCATGTGCCTGGACTTTTCGACCTCCTCCCGTGCCGAAGGCCGCGACAGCGGCCCATGAGCACATGCATTTATAATATTATTCTTCAACACCATTTCACTAAGTTCCGCCGCATCTGATTCGTTCGTGTGATTAGATCGTGTCTCTATATCGTCCGAGTCCGAATCCGAGGTGCCATATTCGGCTATTAAACTTAACGACACATTTTTATTATTGCTTTCATTGAGATTTTCCATTGTGACGACTCGTGCGTGAATCCGCGTGTACTAAATTAAATCTTTTACATACGTTAGCTACTATTTTACTTAATATTTCGAACGCGAGTAATAGTTACCACTATTATCTTTTATTATGTTTAATTAATCTCGCGGGATAATAAAAAATAAATTCTGCAGTAAAACAGGAAAACGCACGAAAATGGTGTTTAGCGAAGTGACAATTCACGTTTTTAAAAGTCAAATCGAGGTAGCTGGGTTGCCATATGCAAAATATCAAAAGCTGTTTGTGTACAGATTTAAAACGCTGATAATTTTTATGGCTAATAGGTGATTCATTTACACATATTATACACGTAATTATACCATGTCTATATACTTAACTTAATTAATATTTCAGCTGTCTGTTTTGGACCGCCGACATTTTTAAGCCATGTTTTTGCATTTTTTTAACAGGTATGGATTTTTCGTTTAATACGGCGCAAATGAGGCTTGAACTCACCATATTTTTGATATTTATAATACCGGATGAAAATAATTTCAATTTGTTATTCATAAACAGTCGGCCAAAAAATTGGTCTACCACGTGGTCTACCACTTTTGAATCTTAAATGTCTATTCAGACGTACCACAACCAAACGCAGCGACAAGAAGTCGTGACGCCCGTGACGCAGTGGTTATGGGTGAATAGTTGCGATGCAGTTTCTTTGATGTGGTCGGACCAACCTGTTTTTATGTGGTCCTTGTGCATAGAACTTTTTATTTTCATATAAATTATTGCTTAACCACGTGGTATCAGAATAGACCCCTAACACACATAAAATAGAGTCAAAAAGTTTTTCGTTTATGTTTGATATATCTGGTTCTTTGATTACGAGCATTTAAGTATACTGGGATTAAAATTTAGTTTATTATTAGTGGCTAGATTAATAAATAATAAAACGCAAAGCTATTACGGCCATATTTTTATTTTCCATTAGTACTATCTATCGCTTTCGTCCAGTTTCTTGTTCTTTCTTTTCCTCGGGGGATGCGGCAGCTTGTAGTGCACGGTTCGTACGTGCAAGTTCATGCTCGTCGAGTACTTGAACTTCTTATCGCACATTGAACACTCATAAGGAGTGACACCAGTGTGTACCTTCAAAACAGATAACAATAGGTTATTTACGAAGTAGGAAAGTCTAATAGACAATATGCATGTATTTTTATTTTTGCTTTACTAAAAGCTCACTCGTGTACCTAACGAACAGTAGAGAAAAATATTTTTTCGAATAACTATAAAAATAACCAAGATCAAACATTTGATCCTATCTCTTTCTAGCAAAACAGTCGTGTTAAGTAACAGTACATATCGGACCTCTCTGTAAAATCGCTGTCTAATTAATAAATAGTTGATAGGATTTGATGGCGGAACGTCAGTCGCGGTTTTTTCATATTATTGAAATATTTTTAATTTCTAAATTTTCCTTTTGATTTTCTTAAAGATTAGAGTTATTTCTCTTCTCGGTAGGGTATTTAGTATATATTTTGTTAGTTAATACTTATTTTATCCATCCCTTACATGGGGGATAACTCCCCCGGGGATCCCGGGGGGTCGAGTTCATCGTCCTCCCCGGGTGCTCCCTCCCCTGGTGCTTTCATCACTGTCCAGGATACAGTCATCCGGGATCATATTGCCAGAGGGCGTAGACAGGAGGAGCAAAGGATTTCTGGAGGCGAATCTTTTGGTAAAACTTGGTCCCGGTCAAGTTCCCGCCCCCGAGCTGAGCTCCCTGACACAAATATCAAACGGTCGGAATCAGGTATTGTGCTTAATAACTCCTTTTCTGGGTTTCCACTGGGACAGGATTCCCAAGACTCAGAGCTAGCTCTTGGACAGGGCCCCAGTTGGCAGGATGCTGTGTCACAGGTGACCCCTCCTGTCCATTTACAGACCTCTCCCCCAGCTTCAGCGAATTCAACTCCACAGTTGTCTTTCTCATTAGATTCTTCTGAAAGGGTCCGATATGAGCAGTCTGATCCCGGTCCATATACGGTGCATGTCCAGTATGACAGCCAGTCCCCAGGGGCCACGCTGCACCCTGTTTCATTTGGACAATTTCTACATCACCACCATCGAGAATTCTCTAATGTCGCCGATGGCTCAGTAAAGGGACTAGGCCGCAACAGGGTGACGGTAAGTTTCCACGGCTATCAGGACGCGAATGATTTTTTTTTATCTCCGACGCTCAATAACAAGAAATTGAAGGCTTTTATCCCATCTTTCAATGTTACCAGAGTGGGAGTGGTAAAGGGGATTCCCACAGATTGGTCGCCGGAAGATATTGTCAGTTATGTGAAAGTTCCAGAGGGCTGTGGGCGAATCATTAAATCGAGACGTCTTAATTTTAAAAAACTGACTATCAGTCTAGTTCCTTCAAGTGGATGCCTTCGGAGACGGTTGTCCTGACTTTTGATGGCCAGGTTCTTCCTTCAAGAGTTTTCGCCTGCTTTAACTCGCTAAAGGTTGAGCTCTACACGTTTCCGACAATACAATGTTTCCGCTGCTGCAGGTTTGGCCATATGAAGGTCAAATGCCGCTCGTCTCCGCGGTGCTTCCGCTGCGGACAGGAACATCTGGGCGACACTTGCGTCAATGATAATGATACTCCCTCATGTATTAATTGCAAAGGTAAGGTGGGCCATTTGGCGACTAGTAAATCCTGTCCCGAATTTCAGAGGCAGTGTAAAATTAAGAAGTCTATGGCTGAGAGTAACGTATCGTACGCTGAACCTGATAAGCTCCACCCTGTCCTCAACAAATCATATGCAACGGTAGCGGCTTCTTCCCCCCCTTCTCTTAAAAGTAGTCTTCGTAAGTCGGTTTACTTAAAATCGCCCCCCCTCGGAGTGGTTTTAACAGAGAAGCTCATATGGCTCTTGTGAATGATAACCTGTCATGGGCCGGAAATGGTACGGCCCTCAACAACCCTCATGCTTCGGCTTCTTCTGAAAATTCCCTGGCTATTATCGTTAAACTTCTCTCCGTTCGTTCTTTCCAAAGTGCTTTCTTCCCTGCATAAAGATTTGATGTCCCACGTTGCCCCTCTCCTTTCCTCGTTTGTATCTTCCTTGGACCATGGGTCAAACAGTCCTCCAATGGAATAGTCGAAGTATAATCAATAAAAAATTTATTTGATGAATAAATACAACCCTAAGGTTGTAGCTTTGTCAGAAATTTGGCTCAAAGCCGATTTCAGTTTTAATATCCCTGGCTTTACCTTTTTCAGAGACAATAGCTCTGATGGATTTGCAGGCTGTGGCCTGCTCATCAAAGATAACTCGGTTTTTAAAAGACTTCAAATCTCTACTATCGACGGCTTAGATATGGTTGCGGTTCGTGCTGATAATTGTTCCTTTGTTTCTCTATATATCCCTCATCCTACAAAGCTTATTCTTAATCATGTGTTTTCGGTCTTACAGACTCTCCCTTCTCCTCTCGTGGGCTACTTCAACTGCCACAATAGAGTGTGGGGCTGTGGCAAAATTGACTCCCTAGGAATTGATTGGCTTGCGTTGGTGGATGCTCTCGATCTATGTATTTTAAATACTGGATCACCCACTAGACGTTCCCGTCCTAATGAATTCTTAAGTGCGGTGGACCTTTCTCTTTGCTCACCTGAACTGGCTTCTCAATTATCTTGGAAAACTTTAGACTCTTCATTTGGTAGCGACCATTTTCCTATTCTAATTGAATATTTGCTTTTACCCTACAATAAACCATCCCTTATTTATCCTCTTCTTAAATATAATCTATCTAATGTCGATTGGTCTACGTCAAAGAAGAGTTTCCGGCCAAGATTTTAAAAGTCAGAAACGAACTAAAAATTAAAGTACAGGAAGAAGTCGAAAAAGGCAACACTGCGTTTTTAAAGTACGATAAGTTAGTCTTTAAGGACAAAAATAATGAAACGACGAACACAAATAAAAGACAACTTCCCGTTTCTCCGCCACAATCAACGCCTCCAACTACCTCATCAACAACGCAACAGGCTCCAGAAGAGCAAATAAAACAACAAACAAACAACAAAAAAAGAAACCTATCCGAGTCCCCTGAAGCTTCAAATAACCATCACTATGTCAAACAAAACGAAAAACAACCTACGAAATTAAATAAGCCAAACAACATGGAAAATTTTATCATAAAAAAACCCACACTTCTACTCCCTACGGAAAGCACGCAGAACTCTACCTACACGAAAACAAACGCACAATAGCAACCAACGGCCCCCCTCGATCTTCTTCCAACCCGGCTGGTCACCGTGGAAGAATATGACCGCAACCCTCCAATCAACATTTCCAAAACACCCAAAAATAAAGACAATACACTGAAAATTGCTACATATAACGTCAGATCGCTCTCGACAATAGAAAAATACACAGAATTAATACACGCAATCAGAAACATAAACATAGATATACTCGGCCTAGCAGAAGTAAGAAAATTGGGATGTAAAATAGAAGAACACACCGACCACATACTCTGCTACGTGGGCCAAACACCTGGTCTACATGGTGTAGGATTTCTAATTAAGAAAGAATACAAAGAAAACATTATAAATTTCCATGGACTAACAGAAAGAGTCGCAATACTCCAGTTACAATTTCACGACACTGACCTGTCTATAATCCAAGCGTACGCCCCGACAAAAGACGCGAAAGAAGAAGACATCAAAATATTCTATGAAACTCTACAAAAAGCTCATAGTATGTTGGGAAACTGCAAGAACATCATGGTAATAGGTGACTTTAATGCCAAGATAGGACCACCGAAAATCAATGAAAACCTAATCATGGGAAAACATGGGTATGGGACAAGAAACCAAAGAGGAGAAAAGGTGGTTCAATATGCCCTTGAATATAAACTATCCATCATGAATACGCACTTCAAGAAGAAAGACCAACAAAGATGGACCTGGATATCGCCAAATGGAAAAATCAAAAACGAACTCGACTTTATTATGTCCAATTTCCCAAGAAATATCACAAATATAGAAGTCTTAAATAATGTAGAGTTCCCGTCCGATCACCGTATAGTAAGAGCTACACTTCTTCTAAAAAACACAAAAAAGAACAGAAAAAACTTCGAAAACTCGATGAACACACTGAAAAAGGACATAGAAATAAAAAAATACCTTTCGAACTTGGAAAATAATGTCACTGATCTATCATACACCGAAAAAGAGGACATACAAGTAACTTACGATAAATTCGAAATCTGCCTGAAAAAAAGTCTAAAACAGGATCCAGAAAACAAGAACAAAGAACACAATAGCTATTTTTTAAGCGATTCGACGAAACTCCTAATACAAAGACGAACCGAACTTATAAAAACCAAAAATAAATCGAAAGAAGAGAAAAAAGAACTATCAAATCTATTTAAAACAACTAACAAATCAATTAGAAAAGACTGCAAGAAACATAGAAAAAAAACAATAGAGGCAAGTTTAACAAACTATAGAAGTGCTAAAAGAGCGTTCAAACAATTGAGCACCCATACTGACTGGATCAAGAGCTTAAAAGATGGAAGAAACGAAACAAAATCAAGAAGAGACTTAATATCTTGCGCTACGAACTTTTACAAAGATCTATATGCCAACCCGCTCCAATACACGTCACTTTCCACCGAAACTAACCTGTCGGACACAAATACTACCACTATAAATATTATAAAAGAAGCAGAAATCTTAAAGAACATCAAGAAACTGAAGCGTGAGAAGAGCTCTGGTCCTGACGGCATAAAAAATGAGGCCCTTATAACGGGAGCAAAACTACTTGCCGAGCCGCTGACACGCATATTTAACAAGGTTCTAAGTACTGGAAAAATACCCAAACAATGGCATGAGTCCGACATTATACTGCTGTATAAAAAAGGGGATCCGCTCGATATCGCCAATTACCGTCCGATAAGCCTACTTTCAAGCGTGTATAAACTTTTCACTTCTATTATACACGATAAAATCGGCTCCCAAATAGACAAAATGCAATCGATAGAGCAAGCGGGCTTTCGTTCAGGTTTTTCGACTATGGATCACATCCACACGCTCGAACAAGTCGTAGAAAAGTACACAGAATTCAATAAAACTCTCTATATTGGCTTCATCGACTACAAAAAAGCATTCGATAGTCTCTATCACGACTCTATTTGGAAAACTCTTGACAACTGCGATATAAACCCCACAATCACGAGAACACTAAAAAATATTTATCTGAACAACGTGAGCAGAGTCAAATTAGAAACTCGAGGCGAAGAGATCAAAATAGGCAGAGGCGTCAGGCAGGGGGACCCACTATCTCCGAAATTATTTATAGCGGTCCTGCAGTCTATATTTAACAACATGAATTGGACATCTAAGGGCATTCATGTCAACAACTCACGTCTCAGCCATCTCAGATTTGCAGATGACATCGCTGTATTCGCAGAAACCCACCAGAAGCTAGAAAATATGATACAACAGCTTAATATAGAGAGTAAACAGGTTGGCTTACATATGAACCTTAGCAAAACGAAAGTAATGACTAATGGCGCAAAAGGGAAAATCACGCTAGACGGCGAAGAACTGGAATATGTAGAGCAGTATATTTATCTAGGAAAACAAGTATCCTTTTGCAAAACTAATAACGAAGACGAGGTTAACCGAAGAATTACATCTAGTTGGAACAGATACTGGGCACATAAGGAAATACTAAAAGGCAAATACGAGCTGAATCTTAAAAAGACTGTCATGGATACGTGCATTTTACCGTGCTTGACCTACGGCTCCCAGACTTGGACCTTTACAAAAAACATAAAAAATAAAATAGCAACTTGCCAAAGGGCAATGGAAAGAAGCATCTTGAGCATAAGAAAGATTGATAAAGTAAGAAGTCAAGAAATCAGAAGAAAGACCAAACTAACAGACGCTTTACATCACGCATTCAATTTAAAATGGAATTGGGCCGGCCATGTAGCAAGATATACAGACGAAAGGTGGACTCTCAAGTGTACGAAATGGACCGGTCCAAATGGAAAAAGGAAAGCAGGAAGGCCACAAAAACGATGGGTGGATGATATAGCAACAGTTGCAGGAAAGAAATGGATGAGGACAGCGCAGGATAGGAAGAAATGGAAGAAATTGGGGGAGGCCTATACCCTAAATAAGGGATTCCTGTAAATAATATTAAATAATAACTAAATAATTTAAGAATAAATTGCAATATTGTACTAACACTAGAGTCATCTACTAACATTAGGAAATAAAAATTAGAGTAATATTGTAAAGTAGGTTTATGGGAAATAAAAAGGCTTTATTATTATTTTATTATTATTATTAATGTCGATTGGAACGATTTTAAAAGGGAGATAACATAGCAACTCTTCCTGACATTTCCCTGATAAATATTGTCATCTGTGCTAATGCTTTTGCAGAGGCTTTGTGTCTGTGTGCGGAGGCAGTTTTCCCTGTCAAAAATGCAGCGCCGGGTAAAATCCCTTCTCCCCCATGGTGGGACTCAGATTGTACTTTAGCAATTAAGAAAAGGAAAGTGGCTGAGCAGGATTATCAAAATAATATGTGCCTCTCAAAATTTACAGACCTTAGTAAAGTTATAGCGGAGACGAAACGTCTCCTGCAAATGAAGAAACGCGATGGTTGGAAATCGTTTTGCTCGTCAATATCCCAATGTAAGAAGGTTTAGGGGATCTAAACAACCTATATCACGTTCTCATCCTCCATCTTGTGAGTGGGCGGATTCATTTATGGACTCTCTCGCTCCACAATATGTTCCCAATCTTCTGGAAGTTAATGCCGATTACTGTTCGGTCTCTCTTGACCCATTGGACTCTCAATTCTCCATGATTGAATTGAAAAACATCCTCAGCTCGGTCAAAGATTCTGCCCCAGGTGGCGACGGCATCCCGTATTCTTTTATTTGCAATGCGACTGATGGATTCCTTCGTTATTATCTGGACCTCATTAACATTATCTTCATTTCAGGCATCATTCCGCAGTCTTGGAAAATTCAGCTGATAATTCCAATTCTAAAACCCAATAAAGACTCTTTGGATCCCTGTTCTTACCGTCCAATTGCTCATCAGTTCTATTAAAACTAATGGAACATTTGGTAAAAGCAGAATTGAATGGTTTGTTGAAAGTCACGGCTTATTGTCTGATTCCCAATTTGGCTTTAGAAAAGGCAAAAGCACATTAGATAGCCTTGGAATTTTTACATCAGATATCCGCATCGCTTTCTCCCGTAAAGAATCCGTTATTGCTGCATTTTTGGACGTCAAAGCGGCGTATGATAATGTTCAGTTGCCTATTCTTAGGCAAAAGCTACTCCAACTTGGGGTCCCGTCAAGACTGAGCGCCCTGGTGATAAGGATATTATCCGAACGCATCATTACCTTCAGAGGTTCTGACCATTCGATCGCTCCAAAGAGATCTATTTGGAAGGGGTTGCCACGAGGTTCGGTCCTCAGCCCTTTATTATTTAATATTTACACTGCTGATTTACATGCTGCCAGAGGTAATTGCAATATTCTTCAGTATGCGGATGACATTTTAATGTATTCTGTTAACTCTCATATCGATAAGGCAGCTGAAGATATTTCAGGCTCCCTAAAGCTCCTAAATCAATGGCTAGTGATGCATGGATTTGAGCTGTCACCCTCCAAAAGCAATATAGTTGTTTTTTCTAGGAAAAATTCCCCTCCAATTATCAAAATCTCTTTGAACGGCCAAGAACTACCGATAAAGCCTCAATTTATGTTTTTAGGTTTGATTTTAGACTCTAAACTTACAGGCTTTGCGCACTGCGAGTACATTAGTGTAAAGTGTGAACGTAACCTTAATATCTTACGGTGCTTAGCGGGCGTGTGGTGGGGTGCTCACCCGTTTGCGCTTAAATTACTTTACAATGCAATTATCAGAAGTGTCCTTGATTATGGTACTTTTCTGTTGGAGCCAGGTAGTAAGTCTGGGTTCCGTAGTCTGGATCTAATTCAATCTAAAGCCTTACGTATCATTTCTGGAGCGATGAGGTCCAGTCCTATTAATGCTCTCCAAGTAGAGTGCCTGGAGTCTCCGCTTGACCTTCGCCGTCAGTTTTTAGCTGATAGATACCTGTTCCGTACATTTCAGTTTTCTATCCATCCCATATATCCAAAAGTTTCGTTACTTGATGATCTTTATCGTAATTCCCCCTTCTGGAAGAATAAATCCCCTCCCTGCCTAGTTACTAGCTTACGTAGGTTTAAAAGCATCAAAGATCCAACTTTTCACTCCCCTAGTCTTCCTATGTTCGAATATCCTTATAATGTATCGATTCTTCAGCCCAGAGTTATTTTGGATTTCGATTTGATGAAAGGCGATGTATATGCCAAAGAGTATGCCCGTGGTCTCCTCGGTAAGGATTGGGATGGTTGGCATACGTTATTTTCGGATGTGTCCAAATTTTCTCCTGTTGGGTGTGTTGGGGTTGGAACCTTTCACTCACAATTTGGCATTGTCCAGAAGACCAAGTGCCCACCAGAATCTTCTGTTTTTACTGGAGAATGTTTAGGTATCCGGAAATGCTTAGAGTATATTTTAGTGGCTCGTCTTAACAGGTCCATTATTTTTTCAGACTCCCGTAGCGCTCTGGAATCTCTTCTGGCTAACCCATTTTCTTCCAAACTTCATAATCCTTTGGTATTTATGACCAAAGATGTTATTTCGCGTTGTTATTCTAGAGGATATGAAGTAGTTTTTGCCTGGATCCCTAGTCACTCTGGTATCACTGGAAATGAAATTGCTGACCGAATTGCTAAAGAAGCAGTATCCTGTGGCGACAAGGTCCCTTTTAAAAACTGCTGTTTTGATATTCTTTCCCTTCCAAAATCTTTCCTGACGACATCTTGGAATTCTCGGTGGCATATCTCTAGTAAAAGGAAAGGTGCAAATTTTGCAATCTTACAACCGTATATCCCCAAAAAAACTTGGTTTTCCAAAATATCTCTAAATAAATTAGCAACTTCTTCTATCATTGGCATGAGACTAGGTCACTGTTCCTCCCATGTTCACCTTAACAGATTGAGAATTCGGGACTCTTCGCTGTGTGAATGCGGACTGGATGAGGGTAATTTAAATCACCTGTTCAAATCAAATCAAATCAAAATATTCTTTATTCAAGTAGGCCTAGTTACAAGCACTTTCGAAATGTCAGTTACATGAGAGTGAATGTTTGCTGGGAGAAATACAATATGATCCAACATTTGCTGCAAGGATTAGGGAAACCCAGAAAAACCTAATCAGATCATTTAACTTAAGTGTAATATTATTGATGAAATCATCATTTTTAAAATTAAAATAATCAATAAGATAAATCCCAAAAGGATTGTCAATAAAAAATAAATAATCTAGAATGTGTCTAGAATAAAATTCTAAATGTCAGAGTATATAAAACAATTAAGATTAAAATAATAATAATACCTTAGGTATTCGTTAAAATAATTATTCATATACCTACATGACGCTATAATTTACATTAATCCCACGCGGCTTCATCATTCATGTAGTCTTGTGTACTATAATAAGCTTTAGAAAATAATTTTCGTTTCACAATATTTTTGAATTTACCAATAGACAACTCAGTTATGCTGCTAGGAAGTTTATTATAAAATCTCACACAGTTACCCATGAATGATCTCCTTATTTTATGGAGCCTAGTAGCAGGCACTGCGAGCTTATGCTTATTTCTAGTATTAATATTATGTATATCACAGTTCTTCTTAAAGTCGGAAATATTTTTATGTACATACATAATATTCTCATAAATGTATTGACAATGCACTGTCATTATATTAATGTCCTTAAACTTATCTCTAAGCGTCTCTGTATAGTTCATTTTATATATCGCACGAACAGCCCGCTTCTGCAGAACAAATATAGTATTAATGTCGGAAGCACTGCCCCATAGTAAGATGCCATACGACATAATACTGTGGAAATAACTGAAATACACTAATCGAGCCGTTATCACGTCTGTTAATTGACGAATCTTACTTACTGCAAAAGCTGCAGAACTCAGTCTATTCGAGAGATTAGCAATATGGGGACCCCATTGGAGCTTACAATCTAATGTTATACCGAGAAATACTGTACTATTAACTAGTTCCAGTTCCTCACCTTTAACCATAACGCTTGCTTGCTCGTGTTTTACGTTACTCGTGACAAACTTAACACATTTAGTCTTTTTCTCATTCAACAATAAATTATTTATATAAAACCATTTTACTACTTCACAGATAGCATTGTTTACGTCATTGTAGGATCGTTGATTTCGTACGACTTTGAAAATTAGAGACGTATCATCTGCAAACAAAACTATCTCATGGTGGGTCTTTACGAGGTGTGGCAAGTCGTTTATATAGATAAGGAACTTTCGTTTTGTTCTTGGGGTGCCCTCGTCTAGACAACTCACGACTATACTCGGGATTAATTTACCAAAAGCTTCCACTCCCTACTTGTATGACCTCTCTTCTATTTCCTGACCCTGTAGTATTCCGATTTATTTCTATTTTTTTGGCCACGAATAAACTTAAATTATGATATCTATTATATATTTATATTAATCTATTTCTGATTTTACCCTATTATATGTTTATAATATGTATGCTCAAGTATGTTCTAGATGGTAACTCTAATCTTATCTTCCGAGTTTGTTTGGTCTCTAACTTATTCGTTCTCTTTTACTTTTTATTAATTTCATACTGTCGTGATGCCTTACTTGACTCTGGCAGAAATGTCATTTAGACGATTGCCATAAAAAAAAAATAAAAAAAAAAAAAAATAGTTTTGAAGTCGTAAACATAATGTACCCTTCAGATCAGTACCCCCACCACGGCCGGTCACCGCGGGGGTGAAAGACCACAACCCTCCAGTTCAAAACAATCATACTATGAGCAAGAGCACAAATGAAGATATATTATACATTTTTACCTATAACACAAGGTCCCTATTATCCCCAGAAAAGATGATAGAGCTAAAATATGCAATTTCAACATTGAGATATGATGTAATTGGTTTGTCTGAGATACAAAGAGAAGGATACAACATAGAAGAGGACGAGGATCACATATTTTGCCACTACGGAAAAACGAAAGGACATCTAGGATTTGGATTTCTAATACGGAAGAAATATAAAACAAATATAGCCAGCTTTATCGCTTACTCAGAGAGAGTAGCGGTTTTGAACTTAAAATACCAGCAACGTACGTTGTCCCTAATACAAGTTCATGCACCAACCAGCGCCGCCTCAGATGAAGACATAGAATCATTTTATAATGAAGTTGAACAAGCTTGTTGCACATCGGAGAAAACACAAATTGTATTAGGAGATTTCAATGCAATTATTGGAACACCGACAATAGATGAATACTTCATTGCGGGTCAAATTTTTCGTTCTCTAGGCATATATGTACCGTTGCGACGTTGGTCATAATTTTTGTTTTTTGTAGATTTATCACTAAGCCAATATTTTTACTAGCGACATTTAGAGAGTTCAGCATAAATTGTATATTATCAGATTTTTCCGAAATAATTATAATATCGTCTGCAAAGCAGAGATGTGTAAGGTTTCTGTTCTGTATATTAATCCCTCTCCCTGACCAGTCCAGGTTTCTCAGTACGTGTTGTAAGACTGTTATAAATAGAGTAGGGGATAGTGGGTCTCCTTGTCTGACCCAACTTTTTATTTTTATTTCTCTACCAGTTCTCCTAAGCTTTACCCTGCTCCTGCAGTTTTCATAAATGTTTCTAATAATTTCGATATAAATAGGGTGGATTTTTGCTTCTGTAAGGGCTGTCCAAATTGCTGAGTGATTAATTGAGTCGAATGCTTTCTGGTAATCAATAAATGCTAAGAATAATGGTTTCCTAAACCTACAACTTCTCTATTATTTGCTCCATAGTCTGGATATGGTCTATTGTGCTGAAACCTTTCCTGAATCCTGCTTGTGACGTATTAAGGTAGTCTTCTATTTCAGGCGTTATCCTTTTTTGAATGCCCGATGAGAACGTTTTGTAGAGGCTCGACATCAAACTAATGGGGCGGTAATTAACGGACGGTCTTGGAATAAATGGGCTTTTTACTTTATTTATTAATTTATATTACTGCATTGACGACACGTTTGGCTCAATAGGTTGTACAACGGCCTACGAAGCTAGAGGTCCCGGGTTCGAATCCCAGCCAGGGCAAGTGTTTGTGTGATGAGCACGAATGTTTGTTCCAGGGTCTTGGATATTTTCTATGTATTTAGGGGAAATACGGACAAAATGGCATATATGGACAAAATGTCATAATGGGTTTATTTCGGAATTTGGTTAGTTGTAGCGAGCCGTTTGTCATTGCAAAACCTGATGATGACCATGTTTACTTACTACTTAGGTCGCGCCGACACACCGAGGGTGAACATGTATGGCGCCCACAAAAGTTTATTTTCTACATGATTCTCTTCTGTCTTTTGATGAGTTATGTGGTATTATTTGTGATGATTTTTATTAAATTCAAAGGACTATGACCTAATTGACTGAAACTAAATTTATTGCAATCGTCAACTGGTTTAATAGAATATGATCTTTTAATTATTCTGTTCACATTTGTACAAAATGACATACCTCTACTCTGGACAAAACGACATAGTGAAAAGAACTTGTATTCTTAAACTTAAAAACTAATCTCGCTCGTTTGGTCGTCTTTTTTTTCGTTACGAATAGGAACTGTATCAAAATATATGATGTAACGTATCATGAAAACCACTTTGATCCTAAAGCAGGGACCATACAATATTAAAATGTTGTATGTCATTTTGTCCATGCTATATGGACAAAATGGTTTTTGCAATAGGTTACAGTTTATATAAATATAAATTTTAATAGGATTCCGGTTAAATTTAAAGATTAAATTACTGGTAGTCAATGAACCTGAGATGGTTTTGGATAAATGAGACTGATTATAATTTGGTCCAATAAAGATATATGACCCAAAATCAAAACACTATGTCATTTCGTCCGTACTTCCCCTAAGTATTATAATTTATCCATATATTACGTATATCGTCGTCTAGTACCCATAGTACAAGCTTTGCTTAGTTCGGAACTACGTCGATCTGTGCAAGATTGTCCCTAACATTTATATTATTACTTGTTTATTATATGATTCTTGTCGACCATCTTGGACTGGCGTCATGAATCAACTCATTATGTTATTGTTCTTAATATAAAACAGTACCTTGGCGTATTCAAAGGCTGCGGGGAAGTGTGTGCTGTTAAAGTGTATGCCACTAGAGACCCGGTTAGCTACGTACCCGGGAGTGCCGGTCGAGGTTGCCGCGCTGCTTGAAGGCGAGTCCGCAGCGCGCGCAGCGGTGCGGGCGCGCGGGCGCGTGCACGGCGGCGTGACGCGCCAGCGCGTACTTGTCGTAGAACACGCGCGTGCACGACCCGCACGCCACCGACGGCGCGCCGTGCCGCAGCTCGTGCAGGTGCAGCTTCGTGGAGTTCTGACCAATGCATGACGAGTTTTATTATGATTTCTAAATGATAGAAGGAAATGATGATGCCATAACGCAGCTCAATACCGCAAACTCTTTTTCATAAAGTTTGTCTCTAGCCAGAAAAAAAATGGAAGTCTTTGGATCTGGGTCGAAGTCTGGTCGTCTCCCCGCGGCTCCCCACGACGACCCCACACTGTGACCGGACACACGTTGTCTCTGTCACACGCACCTGGAAGTCCTTCCCGCAAGTGTCGCAGACGGCGGTGACGACGGCGCGGTACTGTGCTTCCCGCGGCTCCCCACGATGACCCCACACGGCGACCGGACACACGTTGTCTCTGTCACACGCACCTGGAAGCCCTTCCCGCAAGTGTCGCAGACGGCGGTGACGACGGCGCGGTAGGAGGCGCGCTGCGCGGGGTGCGCGCGACGCACGTGGCGCCAGTGCTCCCCGCGGCTCCCCACGACGACCCCACACTGTAAATGGACCACTTGCACATTTTAACCGCAGCCTATAATAAAATGCTAGGCAGCGGGCAGCGTGGCACGCAGCGGCACATAGCCAAATGTATGGCGCCCGCGCCGCTATCGTTCAGAACATGTTCAGGAGCATGGAGAATAGAAAGGTAAGGAGAACAATCTCTTTTGGGAAAACATGAAAAAGTATCCAACGGCAAACATTAAATAATAGTTCCGAATCCGTCTAGAATGACTAGAGGCACTTACATGGGCGCACTCCGTCGGGTAATAGTCGCCGGGCAGCCGTCAACTATTCTTCTGCCTGGGCCGCCATGTGCTCCGCTCTACCGCGCTCTGCCAGCCGCTCGGGACCCGGGACTCTACACGTGTATATATATAGACACTGGGCACTCACATGGGCGCACTCCGTCGGGTACGAGTCGCCGGGCAGCCGCCAGCTAGTCTTCTGCCTGGGCCGCCTGTGCTCCGCTCTACCAGCCGCTCGAGACCCGGGACTCTATACGTGTATATAGACACTGGGTACTCACGTGGGCGCACTCCGTCGGGTATGAGTCGCCGGGCAGCCGCCAGCTAGTCTTCTGCCTGGGCCGCCTGTGCTCCGCTCTACCGCGCTCTACTAGCCGCTCGAGACCCGGGACTCTACACGTGTATATAGACACTGGGCACTCACATGGGCGCACTCCGGCGGGTACGAGCGCCGGGCAGCCGCCAGCTAGTCTTCTGCCTGGGCCACCTGTGCTCCGCTCTACCGCGCTCTACTAGCCGCTCGAGACCCGGGACTCTACACGTGTATATAGACACTGGGCACTCACATGGGCGCACTCCGTCGGGTACGAGCGCCGGGCAGCTGCCAGCTAGTCTTCTGCCTGGGCCGCCTGTGCTCCGCTCTACCGCGCTCTACTAGCCGCTTGAGACCCGGGACTGTACACGTGTATATAGACACTGGGCACTCACATGGGCGCACTCCGTCGGGTACGAGCGCCGGGCAGCTGCCAGCTAGTCTTCTGCCTGGGCCGCCTGTGCTCCGCTCTACCGCGCTCTACTAACCGCTCGAGACCCGGGACTCTACACGTGTATATAGACACTGGGCACTCACATGGGCGCACTCCGTCGGGTACGAGCGCCGGGCAGCCGCCAGCTAGTCTTCTGCCTGGGCCGCCTGTGCTCCGCTCTGCCGCGATCTACCAGCCGCTCGATTCCCGAGACTCTACACGTGTATATAGACACTGGGCACTCACATGGGCGCACTCCGTCGGGTACGAGTCGCCGGGCAGCCGCCAGCTAGTCTTCTGCCTCGGCCGCCTGTGCTCCGCTCTACCGTGCTCTACCAATTGCTTGAGGGTCGGGAACTCTACGCCGCATTTGTTACAAGTGTTCTTGAGGCTCGGGTCTTGCGGTGTTGTATCACTGTAAATAAAAAAAATCGACAATTTATGTAACTGCGAATTGACAGTCATTATGCTTAGTTCCTAATTAATTATTTTATTTAATTCTTTAGGTAGGCGATTATTTTCACATATTACAATCGAAGATTCAGGAATAGGTACCCAAGTAACAAAATTTGGTACTATAAAAGTCCTGGGAAGGTTTTTGGTTGTGCTAAATAGTGTTAATGATTAGCACTATAACGGTGTTGTAAATGTTTACAGAACCCCAAAGAGGCCCTAGTTTTATCACTGATTTATTCTATAAACATTACATAAAGGCTCACCCGGTGATAAATCAGCTCTGTAGTTGAAGTATAAAAGTGTCGTAAAACGCTTTTTGGTATTAATATAGTGTTGTCTGCAACGTTTATGTCACAGTTTGCAACTATAGAAGTAACCAAAACATGTTTATAGTGCTATTTTGCACCATAAACGATTCCAGTGCTCTTTTTTATCACACCTGCTCCTGCGCTATTTTGTTAACAAATATCGCTAAGTCATTTATGTTTTATTTCATTCGCCATTTTTGCTTAAGTGACATATGTTATGTAGGTAATAAAAGGACGTACTAAATAACATTCGTGAACCGTAACTCAGTCGGTACTTTCACTTGTGAAAATAATTGTATTGATAAAATCGTTATGCTGATTTCAAATTTGACAATGGCCCTTCATTATTTACGTGTTTTAATTAAATTTTAATTCATAAAATAAGGACTTGTCCCGACTGCGGCTGCTATAGTACACATAGGCTCCAGCCGTGCTGCTAATGTGCTATCACGGCAGAAAACAGCAGCCATATTTTAACAGATTAGGGTTCCATTTAAATATAAAATAGTGAAGTCAAAATATATTTATTTGAATGGAGTTATATTAAATGCACAATGGGGCATAATTTGAGAAGTGGTAAATGTGTTACCACACCAATTCTAAATCTGTTGGCTTTCCTTCTCCGGAATATATCCCGTTCACAAAAGGAGGTAGCTAGGGCATTTCATAAATATAACACAAAATTGGCCATATCTGTTGTTTTGAGCTATGATAAAGGGGTAGTGTCCTCACTCTCATATTCGTCATCATTATTACTGGTTTGACAAGAAATAACTTTATTGCTACAGCCCTATTGTGGTACAAAAAAAATATTTTGTGTAGAACCACGTGCTATATTTATTGGACTCGCTTGACCAGTATGAAACCTTTTATGAAATACTAGTGATATATTTGATACTGAAAAGCTAGTATAGATCTAAGTAGTCATAGAATTATTATTTTTAGTGCTATTATGTCACGCTTTAGTCTCGTAACAGTAACACAAACTCACTTATAGAAGATATTATGCTATTTAGAATTTAAGTTATTTAGTGACTTTACCAGGAAACTTATAGTACTATTTGATACTATAAAAGAGTTTTAATGACTTTTACAGAACTCTAGCCCCATAGCGGTGTTGAGGGAGCTTTTAAGAAGCTAAAACGTTACGTAATGGGTGTGCAAAGTCCTTTTATAGTGCAGATTGATTCTGTAATAGTGTTTTCGGTACTGCTACAATACTAGTACTATAAAAGTTATTTTGACGCATTATTAGTGCAAAATAGGTACATAAGAGTGTCAGTAAAGTCGTCTATAGTATTATATAGTACAATAATTGCTTTTTGCATATTTATTACAGTGCAACACTTTAAAGATTCTATTGTATGGTTCTTTAAGCGTTCTAAGAGCTACATTATAGAACTTAAATGCTCTTTAATCTTATAGAACCATAACGCTCTGTTAAAAACCTTTATAGTACAAGCAGTCACAATGGTTACCGTTATAGGCCTACTATGTCACTGTTTGGTGATATAATGCCTTAGTTATAGAACCTTTTGTTACTTGGGTAGGTACCACCAAAAAGAGATGTTAATAGGCAAATAATTAGATACACAATCATAGATATACCATTCTTCATACAATCAACTCTAACTTTAAGAAAATCGCAAACCCGATCTCTGTTTAGTGTATATAACGCATATGTTCCGTCTACTCTAAGGTATGGTATCAGTTTCTGAGGAAATTCTGCTAATAAAGATATTGCATTTAAAGCTAAAAAAATGCATAAGGTCGATATGAGGTATTATAGACAGTGACTCATGCAAACCATTTTGTACAGGTAAGGCTCAATTTTTTTTTATCACAAATGTGGCTATAAGCTGTATATAGGGAGGTATAAGCTGTATATAGGGAGGTATGTAAATACTGACACACGAAACAGGCTAACAAAAACATGCATATTTTGTGAGGGGTATTCACCATAAGGTTGTCTTTTTTTTGTGTTGCTTAGAGGTTAGTATGTGGACTCTTCTCGCGCCCTCCGAGTTAAAGTTGAGGTCACACTGCTGACACCGATACTTCGGACTGTCTCCTGGCTCCTGTGTAATTATTATATCTTTTAGAAATGTAACGTCGAAAACTTAATCCGTTTCTTTCGTACACGCCTGCAAACCATTAAAACAAGAGGACTGTCATTTTCCATAATTTGATCCTCTTGCTGTCGCAAAGGGATATACAGGCAAAATCTAGATGGTGCTTTAAAACTAAACATATAATGATGTTATAATTGCACAAGGAAACATAGCTCAGTAACAATTAAGACATATTACCTAGAATAAATAAAAAAACCCGGCCAAGTGCGAGTCAGTTCCGTACTAAATATACGATAAAAACGGCCGTATCAAAATCCAGTCTGAAAATCCAGTGTTAGCAGAGCCCAACTCCTAAGCAAAATGTAGGAAGTATGGGGTAATTTTATGTTGGTTAACTAACCAATATGTATATATATATATATATATATAACGTTAACATAGACAGATAGAGATAAACAAATAATAGATTGTTTGACAGGGGGCTAAATTTAGCCATTATGACACATTCGACGAGCTCACGAAGTGAGCGAGGACAAATTTATCTGAGTGTCATAATGGCTTAACTTTAAAATTGTATATTTCATGAAAAACTAAAAGTACAGTTTGAGCAATTCTATCAGAAAGTTTGGCCAATCTGATCAGGTTGCTTTTTTTGATTTTAATTATTCGTAAGAAGTATGTAGCTGGCCGCAAGTTTTTTTTCAGTGTCATAGAAATTTGTATGGGATTATATGGCTTTCTTTTAAACCCTAGGGGCTAAATGTACTATTTTAGTCTCGCTTCGCGAGGCTAATATGACGTACTTTTTGAGCAGGAGAAGTGAAAAATGTAGTTATACCAAAGCTGTATGCAATATTTTAAACAACATCAGAACAAGCCGCAACGCGCGCCCCGAGACTGAGAGCACTCACATCAGCGTGCTTGTGCACGGTGCGCTGGTGCAGCAGCAGCCCCCTGTGGCTGACGAAGGCGCGGCCGCAGCCGCCCCGAGACTGAGACCACTCACATCAGCGTGCTTGTGCACGGTGCGCTGGTGCAGCAGCAGCCCCCTGTGGCTGACGAAGGCGCGGCCGCAGCCGCCCCGAGACTGAGACCACTCACATCAGCGTGCTTGTGCACGGTGCGCTGGTGCAGCAGCAGCCCCCTGTGGCTGACGAAGGCGCGGCCGCAGCCGCCCCGAGACTGAGACCACTCACATCAGCGTGCTTGTGCACGGTGCGCTGGTGCAGCAGCAGCCCCCTGTGGCTGACGAAGGCGCGGCCGCAGCCGCCCCGAGACTGAGACCACTCACATCAGCGTGCTTGTGCACGGTGCGCTGGTGCAGCAGCAGCCCCCTGTGGCTGACGAAGGCGCGGCCGCAGCCGCCCCGAGACTGAGACCACTCACATCAGCGTGCTTGTGCACGGTGCGCTGGTGCAGCAGCAGCCCCCTGTGGCTGACGAAGGCGCGGCCGCAGCCGCCCCGAGACTGAGACCACTCACATCAGCGTGCTTGTGCACGGTGCGCTGGTGCAGCAGCAGCCCCCTGTGGCTGACGAAGGCGCGGCCGCAGCCGCCCCGAGACTGAGACCACTCACATCAGCGTGCTTGTGCACGGTGCGCTGGTGCAGCAGCAGCCCCCTGTGGCTGACGAAGGCGCGGCCGCAGCCGCCCCGAGACTGAGACCACTCACATCAGCGTGCTTGTGCACGGTGCGCTGGTGCAGCAGCAGCCCCCTGTGGCTGACGAAGGCGCGGCCGCAGCCGCCCCGAGACTGAGAGCACTCACATCAGCGTGCTTGTGCACGGTGCGCTGGTGCAGCAGCAGCCCCCTGTGGCTGACGAAGGCGCGGCCGCAGCCGCCCCGAGACTGAGAGCACTCACATCAGCGTGCTTGTGCACGGTGCGCTGGTGCAGCAGCAGCCCCCTGTGGCTGACGAAGGCGCGGCCGCAGCCGCCCCGAGACTGAGAGCACTCACATCAGCGTGCTTGTGCACGGTGCGCTGGTGCAGCAGCAGCCCCCTGTGGCTGACGACGGCGCGGCCGCAGCCGCCCCGAGACTGAGAGCACTCACATCAGCGTGCTTGTGCACGGTGCGCTGGTGCAGCAGCAGCCCCCTGTGGCTGACGAAGGCGCGGCCGCAGCCGCCCCGAGACTGAGAGCACTCACATCAGCGTGCTTGTGCACGGTGCGCTGGTGCAGCAGCAGCCCCCTGTGGCTGACGAAGGCGCGGCCGCAGCCGCCCCGAGACTGAGAGCACTCACATCAGCGTGCTTGTGCACGGTGCGCTGGTGCAGCAGCAGCCCCCTGTGGCTGACGAAGGCGCGGCCGCAGCCGCCCCGAGACTGAGAGCACTCACATCAGCGTGCTTGTGCACGGTGCGCTGGTGCAGCAGCAGCCCCCTGTGGCTGACGAAGGCGCGGCCGCAGCCGCCCCGAGACTGAGAGCACTCACATCAGCGTGCTTGTGCACGGTGCGCTGGTGCAGCAGCAGCCCCCTGTGGCTGACGAAGGCGCGGCCGCAGCCGCCCCGAGACTGAGAGCACTCACATCAGCGTGCTTGTGCACGGTGCGCTGGTGCAGCAGCAGCCCCCTGTGGCTGACGAAGGCGCGGCCGCAGCCGCCCCGAGACTGAGAGCACTCACATCAGCGTGCTTGTGCACGGTGCGCTGGTGCAGCAGCAGCCCCCTGTGGCTGACGAAGGCGCGGCCGCAGCCGCCCCGAGACTGAGAGCACTCACATCAGCGTGCTTGTGCACGGTGCGCTGGTGCAGCAGCAGCCCCCTGTGGCTGACGAAGGCGCGGCCGCAGCCGCCCCGAGACTGAGAGCACTCACATCAGCGTGCTTGTGCACGGTGCGCTGGTGCAGCAGCAGCCCCCTGTGGCTGACGAAGGCGCGGCCGCAGCCGCCCCGAGACTGAGAGCACTCACATCAGCGTGCTTGTGCACGGTGCGCTGGTGCAGCAGCAGCCCCCTGTGGCTGACGAAGGCGCGGCCGCAGCCGCCCCGAGACTGAGAGCACTCACATCAGCGTGCTTGTGCACGGTGCGCTGGTGCAGCAGCAGCCCCCTGTGGCTGACGAAGGCGCGGCCGCAGCCGCCCCGAGACTGAGAGCACTCACATCAGCGTGCTTGTGCACGGTGCGCTGGTGCAGCAGCAGCCCCCTGTGGCTGACGAAGGCGCGGCCGCAGCGCGCGCAGTGTTCGCCGCCGTGCGCCGCGCGCGCATGCGCACCGAGCGCCGACGCGTGCGCGGAGCTGAACGCGCAGCGCCCGCACCGGTACACGTGCCCCGAGTGCCACAAGTAGTGCTTCTTCGCTACGCCGCTGGAATGAAAGTCGCCTCACCAGATAAGATGACATTATTTCGTATCCGGTTCGAAGGACCAATTTCATGTAGCGATTAGGAAGAGATCCAGTGAATCGTCGCACAAAAAAATGCGGCAAATTTAAAAATGAATAAGAGCAATTGAAATCTTCTTCTGATGCTCAGAACAAGAAAAAAATAATAAGACTGATCATTACGAACACCTAGCGTTTTTTCTTGGCCTAAAAGGGCTGGGCACGGTATTGGTGGGATATTCGTTTACTCGATTATTTGCATTTTTCTTATGTGTTTTATTGTATCACATTTAATTTACTGTTAATTTTTGTTTTGTTGAAACATTGACATTAATTTGAAACTTACACATTATTGAAAGCCTTCGGACACAACTTGCAGAAGAATTTCTTGGCATGAGCGCGGTTGGCGTGAGACCGCGCCAGAACATCGTTCTTGAAACGCAGCTTGCACACAGGGCATTCCGCGCACCCTCGACTCTTAAACACACGACCAAAAATGTAGTACGAGTATGTATAATCCATACTAATATTATAAACTAAAAGACTATATAGTATGTAGTATATTACTTCGTTCGCGGAGGAGAAAAAGTCATAGTCTCTCTCTCTTTAAGAATATAGGCGGGATTCGAACCTGCGACTTCTGTTTATAAGCAACATGTCTTCTCTTTCCTCTGAGCTACCACACCATCAAACTTAGTCTTTGCATTCCAGCAAGGACTATTAAAACAAGAGGACTGACACTTGCCATACTTTGGATTGTGTTCCTATCCCAAGGAGTTATTCTGGCTCTAGGATATGCGTGCACGCAGTGCTCCCCGTCTCATATTGCTTTTCAGCGAGTGTTAGGACGGCGAGATGGCGCTGCTCTCAACATTATTTTTCTAACACAGTCAATATAATCTGGTACGTAATTATTTTTGTTAGATATTCAAATAAAATCAAATCAATAATTAGATACATACAGGCTCGTGATTCTGTGTATGCAGTTGATAAGTGTTGTGATGCGCAAACACTTTTGAGCATATCTGACAGGTGAATGATTCTCCACCAAATTGTTTCTTCTCTTTGGTTTTGCTCCTTTCTTCTTTTTGTTGATCTAACTGAAAATAAACAATGGAGTATCCAAAATTATTGTTTAATTTAGACGTACGCGCAATATATACCACAAGACTTGTGAATAAATATGTGTTGGTCAGAAAGTCACTTACTGTTAATTGAACAATATTATAATACTTCTGCATGTTGACTTCATCTGGTGTTAACCCCTTCTGATTAGACTTGGCAGATTTTCTCTGTTTCTTTAGTTTGGTTTCCTGTAAATGAATATAAATTAGCAACGACATCTAGTACTTATTATAAATCACTAAAACGTATTTACCCATTTCAACTTACGTCATCAACTAATACGTTCTCTATTTCAAGTTTTACTTCGTCATCTGAACTCAAATCTGAAGAATTATTTAAATCATCATCAAACACATCTGATCTATCATCTATTATGAAGTTTTTGTCTTCATCAGTGTTGAAATCCATTGCTACACACTTTTCAGTATTAATAATATCTTCTTTTGTATCTTCAGAATGCATTCCTATAGTCATAACTTCTAATTTGGGTACGCTAATATTGCTAATGTAATCAGTGCTATCTACAGTTTTCATATTATCTTCAATTGTGTTCATATGAACTTCATGATCTTCCAAGTTATTGTATTTGAATTCATAATTCGTTTTAATTACGTGTACGGATAATGGTGATGACAAATTCAGTTCCGTCCGATTCTTTGTGTTAATAAGATTTGTTGTTATCTAAAAAAACAGCAAAGTTTTAGATTGAAACTATTTAAGCTAAACGTCGTTTTATTAAGGTATAAATTCGTTGCTGACCGCAGACAGCAACCGCACGTTTCACTCCAAATAGATATGATGGCAGGGTATGAAAATCCGTCAGTTAGATAATAAAAGAAAAATGGTACACACACGTATTTTTTGCTTTTTCAAAATAATAAAATAATACTCACATTTATTTAACAAAGGTAAGCTTCTCAAGATGGAAGCTCGTCGAACAATGCATCTTGCCACGCTCTTATTCGGTATAATTAATTTTAAAGAGCCGTTGTGCCTTTTCCAGAAGCTTCGATTCTCCAAGCCTCAAGCCAGACGTGTACCTCGTCTGATCTGTCCTCGACACGGATGCGCGTCTTTTCGTGGCAGTTTTAGTTATTCTGCCACGAAATGTTGGAACATCCCACCCCTAATCCAAAATGCTTCCTCGGTTTTTGTATTTAAAAAACTATTTGTTAGATCAACAAATCAATCCAACATAGCATTTTCGTGTCCCAGGGTAGATCAGAATGAACCATAGGTTATGATTACCATGAATTTGCTTCTATTTAAATTTGTTATTATTATAAGAGCAACTAAGCAGAGTATGTACTGTGTAAATTGTAGTTGTTAAGTTTATTTTGTTAAATGTGACTATAACGTGCAGCCCTGTTTCGCTCAATGTTCTGGATCCACGTAATACCAGCGTCAAATCACTCTTGGTGGTTTGGCATTTTGCTGAGTGGACTCCTTTTTCGCACAACGCATTTTTTTTTTCTTCTCTTGTATGTCATGTATATTGTCGCTGCGAAATAAATTATCTTACTTTCTTTCTTTCAGATAAATCGCATTAAAGTTTAGGAGTGCTCGTGACGTCACTCCTATGTATAGTTTGTACCTAGAAGTGACATAACAACGCGAAATTTTGACTTAATGTACCACCTTTATTTTTTGATTACGTAAAAAGAGAAAAAATACGTGTCCAATATTTTTTATTAATCTACAACATGACGGACTAATTATTAAAATTTAGTCATCATCCCTATTTAGGGAATGCAATCGGTTATTTTTAGTATGGGAAAAAACCGGGTTTTAACCGACACCGACGGTTATTTCATACAAATCGGTTAACCGATTGCATCCCATATCCCTATTGAACCATAATACTAAGGATGAAACGTTCTAGCAAGCTTCAATAATTTGGAGTGTGGTGGAATATGCGGTTGCTTTGCTGTATGCCACCTTTCTGCAGTCAGTGACGAACGTGTAACTTTAGAGAACAATGAAGGATGTGTTACAATTAATCAAATCTTAAACTAATCCATACAGTAAAGTTAATAGGTTTATTTTTATTTAGAGAGCTACCTCTGATGATTATATTTGTATGTAATACTTAGGCTGTACTATCTTACCTTTCCACATTGTGCAAATATATCAAGTAAAGTCGCTTGTACAGTCAAACTCTTTTCGAATAGATTATAGCATTTCTTGAGATGAGCTGCGCACTCATAGCAGATAAACTGTGGAAGTCCTTCTATATTGTAATTTTTCTGAAAACCATGATCAAATTGTCATTACTAAAATTAACTTCATTTTAACTTATTCCAAAACAATTGAGATTTTAGGAGATCTCTTATAAATATGAAATTTTCAACAAAATGTAACAGGTAAAGGTTTTGTTGGGTGTCAATATGGATAGTATGATAATGTTTTTTTTTGCGTCTTTATGCTAGTCATGCCTTACTGACAACAGATAATGCAGCACTTTTGGCTTAGAAATGCCACATATTATATTCATATTACCATGGGGCTGACATATTTTTAGCCTATCAAAATCATGGATATTGTATGTATACTGCTATACGGCATATCCTGATAGTTAAATAGGAAATAAAATCTGATTTATTTGCAGAAAAAAGGTTAGTTACAGTTCTAAAATTATATAATTCCACCTTTTTAGCTGTTTTTTTAAACAGCATGTAAATATGTTCACAAAAGTTTATGCACCAAATTAATTATATAGATTCCTTATAATAATAGGCACTTATTAGAAAAACTAGTTACACTTTTACTAATAATAGATACAATATTGGATACAATACAATAATTGGTAAGTAGATTCATGGAAAACCAAACTAGTATCTATCTTATCATATGACCTTGCAATAAGATGGCTGAGAGTATACTCACATTATATCCCACTATGGACTCCAGGTACACCTTATGCACTCCATCCTGTAGGCTGTACAGTCTCACCTCTGCGGCCAGGCAGAACCTGCATGCCTCCACTTCTGAAGCCTCAAAGTTGGAGTTGGCCTAAAATGTAATAATTCTTTTTGTGCTATATAAACGTATACGTTATTTTTGCTACTATTAAAACATTCACTGCTAGGAACCCGCCCAGCAGGCACTCTGCTTTTAGACTCGTAGCTGATACTACGCGTTTTCCCATATGCAGAGGAAAATGCGTAGCGTTACAAACTGGCAGCAAAAGTGTTAACCGTTGTGACAATATTTTATGTGGTATTAAGAAAGCAATCAATCACACAGACCACTTGATTGTACGTAGCTCTGAAGCCCATAGACACAGGAATCTAAAGACTCCCTGAGGACCAAGATGAGAAACCTCTGTTATATTGTCAATTATAAGCCAATTTCATCATGGTGCTGGTTGTTTGAAACCCAAAGTATCATCCACTTCATCATCTCTTATACAAATCCCAAACACATTAACTTCAAATATTTAATTAACAATAAATTTAGAGGTGTAACTGACAATCTGAATCTGATGAAGATTAACTTGAGTCTAAATATTTTCTTTCAGAAATAACAATATGTAGAGAATAAACCCACTGGCAAATCCTTGACTGGGACTGCATCATCCTTAATCCTTATCCTCTGCCCATCATGGTTTATCTGCTCATAGCTAAAGTGAGCACTGCACACACGAGAGTATCCAGGAGGGCTCCAGTCTGGTCGCCCAATAGCTCTCAACCACTTTTGCCGCATGTCTGTATTTGATGGAAAGCTAAAAAGCAAAATTCTGATAAAGACTGCTTTTCCTTCTGACCTTCTTGGTCAGTAAATGTAACCCATACCGCAGGAAAAAAATCTAGGACTATTTCAACAAAAGTACTATATTGACAATGGGTTTATCTCAGTGGGAGTAATGTTGCCTGCGAAGCTGAAGGTCCTGGGTTCAAATCCTGGTAAGGGCATATATTTGCGTGATGTGCATACATATTTGCTCCTGAGTCTTGGATGTTTTCTAAGTATATCAGTAATATATCTATTAAGTTTTTGTACCTTATTCCAAGCCTAAACAAATTGAGATGGTACCTTCCGTTTCCGCTCGCGAACGCGTCAGTTCCAAGTGACAGGTGCGACTTACGCCTCTTTTACCGCCCAGAACTCCCGCCATAATCCAGCAGCCAGGCTCGGTTGCGCGCCGAGTGGCTTCATTGGCGTTCTGCTTCTTGCAGAGACAACACGTCTTATTTAAATAGAAAGAAATAACATTTTTCTGAAATAGTTCCATATATATAAGTGACAAGATGGATAGTTTAAGTCCTGGAAATCAAGGTGCAAGGCAGAGAACGGCTGATGCAGACAACGAGGATTCGTCGTGCTCCTCAATGGCTGACCACAGGCGATTAGCCAGATTGGAAAAAGTAGTGAGTACTTTGGCTACAGAATGAGAAGTTGAAAGAGGGCTTTGACAACTTCGTGTCGTGGTTAGGCTCCCAAAGCGAGTGTACCGTCGAGTTAGTTACGGATAAAATTAATGATTTTTTTTCCGAGGGCGATTATTCGCGTATTTATTTGGATCTTTTACAAATGGTCTGTGGCCGCCGCGCAGACATTATACAGCAACGCAGGGACAGCGTGTTACATTTTGTAAAGGACCGCTACATGAAGGAGTCTCTTCGTAAGATCCCTCCCACACAGGAGCACCTCTTTGACGACAAACGATTTTCAAACTGCATAGCCAAGAACGGCGGAGTCGAAAAGGTATTTTTAAGTCCACGCACTCCTGAGCAAGGAGCTGCTACAAAACGTACTCTTGCACAAAGAGTTTCACAGGCAGACCAGAGCAAGAGATCTTCCGACTATTCGAGTTTCCGTGTGTTTCCTGGAACATCAGCCAACGCAGGCTCGTCTGCTACCCAAGATAGAAAACGCAAGGCCAGCTCATTTCGTCCCGCTGCACATACCGATAAGTACTATAAAAACCGACAAGGTAAGCGATCTCGGAGGCGCTACGACTGACTATCTCAGCTTCCAAGCAGGTCGGATGGTCAATTTTCTAGACCAGTGGAGAAAATTGGGAGCTCCGGACTACTTAATCAAGATGCTGTCTGGTTATCGGATACCTTTTATCAGAATGCCGCCTCTAGTACATCTGTTTATAGTACACTGAAACAAAAAAATAAACCCGCACCGCAGGATTTAGCAAGATTTTTAACAGATTTGTATCTAACTGAAAAATTATCGCATAGTACAATATGCTTGCACAAATCTGTGGTGTCAACTTTTTGCCCGGTACAGTCTGGCCCTCCACTTAGTTCACACGTCATTGTCCGCCAGGCTTTGAAAGCTATTGCTCTTAGTAAACCAAAGCCTCGGAAGAGTAATATATGGGATGTTAAAGACTTGTGCGTTTATTTAGAAAATAACGAACCCTCCATGCATAGTTTATATGAGGCATCTAAGAGATGTGTAGTGTTGTTATTGCTTTGTTCGGGGTGGGTCCATGATTAAACTTTATTGAATATTAATGATTGTACAATTGAATCTGATTACATAATATTTTGGCCTGAATTCGGTTCTAAGACTGACAATGCTTCGCAAAGGCAATCTGGCTGGAAATTGTTAAAGTGTACTTCTAATCAAAATATTGACCCAGTACACTGTAGTTAAAATGTTAATATCTTTGTCTAAGAACCGAAGAGGGAATATAAGTAGTTTATTTATTTCTACATGTGGTAATGTTAAGCCAGCTTCTCGTACAATCATAGGTGGATGGGTAAAATCAGTCCTGAAGGACGCTAACATAGATGGCAGTGTGGGCAGCGTAGTTCCACAGTTGCTTCATCAGGCTGGCTTGATAATCGTAATATTAATGATATTTTGGAAAGAGGTAACTGGCAAAGTGCTTCTACTTTTCACAAATATTACAAGAAAACTGTAAATCCTTTAACATCAATTTCTAATCCATTAGATAAGTGCTTTCTCTCTATATGATTTGTTTAGCAACTTAACATGATTATATGATGTTTATTTAAGTTGATTGTTACTGCAATACAATTGAATTTGATTACATTTTTCTCATTTTTATTCACATTGGCGTTCCTATTTATAAACTCAGTCCTTACTCATCCAGCAGCCGATAACAAACACTTCTCAATTTGTTTAGGCTTGGAATAAGGTACAAAAACTTAATAGACAAATTTTACCTAAAAATAAAATTTATATTAAGTTGCTTACCTTATTCCAAGCCTAATTTTTATTGCTGTCTGCTGATGCTTGCTTAATTATATTCACTTACACGATTTAATGTTTAAGCTTAAATTTCAGCAATCCCATAGTATTTAAGCTTGTATTTCAGCATTCATCAGTACATTCACCTCATAAACAATGACGCCTATATTGGGGTTTGTTTACATTTCATAGGTCGCCACCTGTCTACCCACAGTGGCAGTTACCACCTGTCTATCTACAGTGGTTATCTACCGTCCACTTGTTCCAAGTTGGACGGTAGACCAAATTGAGAATCCAATGAAGCCACTCGGCGCGCAACCGAGCCTGGCTGCTGGATTATGGTGGGAGTTCTGGGCGGTAAAAGAGGCGTAAGTCGCACCTGTCACTTGGAACTGACGCGTTCGCGAGCGGAAACGGAAGGTACCATCTCAATTTGTTAAGGCTTGTAATAAGGTAAGCAACTTAATATAAATTTTATTTTTAGGTAAAATTTGTCTATTAAATATATCGTCGCCTCGTACTCATAACACGAGCCTTATTGAGGTTACCATGGGACAAGTTCGAGTGGTATAAACATTGTCCTGTAATATTTATTATTAGCAGGAGACGATTTGCGAAATATAATAGTTCAAAAACTAATTATAAATTACAATTAGTGAACTTTATTTCATTGTAAAACGATCGGCGTAACTGCGGATGTTAATCCTATATATGGAGGAAATCAATTTCATTCTCATTATTAAATAAAATAATATAAAATTGTTTATATTTACGCGTGAAACGATGTCATATCATTCGGGTCTTTCTTCTTGTTGCTGCTGTTGTTATTGCAACCTTTGACACAGCAGTATGCCACCATTATTTAACAGCTAAAAAAACAAGCGAACAACAGAGTTCTACTTATTTTAATTAATTAATAATGAAAACAAAAACAATAGAGTGAATTACCTCGCTTTTTATTTAAAAATTGTAAATACTGTAATGTCAACGTCAAAATCGATTGGAGGGTACGTTCAGAAACGATGCGGGTTGTCTTTATGGTGTACCGACGATGGTTTTTGGAAATATTTAGATAAATAAAAAGAAAAGAATCTAAACCATCAGCCGGAGCTACTTCTAAGATGTCAGGTCTGCCAAGAAATGTGAAAACAAAAGCTTGACCTGACGTCACAGTGGCGCCGGAGAACGACTATTGATAGTTTATGTTCATATATTAAAGGTACTTTTAACTGATTTATTTTATTTAGGTATTTTAACAATACGTTGTTTATACTGCTAGCCGACCGCGAAAAACGAAAATATTTTTTTAATACTGTTGCTTAAAAAGTGCTACTTTATGTAGCTTTTTAGCGTGTGTAAAGTTGGTTTTCGTGAACTAATGCTTTTCACTTTGCCATTTTTTTTTAATTTATATTTGTTCCAATTAATGACTACTTATTGATGAGTGTTAATATTAGTTTCCTTTAAACGTCGTAATCAACATAAAAACCTACTGGTAATGTAAAAATACGAGAAATATACATATTTTATTACCTACCTTTTCATCATTATAACACGTTACTCCACTTACTCCAAGAATGTTTTAAGTTTCTAATTGCTTACTTATTGCTTCTTATTTTTCGCAACTATAGTAAAGAAGTACATGTACTATTTTCTGTCTTACTCCTGCTACAAGTGCAACACAGCATCTTCAAAAAAAAAATTAAGTCAAGGTAATCAATTTCTCTATTTGGTGGTATTTTGTTTTCTCTCGGAGAAAAAATGGAACATATTTAGCCAACAACAACCAAGTTAGTAAAAATATGAACAAAAATCAAACTCGCAAATTTAAAGCATATAACATTTTTAATATGGAATAACATACAAAATATACGCACTAGGTATAAAAAAGAAGTTACACAATTTTAAATGTATAATATGTGATATCTACCCTACTAATCCTACAATAGATAGACATACGTTTTATAACGTAAAGAATTCGCAATATTTAACAGTCTTCGGTCGGTTACACAAATATTAAACGCAGTATATATGAAAAACTTAAGAAAAGCCCTTCTTTTAAAAGCAATTTGACGTTCCATTTAACAAAAATGACATAATCTTCATATTAATTCTGTACACGCACGAAGGACATTGTCAAGCTTTTTAGCTATACCCTCTTAATTCTCATGGTATTACTCATTAGTTATTATCTTTGTCTATCCGAAAGGGACAGCAAGTATCATAATGATACCTTAGCATATACCTAGTCAAAATTATTTTTGTAGAGCGAATCCACTTAGCTTTGTTCTCGATGAACAATACTCATTATCTGCATTGTTAACTGTGGCCACAACTGCCACTTCGAAATGTAAGGCGTTATAAGTCCAAATGACTTTTACACTAAACTAGTCTGTAAGACAAACGAAATAAGTTTAATCTTAAACAAAAAGAACACAGATGTTGGTCTTATTTAGTGTACAAGTCATGTTCACTAATGTGATTTGGAACATTGTTATACATTTTTGGAGCCATCCCCACTTTACTTTTCCTGTAAAACGCTGTTTTGGAAGGCATTGAATTTATTTTATTTCTAAGATATACATTCCTAATTTTTTTTAAGCAATTGCAAGTTACCTCTCACAAATATTACAATTTCAAAGATTATATAAACAAGGAAGAGTTAGTATGCTTAATTTTATAAAGTATGGTTTACATGAATCATGTTGGTTAAGTCCACATAGTTATTTGATGCACGCTTGCTTTTAATGCAACATCTCTTTCAACGGAGATTGCCCAGAATATAATGCCATATCTTAGCGTCGACGTTACATAAGCTTGATAGGCCATGAAAAATACACGCTTAGCTCTTTTACTTCAAGCTAATAACAAAGAATCTACAACCAAGGTTGAACCCTTCCTGCTGTGCGTTTTGAGACAGGATTTAAACTGGACGGACCTAATCCTGGGTGTTATGGTTTTATTGTGTGAAAGGCTGCGCTGGTAGCAGCTTGCCCTCGCAGCTCCCGAAGCCGATACGCAGGCTGCCGTTGTCGCAGTAGCCCCGCAGTACCACCGTGTCTCCGTCCTGAAGGAACTTGCGCTCCTGCCCATTCAACAGCTGGATTGGTTTGGTGCCCTTCCAGCACAGTTCTAGCATGCTGCCGTAGGAATCAGGAGTCTAGAAGTTTGAACGGATGATAAAAAATTGTCTTGTGATTCATGGATAAGAAAAAATATGGAAGGTACGAGTATAGGCTAGTGACCTAAAAAAATAATTAGTTCGTCAGTCAGATTATCAAAAAATATTGGACACGTATTTTTTCTTTTGTCAATTAAACAAAAAACATGAAGATATAGCCCGTTAAAGTTACCCGTGGCGTCGTTTTACGCACGGCGTAGCGTCATGCGCCTCACTCCCAAACTTTGACGCGCTTTATCTTTGTCTTTTTGTTGTTTGATTGACAAAAGGAAAAATACGCGTCCAATATTTTTTGATAATTTAACTGACTAATTAGAATAATGTTTTTTTTTTATTCCAGGAAACTATCCTATTTTGAGAAAGTGTGTTAGAAACATTTCACAGTAATTTTATTGAGTATTTGGACTTCAGATTTCTTAAATTTTTGTTTTATCAAGATAAAAATAAAAGATAAAAGGAACTAGAATATAGAGAACAAGGAGTTGGGCCGGATATTAGATTTCCAGATTACCTTGAAATGTGTTCTGTAAATCTTCTTGTAGAACCCTATTTTAAAAATTTGAGACCTAAAATTATATACGCCAGAAGTTTAAAAAAAAGAGTCTAAAGGAATGACGATGACGACACGTATTCGATCTTAACTCCCCAATCGCTCCCGCCAAACGAAAATCCAGATCTCCCTCACCTCAACCCGAAATTAACATACTAATGGCTCTATGAGCTGAAAACCTCGCAAGTCTTTCAACCCTCATATCTCCCCCATTTTGAAAAAACTCCAAAAACTAAATCCTTAAAAAATGCAATAATTATCGAATCTGCTAACAAAATTTCACGAGGATCGGTTGAGAAATGCGACCTGTAGAGGAGAGCATCCGGACAGACAGAGATACGAAAGCATTTTTGCCCAAGCTAAAACGAAGACCTTCACTTACGCTCGGTCTACAAAGGGCTGTTACTGCACCAGCTAGCTACATCTTCGACGCCGTAGTCACCTACCATCAGGATACTATGGTCAATGGCTGGTCAGCTTCTGAAAAAAAAAATACAGGAAAGAATAAAATTACATACGTCGCCACTGATGGTCCCGGAGCCCAGCAGGTCTCCTGGTTTCAGGTTGCAACCGGTGATGGTCTGCTGCGCGAGCTGCTGCTTCACCGTCCAGTACATGTGCCTGAAGTTCGATCGGCAAATGGTTGTGTAGGCTGATGAGTCCTCCGCTGGAAAAATAATTTTATTAGTATTGGTGTTTATTGGCGCAGATTACCTTAGATGGCCCCTGTATCAAAAAGTGTCGTAGGCCCCTTCTCTACCCGTGAGCCTTTCTAAGTGTAGCCAAAGTCATACATTTCCAAGCCTTTACCTGGATTTTCCAAAGCGAATACCTTGTATATTTTAAAGAAACATGAGAAATTGCACCGACATAATTTTTTATTGTATTCTCGAAGGTGATTATGCATTTCTTTAAATGTTCAAGGAGAGGGATCCATAGATTATCTTGTCTCGAGAACCGTGCCACTTTCAGTACTTCCCTTAATTCTACATTGCAGGGTATTTTTTACGAATTCGAACTCTATTTCTTAAGACTTTGCCAGTTCCGTGTAGTGTAGACGGCTTAGGAAATTTAGGATATATCCTCAAAATGTATGAAGTCAGTGTACCTCTTTGTTCAGCTATGTACACGCCATTACCACAACTGCATGTAAAAGAAACAAAAAATTACATTGTTGCTACTCACGTTTCAAATCCACCTCAAGTTTAATGTCGAAGTTAAAGTTGTCATTGTGTTTGAGGTACGGGAACGGCTCTGGGTCCTGCGGGTAGTTGTCGCAGATGAAGGGCCGAAGCGCTTCCAGTGGCACCACCCACGGCGATATGGTGGTGCCCAGGTTCTTCGCAGTGAACGGCCCGAGAGGCACGTACTCCCATTTCTGGATGTCACGTGCTGAAAATAGACACGATATCAGTCAGTTCAAAGCTTGAAGAGGAAGACCCTCCTGCCTATAATCGAAAATCCGAAACGGATTAAGGTAAGACACGTCCTGACTAAATTTTGCAAAAAAAAACTTGTAACAATCACGTAGATATGCTTAGCAAACTTAGTTGATCTGAATATTGATACAATCAAATTCTCCTCTACCGACTCGTCCTAATTACAAAAAAAAAAATTAAGCTCAAGTAAGCACATTACCACTCCAATCGTTCATGAGCACAAATCCAAAGATCCTGTCCTCAGCCTCCTGGGCGGTGACCCGCTGTCCCAAAGCAGTAGGAGGGCCTCCGACGAAGCAGCCCATCTCCAACTCGAAGTCCATGAGTCGACAGGGGCCGAAGTGTGGCGCTGCTCCTGTGAGACAATGGTAATATAGCAAAAAAACCGGCCAAGTGCGAGTCTGACTCGCGCACCGAGGGTTCCGTACCAATTTTCACTTACCCTAACATTATTATATTACCTGGTACCGGTTAAGTTTGCACCTGATATCTATGGCATTGCATACAAATGAGGTGCAAACTTAACGCAACCGGGCTGTCCAAATATATCTTTTGAAAATACTATATTTTTATGATTTAATTACAAATGTAGTTTCAGATTTTTGTATGTATTTGTCATATGTCACGATATTATTTGCCAAATTTCATAGTTCTATGTCAACGGGAACTTATATCATTTTGATTCCCTTGAGAGTGCGGAAATATACGTTTTTTGCCACCGTATCTTTTTTTACGTGAATGTAGAATTTTTATTTTTTTCACAGCTTCAAGGGACCGTAGACCTGAGTATATATGGTGTTAATTTCAACTCGATACGTCCACGCGTTCTCGAGATAAAGGGTCTTGACAGACAGACGGACGGACGGACAGACAACATAGTGATCCTATAAGGGTTATTAAGGGTTTTTTCCGATTGAGGTACGGAACCCTAAAAATAAGAATTTTTTGTAAGCCAGAATAAACTGTATAACTATCATGATGTCAAGTCATCATTATATGGATCATGAACTAATAAGCAAGGGAATTTTATTAGCCCCCATTATGAACGAATTAATTATTTCCTGTTATTAGTGTCCGACCGAAGATTCGGTTTCGGCAAAAAAACATGTTTCGGTCGGTCACTACCTGTAATGTAAGGCTCTGAATGGCGTTGATGATGTTGCTTGTGCATTTCAAGGATTTGACTACTTCGAGTGGCTGTACCTTACCAAGTACCCTAGCAAGTACCTAGATAAACCAATATTTAAATTGATATGCCTACCTTCAACTGGTAGGGTTTGTCCGTAAGGTCTAGTTATAGGTGTTCCTGAAACAACAATGGAGCTGGATCGTCCGTGGTAGCCGACTGGTAAGTATTTCCTGAAAGTTCATAAAATATTTTTTCAAATACAGACTACCATAACTAAAGAGGATTATAGAAGAGGTTTGTTGATATCGTACGACTGTTCATCGTGTAAGTTTTTGGAAAGATTTACGAGTCCGGGTAGAAATGGTGATATCCGATTGCCAGCTAGACAGTATCGTGTCTTTATCTGTTTTAGTGGTTTGGTAAATAGAGGAGTATTGACTGATCTACTTGGACGTTACGATGATGATGAAATTATGACTTCGGTGGTGACGATAATTTGAATTTCGTGTCTGTTGGTCATGGTATTTTCTCCTGATTACTTACAATGGTAGCGTGATGAATCGAGGAATGGTGTCCGATCTTTTTGAAGGTAACACTTTGTGAAGGAGATAATTTGTTAGAGGTTTACCAGTTGGGCATAAGCGCATTTTCTTTGCTCCTGAACATGATGCCCACGTTGGTAGCATGGTGGATGGAAGAGTAGAAGTCTGTGTAGTCTCCGATCTGAACGGGCAGGTGCATCTCTATGAACTTCATTTGGATGGTGGGTCTGCAATCAGTTAAAGATCATTCTCATTAGACATCATCATATATACTTGCAATATTACAAATCTTGACAATGAAAATGCAGAGTAGCTAACAAGGAACATAGAGAATATTAAAAACTTGTAAAAATGAAAAGTACATTGCACATATATACAATAAGGGATTGTGATAGACGATCGAGGACACAGAATCGTAAAACATTTTTTTTTTGATGTGTCGTTGTGGCTTCATCACGCCAATTCGGCTAAACGGATTTCTACTATTTTTGGTACACGGGTACCTTGGGTATTTACGGATGGTTATAAGATACTTTTCAACCGACTACGCTGAAGAAAAAATAGGGTCATTGACTTTTTCTCCTCCGTGAACGAAGTTGCGGGCACTTCTTCTAATGTTAACTATTTCGAATACCGGTTCGGTATTTCGATATTAATCATACAAAAAATTCTGGGATTGAAAATCTAACTACAGATTGCTGTGCTAGCAGTACCTACCTAAGAAATGCGTTCTTTTCTTCAGTTGTCTGTCGTTGTTGTTGTGATTTTTATTTTATAAGAGAAATACAATAACGTTAATAACAATGGGGAATGGATGAAAATTTTCAAAAATCTTGAAATTTTGTTTATAGGTAGGAATAAGCCTCCTTATTGTCAGAAAAAAATAACAGATTTTTCTGTGGCTTAGAAAAAAATAAAAAGATGAAAAGGTATTGGTGGGCCTATATGCCCGTCTTATACGGTAATAATAATAATAATAATAATGTATTTTTTTTCTCACAATAAGGAGGCTTATTCCTACTACGATTTTTGATAATTTTCATCAATTCCCCATAAGGGTTTTTTGAAATCAGGAACTCATCGGCTGGACTGGCGCCACCGCTGCGTCAAATCTATTTTAGAAGAAGTGTCAAAACCCTGTGCTATGATTGGTGGATTTTTGACACATCTTATCAAATCGAATTTACGGCGGCAATGGCTGCTGATTTTTCAATGACAGAAAATGTTTATTGTGTAAGCCTCATAGGCATTCAACCGTATAAATTAATTGTTTTACCGTTTTTTGAATCCAGAGCTGTAGAGAAGCTTCTCACTGATGAGCTTTTGGAGGGTCTGCCTGGCTTCCATCCAGTGTGCCCTAGTGAGACCCATGAAGGCATTAAGGCTCTCTTGCTGAAATGATCGACACATGAAAATTACCAGTTTTTACTCCGTAATCGATAGAGGTCGCTGTAACATGGCATCAATCAACGTGGATTGTTGACGTTATCTTATATCGGTCCCGATCCGATGCTCGAAGCTATCTTGGACTTCCATACGTCTGAATTTAGTTGTAAAACTATTGAAGTTAGTTAACTTATTTTATTTATAATTCGTGATAATAACAGATTTAGGAATGTCGGAACCATATACATACACCTAGCCTGTATTAGTAAATACTGACTAAAACAATCAGATATAAATGAATGGGGAATGGAGGAAAATTTTCAAAAATCTTGAAATTTTGTTTGTAGGTAGGAATAAACCTCCTTATTGTCAGAAAAAAAATACAGATATTTCTGTGGCTTAGAACAAAATAAAAAGATGAAAAAGGTGTTGTTGGGCCTATATGCCCGCCTTATACGGTACGGCAAGAGCAGCATTGATATTTTCGATTAAAACGGCTGTAAATGTACCGTATACCGTATAAGGCAGGTATATAGGCCCAACAACACCTTTTCATCTTTTTATTTTTATCTAAGCCACAGAAAAATCTGTATTTTTTTTCTGACAATAAGGAGGCTTATTGCTACCTATAAACAAAATTTCAAGATTTTTGAAAATTTTCATCCATTCCCATTCATTAGTATAGTTAATGTCATAAGTCATAAACTTAACACAAATAACATTTGAATTTATTACGCAATTTGCGAAACTCCGGTAAACATCTTATTTACATACTCGTTACTTTACCTTAAAAACATGTTGGTGGTCTTTTAATAGCGGCCCGTCGAAGTACTCGGCTATGTGATTCAAATCTATAACAGAATTGCCATGGGCTACTCCGATGTGTTTCTCCGTCTTCTGCAACCAAAAAATACCCAATAAAACCACCAAATTATAAAGCACATGAAGACAAATGTGTCCTTTCAAAAAGTCATATATTGCCGTAAAGCGCTTTTGAGAAAGTGAGCCTTGCTATAGCATGTTCAAGAGTGAATTTTAACGTATAGACTATTAAACTATAATTCATTTTGAAAACAAATTTTCTTAGTGCATTCAAGTTCTTAAACAGCTTAGTACTTTTCAATTTAGCCGTGTTACAGCAAAACAAAAGAATCGAAGATAACGCAAAAGGTTACATTCCTAATTCAAATAAGATTAATAAAGATAAGTGTACTTACGTTGAGAGGGCCGGTAAAAACACCATATGGAAGATTTTCGATCGGAAAATCATTTGCTGTTGTGTCTTCCATTTTAGATACAAGGAAATTATTTTAAGTCGTGTTAGCTCTGATATCTGTTTGCGACTGTTTACGTCGACCGATTGCGGTGGTGTAGGTTATAAAATAGTTTAAATGGTTATAAAGCGGGCTCGTCGGTATGGAAATAAGGTAAATGAGCCGGTTTGATGCGACCGGGGGCTTGACTAGATAACTTTATTTTATATCAAGAAATTTATGACGTCAAGGTCAATCTGGGACAATCTTAAGTCCATAACCAGTCTAAATACGAGTGAATCTAAAGGTTAGAGAGTTTTCATGTTTTTTTACAGATAGAGAGGTTACCAATTTTATACTACATTAGGCCAAATCATAAAAATCGCTCCAAAAATGGTGATTTCACAACAAATGAAATTTTAATGAAACAGAATAGTTACAACATATTTTCCAATAGTTTTTTCATGGTGTAATCTTCGAAATTGTAAAACGGGTTTTTGTAAGTGTTTAAAATTGTAGGGTGTTTTCAAATCGGCTATATACATCTTAAGTATTAATATTTTTCCGTATGTTTGTAAGTTGTAGGCATTTTTAATAGGGATAGCTCCCAGTTTATTTATTTATTTATTGGGGAACAAACAGAAATAAGTCTATAAAAATAGGCTTATTGTCTAAATATACAATGTGAAATTTTTGTGGTTGTTTTCCCGCAGCGAGAAGATTTTGAACATGCTTCGGGAAAACAACCAGTAAAACAAAGACTACTATTATATACTGGGTGCAGTAAAATTTCACATTGTATATGAAACCAAGCACGCGCTTATGTCTTACTGCTCTTACTAAGACATACACTGATACGAGTCTTCACGATGACAAATCACTTGATTTTAATATGAATTAAATACATAAGTACCTAAATAGCCACCACTGACAAAAATAAAGCGAGCACAATTTAATTAATGCTAATTTTGTGGGACAAGAATTTTTAATATTTCTTTCTGGAAATTGGATCTATTTAAATTGAAAATGTCCACGGAAGTTAACATCTTATTTTATGTATTACATAGAATAGATGGCGTAAGGGCGCACGTACTTACTTCGGCGTTGGTCGAAGCGATGGGGACGACGAACAGAGGGCTACTCCGTAACTCGAAAAACGAAGTTCGTATAGCGCCATTCCGCTCACGCCAATACAGCTTAACATGAGAGCGAGAGGGACGGCACATTACGAACTTCGAAATTCGGGTTTTGGAGTAAGGCCTCAGGGCGACTAAGCAGCAGATGGCTGCAGAGCGCAGGGACCCTGAATCGAATCCTCTCCACCAACTCAATACTGTTGTAATTTCCTTTGCAGATATTGAACAGAACAGATGCGTCTGAGCACTGGCGTCTGGTCTCTAACAAACACAGCTATTATAGTGGTGCAGTAGACTACAGTTAAGACATTTGGAATTAAAATAAATAATAAATAAATAAATAAATAAATATTAGGGACAATCTTACACAGATCGACCTCGGCCCAAACTAAGCAAAGCTTGTACTATGGGTACTAGGCGACGATATACATAATATAGATAAATTATAATAAGAAAACAACCAAGACCCAGGCACAAACATTCGTGCTCATCACACAAACACTTGTCCTGGCCGGGATTCGAACCCGGGACCACCAGCTTCGTAGGCCGTTGTACAATCCACTGAGCCAAACGTGTCGTCAAAATAACATAGCGATACAAATAATCCACGTAGGTAACATTGTTACCCGTATCAAAAAGGTTGCGACTTTATGTGTTTGTCTCTCCGTCTGTCACAGCTCTATATCCCAGGAACAATTTAAGCTATCTATTTGAAATTTGGAATTGTTGTAAAGATAGCTACCAAGTGTATTATAATATTTTCTTCTGTTTCCGCGATTATTACTGATTAACATACACCAATTTAACGGATGATATCGCGTATATTATTTCATTTGAGTTCACGACGTTCGTGACCATGGAAAGCTGAAAAGCTTCCGAAACGTCGGGAACTCAAATGAGATAATATAGGCGATATAATCCATTAAATTGTTTTATTTAAACAAGTGTATTATTTAAAATATTTTTATTACTTTCTATAAAAAATACCAATATGAGGTGCTATAACAATTAAAAGCATAGACACACTAGTTCAAGTAGGGAATCATACATATGCGACTTGAGTTGTGCATCATAATCCTGCGCCTCGCTCCTTCGAGGCGCCAATTCGACAGCTCTGACGTGGTCAGCGCTTGACCAAGAGAGATAAAAAGGCCAAACAAAAAAAATAAAAAAAGAGTTGTGCATCATCATCAATATCAGCCAAAAATCGTTCACTGCTGGACATATGCCTCCCAAAGAACGACACCCTAACGGCCCGGCCAAGACATTGCGCGAATTGCGGCGCGGCAAGCGTTTTATCTGTTCATTGCGCGGTCGAGACGCGCAACGATCTGTGGTTAGTTGGAATCACACGCAATGAATTAGAAAAACCGCTACCGCTTGTAACCGGTCGTAACAAGTAAAAAGTGATATAGATACATTTTACGACCGGTTTGGCTCAGCGGGAGTAACGTTGCCTGCCAAGCAGAAGGGTCTTGGGTTCAAATCTCGGTATAAGGGCCAAATGTGTGTGATGAGCAGAAATATTTCTTCCTGAGTCTTGGATGTTTTCTGTGTATAAAAGTAAAGATATCGTCGTCTAGTACCCATAACACAAGCTTCATTGAGCTTACCGTGGGACTAGTTAGATTTGTGTAAAATTGGTCTGTAATGTTTTTTTTTTATCACGGACATGCACTGTTCCTGAGGAATAAGTTAAGGGGGTGCTATTTTTCAAGCTTTTTAGTGTGATTTTTGGCAAATCTAGTATATGAAACAGGCTGGTTCTGAAATACACGTATCTGTAATGTGTTTTTTGACTATATAACCTATTCAGCGCCTAACGCGGAAACATATGTTTGCTTAAATTCAAATTCTTAATTTTCCGTTTTTTGTCTAGTTTGTACAAACGACAGATTAATAAATGGCTAAATTATGTAAAAATGTCGTTCTTCCCTTTATCTTTCACATCACTAACTTAAATTTCAATGTACTTTTACATCTGGCGCTTACGCCAAAAAATCCCAAGCACGTACGGTATTCGCTTTGTCTTTCTTTGGCGCGCGCGAGCAATAAATGCGTCCCTTATTACAAATTACGCTCATTGGCCAGCTCCTTTTGGGGCGTTTAGTACCCGGAATTCCCGGTACTCCAAACAAGCCTATTTGCGATGGATCTGATTTTTTCTAATTATAATTTATGATACGAATAAAATAATATATTTGTAAAGTATGTAATGTAACAATAATAAAGATTATTGATAAGGGGACCCAACCTGATACGGACTATTACTACCGTAAACGGGGGTCAATAAAAATCGCGGGGTGAAAAGAGAAATTTTCGGGTTTTTTTTAACGATGCTACCCTGAAATATCTACACTACTATGACAGTTATGTGTGGTATACATGCATAGTAGAATATTGATTCTTTACAATGGTAACATTTGGAGCGCATGTAAATGGTCACAGATTGTAAATATTTTAATCTGAAGTGAGCTGTTGCCAAGGTTCTAATATAATAAAAAATGTCTATTAACCCCGTTTCTTGGATATAGTGAAATCGTTTAGTTTTTTCGTGTTTTCTCGAATAAAAGTTAATTCTTCAAATGCAAATTCGCAGAACTAAGACTCGAAAAAAATCTATATTTATTTTTTTATAGGCTGGATTCATTCATAAAATCGCTCTGGAAGTTGAAAATCGTGACCTGACCCCTGAGGGGCTACTACGAAATGCGAAAAACGAAGTTCGTATAGCGCCATCCCGCTCACTCTCATGTTATGCTGGGTTTGAGTGAGCGGGATGGCGCCATACGAACTTCGTTTTTCGGATTTCGGGGTAGCCTTTCTGTTTACGGTATATTATTTATCATTGGCAACAGTGAAGAGGTGCATTAGAATTCTAGCGCCAGCCCATAAAATTCCTTAAAAAGAAATAGAATTCTAGCAAACATAAAAAATTATGAGAGTTGCAACCTTATTTTATAAAATTTTGCATTTTAACTTTACCATCTCTGTATATATTAGAAGCCTGTAAATTTATCCGAAAACATCCATCTCTTTACAGTAAAGCTGAAGATCACTATACTTGTACCCTGAACCTACGACATAAAAATAAAATAGCCTTATCTGCAAGTAACCTTCAAATGAGCAACAGGAGTCCTCATGCCATGAGTATTAGAATTTACAATAGCCTACATAAAGACATAGCAGGAGAACTGAAATATAACATATTTACAAGAAAATTGAAAGAGTATCTAATAGAAAATGGTTTTTATTCAGTTTAAGATTATTTAGAGATTAATAAATATAACAGATAATGTTCTACCAGCCTATCTTCTACCTGTGGTCTTAGTTTTTACATATAAAACTATTATCGTTTAGTTACTCATTTATTGCAATTCTTACTTTTACGATTTGATCTCTTTTTGTGTATATGTGTTTTTACTTTGTATAGTTTTATTATAAAATATTGCAATGCCCTTACAGGGTGTCATGTTAGTTTAAGATATCATCTGTATACTACATGAAAGCAATAAAGAACTTGAACTTGAACAATGATCCGTTGGCTTAAAAGTCTAGATACCAGGCCATAAAATTCCTTTAAAAAAAAAGTGGTAGATAAAACGTCAACGTCTAAAAATAAAAGTTGGGTTTACATCAATAGTAGTTTTTGGGTTAGGTTACACTGTTTGTTTACTAAGTCAAAAAACTAAGTGTCAAGGAATTTGAGTTCAAAACTACTTGATATTAATTTATTACAATTCATTCGGGATTGGGCAGCTTCAAACAAGTTTGTTATTCATTGGCGTCACCGTTAGAAACTCCTGCTTCCTGTGAAATAATCTTCTTTTAATTTAGTTAGCCCAGACTCGGTCTGTGAATAGATATATGGTAAATTAAAAAGTTTTATTTTAGTGTATATTTCAATAAAAATGTCGTCCAAATTCAGTGTATTCACTAGAATGATGTCGTCAAGCACAAAAGTGCCTCAAGTTTGCATAGTCGGAGCTGGCCCCGCAGGGTTCTACGCGGCGATGCGGCTGACGAAGAACCTCGCCAACGTGAACGTCGACATCATTGAGAAACTCCCCGTGCCGTTTGGTCTGATCCGATACGGAGTCGCGCCTGACCATCCGGAGGTGAAAAACGTCATTAACCAGTTTACAAAAGTAGCCCAACAGAAAAACGTCAATTTCTATGGGAATATCACACTAGGAAAAGATATCACCTTGTCTCAGCTGAGACAACACTATGATGCAGTCCTATTAACATATGGAGCAGAAGAGGACAAGATGCTTGGCATTCCTAATGAAGATGCAAAGAATGTGATTGCAGCTCGTCATTTTGTTGGATGGTATAATGGTCTTCCTAGAGACAGTGATCTTAAAATTGACTTGTCTGGGAACACTGCAGCTATTCTCGGACAGGGAAATGTTGCATTAGATGTAGCCAGAATACTACTCTCTCCAATAGATGAATTAAAGAAAACTGACATTACACAGCATGCTCTTGATGCAATAGCTGAGTCTAATATTAAAAACGTTTATCTTGTTGGCAGGAGAGGCCCCTTGCAAGTTGCTTTTACAATCAAAGAACTACGAGAACAGCTGAAGATGAAGGACTGTAGCACAATTTGGAGGGAGAGTGACTTCATGGGTGTTGCTGATGTGGTGGCCAGCTTGCCTCGTCCTCGTAAAAGGCTGACAGAACTTATGTTAAAATCTTTAGAAGAAAATCGGTTAGTGAAAGACAACAAGAATAGCAAGCGTTTATATCCAATATTTTTACGAAGCCCTAAAAAATTTATAATAGATAAAGATAATGTAGTGAAAGGCATAGAGTTGTATGAAAATACATTATACGGAAAAGGTAGTATTGAAGAACAGTTATATACCTCTACTGATGAGGTAGAATATTTAGACTGTAGTTTAGCATTTAGAAGTATTGGATATAAAAGTGTCTGTGTAGATCAGAGTCTAGACTTCCTTCCTCAAGGTATAGTAAATAATGATAAAGGACGGATAATGGATGATGATCCACAACTCGCTAAGATGTATGTCGCTGGTTGGCTCGGGACCGGACCTGATGGAGTAATACTCCACACCATGGGAAATGCATTCCAAGTTGCAAAGACAATATGTGATGATATCAACAAAGTTAACGATTCAAATGCAAAAGGTGGATTTGAGGAACTTAAGAAAGAGCTGACTAGTGCAATAGTGGATTGGGAGGGCTGGAATAAAATTGATAGATATGAGATAGAACAGGGCATGAAGGTGGGCAAACCCCGTGAGAAGATATGTAATATTGCAAAGATGATTGAAGTAGCCCACTCATAACAAAAAATGTTAAGATATACTTATGTTTGTGTATTACAAAAATACCATTTATTGTTAGTAATCAATATAATTTTTTATCTAGATGTATATTTATGTGATTAAATTTTATTGACAGTTACAACTGCATAATACGTTTTTTTTACTTGTATCTATATCTCTTTGAATTAAAACTCCGTAATTAATACTACAGAAGGCAATTTTTTTAGATTGGAGCATAACTAAATACTCTATCGTCTACATTATATGCCACTAAACTATAATAAAATATTATACAATTCTCTGCAGAACCATAATGAATCTAAAAAAAAGAATGCAGTGTTTTTACAAATATTTTTTGCTGGTTTTCGTTTATGGTAGTTTACTAGTATAAAAATATTGTATACAATAGTTACACAATTAGCTTCTTCACTTCTCTACTAAAACTTTTAACAGAGCTTTAACAATGAAATAAATTACATATGATGTAATTTCTGGTACAGGTATTTATTTAGTTTAGTATTTGTCCTACCACCAATATTTGATCTGTGATTCACCATCACCAACCGCCTACCTTCATTTGTTGCGGTACAGTCAGCAGCAGATATGTCTGTTCGACAATAGCGGGTAACTTATAAAAGGTTGAGCAGGACCAAAGTTGCTTCGTTTTTTCAGAGCAAGAGGTATGCGCTTGAGTGACTTAAAATAGGTCAGTAAGCTGTAGGAGATCCAATTCTATTGACACCCGAATGCGCACTGCCAGGGCCGTGCGCATTAGAAATAACGTATAAGGGACGTTGACTGTATGGGGATGGGGGTGATGGTGCCTGCTTGACCGCTCAATTAATGTCTCGCCCAGGGCGCCTACACGGTTAAGGTCGGTCCTGCGCACTGCTAACGAATGGAACTCGTTCCGTTTGAAGGTATGTCATGATATTATAACGAGCTCTAGTTTTAACCTTTTGAGCGCAAAAGCCTGTAAATAATTCCATCGAAAACTCGTCCCACTGACGTCAGCAGCGGCATTTGCCGTTCAAACATCATTGATCAAAGACTCCGATTGCAGGTAACGAGAGATCAATATTATATATATCGATCTCTCGTTACCTGCAATCGCTGTGACGTCTGATGTCACGTCGTATTAATGCGCTGCTTGGCGATTAGAAGGTCAAAGTTTCATCTATACTGAAAGCAAAACGAACTGGCGACCGAAGCGATTCCCTATCGGCGATTTTCTCGCCCAAGAAACGAACAAAATATATAGATCCTGTCTTAGTAAAAAAGACACATACATTAATAGTTAATGGCTGGCTGTTCACACTGCCGGCGAGAACTCTTTCTCTACTAGTTTGTCGCAGCTATGTGAGCGATAAAATAAAACTAGCTCAGCGGTACTCGCTCAGCGATGCTCGCTTGGCGGTTAGAACTCACGCTGCGAGAACAACCAGCGGTGATTTTACAGCATTACCGAGCAAGTGGTACGAGTAATAGCTTGTCGCACTCGAACACTCACTTCTAGCCGAGCGACATAACTTTTGGAGCTACACTCTCGCTTCTCTCTGCTCGCCAACTCGTTTCTAGTGTCTAGCTTTAATCGCTTCTCGCTCATCGTCGGCGGTGGGACTAGTGTCTTATGATCTCGGTCGCCAGTTCGTTTTGGGTTGAGTATAGTTATAACTTCAGAGGTTTCCTTACACACTATATAAGTATGATCTGTTGTATGGTGATTAATAATCCTCCTCATTTATTGGCCCTTATTAAAATGAAACAACAGATGCCATAAAAAAATATACTTAAACTTGACAGATTTTATACATGGAAGGGTTGTTTGGACAGTAGGTCGGTGGAGGGCTCGGATGTCTCACTCGGGGGTTGGTCACTCGGACACTCCTTGACTGCCTGGAAAAACGCTTTCCTGCTATAACCATCACCACTAGAAAAAAGGAGAGCAAATAGGGTTCGATACGGCTTAATTTTATAATATCCCATCATTAACAAACATATATAATAAACATCCAAAGAATTTTGTAAGTGTAAGCTTATATTCATATTGAATCTGAAACGACTAACGTTTTTTTTTATGTATATATTTTAAGCGATCAGACGTTTTGTCCAAACCAACCAAATTTCATCGTTCAAACACTCCGAATATAATATCAATACCTCGTTCTGCAATCACAATTTTAATTTTCAATCAATCATTAATTCGCATCAGCGTTGCAATTACTTCGCTGCTTGGCGATCAAAAGGTTAAACTGACAGTAACTATAAAAGTACAAAAATATCAGTAACTGTCAAATTTATTAAATATGACATCGTCAATTCAAAAACGAACATATTACGAAATGAAGTCGTATTGTACCCTACTTACTCGGGAGTCGAATCGAAAAAAGCTCCGGTTTTGAGAGGCATGTCTGGAGCAACGAGGAGTGCTTCGTCCTCTAGTGGCGAAGACCTTATAACCTGGTCCTTACGCTCCTATGTTGCCTGTCGAAGCAACCACATGAAGTTAAAAAAACAATTTTATAAATCTGAAATGAATTCCGTCACCTCAATGGTTGGAACCAGATAGCAGGGATACCCAAACTGCGTCTGAGGGGCCAGGGGCGTCGCGAAATGGTATTCATACGCGTAAAGCTGCGTCCACACTTGTATCATTTGCTCGTATCCGATCACCGTGGCGTGGCATGACTGCGTATCGCGCTGCTTAACGCTCACTGTCGGCGCGGCGATCACGCCGCGCTTATCCCATCTAAGTGTGTGATACGCGTAGCAACATGGATTTCGAGCGATCGGATCGGCGCAACGTCCAAACGCAGGATCGTGACATGCGCTCATGCCACGCGACGAAGATCTGATAGGGCAAATGATAGAAATGTGGACGCACCTTAATAGATACCTACACGCAGATACCTCCTTAAGCAAAGGCGTCGTAAAAAAAATTACAACCTTTAAGGGAGTCGCAGTGCGGTGTGTGTGGTCTAAGCCGATGCAAACAGCTGACTCCAACATATACCACAACCTTGATCTAAAACGTTAGACTATAAACCTTCAACTGTAGTGTGACCAAGGACCATTAAAACAAGAGGACTGTCATTTGCCATACTTTGGTCCGTGCCCCGATCCCAAGGAGATATTCTCGCAAAAAACTAGATGGCGCTCTAAAACTAAACATTTAACGGTGTGTTATAATTAAACAAAGAAACGGGCACTAATAAATAAATCGTAACATTGAAATACTGTGTCACGCTTGCAAAGTTGAATAATTGTAAATAGTCATTCTTATATATAGATGGCGTAGTACATTTCGGGGAACGGCTTTTTGTGTGGAGATTGTCAGTCCTCTGGTTTTGATAGTCTTTGGTATGGTATGACTCATATTGCCTATTGGAACATGTGTAATTCCGTATAAGGTAGGTAATAAGCCTACTATTGGCCGGGTGCAAGGGTCGTGTAGGGAAAGCGAAAACGATCGCAGCGCTTAATGTGGCCAAAATTGGTAACTTTTCAGGGTGTTTCTATGAAACGTCATACTTTTCAGTTCGTATTTCTTACGTTTTCTGCTATAAAATAATAAACTGAAATAAAATGGGTAACGATAGCCGTTGTGTGGTAAACTGCAATAATACAGGACGAAACAGCTATTGCTAATTTTATCGCTTTCCTACACTGAGATGGAAACAAGACCAGAAAATGAAATGGATAGTTGCTGTTAGTCAGTGTATTAAACTGAAACCTTGGTTAATTATTTTTATCTATTTAGTGCAGTAATAATATTATGATTATAATGTTTCGAAAATATATAACGTAGAATAACTTATAATTTGTAAATGTTTATTGTTTTAGTACTGATGGATCTAGTTAACAGCTTCCCTTTACTCTCGGTTTGAGGCTGAAACGTTATGTTGTGACCGATGGTTTGGAAACCAGTTTTGATAATAATAGTATTTTTTCAATTATCTGGAATAAAAGATTATTTTTATCGTTTAATTTGCAAGGAAACAACACAGAAGTAAATTGACATAATAATATTAAACACACGTATAATATTTTTTTTTCTTCTGTTTCCGCGATTATTACTCATTGAAATAAAACAATTTAACGGATGACGGGTCACGGGAGGACTCCCGTCCTCCCGTGACCATGGAAAGCTGGAAAGCTTCCGAAACGTCGGGAACTAAAATGAGATAATATACGCGATATAATCCGTTAAATTGTTTTATTTCAACACGTATAATAGTCACTTTCTTCAATAAAGCTAAAAACCTAATGTATTTCACATTAAAAAAAACAGATATTGCACTTGTTAGGTGCTCTACAATCAATATTTTCAATTATTTAGCTATATTTTGTTGAGTCCATTATTTTACACTTTTGACAAAGCCAGTAAAGTTGCGAACGCTAGGCGGCGCTGACGTCGTGCACCCGGCCAATATAAGCACCTCAGTTTATACGTAATAAACGAAAATTATTACACCGAATCTCGTATTGTCATTAGGGTATCTTCATGGCGACATGCCAGTTGGGCTAATCGAGGCATATATAACATTTCAGAAGTATAAAAAATATTGGGTACTCCTAGACTAAAGGGTTAATGTTACTGTTAACTGAACTTTGTATCGATCCTCTTGGGCCTTCTTTTAACCATTTCCTGAATATGAGTATGTAGATTAGTCACAGACCACTTAACCCCTAGACCCCGCATACAAAGGCGCCCCCGTAAGCCAAGCTTAAACTCAAAAAACACCAAGCAGCTGCCAAGCAGTCGACGTGACTTGCTCGCTCGCCTTACCTAGCCAATCACGGTGCACTTGCTGCCCCCCGCGCCCCGCTATTTTAGCGAGATGATACTAAATAAAATTGTGTGAAGCGGGGTCTATAGGGTTAAGTGGTCTGTGAGATTAGCGTATGTATTTGTACAATATGGCGGCAATAGAAATGACGACTATTGGGGCTGATGGCTGATGGTTTCTTGAGTGTGGCGATCATGCACCGTAAAAACAATATGGAAAGATCCTGCATAAATATTTATAGTTCGTTCTTGTGCAATTTTTGATTTGTGATCTTTAAATTTATGTTTCAAGATACTGGCCAAAATTGCTCTTTTTAATCTGTGACATTCCATTCCCTTATGGACACTATTATTTTATTTTTTCTTTGTATTTGACGATCAATTTTAAATTCGTATAAATTGACTAAAATCCATACTAATATTATAAATGCGAAAGTGTGTCTGTCTGTCTGTTACCTCTTCACGCTTAAGCCGCTGAACCGATTTGGATGAAATGTGATAATGGAGTTAGTTTGAGTCCTGGGGAAGGACATAGGCTACTTTTTATCCCGGAAAAATACCCTTATCCGCGATAAACGAATTTCAGGCGGACGAAGTCGCGGGCAGAAGCTCGTGAAATTTATAGTAATGCATGAAGGCCGTCAGAGAGAAAAGCTCCTCCCCCCGTGACCGCGCCTAATAATAGATCCTTAATAAGGCAGACTGGACTGGTCATGGCCCTTGCCGCCTTGGCCGGTAGAAGCTGATGACGATGATATATAAATGCTCTTGGGAAAAGTGTTTTAGTCAAACTAAATTTTTATTGTAAACATTTATTCCGCACACCGACTGATGGGTGGCAAAACTCTACTCTTAATAACTTCACAGCAAATAGTGTCCACTTGATCGGTTACAATATTTTCAGTAATACCGTTTAAAATTGGTATAAATTAAAACTAAAACACCTTGGAGTTCTCGTCAGCTGAATATTTTGGAAACAGCCGATAATAGGACAAACTACCAAATTTCATTACTAGAGGCGCCACTATCGCATTCAGTAAATAAAGTAATATTGACATTTACGTACATGGATATTTGAGAGTTAAACATTTTCTGTTTTTGATTAATGGAATAGTTCCTTTGTTATTCCGCGAAATAGTGTCTTTGGCTAGGTTACCCGAGAAAGACCTCGGGGTTGACACCGGACCGAGTAGTTCCCACTTGTTCTATGGAACATGACATCATAGAACGAAATAACACATTTTCTTCCCTTTTTTCTATAGAACACATGGGAACTACTCGAAAAGCTATGAATAGTGTGGTTCTATGGAAAGAAAAGGAAATGTGTCTTTTTGTTTGATTACGTCATGTTCCATGGAACAAATGGAAATTACCCCACTGGACCGTCAACATCTCCAGCATCTCCTGAGGACTGTATAGATCCAAAATCATATTTTCAATAGTATTACGTCGCGAAAAAATACTATGAGGAATATGTTGTACAGGTGAAGTGAACGTATGTGAACAATATGGACTGGTAAAAGAATGCATTTAGCGAAAAATACGATTAGAAAAAAAAACGTGTAAGAAATTAAATGCCGGCCATAATGACGAATGGAAAATAAGCAATTTGGGGAAAAACGCGAATGGTAATAAAACGACTGGGGAAACAAAATATTGGGTAATTCATCTATACAGTCCTCCTGATGATGCCTCGTAAAGAGGCGAAACACGTGTCGAGGATTATACAGTCTTATGGTAGTTTTTTGTACTTGCTTGCATATTTTTTTTGTGGGAACTGCATGAAAGTATACGCATGTGAGCACAAATTATTGTCATACCTAACCAAGACACAATTTCGCGGAATAGCAAAGGAACTATTATGTATTAATCTAATATGGAATTCTGCTAACGCCTGAATATATCAATCATTTCAGAAGTGCATATTTGATGTCATAGCTCATTTATTGATAGAGTTTTAGGTCATTATCTGTATTGTTTACGAAAAGGCGTTACCTAGGTACTACACTAGATGGCTTCTAAAACTTTGTAGATGAATAAATTAAACCTTACAAGTATATGTGTGCTAATAATTAACGACATCAACATATACTTAATGTTAACATATAACAAAGATTATTTATATTAATACAAGTATCTATATCTGCATATATATACTACTTATGTTCTAAATTGATAACTAAAAAAAAACAAATTACACTATAATAAATCTCTATGACTCAGAAAATAAATCAAAGGTTCATATAAAAATCTAGTGGTTCGGCTTACATTGCCAAAACATTGAGTTACTATGTTTATCTACACCCATCTAAAAAATCCTCTTTAATGTGTCCAAAACCCATAGATAACGAGTAGCTTTTCAATACTAAAAATTTACATTCTCTATACTGCATGATATTTGATGTAGTTATAAGGTACAACTTTACAGTATAGATCTATACTATAATATTCTCAGCAGCTTAGTGGTTGAACATGAAACACACGACAGAGGATTCAATATATAGATGTAGATAAAGTAGTGTATGCAACTGTACATAATTAGGCCTTAAAACGCTCGTGTGATCTTATTATGAAACTCGCCTTCAGTCTTCAGTTCGTTTCATAAAACAATACTCGTGTTTTAAGGAATCTCATTATGTATCAGTTGCATAAACTACTAGTTGATATTTTATTACTTTACATATAATTACTTTATGACTACCTATACTTATTTTCTGGGAATAATATGGAATGAACATATAACAATTCACGTGAAAAACTATAACCAAATAATAACCTCTAATTTTGTGTTCTTGATATTAGGATCGTGTTATTTCGGCTCATTTTAGGCACTTTTATATGACACACTCTTAGAAGTATATAGTGACGAAACTGGAAATTCCAAGTGTTTGCAATGGAAGTCGAAGAAGGTCGTTATTCAAGGTCTTTTTATGACTAATAGTCAACTTCCTACAACTTTGGATTAGGTGACTATAACTCTAAAGGTGCGAATTGTGATGCGGACAATTTTATTCATTACCTTTACGACATATTATTATCATTACACAGGAATAAACAGTTAAAATTAGACTGTAGATTCGTAATAATCGTGCGAAACTAGAGGTCTAAATATTTTGGTTTGTTTATGCTATACAGGGTGTAATAGTTAAGTGTGACCAGGCGATTTTTCCGTAACTATTACAGGTATCATTTTTTTTAAACTTTACACTGACATCGGAAGTACGTTACCTAATCAGTAAAATTACATCAATAAATCTTTTCAAGACATTAAACAATATATTAAATGCATGGGAGTGTTTAATGTCGCAATTTTGGATACTTCTAGTTTGATTTTTAAAAAGTTATTAATGTCATTTTACTCATTAGGTAACGTACTTTCGATGTCAGTTTAAAGTTTTTTGATATCTGTAATAGTTACGGAATTATCGCCCGGTCACGCTTAACGATTACATCCTGTATAACTCATTCACTACCGGCAACAATTATGCTTCCACCGTCATACAAGATTGTTCCTAGGCCACGCCTCCCGGTAGTGAATGTATTTAAGTGGTCAGCAATTGACAAGTCCTGGAATCAAATTATAATATTTTGCACTTGGGGCCCGTTTCAGAAAAGCTTTTAATTTTTATTACTAGCGGAGATCTCTTTCCAACAATATGTATTAAAAGGGGACTTCCACTTGTAATACAAGTTACAAGCTTTTGTGAAACAAACCCCTGGTATAGCTACGGATAAATGTTGGATTTCAAGTTTGACTGATATGTGACATCAATTTACATCTATGGAACAAACATACTTACTTATGATTTAATTAGTTTTACCACAACAATAAGCAAATACTAATGAAAATTGGCAATAGTTATCGATTGTCATACACACATACATTTTTATAGAAATTAATAAATGCAAAATAACATCAAAAAGCTGCACTTCATTTTATATGTTAAATAACAATCCTAGTCGTATTTTTACTTTTTTTTTCGTTTTTCTTCTTATATTAAATTAATTTAGTAAGCTTAGAAATGATGACAGGATCGTATATTTTTACCGGTTAAAAGACGATATTATATCGATTTAAAATCTTCATCATTTGATAAAAAATTGGTCTATATTGTGATTTCTTACATTTATTAGGTCTAATTCACCATCTTCTGTATGCGCTAATTACGTGCCAAACCGTTATCGTAATCGACCGTTAATAACTAACCGATCATGGTGAAACTACACCTTAGTCACCTTTGTCTTCTACTATTATAAAGTTGTAAAAATGAAATGTTTGTATGTGTCGTTGTGGCTTCACCAAGCTAAATCGGCTAAACGGATTTTAATTATTTTTAGTACACGGGTAGCTGGGTTTCTCCAGATGATTATAGGATACTTTTTACCCGAATATGCCAAAGAAAAAAAGAAGGGTTATGACTTTTTCTCCTCCGCGAACGAAGTTGCGGGCGCCTTCTAGTCCTTTGTATTTGTCGTACCTTCAAGTCGTATGTGAAATTGGGAACATTATTTCCCAGAGGTCTGCAAATTGTATTTTTTCTCGACAGCACTCGTTATTTGGGCACGGAATGTACAAATGGTTTATGTGCTGTTTTTTAGATATTTTTTGTTTTTATAACATTTGTGCGATTTGTTCGACAGTATACGTGAATTCTTTGGTCTATACAGAACGTTAATCGTTAAATTGGAATATCCCTGTAGAGTTACTCCGAATGGCGAAATTCGTTTCGTGCCGTCTCTTTCGCTTTTATGTTAGAATGTATCTGAGTAAGCGGGATGATGCCATACGAACTTCGGAGTACTAGGACGAGTGGAGTTTCGCTGAATACGGAAGCGGGCTCAAGGTATTGGATTCTGGCAAGGTGAGTGTCGCAATGCTTGACAACCTTATCTGAATGATTGACACCCTGTTGCTCTGTGAACACTATTGTACTAAATTAAAATTGAAAGTGCCAACTAATGGTACATTGTCACATACTGGGACGTTTACCTTTTCTGGTATTCATGAACTGCGATTGCGATTGAATTCAGTACCACCCGATGGTAGGTGACTGTGGGGTCGAGGATGTTGCTGACCTGTTTATGTGGAATACTCCAACAAGATCTCGTGTCTATTTTAGTTAATTTATAAGTTTTGAAGATATTGCAAACAAATGAAGTGCCAACTTAACCATATGGTTAATATATATAAAATCATGAACGAATAAAACTAAGACTGTCAATCGTGTGCCGATTGCAAGGGAACGTCCAGTTTTAAAACTAGATGGCGCTTTAAAACTAAACATTATCGATGTTATAATTGAACAAAGACATACTACAATCATTATTATTTCGTAACCAGTTACAATAAATAGATAAATCGTTACACACTGCTTCATGGTAATACATAACACTATGTTACGCTTAGCAAAGTTGAATCGCAAATAATTATCTTAAAAGATGGCGTTGTATTACGGGTAAGGTATTTTGTATTGACAGTTTTTGTTTTATTCGTCCATGATAAAATAAAGAAACTGAAGTGTGCTCGCCGGTTAAGTTAAGTTTGCACGTATTTTTGCCAATTCTTACAAAGTAGGTGCCGGGCTACTCCTTGGAAACAAAGTAGTAAAAGCGTGAACGCACACTATACTGCCAGGATTGATCGTGTTGAATAAGGGCTTATCTACACAGCGTGGCGAACTGGCCCCTATTGCACTATCGTGACAAATGTCGGGTGACAATGACAATTTCACGTACATTGCGTGCCCAGTATAAAGTAAGAAGATGTATCGAGCTTGCGGGGATCGCCGTGACCACAAAATTCTCGTTGTCACCTGACGCAGGCATGATTTATAAAGAAATAAATAAATAAATGATAGATAAATGCTAGATAATAATATAATAATTAAATATTGGACACGTATTTTTTGCATTTTGAAAATAATAAAAAAATACTTAGTTAAATCGCATTAGTTTAGGAGTGGGGGCTCGTGACGTCACTCCTAAGTAAAATTTGCACTTAGGAGTGACGTCACGCGACATTTTGATTCAATGTATCGCCTTTATTTTCCGATTATGTGGAAAAAAAATACGTGTCTAATATTTTTTATTAATTTACATGACGGACTATTTATTAAAATTTAGTCATCATCACTATTGTCACGATTGTGAAATAAGGGCCTTGTGCAGGATGGTGACTTCAGCTTGTGGTGACTGGGTTGCGCTCCAGGTATATTGAAATCCAGTTCAATTAAGTTTTCAACTGATATCTACGGCACTGTATACAAAGTAGGTGCAAACTTAACTCGTTCATTGCTGGCTGCGCTCCTTATGAACAAACTTGTAAGAGCGTGAAAACACGTATCATGGAGTATCGAGGTAAGGAGGTCAAACTCATATAGGAAAACACATGAGAAAGTGTCCACCGGAAAGCAGTTATAGTTCCAAATCCGTCCACAGTGGCGCTAGAGTAACAAGATACTATGAAGTCAACAACCAATAGCAAAACATTTTTATTGAAATGCTAATCAATCCTTCGTTCTTCTTCTATACTATTATAATGTTGTAAAAATGAAATCTCTGTACATTGAAGATATTTTCAAAAAAATGATTTTTACGGACTATTTGGAGGTCACTATGTTGGAATACAGTTATAAAAACAAAAATATTTTTTTTTGGATTTTGTATGTTTGTATGTGTCGTTGTGGCTTCATCACGCCAAATCGGCTAAACAGATTTCAACAATTTTTGGTACACGGGTAGATGGGTATCTCCAGACGGTTATAGGATACTTTTTACCCGACTAAGCTGTGGAAAAAAAGAGGTGTTATGATTTTTTCTCCTCCGCGAACGAAGTTGCAGGCGCCTTCTAGTCTGATATAAAAATTAAATTGTGATCTAAAGATTTTTTTAATTATGGTTATTTATTTTACGCACTTGCTACAGTGGCGCCACCAATTTAACACCTTTTGACGGACACTTTGGACATGTAGAGATTGTTCTTCTTACCTCTACACTCCATGGCACGTATGTTGCCGGGTTGTTATAGAACAATAAGGGCTTATCTACACAGCGTGGCGTCGATCTGGTGCAGGCTGGGGATGATCAGCTTTAGCTTGCGGCGGTAGGCGGGGTCTGCGGCGACCGGGTTGCGCTCCAGGTATATCGTGATGAGTTTGTCGTTGGGGCGGAGCTTCTCCACGTCCGACCAATCGCTGATCTGATTGTCGTTTAGCTGGAAGGATATTAATAGTGGTTTAAAAACACGAACGTTTATTAACCGAGTGAGCTATGGTCTTCGTTTCAGCGCGGGCTGGTTGTTGCCCCCTACGGGTCGCATTTCTTAACCGATTCTCGTGAAATTTTGTGAGCAGGTTCGACAATTATATGAAGTTTTTTTGTCGATTCAGTTTTAAATATTTTTCAATATGGCGTGCGAGGTCGAGGAGATACAGCTGAAAGTGTTGTGTTATATGTATGTAAAATAAAATTGATTTGTTTGCTAAATTCAAAATGCTGTTAAAATTAAATAAATTCGCAATTTTTTGTAGCTGTTGCTTGTGACGTGTTTTTATATCTGTGTGCATGTTTGATTATCAACACTATTATAAATTGTGGCTTCATCACGCCATGACGGCTAAACGGAGTTCATTTATTTTTGGTATTGATAGCTTGGGCATCCACAGATTGTTATAGGACTTATAGAATACTTTTTACCGTGACAATGCTGAAGCAAAAAAAGGGTTATGGTTTTTTCTTTACCGCAGGATAACACGAAGTTGGGGGTACCTTCTAGTGGTCCTATATTTGTATTTTTTATAATGATCTAACCCTGCTTGGTATTGAGTAAATCCAAAACTTTAATAAAGATAGGAGCGGTTGACACAAATAATGTTTTATTGGACTGTTTTTTTATTTAAATATAAAAGGTTAATATTTGTTGAAATAAATTAGATGTTAGTGAGAGTCTCGTAAGTTCAGTGGTTTTACTGACGCATCTAAACTTTTTATAGACTACTTTTCATGACCACCAGGAAAATAAAGTTTGCCTCGGGCGCAAAACCGCATGCAAAACTTTGTACTTATATGAGACAGAGTCAATTGTACAAATTGATTCTGTGACACACACGAATTGATCTTTAACTCGACCATTTTTAGGGTTCTGTAGTCAAAATGGGAAAGCCCTAATAAATTTCATCATGTCCGTATGGCACAGGCATTTTACCCAAGAACTGAAAAATGTATATTGATGAAAAGTAGAGCACGCATCACCTGTGGATATTTCGACAGTTCTTCTAAAAACACTAAGGATTCAAAAAACATTTTTTTACTAACTGCATATTTTCGGAAATAATCGCTCCGAAAGTTGCATAAATTGTGCCCAATATCTTTTAAACCGTATGTCCAAAAAATATAAAAAAATTACAAAGGTAAATTTCAACATATACCATTTTTGAGTTATTGCCGAAGAACTGCGCTTCTCAACAAAAGGGCGTAAGTGCCATGAAGATACGCTCTTTTGCTGGTGTACTTTTACACATCGTATTTTTTACATCTGTAGTGCATTTTTTTGTAATAACGGCTACGGAACTACATTGAGCATGGTCCGACATGCTCTTGGCTGGTTTTATTCGCAACTCGCAGTTTGGTGGAAGAAGGGCGCATCTGTGAACGAGACTCATTATAAGATAAGTCTTTGTGTTACCACGACTAATTTATTGAAGATAGAATTAGGTCGATTGATGTCTCGTGACTAGTGAATGTAGCTACTTATACCTAATCTAGTTAGAGCGATTGACGGTGCAACTTATTGATTTTGTTTCTAAATGTTGTAACCTTGGGGTTAAATGATCTATACTATTATAAAGGGCTCGTCCATTAATCACGTCACTTTTTCTGCATTTTTTTTAAACGAGCGTGACGTCATTAATGGACGAATCCAAAGTTGTGAAAAAGAAATGTCTGTACACGGAAGATATTTAAAAAAATATATATTGTAAAAGACTATTTGGAGGTAACTAAATCGATTTATTTTTTAAATTTTTGTATGTTCCTATGTGTCGTTGTGGCTTCACCACGCCAAATCAGCTAAACGGATTTTAACTATTATTGGTACACGGGTAGCTGAGTATCCACAGATGTTTATAGCGTACTTTTTACCCGACTACACTAATGAAAAAAAGTAGGGTTATGACTTTTTCTCCTCCGCAAACAAAGTTGCGGGCACCTTCTTATATAATTTAAATACGTATAAAGTTAAAACAATATATCTCTTTATAGTCAAATGGGCCACATAGTGAACAGTAAATAATTACCCAATCTACCTGGTCGTTTATATACAAACTTTATGCTTTTTTTAACTAATCATCTAAATAATTCAGATTGGGTATTATGCCGGTTTTTACCCGTGCGCGGTCGAATACTCAAAGCGATCCCGCGGCGCTCCTATAGGCTTATGTCCTAAAAAAATCAGTTAGATTATCAGAAAATATTGGACACGTATTTTTTCTCTTGTCAATTAAACAAAAAGAAAATTATGAAGATATAGCCCGTTAAAGGTCCCCGTGATGTCTCGCCGTGCGACCGTTTTTCGCACGGCGTGATGTCATGCGCCCCCACGCGCTTTATCTTTGTCTTTTTGTTTGATTGACAAAAGAAAAAATATGTGTCCAATATTTACTGATAATCTAATTGACGGATTAATTAGATTTTTTTTTACTCAGGAAACTACCGTATTAAAGGTGGAGCTGGCATTCGTTGGTGGTTTTAGACGGTAGTCCAGCTCATCAGCCTCGGTTAGTCCTTCATAACAGCTTTGGTCCCACGACATATGCGGGACGCATAAACGCATTTCCCCAACGTAAAAAATAATAATTAAAAAAACAAAAAACCCGACTGCGTAAAAAACTAAAAAGAAAAAAAACAAGTCCAGTGCCCTAATATGGAACGTAGCGATTTTGAACAGTCAGGACCCATAAGAAATCTAGATCGACGCAAATCTTCCCAACAATGAGTCCCGACTGTTTAAAATCGCTCTGTTCCATATTAGAATTTATTATTTGTTATATTGTGAGTATCGATCATGAATCATGAAATATTTCTATTATAACTTAACAAATTTCTAGGGCACTGGACTTGTTTTTTTCTTTTTAGTTTTTTACGCAGTCGGGTTTTTTGTTTTTTAATTATTATTTTTTACTTTATACTTTTTAGTTAAAACTATAAAAGTCAGACAATTTCGCAATCTTTATCGTGGGGGTTATTGAGAAGCTTGCACAGATTTATTACAATGCAATTAAATGAAAATTTAGTGAGAACGGCTGGCTAACCAACTTTAAATCGTTATAGTTCCTATCTGGTAATTCCAAATTAAAAATGATAAAAGAAACCTAATAATGATTTTTAAATCCCTATTCATCAATACCCCACTCGATATAGTACGTCAATTTTCATTTTTTTCTTTTTTACAATATGGCGTCTCATTATCGCCATTTTAAGTTTTCATCATTTTCATGTCTTCAGTAACATTCGGACAGTTAAGACAAATCGATTGACGTAAGAATCATCAAAATCGGTCCACGCGTTTAGTCTCTAGAGTGCCAGATAGGAACAAACATACATACATACATAGACTGATAAACACATTACCACTCCTTGCGTCGCGCAGTCGGGTAAAAAAGGTCAGTCTTTACCCATGTGATCTCTGCGCAAATCTCTAATAAACATTAACAACAAAGAATAATAAAACACTCACCCACAACTCTTCCAGCTCGATCATATGAGTCAAGTTATCTATGTTTGTGAGCCGGTTCTGCGCCAGATCCAACGTCTGAAGGTTGCTCAAACACTCCAAACCCTCAATCGCCCCTATCCCATTCTCCGACAAGTACAACTGGTCCAGATTCACCAGACCATCCAGATTTTCCATCTTAGTGAGGCGGTTGCTCTGAAGAACCAGGATCGAGAGGTCGGTGAAGGTATCTAAGCCTTGGATCTTGGTGATTTTGTTCTTGCCGAGGTAGAGCTGTCGGAGGGAGACTAGGCCGTCGAGATTTTTTATTTCCTGCGGAACAATTTGGAGTTTTTAAGTATTTATGAAGTGGGGGTCTAAAAGGTACAGCGACGATCTGGTGAGCGTTGCGGGAAGCCGTTGGATCTGGGAAGCGAAAAGTACAAGACGAGGAAGCAAATCTTGTTCAGCAGTGAATGTCCTTGGGGGCTATTCATAAATTACGTCATTTCAAATTGGGGGATCTGGATATTGGATGATGGTAGCATGACGAAGGAGGGGAGGGGGGACATTCCCAAGATGACATCATCTTCCGCATCTTTAAAAAGTGCTTCAATGAGTAAAATTCGTGTTTGTATAAACTGTTGCTAAAAACGCATTATTTGGAAATGATATCATTTTATTTGGTAGGGGGGGGGGGTGTCAAAAATAGACGACATAATTTATGAACAGCCCCTTGGCGGCGTGGTATTTCATATTATTTAAACCATTAGCAGTTAAGTCTGTTAATAATATTTTCTTCTGTTTCCGCGAATATTACTCATTGAAATAAATAAAACAATTTAACGGATTATATCGCGTATATTATCTCATTTTAGTTCCCGACGTTTCGGAAGCTTTCCAGCTTTCCATGGTCACGGGTGGTCCACCCGATACGCGATATAATCCGTTAAATTGTTCTATTACAATGAGTTAAGTCTGTTCTTTTAAGTATTTAAGTCAAGTGTCATTTAAAACAAAATTCGCGTAAGAAGTGTCTAAAAGAGCGTACGTGATAAAATTACCTAATTTGTCGGATATAATTATAGACTCACAGCCTAGTTAACGTATCTGTCTACTGAAAATAATAAAGACCCTTGTTTTCGCTGTCAGGCCACACTTGTCATAAATTTATTAATCCACTAGACGTTAACTGTCTGTTTAGCCAGTTCAGGCAATTTTTTTCAAAATCACATTACTGTAGAGGCTGGGAAATTAGAGATTGCCAGCCAAGTAGGGATAGCTATTCAGGCTGGCATGCTTTTTCACGCCCAAGTAATGTATAGCGCTTTTATCAAACATGCAATGAAATCAAATCAAATTTGATTTCATTCATCAACAATGAAGAATGAAATCAAATCACATGTTTTTTTTTAATATTCCTACCACAAAACATTTTTTTTTGTGGCGACGGGGCACGGTGCGGCGGCGCTTATAGCGAATTGAAACATAAGTAGGTCGCTTTACAGGCCTTAGGCGTTAAATTTTGTATGAAATTTTAATATGCATCTCGTCTCGCCGCACTTAAAACGCGAGACTTTGGGGCCTATTATAAGAAACACAACGTGCAAGTAGACACATTTTTGTCAAAATGCTTGCTTGCTTTTATGCTTATGCTCAATAAATATGAAACATTGTCAATTTGGTGCACCATATCATAGTGGCCAAAATTTGAAATAATTGTATAAGATTCTGATAAAACAAGCAAAATAAGAAACTATATTAAGATTTTGAGTTTGATATTTTACGTATATGTGTTGGTTTATGAGCTTTTAAAGTAGCAGCTAACTTACCCTAATACGGTTATCCCCCAGCTCCAGCATCTCAAGCCTTGTGAGATGGTTCACATTCTTGATCTCTGTTATCTTGTTGGAGCTCAGGTACAGCTTGTTTAGTTTCGTGAGGTTGTCCAGCCCTTGGATCTCTTTGATGCGGTTGAAGGATAAGTCCAGTAATCTAAAATGTTAGAGTTTTATATGAAGAAGTGGCCTACAACCATGTGGAGGAAATTAAAAAGGCATAACTCTCATTGCTTCATTGTAATCAGGTTATTAGGCTCCTATAACCATGCTTAGATTATTCTACAATTATTATTCTTGTATCAAAAAATAATTAAAGCCGAAATTGTATCAGAGATTCAAGCCATTTAATTTCAAGGATTGTTTAGAGAACTTCAGCAGATTTTTACTAAGTTTCATATAAACCAGTGAAAACCTAGAGCTCAGCAAAGCTTCTGTGGATGTGGGGGCTCTGCGGTAATATTGATCATAATGACTACTGTGGTATTTTGCATTTCACGTAGTCATGTGTGTCATGTAATAAATGAATAACGATGTTATATATATATATATAAATAAATGTATACAATCAAGTGGTGGACGGAACCCCACTCCGTTAGTATCTGCCCAGCTGTCAGACGGAGTGGTCGCTGTCATCACCAACTGGGCGTGTACCCAAAGTCCTTGTGTGTTTTAATAACCAATACCAATCCTTGTGGAGGACACCACAAACTGGCGACGAGTATCAATTCGTAAGTATTAAGTATTAGTACTACGTGAACAATATTATAGCATGCAATTTGGTGACCAATAGGTTAGATACAGAGTTACTATGTGAATATAATGTTAAAATACTTAAACTTTAAGGACCAGAACAATAATATAAACAAATTCTTGCTAATCTCAGTACATGCATATGTACTCGCCTTGGGCTTAATTTGAAAACAAGTGCAAGTTTATTCCACATTCCACCCGCACAAATAAATACATAAATTTATTGAACTTTATTTTCAAATACTTAATGATGAGGACATCCTTCTAATTGTATTATACGAGGGCTGCTATTTATATATCCGGAAACCGGGATTACAATCTTCTTAAATAGCATATTTGACCGCCATGGTAAAATTTGAACTTTTTTAAGTATATAAGGTATATTTTTTCTTCCTTATTAAAGCTCGTGTTTTGTTTTTGACGGGTTTTAAATGTCATCTCGCAGCAAGAATGGAACTCACTCGTGAAAATATTCGTGCTATGATTTATTATGATTTTCGGCGTGGTTTAACGCAACAACAGTGCATAGATCAACTAACTTCAACTTTTGGTGATGAAGCCCCATCTAAAACTACTGTGTATCACTGGTTTAGTGAGTTCAATCGTGGACGTAGTATGCTTACGGACGAAGTTAAGGCAGGTCGCCCGAAATCGGTCGTTGTACAACAAAATATCGAGGCTGTGCGAAAACTTATAATGGACGACCGACATGTTACGTACCGCGAGATAGAGGCGACTCTGGGTATTTCTATGACCAGCATTAATAGCATATTACATAATTATTTGGCTGTAAAAAAAATTTGTTCGCGTTGGATACCCCACAACTTAACAAATGAGCAAAAACATGCTCGCGTCGAATGGTGCAATAAAATGTTAAAAAAATATAACCGTGGTGACTCAAAAGCCGTTTATAACATCTATACAGGTGACGAATCCTGGATCTATGCATACGATCCCGAAACGAAGCAACAATCAACGGTATGGGTGTTTCAAAATGAGCCGAACCCTACGAAAGTTACTCGTGCAAAAAGTACATTGAAACAAATGGTGGCCTGCTTCTTCGGTATTAATGGCCATGTAGCTACAGTGCCACTAGAAAACCGTAGAACGGTTAATTCAGAGTGGTACACGACCATTTGCTTACCGGAAGTATTTGAACAAATTCGTAAAACTAACCAGCGACGAAGAATCATTCTTCATCATGACAATGCCAGCTGTCATACGTCACGCGAAACAACTCTATTTTTGGAGGGTCAAAATGTGGAATTAACGGGTCATCCGCCGTACAGCCCTGACTTGGCACCCAACGATTTTTATTTATTTCCAAATATAAAGAATAAATTACGCGGTCAACGATTTTCGACCGCTGAAGATGCTGTCGACGCATTCAAACAACACGTTATGGAGGTACCTCAGGCGGAGTGGCAGAAGTGCTTTAAAAATTGGTTCACGCGAATGCAAAAGTGCATAGATCATCAAGGGGAATACTTTGAAAAACAATAAAACTATTTTCAGCCGTGTACGTTTGTTTGTTTTTTTGTTTCCGGATATATAAGTAGCAACCCTCGTATGTTCACTAAAACTTAAGATATTAAAAGTAAATTGAGAATCTAGAGCAACTGGAGTTGTTTACGTTATGCGAATACATTTATTTGCGGTAAGATACATTGAGCGGTGTAGTGCAGGTGGGTATTGTATTTCTTTCTACTTGTTTTGTTTGTTATCTTAATGAAACTTAACAATTGAAACCTATTGGTTACCAAAATTGTTTGTATATAACGTGTGAAAAAAAAGCAATATATCTATATACATAGATGATTGCTAAATATTGTGTGGTGTGTGTAGTGGTACAAAATTGCAGCCAAATATTTTAGAGCTGACAAACAAGTTACGGGTGTGAAATAAAAAAAAAACCAGTGCCAAAATGCAAGATTATTTAGTACGTTCCCAGGGCCCTATCGAAAATTTGGAACGTGTCAACATACTAGTAAAACAGTGAGTTGTGCGCAATTAAGAATACCTACCCACATTTATAAAAATAACTCACATGATATTATTATTAAATAATTTATTCGTATCTTTACGGACTTTCCATTGATATTACATAAATGCCGTTCTCAGTCCCATAGTACTGGGACTGAGAACGTGTTAAATATGAACATTGCAAGTGTGTAAATTAAAAACTGGTAACTGTAAACAAGCGAACATATGGTTCGCAAATAAAATTACGGATTCTTCTTCCTCAAAGTAAAGCTAAATAGATAAAATAATAGTTCAATATCTCGTATTATCCTCTTTACAGACGCCAAGAACCAAATACCCTCATTGGAGTCTTTCGATTGTGAAGGCGAAACAAGTTCTCTCGGTATTCGGTGGAAGAAATGGATACGCGGACTAGGAATTTTTTTGCAAGCGTCTGACATAAGTGACCCGGCTAAGAAACGGGCTACTCTTTTGCATACTGGAGGGTTAGCATTGCAAGATGTTTACTTCAACATCCCCGGCGCTCACGTTGAAGCGAGGGAATCGGTCGATGTTTATCAGGTAGCAATTAAGAAACTGGATGAATATTTCGCGCCAAAACAAAGTCACTTATATGAGAGACACATATTCAGGCTGACAAAACAGGAAGAGGGGGAATTTTTTTATAAATTTTTAGTTAGATTGCGTCGTCAAAGCACTAAATGTAAATTCACAGATGAAAATGAAAATTTAATCGAACAAATAACTGAAAAATGTTTATCACAATAGTTGAGGAAGAAGATTCTGTTAATGGGAGATACAATTACAATTGATAAAATAATTACAAAAGCGAATTCGCTTGAGACTGTCGAAAGGCAATTGCGTGATTTCCAATAAAAACAAAAGACCAACGTAAATAAAATAGATACTCGACAAAATAAAAAATCTGATGAAAGACCAACTGAGTGTACAAGATGCGGGAGCACAAAACATAAATACGATAGCGAACTGTGTATCGCTAAAGATAAAATTTGTGCAAAGTGTGGATTTAAAGGCCATTTTCTCAAAATGTGCCGGACGAGGGCAAGTAAGCGCAGACCCAATACAAATAATTCCACGCCTATCTCCAAAAAGCGCCGCATTGAAGTCAAAACTTCTGACACATCAAAAACGTCAAGTAACAAGCAATCGGACTCGGAAATCGATTATATATTTCATATCGATGAGGATGCGTCTATAAAATGTCAGATTGGAGGGGTGAAGATTGACATGTTAATTGATTCAGGCAGCAAATGTAATATCATTAGTGAAAATACATGGAATCTGCTCAAATCAAAAAAAGTTATAATCCGGGACCAAGTTAAAAATCCAGACAAAACATTTATATTAAAAATGGATATCATCGAACCGGTCAATCAGCCATCTCCATGGTCTTTAAGGAGAACGGAGACGTACGAATTTGCCTTGATATACGGTGTGCAAACAAGGCAATAATTAGGGAAAATCATCCGTTACCGACGATGCACCAATTAATGCCCAAATTAAGAAAAGCCACTGTTTTTTCCAAATTAGACATTTCAAATGCATTCCATCAAGTAGAAATATCTGAAAATTGCCGCCCAATCACAACATTTATCACAAGCAAAGGCCTATATAGGTATAAAAGGCTTATGTTTGGGATATCAAGTGCCCCTGAGCATTTTCAAAAAAATATGGAAAGGATGCTCCTAGGATGTGAAGGGGTTGTCAATTTTATCGACAATATTGTGGTTTTCGGAAGGAACGCAGATGAACATAACAAGAGGCTTGAAAAGGTTTTAGAAGTTCTTAGAAAAAATGATGTATTGCTGAATAAAACTAAATGCATTTTGAATGTTAGGGTAATAGAATTTCTTGGGCACCGCCTATCTGAAGATGGCATAAGACCATTAGACAAATATTTGAAAACAATTGAGTCTTTCCGAGAACCAAACAATGTCGAAGAAATCCAAAGTTTCCTTGGCTTAATCAATTTTGTAGGTAAATGGATCCCAAATTTGGCGACTCTAACCGAACCGATTCGTCAAATTTTACGTCTCAAGCTTAATAAACATACAGATATCACACGGTTTTGGAAAGATGACCAAAAACAGGCTTTCAACCAGCTCAAACAATCTCTTAGCGGGATTGAAACGCTAGGTTACTATGACCCAAAAGACCGGACTCAGGTTATTGCCGACGCCAGTCCTGTAGGGTTAGGAGCAGTACTGGTGCAATATGACTCAACGGTGCCGCGAATTATCGCCTACGGAAACAAAAGCTTAACCGACGTTGAAAAGCGATATTGCCAGACTGAGAAGGAGGCACTTGCTTTAGTTTGGGCAATAGAGCACTTTCACATGAACCTCTACGGTAAAGAAGAGTTTGAGTTGATTACCGACCATAAGCCGTTGGAAGTAATTTTTGGAACTCGTTCAAAACCCTGTGCTCGAATTGAACGATGGGTAGATTGCAATGTTATAATTACAAAGTTGTGTACAAACCAGGCAAATCTAATATTGCCGACTCACTTTCGCGTCTTTGCACAAGCACGCATAAGATTCAATTTGACAACGAGTTCCACATGAACCATATTGTCCAACATACTCGTCCGACTGCGTTGTCTTTAAAAATGATTTCGGATGCATCTGAGGCCGATAAAGGCCATTTTGCCCTCATTAGAGAAGCATTAATATCAAACAAATGGGACCCTAACATTAATAATTACAATTTTTTTGAAAATGAACTTTGGTTACATGATGGTATTTTAGTGGGGGGGCAGCAAAATTGTCATCTCATTAAAACTAAGATCTCAAGTACTAGCAGCCGCCCTCGAAGGTCACCCCGGGATAGTAAAAATGAAGGCTAGATTGCGTACCAAAGTGTGGTGGCCCAAATTAGATAAAGACGCCGAAAACACCGTGAAAAATTGTAAAGGTTGTATTTTGGTATCAGCGCCCATCCAACCTATTCCTAAAGAGGCGGGAGTTACCAACTGAAGCATGGATTGACATAGCTATAGATTTTTTAGGTCCATTGCCTAGCGGAGACTATCTTTTTGTTATGATCGACTACGTTAGTCATTACAAAGAAATAAAAATTATGAAATCAATTACAGCCAAAGATACAATTAACGTTCTTAAAGAAATCTTCTCCCGATTAGGTTTTCCAGTAAGCATAACTTGTGATAACGGCCGACAGTTCACAAGCCAGGACTTCCAAACATTTTGCCAAGAGTCAGGAATTCGCATTTATAACACAATTCCTTATTGGCCTCAACAAAATGGAGAAGTAGAAGGGCAGAACAGGGATATTTTAAAAAGGTTAAAAATTAGTCAAACACAGAAAACGGACTGGAAAGACGATTTGCTCAAATACCTCATGATGTACAACAGCACTCCGCAAATGACGACCGGAAAATCTCCTTCAGAATTGTTCTACGGCCGGCATTTCAGAGACAAATTACTAAGTTTAGTGAACATTGAAAATAAAGACATAGAGCCTGAAGCATGAGATAACGATGTATTAAGGAATGGAAAAGGAAAAGTGAGGGAAGACAGGAAGCGAAGAGCACGAGAGCAAGACATTGAAGTTGGTCAGAAAGTGTACGTAAAGAACTTTACCAAAAACAATAAACTGACACCGAGTTTTGCTCCTGAACCGCATACAGTCGTTAATAAGGAAGGAAATGAAGCGAATATTCGAAATGATTTAACCGGACAAGAGTATAAAAGAAATATAATTCATCTTAAACGCGTTGAAGGAAATTGGCAAGTTGTAGAGGATTTAGAATCAAGACAAAATGTAGAATCAGATAAAATAAGTGAATCTGAAAATGAAAACGATTAAAACAAAAATGAAACAAATTAAAATCTTGGTAACTAATTTAATACCTTACAATATAGCGTAACATCGTATATTAAGTCGCACTCTATTTTAACTAAGATTTTTTTTTTTTTTACAACAAGGAAGAGATGTGGTATTTTGGATTTCACGTAGTCATGTGTGTCTAGAGTTGCCAGATGTCCGGTATTTAAGCGTACAGTCCGTTATTTTCGACGCCTGTCCGGTAAAAAATAAATGGTCATACCGGACAGAACAATGTCCGGTATTTTGAAGAAAGTCGGTACTACTGGTCACAAGCGCCTACAAAAGTAGGCATATGAAATCCCTCAAACGCAAAACTCGCGCGCGCTCCTCACTCGCAGCACTGTCTGTATGTGCGTTTGGGGGCTCTCACTTCACCACTGTATACCCGTCTCACTCACTCGTACTTGCTGCCTGCGTCCACCCCCCCACCCGCGCGCGCCCGGTGTGTTTTGTTTTGATTTCGAGTTTTGTTTACCTAGTCGTTAATAAGATTACGCGACGTTCGGGAGTGTTTACGCAGTTGACCCAAGTACTTTTTGCGACCTAAGTATTTTTTGCGACCACCTTTTGGGGTTGTCCGGTATTTTTTCGCGACTCACCTGGCAACCCGATGTGTGTCATGTAATAAATGAATAACGATGTTATATATATATATATAAATAAATGTATACAATCAAGTGGTGGACGGAACCCCACTCCGTTAGTATGTGCCCAGCTGTCAGACGGAGGGGTCGCTGTCATCACCAACTGGGCGTATACCCAAAGTCCTTGTGTGTTTTAATTACCAATACCAATCCTTGTGGAGGACACCACAACTACAAATATTCGAAAGATAAATATGGTTTAACAGGAAAATAAATATAATAAGATTAAAGGAAGGGATAATAAAGTAGTAAAAGCTAACACATGAATAAGTTTAGGAAATATTAAGAGTCCCCAGCAAGCTCGGCCGAATTTCACCTTCCCATACAAACATAGTTTCATTCTCATTTTAAAACTATGTACTGGATTGTAACGAAACTTTGTATATACAAGGACATGAGGTATATCTATGCTTGTGATTAGTTCATATGGCTTCAGTCTATAAAACAAATAAAATACAGCAAAAACAAGTTTTTTATGAAAAACTTATTCACTGTATTTTTTTTACTATGGTATCTGTAGCTACATAAACTAATTACAGGCCCGCATATACTTTAACTTATTCTAAGTACAAAGTTTCAGAGCAAACTAGCTAGTCGTTTTAAAATGAGAGTGCAACTACATTTGTATGGAGAACCGAGCTTACCGGGGACACTTAATTCCACAGCACCACAAGTTTATATTCCAATAACCAGTTAGACAGGGGTATCCGGAGGTGGACGGAACTTTGGATATTTTCATATTATCAAAAGTAGTTTCTATCACTCATCTTAAAATACTGCTGCTACTTACTCCAGATTTACAAGAGTTTCCATGTTTTCCATGACTGTGATCTGGTTATCATACAGTTCCAACTCCACAAGTGTTGTCAAGTTAGACAACCCCTCTATCTTCTTTATTAGGTTCCATCGGAGATAGAGTCTGCAACAATTCAGAGACAAAATAAATGTGACATAGTTATGTAACTATAGCAATGTTTTTTTTAATTTTGAATGCCATAGGAGGCAGACAAGTAGATGGGTCTCCTGATGGTAAACTGTAAAAGAGATTACAAATTGAGTTAGAAGAAAATTATACTATTTTTGTTTCAGGTGTAAAATAGTAAATAAGCAAAGAATATATAATATTTTCTTCTGTTTCCGCGATTATTACTCATTGAAATAAAACAATTAAACGGATTATATCGCGTATATTATGACAGTTACACATGTGCCAGAAGGGCTTAATTATTTTATTCTAATAATTTACCAAGCAGCATTTCACAAATGAGGCATACTGAGGAGAAAAGAAACGCTGCAAAGAAAAACTCCCAGGCTACCTCATTACAATAAAAAACTAATTTCCAAAAGTATTAAACTAATCGGTTTTATATCTCGTACCACCAGAGTCTTTAAAAACGTTAATACCTTGAAATATTTATATTATTCTCTAGTATGAAGTACCTTAGAATACGGGTGTGCGATATGGTCACCTTATTACAAATTACATATGGACAGAATTGAGAAAGTTCAAAAGCAGTTCCTCAACATCCTTTGCTATAGGCTCCATCTCGGCCGAGACCATAGATCATATGCCAGTAGGCTTACACACTTCAATGTATCATGCCTGTCATCCCGCAGAAAATGCAATGATTTAATCATACTTTATAAAATTTTACACTCACATATTGACTGTCCTTCCCTTCTTTCTCTTCTGAACTTCATTACCCGATATAAATCACGTAACCCCTCGCATAAATTATTCCTGCTTCAAATTTATAAAAATAACACCTCATTCTATAACCCTATTATACGAATGTGCCGAATGTGCCGATTGTATAATGAAACGGTGTCTGAACATCCTTCTTTGGACATTTTTAAAAACATATTTTAGGTCATTTAGTTTTAAGCAAATGTATAAGAGGTAAAGTTTAATTAGTTAATACTGTAAACACAATGTTAAATTGTTGTTATCCCTAAATATTAAGAAATTTTATATAATTTGTCTCTAGCAATTAATTTTTCACTAAATTTTATTAGTCTTTCTGTGCACAAATTGTTTAGAGTTATAGTCCAGACCTTAACTTTAAGCTTTTTATGTTGATTTTTATGCGACTGTAACTTGTTGTGTGAGCCTAATAAATAAATAAATAAATAAATAAATTACTAATTATAATATTTAAAAAACAGAGACTATTAAACTACTTTTAAACAGATAAGATATTTTACACCATATTTTATTAATATACGCGATATAATCCGTTAAATTGTTTTATTTCAAAGAATATATATTTCAAAATCGGTTAGAGTATAGCAAAGGGGTTGCAACCTTAAGTAGGTATTTGTGTTTGGGGGGGTGTCAAGTTTCAAGGTGGGGATATTTTTTTTGTAGCCAAGACTAAAAAAATTCGCACCAACAGTTAAACCTTAGGTGCTATTTGTTACACATTTATTTACACTATTATGATCACAAAACTTTATACGTCAACTTATATGCTATCATTCTATTTAATTACTGCATCAAATTAAATAACAAAAATATATTAATATCATTATGACCGCTTAGGCTATACAAAACATTACTAAAATACTAGGCTATCTACCTTCCTAAATTGAGTTGGGAGTCACTCTTGCCTCTCAAATTCATAAAACGAAAACCTGTTATACCGCTAAGCATAATGACTCACTGGTGATGGGAAAACCAATATTTGTATGAGTGTTAGTATAGATGTAAACATGTATACATTATTGGGCAATAAGTTTACCTTTCCAATCGTCGTAAATCTTCCAAGTTTTCGATCTTGCCAATCCTGCCATGATTCAAATCCAGTTCCTTAGTTAGTTCGTTTACGACAATGATTTCTTTTGTGTCCTCATCAGCCGCCGGCGGTGTCGGCGGAGGCGGCGGAGACGCCTCCTCTTCCCTTACAGCACATTTCTTAGGAGCTTCCGACTCGTTATTAGGCTTCGACTGATCTTTATCTGAGAATAACAGTGCATAAATCTATACGTCTATAAGCAAGTAAACTGCGTATATATTGTATATGTTTACAATTCAATATCCGAAAACCAACGTACCTGCCATTGCTTTTACTTTGTCGGATATATAGAACTTGACGTTTATTTATGCACAAAATCAATAGTAGACACGAGAACTAATAATAAACCGGCACACTACATCCACACCACAAGACGTAAATTGAAATTTAATTTCCTCACAAAACGTCAAAAATCGTCATAGGCTGAGCAAAATGTCAAAAAAATTAGGTCAACTTGTTGCAGTGTTCCTTAAAACCGCGGATTACAAGAATATTATATGAAAGCGTACTATTGTATTTCTATAGGTGCCAAACATCTCTAAAATTTATATTGTGGCTTCCAAGCGGCACAACTTGGTTGGTCAATAAAATGCTGTCTCTCACAATGTAGGTAGTATCACAGAGTACTTAATCGCTACGTTTTAAGAGTCGGCACTTTCAAAGAAGCCCCGAATCGAATTTTGAACGTACTGGGTAGTATATTAAAAATGCAGATATTTATCTCCTTCTAGTTTTGCAGCGGTCGATCTGGCACCAATATATTGAATTATTTATTTATTTAAACTTTATTGCACAAAACAAAAGTAAGTACAAATGGTGAACTTAATGCCAAAAGGTATTCTCTACCAGTCAACCATAGGGCCAAACAGAGAATCATGAAAATGGTGAAAAATTTTTCACGTAACTCGTATTTTAAAGATATTTATTTATTTAAACTTCACAATCAAAAAATGTACAAATGGCGGACTCAATCCCTCTACACATTAGCTAACACTAAGTTGGCCACTCAAATTGTATTGCCTGGAACCTACTTATCTCTTTTTGACGTTTAGGCTTATGTTCTGTTCGGTTTGCCGCGAAAAATAGTGCGTATTAAGCAAATCAAGATTTTCTTTTCTGAGACATTCTACTGCTAATGTGAAATAAATAGTAGTGTATGTCTTTATATTAAGACAATTGTTCTTAAAACTAAGTTTTAAAATGTCTGAAATTGACGAATTAGCTGAGTTGGATGAGTTACTGCGTGCAGATTTGGCTGATGAGACGGTATCTGTTCAAAAGGAAACATTACGTGAAGTGGATATCTTTCAAGCGAGCTCTAGCAAAGAAGAACCCTTGGATAACACTGTGAAATCCTCTGAGATCCACAACGGAGACACTGACTCGTCAGACGACGAGGAGAAAAGAAATTACACCGAACGCAAATACAACGACTACGGATCGCAAGTTAAAAAAATATTGGACAATAAACAACAAGAACATGTAGAAAAGCAGTTGGATTTCGTAACTAGATTGCGTCAAACTAATATCGACGTTAAAGTAAACAAAAATAAGCCTAAAGAAATACAGCAGGATATCAGGCATGTATTTTGTGCCCCAGAAACAAAAACTAAAACAAATTCAGATATATACACAGATCCAGTATTTTGTATTAGAATAATAAAACCTCTTATATCCAGTGCAGCATTATTAGATCGCATGCAAGGAAGAGAAGCCATAAATATGTTAAGAGTTAAACGACATGTAGAAAATGAAGACTTGTCCAAAGACTGGGTCACAGCTGGAGTCATTGTCAGAAAAAGTGTCATTAAAAAGTCCCAGAAAGGTAACCAATTCATAATCTGGACACTTAGCGATCTTAAGGATGACTTGAAAACTGTTTCAATGTTCCTGTTCCGGAAAGCTTACAATGATCTCTGGAAGACACCTGAAGGTACCGTAGTAGCAGTACTGAACCCCAATGCACTTGACCGATCACAAAACAGTGCTGATCAAGCTTGCCTCAGTGTAGAGACCTCTGACCGAGTCATGATACTTGGTCAGTCTAAAGATTTGGGTATTTGTAAAAGTAAGAAGAAAAACGGTGATCCATGCACAGCATTTGTAAATAAATCTCAATGTGAACATTGTATTTACCATGTAAAGCAGGAGTATCAAAAATATTCCAAGAGATCAGAGCTGCAATCTTCAACTATGGGTAAAGGGCTTGTTAATTTGCAAAAAAAGGTATTAGGGAAGGACACTGTGATATATGGAGGCAGGGCATACACTGCCCCCACTTCTGGCAACCACAAGGTAATTAAGGACAGAGATCAAAACAGACTGATGTCACTCAGTGATTATTACAAGTCCGAAGGCGACAAGCTGATGATGAACAAGGCACCATATGGGGCAGGAGCTATGATAAACAATACTGCACCATTACACAGTCCATCGACTATCAGGAAAAGTGATACAGAGAGACTGAACAAATTGATTGCATCACCAAGTCAGAACATAGCTTCCAGTCTAGCAGAACGAGTGGCTAGTTCACCAAAATTAGGCAAAGGATTTGGACTGAAAGGAAGTGGCATGGTGGATCTCAACATGACTTATGGCCAGAAAGCAGCAGAAAGAGCCAAAGAACATGCACTGAGACTCTTGCAACAAAGCGGAGGCATTGAGAAACTTGATCCTAATAACATAAGAGGCACGGAAACAGGAAAGAAAAGGGCCCTAGAAAAGTTAAATGGTGAAAAGCAGAATGATTGCAAAAAATCGAAGCCTAACGAGGAAACCACTAAGACAAATGGTATCAAGTCGGAAAGGTTCAAGAAGATTCTAGAAGCAACATCAGCCCACCAGAACCTGATTCAAGAACATGATGACAATGAACAGGACAAGTACTTTAACAAACTAGAGAAGAAAGAAGCTATGGAAGAGAAAATGTTGAACACATTCAAGTTGCCTTGTAAAGCTGTCAGATGCATTAAATGCAAATATACAGCATTTTCCGCATCCCAACTGTGCAAGGATGAAAGACACCCTCTGAAGGTCCTAGACACTGTCAAGAGATTCTTCAAATGCTTGGATTGCAACAATAGAACAGTTTCTCTCGAGTTAATCCCATTGAAATCTTGCTCAAATTGTAACAGCTCTCGGTGGGAAAAAGCACCTATGATGAGGGAGAAAAAGGTTACTTCTCTTTCTGAAGGCTTATCTATTAGGGGAGAGGAGGAAAGCTATGTAGGGGGGCAAATTAATGTAGGAAAGAACATTAATTTGCTAGTCCCCGACATCTAACGTTTTAGACTGTTTTTGACATTTTATCATTTTATACTGTTGTGTTTTTTTATTATTATTGTAATTTTAAAATAAAACTCATTGTGAAAATAAAGCATAATATAATTTTATTATGAAACCTCCAGTCAATAACACTGAACCATTCCATAAAACAATTTGTTTTCGATTTCTTACACGACCCAGTACAATAATCTTGTTTAGCGCAGAACATTCAATTCGGCTTTTTAATATTTTTTTACACAGCCTTTACAATAAATAACTACAGGTTACAAAACTGATCAGTGGAGCTAACAATAACCTTCACATTGTGTCTCATCATATACACCAATGTATTTACAAATCTTCATAATATCGGGCAGTGGTCCAGGAATAGTCATACTATATTATAATACATATATAAAAGTGAAATAAAATCAACAGACCAATATCTAGGTTAAATAAAACAGTTCATCGGCCGACAAAATAAATAACTACAATCACACCTTGTATAACAACTGCATACTTAATTAGTTAAGTTTCAAAATAAGTTTGATTTGTCAACTACAGTACACTATGAACTAAATTCAGACTGGTCCAAATGTCTAATTAAATATTATGAAACAAAGAAAATATCCAATTATATCTAACAACATGTGATATAACAGAGTATATTGCGAATAAAGATTTAAAATACGTAAAGCATTTAGTGACCGCAAGGAAGAATTGCACTCAAACAGATATTAGAAACGACCCGGACGCCAGTCATCCATCACTATATGCGTCTATACGAATTAGGCACTTATTTTGCATTATTATAAAAATAATTCAATCCAGTACATCGAGCATAGCTTCTTAGTCTTTAATAACATGAACACAATTGACTGCGATTACGTTGTAAATATATACAAAGTTACAGTCAAGCATGTAAAGGTACGTAGTACGATTAGATAGGAGATCCACCGCGGAACTTGTAAGTATTGTAACTGAGCTTTATCAGAGTATTTTGATGCGCACAACCATTCCTTGCGTTAAAGGAATCAGAATTTGAAGTCCAAAACAATCAGAGCCAATCTACAAGTTACAATTTTACAGCTTAAGACTGATAACACTGATGAACAAATAGGATGGCAAAGTAGGCTATTCTAGGACATATTGCTGTCGGCAACAGAGATCTGGTTGTTTGGTAGATGTTGGTGCATACTACAAAATGCCATGTAAAACTCGAGGTACCAAGAATAATATGACCGTGGTGTGGTAACAAAGTGCCAGATTTAGTATAAAATTGTAACTAACAGGCCCAGTTTTCGAGTCTACTCGAACGAGCTGCTTAAGTCAGGACCACTGCCCTGTGGGTGCATTCGTCCAAGAACGAGTAGAAACATATAAAAGGCGGTTGGGCGATCATTCCCATTCGGTGGTGGCGGGCGGCTTAGGGGTCAGGTCGTACAGGACGCGCGAGATGCCCGGCACGCTCATAAGTTCCTTGCGCATTCTGTCTATTACCTGTTAACAAAAAGATTCTGGTATAAATACAAAGATCAAAGCATAAAGAAAAATAAAGTCCTTGTCTGCACCACAACTCAAACTATAGTAGATTGTTAACCAAGGGTTGAAAGTGACTCATTTCACCTGAGATATTTCTATTCGAGGGTGAAATGGGTAATTTCACCCGAATTAAACACTACTTTTCATTTCGTCTGTCAGGAATAAAAAAATAATCATCATCATCATTATCATCATCATCCATCATCATCATCATCATCGCAATCGCGATATGATATGACGTAACTTAATTACTTTCCACCCAAAGCTATTTTCCACCCGGTTAAATACCCATGAAAATTAAACTTTCCGAACAGGGGAGATGAAAAATATCTTTGCTTATTGGTCCAGGGTTCAGAGTACGATTATTTCGACCAGAGGAGCATTTCGTGTAGTGTTAGTGTATAGTCACCAGCATCAATGTCTGCCAAACAAAGCGGGCGAAAATATCTGACAGGTCCTAAAGGCCCTAGAAATAGAGTTGCGTAAGATATTTATGCGCGCTTTGTTGTGGCCGATATTAATGCTGGTTGTACTTGTTCAACTTCTCTATATGCCTGAACCTGTATCTAAGTTTTAATCTTTAAAACGTCTTCACTTCGCAATCCACTATGAGAACATGAATTTGCGAACTAGGCATTTTTATTTTACCAAGCAAGAAATAGCGGTTAGTGATCTTCACAGAACTGGCGGTCAGTGTCAAAAAGCGTATGTTTTTATCGTACATTGTTTTACAATGCATATGCTCGAAAAATGCCTGTTTTTATAAATGTACGTGCGGTAAGTGGCACTTTACGTGTCTATGTTGGCAAATGCAAAGAGGCACTTTATGATGATATGCATTGTAAATCTATTTTTCTCAAACATCCAAGGAAATGTCGTTCTTATCTTCGTGAAAATAGAACGCGAAGTACGTCTTTGTATAGCAGACGGCGTCGCGGTCGAAGTGCACCGGCACCAGCACCACCGGCATCTGCTGCACACAGTGTAGTGGTGTGGGCTACTCACGTCCTGCGGCATGGCGTCGGAGCCGGGCAGCGCGGCCACGCCGGTCATGAAGTCCTGCGTGACGAAAGGGCGCAGCACCACGGAGCGCTGGCACGAGGGCGCGCGCGTGGCGGCGTCGCGGTCGAAGTGCACCGGCACCAGCACCACCGGCATCTGCGCCACGCGCGCCGCCGCACCGCTCGACAGCAGCACCTGTACAACCGATCACTCGTTAGCCACGCCCACACCACCTCACACTGAGCGAGCCGCTGCGCGAGGAAATCGACGCATGCCGCGCGCGGCAACCCCGCGAGGATGACATTTCAAGTTCCACTTTTTCGCCAGTTTGACAGATAAAACAACATGGCGTCTCATACATTCAGCTGTCTGATACTAAAGATTTTTCGAAAAAGTACACACATATTTTTATTAAATACTTAAAGACGCCCGGGACGTCGTTCGCGGAGGAGAGTCATAACCCCTCTTTTTTTCTTTAGCAGAGTCGGGTAAAAAGTATCCTATAACCATCTGAAGATACCCAGCTACCGGTGTACCAAAAATAGTTGAAATCCGTTTAGCCGATTTAGTGATGAAGCCACAACGACACATACAAACATTCACACAAGTATAGAAGTTAAAATCCAGCAACAATGTTACCGTGATACCGTTTTGCGTGTGTAGCGCCATTTTGTTTTATCTGTCACAAATTTGACCTTGACAAAACGAGTGCGTCCACAGTGCGCGCCAACGACAGCGCACGGCTCGGCCGCGGCACCGCTCGGACCAAACGGATCGGATAAAACGTAGTGATTATATTCTCTTTGGCTCGGACTAATGTTTGAATTTCAAGACTCGTAACTATAGCGGAGGCGAGACGTCTGACAGGCCTCTGGCGATAAAGTCGGCGGTCGACTGGGCTACGTCCCCCGCGCGCGTAATAAAAAACAAGTGAAATCCGCCTGCCTGCACGCGGTAATTTCCTCGCGAGGCGGCTCGCTCTGTGTGGACGCGGCTCTTGCTGTACCAGTGATGAAGTTGTAAGTTTAGGAAATTTTATTTGGCGGTCTGTTTTCTACGATTAATACGATAATACCGCTACAAGAAGCTAAATATCCTAAAATGGTGTAATCACTAATCAGTTATCGATATGCACGAAGGTGCCGAAATTAAGTAGCCCTTTAACTTAAACACAGTCCTTTGCTCGATATCAGAAAAGAGATTTATTACCTAACTGACGGACTAATTAGTATTGAGATTTTCGTACCCCGGCAATGCCTATTGCTGTGGTGCTATTTGATACTTTGTCAGTATAAAGTAGTTAATGACCCAACAGTTATCGTTCGTTACCTGTGTAGCGATGTCGTCCGCCTGTCGGATGGTGGAGATGACCTGCTGCGTGAGGAACGTGGGCGTGATGTCTGTCACCTGCTCCTTGATGAGTCCGCCGAACGCGTAGCACACCCTGCACATAACAACGGGATAAGATTAGATTAGATGTTTTAATGCGGGTAAATTGATAATGATTACACATTTTTATTGTAATGTAGATACAAAGATCAACACAAAGAAACATTGAACTGGAATTCGAAACCCATTGGCACGGAATAAATTATAGTACAAGTACAGAAAACCCGCTGGTCTTGATTTTAGCGAATGCCGCGCTTTACCGCGTGCGAGCGAGACCAAGCTACAAGTGAGCAAGAAAGCTACCAATTTATGCAACCATTGCGCGGTCTAGAAGAGAACGTTCGGTTATTACGCAAGTTACGCACGATACACGTAAATTTATATCAACTACCTCAGGACTGAGGCTATTGGTAGGTACTTTTTGCGGCGCCTGCCTTTGTATTGGCGGTCAAACGTCTTCAGCCCTTCGACCAGCGGAGCAGTAATTTATGAACACAATTTCCTAATTTGTGTTGATCCCTGTAGCTAATTTAATATTTGAAAGGTTTTTCACCTTAGCGCCCTCTATGAGAACATGCGGTACACATGAACTACTCTGCAGCAGTGAGGCATTGAACACCAGAGGGCCGCACTTACATTAGTATAGAATAGCCATTTATTTGATTCTGTTACTTACAATTCATATCACAATTTTATTACATAATTTTATTAGACTTTTAATATATATTAATTTTTACTGGGTTTTACTAAAATGTTACATTTTATTGATTTACTAAATTACACATTATAATTAAATTACATGTAATAAGGTAAAAAGACTATACATTTGATGCTAAATACGTACATATATACATTTCACTTTAATCACACCTGTTGGTAAGCAACAATGTTGTCTATCTATCTATTGGCTCCGTGCACGAGTTCAGCTCCACGTAGCGTCCACAACTTTGTTGGCTCTGCCGTTTTGACATTTAATCGCGACGTTGTGACAAAATATTATTATAATCCAAAATTACTGTGATACCTTAATTTGGGCGGAGAAAGGGTTGTTTAATCAATTTTCGTCATTCAAATCAAATGGGGCAAGTAAAATTGATTCAAAAAGTGTGTTCTATTTTTAATATGTCAGGGGTTTGTTTACTTAATTTTTAGTTGTAGTTTTACTGTAAAACAAGAAGCTAAAGCTACTTTAACGGTTTAATTCAGTAATAATAAACATATATACCTGTTCCTGCATCGTTTTCAGATCGAAATGAGTGGACCGGGTTTATTCAAACCCGGGTTTAACCAAGTCGAAACAGATTACTTTGAGATATGACAGATAACAGCGCCAACATTAGTTTTACTTTTGCCCACTATGAGCGTTGCGATCGATTATATTAGTACGAGGGCTGCTATTTATATATCCGGAAACCGGGATTACAATCTTCTTAAATAGCATATTTGACCGCCATGGTAAAATTTGAACTTTTTTAAGTATATAAGGTATATTTTTTCTTCCTTATTAACGCTCGTGTTTTGTTTTTGACGGGTTTTAAATGTCATCTCGCAGCAAGAATGGAACTCACTCGTGAAAATATTCGTGCTATGATTTATTATGATTTTCGGCGTGGTTTAACGCAACAACAGTGCATAGATCAACTAACTTCAACTTTTGGTGATGAAGCCCCATCTAAAACTACTGTGTATCACTGGTTTAGTGAGTTCAATCGTGGACGTAGTATGCTTACGGACGAAGTTAACGCAGGTCGCCCGAAATCGGTCGTTGTACAACAAAATATCGAGGCTGTGCGAAAACTTATAATGGACGACCGACATGTTACGTACCGCGAGATAGAGGCGACTCTGGGTATTTCTATGACCAGCATTAATAGCATATTACATAATTATTTGGCTGTAAAAAAAAATTGTTCGCGTTGGATACCCCACAACTTAACAAATGAGCAAAAACATGCTCGCGTCGAATGGTGCAATAAAATGTTAAAAAAATATAACCGTGGTGACTCAAAAGCCGTTTATAACATCTATACAGGTGACGAATCCTGGATCTATGCATACGATCCCGAAACGAAGCAACAATCAACGGTATGGGTGTTTCAAAATGAGCCGAACCCTACGAAAGTTACTCGTGCAAAAAGTACATTGAAACAAATGGTGGCCTGCTTCTTCGGTATTAATGGCCATGTAGCTACAGTGCCACTAGAAAACCGTAGAACGGTTAATTCAGAGTGGTACACGACCATTTGCTTACCGGAAGTATTTGAACAAATTCGTAAAACTAACCAGCGACGAAGAATCATTCTTCATCATGACAATGCCAGCTGTCATACGTCACGCGAAACAACTCTATTTTTGGAGGGTCAAAATGTGGAATTAACGGGTCATCCGCCGTACAGCCCTGACTTGGCACCCAACGATTTTTATTTATTTCCAAATATAAAGAATAAATTACGCGGTCAACGATTTTCGACCGCTGAAGATGCTGTCGACGCATTCAAACAACACGTTATGGAGGTACCTCAGGCGGAGTGGCAGAAGTGCTTTAAAAATTGGTTCACGCGAATGCAAAAGTGCATAGATCATCAAGGGGAATACTTTGAAAAACAATAAAACTATTTTCAGCCGTGTACGTTTGTTTGTTTTTTTGTTTCCGGATATATAAGTAGCAACCCTCGTACCTAGTACTTCGCACCCAGCGATTATATACAGAGGCGTTTACAGCATTTTTGGCCAAGGTAGGCAATTTCGGTCGTTCAGGTCTTCAGGGTAGGCAGATACTCTGTGCCTGTATGGAGCCATGGTCGTTCAGGGTAAGCAGTGCCTTTATGGATCGCACGCCACTGTATATATATTCTGTAGCTTTGCGATATTTTGGCTCACCTGTTGACGTTGTGGCAGACCCGCGGGATGATCTTGGCGAGGTAGTGCATGTCTTTCCAGTCGGGCGGATACCGCTCCGTAGACAGAGCCACCGCGTAGCTGTATGTTCGTGCGTCACCTAAAATATCATCCATATTATTATTTAACATACTAGACGGTGCCCGCAACTTCGTTCGCGGACGAGAAAGTCATAATCCCTCTTTTTTTCGACAGCATACTCGGTAAAAAGTATCCTATAACCCTCTGAATGCCCAGTTACCCGTGTACCAAAAAAAGTTGAAATCAGGTTAGCTGCTTTGGTGTGATAAAGCCACAACGACACATACAAATCCATACTGATATTATAAATGCGAAAGTGTGTCTGTCTGTTACCTCTACACGCTTAAACCGCGGATCGATTTGAATGAAATTTGGTATGGAGATAGTTTGAGTCCCGGAAAAATACCCTTATCCGCGATAAGCTAATTTAAGGCGGACGAAGTCGCGGGCAGAAGCTAGTAATAAAATACTCTTTGAGCTTTCGAAAAATCTATATTTTTCCGGCATCTGGCTCTACGTCTAAAAAGTTTCTCAACCCCTGCTATAGACTAACACTGCATGTTAAAATAAAAGCTTATAATTATAATGAAGATTCGGGACAGCAAAAAGCGACGACGAAAGTCACTTACCCTGGACACCGACGGAGCGTAGTGGCAGTAGTGTGGCGGCGATGGGGGACTTGGAGGAGATGCGTTTGAGCTCCGCTTGTTCTTGTGGCGTGGACGCGTTAACCACGCGTCCCAGCAGCGCGTGGGACTTTACGCACATCGACGCGTATTCAACCATTATTTTCACTATGACCTGCAAAAAATGAAGAATCCTTTATGTGGTAGTATAACGCCTTGTGGTTGGTATACTTTACGAGTTTTGATATAAATGTAGGCATGTCCAATGAAACAGCAACAGTGTGATTTGTGAAAGTGAGAATATTTTACAGATGGGTAGTTTTCAACAAAAAAATACATAGTTAAAGGCTTAATGAAAACAAAATTACGATCGCATCCTTTGTGCCATGAAAGTTATTCATACAAAATATATGGGTATTCGTTACGCAAAGCAAGTTAAGTCTTGTTTTAATTAAAACCCTTAAGGTATTCTTTTTTAAAACGACCCTGATAACATGGTATGTACAATTATAAACAAAGATCAGAAAGAAATGAAATTTTTTTCCGACGATACTGGACTTGAACCAGTGCCTTGAGCCGAGGCACTGGTTCAAGTCCAGTATCGTCGGAAATTTTATTCATTTGTTTCGGATCTTTGTTTATAATAATAACGCTAGTGGAGTGATCCACTAATAAATTGCAAAAATTGTGATTATTATCATGATATTTGTAAAACAAAAAGTACAGTCTTGATAATAGCGCCACCTCTCGCCGAGCAATGGTACCTGTAAAGGTATCTGCTCGGGGTGAAAGTAACTTCATAGTTCTGCACTAGGCGGCGCTAACGGCTAAAGAGTCGGATGCACCATACAGAGATCCATAAGCAAGAACAGATGACAAAATTCGTCGACTGCTGGTGTGGACGATTAGCTCAGATGGTAGAGCGTGCTGCCCCGGTCTGGCTCAAGGCACTGGTTCAAGTCCAGTATCGTCGGAAATTTTTTTCATTTGTTTCTGATCTTTGTTTATAATAATAACGCTAATGGAGTGATCCACTAATAAATTGCAAAAATTGTGATTATTATCATGATATTTGTAAAACAAAAAGTGCAGTCTTGATAATAGCGCCACCTCTCGCCGAGCAATAGTACCTGTAAAGGTATCTGCTCGGGGTGAAAGTAACTTCATAGTTCTGCACTAGGCGGCGCTAACGGCTAAAGAGTCGGATGCACCATACAGAGATCCATAAGCAAGAACAGATGACAAAATTCGTCGACTGCTGGTGTGGACGATTAGCTCAGATGGTAGAGCGTGCTGCCCCGGTCTGGCTCAAGGCACTGGTTCAAGTCCAGTATCGTCGGAATTTTTTTTCATTTGTTTCTGATCTTTGTTTATAATAATAACGCTAGTGGGGTGATCCACTAATAAATTGCAAAAATTGTGATTATTATCATGATATTTGTAAAACAAAAAGTATGGTATGTACAATTTACTGCAGAGGAAAGTGTACTCGTATATGTTTGTATGGCAGGGTTGTCACTTTGTAACTGACTATTCATACGTCGCTGTCGTATGACACGATGTGCGACATTTGAATTTCGCAACGTGTCACCCCTTTAGTTTATGTGTTTTGTCTGGCTATAATATCTTTACCCCACCAATTTTAATTGTTTTATCTGTGCTTTGGTATATGGCAATACTGAATATAGGGCACTAAATAGTCTTAAAAATAATAAATAAGTCACTAACACCACATAATATATTCTCAGTGCACTTAAGAGGCTGCTAAAAGCTAAATGGCTTCACTTGAACATTATTTTAACAGAAACCATATTGGTGTTATTCAAAAGTACTAAGATTGGTTAATCTTACCAGCCAAAGACTTAATGCAATGTAAAAATTGCCGCTTTTCAGCGATAATCGCTTCTTGATTTTGCTTTACAGTATCGAAGTTAATGATCATGCGGAAAAGCAGTTCCTGCTGACCACTTTTATATGGTTTTCCCATAGTTAAACCATTATTTTTTTTTAAAACCAACGCACGTAAAGATAAATTGTTTCTTAAGACACATAAACAACAACTTGACGTCTGTGACTGATACAAAACATTGCCATATTCAGTTTTTATATATTTGACAGTTGAAATAAAACAATTTAACGGATTATATCGCGTATATTATTTCATTTTAGTTCCCGACATTTCGGAAGCTTTTCAGCTTTCCACGGTCACTAGCGTTAAATTGTTTTATTTCAATGAGTAATAATCGCGGAAACAGAAGAAAATATTATATTTGACAGTTCATTTGCTTGGAAGAGATAAAATGGTCCGACTCTAGTAGTTATTTGTTATGCTTGAGTTCAAAACCGGGTAAGCGTATAAATCTAAAAGTGAACCAGGAACGCCGCGTAGTGAGGTTTTCAATGCATAACAAGCCAAATACCTCGGCGTGAAAATGGATTGCCGGCCTTGTATCCCTACCTATACCTACTTGGCCGGCCATCCCCATTTTCTCAGCCTCTGCAGTAATGTACTATTGTGTCCGTAAACTAACAACTGTTCACAAAAGTTCAACTGTTCAGGAAATTGTGGGACGCATAAAATCCAACAAATCCAGATTAATTTTTCATTTAAAATTTGTGAAAATTAAGCTACTACTTACTAAGTTCCATAGCATAATAAACACATACACATTTATAAAAATATAAATTCGAACATCAAATTACTGTCGATGCTAGTGGGGAAAATAAACTTTACCACGCAGATTTGGCACTTTTTTCCGAGCCAGTGAGGTGAAAATTATATGTGCGTGAGTTCCCACGCTATACGAACATCGGAGTAGCCCGTGGCCTAACAATGCGTAGCACAACTGACCTGTGTCTCCGCGAAGTCCCTCTCGGCTCGCGGCTCGTCCTGGCACAGCACGCGCACCGCCAGCCCGGGCCCCGGGAACGGGTGCCGCGCCACCAGCCCCGCCGGCAGCCCCAGCTCCAGCCCTAGCGCTCGCACCTGCACAAGTAAAAATACTGGCTTAATACGTCTTGTCTTACTCAAACACTTACACTGATAGAATAACCAAAAACCGCCGCAGATGCTACGGACATGTGAAAAGACACAGCGAGGGTCATGCGGTACAAATAATAATAATATATTTATTGAAAGACATTTATTCACTAACAGGGTACATGATTTTTTTTATCGCTTTTCTTGACAAAATATGAAAATACCGTAAAAACGATTTCAAAAAGTGAAATTAAAATTAAAATCGGCCAAGAAATACGCATGATATAGGCAATTTAACGGCCTACTTCGTCATTTGTAAATCACGCCCCAAACGCGGAGCCAGCCAATAAGCGTGATTTGTAATAAGGGACGCATTTATTGCCCGCGTGCATCAAAGAAAGAGAAAGCTAATACACTACATGCTTGGGGTTTTTTGGCGTAAGTGCCAGATGTAAAAGTACCACGAAATCGAAAATATTATTATGTTTTATTAACATTTAAGTTAATCACTTAAAAGATAAAGGGAATAATGACGTTTTAACATAATTTAGCCGTTTATTAATCTGTCGTTTATATAAACTAGACAAAAAACGGGAAGTGAAGACGCGTTTTCGGATAACTTTTCTATAGAGGAAATTTTCATTAAACATCAGGGTGTCCACTGTAAAGTCTGAAAAAAATTCCCTGACTTTTCCCTGACCGTTTTTTTAAATTTCCCGGACCAAAAATTTTAACAATTCGATGGGCACTAAATTTCCGGCACATGTCATACCGGTAGTAAATTAGTTGGGAACACCCAAATATCCGACAAAAAAATCCTAATTTGCTTTGTCCGATTGTCGAAATTCCGAATTTTATATTTCCTTTATTAACCGACTTCCAAAAAAGGAGGAAGTTTTATGTTCGACAGATTGTATTTTTTTTTATGCATGTTCACGATTACTCCGCCAATTGTGGACCGATTTTAAAAATTATTTTTTCATTTGAAAGGATATACTCCTGAGGTGGTCCCATTGCCACCAAGTTGGGATCTGATGATGGGATCCCAGGGAAATCGAGGGCAATCCTCAAATTTTATAGGCACTTTATAACGTTTTTGATATATTTTCTTAAGCTATTTAAGTATTTGCATATGGTAGTCATCATTTAATAATGCTGAGATGATGACGGAAGGTACAACTCCTTAAAGGTTAAGAGTTAGAGGATAATTCTTAAAAAAATCATCTATTATAGGTAGGTATGTTAAGACTGTTAGTCATATTCTTTATAGTGTGTCCCTGAGGTAGTTTCCTTATCACCAAGTCAGGATCTGATGAATGGAAATGGAATACCAGGGAAATCGAGAGAAACTCTAAAATATTATAGGCACTAACAATGTTATGTATATATTTTTCTAAAGCTATTGAGTTGTTTTCATCTGGTTGTCATCATTTCATGTTGCTGAGCTGATGATGGAAGGTACAAATGAATATGGACTAACCAATTTTTACATTTCTTACTTCCAAAGACTCGAGATGCGTGCAAAGTGCCTCCTCAATCTTTCCATTCTGGGCTCTAAAAAATACTTTATATCACTACTAAAATCCATCACTAAAAAGCAAAAAATATTATTTTTTAAATAAAAACAGAACCGACTTCAAAATAAATTAAAAAGCCATAAATAATCTTTTATGTACGATACGCATCACATTTGAATCACCTTTTGAAGACGGTGGCACAAAAGCAAAAGGTGATTCAAATGTGATCCGTACCATACATAAAAGATTATTTATGGCTTTTTATATTAAAATATCGATTAATGAAAAGCTCGAGATTTAGTTTTCCAAATATCAAAAATCCAAATCCATACTAATATTATAAATGCGAAAGTGTGTCTGTCTGTTACCTCTTCACGCTTAAGCCGCTAAACCGATTTGGATGGAATTTGGTACGGAGATAGTTTGAGTCGGGACGGGAAGGCCATAGGCTACTTTTTATCCCGGAAAAATACCCTTATCCGCGATAAACGAATTTAAGGCGGACGAGGTCGGGGGCAGAAAAGCTAGTTTCTCAAAGAATCAAAAGCTTTCTTTTGCCCCGAAAAATAATAATCCGAATTTTAATTATCCGAAATGTCATTGCTAATTCGAATTTTAACACTTTCGCAACCAAGAACCTGCTTGGTAGGCACTCGTAATGTTTGCTCAGATGCCGGCTAAGCCCGCCAGGCGGGCAGTAGCTATAAACCTACACGCCACGCCAAAGAACTCGCCTGGCGGGCACACATGGCATCTTCGCCATCACAGGGCTGACACTAACAAAAAGGTTTTAATACTTCTGATTATTGTGTGGTCGAAAAGTAGGTACTGTTGATTTTAAATATACAGGCAGTGTGTTTTTACTTCACCTAATGCGATAAAAAAATAAAAAAATGTTTAATTTTATTCACGTATACGACAGTTACTTGGCACAGCCCTGAGCAACCGCCTACTGCCCGCCTAGCGAGCACGCGGCGTGCGGCGATAAGTTGCTCGTCTTAGCCCGCCTGGCGAGTTAAGTCGGTTTCTGGGGTATTGTTCAAAATTTTGCCCGGTTGCGAAAGTGTTAATATTCGAAAATATAAATTTCTGATTTTTAATAATCGGAATTTTGACATTCAGAAATTTTAGGTCGTGATTTTTAACAATCGTAATAAAAACCGAAAACTGTAGGTTAGGTTAGGTTTGTATTGTGACCATGTTAGTCAAAATGCTTGCATGCATGCACACAATTGACAAAATGGAACATGGGCCAAAAACCGCAACTGTAGGTTAGGTTATTCTGATGTTTCAGACTTTTATTTAGTCGGATTTATTATTGGTCGGCGTATTGATATTCAGAATTTTGAAATTCAGCGTTTTAGTATTCGGAATTCGTACTTTTGATATTTCGGATTATTATTCAGTCAGACTTATTGGTCATTGTATCGAAATTTCAGATTTATGATATATCGGAATTTTGATCCATTCGGAATTATAAGAATCGGTATTATAAATTCGTGAGTCTGAAAATCGGAATTTAATTTTGCGTATTTATGTAATGTACCCAAATTAGATGAGTTAGCATTTTGAACTTATACGGTAAAGTTGACACACTACTGTGTGAAATCACTTCTTATAGAAAAATACTGCTTTTATTTAAAAAATCGCTATGTCGGAGTCGGAAAACAAATTGCAAAAATATGTCTTTTCTTAGAATCACAATGTAGTGGTTCAAGTTTAACAACATAAAAATAATAAAATGAATATCAGACAATCTTACACAAATCGATCTAGTCCCAAATTAAGCTCTAGTAGGTTTGTGTATGGGTACTAGACGACGATACACATACTGGTATAAATAAATATAATACTTTAATACATAGAAAACATCCATGACTCAGTAATAAATTTTCGTGTTTGTCACACAAATACTTGCCCTAGCCGAGATTCACACCCAAGACGACTGCTCAGCAGCCGTTGTGCAACCAACTGATCCAAACGTGTTGTCAAATTCAAAGACTGAATTAAAACAAAATTTATAGGTACCAAATACCACAAGAAAAAGTAAAAAAAAAAACAAAAACTGCGAAATGGTTAAGATAAGTCACATAAGCCAATGGTTTAGACTTCATTAAGGCATTAAGGATCCCCGGTATCTATCATACTAAAAATCCCGGGATTGGAAGCCCTAGACTTCATTTACCCGGTTACGTAAAGTTTGCACCCCATATCTATGTAACGCGATAGATGCCAGGTGCAAACCTAGAGTAACCGAGTAGTACGTTTGTTTTATCATTTATGTTGAATTATTTTTCATTCAGAAAATAGTAATGTGTCATGTTTTAACTATACGGAAGAGGTAGTCGATTGAAACGTGACTCAGATTCGCACTTAGCCGGTGTTTTTTCTCTAAGAACAATATTTTTCCCTGACCTGTCCAAAGCTTCCCTGACTTTCCCTGACATTCCCTGACTTTCCAGAAAGTGGACACCCTGAACATGTTTCCGCGTTAATCACTGAATAGGTTATATAGTGAAGAAACACATATCTGAAAACCAGCCTGTTGTATATACTAGGTTTGACAAAAAATGCGCTACAAAATAGCTAAAATTTTCGATGCATCCCCTTAAACTGCTAATTAGACGGCGATTTGACAGAGAGGTATATAATATATATCGGTAGATAAACTCCATATTAAATACCGTTTTGCTAGAAAGAGATAGAATGAAATGTATGATGGCTTATATCCTGGTTATTTTTATTCGAAAAATTATTGATGTCTACTGTTTGTTACATGAATGAGCATTTAATAAAGCTAAAATAAAAAAATCATGCATATTCCCTATTGGGTTTTGACTTATATGGTGAAGTACAAAAGTATGAAAAACAATGAAAGGGAATGTGGCTCAGCTAATGTCAGTACCAAGAGCCCATAAGGACAAATCACATTAAATCTGTTTGAACTGGTCAAATATAAACAGACACTTCAAGCAAGCCCAATTGCTAGAAGAGACAAACCCACAAATTGGCACAAAAATGAGGAGATCCGACCCTGAATAATGGGAACAGGGATGGACAGTCTTACTCAAAGACTGAGGAAAATAATGTTGTCTGTAAGGCGGAGGGGCGTCTCGACTGAAAATTCACACCATACCCAAAGGAACCTCTTAAAACGTCTGAGTTAATCAAATCAGTAGTCAACAACAATGCCGACCCGATCAGACCGGTCTACAGAGTGCCCAGGTCGGATTGGGTAATTATTATTCCTCTTAGATCTTCTATTCGTCATTTTATTTTGAACTCGTGTCGATGTCACGCTTTGCAACTGCCCTGTGCATTTGACGTGCTGTCTGACGCCAGCCAACGCCGACTCGATCAGATTGGGGCGCAGCGTGCCTTGGGTCTGGCAGGACTGCGTGTGTGAGGGGACTATCGTCCTTCCCGGATCAGCTAAGTAGCCAGAGTCACGTCTCGCACTCACCTCGTCCTTGTGAAAGTCCTTGAGCGGCTCGACGACGCGGCCGCGGGCGCGCAGCGCGCGCACCAGCTCCGTGTCGTTGTGGTGCGTCTTGATGGTGGCCGCGTTGCCCGACGCCATTGCCGACGCAGACTCGATCAGGTCGGGTCGGAGCGTGCCCTGACCCAGCAGGACTGCGTCTTCCCTGGGGAAATTGTTGCAGGTCATGAATCATGAATGGTTAAAATATTCACAAGGTGTCTTGCTAAGACTCCGAAAGAACTCTGGATCGTGCCCTGTGGCGTATTTTCTAAATCATTTTTCCATGGATACGCCACTAAGTCGCGTAACGGTTTTACTTAAATCACCACAATCAATATACTTAGTGCGGATATTACTCGCCTCTACCAGCCACGAGGTTCTCTGTTGTATGTCAGCCAAGGTATGCCTTCCATTGTGGGACACATTGCATTGGACATTCTCACTTACTGCAAGTGCCTGCCCGCTCTATCCGGCTCGTGTTTTAGTTTAGACATCCCAACGTACCGATCCCTTCGTTTCCCATAATCATTGAAAGTCATAATGTAATATTAGTCATAAAATCAGTCTTCCTAATTCTGAAACCGAAAAAATTTCGCTATCTTTGAAAAAGTCATCGCGTTTCCCATAATCATTGAAAGTCATAATGTAACATTTGTCATAAAATCAGACTTCATAATTCTGAAACCGTAAAATTTTCGCTATTTTTGAAAAAGTCATCGCATAGAGCCCCATTACGTTAGGTTTGTTTTGTAACAATCCTGAAAACTTAACGGTGTCTTATAAAAATAACATTATGAGTTTCAATTAGATGGCAGTGAATATAGACCCGGGGGGTTATTGCCTAATGCAATATTGACACTCGGTATCCGAATCAACTGTCATAGTCCGTACGGGCTATGACAGTTGATTCGGATCTCGAGGAAGGAAAATCATGACACTTGATTCTGATTCCGTTAGGCAATAGACCCCCCGATGGACTCACTGCAGGTTGAGGTCGCGCACGGCCTGCTCGGCCACGCGGATGAACACGTCGCCGATGATGCGGCGCTTGTCCTCGGGCGCCTGCGTGTGGCACAGCAGCGGCGTGTGGCGCGAGCGCCCGCCCGCCTCCCGGACCACCGTGCTGCCTTGCCGGAACTGCGGAGGGTCCACAATATAGGACTCACTGCAGGTTGAGGTCGCGCACGGCCTGCTCGGCCACGCGGATGAACACGTCGCCGATGATGCGGCGCTTGTCCTCGGGCGCCTGCGTGTGGCACAGCAGCGGCGTGTGGCGCGAGCGCCCGCCCGCCTCCCGGACCACCGTGCTGCCTTGCCGGAACTGCGGAGGGTCCACAATATAGGACTCACTGCAGGTTGAGGTCGCGCACGGCCTGCTCGGCCACGCGGATGAACACGTCGCCGATGATGCGGCGCTTGTCCTCGGGCGCCTGCGTGTGGCACAGCAGCGGCGTGTGGCGCGAGCGCCCGCCCGCCTCCCGGACCACCGTGCTGCCTTGCCGGAACTGGAAATAGATAACTTTCTGTCAACATTCTCATTTTTGTGACAAGCTTTATTTCCGACTGTACTTTTCATTAAACACTGTGACAATACTATATTTTACTACTCGTGTACTATATAATCTGTGAATAAGAACTCCGCGAATCATGCTACAAAGGCATACTTTTTAGATTGGAACATCACTCTATACTCTATGATTTTTATTATATGCCACTGAACTATGATGAACTATTTAAGTCTCGTACCAATTAGGCCACTCGGCAACCTTCGTGGCCTAAACGCGGTACTCGACTGAAAAAGCATACATTATATAACGATTGCACAATAGTACATTTCGGTGCTAGTGCGGAAAGTATGTCATTACTTCACGAGTACCGAGATATCTTGCCACGTTATTTAATACAGTTGCGAAAAAATAAAAAAACCAACAAGTAAGCATCATTATCATCATCATTCATCATTTATCATCATGATCAATAAGTAGTCATGAATTGGAACAAGTATAAATTTAAAAACATTGGAAAAGTGAAAAGCACTAGTTCGCGAAAACCAACTTTTTGCACGCTAAACAGCTATGTAAAGTAGCACTTTTTGACCAACTGTATTTAAAAATACTATATGACACCGTCGAGCTAATCTGATGATAGAGCCGGAAGGTGATCATAAGAACTCTGTAATAGAATAACACTATCCTACCGAGTTTGGACTATAATTGTCTCCGTGAGTAGTTATCTACATCATCAGATCAACTCGACGGTGTCATAATATAGTATTGTCAACTAACTTACATAAGAACGCCATATTTTAGCTCAATTGGATACCGGGAATTGGCTTAAATTTAACTTGCAAAATTTGTTTACATAGTTAAAGGTGAACTTAACATAAAGCTTCCAAAAGATAGCAAACCATTGTGGTTGGCGTCACTAGAGACGGCCGAAATCATAATCAACATAGGGAGAAGACGATAACATGAATCGAGAAAGTTTCTGAAAAAAAGTTAATATTTCAATACGCATACTTGCGCAAGTTATGCTATAAGAACAAATAAAAAAAACATTCCGTCGAATTGAGAACCTTCTCCTTTTTTTGGAAGTCGGTTAAAAATGAATAAGTAACGAACCTGGTGAGACGCGTTGATGACATGAAGTCTAACTCCTATTTCACGAAGAGACCTCTCCACCTTAGAGCTCTCGTTCTTTCGCATGAATCCTGTAAGACAAAATAACATTCAGCGACTTCTCAATTATGATTTAGTTAAATATTTGTATAAATAATAGTCCTTATTTATTAACACGCTTTTATTAAGTCGACCTGTTTGTATCTAACTATGTAATGGAATCTAAGGTAACTAGTTTAACCATCTTCCAAGGATCGTAGCGTCATGAAAATTGGCAGCTGTATGTACTTCTGATGATAGAAAATGCAGAGTGAGGCTACATCTCTACGCAGTGCCAAGGAGTCAAGATGATCTGAAATACGAGTCGCTCTCCGTTGAATGCGGTCTAGAGGGAGAAGCTGGTATTGTGGAGCCCCAGCCCACAGATGAGAACAGTATTCCATGTGCGGGCGGACCTGTGCCTTGTAAAGCTGTAGGAGGTGTTGATGACAATACAATAATATGGCACTGTCGAACTGATTTGATGATGGAGCCGGAAGATATGAACTGGAACTTCTTGATGGAACATCTTATCATAGCTGTACCTATTTGGATTTGTTAGAAAAGTCTTGTAAAGCGTGTTTTTCTAGTGTTAAAACTATTAATTTTTTAACTCCTACCGGCCCGAGCGGGTCAGTCTGACGACCCAAGCGGAGGATCCAGACTCGAACGCAGACACGGCAACGTATCTTAGCCTGTTCGTGAAATTCGTGACGTTAGTACCGCCGGGGTTAAGTAGACGGGGCTACGGTTCGGCGTGTAACACGGATATTAGGAGCCATAGTTTCAGCTCGCTGCCTTATTAACTAGAAAAGTATTGCTCAGACATACTACCCGCTGCAGAAGATAATGTTTAAAGAGGGGTTTGCGGTCCCACTACTGATTTTGACCACTGCTAATGTCTAGCTAGATCTACCCAGTTCAAATTCAAGTGCTACAAAAAGCCAAGACATCCACTGCTGGACATACGCCTCCCCAAAAACACGCCATCATGACCGGTCCGGCGCCGCCGGCGGACTTAGGTGAGCTTAAGTAGTTTTATGGGCATTTTTTTTTTAAAACTAGAAGGTGCCCCGTAACTTCATTCGCGGACAAGAAAAAGTCATAACCACTCCTTTTTTCTTCAACAAAGTCGGATAAAAAGTAACCTATAGCCACCCAGCTACCCGCGTACCAAAAATAGTTGAAATCTGTTTACTCGATTTGGTGTGACGAAGCCACAACGACACATACAAAAAAATATAAAAATATATACAAACAATAAGTTATAGATGTACGGTTAGACGAAGCTTAATATGAATTTAAATAGCGTCTTATCTGTCAGTTTTGTAACGAGATTCATACTTTTTTTTACAACCGCTAATGTCTAGTTAAATGCCATTTATACGGTGCTTACCGTTGTCGATGTGTAGCGCGATGACCTGGTCCTCGCGCAGCGCGGTCCGCAGTAACGCAGCGCACACTGTGGAGTCTACTCCGCCGCTCACGAGTACCTAACGCAAAACAATACATAGTTGATGGGGCGAGGAAACTAACATTTTTAGGGTTCCGTAGCCAAAATGGCAAAAACGGAACCCTTATAGTTTCGTCATGTCCACCCGTCCGTATGTCACAGGCATTTTACTCAAAAACTACAAGACGTAAATTGATGACATTTGGAAAACTGGTGTCTTGTTTCAGCCGCTACTTAGTTTGATAGTTAATAAAAAAAAAAATACGGGTCAATTTTTACACAAATCGAACTAGTCCCATGGTAAGCTCAATAAGGCTTGTTATGGGTACTAGACGACGATATATTTAATGGATATATTACTGAACTTTAAAAACATTTTGAGGTATAATTTTATAACTCCGAAAGTAGCATAAATTGTGTCCCCCTCTATTTTCTAAACCGTCCAAAAAATATGCCAAAAATCACAAACATAAAGCTTAAAAAATACTCTCATCGAAAATGATTGTCAACTGGATCGGGTATACCGTTTTTGAGTTATAGCCGAAAAACTGCGCAAAAGGACGTAAGTGCCGTGGAGATACGCTCTTTTGCTTGTGCACTATTTTTTCATCTGTACTGCATTTTTTTGTATGAATGGCTACGGAAACCTACATTGAACATGGTCCGACATGGGCGGTTTTTAACATGCTTTTATTAGGTCGACCTGTATGTAACTAACTATGTAATGGAATCTAAGGTAACTAATTTAACCATCTTCCAAGGATCGTAGCGTCATGAAAATTGGCAGCTGTATGTAGTTCTGATGACAATACAATAATATGGTACTGTCGAACTGATCTGACGATGGAGCCCGAAGAACTGCATGATGGAACGTTTTGTAAAGCTTGTTTTTCTGGTGCTTTTGAAACTATTAATTTATTTTTGTTATAATGTCAACTTCGATTTTCATAGCATACTCACAAGCACTTTGTTGTCGCCGACCGTGTCGCGTATGTACTGCACGCAGGCCTCGCGCCGCGAGCGCAGCGTGAAGGACCGCGACATGCCCGCGATGTCGAACAGGAAGTTCGACAGCATCTGCTTGCCTTTCGGGGTTAGGTCCACCTGGAGCAAAAACATTTACAATTATTATTTTACTAGCTTCTGCCCGCGACTCGTCCGCATTAAATTCCTTTATCGCGGATAAAAGTATTTTCCGGTATAAAAAGTAGCCTATGTAAAAAGTTCCTCGGGACTCAAACTATCTTCGTATCAAATTTCATCTAAATCGGTTCAGCGGTTTAAGCGTGAAGAGATGACAAACACACTTTCGCATTTATAATATTAGTATGGATACATGCTGGCGATCCATTATACCTGGCCCCTATTTCATATACGTGACAAGTGACAATTGACAACGACAATTCGACGTACATTGCTGGGTCGCCGAGTAAAAGTGTATGCCTGGCATCATGATGGAGAAGTAATGTATGCCGAATTGTCGTTGTCAACTGTCATCTATCACGTTTATGAAATAGGGGCCCGGTGTCGACGTGGACTTGGATTCCACCTGCGGGTGGAACAAACCTTACGTTGTAAATATTACGTTGACTCCTACGAAGCACGTCTAATTAAAATATTTTTCATCAAGACAGAGTCCAGCTAATCTTTTCCTCACATGTTCATCACTCATCAGGTGAGATCGTTGTCAGATGCTTGCCTATTATATTTAAAACAAAATCTCCACGCGTCAGTGAAAGACACACATCTATGAGCGATATTTGAATCTAGATTACTTAATTCTAGATAGAACTCTATCCCATACAGACGCATCTGCTCGTTGTAAATAGTAGCAATGAGATGGTTTGGCGATAGAACGCCGATTTGGAACCGGCCGCTGCCTATTTATATGTTGTCTCCAAACGTCACTAAATAACATTACCTATAACAGAAGCGTCTAGAAAATGTTTAAAGGATTGTCGAATCTAGTTAACTTACTTCTGGATTAAACTGGACGCCACATTGACACATCGGCTCGTTGTAAATGGCCGCGATGACATGATTCGAGGATTGAGCGCCGATCCGAAAGCGTTCGCCGACTCTGCACGTTGTCTCCGAGCGTCAGTAAATAACGTTATGACGGAATCGTATAGAAAACGTTTTAAGGATTGTCGAATTCAGACCACTTACTTCTGGATGGAACTGGACTCCATACAGACGCATCTGCTCGTTGTAAATGGCTGCGATGAGATGGTTCGAGGATTGAGCGCCGATTCGGAACCGGTCGCCGACTCTCTGCACGCTGTCGCCGTGCGTCAGCAGCACTGGCTGCAGTTTCTCCAGGCGACTGGGGATGTAAGGTAAGGACACTTATTGTGATGTTCTGGGTTGTCTTATGGGCTGTCTATTGATTGAAAATGTCCTTCGTTAACTAGTCTATTCAAATAATACAAAAACAAGGATTTGGATCATTATTCGGGCACTTCAACCGCGTGGATAAATATTTATAAGGAGAACCTGGTTTCGGTGTTCAGTTGTTTCACTTGTATGTTTATCCTTACTATATTATAAAAGTGAAGTATGTATGTACGTTTCACTTAATCTCAAAAACTACTGGACGTTTTTTTACGAAACTTTCCATTTATGTACCTTATATATCAGAATAGGACATAGGCTATAATTTATGTAAAATTTCATCCCTTTTAGGGACGAAAAAGGGGGTGAAACTTAGGAAGCTATAAATTGCATATCGACGCGGACGAAGTCGCGGGCAACAGCTAGTTTTTAATAAAGGTAGTATTCATTGCATAATACAATATTCAGATACCTATAGATGTGATTGTTGTCAGATGTTTCAAACCATCTGGTGCCAGGGCTTCGAATAAAAGTCGGTCCGGTACTGGTGCCACTTGCAGAATGCGTTTTTTGTCACCAAAGTTTAATTAATGTTATTTAATATGTTTATACAGAAATTGCATGTTTGTTATCTTATCTTGATATTAAAGTTCATGAGCAAGGACTTGGATCACCATTCCAGCATTTCAACCTTCTCACTTTTCTGGACCTTTTGTCAGTCCAGGACAAAACATTGAACGAAAAACGAACTGGCGACCGAGATCATACTGCTTTCTCTTTCACACCTGTTTCCACGCAAGTGTGAACGAGATAGTATTATGATCTCGGTCGCCAGTTCGTTTTATTAGCGGCTAGTGCCCAGGGCGGCATTTTAAAGGCGGCAAAGTTTATGATTTTAGGGACTGTTTTTTCTTTGTTTTACCAATAATGGACGGATTTTTTCATGGCGTGGTGGCACTGAGGGTAAATCCGGCCCTGATTTTTGTCAGTGCCTGTCGATTTTTGTGGCTTCGATTTTTCGAGCTTAAGTAGAGATACCTGACTCGATTCATTTTGTATGAACCTATAAGGTGGTATTTTAAATGAAAGTATCAGTAACTCACTTGAACAAGGGGCACGTGGTCTCCACTTCCACCTCGTACTGGCCGTCCTCGCGGGCGTCCTTGCGCAGCACGGAGCCCCCAAACTCCTTGTTCAGCATTTGCATGCCGTAGCAGATACCTGTGGTTGGTCATTACGGATTGAGTTCTACTTTAGAGGATTGTAACCTACAGCACTTATTAAGACGAAACCAATCGTGTTAGTCACTTCAGAGCACACTGGTATTCAGTTATTTTCTTTTAAGAAATAATGTGCGTTATAGTTCGGCTCTTCTTAGGTGAATTTTTCGCTTCGAGCCCTAATCTTTCAAACAAAGGCCATTGTCTCTATTATCGCATAGCAGCTAGCTACCGACTTAGCACGCGCCACTACAACATTCATATTGAAAAAAAAAAAAAAACGGTATTGTCATAGTATTAAGGTTCAAATTTATTGTCACTGATATTCTAGATATTACGTTTTGGTAGTGTAGGACGGTAGACCGCCCCGATGCAATGCGGCACTCATAGTATTTGACTTTTTATATCTTAATACTATGACGAGACCGTTTGTTTTTCAATATTAATGTTGCAGTGGCACGTGCTAACTCAGTAGCTAGCGGCTATGCGAAAAGTAGAGACGATGGCCTTTGTTTGAAAAATTAGGGCTCGAAGCGAAGAGTGATGCGATATCAAGGGAAAAATTAAGCGTTTCCTTCTGATAAATTTAATATTATTCCTATGGCTCGGTCGCCTCCTAGAGGTGGTACCAAATCTCGTAACGCGAAGTGTCTTCCATATACTCCTTTTTTCGTTATGATGAGGCAGTACTGTGGAGATCCGTTATATTTCTATGTCAATACTGGCAAGATGTATTTTATACCTAAATTCGAATTTGAAAATAACTTGACTGAGAAATGGTTCGGATTTCCAATATTTTACGTAGATTTGTTATCGAAGTTATGTGAGGCTATGTCAACCATGTTAATACATTAAAACAATTATAGAAATGAAAAGAGAAACCAGTTTACAGTCCTTTGTATTAGAAGCAGGGCCATTTAGTGATTTTCAGCATAAGAACTGCACTAGCACTTGAGAAGGTGTCTCAAAATCTTCTCAAAGTTGTGCCTAGGGAGTCTTCTGATGCAGAATAAACATTCCCAATTGACGCGATAGAATCCGTTAAAATTGTTTTATTTATACACAATTGAGTTCTTATTATAGTTAGTTATTACTTCTTACCAAATCCCGGCAACCAAACCATTAATTCGATGCCGTATCTTGAGGCAATCTGCGGGTATACCGATATTGTATGCCTATATCCTGCCTCCTCGAGGTGGTACCAATAATAACGTCAGCCATGCATGTCAAAAGTTCTCACCTAACACCGGCAAGCCAATCTTGAATATGTCAGCGTCGTATCTAGGAGCATCCTCCGCATACACCGAGTTGGGACCTCCCGAGATGATGATGGCGCGGTATCCCGCCTCCTTAAGGTGGTACGCCGGGGTGTCCAGCGGCAAGATATCGGATTCCACGCATAGCTCGCGTACACGGCGATCAATCACCTGGACAAGAATATTTTTTTGGTCATCATCTCTATTTAAAATTTCAACAGTTTTCTTTACAGTGGGCGCAGAATAAATAATTGTATAAGTACAGAAGGCTCTCTCTTTTGATGTTGACAAAAGCAGCTTTTTTACCCGCATACGAGGGTTGCTACTTATATATCCGGAAACAAAAAAACAAACAAACGTACACGGCTGAAAATAGTTTTATTGTTTTTCAAAGTATTCCCCTTGATGATCTATGCACTTTTGCATTCGCGTGAACCAATTTTTAAAGCACTTCTGCCACTCCGCCTGAGGTACCTCCATAACGTGTTGTTTGAATGCGTCGACAGCATCTTCAGCGGTCGAAAATCGTTGACCGCGTAATTTATTCTTTATATTTGGAAATAAATAAAAATCGTTGGGTGCCAAGTCAGGGCTGTACGGCGGATGACCCGTTAATTCCACATTTTGACCCTCCAAAAATAGAGTTGTTTCGCGTGACGTATGACAGCTGGCATTGTCATGATGAAGAATGATTCTTCGTCGCTGGTTAGTTTTACGAATTTGTTCAAATACTTCCGGTAAGCAAATGGTCGTGTACCACTCTGAATTAACCGTTCTACGGTTTTCTAGTGGCACTGTAGCTACATGGCCATTAATACCGAAGAAGCAGGCCACCATTTGTTTCAATGTACTTTTTGCACGAGTAACTTTCGTAGGGTTCGGCTCATTTTGAAACACCCATACCGTTGATTGTTGCTTCGTTTCGGGATCGTATGCATAGATCCAGGATTCGTCACCTGTATAGATGTTATAAACGGCTTTTGAGTCACCACGGTTATATTTTTTTAACATTTTATTGCACCATTCGACGCGAGCATGTTTTTGCTCATTTGTTAAGTTGTGGGGTATCCAACGCGAACAAATTTTTTTTACAGCCAAATAATTATGTAATATGCTATTAATGCTGGTCATAGAAATACCCAGAGTCGCCTCTATCTCGCGGTACGTAACATGTCGGTCGTCCATTATAAGTTTTCGCACAGCCTCGATATTTTGTTGTACAACGACCGATTTCGGGCGACCTGCCTTAACTTCGTCCGTAAGCATACTACGTCCACGATTGAACTCACTAAACCAGTGATACACAGTAGTTTTAGATGGGGCTTCATCACCAAAAGTTGAAGTTAGTTGATCTATGCACTGTTGTTGCGTTAAACCACGCCGAAAATCATAATAAATCATAGCACGAATATTTTCACGAGTGAGTTCCATTCTTGCTGCGAGATGACATTTAAAACCCGTCAAAAACAAAACACGAGCGTTAATAAGGAAGAAAAAATATACCTTATATACTTAAAAAAGTTCAAATTTTACCATGGCGGTCAAATATGCTATTTAAGAAGATTGTAATCCCGGTTTCCGGATATATAAATAGCAGCCCTCGTACATATCTATGACCGAAGTCGTTATTATTCGAGATGGGCCGACTATGGGTTTTGCCGACTAGCTGACTAATCGGCGCTGAGGTGGCCGGGTGCAATCGGGAACGTTGCTTTCAGTTCGATAGTCGCGCCTCGTCACGTGTTGACATGTTTTTTTTGTTTACGTTGTAGTGATTTACTAGCTACACCGGCCGGCGTGTATTTTATTATAGTTTAAAATCGAAATAAACAGTGAAATTATCTAATTGTTGTTAGTCAAACAAAAAAACTTAACACAAATAGTGGTAGAATGCTTTTTTTTTCAGTAAGTCATAATGTGCCGAATATTCGGTATCTTTTGCCGACTAGTCTCTAGTTATTATTCTACATGTTGAAACAAATGAAAATAAGTAAACGAATATTGATATTTATGAATGATAATGATATTGATTTTTTGTGCTGAGATGAATCAAGATAATGATTAATTTTTAAACATTATCAATAAAAATAAATGTGCCGTATTTAATCTGTGTTTCAAGGTAACGAAGCGGCAGTTAGCGCGAGCCTTAGAGCATTTAACACTATAAATGGCATATGGACTGTTTCCGGTCAGTTTATATGACAAATAGTCAATGTGTTTTTTTGTTACTACGCGTTTTTTTTTTATTGTATCCGTTTGTAGAATTGGGAATATTGCCGTAGTGTGCTGCACGTGTTTTCCGCGTCTCCCTAAACGCGGCTTGTCATTGTCATCTCCAGTGATTAAATGCTTAAGGCGCATGCGTTCCATCACAGTGCGTGGCAACCATTGACAGGGCTCATCAATGAGGCCGCCGATAGATACTTTTTGCGGCGTAATCGCGCAGTTGACCGCGCCTGCAGTGTGTTGGGTTATTTCATTGTTTCAACTGTCTGAAAGGAACACAGGCAAGTGTGTCCATAGCAATGGCGAGAAAATGTAAGCCCAATCTTCTCCGGCTTCTCAAATGTTTGACGTCCAATCAATAGTGGAGCTAGTGGTTAGCTGAGGATTACCTTTCCGTACTGCGAACCAGCATCTAAGATGGCGACTTTGTCCTTCGGGTGCGCGGCGCCGTTGGTGCCGCGGTACTGGCCCTCTGCTGTGGCTGTGTGCATCTCGCCGAACCGCCAGCAGCACTGTGGTGTAAAAAGAATTATGTCAAAAATTTATAATAACTGTTAACACTACGCCCTTTATATGGGACCACTCCTGATAGGTATTTAGATTGACTCGCGAATATTCCATTTAAAATTTTATTTACATTTTTATGGCTGTAAACTATGGCCACCTATGTCAAAGTGACGTTATTAAATAAAATCTTACTTATTACATACTAGCGGCCGCCCGCGACTTCGTCCGCCTTAGATTCGTTTATTTTATTTTATTTTATTTGTTCCGAGAACCAACAGCTAAAAGTAATACATTTGCCCATAAAAATACATTTTATCGCGGATAAAATGTATTTTTATGGGATAAAAAGTAGCTGATGAAGCATATTACCAAGATTTCAAGTTCCTAGCGTAAAAAAATATTTACTGTCCATACAATTTTTTATTCCCTTTTTCGTCCCTAAAAGGAATGAAATTTGAAATACATTATAGCCTATGTCCTATTCTGATATATAAGTTACATAACTGGAATGTTTCATAAAAATTCGTCCAGTAGTTTTTAAGATTAAGTGGAACGTACATACATACTTTCACGTTTATAATATAGTAAGGAAAGGATAAGATGTCACTTTGACCATAGTTCTACAAGGTACCCGCGAAGAATCCGAAAAAAATTAATCACACACTCCTGAGGTCATTAGGAGTAAAAAACGTTACTAAAATGCATCCAAGTGAAAATCAGCAAAAAAAAAAACGTAACCTAGTTTTGTAGATTTTTTAAAATTCTACATAAAACTTTCGCTTTTTGAAAATTATCCCTTTTAATATAACGGTGACGATTACTTTTCCAAAACATTCTTTGTCGCTTTGATGTCTGGCTGAAACTTGGCAACATACGTGGCAACGTCACGATAAAGAGTATTATGCAGTTTAGTAGTCACAATACACAGTTAACATGAAAATTGAAAATACCTTCAAAACTAAGTTGGATTTGACTGAGGTTCATATAACATTTTTTGCTCCTAAGAAAAACGTGGTTAAAATCTTTCGGGTGCCTCATAGGCACCTTGTATAGTGTCCTAAGGTTCCAATTGGTTGACTGTACCTACAATTACAAATTTCCATTATAAAATTCCATCTAAAGGAGAGGCCTTTACCCAGCACCAGCAGTCAAAAAGTCCCCAAGTTGTCCCTGGTTCAAAGTTACCCATCTCACTGGCCGTGTTACCACATTGAATGGCAATAAGAACACAAGATTTTAGTTTAATAGGGTGGGTACAAAATAATCCACCAAAACTCCATGAAATAAATAACATGGGGGCAAACTTACACAAATCAACCTAATCCCAAACTAAGCAATGCTTGTACTATTGGTACTAGGCAACAATATCTATACTATTATAAATTTGTAAAAATGAAATGTCTGTACATTGAAGATATTTTCAAAAAAGCGAGTGATATGGACTATTTGGAGGTAGCTGAATCGAAAAGTATTTTATTTTTATTTTTTGTATGTTTGTATGTGTCGTGGCTTCATCACGCCAAATCGGCTAAATGGATTTCAACTATTTTTGGTACATGAGTAGTTAGGTATCACCAGATGATTATAGGATACTTTTTACCCTACTAAGCGAAAGAAAAAAAGAGGGTTATGATCTTTTTCTCCTCCGCAGACGAAGTTTGCGGGCACCTTCTTACATAATATATAGATAAATGATAATGCTTAAATACATAGAAAACATCCAAGACCCAGGAACAAACATTCATGCTCATGACACAAATACTTGCCCTGGCCGGGATTCGAACCCGGGACCGTCAGCTTTATAGGCCATTGTACAACCCACTGAGCCAAATGTGTTGTCAACAAAAAATCTTTGTATTTTAGGGTTCCATACCCAAAGGGTAAAACGGGACTCTATTACTAAAATTCTGCTATCCATCAGTCTGTTACCAGGCTGTATCTCATGAACCGTGATAGCTAGACAGTTGAAGTTTTCACAGATGATGTATTTTTGTTGCCGCTATAACAACAAATACTAAAAACAGAATAAAATAAATACATATTTTTTTAAGTATCAAAAATCTGTTTTTGACAATACGGTTGCGTTAAGTTTGCACCTCATTTGTATGCAATGCTATAGATACCAGGTGCAAACTTAACTTAACCAGCTAGTTAAGAGAAAAATTGTACGGAACCCTCGGTGCGCGAGTCCGACTCGCACTTGGCCGGTTTTTTTAATATAGTAAACTAATCTCCCAACACTTCCACAGACAACACACCAGGGGAATGAACTTGAACTTGGCCTGAATCTCTACAACTTACTATTTCTGTTCACTGAGAGGCAATAAAAACAAAAATAGACATCACAATGAAAGCATGTTGATAAAGAACAAGATAAACACATCTATACCATATATACCTTCAATAAGAACTGTCTAAATCCCAACATCACAACACAACACAATAAACTTTATGAAACACAAATAAATATTAAGAACTACATTAATATTTGACATTTTCAATTGTCAAAACACAAAGTCATCACAAATGAGGATTAGTCTTGACTAAATATCAAAGTTAACAAAAGGAAAACAATGAAATAGATTAAAAACACTGGTGGTGAAATTGTCAGAATATCATTGGACAGTTTTGTGCCCTCCACTGAGCCAACGAAGTGAATGTGTTATTTATAGACGGCATCCCACATGAAGAAAATAAACATACATATACTGGATACTATACTGACAACTCCACTGATATTTTGAATTGATAAAGTGTGGATATTGTTTTTGATCTTGAATATATTTTTGTTTCAGTAGGATTTTTTTAGAAACACTGATAATAAAGTGATTTATAAATACATTTCTACAATTCTTATTAATAGCCTTGTGATTAATAGAATACCTAATAGGTATTATTGTGTTTTTCACATATCTACAAGCTCAGTATTAAATGATAAATAATAAAGCAATAAACAGAGTAAATACTATAAAAGCTATTTTAGACTCAGCCTTCCATTACTAATTTGTGAAAACCAAAAATAAAACAAATTATTTTCTTTTTCAGTTAATTAACAAGTAGGTACACCTAAATAAAAACTATGACATAAATGTTAGCATTATTGTTCAAATATATGTAACCTTCAGTACTCAAACACCAATTATTTCTTTTTGTTGAAACAACCTTGGGATTTACAGCTGTACAGATGAGTAAAATTTAAAGTAGAACATACCTTCTCTAGCGATTGTAGAAGACTGAGGGGCCTAAGCAACCACATGTAGGTACATTTGAGTAGTCACATTTAAAGGTTATCACAGAAGGTGACAGATCAATCACAAACAAACTAAATCAAGTGATGTAATCTTAACCAAATTATAGAACATTTCGTAAAGTTGACGCGCGCTGATTATAAGTTCGATATCCAATTAGTTAAACAAAGAACTGCATATTACCTTTCTGAATATACAAAACATATCCAAGTACTACACACTGCACAATTGCGATGGCATTTTTTAAAAGAAACAAGATGATTGAGATGGAATGATAACAACACAGATAACATGGAGATAATACCAAGCATTTTTTCAACAACGATACGAGTGCTAATCCACACCGGGCGATATACCGCGCCTGTATAAGTAACACGCCTATTGTATATATTTACAGGAGGCGCGCGTCCTTCCGACTTCAAAGTTGTAACGATGTTTATGCAATTATAGACATTAACTAAGAAGAAAACTGCGCGTAATGCAATGAAAATGCCGTGTAAAACCGGGCTTTGACATTAGTTTCTGGGTCATAATGGGAACTACAGTTTTCTGCATCTACAATTAGGCGCTCAAACGACATCATGACGATTAAAAAAGGTAAAAGATGGATTTTCTGACTTACCTAAAAGATTATATTTGAGATTTCAAAAGATTATATTCATGAAAAACGCGAAAAAATGTGGTTCTCCATTCAGCACTACGAATACAAAATTTTGGTACTGATAGCAGCCGCAAGGTGGCGCACGGCGCAAGTCATTGGTTGACAATGCGTTCAATATGCTGATTTGACTTTATTTATATAACCTTACTAAACTGAACATTTGGCGCAGAAATTAGATAAAACTCATAAAATTAGGTATTAATATACTACCACAATTTATTTATTACTAAAAGATTTGATTTAAATTAAGAAAACCATGTTAATAAAGCATTTGTAAATTGTGATCGTTACTAAATTTTCGGCTTATCATCATTGGTATTTGTTCTATTACACGCAACTCTTAATCATTAATTTCATAAATTAATTTTAATGTAACTCCTTTTAATTACCCAGGTTTATTTTTATAAATATTTAATATAAACAAAATTTTAGTGATTTTGTATATTTCCAAAAAAAATTAAAATATTATTTCATTTTTTTATTTACAATATTTGCGTGTAATGGACTATAAAATATTTTATTCCATTTTACGCTAAAAATAAGATGTTAAAATGACCTGAGGTGCTACTCTGAATCCAAAAACGAAGTTCGTAACGTGCCATCCCTCTCGCTCTCATGTTAAGTCGTATTTGTGTGAGCGAGATGGCGCCATACGAACATCGCTTTTCTGGTTTCGGAGTAGCCCCTCAGACTCTAGTTGAAGAATGCGAGGAATTCTGCGTAAATTCGATTTCCTGAAACGCTTGCTCAACAAAAATTGACGTAATTGACATACTAGTACTAGTCGTTCCACAGTCGCATATTTCGCTTTGTGGTATTGGTATTTATTGGAACAAAATTAGTGTTTATCATTAGTTAATTGTAATATAACTTTAAAAATGCCGGACCATCTAGGAGATGATATGAGGAAAATGAAGGATGATAAAGAGGAACCAGAGAAGGAAATAAAATGTATGTAATTTATAAACTAGACCTTTTTTTTATATCAGCTGTATTTCAATCATGTTATATTATTACTATTTCTTTATGTTACAGCGCTAGACGAAGGTGACATAGCCCTTTTAAAGTCCTATGTAAGTTTATTTAATAACAATAAATTCTTATAACCTAATTTGTTGCCATAGTGACTGGCACTTTTTATTCGTTTTATTTTTGTAGGGGCAAGGACAATATACAAAGATTATCAAGGAGGTAGAAGAAGGAATCCAGACTGTGATGAAAAGGGTCAATGAACTCACTGGTATAAAGGAATCTGATACAGGACTTGCACCTCCAGCTTTGTGGGATCTTGCGGCAGACAAACAGACTTTACAGAATGAGCAGCCACTACAGGTGAATAGCTAACTGAAATCTTTTAAAATAATACATTATTAAGTATATTTTGCAGTAGTTTGTAAAATGAATAAAAACACACACTGAAGCAGTTTTAAACATTTTTCATCTACTTACCACAACATCTAGATACATTTCTTTATTAGTTATATACAGGGTGTAAAATACATCCAGTATAGGTACGCACAATTAAAAATCCCATATCCACAAAAAAACGTGACTTCCTTAAATATTTGCAAGACTTACTTAAGTCTAGATGTATGATTCCAAATGTTAGATTTTAAGATCATTATTTTCACTATGTCTATTGCAAATAAATATATTTCATTTTATACAAACTGTACTATAAGTTAACAGTGAAGGCTGTTTGATATCAACACCTAAAAAAAGAAATGTACCTAGTAACTGCAAACTGAATCCATTAGCCGTAACTATGCTTCTGCTTTTTTCCATCAATATATGATAATTTATTTTTTAAACTTAAACTTTCTTATTGTAAATGTACATGTTGTGGAAGTTTTTGAAGTGCTACCTATGGGGATTACCCAGATAAACTCGGAAGAGGGTTGGACAAAGAAGAGACCTATGATACATCAACAGCAACAGACTATGCCGAAATTAATAGTGTACTAGTTTAAGTACTTGATTGGTTTACTATTAATAATCTGCTATTGCATGCTAAGAAAACGAAATGTGTTGGATTTGCTTTACCAAATGTTAGAGCAGTGGATTCTACTATATTGCTCAATGGTGAATGTTTAGAAATAGTGGATAAGGCATTATTCTTAGGTATAACATTGGACAAGAACTTGCAATGGAGACCCCATTTAGCAGTACTTGCTGGTAAATTAAGTTCAGCAGCTTATGCTATTAGGAAAATTAGACAATTGACCAATGTTGATACTGCTCGCTTAGTTTATCATAGTTATTTTCATAGTATCATGTCATACAGTATTCTGGTTTGGGGCAAAGCAGTAGACATACAGACTATATTTGTGTTACAAAAAAGAGTGACTTGTTCTATATATAACCTGAATTTCCGTGACTCCTTAAGAGAACTTTTTAAAGACATCAACATATTAACCATAGGTCCCCATATATTTATGAGAATATTATTTATGTCATTAAGAACCGAGAGTCTTTTACTAAGAATTCAGATATCCACAATTTTAATACTAGAATTAAAAACAAAATCGCCATTAGAAAGTTCCGCATTATCACAACACAACAAAACGGGGCTTAATCGCGTAGAAAGTTCCGCGTTCGTAAAGTAGCCAAATCATTAGGCCAATGTATACATTTTTATAATAAGCTACCAGATGATGCTTTAAAATTACCGTTTCCAGCTCTCAAAAAGTACTTAAAAGAGTCTTTAATGGCAAAGGCATGTCATAGGGTATAGGACTATTTAACAGACCAAAATGCATGGCCCAAAACAGATACCAAATAATTTACTTTTACCGGGCGGGACACAGTTCTTATAAGGTGGCATATCAAACATATGTAAGTTGTTTTAAATAAAAAAACGTTACTTTGCTTTTTAATATTCTATATATATATTTTATTTTACTTTTATAAGTTTTAATATGTTTCCTTGAAGAACAACGCATTGAGTTTATACTCAAAACATATATTTAGTATAGGCTAAGTACAAATATTGTAATAGATATAAGACTTATTTCGAAAAAATGACTGACTGTTGAGTCTGTTTCGGCTTTCTTCTTCTCAGTAGTCTCCTCTTGAGAAACACCGTAGAGTCAGACTTGTAAACGCCTACGCGGCCTACTTACAGAATAAAGATCATTATTTAATTATTTAGATTTGGGTTGAGATCTCAGGATTTTTGAACTCATGATTTGACAACCGGTTTAGCTCAGTGGGAGTAACGTTGCCTGCGAAGCTGAGGTCCTGGGTTCAAATCCCGGTAAGGGCAAATATTTGTGTGATGAGCATATAAATATTTGTTCCTGAGTCTTGGATGTTTTCTATGTATATAAGTAATATATCTATTAAATATATCGTCGTCTAGTACCCATAACACAAGCCTTATTGAGCTCACCATGGGACTAGTTCGATTTGTGTAAAATTGTCCCGTAAATTATTATATTTATTTATGATAAGAGTGCGCCCAGATTAAAAAAAATCAGGATTTAGATTTTTCAATAGTATAGAGTAGATTTTTAGTTTGTTTTATTTTTAAAGTTCAATCAACATAAACAAAATAATGATGAGTAAGCATGACTGTTGACAAAATGTTGGGACACTATGCCTCTAGTTTCAGTAAATCGTTGATTAGAGCTGGGTCAAAGTTCTGCCACACTTTTAGATTAGAAGTGAACTAGTAGTAAGATCCAAGACTAATCGACCAAACTACTGAAAGTCGAGGCTTTTATACACTTTGTCTTTGGGACTTTGTTATTCTACTTAACTGCTTGATAGTAGAATAATCCGATGGGGCAGAGGGCATCCACAGTGACTATCCATCCCAATTAATCTTGAGCTTCGTGCTTGATTTCACTCCCATAAGTTGCCAGTCAAAGCAATGATGCTTCTTCAAGTTAAACCTACCCATGGCAAAATGGCCAAGCTGAATGGCATATATTTAACTTGATATTTTTGTAGGTGGCAAGATGTACAAAGATCATCAATGCAGATTCAAATGATCCCAAATACATAATCAATGTGAAGCAGTTTGCCAAGTTTGTGGTGGACCTTGCAGACTCAGTTGCTCCCACAGATATTGAAGAAGGCATGAGAGTTGGGTAAGTGTTATATTTTTTCGGCATATCTTTTAAGTAATCGTTCAAGTAACGCAATTATTGGAGTTTTTTGACCGCCCCTCCCCCATGTAACACCCGTGACGTTTTATTGTACCCCCCCCCCCCCCCCCCCCCCTCCTATCTACTAAAACGTTACGTGAACACCAAGTGTCTATTTTTACATAAAATGTTCAAGTGATCATTCCATTTGAAATTTTCAGAAAAAAAACGGGTTGGAAAAGATTGGGTTATAAAGAACCCGCCTCTTCGTAACGTTTGACACCCCCCCCCCCCCCCCCCCCCCGCGCATTACGTAATACTTGAACGCTGCCTAAACAAATACATTTGATCCCTGGTAATCTGGCCCCTGTCTAATATGGCTAGAAAATGCTGATAATTTTGAAATGGCTGGACCTATTTTCTGGAACCACAGTTAACAACACTCTTTATGAAGTCACCTTTCAAACAAAAAAAACTAAATCAGTTACTAATCGGTCCATTTGATCAAGCGCTACAATGGCATAAACAGATAGACAGATATACTTGTCACACTTATGATGCCCCTCTTTTTTTGTTGAGGGTTTAAAACGAATGTAGTATATACAATAATGTTTTCTGATTTTCCATAATCAAATTGTGTGTTGATGGTTAACCACTACAATTGATCAAATTCAACCAAGAAATGTTTTCTTTTATCTATTTATAAGTTAAAATATGGCTTAAAATAATTGCTACCTTAACTTTTGCAATCCACAGCAGTCTGAGCCGGACTACTTAGATTTTTGTATAAATTTAGTAATTTAACAGATTAAAAAAATATAAACAAAAAGAAACGTCATAAACTTATTAATATTTTTATTACAAATGTTACATTAAATAAATAAAATAAATATTAGGGGACAATTCGAACTAGTCTCATGGTAAGCTCAATAAGGCTTGTGTTTTGTGTTATGAATACTAGAAAGCAATATATTTATAGATATATTTATTCATATACATAGAAAACATCAAAGACTTGCCAATAATATATATGCTCATCACACAAATATTTGCCTTTAACAAATGTTGGATTGTTTGTTATTTTTGCCTGGAGAGCAAAGAAAGAAAATTGTTTTATAGTGTGGCAAGTTTCTGATACAACTCTCCCACATTAGTGTTCATTGGGTACAGCTTGATTGAAAGAGATATTCAATATCGAGTTATTACTCTGAACAACAAATAAATTAAGGTTAATACTTTAAAAAAATTAACTATATATGTGGCTCAAAGCGGATGGATAAATTCGAGACGTACAGCACAGTGCTCGCTGGTGGAGTGGTTGACACGTTATCTAAAGGTACCAGGTTCGATTCTTGGTGTGACCACGTGCGAGAGCAATCGTGTTTTTCTTTGCGCTTTGATCTTTGTATCTATATCACAATAGATAATAATGTGGTGTTAGTTTTCCCACATTTACAAACACAGGAACTCAAATGATTTTTATTTCATTTAAAATAAATTATAAGTTTAAACTAAGTTGTGGCAGGTCTGGGAATTTCTTAAAATAAACTTCTTAATTTAGCTGTGATCTCTCTCTTGACTGATTTGATATGACTTTGACTGTATTAATTTGCTTCTCTAGAACAAAATATTTAGGGTGACTTGAGTAGTAACTACCGCAGCATATAGTTTAATCCAAAGAAATTAAAAAAATAATAAGTAGAACTTTATGTAATTACTTAACTGATTATACCATAATGTTTTTTGTGCCTAATCTAGTGCCACGAAATTCAAAACAATATGAGTGTCAATGAATAAATAAAATAAAATGATTTTATATATGATATATGGAATAACATTGAGCATGGCTGAAAACTTTTCAATTTTAATATGGATAACAGGGATGACGACTATATCTTAATTTTTAGTCCATATTGTAGATAATTAAAAAATATTGGACACATATTTTTTCTTTTTTTACGTAATCAAATAATAACGGAGATACATTGAGTCAAAATGTCGCGCAACTTCACCGTATGGTACAGATTATACCTAGTAGTGACGTCACGAACCCCCACTCCATTCCTTAACTTTGATGCGAATCTTCAATGCGGACTAATTTGGATTTTGATTTTCGTACCCTGACGTCATGCCTGTGCTATAGTGGCTAACCATAGTATGTCTTTTCCTTGACCAGAGTTGACCGCAACAAGTACCAGATCCACATCCCGTTGCCGCCCAAAATCGACCCTACAGTGACCATGATGCAGGTGGAGGAGAAGCCAGACGTGACCTACAGTGACGTAGGCGGCTGCAAGGAGCAGATTGAGAAGCTGCGTGAAGTCGTCGAGACACCGCTGTTGCATGTAGGCCACATCATATAATAGCTCATCAGAGTAGTTGCAGATTAGGTCCATTGTCGACTAAGGTCGACCCTACAGTGACCATGATGCAGGAGGAGAAGCCAGACGTGGCATACAGTGACGTAGGCGGCTGCAAGCAGCAGATTGAGAAGCTGCGCGAGGTCGTCGAGACACCGCTGTTGTACGTAGGCCACATCATATTATAGCTCATCAGAGTAATTGCAGTATTAGGTCCATTGTCGACTATGGTCGACCCTACAGTGCCGTAGGCGGCTGCAAGGAGCAGATTGAGAAGCTGCGTGAAGTCGTCGAAACACCGCTGTTGCACGTAGGTCGCATGATATTATAACTCATCAGAGTAGTTACAGATTAGGTCCGTTGTCGACTAGGGTCGACCCTACAGTGACCGTGTGTGTGTAAATGTATTTGTAAATGTATTTGCATTTCATTTTTACAACTTCATAATAGACTATAATAATAAATACAATCAATACTCTTCATTGCACACCAAAAGAAAATAACATCAGACACTTAAATCTAAAACAGTATTTGAATTGGTAAACAACAGGCGGTCTTATCGCTAAAAAGCGATCTCTTCCAGACAACCTTAAGGTAGTAGAAATGGCGCTAAGTAAATATGTATTTTTTTAATAACCTATAACTATAGTATAGATATCACTTAAAGCTAGTCGCTCGTAGATTACACAACAACCCATACAAACACTTTCTGGGCAAGAGGGTTGTGAGCGCATGGAACAAGCTCCCAGAGGATGTAATCTCGGCACCAAATGTCAATACCTTCAAAAACTAATTGGACAAGCATACCACTGAACAGAGAATTTAGACTCTAGATAAATTGGATACAGGCATCATCAGTTGATGCAACTGCCTGCCTGATAATAAATAACAATAATAAGATAGCGATTGATTCGGTGGTTATGGCGGGTGACATATTTCTATTGCAATAGACAAAAAAAAGTCCATCCAAACTACAATTTCATAGCCCGACATCTCTTTCCTTAAAATGCAATAGTTCTAACAACTGCTGGGACCTGCTCATGGACGTATTCTCTTATTGATATGATCAGGAGCGAGTCCCAGCAGAAGTACAGCCACAGCAAACTTCTCCAAAGGGCCTCTACGTGTTGGATCCATATCCCCACGCAAGCCTCTCAAAAATCCGGGACATACGAGCCCGTGACTCAATGTGAGATACAAACATAATAATAAGTACTCTTTATTGCAAACCAAAAAAAAACATCAGACACTTAAATCTAAACCAGTATGAGAAATGGTAAACAACAGGCGGTCTTATCGCTAAAAAGCGATCTCTTCCAGACAACCTTAAGTGATAATAATATAAGAAACAAGATGAGAAGTGTTATATTTGTGTCGCAGCCGGAGAAGTTCGTGAAGCTGGGCATCGAGCCGCCGAAGGGCGTGCTGCTGTTCGGGCCGCCCGGCACCGGCAAGACGCTGTGCGCGCGCGCCGTCGCCAACCGCACCGACGCCTGCTTCATCCGGGTCATCGGTGAGTCCCAATATGCATCAATGTTTATTTTTGCTTTATTAAAAGCTCATGCACAAACAGTAGACACTTTTTTTTCTAACAACTAAAAATAACCCAGATATAACCCATCAAACTTTTCATTCTATCTCTTTCTACCAAAACAAAATAATATGGAGTTTATATGGCCCGAGTGCACTATGACATTACAGTACATGTCGGACCTCTGTCAAATCGCTGTCTAATTAGTAGTTTAAAATGCCTGTATCATGCGTACTTCTGCTGATTTTAATCTTAATTTCACTTATTGAAATTGTGTTTACGGTATTTTGATATTTTGTTATGAGAAGCCATAAAAAATTCACTATTGATTGGTGAAAACAATTTCTGGTGAACCTTAATAAATAAATAACAAAAAAAAAACCACTACTACTGCTGGACACGGGCCTCCCCTAAAAACCACCACCACTAGATCATCAGTGGTGGCCTGATGCGGCTGCGTTTTCTGATACGTGGTTGTTATTTTTCCCATCGATCATCACTCTACGGGCAAATCGGGCAATATGGCTCTCCCACTACCACTTAAGTTTAGGAAGCTGTGCCATCTCGATTACTTTGGTTGTTCTACAAATTATAGTAGAGTACGTTGGGTTAAGATGAAAGTATGGGAAAGTTCGAAAAATGGACTTTATTCCAACGCTTTTAAGATCATTTTCGGTAAAATTACAGTGTTTCCCATACTTCCGTCTTACCCCTACGCACCTTATGTTAGCAAATTGTATTATATTATAGTTATTGTTGCTTTAGGGGAATAAAGAAAGAATCCTGCTCACAAGCTTTGACAGTATTCTGATACACTTCCCCGATAATAAAATTGGCAATGAACATCCTTGTCGCTGATAGTCCTACGACAAAGCTACATGCTGCCACACAAACTTCACTTATTATAACACCGGTTGCTCTCGTCGCAAAAAAGTACTCAGCTTTTACGACGTAAGTAGCGGTTGTTGTAAGCTAATTATGTCTCACTGGAATTTTCTAGTCATACTTCACTTTGTCCAACTAGGCAACCCTAAGTTTATTTGTAACTCTTCTCTTGGCACCTCCCACCCTATCCCACAGTGGCGTGTCGTCAAACATTATTCATAGACAAGCCGGAGCAAATTTGGGTCGTTTCTTCTTCAAACACTGTAGTCAGCTGTCTGAAAATGGGTAACTCGGTGGGAATCGAGTTCTATGGACGCCACGCCACTGCTATCCCATAACATTTAAAAAAAAACGCTTCATTTCTTTACCCACATCATTAAAAAGTCTATATAAAATTACAGTCGGTACAATCTTGTGCCTTGATATGTTAAACATAGAAATTAATGTAAATGAATATAGAGTAATTATTTATATGGCATATGCATATGCATTTTATTATGAAATAAATGCATATAAATTTATTGTCCCTTGCGCGCAGGGTCGGAGCTGGTACAGAAGTACGTGGGTGAGGGCGCACGAATGGTTCGTGAGCTGTTCGAGATGGCGCGCAGCAAGAAGGCTTGTCTCATATTCTTCGACGAAATCGATGCTATTGGAGGCGCCAGGTAACGTCCTTGCTTATTACACAGGTCCATTTTTTCACTATACTTGATCAGAAAAAGTCGCACTTGCCCTTAAACGGTCCCACTTATATATCATTCTTGCTCATTAACAGGCACACTTTGTTCTTCATACTTGTTGATCGACAGACACTTGTTCATCACACTTGCTCAAAAACAGACATATGTTCGTCATAAATCACAATAGATCATAATCAATTATACTTGCTCATAAACAGTTACGGTTGTTTGTCACACTTGTCGCGAAACTAGCCTGCAACAAAAGAGTGTACTCCCACCTGAAAGTCCGGCAACGCACTTGTGACTCCTCCGGTGTTGCAGGTGTCAATGAGGGACGGTGATCACTTATCATCAGGCGATTCGTCTGCTCGTTTGCGCCGTTGTTATCATTTAAAAAAAAACAGTCAATCTTGCTCATAAACGGTTACACTTTCATGAATAGTCATACTTCATCCCACAGTGCCATCCATAATAACATGTCATGTCAGCCGAGCCGATAGCGTGACGTATGGCCCAAGTTAATACCTTTCTAGGTATTAAAATATAGTATTTTAAATTTAGAAACTGTCGAAGTAAACTATATTTTGGTTTTTAGATTCGATGATGGTGCGGGCGGTGACAACGAGGTCCAGAGAACCATGTTGGAGTTGATTAACCAGTTGGATGGTTTCGATCCTCGCGGGAACATCAAGGTAAACTTATTACTATCACATTACGTAACTTAGGATTAATTGAATTAGTAATTAAATTCGTATGGTAACAGGCGCATCACGGAAGTGCTAACCACTCTTACCATATTGTCACCTGATATTGATTACTTGTGATGACGAAATGAAGACTATTCTATTGTATTACTGCTTTAGTACGAGAATTTACGGCCTTCGTTTTAATGATACGAAAATGTTTCAATAGTTGGGTTTGACCAACCTTTAATTCTGAGTTCAACGTATTCTGTGACTCTAATGTCAAAATTCCTTAGCGTTTTCGTAATAACTCGGAGTACATCCGGAATTTAAATCGAATTTCATAAGCGTATTAAACTAAGTTAGTAGCGCTCGAATTTTCGAGTAATACTAAACGCCCTTACAAAACATTTATATTCCATTATTTTGTAATTGGCGGTAACATCATAGGAAGTTGTGGCTAATAAGTGTTGGTTTGTTTATGAACCCCGTTTTTAAAGCCTCATTAAGAGCCGCCATGTCTGCTTGTTTAAATCAGTGGTTTTTCAACCTTTTTCTGGACGCGGCCCCCTTTAATGGGAAAATATTTTAGAAGACTCCTTTTCTAAGCCGATTCCAAACATCGAATCCGAATTAATGCTTAAATAGTAAAACAACACTTCATTCATCAGGTGCTGATGGCGACCAATCGCCCGGACACCCTGGACCCTGCGCTCATGCGTCCCGGGCGTCTCGACCGTAAAGTCGAATTCGGTCTTCCGGACTTGGAGGGTCGCGCCCACATCTTCCGCATCCACGCGCGCTCCATGAGTGTAGAGAGGGACATCCGATTCGATCTGCTGGCCAGATTGTGTCCCAATTCGACTGGTGCTGAGATCAGGTGAGTTCTAGTTACAACAAGTCTGATTTTGTGGAGAGAATCTGCGACTTTTAATGCCCAAACTTCTGGAGAGAGTTGGGTTATAGACTTGCAGGACCGCGCCCATAGCTTTCGCATCCATGCGCGCTCCATTACTGTGGAGAGGAACATCGGCTTCGATCTGCTGGCCAGACTGTAATAATAATAATAAATAAATTAAGAGACAATTTTACACAAATCGAACTAGTCTCATGGTAAGATCAATAAGGCTTGTGTTATAAGTACTAGACGACGATATATTTAATACATATATTTTACTTAAATACATTCAAGACTCGGGAACAAATATAACTGTGTCCCAACTCCAGCGGTGTTAAGATCAGGGTAGTTTTAGTTATGACAAGTGTCCAGTCTTCTACGGAGGGTTATGGACCTGGAGGGTCGCGCCCAAATATTCTGGATCCACGTGCGATCCATGAGCGTGGAGAGGGACATTTGCTTCGATCTGCTAGCCAGACTGTCCCAACTCCACTGCCGCTGCGATCTGGAGCCAGTGTCACAAAAGCTTGTAACTCGTATTACAAGTGTAAGTCTCTTTTTAATACATATTGTTGGAAAGAGACTTCCGCTAGTAGTACTTATACAAGTTACAAGCGTTCATGATACGGGCCCCAGGTGAGTCAACAGTTCTGAGTTAGTCGAGACAAATTTGCCTTTTGCAATCGTGCCTTAAAAATTTACGTTTAGGAGTACAGTAATAGCTATTAGCTCGACGCGTCCAAAAGTACCTATTGTTGGGTCAAAGAAAATTTGGACTAGGAAGTGGTAGGAGGCTTGGGGCGAGCCCATATCTCGCAGATGCAGGTGCGCTCCGTGGAGAGGCAAATCCGATTCGATCTTCTGGCCAGATTGTGCCCCAACTCATCGTATGCCATCTCCATTAAATGGTTTAAGTCTTGAAGTGGTTAATATATCTAGTTGATCCACGTGTGGTTCGGGGTTAACCTATTTTTCAGTATACCAGAGCTTACTAGGGGGAAGGGCCAGTGTAGTCTAATTTGACTCTAGCTGTGAGTGAGAAAAACTTGATTGATAAGCGATTCCGTCGTTAAGTAATACGCGACAAAAAGAACCGGCGAAGTTGCAATTACAACAAGGTCAATTGAATTCTTCGCTTGAGGAAGTCAAGAATCCAGTTGACCCTTGTTTATTTTCTTTACGAAATGGGAATGGATGAAAATTTTCAAAATCTTGAAATTTTGTTTATAGGTAGTAATAAGCCTATAATATTTCAATATTTTTGAAAATTTTCATCTATTTCCCATTATACCTATATTTCTTGATTAATCTTGTGTCCAGGTCGGTGTGCACGGAGGCGGGAATGTTCGCGATCCGCGCGCGGCGCAAGGTGGCCACCGAGAAGGACTTCCTCGAGGCCGTGAACAAGGTCATCAAGAGCTACGCCAAGTTCTCTGCCACCCCCCGCTACATGACCTACAACTAGAACTAGATTATCGTCGATATTAATCCCTTAAATATATATCTTGTATTCGTATGGTTTTCTTTATTTTCACCCTTGTAATAAGTTCCTAGAAAAACCATCAAAGGTATAGGTTATCCTTATTTGTGTTGAAGCCGTCAGTAAAACTCTATGTTTCTGCCAAAAAATATTTTTGCTGACACGCTTTTATTCCCGACGTTACTTTTCTATGAAAATCAATTAGGATAGAACCAATCTTAAACTGAACGCCTCTTCACTACCGACCTATGTAACTTGCATTGTAGGTTGGGCTCATAGGGCGTTTTTTAACCCTGTGAGCGCCAAAGACGGATAATCACGTCAACGGAAAATTGTGCCTCAGACTCCACTTAATCAAAATAAATAAGTTTCTGTTAAAAACATATTTTTTGTGACAAGCTTTTTAATGCCATCTGTACTTTTCTTTGAACATCCATCGACTACTCACCGAGACGATTCTACTCATATTTAAGGAAAAAAGGTTGTTATAAGCCTCTCCTTGGGCAACCCGATGGGAATCGGCTTATATGGACGCCACGCCTCTGATAGTTATGCCAAATTTTCGCAAGCTCTATCAGAAACTGGGAAGTAGGTCAAATTTTACAGGCAAGATTCCACCCGAACGAACAAAGTTACATACGTTAATTGCAAGTTAAATAAAAACTTGTATAAATATCTATGGGACAAACATAATAGGGATGATGACTAAATTTTAATAATTAGTCCGTCATGTAGATTAATAAAAAAATATTGGACACGTATTTTTTCTTTTTACACATACTTAATCGAAAAATAAAGGCGATACATTGAGTCAAAATGTCGCGTGACGTCACTCCTAAGTACAAATTTTACTTAGGAGTGACGTCAGGAGCCCCCACTCCTAAACTTTAATGTGGTTTATCTGAGTATTTTTTTATTATATTTTCAAAAAAAATAACCAGTCGTAATGCGTATTTGATGGGCACGAATTGCAACTTATTTATATAATGAAATGAGGGTAGTTCTGAAATATCGAATACAATGTACGCCGATGTTGGTGCTTCGTGTTATAATCTTATAGTGATCGTGTATTTAGTGCCAATAAATGATTAATATATGTTGGATTGGTTGTTGGAAGTTATTAAACAAAACAACGAAATGTGCCCGACTACGGTAAGTCAGTTTTATATTATTTGTCAACATTTCATACTGTGAAACACTATCTCAACAAACATAGGATTAAGTTTATGGAATACGTACAATACGAAATGTATAAAGTTTTAGATCCTCTTTTTATTGAATGACGTTACAATTATTTTCTTAATAAAATACAGATGATTAATCAAATCCAACACTCAAATAATTCTAAGTCAATGGGGAACTTGCATAAAGAAAAAAAATGACATTACTGTGTCTATACATGTTCGATCACAATAAAATTGAAATCCATAATAGTTAAATCCAAATTTTTCATAAAGATTTGCATTCTTAATACATATATTTCTTAATCATATGTAAGTAATAAAAAGTAAATAAAGAAAAATAAGTGTGACAACTATGTACTTAAGTGTAGCTTTTCTCGGCCAAAAATGAAATACTTGTTGTACGTAAGGCCCTGTTTACACTTTGATTAGTGATTAGTGCGAGTTCATACATTTCGCACTTGCGTTTTGTAGCTAACGTATGAAGTCACATTAATCTAATCAAAGCTTAAACGCGCCATTTCAGTTCAGCTTTACCACACTTTAACGAATGACGTCAAAGCGTATGCCCACTTTGTATGTGGTGTTTTGATGATCGGCAGATATTAACTGACTTTGACTATAATTTCTGACATTCCTAATGCTCAATCCCTTGGCCCTTTATATACATATTCTCCTTATGAGTTATGAGAAACTGAACTTATTGACATTATTAAAAAAATGGACGGAAGTTCCAAGTGTGCGCACTTTTTTTTCAAACTAATATGTATCTGGCAAAGCATTTATTCGGGTACTGATTAAATAGATAAAATTATCGAACAAACTTCGCCACTTCGAAGAAAAATCACCTTAATTCAACCAGCTCAAAAAGTGCACACTTACCCCATGTTGGGGGTAAGTGTACGCAGTTTAAGAGAAGTTTGTGGATTTTTCATTATTCTAAGCAAACTGATGTTTATCAAACATACCCCTTTTAACGGTGATATATCATTGCTTCAAATGTCAAATACATTTCTAACAGAGATAAAATTCATTTACTCGTGTCAATTTTGACATGCCATGACAGCAAATTTTACTTTTACAGCACCGGATTCTGAATATTTTATTTTTCAAGTAAACGAATGATACCATCTGGGTTTTTCTTGCATACACTAATTCTCTACCAACATACCTTTAATTTGTCTACACATATCACAAACTTCTCCCTCCCTATTCCTTAATAAAGAGGTTGTGCACACTTACCCGCTGCGCACAGTTACCCCACATGACTCTACTCTATATAACTACACTAAATACTGTGAAATCAAATTGATTCTGTTATTTCTCAGTCAAGTTCGAGTAAAGAAAGCAGCTTGTAGTCGTAAATATGGAAAATGTATGTTTTTATGATGATCAATATCGATGATTGTGACTTTTTTGTTAATTATGTACCTACTGCAAATATCCAGATGCAGTGATCCATAGATAATTTAATGGAAACGCATAAAAGAATATTAGTATTACTTTGTTGTTAAAATTTATTAGGATACGCTGCTTCGATTTACCCAATTTATCCTATCGATAATAAACTTATAAACATTACTTTGAACATAGGAAGCGTATACGGATGTGGTAGAACTATGCGCGCTGCTGCAGTGTCTAGGGTTCAGTGTGAAGTCACTGAACACCAGCGACGGCAACATGAGCCAGGAGGGCGGAGCCAGGACTGTGGTCATCAACTGCCAGGTACTACCCGGTGCTTGTGGAAGCGAGTATACAGTGTTTAAACGTCGACAATGTATAGGCGGCGCCTCTGCACATAAATATCGGGGTGACGATCTTCGCCGACTAATCTAACCACCCATTTGCCACTTATATAATTACTAGCTTCTACACGCGACTTCGTCCTCCTTAAATTAGTTTTTCGCGGATACGGGTATTTTTACGGGATAAAAAGTAGCCTATGTCCCCAGGGACTCAAACTATCTCCATACCAAATTTTATCAAAATCGGTTCAGCAGTTTAAGCGTGAAGAGGTAACAGATAGACACATTTTCGCATTTATAATATAGCGGCCGCCCGCGACTTCGTCCGCCTTAGATTCGTTTATCGCAGATAAAAGGTATTTTTCCGGGATAAAAAGTAGCTTGTCTTTCCCCAAAACTCGATATTTCACTCGGTAATTTAAATGTGTATAGCATATTACCAAGATTTCAAGTTCTTAGCGTAGAAAAATATATACTGTCCATACAAATTTTCATCCCCATTTTCGTCCCTAAAAGGGATGAAATTTGACATACACTATAGCCTATGTCCTATTCTGATATATACTCGTAAGATACATAACTCGAAAGTTTTATAAATATTGGTCCAGTAGTTTTTGAGATTAAGTGAAACGTACATACATACTTTCACGTTTATGATATAGTAAGGAAGTAAGGATTAGAATAAGGATAAGTTTCTGTCAGAAATTTCATCTTTGTGACAGTCTCTTATTGCCCACTGTACTTTTCTTTGAACACCCGTCAGACAGTCTCTTATTGCCCACTGTACTTTTCTTTGAACACCCGTCAGACAGTCTCTTATTGCCCACTGTACTTTTCTTTGAACACCCGTCAGACAGTCTCTTATTGCCCACTGTACTTTTCTTTGAACACCCGTCAGACAGTCTCTTATTGCCCACTGTACTTTTCTTTGAACACCCGTCAGACAGTCTCTTATTGCCCACTGTACTTTTCTTTGAACACCCGTCAATTACTTGAGACGATTCTAAAGAGCCCAAACTTGGCAGGATTGCGTCGTTTTATTACAGAGTTCCTATGATCTCCTTCCGGCTCCAACATCATGGTGTCAGAATATTGTATTGTCACTTAACTAACATAAATATTAATTATACTTAGCTCAATCGCGAAACGGGAAGTGGGTCAAATTTAACTTGCAAGATTTGTTTAAATAGTTACCTTAAGGGTTAGTCCACACATATTTTTACACTTGACTGTTTGTGCATTGGATGGTGCATGTGTTACATTGCAGCAGTTGTTTTCCAGCGAGAAAGAAGCTGAAGAAAAAGTTAGACTGACTTGCTTCATTTACTATGTTCAGGCTTCTGGACTGCATGTAGTGCTGGAAAGCGGAAGCTCCGCATGCTCGTGCCCGCCCGAAGCCAGCCAGCACAACAGCGGCGTGTGGCACGTGTCCGGAATCGCGGGCGGCCAGCGGCTTGATAAGGTAAAACTAACAGGGCTACAAGTATTGGAACAAATCGGGAAACGCGTACCCAGCCCACTTACACTTATGCCTAACTTCACCAGATGCTCATACTCATATTTATTGCGATCATGTTCATTACAATTGATGGTACAATACACATTTTACATAGGTACATGATACGAGTACCCTGTTAGGGCAGTGCAATTTCTTATATACTAAAGCTTATACATTATCATTCCTCTAAAGTACAGAATACAATAAAATGCTCTGTTACTTGAAAGACATTGATTTTTTCAATGACCTCTACTTGATTTCTCTTGGAATACATAATCTATTTTATCTTATTGGCGGGCAATGCAGAGAAGCATGTTGTGAATAAAACTACGAGAAAAGATAACCAACAAGGAAATACGAGAGAAAACCAAACTTACTGACATATTGGCTCGGATTGACCACCTAAAATGGGGATGGGCAGGCATATGCTGTGCTGCAAATAAGTGGAGTAAGCAAGTCACTCTATGGTACCCGAGAGATGGCACTAGGCGACAGGGACGCCCTATCAGAAGATGGGAAGACGACCTTCGGACAGAGCCCAATGGCGATTGTGGAGGAGGCCTATGCCAAGAGGCACACCGAATTAAGGGACATATTGTAAATAGTAATGTGAATTTAATCAAGTGTTATGTAAACCCTTTTTCGGAAATAAAGTCTATTATTATTATATATTATTATATGACTTAACTATTGGCCTTTAATGATGAGCCTAATTCCATAAGTCTATATATATTTCTACCAGGAATTCGGCTGCTCGATCCTCGGCTCCCTGCCGAAGGCGCACCGCGAGCGGCTCACCAGGGAGCTACATACCATGATGCGCTGCATCAGGGAGAACAGCGAGTCCGACACCGAAAAGTCCAAGGAGAAGGCCAATAAGTCCGCCAGCATGCTGGAGGTCAAGGTTTCGCCGGAGCGGAGGTGAGTCGCAATCGGGTGATACTTACCGCCTTGCAGACCCGGATCTACGATTTTTCGAACCGGGGCAAAATCTTGGCGCCGCCTCCCTTCGTTGTTTGAGAAAAACTGTTAAAAGTGCCAATAAGTAGCATTTTTTGTAGCATCCAATAAGTAGCATCAAAACCTGTGAGATTGTAGGAAAAGAGGCTTCACTGGTTCGATATTTAGAAATTCCTGTCTCAAGGATTTGGCACCCCCATGAAACTGCCGCCTGCCCTTAGATCCGGGGCTGCCGCCTTGCGGTGTTAATAAATAATAAATATCAGGGACAATCTTACACAAATCGACCCAGTCCCAAACAAGGTAGGGCTGCCATCCGTCCGGGTTTCCCCGGATTTGTCCTAGTTTGGAGGGCGTCCGGGGGCCGTCCGGGGAGGTTTTTAAAGAGTGTCCGGGTAAAATCCGGACACTTTTTGTTTCAAGGAATCCTTAAAAACCGAATTAGATCTAATATGTCCGTGGAAAAATTTGATCTACTCTAAATATTCGGGGTTTTTGAAGTTCTTGTCCGGGTTCGGCAATAATCAAGATGGCAGCCCTAGTACTAGGCGATGACATGCATAATAAATAGATAAATTATAATACTTAAATACATAGAAAACATCCAAGACCCAGGAACAAACATTCGTGTTCATCACACAAACACTTGCCCTGGCCGGGATTCGAACCCGAGACCGCTGAGCCAAACGTGTCGTCATGTAGAGTTAGTTAAACCGACATGTAGATTGTAGTGCCTAGCGCAAACATCGCTTACATAACTCTTTTCCCCACACGGCCTATATTCGGACCTAAGAATCCTGCGTTAAAGAGGGCTATAGTGTAGCCATTAGTAAAACAAACTATGACGACACTACGAGACACGTGGTTGAATTGCTTCGTTTCCTTGATTTTTTGCTACTTTTAACCGACTTCCAAAAAAGGAGGAGGTTTTATGTTAGACTGTTTGTATTTTTAGGGTTCCGTACCAAAAAGGTACAAAACGAACCCTTGTGGTGCGACTCTCTGTCTGTCTGTCCGACTATTAAAGCGCCATATCTCAAAACTACTGATGCTAACTATTTGAAATTTGGAATATTTATAAACATGGTCAGCCCACATGTATTATATACATAGGAAATATTTAAAAATATATTTTTATTTTCTAAAAATACGACGAATATGAGGTGGGGTAAAAATTAAAAGTCTAGCTACTGGGTCAAATGGGGTATCATGTGAAAAGGCTTAACCTGCACATTTTTTATTGTGTTTAATTTTTGTTTTATTAAGGAAAATGTGAAAAAAAAACACCATTCCCCCCTTTATCTCCGATTCTTACAATTTGTATTAATAAACATAAATATTGCACGAAAATTATAGCCATGTCTCTAACTAGCTATTTTTTTTTAATTCGCAAAAAACCTATTTCAGCAACCCGGTTGCGTTAAGTTTGCACCTGTTTTGTACGCAATGCAATGATATCAGGTGCAAACTTAACTCAATCGGTACCGGGTAATAAAGTTAGGGTAAGTAAAAATTTGTACGGAACCCTCGGTACGCGAGGCCTACTCGCACTTTTTTATAATATAGGTATTCAGATGCGCATAGATAACTACTTATAACTTGATCGTTTCGTGTTTATAATTGAAAATTACATTTTACGGGTTAGTGTCAATTAATAACATAGACCTTAAGACCCCCTACTGTTGGCAACTAAGAAAGCGGGCCATCCTGTGAATGTGCTGCTCTTAATTTGAACTTTTTACCCATGTGTTCAGTCAAGGCTTGCTAAAGGCCGAGACTCCAACCCGCTATCGGTCTCTGGACACGCTCACAGCAGCGAAGGAGGCCGACCTACAGCTGCCGACACCGGGCCTGCTGCAGAAAAAGCTGCTCCTCACCGACACTTCCACTGACGACGTCACTGATAATAATAAAAAGGCGAGTCATCTCTTTTGTTGGAAAATGTAATGTTTCTTACGCGTATTTTTCTCTCCCACTGATAGGTAATTGGTGGTTCTAGCCATCAACCTAGCCGAGGCCAACCCAGCTGCGGGCGAGGATGGTTGCGATTACAGAGCGCGCGATAGATAAACGACAAAGCACCCGTCACTTTCTGACACGTATGTGAGTGCGTGATAAACACGACCACCATAGGTCCGCTGTCCGCTGCTCTTGTTCGTCTACGATAGTCTTTGATCAGGATAGAACGAATTTCCACGTCTTTTGATCGCACTCAAAAAGTGTCATTAAGATTTTTATATTTCGTTTTTCATTCTGCCTTTAGCATCATTAACCGACTTCCAAAAAAGGAGGTTATATGTTCGATAGACTTTATTTTTATTTTAATTTTTACGTATGTTCACTGATTACTCCGCCAATTGTGGACCGATTTTAAAAATTCTTTTTTTATTTTAAAGGATATACTCCCGAGGTGGTCCCATTGCCACCAAGTTGGGATCTGATGATGGGATCCCAGGGAAATCGGGGGCAATCCTCAAATTTTATAGGCACTTCTAACGTTTTTCATATATTTTCTTAAGCTATATAAGTATTTGCATATGGTAGTCATCATCTCATCATGCTGAGCTGATGACGGAAGGTACAACTCCTTCATAGTTATGAGTTAGAGGATGATTCTTAAAAAAATCATCTATTATAGGTAAATACGTTAAGACTGTTAGTCCTATTCTTTTTAGTGTGTCCCTGAAGTAGTCTCCTTATCACCAAGTCAGGATTAGATGATGGAATACCAAATCGAGAGAAACCCTCAAATATTATAGGCACTAACAATGTTTTGTATATATTTTTCTAAAGTTATCAGTTGTTTTTCTCTGGCTGATGATGGAAGGTACAATGAACTAACCAACATTTTACATTTCTTACTTCCAAAGACTCGAGATGCGTGCAAGTGCGTTTTAAAAAATACTTTATATCACTACTAAAATCCATCACTAAAAAGCAAAAAATAAAAAAAATAAAATAAAAACCAACCGACTTCAAAATAAACTAAAAAGCCGTAAATCTGAAGTAAATAAAGTTCTTAATCAACAAGTAATAAATGAATGGTTTGGCACAGACTTCAAAATTTTAGTTTATTTTGAAGTCGGTTCTTTTTTTTTTTTTTTTTTGCATTCATCATCACTAATCACTAGCATAGAGGGGCCGATTCACTCCCCTCTTCGCTACAACCGGCGTTGGGGCGAACCATTTTTCCAGTTAGCTGAGGAAGGTCTTGCCTATACGCTGCGTTTTATTGGATTACTTCGATTAATCAGTTCTTCAAAATTTCAGTTGATGTGTCGAAGACAGAGCACTTACACACTCTCACCTCCAGGCAGCGTCAAAATCCGCAACAAAACATCCAGGTGGGCTTCCAAATATTTTTTATGAAAATGTGTCGAAGGGTAGCTAGTTATGTTATGGGTAATGGAACCCTGAAATGCAACATTAATGGCCACACATTGTTGCATTCGTACAAAGACGTACCTATTAGATATAATTAGTGACGCTTCATTTGTCTTCACTGTTCGAGAAATCACGTAAAGCAAACTTGGCAAATGCTTTTTGCCAGTTAAAAATGACTCGACAGAATCTAAAAAACAATACGTGTCACATAATACCTAAACGTCGATTTTCAGTCCCCTTCAACAACCTCGAAGTGTGGTGTTGGAGAATCTGATAGCTGCTGAGAAGGCAGCAGAAAGTCTACGTCACAAACTAGCTACCATCATCAAGCAGTTCACCGACGAGGCCAAAGATGACTCCTCCATGTCCTCGCTGGCCCTGGATGTCTCCAAGATATCCCTGCTGAAGGTACGTCCACTAGACCTATGATGGCTGTTATAGTCGCAATCATTGCGCGATGGATAAATGATAAAGCATCGTCACTCTGACACTCAAATGCAACGTCATTGATCTAAAGGTGCGTCCACACTTGTATCATTTGCTTGTATCCGATCACCGTGGCGTGGCATGACTGCGTATCGCGCTGCTTGGACGCTCACTGTCGGCGTGGCGATCACGCCGCGCTTGTCCGATCTAATTGTGTGTACGCGTAGCAACATAGATTTCGAGCGATCGGATCGGCGCAACGTCCAAACGCGTGATCGTGACACGCGATAAGATTAAGCGATTAAGATAGTTAGACCTCTATGACTATTAGGTAAACAGGACTATTTTCAACAGTCAAAAGGGCAGTAACTAAGGGTCCTACGCTCGCGGGGCCTTGAACACTTCTGCAGAATTTACATATTATCTCATTTGAATTCCCGACGTTATAACCCTTTTAAATCGTTTTAATTAAATTAGTAAGATGGAAAAAAAGAGGCCAATGGCAATAGATAAAAATGAATTTTCTTTTTGAGAAATATAGTATATTTTTTAATGTCTATCTGTCTGTATGATAGAATATTATGCTGAAGCGTTGTATCTACCTTTTAAAGCATTTTCTTCCCCTGGCCTGCTACCATTTTTTTTTTCAGGGCTCCGAACCAATAAAAGCCCAGTTCGCCTCGAGTCCAAACCTCTCTGGCCTGGGCGTGGTATACGAAGACATGAAAAAGAACAAGATGATGAGATTAGAGAGCGCGTCTACTTCGAACATGATGCCAAAGATAACCCCCAACAAAGATGGGCCTGGGGGCATGGCCTCCAAGTTACGACGCATTTCACCAAACTTCTTTAAATCTAAGAACAGTTTAACCATCAAAAATGATAAATTGAAACCACAAGATAGCAAGAACAGTAAATTAAACAGTAAGGAACTTGTACCATTTTGTTGTCGGACCTAAGTATACAGGATGTTCAGCACATGGACCGCCTAAATTTTTTGGGGTGTCGGTATTTGCTACATCTTCGCTCTTGGAACATGGGCCTAAGAGTTACGGTTATGGAGGATAGGAGCGACGTACTGACGCTACCCTTAACTCTTAAGACATACAGGGCGCATAGGAACCACTGCCTTTCAATCACTTTGGAGGCTTACTGTACCTAAAATATAATTTATTATACCAAAATGTTTAATTTTGCTATCGTTTTTTTACAGACATCTTCAAGCCAAAAGCCGTTACTCCAAAACTAAAGTCTGAATCAAGCCCGAATCTAAGTGCATCCAAGAAGAGATTTAGCCACATCAAATCTACCATACCTAGGCCAACGCCAAAGAAGGACATGTAGGGTAAACAGCCCATTCCTTAGTACCCAAAATACTAAATATTGGCACCTGGCAATCGCAGGTCATTGCTGCTGCCTTGAATTTACAGTTCTTAATAGACGAACGGGACAACCGGGGCCCATCTATTGGAGAGCACAAAAGGGTTGTTTAAAAATGTATAATGTTTTTAAAGTTTTATTTATTAAGTAAAATCGGATGGGAGTGCTTTTTTTTATTAATATATTAACTACAAACTATAAACATTTTTTTCATTACACCTAACCAACTAAAATTGACATGGATTGCTGGGAATTGGGAACGATTTCTGATAACTCTTCAATAGTTAGTATATAAGTAATGAAAATATATTCATAAATATCTTGGCCTGCACTAAATAGGAATAAAGTTTATGTCAAGATATTTATAAATGTGGTCATTAATTGGATATTTTTGCAGCTGACTATATACAAATTCTAAAATATCAGTCTTCTTAGTTTTTTTATTTCCATAATATGTTGTATAATAAATAGGTATTTATTTTGATAAAGCTTCATAACTTATTTATTATCACAGCAATCAGAAATGTCCTTTCCATTGCTTTTCAATTATATCCATTCATTTTCGCGCATTCCAGATTTAGAGTCGCAAGGAGCCAATGATTGTATTCGATTATTTATTTCTTGTTCTTGAGTTTTAGTAGTCAGATCTTTTAGAGTTAGATTTTCTGTTTTATTACATTTTTGTCTATCCTTCTTTGCTAATTTCAAGCAGAGGGTTGCTTTTGGATAACCAGTGAATTGCTGGTAGCATACTCCTTTATCCAGAGGTGTGAAGCTATGGAAGAACCTTCTCGGGTGAATATCATCAGGAGTATCACTTAATAGAACATATGCTTTCTTTAGAAATGTTTTCTTATCTATTGGGTTTTGCATGTGGAAGAAATTCTCAATTTGTTCATGAGTTGTCAGTTTTTTTATAGCATTTTTTTGTACAACGTTATATGATACAACTGCCATAAGGATAAATGCAGGCTCATTGCTAAGAATGTGATCCCAAAGTATCAACCATTCTGAGCAGGTCAACACTTCGCTGAAAGATGTTTCTAGCATCTTAAGAGCATAGGTCTGACTTGTGACCTCAATGTCGCAATAGTGTTGCAAAAGTTGTGGGTCATGCTCTCCCAGGACATTTTCAATCATGGCCAAAATGCTGATGGGAGGAAATGGCGCATACTCAAACCACAACTGGCAGTGGTTCAGAAGAATTGTTGCCACACACTCAAATAACAGCAGAGGATTCTTTTGAAGAACCTTTACAAATGGAAACACAAATCCAGGTAGGAGTTTCATTACTCCAAACAATGGGCACCAGTGAGCGAGGCAAGATAGCAAGCGTTTTAAAGCTTTTAGTGTTATTAGACTGTGGATAGTGAAATCTTTTTCTATGTCTTTATAAGCTGGATGGTTTCCTCTATCAATCAAAGCAGAGTAGGCCACCTTATTTGCGGGAGTGTCCAGGAGAGAACTCCATATGGCCGATCTGAATTTCTCAGGGTATTCTCCATATTGCATAAGTATCCTTCGGAGTCTGGCACTGTCCATGCAAATACGCATCTTTTGTTCAACTTCAGCTTTTGTGATCACTTTGCTTGCATCATTATATAACGTATGGTGGGTCTGTGGAGGCGGCAAATTTTGATGGGTTTGTATATTCTGTTGTGCCAGTTGGGTTTTATCCATTACGTAGGAAGAATTGTAAATGTTAATTTCTCCCAATTTTAAGATGCATAGAAAATATTTGCCAGTTTGACTTACAACAAATCTGCGTATGCCTGATGACTCAGGGCTAATGGTGTGTAGTATTGTAAGCGACTCTAAATCCAGCAGTCGAAGAGAACAGTCACTGCCCAATATTGCCAGGATTTTATTTGCTCCTCCGTCAAATACTTGTGGAATAAAAGCAATTTGCTGGGCTCCTGATATACTGTATTTTGTCAGATCTATCGATTTTAAGGCTTTCCATGTATCCATGCTGAAAAGGATCAGAGTTGGAGCGAGACCCGCCATCACCATTGCTCGACCATTCATTGTAAATGCAATACTCCTCATGTTCTTTAAATCAGTGGGAATAATTTGCTTGACTGTATTCATGCTCTCATGTTTCCATATTTGTATTGTATCATTTTGAAAAGAGGCAACTAAATAGTCACCAGCCGGTGTAAATAATATTTGCTGAATTTGAGCACCCAAGTAAGTGTTAAGAGTGAAATATTTAGTGTAGTTGGTCAGCTCCCAGAGTATAGCTTCCGCGTGGCTTGCAGTGAGCAGGTTATTGAGCTTCTTGTTTGAGAAAGATATATGTTTGGCAGGCGCCGTGTGACCTGTTAGCGTAATAGATTTATCTCCAGTTTCAACATTCACGAAGTTAATGTCGAATTTCTTAGCATTCGCTACAACTAGGACGTCGGTTAAGTTGGGGATGAAGAAGAGCGCCGTAGTTGGTCCAATATTGGTGAACTTCCAGAATTTGAGATCAGACAAATCTATCATAAACAGGTTTCCTATGTTGTCCGAACATGCAAGTTTCTCGTGCGAGTCGTCAAAGACTCCTGCGGAGAACCGGATCCTGCGGCTCTCACCGTTCGAACCACGGACTGTGTGGTGAAGCCGCAATATGACTCCATCCTTTGGCTTCGTTTTCAGTTTTATGTCGAATTTGTCCACATGACCGCAATCATTACGCTGTTCGTTTTCCATTAACAATTACAATATAATTAGTAAGCAATTTATCGTACGAGAAGATTATTACATGCTAATTTTTTTTAAACATGCACATTTATTTTCAAATTTTGCTCAAATTCAAATTATTAAAGAAACCACTACCACTACAAACAAAAGCATGTCAAAGTCAAATTTAAAAACGTCAAGTACATACGTTAGAATGTTACCGTTCAAGAAGACGGAGTTAATTTAGGCATTTAGGAAATTACAAAATTGTATCTATGTTACTTTTATTTTTGATAAAGCAAAATAAATTCAAACTATTATTTACTTACAGTTATACCCAAACGGGTATTATACTGACTCACATTTTTTTATCATTGTAATTAAATAACAGTTACAGGTTGCATGTCGTAACTTACGACTCGTAAGCCGTAGTATCACATCATCCATTTGAGCTAGTCCTAATATTAATCAATATGAGAGAGACGTGGGTCAAATTCTTTACATCTATAACTTTAAAGTACACTTGATTACAAAACAGTGACAAGATGGTGAGTGCCCCTACCGCATGCGGCTTGATAAGCGTGAGAGCTGGCAACAAGTGTAGTTGGACTAGGGATTTACCAAAAGGTTTATAAATATATCTAGGTGCTAGGTCCATCTAGATAAGCACAAATATAATAGTTATTGTTTGTTAGTTAGTTCTGAAAAACTAGATGAAGCTGACACATCATTGTACACCATCTTGGCTTAACAAGGTAGGCGCTCAAGTCCAAAAACATAATTAAAAACCACGGAACTAGGTATCTCAATTTCTATAGCCTGTTGCAAAGAGAATATAAACACTACGTTTTGTTGGCCTGTTGATTTGTTTTGTTGAGTCCGTTTAATGTACAGCCATGGAATGTACGGCCCAATAATTCGAGTCCAAAAAAATGGTAACGGATTATTGGGCCAAGCATTCTCGCCCCGTGCAAAAGTGGCTTTCAATTATTGCCCTGTACCGAACATGTCCAGCTCGATAATGCGCGGCCCAAGAATGCTCAGCCCAGTAATGTACAGCCCAATAATTCGTGTACATGATTCCAAATTCGATGGTCGCGAATTATTACCCCGTACTGATAATGCTCGGCCCAAAATTGCTCAACCCAATAATGTACGGCCCAATAATTGGCGTCCACTTTTCGCTGCGAGCCACAGCCTAAAAATATTTGACACATAGAGTGAAAATGTAGGGATGGGCAGATGGTGTTCTTTTTACGATTTGATAATGTTGCCAGAAGCGAAATAAGTAATTGTGACACAGAGGGGTTACTCCGAGACTCGAAATCCGTAACGTGCCATCCCTCTCGCTCTCATGTTAAGCTGTATTTGAGTGAGCGAGATGGCGCCATATGAACTTCGTTTTTCGGGTTTCGGAGTAGCCCCTCAGCATATAATTTCTAATCGCTTAAATATGCCAACTAATTGTGGTTTAGAATTACCGAGGGATTTACTCCGAATCTCGAAATTCGTAATTCGTATAGTGAAATCCGAACTTCTAGCTTCAAATTGCATCTCCGATTTTTATGTATAAATGCACGTGATCAAACAATGCCAATGGAAGTAACTGAACAAATATGAGCATGATTGTGCACGTCACTTCGGGTTGAAACAATAACAATATAAACATAGAGAAACGGATAGGATAAGAGGTAAGGAGAACAATCTCCATATATCCAAAATGACCGTCAAAAGGCGTTAAATGGGTAGCGCCACTATAACAAGGGCGTAAAATATTGCCAAAAAAAATCCACAATTATACAAATAATGTTTGAACACAATAGGGAATATGAATGACTTTAAATTTTTGCTTGATTAAAAGCTCATTCGTGTAACAAACAGCAGACAAAAATATGTTTTCGTATAACTATAAAAAGCCTCCTTTTGGCCTCCTTATCTCTATACTTCATGATTATAAAGCGTTTGTAGCTCTTAAGGCAACACACCAGATGCGTGCGCAAGCACGAGCACGTATGCGTGGCGTGCGCGTTGTATCGTATGAAATGTCATAGTAGATGGCACACCGCTTGCGTGGCGTGCACGTGCGCAGCGGTGTATCATCTCTTATGGGTATTCGTACTTTACAACGCGCACGCGACACACACGCATCCTGGCCTTTATTCAGTGTAGCAGTCCTTTTCGTATTAAATAACGGCAATGTACGACGCCACCTTCGTCTCTAATCGAGCCAAGGTGAAGTGCCGAGAAATAAATACAGAGTTGGGAAAGTTGACGATAATAGGATGTGGCATTTGATATGTTGACAAGATAGGAAGTGGACGATTTGGGAATGTCGACAAGATAGGACAAGACTTAATGGATTGTTGATGGAAATGTGGACGAAGTGCACCAAAAGGACGTAAACTGGTCTCTGGGGCCCGTTTCAAAAGGCTTGTAACTTTTATGACAAGTGGAAGTCTTTTTAATACATATTGTTGGAAAGAGATATTTCCGCTTGTAATAAAAGTTACAAGCGTTTATGAAACGGGTCCCTGGTATAGCAAAAATAAAAACAAACGAACTTGTATTAATTATCATTTTTTATTGAAAGTGTAACTAGTAACTTTTATTCTGTAACTAGTTTGACTCTACGGCATTTCCCAAGAGGAGACCACTGTTGAGAAAAAAGCCGAAAGAAACTCAACAGTCAGTCATTTTTTCAAAATAATTCTTAAATATTACAATATTTGTACTTAGCCTATCTTAAATATATGTTTTTAGAATAAAGTTCTCCAGGAAACATTACAAAATTTATGTTCGTCTCTCGCCGCGGCCGAAGCGTGGCTGGTTGCAGCATATCAGTAGGCTTTTTCTTTCTCTAAATAAATGTATGAAAATGGTGCCACTGTCATGATGAACTGTAGGCATAGGCATTTAAAATTTAAAATAGTGTGGGAAGCACTCAAGACTTAACTAATTGGAAAAATATAATGCAGAACCGATTTAGATGAAATTTGGCATAGAAGAAGTCTGTGACTCTGGAAAGGACATATGATAGTTTTTATTCCGAAAATCATCCCCTAAGAGTGTGAAAAAGGTTGAAGTTTGTATGGGGAATCAATCATTAAAACATTGGCTACTCAGTTTTCGATGAGGCGGGCGAGGCCGCGGGGAAATGCTATATCATAAGTGTTGTAGTATCACCTGTTTGGTAAGTATGCTTTGGGGACGTAAATAAGGCGACTGATAAAACTTGCTGCCCTGCTCTTGTAGCCAGACGATCTGTTAGCCGTCCTCTTCTGTGCGACCTGAAACAAGAGTTTTGAATCAATATTCGCTGTATAAAAGTATGTAATAAACTGAACCAGTGCACACTTCCCAAATTTCGATGGAGGGCACTCCGGGTTTCTTGCTCGGAGCGTAAGTAGAGTCGCACCCTTCTCTGCAACCTGAAACAAGAGTTTTGAATCAATATTCACCGTATAAAGGTATGTAATACACTGAACCAGTGCACACTTCCCGAATTCCGATGAACGGCACTCCGGGGTTCTCGCTCGGAGCGTAAGTAGAGTCGCAGCCTTCTCTGCAACCTGAAACAAGAGTTTTGAATCAATATTCGCCGTATAAAGGTATGTAATAAACTGAACCAGTGCACACTTCCCAAATTCCGATGGAGGGCACTCCGGGGTTCTCGCTCGGAGCGTAAGTAGAGTCGCACCCTTCTCTGCAGCCTGAAACAAGAGTTTTGAATCAATATTCGCCGTATAAAGGTATGTAATAAACGGAACCAGTGCACACTTCCCGAATTCCGATGGAGGGCACTCCGGGGTTCTCGCTCGGAGCGTAAGTAGAGTCGCACCCTTCTCTGCAACCTGAAACAAGAGTTTTAAATCAATATTCGCCGTATAAAGGTATGTAATAAACTGAACCAGTGCACACTTCCCGAATTCCGATGGAGGGCACTCCGGGGTTCTCGCTCGGAGCGTAAGTAGAGTCGCACCCTTCTCTGCAACCTGAAACAAGAGTTTTGAATCAATATTCGCCGTATAAAGGAGGTATGTAATAAACTGAACCAATGCACACTTCCCGAATTCCGATGGAGGGCACTCCGGGGTTCTCGCTCGGAGCGTAAGTAGAGTCGCACCCTTCTCTGCAACCTGAAACAAGAGTTTTGAATCAATATTCGCCGTATAAAGGTATGTAATAAACTGAACCAATGCACACTTCCCGAATTCCGATGGAGGGTACTCCGGGGTTCTTGCTCGGAGCGTAAGTAGAGTCGCACCCTTCTCTGCAACCTGAAACAAGAGTTTTGAATCAATATTCGCCGTATAAGGGAATGTAATTATTTGAACCAGTGCATACTTCCCGAATTCCGATGTAGGGCACTCCGGGGTTCTTGCTCGGAGCGTAAGTCGAGATCTCCTCTTCTAAAGTATGTGTTGACCTGAGATATGAATTTTGCATCAATATTTGCCATATAAAAGCCAGAACACACCGGATGCGTGTGCGTACCGCAAGCGATGTGTCCATCTCTTATGAGGATTCGTACTTTACAACGCGCACGTCACACACACTTATTTTCGGTGTGCTCTGGCCTTAAAGTTATCTATGTATTAAACTACACTTTCATAGCTCGACATCTCTTTCCTTAAAATGCAATAGTTCCAACATCTGCTGGGACCTGCTCATGGACGTATTCTCTTATTGATATGATCAGGAGCGAGTCCCAGCAGAAGTACAGCCTCAGCAAACTTCTCGAAAGGGCCTCTACGTGTTGAATCCATATCCCCACACAAGTCTCTCAAAAATCCGGGACATACGAGCCCGTGACTCAATGTGAGATACAAACATAATAATAAGATTTATTTATTCAGACAACGAGATCCATATTTTGTTAGTATTTTCTTATAACTATGTTAGTATTCGTACTTAGCTAGGGACATTGTGTTCTTAATTAAGTGTTGCATCATGGAGCCTTCATTTCTTACAGCTATAGTCTTCAGGAGGCTGTTTGAACTGTCACGAATTCTGGTCAAAAGAGATGCCATCTTCTTATGCAGTAATTAAATGTAGGTGATTAATAAAGTTCTAGAATCTAAGGTTTGATTACATGTATTTTGTAAATTGTATGGTTAATCAGTGCATAGTAAGCAAAGATCAAAACCTCACTAACATAATTATGATTTTAAGGATTTTTCTTGGATAAATGATCTTACTCCTATCACATTGTTCCTACCAGCTACTAGATAAACCTCTCGAAAGTGACAAACGCTGCTGCACCCATCAGTCTAAAAGCTTGAAATTTTAAAGATAAGTCCTCTATATCATAAATGTGAGAACGAAGAACGTAAGAAATTATATGCATCCATTAAGGGATTAAATTAGGAAACACAATATGGTTAGTTAACACATCAAAACATGCCTGTAAAATATGAATGCTTAGGTATACTAGGAACGTTGCAATACCCATCTTTCCTTTGGCTTATTTTAATTGTATAACGTAGAACTAACACGTTAAATTCACTAAATAACATATGTTCAAACATTTATCCCTCTTTAATGATGATTACTATTGTATTTGTATCCATATAATCTAGAAATTTTAAATGTTATTGTCTGACCTGTCAGTGTAATGTCAAATCCTTAGAAATAAAACTGATTTTGCTTTGAATAGTAACAGACATCACTAGGAAGTTTTGACAGTTCTCTGAAAAAAAACTGTGTCTCTGGTTTTTGGCTTCCAATTATTGGGCTGTACATTATTGGGTCGAGCTTTATCACCCCGTACAGTGAATGTACAGGGCAATAATTCGAAGCCATAGGACTCGAATTACTGGACGCGGATTATTGGGCTGTGCAATATCACCCCGTGCAAAACATGGCTTCTAATTATCGCCCCGTACGTGCTCGGTACGGCCTGATAAAGCTCGACCCGGGAATGTACAGCCCAATAATTGGAAGCCAAATGGACGCGGATTATTGGGCTGTACATTCCAGGGCCGGACATTATCATAGCTGTACATTATTGGCTCCCGTTTTGTTTGTTTGCGGATTCGAAACGTGCATGCCGTGCATTATCAATGCATTACTGTTTTAGTTTTATTCTGGTTTTGTTCAATCAATGCTGTGTTTAATTACTTTTTAGTTGATAGGATTTTGCAACAAAGTAATAAATCCCGCAGATGTGAAAAGGCCAGTGCATAATTTCATGTAATCATGTATTAAGTACAAAATGTAAGTACCTGTTATCTAAATGGAGCTTTTTTTTATTTACGCTTATTCGAAAACGAATTTCGAATCTCACTCTAACCCTAGAAGGGAGTGAGAGGAACGACACGAATCGATATTTCGTTAGTAGGCATCTCTGAATTGTAGAATGTTTTCGTTGTGTTATTAAGTAGGTTCTAGAAGGTCCCTTAACTTTGTCAGCGGAGAAGAAAAAAAAACATAACCTTTTTTTTCTTCATCGTAGTCGAGTAAAAAGTATCCTATAACCATCTGTGAATGCCCAGAGGCTACTCCGATTTTCGAAATTCGAAGTTCGCATAGTCCCGTCCCTCTCACTCTCGCGTTTAATTGTATTTGCATGAGTGAGATAGCGGAATACGAACTTCGAATTATGAACTTCGGTATAGTCCCGCAGCTTACCAATACTGGTTGAAAATGTTTAAAGCAGTTTAGCCGTTTTGGCGTGAATAAAACAAAGAAACATAAAAAAAATATGGATTTGGTGACCCTCAAATAGTCCGTATCACTTACCTACTTATTTTTTTAATATCTTCAATGTACGAAGGTTTTGGTGTAGGTATCATCGAGGTTCTGTAAATTGGCCGAAATATGACGGTAATAGTTGAAGAAGTCGGAAAAAAATCCTACCGTTTCAAAGTTAGGTATCTCGACATATAATTTTTGCAACTTAAAATAGTATAGATATTGTACAAACATACCTACCTAGTTAACCTAAACCACATATTATATAGCTACCTAATAGTTCTTCGAACACAAAACATGCAGAACACTTACAAAGGCCAAAGTACCTACTTTAGGGTATTAAAATAGGTTTATTAGTAAATAGTGCTTTATCATTATTATTATTATTTACTTTTTAGTTAATTTCCTATTTAAACGCAGATTAGGTATTTTATATACAGGGTGTCCCAAGAAGTAGTGATATACTGAAGCTGGGACGTAGAGGACCTAGGGGGCTATCTAAATCACCCCCATGTATGTTCCGCGATTTTTCGTATTTTCGGAGTTATGACTTTTTTTTTAATTCTTCACCTATCGCCGAGTACGATGAGATTTTTATTTATGGTGACGTGAATTATTGCGGTAGATGCTTGATTTTTGTGTGCTAAGCTGATAGATAGGCCAATTCAGTATGGTAACATTTACTATCGTTAGATCTTACAATGGAATAAAAAAAAAATTAAATGCCAAGAATCATAAAATTACCCAATATGTTCACAACTTCAAGGGGCTTTAAAAAGATAAAATCACATTAAAAAAATTACCGTTTGGCTTTTAAAAACTTGCTCTATCTATCAGGTAGCTACCCTGAAAATTTCATTTTATTAGTCATAAAACTTCAATCAAAAAATTGAAATCTAAATGTGGCAAGTGCAAAATTAATTAACTTTCTAAATAAATTTCGTTCTAAATCACGCACTGGCCATCAATAGAAAAAGAACAAAAAACAAAAGACGGTTGACGCATGAGAAAATTTTCACGTTTGGTCATCGTTGGTACTTTTCAATATTTGTGTTTTAATACTGCTAATTGTTCGTTTCTCTAATCATTTTGGCTATTCATATGGACTTTGACTTGCATTACGATTTGGATTAGTGTTATCACCTGGAATCGACGACTTGGCATTATTTAACTGGACTTGAGTTTGCGTGTAAGTGATCATGTTTACTTCACGTGACTACGCAGAAATGCATTACTATTACGGTTATGCTAGGGGAATGCGGCGGAAGCTTCAAGGCTGTACCGGGAACATGTGGAACGAAGAGGCGGGCCTCAACCTGAAACGTTTCCTGACTATCGCATGATCTTAAGAGTACATAATGCGTATTTGGAAGGTTACATACCGGGTACCAGATCAGGCCGTATGGCCACTATGCCGGATCCTGATGTAGTAGATGCAGTGGTTGAAGAAGTAGAAAGAGACCCGTCGACCAGTGTGAGAGTTATGGAACGTCGTGCCGGACTTTCTAAATCTCAGGTACACCGTACACTACAGAGCGTAGGATATCATCCGTTTCACATTAAAAAAGTGCAACAGTTGAAACCGGAAGATTACAATCGGCGAATTGAATTCTGTCAGGAAATGCTGAGGAGACAAGCTGAAAACGAAAACGTTTTTAACCAAATCTTGTGGACGGATGAATCCTACTTTAGACGCAATGGGATTTTTAATATGCACAATTCTCACTCATGGGCAATTGAAAATCCAAATTTAAAAAGGGAATCGACATTCCAAGAACACTTTAGTGTTAACCTTTGGTCTGGCATACTTAACGGTCAGCTAATCGGGCCCTTTCAGCTGCCAGACCGCTTGGGCGGCAATCACTTTTTAAATTTTCTACGCGTCGATCTGCCCCTGCTGTTAGAAGATATGGGCTTGGAAACACGCAGAAGCATAGTACTGCAGTGTGATGGTGCACCATGCCATTTTGCCTTGGACGTAAGAAACTATTTCAATCAAAGATACCCTGAAAGATGGATTGGTCGTTGCGGCCGGGGTGACGCCTGCCTTATAGCCTGGCCTCCACGGTCCCCCGACCTAAACCCCATTGACGTTTTTGTATGGGGATACTTACTACAAAGACCTCGTCTACTCAAGATAATGCCGCAATTTGGACGAGTTAACCCGGAAATTGAGAGTAGCAGAAGAAACCATTAAAAATAATAGAAGTGCATTCAGACGTTTAAAAGACAACTTTTTTCGGCGATGTCGCACTTGCATGGAGCAACAGGGGGGCCATTTTGAAAATTTCTTGTAATTAAACACCTTGTAATTGGTTTTACTTTGTTTGTATTAATCATCATGTAAATTAAAATTTTGCACTTACCCCATTTAGATTTCAATTTTTTGATTGAAGCCTTATGAATAATAAAATGAAATTTTCGGGGTAGCTACCTGATAGATAGAGCAAGTTTTTAAAAGCCAAACGGTATTTTTTTTTAAAGTGATTTTATCTTTTTAAAGCCTCTTGAAGTTGTGAACATATTGGGTAATTTTATCATTCTTGGCATTTAATTTTTTTTTTATTCCATTCAAAGATCTAACGATAGTAAATGTTACCATACTGAATTGGCCTATCTATCAGCTTAGCACACAAAAAATCAAGCATCTACCGCAATAATTCACGTCACCATAAATAAAAATCTCATCGTACTCGGCGATAGGTGAAAAATTAAAAAAAAAGTCATAACTCCGAAAATACGAAAAATCGCGGAACATACATGGGGGCGATTTAGCCCTCTAGGTCCTCTACCTCCCAGCTTCAGTATATCACTACTTCTTGGGACACTCTGTATAATGGGTTAAAAAGTACTTAAAGTAAAATAGGATAGGGGTCTCCGTACTTATGCATATTATAAAAAGTTTCTGTATTTTTTTTTCATTTTGGACGCTTTTTATTGCCGACCGTACCTAATTTTCTTTGAACATCCATCAACTACTCACCGAGACCGAGACGATTTAAAGAGCCCAAACTCAGTAGGATTCAAATTTTTTATAATTCGTTGTCACCAAATTTTAGCTCAATTGGAAACCTCGGTAGGTCAATCAACTTGCAAGATTCAACTCGAACATAGTTACATTGGTTACATTAAAGGTGCGTCCACACTTGTATCATTTGCTCGTATCCGATCACCGTGCCGTGGCATGACTGCGTATCGCACCGCTTGGACGCTCACTGTAGGCGCGCCGATCATGCCGCACTCTTCCGATATAAGTGTGTGATACGCGTAGCAAATGGATTTTGAGCGATCGGATCGGCTTAACGTCCAAACGCGTGATCATGACACGCGATCATGCCACGCGACGATGATTTGCTCGTATCCGATCACCGTGCCGTGGCATGACTGCGTATCGCGCTGCTTGGACGCTCACTCACGCCGCGCTTGTCCGATCTAAGTGTGTGATATGCGTAGCAACATGGATGTCGAGCGATCGGATCGGCGCAACGTCCAAACGCTGATCGGGCAAATGTGGACGCACCTTTACAAGTTAAATAAAAGCTTGTAAAATAAGTCCTCCGCAGTGTTTGTTTGTCTGTCTGTTCGCGATAAACTCAAAAACTACTGAGCGTATTTCATATCAATGGACAAAGTGATTTATGAGAATTATGGGGAAGGTTTAGGTCATCAGCATTATCTGCTACAAAAAAGCGCAAATAAATATCTGACACGATTCTATTTCTAGGGCCGTGAGGACTAGGACTTTAAGGACGTGTCAGATATTTTCGCCCGCTTTGTTATATTGATGCTAGTGTCTGTATAACTCATTGAGGTTGAATAAATTAGCTGAAATACCTACTAAACCGACTCCAAAAACATGCATTTAAAAGTAACAAAATAAGTATGTCATTTAGTGTCTTCAATTTACTTAGAATTAACCTTTAGTCAACTCAACTTATACAATATACGTATGCAATTAACTAATGTTATTTTGGAGTCGGTGTCATCTAAAGTTTGTACCTACCGTCTATTTCTGCTACGAACACTAGTTTCTACCAATTCTGATTTTCATCATCACAATTATCATTATGATTGATGCCCTTAGAATAATTCCGTTGATGTACATTTAAGCTTCTTCAATTTCTCGCTAAGTACGACACAGATGCCATCCACCCACCGGAACCTTTCATGAGCTCGGGTATTAGCACAAGGTCTGCAGTTTTCCACTCTAGGGTGCGTTCTGCGACCACCCTGGTAATGTGCCCAAGTCCACTTTCGCTTCGTAATGGTGGTTACGACGCATATTCATTTACTTTGGTTCTGGCTCTAGTCCATTCGTTAAGTGTTGATACTAAATCTTATTAAAATATGTTATATTTATAATTTTCAGACACAATGGGCAAATACTCAACCCTGAGAACTTTTATGAGAAGATTTAAGACCGCAAAAACAGACCACGTTCTTAAAAACTGTGATTTAGTCATAGAAGGGGAAAGTTTCTTTCGGCAAACCTACAAAGACAGCGGTTGCAACTTCATCCTGGGCGGCGAGTTCGATAGGTATGCCGAATATTTGAAAACAATACTGATGCCTTTTATTGAAAGCAATGTAACGTGCTATGTTATTTTCAATGGGGCTATGAAAGCTGACATAGAAAAAAGAAAGGTGATCCATAAAAAACTCATAGACGACAGAGATAACATGTCACCTGGAGATGACAAATATTACGAGCCGATATTCATGAAAGACGTGTATAAGCAGGTGCTAGAACAACTAGGGATTAGGTATTGTGTAATGGAATACGACGCTCGTGAAACTCTCCTTAAAGCTTCAGAAGAGTTAAGCTGCCCAGTGCTGACCAATAACATTGAACAATGTCTGCTAGGCATGCCTTGTGTAATACCAGGCTCATTGGTGTACGACAATACAAAGCAACAAATATCGTGCAAAATACAAACCCCCGAGGCTTATAAAGATCATCTTCGGATATATGATAACATGAAACCAATATTCTTGACCATTCTCGATGAAAACGGACCACTGTACGATAAAATCCCTGAAATACTAGGATCTAAGCCGAAAATGCCTGTAGGGCCCTTGTTGTATTGGATCAGAGGACAAAAGATGGCTCCAGCTATTGATAAATTGGCTAATATGTTAGATACAGAAACCGAGAGACAAGCGTTTCGAGACTCCGTTGACGAGCTTAGAAAAATGATTTTCTGTAATAGAAAACCTAACATAGCTTTGAGATATTTAAAAGGAGAAACCGTTCTCAATCATAATGGGAAATATTGGTTCTCAAATGGAGTGATGACCGGTAAAATAGCCAGCCCTTACATCAATTTAAAGAATTACGGAATATTTTCAGGGTCTTGGGTAATTTTTCAGCAAAACAAACGTGACGCCATGCTCCCTTCGTTGGATATAGCTATGTACGGCTATAGCGTTCTGTGGAATATCCAGGATAACATAACTTTTATTGGTCGGATGAGAAACTCCGTATATGTCGGAAATGTTCAACCACAGGATCCCTTCAAGAAATTCATAAACGACGCGCTTCCCGGTTTTAATTGGAATTTACTCCAGAGTGTACCTGAGGACAGTTGGATGCTTATAATTTCCCTGGTGTATTATATATCGAAGGCGAATAAGGAATTCATCATATCAGCTTACAGTATCATTCTGTCTTACGTCATGCTCGGACCCGTGTCAGAGAAAGTTGGACTGATTAAAAAGAGTAAGATAGTCTCTCTAAATCTTGACTCTGATGACCCAGAAGACGATACCAGCTTCACTTACAAAGACTGTCTGGACGCAGCCAAAGCTATGATAGACTATTTCTACGAAGGTAATATCAAAGAGAACTTTGACCGAGGCGTCCTTCACGATTTGGCGGAGTTCCAGCACTGCCTACAGCATATGAATTATTTGAATAAGTTGTGCGGGGAAAAGATCAAGTGTACAAATTATTACAAAACCTACAACGGCACTTTCATATTTAATGTGCTACTTCAGCTGAAGGACAGGAAACACGAAAATTCGATGCTGTTCTTTGAAAACCTTTTCAAACCAAACTCTTCTGTTTGGAACTTGTATAAAGGCGTTAAAGAGGTGTTTCATGGTCTTTTGTAACTATGATTAATGAATACTGTAATCAGGTTCTTTTCACAAGCGAGGCGCGTTTTTTTAGTTCTTTTATTTCAATTATTTTGGATGCCCTATCGTCCGATGTAGTCAGTAGGTATAAATAAAAAATATTGTTGCATATTTCAAAGTAGTCATATTTTTTGAGTAAGAGATTTTTCATTATGCTTTATTTGTTAACTATCGCAGAAAGTTCATTTTCGTTTCAATATTCTTAAGTGCAATTGTTTTAATAAGTATTTTTTTACTATTTTGACTACTTTGTGAGCTACATTAGAAAAGAAAATAATTGAAGATAACTAAAAAATATTGTTGCATATTTCAAAGTAGTCATATTATTTTTGAGTAAGATATTTTTTCGTTATGATTTATTTGTTACCCATCGTAGAAAGTTTATTTTCGTTTCGATATTGTTAAGTACAATTATTTTAATAGTATTTATACTATCTTCACTTTTTTGAAAGTTACATTATCGTATCATTTATTGTTAATACTTTTATTTCGAAGAGTGCGACTAAATTAAAAAGAAAAAATCTACAGATAGGTAGTTAAATAATTGAAGTAACTCTTGTAATGAAGTTTACTAGATTAAACATTTTTGGAAACAATTTGGTCTGTTTTTTACCCACTTCAGTCATATTCAAATTCAAATTCAATATTGCTGTTAATTATTACTTTATATGAAATAAAATGTCAGTTGGATGTATCCAAACCAAATATTTCGAGTCGATTACATTAAAGTACGAATTATCAGAAATATGGCAATTTTTTACTACTTACCGTGGGACAATGTATAGGTAATGAATTCATAATAATATATTTATGTAATGATAAAATAGAGTCTGTGTGGAAAGAGAAGAGTCGTGGCAGAAACGTGAACTAACATTATGAATTTTACATGGCAATCGTACCTTAGACATGTCTTATAAAAAATAAACAAACTTCTGTCGTTTATATGTCATTGTCTATTTTTAGATAAAAACCACAAGGTTTATGTATGAAATAATGTCGAAACGTGATAAAACCGTGCATAGTTCAACAAGGGAAATTATATTTAATATTATCCGGTTGCGTCGGGAAAAAGGGGCTAAAAGCCCCACTATCGACTTACAAAAAGTCACAGAACGAGTGTCCGCTATGACGGGTATTTATGTTGTATTTAATATTAAATTATTACCTATTTAATAGTACCCCAAAGTAATGAGTCTCCGACACAAAATCGGGAAGTGTATTCATTCAAAATATATTTATTTTCATAAATTTACTGGTGATTCATGATCATGATATAGAATAGAATAGAATAGAATAGATTTATTTCTCTTTGAAAATTACACAATATCTTACATGTCCTAGAAAATAGAATGAATTCACAAAAAGATCGTCAGTTACATAGAATTATAAATTTTATAGTAATATAAACAAAAACACACAATAAAAACAAGGGAATAACTGACAAACTATAATTACGTGACAGTGTTGCCAGCATAGCAAAAAACGTAAAATAGCACTGGCACGCCTTCAAATCCTACGACTTCTCTTTCCGAACAGACTACAGTGCTGTGTTGAAAATTATCTAAGAATTGTTCCAACGGTATCAAACTCCAATTGGAAGGAACTGACTTGCACATGATACTGTGACACTTACGATATGACACAATGATTCGACACTGTCTAAAATTTCCTTATCAGTAAAACTGAACTGACTTCGGCAAAACTAACTTGGCACAAGCTGCGAGCCATATTTTAAAATAATAATTTTTAATTATTATTATTATTTAAAATCATAATTTTAAAATAATAATAATAATATGTAAACTGCGTAGGATAAGGATGATCGGACATTATTATAAAACTAGAATTTACTCGCAGTTTCACCCACGATACTAGAAATTAAGTTAAGTATCCTATGTTTGAATACATGCTCTGATGTTCAGTCTATTACCCGTCAATAGAGTTGATAGAAAATATTTTTAAACCAATCGTGTGTATCTTTTTCAGCTGACTGTGCCTGTATGCCAAATTTCATCTAAATTCCGTTTGAGGATTTACTGGTTCAACAGAAATCATCACAAACTTTAGCATTTACAATAATAATAGCATTTTGTTTAGGAAATAAAATTGAAAAATCACAGTGACAGCAGTACAATTTAAATTTACTATTTAAGCTCTACAAAAGCATCGGTGCCCGATTGTTTGCACTTTATGCATTTAATTTGATCATTAGTTTTATATCAATGGATTATCGTTCCTTTGCTGTTCCGCGAACTAGTGTCTTTGTTAGATGTGACAATAAATTGTGCTCACATGCGCATATTTTCATGCAGTTTTCACAAAAAAAATCGCATGCAAATACAACAAACCAACACCAAACAGTATAATCCTCGACACGTGTTTCGCCTCTACGAGGCATCATCAGGAGATGTTGACGGTCCGGCGTCCACCCGAGAAATCTTTCTTTTAATTTGTTATTCGCATGTGAGCACAATTTATTGTCACATCTAACTAAGACACTAGTTCGCGGAACAGCAAAGGAACTATAATCCATTGATCTAGTATGGAATTCTGCAAAGTAACGCCTGAATCTATCAATCATTAGTTTTATGTTATCGGCTCAAAATATCGGGATTCCATATGTACTTAGTGTAGTTTTATTCGAAATAAAGCTATAATGTTTATATAAAAAAAGATTATGGCATTGACCTGTATAAGTCCACCCCAGAGCGTCCAAGCTTGACCCTATTCATTATCAGCGCATTTTCCGCGCACCGTGTTTTCACCTGAGGGAAATGCGTTAATTTGAGGCAAACGCTCATGGCGTTGACTTGCGCGCGCAGTGCGACCGCAGCCACCCGCGCGCGCGCACCGCCCCGTGTTTACAAACACCATAAACATGTAAACAAATTCATTATTAACTTTTGCTGCGAAAGTTAATTAATTGAGCGTGAATCTAACATCGTCTCCGGATTAATTGCTGAATTCTTGGCTAACGAATCATGTGCTAGCTATCTCTGGCCGGCATTTCAGTCACATATGCCGACGTATACGCTGGTGCAGCGATCGAGCGTCACCGACCGTGTCCTGGCCAGTTTAAAGATGTGTTTTCTGAACGTTCTTCGTTTGCACGTGTCGCAGAACCAGAGGCAGAAGCGTTTGTACAAGCAGTATATGGAGCAGTTGGCTGGGGCTTACGTGGAGCGATGTACGGACTTAAGTACTTGGGAGCATCGATACAACTGTGTGGGGACTCCAGAGTGGGACGCACAGGAGTGGTGTAAGAGTGAGGGCTCGAGGTCGTGCTGCGGGTCTGAGTGTGACAGCGGGCGGTGCTCATCACCTTGCTGCTCCGAGGTCATCTTCAATGGCGGGCAACACTTCAGCGGGAAGGGTAATGCTTGCCGCCCCTTCCCGATATGCTATCCTGGAAACTTTGGGTGAGTCTCTCTCTACTGTTCTTGTTATGTTGAGGGTGAATGAAATAATCTTTATTTTAATTTACGTTTTGCGTTACCTGTTTGTGTGAAATATTAGGCTTCGTTTAATCCGTATAACAGAGTATATTATTGATATTATAGCTTACGAATCTTACGCAGTTACGTTAAATTGTTTTAAATAAATGTTGTTTTAAGACCACCACTCATCTAATAATTTAGTAAACAAGCCATCCATTCAATAAATTTCATAATGCTAGCACACACATTGTCGCGAGTGGAGGCGAGGCCGAGATACATTGACGTTATTCTAAGAGCGCTGCAGTCCTTCTCGTATTAAAAAACGGCAATGTATGTCGACTTCGTGTCCACACGCACCAAGGTGTAGTCCAGGTATAACATCTAACCACAAGTGGGTACAGCCAATGGCAATCTTTTTTATACTGGAAAAAATATAAGCAAGTTCCTATTTCCTTCACAATCGTTTAACATGAACATCTTAAAACACCATTGTGAGCAATCCTGGTGTCAAAGACAACACATTTATTCATAGTGATACACGCATCGCGAGATGACACTCTGCACGCTCTGATAATGGTGAAGAATGTTAAGAAAACCAGCAAGGTACAACGAACCGCTTCCTAACTGTACTCATGCATTACATCATAGGAAAACTCAGAATATAAATATTCTTTTCATATAAAACTTATGTAGGTAAGTTCATTACAAGATTTGCGGTGTTATTATTGGCTCCGAATCTTTATTTATAAAGCAAAGGTGCAAGTCTCATCTTTCATGGTGTTTCTTCATCTCTCAATCCGGCAGCGTATCCATCTGCGTTGCAAATTATGTACATTGTTAAGAGTCGCTCTAAAGAAACCGTATTCCTTTTATTCGATTTTGATAAATTTATGTACCTACGTAATTCTCAGAGCAGAATCACGAGTTCCCGAAACTTAGAAAAGTATATCAATTTCTTTCATGTTATTAAATTTTTCATACCTTTTTACCATATGTACTTAACGTCGTATGGCGGTAAGGAGTGGACGAATGGAAATAAAAAAAAAAAGCATGAAAACCCAAAAAAGTAAGTACTAAGTCCTATTGAATCCAGTGCTCGAAACTGACCCATTAGCTGACCTTAATTCATAGTACTATAGGCGAAACACAGCGTGTCAAGAATTTTAATTTGGGTGGTAAAGATAGTTTACCTTACTAATTGCATTAACAACTTAATTAGACTCGCGCTCAGGGCCGGATTTAGGGGAGGGCATCCGGGGCTAGGGCCCAGGGCCCCCACAATAGACATTTATCGGAGAAAAGGGGCGGCCAGATTTACGTCTTGAAAAACCTTAGCGACGATGGGACAAAACCGTCTATCGAAGCTGTTTCTCCTAAGTATTGAAAGTGATAGACTCCGGAAACTTGATTTCAACGAAATCATCAACGATTATTCTTCTAAAAAAGCTCGGCAGATTCGGTATGTTAACCACTAGAGTGCTTTCCGCAACTGTAGTTGCATGTCACCACTCTTATGTCAAGTATAAATAGAGTTCAAACCAAAATCACGAGCACGTGAGTGAATCGCTAAAATGTAATTTCGGATAATTCTTATTTTTGATTATATTTATATAATGTTTCTTAAAATAATTTATTTGGTTTCACAATAAATTATTTATTGAAAAACTTGACTGCAAAAATTCTGCATTTTATTTGGAAAACAATTAGGTGCCCCCTGGGGCCTCCACTCCTTTGTTGCCCTAGAGCCTCCATGCACACATCTAAATCTGGCCCTGCTCGCGCTTTACAAGTGCATTATGTTTATTTGTTGATCTCGTGAGTACCATTCTGCATATATTCCTTGCCTGGAGTATAATGGCTCCTATCAGTACAGAGATCAATATCCAGATGAGTTAATGCATATTTCCCCATAAATGGCAACCTAGTAAGCGCCAGTGCATTGCGGGCAGTCGTGCGTGCGTCGATAAAGTATTCAAATAGGTACGTTGGTTGTTAATGGCTCGAAGTGGTTCGTAATTTGTTCGATTAAGTCTTTGGTGCAGATTACCGTGTGAAAGCTTGAGATTACAGGTCTTTTGAGAAGGTAGATGTATGACAAATTGCTCGGCGAGAGTAGGTATTTTGACATATCTTTCTTGCTATTTATACACGGCAAGTCACGCGACTTTTACCCGATTAAGAATTGCAGTTGCAGGTTACCTATGTTTAATCTGACTCCAAAAGGAGGAGGGTTTTCAATTCACCGTAATGCTTGTTGCCACATACCTTGAGTCTGTTGCTTTTTAAATATATGGTCCGTTTTCTCGAAAGCTGCTTGACAAATTTTGAAAATTGTTTTTTGTTTGAAAAGATTTAGGTATCTAACTCCAACTTTGATGCAGTTGTATCATTTATAATTTTGATGCAGATTTAATGGTGAGATTGAGACATTCCTCAAATATTGTAGGCAGCGATATAGCAATTTCGGTATTTTAAGAAACGAGTCAAGCATTTGCTTTCAGAAAGTTTTATTTTTCCAATAACTGTAACATACTGAAAGCGTGTTTTTTTTTAAATTTGGCTGTTTCTTTAGATTGGACCGACCCTAAAATAACAGTTGATAATTCTGTACTTGTATCGTATAAATTGAGTCGAAATAAAGCTAATAGGCATGATGACGTAGTATGAAAATCAAAATTCTAATTCATTCGTCAGCTAGATAATAAAAAAAATATTGGACACGTATTTTTTGCTTTTTGAAAATGGGTCATACTGATTGTAGAATTAAGCCGTCTTTCCTGTGGACAACGCAATAGTTAAGGGCTAGGGTACATATAACTGATATTTTTATCGCTTAGATCTAGAGTATTAATCAATTTGTACATCGCCTAATAGGGCACTAAGAAAAATTAGTATTTAAAGCCCTTAACTTTCGGGTGTCCACAGGAAAGACGCATAACGCTAACTCATACTAGAAATCAGTATGACCCGAATAATAAAAAAATACTCAGATTAAAGTTTAGGAGTGGGGGCTCGTGTGACGTCAATCCTAAGTAGTTTTACTTAGGAGTGACGTCACGCGACATATTGACTCCTTTATTTTTCGATTATGTGAAAAAATAATAAATACGTGTCCAATATTTTTTATTAATCTATATGATGGACTAATTATCAAAATTTAGTCATCAATCATCATCCCTATTGTTAGTAAATTGAAGAATCTAAGTTACTTTCGCATTTATTTATGTACTATATAGTGCTTTTTTAGATTTCGGTTTTAGTTTATTTTTAAGTTTTCTGTAGGGAATAGTAGCTTATCTCACTTTCCAAACCTTATTGTATTGTATCTCTTACGATCCATTATTATGAGTGACTACTTGTTAACATATTCAATTGTTAAATAATAATACGGATAAAATAGTAACACATTTGTCTTTACCTATCAGCAAAGAAACCCGCTTCCCATAGACTCAGGAGTGCTCTTTATTTAATATTGATTGCTTTTTTTGCTGTTTTAGTCATGGGAAACAAGCGAACAGCCTGTGGTTAGGTTGACAACGCTTTGCATTCTAATTTTACCGCAGTACAGCTGGCAGTTAGGTTAAAATCGGCACATGGGAAAAAAGGTTCTCAAAGTAATAAATAAATAGATAGGCTCGTGTTTTAAAGCCTCTCATTATGTGTCAGTTTCATAAACTACTATTGTTGGTCCCGAATGAGATGCTTTGTATACCCGGGAGAAAGTGGAAGTGTTCCTCTTTACAATAGGAAGACCAACATAGGGAGTAAAACATTACTTTCGCAAATAAACGTTCATATTATACTTATGTTACGTATTAATAAGTACTTCATGTGTGAAGGACCTCGAAATGGTCATGAATTTACATGATGCACTGGAAAGTGGTCCTATAACTAGCTGTTACAGGACATTATGTAAATGCAAGGGTTGAATGGACCCGACCACAAGACTGTTTTGTCACGACAATATTACTATAGATATTATAGGTAGTGAATAATGTTTTGCTATCGTGTTTTTTTCAGAGAAGTTTGTATCCATCTTGCTGTCTCAATAAAGTTATGAAGACTACGGTGTGTAGGTTAAGATAGCAAAACAAACACGGTTCTTTCCGACAAAATAATGCACGATGGCGAGACATTATTGGTCACACCATCTATGGTCTCACCGGAAGATCAGCGCTGCCACTTTCGAGCCAGCATTATGCTGAGGTGGGACCATTTGGGGCCCTCGTACTTAGGTGTCGTAAGCTATAATTATGTATGCCCTAGAATAAATGTATTTTCTGTTTTTCCTTCTTTCTTATTCACTGTATTTTCTATGCTTGGGGCAGCATTGATTTTCTTCTAAGTTGTTACTTGGCTAAGACTTCTTATCCTGAGATTTATTTGTTTGGAAATTCTGGCATTTCTCATACAAAAATCCCCGGATTAGGAGGCCTGCGGGGATAGCGTCGTCAATTGACGATTTGACTTGTAATGGTTCTAAGAAATAATACTGGGTTTTTGCTCGATATGCTTTTTTACGTAAACATGCGAAATAATAGTGGTGATCTAAAAGTAAAATGGTCCAATAGGGTTGATGTGATGACTTATCTCAAAATTAGAATTGTTTTTATAAGATTTTGATAAAACAAGCAAAACAAGGAACTAAGTCAAAATATTGAGTTCGATACCTTACGTGTAGCTCGTTTTATGCGCATTTAAAGTTGGGTGGGAAAATCCATTTTTAAAGTATGAAAATATTATAAAATAATAATACCATTGAATAACACATAAAACGTAAGGTATTTTTTGTTATGAAACCGTTTTGATAAACACAAGTTATAATATATCTGGAGAACAAAGTTCTTATTTTCCCTATACAAGATACTAGCGTGTGACGTCACATGCTTGTAGGCTTTAGTACGAAGCTTTTTTGGGAAAGTTCAAAAATGTGCTTTTAACGTCGTTGTATCTCGGGGAGTTTTTATGATATTGGAGTATAGTTTTTTCACTAATATTTCTATTATTAAGACGTCGTTTTATAACATACCATAAAACAAAAATCGTCAAATACCCTATTATGTCCGGTGCTACAATTACGCATTTGCTTCGAAATCCTCGGGTTACGTATTCAGCTATACGGTGCGTGTTATTATTTGCTCATATAAAGATACTTATTACAGGTAGAAAACATTAAAAACCTCTGCTTAAGTTTCCAAACACCTGCTATTACATGAAAGTGTATCCATAGTGCCATTAAATAAGTGCTTTACATTTAAAGTTCTGAGTGTCGGGTGCTGAGATAAACACACACACAGCTTATGTATGAAACAGCGGAGTTACTTGCGCTTGACGGCCCGCAGACTTAGTAGCGTACAGTGCGACATAAGAGTAGAAATTAAATGAGGGCGCCACTTTCTACGTAACTGTGACATTTTTGACGCAAAATGCTCAAACATGGCAACAATTTAGTATGGATTTTTTTAGTTCCATTTTATTTAATTTCTACTCTTTTATGTCACCGTATTTTTTTTCCTATCAGTACCTTATGTAGGCGGTGGCGCGGGGACGAAGGACCACCACAAACTCGGGATTACATGGACCAATTCTGTTTTGAAAGTAAGTATAGTTTTTATTTTAGCACGCGTGCAGGTGATGTAATGTATATGAAAAGGAGGTTTTATGATATGAGGGTGCGAGCGAGATGAATGAAAGGACGGCGATAACAGTAGATTCTAAGCTTACTGTACTTTGCTTTAAGTTTAACACTGCGTGGAAGTTCTAATCCGTAGAAGCTACAGGACGATTATATGGAATACTGTAGGGACACATATATATCGCTGACTATGCATGCGGTTGTGATGGGCACGTATGCATAGCCAGCGGACGACGGAGTCCCTCAGTGCGCCTTGCCCCGCGGTAGAGTTAACAAGTTTCCCAATAAATATAGTTAATGTTAATGTTATACAGTGCATTTCTCTGCATAACCTTGGACATACAAAAACCCCTAAAGACTTTATTCGGTTGCACGCTTATCCTTACTTCTTAAATATTGTCCGACTTTATATGTATACGGCGAATATGTATGATTAAGATACAATTTTATTGTTTCCTTCTCCACGCTAAAACCAGTCACGCGAAATCAAAATGTTGAAACAACAAAAGGAAGTCATAATGAAATTCAAGGTTGTACATTGTTTCATAGACTGCAGTTTCTTAGAATTTCGTTTTAAATAAAATGGTTCTCTCATTATCATTTGATTGAATAATTAACTCTCAGAGTATTTATTTTGTAGTTTTTTTTTATCATACATTTTTGTTTTAAAGAAAATTTAATATTTTAATATATATAATATATATATCATAGACTTTCAACTCGTATATATTTTTTCATTATATTATTTAGTTTAGTTTATGCAAAACTAATTACTTAGACAGCTCTTTAATAGACCTTGATTCCCATGAAAAAAACCCCCATATTATCATTTAGTAGAATAGTCAATTCGCAGAATACTTACTTCGTTGAAATTTCTTATCGTAGATTTTTGTTGCAAAGAAAAAAATATATTTGAATATTCATATCATAGACTCTCAATTTGGAATTCTGTACCAATTATTATTAAACATTGCAACAAAACGCACTTTGAGTCTTGTATTACTTTTTGTTTGTTCTCAAATAATATATTATTATTATTTAAAAAAGTCTAACGAACTTTTTTGGAAGCCCTTTGTTTTTGTAGGGTGTCGCAGTTTTAACCTAGCTAACCTACTTTCCTGGGAGCCGTTCGTTTCTGTTTGTTTCGGATGTTTTTTTTATGCTGGGGGATAAGAGCGTGTTGACGAAGATCGGGGTGGCCTCGCAGGGCATCTATTTCTGCTCTGCGGGACGCAAGGTACCTAACGAACTTAACTAGGGCAAATAATGTTTGAAATAAAACAATTTAACGGATTATATAGCGTATATTATCTCATTTTAGTTCCCGACGTTTCGGAAGCTTTTCAGCTTTCCATGGTCACGGGTGGGGATAATATACACGATATAATCCGTTCAATTGTTTTATTTCAATGAGTAATTATCGCGGAAACAGATGACAAATAATGTTTGCTAGGGTCGTAGTTCCAACCTAACCTAATGTACTTTCTTGGCAGCCGTGCGCTTCTGTTAGGATTGCAGTTCCAACCTAACCTACTTTTCTGACAGCCGTTCTTTTTTGCAGGGAGTCGCAGTTCTAACCTACTTTTCTGACAGCCGTTCGTTTTTGCAGGAAATCGCAGTGCTAACCTACTTTTCTGACAGTCGTTCTTTTTTGTAGGTTCATTAAAACATAATTCTTATATTTCATATGAAAATGTTATTAAGAAAAATTTAAAATACTAAAATTAATTGAATTGCGTTTCTATGAAAAATGTTTATTTAATGTATAGAGACGTTAAAACAATAATATTTCAAACAAAAATTTATGGACCAAATATTACATGAAAATTTTTCTGCGAAACGAAATTCTATGCCATTTCTGTCTGCGAAACAAGGATACACCGAAATTCAATTAGGGTTTGACCATTGACAATATAATGTAATACAGTGCAGAATGAGATAACAAAAAACTCGAAAGTTAAGGGGTACTTTGAAACAGTGAATCTCTAAGCCTAGTACCCATTGGACAACCTTTGCTTAGTTTGGGACTAGGTCGATTTGTGTAAGATTGTCCCTGATATTTATTTAAATGGATCCTCTGTCGCAGTAAGTTGCGGCGATCATAAATGGTAATGCAGCGCCAGCATCCGTGTAATCATCAGCTCGTTTGCAATGCCAATGGTCCCGAGACCGTTGGTTTCCGCTGTAAAAGCATCTACTTATTACCCAGAAATCCTCTAGAAAGGTAGACAAAATGGACTGTTGGGTTTTGATTGTAAAATGCCCTGCTCACCCGATCCTGACGATTTGTCGACAAAAATCTTCAATCACGTTTGCAATCGTTGGGTATCCGTTGAATTATATCATCTCCACAGATTCATCCACTGTAAGATTTTAACAGGTGACGAGATGGCAATGTATACTCGTAAGTAGATAGACTTAACGCACAATAATCAGAATTAGTAGGTACACTACTACTAGCTAGTAGATAGACAGTATTTCTATAACCGGCATACGACAACTTCTATTAAATCCTCCTCCTCAATCGGTCCCTCAATACTGAGGATCGTGACTCTGCCGATGTAAAGACTGTATCGTTTGTTATAAATACAACTTATTCCTAGCATTATAAACTGTCATGACCTTTAAAAAATAAGCTGATAAGACATAATTGTTAGACATATGTCACAGAATCGATTGCTATATATTTGGTTTTCACATTTTATAGCAATAAAAAAATGCGTGGCCTTACACCACAACAGCGAAAATCAATTGTGGGTGCACTGTAAAAGGTATCACGTACCGAAAGCTAGCAAAAATGGAAGGCGTTAGTCTAGAAGCAGTCCAAACTGCGATCCGTAAGTACGGTGAGGAATATACCTTCAATGACCGACAACGACCAGGTCAAAAAGCAGGTCCACCGAACCCAAAACTGGACTAAAAGATAGTAAAGGCATTTGCATCTAACAAAGAACTATCTGTTCGAGATTACGCAAAAAAATTGGGACCGAGTATCGGGATGGTTCAACGCGCCGAAAACAAATAATTTGAACACTTTCAAGAAACAGAAACAACCAAAAAGAAGTGAAAAACAAAAAGCATCTGTCAGAAAACGTGTCCGGAAGTTGTTCGACTAGATTTTGTCTAAAAACATACCTGTGTAGTAATGGAAGACGAAACTTTCGTAAAACTGGACTATAAGTCTTTGCCAGGTCCCCAATATTACACGTTCCATGAGGGAACAGAGGTCATACAGTCTGAAAAATGCATTAGTGTCGAGAAGTTTGGTAAAAAAATTATGGTGTGGCAGGCCATTTGTGAATGTGGCATAAAATCAAGTGCATTTTTCACTACTTCATCAATGACTGTCGATATTTACAAGAAGGCGTGTCTTCAGAAGTGAGTCTTGCCTATGATAAGAAAGCGCAACTGCAAAACTGTATTTTGGCCCGACTTGGCGTCTTGCCATTACGCAGGTGAGGTACTAAAATGGTACAAAGACAATAATGTGAACTTTGTGGCCAAAGAACTGAACCCGCCTAATTGTCCAGAGCTTTGCCCGATCGAACACTACTGGGCTATAATGAAAGCTAAATTACGTAAAACAGCCCGTAGTGCCGATACAGACCAGCAGTTTCGTTCAGACTGGAACAAGATGACCCGAACTTATAACAAAGTCGCTGTCCAATCATTGATGGGTACCATGAATGAAAACTGGCCAGAAATGAGTAATTTTGGTTTCGTTGTAGCATTTTTGGTTTCTCTGTGGTTGTGTACATAGGTAATTTGTGAAAGTATACGTAAATTAAAACAGCGAAAGATATTGCATTTTGTTTTTGTATTTATATCAAACGATACAGTCTTTAGTCTAGCGAGTATTCCCTTCCATGAAGCTCGATCGGTTGCCCGTTGAAGGGCTGCATTAACCGGCATGTCAAGGCACTCCGACACCTGGTTTACCCATCGTTTAGGGCTACGGCCTCTGGGTCTCTTCCTTTCAACTGTGCCGGTCACCATCAGCTTTTCTAATTGTCGGCCTCTCGGCGGGCCACATGGCCAAAATACTGAAGAATCCGGTGCAGACAGACAGATTCTGTTAAGTAGGTGCTTCTCAATCTATACCATTATAAAGTTGTAAAAATAAAAAGCGGGTGGAAACATCTGACATGTCCTAAACGACCTAGAAATAGAGTTGTGTTTAATATTTATATGTGCTTTGTTGTGGCAGATATTATGGTGACTGTATTTGAATTGAAGACCCTAAAAAAAAGTGATTCAGTGACCTTTAAATAGTCCGTACTTACTATTTGAAAATCACTGAATCCTTTTTTTTTTGCATGTTTGTATGTGTCATTGTGGCTTCATCACGCCAAAACGGCTTAAGTGATTTTGATTATTTTTGTTACACGGGTATCCATAGCTGCTTATAGGATATCTTTTACCCGACTACTCTGAAATAAAAAAATAGGGTTATGTATGATTATGAATTTTCTCTCCGTGAACGAAGTTACAGGCACCTTCTATTATCTTATTTATAAATAACTCTATACACATAATTAGAACAGAATAGATTTGCATAATATAGCCCCTCAAAGTTAAAGATTCCCTGTTGTAGATTGTACAAACACGACTTATATTATGTTAGTTTCTCCGGAAGAATGTATCGCAGAACACTTAACTGACATTGTAACGAGTAATATATACGTTTATCATATCTGCGTTCGCTAATGCCATTTTTATCCAACTGACTGACGTTGATAGCATACAATCAGAAAAACACGCACGGAATCGTTGACCGACGTACAAACAAACTTCTCGGTTGAAGCTTACAAATGGGGAACTAGTTAAGCTATATGAAAAATAAACGAATGTACGTAGACACTAGCGATACCACCGAGTGAACAGATAAGTTGGTATAACAAGCTGTGCGAACGTTGATGAGTTGCAATGCAAAGGCTAAGTTGTTGCACGCATCAGAATGGAAGTGAGATCTACTTATCACTACACGTCATGTCTAACTTGTTGAACATCTCGGTTTGACTAGGTTTATCATTTGTAACTTCAAGCGAGACAAAACTCAGGCATTAGAAAAAAACCAAATATCTTGACTCATTTGTTTTTAGCATGCCTGTTTTAATGGCTTAAATTAAGTTAGTTTGTGTGGTTTAAGTTGGTTTTTGCCCAAGGTAGGCAGTTTTTCTCTGCCTATATGTAGCCATGGTCTTTCAGGGTAGGCAGTGCCTTTGTGCGTATCTGGATCTGGACTGCACGCCATGACAATATTGTAAATATACAATATGCATAAATTTTTATTTTTGCTTTAGTAAAAGCTCATTCATGTAACGAACAGCAGAGAAAAATATTTTTTCGAATAACTATAGAAATAACCAAAATAAGTATAAGCCATCAAACTTAAAAGCTATTTCTAGTAAAACAGAATTTAATATGAGCTTATATGGCCGTAGTGTCGTGTGATCTAACAGTACATGTCGGACCTCTCTCACTCTGTCAAATCGCTGTCAAATTATAGTAGTTTAAATGCCTTTATCATCAGTATTCGGGTGGAGTTCAAAAAGTTGGACACGTTACCTCACGTAATTAAATTTTCAATGAAAGTTTCCGTTGTGCCACGAACAATTAACCATACAACTGTATTGAATATTTTCGTGGCACAACGGAACATTTAACTTTCATCGCGTATGTACAATAACTACGGCTAACGATGGTCCAAATTTATGAGCCTTACCCATTCCTGGCCGATTTAATTTTAATTTAACTTTTTGACATCCTAATTTTGGTTTTTTAATATTTTGTTAAGAAAAATGATTCTAAAAAATCATGTATGTTCCCTATTGCTACTTAAACGAGCCGGTGACCTAGTGTTTGAACTGTAAACCCAGTGAAGCTGGAACTTGTACTTAAAGATGTAAATTGGAACAATTAAATTTTTGGTTAAGGTCAGATAGGTTTCAGTTCCAAAGTCAAAATATAACGGCAAGTCAAGCAGATTGTCAAAATTCACTTAAGAAATTGAAGCCATCGGCAAGACCTATGATTAAGTACGGATAGTTGATACATCTCTAGGTGTCTTATTATAAAACCGACGAGTCCGACGTTGGTGCTATATTTCGCGATAATAACATTAAAAAGTTAATATTTTCTTCTGTTTGCGCGATTATTACTCATTTAAATAAAACTTCAACACATGTTCAACTCGTAAACATGGTAAGCTCAAAAGCTTCCGAAGCGTCGGGAACTCAAATAAGATAATATACGCGATGTAATCCGTTAAAATTGTTTTATTTAAATTAGAAAGCTAATAAAGATAAAATGAAATTAGCATTCTTTTCCTCAAGGAGTATTTTCATACCGGTACTCTCAATCCTAGCTTTCGCACAGTTATAAAATTAACTGAAAAAAAATAACGGTCAACAATGAACCAACAAAGCAACGCGAAACTTGATTTGTTTCCAAGTGAATCAATCCAATAACTAGTGAAGTGTTTAATTTATATGCCGAGAAGAAAGTCCGGCATGGTTCTCTAGATAATAACCGCGAAATTGCCATGAAGCCAAATAATGAGTTTGAGGAACAAAAGAATGTCGAGTATAAATAGTTTTAAATCGTACGAGTATTTGTACTAATAGTAGCTTTTTACGTCACATCAGGTTGACATTTAAGGCAGGGCCACAACGGACGCGTGTGCGTAACGTGCACGTGACGCGTACGCACACGTCACGCAAGCGGTGTGTCATCTCTTATGAGGATTCGTACTTAACAACGCGCACGCCACGCGCACATCTAAGTGCACGTCCCGCACACGCATCCGGTGTGGCTCGGCCTTTATCATCCTCTACTCATAGAAGTTAACTTCGTTTTCTGGCTAGGAAAAGATGTAGAAATGGAGACGAAACATGAGTATACACAATAAGGGGGAGGGGGAAACTTTATTTAATTTACTAGAAGGTGCCATAACTTCGTTCGCGGAAGGGAAAAGTCATAACCTTCTTTTTTACTTCAGCGTAGTCGGATAAAAAGTAATCTATAACCGTCTGTGGGTGCCCAGCCACCCGTGCGTGTACCAAAAATAGTTGAAATTGGTTTAGCCGTTTTGGCGTGATGAAGCCAGAAAGACATTCATAATATAAACATGCAAATATACAGAAAAATAATCTTAAGGTGCGTCCACATTTGTATCATTTGCCCGTATCAGATCATCGTCGCGTAGCATGATCGCGTGTCACGATCACGCGTTTGGACGTTGCGCCGATCCGATCACTCGAAATCCATTTGCTACGCGTATCACACACTTGTATCGGAAGAGTGCGGCATTATCGGCGCGCCGACAGTAAGCGTCCAAGCAGCGCGATACGCAGTCATGCTACGGCACGGTGATCGGATACGAGCAAATGATACAAGTGTGGACGCACCTTTTTCTGATTCAGTGACCTACAAATAGTCTGTTTCAATTTTTTTTAACATCTTCAATGTGGTATAGAAATTGGATTTTTACAAATTTGTAGCATAGTTCTTTGTTTATAGCAGTGTCTATAGATAGGTAGGTATACAATTTTACGAACTAGGTACACGAGAAAATATTTCGTATACGAACAAGCAGAATAAAAAAAACCTAGTCTCTCTCCCGTGATAAGTGAGACCAAAGTAAACCCAGCCTGGGGACTGTTTTTCGATTCCATAGAAACTTGAAATTGTCGTTTAATGATCACTGTAAAAACGCTGAATTTCGGCGGAATACGTTGGTCTGTACGTACGTACTCGGCTCACATAGAGTAACTTTATATTGAGATCATGAAATATGTGAAAATGTTAACTTTTCTTTGTGGTCAGTCACTTAGTAAGGCTATATTAAAATCATAGTTACGATAAATAGGAGGTGGTCTTGCCAATCGACGTTCTGAGGTCGAACCTCAACGTTCCGGTTTTAATTTAACCGCAATTTTTTGCGGACTCAATGTTGTTAAACTGATCTTTATGTTATTTTTCCTACTTAAACGGAGTACAATCGACCGCTATCGGCATCGCCTGCATTTTTAACTGAATTTTAAAAAAGTTCATAGATTCGACCCTCAGTTCCTGCCTCGCACGATTGAACTGTGGAATAAATTGCCTGATGCGACCTTCAAGCCTTCAAGAAACGAGTGTACTCCCACCTGAAAGGCCGGCAATGCACTTGTGACTCCTTCGGTGCATCACCAAGTGTCTGTGGGCGACGGTGATCGCGTACCATCAGGCGACCCGTCTGCTCGTTTGTCTCCTATTTCATAAAAAAAAATAAGTAGGTAATATATTTCAGTAGATTTTTACTGTCGAATCGATTATTGGAGGGAAAATGGACGTAATCGTAAAAACGGTGGGTATAGGTATTTTGCTATAATTACAGTATAAGGGGACTATAATTTATGGTCGATTTATGAGTCAGCATGATTAAAGTAAATGATGGTTTGTCAGTAATTCCTCATACTTTTAGAATTGAAATACGAACGTGATAGCTGCAGAATATAATAAATTAGAACCCTAACTTAATTATTAAGCCTTAATGATTGAATTCTATCCATGCAATGTTGCTGCCTGTACATTGAATAAGGTAGATACCTACACGTCAACTCATTTTCCCACTAAGTCTGGTAAACTCGGTAAACTATACCACAACTTAATATATTGGACAAAAACTCATAATTACCAAGGCAATGAAACAAACATATCTTGCCAACAACCGCAATGGTCTAAACGCATTCTTCTTACGCACACTTACGCGGACGGTTAATCCATGAATAAAACAAAAGCAAAATTTAACTCATAAAGAAGACAACTGTTTTCACGTAATAAATCTAAAAGAAAAAAGTTGACGTTTATTGCCAAGATCCCCAAGTTGGCTGGTAATAACATTCATCGTGGAAATAGAAACTTAACTAATTAGTCATAGTAGGTATAGCAAGCAAAGGAGTAGTGTAGCAACTGTAATTACCTGTATAGTATAACCTACTTACGAGTAACATTATTAAGTGACTGATATAAGACTAAGACATTTAAAAGCTGATTTATGATTAAGAATGTAAGTAATGAATACTCAGGGAATAAAAAGGTTTTAAAGATCAAAACTGACAAATATTTTAATTGTTCTTTCAATGCCTGTAACATCCAAAGTGCCAAATATATCGCAACACATCTTATTATTATCTATATCACGTATCTCAATGCCTATATCCTTATAGGCATTAAGATATTACATTTATTTGGCGCTTTTGATGCTTCAGAATTGTTGATGCTGTCTGTACCGCAATGGGCCATCTAGGACTCCTCCTAGATGGCCCATTCCCCTACCTCTACGTAAGGTGTAAGGCCAGTTTAATTGTCGATTGCCTTTTGTAAACCATTTATATATTTACGAATTCCCGAATAGGGTTGAACCAAATAAATTAATCATCTATTATTACACAAAATAAAAACGGTTGATTAATCATCTGTTCTACTCGTATGTTATATTTGAACAACTTTTTATATTACTTACTTAAGAATTCGAAATGGATTTTGGTTTCCGATATCAGAGAACGCCATTTTCTTCTAGCTTGGGCTTCTTCGCGCTATCCGGGCCGATGTAGCTGAATGAAGTCTTTGAGAACTGGTTCGCTCCAGCGGCATCTTGGACGCATTTTGGACCCAACCGGGACGCCGGTCTTTTATATTTCCTAGTAAATATTTCTACTTCGGAAATTAGACTTCATTGATGTCTTTTTTTAAATACGAAGTACCTTTTCCTACGAAGTACTTGCAGTATAAAAGATCTAGATACGTCCAAACTATTTCGGAATGACGACTCATTAAAAAAGCCGTCCCATTTAAATCAAAATGTTAATAAAGTCTATTTTGTTTTCAATTGAATGACAAACCTGCCAAGGTAAGGTACTAAATAGTTACTAAACTGTATCCTTAGAAAAATCACATCTTCGTTTCCCTTTCCCTTTCCCCCAAATAATTTATTCCACTTGTAACGAGGAAGCCTACCGCACCGCCTCCTATCTTTCCACTTATTCCATTAACTTTTAAAAGCTAGTGACAGTATCATTGAGATGAGAGAATGTATATCAATGTATGTGAATTATGCATATTCATTAGCGAAACCCAAGTAGTACTAGCACAGGATATTAGTATTTTGCTAAACCTAGTTATAGAGAGCAATTATAGAGCAATGTCTTGTTCGAAAGGAAACCACACCTTGCCCGGCGTCAAAGTCTAGTAAGTAATTAATAATCTTAGTTATGACGTTGACGTTGGGTATGACGTTGTAATAGAGTGGTCCACTTGATGGAAGCTCGTGCTATGAAAAAAGTGACAACATAAGATGGTTTGCCTTATTTTATTTTACTAACAAACTATATGAGTCCTTGTTACTCGAAATAAATGTTTTTCATTTCATTTAATTTAATTATCACCGGGAACTTTGTACAAGTTTTGTGTACGTACCTGAATGGGTATCGTAAATTCTATAGTAAAAGTAATTATTTTTCATGTATTCAACAGTTAATCACAAAACGCAGGCGAGTAAGCGATGAGCTATCGGCGATTTTCTCGCCCAAGAAACGAACAAAAGATAATCGCTCCCGTGTAAATAAAACAGAGAGATAGATCGCCGGCAGTGTGAACAGCCAGCGATGAACTATAAATATATATCTCTCTTTTATTTACACGGGAGCGATTATCTTTTGTTCGTTTCTTGGGCGAGACAATCGCCGATAGCTCATCGCTTACTCGCCTGAGCTGCGGTGGGACAAGTGCCTTAACGTATCGTACATACTATACAAGTAATTATCGTTGGATAGTAACTATTAAGCAGCGGCTGCCTTACCTATTGCGAGGCTCCGGGCAAGTCTTTGCGAGGGCCTACTACGTTGTTAAACAATCTATATTTTTTAAATTTGCTTGAGTTGTTGCAAAAGCGAGGCCCCGGGCGATTGCCCTGTTCGCCACCACCTAAGGCCGCCGCTGCTATCAAGGATGGAACGTGGGCTACATGATTTTCTATGAAGTGTAAGTATCTAGTCTGCAGTTTCGAGGTGGGCCCTTTTAGTACTTTAGAGAATAGTCGTAGAGAGCTTGGGAAGGATTATAGAACGGCGTTGTTACAGTGTAAGAATAAGAAGTGTTGCTTTTGAAATAACTGCTCAGCTAACATATATTTTTACATCGACATTTTGGACGTATTGTACGCTCATTAGTCTTGAAAGGACGTAACATTTATACGCAACTACGAGTAGGTAGGTAAGCCTCGTAGTGTGTGATATTGTTTGAATATCGTGTAAGTTTAAATCAATAAACTGCCCAGCTAAATGGCGTTACCAGCGTTCGTCACTTTTCATAATAACCTTTGCTGTTGGCGCCATCCATTTAAAATTCTTATTTGTAACATTCTAGAGTTCCATTCCTGACAACCGGAACAACACGTTTGTAAAACAACAAACGAACAATTATCCCGTGAATCACGACGAAAGCAGAATTAAAAAAGAAAAGTCGGCTGGCGAAGAATTGATTTAGCGGTGATTATACAATCGGCCGCTTATTGATTCGTCGAGCGATCTGTCTACCTGATCTACTTAGATTGACATCAATAATATTTAACTTTTGAAGATCATCATCGAAACATCAGTCAAAAGAATTTCAATGCTGGACAACGGCCTCTCTAAGGGTTTCCAAAATAACCGGGATTCCAATCCCGCATCATAGACAGTATGGGTTTGATGTTGATTTTCAACAATGGTCTATGGCAATATAATTAAAGTGGAAACTAATATATTTTTCTTCATGTATAAGGACGCTTTCGTACGTGAGTCAGTTCCATAACACACGTATCCCTTAAACGTAACGGTACCAAGTTCATAACACATTCGTTAGATGCGGGAACTGTACCTATTTATTGAATTCGAGCCTTGCAAAGAGTAAATTAATAGCAGGTCTTGATCACACAGTGGGTTATTAAAGCAAGGGGAATGACCACGGTGGCCAGTGGTTAGGGCTAGGAAAGTGGTAGTTAGTTCGTCCGTTCGACCATGTCGGTATTACCACTTTTCACTTTGTCTTCAATTATTATCGCTCACAGATAGAAAGTTGCGGATTAATCAAAAACAACCACGTTCCTTATTAAATAAATATTAATTGAGTAGGTACTAAATAATTATAATAATATCTATTAACCTCGGTTTCTCTGTTGAGTAAAAACTAAACTAAGGCTATTATTAAATACTAGAAGGCGCCCACAACTTCGTTTGCGGAGAAGAAAAAGTCATAACCCCTATTTTTTTCTTCCTCGTAGTCGGATAAAAAGTAGGTATCCTATAACCATCTGGGGATGACCAGCTATCCGTGTACCAATAATAGTTGAAATCCGTTCAGCCGTTTTGGCGTGATGAAGTCACAACGACACATACAAACATACAAATATTTTTCTATTCAGTGAATATTTTCAACTAGAAGGCGCCCGCAAATTCGTTCGTGGCGGAATAAAAGTCATAATCCCTTATTTTTTTCTTTAGCATAGTTGGGTAAAAAGTATCCTATATACATACCAAAAATAGTTGAAATTCGATCAGCCGATTTAGCGTGATGAAGCCACAACGACACCTACAAAACATTTCATTTTTACAACTTTATAATAATATAGATGTTCAAAATTATTTTAATCCAAATAATTTTATTTAATAGAGTGATATTCGCGGAAATCGATGAAACATTCCATTACAATATTTACTAAAATGATTTGAGTACACTGCCATCTATCGACGAATAGTCAAACTGTTGTAACATGCGTAACAACTAGCATGTGTTGTAATACTGCTATCTGCCAAAAGGGGGAGCTATCTCATAGTTTAGCATTTACCACTAGATGTCACTGCTGTCTTACTTGTTATTAATTGGAACATTTTTTTCTAAGGAATTTAATTGGAACACTGAAATAATTTGTTTTGCTAGTTATTCATAATCATTTTATTTCTAGTGGTGTTGATATCGAAGAACACTTTCTTATTTTTTTTGTCAATCCCTAGATTTCCTTTTCTTTTTTTATTAAACTAAGGTCCGATTTCACCAACAACCAATTTACACGAGAGTGGCTAACCCAGTATAAACTAAATCTAACGATTTACTCAATGGTTAATTTCATTTCCATTTCACCACGCTAGTCAACGGATAACAACCTCTCGCATTAGTTACTGTAACGTTGAATGAATGAATTGAATGAAATCGTAATGCACCCAAGTAAGATAGACAATTTGTCCCATGCTTGAGCAATGGCGCTGCGTATTTTTTTAATTTATTCGAGTAGTACATCAATTGTGAAGTAAGTATTGAATTCACTTGACAGTGACAATGACAATACTAATCTACATCTAACAGTTTACTCAGCCGAAATTGGCGGTGTAAGATTATTCTCTAGTTTAGACATTTTTTATTTAGGTTAATTATTGGCGAAACGTAAAATGAGTTTACTCACGTGTAATTAATGATTTATTATTAGAATAAGGCTTATACTACGTCAGTGAAATTGACCCTAAGTATCTTAACTTTTACCGCGCATTGAAAAATTCGCGTCTACTTTGCGAAGTTTTGATTTGGCATTATGAAATGACGCTAATTTTATTCTTACGTATATTACTTACATTCTATTATTTCTATTATTGAGCATAAATATTTGTTCCTGAGTCTTGGATGTTTTCTATATATATTAGTTATATATCTATTAAATATATCGTCGTCTAGTACCCATAACACAAGCCTTATTGAGCTTACCATGGGGCTAGTTCGATTTGTGTAAAATTGTCCCGTAATATTTATTTATTTATTTATTTATTTATTTATTTACTTATTTATTAAAAATTTGGTGGTTTTTCTTTTCATGTAACAACAGAGCAACATATGATTTTTGGTATAGGCAGAAATAAAATATAAGCCGGGCAGTAAGATGGGTTTGTGACGAGGACGAAGCCGAGGTGGAAAATTTAGTCCAATAAAGTACCATCAGCAAGAAAAGAATTATTAGTAAGAATTTGAACACCAAAAATAAAACCTTATTTTACAGTTTTACACCAGGTGGGTAGTATGACTCAACCCACATGTAATGTAACCAACTGAAAACAAGTTAAAGAAAGTAGTTTATACATTTAATTATGAATAAAAAGGAGCGCCGCGAGTCGTTGACCGCGGTTCCGGCTGCTCGAATTATGCAGAAGCGACAAGTTTCACTTTCCATACGTTACCGATACGTAATCTCGTCGTGCGGATCGGGATGCTGGGCGTGGCGAGGCAAAGGTTATATTTACAAATAAACAGGCGCCGCCGAATAAGTTGGCAGTCCAAAAGTCCGTGTGCTTCTTTGTTGGCAGAGCCGAATACACTTAATACGTTACATCGCTTTATATTTATCTATACTACAGAGGCGTGGCGTCAAGAAAATTACAAGGGAAGCCGAATTGTATTAATTTACTCATATTTAAGAAAAAGGTGGTTATAAGCCTTTTATTAAGCTTATATTGACGCTATGCCACTGCTATACTATTATAAAGTTATAAAACTGAAATGTCTGTACATTAAAAATATTTTCAAACTATATGGTAACGGACTATTTGGAGGTCACTGAAGCGATTTTTTTGTATGTTTGTATGTGTCGCTGTGACATCATCATCATTACGCCAAATCGGCTAAACTTGAAATTCAAATTCAAATCCTTTATTTGCTAGAACACAGTTTTATTAGGTCTTATATATGTAATTGTATATTTCCAGTGTGCTCAGCCTGCAAGCAGGCGTGCAAATATTTTAGATGCGCGCTCAATTTAATTAATTAGAGTAAAACATTGATTACAGTCAACCACACTAAATTATTAATTCCATATTAATAACATTAGATAAAGTCAATACAAATTTATAAGAAAAAATAAAATAGACTTAAATTAGAATGTCATAAATGAGAGTAGTAAGAAATTTCATGTCATTTACGTTCCAAATAATTTTTAACACTATAGAAACACCTGTCCAGGAGCCAGGTGTTCAATTTGTGCTAGAACTGGTTTCCTTGGAGCACTTTAATGTCATCAGGAAGACTATTAAATAATTTAACGCACATGTTATAATGAAGCGGTAGAAAATCAAGCTTCTAAATCAACGCAATCCAAAGATACAGTAAAACAGGTGTTTCCATACAAATTGCCGTCCTTGGAAAACTTATAGGGTACGTCCTGTGTCCTAGAAACGTGTAATTTGGTATGAAGGTAGCTCTTATAGCATAACCTATGAAATAAATCTGAAAATCTATTTTTGTCCGCCTATGTCAGTAACCAATATAAAATGCACATTGCGTATATTTTGGTTAGGTGTAGGGCTCTGCTAACACTGGATTTTCATAGATACGGCCGTTTTAAGCGTGTATTATGTAACTCTCAGTACGGGAGTCCGACTGAAATGAAATCAAATTTAATTAATACGTAATATTGTTGCCATACAAATAATCTAATCCTTTTATCACTACTTGCTGGTCAGTCTCCATCAATGTTTTTTTAGCATAAGTAGAATAGGATTAATGCGTCTTAAAATACGTTGCTATTTATATATATTTTGGCATATATTACTATATATTATAGCTCCGTATGTGACGGGCTTTTTGTTTTTATATAATAATATACGTATTCTCTCGAATATTTACCGCAAGATGGACGGCGGACCGGTCGCTCAAGGCCGCTTTCCACGGCCACCGCTGACTCCAGCTATAGACACGTGAACTACAAGTCAGTCTAGACTATATTTATAGCATCTAAGTTGCTTAATCTAGGATTTCTAAATTATATCGAGTCGGACCATTTGATCTTTTCCAAGCAAATGAACTGTCAAATATATAAAAACTGAATATGGCAATGTTTTGTATCTGTCACAGGTCTAAGACGTCAAGTTGTTTATGTGTCTTAAGAAACTATTTATCATTACGTTCGTTGGTTTAAAAAAAAATAAAGGTTTGACTATAGAAAAACCATATAAAAGTGGTCAGCGGGAAATGCTTTTTCGCATGTTCATTAATTTCGATGCTGTAAAGCAACAGCAAGAAGCGATTATCGCTGAAAAGCGGCAATGTTTACATTAAGTCTTTGGCGGTAAGATTTACCAATCTTAGTACTTTTGAATAATTCCAATATCGTTTTTGTTAAAATAATGTTCAAGTGAAGCCATTTAGCATTTAAGCAGCCTCTTAAGTGCACTGAGAATATATTATGTGGTGTTACTGATTTATCTATTATTCATAAGACTATTTAGTGCCCTACATTCAGTGTTGCCATATACCAAAGCACAGATAAAACAATTAAAATTGGTGGGGTAAAGATATTATAGCCAGACTATATGACCATTAAAGTCTTACATTTTCATTTAAAACTTGAACTTCATTAGCGAAAAAAAAAACCAGATTAATATAATCTTCACATTATGATTAAAATACCTTTACCATAGAGGCTCCTATTTTGTTTTGCGTAGTATATTTTAACGAGGACTGTGGAAAATTGACTTGCAAGATTTAGTTCAAACATTGACATACCAGTGAAAATAGAAGTGTTACTGTAAAAGGCTTTAAAGGCACTTCAGTCCTACGTAGCATTGACAATCACTTTTTCAAGGACCGAGAAAGTCCGAAGACAAGCCATTTAATAAGTAATAAATTGGAGATATATTAGAAAACAGCGGCCATCTTTGCTTTCATAACGCGTCGTAACAATTTGCATATTTTAATACCTGTGTATGCGGAAACGATACGTAACTATACCGTTTGTATACTAATACCAGAGAGTACGGAATAGGGTACGGTACATGCATGTCATTTTTTAGCTAAATATCAAAATATGAAATCAAAATTAAAATCGACCAAGAAATACGCATAATATAGGCATTTTAAACTAGTAATTAGACAGTGAGGTCCGATATGCACTGTTACGTCACAGTGCACTCCGGCGATATAAACTCCATATTAAATTCTGTTTTGCAAGAAGGTGATAGAATGAAAAATTGATGGCATATATCTTGGTTATTTTTATAGCTATTCGAAAAAATATTTTTCTCTACTGTTTGTCACATTAATGAGCTTTTAATAAACTAAAAATTAAAATTCATGCGTACTCCCTATTCATGTGACCGAAAGATATGCCTTAGAAGCTTAGAAATACCTCGATCGCAGGAATAAATGTGTAATGAATTGTCGTCGACAGTATTTCAAGACCGATGCGAACCTCAAGCCTTCAAGAAACGAGCGTAGTTCCACCTGACTAATACGCTGGGGAAAAACAGAGTAGTTATGACTTTTTCTCCTCCGCGAACGAAGTGGCACCTTCTCGTCTATCTATATAAATAAAAACCAATAAAATAAAAGGTCTGGCCGGACTGCTATAGTAAAATCGCCCCTGGCTGAATATGAAAACTAAATATGCACGTTTATTTGCCTTATTATCAAATATTATTTTACTGAATATTAAGCCTTAAATACTTACGATTAGTAAAATGATTAAAAAAATAAAATTCAGTTTTTATTTTTTATTGGCCAAACTGCTTTATGGATTGACGCGTCCTTCGGATATTTTATTTATGTATATAAGTCACATTTAACGAAAAAAATTAAAGTCCTAGCTTCTTTTAAAGCCAAATTTTTTGTCTGTTTAAGTTTTTCTTCTTTTTTTTTACTTGCAAGTTAGCGACACCTACCATGTTTTGTTGTTTTTAATAGAGAACATGCATGCAATTTTTTCTTAACTAAATATTAAAATACCGTAAAAACTATTCCAAAAAGTGATATAGGCATTTTAAACTACTAATTAGACAGCGATTTGACAGAGAGGTCCGACATGTACTGTTACGTCACAGTCTACGACGGTCATATAAACTCCATATTAAATTCTGTTTTGTTAGAAAGAGATAGAATTAAATGTTTGATAGCTTATATCTTGGTTATTTTTATAGTTATTCGAAAAAAAAAAATTCTCCACTGTTTGTTACATGAATATATTTTTAATAAAGGAAAAAGACAAGATTATGCATATTCCCAATTGTCTGGGCAAGGTTTGTATGTAAGAAAATATACTAAAAAGCGGAAAGATGAAAATTTTGGGTTTGAAAATCTCCATATAAGCAGTGAGTGACTGAGATTAAATATAAGGGAGATCTTCAAATAAAATACATGATCCATACAGTAAAGAGAAGTTTAGGTCTCATCTTCTTCTTTAGTACACTCGAGCGAAACCGGAGCCGGCAGCTATTGTATTCTAAAAACCGGCCAAGTGCGAGTAGTATTTTTTTAAATCTTTTATATAAGTTATTAATGGAAAGAGTATGACCCAAAAAACATCAACTTTGGTGTAGTAAGAATAATTGAAATTATTGTTCTCAGATATTGTATTACTGATATGTCCTGCAGAATGGACTCAGTTCAATGCCCTGTGTGAGTGTCGTTTGTCACCAACGAGGTTCAAGCTGAAAATGAGAGTTACAGTCTCCGGGCTATAGGACATGAGAGTTACAGTCTCCCGGCTATAGGACATGAGAGTTACAGTCTCCCGGCTATAGGACATGAGAGTTACAGTCTCCCGGCTATAGGACATGCTATGATGATCTTGGCTTTTTGTCTGCACACAGCCGCAATTATTGTATACCTTTTGTTTTTTTTTAATTATGTGTAATATGATAATGCCACCATTTATGGTCGCTGCAACAATCATCCGTTACGGATGTAGTGGCCAATGATGATTAATTGATGACTTATGTGTGTGTGTTATGTGTATGCAAATAAATTCTTTCATTATTTCTTTCAACAAGACGATGCAAATTTGATGTGAGAAACCATAACACTTTTTAAACAGCCGCGGTCGGGTAAAATGCTGGTCAAGGCCTGCATTGTCCGATGGCGCGCTCTAGTTGCACCAACAATCGCCATTGTGTATGTTATGCACTTCTTGGTATCGTGTCTTGTTGTTTTAGCGTTCTGTAATCACAAGAGATTAACACCTGCCAACCTGATATCTGATTGGCTACTAATTTTATGTTTTTAGGGGCGGAAAATTCATAACAAAATTCAGCTGTTACAAAGGATTTATGATGGAGTGTATTAATTAAACACCGATCGAAATGAACTTCATTTATTCTCTTTTAATGCTGAGTCACACATACGAGTATCTTGTCAGATAAACGAAGTTTTTTTTTTTAAATCTTAATTCCATAAAGTGCTGCATCGTGCATACGTGTATCTTTATAGTGTAGTCAAATTATATTTTCGCATCGTATGATTTAGTGATTCCCTTTGTTACTCATTATTTATTTATTTATGTATTATTCCAAAAGTTACACAGCATTATATGGATATGGATATTGAAAGGGAGCGCAGGGCACTAGCGGTTCGTAGTAATATGCTTGCTCGCAGGTTTGCTCGATGTTCATACGAAGTAAAAATAACGCTTTTTAAAGCTTATACACTATCATTTTACACGAGCAGCCTGTGGGTTAGGTATACAAAGCGAGCCTATAGCGCCCTGCGCGTCCAATACAATAATGCATTTAGAATGCTGTTGGGGCTGCCGAGAAGGTGTAGTGCCTCGGGCATGTTTGCCGAAGCCCGTGTAGACGGGTTCCAGGCGATCATAAGAAAAAAGATAGCCTCGCTATTAGGCAGGGTGAGAGCTAGCGACAACAGCATTCTTAAGGCAATAGCGTGTAGATTTGACTGTCCTATTCTATCTTTTTGGGTGGGACAGCTAAAGGGCGTTGCTGAATTTAATATTTAAAAAAAATAAATGTATTTTGTTTAGTAGGTAAGTGTTACTAATTTAGTCATAAGTCGATTGTTACTAACATGCTATGGATCGCGATCTGAAATAAAGAATTTTTATTTTTATTATTTTTATTATTACAGTAAAACCAAGGCACTGTGAACTACAAAAAACAAAAACAAATAGAAAAACTTAAAAACTAGTTTGATTATATTTTCTTCTGTTTTCGCGATTATTACTCATTGAAATAAAAAAAATTAACGGATTATATCGCGTATATTATCTCATTTTAGTCCTCCCGTGACCATGGAAAGCTGGAAAGCTTCCGAAACGTCGGGAACTAAAATGAGATAATATACGCGATATAATCCGTTAAATTGTTTTATTTCAATAACTAGTTTGATGTCGGCAACCTAACCGTGGCTCCGTTGCGTCGTCTGATCTGGTGTAGGATTCGGCAGATTGCCCCGGAACTGCCTAAACACTACTCGTACACCCTTCGGCCAGAAGTCTGCACTTACGATGGTGTCCTGCAGCGGCCACTATTATAAACATAAGTCATAATGTATTGTTAGTCATAAAATCTTCTGCTATAATTATTACAATATTTAAAAAGGTCACACGTAGTACACGGTCACACAATAGGTTAGGTCAGCATTTGGGATAATTCTGAAAAGTTGACCGGTTTCGTTGTCGAAAAATGCGACTATGACTTAAGAAAATTTGGACAAACATTACATTTTGTCTTTATCACACTTTCGATTTTATGGCAGTCATTACTCATGTAGACACATGATTTAACTTTCAACTTTAGAGTTCATCATCAGATGTAGACAAAAGTAAGTAAATCTGCTGCCATACATGTGTGTGTTGTATGGCAGCTTCTTTACTCTCTGTATTTACAAAGGTACCTAGAAAGACACTAAAACTAAGGTAAGGTAAGGAACTATATTAAAATAAAATAAAAACCGAATTGTCATGCTAAATACCTACAGGTATAAAGTATCCGTAGTATCAGTTTAAATTATTTTATTTAAAAACAGATTTTTTTTTCATTTAAAACTAGTGATAATGAACCTAACAAAAACGCTCCTAACGAAACAAACATACATAAAAATATAAAAATTCCAACTTAAAATAAAAAAATAAACCTAGGGGTATTTAGCACGACACTGGCTTTCTGGTACCTATATATTGTACGCCACCAATGGATTATTTTTAGCTGTTGGTTTTCCGAATGAATGAAATAAAATTTATAAATAAAATATGATAAACGTAAGATACCAACCACCAAAACGAGTTACAACAGAACCCTTATTACGCGTTGTCCGATACTCGCTTTAATAAGTTCTTATTAGAAGTGTATAAAATTCGCGATCTTTGTTCACCTACTGACATATTAAATTCAAATATATATAACAAGGTAATCTTCGTCGTGTCGCGATTTTCTTTTGTCATAAGAACAGCTAAAATATGGGATACCGTGAATGACCATTTTGTGTTTCCAATGATATTTTTTCAAAGTGTATTATTTCATTCGCGATTTTGTCGAATTTTATAAAGTTAAAAAAGAATAAAGTTATACTCAATTATTTTTTTACCAACCTTGTTTTTTACAAGAACTTGTGTAATTATTGTCATTTTGATGTTTGCTGAAACAGTTGTTTAAAATACATCTTGTAGTTTTTGAGTTAAACGCCTGTGAAATATGGACGGAAATGACGAAACTTTAAGGGTTCCTTTTTTACGTTTTTGGTACGGAACCCCTTAAAATTAGGACACTTTTGGATGTACAGAAGGTTATATATCTTAGTCTAGCTTGAATTACGATACAATACAAATACTCTTTATTGCACACCTCAAATACACAAAAATACAGAACATGACAGTAACATTCGATTAAGCAGAGGTAAACAACAGGCGATCTTATCGCTAAATAGCGATCTCTTCTGGACAACCTTTGGGTAGCGGATTATTAGGCCGAGTAATATTAAATATTTACAAAAGTCAGCATTTTCACTGTAGGACAACATAAAAATCATCACAACGAATGTCATTAGTTCTAATGAAACTCTAGGCACTACAAGAAATTAATAAGGCGAGATATTTCTGCCTATAAATAACGAACATAGTTTCCCTTCTAGTTAATTTCACAAGGGAATTTCACACAACTGGAAGAAAAGTACGTAGTCCGAGAGACGGACGCTTAAAAACCTATGTTATTGAGCATATTAATAACGCCTGCATTGAGCTTGAAATGTGACAACGGCAACGAGATGCTACTAAAGAACGACTCTACTAATTTTGATCGGTCTTACCAGGTCGGCCATAATTCCCGATCATGTGGACGCTGACCAAATTCAAGGTCATTCAGATTCAGACTACTGAGCGTAATGAGGTTTTCAAGGCAGAGCAGAGAGAAGCCAAAAAGTTTTGTAGCCGTGCGAAACACACAACTTTTCACCTCACACAGCGAAAATAAAGTGGGATGTGAGAAAAATGTAAGAAGATGCGGAATCTGAAGATAATGACACCCTTTACAGTCGCTGCATCAATCATCCATTACGGATGTAGCGGCCAATGATGATGATGTAAGAAAAAGTATGAAGTTATAACAAACCAATTATTTTTTCGTTTATAATCAGTGATAATGATCCTACGATACACAATTTATATTGTTCCCGAATAAGTGACTAATGACACAATGACGGAACACACTCATAACAAAACAAACACATAAACATAAATAAATTCGAACTTCAAGTGAATTTTCCACGCTAGCGGATAAAACGAACTTTTTCACTGAGATTTGGCACTGCAAATGGTACTTTTTCGAGTGAGTGAAATGAAAATATCTGTTGCCTCACTCTCTCAGCAAAATAGCATTATGCACACTGTTAGCTCGCAGCAAAACCTACATGTCTGAGCTGCGGAGATGAAAAAGTCATATTCCCATTACTTGATTTAAATTTGTTAACTATACGGGATGATGTAGGCAAATCAATGTCTGTCCCACGAACTAGACAGACACTGTCACGCGATGAGCGATGATATGTAAGGAGTGACATCGCCTAGTGCCCTGCTTGTACGAAAGAGCTTATTTTACTTGGAAAATCCGAGGTGTTAAGTCTTTCTGAATAACGCAAAACGTAATACCATAAAGTACGATTCACATTCGCTGCCGAGTCGGAATGCAACTTAGTAATTCTAGCTTTGATATATATATTCGATACATTTAATTGTCTATTCCATACTCTATTTCGATTTCAATTTGTTTTATTAAAACTTTACCTAATTGATACTTTTATTTTGGACTATATGTATTTTTGGTTCATTATTTTTAATCGAAAGCACTTTAATGGTAGTACCGTCACCAGCATCAATATCTGCCATAACAAAGGTAACGAAAATATCTGACAGCTCTTAATGGCCCTAGAAATAAAATGACTTTACATAAACATAATTACAGGTTTGCAGTCACCATTATAAAGGCCGCAAAAAAAGTCGCCTTAGTCTTAGATTTTGATGCCCCTAAAAATTTGGCGGCCTGGCAAATGCCCTTAGAGTAAATCCTGGGTAAGCATGCACGCTTGCGAAGGAGAAAAGTGTTGAAAAGGCCCTAAAATATTACCAGATGCGCTCTGATTGGACGCACAAATTCACAGAATAAATCATACTACAAGTACAGAAGGCTCTCATCTTTTGGCAGAACTCCCGCTTACATACGTAAAACTACACCGCGCGCGATAGACAGCGATTAATTTTTGCAACTATTGCGGCGCTCAAAAAGAAAATGTCGCGCACGTAAGCATGGTTTCAGGACGGAGGCCGCCTAGGTAATTTTTGCGAAGCGTATCACTAAGTGCGCCACGCCTGGTAATGTGTGAACCGTGCTTAAGAGTTTCATGTTACAACTTCTTTAGCGATACTGTTTATGGTACTCCTTGTTTTTGTTCAGGCTAGGAAGCTTATCTCGCTTAATAAGTGACATATTGAAATGTACTCGTATAGCGCTGGAGTGATAGTTGATGGAAGTCCCATTCACTAGCAAAAGAAGGAAATTTGCAGTTGTACAGTTAATTACAAAATTAGGACACGTATCTACTGTCTCTTTTCATTCTATTCATTTAAGAAACGAGACGTAATCAGTCGTTAATAACTAATAGAACATGTTGAAATTGGGCATGTATGAATAAAACAAGACGACAGTCTACCGCCATACAAATACCGTACCCCGATATGTACAGTCAGCGTCAAATAGTCTGTAACAGCCAGAGCGCCAAATATATCGTTACACATCTTTGTGCCTATAGTAATAAAGGTATGTTGCAATATATTTGGCGCTTTGGATGTAACATACTATTTAACGCTGACTGTACAAGGCGTCAATAAAGATAATTATTTGCGAATCCATTTTGCTATCGTAACGCAGTGTTTGTACCATGCAGTGTTTAAATATTTATTGTAATACTTGTCTAGTAATATCATATATATTAATGACCTACCAAAAGCCACTAGAAATCCTATGGTCTTGTTCGCGGATGATAGTACAATTGTATTTACTGATCCACCATCTGAAACACTAGAATCCGAAATAAACGCAACATTACAATCTATCATTGAATGGCTCGACAGAAATAACCTTAAAGTTAACTTGACCAAGACACATATAATGAATTTTCATCAGAGACGGAAAGACCTTTAAAATCCCAAACCACATTTTAAAGATTTCACTATTTCAGAAGCTAAAAATACAAAGTTCTTAGGTTTATAGATAACACCCTGTCATGGAAACATCAAACTGAGAATGTATGTAAAAAGCTGAGTAGTTTTTCCTATGCGTTACACATGTTCCAATCAGCCGTGCTGACATCATATCATGCATATGCGTCTTCAACCCTCAGATATGGAGTTATTTTCTGGGGTAATGCCACTGAGCGTGAACTAGTCTTTCAAGCACAAAAGAAATGTGTCAGAGCAGTATGTGGGCTACGACCATCTGAAACATGTAAACCCCATTTCATTGAACTACAAATTCTTACTTTTCCATGCCTGTTTGTTTGAAGTGTGTTTATTTGTAAAATGTAACTCTGACCATTTCAAATACTTTTCGAGTCATAGACTGCAAAATAAATTGTTTGCTGCGCCCTCTAAAACTAGTCTCATGTCTAAAAGTATAATTGGTATGGCCCCAAAACTATATAACCGACTACCAAGTGCCATTAGAGACAAGGAGGATATCTTAGAATTTAAGCTAGCTTTAAGAAAATTATTGGTAGAAAAGGCCTATTATTCTGTAGCTGAATATCTAAACGATAAACAAGATGCCTATTAGTATTAAATAATAATTATAATTGTTGTTAATTTAAGTTCAATTGTAAATATTCAATTCCATTAATTAAAAATAATTTATTTCAGACAAAGTCCATAATGTGTTAGTGACATAGAATTACCTAAAACTAGGGTTAGTATTTATTATATTGCATACCCTAACAGGGTCCATGTTTGAAACTTTGCCATTTATAACAACTGTATCTACAACATGCAGCAATAAATAACTTTGACTTTGACTTTGTCTTTGTTCAATTATAACACCGATAATGTTCAGTTTTGAAGCTTCATCTAGTTTTAAAACTGGACGTTCCCATGCAGTCGGCACAAGGTTCGGACCGTGAGCTGTATAAAGCGATTCGTTCATGAATTGGGTCATAATCTCTCCAACTTGCCAGAATCTTCGTGGACTAAGTGACCAGTATATAAGTAGTAGGCGTGAAAATAGCCCGGTCATTCAAGATGCGGTGCGATCATCTGACCGTGAATGGACCACTTTGTATTGCAAATAGAAAATAGATGACGCGACTGTATTGAGAAGTGGAGCTATTTTGTATGGATCGTGTGTCGATACTTTCATTACCTTTTATTATGTTTTTTTATTGACTCATATGATTCATTCACATTTTTAAAGTTTCTGTTCTCGGTTTTAAGCTACTTCTCAACAAAATATACCAGTCAGAAAAAAAAAAAATAATGTAGGGGATCCTTTCTTTTCACCAATTATTTTTTACGAAACTGCCTCGGTTCCTAACTGTTTTATTTTCCCAACTCACGCTTCTCTCCGAAACCGAAAAAATAATCCAAATACTTTTTTAAGCCATTGTGTGGAACCCTATTTGTTTTGTTAGTTAGGCTATTAGTGCTAGCTAGTAGCTAGATTGTGTTCGAAAATTTTAAGCCACGAACGTAAGTTGTTCTTCCGCTCTTGATCTGTGGATGTTTGGGCTATTTGGATTTGTTTGGTTTTGTTGATTTATTATAACACAGAATTCGATTGTAACCTACTGCAAGCAGGATTGATCAATCAATCAATCAATCAAAATATCCTTTATTCAAGTATCCTTTATACAAGCACTTTCGAATTGTCAGTTACAATGAGAGATGTCTTTGCTGGGAAACATACAATATGATTCAACATTTGTTGCAAGGATTAGGGAAAACCCAGAAAAACCTAATCAGATCATTAAACTTAAGTATAATACTTACTTATTATTGATAAAACTTTTTTTGAACCCGTGACCTCATCTTTAACGCAAGTAAGTGCTCTGACCAACTGAGCTATCGCAACTTTACGTACGAGGTTTGAAATTTTCGAACACAATCAGTTAGCACTAGTAGCGCCCCGTGTGTCTTTTTCATTTTTTTTAAAGCGCATTAGCCATATTCCAATACATGCGTAACACGCTACATCTCTGTCCCATTGCTTCTCCAGTAAGTATTGGGATAGTGAGAGAGATTGTGACATTTTCGACACGAAAATCAGTTTTTTAATTGGTTGATTTGGTTAGTAGAGCCCTATAATGCTAAAGAGTAATATTAAGATGGTGCTAGTTCAGGGACTGCGAGGAGCTCAGAGAGGACAGGATGTAAATCAGAACTATCCAGTCGGTTTATGGAATACAAGGGCCGTTTATTGGAGAATAACCTATTTTATACATATGAGGTTGCGCTGATACAAGCAATACATTAATAAATATTAAGGGACAACTTTACACAAATGGAACTAGTCCCATTGGTAAGCTCAATAAGGCTTGTGTTATGGGTACTAGACGACGATATATTTAATAGATATATTACTTATATACATAGAAAACATCCAAGACTCAGGAACAAATATATATGCTCACTAGCTTCTGCCCGCGACTTCGTCCGCCTCAAATTCGTTTATCGTGGATAAGGGTATTTTTCCGGAATAAAAAGTAGTCAATGTCCTTTCCCGGGACTCCAACTATCTCCATATCAAACTTCATCCAAATCGGTTCAGCGGTTTAAGCGTGAAGAGGTAACAAACAGACAGACAGACACACTTTCGCATTTATAATATTAGTATGGATCACAGAAATATTTGCCCTTACCGGGATTTGAACCCAGGACCTCAGCTTGGCAGGCAACGTTATTCCCACTGAGCTAAACCGGTCGTCAATATGCGTTTATGTAGTACCTAGCTAACTATTGTCCTACGGTTAAATATTTATTACCATATACTAGTAACACAAGGACAACGGTACAATACAAGTAAGAAATAATAAATGTCTACGTTGCGTTTTGCGATTGTTTTACAGTTGACTGGTACAGAATTCCATAAGCCATTTTTATCTATTTATGTATGTACTCGTATGTGCAATAAATAATCAAAACTAGAGTTTGTCTTAACGTATCGTATCTTAGCGTATAGAAAATATTCAAAACATCTCGTAGTCGCCGGTAAAAAATAAGAATTTGTTGATACTGCTGATGAACTTGGTGATATCCAAACGCTAAATTGGATCGAAACAAGGATACCGTTTTGCGAGCGAACATTCATCTAACGGACGCGAAATGCAATTATGCAACAAAATTTATTTATCTTCGACCGCAATGCTAGCTTCCTCCGATTCCATCGAAACCTAATCCGTATTACCAAAACCAAATATTACCGTAATAGTGCCATACGGTACGTAAACGTAACCGCCGCGTGTGATGCTCACACGCACTCTCGTGACGACCGGCTGCGCGCGCGCCGGCTCTGGGTCGCGATCTCTCGATTCCGAATTCGAAAACTTTTTAAACGGTCCTCGTTTTGTCTGTTTTAAAGAGAAATTGTGAAGTGCCCGTACTAAAGTGAAGTGTTTTTGAGGATTGTTGCGAATTTGGTGTAAGTTTTTTTTAGTTTTGTTTTCATTAATTAGGTTTGACATGTTAATGTTAATTGCATTAATAGTTTTAGCTTTGCATGTTAATGCACTCTAGAATATACTTTCATATAATTATAAATTATATGATATCACGCCGGTACCATGTGAGTTCCTTTGTTGTTAACAACGTTAAGAATAAATATTTATTTATATTGCAAAAATAAAAAGTTTATTGACACCTATACGAGTATGGCTCTGAAACTTTTCTGGAATCCAGGAACTGGGTCATTGTTATCAATTTGTGTTTCAAAATAGCTTTGTATCTCTATTTTATAGTTAATGATAATTATTATTCTTATACCAATATATTACCATCAGAAATACAAACAGCAACTAGTGCTTCTTAAACCTTTACGTTGAAAGACACTATTGTTTTCCTACGTCCTCTATAAAAACACTATATATTTAAAACGCTCAAAATTTCTTTATTTTATAAAATTAAATACCGGAGCTGATAGACAGCAGCCTAGAAAGTTACTATTTTCCGCAGAAGTATTTTTTTAACAACAAAACATAAGGTTATAGGTACTTGAGCATAGTATAAATTCTTCTTCCACTTTGCCTGAGAGTTTTCTTTGGAAAATAGGCGAATCGATCAGTACCTTTTGTACATATAATATGACTTGTTTAATTTTTTTTGACACAGGACGAAAAGCAAGGGGTGTTATTTAACATGTGACTGCGTATATGTGTGTCTGTCTTGTCTGTGCATTCAGCTCCTAAATGAAGTGATTTTTGGTCTAAAAGGGGATTTAATCAAGAGTATAATGATATGCCAAATTAATGGTAGTTGATCGTGCGGGGAAGCTGTCAGATAGCCAAAACATCCAGGGCATTGATATTGTGAACAACTTTATATATTTGGGATCGACAATAAACAATGGAGGAAGCTGTGTCCCAGAGATCAAACGCAGAATAGCCATAGCCAAAGATGCGATGACACGCCTCCAGAACATATGGAAAAATCGTGGAATAAGATATAAAACAAAGGCACGGCTAGTCAGAGCCCTAGTTTTCCTGATTTTCCTATATGGAGTAGAAACGTGGACAATCCGAGAAAGAGAGAGACAGAGGATAGATGCATTCGAAATGTGGTGCTGGAGGCGAATGCTCCGAAAACCCTGGACGGCTAAACGCACAAATGTATCTCTATTCTCTCCCAACTTGGCATCAAAACCCGACTGTCCACTTCGTGTCTACAATACATATTGTCCTATTTCGGCCACATAATGCGAAGAGGTGATGACAACCTTGAGAAATTGGTCATCGTTGGCAACACCGAAGGAAAGAGAGCACGCGGCCGGTCGCCAACGCGATGGTCTGACCAAGTGAAAAGGGCCACCTCATCGTCAAAATTTTATTAGGTGGTGAGGGCTACTTCGGACCGAAATCGATGGAGACAGATTGTCCATTTGGGAGGTTCCAGTGACCACGATCCTCAGTAATGAGGGACCGATAGGAGAGAGAGAGAGAGAGATAATGATATGCTTCAAGATAGTCAGTTGAACTGTTTCAATCAGCAAGAACATCAGCTGTTTTATAGATATGACGGGGAATTTTATTCGTTTTAACAATTACTATTTTACAAGCTTTTATATGTTTGTAGGTATGTATGTGTGGGTCAAATCTTGCAAGTAAATTATACCCACTTCTCGTTTTCCCATTGAGCTAAAATGATACTTTAGTAAGTTCGGTGACTCTGAAATGACATAACATAATCTTACCGAGTTAGGTCTCTTTAAAATCGTTTCAATGTGTAATTAATATATGTACAAATAAAACTAAAATAAATAAAAGCTCGTCACAACTTTTTTTATTTTTACAAACTTTTTTTACAATGAACTTAATAAATAACCTATTGTTAAAATTATATTAATCGTACGTAGTTTGGCGGGTACTTCAGCGATGTATGTCGGTTAGCAAGGCAAGTTAGTTAGTTAGTAGAGCACGACAGTAACTTCACCGCGCAAGCGCAAGTGCGATCAAAGCCAATGTAGGCTAAAATTACAATATGAGAAATTCGTTTTATTATATCGTAATGTGCTCAAATGTACTCGACCAATTGAGTTGTTTATGAAGTACTCCATTAGTTTATTGTATGTATTATATAGTTTTAGCGGAAAAAGTCGTCGATAAAATGATAATTCTAGGAAATGGTTGTCGATGTAATAAAAGTATATCCCATTTCTACCGTCTGTCATAAGAATCGGGAACCAGCGACGTAGCGTAGGTGTATTGGAAGTATTCACAAATTTCACAAAAAATGCTAGAGGCAGTACTTATGACCTCGTCACCGGTACCTTAATCTGACCCATAGACTAGCATCAACTATTCATAATCATAGATTTCGTATCGATTCTTTAAGTCAACTTTGACAATCTGCACGATGCACCTGTATATATATTTTGACCCCTAATTCCAAACATGTCCAATAATTAAGGGCCGAACTAGACGCTAATTTTTTGAAACACAATATTTTTCACCTCCCTCGAAAAAGTTCCATTTCATGCGGCAAATCTGCGTGGAAAAGTTCGCTGTATCCGCTAGCGTGAAAAAGTAATTTGAAGTTGAAAGTTATATTTTTTTATATATGTGTTGTTGTTTTGTTATGATTATGAGTGTGTTTCGCAGGTTCATTATCACTAGTTATAAATGAAAAAAAAAATCGGTTTGTTATGATTTCATATTTAGTTCTCTCATCTCATTTTTCTCGTTGTAATGAGGTTAAAAGTTGTGTGTTTCGCACGGCTGCGAAATTTGGCTTCTAGTGCCTTGAAAGCTTCGTTACGCTCAGGAATCTGTATTAGATTCCTTCACTTACTCGTCCTTCAATTCAAGCACTCGCGCCAAATAACAACTTTGCAGCCTTGCATGACAAATAGGTAACTATTTTGGCGACAAAAATGCTATATCTTCCTGAGCGATAGTGATTGTGTAAGTTCTCGATGGTTTCACGTGGTTTCTCTGCGACTTGTTTACTTACTGACTTAACTACTCGCTTCGTGCAACCGCTACTTAACTTGCAATGACATGGTCAGGTGTTTGCGGTATGGAAAGCGAGCGCTTTTCTCTCATGTTACCATATTAGAGGATAGAAATGGATTTATTTTTATCTCAGTAGTTGCAAGGGTGCACCAACTGGGAAATGGGTGTGTTTACAAAAACCAAATAATTAACTTTTACCGGGACACGGTTCTTATGAGGTGGCATATCAAACGTACTTAAGTTGTTTCAAATAATAAAAACATATTTTGCTTCTTTATCTTCTATTTTTTTTACTTTTATAAGTTTTGATATGTTTTCTTGGAGAATTATATACGCATTGAGTTTATACCTAAAACATTTATTTAGGATAGGCTAAGTACAAGTATTGTAAAAGATAGGTATACGAGTTATTTCGAAAAAAATACTGACTGTTGAGTTTGTTTCGTCTTTCTTCTCAACATAATTTAATTAATGATTCTTATCGGAGTAGGACTTACACTTCTTTGGTGAAAACGACCCTTATTTATATGTGACTTGTATGTACAAAGTGCAAAGCAGTTCACTAGTTGTTTAATACTGTAGATTCCGTAAATATCGGTCAATTACTTAGTTATTATGGCTTTATAGGCTAGTAATTGCCACTTGCGCCTTATCCGGACCTGCGGGCCATAATACTGTAATATTACATAATACGTTACGTGTGCATATATTATGGGAATGGAACACGAACGTGTTGGTTTATCTGGAGAGCGTATGGCAGGTTTATCTGGAGAGAGATTTTAGACACAGACAAGATTTTAACCACGCATTCCTTAGGTCATTAGGAGCAAAAATATGTTATACATGTTTCACAAAAAATAAAACTAAAAAGTAAAAAAATAACTGCATAATTCAGTTTTTTTAATTTACTTACAAGTAACCGTTTGTCTATTCATACTATACAGTTTATACAATACTGTATAGATTGAGTAGACAAGCGGTTGATGGGACCCATCATCAGATCATCACTTAAATTCAATGGGACCTAGAGGCACCTAAATTAAAAAAAAAAATTAAAACGGTTTATAAATGACGGAGTTCAGAGGTGACAAACATAAAAAACCAACCGAATTGAGCACCACCTCCTTTTAGGAAGTCGGTTAAAAATAGCTATAGCTGGGTCTCAAAGAAAACGAAGCCAAGGGCGAGACTCATGAAAACGAATAGGTGACCCCTAGACAACGTATCAACTACACACAGAGATTTAGATAGACACGTAACGTAACTACGTTTGTATGGAGAACAGAGCTTACCGCGGGGATTCTAAAGAATAACACCAAAGGACAGGCATATATAAACAGACTTAACCTCGCAAAAATGACGGAATACCAATTAACAACAAGAATATGTTTACTACCAACGTAGAGCACACAGGATGTTATAACACTTAAAAATGTGTTGTTTTGAAATTAGAATTCCTTCATTTGTAACAATAGTAAAGGAAATACCTTGTAAAATGGATAAACTCGTAGCAAGGCGAGTTTTTACTGGCTGTTTTGGAATGCAAGTGACTTGGAGCCTTATTTCCGGTCGGTTGGCCAAGTGGTTGGCATAATTAGAACGCATATAATCATATTTAACATAGTTCTACGTTTAAATAATTGCGCTCTGGTGACGTAATGAGGTTATGGTTAACTTTGGGTACTTGGGATTGATTTTTTTATTTTACCTTCTCTTCGTGTTGTAATAGGTATTCGAATAGTACCTACATGGAACACTTTTGTATTAATCTTAGTACAAATGCTAGAAAAAGTTAAAAACTTCGAATGTGACGTCTTGCTCTGCTCCCGACTTGAAAGAAATTTCTTTATACTGTACCTACTCATGTCACGAGACCTTTAAAGCTTCCAAAATAAAACGTCGAGCACTCAAATGAGATAATGATCGCGATATAATCTGTTTATTTTCTTATTTATATTTCTATAGAATTCATTTGATTTCGTTAAACATGATTTGCTATCAAATCGAAAGGATATATATATATTTGTGCCGATGTATGTACGTTCCTCTACATTTTAAAAACGACTGAACGGATCCGAACGAAACTTTCTAGTATTGTTGTTTAAACATAAGAATAAAATATAATCTAAAAATTGCACCTCTACAAGGATGAAGTGTCAGGCAACAGCTAGTACAATAAATGCAAATTGCTAAATTATAATAACATTTCAAATAAACAAAAAAAGTATTCATATAATACTCAACGATTATATGTAAACGTTTTTCCAACGAGTCGAGGAAATCAATCGCATGGTTTTGTGAAAAATTCGCATATGAATTCGTGTGGGCGACGATACACCGTCCATCGCTCACATTTTTACGTCGTAACTGCCATTCCCGTCTTCTTCAAAATTAAACGTAACATAGTTTGTGATAAGGTGTTTTTTTACAATAATAAATCTGTGTTGATACGAGATTCGGTAACCAAGCAGATGATATCACTGTATCGCATTAAGGAATTAGAGCGTGGCGAGGCGAGTGCTCAGTTTTAGTTTGACTGTTGTAGTAGTAATTGGTGCGAAAGTCTTTAGATATACATTTTTACACGTTTCCGTTGTACGATATGTTAATCAAAATACTTGTGAACACTTATTCGTTGACTTAAAGCGTTACAAGTTTAAATCATCATTTATTTTTCGGAGTACGAAAAGCGGTTCATTTGTATTTCTTTTCCGCGAAATATATTTTGTGGAGACTGCACGAAAATATGCGCACGTGAGTGATTGACTGTCACGTCTAACCAAGAGACTATTTCGTCGAAAAACAAAGGAAATTAATGTAATATGGAATCCCGCAAAGCAACGCCTGAATCTATCAATTATTTAATTTGTATGCATGTATTGTGTTGTTCTTAGAATGTACGTATGTAGCTATTTCTTTAAGAGGATATACTTACATACTCGTATAATTACTATAACACAAAACAAATGGGGCTTAAGAGGATACAGGGTGACTGGAAATTCGCCGTATTCCTTCAAAGGGGTTATTCTATGGTTCATTTGCAATGATTTAAGTCCAGTCAACTAGGGGTCAAAACTCATTGGTTTTCAAGTTATTGGAGTTTTTAGATTTTTTTGGAAAATACCCGCCTATCGACCTACAAGTGGTATTTTTATACAAACTACTTCAATTTGGATTAAAAAAAAAACATTTTCTTTTAGCCAATGAGATTACGATAAATAACAAAAACATGCAAAAAATGCAAAATTTTACAGAAAAAAAAGAATTTGAAGTCACCAGTACTTGATTTTATTTCCAAATTTTGTAACATTTTGACACATAACTTTAAAAAAAGGTAGGACACTTGACGTACAAATTACAGAAATAAGTTTCTAAGTTCATAAGCTTTCTAAAAAGGTACAATGGTTGACATTTTTAGCTCAATTCTTAAAATTATTATTAATAATAGCAGAGCCGGTCTTGACTTAGCGTACTTGGCCCTTAATCGGTTCGGCGACACAAACAAACTAATTAAGGGTCATCAGGTTAATTAGTTTGTTAATCACTTTAAATTTGTTTCTGCGTGGGCTTTATTTGCCTTATCTTATCAATTTTTTATGGGCTGGCGGTAATTTCTATGGGGTGGGGTTAGGACTAACCGAGGTTTAAATAATCTTCATGTGTAAGTAATCAGTTATTCCAATCCGGACGACTGATAATTAAGTTTCTTTCTCAAATGGCTGCTTACCAATTTGCGGAATACGCAGATATCTTTTATTGTTACGGGCTCTGTGACGGTGATGCCGCTGCAGCTAGAAGAGAGTACCAACGTCGTTTCCCTAACCGCCGTTTACCACACGTAAGCGTGTTTGGTACAACGTACCGTCTTATTCGGGAAAATGGAACTGTTAAACGCCGCCAAGCCGATGCCGGAAGACCTCGACATTACGATCCTGCTGAAGAAGAACAAATCCTCCAGATTTTCCGGGCAGACGGCACTACCTCGACGAGAATCGTAGCTAACCAGCTCGGTCTGTCTCAGTGGAAGGTATGGTTTACCCTCCACTCAGCTCGGCAGTATCCATATCATTACACTCCAGTACACGCAATTGAAGAGGGAGACCCTGCAAGAAGGATGGATTTCTGCAGATTTGTAATCAATGCTGATATCGAAGATCCCGAGTACCTGAGAAGAATCTTGTGGACAGATGAATCCAATTTCGACCGCGATGGGATAACAAACTACCACAATCTGCATTTTTGGGCTCCTAAAGGTCAAAACCCAAGGAAATCAAGCGAAGGAGCTCATCAACAAAGATTTTCTTTAAACGTGTGGATGGGCATTGTGCACAATCATTTGATCGGACCCTTCTTTCTGCCCGCGAGATTAACCGGCATCGCGTATGAAAATTTTTTGAGAGATGAAGTACCCATGCTACTGGAAGATGTGCCACTTGCGACGAGACAGAATATGGTTTACCAACACGATGGCTGCCCTGCTCATTATTACGGGGGTGTGCGACAGTGGCTGGATCGAAACTACCCAAGAAGATGGATTGGTCGAGGAGGACCAATCCCTTGGCCAGCCAGGAGTCCAGATTTAACTCCGTGTGATTTCTACATCTGGGGTCACATGAAGGCGTTGGTCTACGACCGACCGATACGTAACGTAGAAGAGTTACGTCAAAAAATTTTGGCAGCTGCACAAAAAATTAAAGAAGAGCTTTCAACGCGAGTTACAATCACTGAAGTACGAAAAAGGCTTCGTGCTTGCATACGAAACCAAGGCAGGCAGTTCGAGCAAAATTTGTAATTACAAACTGGTTTTCCTTTTTAAAATTAAATTATTATTATTATTTTTATTTTTGTTCTTTCCCCAGTTTCTCCTTATCTTACCTTACTCATCAAGTCAAGTCCTCAGCCTGCTCTGCTATTATCATTAATAATTTTAAGAATTGAGCTAAAACTGTCAACTATTTTACCTTTTTAGAAAGCTTATGAACTTAGAAACTTATTTCTGTAATTTGTACGTCAAGTGTCCTACTTTTTTTTAAAGTTATGTGTCAAAATGTTACAAAATTTGGAAATAAAATCAAGTACTGGTGACTTCAAATACTTTTTTTCCTGTAAAATTTTGCATATTTTGCATGTTTGTGTTATTTATCGTAATTAGCAACTCATTGGCTAAAAGAAAATGTTTTTTTTTAAATCCAAATTGAAGTAGTTTGTATAAAAATACCACTTGTAGGTCGATAGGCGGGTATTTTCCAAAAAAATCTAAAAACTCCAATAACTTGAAAACCAATGAGTTTTGACCCCTAGTTGACTGGACTTAAATCATTGCAAATGAACCATAGAATAACCCCTTTGAAGGAATACGGCGAATTTCCAGTCACCCTGTATACTAGTGGCCGTTCCTCCATACAAATGTAATCCCCCGTTTCCTCCCTGGATAATTGTCGTAGAGCATTTTTTTTTAACATATAATCTATACTTTACCTGTGCCATGCCCCTATGTTTATTTTTCTTAATAATTTGTTTATTTTAAGAATTAGAGGCCCTCTAAAACTGCACAAAATGCCACCATTCGGCGCCATAAGCACACGTTCAGCAAACTAATTTAACGAATATAAATAAAAGAAAAACAGAAAACATAGAAGCATGGCCGAAGCCCTCGGTATAATACATGTGAAAGAAAAACTAAAATTAGTCCAGTTTTGGAACAGGAAATAGGGTACTACGAAACCCTGTTTTCGTCAATTTTTTGTAGGTTAGATCGTTCCGAGCTGCAGTTGTCCCTTTTGCACTGTACTGTAATACGGGGGATTTGAGGCGATGCGATAGCAATAGTTTTTAAACGTACCTAATTTCCAAAAGGCCTTTTGCTAGTATATCCTCTTAAACGCTCTGTAGCCTAAACGGCTTGATGGGTTTTGACGTTAGAGGTGTGGTTGGATTCGTCTCGTCTTGGTTTTGGGAGTGGTGATCTTGGGTATGGCCCATAATATTTTGCAGTCAGTGGATATACTTGTTCTTCCATATGTATCTCCTGTTCATCACTTCAGTGCTTACATCCTTAAAACATACATTATTATCATCATCATATTAAAAAAAACCTTTTCTTTGGTCTTCCTTTTCAGTACGCGGTCGAATGCTTAAAGCGATTCCACGGCGCTCCAAGTAAATTCGGAGTTAGCATTGCTGGTTTTAGACGGTAGTCCAACGTATCAGCCTTGGTTAGTCCGCCATACCCGATTTGGTCCTCCGCCTTATGTGGGATGCATAAACGCATTTCCTCAACGTTAAAAAAGAGTAACTTCCAGCCTCCACATTTTTACCTATGTATTAACATTGTCTGTCTTTGTCATACCAATGTGGTCAATATGTCGCCCCAACCGGCCTATTACTGGTACTCTAATCCTATTTTCATCTTATTTCATCTGAACTTTGGAAGGATGTCCCCGAGTGCGCCAGTCACATAAATTCTTTTAACAAGAATATTTTCTTTATCAACTAGCAATATTTCTTTTCGTAATCCACGAAATGTATGTAATCGGAATTGAATGCTTAATAATAGGGTAATCCCTATTATTACGCCTACGAAAGTCTTCGCTGTCTATCTATCTATCACAGGGATTTAACTCATGAACTGTAGAAAGTAGACACTTGATATTTTCACATGTGGCCGCAATAACCCCACAACTACAATTACTACAAAGTAATAATATATACGGGGGTCCATCGTCTACCAGTGCCTTTAGGCATGAGACACTTTTGCCTGGTAGACGTCCGGCTGTCTCAAGCAATAGCCCACTATTTAGTCCATCATTCCAATAAGCCAGTTTATTTAGATTCCAAAAATCTCAAATAGTTCTTGCTTCTAGCGGGTGCTGTCTCTGTGCGCGTCCCATGGGGTACACTACATAAATACGAAAAATTTAATTCCGATATTCAGAATCACGAACTTTATAATTCCGATTCTTATAATTCCGAATGGATCAAAATTCCGAATATGCCAATTCCGATATAACATAAATCCGATTTTTATAAATCCGAAATTTAAAAATGTCTAACGTTTACATTTCTGATTATCAATATTCCGAATTTCAATACACCGAATAATAAGAAGTCCGAATGAATAACAATCCGAAATATCAAAAGTACGAATTCCGAATACTAAAATGCCGAATTTCAAAATTCCGAATATCATTACACCGACCAATAATAAATCCGACTAAACAAAAGTCCGAAACATCAGAATAACCTAACCTACAGTTTTCGGTTTTTGGCTCATGTTCCATTTCGTCAATTGTGTACATGCAAGCAAGCATTTTGACGCTCCGCTCGCTTCGCTCGCTCCGTTATACATGGTCACAATACAAACCTAACCTAACCTACAGTTTTCGGTTTTTATTACGATTGATAAAAATCACGAACTTTATAGTACCGCATGTCACAATTCCGCTTATTTTAAATCACGAACTTTATAATTCCAAATGTTAAAATTCCGAATTAGCAATGACATTTCGGATAATTAAAATTAGGATTATTATTTTTCGGGGTAAAAAACCATCGGGCTTTTGTTTCTTCGGGGTTATAGACTTCGGGTTATAAAAAATTCGGATTTGTAATATTCGGTAAACTAAATTTCGTGCTTTTCAATAAAAAAAGCAAATTCGGAATAAAATATTTCGGATTATTTGGGTTTTCCCCGTCCCATGATGCGGGCAGGAACATCATCCGCGCGGTGTACCCCTTACATTTAATTAAACTGTCGAAAGGGCATCTACGCCTTGGCTTCGGTCTCCGTCTCTGCGCTCACGCCTCTGAAGGTCCGGAACACCACTGTCCCATGAGCGGGTGCGAGATATAAAAAATAAAATTAAAGTAATAACTAATAAAATAGTAAGTAGTCACTATTCATACAAGATAATATCTGTTTTATAGGCATTTTCATGCGTATATCGGAACCCTTATTGCACGAATCCGACTCGCACTTGGCATGTTTATTTTTGCATAATCAGCTGCAGTATTTAGTACATAAGTTCACTTCATCCCCGTATCACGAGTCCATGCCGCGCTAACCGAATAGCTCGTAACTTCAGTGTAATTGGAGCTGCTTTTAGACTTCCTCTAGACACTCATTCCTTATTCTATTCATTTTCGTCACGCACACCCGTCTTAACATTTTCATCTCTGCCACATGCAATCTCCTTTCATCACTCTGTTGCGAGTCATACATAAACAAAATGTTTGCTGCTGTTGTACTTTTGAATTTTTGTTCTGTTGGAAATATTATTGTTGGTAAAAAATACAAAATTTTAGGACAACGATATTTTAATAGCAAATGACAAACACTTTTCGCCAAAATCTTAACAGATTTTCCGACCTAAATAGTGAAAAAACTAATAGAAAATCAATAACTCTGAAAGTTGGCATTATAAGTATAAAAAAAGAGAGCAGAGATAGTTGCAGAGTGACGCGTTTTTGTGTTATTGTCAGAGACGCATTTGGCCCATAGTCGCATTTGTCCCGGATGGCCTTATCCAATAAATAAATAGGTATAAAAATACATTACTTAATCAAAATTATTATAATACTTTGTTGAATATTTTATTGTACAGTCGGTGCCCTGACTTAAGTATCCAAGCTTACGTCTATGTATGGCTGGATACTTATGTGAGGGCACCGATTGTACATTATAGAAAAATTTGCTACATACGAGCAAAGCGTGGAGGTTAAAAGTACGGTCACGGTCTACATGCCCGACTAAACCCTTTTTTGCGGAGTCTTCTCTAAAGTGAAACAAACGTCAAGTACAATATGGTGTCATCTCATAAGCTCATAGTCATAACGTAACGTCGCGTGCCGCCGCTCGTTCCAACACTTTCTCCGTGTCATAAGTCAAGACATTTTATATTAATTAGTCAATCTAAACGTTTTTATCGCGACTTTTTGCTGGTAGTTCTCATGGGGCTAGATTGGAGTCGGGTGTCTTTAGAAATATTAATTTATGTCAAAGAAAATATAAATAGAGACAATGCAATGCGTTTATTTTTTATAGTTACTGTATTAAATAAACGTAGAAAAGTGAAATAAAGATATAAAAGTTTTAACTTTTTGTAGATATCTATTAAGACACAGAATTATACAAATTAATACAGTAATCTATTAAATAAACTTACAAATATAAAAATGAGTCAAAAAGGTGAAATAAACATATAAAAGTTAGATACCTATTAAGACACAGAATAACAGCATCTTATTGGGGGGTTGGGTGAGCGTACAGCACACTACCAAAATATTCTTATTTCTACAAACGCACAAAATCAAAAGAAATCACCCATAAACAAAAAAGACACCCACACCCTGACGATATACCGTTTAAACTAACCGGAGATTTCGCGATTACTTTGGCAGAGGGGAATGTATTCTCATAGCGTCTCCAGTGGTTAAATGCTGTAAGGCCTCTAAGGAAGAAGACGCTCAAAGCATATTTGTGCTATCATTACCGGATTTGAACCTGTCGACGCGGCTGGGTTAAGCATGTCGTCATTATTTTAGAAACATGATTATCATCCTGTCTTCGGAGGAGATCAGTCACGGAACAGTTAGACGCCACCGTCACAGTAGATATAGCTTAAAGCAGTAAATCAAAGCCATACAAACGTCTGTTTTGCACACACACAGACACGCGTTACTATGTAGTAAACTTAACTGTGATATTTTTTTGTGTAGGTATGTTATAGAACGACCTTTCAATAAGTAATAGAAATATTGGTGAAAAAACTACATCAAACTTATTTAGTTCATAAGTCGTTTTTTTTTGTTTTTTATGTTTAAACTTATTAAAAGTTTTCCGAGATACAACAATGTTAAAATCACTTTTTTGGACTTCAGGAAGTCTAAAGAGACTCTAGTTGAGTCTGAGAGTATTAAATAACAAGAAATAGCACGCGGACGCATTACTTTTTGTCAAACTACATGAGCAAATGAAGTGACAAAAAATGATAAAGGTATGCTTCGGTAGTCTGGCCATGTCGAGAGGATGAGTGAATGTAGTCTGACAAAGAGAAATTATGTCGAGAAGGTGGATTTAAGAGTCGAAAAAGGGCGGCCTCTGCAAGGCTATCTCGATCTTGACGAAATAGGGTTTTTGACTGACAGGTCAAATCAGTTTCTTTTTATGAACCGTCAAAACGGTCAGAAAGAATGAAGTTTAAAAGGAATAAAGTTTTATGACGTCATAATTCTATACGGTCAAATTGCCTCCTTATTTTTAGATTTTGATCATTTTAAAATCGCCAAAAGCTTAAAAATAAGTATTCATAAATGATTTCTACGTGTTTGTAGAAATAAAATTCCACTGAAAACGTGCAATCATTCATGTTGACGACAGGAAAGTACCCAATTGCAGAGATACTGAAAAAGGCTAGATGAGAAGTACACGCAAACTACGAGCGTGTAATACAAGATGGATTTATGTAAATCAAGCGAAAGAAGCGTGCAGGGACTTTAGAGTCTGGCATTCGGTAGTCTCTGCCGCTCCCAGTGGGATACAGGCGTGATATTGTATGTATGTATATGTATGAACAAATGTCATGTCAGTTTATACGGTAAATTGACATCATGTGTAGTTTTTTTTGTCTTTTTATTGTGTGCGTTTATAGAATCGTTTCCGTAGTATGTTGTATGTGTTCGAAATCGCCTCCCGCTAAAGATACATGAAAACATAACACTCATTTAAATTTACACGATTTTAACTCATTATTACAACACAACAAAACGGTGAAGAATAGAGATGATGACAACATTTTAATAATCAGTCCATCTTGTAGATTAATAAAAAATATCGGTGAAGTATAATTTTTTTTGATAACAAAATGTCGCGAGCCCCCATTCCTAAACTTTAGTGCGATATATCTGAGTGTTTTTTTATTATTCTGAAAATCAAAAAATACCTGTCCAATATTTTTTTATTATCTAACTAAAGGAAAAATAGAATTTTGATTTTCATATCCTGTCATCATGCCTATTACTGACGAAAGATTATATAGTTTATGTATACATGCATGATTTTTTAATTGCTTTTCTTTACAAAATATGAAAAAACCCTAAAAATTGTGTTAAACAGTGAAATTAAAATTAAAATCGGTAAAGAAATACAGATGATATAGGCATTTTAAACTGCTAATTAGACAACAATTGTCAGAGAGGTCCGACATGTACTGTTTCGTCACGACACTCCGGCCATATAAACTCCTTATTAAATTTTGTTTTGATAGAAGGAGATAGAATCAAATGTTTAATAGCGTATATCTTGGTTATTTTTATAGTTATTCCAAAAATCATTTTTCCTTGCTGTTCGTTACATGAACGAGCTTTTATTGAAGCAAAAATAAAAATTCATGCAACTTATCTATGAAATAAATCATATTTAAACTCGATTAAGCCCCGTTTTGTAGTGTTGTGCAAGAAAACAGTACAGAGCCAGATATCTTCACAGCCAAAATCAGTGTTTTTCTTAGTGATATTAATAAGGCAACAAACACACAGTAACTATTGTAAATATTTATTCAAAACCTATTTAGTTAATGCATGCCAGTTCTTAGTTGCATGCACTCTACAATCACTCTCAAATGTTGTGCGTGGTTGTAATCGAGTAACAAACACATATGTCTTGAACGTTATGTACTTTAATTAATTACTAAGTTTGTGACTTGTAATTTGTACCCATGCCTTTTCATAATAAATAAATATAATATAGTTCGGTAACGGTACAGTTTGCCATCTTCAGTGGTATATTGCTCTATGAGTTAAAATTACTGCATTAGCTAACATTTACTGGGACACGGTGCATTCAGTTGCACATGCATGCAATTCGCACTAACGGTACGTGTGATATGTTAATACGGCATTCAGTTGTAAATAACGAGATGTAAAGATTATCTGTCCGAATTTAACTGAGAAAAATTATGCGATGTACGGTTACTTTTTGAAATTATAGCGTGGGAATATGTTTAAAGATTACATAAATGAGTAATTGCAAGTTGCAATGGAAGGCCTACATGTGTTAAAGTATTAACCTTAATTTATGTCAGGTATTTGTGACAAGATCCTCCTATTTTTACCCGGCTGCGCGACACAAAGGAGTGGTAATGTGTTTATCAGTTTATGTATGTATGTATGTATGTATGTATGTTTGTTTCTATCTGGCACTCTAGAGACCAAACGCGTGGACCGATTTTGATGATTCTTTCGTCAATCGATTTGTCTTAACTGTCCAAATGTCACTGAAGACATGAAAATGATGAAAACTCAAAATAGCGATAATGAGATGCCATAATGTGAAAAATTAAAAAATTAAAATCGACGTACTATATTAAGTGGGGTATCAATGAATAGGGATTTAAAAAACAATATTAGGTTTCTTGTATCATTTTTAAATTAGACTTACCAGTTAGGAACTATAACCATTTGAAGTTGGCTAGCAAGCAGTTCTCACAGAATATTCATTTCATTGTATTGTAATAAATCTGTGCAACCTTCTCAATAACCCTCACGATAATGATTGCGAAATTGACTGACTTTTATAATTTTAAATAAAAAGTATAAAATAAAAAAAAGTTATTAAAAAAACAAAAAACCCGACTGCGTAAAAAACTAGAAAGAAAAAAACAAGTCCAGTACCCCAGAAATTTGTTAAGTTATACATGATCGATACTCACAATATAACAAATAATAAATTCTAGTATGGAACATAGGGATTTTAAACAGTCGGGACCCATTCTTGGGAAGATTTGCGTCGATCATTTCTTATGGGTCCCGACTGTTCAAAATCGCTATGTTCCATATTAGAATTTATTATTTGTTATATTGTGAGTATCGATCATGTATAACTTAACAAATTTCTGGGGTACTGGACTTGTTTTTTTCTTTCTAGTTTTTTACGCAGTCGGGTTTTTTGTTTTTTTAATAACTTTTTTTTGTGCACATGATTTACTTGGATAATAACAGGAACCGTTTAAACAAGAGGACTGACAAGCGCCATATAAAACAGCCGTTCCCCGATATATAGGTAAGTTTGATAAGAACTACCCAATAATACCAACATATGGATATTTTTTTAACGAGACCACCTCTTATTTGCTTTCAAGTCGTGAAGCTGATCTAGGTTAGATGATTCTGTTAGATCTGCAATCTCTTCAGAAGCGCGACAAATAGGTATCCTTTTATCACATCTCTGCATTGACAGCCTCTACGTTTCGAGACCATACAGGTATAAGTATGATAAACGGAAATATGAGACATTTCCTCCGCACAAATTGGCCATTACCTGACCACACGCCGCGATCACCTTTAACTTGCGTGTGAGAGAAATGCGCGCGTCGTGTGCGCGTGCGGATGTTATGATGATGCCAGTGCAAAATTTGATGACAGACGGTAACGTCTCCAAAGGAATCGAAATAATTAACTTTATTCAGATGGCGCCCGCAACTTCGTTCGCGGAGGAGAAAAAAATCAAAACCCCTCTTTTTTTTGGAGATACGGGTAGCTACCCGTGTACCGAAAATAGTTGAAATCCGTTTAGCCGATTTAGCGTGATGAAACCGACGACACGTACAAACATTTCATTTTTACAACTTTATAATAGTATAGAAGTAAGCTACAAGAGCACTTTCACAAGTCCGATTCCGCCAGCAGTTCCTAAAAGAAAACTACTGTTGAGAAGAAAACCGAAAAAAAAATCAAAAGTCAGTATTTTCTTAGTAAATAATTCTTAACTATTACAATAAGTGCTTAGTCTACCTTAAATATGTCTTTAAAAATTAAATAATAGTACATTACTTACCAAGGGCTGTAAAAGAAAGAAGCCCGAAATCGCAGGTATTTGTGACCAGAGCCGCAGGCGAGGGTTTTAAATATGCGACGGAGGGCTTTCTTTTTTACTGCCCGTGGTGAGTACACAATTTTACGTCTTCATCTGGCCATAATGTGAGTTTTACAGTACGTGTCGCGTGCAGTAAAACACATTATGGCCAGGTGTGACGTAAAAGTATATAACACATATAGGTACTTAGTTCTCCGAGAAAAAATATAATATTTTTAACAGTAAATTTATAGAAATAAATGCTGCTCGCGACTTCGTCCGCCTTAAATTCCGTATTTCTCCGGGATAAAAAGTAGGCTATGTACTTCCCCGGGATTCAAACTATCTCCGTACCAAATTTCATCCCAATTCGGTTCAGTGGTTTAAGCGTAAAGAGGTAACAGACAGACAGACAGACAGAGAGACACACTTTCGCATTTATAATATAAGTATGGAAGTATGGATATTAGTATAGATAGGTACGGAAATTATTATTTTAGTTACCTGAGCGAGATGGGCAAAACCCCAACGATCGCACACGAGTCACACAACAGTTGTATAACGAGGATGCTCCTGCGCCGCCCTCAGCGTTTCTCTCAGTAATTAACCACCATCACATGATTTGACTATCAATCTTCTGTTACGTCACGTGACACAAGCCTCGTTACACAAATTAAATGGCTATTAAGGCGATATTAATCAGTAATTGAGGTCTAGGGGGATATAAAAATATTGTGTGTATGAGATAATTTGCGTCATAAAAGATGTAATCGGGAGTTACATATTTTTATTGGCGGTAACTAATTTTTTTGTCTGACCATCTGACATAGCATCGCCCGTCAATCTCACACTGTATTGAAATGAAAGAGACAGAAAATATTTATCGCGCGACAGACAGTTGCGTGTCACAGTTGTGCTAAAGATACAGGAGGCGAGGCAAGAATAATTTTAGGATGGTCGATCCTTGAGTAGGGGTCCTATCCTAAAACTATCTGTGGATGCCCAGCCAGCTGTGTACCAATAATAGTTGACAACTGTTGAGTCGTTTTGACGTGACGAAGCCATAACGCCACATCATCATCATCATTCGCTTGTCCTTATCCCATTTACTTGGGGTCGGCGCAGCATGTTTTTTTCTTCCATCTCTCTCTATCACCTCATCTCGTCACTTACATCCTTCCTGTTCATGTCATCTCTCACGCAATCCATCCACCATTTCCTTGGCCTACCCCTCCTCTTACATCCTTCCACATGCATATCTAATACCCTTGTCACATGGCTCTCATCCCTCCGCATAACATGTCCATACCACCGTAGGCGATTTGCTCTCAGCTTATTGACTCCGGGTGCTACTTTCAGGCTTCCTCTTATATAGTCATTCCATATCCGATCCATTCTCGTCCCGCCACTCATCCATCTCAACATTACATAAAAGACATAAAATTGAAAAAAAAAAATATTTCACTCAATGACTTTCAAATAGTTCATTTCATTTATGTTTTGAATATCTTCAATGTTCACACATTTCATTTTTACAACTTTATAATAGTATAGATTAACCGATGTCAAAAAAGACGCGGTTCTCAAGTAGGTGGTATATTTTTTTATTTAATGTATTTATTCTTATATCTCCTTCGTAAACCATATTCTGCTGAAATACTTTTTTTCATCAAGTTGAGAGTTACTCATAGTACCTTATCTACATTCTCTAGCATATATTTGTCCTATCGAGCAATAAAGGCCACTTATTATATAGATTATACCTAACTCTTCTCTTCGTTTGCTACTTCATATCATTAAATACATCGAGAAAGCTACTGCTAGTAACGTTGTATAAACATACTGTCTTAATCTTTTTACTTCGTCGTAGTTGGTTTAAAACTTGTCTCGCCGGACCCGGACTTTCAACTAGCACATATTTCGAAATAATCCTTAAAAAGTAATGAATTGCGCAAAAATGAAAGTAAACCGTTTATTTACCAGCGCTCTCAGAAAGGCGCCGATGCAGTACAATTAATTGGTCTTATATGCGCATACGTATCTCCCGCCTAGATCTCCTTTTTTTCTTTTTTAGCGTTGGGGAAATGCGTTTATGCATCCCGCATAACGCGTGGACCAAAGAGGGTATGACGGACTAACCAAGGCCATTGGACTACCGTCTCCAACGGATGCCAACTTCGCCTTTAATTGGAGTAATGATTATAGTTCCATTGGTTTTCTGCGAAATAGTGTCTTGTTAGATGTGACAATAAATTGTGCTCACATGCGCATATTTTCATGCAGTTTCCACAAAAAATACGCATGCAAATACAACAAACCACCATCAGACACTATAATCCTCGACACGTAGTGTTTCGCATGTCTACGATTTTTTTTGTATGTTTATAAATTTTCACCCAATATGCGATGTTTAAGATTCGAACATTTATTTTTTACTTTTCAGCCAGTATTGCTATTTATACTGGCTAAAAAAAGTTAAAAGCGCCCGTGCGTGTGGCCTACTTAACACGTTCACTGCGGAAGAAGGCACAAAAAGCCCCATGCGTGGCTGAAACCCTGTGCGGCAGCGAAAATAGTGTACTTTCACACGGTGCGGGGAGCGTATTGTAGTCAATCGTTGCAGTAGGACAGAGACAAATTATTTTCTGTATAGCTCTTAAATTTTGATAATATGGCATACTTCGTTTACGTGAGAGGCACATTGGACCTCTCCCGCACTGAATGACTTTTTTTTCGTGTCAGTGCGGGAAGGGGTCCAATAGACCTTCGACCCTTCACACGCCCCATCCGCACTGAGTGAGCACCAATGTCAACGGCCAGTGATGTGCCGGACATGAAAAACGATAGACGATTGTTTTAATTACCTATAGGTATCGTTTATGTATATTTCGAAGAATTTCTAAAGATCATCAAGAAGGACCAAAAAAGAAGCTGGATTTTTTATTCGACTTGATTGAAGAAAACGATACTGAGGGATTAAGGTACCAAAAAGTGTACCAAGTTAGTCAAAATATAAATAAATAAATATTACGGGACAATTTACACAAATCGCTCTAGTCCCATGGTAAGCTCAATAAGGCTTGTGTTATGGGTACTAGACGACGATATATTTAATAGATATATTACTTATATACATAGAAAAACATCCAAGACTCAGGAACAAATATTTATTGCTCATCACACAAATATTTGCCTTACCGGGATTTGAACCTAATAATGATAACCTAATAACACACGTGTACACGTTTCTTGATTCAGATAGTGATGATAGAATTTTTAACTTAAAATCTCGTAAGGCGAAAAACAAACATAATTAAAGAATTCATCAAAATCAGATTGATTCGACGATATTCTTTTTCTGATGTGATTGAGTGAAAATACTTTTAAGCGATATCCATACAACCTTCTTTGGGCAAACGTATTTTCACCCGACAAAAAAGTAATCGTTTCCCATCCCTAGTACAGCTTAAGTCGGTCAATTCAGTGCGGCCAAAGGTCTGAAAGACCCCAAATATATATATCGTTTTTTTCATAGTTCTAAAAGTCCGAGATCGGGGCGAAGCCAGAATCATGTTGCTTAACAAATGTATTGCTTAGGTATAAATCTATATGCAGTACGGTAAACCTCCGTGGAAAAAAAATAGATTTTGTTTTCTTGCGTCGTGGGGCACAATGGACCTACTGCCGCACTGAAGTTTAAGTACGGTTGGGGCTCTTTGGACCTATTACCGCACCAGAATAAGAAACATGTAAATCAGACTCGCAGTCAATGTGTTAAAAAATCAAATTAATTTATTTAATTTCGTATTCACGATCATGACATAACATATGCATGTAATACGTACGTTTGCGCCGATTTAATTAAAAATCTTGTTAAAGCAAAACCCGATACACTTGTTTTAGAGAACTTGAAAACACTTGGTTGAAAAATTTAATTGCGAAATGTTTTTGTTTTGTTAATATTAATTAGTGATTATATAATTTTAGCATAATTATGGTTAAAGTATATATTTAAAGCAAAGCATATATTATTAGCGTACGGTCCGATTTTAGTTGCAATTGATATTGTTAAACCGTGTATTTTATTACTTATATTTATGTATTGCAGTAATACATAAAGGTTAAGTTTGACCGCTGAACAATAGATGTCTCCGGTGGTACTGGGTATTACAAAGTTTAGTTACATCATTTTGTACTAGATGTTGCAAGCTGTCTTCGTTATAACAGCAATTTATGTATTTTTCCCTATTACACGATAGATGTCCCTGTTCGTTACAGGGACAAGCTAACGTGTGTTTACTGAAGTTTATACGTATGTTTAGAAAATGAAATGTTAAGTCAATGTCAAAAAGTATATAGCCAATATAGACAGTGTTTAGTAAATATTAACCTTATAGAAACGCTGTGAAGTTTCAGTTTAACAGATATAGATATAAAAATAAAGAAAAATCCTTCCAAGTTGGAGTCTGAGTCGCTCATGAAGCGCTACCGTACGGTGAAATGCCGAAAACACCCCTTCACATGAGTACAGTCATCAGCATCAATGCCATCAATATCTGCCATAAAAAAGCAGTCGAAAATATCTGACACGTCCTAACGTCTCTACAAATAGAGCCGTGTCAGATATTTATACGCGCTTTGTTGTGGCAGATATTAATGCTGGTGACTATACTCGTACATAAACTTTACTTTATTTATTATTTTTTTACTAGAAGGTAAAAAAAAGTTCTAGTAAAAAAATAAATAAATAAAGACAACTTTGTCAGCGGAGAAGAAAAGAGCATAACTTTCTTTTTTTCTTGAGCGTAGGCGAATAATAAATGCCGCTATAACCATCTGTGGATTGGATGTCCAGCTACTCTTGTATCAAACATGGTTGAAATCCAATTCAGCTGTTTTCATAGTTCTTTATTTGCAATCATGTACATTAACGCATGCAACTTAATGCTAGGTACAGTACAGGAACCCTGTTAGGGCAAAGCAAATTTTTAAATAATTAAATTATGACATTAATTGAATTTATGTTACATGCATCAATTTATAATATATTTAAGAATTATTATTAGAAAATAAAATAAAAAGGGTGGCACCAATTACAATAAAATTATTGAATTCAAATAAAATCATATACATAATACATTTACATTTATAGATATTATAGCTTATTACATTACAAGATATCAAATGTCATTATCATTAAAAAATTCGTCTAGGGAGTAGTAGCCTTTTTCGATAAGGGTGTTTGTTAAACAATTTAAGAATATTGCGTTATCCTTTTCGCGTTTGATGTGGTCACTTATTTTATTATAAATTTTAATCGACATAGCATGTGGGCTTGAGCTATGTTGTTTCAATTTAGATCCTGGTAACGCAACTAGATTATGTTTAAATCTTGATTGAAAACGTCCTGGCTGGTCTTGAAGACTAGTGTATAGTTCAGGATTATCTCTAACGAATTTACACATCTCTACAATATATATTGACGTTAGTGTTAATATATTATAATTTTTGAAATAGGGTTTGAAACTTTCTTGACTCTTTATGTTACTGTTTTGACGTTATGGAGCCACAACGACACATATAAACGTACAATTTTTTTTTAAGATTCAGTGGCCTTTACACTGTCCATATAACTAATTTTTTGTCAATAACCATAACATAATAAAAGTGAGAGGTACATGTTTTCGAGAAAATGCCCAAAAGACAGACAGACGTCTACAATGGAGACTTAGTGATAGGTTACCGTTTTCTACCCTTTGGGTTCGGAATCCAAAAAAGATAAATAATAAAATCTGCGAAACCAAGCAAAGCAAAATCTTTCAGCCAAGACTTTTCTTTGCTACATAAAATTGGTTTGCTTTTCGGAAAAAAGAATGAAAAAACGCAAATTTGTTAAAAGTACGCGATTCGTATACAAATATTGGCTTTGTATTGTTGGGTTTAGTTATATCTAAATAAATTTATTTCATATTCTCTGCTAAACCAAACTGTTTTGGTTTTGGGAAAAAAGTTTAAAATTGTAAAAAAAGTATATTTGTTAAAAGTACGTGACCTTAATATATTCGCTTTGCATGTTGGATTTAGTTCAAGTGTGTCGAAGTATCGCGCGTTTTAATTGTTATGAAGATCATTATGTTCATTAGTCGTGTCGTAATCGTAATCAAACAGTGTCCGCTGACAAAACTTATTGCGATTAATCAGATTTTTAATTAGCACAATAAACTGACATTTACGGACGTATGTGATGGAATTATTGCATGTAGTCGTCGGTAATTTGTTTTAGTTGATTTAATTATGACTGAAAAAATACAATGAGTAGTTTTTTGTGTGAAACATTTCTACTTTTTGTATTTCAACGAAGCGAAGAACGCAGGTCGAGTTGGCCTCGCACAAGATTCAATTTCAATTTACTTCAAATATTTATTTTCATATTGTGAGTTAGTTGTAAAGGTATTTTCACTTCTCCTGCTCAAAAAGTACGTCATATTAGCTTCGCGAAGAGAGGCTAAAATAGTACATTTAGCCCCTAGGGTTTAAAAGAAAGCCATATAATCCCAATAATCCCATACAAATTTCTATGACACTGAAAAAAAAAACTTGCGGCCACCTACATACGCCTTACAAATACTTAAAAACAAACAAACTGATCAGATTGGCAAAACTTTCTGATAGGAATTTTCAAACTGTACTTTTAGTTTTCATGAAATATACAATTTTAATGTTAAGTCTATTTTTATTTTCTCGTAGACGAAGTGAAAAGCAGAGTGTTTAACACGTGGCTAAAATCCATCATGACACTCAGACATATTTGGACGAGCGTGAGCTAAATAATCACATCGTGTCATAATGGCTGATTTTAGCCCCTTGTCAAACAATCTACTATTATGTTAAGTTATGTACATCACAATCAACCGCTATGCGGCGTACAATTTTATGTTAAAACTAGAGGGCCCCTTTTATGGGTATCTCCAGATGGTTATAGAATACTGTTTAACCGACTACGCTGAAGAAGAAAGAGGGATTTTGGAATTTATTTTTTAAGAATAACATTATCCAGATGTCCTCCGTCTCTTCGGTGGCACTCCTGCAATCGACTATGGAAACTTTGGAAAACTCGCTGACACACACTGCGAGGGATCGCGGCAATCTCGTCATCTGTCTATAAAACTGTATAACATTATTAACAAAATTGCACATAGTGACCTATAGTTTACCGACAATTCCCCTCCGCTCACACCGACAGTTTCCAAAAAATTCAGTGTTGCTATTTGCAAAAATTTATGGCCCACCCTATATAAAGCTTGCAATAATAAGTCTTACTTTCCCTCTGTGCAGCATTTTTCCCGGACGGCAGTCATAATTACAGCACATATCTATAAACGTGTGTTTGTAGGCCATTTGAACAAAGCCGGTGTCTCTGCTTTCTAATTGTAGTGCTCTCGCAGGCTTGATTGATATTGCTATGAATTAGTCTAATGCAATCATTAGAGGCTGATGAGAGGCGAAAGGTCAATGATTATAATCGAGTAAAATGTTTCGGTCCTCTTAGCAAAACCTGCATAGATCTACCATGAAACTTAGCGGTGTATGTGAGTCACCAATCTGCACTGGGCCTGGCGTGGAAACTACAGCCCATTCCCTCTCATCCATGAGAGGAGGCCTGTGCTCAGTAGTGGGAATATGGTCACAGGGCTTGTAAGTGGGCGGGGCGCGCCGCGCAAGGTACCTTCCCGCCGGCTACTCTGAGAGTAGACATCAGTCCGGGGCGGCACCGAGCGAGAGAGCATCTGTATGTACTCCACGATCTACCTTGAACGCTTGGTTTCGGAGCGTGTCGTAATTATATTACCTATGCAATTGTAAAATAGCTACGAAACTGTTGAATTGTCGATTTAATTGAAATACGCGAAGTAACATGTACTGATTGTAGACATGAGCGCCAAAGACGGTAAGTCACATAAACGAAAACGCCGAACAACGCCATTACGTCAATTACCGCTATAGGGTATAATACAATTGGTTTATTGGTTGTCGTGTGTACGGTTTCCCGTCAACAAGTTAGGCGCTAAAAAGGTTAGTGTTGGTTCATTTTACTCAAGCGACATCTGGTAAGCTAGAACATTGTTTGCCCTATTCCGTCCCGTATTCTTGGCGTGACAACCCTAGCAGTACACGTGCCGTGTGCGAATGAATACAAGTTATGCGATAGAGAAGCATAGAGTAGGCACGTCTCTCTTGCCTAAGCAGCGTTTTTGTGAGGAAGTTCTGTAATTATACTATTACTTATTCTGTGCCATAGTGGAACGTATATAGGCTGATGATTATGATGAAGAAAACAATCCTATCACGATTCTCTAGAACGAAACCATTTCAAAAGGTATTCTAATGTTTTTTTTTATCTAACCAGCGATTGGCTTAACGTAGCAGTCTATTCATTTTTAGTGATGATATAAAATAAAAATAAAATCATCACAAAAACGTTGACGACCTATATCAATTTGTTTGTACAAAACCGGTTAATATATTTTGGGAAATCTGCTAGTATGATAAAAACAAGTTGCCTTATCTCGATTAAAATCTTCACAGCGCAGGGCGATCTACGATCTTCTGAAAATGTATGGACGTTGATAATGGACGCCATCTCTCGGTCAATGAATGTAGTCGAAAACGACTAGACGGAATTAAGTAATTTTCGGTACAAGATATTAGTGGCCTGTTAACATCCTTGCAAGTCCAGGATGCAAGAATGTCCATCGAATACTTTCATCGTTTCAGAAAAAGCGGGTCACAATGTTAGACGTAAAACGCCAATTACGTAATTAAACCTACGCCCTCCTACACGTACACATACAACTCAGCTGGTAAATTCAGCTGCCATGCATGCAAGAGAGTATTTAAAAGAAATTTCGACCTAGCCAGCGATAGCGATATCAGAGCGCACAATGGACGAAAATCATAATATTTGTTTAGGGTCGCCCTCATCGATGAGGAGGACTATACTTTTTACCCGATTACGCAGAATCAAAACAAGGTCCCTCCGCTAACAAAGTTAGATTTAATATGTAATGTAAACTAGTACACGTGCTTGCTAGTATTGCTTGTACAGTTGGTCCACCGCGGACCGTTGCGGCTAGCAGGACGCTCTCCCGTACCGTTGTGCTTCGAACCAGGTCTGTAGCTGTCACGGGTACAGTCAGCTTGCAATTTGTAGCAGAAACCACCCGGCTATTAGGTACACCAACGCTTAAACCCTCCTTCAATTACATCTAAAACAGTTCTGGTCAGCTTTATGGTTCTACTTGTAATCGCATATTTAAAAATAATTTCGGCTTTGCAAGTCATATTAGAACTCACAACCGTAAGTAGGTTGGGTCGGTATCGCCATTCACGGCGTTAACTCTACACTAGTGCACACCCAGTTTTAACAAAAGAAATTATAAGACCAAAATGGTCTCATAACATAATTCCTATTGGTCTTAGGCAAAAGCCTAAGAACGTGACATCACTACGCCTCCCCTAGTCCAGAGAAAATAATGTCAAGATCAAGGGCGATAGAACGTGGTCAGATAGTTTTCACTGATTTTAACATGTACATATACATATATAAATATTATTATATAAATATTATTAAACTGCTCATCAAAGCGCATATGTTAAGAAAACGTATATCTTTAAAATTCCGTATGTAAAAACTTTATTGTACTGTACAATCAAGGAAGACAATATTAGTAAAAAGGCGAAGGTCCTTTAAGGATCTCTCAGTTAATCTTTGAGCAAGTGAGTGGAGAAATCAAGAAGATAGACAAACACATTTATAGTGTGGACCTTTATTTTTTCATTTATCGGTGCTCCGAAGTCGCTTCCGATGTTTTAGGTTGCACCGCTAGTTCAAGAAAATGGTATAGGTTCGAGAAATTTAAAATTCATATGACAGCCGGCATTGTATCTACGAGTAAACACTGTAAACAAACAAACGTTCTGAAACCTCACATACGGGGCCATCTATCGGGACGCGGGCGAACCTCATTGTAAATCGTTATTGTATCGAGCGCACTTACCGTGAAGTGCGCGCAATGTGGATCACATTACATTGTATGTGTTTGCGCGTAACGCCGTACGGTGGCGCTGGTGTAGACGTATATAAATATGTTTTATATTCCTAAACGATTGTCTATGTAAGCCATGGCAGAGAATGCCTTAGAGCATTAAGTTAGCTATTTGTTTTTTTCTCTATTCTGCAATAAAGTTTTAATGAATAAGTTTATATGAAAAATTTCGTTTTTGTGACAAGCTTTTATTGCCAACTATACTTTTCTTTGAACATACGGTTAACTTTTCTTCGAAATGATTCGAAAGAGCCCAAATTGCAGTCTTCTTTGTCCACCTTCCGGCTTCATCATTAAATCAGCTCGGTGGTATCATAATATTGCATTTTCACCACACTTATTTACGTGTGCTTTTTAGCTCTATCGGAAACCGGGAAGTGGGTCAATTTTAACTTGCTAGATGTAACCCACACAAACTAACATACATACATAAGTACTAACATGGCAAGTTGAATAAAAGCTTTTAATAAATAGGTGAAGAAACCAATCTGCTGACCGACGGCGAAAATATGTCGCTGAAATAGTCGATGGTTAGGTTCAGTGGCGTTGCTAGGTAACCAAGAGCCCCGGTGCAAAAGAAAATATCATCTTGGCCCGCTTGACTCGGTTCAAAGACGCGCTGCACGAATTATTGACGATTCCATGCTCACAAACGGTATTGAACCTTTAAGTGTACGGAGAGACTTCGCCTCTTTATGTGTGTTCTATTCTACAGCCTGTATAATGGGCTGTGTTCCGAGGAATTGTTCGACATGATGCCTAAAGCCACCTTCTACCATCGCATCGCACCGCTCGCCATCGGCACGATATACATCCACACACCATGGAACCAAAATGGTCGCGCACCGTGCTTTAGGTATCAAAGGAATCCTCTACCGCGCACACTCCGAATGTGGAATGACCTCCCTGCCGCGGTTTTCCCTGGAGGTTACAGTATGGGGTTCTTCCAGAGGGGAGTGAATAGGTTCTTAAAGGGTCGGCAAGACGCACGTAATGCCCCTGGCGTTGCAAGCGCTCATAGGCTGCGGTGACTGCTTTACATCAGGTACGCTTGTTTGCCACCTTAGTAGTATAAAAAAAAGATTCGGGCCCCATCTCAGTTCGAGGTTCTGTTAGTCAGACCAAGGCCCCCAAAATATGTACTGGGAACCCCGAGGCACGGCACTGTTAGCACCATCTAACTCCTCGGTACCTTCGCCACTGGCCCCGAGGGCCCACTGAACATGGGGGCCCAAGGGCACGGCTTCGTCTAGACCTTCGGTAGCTACAGCTACACCAATGGTCAGGGTCCGAGGGCTCTTTGAACATGGGGGCCCCAGGCCGCCTAAGCCTTCGGTATTTAATATTAAATTTAATAGTTAAAGGATAAGTCCAGCCGCATTTCCGGGTTAGTTGTTCCGTTCCGGTCGATGTCATAAAAAATATTGTAATAAGAAGACTGTTTAACGATGCACTAAACAATATCACGATTTAAATATTTGCTTTGTGCCAATAGTCAATATTTAAATATAAGTGCTTACACACAATATATACACTATTTTCATAGCTCAATTTTGCATTTTATGAGAATCGGCACATTGAGCCCCGCTACAATGGGTATTAGGTGACGAGGTACTATGGGAATCACGCTTAAAATAATAACCATAATTGTACCAAAGATGTAAGATTGATTTACATTTTTGGTAATCAATGAACCAATCGTCATTATTCTTGGTAAATATAACGAAATCAACTTTTAATTACATTTCCTAAATGGTTAACGTTCTCCACTTAATCTTAATTTCTTAAAGTTTAGTAGAAACGTAATACTTAACTGCGATTTTGTAATAATTTCGTAATACTTTAATTAATGTGCTTGTGCTACATAGAAACAACATACTTGTATGGTGATAGACGCCTTAAGGTGTAAAGTAATTAATGGAGTTTTTTATTCATACTTAAACTTTATCAATTTACAAATATGACGAGATGTATTTGATGGTTACAGCATCTCACCTATAGGTTTAAATAATACGATTGTTAAATAAATTCCTTAAATGAGTCACTATTTTTTTGTTGTAGGTATCTCTAAATAGGACTTTGGTCAAAATTACTTTATAGGAACAACATTTTTGTACAACGAACGTATAAAAAATACCAAAATATGCGCATTGTCAGTCGATGTTCATGAAATGTGATTTGTTCCATGATTTCCATGGCACTTGCCTAGACGTCAACGGGAAAACATTGGAGTGGCGTTAGCGGGTTGGACGCCCAATGAGTGAGTCCCTCATACCCCCACTATGGCCTTCAGGCTGGATACATGAGTCACCACTGTAATAAAAAAATTGGCGGCAAAAAATACTTAGTAAATAATAAGACTGGTCTGAAGTCAAAACTATAAAAATGCATAGATTAATTATCACACCAAAACAAACGGGGCTTAATCGCGAATAAATATGATTTACTTTATTATCTTTCGTTGGTAATTCTTTGACGTTTCGAACGTCACGTTACGTCCATGGTCTCGAAGGAACTGGAGAGGCGGGTACGAGTATCAACATCTCCGCGCGAGTTTTCCGATCTACCAGCACTTGGTCTTGATTATTCATTTGAAGAATAAGGTTGTCACTATAACTTTATATATAATCTGTGACTATACCTATACAGTATACTCGCACACTCGCGACATCTGACAATTTATCGGATGATGTTTGATGCTGTTTACATTTATTAATAACTATACGCGATTAAGCCCCGTTTGTTTTGTGATAATTAGTGAAAATCATATTAGTTTAAATCAATGTAATGCATAGTTTTCTCCAGTCGTTTACCTCACCTAGTAAAATCCGGCGGTAAAGCTCTGGGCGGAAAGTAAAAGTTGTCCGTGAAAGTCCATATTGACCGAGCCGGCACCAAACCCGTTCCGCGAGATACAAGTTCAACTTGTTACCTAACTTGCAACGTTTGTTTATATTTGGATCTTCCTTTTGATTATCCGATAACAGTGAAATTAAAGTTTTTATTATTTTTGTCGCTGACTCAAATCTATTTATAGTGTTGCAGATTTATTTTTGTACTACAACCTGACGAAGCCTGTGTTGAGGTTATAAACTCGATTTGTTTTAGTTTATCTCTATTGAATAAGATTGTATTTAAAGCTTAAGTAATACGTTATTTTTCTTTACCAACCTAGTGATTAGATTAGATACAAAATGGGCATAGCCACAGATAGCTATTGTATTCCTGATGCTGAATATGTTAAGATCACATTTTTTATCGAGTTTCTAGATATTATTATTGCGCTTATGTTCCTTTTTTTTGCATGTCAGTGATAAGGCATCGCATTCGTTAATGGTGGAACAATTCTCATATCTATGTCACCCCGGGCTTATTCGTACTATTCTAACTCTATTAACATCTTGCTCTCTAAAATAATGACAAACCAATGAACATCTTTTCGTATTTAAATTATATGTAAAGAGCAGAGATAAAAATTATCCCACCAAAACATAAATATGAAAAATAAACCAAGTTCCCATGTTCCACCAAAAGTAGTGATATTTCGAAAGGTGCTGGTACTAGATTTTTAACAGTAAAACCAATTTATATCAGTACTCTCGGTGGAACATGCGGATTTGGCTTAATTTTCACATGTAGATTGTAGGGGGTCGATACTAACAACTTAAGATATTTTTGTACAAAATATTTTTCTACGGTGGCTATAGTTCGACAAGTTGTTTCGTGGCACTCCCTTGGTCTGCGGGCGACGGGGGGAAATACAGCGGGGGCGAGTATGAATTGTGCGCGCATACCCACCCCCGCTGACTTTCCCCCCCGTCGCCAATAGAACATGGGGGTGTCACGAAAGAACTTGTTAAGCTATAGTGAATGAGTCTGTATATAAATAACTGCATGAGCTACATTTATGAAATTTTGGATTCTAGAAAAGCTAAGGGGTTTTAATAAATGTAGCAAATTTCTTGAACGTATGTAGGTTGAATAGGTTTCGGGTTAAAAGTAGCTCGAAATGGTTCGTGGAATATTACACACTTGTCTACTTAGCAACATAGTATGTCTAGATTATACTTAAATGTACAACTTACGATTTACATAATAATCTCTATTTCTAAAAACAAAAAGATCCTGACTACATAAATGTCTGTCAATTACCTAATCATCATTTTCAATTCTACTACGGTCATACATATACTAGTCATATACCTATATCTAAAGGTTCTAAACAATCGATAGACAACTCAAACATTCACTCATCTATTAAAATAGTGCAGTAGTGATGCATGTAGATACATAGGTATCCGTCAAAAACATAACCCCTTTACACCCGGTGTTGCCTGTCACGCAGCCGGGTACAAAACTTTGACAGTGCGATATATAACATGTCAGAATTGACAGACGTCGGCAGTGCACAGTGATTCCGCCGTAGGCCATAAATCGAAAAAAGTCATGAGCGTATCCTGGACTAAAAAGTAAGTAAAATGATTCACCGATAGACAATCTTCTAAATACTATATATAGCACAGCAATAAAGTACTATTATCATTTACTTTTGTGCAACGAAAGTGAACGCATCTCGACCCTAATTAGTAGTGTGTTTTTGTCGCCGCAACTTAATCACTTTGTTATTGTGTACTATTATTATTATTTGCGTGTGTCCACGTGGTATTATTATGGAAATCCAAGAAGAGGGTATGTACTTTATTTTTCAATTATGTTTTATATATAAATATGCGTGCTTATATTTTAAAATAATTTTCTAGTAGAGGTCTGTCGTTTACGATTAATTTTTAAGAAGTATGATTTCATTGAGAGTTATACTCTGATGCCGAGGTTTGCCGCACTTGACACATATATTATGTTATAGATGGAAGTGTCCTTAATAAGGGCTGTAACTTTCATCGACCTTTTTTGACCTCTTCTTAGGTAAAAGGGGTTTCAAAGAACAAGAGTAGGGTAGCCGAAAAAAATCCGATTTTTAAAAAATGTTTTTATCTTTGTTTTAGGTACATTTTTAAGGTGTTCTATTTCGAAACGTAGTGTTTTTGATATTTGGCACTCTGGACAAGGAACTGATACAGAAAAATTTCAACATGTTTTTACTACACTGACGGAAACATCAATTATTTCGGATAACATCGAAAATATTGGCATAGAGAATTTAAGGGTTAAAATAAGGAATTTATGTAAACGAATTGCATGTTATTGGAAAAAAACAAGATGTACAAAGTCTATATTTCTACATAAATATGCAGAGTGGCTTAATGATGTAGAATACATTGATGTGATCCAAAGTATCGAGCAGCGTATTTCTCAGCAGAATGATAACGTCGACCCCTCCCCTTCCACTTCTCGTGGCCGTCCGAGGAAAAACTTTAATGAAAGTAGTAAACGCACTAAAAGAAGGAGACTGGCGGAACTATCTAATTTTGACGAGTCTGCTGTAAATACACTGCTCAATGCTTCTGCTGATTCCAGCTTAACTTCTACAAAAGTCGACGAAAACAAAGTTTTGTCACTTATTGCAGAAGGTAAGATTTCTAGAAAGCAATATCTATTAATTAAGAATTTTATACATAATAATATACTGAAAGATTGTATGCCTTCCTATCAACGCATTGTAAAGGCTAAAAAGAGATGTTACCCTACAACTGTAGCCGTTACTGAATCATCAGCCGAAGTCGAACTTCAGAGTTTGTTAGATCACACTGCCACTCGGATTCTTGAGTCTCAAAAAGATATTTTAGATAAAATACCTGACCAGTCTTTAAATAAAATATCTTTGGTTGGGAAATGGGGATTTGATGGTAGTACAGGACATAGCGAATACAAACAAACTTTCTCAGATTCTTCTCTTGTGGATAGTAGCTTGTTTGTTACTTCATATGTACCGCTTCAACTTATTTTAAACCCGGATAATAAGGAAAACTCAATCATTTTGTGGAAAAATCCTCGTCCTTCTTCAACTCGATACTGCAGACCTATTCGCTTTCAGTTTTTTAAGGAAACAACTGCAGTATCAGTTGAAGAGGAGACTTATTTCAAACAGAAAATAAGTAACTTGCAACCGACTATCTTCAAGACAAATGCATGCGAATACACAATTAATCATAGCTTACAACTTACTATGGTCGATGGTAAGGTGTGTAATGCACTTAGTGATGTTTCTTCAACTAGATGTTATATATGTAAAGCTTTACCAAGTGAGATGAATCAAATTGATGTATGTTTGTGCAAAGCAACTGACGAAAGTAAATATGAATATGGCATGTCTCCACTTCACGCATTGATCCGATTTTTTGAATATTTCATTCATCTCGCTTACAAGTTAGAGGTTAAGAAATGGCAAGCTAGGTCTGATAGCGATAAACGACTTGTAGCTGAAAAAAAAAAACTTATACAATCGCAATTTAGGGAAAAGTTAGGTCTTATTATCGATAAACCCAAAAGTGGCGGAAGCGGGACATCGAACGATGGCAACACTGCTAGGCGGTTCTTCTCAAGCTCAGATATTTCAGCTGAAATTACGGGTATTAAGAAGGATCTCCTAGATCGTTGTTGGACTGTACTTCAGTGTATCAATTCGGGATATAACATTGATGCGACAAAATTCAGAGATTTCGCTTTAGAAACTGCACGGCAATTAGTTGCCGAATATCCATGGTACTATTTGCCTGCTTCTGTCCACAAAATTTTGATTCATGGTGCTGACATTATCAATCACGGCCTACTGTCTATAGGAGAACTGTCTGAAGAAGCAGCTGAAGCGAGTAACAAATACTATAAAGCATTTCGACTAGATCACACACGAAAAATGAACCGCGTTTTGACTAATACTGATTTGATTAATCGACTTCTTCTTCACTCAGATCCCCTAATATCAAGTTTGAGAAGGTTACCTGTTAAAAAAAAAAGTTCTTTGTCTAAATCTGTATTGGACTTGTTGTGTGTAAATAGTAAGTAGGTAATATTGAATGTATAAATAGTAAGTAATCGCTTTGTTTTAATATAACCTTATTTGTATATATGTAAATAGTCTTGAAATAAATATTTTTATTATTTATGTAGTATGCTGTTTCATTTATGTTTTCATTAATTACAATTTTTTTTTATCTAATGGCTTTATGTTTAAAATAATAACGTTTTATAAAATGGTTTTGACTACAGATATTTTTTTAATAAAAATAGTCACACAAGTTTATTATAAATGTCTAAAAATGTTATTAATGATATATTTCATGCTTGTATAATAACCCTTTATAGTTTAAAATCGAAAAAATGGCTTTTTTTGGAGTTGAGGTATTTATGGCCGCCCTTGTACGGGAGCGGAATCACCGTGCAGTGCACGCTCTCACGCTGTCAATTCCGAATGCCGCTTCGGTGAAAAACTTGCACGAAACGAAAGTGCATCTGATGCACAGATCATTACGAAAGAATGCCCGTCTGTCTTTAATGGCCTCAGACTACGCGCCGTACAGAGACGAATTGGAGACCGACGACGGAATGCGAAAACGTTGTTACCTCCAATGGCTTCAGCTGGCGGTTACAACGTTTTAGCTCTTTGTTGCTGTAACTACATAATAACGATTAGATGGATACTTCACTAATCTCTAGGAGCTCTGGTTAAGTATTCTTGCTTGTAAGTAGTATATTATTACTACGGCGAAACTAGAAATCCAACGGTATCCTGCGATCTTCACTAGATCATCAAATCTTCTGGGTGACCAAGAGAGGCGAAGCGGAGTGGGGGCAATGTGATCCAAATTATGATATGTTTTGTCATGAAGATATGCCCCGTTTCTGATTTATTATTGCGGCAATTATAATTGTATCGTATATCTTTGAATATGTGTATATGTATTGTGTATGTTTGGTGCATTGCGTGTGCAAGTATTTAAAATAAATATATCTGCATTTCTATTTTCTAAGTTAGTGAGCCTAAAGCCGGTTGAAATTAATTGCTTAATTGGTTTTAGAACACTGAAAGATGGGTTAATTTTACGATAATCACCCGTCAGAGTTATAAATAGAAACTCTTCAATTGTTAATATCACATCATTAGAAATCCATTGTTTATTGGAAACTGTTCACCCAGCGCGGCATTATCGTTCGAATATTAAAGAACAGACTCGCACGACGTCGCATCTCTTGCTTTCTATGCGCATACTTGTTATTGTTGTCGCTTAGTTGTCATTTAGAACTCATATAGTCGAGTATGTTCCGTCAACGGTCTCATTTCAAAAGTGTTCCATATATAAACAGTTGAAAAACGGTGGCGTATTAAAACGCTGTAAAACACACAAAGGGCTTGATTTCGTTTGAATCAATCCAACATTCCAACGGTTGAATTTCGAATGTGTTCCACTTAAAAACAAGTGATGATCGGTTTAAGTCATAGAACGGTTCCATTGTCTATTAGTTTTTCAAAAGTGTTCTTTTTTTGAGGTCTTACTTAATTAAAGCCGTTATTTTTGTTTGATACTCGTTTTTACACTGTTTAGTTTTGGGTTTCTCAAGTGTTTATATACTCTGTGGACTGTCAAATTGTAAAGGTCGTGTGATGTGGTACATAATAGTGGCATTGTTTTTAATATGGCTGCTGGAACACTTCCGGCGGAAGCAGACGCGGCCGGCTCAGCACACGTGTGCTCAAATGTTGGTATTAACTTGATAATTGTTATCCTTTTGGAGGTAAGTCTTATCTACTTATTTGTGGAATTACATCAGTAATGGATAAAATGGGATTGCTCGAAAGTTAACTGAATAACATCTTCATAGGGATGATTTACCTTTGTATATACTTGGCCAACGTCTGTAGATAAGTATATTTGTTGAAGTTTTAAATTGTTAATATGTACAGTCGTTACGAATAATTGCAATGCGAAATGAAGCGCTCAAAAATGATCTGAACGTCTCTACTATCAAGATAATAAGGCTTTTACGAATCATTGCGAGGATAATTATGTTACTTTGCGTAGCTACTTTTGCTGCTGACTATACAATACAATGCTTGCATATATCAACAGGTCGTGTTTTGTAAATAAGTCGGTACCGCAGAAAAGTCGGTGCAGTAGATGAGTCAATCCAATTTTGTTCTGTGACTAGTTGCTATGTTAACGTATCCCCGAGTGACTCTTTTAAAATTACAATTTAACGATAGAAAGACAACATTTTTTTCATTTTTCAAGGGCCTATCTCGTGACTATGTTAATAGCCTAGATTATTAGCATTTTTGTAAGTAACTTGGTCACTATTGTCTCCTGAGTTACCGGACAAAATAACAAGAAAAAAATGATCCACTCAAATGTTATTACAATGCAATACAATACTCTTTATTGCACACCAAAATAAAATAACGTCATACACTTAAATCTAAAACAGTACAGTAGTTATTATTTATTGGTGGTGATGAAAAGGTGTGAAAACTGCCCAAACACGATACGCATGAGAGTCATTATGCAGCTTTGGGGTGTCATTCTTAAAAAGTGCCTTCAGTTCATCACTGGTATAAATAGACACGGGAAGTAGTGGTACATGTTCCAGATCACAGGTCAAAATATATTTCACACGTCAAGCTGAGGGACCAATATTTTGACCTGTGATCTGGAACATGTACCACTACTTCACGTGTCCTGTTATATCAGGAATGATCTAAAGGCACTTTTTAAGAATGAGACAGCTGGAATGAAAAACGCGCTGTCGAAGCGCGTTCCTCAAACGCACCGCGACGGCGCGTTTACACACCGCGGTTTGCATAGGCCTTAAGAAAAATGGAATGTTAGCATTGAAAAGAGTGTTGGCTTAGTGGCTAAGGGCTGGATATGAAATCGCGTGTTGACTTAGAAGTAGAACCCCAGTGACCGTTATGTTTTATGTACCTTCACGTTTTTCTAACTCAGTAAATACAATCTGTACATTAGTTTAGTACTGCTCTAATAAGGATGACTATGCTTAGGTATAGACAACGCATTTGAATTTTAGCATTCAGAATAACAAGTCAAGGTTCTCGAGTGGAGACCGCGTACCGGCAAGCTGAATGTAGGAAGGCCACCTGCAAGGTGGTCGGACGACCTGGTTAGGATTGCAGGGACTCGCTGGATGCGGGTCGCCTCTATCCGGCACATGTAGAAATCTATTAAGGAGGTCTGTGTCCAGCAGTGGACGTCCTATGGCTGAAATGATGATGGTAATGATGATTTGGAAGAACTTTTTCACACTGAGACAAAAGTAATGTTAATCTTAACGCAGCAATGAATTCATTTGATAGAGATCACAACCTAAGTACGCATATAAATTAAATTAATACGAAGACACTCACTTGCAACTAACAAGTTGCAATAATAATAATATTATATCGTCTATGCCTACCACAGATAATCATACAGTTGCGCTAACATTTACCACTAATAATGACTTTATTTCCATGCCATCTATAATCGGGATGCCGAAACACTTGCGCATCGCGACCATCTGTCAAGCTAAAAGGTCCTATGTGCTATTAATTACACTATGAATATGTGCCTTTTTCTATATTGCAGCGATATATGTAAATTTTCCGTGCCCACCCGCCCGTTAGACAAGATTCTGTGCAATAAGTCACGCTCAATAGTTCGAAGAAAATGCGACAAATTAATTTACATTGCTAGACGTGTAAAAAACGGACCAATTATTTCTAATCACAAGCAAATCTTGTCTTGTGTGAAAGCGTGGTTATTAACACGTGCGGTGATTCAATGTCTGACTGTGCCATAAATACTGAGTAAAATTGACATCGTGGACGAAAATGATAAGGAAGTTTTTTTTATTTATTGCTGAGCGGTCATATCACTTCGTAAGAGATAGAAAATAGCAGTATTAAAAAAAAACAAGTATATGAAACCACATACTGTATTTCAACAACGTTAAGAGTGTTAAAAAGCCGTTCTCCGATATGAACATAGATAGTGTTGTAGGTACCTACAACACCATGTATATATAGGAATTATTTTTTACAATTATTAAACTTTGCAAGCGTGACACAGTGTTTAAATGTTACGATTTATTTATTATTAGCTATTTGCGAACTAATTGTTACTATACTTTGTTTCTTTACACAATTATAACATCGTTAAATGTTTAGTTTTAAAGCGCCATCTAGTTTTCGTTGCGACCGGAGTACAATCCAAAATAATGGCAACAGTCAGTCCTCTTGATTTAATGGTCCTTGCACCGCCCACAATTTATCTGTTTTGCCTCAACGTTGACTGGTAGAGAATGCACTATGGCATTAAGTCCTCCTTTTGTACGATAAGTTTTTCTTTTGTGCAATAAAGATTAAATAAATAAATAAATTACTGAAAATATGTAAATCTAGCGGAAGTTTGACACTGATCCACCATTTTCAATAGGATAAATGACACTACTATTATAAATGTGACCTAATAACACTACAAAAACCTAACTCGGATATCACTTCAAATTAAATTTAGTATTACGTATGTCATCAAGCAGACAATTAAATAGTACAAATTGCATTAATTCTCCAATACTCTAATATCTGGCGAAACATGGCAGAATTAAGTCCTATTAAAAACTCCTTAACTTTCCACACGCTAGGTGCCGAGGATGTCGTGGCATCCTGCCGCCTAGAACAAATGACCACGGTAACAGCAAACATGCTGCCGTACAAGTTAATTACATGACACATGATGAAACTCCTTAAGTATCACTTGAACACCTGATACACGGTAGATGTAATTCCTAGGTTCTGTGACAAATTGTTTATTCACGGTGATGGTGAAGAGATAGAAAGACTGCACTGGAGAACATCTTTGGAGAAATGCCAGTTAACAAGGACCACTAAAACAAGAGGACTGGCAATTGCTATACTCTGGATCAAGCTCCGATCGCAAGGAGATATTCTAACCAAAAATTAGATGGCGCTTTAAAAATAAACATTTCTGGATGTTATAATTGAACAATGGAGCATAGTACAGTAACAATTAATGTGTAAACAGGTAATAATAAATAAAGCGTAACATTTAAATACTGTGTCACGTTAGAAAAGTTGAATAATTGTAAATAATAATTCTTATACATAGATGGCGTTGTACATATCGGGGAACGGCTTTTTGTATTGAGATTGACAGTCCTATTGTTTTAATGCCGATTAAAAAGGTAGAACGTATGAAAATCCTTCCGTAGCTAAGTAACATTTGACCTCAGCAACGTAACTTATGAAACACAGCGCAATGATTAACACAGTGCACATTTTACAGTTATGCAGTGAAACCAGTCGGAAAGACAATCGGAAACACACGAACGTTTGCCGAAATGGCTTCCACCGTTTAATAGAAAACAAGGGAAGAACTGACAGTAATGGTCTTACGAATACGAACGTAACAACGCAATATAATGTTTTATAGAAAGATTTAAATTACATTCTACTTTTTGGCTCAATTTCATAATGCAGGTCACAATAAATTATTTTATTTTATTTTTATTAATAGGTTTGCCAACAGAAACACGGTATAAAATGGCAATGATATCATACATAAGGTCATAAATCCGACAAGAGTGTTTCTCCAATTACAGACAAACCGCAAAAGCCATTAAAATCACAACACACTTCATACAATTCTTTGAACAGATTTTTTACTAAGAGAGTTTCACCTCCGGGCGTAGGCACTACAGGCACATTCGGCCATATTGTTTTCATTTTCAAACGAAAAACTTGATAACCTTCGCTACGAAAGATTAATATCTTTGATAGTGTCCATGCCAATGGCTGAAATAATTTATTATGACAGAATATGAGAATACTAATGCGTTAAAAGTAGATTGATTGTCATACGACTAAGTACACAAGCTATTACAAATATCATAATCGTTGATCTTCTACATTACTCAAGCGAGGATTGAGTTATATTTTATTTTTATACTAAATTTTGTATTTCAGTCTTAATTACCTTTTAAAAACAAAGGCGTTTATATGGTTCCGTAGCCAAACTAGCCTTATAGTTTCGCCATGAGCGTCTGCCTGTCTGTCACAATTTCAAGTCATTCTAGCTAACTATCAAAAGAACCATATTGAAAATGTGTACAAACATATTTAGATACGTATCTCGCGCATAACAAACAATAAAAAAGTTACACAACAATAGAGCAAAGGAAGGACATTTTTTTACTTAGGCACTAGTCCCACCGCCGGCGAGAAAGCGAACAACTATCGACTATTTTCTCGCTCAACTCGCTCAAGAAACGCTCAATGGATGTAGACTCCGTGTCAATAAACGAGATACATATATGAGTGAGTTGCCGCCGGCAGTGTGAACAGCCAGCGATGAACTATTAATATATATGTCTCTTTTACTAACACAGGATCTATATCTTTTGTTCGTTTCTTGGGCGAGAAAATTGCCGATCGCTAATCGCTTCTTCGCCCTTGGTGGGACCACTGCCTTCCAACGTCAAAATATGGGATGTCATTGGCTCTTTAAAGTGTATGTATTTTTTATTTCGTATTTTTATAAGCCGAAACGGATTTCCTCGGCTGTAGTCTCATGTAATGCACCAGATAGAATCACGAGGAAGCGATTCAGATAGCACCGAAAGGAAACGTCCGCTTTCTATCAATTACCCGGTGATCGCCGAACTTCCTACAAGTGATAGGATGTCTTTAATTGCCGTGTGGCATGCTTACTTTACCCGACTGTGTTAAAAAGAGGGTTAGGTTTAATTCGACCATGGCAAAGCCAAATGGAATGGTGGGGTCGCATTTAGGGGTTTTGAGGCCTTTAGCTCTGGAGGCAACAAATGAGTGGAGGGCATTAAACTATTTTTCAGAAGTTTAATATATAGCCCTTCGGTCGGTTGTCTTCCCCTAAATCTGGCTCTGGAAGGGTTTAATTTTGGCATTATATGTATTTTGAAAGCAGTTATGTCGGGTTATTTATATATTACAGTTTCCAAACATGTTCATTTTCCAACGGTTTTAATTCACCAATGAAGTCTCTAAAACCGTTTTTATTTTGTATTTTATAAATTGAACGTAATCTGACCTCCTTACTAGAATCACACAATGATTAAAATATTGCAGGAAAAAAACAGATTTGGAGGAAAAAAAATATAGATTAAATAAATATTACGGGACAATTTTAACACAAATCGAACTAGTGCCATGGTAAACTCAATAAGGCTTGTGTTATGAGTACTAGACGACAATATGTTACGTGAGTTACGAGTTACGACCAACCCTGTCATAGGGACCAGTCTGAAAACCAGCGCTGGTCCACTAGCCGGGCACATGCTGAGGTACACATTATAAAAACCTTCTGTTAGTTTAAGAGTATTTCAAGATATTTATTAAGTTATTGTCTAACATAAGTTGTGTTTTTGGTAATAAACAGATTTTTATTTTATTTTATTTATTTTATGTATTTAACAGATATATTTTCTTATATATACATAGAAAACATCAAAGACTCGGAAACAAATATGTATGCTCATCCTAGAAACATTTGCCTTTAACGGGCTTTGAATTCAGGGCCGTCAGCTTCGCAGGCAAGGTTACTCCCGCTTAGCTAAACCGGCTGTTCGGAGAAAAGAAACTGCGAAGTTAAAACAGTTTGGGTAAAATAGTTATACAAAAAGGACAAAATAATATATGCTTTTTTGTTTGACATACTCTACCTTCAGCCTACCTTTAGTCAGACTACTCTTCATAATTGTAAAAAGAAATAGTAGTTTATGCAACTGATACATAATGAGAGGCCTTAAAATACGAGTGTGGTTTTATGAAACGGGCGTTAGCGAGTTTCATAATAGGATCACACGAGTGTTTAAATGCCTAATTATGTACATACACTACTTTATCTACACACATATCATAAGTACTCTGAGATGGGTTCAGAAATAGCCATAGGGAAATGACCTGCATTGTTACTAGTGCTACCTGTAAAATATCAATAGACTATAAATATTAAAATAATGCAGTAAAAAATAAACTTGAACAAATACAGAAGGAAACAAATTATTTATTTACATCGATGTCGTGCGTTTGTTCATTCTCCATTCTAAAAAATCATTGTACTTTTTTACTAGTACTAAATTTGGCGATCGATTTGTCTGACAACAAGTCATTTGCTGAAATCGTGGCTGCATTTACGATATCCGGCGGAGTGTTCATATAGTTCTCGGAGTCACTTCTACTCATATTTTCAACTTAAATGTAAATTACAAACAACTTTTCACAATTCTACTTTCGTAACAGCAAAAAACCAACAAACAAATGACAACATTAATGGCGGCAATTCGATCCTCCGTCAAAACGAATGTTTTTTTTTTATATCATAGACAAGCGAATGAAGTCCTTATTCTCATATCACTCGAGATCGGATGTCGTGCGGTTTATATTTAAAAACATACTGAATTGCCATTTCGTATCAATAACTGTTTTGATATCTATGAATACTAGAATATAGATCCACTTGAGTTTCTGACAGCTGTTCCAAATTTAAGCTCATAACGTTACGAAAATCTATACTTATATAACATTACAGTACAGATTTTACCTACTACCACAGACAAGAAAGTTCTCATAGTAAAATTGGTTGTAATAATGCTGGTCATTTCCTACGGTTTCTGAACGCATTTTAGAGCACTAATGATATGTGGGTAGAAACATAGTTCCTGCTTTACATGTAAAAAGTCATGTGTAGTAGTATTTTACTAGTAATTCGATAAAAAAATACACATATTTATCCAATTAATTTCATCAACCTCGCATTTAAGTTACTCTCATACATAAGCTGGAAAAAGTCTAAATAACATAATGAAGGGGCTGGATATTGACATCTTCAATAGTAATATCCCGGCCGTAAGACGCACGCTGACGGACGGGTTCTATAAGTGAGCGTGCTTTAATCGGAATAAGATTGTTGAGTTTTATTAGTTGATTAAGTTAGTTTTAGTTTATTTAGTTTGTAGTCACAGGTAGTTGCGATGATGTGCAATATGCGAGCACCAAAATTTGTACAAATTGTCACTACCGGTGGGAACCTGTAATTGGCTCTCTGTTAATTATATATAAACACCATTGTAATGTTTGTAGCTGTTGGTTCTACTAATAAATAATAAATAAATAAGGTAGAGATGCTGGTAGATGAACTCAGGACTTCCAGGATAGGTATGTGGGACAGCCCTCTCAAAGTGTGTAGACTGTAGAATCACCTGTGCCTTCTATTTTACTCAAGTATTTAACACTTTACGCTCCAAAACGCGGGGTTTGCATAATACAATTATAAACTAAATCTCACTTAAAGATAAGTTGCGACACCGAGTTACGTGGGTTTTCATTGTGCCTAACTTTATTAAATTATACCGTACTCACCCACAAAAGTGGGCTAAGTACCTTGCTGTTTACTGTCTCTTATCATCTTTATCATCATTTCTTCTATAGGACGTCCACTGCTGGACACAGGCCTCCTCAATAGATTTCCACATGGGCCGGAGAGATGCGACCCGTATCCAGCGCAACCCTAACCAGGGCGTCGGACCACCTTGTGGGTGGCCTTCCCACGCTGCGCTTACCGGTACGCGGTCTCCACTCGAGAACCTTTCTGCCCCACCGGCCATCGGTTCTTAGAACTATTTGGCCCGCCTATTGCTACTTCAGTTTGCTCTTACCATCTCTACTTGTAAGCTTTTACAAAATATATTATCACAACAATGGCGTGCCATGGGGGAGGCCTCGTTCAGCCATGGACGGAGATAGGATGATGATTGAACAAATCGGAACTCAATCACGTTGGTAATTTTAAAGGATTTCGACCACATGTTAATTTAATAAGTTACCTATATTCTTATAAAATTGAATAAATTACATGTATATTTAAAAAAAGATTGTAACGGACTATATTTAGAGGTCACTCAATCGAAAAATATTTATTCGGGTTTTTTGTATTTATCGTTGTGGATTCATCACGCCAAATGGGCTAAACTGATTTCAACTATTTTTGGTACACGCGCGTAGCCGGGTACATACAGATGGTTATAGGATACTTTTTACCCGACTATGCTGAAGAAAAAAAAGGGATTATGACTTTTTCTCACCTTGCACCTTCTAATCGAGTTCTGTACAATGTTTTTGTACAATAAAAATGCTTGAATATAACACATCTATGTCACGCAAATTATAAGTACTTACCTGTACTTACATATTGTCTGTAAACTTTTGAAGGAGGCCCCATAGGTGGGGGCGACCGTGGGGGTCATAATTATAATTATAGCCCCCAGAAATCGTCAACAAAATCGAAATGAAAAAGCGCATCAATTGACAAACCTCCGAAAACGGGCAATTTATGAAAATTTTAATTTTTATTCCCCCTCTCTCCCTCTATGACACGGGAGGTGAGACCCGTTTGTTTCTAAGTCTAACCAACTTGCATAACCTAACAAATTTTCAAAACTAAGTGTTGAAAGTGATGTTCCTATGAGAATTTGTTACAACGAAGTAGAAGTTGCACAATAGATGATTTGTCGACGAGATTTAATTAATCATTTGCATTCTATATACTTCATTCATAGTTGTAATGCAACAACTAATCCCGTCAAACATACTAATACAAAAGTAATTCTTTAGTAAAAAGGATAAGGTATAATATACAGTAACAACAAGTCAAAACAAGCGGCTAAGTTTTTGCGCACACTTTACCCACTTCGAAATTATGTAACATGTTTTGTTTTCTAACTTACATGTTAAATAACTTTATCCGAATGTGTTTACGAGGAAACATATTTATGAGTTTATTATAATTAATAGAATAATTATTCGCTTTTAGCGCGAATATTTAAATATTATATCACGTGATTTGTCAGGCGTGGGCACTTTCGGAATTACGAGTGTGACTGTTCTAAGTAAACACGGGAAAAGTATTTAAATTATGTTGTAGATATTTATCTTATTCCGGTTACTCACTTGGGTGCCAACCTTATGAAAACGAGTAATAGTTGGAGCGACAGGGAAACACTGCATACGTAGAAAAAAAGGGATTATTTTCGAACTGAATGGATTATCCTAAGAGTACATTTTTGATCAAATCAACTTTGAAACAAAAATAGTCATAATTATATTCGGCCTGTTTAAGAGCTACAATGCCCAGACAGGCAGAGAAATACACAGTTAAACAGACAGAGAGATACACAGACACACACACTGTGTACAGATACGTGTCTGTACAGAGATACACGTCCCTAGTTTTTCGTTGGGGGTTAATAAAATATATAGCGTTCGAAAGTGGGTCACTATTGTCACTAAACGACTATTATATTATATAAGGTGCAAATGGAATATTTATTTATTGAATCCTTATTGCACAAAAGAAAAACTTATCGTACAAAAGGCGGACTTAATGCCATTGGGCATTCTCTACCAGTCAACCTTCAGGCAAAGCAGATAAATTGTGGGCGGTGCAACTAATTTACAGACATAATTTAGGAAGATAGATACATAGATACATACATATTCATATATTTATTAATTGGTATTCATCACTAAATTATGTTTCTAAAGTACCTACAAAATAATAATTTTCCTGAAAGTCGTTATAGCGAACGGTTTTAAGGTAAAACCGCACTAAGTAGGCGTAACTGCGTGTCAGCGGAGCACCGCGTGGTGACGCGACAACATAATTGCCAAAGTGACGGTTTTCTCAAATGGAAATATCACCAGTTGGCGCCACCGTGACGTAAGGTCTAATTGACAAGAAGTGTCAACATCCATCAATCACAGTTCACTGCCGTTTCAATGGTTCATTTCCCAACCCTCGATTTTTTCTAAAACCATATTTTTTTCAGAACTTTCATAAAACAAACCTAACTTAACATACAGTATTCTCTAAAACCATAAGAAAATAGTCTGAAAAAAATTTTAGGTTTCGGAAAAAATCGAGGGTTGGGAAATGAACCATTTGTCAAGTGAAACATTTGCCAAAAAAATATTTGGTGACACGGCAGGACACCACCAATCACAGCACAAGATTTTGACACTTCTTGTCAATTACACCATACGTCACGGTGGCGCCAACTGGTGATATTTCAATTTGAGAAAACCCTCGTTGACGCGGTGCCGTGTGATGTCGCGTCGTGTCGCGTCGCGTCGTTCCGCTACCGTGCGGCATAGGAAACGACGCGATTAATTAATTTGTATAGGCATAATGACGGGGTATGAAACTCACAATTCTAATTAATACGTCAGTTAGATAAAGAAATAATACTGGACACGTGTTTTTTGCTTTTTCAAAATAATAAAAAAATACTCGGATAAATCGCATTTAAGTTCAGGAGTGGGGGCTCGTGACGTCACTCCTAGGTAAAATTCGTACCTTAGGTGTGACGTCACGCGACATTTTGACTCAGTGTATCGCCTTTATTTTTTGATTACGTAAAAAAAAATACGTCTCCAATATTTTTATTTATCTTCATGACGGACTAATTATTAAACTGTAGTCATCATCCCTATTGTATCTCATACAATTCCGTGCAAAGTATATTTTGTCGCCACCGCGTAGTTACGCCTAGTACGATGTTACCTTTATAGCGAAGAGTCTCGATCAATATTTTAAGAGACGTACGCTAGATGGTTGGGTCAAGAGTCAGATATAGAAGGCAGTACTCTTAGATTCGACTGATACCGTCTATTTTTCAAAATGGCGGGCATATGGGGGTCGAATCGAAATACGCGCGAGGTTTACAGTTCAAAGTCTCTAATGGCAAAGGCATAATATAGGGTAGAGGACTATTTAACAGACAAAAATGCTGGCCCAAAACAGAACCCAATAATTAACTCTTACCGGGACACGGTTCTCATAAGGTGGCATATCAAACGTACTTAAGTTGTTTTATTCGACTGACATCGTCTATTTTTTCAAAATGGCGGACATATGGGGGTCGAATCGAAATACGCGCGAGGTTTACAGTTCAAAGTCTCTAATGGCAAAGGCATAATATAGGGTAGAGGACTATTTAACAGACAAAAATGCATGGACCAAAACAGAACCCAATAATTTACTCTTACCGGGACACGGTTCTCATAAGGTGGCATATCAAACGTACTTAAGTTGTTTTAAATAAAAAATCATATTTTAATTATTTATCTTGTATTATTATTGTTTTATAAGTTTTGATGTGTTTTCTTGGATAACTGCGCATAGAGTTAATACTTAAAACATATATTTAGGATCGGCTAAAGTACAAATATTGTAATAGATATAGAGTTATTTCGAAAAAATTACTGACTGTTGAGTTTGTTTCGGCTTTCTGCTCCACAGTGGTCTCCTCTTGGGAAACGCGCAGAGTCAGACTTGTAAAAGTGCCCTTGCGGCCTACTTACAGAATACCGATCATTATTTCATTAAAGTTTTTATAAACAATGGTGTGTCCAATATTGTAAAAAACCTCGCTTACGAGGTCAAATATACGAGTATGTTACTAATAATTATATTTAACAATTATTTTCATTTATATGAGATTTAGAAAATCACGCTGGCCTTCTTTCATAAAGTATTCAAATTACAGACCTTACATCTTAGAACTAATAAGGAAACCAATTTATGCAAAATGAATGACATTTAAAACTGGTCCTATTCCTAATGCAAATTTACAAAAGGACAATATTTGGCAAAGTCAAACTGACCTAGTCGTACAACCATACGAAGCATAGCACAATCTGAATGCGATTTCCGAATGGGATAGCGAGGCTGATGACAGAATTGAAGAGAGTGCTAGAGAGAAAAACAAGATAAACACCTTGTATTTGTAAAATAGTTAGATTTTAGTCAAGTATTAAGGAAGCTTAAGAATCCATGTAACGTTTTGGTGTAAAACAGTCATGTTGCATTTTATGTGAATCGATAAAATAAATAAATAAGATACGGACACGAAAATTCTTTCAATAAATGTGAAGCGTTACTTAAAAATTGAATTGGAAGTGATATACGAGTTCGAGTACGGTCTTACAGATTTTTTTAATCATGGAGTTTGCCCTCCGTTATTCTTCTGATGTAAATATTCGATCGGGTCGAAAATGATTATTTTTCTAGGTAATTATTATGTTAATTTATTTTGCGCATTAGATTGGTAGCGTCACAGTAGCAACTGTGGCGCTACCAATTTAACGCCTTTTGATTTGACGGACACATTGCATATACACGGTGCTCGCGAGGAATGAAAAAGATTTTAACCACGCATTCCTTAGATCATTAGGAGCAAAATATATGAACCACAGGCAATTCCGACTTAGTTTTGAAGATATTATACATTTTCATGTAAACAGTTTATTGTGATTATTGAAGTACATTAAACTCTTTTGATTGCGACGTTGCCACATATGTGGCCAAGTTTCGCGTCGCTATGGACTGAAATCAAAGTGACAGCTACTACTTACTTAAATCTTCCTCTTTTGGCAAAAATAATCGTTACCATTTTTTAAAAGGGATAATTATCATACTTTTACATTTTGTTTTTTTGTTTCCCACTGAATTTGACTCGGTTTTACATTTTTTACTCCTAATTGTCTCAGGAATGCGTGGTTAAAATCTTTCCCATTCCCCGCGAGGGCGCCGTGTATAGAGATCAATCCCCTTAGTTTTCTACACTCCATACCTATTACCTTTTACATGAAACAACCTGTCAATTATACCTATCTCGTGCATTCATTTTTTTTTCCTTTTCGTCCTTTCGGACAGGCTAAGACCATAGGCCATACTGCCACTCTCGTGCATTCAGCGTTACAAGTTTGAGTTTTTTTTTAATTTTCCGCTGTTTTTGTGACACGAATTACACTGGTCAAACTGTAGTGTAGAGTAAATTTTGGACTTCTGAGTCTCTTCAAGAATATGGACGTAACGCCATGGCATTAGGCAAATTGAATAAATCATATTAATACGCGTTTAAGTCCAGATTTAAACGGGTTCAAAAATCAATATTTTTGGAGTGATAATGTGTGAAAATGATCGTGTAAGCTTAGACCAATATAATTTTCGGATTTGTTTGTACACTTGCTCGTAATTTCCTATGCGTTTTAAAATATGTATTTATTAGCATATATTGCATATATTATTATCTTCTTCCTGTTTCCTTTGTGTTCTTTTGTAGCAATATATTTACTATTTTTATTTAATAATAGAAGGTGCTCGCAACTTCTTCGCGGAGGAGAAAAGTCGTAACCCCTTCTTCTTTTCGGCAGCGTAATCCTATTTAGCGTGATTAAGTCACAACGACACATACATACAAACAAACAATCATAGGAACATCAAAAAATAATCAACTCAGTGACCTTAAAATATTCTGTATCACTTATTTTTAACACGCTTTTATTAGGTCGACCTGTATATGTAACTATGTAATGGAATCTAAGGTAGCTAATTCAACCATCTTACAAGGATCGTAGCGTCATGAAAATTGGCAGCTATATGTAGGTCTGATGACAATACAATAATATGGTACTGTCGAACTGATCTGATGATGGAGCTGGAAGATATGAACTGGAACTTCATGATGGAAAATCGTATCATAGCTGTGTTTGAATTTGTTACAAAATTCTAGTAAAGCGTGTTTTTCTAGTGTTTTTTAAACTATTAATTTATTTTGAAAATAGCTTCAATGTCAACTTTATAATAGTAGGTAGGTACCTATAGATATGATATAGTTTTAATTGAAATATGTAAGTGTAATGTAAATTCATATTATTTTATGTTATTTGGCTTTGATTATGAAAGCAACTGAAAAGAATAGTACTGAATAATAATTTATTCAAGTATGGCGATGCATTTGGATTGGGTCTAGGCTTTAAACCACTATTTTACATTTGTTTTAATTTTACAATGAAAACCGGCTGTATTTGCAAAGTTGTATTGCCTGTTTATTAAAATGAAACATTCGATATCATTCACTCGTCGCTCAGTGTCATATCTCGGTCACTAATGTCATATTTAGGGTTCTGTATCAAAAAGGTAAAAATGGAACGCCAATTGTGCGACTCCGTCTGTCTCTCCGACTATTACAGCGTACGGTGATTAACGGTTCTGAATAAGTATGCGTTGTACACATATTTATTGATCAATAATAATTTCGCAATAAATCAACGACCATAAGTTTTCTCTTGCGCATCAAATTAAAATATCATAATCATACGTTACAGCTTTTTTAATTTTACTCATGTGTCAAACGAGGTTGCGTTCGGAAACGCCGTATCATGAGTCTGCATGGTGCAACGCGCGTCTGTCAAATGAACAATGCTCGCGCGAATGTTAATTTCCATTTACACTGGATCATCATCACTTATGTAGGAATGGGAGAAAGAGCGAGGCCGCTGCCCGCACCGGCAGTCGCTCCACACGCGCAATTCGACATGGTCAACTGTTCATAATTACGTACAACGCATTGTCACGAGCGCGTACAAAACGCGGCGCGGCAAAAACTCGAAACGTCAAATTTCCCGCGCTTTTCGAAAAGTGAATGAGTTATCGAAACTCGTTTCGTGCCAGAAAGTGAATTAACATTTAACGTGTCGTGAGAGTGAATGTGGTTGCGTAATAGCAAATTCTACGATGCTGATGGATTTTTATAATTTTGACAAATTATAGTGTATGCGTTCTTGGTTATGCAATGTTGCCCCGGATTTTTAGGTTGGCACCATTGGAAATGAGACAAAAAAGTGCGAATCGAATGCTACTTAATTTTAATGATATTAAAATGATTTTGATCAATATCATCTGAATTATGGCTTGTTTCTCCACGATTTCTTTTCTGATAACACTAATACTATCGCTAAATACTTTTTAAGTAGGAAGGCTTAGTGATATGTTCTTGGGAAAATGAGTGGAAATCGTTGGAAAAACTTGGGAACTGCGTATTGCTTATGCGCATGCGTAATTGTCACCTTTCATTTAATGCGTTTAAGTGGTTTGTTGACTCGTTTATTGACCTTTTGACATCATCTATGTTTAACAAATTTTTAGCATTAATCGTATTGGTGGGATAATTTTCTGATTAAGTACTTTATAATTGGGCATTCTGCTTTACCCTATTTCTATGTTATTTTGAAGTATTTATTTCTCATTTTATTGGCTACGTGGCTCGTCTAATTTGTACATCTACCTCATGATAGTCGATCAACAAAATAATTCGTAGGCACCAGTTTTAAAAAGAAACTATGATAATGTGTGAAGTTGATATACCTATATTCTGTTTTCTAAAATGTTGATAAAAATAAAATTATCTGTTATGTCACCTGCTGCCATACTACCACAAATTAAGAAAGAAAATATTTTGTCTCATGATAACTGGTAGTAATCAATCTGATCAAACGTGACAAAGTTTTCCATGTAAGCGAATCCTTAATGTCTTTATTGCGTGATTAAGCACTTTCAGTTTCCCAATTTTAATTAATTTATTCTGTCATATGCATCCAATTACAACTTTACATTTTTTTCTTAGACCACGTGTTTCTACACTACGTGATTTCATCAAGACTGTAAAATTAGTATTAAATATTAATATCCTTTTTATTTTAAAGTAGGTATCAATATTATAGTTACTATCCACTAAGTTTATTTTGCATGCATTTTGCACAAAACTGTCGACCAAATCCTTACGTGTGTTTACATATAGTTGACAGAAATGGTACACAGTAAGCTAATTTGGTGCGACGTCAATTAAAAAAACCGGCCAAGTGTGAGAATGACTCGCGCACCGAGGGTTCCGTACAATCAATTATTTTCCACATTTTCCTCCTTAAATCTACATATACAGTACAAAAAATATTTCAGAATGTACAAATCAAGCCCTTTCATATGATACTACTTGACTGAGTAGCTAGACTTTGAATCTCTTTTTATTGGTAATTTGTCATAGGAAATATAAAACTATTTTTAAATATTTCATTTGCAACATACTCCGCTATCTAAAGGTTGTCTAGAAGAGATCGCGCTATGTAGCAACAAGACCGCCTGTTTTTTACCTCTGCTTATTCAAATGTTATTGTCATGTTCTGTATTTCTGTGTCCGGATACACAAATAAAGAGTATTTATATGTATTGTATACTTGAGCTAGCCATTTTTATAACTATTCAAAATTTCAAATAGATAGCATAAGTAGTTCCTCAGATATAGTGCTATAACTATCAGACGGACAAACAGACAGAGTCGCACTGTAAGGCCTTCTTTGTTGCCTTTTTGTTACGGAACTCTAAAAACGAACGACCATAGACAACGACTAGTGCTGGGTAATTGAACCGTAAATCGATAACACTTTCGTTTTCTTCATTCGATGATAATGACTACATAGAACCGGCTAGTTACACAGTTGCCATTATCTTAATGCAGATGCCTATCTGTTCCTAACTGGTCATTAAAATCATTTGCATGTCACACGACATAGAAAGCTGAACGCTTGTTAAACATATGTTAAACCGATATTTTAGTAGTTGTTAAACGATTGTGGTTGAAGTATATAAAACATGTACAATAAACAATCAATTCAATACTTGAAGTGATTTTATGAGCCTCTAAATGTCACGGTTATGAAGTGTTATGATTTTATCGAGTGAAGTGTTTATTTCTGAAGCCGATTGGTCATTTATTTTATTTACGTATGGTGTTTTTTGTGTAGGCAGACAGTTATATCGTCAAATAGTTAGTATTGGTCCTTTTTGGCAAGCTACGTCGGTTTTGACCACGGCTATTTTGGTACACTTTGTCTACAAAACAGTTGAGCTGTACAGTATTTTGTCATCACAACATTAAAAAAAAATCATTAAACAGGATCAAAAATTACAATTTAAAATAACAGACTTCCGAGTAAGCTTAATATTTTCATATTGTTCAACTGTACAACAGATGAAAAAATCGGTATACTTTAATTCGGTTTTAAAAGTCACAAACCTAACCTATAAGACGACGCAACTTGGAGGTATTTTAATTATATATAACTATTATACAAATAAAAGACCAATGCTTTATTTGCATTGAATATACAGCAAGTAGCATCGCAATAAAAAATACAAAATCATATTAAAATATATCTAATTATGCTATCGTCTAGACCTAGTAATGACCAACCTATTACTTATTATAAGCAGAATATCAAAACGGCTCTTCGTCGGGAATAAAAAAGCAATTAAAACAATTTCTTATCAGTAAAGCAGTAAAAAAGGTAACAATAACAATGCGAGTCATTTTATAAACTGAGAAAAAACTGCGAATAAAATTCACACATTCTTTTACACTTGTTGGCCATAAAAATACACTCGCGAGCTTAACAATAATACATTAAGCATTTACAGTGGAGTGCAAATTATGTAATGGATCAGATTTTTGTAAAAGGGAGAGTTTCTCGCGCGAGATTTAGCATAATGTTATGTGTTTTATGTATTCGCGATAATCGTGAGTCGAGGCGTGTCTAGAGGTGCGCAGAACTAGGTTACAATACTAGTAGTCCGTTTTAGTAATAAAAATAAGATATGATCTAATTAAAATAAAGCTGTGGGTAGGTTTAAAACAAACAAATACTCGTTGTTGCGATCCATTGTAAACAAGTTTTAATTTAACATTACTTTTATAAATGGTCTAATCAAGCGTGGTAAAGCGGTAACAGAAACATACTCGTAGTCAAACTACCCATTGATGGGACCTTCCAGATCTAGTGACACCAAGCAAATATTTTCAGTCTCTTGCAAGCATTCGATGATGGTTTCTGTTCTTTCACATTTCTGATGATAGCAGTATCTAATTTCTTTTGCTGCTGGTTAGTTTACTTTTTTAATCCTCCTATGTATATTATGCCATATAAATATAACCTCCCAACGATAGATCAAAATCATACGCTTGGATATTGTCAAAACCATTAAGTACGTAGGTATCTACTTTTATATGTTACACGTTAAGTTTAGTTCAAAAGTCTGTGAATTAGGTGTAATAATTGGGATGGTGACTGTACTGCACTAAAAATAAAAAAATGATGCAAGGTGATACTTTATATATTTATAGTCATTACAATAGAAATCCCAAAAAGACATTTAAGTTCGATATCTTACGTGTAGCTTGTTTTATGAGCCCTTAAAGTTGGGTGGGAAAATCCGTTTTTAAAGTATGAAAACATTAATACCTAATAATACCATTGAATAGCCCATGAAATGTATAGTAACTTTTGTTATGAAACCGTTTCGATAAACGCAAGTTTTTAGTGTGTGACGTCACACGTTCCTCCGCTTTTGTATGGAGCGTTTTTTGGGAAAATCCAAAAATGTGTTTTTATTATTGTTGTATCACGGTGAGATTTTATGAGATTGAAGTAGTTTTTTTACCAATTTTTCTATTATTGAGAGGTCGTTCTATAACATGCCACAGAAAAATTGTCAACATCCCAATTGAATACGCACATAATAGCATAATTACCATCAAAAAGGAGGTTAGTAGAAAGTATAATAATTTGGACCAATATTCCGATGTTTACTTATGACTAACATGGTATTACTGCTACATTTGACGTCTCACCACTCGTAAAGTAACAATATTTCAGACATTTCAACGCGAAATAGCCATGCGTGTGCAATATGCGCCTTCCTACTTAATTATAAATCAATCGATGCACTTGGAACGCTATTAGGAAGCTTTTTTTCGCGAACTGCTGTACTAAGTTAGCGACAGAACTAATTGGTACTTTTAACTTAATTGTACTTGTACACGGCATAACTTAAAAAAATATTACAACTAATTTCAACCCTCAATTCTCGTACGATAGTTTAGTTTCCAGTGAAACATATTAGGCATATCGATAATCTATTTTTGGAACTCAAACAGCTGATTGATTGTAACGTATAAACCAATTTGAATAATACGAAAGTTGGTGTTTTGATTTAAATAATACCATACATATTTTAACGTCGGAATTTTAATTTAAACGGCATTTTTCGTGTTAGTATCGACAGATTGAGATCTACATAACGCCTTATCATCGATTAGGTAATCGCTCGTAAATCGATACTGAACCATTTGTGAACCAGCTAGCGATGCACTGTAGTGAAAGGATTAGCAGCGGATCTGTGCTAGTTTTGCGGAAGTAACGATTTCGACTGAGTTTAAAAGGTTAAGCACTGAATAACAAGGAACTCCTCTTTTCCCGGACCCCCTTAAATATCTGAGACATTTTAAACAAATTTTGTCCCAAACTAAGCCAAGCTGTATTAGAAATGAACTATATGTACATACGTATAGTTGCTGCATGTAATAAATACGAACCGCTTTCGGCATAACATCTTCTTTAACGAGTATTCAATGATATTTTCTTCTGTTTCCGCGATTATTACTCATTTAAATAAAACTATTTAACGGATTATATCGCGTATATTATCTCATTTGAGTTCCCAACGTTTCGGAAGCTTTTCGGCTTTCCATGACTTTTCCCGGCTTTCCCGTGACCATCGAAAGCTGAAAAGCTTCCGAAACTTCGGAAACTCAAATGAGATAATATACGCGATATAATCCGTTAAATCGTTTTTTTTAAATGAGTATTCTATTTCATACGAATTTGAATGAGACTAAGTATTTTATTGATCTATTTTCCGTGATAAATAGTAAGGTTACTCCACTTTAAACAGTCCTTTGAATGACCATACAACACACCGTCATAGATTTCCATAATCATGCATATTTGCAAGGCTGACGAGCCATTATTGTAAAATTAGAGCAAACAGACATAAATCAGCATTAACTGGTAGCATTTGATTCGAGGCACGGTCGAATTTTAACAAGAGTTACGCAATCCGATCGCTTCGGCACGCGGAACCTGTAATCACGTTAACCCCGTCATTCTAGGTGACTACGATTTTCTGTGCTCTTTCTTAGCAGTGACAGTTAAATAACGAATCTGTGCTTCAAACGACTCTTCCAATGTGATGATGCCTAAAACGCGTTCCAAGGATGACAGCTGCAACGCCATTGCACGCCTGATCAAAGACCTCTGTAGTTGCTCTGAGAACGGGGCCTGGTCCCCCGAGATGACTCCAGACAAAAGAAAGGGGCCCTTCCTTAAAAGTGAACTCACAAATATGTCCGCCATGCGACGGAGAATCATGACTATAGCCAAAAGGAAACATAGAGACGCCATCCCTGAACCGCCAAAGCTAACCAAGGATAACCCTTTAGAAAAAAGCACCGACACTTTAACCTCAAACTTAATTAATACAACGCTTAGTTCACAAAACAGTACCCTCCGCAGAAACATAGACAATTTCCTCCTATCCCGTAGAATGTTCGCTCTAGAAGAAGACATCTACGAAAAGCCAATACAGCTCAACATAAAGAATTCCACTTGCGGCGAAAACTGGTCGCTAAGCAAAGCGTGGAAAAACAACAACACAGATTTCTTTAATCGCTCGCCTACCCTCGATTCCAGTCTAATCGAGCGTAATCGCGGCTACCTGGAACGGATAGATGAGGTGCCTCGTAAGAAGAAGCGAGACAAAAAAATAAAAGAGCAGTTGCGTTACGATAGGAATATTAAGCGGCATATTCGGATCCGTGTGATGTTGTCGTTGAGGATGCGGAGGTATATGAAGAGGCGGTTGAGGAAGCCGTACCTTCAGGCTCAGAATACGAATGTGCCTCCGAGGAGGTTCCCTCGTGGGACGTCGGTGACGTCAAGTTTTGGGACGAGGTCGTACCGGAGTGTGATGACGGACAAACTGGGCGACGGGGCGGTGGTGTTCGACATACACGAGGCGAGGAACTCGACGATGGAGCTGTGCCACGATTACGAGGATGATCTCGACACGCTAGAGATCGCACTACGCGCCGGGAACTTTAGGTAAATAAATGCTAAGGTCATATTTGTGCACCTATATAATTTTGTGTTGCTTATGTCCATTGTTAATAGCGCAGAACGAACATAGTAGAAGTACTTCGGAAAACATATGTTATACCCCGAAGAGAAGAGCTGCCATCAAAAAAAAAACATTTTATTAATAAGTTATAAATCCGTAGGTATTTTATAATATTATATTTAAATGCGAAAGTATCTTTATTTATCTGTCTGTCTTTTACAATTTCATGCTTAGACTGAACCGATTTCTATGAAATTTGGTATGGAGATATTTTGAGAACCTAGAAAGGACATACAATAGTTTTTATCCCAGAAATAATTCCGTAAGGGGTTGAAAAGGGGGGCAGAAGCTTGTATGGGGGATCAATCTTTAATAAAAGCTGTATAGCTGTTGGAGCCGCGGGTAAATGCTGATGAAAAAATATTATTTAATGCAAACTTTTTGCTTCCAATACTTTATTTTATAGAATCTCCGTTTACATATGAAATGTCAAATCATCAGACTACTGGAAGTAGGTCTAATTTGAATAAGTGCTTTTGTAATAAATACGTCACCACGACGACATGATGACCTGTGTCTAAAAGTAGCACCTGAAAAAATATTTGTACCTTATGTTTTCTCTTGTCACAGTTAAATGAAAGCGTAAAATAATTTTCATGAGTGATTCATACGTTATATATTAGTCATCTTGACACATTTCCCCCTCACAAAGGTCACATTTGGGCATATTAGTTGGAAATCGGGCGGAAGCGCGCGCGCAGCGGACCGCGTCGCATTGTCGGACACCGCGGTGTTATTGACATTCACAGCTGAATATTGCTCGTATTGCGGCTATATTGGAACAATCATACAATACAATAACTCTTCACTGAATATCTCTAAAAACATACTGCAAAAAATATTTCTTTCACTTCTCCTGCTCAAAAAGTACGTCATATTAGCTTCGCGAAGCGAGACTAAAATAGTACATTTAGCCCCTAGGGTTTAAAAGAAAGCCATATAATACTATACACATTTCTATAACACTGAAAAAAAACTTGCGGCCAGCTACATACTCCTTACGAATAATTAAAAACAAACAAACCAACCTGATCAGTTTGGCCAAACTTTCTGATAGAATAGCTTAAAGTGTATTTTAGTTTTTCATGAAATATACAATTTTAATGTTATGTCTTTTTTATTTTCTTGCAGTCGAAGTGAAAAGTAGAGTGTTCAACACGTGGCTAAAAGCCATTATGACACTCAGACACATTTGTCCTCGCTCACTTCGTGAGCTCGTCCAAATAATCACTTCGTGTCATGATGGCTTATTTTAGCCCCTTGTCAAACAATCTACTATTTTAAAAAGGGTAACAAGTAGTCTCCGAGTAATCGGTGAACATACATTATAAAAATATACATTCCGATGAACTAACAACTTCCTCCTTTTTGAAGTCTGTTAAAAAACACATGCAAGGCTGTTATATTGCTAAACACCAAGCGCGACAACCTAACCTCTAAAATAATACATAAAGATAATTATATTGCTCTCAAATAATGTGTTCACAATTGTGAAGCATATTTAAGTTGTAACTCGCGCGACCTATATTATTGTGAATTGTACTTTATGTTCTTGCGTTGAAACAAAGTTTACTTGTAACTATATGTGATGGTAATATCTGGTTGTTCTCTAAGTAAGTTTCTGTCAAAAATAATACTTTGAAATAAATATTAAAACACAGAGTTCGATTGTCAAGGAAAAAATCAGTGCGATCTACTAAATTGCAAGCAGGATTTGAACTTGTAACTTCTTCTTTAACGCAAAAGTGCTCCGACCAACTGAGCTATCGCAACATTTCGTACGTGGCCTGAACTGCACTAGTATATAGTTATTATTCCGAAAATCATGCCTTATGGAGGTGAAAAGCGGGGAGGAAACCACGGGTAATTGCTGGTCTTAAATAAAAGTGTGCAGAAATCACAATGATCCTTTGCACTGTGTTTATAGGTGGTACAAATCAACAAAACAAACATTCCCGCGTTTAAATTATTTGAATTATCAAATACATAGGTAGATCGATCGTTATTTATTCGTCGGGTAAGTTCAAAGTACGCGCAGCTATTTGCGCATAATCTTCGATTGACATAGTGTTCCGTTCCGAATTACCTTAGTGGAATATACTTGGAATCATATACATTCATTTTAGCGTCGATTTGCCAAATAGCGTCAAAGTCTTTGGAAGTTTTTCGTATAGCGACTTTGACCCGCGTAGGATAGTGTTTTGCTTATTGTTTTAAACCTGTGCATTTCTTCAGGTTGAAACGTAGTCTATGTCTACAAACCATATTCTATATGGGATTTATACTTACGTTGATTCGTTGCTAAGTTATTTTGTACAACAAGGGTAAAACAATATACATAGTTTTGGTGTTTCAAATATGGATAAGAATATGGGCTGTCGTAAAAAAACTCCCAGTGTAGGTACGTTTTCATGGTTGCCTAACTTTCGTTACGCCACGTGTTTCTCGAATATCCGTTTCTTACTGTTTAATTTTGTTTTCCATATTTTTTGTCTGCATACTTTTCAGTTTTCATAAAACTAACTAACTACTGGGTTCTACACAACGGGCCAAATATCTAGAAAAGGTCTCGAAGAAAAATGCGCGTTGAGAAGTGAAACAGTTTGATATAATTATTTATGCGAAAAGAAAAATAATTAGTTTTACAGACAAAAAATGAATCGTCATTTGGTTTTCACAGTTTCCCAAAAACTGCTTATAGGCAATATGGTTGCACATATTATCTATCTGTATATATCTATCTATGGACTGTTTTTTTTTGTTATGCAACACAAGAAAGAAATATTCTGGACGTAATTTGTTTACGTAGTACTTGCTTTGAATGGCCTCTCTATACGTTAGTCCGTATGTTACTTGTGTATAAATAATGTACTCTTCGGTTTGCGCTATTATTACTCATTTAAATAAAACAATCTAATTATTAATTCTTTATTCAGTTGTAAAGGATCTATACGGATCATATAACGTATCTTATCTCATTTAAGTTCCCGACATTTCGGAAGCTTTAACGCTTCCATGTTCACAAAACGTCGAGAACTCAAGACATACAAGTCGTCAGAATATACGCTAAATTGTTTTATTAAAAAAAAATCTGTAGTACTTATAAGTTGATCAGTTCAAATTCTGCTTGATATTTGCAATTTTTATTCGGATTACGAGAGTTAATTTTACATACCGAACAAAACTATATATACATTTCAGTAACACAGGTCAGTACTTTATAACGCGCAGCCTAAACCATTCTCTGAAAGCAAGCAAAAAAGTCAGTGTTTCATTTCTCGATTTCTGCGTGGAGAGGTGCATTAAGTTCTGCTATTTTTCTTTATTTGACGACTTTGAACATTAGATATTATTTTAAATTATTTTGGCGCAGCTATTCAAACAATGTCTTGGATTTTAGATTATCATTTAAATATGTAAATTGGTTTCTTTCTTTGTATTCTTCGGCTCAATAACAATTTGAGTGTGCAGTTTACTGACGGTTAATGTCTATCGTACTACTATGACTCCTACATTAGTACTATCACCATAATCATCATAGTAGCCCAAGGACTTCCATTGCAAAGGGAAGGGAGGGAATATTTCCATAACGACCGGTCGTGCGCCGTCATCAAACGGTTTCTCGTGATCTTCACCAGATCATCGGTCCATCTTGTTGGGGCTTGCCACGCTGCGTCGTCCTATACGCGGTCGCCACTCTAGAACCTTTCTGCCCAAGCAGCATTACTATAGCTTGGCAAATTGGTTCGTGACACTTCCATGGTCTGCCGCGATGACTCTGCCGCGTGCTCCGCCGCGCGCACTCTTCATACACGCCCCCGGTGTAATTCCCCCCGTTGCCCGCAGACCATGGAAATGTCACAAACGAATTTGCCAAGCTATAGTATTAGGTACTTAATTATATGAGAAATTTTGTTATGTTTGGATGTTTAGACGTTTGGTTATTTCAATATTTTTTACTCAGTAATACATTAACCGTCGGAGGGATCTAGATGAAACTTGGCACACAGACAGTTCAGATCATGGATTGAAACATGATCATCATTTAACTTAAGAGCTACGATTTTTCCCGTGGCGTAACCGCCAATTGCTCTCTGTCTTCGGCCAGAGACTTGACTTCTTGGTACTACCTGACGTTTAATAATCTCCTTTACTTGTTCAAAGTAGTGCGCCTGGGTCTTCCTCTATTCTCCTCAACTTTTTCCTCGATGATGTTTTTATACATATGTAGAAGTCCAGTTCCGCGGCCATCTAGAGAGTAAGGCCAAATTAGCCTCTAAGAAGCTCGGCGTGCTCAACAGATCGAGACAGTATTTCACACCGGCCCACCTCCTACAGCTTTACAAGGCGCAGTCCGCTCACACATGGAATACTTTTGTCATCTGTGGGCTGGGGCTCCCCAGTACCAGCTTCTCCCTTTAGACCGCATTAAACGGAGAGCGACTCGTATCGTCGGTTGCCAGCGTATTTCAGATCAGCTTGACTCCTTGGCTCTTCGTAGAGATGTAGCCTCGCTCTGCATATTCTATCGCATGTATAACGGGGAGGGCTCCGAGGAATTGTTCGGGTTGATCCCAGCTGCATCTTTCCGCTATCGTCCTACGCGACAACATTTTCACCCTCACCACTTAGATGGTTGGCAGTCAACAACTGTGCGTTTTTCTAGAAATTTCCTGCCTCGCACGACTGAACTGTGAAATAAATTGCCGCCTGCAGTATTCCCGGACCGATGCGACCTTCAAGCCTTCAAGAAAAGAGCGTACTCCCACCTGAAAGGCTGGCAACGCACTTGTGACTCCTCCGGTGATGCAAGTGTCTATGGGCGACGGTGATTGCTTACAATCAGGCGACCCGTCTGCTCATTTGCCTCCTATGTAATAAAAAAAAATGAAAATAAATATTACAGGACAATTTAACACAAAACGAACTAGTCCCACAATAAGCTCAATACGGCTTGTTTTATGAGTACTAGGCAACAATATATTGAATAGATATATTTACTTATATAGATAGAAGATATCCAAGACTCAAGAACAAACATTAATGCTTATCACACAAATATATTTATTATTATATTTTATAGAACCCGTCATGTCTTATCATCTTTTCTCTTCTTTCAATAAATAAATAAATATTACGGGACAATTGTACACAAATCGAACTAGTCCTATGGTAAGCTCAATAAGGCTTGTGTTATGGGTACTATACGACGATATATTTAATAAATATATTACTTATATATATATAGAAAACATCCAAGTCTCAGGAACAAATATTTATGCTCATCACAGAAATATTTGCCCTTACCGGGATTTGAACCCAGGATCTCAGCTTCTCAGGCAACGTTACTCCCACTGAGCCAAACCGGTCGGATGATTGGATGGATTGAAACCTAGGCTACATAATTCCCGGTAATACGAGCGAAGCCGCGGGTAAATGTTAGTTAATGATATTATTTCGGTACCTTTTTTCCATGGTTACGTCTTCCGAGCAACTTCGTCAGCGGAGGAGAAAAATATCATAACCCTCTTTTTGATTGAGCGTAATCGAGTAAAAAGTATCCTATAACCATCTGTAGATGCCCAGATGCTCGTGTACCAAAAAAGTTGAGACACATACAAACATACAAGAAATCCATCCGTGTTCACCTTTAAATAATCAGTACTTATGACTTAATTGTTCTGAAAATATCTTCTATAATAATAATAATAATAAGTACTCTTTATTGCACACCAAAAGAATATAACAATGCAATGAACAGATTTTATTTTTAAAATTTTATAAAAGTATAGATAAAGGCAAAAAATACTATTTTCTAGCCAATATATGTCGGTCCATTCTTCAGGGGCCGCCCATCTCGTCAATATGTCTAGAATATTAGCATTTTCCTAAGTATTGTCGTCTACGTTACGGGACAAAATAACAGTTTAAAACTTTGATCCACCCAATTAGTTATTTTCTCTATCTTGTTACTTTGCTACGTTACCTTATATAATAAAACAACAGTTCCAGCAATTCTCACCCATATAATAATACTAGAAGGTGCAAAGTTCGTTCGCGGAGGAGAAAAAAATCATAACCCGCCGTTTTCCTTCAGCGTAGTCGGGTTAAAAGTAACCTATAACCATCTGGAGATACCTAAACTCTGATTTTTAATTAAATACCAAAATCTGACAGTTCTCATCTTGATCATTTCATCAAATAACCATTATTTCACAAAAATATGAATGAGAAATCGTGCAACCAGTGATATTAGGGTAAGTTTTATTAATAAAAATACCAACACTTAAACCAGTATGCAGTGATCACAGCGAAAATGCGCCCGTTGACGTTAAATTTTGGTCTTGAATTAGAAATCAGAGTATAGCTACATGTGAACCAAAAATAGTTGAAATCCGCTAAGCCGATTTTGCGTGATGAAGCAGTAACGACATATACACACAGAAAAATCCATAAAAAATATGTTTCCATTCAGTGACCTCCAAATAGTTCGATACAACCATCTTTTTGAAAATATCTTCAATTTACAGACATTTCATTTTTACAACTTTATAAGGGTATAGATAACGCACCGACCATACCACACGGTCAGACTACGGTACTGCCAACCAAATCTGATCGACGGCGCTTTGTAGCAAAAACTTGGCAACTATTACGTTTATAGCGACTTATGTTTCATTTGTAATTCAAATGGTCTTCATTAAGAATAGACGGGTTTTATTGGAAAATGCATAATTATGTTAAACATTTGGTAATTGCGAATTATTAAAAAACCGTCCAAGAGCATGTCGGACCATGCTCAGTGTTGGGTTCCGCTGCCGTTCATACAAAAATATGCACTACAGATAAAAAATAAGATATGAAAAAGTGTACTAGCTAAAAAGCGTATCTCCACGGCATTTAAGTCCTTTGGCTGAGAAGCGGAGTTTTTCGGCAATAACTCAAAACCGATATACTTATCCGATTATGTTGAAAATAATTTTCTTTGAAAGTATTTATAAAGCTTTATTTTTGTATTTTTTTTTCATATTTTCTTGACATAAGGTTTAGAAAATAGAAAGGTGAGGGGGGACACAATTTATGCTACTTTCAGAGTGATTATTTTCAAAAATATTCGCTAAATAAAAAAAAAATATTTTAAGCCTCGAAGTATTTTTAAAACAACTGTCGAAATATGTGCCACAGATAGATGCAAAAAAAAAACAAAACAGTTTCGATTACATGTGCTGCCCCCCTAGAAATATATATATTTTTAATTTAACTATCAAACTAAGTAGCGACTTACACAAGACACCTATACTCTAAATTTCATTAATATACATCTTATATTTTTTGAGTAAAATGCGTGCGACATACCGACGGCCGGACGGACCGACGGACAGACGGAACTAGAAGGGTTCCGTTTTTGTAATTTTGGCTACGAAACCCTAAAAACGTTCCGATGACTTTGGTCAGAAACGTCTGACATTGAAAATCGTGTTCAGGCGCATTCCGCCAGAATAAGAACTTCGTCGGACTCGCAACGGCTATGCCAGCTACCTTATCGAAATACTACGCGGAGGAGAAAAGTCATAACCCCTCTTTTTGCGACAGAGCAGTCGGGTAAAAAGTATCCTATAACCATCTGTGGATACCCAGCTACCCGTGTACCAAAAATAGTTGAGATCTGTTAAGCCGATTTGGCGTGATGAAGCACAACGACACATACGATACGATACGAATATACGAGTACAGACATAAAAAAAAAAAAACATTCAGTGACCTCCAAATAGTTATTTACAATCATTTTTTAGAAAATATCTTCAATGTACAGACATTTCATTTTTACAACTTTATAATAGTATAGATATAAAACACTAACAGACACAGTCAGTGTAGGAGTCAAGTTATGAAATATTATCTGACCTAAAAACGGCTTCCTAGCATTGTTAGAAGTATCGAAAGAATCGCGTCACGTACCCGACATTCTGGTGGAATTAATGTACTGGCAATATCAGACTAATAATGCATTACAGTTTCATTATTTGTTAGAGCTACATCCACGAGTTATCAGACTAAAACTTAATTAGGTACCTATACTATATCAGTGTCGATTTTTCCCTTTTGTCCAACAAAAAAAAAACGGGAAGTTCACCATAGTGAACAAAAAAACAAAGCACATTTATTCGACCGGAATATGTATGAACTTACAAATCACCAGTAAAACAGGCAAACAAGAAACAGAGATTAACAAGCCTCGACGCTGATTTCCATTTTACTTTTCTGGGCTTGTGAATAACGCAGAAAAATAAACGTTTCAATTTTCCCTTACAAATCCGGAATCTCCGGATTCATATTGTGCAATGATTTTTGCATTTTTTTTTGTTTTGTGTGTCATTTGATCAATCAGCTTACGGATATCAGCGCCATCTAGCGGCAAGTAGCAGAAGCAACTGTTTATACGTTGCATCACTTGCGAGTGGCGGTGTTAATGCACCGCTGCGTTCACAGATGGCGCTGTAATAAGCCGGCTTTAGTAGCTCGTTGCTGTCTTTTGTTCGCCACAATTGCAACCAAGTTCTTTGTAAAGATTAAAATCTTTAGCAATCAATATTAAATTGGGTGGTGACTTGCTTAACATAATTATTATAAGATGTTGACTTGATGTTCTTTCTACTTTATTTACCTTAGGCTTATGCATTGTATACCGTGATAAAATCAAGGGGCAGGACTGCCTGCTATCAGTGTTTTAAAACTGAACCTAGAAATGACCTACATTTTTGCATTCACAATTACCAAAAACCATTAAAACAAGAGGATTGACAATCGTGCCCCGATCGCAAGGAGATATTCAGGCAAAAACTAGATGGCGCTTTAAGACTAAATATTTAACGAATGTTAACAACACAATTAGTCCCTAAACAGCTAATACACTAAACAGATAATAAACAAATCGTTACATTTAAATACTGCGTCACGCTTAAAAATTGAATAATTGTAAACAATAATTCTTATACATAGATGGCGTTGCACATATCAGGGAACACTTTTTGTATGGAGATTGACAGTCGTCTTGTTTTCTTGGTTTTTGGTAATAAGATTATATATACATACATTATTAGTTTAGTATGAATGATGGTAGTAAAGTAATGCCATCTAGTTGGGCAATTGTTTTAAAGGTAGGATATTTTTCTTAAAATAATTTCCTACTCTCTGATAGATAATAAAATAACGAGTATGTACATACTCTGTGTACGTTTTAAAAGAAGAATGTGTACGTATATCTATGCGCCTGTCTGTAGCATGGTACCGTAGATTTTGATTTAGTTTTTATCGTTAGAAAGGTGACTTTATTAAGAGAGTTAGAAGCCTTATTTAAAAAACTGTTATGACGTTTATAATCAACGCTTTTTTAGGTATCCGGGTAGTTTTAACTATTTAAAAAATTAGGTACTTGTTAAATAATAGCAAGCATTATTAAAACAAGAGGACTGTCAATCGCTATACTTTGGATCGTGCTTTTTTGGAGCTGATTTTCTTATAGCATTAACGCTATAACCGATACATTGTGTTGGTGAACTTGCCACAGCCAGCCCGGCACCACGTGTTGGGGCTACTCTCGAAACACCGGTGAGTTATAGCTAGTTATGTTGGTATTTGTCAATGTCAGTAGTATGGTAATCTTATCTGGGGATTTCCGAATAATGTGGGAATGTCAGTAGTATGGTAATCCTATCTGGGGATTTCCGAATAATGTGGGAATGTCAGTAGTATGGTAATTCTATCTGGGGATTTCCGAATAATGTGGGAATGTCAGTAGTATGGTAATCCTATCTGGGGATTTCCGAATAATGTGGGAATGTCAGTAGTATGGTAATCCTATCTGGGGATTTCCGAATAATGTGGAAATGTCAGTAGTATGGTAATCCTATCTGGGGATTTCCGAATAATGTGGGAATGTCAGTAGTATGGTAATCCTATCTGGGGATTTCCGAATAATGTGGGAATGTCAGTAGTATGGTAATCCTATCTGGGGATTTCCGAATAATGTGGGAATGTCAGTAGTATGGTAATCCTATCTGGGGATTTCCGAATAATGTGGGAATGTCAGTAGTATGGTAATCCTATCTGGGGATTTCCGAATAATGTGGGAATGTTAGTAGTACGGTAATCCTATCTGGGGATTTCCGAATAATGTGGGAATGTCAGTAGTATGGTAATTCTATCTGGGGCTTTCCGAATAATGTGGGAATGTCAGTAGTATGGTAATCCTATCTGAGGATTTCCGAAGTCAAAGTCAAAGTGTTTTATTTGTTAAACATAGGTGATGGCTGCTTACATACAGAGATGTTCAATTATTTTATGTTCCACTATGTTTTGCCGATTGGCGTACAAAAACATTGGTTTAAAAATATTTACTTACTGCTTCTAAACAAGATTTTGTTTAAACATTATAATACAATTTACGAATTAAGATAATTAAATTGACAATGGAATACTAATAAAAAGAAAAAATAAATAATAACAATATTAATTAATTAATCTCCAATAATTACATACAATTGAAATCATCATTTAAATAATCTAAAACAGAATAATAGCACTTATTAATAAGTAAAGTTAATAATTTGTGTCTCAAAAGTGACATTGGTAACAGTTTAAATTCTGTGGGTAGTTTATTATATATTCTTATTCCTAGATAATATACACTTTTACGCATCAAAGCAGTTTTTGCTGGGGCTGTGCATAAATTCTCTCTATATCTTTGCTCCAAACGTTTGCTGGTAAAACTACTTTTTTTAAATAGCGCTGGATTATTTTTTACAAACATCACCACTTCTAGAATATACATAGAAGGCATTGTCAGGATGCTCAAATCTCTAAAATGTGATACACAACTGTCAGTTTGTTGTGTTGTCCGAATAATGTGGGAATGTCAGTAGTAGGGTAATACTATCTGGAGTTAAACGAATAATGTGGGAATGTCCGTAGTATCGTAATCCTATCTGGGCTCTACGAATGTCAATAGTATTTTTATTCATTTTATTTATTCAATTCGATAACTTAAATCCATCATTATATGTTATCCTGTCTGAGACCCATGAATGTTAGTAGTATGGTAATCCTATCTGGAGTTTTACGTATAATGTGGAAATGTCAGTAGTATGGTTATCGTATCTGGGCTAACGTGCGACGATTGCAAGGGGATATCCGGATATTCAGCCTAAAACTGAGATGGCGCTTTTAAACTAATCATTTAACGATGATCAAAAAACATAGTACTATTGTACAATTAGTTCGTAAACAGCTAAAAATAAATAAATCGTAACATTTAATACTGTGTCAAGCTTACACAGTTGAGTAATTGTAAATAATATTTATTATATATATGGCGTCTAAATAAAACAACTTCAACGGTTTATATTATGTATATTATCTCATTTGAACGTCCGACGGTTCGAACAGGATTATCCTCGACACGTGTTTCGCCTCTCTGCGAGGCATCATCAGGGGATACAGGAGATGCTGTATTTTTTTTGTGAAAACTGCATGAAAATAAGCGCATGTGATCAACATTTATTATCACATCTAACCAAGACACTATTTCGGGGAAAAAGGAACTAGAATCCATTCCTCTAATAAAGAATTCCGCAAAGCAATGCTTGAATCTCAATTATCCAAACATCTTTCTTGTTCTCGATCATTCTCTTTATCTTTGGTATGTTAGAAATATTCTGTAAATAAGTAAAATCCTAAGTAGAGTAGCGCAGTTGCAGCGTGCTGAGCCCATCATAACCTTTTATTAATCACGGATGATCTGTAACGACTACCTACTACTATAAATATTGGCATCTGTTACAGCTTTACACACCGTGAAAAGTAGATGGCGCTGGTAGCCATATACACTTAATTTTGTTACTTACATTTTAACATATCCAGGTTGAATGTGTTTAATGTTTATTAATAACCCTCGTCAAAAGTGGGTAGTTATCTTGTACGTACAGTAAGGGAAATTGAAACTCCTTTTTTTTCGTTCTTGTTGCAATGACAATAAGGACTAAAAAGGTACGTGTTTCGGTTTCCCTTACTGTACATATATATTTAAAGTATACACCGGTTACTTACGCTTTTCTTAATCAAGTTTTGATCCAATCTGTGAAAGTTAATATTATTACTTACGATTGTTGTTTGCTGTTATATTATGAATTATATTTGACTTTGAACCTCTTGAATATTTATTTAAAGGGTCTTGTCGGTCTTAGTCTGCAAAGTCAGTCGAGTCTATAACAACGACAAACAAAAATTCGGGAAAACATGGTAACATTCTTATTTTATTTTTAAACAGTTAACTTTCCATGCATAACAAACTTTTTCTATCTTTTCAATAATCTTGATATAATCCGATACTTTATTTTATTTTTACTTTCACGGTAGGATCAAAATAAGAAGAGGTAGTTTTTAGCACATTATAAAGTGTTATTAAATTGGGCATTTTTTTCCCAGGAGCGGTCGGCTAGCTGTCGAGGGTTGGTGGTGCGGGCGCGCGATGCCGCACGCGCACGGGCGCGCCAACAACGGCGCGCTCGCGCTCCACTACGCGGCGGCGCGGGGCTGCCTCGACTGCGTGCGCCTGTTGGCTAACACCACGCCCGATGTCTCGTGAGTACATCGCGATGCCGCACGCGCACGTGCGCGCCAAAAACGGCGCGCTCGCGCTCCACTACGCGGCGGCGCGGGGCTGCCTCGACTGCGTGCGCCTGTTGGTAAACACCATGCCCGATGTCTCGTGAGTACACCGCGATGCCGCATTGCACGGACGCGCCACCAAAGGCACGGATCTGCTTCGACTGCGTGCACATGCTAGCTTAGACCACGACCGATTTCTCGTGAGTATACCGCGATGCCACACCGCACGGACGCGCCACCAACGGCACGGATCTGCTTCGACTGCGTGCACCTGCTGGCCAACACCACGCCCGATTTCTCGTGAGTACACCGCGATGCCGCACTGCACGGACGCGCCGCCAACGGCACGGATTTGCTTCGACTGCGTGCGCCTGCTGGCCAACACCAGACCCGATGTCCCGTGAGTGCATCGCGATGCCGCACCGCACGGATGTGCAATCGACGGCACGAATCTGCTTCGACTGCATGCACATGCTGGCCAACACCACACCCGATGTCTCGTGAGTACACCGCGATGCGGCACCGTACGGACGCGCCACCAACGGCACGGATCTGCTTCGACTGCGTGCGCTGCGCAAACATCACGCCCAAATGTCTCGGGAGTACACTAGATGGATAGATACTAGCTGGCTAAAAGTTCACACGCGTTCCGTTTAGATGCACCAATGACAAAAACTGAACTTACCTGTCATGGTCAATTGGAGTAAGACCATGAGCTATTTAAGACAGTATAGTCAAACATACATGTCGTCCGCGTACATTCACATGTATGTTTGATTTCAATCAAACGTTCATACTTCTTTTTGGGACGCTCCGGAACACTGCAAACAGCTAAAAGGAAGTTTTAGTTACGTAACGGTTCGTTAATAGTCTAGTTAAAAATCCTGAAACGAAACTCAGTTAGGACTACTTAACTAGAGTCGAGTTGATGGCATTGTATACGTTATACAGAGCTTAATACATTTACATATTATAATAACTTAAGAATTAAATGATAAAAGATAGTTGCCGTGTCGCCGCGGATAGTTGATCGCTGCCGCCATCCGATGTGACTTTGGCGTGTTGTCCGACGAATTCTCAGCGCATTACTGACCGAGCCGCGAGTTAAGTGTATAAATAACAAACACTAAGTCATTAAAACAAAATCTCTGATTGTGATCTCGTCGTCCTGTATCGGTTCGGTCAGAAAGATGAACAATCAGGAATGTAATGCGTTTCTTAATTATTATTTTTTTATAAATAGGACCATTACGTGATAATCAATTCATTTTATATATTACTGCGATGACATATGAGTTGTCACGTGATCCAAGAATCATTTTTATTTCACTAGTAATTTAGTCGAGTAAGTTTCTCGAGTGGCGACCGTGTACAGGATGACGCAGCGTAGGACCGCAACAGGATGGACGGAGGATCTGTCAAGATTGCAGGAAACCGGAAATGAGGGTGACCGGTCGGTGTGGAGATCCTCAGGGAAGGCCTTTGTCCAGTTGTCAATGGACGTCTACAGGGTGATATGATATGATGAGTAATTTAGTCGTTACTTGTGTTTTTCCCTGACTATTTTCTTGCTCAATCATTGCAAGAAGATAATTCTTTCCACGTCAGCAGAAATAGAGTGCGTTATGATGTTGTTATTAGTGTAACACGCCATTGCGTTCGTGTTGTTTTTTTATTGTGGTCATAATAATAGGCGTGTTCTGTTAATATTTAACATGTATAACTCTTAACGGTGCCTAAAGCATTAAATAAAATTTTCTTAGTAAATTTTAATTCTGTTTGGTAATATTTAATTTGACCAAACATTTTTTTTTCTGTATGTACGTAAACTTTACAAATATTGCGTGTATACGTACTGTACGTAGTACAGTCGGCATCAAAAGTAAGTGATATTTTAATATGCAATTTGACGCATGCCAGTAGTAGAATTCTCAGCTATTTTTAATGCTGGCTGTAATTGTGCGGATCCTTTTGCTTTCTACAATCATTGTAAGTCATAATATAATGTTAGTCAGAAAATCATAATTCTGAAACCGTAAAATTTTCAGAATCTTTGAAAAGAGTGATATTTTCAAAGATTGTGTGATAAAGTTTTTTTAACACGCAGGTACAGGTCTGTCATGACATTTATACCCATTTGGAACAAGTGCTTGTTCAGTTTGCTATGACCAGTTAGGAATCTTGTTATCAGAATAGCAAGAACAACACCCTTACGTCTCGTGTTTAGTCGCTAAATCTAAATAAACAATGAGCTTACAAACTGTTGCACTAACCAAGCGAAATTGATTAAAATTTAATTTTTAGATTGCATTTTCATTGGGACCGCTCATGCATGGCAAATTACAAGACAAGCGTATAACAAGAAGTAGGTTAATATCTACTGCAACAAAATGTGAATGTACCTTCTATAATAGTACGCCAAAATTTAGTTTCAGTAGAATGACATTTTAGCGCCAGTACTAAGTTAGTATTTTATGTAATCGTTACATGTATAACCAGAAGGCGCCCGCAACTTCGTTCGCGGAGGAGAAAAAGTCATAACACCACTTTTTTTCTTTACATAGTCGGGTAAAAAATATCCTATAACCATCTGGATATACTCAGCTACCCGTGTACCAAAAATCGTTGAAATCCGTTTTACCGTTTTAGCGTGATGAAGCCACAACGACACATACAAAACATATAAAAAGAGGATTATTTTCCTCCGCTGACGAAATTGCGCCTCCTTTTAGTATAAAAAATATTTTTGAATTAGTCATCTTCAAATAGCCTCTTTTAATTATACGTATTTATAAAAATAAATAAATAACAAGAAACTAGAAAAGACAAAGTAGTCTCATTGTAAGCTCAATAAGGAAAATATCTTAGGAGACATTTAATTGTTACCTACAACTTACTAAAATATTATAAGTACGATTCATGGGACCTCCAAAAATACCTTATTTATCAAAATATATTCAACATTTCGTTGTTAAAACTGTATAAGCCGACTGTACTTTTCTTTAAATGTCCATCAACTACTCGCCGATGATTGTAAAGAGCCCAAACTCAGTAGGATTGCATTATTTTATTACAGAGTTCCTATGACCACCTTCCTGCTCTATCATCAGATCAGCTCGATGTTATACTATTGCATTATTCTTAAAGTTACCTATGTATGCCAAATTTTAACTCAATCGGACACAGGGAAGTAGGTCAAAGTTAAATAAAAGCTTGTAGTAATAATAGAATTAAAGATATGATGGCGATGTGTCTTGTTGGAATGGCACGTTCCACTATTCTCGGCTACTCTGCAGTCGCGGGCACAAGAAGCGCATTTACTGCAGTTTTTGCAGTAACTGTGCAGGCACGATCACGTAACGGGCGCCGGCGGGCAATAATTAACTGTGTGCCTACCATGAGCTGAGTTTACGATCGGCGCTAGCGAGTATCTCGTATCGAGAGTCAGCGCACCTCTTTCGCGCGCGCTAATAGTGCGATAGAGATAGACCATCATCGAGCGCTCGATACTCGCTCGTGCCGAACTCATGGTAGGCGTACTACAGTGTATGTTCTATTGCGGAAATATTTGTTTTTGACAGGGCTGTAAAGGCCCATTATTGTTTCCTTTTTACAAGGTTTTTATTAATATATCTATATATTATGTACTAGAAGATGCTCGCAACTTCGTTCGCGGAGGAGAAAAAGTCATAACCCCTGGTTTTTTCTTCAGCGTAGTCGGGTAACAAGTATCCTATAACCATCTGGAGATACCCAGCTACCCGTGTATCAAAAATAGTCGAAATCTGTTAAGCCGGTTTTGCGTGATGACGCCACAACGACACATACAAACATACATAAAATCCAAAAAAAATAGTGACCTCGAAATAGTCCATAACAATCTTTTTTTTTTAATATCTTCAATGTACAGACATTTCATTTTTACAACTTTATAATAGTATAGATATCGTCGCCTAGTACCCATAGTACAAGCTTTGCTTATTTTGGGACTAGGTCGATTTGTGTAAGATTGTCCCTCATATTTATTCATTTATTAGAACTTCGTTCGCGGAAGAGATAAAGTCCTAACCCCTCTTTTTTTCAGCATAGGCGGGTAAAAGGTAACCTATAACCATTAGTGGATGCCCGGGTAGCCGTAACACAAATAGTTGATATCATCTGTTTAGCCGTTTTGGCGTGATGATGCTAACATACAAACATACAAAAAATAAGATGTGATTCAGTGACCTCCAAATAGTCCGTAACATTTTTTTTTTCAAAATATCTTTAATGTACAGACATTTCATTTTTACATATAGTATAGATAATAACCAGTTACAAATGCAATTAACTTAAAAAATAATTACAAAAGCGAACTTATCCCTATTAGGGATCTCTTCCAGTTAACCTTTGAGCAAGTGAGTGAAGATATAAAGAAGATTGACAAACGAACAACATGTACAAAATATGTCAAAGCACTAATCTGACACATATGAATCCATTAATTCATTTATTTTGATAAAACATAGTTTTACATGTCAATCATTTCTAACTAGGTACATACAATTATCTATCCTTACTATATTATAAACGTGAAAGTATGTATGTACCTACGTTCCACTTAATCTCAAAAACTACTGGACGAATTTTTATGAAACTTTCCAGTTATGTACCATATATATTAGAATAGGACATAGGCTATAATATATGTCAAATTTCATCCCTGTTAATTGTAGTTTTTAATTTCCATAATCCTGTGGCATAGCTTTCGCGTCAATTACGTAAAGTCATGCTTGAATTGGTTACCTACGAGACAGGCTGCGTCTAGTGTAGGGGCCAGTGCAACCTCAAATTGTTATGTTTTAGGTGCATGTTTTGTCATAAGTTTTTACTGTGGAAAATTGTTTTTTGTATTACTCCATTATGATATACGTGTACAATAAAGAAATTCGAATTTGAATTTTAGGGACGAAAAAGGGGATGAAAATTTGTATGGACAGTAAATATTTTTTTACGCTAGGAACTTGAAATCTTGGTAATATACTTCACATTTAAATTAGTAAAATATCGAGTTTTGGGGAAAGACATAAGCTACTTTTTATCCCGGAAAAATAATTTTATCCGCGATAAACGAATCTAAGGCGAACGGAGTCGCGGGCGGCCGCTAGTACTATTATAAAGTTGTAAAAATTAAAATGTTTGTATGTGTCGTTGTGGCTTCGTCACGCCAAATCGGCCAAACGGATTTCAACTATTTTTGGTACACGGGTAGCTGAGTATCCACAGGTGGTTATAGGACACGCTTTACCTGACTAAACTGAAGAAGAAAAGGTTATGGTTTTTTTCTCCTCCTCGAACGAAGATGTGGGCACCTTTCAAGTAAATAAATTACAGAAAAATTTTACACAAATAAATCGAACTAGTCCCACGACGATATATTTATTTATATACATAGAAAACATCCAAGACTCAGGAACAAATATTTATGCTCATCACACAAATATTTGCCCTCACCGGTATTTAAACCCAGGACCTTCAGTTTCGCAGGCAACCTTTTAGTAATAAATACATTTAAACTATTCACTTATTTTTTTTATCTTACTAAATTCTAGATACTACCTGTAGATAAGTGCGACATAGACTGAGCATTAGTATACGAGTATGTGGACTAAGTGTTCCATTACCTGTCAATCATTTCTTGAAGAGCATCTGTTCTCCTATTTGAGGTCCGTTATTGTGTACAACGGGCCGAGTGTATCACATTAGCGCAAAACCATTGGGCACGAGTGGTAAGTGTGGTAACGCGAATTATTGCCATTAGGGGAGACTGTCACACGACGGCCATAACAGAAAAATAACAACCGACCCGTGTGACAACCTTACCTGGTCTATCCTACATGAATGTAGTATCTCTGTTAGCCTCTTATAGCACTATCTTACAGAATGGAGACGGCATACGGATACATACCCTGCCAAACTAATCGCGAAATCGCCGATCAGTTTACACGGTAAAATGTCAGTATGTGGGTGTTTTTTAGTTTGTAGTTGATTTCTTTTAATTGCGTGCGTTTGTAGAAATAGGGATAATTCTGTAGTGTGCTTGTACACACATACAAAATTTCCAAAAAAACATCGTTGAATCAGTAGCTTTCAAATAGACCGTGACCCATTTTTTTTGAAAATACATATCTTCAATCTATAGGTATTTCATTTTTACAGCTTTGTAATAGGTACATAGCATAGATTAGAATTAATAGTACATTACGTATCAAGGGCCGTAAAAGAGAAATTACGAACGAGTGTCATTGAAGCCCTCAGCCTGCGGCTTCGGGCTTTAATGAAACGAGTTGCATTAAAGAGACTTTACGGCCTTCAGACTTTACGGCCCTAGGGCCGTAATTTAGACTTAAAAAAAACTTTACAGCCCTCGGGCGTAATTTTGGTTTTACGGCCCGCATTTCTAGCATGTAACTCCACTATTTAAACTTTACGGCCGTAGGGACGTAATTTAGATTAAAAAAAAAACTTTACAGCCCTAGGGCGTAATTTGGGTTTTACGGCCCGCATTTCTAGCACGTAATTGGACTATTTACGAGCAAGTGTGATGAAAAATCTCTTCTAGTACGAATCAGGATGAATTCCATTCCATTCTGGATTCTACTCCAGCATCGAGTATAAAGGTATTCCTCACTTGATCACAACCGAAACGTCGAAGTGTCAGGTGAAACTCCTGACCCTCTTCGTTGCAATCTGCGATTCATCTGTCCGTGCATCTGCTGCCGGCTCCAGGGTCGCTGACTGTAAAGATGCGCTTGCGATTGTCTGATCGCATCGCGATCGCCGGGCCTCAAAAACGCTGTAACTGTGAACGATCTTCTTATGCAGTTATGCCGTTTTTCTACTAACGGTAAAATTACCGCCGCTTTCTACCTGTATCATTTCGTTATTATTTTCACACTTAATTACTTTCTTGGTAATAAATAGTGCTATTTCGAGGAACGACTGTATACTTACAGCATATTAACCATTTAAAAATTGTACTATGGGTATATTGGGTATAATGCATTTCTTACTAAAACGTAGGCTTTTTGTTAATGTTCCTTGACACTGGTCAAATCATCAGGCGGTTGGCGGCGTGTTTTGTCTTCAGATTTTTAATTCTTTTATAAAACAAAAATAACTTCAAAAATTTTGGTGCTCTAGTCGTGTAGCATATACTTATTTAGACGACAATAAAGTAGTATCAGCTTAGCCCATTCCTATCAGCAGATATGCCTTACAGTGTCAGCACATAAAGGGGTTTTGTCACTTACGGATGCCTCACCACTGTAAGTGACGCCGCCCTTATGACCAGTAGCTTTGGTCTCTCCAACTCATGTTGCCATAGTAACTCAGGAAGGCCGTTCGTAAACTGTGAAGGCGCCATTTACCTGAGCAAGTATGCTTTATAGTCACTTGTACGTGCCTTCAGTATCAAAGCCTTTCTGGTTAAGCTCCCAAATTTAAGGCCCAGAGCGCTTTTATACTAACCTTAAATGGAAGATAAACTGGGATACAATTGCACACGCGTTCACTGCGGATGCCAGCGATTGGTTATCAAACCTAGATGTCAAATAGTATTTAGTTGAATGTTTGGTTTTCTAGTTTTCCTTTTTCTTATGAAAGGAAATTGATAAGGTTTGGACCAAATGCTGCCTAGAGATGAAACCTATAAGAAGTTCCTTGCGTTACTTTCCATTAGAAATAACATGTATTTTCAAAATTGGTCCAAAAGAAAAAAAATACATGAATTATTGTTTTTAACATTTTTTAACGAACAGCAGTTCATGTTTCACGGCCCGGAGAACAATTGGCAGTTGTGCGTAAGTTATGTGTCTAGTTTGGTTCTCAGGGTAGGCTAGTCATCAAGACGTTGTTAGGCGCCCTTCTCAATTCCTCGATACAATTATTATCGATGACAATGACGACGATTATGACCGTAAGAAATAAACAATTTAGTTCCCAACAAAAAGTTTTTTTTTATTATGACTCCTGGCAGAGATCTTAAAGCGCTTTAGTATACAGTCTAGTGTTAGCCTAAGGAGCGTAATGCATTGTGTGTTTAGTCTGGGCAGCACTTCCAACGGACCAACTCCCATACAAAGTTGTCAATCTCCTTTTCTGTATGTATGTATCAAATAATGCTATACGACATCATAAGCTATTCGTAGCGTCAGCGAGCGACTGCCCCCACACGCTTGGTGCCGAGGATGTCGTGACATCCTACCACCTAGCACACCGACGATGGTTACAGCGAACATGCTGCCATGCAAATTAGAATAATGACATGACATGTTAAAGTCGAGCGCTTGTCTATCCTTACCCATATCAGAAAGTAAGATGGTATGTTATAGAGTGACACTGTCTAAGATATATACGTGTCTATACTTATTGTTTATGGGAGAACTGTAGTAACAGATTACGTTACCATCAACAGTATTTTCAATATAATTAATGTATGAGTGATCGATTATAGTATGTATAATAGTAATGACGTCATCTATTGATTCCAAATCTATTTTAAACAGTATTACCCGATTAACTCCATACTCTCTGCCAATATTATAGGATAGTGTGTGTGTTGGTTTAACTATTGGTAGTGTAGTGTAATCTTATTGATTTTCTCATAGAGATAGGATACAGACCGAAGTGACGTAGCGCAACAACTTCGAAAAAAACTTGTATCTGAATCTAAGCTCGAGGTAATAATAGGCCATATCGTAACACCTAGAATTTTTACGTGTTGCGTTGAGCGAAATGAGAAGTTTTTAAAAGTAGAGATGAGTTATAATGAAAAAATTCACGGTTTATCACGAAACTGAGATGCATTGATTTTACCAAACAATTTTTCCCATTTAAAAATACGTTTGCCACGCGGCCGCGGGAGCCGTGGCAAAAAGGAAGTGTATTATTATTTTACATTTATATAAGTAAGAATACTATAATTTTACTTATTTCATAGCTCATAGATTTAACATACTTGTATTATCTGCTTACCTTGATTGTATTATTATGCACAGTAAAATATTTGGAATATAAGTTATACATTCCGGGATTAACTGAGGAAGTAAATTATTCAATTTTCTTTATTGCTATTTTCAGAATGATCTAGAATTTCCGCTATTAATCATTCATTAATGAATTCGCATAGATATCATTTCATTAGTATCCTCGAAGCAAGGTTGGTGTATGAATTAATTTAGACATTGTGCAAGTTTGGAAGTAACCGTGTCGAGTTGCGAAAATAAGTCAGGAAGGGGTAGCAAGTTGCAAGTTATAGATAATTGACAAAATGGTGGGATCTTTCTGAGAAAAAAAAAACACATAAAATAAATTTCCATTTCTGATAACTTACAGTAAATATTATTTATGTAAAATAGCTTACGATTTAAATAAACACCTAGCCCTGTTTAATATTTTAACTTGAGAAAATAAGTAAAGTCTTAGAAAGGGATAGAAATTTGCAAGTTGTAGAAACTTTACCAATGCTAGAAATTCAGTTAAATAAATTTCCATTAAAATAAATAATTACTGTGAGTATTATTCATTTTAGATACTTATATTATCGCCTTATTATATTGTTGAAGTTTATAAGTAGCTAACCGTCACAACCGTGATATCAGTTTATCAGAGAATGTCCTTAAAATAATGAACATGTGAATTGGAGATAGACAATGCATGCATGGAGCGCGAGATCTGATATAAGGCCGGCAGAGAATGGATGCAAATGGCTATGATGGATCCCCAAGCTTGGAAAACTGCAATAAATGCTGCTTTTCAGCACTATTTCCAAAACTCATCATCACAACACAACACAACAAAACGGAGTGCAAATTGTGTAAGTTAAATCAATGTTCTATTTTCAGAACTTTATATCAATTTCCATTACGCGAGAAAATATATGTTTTGATAAAATTTATTTCTCTTCTTTTCGATAAAATTTCTGATATGTACAAATATTTGATGCGTATAACAATATTGACGTGCTTCAATAATTGCAATACTTACACTTATTATGAATTTAACACCGACGTAATATTTTAGTAATAACGTGTCAACTTTCATATACATTTCTTTGAATTTAAATTTTAACGAAGATAGTGTTAATTAAATTAGAATTAATACCTTTCGCTATAACGGCATTTATGGCATACATAAAAAATAATTACATACTTGAAGGAGAGCGATAAGTGGGTAACTGATGCTTAGGGGAGCGAGATAGTAGTAAGCACAGCGGACGCGGGAGCGGAAGATGAATCGTTGAATAACAAAACCTGCAATTGACAACAAAACGCTATGTTTGTGCAATTTAAATTTGATCTGATAGATAATGCGTTATTATCAGAGATGGATTTTGCCAATTAGCCGACTAATCGGCGTTGAGGTGACCGATTAATCGGCCGACTATAGCCGGCAAAGACGATCATTGGTTTCGGCTAAGTTCGGGTGCAATCGGGAACGTTCGTTTCAGTTCGCTATCACGCCTCGCGCCACTCGACATGTGTTCATGTTTTGACAAGTTCGTTTTGTTTATGTATTAGTGATTTACTCGTACTTGCTACACCGGCCAGCGTTGTTTCTTATTATAGTAAAAAAAACAAGATAAACAGCGAAATTATCTCATTGTTGTGTTAGACAAAAAGAAGGCCCCAAGGATATCAACAACGACTAAAAGTGCGCCACCCTCATACAAAGGTTTCTCGTTTCTCGTGATCTTGACCGTCAGTCTATCTTGTTGGGGGCTTGTACTGTACGCGATCGCCACCCAAGACCTTACTGCCTCAGCGGCCATGGGTTATACGAGCGATTTTCATTATACTCCTAGTGACTCGTCTAAAAAAGAGGTCATTTCTTTTGCGAGTGATTTACGAAATGGGTACGCATAAACTGAAAAATATGTCCGTCTTGTTTCCAGATGTTAAGGCTGCTGTAGCCAAATTTTTATTTAAAATAAATCTCCATATATATAACCGTAGTGATGGACATTGTAACAGATTTCGAAATGAAAAAAAAATCGTTTTAAACAGAGTTTGATATAGTGTCACGTTACACAACATATAGAGATGCGGTAGAGTGAGGGACTAAAATAATCTGTTGCTTTTGTTTAATACACGGTCTTGAAAAACAGCCATGCCAAAGATATAAAAAAAATAGCGTTACGTAAATTCATTGCACAATTAATACTGTCATGCGTTGGCTAACCTGTGAAGAATTTAGAACCTACTTTCCACATTCATTATGATCGAATTTTCATTAAATTTTCTTTTGACATAACGCTCCACGGGTTAAGGAAAGTTAGCTCCAGTAGACCTGACAGCTTCCGCTATCGCTACCGCTTATCACATGACGTCACCCTATCCGCAAGTAGAGCTCCGTAGCGTCGTAGTAAAGCATTAGTCGAGTTGCTCTGCGCACGCGCACATGCGCGAGAGTTCCGCGCATTTCAGTGAAACGCGAATTCCTGACAGTTTATCATTTCAGTGTTCGGTTCGTGGTTTTCTACTTGTGATGTGGTTTAGGATTTTTTATGATAGATTTTTATCGTTTGGGCAATTTTTTTCGTTGGTCTCATTGATGACGCTACATATAGATTTGAGATACGGTCTTGGTTTATGACTTAAAAAAAGAAGTTGGATCTTACGGTCTTACATTCTATGTTTTCTGTGTCACATATGTGACATTGATTATAAACATGATCAGATTTTTATGAATCTTACTTCTTTCGTATTTTTACCATTTGGTATATTTTTACCATGGTTTGCCCTTGCAGTACGTTTGTTCTACGAAAATAATATGTTTATTCGAATTTCGGAACAATACAAGGATTATGTTTTATATAAAGTTGGTTCTTAATAAAAAAATTGATGTATATTGTATCTTATTGTAAGTGTTAAGGTAACCAACTGCATACCATTTATAAAATATTTAGCCTTTTTCAATACATCCCATTTATCATCGTAAACTTTAACGTCGCTAACGATTCTTTCAAGCACGACAATTGTTATCTATCTCTTTCTAACTAGTACAGTGTGAGAGAGATAATTATACTGGCACACGACAAGCACGGTTGAGGCCAGTTATGCTAGCCCGGCAGAAGGGAGTACATAAATAAAAAAGATTTGATATGAAGCCGTACCCACAATATAGTTGTACAAGTTACCACATTGTCGTCATTATCATTTTTCTCATATTTAGAATTTTCATTGATTATAATCGACCGAATTACAACATGTTGTATCTATATTTATATATCCGGTATCAATCCTTGACATAGGTATAACAATACCTTTCGTAATATTAATGATATCGATAAACCCGTAACGAAAAGGGTGCGTAGAGGCCAAAACAATAACGCATTGTTGCTGAACTTAGATTCACTGCTGACCTCGTTTTCATTCATAATTATAATATAGAATCTGCCAGCAAACTTTATCCGCTAATTGTCCGAGAGATGGCGCTGTTTACTTGCCTCCGAAATACTCAACATTGAGTAATATTCCATCCATTGTCCAGGGAATAGAGTCGGTAATCTATTAACCTTCCAAAGTAGTTAGATTCGCTTTACAACCTCATTATTTTAATTAACGGCAATGACCATTAAAACAAGGACCTGACCATCTTCATACAAAAGCCGTTCCCCGATATGTACAACGCCATCTATGCGTATAATAATAATTATTTTTTACAATTATTCAACTTTGCAAGCGTGACACACAATTTATATGTTACGATTTATTTATGTCTGCTCGCGACTTCGTCCGCCTTAAATTCGTTTATCGCGGATAAGGGATTTTTCCGGGATAAAAAGTAGCCTATGTCCTTCTCCGGGACTCAAACTATCTTCATACCAAATTTCATCCAAATCGGTTCAGCGGTTTAAGCGTGAAGAGGTAACAGACAGACAGACAGACAGACAGACGGACAGACAGACAGATAGACAGACAGACAGACGGACACACTTTCGAATTTATAATATTAGTATGGATTACCTATTTGCGAACTAATTGTGACTTTACTATGTTTCTTTATTCAATTATATCATCGTTAAATGTTTAGCTTTAAAGCGCCATCTAGTTGCCAGAATATCTCCTTGCGATCGGAACACGATCCAAAGTATGGCAACTGTCAGTCCTCTTGTTTTAATGGTCCTTGATTTACGGTAATGTAACCACTCAATGGTATTGTACAGTCACCTCACTTCAACTAAGATCGGACACCGGGTAAGAACTTATGGCTTTACACTTAATGTGTTTTTTTAATGCTGGTGATATGACGTGATGCGCTATTTTGTCCTGCTGCTTAATCGAATCACGACATATCGCCAGCATAAAAAAAGCACAATAAGCGTTTTATGCCATACCTTATTACCCGGTGTCCGATCTTAGTCGAAGTCACCTTATTTTATAAGTAGAACAGCTTTCTTCGAAAAATAAACATGTCCTAAACGCTTTCAGTATACTTGAACTTTTCTTATTGCACAACATCATGTCTTTGGTTGATTAGTAGATAACGCAATTTAGCACAAGGTCCGCCAGTAGGTATGTATTAAAATGGTAATAGGTGAAACCCTTTTGCGTCTCTTCTCTACTTCTTTGTCGGTTTCACTCTTGGCAGAGTGGTCGTGGTGTTGGTGAATATTCTAGGTGTTGGTCACAAGCTTCACAACACGCCACCATTCTTCTTTAATGGCCGCCTTCCTCGTGCATTCGTTAAGTCATGATGAGCCATTTACTGCAGCTTTTATTTGATAAGTTCATCTCATAGGCGATTTTCCTCTTGGCCTGGTACACACAACCATTCCCTGGACCACAAGTCGCTCAATAGCCACCTCCCCCGGCGGCATACGTGGCCAAAGAAGGTGAGGATACGAGACTGTACCAAAAATGACAAACGCTGGTTGATGCCGAGTCCTCAAAGTATAGACTCGTTAGTACGGAATTCAGTCCACGATACTCCGAGCATTCTCCTCCATTTTCTTTTTCTCAACTCCCCTTACCGTATTATTTTGCGTCTCTTTCCTGCTGATTATTCTTAGCCCGTAGTTTCTTATCAGCCGTAAAACGACCACTCCTGGTTAAAAAGGCCATCCTCAAAGATATCCTCAAAGACCGGTCGTGCCTTCGTCCAAAGGTTTTGTGCAATCTTGACCACATCATCGTTCCACCTTGAGGTCCGACCATAGCTTAATTAAGTTATAACATAACTTTAATTCGGCCGTCGGCTAAAGATTTAACTATAAAGATTAGACGTTTTAACCGAAAGTGAAACAAAAGACTCCGCTTAATTTATTTGGATCTCTCGAATTTACATATTTGCGCGTTCACTCTCGAATTTCAACGAAAGTGAAGTAACGCTAATGCACCGTTTTACATTAGATTTCTACAAAACTAACAAATTTACGATGTACAGTTGCGTAGGTAAATAAGTTGCTTATTAATGTTTTTATTCGTTAAATGTGAATATGTGTTTGGTTCAGAAATCTTTATGTAAATTAGTATTTACGGAATTTATTTGCTTACCGAAAAGTCATTCAGAAAACGATTTTTTTTTCAGTAAAGTCATCTGTGCAAAGATCGTCTATAGGGTAAATGCATCTTTTGATGACGTCTCAGAAACGGAACACTTTACATCACAACCCAATACTCTCTTTGCGTTAGTAACAGTGCCAAAAATTAAGCGGGGAAGTTAGAGGTAGTTGTATAGTGTTAGGATACCGTCAAATGTATAAAAGACGCATTTGTCTCATAGACGGAATTGTCCCAGTAAACCTTAAGCATTTTCTACTGAAATAGTTTGTAATAGAAGTTTCAACTTTAACGTAAATAATATATATAATAGGAAATATAGCATTTTTTGAAAGAACATACTTTAGCAGACTGATGAAACTGCATCTGTACATATTTTTTCGACCTTGTGAAGCTTTTCATTTTTTTTATATAAAGTATAACAGTAACTTGGAGCAGTCGATATTAAACTATATGCTGCCAATTTCAATTGGCTTTGATTTTGTTTAAAACCTGATTCACTCCTAAAGTACCGTAAAGAGCAATAAACATTTGAAATATTCGTTTTCTAAAACTTAAGACCACTGCTCTTGAATTATGAATAAATAAATAAATAAATAGATAAATAAATATTACGGGACAATTTTACACAAATCGCTCTAGTCCCATGGTAAGCTCAATAAGGCTTGTGTTATGGGTACTAGACGACGATATATTTAATAGATATATTACTTATATACATAGAAAACATCCAAGACTCAGGAACAAATATTTGTGCTCATCACACAAATATTTGCCCTTACCGGGATTTGAACCCAGGACCTCGGCTTCGCAGGCAACGTTACTCCCACTGAGCCAAACCGGTCGTCGGAATTAATAATGGTTTTTTGTTAAAACATACAGTCCGACGGATATGATTACAACCCTGAATTGTAAAATATCAAAGCCTATGTCACTATTACAATCAGTTTAGGCTGCAGATTGTGCCAAATAAATAGACATACATACACACCGCCATAACCACATAGGTACATACATATTTGCATACACTCGTAAAACATAACCCTCGGTCTGAGGAAGTCGGGTAAAAATAAAGTATCTGTTTAAAAGTTAATTTTGTGTCAAGCATTTATTGCCGACTGTACTTTTCTTTTAACTCTGTTCAACTACTCATTGAGATGATTCTAAAGAGCCCAAACTCGGTTGGGTTGCGTTATTTTGTCTGAGTTCCTATGACTACCTTCCGTCTTCATCATTAGATCAGCTCGACGGTATCATAATATTAAAAAAAAAAAAAAAAAAAAAACAAAAATGTTTATTTGGTAAACTATACTTAGTTGGTACATAGTAAAGTGACCGGCCCCTCCTGGTAAGTATGACAATACTTGTGTTAGGAGGTTCCGCTCCTCCCCGGAGTTGTTATATAATAAGTTACAATCACAAGTAGGTATAAAAAATGTTAATGAGTTGGTATACGAGTACAACTTTAACATAAAAGGAACATTAATTGTTCCTAAGCCTTTTATTTACTTATATCTAGATCTAAACAAAGGAAAATAAGTGTGTGTGTGTGTGTTTGTATGTATGTGTGTGTGTGTATGCATATAGTATGGTTGTGTTTATCACTTTACGTTTGTTTTAATAGGGTTACAAATAATGTTTGTCAATTAAGAAGCAATTCAGTGTCTTTGTAAGTAAGTGTGTTTAGCCATTCTGTTACTTTCTTGTTACAGTTCAATTGATTCATTGGATATACATTTAACACTTTGTTTATTTTATTGTACATTGACGATGACATTGCAGAATATTGTCTTTTTGCAAACAATGACTTAGTGTAACATCTAGGAGCTACAATATGGTTTAACCTACGGGTTAGCAAGGAAGGATTAAATTTTAAAGTTTTATGTATTTTTAGGATTGTTAGTAAGATGTACAGTTTTCTCATGGTTAGTATATTATTATGTGTATATAGTTCATATGTTGGATGTCTGAAGGGTAGTTTATACATTACTTTGAGAAGGCATCTTTGCCCTCTCTCTACCTGCAGAAATTGAGTTTTGGTAGCACCACCCCATACTACAATACAGTAAGACATCACAGATTGCGCAAGAGTTTTATATAACTGGTCCAGTAATGATTTATTGGAAACATCTCGTAGTATTTTAAAAATCCAGGTAAGTTTTCTTATGCGGTTGTTAATAAATTCAATGTGTGGATGCCAGCTTAGCCGTTGGTCAATAATGACTCCAAGGTACTTAGTGGATGGTAATTTTGTAAGTTCTGTACAGCTACAGGAAATACGGTCAGTAAGGTCACAACAATGTAATTTCAGTCTTAGTATCGGATCCGGTTGGGTTTTGATGTTTTTCGTAAAGCATATATAATTGGTTTTCTCCAAGTTTAGCGTAAGGAGATTGGACTTGAGCCAGGATGAAATCTGTTGTAGACCCTTTTCAGCACAGTCAAAGAGATTCTGCCAAGTATTTGCTTTAAAGACTACAGCTGTATCGTCTGCATATGAAAATACTTGTCCTTTGGTGATGTTGAGGTTAGTTAGGTCGTTAATGTAAATCAAGAAGAGTGTGGGTCCTAGGACACTGCCCTGGGGGACTCCAAATGTAATTTCCTCTTCTTGACTTACATAATCACCAACCTTTACCCTTTGTGTGCGACCACTGAGATAGTTTGTGAACAGCTTTAAGGGTATTCCCCGGACTCCCATATGTTCAAGTTTTTGTACTAAGATGGCAGGAGAGACAGTGTCAAATGCTTTTTTTAGGTCTAGGAACACCGCCATACACTTATCACCACTGTCAGTGTACCGGGTTATCAAAGAAGATAGAGCCAGCACAGCATCCTCCGTCGACCTGCCATTCCTAAAACCATATTGTGATTCCGATAGTATTTCAAATTTGTTAAGGTACGATTTAAGTCGGTTATTTAGTAGTTTTTCCATTATTTTAGAAATAGCAGGCAACACGGAAATGGGCCTATAGTTATTTGCACTGTCTCTCTCGCCACCTTTAAACACAGGAGTTACAATGGATTGTTTTAGGGGACCAGGGAAGACGCCTTGCGCAAAACAAAGGTTGGCTAAGTGGCTAATAACAGGGACTACAAACTGTCTAGCCATCTTAAGAAAAGTTGTGGGTATACCATCCCATCCAGGTGCACTATTCGATTTTAGACTCATGATAATATTATCGATCTCTAAGGGGTCAGTGTCTAAAAGGACAAAAGATGAAGGAATCGTTTGTGTAGAATTCGTTTTTCGAGTTTCCGCCGGAGAATTCAGGAGTATGTTTTCGGCAAGATTCTTACCTACGACTGAAAAGAATTTATTTACATGGTTCGCAGATTCCGATGGAGACGATTTTGAACTTAACAATGAGTTACTTTCCTTATGGCTGTCCAGAGAGCCTTAGGGTTCTTTGCAGATTTACTGAGTAGATCTCTATCATATTTTTGCTTGAGTTTTTTAGTTAATTTGTTACAGAAGTTGCGGTACCTCTTGTATGTGACACGAAGAATGTCATTATGCGGGTCAGAACGAAGTTTTTTCTGCATCTGGTTTCTGTTCCTGATGCATCGCAGAATTCCAGGAGTGATCCATGGCTTAATGTTGCGTAATTTATTCGGAATATTGGTAATTACCCTACTTTCATCTAATGACGTTACGAGTTTATATATTAATTGCTGTGTGACGAATATTGCATTGTCAACTTACATAGCTTGCCAAATTTTAGCTCAATTACGGGAGAGGTTTAAATTTACCTTAGAAGATTTGACCCAAACTAACATACTAGGCCAAGGTAAGTTAAAATAAAAGCTTGTTATAACCACAAAGCAAATAAATTGATAAAACAGTAAATTAATTTCTCAATTTTCGCGCTGTAAATAACAAAAAAAATTACTGTAAAAAAATGAAGTGCACATTCTTATTCTACTCGAAAACCAAATTGAAGTTATGAGAAGCGTTCGACAGGCGCGTGATAAAATGCTGCGCGCTATTGGCTGCCAGATATTCCTAATCTGTCGGTCAGGCGGATAAACTGTCAATCGGGAAATATTTAGAGAGCGATTTTACGATAAATTGCGGGTTTCACTGACGGATTGTCTATGGGGGGCGATTGTGTTTTAAAAGTGGTGGGATTGTCATTGAAAATATTGAAATGAGTTAAGTGATTTTCTTGTTGCGTGGTCTTTTGTTGCGGTTTTATAACATAAGGTTGGTGCATTTTTACATGTGAACGTTGTGATTTGAAATCTCCAAAGTCCCTCCGTACTTTACTTTTTTTTTGTAATGTCTGTATTTTTTTGAGTTTCAATAAACATTCTCCGTACTTGTACAAGTATAAATTCAAATCGAGCTTTTAACTATTGTGGAATAAAAAAGTTCGAAATTCAAAAATACAATAATCTTACGAGGTTTAACTATAAAATAAACTATATAAGTTGATATTTATTTTGCTCGAAATATTAACATTTTTACTTTAAAGAAGATAAAAATGTACGAGTATGCCAAGCGGAAAATATGCATCTAGAGCGAAATATTGTGTTTTTGATTTGACATTCCAAATTTATCATATTTTGATGAACAAAAATGACACGCAAGGCTTGTCGCGAGAGATGAATGTGTTAATGTTCTTATATCGTGAGACGTAGTCATATCTATTTAATTATTCCTATAAAATATGACAAAAATTCACGATACGCATAAATATGGGTATGATCGACACTGACAGACTGAGAATGAATTTTGTATAAATTCAACCACGAGAGTTGTCGGACGTATTTCAGTCACCAGTGGATTCATATCATAATTTAAAATTTCTACTTATATTAGGAGTCTGTGTCGAATTAAGGATTGAGAAGCAAAACTTTTAAATGATTAAGATAGTGTTTTGTTACTGAAGTTACGGGTTATCACATATATAATTTATAGGTGTATTGTGTATAATTAAGCGGATCGGATTTCAGTGTTTTTGGATTTCATAGTATCGATGATCGAGTAAAATCAAGTCGGGGTAGTCACAAATTAGGTCTTCAAGCTAAAGGCGGGACTAATTTCTATTACTCTTTAATTTGTTACTGAGATAAGTTTAGAACTCAAAATTTGTTTTGAACAAAGGTATTTTGAAGGGGTAGGCAGAAACTAACCGATTTTTTATCTCAAGGAAATCGTAGAGACCTACGATTCGAGGAGCACAGAAATTTGAACGTTAAACGAACATTACAAAGCTCAATGTGCTGTGTTTTGAAATAGTGTGTACTGTGTGATGTTTTGAATTTGGAACACTGTAAACAAAATGGCGACGTGCCCGCGACCTTCGCGGTCGAATCGGTCGGCCTCGGCGCGACTGAAGTATTCGAAGACTATTCCTGCCAGTTTGCTCAGGTAAGGTTTATGATATGTAAGAATCAAATTTAAAAAAAAAAGTGTCAGCGTGGTTATACTATAATACAGTTCTTCCCTTGATAGCCAGATCATGTGATTAAATATGGTTTTTTCCTTGGTGCTGATTCCTATAAGTCGTGAACAGATTTTTACTTACAAAAGGTAAGTAAGAATATAAATAAATACGAGTGCATTTTTTTTTATTATCAACTAAGTGTTTCGGGACTCACTCACATTTTAAATTGGTCACCCTATTTAGCTTAAAATGTCGTGTCAAAATGTTCAGAAATATTGTAGGATGACCATAAGATTTACATAAAAATGTAAAATAAAGTTTTTTTTCTAATTATCACTGATTCAGTTAGGCATCCATTGCGAAATAATATATTTTTCACGTTTAGGAATCATTCTGTGAGTGTAATAACTATATAATCCGATCAAACTGACTTTGTTTATTTTTTCCAAAAAATTAGGATTTATTTTTAAATTTTACTTTTCAATTAAAAATAAAATAGCTGTGTATCATTATTTTTTTAAGGTTTTAAGGTTTAACAATTAGCAGTAGCGGAGTCTAAGGATTGTCCTAGATTTTGCCGTGAACCGTACAATAATTTACCTTGCATTCATATCATAACAAGAAAACCAGTGGAAATGCACTTTAATTACATCAAATTAAATGCCTGAGGCAACCGACCGCATTTTTGATGCTACATATTTATCTACTGATCGTAAGCGCTTACAAATTAGCTATTATTTTAATGATGGCTTGGTGAAGAAACCATGTAACTTTCAATTAGAAGCGAGTACGAAACTGGTTGGATAAGTTTCGTGAAAAAACTGCTTGTATTCTAGATAATAGATACGCTAAAGTATAAGTGCGGAGTTAGCTGTACTATAGTGTGATTAGGAAAAAGGAACTAGGGCCTGGATTCAGAATATCACAGTCTGGTCTGGACTTGATTATTGGCAGTGGTGCATGTACGAGATTCGCAGTCAATACGAGAAGGGTGCGATGGGGTAAGATCGAAGTAGGGTGAAGTTCGAAAGGTTAACTTTATTTCAAAGCCTTTAAGATCATTTTCGGTAAAGTTTTAGTCTTTCCCAAACTTTCGTTTTACCCCAACAAGGTGCGTTGGCAAGGTTTCAAAGACTAAAACTTTACCGAAAATGATCTTTAAGGCTTTGAAATAAAGTTAACCTTTCGAACTTCACCCAATTCGATCTTACCCCATCGCACCCTTCTCGTATTGCTTCCTGATGTAGATTGCCATACTTAAAGAAACATAGTCAATAATTAGGTAAGTAAGTACGAAGAATTGATACAAGTCCAGTAGACATGCGCGATATGAATCACTGAATTGAAAATATGTAATATATTCATATCTTTCGCTCACTGAGATATGCGTGTCACTCATTTAGCTCAATTCGCTCAGTAGATCGTATAGTTCACGAGTAAGTAGAGATAGACAATCAATCGGGTCTCCTTCGGTCCCTAATGTCGTTTATCCTGATGTATCGTTTGTCCTAACGCGTGTCTTTCAGAAACCGTAATTTTTTTAGGATTTTTAAAAGATCATCGTATAGATTAGGTTAGGTTTGTTTTATAACAATCCTGAAATATTACAGTTTCATAAAAAAATGCGTTAGGACAAACGATACATTAGAACAAACGAGGTTAGGGATTCTGATATACTTAGATCCCAATCAATCAGATTGATTGACTTGTTTTTTCTTTCCGCTTCATTCGCAATCATTTGAGTGGGTGGGATCATGATAGCGAGTACCTAACGATGCACTGAGTTTTGTAGCCATATTGGTTATAAAATACCTATATGGAAATTGTTTTCTATAGTAATCCTATTAGGTAATAGAATATTTTTTATAAGAAAACAATTATAACATATATTACTTGATTCACCTCGTCTCTTTCTTTTGGCTCGGCCGGCTCGGCACATTAATTTAAATCATGAGCGAAAACGAGCAAATATTTGTGATATAGATGAGATTTGTGATATAAGTGTCTGAGCAATTGAATCTCCAGTGAGCGAAAGAGCGAATGACATAAACCAAATAATATCGTTCATTTGAATCACTCACTCGTGAGCTTACTATACAATGTGCATACTGCACATTAGCACCTTCAAATAGCCTCTTACAATAGTTTTTTTTTAAATATCTTCAGGGCCATTTTATTTTTACAACTTTATAATAGTGGATTACGTGTGATAAAAATAAAATAATATTTTTTTTAACAAATGAATAAATATCGGAATGGTTTGATAAGTTAGACAAGGTCCAGTTGAGCTTGCAACTGGTCCATTTAGCAGGCTCATCCATATTAATGGTGCGCGATGAACTGGGGGCTGCGCGCACGCCACCACGCAACGGTCCGCGTTTCGTTCTGAAAACCTTTCCTGGCCGATGGGCTATATTATATTTATTTATCTAATGTACACGATATTGTTATTAAAATGTAATGCAGTAAATAAAATCTATACTATTATACTTAAAGTTGTAAAAATGAGATGTCTTACATAGAAGATATTTTGAAAAAAAAATGTAACGAACTATTTGGAGGTCAATGGATCGAAAAATATTTTTTGTATATTTGTATGTGCCGTTGTGGCTTCATCACGCTAAATTGGTTTAACAACTATTTGTGGTACACAGGTAGCGGAGTATCCACAGATGGTTATAGGATATTTTTTACCCGACTACGCTGCGGGCACCTTCTAGTTAATTATAAAATTACAAAATGCTGATGCCTTAGAGGGGTCATAAATCCAAGAAAAATCTTAATAGCGCGCTCGAACATTGATAATAGCGCCAGAGGAATATTTTTATGGCCTCATTACGTTAAAATGGCTGAAGGAATCTTAGCAATTTTTGTTATAAGGATAACTAATCATCCGAGGATGATTATAGGGTACTTTTTATCCGACAACGCTTAGCAAAAAAATTGTGTTTTGAATGTTTCTTTCCTTTTTTGCGTACGAAGTTGCGGGCATCTTCTAGCAATAAATAATTGCATAGGGGAAATACGGACAAAATGGCATATATGGACAAAATGACATAATGGGTTTATTTCGAATTTGGTTAGTTGTAGCGAGCAGTTTGTCATTGCAAAACCTGATGATGACCATGTTTACAAAACTGTGAAGGGCCGAGCGCCGTTGGCATGGTCGCGCCGACACAACGAGGGTGAAAATGTATGGCGCCCACAAAAGTTTATTTTCTACATGATTCTCTTCTGTCTTTTGATGAGTTATGTGGTATTATTTGTGATGATTTTTATTAAATTCAAAGAACTATGACATGACCTAATTAATTGAAACTAATCTTATTGCAATCGTCAACTGGTTTAATAGAATATGATGTTTTAATTATTCTGTTCACATTTGTACAAAATGACATACCTCTACTCTGGACAAAACGACATAGTGAAAAGAACTTCTATTCTTAAACTTAAAAACTAATCTCGCTCGTTTGGTCGTCTTTTTTCTCGTTACGAATAGGAACTGTATCAAAATATATGATGTTACGTATCATGAAAACCACTTTGATGACTAAAGCAGGGACCACAGATGGACAAAATGATATACATAATATAATATTAAAATGTTGTATGTCATTTTGTCCATCCTATATGGACAAAATGGTTTTTGCAATAGGTTACAATTTATATAAATATAAATTTTAATAGGATTCCCATTAAATTTAAAGATTAAGTTACTAGTAGTCAATGAACCTGAGATGGTTTTGGATAAATGAGACTGATTATAATTTGGTCCAATAAAGATATATGACGCAAAATCAAAACACTATGTCATTTTGTCCGTACTTCCCCTACATATACCCAAAATGTCTGCACACAAAGTCATTTTCATAAAAGACTTGTGTTTGTGACTACTTCATTTCAAAACGGCTTAACAGATTTGGATTATTAATGACGTGTAAAAATGGTTATAGGATACATTGTAACCAACACGGTGAGAAAAAAAAACATTTTAAATTATTATTAGTTTCTCCTTCGAGACGAACATGTGGCCAACTTCTAGTTATCAATTTTGTAGTTATATGTAATTTAATACAAATGGAAAAAATGCACAAAAGAAAAGCTTATCGAACAAAATAGTTTAGGGCATTGTCTACCAAACCAATCAACCTAAGGGTGAACCAAGGGGTCGACCGGCCCCCCTATTGCCTAACGCATTTGACGCTCGCAATCAGTATCAAGTGTCATGATTTTGTATGAGCTATGACAGTTGATTCGGATACCAAGGGTCAAAATTTCGTTAGGCAATAACCCCGCGGATCTATATCGGAATCCCTAACCTCATTTGTCCTGATGTATCGTTTGTCATAATCATAACGCATTTTTAACGAAACTGTAAACTTTTCAGGGTTGTTATAAAACAAACCTAACCTAACATACGATGATCTTTTAAAAAATCCTGAAAAACTTACGGTTTCTAAAAAAGAACGACGACATTAGGGATTCAGAAGGAGACCCGGTCAACCTGAGGGTTGAGGACAGCGCAAGAAATTAATAAAAAAACTTTAGTAGTTACATGGCGTTACAGTAACCTTCTTTAAAAAGCAATTAATACAAAGAACTAGGTAGGTCCTTATTTGGTATGTCAATTTGAAGTGTATTTTCTTGTATGAAAATAACTAAAATTCATTTACTTATATACGAGCACTTGATGACTTTGGTATGCGTCGACACATATCGAGAGTTACTGACAGTAGTAACCATCTATTGACGAAAATAATTTTATATAAACGCGCAAAATTATCGTAAAACTATTGAACAACGTAAAAACGTTGTTCAATAGTTTGTTCTGTTAACGAGATAATTTAAAAACGACAAACAAAAAACTAAGCGCCTTAATTTGGTAACGACAGATAAAGACATAAACGTTCTATTGTTTTATAAATAATATGAGCTTTGCGGTCCAATGGCATCAATAGGTAATAACTATTTTATGCGTAGTGTTGTTACTTCCTTGATGGTTAGGATTGGTAAGATGGTAATGATCACTTTCAGTCATCCCCGCCACTACTCAGTTCTCGGTAAAGGCGGGCGAAGCCACGGAAATATTCTTGTATGCTATGTATAACGGCTATTTACCGCACTCGCACTCGCTTCCGGGGCCATTTAAAAAAAATCTGTATCTTGGTCTTAGCCTCTTTGCAAGATGTATTTTTTTAGGTCTAAGGCATCAAGTATAGAAAAAATAAATAAGGATATATAGGACATAAGATGAAAAAGTGTTCAAAAGTGTAAATAATAGTTCCAAATTGTTCCCGAATGGCGCTAGTGTAGCAAGGAATTGCAAAACATTACTATCGAAATATTACTCAAATCTACGTTCTTCTTTTGGTTGATGTAAATATTCAATCGTGTTCAAAATGTTTTTTTTTGCATCGCTGTGGATTTTTTTTGCATTATTATGATAATTTATTTTACGCACTTGTTACAGTGGCGCCACCAATTTAATGCCTTTTGACGTACACTTTGGATATATAGAGATTGTACTCCTTACTTTTCTACACTCCTAAGAGTAAAATAGGCTGGTCGAAGTCGTTTAATAATTATAATTTATAATAGGGTTTATTCTGAAACTGTACTAGTAAAATGAAGTGAAAAGAGCCCGCATAATGTGACTGTTTATAGTTTCCGATCAACCGTGACCACAGCAATAGACAGAGAAAGTATGATTTAACAGATATTAGGTTTGCAAAAGCTGGAATTCTCAGTTCCGTCATAACCATATAACTTATGTGTTTGACACGTGATGGCATATACCTACGCTTTATTGCTTCCCCCATACTTGTTTAGTTTGTTGTCCTGGTATAGAATAAGAAATAAGTAACAATAACTGAAGAAGAAATCACTCAAAACTTTACCTAATTTAGGAAAGGATCCTTGCTGACAGTTCTGACCAAGGATTCAATGTATTAAGTAATAAAAAACTAAGCGATATTTAATTCATGAGATATGTTAATGTTAAAAAACATGTCTTGATATTGCACATATTTAAATACTAACATTTAAACATCTTTTTACAATAATTATGGATTGATACTATTCGCCTTGATCCCCTTAATTTTGAAAAGTGACACAACTGTGTACCCTCGTCTGATCATAGGCTTCATCAGGTACTTAGTGGCGTACCATCAGGCATGATAGTACCTAGTAAAAAACATTCCAATTACTAGTATATCAACTAATAACATGATAATAAACAAGTGATATATATATATATATATAAATGACTATTATGCCTCTTTTTTCACTTTTCATATATTATAAATAAATAAATAATAATAATAAATAAATAAGTAAGCGCAATAAGGATTGTGTTATGGGTACTAGACGACGATATATTTAAGAGATATATTACTTATATACATAGAAAACATCCAAGACTCAGGAACAAATAATTATGCTCATCACACAATTTTGCCCTTTTTCGGGATTTGAACCCAGGACCTCAGCTTCGCAGGCAACGTTACTCCCACTGAGCCAAACCGGTCGTATTATATATTTAAGTAGTTATGTATGTATAGACTTACAAAACTACATAAATACATATATAATATATGAAAAGTAAAAAAAAAAAAACATTCCGTCGAATTGAGAACCTCCTCCTTTTTTTAGAAGTCGGTTAAAAAAACACATAAATAAGAATGCACAAATAGTTGCGCATTCTTCTTTATGTTTATATTGTTTTTACATATTTGTATGTGTTCTTATGTTTCATAAGTTATGAAAATAACTATTTTCGGCCACCTACTCAATTATAATTATTGTCTTTAAAACACTTCGCTACCCAAAGATTGTCTGGAAGAAATTGCTATTTCGACCAGTTGTTTACCTCCATTTAATTGTAACTCACGTTTCTGTTATTTCTGTGCATTTGAGGAATGCAATATAGAGTATTTGTGTTGTTATGGTATTGTAATCCTAACTTCAGAAATGTGTAAAAAAAAATTTTAACGGATTATATCGCGTATCTCTTATCTCATTTGAGTTCCCGACGTTTCGGAAGCTTTTCAGCTAATGACATAATATACGCGATATAATCCGTTAACATTGTTTTATTTAAATGAGTAATAATCGCGGAATTAGAAGAAAATATTCAGACATGTTGTTTTAGAATTGAATTTCCATAGCTACTACTACCACTCGACTTATAGTCTTTTAGTACTGAAGCCTTTAGCTAGACCATGTGCTTGTAAGTACGCAAATTGCCTTGTTTAAGCAATTAGGGAAAGTTATGCAGAAGCGCCGCTCGCAACTCGACTTGTTCGTGTAAAAACGTTAACTGCCTGTGACCAGGTTTCGGATTCGGAATTTGTTAACCGTAAATAGTGATACAGGTTACAATTATAGAAAGAAAATATAGGTTAATTTATTGTTAGATTTATTAAATTGCGCCCGCGCAATCCACTATTTTGTTTATTCCTCGGGAACCGTGTATTTTTTCGGGATAAAAAGTATCACTCTCCAGCCTCTACTCTGAGTATATTAAAAAGCGAATAATAAATAAATCGTAACATTTAAATACTGTGTCACGCTTTCAAAGAATAATTGTAAATTATAATTCCTACATAGATAACGCTGTCAATATCGTGGAACAGCTTTTTTGTATGGCGATTGCCAGTCGTCTTGTTTCAATGATTCTTGACCGACTCACGAAAAAGAAGGTGCAGGAGGCTCAATTCGTTTGTATTTTTTTTTCATATTTCCGAATCATATTTCCCACTTAGCGGTAATTTTGTTGTAGATGGTAGGTATATAAGACAAAACATAGGTTGAAATATTACACAAAATAAATGATTTACCGAAAAATTTATAAGTACCTCAATGATTTGAATGTGATTTTCGCAATAACGAAAATCCGAATAATGATGCTTTCGGACAAATTAGACTTTGGAATTTTGTTGTATACCCCACTTTATGTAATGAACACAATAAATATTATTATTTAGGTTGCTACTTTTGTTTTTACTGTCTTTGTGCATATTATATTGTTAGTTTGTCTATCTTCGTTGATATTTATTTTTCTCTCATTTGTCCAAAGGCTAACTGGAATAGATCCCTTAAACGGAGACGAAGTTCGCCTTTGTACACATCTATTACTTTTCTGTCTTTGTTCTATTGTTTTTATGTACAGTAAAATGTTTACAAACAAACAAACAATGAAGTGTGTCAAATCGTGAAGTGACGAATATTGACAGAGATGCATATTGCATTTATTTAGGTGTTAAAAAATCCACTTTTCACTCATCTCGGCGAATGTTAAACGTATGGGCGAGTCATTAGAAGTCCGGAAACAAAACGATCAATTGAATCATCAATTGATGACCCACCGTTTTTACACAGCCGCGAACAATGCATATTTCTTACAGCGCCATCTAGCGTCGAGTAGAAACGCTGGGAAAACTCGACAAAAACCACCATGATTAATTTCATTGTCTTCGATTTTCTCTGATCGAACAATCGCGACCTTGATAGGTCATTTTCTATAGCATGTTTGTGCATGCGAACTTGAAGAATTCAGACTGGATTTAAGAGTAATACCAATTCCTAACCCTTATATTTTTAACTTCCGACCATGAACGAATAAAACAAGAGACCGTTAATGGCCATAGTTTGGATGGTGCAGCGACCACAAGAAGATATCCACTATTTAAACTAGATGGCGCTTTAAAACTAAAGATTAACGATGTTTTAATTGAACACAGAAACGTATTACAGTAATATTTAGTTCGTAAACAGCTGCAATAAACACTGTTATGATTCAATAGTAAAGCGCTGTCACGCTAACAAAGTAAAATGTTTGCATATAATAATCCTTATATGTACATAGGTAGTGTTGTTAATATTGGGGAACAGTTTTTAGTATGGCGACTTATGGGCGTCTAGCTTTATTCGCCCAAGATCCCGACGAAAAAAAAACGACAAAGAAATCCTTAGAGAGGATTCAAAATAATCGATTCAAATGTTTTAAAATCTTTTTTTAGATGCATCAGTTTTTTGTTGTTTTACATTGAAGAAATTTTCCAAAAAATAAGTGATGCGACGATTTTTTTTTTACTTTTGTATGTTAGTACGTGTCGTTGTGGCTTCATCACGTCAAAACGGCCTAACGGACTTCAACTATTTTTGTACACGGGTAGCTAGCATCCAGTTATAGAATACTTTTTATCCGACTGTGCTGAAGTAAAAAAGAGGGTTATGACTTTTTTCTCGTCTGCGAAATAACTTGTAGTTTATAATAAGTATAGAAGGCAACTTCGCTCTTGGACACATACAAATATATACAACAAATTAAAAAAAAAAAAATCGATTCAGTGAAATTTAAACTGTCTTATTTTTTTGAAAATATCTTCATTGTACAGACAGTTTATTTTTACAAGTTTAATTTTTTTATTCCGAATTCACATACTGTGTGTAAAGTCTTTAAAAATGGATGAAAGTACTTCTAACAGTAACTCACGTATGCGTAATTCAACTTTTTTATTACCTCACATGTACCATTCGTAATATAACAATGAAATTATTGGGCACAAAACCAAAACACCAAGAGCTTTTAAATTTAACTAACGTGTTACACCTTCCGTTCCAAGTTACACTGGACATCTCCATGATACAAATATATCAAAGTCGGTGGAGAAATGAGGAACTAATACTTTTACATACTGCAGACGTGGGAGCGTTTGACAACAGCGCCGCTATCAGCTGTAGGTGTAACTTTGCAAGTTCAAAGCGAAAGTGTTAGTAGCATGAAACAGCCATGTCATAGCATGACGTGACAAGACATGATAGCTTGGTGGTGTGAGTGATAGGAGATGGCTTTTGAGATAATTTTTGACATTCGTTTATGGGAGTTATGTGATAAAACTTGAAATTGGTCCTTCGAGCCCGATAACTCCTAATTTGTTTACAATTTTATAGAAATGCCACATAATATTTATTTCAATTTCTTACAAATATTAAACAACTATATCAGTTGTATTTGTTATTGACTATTTACATTTGTATATATTGAATCGTGTAACAATATATATAAATATATACATCTATACTATTGTTGTAAAAATGAAATTTCAAAAAAATTGTAATGGACTATTTGGAGGTCACTCAATCAAAATTATTTTTTTGGATTTATGCATGTTTGTATATGCCGTTGTGGCTTCATCACGCCAAATTGGCTACACGTATTTCAACTATTTTTAATACCCGGGTAGCTGGGCACCCACAGATGGGTATTGGATACCTTATATCCGACTACGCTGATGAAAAATATAGGAGTAAACACTTTATTCACCTCCGCGAACGAAGTTGTGGGCACTTTCTAGTATTTTAATATATTACATTATTACAAAGGTATAATTCCATTGAAGAAATACATCAGACTTCGATACACACACATTAAATTATACATTCAATCACTGCACTTTCATTGATACTACTAATATTCAATCAGAACTTGATTTAGAAGATTTTATTTCCATTAAAATACTCCCAAAGATCAACAAACCCAAAGACAATCAACTTATGTCATTAAACTTACATATGGGAACGCTTACTCCGGGCACTTTCGCCATTTTCGCGAGAAAATGCAGCCGTAAGCTCAGTAAGACCATAGCCGCTGTGAGCCGCGCCTGACTGCAGCGTTCGATATTGAAAATTGGAAACCGATTCCAAATTCGAAAGTGTTTGTTTTAAACGCGTTGTGTTAGTGGCGTGTACTTTTTAATTTAAAAATAACGTTATGGTTATTTTTAATTTAACGGTTTATTGATGTGACTGATATTATCGATTGAGATGACGTTGAATAACAATCAGCCGTATAATAGAGTGACGAGCAAGCTGTTTGGGAAGAAAAACAAGAAGAACAAACGATATGTTAAAATTAAAGCGGGAACATACAGCGGGAGGGAACGGTAAGGCTGTTTTGCATTTTGTAATTCAAAGCTCAACCTGTATCATCTGTCGGTAGTTGATAACAAAGTATAAGATGTCGCTTGCTGATTCAGGAATTTTCTGATTTTCAAAATGAATTGTATTGAAATGTAAAAAATGATTGTTAGAAATGTGTCCCGCGTAAATTATAATGTGTCCTGTCAAAATGTACTTAGTAGCTAATATTTGTAGTGAAATAATAGGATTTTCTGCAATCGTTATGTATTGTATACTTTTTCAGTCGAGTGGCCTAATTAAGGTACGGGACTTAAAAAGCTAATCATAAAGCTGTTGTACACAATACTTTTTCTACGAGTAAACTAAAATAAATGAAACACTCAGACACACCAAAAACGTGCAACATTTTTTAAGTAGTAAGAGTTTTTAGGGTTCCGCAGCCAAAATGGCAAAAACGGAACCTGAATGGATTTTTTTTCCACATAACCACTCACTTGCTTCAGATTTAGGATTGAACACTATTTATACTTGAAATAAGACAGGTGACAGGTAACTACAGTTAACGAAAGCAAGTGAGTGGATAATCCATTATAAGAACGAAATGTAAGCACAAAAATAAATAAATATCGAAAATGTGCAGATCAAGCCCTTTAATATGCAACCGCTACTTGACCTAGTGGCTAAACTTTTAATTTTTGTCCCCCCTCATATTTATCGTTTTTTTTTTTAAATAAATATATATTCTAAAATTTTTCCTTTGCAATATATACTGCTAACCATAGTTATTCATATTCCCAATTTCAAATAAATAGCATACATAGTTTTTGAGATATGGCGCTCTAATAGTCGGAGAGACATACAGTCAGGGACAGGGCAGAGGGGTTCTTTTTGTATTTTTTGGTACGGAACCCTAAAAATGTAAAAACGTGAAACTAAACACCGAAAATTCAACATCGTAACTACAACAATTACCTGTCAAACATCACAATCTCTAATCCATGTCACAGACAAATAAAACAGCGGTTGCATAACCAAAGTCTTGTATCCGTTGGATAACACCTGTGACCCCGCCGTTACACTTCTGTGGGAGAAACGGAAAAGTGAAACGCTTCATGATCCATCGATAGTTGGCTTTGTTAGACTAGGACCAAGATTTAGACTCGCGATAGTTAATGGTAAGTGCTGCATAATTTTCATACGACTGGGTTACCTAAGAATCAAACCCCATGCAAGAAACAAAGTGTCCCAAAATTTTGTATGGATTAATATTTTGGAGTGCGTCACGTTCATAAAACAAAAAGATCCATTCCTACCGGACATTATATAGCAGTCCGGATTTATATAGCAGTCCGGAATTAACATTTTGAGACACATTTTTACAAAGAATTCTCGGTAGGAATAACTAAAATCGTTAATATTCTTGGAAACGCAAGCACAGTCACCAGCAAAATATAATATGACTGTTTACAAATCAGCGAAAATGTGGATACATGATGCACTTGTCGGTAAAAATATGTAGCAGAGGCGTGGCGTCAGGAAAATTACAAGGGAAGCCGAAGCGTATTCATTTACTCATATTTAAAGAAAAAGGTGGTTACAAATGTTTCCTTGGGCAACCCGGTGGGAATCGGCGTATAAGTACGCCACGCGCACACCGATATGTATACTAATGGTTGGTGTCCGGTATAGATGTCGCTTTATTCTTATCAGCATTAATATTGGACCGTGACGCATAAATATCTGATAACGAATCTATTAAAGTTATAAATACTTAATACATGATGCCAGCCACTGCCTTAGTTTAAATATTTGATGGAGCTTTCATATTTAAAAAAAAAGGTGGTTACAAATCTTTCCTTGGGCAACCCGGTTGGAATCGGCGTATAAGTACGCCACGCGCACACCGATATGTATACTAATGGTTGGTGTCCCGTATAGATGTCGCTTCACTATTATCGACATTAAGATCGGGCCGTGACGCAAACATATCTGATACCGAATTTATTAATGTTATAGATACTTAATACATGATGCCCGCCACTGCTTTAGTTTAAATATTTGATGGAGCATTTGTTCTAATCAGATATGGTTTTCAATAATTGTACTCTAAAAAGAGCAATGAAACTTATTACTATATCATTTTTATTTCGAAAGGAGATGTCGTAATTTGAAGGAGTGAAATCCAAATTCCAACCTACTCCTAAATGCAGTTTTAAATGAAGCTTTAAACCCTTTTTCACTTCTCCTGCTCAAAAAGTACGTCATATTAGCTACGCGAAGCGAGCCTAAAATAATACATTTAGCCCCTAGTGTTTAAAGGAAAGTCATATAATCACATACAAATTTCTATGACACTGAAAAAAAAAAACAACGAATAATTAAAAACAAACAAACCAACCTGATCAAATTGGCCAAACTTTCTCATAAAATTGCTCAAACTGTACTTTTAGTTTTTTATGAAATTTTAATGTTAAGTCTTTTTTATTTTCTCGCAGTCGAAGTGAAAAGCAGAGTGTTTATCACGTGGCTAAAAGCCATTATGACACTCAGACGTATTTGTCCTCGCTCACTTTGTGACTTCGTCCAAATAATCACTTCGTGTCATAATGGCTTATTTTAGCCCATCATTAAACCTTAGTATAAACTGTTACGTGAGCATTTTCTCTGTGTAAGAAATCACTTACGCTCTTTTTTTGAAAGAAATACTAATTAGCGTATTTTTATGGCTATTTACTTTTATACCGCCGGTCACACTATATAAGGTAAATATCCTAGGGTTCACCACAGTTTAAAGGGAACTTTCAACCTAAATCATTGCAATAGAGCAGACAAGCACGCTATCCAGTAATCGTAAATTTGCTAGCATTTGTGCCGTGATCGTTAGATTGCGCTATAAATGTGGAAAATACCAACTTAACTACTTATGATTAAACATAGTTAATATTGTCATCAGTAACCCTAATCCATTATATAGGTTGAAATTTGCTACACCAATGGCACTCACTATGATCGCTGCTCCAAAAATGCTACCTACGATCACAGATGATATCAATTATTGAGCTAATGGTGTCAAACGTTTGTCTTCAATCATTATAGTTTAGAAAATTCATTTCAAGAATGGAGTTCGTTCGTATTTTGAATAATTACTTTTTAAGCTCTCTTTATATATACAACGTGCTCGTGAGGAACCCAAATAATTTTACCAGCGTATACCGGAGATCATTAGGACCAAAAAATGTTACATGAACCCCAGGAAAATCTAGCTTAGTTTTAAAGATATCATAAATTTTCATGTAAACAATTTATTGTGATTACTAAAGTGGATTAAGCTCTTTTGGTTGCGACATTGCCACGTATGTTTCCAAGTGTCGCGTCGCTATTCACAGACTTCAAATTGACAGCTACTACTCATTAAAGTCATCCTCTTTCGGAAAAATAATCGTTACCAGTTTATTAAAAGGGATAATTTTCATAGAGAAGCGAAAGTTACTTAATATCAACAAGATATAAAAAAAAATATTGTTGAATTTGACTTGGTTTCATATAACATTGTTTGGTCCTAATGACCTCAGATATACGCTGGTAAAATTATTTGGGTTCCTCGCGAGCACGTTGTATATTATGTATTATAATAAATAATAAATAAATAAATATTACAGGACAATGTTACACAAATCGAACTAGTCCCACCGTAAGCTCAATAAGGCTTGTGTTATGGGTACTAGACGACGATTTATTTAATAGATATATTTACTTATATACATAGAAAACATCCAAGACTCAGGAACAAATATTTATGCTTATCACATAAATATTTGCCCTTACCGGGATTTGAACCCAGGACCTTCAGCTTCGCAGGCAACGTTACTCCCGCAAAGCCAAACCGGTCGACAAAATGTATATCGTCGCCTAGTACCCAGTACAAGCATTGCTTAGTTTGGGACTAGGTCGATTTGTGTAAGATTATCCCTGTGTTATTTATTTATTTAATTTGCTTTATAACTGGCGACTTTACATAAAGGAATAATTTCCGTACAAATTTCAAAGTATACTTGTATCAATTAAAATAGTTATCTTAAAACCTAGTTTTCACTATAAGTCGTAAATAAAGGTCAGCTAAACTATGCCGAAGTTATTATATTAATCGAAAGCAAACAATTTGGCGTAGCAGTTAGCCTCGTTAACGATGGAGAGCAATGGATTTGACGTCTAGCATCGATAAGCTAACCTCTTCAGATGTTATTAAAATGTGCAGTGGATTTACAAACGTGTAATTACATCACTTTCTTTTCCCAATGAAGGCCAACTACCAAAAACACTAACTGTAAAATCAGGGGCGTATTTTGAAATTTGGCGCCCTGGGCCAATAAGTATCGCCGCCCCAGAAGTTAAGGAAAACACCGGCCAAGTGCGAGCTGAACTCGCGCACCGAGGGTTGCTACACTGCCTCGGGCTGTTTGCCGCCCGGGCCTTGGCCCCTGTGCAGTGGCGAGCGGTCCATAAAGGTACTGGTTACCCTGAAGGACCATGGCTCTATATAGCCATGAGCAGTTGCCTAGTGCCTGCCCATGTGATCAAAACATTTTAACTGACTACCTTGGCCAAAAATCCCTAGGGTAGGGGCCCTAGGGTAAATACGCCATTGTGTAAAAGGTGAAAGCGTGCATTCTCAACATTCTCATCCCTATTTTGCTTCCTTGGATACCAAGTTCTTGCTGGTATCAACTTAGAATATTTAATCACTGGAGATACCATACGGTTGCAAACAGCAACATACTTATGTGACCATCTGTAGTCCCTATGTCAATGTCAATAAGGTCTACCAATGGTCAGCTAAGTGTGTGGCTGATGGTATGTACATTCCCCTCTGCTAAAGTAACCGCTAAAGTAAAATGCTATACATATAATATATATAGCTGTAGAGGAATAACAGCCAGCCGGACATCCGCCCGCCGTGCCGGACATACCAAAGAATTTTTTCCAAGCTGAAACGGAGACCTTCGCTCCGCTCGCTACTTATATCGATGTTTGTAAAATAATAACAAGTCTTTAAAGTTTTCACAAAAGAAGTATGTATATGTATGTATATTTTAAACTTCATTCAAACTATCCGTGAAAATATTTGACAGTCCAAAAATGTCCAGTTACTTATGGAACCATTTTCGTATACAGGTGGTGTAGGTTTCTGTGTTGTTCTTAATAAGGATAAACTGATATGATAATAATATAGACAAAAATAAACAAAAGAATATTCATTTCTTGTTAACAAATCAGTAAATAAGTCATTCAGTTAACAAAAAATACAATGAAAGCACTGACGTAGTGATATTAAGGACAAAGCCACACTGTTGTTTACTGTCTAATGAATAATGATTATGGATATTGCCTATGTCCAGAAGTGGATGTATTCCGGCTGATGGTGATAATTGACGAGTTCCTTATTATGAATATCTGAAATGACAGCGTTAGTCAAGCTTCAGTATGCGATGCGTGGCTAGGTATTTCAAAATTGTCCTCTCAATCAGACATTCTTCACCAGTGGTCTTGGTTACGGATTTTTCAGCCCGGTACGTCGCTTTTGCGGCGTTCTCAATTTGCTAGTGACATTTAGAAAATTAATTAATTACTTTAGTAAAATAATACGTACAACTTTGTTTGCGAAAAAAACATAATCATCATCCTTTTCTTTGTCAGTCAGTGTAGTCCAAAAAAAGTCATTAAGTATATAACCAACTTCCATGAATATCCAGCTATCCATGTACTAACCTCGTATTTTCACATGATACACAGACATACAAAAAAACAAAAAATATATATTTTTCGACTCAATAATGACATTCAAAAAGCCCATTTCATGCTTTGTCATTTATCTAACATGCGATAACCACGACCATCATTGGCCCGCTGGCTAAAAAAATTATTATATCGTATCATTTCTGTATCTGTTTCTCTCAAATTTGTTATATTCTTTTACTATAGTAGAGAGGCACTCTTCTACTGTATTAGGAATATCACCGTGAAAAATTACGCATCGAAATGCATGAAGAACATCATTTAGACATTAAGAAGAATCATGCACAATACATAACTCATCTTCCGCTACCTCATACATAAGTGACGCAACATGAACTTTAATGAACAAAATAGCTATTAAGCTTCTGCAAGAATTAAGTTTAATTACGTTCGTGAGATAATTATGGCGGACAATGGGGTTTCAACAAAATATTGCGCCCAATTTTGCCCTCCGTGTTCTTTTATGTAAGAATAAAGGTCCAGATATTAGTGTTACAAGTTGATGAATTGAGTTTTAATTCGTCAGTAAAATGTGCAAATCATTGTTTGTTACGCAACTGGAGTTGATTTAGTGAGGCGTTAGGTCAGTCGTACGTAACCCTCGCCAAAATTATAATTGAACGTTTGTTTGTCCTTCACAAAAAAACGGCACTACGGATCGGCGTGATTTTTTTCTACGAAGACAGAAAATGGGCTGTAAAATGACAATGACTACTTTTCAATCCGCAAAAATGTTCGATTTGCGAAGGATAAACAAAATTAGTTTGCCAACTGTTACCGAGCGAGCTTTTCCTGTACAGATTTGATAGTTGTACATATGTAATACAATTTATCTCAACCAAATTTTGTTTTTAATATAAAAGACTTTTAAAAAGATAATTTCAAACCAATTTAACACATTTAATAACAACTCCTTTTCTTTTGCAGCGCCAACACAGCGATGGACAATGACGTCACCCCAGTATACTTAGCCGCTCAAGAAGGACACTTAGCAGTGCTAAAGTACTTAGTGTTAGAAGCAGGAGGGCGGTTAGATGCACGCGCCAGAGATGGGATGCTGCCGATACACGCCGCTGCGCAAACTGGGTGTCTAGACTGCGTCAAATGGATGGTGAGTGCTAGAATACTAGGGTTTAGCGAATATTACAATTCTTATTACGTAGGAGCGCGTCAGAGATGAGAGGCTAACGATATGCTGCTCAGGCTGGGTTAAAATGCGTCAAATGGATGTTGAGTAAATAGTGAATAGCATCCTAGGAATTAGTTGGTATTTTAGTATTTAATACGTAGAATTAGTGTACGCACACAAGCGAAGCTTAGCAGGGCTAAAATACTTAGTGCTGGAGACATGAGGGTGGCAAGATGCACGCGCCAGAAATGGGATGCTGCCATGTCAAATGGATCGTGAGTACTAGAAGTTTAGGAATTAGTTGATAGATTTGTCTGTAGTACGTAAACGCAGCATGCCCAGCTGTAGTAAAGGGTTACTTAGTAGTGCTAAAGTACTTAGAGCTAGAGGACGGCGGCTAGATGCACGCGCCAGAGATGGGATGGTGCCGAAAAACGTCGCAGCGCAAACTGCGTGTCTAGACTGCGTCACATGAATCGTGAGTACTTGAAGGAGCTTAGGAATTAGTTGAACCATCTGGAGATACCCAGCTACGTGTACCAAAAATAGTTGTTTTAGCCGATTTAGCGTGATGTGGCAACAACACATACAAACATACAAAAAAAAAATCGTTTCTCGCTTCAGTCCCTTGCAATAGTTTATTTTTAAATATCTTCAATGTACAGACATTTCATTTTTACAACTTTATAATAGTATAGATATTCTATCAATGACTCTTTATCAGAACAAATATTGTGTCAGAAGACACGTAGGTGTTCGCTATTACAGGTTGATATTTCTTTCAATCAAATTGATTTATCTTCTGCACTTGTCTATTAATCATTTTAGTGTTGTTAGGTTACGCAGTCTTATTCCGCAGTAAAAAAGTTATATGTGCACTTACCTTCTACTATGTGAGTAATGATTACTAAACAGAAAGTAGTTAACGTTGGGGTAGACGCACGCATACGCACGCGCATGCACCTCGTTCTACGTAATCTAAAAACATAAATTGACCGATTTGTGATATTACACTGAGTAATCAAAGTGTAAAAAACCCGTATACAGAAATCATTACAATCAATTTCCATACCATGTAGGAAATCTGATGGAAAGTTGAGCAATTTACATCACATTGCATTCTCGTTGACAGTTAGACGATTACAAAGCAATCTTACGCTTCCGAGATGAATGATTGATCCGCGGGTCAGCGAACTTGCTACAGTTGCATGTAATGTTACGTAACATGTGTGTGTTAAAGTATTTGATGCAGCCCATACCTTTTTGCTTAAAATAGCCAATTTCAACAACAATAGGTTTTTATTTCAATATATGTATAGGTATATACATATTCTTGCGTTGGATGGTATGGGATGTCCGCGCTACTTGATTTAGAAATTAATTTATTTTTTTAAAGCGTCTCATTTCTAAACTCACGAAACTAAAAACCTCTCTGGATATTTTAAATAGGGAATATGCGTGAAATTTTTTCATCGCTTTTTTAACAAAATATCAAAATACCGTAAAAACTATTCCAAAAAGTGAAATTAAAATTAAAATCGGAGAAGAAATACTCATGATATAGGCATTTAAAACTACGAATTAGACAGCGATTTGACAGAGAGGTCCGACATAGACTGTTACGTCACAGTCTACGACGGTCATATGAACTCCATATTAAATTCTGTTTTGCCAGAAAGAGATAGAACGAAATGTTTGATAGCTTATATCTTGGTTATTTTTATAGTTATTCGAAAAAATATTTTTCTCCCCTGTTTGTTACATGAATGAGTTTTCAATAAAGCAAAAACGAAAAATTATGCATATTCTCTATTATAGGTTAGGTTAAGTTTTTTTTTATAGAGTAGTAAAAAATTTGACGTTTAATCGAAGCATTTATAAACAGTTTTGAAAATGAAACTGGTGCATTAATTAGATATTTCTCTACTAATAAATAAGTAGCCTTTGCCTTCAACGTTCAAATAAAACAAATATCGTTATCGACTTTTATAAATAATAACGATAATAGCTTAATATGCTGTAATACGTTATAATTAACAATATAAATGTGTATATGTATCATTATTAAAATTGGGTTGCCGAAAAAACACGTTAAATGACGAACCATCGCCTCTAACTGGGTTTTAGTCGTGTAATCCTGTGGGTAAAAGTTTTAGTATTTTTGGAAAAACCACGTAAATCTACACAATTATACAAGTATGTTTTAAAGGTAATTCAATTTATAATTTAAATATAAATAATTAGGTACCCTAGAGTAAGTAAATGTACAGATGTGTTCCATCCATACTATTATTATAAATGCGAAAGTGTGTCTGTCTGTCTGTTACCTCTTCACGCTTAAACCGCTGAACCGATTTGGATGAAATTTGGTATGAAGATAGTTTGAGTCCCGGGGAAGGACATAGGCTACTTTTTATTCCGGAAAAATGCCCTTATCCGCGATAAACAAATTTAAGGCGGACGAAGTCGCGGGCAGAAGCTAGTTTTAAATAAAAAATGCGAGCATAAAATCTTCGGTTATTTCATAAAATACACTTTCTATTTAATAGTATCCATGGTAGGATTTGCACTCACAAACAATATTATGAAAGAACTTAATGCAATGTCTTTCTCCTATATGAATCCTGTATAAAATAATATATATCCACTGAAATAGAATGATAGGGAAAAATGGAAAATGAGTTACAATAAATAAAATCTGAAACTAAATTAATAAAGATAAATTAAAGCTAACTAATTATAAATATCAACCGGAAACTAAAACAAATGTAGAATGATGTGCATGGTCCCGAAAATGCTTTCAGCATTTCTTCGCTGTATTGCAATGCTGACGCGAGGAAGATGCCAGGGGTCGCATTCGACTTTGCAAATAGATATACAATAACAATCCAATAGCAATGAGATGTGACTATTTCCGTATCCCAGTGGCTCAAACGCACCAATGATATCACTTATGTATTGCTAAACTAGCAATTCGTTAGATATTTGATCGCACGCTATTTGACTTACGCATATGGTTTTTAGATTGTTTTGCTTTTAACTGTCAAATCCCATACAAAGCTAACTGTCAAACTGACGAACTGTCATTCAAAAACCAAATATAATTAAAACAAGACAAAATTGCGACGTCGATTGCATATTTGACGTTGACGTATAAATATTGTATACCATTTAAGCGTCAAAAACTGACGTACAAGTCTTCGGTCACTATAGCTTGATAAGTTCTTTCGTCACACTCCCATACTCTGCGGGCGACGGGGGGAAAGACAGCGGGGGAGAGTGAGAAATGTACGTGCGGCAGGTCATCGTGCTCCGCCGTGCGCATACTTCACACCCACCCCCGCTGTCCCCCCCTCCCGTCGCCCGCATACCATGGGAGTCTCACGATACTAGAGCTATAGTAGTCTCCGTCAATCGTTTGTCGAGATCTCTAATTAAGTTCTGGGCACTGGGACTTCATGGATCTCGACCCCGAAAGGAGAGAAAGCATACTTTCTATTCTACTAATAGTTGTTACTTAGTGATTAATACAAGATTATTGTTAACTTAAGGTCTACACCAGCTTTCCTAACCCCATAAAAGCTTATAAACTTTCATCCAACCGTTACAGTAGTTTTAGTCATTGAAAGTTAGACGGGTTTGTTTATGGCCTGTCGTGTTCTGCAGTTAAGTGACTTGTAAGTTTCCAAGTATATCTAGTTTACAACTTGATAGGCGTTAAGTTGGTAAAGTCTAGTAAAGTTCCGTTTTTAGATGGTTATCTATTTGTGAAGTAGTGGTATCTAAAGAACTAAGTACAACACTTGTGTTATTCTCACTTAAACCGTTTAAGACACTGGAATTTGCTTGGGTCTTTCTTGGCTTTAAAAATAAATTCTCTAGTTGATTTTAGACGTGCGTGTGAGTGTTTTATACGTATTATAACTAAACTATGCTTGAAATATTATTTGTACTTGCTAAGAGACACCACATTATTAGATCAACTGGCTACTGAACTCAGTAATCTGTACGATAGGATTATGGTTAGATATTCATCCTCAGAATATTTTGTCTCACAGTACTACTGTTGGTTATTACGTAGGCGGGTACTAGCTTTTGCTTAATCCTTCCTTAGTGCGTCTTTGCGCCTCAGAAAGAATGTGTCTCAGATTTCATATTCTCCTATTTTCAACAGTTGAGGCTGTGAGTTGCTCGACAGTAATTAAGTCTCTTCTTTTTTTATAGGTGTATAAGATCCAGGAAATGATTATATTAAATCTCTCTCTCGTCCCATCTGTTTGATGAGGTCTGTTCTCTTTGTTTTCTTTTTCACTTCCCTCCATGCAACGCATCATCTGCTGAGAAACCGCTTCTTATGACATCGGCCTGTTTGGCCTCTTCGGCCTCTTCGGCTTGCCTCTAGGTCTAGACCCTAAGATGTTCTGAAATATGATTTTGGCAGTATAGTCTGCAGGCCTTCTTTGGATTCCGTTGACGGATTTGGTTGACGGTTACTTACGTTTCCGCTTTTTGCCGCCGATATGTCGATACCAACGTAGCCGACTATTCTGCAACTTGTCGGTGATGTAACGGAGACCAAATCTAGATTAAGCAGTATTACTTATAAATTTGTTGAAATCAATTCGCAATCTTTATCTACCATGTCCATCCAATGACATTTTATTGCTGACATTATATGGAGTAGATCGTTAAAGATATTGCTTTCAGGAACCAATTAAGTCAAATGTGGTTGCTATTTAGTTAACTTTGTAACTAAATATTGGCAGGAAATTACTTAGTTATTTAATTTTATTACCAATCTTAAGAGACACTCTCGTCTCGTAAATGTTAAAACAATGTATCTCTTTGAAAGTGTTCGAATAATTAACGATAAGTTAATCGGAAACGGATTGTTTGGTCCAAATTAATAATTACTTTTTCAGTAATTAACAATGAATTGAGATACGTTTTGCAATTATGTGTGTACTTTCACTTCGAGTTTTCAAATGTTTTGTACAAGCATAATATATCAATATCAGATCAGTGAACATAAACATCACTTGCTGCTGTAATTAAATGAGAAAATCATAAATTTCACGATTGGTTTTCGTTTATTCATATTTAAGTTATTACTTAACTTAGATTTAGTATTATTAGATTTAGGATTAGATTTAGTATGTTGTGTAAAATAACAACCATTTATAACAACATCGGTCTAGTAGTCTCCGAGTATCTGGAGAACATACATAAAAAAAGGAAAAGATTCGAACAAATTGAGAAACTCCTCCTTTTTTGAACTCAGTTAATGAAATGTAGACAGTGCATATTTATTCAGGACCACAAACGATCATAAATTTATCTTCTTTGATTTAATATAACAAGAATCAGCTTGATAACCACGTCTCTTTATAGCCTTCACCAACGTTTTCTTTTTTGAGATTTTAAGATTCTCAAGCCTACTGTGTTTGTTGCGCAATTTAAGAGCTGATAAAAAATCTTATTGCATTAAATAGGGAAAACCCGAGTATCCATATGTGTATGTTTTTGAATTCTTGTATTAACTCAATAATTGATTCCTACACTGTCTTATAAAGATAAAACCCTCACAAGTTTCATTGGAAAATACTATGAGCTAAAAAAAAACGTGCACTCATTTTTATTATCGCTGCAGTCTATCCTTGCAATTAAAACCTACCCATCTCTTTTTAGATCGTGGAACGAGGCGTGGATCCGAACGCGCGAGACGGAGATGGCGCGACGCCTCTCCACTTCGCTGCATCACGCGGTCACCTCACCACAGTCCGTTGGCTGCTGCGGCACGGGGCCAGACTGCATCTGGACAGGCATGGAAAGAGCCCTATCAACGATGCCGCTGAGAACCATCACTTGGAAGTGAGTGCACCTATCTCATTCTAGATCATAAAAGGAGGTTTGGATTCCAACGCGCGAGACGGAGATGGCGCGACGCCTCTCCACTTCGCCGCATCACGGGGATACTTCACCACAGTCCGCTGGCGGCTGCAGCACGGGACCGGACTGCATCTGGACAGGCATGGTAAGAATCCCTTGGAAGTGAGTGCAACAACCTATCTCTTTGTAGATCGTGGAACGAGGAGTCGATCCGACGATCCACGGGAACAACGCACCATAGTCCGCTAGCTGCTGCGGCAAGGGGCCAGGCTACACCTGGAAAGGCATTGAAAAATTCATCTCAATGATGCAGAGACACCACTGGCCTTGGATGTATCATGTTGTGCCCTAATTTTGGACGTGAGTAGAACGAGGCGTGGATCTAAACGTATGTGACGAAGATAACGCGATGCCTCAGTTTGTTTGCACTTTGTTTCGTGAGTTCCATACCACAGTAATCTGGCTGCTGCCGCACAGTGCTTGGCTGCACCCGGACAGGCACAGCAAGAGCCCTATCACTATGCGTCTCAGGACCGTCACTAAGATGAGAGTGGAACAGATCAGCCCTTTTGACGTAATAAGGGTACAACTTTATTCCGTCAGAGTGATGACGTTATAGCGATTACATTATCAATGCCCATACATTGCAGATTAGAGTTTTCTCTGAATCTTATAACTTCCATACAGAAGTGTATCATTATTTCCCATGTTATTACTCCCCATAATCATTATACCGACAAAATTGTGAACATACTTGTAAAACAAAAAAACATCATCAACATAGCCATTGTTCCTAATTGTCACATAAACACAAAAGACTAGTCTACACAATCTTTACTCGCTTGCTTACACCCCGTAAGTGGGATGGTATCATTGGCACCACAATATCGTCATTTGCCATCATTTTCCATAGATCATGGAAACAATGGAGGCAAGATCACGTTTGGAAAGTATCATTTTCACTGGTCACACTCTGGTAGCTGTGCGAGTGATTAATTTAATTTGGACTTCGGTTTTAAGTTTACTCATGATATTTAATCCTCTCATATTAAGTTTTTTGTATGGTTATTATACTAGGTATGAAAATAATAGAAAGTTTTTCTAAAATGAATGTTACGGTGCCTTCACCTCATACAGGTATTATTTTGACTGCGTACCTATTTTGCGAAAAAAAAACCACAAGGAGCCTTATGTTCTGAACTGAATTAAGCCTTGTGTATCATATCTAAAGCTAATCAACTATAGGTACTAATTTATTAATGAATTATTCATTAACTAGAAAGTCCAAACTTCGTCCGCGGAGGAGAAAAAAATCATAACCCTCTTTTTTTTCTTCAGCGTAGTCGGGTAAAAAGTATCCTATAACTATCTGGAGATACCTAGCTACTCGTGTACCAAAAATAGTTGAAATCCTTTTAGCCGATTTGGCGTGATGAAGCCGCAAACATACAAAAAATCCAAAAAAATATATTTCCATTCAGTGACCTCCAAATAGTCCGTTACAAACATTTTTTGAAAATATCTTCAATGTACAGCAGTGGCGTGGCGTCTATAGAACTCGATTCAGACATCTGACGTATTTGAAGAAAAAACGAGACAAATTAGCTTCGGCTTGTCTATGGATAATGTCTGACGCCACGCCACTGATGTACAGACATTTCATTTTTACAATTTTATAATAGTATAGATATAGCTAATAAATACTAAGACTAACAATTATGTCATTGGAGGCGCGTTATTTGAATATTTATTAAGGTGACTTCGCAGTAGTTAGCGGGGTAAACGAAAGCAGCCCTGTGAAAATATAGAAAAGGGACTAACAGTAATTTTGTATCAATACCCAGGTAGCACACAAGCTATATAAGAGCTTGTACAGCCATTATGCAGCCAGTTTGAGCGTTATAAGGGCTGTATAAGCTCTAATACAGCTTCTGTGCTACTTGGGTAGTACATTAGATATCGGCGGAATTTAGGGATAGCAAGTCACACTCACAGCTCTGGTCTTTCTGAGTTTTTTGCTCGGACGCCTATCAGTTTCTCTGGGAGTAATGCAGCTTAAATTTTGTCACACCTATTGAGGAAGCTACCCGAAAATCTATGACCCATGTGTAACCCTGTCAATAACCTTGCCTGTAACGTGCGCAAACGCAAACAATGATATTGGCCATCCTGTCCGGTGTACTGCAACTGATTGTGTTAGACACGGTAAGTTCAATATTATACCTGCCGGTCTAGCACAACTCTACTAGCGACTACGTTTGTCGCGCGACATTGCATTACCCGTCTTTCTCGCATAGTATTGAAAGGAAAGAGACAGACAATCTTTGTCGCGCGACAAAGAGTCGCGTATCACAGTTGTGCTAAAGGTGCTGGGCCCCGTTTCACAAAAGCTTTGTAACTTGTTTTACAAGTGGAAGTCTCTTTTTCAAAGTAAAAAGTCAAATCCGGGCCCCCTATTAGGTCCGGAAGTAGGGTTTCCAGTATATTTTTAAACCTTGCTGATCTGAATGCTAGTATCAAAAAACAAAATTTGGCCGGTAATTACCACCTGATAAGCAATATAGAGTTATATTTTGAGTTCTGATGATGTTGTAAAAATAATGCGAAACTCGGAATACCTAAAGTAACTAGAGGGAAAATTTAGCCGCAATTCAAGAAGCAATCTGGATCTCAATTCTTAAACGTTATAGGATATTTAGAATTTAAAATGATTGAGTATTGAAGACGATAACTTCTTTTTTAATTGTGCTAATTCTTTTATTTATTTATATTGTTGAATACTATAATTTGATTTTGCTGATTATTGTATAATTTAATTTAATTATTTATTTGATGCCATCCCAAGTAGCAAACAAGCTGTATACGGTCTTACTTTTCTGTTACACCGCCATTTTATGCGTTATAACAGCTGTATAAAATCTAATACTGCTTTTGTGCTACTTGGGATACTTTTGATTGATATAAAAAATTAATTGTTTTTTTTTTACTCCGAGGAATATTGTATGTCTTTTACATGCTTGCTTACAAGAAAAATACACGACCTAATACTGGAGTTTTGTAAAAAAATATTTGAGTTGATTGACAATGAAAATGTTGGTATGTTCGTGTACAGTGTAGTGAGAATAATACGCTCTTATAAATATAGCGTTTTGAAGGCTACACTAATTATTTATTATGCTTACATAACTATTTAAATTAAGGATGTACTAGCAGTGTACAGTATCGTGGCTTTTAATGTTTTGCACTATTGTTAAATGCTGCAACTTTGCCTTGTAGTCTAAACTTAATTTATCTCTCAATTAAGTCCCGTTTTGTTATCATCAATTGGTTACTTTGATCAACGGAGTAATATTGATCACTAATTTTTAATCCATAAGAAATTTGTTTGTAAACGCGTTTATGAGATTTTATTGTTAAGGATGACAACCTCGTTAAAAAATCATCTTTGACGTGTTCAGAAATACATTCCTTCTAGTTTAAAAATTAATGATCAATGTTACCCCGTTGATGAAAGTAACCCCAATTCACGGTATTGATTTAAAGTTCAAGTCAATAACAAAACAGGATTTTAAACTTACATGGCTTCTTCACACTTCCATGGGTTTAACGATTCGCAGCAGAGGTGTGCTACCGGCAATAATCGTATATAAATATGATTAAGCTTGCCCCATAGGTGATAATGAATCACACTACTAGGCAAAGTTGCAGTATTTTACTGTACACATTTTAAGAGCGTATTCGCGTACTGCATGGTTATCACTATCACTTTTGCACCACCCCAAGATCTGTCTTTTCCTCATAATTTTTTCGTCCTAATTACCACAGGTTACATAACATTGGTACATTTCAATTATAAGTAGTGCGAGCGCTTTGACATTAGGCAACAAGCACTTTGTATTTAGCAGTAGAGCAAAGTGAACAAAACAAGGCTTCCTAATCTAAAAGTGTGTGTCAAACAAGCCGGTCTAGCACAACTTTCCGCGACTACGCTTGTCGAGCGACAAAGCATCATCCGTCTTTCTCGCATCGTATTGAAAGGAAAGAGACAGACAAATCTTTGTATAAATGTCAAGAGTCGCGTATCACAATTTTGCTAGAGTTGCAGGTTATCAAAATCTACCATTGCTCTGTAACTCTTCATACAAATGATATATATCTAAATGTTATGATGTTCTTGTTGACAGTGTCTAAACGTGCTGGTGGCGGCGGGCGCGGCGGGCGCGGACAACAAGCAGCTCTCCTCGTACAAGGCGGTCCACTCTTGCGCATGTTCCCCAGGAGACGCGAGAGTAAGTATAATCTGTAACCACAAGTAATATAAATAAAGAGCACATGCTTACTTATCGCGCGATAAATGAGCATGTGGTCCTTTTCACTATGTAGTGGTGGGCGAAAATTGGGTCGCGACCATTTTAGACAGACCAACTAGATTGTCAATTTTATATCATCTCAAGTTCAGTTATACTAGAATAACTAACGCAATACACATACTTCTGTTTTTTGGTATTCACCACTAATCCAAAAATTTAAGACTCAGTCATCTTTAAAAAAAATGAAATGATGATTTATAACCAAAGGTATTTAGACACTATTAGTTCTTTTGGTATAGGATATACAACCTCTGTAAATGTGGGGGCAGTAATGCAATACATCAATAAATGTGTCCATCATACCTCTTCAGTGATTATGGAATATTTGCCTGTAAGCGGAACGTCAAGTTCCTCCCTCTATGGAGTTTATAAACATCCAACATCTTTCCCTTTCTAATTTCAGTGCGCTCTCCCGAACTGCATCAACGCCAACGGAACCCGGTCCCCATTCTACTTGCACGCGCCGGAGCGCGAGCGCAGGGGTTCCGTACAGGAGCGCAGGGGTTCCCTGCCGTCCACACCCATCGGGTCCATAAGCTCCAGCCGCTCCGGACCCGCGGACGGTCTGTACGTGAACCCGATGCAAAGAGGCACGTCGACCACTGTGACGCATCACAGTTCGTCGGGAGAAGATAGTTCAGGTTAGTTCTAGAATGTTCTCCAGTCAGTCTTTTGTCTGGCTAGGCATAACACCATAGCTCGTTTGGAAATAAATTGCAGTTCGAGGCACAGACCTATCGTCAGTATCAATGGAACAGTCTTATAAGAAGGCTCGAAGTCACTCAGGGAGCAATGGAGAGGGCTGTGGTCGGAGTCTTGCGACATTGAATCAGAAGTTAAGAGATCCGTAGAAGCACTACGAGTAGTTTTACTGACACGTAGGATAGCAAAACTTAAGTGGTAACGGCCAGGGCAAAATCGCTTGTAGAACCGACTACCGCTGGGGCCATCGAGTTCTTGAGTGGCTGCTATGCACCGAAAAACGCAGTGGTGGGTAGGCCCCACAAGGTGGACCGATGACTTGGTGAAGGTTGCTGAAGTCCGCTGGATGCGGGCGGCGCAGGACCAGTTATAGCGGCGTTCTTTGCCTATGGACATCTTTTGGCTGATGATAATAATAGTGTTCTTCAAGCAATATTTTGCTCTTATAGGAATTTTACTAGTTTGAATTTATCATAGATCGTCACAGGAGGATCACGTGAGCGCAGGGGTTTCGTAGAGGATCACAGGGGCTCCCTGTCATCCATCCTCATAGAACGGAATTTTCTTCAGCTAGCTCAGATAAGCATGATAGCATATCGCCGTTAGGAAACGTTACTTAGCCAATATTGTTATTCTTGTGGTTACATCTACGAGCGTAGACTTCGAGAAGTACAGTTCCAGTTTGATTTTGAATGTTTGTCAGTTAGCATTTTGATATTATGGGCACGTCTGCTAGCGTGCACTGACCATGGTTCTTTGGAAAGCATAGTACAAGTGTAGGGCTCCATACAAAAACGCAGGGGTTCCGTGCCAACCACGTCATCTATATCTATCTTTAATTCTTGTGGGTTCATCTACTAGCATAAATTGACTTTAGTTGTTATGTAGAGTTTTGTTCTTGTCGGCACGTCAACTAGTCAGGAAAAAATAGTGGAGGCTTAGGGGTTCCATGCTGTTCATGTCTATCGAGTACATAAGCTCTATCCAAGATCAGGAATTTTTTACATGAGTTTTGTTTTTTATATAAATGGAAAATTATAAATAATAAAAAAAGATTCTGACTACATTTGAACCAGTGCCCTGCGTCCCATGCATGCGGGGCTCACGCTCTTGTACCAACTAAGCTACAGTGTCCTGTCAGCGAGTCTTCGACTTTTGTTACTATTTCTCAGAATATCTCCTTGCGATCGGAACACGATCCAAACTATGGCAACTGACAGTCCTCCTGTTTTAATAATTTTAATGGTCCTAGCTATTTATTATAGATCTTTACACTATTGCATTTAAAAGGCTTTATGCCGCGAGGATCGAGATAGTATAATAATTTACGAAGAAATCTAAGTAGGTACCTCAAAAAAGCAATCGAGCGCACCAAGCCATTCTCTTTAATTCTTTTTAATACTCGTATTACAAACATTGTTTTGTTTGAAAGCTTATACAATAACTAACATTTTTATAACTAATCCAACCCGGTGCTTGCACCAATTATCGATAATCACTGATTGATGCAATACCTTGATATACATATTATCCATTTGATACGCAGTCCGCAACACAGTTACATTTCCCCCACAAAAAACTATTTTGTAATGTATACATAACGCCCAATCTTCTGAAGATAATCCATTTCTATGCAACGCTGTAATTATAGACCGTGAGATTATAGTGCGTTTATTAAAGCAGTCGAGTATGCCTCAACAGATTGAAAACGCTGATAGGTACATTTCTATGTTTGAAAAATGTTACTTACTTACTTACTATGCTGGCTCGGTGACCCAAAGACGACCTTGGCCTATAGAATAGAATAGAAAATAGAATGGAAAAATCTTTATTGTATAAAACTGTGTAGGTACAAAGATGGTGCAGAATGTTTAAGTATGCATTTCAACAGTTACCCTTCCGGGCATACAATGTTTTATGGTCTTAAAATCTAATTCACAATTTACTATCATAAACATAAAATTCTTTTAAATTATAGAAGGCCTTATCTATTAGCCACTTTTTTAGTGTCCGTTTAAAAGTGCTATCATCTTTACTTTTTATATCAGTGGGAAGATTATTAAACACATAAATAGCTGACACTACGGCACTTTTTTTAAGCATTACTAACTAGCCTCTGACACGAGAGAACGCCACTTTGAAAAATTTTAATAAGAGAATATGTCATGGTTCTTCCATATTTCTATTGTAAGATGCTCAACGTAGGGAGCATTTTTAAAGCAACAAAATTTTGGAAAATCGTACAACTAATTTAATTTACTACTTCTCTGAATTTATTTGCAGTCCTAAAATATGTCAAAAATACGCATTTTCTTAATCAACCAATTTCTTATCTTTTATTCTGTTTATCTCATTTGAGTTCCCAACGTCGCCGCCGTCCCAAATGTCGGGAAGTCAGGTGAGATAATATACGTAGACATAATCATAAATAAATTTTAATAAAAACAATTTAACGGGTTATGTCGCGTTGAAATGATTAATAATCGCGGAAACAGAAGAATATATTAAATTTAAATTGTTTTATTTAAACTAATTCATTGTTAATCTTTTTAATTATAAAATTGTGTATTATGCAATAAAGTCTCATCTACTCGATATATTTTATTATTAGAGACCCTCTCCAAAATGTCAGGCTGTGACCGCTGCCCTGGATTAACGGTTATTTCAAAGCTATGTGCTAAACTCATCTGATTCGTGGAACGCGATAATGTAGATTAATTTACATCCGCCTCACGAGCTATACTGTGAACTGATGGGCGTGAAAAATTGCCGCCGCATCTAATAGGTCGATCGAAGCGATAGGACGGAAGTATTCAATTATAATCGCATCGATTACTCCATCCGCTGTCCTCTTCATTATCACTGAGTAAGAGCAGGGCAGTAAAAGTTCGGTAGTCGATTAGCTGTGCAGTGATTCTGAATCAAGGGTAGGAAGTGAGCTTAGGTAATTTTGTGCAGATGGTTGAACATTGTTGTTCCTGGTGTGGTGTGGTTCGGTTGTGTGGTTAGGTGGTGATGATATTTATATTTATTATTATTTATTTTCTTTCTGCGTCGTTTAGTAAGATGAGTGTGATGGGCAAGACCATGTGGCAGGCGTGGACGGTGGAGCATCATTCGATACCGTATGATAATTATGGTGTGTTTTTTCCGTCATATATTTCGATGAATTTTTAATGAAATATCACGTAAAGGTTTCACATAATTTAATAGGTTTTCATTTCTTATAGGGGTACGAATAGAAAGGTTAACGGTGTTTTGAAGGCTTATTTATTTTCCGGGCACTTTGTTTATTCTCCCCTTCATAATATTAAAAAACAGTTGTAATAAAGATTTTAAGTACATATTCTAGATTGAATAACAACTTCTTGTTTTAGGGTTTTATTTATGTTAGTAAAATAACTGTTAATTTAATGCCGAAAATTTATTTTTTTAATTTGCTGGAGTAGGTAAGCTAACAGTTACAGACGAATATCTAATGTGAAATAAATAATGAAATAATGATCTTTATTCTGTAAGTAGGCCACAAGGGCACTTTTACAAGTCTGACTCTACGGCGTTTCCCAGGAGGTGACCACTGAAGAGAAGAAAGCCGAAACAAACTCCACAGTCAGTCATTTTTTCGAAATAACTCTGTGAATATGCGTTATGGTTAAAATGTTGCACTTTTTTTAACTTATAATATAGTGATATCGTCAGTCACTCGCCTTATTCAATGCGACAATTCTGAATTTACTTTTTGCTCAAGAAAGTTTCATCAGGTACCTTTATTTAGGCAGTACAAACAGTCAAATACAGAGTGACACAAGTCTCCTTATCTTTTTCTACTTCATAGAATATATGGATGGACACCGCATCCATGTATTCGAATTGTAATAATTGGGAATTATGACGTCGGAAGATTTTTGCCCATTTTGTATTGATGAATTCAAATCTATAGACTCATTCTTAAATTTATTATTTGAAAATAAAACCGTAGTAGCGATTACAACCAAAAACTGCATTGAATGACTCCCAAAAGAAATAAGTCCCTTCTAGACATTATAAATAAATATCGGGGTCAATCTTAACACAAATTGACCTAGTCCCAAATTAAGCTAACCTTATACTATGGGTACTAGGTAATCAATGATAAACATAATAAATAGATAAATGATAATATTTACATAAATAAAAAATATACACGAATCAGGAACAAACATTCACACAAACACTTGCTCAAGCCCGGATTTGAACCTGGGACCACCAGCTTCGTAAGCCGATGTGCAACCGATTGAGCCAAACGTGTCGTCAAATTATAAAGGCCATAAACAATAAACCTCAACAAACTTGTCTCCAGCTTGTTCGGCATCAGACGCCGACGCCAGCAACCCCAGCGGCTGGTACCTCCACAACGCCACGCCGACCTCCAATGCCCCAGCAGCCTTGTACCAACGCGTGCGGGACCTGTTCCATACCCGCTCGCCTGGACCCAGGGTGCCAGCTGAAGGACAGGAAGCACCAGTTATGACCGGTAAGTGTACCATAATTACCTTCTCATGGGTGCATTCAATGCCTATAGCGTTGTACCTAAAATACCTATTTTACATACGCTCTCTTGGACCCAGGCTACCAGCTGAAGGAGCACCAGTTATCACTGGGAAGTGTACTGCAGCGCTACTGTAGTAATACTAATGTCAACCCACCGTCCTCAATTAACCTTATTATACAGTAAATGTCACGGCCCTACTAAAGAACACGAGACGCCGAAGAACCACCATAAAAAGCCATGTAAGTATCTTCCAATAAATAATTCAGTATTCCACTGACACTCTCGTATTATTTACTGCCTGCTCAGTACATTAAATTTGGCTTAATGTATCAAAGTGTGAGCGGCTTGTTTCACATGCGCTCCTCTGGCCTGGCTTCGAAAGATCTGATGAGGAGAAAGAAGCATCTATCTCAATAATTGTCAGTTTTATCGGCATACCAAACGCCTTTATTTAAAATTAAACTTTGTAAGCCCCACGTTTCTCCAACGCAGTAGCAACATTGCATCAGCGCTTGAAAAACCCTATCACACTCCCAAGGCTCAGCCTGTCGGGTAAGAGTCAAAAAGCTTATATCGTGACGTAATAAGTTTTCTCCATAAGCACATCAGTTATATCAAAGTGTTATCCATCCTACTCCAAGTGGCCGCGGAGGGCATGCTCCCCCACTATATCCAAGTACTGGTAAGGAGCCTTAGTCGGACCGGAGCTACGAAGTACAAAACGAGGTTCTTTAAAAAAAAGTGTAAGGTCACTTGTCTTCATTATCCTACCGAGCCTTTGCCCCTATCTATTCGCCGTCTTTCTACATTCATACGGCACGGTCTCTGAGCCTATGCAAAGAAGTCAAAGTACTAATTAGTGGTACTTCCATGTGCCTAGTGATAATCAACAGTTTACGCAGTCAGCGCTCACAGTAATGTAATAAGTGTGTTCAGTCAGAACATTGGTTGTGAAGTTTTTAACAACTACGCTTATGTGCCTGTTGGCTGATAATGAACTGCTAACACCTGCGTGCTAAAAGTGCTACGGCTGAACTGAAGTAAGGAATCTAAAATATTGTGCTTCTAAACCCGTTTGTACCAAAGCCAAAAAGGGGAAATGATATACGGTACTCCGGGGTTGATAGACGTAATATGTTATCATAAATTCAGATTGGTTAATTTTAAATTTAGAAATAGTATCAGAACTAGAAGAAAACATCACTAGAGTCAATCAAGCGATATCTGGAGAGCTCGTAATGTTTTGTTCCCAGCAATAACTTAAACGACAACGCGGGGATCTCCTTTCATGATTAGTAATTCAATTTTATGAAATTCCCAAAAGACTAATGAGGACGAAAGCACACCGCAATGGCCATATTTTTGTACCTGTAACTATTCTTTTGTTTCCAGTGAAAGCCGAAGTTCACGGTACGTCCGAAGCGACCACGGTGCCAGAGCAGTCTGACAGCGATAGCGGAGCTGAGGCGACGCGTCGGGACCATCATTATGAAGACATCTACATGCCCAAAGAAGAGCACCAGAGGCGAAGGTTGGTGTATTTTAATAATTACCATCGCACTCTAATCTATATCATTAGAAAAATCCTGAAAGACTCATGAACTCCCAATCTAAACGCTTGCATCTATAAAACTGAAAAAATATATAGAGCTTCCCATTATGATGACGTGCAAGAATAAATACGGATTCTTCAAAATTCCCTCGGGAGCGAAGCTACATGCTGGGCAAATACTCGCGTATCTTTGAATAGTTAAATTTGATAATAAGTTAAAACGATCCGCCGCTTACATAATCAGCTTCACAATCGAAAAGTGGTAACAAACTCATAAATATAGGCAACTTAGTAGCCAGACTTCGACACTAACGGCGAGATGAATGTGTGACACTTTTAACTAAAACTTCTGGGAGATAACTCAAGACGTGGAAGAATTAAACAGAAATGGGGTCTTTTGTCCAGGTATAGGGCACTATAGGTCTTGTAATAAACTTTGCGTTTTGTCAAGTCACGAAGCCGGATGAATAACAATATCGTCTAGCCCACAAAAACGTATGGTACATAGAACGACAAGCTTTCGCTCATTACTCAGGAAGGCGGTCCTGCGTAATAAGCGAAAGCGTGTGTTATCCTTTAGGGCGACCCTCCATAGCGGCGCACGCTGCCCACGCTACGCACGTAATCACCCGCTCCGAAGTCCCCACACCCTGCACTTCCCCGGGAGCGGGGACATTCGTGCATATCGTGGCCAGCGTGTGCCACTATGGAGGGTCGCCCATGATTTTACTATACGGTCAAAGCCGCGTGTCATCAACATCATCACCATCATCAGTCAAAAGACGTCCATTGCTAGACGTAGGTTTCCCCCAAGGAACGCCACCATGACTCACCCTGCGCTGCCCGCTACAGCGGACTTCAGCGAACTTCATCAAGTCACCAGTCCACCTCGTGGGGGCCTACCTACGTCTTTTGGCGCGTATATATTCACCACTCATCGGCCCCAGTGGCCGTCGGTTCTACGAGCAATGTGCCCTGTCCTTTTTATTTTTGTAATGAGCAACTGTTTTGTCGCTTAGATGCTAATAATTAGTGATTCTTATCTTTGAACAGGAGTAGTTCCCGTGACTCTGGCAGCCACAGCAGGCCAAGCAGCGCGGCGTTAGTCGTCGACTACACCACCAAAGATGGCTCTGACAAGTTAGTATACTGTCAAGTACCAGATGGCAGATCTACAGTTCCAAGCGCTTAAATACCGGGATTAAAAGCCTTAGTATGTTCGATTGAAAAGAGAATCGCGAGTTCCAGCGTCATTCGCGCCTTATTGAACAAAAAACTTATCAGTAAAATAAATGCAAAAAGATGGCTTAAAATTGTGGCCCGGATCATGGAAAGACACAGATGAAAGATTACAACTTCGGGTGTTCCACAAGGGAACATATCGGGACCTTTATTATTCTTAGAGCATATAAATCACGTCGGTCATCCCAAAAATATCCCGTTCAATATTTTGTCGTTATTGCAACATACTACAGATACATACGGCCAATTCAAGACATAATAAAAATCTTTTGCAACTGTGTTCTAATATATTTTAGTACTAGCTTCTACCTGCGACTTCGTCCGCCTTAAATTCGTTTATCGCGGATAAGGGTATTTTTCCGTGATAAAAAGTAGTCTATGTCTTTCCCCGGGACCCAAACTATCCCTATACCAAATTTCATCCAAATCGGTTCAACGGTTTAAGCGTGAAGAGGTACAGACCGACAGACAGACACACTTTCACATTTATAATATTAGTATGGATAAGGTGTAAAGGCAGTTACAGACGGGCTGCATATCAGCAGCTTTCTGGCTGTAAAAGTGCAGTTTGAATTTGCAGTTGACTAAATAAAACTGCATTGAAATTGAAACTGCAAGTGCCCGGTGGTTTTGCAAAAGGTGGGGAGGAGGGGCTATTACAGTTTCAATACAGATGAAATGCAGCGCGTCTGTAATGAACCTTAAATCAGTTGCTTATCAACCTCACCGACCTATATAGAGTCTGAAATATATATTTTTTTCCTTCTGTAAGTGTTACAAATACCTATGTATTACATAGAGTAGGAGTAGGTAGGTAAGTAAATGTCTTACTTTCTAGAAAAAAATGTTAATTTAATAAATATATATGTGACACTTGAACTTAACATTATTTCCAACAGCATGAACAAAGCTTACGAGGAGGTTTCCCCTGTGCCGGAGAACCACGCCAAGTCCACCATTGCCACCAAGTTGGCAGCGCTCACACACAAGGCACAGAACTTCGTAAGTATCCACTTTTATTCAACAACTAGAAGGTGACTTCGTTCGTGGAGAAGATAAAAATCATTTTTTTGCTTCACCGTTCTCGAGTAAGAAATATCCTATAATTGTTGGATATCCAGCTATCCTTGTAGCAAAAATTTTTGAAATCCGTCCAGCCAGTTTGGTGGGATATCAACACAACGATATATAAAAACATACAAATAATCATTTCGTTTCAGACCTACAAATTATTTTACTTACTTCTATGAAAATATAAAATAGCTATTTAATTTTTACAACTTTATACGTAATAATTATAGATGTGTAGCGTGGCGATGGCGATGCGACTAGCGACATCTAGCGTGAAGTAGTAGAACATTTTAATACCTTTTATGGGCTATTCATTACTGGTAATCAAACAATAGAAAAATACAATTTTAACCGTCCTTTCTACCTTGCATTCGTAGATTACAGTAAAACATTTAATAATATTTTCTTAAGTCCACAGTTTCTCCCCTATAAACTCAAAATTTAGACCCAACGTATAAGGTACGCAACATTTAAAATTGCACCGCTAACATGAAGTAGCAATTTTTTGGGCCATCCTTTAAGATTGAAAATAATGTGGAACAGGGTCCGCTGTCTCACAAACTTTTCAACAACACTTTGGAACAACACACTTTTTCAGGAAGCTGGCGGCGGCATGGGAGGGGAAGGGCGTTGAAGTTGGCGACAGACATTTAAGCTTTAATTTTTAAAATTTTAGCTTTGCTGACAAAATCGTTCTTTTCTCAGCGTCGCGTTGGCGGCTGAATTCGAAAACATGCTTCAACAACTGAGCACAGCGAGCCTTGAGATCGGGTTACATATGAACATGTCGAAGACTAAGCTCCTGACAAACAGCACCACGCATAATATATAAGTACAAATAATGTCCTAACTAACATCATGCTCCCAGTTGGTCGAAAATAAATTATTATTATTCTGTATGTCGCACCCGCTCACGGGACAATGGTGTCCCGGACCTTTGAGAGGCGTGCGCGGAGCCGAAGCCAACGCGTAGAGCCCCTTTCGACCATTTAATGAAATGTAAGGTGTACACCGTTCAGGTGCTGTTCCCGCCCGTATCATGGGACGCGCATAGAGACAGCACTCGCTAGATGTAAGAAATATTGAAGAGTGATGAGACCTAAATATTCTGGGTTATGGGATAGAAATGAAGGACTAAATACTGGGCTATTGCTTGAGAGAATCGGACGTCTACCAGGAAAAAGTGTCCTATGGCTAAAGGCACTGGTAGACGATGACTTGCCCACCGCTAGATGGGCCCCCGTAAATAGCGACACATATAGTGGCCTGACTGGCCACTTACGTTCCACGTCCATCCTCGAGCCGCAGCTCTAGTAACACGAGTCTTGGTCTTTGGTTTGTACAAACTTAATGTCAGAACACTCATTCCCAAAATTGAGATAAACCAGCTAACGACGTCAAAGAATCTTCAGCTGTACCACGAACGCCTAGGACACCAGAACAAGAAACATGTAGCAAAACTGATACAGAGGGAGCTTAGAGTGAAGTTTGACTCAAGTTCTTCAGATATCTGTGAAGGCTGCGTCTTCGGCACGACCCATAGGCACAAGGTCAGAGAGAGACCAAGAGCGACTAAACCTGAGTCAGACATAAAGGATAGCGATGGCGTCAAAGACTTAGACTATCAGTCACTCGAAGAAGCCGAGAAATCTGGAAACAATATAGACCCCAATTTTATGACACGACAGGACAAAGGGATGGCTCTAGCAGTAGCAAACCTTCCAGCTCCTATTTACTTCTATTGACGGCCGCTTGGTACTGCAATAAACTAAGGTCATTGAAATACAACAATTTAACGGATTATATCGCGTATATTATCTCATTATAGTTCCCGATGCTTCGGAAGCTTTTCAGCTTTCCATGGTCACGGGTGGGTCCGTCCACCCGTGACCATGGAAAGCTAATATACGCAATATAATCCGTTAAATTGTTGTATTTCAATGAGTAATAATCGCGGAAACAGAAGAAAATATTATAAACTAAGGTCAACAAACCGTAATATATCTGATGGTTACAGTAATTTAACCTTATTTTTATCCCCTAGGCCAGCCGTCTCTCCTCAGCCGCGGGCAGCCGCCGCGCGTCGGTCACGGAGGAGGCCGCAGTGGTGCAGGCCTCGGCCTCGTCCGGGGTGTCATCGGGTGGCAGCTCGGGCGACGAGGCACCGCCGCCTCCTCCACCGCCGCCCGCACCCCCCGCACCGCCGCCACCCGTGGTGCTGGAGGAGCCCGCCTTGAGGCCGTCGGAGCTGCGAGGCCGGTTGGGTAAGTGTAGTTTAGAGTAAAGGGGCAGGGTCGGCTGTGGCGTGACGTCACTTATATGTGAATAAGCTGCAGTAAAACTGGCTACCTGTTCCTACAAGGATAGAAAGACAAGTTTTTTATATAATAAGTGGCAAACGGGCAGACAAGCCACCTGATGGAATGTGGTCATCGTCGCCCATGGATGTTGCTACACCGGAATCGCCCATACGTTACCAACCTTTGAGAGCCCTGTTAACTTGCTTCTTGAAGAATCCCATGTTATAGCGCTCCGGAAATACCTTAGGAGGAAGCTCATTCCACAACTTGCAATTTTGTGATAAAATATTAAAGATTCTCAAATGTCCTTGGCAAGTTGATGGAAAACGGGTTCTATAGACGATTTATAGCGATTTGATCAACATTTTTGGTCAAGGTTAATGAGGAGTGAAAAGAAATGCCTTCATTCCTCAGACATAAAAGTCATACTTGGTTACCACAGCATTGTTATTTAATTTGCTCAAAACCAGCTCTCATATAGGTTTTGTCTGCTAAGTAAAGTGACAATATTTTGCAGGTTGCGTATCTTGTTGGTGTCGTTCCCTCTGACGAAGAACGAATTTATCGAAATGTCTTGTTTTTTTTGTGTTTATTTTTTAATATGTGTGTCTATAATATTGTGGTATATTTTAATTTAAATGCCTATTGTGCCGTTACTATTATTAAATATTTTGACGATTTTAGGCAACAGGAGCTACATTGTTGGTTGTTAGTAAAGATCAACTGGCATTGAGAGCCTTTAAGTAAAATTGCACACATGTTGATTATGTATGAGTATGTATTAATGTCAACTTATTAATATGTTGTAGAAGAAAAGGAAGACCAAAGGACAGATGAATGGATTATGTGAAAGATGACATGATTAAAATGGAATAAAGCGAGGAAATTACAGGTGATAGGAAAGTATGGAAGATGGTATGAGAGGAGTATGGTATGTTACGGAGATGAGAATGTTGAGATTGACGAGTGGCGTGACGAGAATGGATCGGGTAAGGAATGAGTATGTAAGAGGAAGCCTGAAAGTAGCACCCGTAGTCGATAAGCTGAGAGCAAATCGCTTACGGTGGTATGGATATGTTATGAGGAGGGATGAGAGTCATGTGACAAGAAGGGTATTTAGATATGCATGTAGCGGGATGTAAAAGGAGGAGTAGGCTGAGGAAAAGGTGGATGGATTGCGTGTGAGATGTCATAAACAGGAAGGATGTGAGGGACGAGATGACGGTTGATAGAGAGGTTTGAAAGAAAAAAACATGTTGCGCCGAGCCGATGTAAATGTGATACGAACAAGCGAATGATGAGGAAAGTATAGAAGGAAAAAACATGCTGCACCGACCTCAAATGAATGGGATTAGGGATATTAATCATCATTCTCCTGATAATGATGATTAATATCTAATCAACAAACTGTGCAAAAATTGTGCAATTCATGGCAAAACCTTGGGATGCAACCGGACATTCGTGGCAGTTTATTAATTGCACTGTCTGTACTGAATGGAACAATAGTTATTCATATCTATGTTAGCTGATAATTTTTATTTTGCCAAGATGGAGCGACAAGATGATATGAGATGGCATGCTACTTTCTATTGTAAATTAAACTAGACACTCCTCAAAATTACTTTCTAACAAAAGCTAATACTCGTAAAATGTGGACATAAATTATAATAAACATAACTCACTGAATGTATTATTAACTCAAATACAAAACACTTGTTAAAATAATCATATGTTGTAAATCAAAGAGATAAGATCAAGAAGATTTCTTCAATTTTATGTTTAACACGTTGTTGGGTATGTAATTGACGCAACAATTATTATTTTTTATGTTGAAGGCAAGTGTTTGACTTCACACCTGTAGATGATATAAAGAAGTCAAGGTAGAACATGCAGACCTACGCCACTTAATGCCTAATCACTCTAGATTTGTAGAGATCCCTGTTATAATATAATAATCGGGGCAAAAGATTAACATTATGTTAAAGCTGCGAACAAATTTAATGTTCTTGGATATCATATAACTTCCTTCCAGTTATTCTAAGGATCGTGAGTAAAAAATAATTTGTGATTTTTAATATATTTTCTTTAGATTATACTAGAAAGTGCCCGGAACTTCGTCAGCGGAGGAGAGCTAAAATTGTAACCATCTTTTTTTCTTGAGCGTAATCGGATAAAAAGTATGCTATAACCATCCGTGGATAATCCGTTACAATCTTTTTTTTCAGTCAATAGTCCGTTACAATATTTTTTTTTTCAATATCTTCAATATACAGACATTTAATTTTTATAACTTTATAATAGTATAGATATTGCAGCAATGAAAGTAGTTACTAACATAATATATATCTTAAGACATAACTAACAACAACAACAACAACAACAATTCTTTATTGCACACCAACAACAGAAACAGTACAATAGAGCCTTAACATAAAATAGGTAAACAATAGGCGGTCTTATCGCTAAAGAGCGATCTCTTCCAGACAACCTTTGGGTAGCGGAATTGACATAAAATAGCTAGAAATGAGTAGGCTAACTATAACTTGTTGTAACTAACATATCATATGGGTTTTAATCTTCTATCAATCTTCAAAATTTTTAATATACTTAACAGCTCGATTTAAAATATGTATATTTTTTGGAATATATGAAGATTTCATAAAACAAAGCTTCAAAAGTCACACAGAAGCAACAGAAGCACTATTAGGCGGTTTATTTAGTATAGAAATTGCACTGGTGTCCTTTTTGTGCGCCGTGTCTGATGGTACATACCCACCAAGTCATAATATAGAACAGTGGTTCTTAACCTTTTAGTCCTGAGGGACCACTTTCCCAAATGTATGTCTTGCCAAGGCCCACCCAGTTAGTTTATTGGTAATATAAGGTACCTAAATGTAAATAAATAAAGGGTTATTTGTTCTATCTATATAAAAATACGCATAATTTTACGACTAGCACTTATTTACTTATTATTTCACAAAAACTTAAAATTGCTTGCCACGCCGACCCCCTCCCCGCACTCGTTCACCGCGTAACGCCTTCGGACTCGTGCCGCGCGCGGTTCGAGTGGTGTCGACTCGACTCATCACGTCACGTTACTTATTTTTTATGATAGCTTCACGGACCACTTGGAATGCCTCCAGGGACCACCAGTGGTCCGCGGACCACAGGTTAAGAACCACTGATATAGAAGATCGTATACTTCCTTCACATTTTCCCGAATACCTTCAAGTTCCTTGAGAATGAATTAACAAAATGTACTTAAAATAAATTTGAAACGTTACAAATTATTTTAATTGTCTGTCAAGTGTCAGTTAGTGGGACGTTTACCTTAACTACGAAGCTCTGCATCCACGTACGACACAAGCAGAACTGAACGGCTCCTTCTAATTTTTATTTTCCACACATACAATTATTATTACTAGTTAAAACGATATATGTAGTAGCAAAAAAATATCATTTAAAATATTTCTAAGACACGAAACATCAACATTAATCTTACGACTAAATACAGGCATCCCTTGCCTAATTAAAATAGGAAATCTTCGATAAGCATTTTTTTTTAATTCACTCGAGCACAAGAAACAAGTTTAAATCTGTCGCGATGAGATTCTGGATGCGTAGTGCACGCGTCAGCGACGCCTCCTGCAGCAGCTTAGTGGGCGCGCGCGGTAGCGTCAGCAGCATAGCCAGCAGCTACGGCCGCCGCTGGCGCGCCGCGAGCGTGCGGGGGGCACACAGGCCCACCGCAGCTTACTGGGTGTGGGGTTTAAAGCGATAAGAGGATAGATATTCACGAGTATATCTATCAAGGACCATTAAAACAAGAGGACTGACAATCTCCATACAAAAAGCCGTTCCCCGATATGTTCAAGGCCATCTATGAATAAGAATTATTATTTACAATTATTAAAGTCTGCGGGCGTGACACAGTATTTAAAAGTTACGATCTATTTATTGTTATCTATTTGCGAACTAATTGTTACTGCTCTATGTTTTTTTCAATTATTTTGGTAGTTAAATATTTTGTTATAAGGCGCCATCTTGTTTTTGCCTGAATATCTCCTTGCGATTGGAGCACGATCCAAAGTACGGCAACTGACGGTCCTCTTGTTTTAATGGTCCTTGATACATGTCATCAGTCTCGTCAGTAGTTCCATAAAATAATTTCGATATGCTCCGCCCTATGACTATCTTGAACTTACCCTATAATATTCCCATAGTTAGGGAAACAGACGCATTTACATTGATTATGTAAAGATGATAAAAATTGTGTCTCGCGCTATAAGTTAGAAAAAAGTTATTCCGATAGTCTGAAAATAAAGTACAGGCGAGAAAAATATTTCGACGAACTGACAACTTCCTCCTTTTTGAGAGTCGGTTAAAAATAGTAATGATATCCGAAGAAGAGACATGTATGTAGTATATTTTTAGGATAACTTAAAAACTCTTATAAATATCAGTTTTTTGCGTTTGTCTGTCTGTAGAAGAAGATACACTTATTTTGCAAACAAACCAAATATACAATAATAATACATTTGAAAACTGACATATACATATAGACTTAACATAGAGTTAAACCTAGACCTTGGAGCTATATAGAATCATGCTTTTGTTTACAAAAATGGCGTCTACTCAGCAAATAATAGGCACTGGTCCCACCAAGGGCGAGGAAGCGATTAGCTATTGGCGATTTTCTCTGCCAAGAAACGAACAAAAGATAGATCCTGTGTTAGTAAAAAATACGCATATATTAATAGTTCATCGCTGGCTGTTTACACTGCCGGCGAGAACTCTCTCATATATGTATCTATTTTATTGACATGGAGTCTACGTCTATTGTGCGTTTCTTGAGCAAGTTGGGCGAGAAAATTGTCGATAGTTGCTCGCTTTCTCAATGGCGGTGGGATAAGTGCCATGAGGTCCTAAGTCGGTAGAAATAAAACGCGGATGAGGAGCCTCAAGACTAGATTAATTTTGATTAATGAAAACATTGTGAAGCCGCAGAATGTTCCAGCGATATAAAAAAAGAATAAAAACCACGTTTTGACGTATTTTGACTAACATCGACGTATTTGCAATGTAATGAAGAGAAAATACAATTTAAGTGAGTAATTAACTTAGTTCACTTTCTACGCGTAATAGCCTGTTAGTTTCGGTCTGATTGTACCGTGAGTACAGTCAAAACAATAAAATAATATATGTAAATGATTTTGGCTGTAGAATTAAGCAATGTTCACTTTCCATTTCGTGACGATTTGGAGACTAAAGAAAGAAAGAAAGAAAGAATGGTTTATTTGCTGGAATACTTAAGTCTAGGTACAAGGTCTTATTGTAATATATAAGTTCAGTATTCTGTCGAATGATATCGACATGCAAAATAAATGTAAAAAAAATGTATGAATGCATGCATTATTAACATTATAGAAATATTTAACACACAATAATATTTAATTTGTGATACAATAAATGAGGCTACTACGTTCCTCTATTGTGCCTGTTATGGTCCATGAATTCATTAACACTATAGAAACAATGTTCTGAGAGCCATTTGGTAATAGAGTTCTTAAAAGCATTACCCTGTAATAGTTTAATATTCTCCGGTAGGCTATTATATAAAACTATGCACATATTGTAGGAATTTTTCCGGTAAATTAAAGTGCGACATGGAGGTTGATACAGAAGATTCTGATATTGTGCTCTTTGCCTACCCACAAAAACCTCACATCTATTTTGAAATAATTGTGGATGATATTTTACATGTAAGCATGCCTTTTTTATATACATGCATGGCAATGGCAAGATATTAAATTTTTTAAAGAGTGGCCGGCAGCTATCCATTATCCACGCTTTGGCTATGGCACGAATACACTTTTTCTGTAGTAATAGTGCCCTTTCAGCGTCTACAGAATTTCCCCACAGTAGTAGGCCATAATTGAGGACGGATGAAACGTATCCATGGTAGGCTGTAATAGCTGTCTCAACATTAACAGTGTTTCTTAACCTCCTTAATGCATATACAAATCTGTCTAACCTAGTACAAACATAATCGACGTGACTTTTCCAATTAAGATGTTTGTCTACATGAAGTCCCAAGAATTTAATACCATCAGATTTAACAATTGGGTAATTATTATATTTGATATCTAATTGTATTGGATTATTATTATACGAATAAAATTGAACATAGAACGTTTTTGTCATATTTATATTTAGATTATTACTACATGTCCAGTTGTTAATGTCTGTCAAGGCATTATTTACATTAATTTCATATGATCTAATGTCATCACCTTTCACAATCAGTGTTGTGTCATCGGCAAATAATATGCATTTATGTGGTGAGGCCCGTGAGAGATCATTAATGTAGACTAAAAATAACAAAGGACCTAGATTACAACCTTGTGGAACTCCAGTGCTATTTTTACGGAATTCTGAGCGATATCTTACTTTCATGACACTAGTTTCTGCATTAACTATCTTTACTACTTCCGTACATTGTTTTCTATTAGTCAAAAAGTTTTTTATCCATTCCAAGGCTATTCCCCTAATGCCATACAATTCAAGCTTTGATAGTAGTTTAGAATGCTCAACACAGTCAAATGCTTTACTTAAATCTAAAAATATCGATAATACGGGCAATTTGTTATTAATACATTCTGTCACGTACTTTACAAAATTGAAACATGCCAATTCAGTAGAGCGCCCCTTTCTAAATCCATATTGATCGGGATGTAAAATCTTCTGATTTTCTAAAAAATGTGTTAGCCTACTACACATGGCTTTCTCAAAAATTTTTGATATTACTGGTACGATTGTGATAGGCCTGTAATTGCTAGGGTCTTCACGATCTCCTTTCTTAAATAATGGCCTTACTATGGACAATTTCAACTGATCTGGAAAGATTCCGTGAGTAAATGAAAGATTTACAATATGGGCCAGAGGTTGACATATCAAATGAGCATTTAATTTCAGTATATCTGTTGTTATATTGTCATACCCACAAGTCTTGCTGTTATTTAGGGACATAATTATCCTGTGAATTTCTTTGCTGTCAACTGGTTTCAAAAATATTGTTGACGGATGGTTAGTTAAATAACTTGTTCCATTTGTTGGTGTATTTTTAGCACCAGAATTAGAAGGTATTATATCAATAAAATAATCGTTGAAAAAATTACAAATGTCTTGTGGATTTTTATATGTCACATCATTAGCGCGTAGAGAATTAATATCGTTATCGTCAATTATACTTGCAGTAGTCGATGATATAACGTTCCATGTCGCTTTACATTTATTTTTATTCTGCCATATATAATTATTGTTACTGATTTGTTGTGATTTGAAAATACACTTCTTTAGAATATTACTATAGTTTTTAAGTTCGTTAAATTTTGTCTTTTTTCCAGTTTTTACTGATCTCAATTTTAAGTACAATTGACGTTTGGTGTGACATGATTTTCTCAACCCTTTTGTTAACCATTTAACTTTATTTTGACTGTTGGTAATTCTGACCTTTATTAGTGGAAAACACAAGTTATAAAATAAACAGAATAAGTCATAAAACGAGGTAAATGCTTCCATAAAATTATCCGATGCTAAGACATCAGTAAAAGATAACGCCGCGAGACACCGGGTAAATTTACCGACATTTTCTTTGCAATAATCCCGTTTAAAGTCATACCAGTTTAAACACATTTTTTTCTCTTTCACTCTGAATGTCAATGTTTGAGCCATATCATGGTCAGATAAGCACAGTCGATGTGTCTTCGCTTCAACATTTTTTAAATTACTGGCTATTTGGTCTATGCATGCGTTAAGCCTGGTCGGGGAATTAATATGCATTGATAAATTGTAGTTTGATAATGTGCTTTTCAATTCCTTACAGAAACTATTATTTTTCAGAACATCGATGTTCCAATCCCCGCATATTACTATCTTCTTGTTTTTATATTTAGAAGTAAGATGAAAAAGCAATACGTTTAACTTGTACATGAAAAGACTAATGTGTGACTTTGTTTGTTCTGGGATCCTATATATGACTATTATGAGTAAATTTAACCCTATTACTTCTACTCCACAGCACTCAAAATAGTAATCTTTTGCTAATCTTGACTCGAATTCAATTTGTTTAACACTTAACGACTTATTAACCAGAATGGCAGTGCCACCTCTGCTCCCTTGCCTACAATAACTAGCTCCTAATTTATAATTGTCAATTTTAATATTGTTTTCTGAACCACACTTAACAAAAGTTTCACTGATACATATTGCGTCAAATTCTTGGTTCTGTGCACGAAATTCCTGTAATTCTAACTGTAGTAATTCTATTTTATTTAGTAGCCCTCCCATGTTTTGGTGCATTATTCGAAATTTATTGTCAATTGAAACAGTATTTTTGTACTTTTCATTCACGAAAAAACTCGTCAGAGCCTTTTTGGATGTCATGACAAGAACAAGAGCAGTGAACTGTCAAGGAAGATATATTATTATCCTTCTCTATAACCGTAACCATTGAACGTATGTCTTGGAAGATAGTATCGGGATAGACTATCGGGTAAACAAATAGTGTTAATGCAAATTTGCGAGAAATCGGATGAACGGCAGTCATGTATCGAGGACTGAAGTAGTGCTGTCACTTTTGTTGCTGCGCTAAATGAATTAGGATGAGCCATTTTTTTACAATATGGTCAGTCAAAAACAATTTCGAAAAAAAATACGTTTCATAAACCGCTTGTAATTATCAGATTTCAAAAATATGATTTCTGGAATAAGTTATTGGTGTTTTTACTTTTGAACTTTTATTTGTCCGTGCCAAACTCTAGTACAGACGTCACTTAGTCGGTAGGGACGTTACTCGAAATATCTCATAGTGAATAAAAAAATTAAACGTATCCAAATGTATAAACGCATGAAATAAGTATCTTAAAATAGCCTGGGGAATTTTATTTGGCTTATCTCAATTGTATTTTCTCGTGATATTGGTACAGTTGAGTGCAACAATAAACGAATATTAGCCAGCTTCGTCCGGAATGGTACCTAATATTTACTTCCGGTCCAACTAGTTTCTTGATATTTTTTCTGCTTTACCCTAAGGTTGACTTGTAGAGAATGCCTCACGGCATTAAGTTCCCCTATTGTACAATAAGTTTTATTTTGAGCAGGAATGATTAAATAAATAACTGAAGGCTTGACTACTTGATAGACTGTATGGCGATTAACACTAACCCAAAGTATATCCGGAGCGACTATCGTCTTGAAACGTGTTTGTTGTTGATTCAATTAGCATTATTGACATTGGCAGTCTTGAAATTGTAATATATTTAGAATCAAAACAATCTTTACACATCGATTGGCGTTATATTCAAATCTGATGATACTCAAGTTCAAAGTTCGCTACAAACAGTAAGTATTTCATACTGTCTCTAAAAAGGTAGCTGCTTCCAGAATCATTAATGTATTTGCAATGGGAAACGTGTGAGAAAGACGGTATTTTTCGTTTCTCTCTTACAACACTCATTTATACATTAAAAGAAGTTGCAGCCTCACTTGCATAAATATGACAAATGCAAATCCAATAAAATCGTGTCCCAAACGCATCATTGTTCCAATCGAATTGAATAAAATAGTGATGCATAAACTGCTTTCATGTATAAAATCTCAGATTTCGTGAAAGCAACTTTCAGTACGTACGTATAAAACTGAAAGCAGACATTCGTATGTAGATATAATCACGTTTCCTTGCGGCGGGAAACAGAATTAGCAACAGCTTAGTCACGGTTCGGGGACTCGACTAGGCAATGTTTAGACCTGTTTTGCCTAGACTATATCCTGAAACTATGTGGTGATAATAGTACTGATAATTATAGCAACTCTAGATGTCATTTTTACGTGCGATTTGTACTCAAAAATATAGTTTTTCTAACATTGAAATGCGCGTTATGATTAGAAGCTTCGCCATTTATTTTAAACCCGGGGTCCAATGCTGAAAAAAGGGTATCAATCCCACAAATATTTTTGGAATATTGCCCACTTTCTATAACCGGTTTCCAATTTCAAATCAGTCAACAATCATATAGTCAGCCAGTAGTCTTCATTCGACCTGCACGCCAATTCGGCCTTCTGTTCTTCATTCAGCTCAGCCCATTATGACTTCAACTCGTACACTTGTTTCTTTTCAAATACCCCTATAAAAGTGGAGAACGAACGAAAAGCTTCTTAAGAGTAGTTCAGAAACATTGGCGTGGTACCACGGCTAGTGCAGATTAATGAAACCCCTAGCCGGAGCTCAGCCGACTGCCACTTCAACTTAACTAACAATGGCGGTCCAAAATGTGTCTTTGCCACCGACCCTAGTTTAGGCTGCTTTTTGAGTCAGTTATTGCCATCTTTCCTATAATACTAGGCTCGAATACCACTTCAATTAATCGAGAAAATTAATTAGAAGTCTAATCTGGTGGGATTAGACATGTTAGTGCCATCTCAAGTAGAGTGAGACGGCAGTGAACAGCGCGCGTGTAACGAGCTTACGCTTACGATTTTTTCGCTGTCTAGATCAGCGCGGGAGATGAAAATTTTCCACTGTTTTCGAGTTTTTGGTACGTTTGTTAGTTAGAATTATACTGTTGGCTTCTATTCATTCGCCAGTTAGGGGGTGTCTATTAATTACACAAGGCTTTATTGAGATGTCGCGAGATTTTTCAAATTATACTTAATTTCACTGAAAAATCATATTTTTCTCAACTGAAATAAATTTTCTCGCAATTTTACACTAATTATTTCGGGAAAAAACGTGATATTCACCGAGATCCGATCGTCTCCCCCCCCCTACCCTTTCATACCTTTTATATTATTGCTAGGATATGAAATCTGTAGTATCAACCAAGGATTAATATGCACTCTGCCATGCCAATGCATGACATGTATAGTATTCTACAGGCATGTGCAACATATGCATGTCATGGTTGTACAAATATGTATAGATGGATGCATTCTGCAAAACTACAAGCTTTACTATGCCACTGTCTGCCTACTACAACACATATGCTTATACGGGATCGAAATATTTAACTATAATGTGGAAAACTTTGAGGTACTAGTAAAGTCAAGCTACCGGCATGCATATCCCATACCTTTTCCACGAGCTGTCAAATCTATGTATGTAAACAAAGTAAAACATAACTTGAAAATGCGCTGCAGTTGTAAAATGGAAACAGATTTAAATATTTAATTAAAAACATGTTTTTAGTCCGATAAATCGTTGGCAAGTTATGCCTTTAGCATCTTGTTTTGTTAATTGCATAAACACAATAATTAGACATCATAAAATCGTTACTCAATGTCGGAAAGCATGAAAGCTAAGCTAGATATTAGCAATAACTGTTACTTATAATGTAATCACGTCTCGTCCGCAATTAATAATGAAGAAATGATATGGTTATATTTTACTATCAGCTTATGCTCGCGACTTCGTCTGCGAATATTTGGAAATTTAAGAGATATGTTTTAATTTCGTCATAAAATGTATGAAATTATTTTTTTTATCATCGGGAGACATCTTCAGAAATGTTGACGATCTAACATCCATCCCAAAAACTATCTGAGGTGATGATGCCTCGTATAGAAGTGAAACACTTGTAGAGGATTATGTACTGGTCAAAACAATATAGAGGCCACAAAGAACTTTGATCGTAACGTGAAAATATATATGAGTCGCTAAAAATTATTTTAAAATGTCTCCAGCTAACGAAGCTTATGTTTTTGTTGAGGCTAATAATCGATTAATTGAATAGTCATTTGTTTTATTTGTTTTAATTGGATAAAATAAGTTTATTATTTCTATGTTTGTTAAAAACTGAACAGAAATTCTCCGCGCAAAAGTGGCCCCTATTTTGTTGTGAGTACCTAGTATACTATTTGGTGGTTCACGGAATAGCAAAGGAACTACGAGGATTTTTACACATGTGTTCCACATCAAAACTTAACGCTACGTATACGCAGACATTTCCTTATACATTCTGTTGCATAAACGCACCGTCAATGTTTTGAAAGCACCGGTGTGGTGTGTAAAAATCGTAACACACTTGTTTACTGTGCGTCAGCGTTTTTTGAGCAGTTGTTTGGTCGGTCCTTTACATGTTACATTGCAATATAAAACTTTCTAAAACCATTATATTACTATTATAGTACTAACCTTTGACATCCTAATTCCAATGACTAACATCGTGTCGGTCACTTTTATTGTTATGAATCAAAGTTGAAAAGTGCCAACTAATAGGACAGTATACTATTATACTACATGAATGATGAAGCCGCGTGGGATTAATGTAAATTATAGCGTCATGTAGGTATATGAATAATTATTTTAACGAATACCTAAGGTATTATTATCATTTTAATCTTAATTGTTTTATATACTCTGATATTTAGAATTTTATTCTAGACACACTCTAGATTATTTATTTTTTATTGACAATCCTTTTGGGATTTATCTTATTGATTATTTTAATTTTAAAAATGATGATTTTATCAATAATATTACACTTAAGTTAAATGATCTGATTAGGTTTTTCTGGGTTTCCCTAATCCTTGCAGCAAATGTTGGATCATATTGTATTTCTCCCAGCAAACATTCACTCTCATGTAACTGACATTTCGAAAGTGCTTGTAACTAGGCCTACTTGAATAAAGAATATTTTGATTTGATTTGATTTGATTGATATAAACTTGTAAGAATGAAATGTCTGTACATTAAAGATATAAAAAAGTGAAACGGACTATTTGAAAGAATAGAAAAAAATAAGATTTTTTTGTATGTTTATATATGTTTGGTACAGTTATAGGATATTTTTTACCCGTCTACTCTGAAGAAAAAAAGAGGGTTATGATCTTTTTCCCCTCCACTGATAAAGTTGCAAAGTTCTAGTTTATATTAAATTAAATTATTATTAATTTTTTAAGTTTTTTAGAAAATAATATTGTATACGAAAAAGATGTAGGTACAAGACAATAGCAGATGGATGTGGATGAAATATAATACAAAAATGTGCTTGCTATTATAAAACTCATCCAGACTTGACCTTGTGTAACCGTTTCGCTATGGGTGTCGCAAATTTGTGCAGATTTCTTGGTTTTACGTAAACTAAGGTGCAAAGATAGTGCCAACAGAGCGAGACGTTTCATCAAACCGTTACGTTCGATTATTATTGAAATCTAATTAAGGTATATAATAAGCATGTACAGTCAACAACAAACACTCTGTTTCATCCAAAGTTTAGCATACAATTATTTAATGCCGTCGGAAGAAACATATGCAGTTGCGTAGTCAGTAACTTTATGATAGCTAATTTATATACACAAGCCTCGCTCTTAGACTGTGTTATTCAGCATAGGTATTTGTGATTAAGTATCTAAGGAAAATTAAGTCATTAAGTTATGCATAATGTATGCAGACAACAAATATGCGACAGGCAATTAATAACGAATGAAGACACAATGTTATAGAAAATAATGAATGATTTTTAATATATCTTACGCACCGATTGACAAGCTTGCATTCCACCATTTTACTTACCCGACCAACCCGCTTCGTGACTGAGGTGAGAAAAATCTCTTCAATTACAAAGACATAAAGATTATGCTGATAGCACAATAGGCGTTGAGTGTTATAAGCAGTTTTTACTCGCATTGTGGTGTTGACATTCATTCTCCGGTGATTATTGAATTCAACCAGCATGCCATCTCATCAATATTAATTTGTTCGCAAACATCCGTCAATCTTAATTGATTTCGCTTTATGTAAAAGCTTATTTTAGGAGACTTTTGTTTATTACGCTTTACGTAATCGTGTATTAAGTAATAGTTTATATTCTAAGTCTAGTTTTAAGATGGTATTGATCGTGCACGCATGGTTGCCCGCTGCAAGTGCAGGGTGCGTGCGCGCAGACTTTCTCTCCCCTCCTAACGCCGGCCATGTTTCAGCTCGCCGCGGCTCGGCGTCCGCAGACGAGGAGCGACCGCGCGGGCTCAACCTCGTGAACAAGCAGGCCGTGCTCCCCTTCGTGCCCCCCGCGTTCCCCCACAACGCCCCTGACCGGCTGATCAAACCCTCGGAGTACTTGAAAACCATCACGGCGCCGTGCAAGCGGGATGACGCAGCGGCGGAGGCGCGGGCGCCGCCGCCGCCGCCAGCGCTCAGCGACAACGCCCCCCCTCCACCGCCCCCGCAGCCCCCAATGGCAGCGAGCCAGCCGCTGGCCGCCATCAGCAGCGCTGAACTCAGCGCGGTGCGTCTACGTGCGCCGGCGTCCAAAACGCTGTCTGCTCCGCCGCCCGCCCGCTCCGTCAGCCTACAATGCCTACCGAGCGCAGCGGAAAACTACAAAAGCGCCAAAATAGATTTGATAGAAGAACTCAAAATGTCAAAGGACATTACGGGAATCAAAAAGCTGAAGGTCGAGCGGGCGAGGCGGGAGAGCCTACAGGATAAGGAGACGTTCACGGAATTCACGAAGCGGTTTACAGCGGAGAATTTCGTCGATCAGGTCAGTGTTGCATTTTTAATTGGCAAGGTCGAGGTGATATTCCAATGTGAGAAATGAAAGTGGCGGAGGAAATGCACTCTCTAACGGTTTCTATTTGCTAACTTCGATATATGCGTAATGATAGAATAAATTATAGGGAGATAGTGCCAGTCAGCATTGATGACAGTATGTTTGTTTTTGGAAGTCTTGAGTAAACTTTACCTTACTTAAGATCACAGTGATATAACAAGAAGTTATTATCTCATTGAAATAAAACAATTTAACGGATTATATCGCGTATATTATCTCATTTTAGTTCCCGACGTTTCGGAAGCTTTCCATGGTCACGGGTGGACTGAGAAAAGATGTATTTACCTCTGTCAAAGTTGCAATTTGTGCAAACTACCCATTTTTTGAAAAAACACAAATAAAGGTGTACATACATGCCAGATGGGCCTAAACAAACAAACACAAATTGTTGCCATGGGTTAACTTCATTGATCTTATTAGGTTGGGTCCACTTTGGGCGTAGTATTTTATTAAAAGTTTGAAACTATAAGTGTACCTAAATGCGAAAATGAAATTCTGAGAAAACCTGTTATTCTAACTTCAAATACTTTACACAAGTTGTGTAAATTACAATGAATTGGAACATATAATAATTAACTGTTATATCATATCTACATTCGCATTTACAAACTTCTCATCTTTCTACTACATCCGACTCCTGCAATAGAAGGAGACAACAATACTGTCATCATCGCTGATGCTTCGCATTATAGTGCATTCTGCCTTCGCTTCCGTACACTCACCCACTGATCTATTTTCCCTCTTTACACAGTATCATAAGAGCATATGTGTCTTCTAATTCCAAACGGATTTACGTCCTTGTACAACGTCCGATAGCAGTGAAATGCATCTCGCATTATTTGATGAGCATTTTGTATGTTATGGAATTTGTTGCATGCACGGGCTATTTACCTCAAAGAGTTAATTAATTGAGATCAACGAACTCGGTTTATGATCTTATCTTAGGAAATCGTCGTTAGCTTAATCTTATTATCATTAATCTGGCCGTGATCCAACTGAAAATAACCGGCAATTATTAATTAATGGTTATTATTTCAACTATAAGTAAGAGATGTCGAATGCTGAGGGTAGGTCTTCTCCAATCTTTAGAGATTGTGTTGATACTTGGATAGCAAAAAAAAACGAAATCTTTACTGAGGCACACGTTTTAGGGTTCCGTAGCCAAAATGGCAAGAACGGAACCCTTATAGTTTCATCATGTCGGTCCGTCCGTCCGTCCGTCCGTCCGTATGTCACAGACATTTTACTCAAAAACTACTAAATATACTGATTAAATTTGGAGGATAGGTTTCTTGTATAAGCCGCTACTTAGTTTGATACTTAAATAATAAATAATAAAACATATATCTACGGGGGGCACTCCATACATGTAGCCGAAACTAAAAAAAAAACATATTTCGACAGGTTTTTTAAAAAAAATGATTTAGTGAATATTTTCCGAAATAATCGCTCCGAGAGTTGCATAAATTGTGTCCCTCCCCCTCTATTTTTTAAACGGTATGTCCAAAAAATATGGAAAAAAATACGAAGATAAAGCTTAATAAATACTTTCAACGAAAATTGTTTCAAAAGATCAGATACATATAGTTTTTGAATTATTGCCAAAAAACTGCGATTCTCAGCTAAAGGACGTAAGTGCCGTGGAAATACGTTCTTTTGTTTGTGCACTTTTTCATATTGTATTTTTTTCATCTGTAGTGCATTTTTTTGTATGTACGGCTGCGGAACCCTACACTCAGCATGCACCGACATGCTCTTGGCCGGTTTTCCAATTTTAGGACAGAATCCAAAATAAGTAAGACCGACTTTTTATCAAGGAAAGTTAACATTTACATACGTTTGGTTTTATTCAGTTATGTTTCGTTCGGTTGAACTTTGAAGGATTAGCTAGATACTCCAAGGGTTGAACTCTATACGAGGTAAATACCTGCATCACACATGTCTGCACTTGTCTTGGATAGGTCATTTGGCTCTTCATGCATTTACGGTGTCAATAATTTTAGGTCCTGGTACCTAAACCCGTTTCACAAAAGCTTGTAGCTTGTATTACAAGTGAAAGTCTCTTTTTAATATATATTGTTGGAAAGAGATTTCTGCTTGTAATAAAAATTACAAGCTTTTGTGAAATGGGCTCTTGGTAGTTATTTTAAGGTGCTTAAGTATCTCTAGAAACGTATCCCAGCACATAAGCTGTATTAGACCTTATACAGCCCTTATAGAGCTCAACTGGCTGTATAATGGCCGTATAAACTCTTATACCGGTAAACTGGGGTTACTTTCAACAACGGGGTAACATTGATCTAAGATCTAAACTATAAGGAGTGTATTTCTGAACGCGTCAATGATGTTTTTTTAACGAGGTTGCCAACCTTAACAATAAAATCTCATAAACGCGTTCAGAAACCAATTTCTTATGGATTAAAAATGAGTGATCAATGTTACCCCGTTGTTCAAAGTAACTCCAGTTGACGGTACTGCTTCTGTGCCTGCCTAGGTTACATTTTAGTAAAAAAAAAAAATGTACTTATTTTTGCCGTTGTTACTGCATTATCAGTGCCAAGTCAATGTAGCACACGCAACCTGCTGTAAGATTGAAAAAAAATAGTAAATAATGTTCATATAAATAAAACAATTTTAAAGGATTATATCGCGTATATTATCTCATTAGAGTTCCCGACGTTTCGGTAGCTTTTTAGCTTTCCATGGTCACGGGTAAACCCACGGTAAACCCGTAATATACGCGTTACAATCCGTTAAAATTATTTTATTTAAATGAGCAATAATCGCGGAAACAAGAGAATAGGAAATAATGTTGGTAAAATAAGATTAGGTGTTATCGCTAAAAAGTTGTGGTTCCACTATACTATACAAGTAGGACTGTTTTGGACCGTTGCGTGCAACGTTATTTATTTTTATTTTCCACGACAAGTCAAGTCAATTTCTCATGACCACAATAATGCATTATTGCCTTGTCTATCGTAAGATAGAATACATTGTGTATAAGTTTTTGCAACGATTTGTCCAACCATGAAATTGCAGTGGCCTTCAATCAATTACGTAACTCTGTAATAGAAGTACCTATATGCTTATGTTTCGCGATGCAAATTGCTTTATTATGAAGTTAAAACATGGAGGATGGAGGTAATTATTAATGCTCGCGCCTTTCATTTATGCTATAAAGGCCCGGATCCATTGAGTCAGAAGCTTGGGTTTTACGTGCGGTGCGATAATAACTATAATGTTTAATAATACAAGTAATCGAATAATAATAAATAAATAAATAAATAAATATTACGGGACAATTTTACACAAATCGAACTAGCCCCATGGTAAGCTCAATAAGGCTTGTGTTATGGGTACTAGACGACGATATATTTAATAGATATATTACTTACATACATAGAAAACATCCAAGACTCAGGAACAAATAATTATGCTCATTACACAAATATTTGCCCTTACCGGGATTTGAACCCAGGACCTCAGCTTCGCAGGCAACGTTACTCCCACTGAGCCAAACCGGTCGTCAAAAATAATAATATTATAAGAACCCTAAAAAGGTGTATCGTGCGCACAGTGTAACTACATACTGACTGATATTCAGAGATTGACTGACTAACACATTAAATGAACACGGTAAATGATTTTTTCTCAAACATGAAACGAAATATTGACGTTGTGTTCCTTGTAATAGACTTCGAAGTTTCACATTTCGGGTGCGGCGCAACGAGGGGCACATAATGATAATTTCATACAAAATTGCCGGCCAAGGCCAGCAAAGCGACCGTCTTTTGTTTCAATTCGCTCCTAGTGCCGCCGCGCCGCCGTTATTTTAATATACAGAGATGTATGTTATCTATGTATATTAAAATAACGTTTTAGCGGGAAAAAAATATTTATTGTATAAAAAAAAATGGTTTTTATTTCATTGCATGTTTGAGAAAAGCACTATACAAGCCTCGGCGCGAACAGGGATTGTCGGCTTCGTATCTCTAGATGATATGGATCTATAACTACTCGGTCTGCAATCCCCTACTTGGCAGCCTCTGCAGTAATGTACTAATGTAGTACGGGTACTTAATTGGGCGAACGGAAACGACGTGGTTCAACTCGAAGGAGGATTTATTATACTTAACCCACTATACGTACAGTACTTTACGAATACCACCTTAAGTACTAGCGGGCGTTTCGATAGAGACACCGCACTACTGCTAAAGAGGGTTTTTTCTATTTGTCGCGAGAATTGCAATGGAAGGTGTTCAAGTGCTTGAAGGCAGCCAACCAAGTACAATACTTGCTCCTAACATTAGACAAAAAGTAAAATTCACATCATGGTTAAGAGTATTCTACGTCGAACAAACGATAGCGCGATCTATTTCGATCCCAACGCCATCTCTGGGCAGCTTGTTATACTACTCCTCTATAACGCTGGGCCTGTGGCGAGTGTAGTCGGGTAGCTTGCGCCATCTGTTTCTTAGTTCATGTACTATACCCCCCCCCATTTGTTCCCGAGGTGTCCCACTGAGGTAAGATTCATTGCTTCTTGGGCCGACCACGACCACGGGCAGGTCGATCGTGGGCAGGTGCAGATCCCTTACGCGGTCTGCCTCGCTTCCTTAACGGCTGAACTGGTGTTGGCAATTCTTCTCTTAATCCGTTGTAGGGAGTTAATGCCGACGCATGGTAGATCCCAAGACACAACTCGGGGTTTGACGCGTCGACCACTGCATATGAAGAGGGCCCATGCTGTTTTGTGATCATGTAAGGACCATCTCGTCGGGGTGCAAACTTGGCACTAATGCCTTTGCTCGCATAACTTAGTGGATGCAGCGATACCATGACCATATCACCTTCTTTGTATTCTGGTCTGGCCCGACGGTGCTGATCCACCAACTCCTTTCTCTTTTCTTCTTCTTTCTCGTGTACTTCTCGGGTTCTTTCCATTACAGTAGCTAGCTGCAGTAACTTCGGGGTTATTTCCGGTATAAAATTTTCTGAGAGTACTATTTGTCGAAAGTCATTATAGTTGTCATCCATAGTCCTCAATTCTCGTCCGAAGGTTAGAAAGGCCGGTGTGTGAGACGTTGACCTGCAAATAGCAGTATTCATGGCAAACCTGATGCTAGGTAAATGTTCTGGCCATTCTCGGTGATTGTTTCCAATAATCATTGCTAACTGTGTTTTCAAATCCCGATTCTTCCGCTCCACTGGGTTTGTTTCGGGGTGATACACAGGCGTATAAGCATGTTTGATCTTTAGACAAAAAGAGACTTGCTGCATAATGGCACTGACAAATTGAGGTCCATTGTCACTGATCATTCTCCTGGGAAACCCGTAACGCAGGAAGATTTCATTTATCAGAACCATGGCGCACCTTTCTGCCGTGGCATCTTCCAAAGCGAATAATTCAACCCAACGAGAATTTATGTCCTCTATGATAAGTATCCACGTTTTACCATCAGAAGAAGAAGGTAGCGGGCCAAAGAGGTCAAATGAGATGACTTCGAACCGTTGACCCAATGCATGGGTTTGTAAAAGACCAGCAGGCTTTTGGTTTGATGGCTTGTAACGTTGACACTTGATGCAGTGTTTTACATAGCTTTCGATGTACTTTCGCATACCAATCCAGTAGTATCTTCGTGATATGGCTTGAAATGTCTTATCAGCGCCATAATGCCCCGCTGTAGGGTCATCGTGATACACTGCCAGCACATTCGCCCATTCGTGCTCTGGTACAACTAACTGGGCTTCATCCGAATCTGACTCCGATTTGTGGCGATATAGAAGACCATCGTTCATCAGATAGCCTTTTCCACTCCAATAGTGAGCATTTTCATTATTATGAGCGTCTTCTAATGCGTGGATTATCTTTTCTAGCTTTACATCTTTAAGTTGGTCAGCCCTTATCTCGGCGGGACTGCGAGGCCGCAATTCTGCCGACACCAGACACACACCGCATTCAATTGCGGTACTCTCGGTGCACGGTGGTCTTGATAAGGTGTCAGCCACAACATTTGTACGTCCCGGAGCATATTTTACCTTGATGTCGTGAGCCTGTAATTGTAGAGCCCATCTAGCGAGTCTGCCTGTTGGGGATTTTAACTTCATGAGCCACTGTAAAGCTTGATGATCAGTAACGACTGTAATAGGTGATCCTTCAACATAGCCTGCGAACTTTTTGACAGCCCAAACCACAGCGAGGGCTTCTCTCTCAGAAGTCGAGTAATTACGTTCTGCTTGTGTCAAAAGCCTACTCGCGTACTCTATTGGGTGTTCCTCTTCACCCTCTCCTTGCACGAGTAATGCACCAAGGGCATAATTGCTCGCATCAGTTTTAATAGTGTAACCCTTGGTATAGTCTGCTTGCTTGAGGATTGGAGTAGATGTGAGATGAGTCTTCAGTGCTATGTACGCTTTTTCTTGCTCAGTACCCCAATTCCACACAGCCTTCTTTTTGGTGAGTCTGGTAAGAGGTTCAGCAAGGTCCGAGAAGTTTTTTATAAATCGCCGGTACCACGAACAGGTCTGGAGGAACGACAGCAAATGTTTTACATTGGAAGGCGGTGGGCGATCCAGAATTGCCGACACCTTCTCAGGGTCCACTTGCAGGCCCTCTGGGGTTATCAAATGACCCAAGTACTTTATGCTGGTACATCCAAAACGGCATTTGTCCCTATTGACCACGAAGTTGTATTCTCTCATCTTGGTGAAAACATCCCGTAGGTCAGAGAGATGCTGTTGAAATGTGGTGGAGAACACTATTAGGTCATCCAAGTAGGCCAATAGCTTGACATGGCTTAGGGTTACTCGAAATTTATCAATTACCCGTTGAAAGGTCGACGGAGCGTTGCGAAGGCCAAAGGGCATCCTTAGAAATTTATAGATTCCAAAAGGCGTTATGAAGGCCGTCTTGTCTTGGTCGCACTCCCGTACACGTATCTGCCAGTACCCAGCTTTTAAGTCCAAAGTCGACATGTATGCGGTGGACTTTGCTTCATGCAGGAGGTCGTCGATGCGAGGAATTGGGTACGTATCAGGCACTGTGATAGAGTTAAGCCTTCTATAGTCGACACATACTCTGATAGACCCATTTGGTTTCGGGACCATAACTACTGGCGCAGCCCAGGGGGAGGTGCACGGCGCGATTACTTTCTCCGTAATCATCTTCTGTATTTCCTTCTTAAGGATCTCCTTTTTTGGCGGTGTCAATCTATACGGGGGTATAGCTATTGGCAGATGTCCCTGTGTATCGATTACATGTTCTACCCCTTTCATTGGCATGCCGCTTGATTCGAATACGTCCTTAAACTCCTGGAGTAACTCGTCGAGTTGTGCTGTTTGTGCCGCGTCTAGTACTGGTGATATATCTAAAGCGCATATACCTATTTCCTCGAAGAGGGTTTCGGCATATGGAGATAGGGCAATTTCAGCTTCTTCAATGTTCTGTATAGCGTCTCTCATCATGTACTCCATCCTTGGTGAGTATCCGTCGAAGAGCAGCTTGTTTTCAGAACAACTTATCTTTGAAGGTACCACGGCAGTTTCACTACGGTTATTCCCTTTCATTACCGGTGTCCTTTCCCGTTGTAAATCTACAGGAGCAACACCAATTCTAGGAGGCGTAGAGGCTTGTCGATCAAACATAACAAATCTCTCTTGATACAATTCGAATTCATGTTGAGGTTGTTGTATATAGCTCCAAGTGAACTGTGCGATGTTCAGAATGATACCGGCTTTTTGCAGAAAATCAATTCCTAACAACGTTCGGTTGTCGCTAGACTGTAGCAAGACGATAAAAGGAGTGTTGAAACGTCGGCCACAGAGGTTGATTTCGGCCTCGAATGTCAGCACTCTCTGTAGTTTTGAGTGTCCATCCGCCAACGTGACTGTAGCCATTTCTTCACAGAAGCTTTGTCCACGTGCCTTCAACGTTTGATACAGTTCATTTGACGCGACGCTTACCTTGGCACAAGTATCTACGTAAGCTCTGCCTTTAACACCATTGATCTCAATAAACACCATGGGTCGAGATCCCTTGTCTAGCTGCACATTGATGGCACAGAATCCCAAACTACCTTTGTTCTCAGGTACCACGGACTGTTTGCTATTGCATATCTTGCAGTTACTGCGATAAACCCCCGCTGTACCACACCCGTAACAGGAAAAGTTCACATCCTTGGACTTAGATGGCGCTGTGTCTGTTTGCTCGTTGCCAGCTTCCATCGCCTTCTTACGTTTTCTACATTCTTCTGAGACGTGACCCAGTTTCTTGCAGAAGTTACACCGGACCGCCTTTCTTGTGCGTGTTGGAGCCGTAGTCTCGGATTTAAGAGTCTCCCCAGTTTTTTCGCTGGTTTCTATTTTATTCGTTTTTCCTGCTTTCTCTTTTAGTAAGGCTTCTGTGCTGCGTGCCTGTTTTAGAAGGTCGTCAAAATCCTGAACTTTCTCCCTGGGAACTCTCTCTCTTATTTGCAGGTTTAGCAAGCCGTAGGTAATATTTAGCTGCTGTTTAAGGTTAAGTTGTTCGTCGCTGGGTAGTTCGGAGAATAGCATCCTCTTCCTCGTAACAAAATCATCCGTAGAAACATCTGACGCTTGCTTGGTTCCACAGGCTTCCAAATAGATTTCATATGCGGGTTTCTTCGGTGCGAAAGTGTTCCTCAGCGCATCCTCAAAATCCTTCCAAGAGGTAATAGTCTCTTTGGTTCCTTGCCACCATGCAGCCGCGTCTTCCCGTAGGATGAGAGGTAGTCCAGACAGTGCATCACTATCGCTGATGTTTTCCAGCTTCTTGAAAACTTGCACTGCGGTAAGGAAAGCTTCTACCGTTTCCCTGTCCTTGCGACCGTTATATAATGCTTTGCACGACGCCATGCTTCCTTGTCGTCGGTTGTTCCCTATGCACGATAATAACTGTTGAAATTGTTCCTGTGACAGGTTGACGCTCATTTTAGCTTCAGGTTTTTCTCGGCGAGTTCTAACCGGAAAAGTAGTTTTCCGTCCGGCACGCGTGACCACGTATCTGGGTTCGTTTGAGCCCGAGTTGGACGCCACTGTAGTACGGGTACTTAATTGGGCGAACGGAAACGACGTGGTTCAACTCGAAGGAGGATTTATTATACTTAACCCACTATACGTACAGTACTTTACGAATACCACCTTAAGTACTAGCGGGCGTTTCGATAGAGACACCGCACTACTGCTAAAGAGGGTTTTTTCTATTTGTCGCGAGAATTGCAATGGAAGGTGTTCAAGTGCTTGAAGGCAGCCAACCAAGTACAATACTTGCTCCTAACATTAGACAAAAAGTAAAATTCACATCATGGTTAAGAGTATTCTACGTCGAACAAACGATAGCGCGATCTATTTCGATCCCAACGCCATCTCTGGGCAGCTTGTTATACTACTCCTCTATAACGCTGGGCCTGTGGCGAGTGTAGTCGGGTAGCTTGCGCCATCTGTTTCTTAGTTCATGTACTATACTAATGTTATTTTAATGTTTTCGTTAAAACCTAATACCTTATTTATGTTAATGTTAACACCAATTAAAAGGATGTTACATTTTTCCTTGCCAATTAGTGTAGTTTATTCGTATATAAACATGATTCGCAAACAGTTACGTTATATTTTTTTATCGACGTCGTAACCAATTCCGCATTTCCGATGTCAATTGGAATTGATGGATATTGAATGATCAGTTGATATGATAAATAAATAAATATTAGAGAACAATTTTACATTAATCGAACTAATTTCATGGATGGTAAGCTCAATAAGGCTTGTGTTAGGATTATGAGTACTAGAAGACGATGTGTTTAATACATATATTTATTTACATAAATAGAAAAGGTCCAAGACTCAGGAACAAATATTTCATCACACAAATATTTGGCCTTACCGGAATTACCTTCAAGAAAAGAGCGTACTCCCACCTGTAAGGCCGGCATCGCACTTGTAACTCCTGTGGTGTTGCAAGTGTCTATGGGCGTCGGTGATCACTTAACATCAGGCGATCCGTCTGCTCGTTTACCGCCTATTTTTATTATCAGCCTGAACTGTCCCACTGCTGGACAAAGGCCTCTCTCTCTCTTTCTTCCGTTCGTCCCTATTTGAGGCAGCATCGGACCAATCCCTTCGGAACGTGTCTAGGTCCTCCCGCCATCTCCGTCGTGGTCTATCGCGACGCCGAACTCTATTGGGTGGGATCCAGTCAGTGGTATTCTTGGCCCACAGTTCGATCGGCATGCGGCAAATGTGTCTAGCCCAGTCGCATTTCAGCTTAGCGGCTGTCAGGACTACGTCGGCAATTTAGGTTATGGAGCATAAGATGGTATTTTTGATGCGATCTGTTAATTTGACTCCCAAAATACTACGCTCCATTGCCCTTTGGCAAACCTTGAGGGAATATATCTGAGCATTAGTCAAAGACCAAGTCTGGGCACCATAGGTGAGGATAGGAAGAATGGACGTATTAAAAAAAAACCAGGACCGTCAGCTTCGCACGCAGTGTCACTCCCGCTGAGCTAAACTGGTTATCAAATATGGTAATTAAGATAATGGTGATGAATTGGGTAAAAAGCGGATAAATACCGGGTTGATTGGGTACGTGAATACTTACTCAGAATATTCCCATGAGCTGAGTGTGCAGTTCATCTCTAGGAGAGTAGAGATAGCCTAGCCCGTCATAGCTAGTGGATCACCCGCATAAACCATGGTAATTTCACAACCGTTAATGTTTGCGAGACCTTATGCATATTATGCCAGTTATGTTTCGGCGGTCTTTAGAGAACAATGGTATAATGAAATCACCTTTCTGCGCATTTCTCGGATTAGCATAACTTGCTATAAGATAAGATGTAATAAGATTAACGGGACCGGTTAATGGCGTGATATAATGAGTTGGTGGGTATGTGCATTTCCTTTCCAAAAGTTGCTAAGTTGTTAATTTGTCCACATGGATACTAAAGTATATTTTTCACATAATAGTGAAGCGACGGATCAACATATCATAATCTGGTAATTTAAGGGTAATTTTAAGTTTGCGAATTTTTTTAATATTCAAGTGATCAATGTTATGTTTCAAGTTAATACAAAATAGTTCATTTGTCTTGTTCTGAGCAAGGCCATTTATTCTCATGTGTTTTATACATTAAACAAATAAGCCAGTTCTTTGTATATCGACCAAAATTTTATACACATAATTTTGCCTAGTTTTCATCCGCACAAAGAGACTTATCTAACTTAGACTATGTCTATTGGGAGATTTTAGATTCTAAATTATAAGATGATGTCAACAAATAAACGTTTCTAAGACTATATTTACAGAAAGAAGAAGAAGGTGCCCGGAACTTCGTTCACGGAGGAGAAAAAGTTATAACCCCTCTTTTTCTTAGTCGGGTTAGTTTCGTAGTCGGGTAAAAAGCATTCTATAACCATCAATGGATGTGCAGCTACCCGTGTACCAAAAATTGTTGAAATCCGTTCAACCGTTTTGGCGTGATGAAGCCACAACGACACATACAAACACGAATAATCAAAAAAAAATATTTCGATTTAGTGATCTTCAAATAGTCCATATCGCTTTTTTTTAATATCTTCAATGTACAGACATTTCATTTTTACAACTTTATACTAGTATAGATGTAAGTTTGGCTACTAGGGCATTTCACCGGAATGTTGGGTACGTGACGTCATTCTTACTAGGGAGCCGATTTTTAGTATGATAATATGTCATAACTTGTTTTTATATATTTTGATAAGATATCTGCCATAGCCCTCATGTATCCGACAAAGTTCTTGTTCTGGTGAAATGCTCCAAATGATGACTCACTTTTCATCTTCATCGGCCAATCTATAATAACCCGAGAATACGTAATCGAAATCACGAAGCTAATTAGTACATCACAAAATTCAAAACTCCAACAATAACCTCATTGTTGCATTCAGCGCATCCGAAAGCGTCTTTTATGTTTCATATCAATTAGGTTGGAATTGACTCGATCGTGGGCGCGTTCACGCTTTCTACTGGTCTGTCTTGGCATTCACCACTTTTATTCACTAGAATTTGCCCGCAACTTTGTTTGCGAGGGTGAGATGTAAATCATTCTCATTTCAGCCATAGGACGTCCACTGCTGGACACAGGCCTCTTCAATAGATTTCCACATGGGCCGGATAGAGGCAACCCTCATCCAGCGACTCCCTGCCAACCTAACCACCCTGCAGGTGGCCTTCCCACGCTGTGCTTGCTGGTACGCGGTTACCATTAAAGAACCTTTCTGCCCCAACGGCCATCAGTTCTTCGAACTATGTGCCCTGCCCATTGCCACTTCAGTTTGCTTACCCTGTTTGCTAGGTGGGTGACTTTGGTTCGTCTACGAATTTCCTCATTTCTGATTCGATCTCGTAGAGACATCCCGAGCATAGCCCTTTCCATAGCTCGCTGAGTCACTCTGAGCTTCTTTAAGAGGCCCATAGTTAGAGACCACGTCTCGGCTCCGTAGGTCATCACCGGTAATACGCACTGGTTGAAGACTTTCGTCTTCAAGCACTGAGGTATTCTAGACGAGAAAACACTTCTGCCCGCGACTTGGTCCGCCTTAAATTCGTTTATCGCGAATAAAGGTATATTTCCGGAATAAAAAGTAGCCGATGTCCTTCCCCGGAACTCAAACTATCTCGATACCAAATTTCATCTAAATCAGTTCAGCGGTTTAGGCGTGAAGAGGTAACAGACAGACAGACTGACACACTTTCGCTTTTATAATACTAGCTGTTGCCCGTGACTTCGTCCGCGTATAGAGATGCAATTTATAGCTTACAAAGTTTCACCCCCTTTCCGTCCCTAAAAGGGATGAAATTTTACATAAACTATAGCCTATGTCCTATTCTGATATATGTATAAGGTACATAACTGGTAAGTTTCATAAAAAACGTCCAGTAGTTTTTGAGATTAAGTGGAACGTACATATATACTTTCACGTTTATAATACAAGCGGCCGCCCGCGACTTCGTCCGCGTAGATTTTAGGTATAAACAGAGATATAAATGAGGAAAACTTTTTTCTGTCAGTTGTCCAATGGTGTTAATGCTTAAAAAAATACTCAGAAGATATTCAGCTACCAACGGATTTAGACTGAGAAAATGGGGATATTGAACATTATTCCGTAAGAAGGCAACACTGGCACTTTTAATTTTAACGCCTGCTAGACTATGAGAAGAAGAGACAGGCGTAGTTTCCGACACTGGCCAAAATCAAATGTTCTAGAAGGTACCTCGGCGTTTCAAAAGGATAGTATTTTACGGCAAAGCATAAAATAGTTGTCTGTAAAGTCAGTTTACGAACAATAATTTTACGTGTTACCGTCATAAGAAAACCGGCGTCATAATTTTACTACGACACCTACTTTATGTCTCTCACTCCCTCCCTCCCCTCTCTCTCACTCTCTCTCTCCCTCCCTTTCTTTCTCTCCCTCTATCCCTCCCTCACACCCTCTCTCCCTCCCTTCCTCCCTCTCTCCTTCTCTGTCTTCCTCTTGCCCTCCCCCTCTCCCCCCTCGTCTCTGTATCTCTCCCTCCTTCTCTATCTATCTCTCTCTCCCTCCCTCCCTCCCTCGTCGTGTTTTACTTTAATATTTCATTTTTTTGAAATATATTTCTGGATAGCTCTACATATTATAAAAGAAACCTGCTGTCCTGCTGTCTTGTTTCTAGCCACAGTTTAACATTGAAAATCACACATTACTGATGTATGATGAACAAAACTCGGGGTTTTCTAAGGCTTTTCCGTTGATTGTTAAAAAACCCAATTTTTGAATTAATATCCTCGAAAATTGTAGCCTATGTCCTATTCTGATAGCTAAGCTATATTACTGATTAGTTTTATGTACTTAAATCTGTTGTGTAGTTTTTGCGCGATAGTGGAACGCACATACATACTTTCACGTTTATAATATAGTAAGTATAGTTAGGATATAGATTAGTATGGATTTGCGCCACGTGAAGACCTTTACTAACTTGCGCGGTTACCATACTTTGTCTTAAACAAATTTCTCGTTGTACGTCGGGTACACGCGCTGTACTCCTCGGACATATAGTCCGTTGCGGACGCCGTTGATTATTCGGAAGATGGCGTTGTGTAGCTACCAGGAAAGTTTTGCCTAGAATCATGATCATGCTGGGACTGAAAGTTTTTAGTACAGACAGATGAGCGATATAAATGCAATTAATTCGATTTACGATTACTGCGAATTAACTTAATTTATTGCTTTAAATGTCTGTCTTAATGTTGTTTTTTATCGACACGTTGTATCTACTGTTTTCTCTGTTATGATATCTGACACTTCAATCGTACGAGTATGAAAATACTCTCAGCGTCATAAATTTTAGAAAGATTTAGCACCGTGTCGCTTTAAAATCATTACTTTCTTAATGAGTCACGATACTATATTATCAAAGTAGTCATAGCGATAAAGTAGGTAAACATGGATTTTCAAAGCTCGGGAACGTTTCAAGTGCTGTACATATCCTTGGTAATAATCGACACTCTGTTTGCTATGAATTAAGGCTAAAATGAAATGAAATCTTTTATTTCAGCTCATATTATACATACCTTATAGATTAACATCTATCTATCTATCGCAGCCCTTGGTTTATCCGTCTTCAGACATAGGCCTCCTCCATAGCCTTCCATAACTTCCTGTTCGCCACTTGCATCCAATTTGAACCCACGTAGCGCCTCTAACATATTAATTTTAACAATAAAAATAAACTAAACACTAGGTCACGTAGCCGACCGCTTAAACGCCGGAACAGGACCCCTTTCAGCCAGAATTCTTCCTTGGTATAGGCCGCGAGTTTGTCTGTTGGAACTCTCACCACGAAGGAATTAAGAGTTCGCAGTAAGCTCGGCCGAATTTCACCTTCCCATACAAACGGAGTTTCGTTCTTATTTTAAAACTACGTATTGGATTGTAACGAAAATTTGCATATACAATGACATGAGTTATATCTAGGCCTGAAACTAGTTTATATGCCTGCAGTTTATAAAACAAACGAAATACAGCAAAAACAAGTTTTGTATGAGAAACTTAAATTTGCTGTATTTTTTTACATTGGTATCTGAAGCTACATAAACTAATTACAGGCCTGCACATACCTAAACTTATTCTAATTACAAAGTTTCAGAGCAAACTAGCTAGTCGTTTGACAATGAGAGCGTAACTACGTTTGTATGGAGAACCGAGCTTAGTGGGTACTCTTAAAGTGGCGAAATTCTAACTTCACTACCCTCAGGATGATTCTAATTTTCACACGTACATACTCTGCGATCTTCTCAGCCTTCGTAGAGTAATATAGAAGGGGCTAAGTATGCCAACTAATGAATCAATGCCGAGCACTGGTACATGTAAGGCTAACTGGGCCCCGCCTCATAGCACTATTACTATTAGTAAAGTGAGAAAGAGAGCATGGGTTGTTTTAAAGTGTCCCGTTCCTAAAATATCATCTAAAGATGCATTTTGGCGAATAGACGCAATGGCCACCATTGGCATTACCTTATCTTATCTTACTAAAAGGTGTCCTTACACTTCGACCCAGTGGGATTTTTTGTATAATTACCCCTTCTTGCTACTTAATGATTTGTTTTGTTCTACCATCTTCATGAACTGGATGATGGATACCAATGGTAGCGTCTAGAATTCTTTTGGCCTTGGGTACCCAACACCAAATTCCTCAATATCATTAAATGGCTCATCTGTTTATCAATTATTACCAGAAGAGATAAGTGCTCAGGTATAAGCCCCACTTTCTCGCATTGCAACCGTGTTACCCCTTTACTTCAGGAACCCTGCAGTTTACCTGGATAAACAGTAGTCATGTCACTTCCCTGGCATATACTATCTACCTACGTAAAAATTCACATCCGCTGCTCCATTGATATATAAGACAAACCAACAAACACATTTTCGCATTCATAATATTGTGGAGAAAGACCAACACAAGAACCAGCACACTTTCGCATTGAAAAACGGAAAAGGTTTTATGGTCAAAACTGGTGTTCATGGGTATTCTCATTAAAAGTCATACAGTTAAGCGGAACTTATATATTACGAAAGTTATATATTATTATCGTTTAACCTGTTAGTTATTTAATTTTTTTGACGAAACATATGCCAGCTATTAGACATAAACCGATGAGTTCAGTGATGACCACTAACTTCTAGTGTTTAATCCTTGGTTAAATGAAAATGCTCTCACGTGATGTAATATTTCATGTGATATGAAAGTACCAAAAACATTTTCTCAGAAATATTGTTATGAGCCTAACTCAACGAATTAATGATCTATAAACTACATTATACCTGCTCAGAACAGGAAGTAATTCTCGGGTAATAGTAATTACAGTTTGGGTGTCACGGCACTATTAATCTAGATTAATGTTGTAAAAAAATCTTACATCACCTTACGGGCCGGTCCGATCACGCAAATGTGCTCATTAGATTAATTAGTTTTGTAACATGATATTTTATTTTATTTTGTTTTTACTTTTCTTTTTATTTATTTTTCTTTTGCACACTTGGTTTTTACTAACTTTGATTTATGATAGTTTTTACCGAAGACTAATTATTCCGTAATTTAAGTCATTAACCGCAGTACTTAAAGCACAATTTACTGCCTAAACCTACAAAATAACGAACTGGGACGATCAACTTATTTCTGTTTCTCACTTCCATGGTTATGTCTCCTTTTTTTGGTCAATATTTTTTTGGAAAAATAGAAATCTACAGCTCACAGAGCCACTAGTTTTATATAATTTTTAATTTGTAAATAAATTATGACAAACTTTTGTTGATAGAGTCAGGGATCGGAACCGGTATTTTGTAAATCTTCTAAAATACACGCTATTTCCGTTTTTTTTTAACTGTATTAAAGAGAAGAGAAATTAATCACAGAACAACTGATTCAAGTTCTACAATTTTAATAAAATATACGAAAATCTTGTAATTGAACGAAAAAAACGAACCGTTATTTCGGATATTATGTATGAAAAAAATACCGGTTCCGATCTCTGGATAGAGTGATTGAAACAGCTAGACCAGAGGCCGGTTTCACAAAAGCTTGTAACTTGTATTAAAAGTGTATAAGTCTCTTATTGATACATATTGTTGGAAAGACATTTCCGCTTGTGATACAAGTTTACACGTTTTTGTGAAAAGGGAGGGCTGTTAGGACAAATATTTCGGGTCACGCAAATTTAAATAACATCAGTACGTTTTTTAAATTATTTGACACTAGTTTTATCTACATAATATACTGTTCGTGGGAATACCAGACCGATGCGACCTTCATGCCTTTATGAAAATAGCGTACTCCCACCTGAAAGGCCGGTAACGCACTTGTGACTCCTCTAGTGATGCAAGTGTCTATGGGCGACGGTGATCGCTTACCATCAGGCGACCCGTCTGCTCGTTTCCCTCTTATGTCATAAAAAAAATACTCAACTGTCGTAGCACTTTCCGGGATCCTACCATAAAAATATCAACGTTGAAAAATGACGAGTTTTACAATATCTCGCTCCGTTTGTACGTTGCATTCTAGATGTACAATTAAATAAAGATCATGACAGGACTAAAAAACTTTGCAACCCCGCTCTATTAAAGGAAGTATGATGGTATTTTACCGACCCGATATTTTTGCTCTTAAGTGTATTTTAACTGTATAAAAAGCTATGTAAATTTATTGTTACGACAATAACTCACGATATAAAGCTTAAAACAAACACACTTCAAGTGTATTTGAGCACACTGTGTGAAGCATCGAAAACCGTTCGAGTGTTGGTGCGGATTTCTACCGTTTTCCAATGCGAACGCACTTTTACCGTAATAACAGCTTTCCAACGATATAGCAAGCACTAATTAGATCTTTACGTAACTCGGTTCTTGCCAGATTAATACATTTCCTTATTTCCAAGACGTTGCTGTGTTTTTTTTTGAGTTGCGAGCAGAGTATTCCGTGCATTAAAGGACGTACAGGTAGCTGCAAAAATATCTAAGTTAGTAATGAACGCACTTATAAATATCTAGTGGAGTCTATAGTTACAGTAGTATAGTTTAAGTCGAGATCTATTACACAATTTTGCAGTTGTCTGTACCTAAAGATTCTCACTTTTTTTTAGCGATAATTCCGTCTGTTGTTTAACTTTGTAATCTTACTTGGATTGTGTTATGTATTTCTTTGTTGTTGAGGAGTGCACTAATTATAAGCATTGTAATGTAATGTACCTATTCTAAGCCGTATTACAAATGCGAAGTATGGTCGTTGAGCTCATTTGTGCTGGTTTGTTGTTTCGGCGAATAATAAAGGAAACAACAGCGGATAGAACACAAGCTAAAGAATGGCAATAACACACAATTTGTATGTCAAAATGTAATTTCGTAATTCTCGAAGATACAAGATAGAAATAGTAAGTTGAAGTACCTTTAGCCGTTTGATTGATGAAGCCATAACGACACATACAAACGTACAAAAAATCCAAATAGAATATGTTTGATTCAGTGACCATGAAATTGTTCGTTTCACTTATTATTTTGACAATATCTTCAATGTACAGGCATTATTTACAACTGCATAATAGTATAAATGTGGGGGGATATATTCGGCACTTTGAATATTACACATTATTTGACCCTGACTATACCAACCGCGAGGGTGAGAAATGCTGTACTTATACGATGTTTATAATATTAGCGTTGGTCCATTATGGGAAACTTAAATGCCATTTTGATCTTCGTCCCCTTTCATAAACGCTTGTAACTTGTATTACAAGTGGAAATATCTTTTTAATTCATATTGTTAGAAAGAGACTTCCGCTTGTAATATAAGTTACAAGCTTTTGAGAAATGAGGACCCAGGTCGTTATAAAGTTCACTTTCAAATAGACGTCATTTACATCCACGTCCTATACGCGGTTAGGGAAATAATCATGTGGAATCGCATTTAGTTCATTAATAAGAATTCTCGCTCGGAAATTGTATACACACTTTTATTTCAATCATTATGAAAGCAAAAAATGTTAAAATCGTCCAGATCCTAAATTAATGTACTTGTTCAATTGCGTACGGTACGATTACTTTGAGTTTACCACTGAGATATGCTTTTATTCCATTGGATATTGGATTTTAACACTAATGTAAAGAGTTTATATTACTTACACACTGTCTGAACGTCGTTTGTTTGTAATAGAAGCTCTTTTGTATTAGTGTTAAAGTCGAATATCCAATGGAATAAAAGCATATGTCGGTGGTAAACTCAACGTAATCGTACTGTACCATATTGTATTAAATTCTAAACATACATACACATATACATACATACATTATGAATGCGATTGTACTTATTGGTTGTCCTTTTTTCACGCAAGTTCAAACGATAAAAAAACCCCGACACATTGATGATCTGAACCACTCACTCTCATTCTTTATAATTATAACACAAGAGACTTCAGTTTGTTTAGCCTATTTGCTATGTCGGTGACCTTAGTTCGTTTACGAATCTCCTCATTTCTGATTTGATGTGCAGAGCACATAGTTCGAAGAACCGATGGTTGTTGGGCAGAAAGGTTCGTGAGTGGAGACCGCGTACCGGCAAGTGCAGCGTGGGAGACCTGATTAGGGCTGCGGGGACTCGCTGGATGCGGTTCGCCTCTATTCGTTTAACAACTACGAAGCCATACACAGACACAGATATACACATACGTATAAACCACACAGATATACACTTCAAATTTGTAAGAACTCTCTTTTTATCGAGGGTTAAAAAACATCGCATCGTATTCGGTCTTCATTCATGTCTCACGGCATGGAACTACCTGAAGCTAGTCCTTGTGCCTTACGCACCGCGTCCTCATTTCTGCTGCTGGCATTCCCGGGTTTGCGCGCACCCTACTAATTCCAATTATTGTAAGGAAACCTAGTACCTACCCAGTCCAAAATCAGGTTCTAAAAAGAAAGACACGGAACCGCAGGCTAGGCGGAACCCTGACTCGGCGACCGTTAGCTGCCACGTAACTCTTCCGTTGCATCACACGCGATCCGAGGCCGGTGACCGTGACGCTAACGGAACCCATCCTTTATGCGCAAGAGTCGATAAAGTTATTAAATTCTTATTTTTACTGTACTGATTAGTCGATCGTCTGTTCTGGAATTGTATGGAAGAGGCTTATATTTAGTAGTGGACATCTCTAGGTTAAAATATGACAATGGTAATAGGCACTCATATTGTAAATACGAGTACATATGTATAGGTATTTCAGACAACAACCTAAGTTAATTATAATCATTAGCTCACTTAATATAGGTAAGGTTGGTATTCACTCGCTATCTAACACCAGTTCAGCAAAATTTCTTTAAGCTCTAACTCTAATAACATCAATATTACCTACCAAAATATTTTCATTCAATATAGAATTATGTAACAATACATAGGCAAGTTATCACCTCGACCCTAATAACCACAATTATAGCCAACTTTAATTTAAATCACGTTAAAAATATGCATTATAAATCCGAAGATACTAGGGTTGATTCAATAACTGTAATATAAATATAATATCTAATACCAGCTTTACCGTGACCGCTTTCATGAACTGGAACTAACTTTACTAAAAACGATAATCTGTGACGTAATACATCGACCCACTTCGGTGAATCAAAAACGCTTCAAGCTTTGTACAAAGGCCAATTGAATCAACCCTAAACACTCAAGAAATCAATTTCGGCTGGTCGACGCAGGGTTGCCCTCAGGTCCCGGAACGCGACGCGGCAGGGAACGTGATACCGGCGTGGAAGAGGCAAATGCTGGCCAGGAGGGCAGCAGAGAAGGCGAGAAGAGATTTGGAGAGGGAGCTGGCGGGAGAAGCAGAAAGAAGGCGCGCGGCAGCTGTGCCGGCGTGGAAGAGGCAATTGCTGGCCAGGAGGGAGGAAGCGGAGAGTAGGTTGAGGTAAGTGATATCTAGCGGGAGAGGCAGTGATAAGCGAAGAGTAAGTTGAGGTAAAAAAACGTCCGCATAGAATCTGCAGATGCTGGCCAGAAGGGCAGCAGACAAGGCGAGAGGAGACTTAGATAGAGAGGTGGCGGGAGAAGCGGAGAGGGAGCGCGCGGTAGCTGCAACAGTGGGGTAGGGGCAGTTGATGGCTAAGAGGGAGGAAGCGGAAAACATATTGAGGTAAGAGGTTTGAATAGGGAGGCAGTGAGAAGTATCATCAGAGGCAATTACAGAGCAGGGACGAGATGATGAATAGGTTGAGGTATAAAAGGTCCGCGTGGAAGCAGATGCTGGCCAGGACGGCAGCAGAGAAGACGAGAGGAGACTAGGAGACAGAGCTGGTGAGAAAAGCGAAGACAAGGCGCGCGGCGGCTGTGCCACTGTGTTAGGGGCAGATAATAGGTTGCGGTAATTAATGTGGTTAGCTGTTAGCAAATAGAGACGAGGCGAGGGATAGGTCTAAATTATGAAAGAGGTCCTCGTAGAGGCGGCAACTGGTCAAAAAGGCTTCGGAGAAAAGGACATAAGCAGAGATTGGACAGGGAAATAACAGTCGAGAGCTGCCTTTGTCCGCATCAAAGAAGCAGTTGCTGGATAGAAAAAAAATTTGGTCTAGTTACATTGAAGACATGTTAAAGAAAGACAGGGAAAGAAGTTTTTGAATTCATTACGTTCCCTGATTACATGATTATTTCACTCTTTCAAATGTATTAAAGTTCGTGAATTTATCCGAAGCGATGCAAAGCCGATCAAAAATTGCGATATCATGATTTCATATTAGGGCATTTTCTCAAAAATGCGTAGGTATACGGATGACAAAAAAATGTGTCCAAATGTTTTCTTTTTTAATGCCCATTATTATATATTTATACAGTTACAGAAATAATATTTTTTTAGTAACGTGTGTTACAGGTCTAACGCTTAACTGAGTCTGTTCTTGAGGTATGGGAGTGGTACGGGAGGGGTGACAAGTGACTTGACATGACGTGTCCTAACTGTCTCGCTATACACATTTACGTCACTTGTCACCGCTACCGAACCGCTCCCATACCTCAGGAATAGACTTAGTTACGCGTTAGGCGTATAATAGTATTGTACGAGTAAAAACATAATTTCAGCGCGCGTTACATTTTTTGGGTCCATAACTAGCAAGGCTAACTTCTACTCTATGAATTTCAGACAAACACTATATACCCCGAAAGTGGAAGAAACCAACGGGAATACGAACGGCGAATGGCGAGCATACCCCAGCGGCACGCAGCGAGCCGTGTCCATAGACAACATAACTCTCTGCTACGACACTCCCGCGCAGCCTATGCGCGCGCCGTCGGAAGCCAAGCTGACTTCTGATCACTGTAATGGTGAGCCAATAAATTAGATTAGATTAAATCTATTTGATGAGAAAATAGCAGTGGAAAATTGCCTTAGTCTGAGTTACAATTCTTTACATCATGATGACCATCGATAAAAAGTAAAATAAAATAAAAATATCCATTAAGTACAATACAATAGTGTTTCATATGAAAATTCTTTCTATTATTGCTCATATTCCTAATCTCTTCTACATTGTAGTCGCACTCATGGAAGCTAGGCTGACTGTTCATAGATATGTTCTGCTACACAGCTAAGCCTACTACATAATATATATATTTCGACCAAACACGCAGTGGAACATTAATCTTTCATCACCAATGATACATTAGTCTTTAGAAGATTCCCTTTTGATGAAGGCTCAAAGAATCTTCCTTGCGTTTTCGAGATCAGGCGATGTCGAAAACGCAAGGAAGAAGACGAAATACTAGCCAGTGATGCACATTCTGAGGCCTTACCCTAAGTTACATAATCCAGTTGCATACCGTTGTCTTCGTTTTAAAATCGAATAGAATCAGTGCTCGATGTCTATAGATGTCTTCCGTAATCAACGAAGATTAACTCTAATTTACAATATCATTGTTTTTCAGGACACACAAACGGCAAGCACGAAAACGAAGAAGTGGACGCGAAGATAATCCCGTGGCGGGCGCAGCTGCGCAAGACCAACAGCAAGTTGAACCTGCTCGAGTAGCTTAGTTAGGTTTAAGGTTATCCAATAGCCTGGGGCCTGGCTCGAAGACTCGCTTATTAGCTACTGATGGACCGAACAGGGCAGCTGCTGGTAGACTTTCTATACGGATCAAGATAAAAGATGCTACTGAACACTGCAAGGGATGGCCTGGTTTTGGTAGGACAAACCGCTCCGAAACAGATGAATGGTTAGTACTATATATCATCAGAGGCGGAGCAGTTTTGACCTCATAGATCCCTCTTAGATCTCATTCTCAGTTCCATCATATTCTAAATTTAACTGCCCCGTATATCTAATCTGGTCGTCGGTAGCCCAGACGTAATAGGTCTGATAGTGGAACAAATACCAGTGTAATCTCACAAAAGTTTTGAATGTCAAGCTCAGTGATGTCGCAGTCCAAATGATATCCATCAGTGGCTTTAGGCTACACTCAGAAGTCTTTAGAGTTACAAGGCCTCAAGATTTTGAATCTAGGCGTATCAGTCAAAAGCCTATATAGTGGGACGTCTAAAGGCGTTACGTAAACCTAAAAAGATGCTTTTATCGATACTTTGTCCCAACGCGTATCGAATAGTGCGATAGAGACGCGATAAGGGCAAGTTCTGCATTTTATCGACAAATGGACACACTATTTATAGTTGAAAATGTCAGATGCTCAAGTATAAAGAAGTGTAGAGCAGTTTGTTGTTGTGCGATCGAACGCCTTGAACAATTCTGAAATTCTTAGTTTAACATAGAAAAATAATAAAATAGGTTTCCTGTTGTCGATTAAATGCATTGTTGGGTTTACTTTGGCCTGGCATAGCTTAGATAAAATGCCATAAAAAGCATTGTATACTAGCCGACAACACGAATATAATTAAGTTAAGCATTGGTCCAAATATACACTTTCATTCCAAAATTTAATCCAAATTCTTTTCAAGAAGAGTTTTGATTAAAATTTTCTCCGATAGTAATTGATACATGTAATTCAGAACTTGATTACAAAAATTTTCGTTTTTAGAAAAATATTTGTAAGTTATCATAGTTTATTATATTTAGAAACTTATAATTCGATGTAAATACACACTTATTCTCTTATAAAATATTACTATGATAAATATAAAAATGAATCTTTTTACAGTTTTATATTTTTCCACACTTTAGAGATAAACACATAACTAGAAAGTTAAATGTCCTTGTGAATATAATGAATTACAAATATTTCTTTCTTTTAAAAATATTTGAATTATGCGTACCTATTTACTTAATCATGCATATATTTAAAAATATTTGTAAACCAAAACAATTTGAAATTGATATCGCCTTTAAATGTTTAATGGAACACTGGGTAGCCAAAATATCTTAGTTTTTTTTCAATATTAAGAAAATATTTAATAAAATGTTATTTCTAAGTTTTTTCTAAAATGCAAGTGATACTATTGTTGCAATATTAGAATTAAGCTTAATACGAGGGCTTCGCTAACTTATGTCCTGAAGTTTTCTATAACTATTGTATTGTGACTTTATGTATGACACACAATTTGTTTTTTTGTTAATAAAAATGCTGTTGCTTTAATGTATTTTTTACTCCACTCACTTCCACTCAGCAAGTTTCGTGGCCGAAAAGCGGTACTCGACTGAAAAAGCATACATTATAATGTAACGATTGTATAAAATACTATTATTGGCGGTCTCAAAAATAATGAAATACAGAGCACATACGTGTTCTGGAGTGGAGACCGCGTCATGGAAAATGTAGTGTAAGGCGCCAGCTAGGAGGAGCGACGATATAATAAACGTGGGTGCCAGTGGTTGTAAACAAAAAATTCAGGGCCGAGCTCAGTGGCATGCCATGGGAGAGGCCTATGTCCAGCAGTGAACGGAGATGGGCTGATTATGATTATTATTTTATTTAAACTTTATTGCACAATACAAGAAAGTACAAATGGCGAACTTAATGCCATAAAGGCATTCTCTACCAGTCAACCATTAGGCTAAACAGAGAAATTATTGGTGCGGGATATCGGTATCAGACTTGTACAAAATAATAATTACAAGGGCGAGACACCCAAGTTACATAGTATAGAAACTATACATAATACGTAATATATATAAACATGATACATATATACATAGATATATATACATACATACAGGTACCTGCTTCTAAACTACTATGAAGAGTCTTAATCTTGAAGATTTCCCAAGGGATGCTTGCGCAACTTACACTTGAAGGAGAATTTACTCTGAGCTTGTCGTATACTGAGGGGAAGGCCGTTCCAGAGACTAATTGCCTGTACAGTGAAGGAGTTGGACATGGTACCAGTGTGATGAGGAGGAATGGAGAGTTTGAGTGTACGGGAGGAACGGAGCTCACAGCCCGGGCGGGCCGTGACAAACTGAAACTAGAACGTAGATTATGACATAGCACAAAGGTAAATTTTTTAGAGCATTACACCATTGGAAATGGCATACGGGCGCATTCCCCTTTATCAAAGCATTTTTTTTTCGTTTGTAGGCGTTTGTGGCAAGTTTTTATTTAACTTGCAATGTTTGTATTGTTTGTATGTATGTATATTCAAATCATGAAAGTTAAATTCGCCCCCCTTCCAGAATTTTGATTTAGCTAAAATTTGGCATACTTATGTAAATTAGGTGACAATACAATATTATGACACCATCGATCTGATTCGATGATGGACCCGGATGGTGGTCGTAGAAACTCTGAATTTGAATCTTTAGAATCATTTTGATGAGTACAGTCAACTTTAATAAAAAGTAGTCTAAAACAATTTAACGGATTATATCGCGTATATTGTCTCATTTTAGTTCCCGACGTTTCGGAAGCTTTCCAGCTTTCCATGGTCACGGGTGGACTGAGAAAAGATGTATTTTCCTCTGTTAAAGTTACAATTTGTGCAAACTACCCATTTTTTGAAAAAACACAAATTTGTGAGCTGAATAACGGGTATTGTGGATAAGTTTGCACGGTAACTTTACACTAGCTTGGCGGAGAATGCGTTCACTACCGAAAATGTCCTTCTTCGGTGCTATTTTCACGCATGTAGGAATGAGATCTTCATCACGGCATTCTTTAAGGAAATTCAATGAACTTCGAGCTCGTGTCGACAATTTGTGCAAACTACCCATTTTTTGAAAAAACACACATTTTTGAGCTGAATAACGGGTATTGTGGATAAGTTTGCACAGTAACTTTACACTTGACAGAAGAAAATACATCTTTTCTCAGTCCACCCGTGACCATGGAAAGCTGGAAAGCTTCCGAAACGTCGGGAACTAAAATGAGATAATATACGCGATATAATCCGTTAAATTGTTTTATTTCAATGAGTAATAATCGCGGAAACAGAAGAAAATATTAAAAAATAGTCTGTTTGAAAAGCTTGTCCCAAAAATGGTATTTTTGGCAGACACTTATTTTTATTGTCTGAGGACACTGCATCCACATGAACACAAGATAAAAATCATGTCGAATGACCATGTTACACCTTAGGTACCCGATACTTGTCGGGAGATCTGCCCTTGAAGTTGTTGACGAGTATGTATCTGTACGTACCTGGGACAAATTATCCAGCTAGGTAAGTCCAATTTCGAGAAGGACGTCAATCGTCGAATCCAATTTTTTTTTATTGGACTGAAAATGCTTTACCCATGACCCCCGGCGTAGGGGCTCTTCTCCTTGTCCTTCTACAAGCGAGATGGAGGGGAGAAGCCTGCCCACTACAAACGCATTCAGAAATATCTTTTCATAAACTTTATTTCTATAACCATCTATAACAATAGAGCACAGAGCTCGGTGGTCGAATGGTTGAGACGTAGCCCGGTAAACCAAAGGTATGGGTTCGATTCCTGGTGTGCCTGCAAGGGATTGCAATGGAGTAATAATAATAATAATATAATAACACAGGGACAATCTTACACAAATCTACCTAGTCCCAAACTAAGCAAAGCTTGTACTACTTATATGGGTACTAGGTGACAATAAAATACTTAAATAAATAGGAAACATTCAAGACCAGGAACAAACATTCATGCTCATCACACAAACACTTGCCCTGGCCGGGATTCAAACCCGGGACCGCCAGCTTCGTAGACCGTACCACAACCCACTGAGACAAACGTGTCGTCATTGAGTGTTTTCATTAGACTTTAATCTTTGTATCTATAATACAATAGCCATGCCAAAGGTATGTATGAATGCATTTCTATCTATCTATCAGCCATGGACGTCCACTGCTGAACATGCGTCCCTTAAAGTTCGCCACAGGGTGCGATCCTGCGCAGATCGCATCCAGCGATTTCCTGCAGTTGGGAGTTGTCTCATGCTGCGCTTTCCTATGCGCGATGGCCGTTGGTGCAGTGCAGTCCTGGAGTGGAAATCTTTCAAGTTAATCTGACCCACTTCCCGGCTTCTATTTGAGCTAAAATTTGGTAAACTTGTTAGTTTAGTGACAGTGTAAGATTATGATACCATTGAGCTGATCTAATGATTGAGCCATTGAGCTGATCTAATGATTGAGTCATAGGAACTCTAGTAAATGAACGTAATCCTGCCAAGTTCTGGCTCTTTAAGGTGATATCAGATGGTCCACTTGTCTCACATTTTCTTGTTTCTTTTTGCATCTTTCACTCAAAGTGACATGTCTGAACGAAAAATGAAACCAAAATGCCGAATGAATTCATTTGGGTGACCATTGGCTCAAGTGAACCGTCTGATATCAGCTTTAGAATCGTCTCGGTGACTAATAGAAGGATGCAGCAATCAATGTCATTATCGACTTTACAGTCTTAGGTACACGCAGCACTTAGCACGACTTTTAAACGTCTGACCAATACGCTTATTTTCTCAAATAGAATAATATTATAAAAAGTATGTTTACTCAACTTTCGCGACACCCGGCACGAGTTCAACAGCAACCATTAAAAAGCAGGTTTCGTAAGGCCTTTCGGAAATCAAAAGTCGTAAAATGCATTAAGTAACAATTGTACCAAAGTAAAGCCGAAAACGTTTCCATGCACAAGAGCAATAAAATATCGAATTTATTGCTGCGACCGTAACTCGGGAAACGAGATCTCGTAAATATCACTTTCTGAAAGCGACTGAGCCTGGAGGTTCATAAAATAAACTCCAAATAAGTTTCAATATGATTAAGATCATGTCGTCAACAACATACGGTAAACAAGTTATTTTTGAGATTTAATGAATCAAGTTACCGAATTAAGAGATAAGTTCTTAAGGGCCTGCATCGCCAAGGAAAAACCACGCCCTGGCCCCCGTGCCGGCCAGTGACCGTAATTTGTAATAAGGGACGCATTTATTGCTCGCGCACATCAAAGAAAGAGAAAGCTAATACACTTGGAGTTTTATGCCGTAAGCGCCAGATGTTAAAATACAATGAAATCGAAGATATTATTGTGTTTTGTTAACATTTAAGTTAGTGAAGTAAAAGATAAAGGGAAGAATGACATTTTTAACATAATCTAGCTGTTTATTTCTGTCGTTTGTACAAACTACACAAAAAACGGAAAATAAAGACGCGTCTTCGAATTTCTTTTCTATCGAGGAAATTTGAAACAAACATGTTTCCGCGTTAGGCTCTGAATAGTTTATATAGTCAAAAAACACTAAAAATTAGCTTAAATTTTCTATGCACCCCCCTAAGCCCGCTGATTAAGAGAAAAATATAGAGAACGGCACCGGAGTTGAGATCACGCGAGGTGTGTTAGCAATAGCATTCATAAAAATGTGCGTCAGCGTCGAACACAGCTCTTAGCTACTATAATATGACCCCTAGACACGTTTAAACTATTTATTTCCATTGGTTTCGCCCTTGGATTCGCTTTCTTATGTCAGTTTTGACAACCTCATTGACAGACCAATGTATTTTGACCTGTTATCTGGAGCATGCTCCACTGCTTTACGTATCTTGTTATATTAGCGATGAACTGACGGCGGTCGAGTGCGAAATTTGAAGAATGACAGTCCAGGTCACGTGGGCAGATGACTGACGTCACATGTGTTGCTCGATTTCTATGGGGCCTTTTAACGCCCAGCCGATATACCTCAATTTGAATCTCGATTTTAACATTTCTAGTGTTTTTGAATCTTCTCTATTAAACTTTTATTCTGTATAAAGCTGTTCAGTTTTTGGTAGCGTACCAAAAACTGAGCTGAAAAATGCTAGTAAATAATATGTTCTCTTTTCAGTTCTGAGCATTGTAACAATTATACTAACAGTCAGAAGCACTAATGCCGATCAAAGTATATTCGATTTTGGTCTCGGCGCTATCATCAAAACTTTTATAAGTCCACTTCAAAGTATTCAAAATCAGGATTTGGAAAGTAATGAACAAAATTCTATAATTGGAATTGAGGAAAAAGTAGAAAAACCTACACTCGATAACGATTCAGATCTTGCAGAGTACAGTGACAAGACGATTATATTAACAGACTCCCATTCTACCATAACAACAAATATTACTAGAAGTGGTTATTTAAATACAAAATGGGACCATCCATTGGCGAAATACAAGCATATGCGACATAAAATCGGAACTATGCTGAAGACAGAGAAAATCTCCGATAAAGCAAAGGATTTAATTACTACTGCTTTCGATAAAATGATGTCTAAGATGGATAAATGCATATGGAGCAAAATATATAAAGATTTGACACAAAACACGAGCCATGGATTAAGAAAATTTAAAAGAGCTGCAAGAATGGCATTACTAAAATCATGGAGACTGAAATTTAATAACTTGATTAATCGCTACAGCAAACAACACGAATTGATTGATGTTTCGGAAAGCAAAGAGAACTTGAAATTTCTCACAAATTTACGGGAAATCTTTTTCAACATGCACAACGATTTCCGAAAGCTTATCACACAATATGATCTGAAATGTGATTTTGATGACGACAAAAATAGTGGCAGAATACCAAAGAAGTTTAGTATTGTAAATAATACTCAAAATATATCTTCAGCAGAAGATGTGAGTCGACAGAAAAGCAGGCCAGATTTCTGTGAATTTTATATAATCTGTGCTAATGAATTACAAGAGTTTACACAAGATTTCTATAAAGTCTTGCAGGAGACTGTCGACCGAGTACTAAATACCTATTTATATATTTCTCTAGCTGAAACTACGAAGGACAATGACACTGAAAAAAATGTATTTGCGGATGTTATTAAACGTGTTAACAAATATGTAAAAAAGAAATTTAACGACACAATTTCTGAGGAATTTAATAAAATGGATTTCGATTTAGACTCGGATTTCAAAATACAAGTGGAAGATGTTGAAAAATTCATTGATAATGCCGTTACGCACATAAAAACACTAATTGATGATGTTTTAACAGACAAAGGCAAAGCTTTGCCTGATAACATACGATTTAATGTCAAGAAAGATATTATGACAAATATAGATGCTGATTTAGGCAATGTACACGAAAAATTTAAGGATAAAATGTGTTCATCTTTTCAGACGTGCCAAGGCAAATATGTTAGGCGTATGCATAATAGCACGAAACTGCTTAACTAAGAAAAGACGTAGACGATATGGTAATATCGTCACTACTTTGAAAAAACCCGCATCGCATTTTACTCCAACGAAAAACGTGGTAACTTTATTTATGACTAGTATATTTGCACTTAAATACGGCTTTTTCTCGAAATTGGTAATACATACAAACCTTGGTCAAAGTAGTGTTATCTTCACTAATATTATAACTCAACCTAACGTCACTAATACTATTCGCTAGATGCGAAGTACTAGGTGGGAGTAATATAATCGATCACAGCGCTCATAGTGGCCAAAATTAAAACTAATATTGGCGCTGTTATCTGTCATATCTCAAAGTATTCTGTTTAGACTTGGTTACCTAATTTGAATAAACCCGGTCCTTAAAATAATACTCATTTCGATCTGAGAACGACATTTAATTTATCACTAGCGATACAGGAACAATTATATTTATACATGATTATTATTATTGAATTAAACTATTAAAGTAGGTTTAGCTTCTTGTCTTACAGTATATTAAAACTAAAACACACTTTTTGAATCAATTTTCCCTCCCCCATTTGATTTGAATGACGAAAATTGATTTCACAACCCTTTCTCCACCCAAATTAAGGTATCACAGTAATTTTGGAAGTAAATTCATCGATAATTTTAGATCATAATAATATTCTGTGAAAACGTCAGAACCAACATAGTTGTAGGCGCTAGGTGGAGTTGAACTCGTGTTGTCGTCTCGTGTCTGAAAGTGGCTACTCGTGCTATCCACTCTCCTGAACTTACAATGCCCTCAGACTGGCTGTTGGTCTATTGGTGCCCATGTAGTGATGTCTCACCGCTGCGACTGCGGAACTCAAGTAGACCCTCTAGAACACCAGGACCTATCGTGCAAAATGAGCGCAGGGCGACTATCCTGTCTCGCCTGCCTCAATGTCGTCCGCCGGGCCCTCGACAGCGCCAACGTGTCGGCTGTATTAGAACCACCTGGCCTGGCGCGCGGCGACTCTCTATTCACTATGACCTACCTATAACTTGCCCCCTTCCTTCTTCTTTCCCCTATACCTTGGCCTTTGGAATACCCTTGCACCGATTTACCTATGTGCAACTTCGCTGAGAGCAGGCGGAGCGGCCGCAGCGGTCGAGGAAGGCATACGCCGCAAGTATATAGACCTAACAGACCGGGATATATTTGCGGCGTTTGCTGTAGAGACCCTTGGTCTGTGGAGCTGACGCTCTCCAGTTAGTTCGAGCCTTATCAGGGCCGGGCAGAGACCACGAGGGCTGGCTCGTTCTTGGCCTGATTGGTTGTTGGCATATAAATACAAAGAAGGAACGCAGCCAGTGGAACCCTGCTCACCGGATCCGATTTAGGCAATTTAATTTAAGGTGTTTTTTTTAAATTTCATATTCAATGTAAATAACCAAACCGCCTGTACCTAATTGAAAATAAAGTATAGTTTCAATATAAATTCAAATTATCCTTAAATATTATAAATGCGAAAGTGTGTTGGTTGGTTTGTGCTATGTTACGTTGGTTTGCACGATAACGGGGCAACAAATCGACGTGATTTTGCATATAGATAAAATAGAGGCTGAAGAGTGATATAGGTCACTTTTTATGCCGGAAAAATACACGGTTCACGAAGGATAAACAAAATAATAGGCCACGCGGGCGATAGCTCGGAAAAACCTACTAGTTCGTCACTTTTGAACCTTACGAAGTGACGAACCTATTAATTCCCCGACTATATTACTGGTACCAAACCAAGTGATGATATTCATACATTATAAATCCATACTTCCATACTAATATTATAAATGCGAAAGTGTGTCTGTCTGTCTGTTACCTCTTCACGCTAAAACCACTGAACCGATTTGGATGAAATTTGGTGTGGAGATAGTTTGAGTCCCGGGGAAGGACATAGGCTACTTTTTATCCCGGAAAAATACCCTTATTCACGATAAACGAATTTAAGGCGAACGAAGTCGCGGGCAGAAGTTAGTATATAATAATTAAATAAATAGAGAACACCCAAGACCCAGGAACAAACATCGGTGCTCATCACTTGCCCTGGCTGGGATTCTAACCCGGGACCGCCAGCTTCGAAAGCCGATAGTTTTTCGTAAATATGATCCTCACTAATCCATGTTGCCATATCCGATAATATTCAACCTTCTGCGCATTAATGCAGCTATTTTACTGCAGAAATTCACGCATTACGAGGGTGGTCCCAGAAATAGCCGGCCTAACAAAGATCTCACAAAAAATAATTGGAAAAAAACTTATTTATTTCTGAATATAGTCTCCTTTATTCTTCATTTCTTCTTACATTTATACTTCATTTTTGGAAAATATTTCACCGAGCTACTTTTTCATGTTAGGAAAGAGAAAATTATCCGAGGGAAATAACAAAAATACCTTTATTTTTGTTATTTCGCTCCTGACCCAGACGAACTGATTTCGCCTTCTTTGGAGCCGGTTCTCCCTTTTCACTGCATTGTTTCGACTGTTCCTTCGTTTCAGGGGTGAAGTGAAGGACCCATGTTTCGTCCATTGTGATGAATCGTCGTAAAACTCTGCTTTATTGCGTTGAATTTCTCCAAACACTGGATTGAAACATCCTCACGACGCTGCTATTGTTCAATGGTGAGCAATCGCGGCACCCATCTTGCGCACAGCTTTCTAATGTCCAAATTTTCAGTCAATATGTTTTATACATGAAGGAGTAGACTCTCCCAGAGTAGAATCAGGCTCGACTTTAATATCAGTCAGACTTACACATTTCAATTGCCAGTATTGTAGTACATTATCGAAGACCAATTTTGACCATGAAGAGTGAGGCCATGGCTCAGATTTTGCAGTCTTGAAGGCGAAAATTCGTGTTCACGTTGTCACGATAAAACTTCGGGTTCTATCCATGACGAATCATCATTTTGATGTTCGTCAAAATTTCATTGCCTTAATTCACTAAGTACGTCGTGATAATCTGGACGTGAAGCGCGCGAAGTGTAGCCAACCGCACGAACTTTGTCGCGACAAAATACTTTGATGTGCATAATTTACCGGCAGCATTCGTAGTCGCGAAGAAGATTCGCGATAGGACGAATTCTTTGGCCACACTTGTCGCGACAACGCAAATCTTAGCGTTATCGCGATAGTGTGGATCCAGCATGCGAGCAATCCCTATTAATGGCTGTGAAACAAAAACAAAAGAACGAATCATCTTGTTTTTCAAATTAACGCGGCGTAAGATGAAGATTCCATTTTTTTCAGCCAGTATTTCTATCTATAAGCGAGAAGCGAGGTCGGATATTTTTGAGACCACCCTCGTAAGTAGGTACCAATAGTAATCAGAAACTAAAAAATAACCGTTTGAAAATTCGAACCTATCCTGTAATTAATACTATGTAGGGGCTATTATAAGAAAATCATTTAAATGAATAAAAATATATATTTTAGCTTACAGATAATGTATAATATGAGAAATATACAGGGTTTGCAATACTTTAAAATTTTATTAAAATCAAGATCAGTCCTTTGTATCTTTTAAAATTCCGAATCAAATGTGAAGTGTCACGAGACCAAATACAGTTCTCGATGGCCTGATGATTCTAGATGGTTCTATAATCTAGAAACCGTTGGTGTAGAAAATTGGGAGATGCTATACTCTCCCGCCAGACCAGGCCACGGTAAGACAGGCACCGTCGGTGAAGTTCTTCTGGTACGCTTTGATGAACAATTCTCGATGGTCTGATGATTCTGAATGGTTCTAGGGTCTAGTAACCGTTGGGGTAGACGATTGGGAGGTGCTACACTCTCCCGCTAGACCACGTTTTGGTGAGACAGGTGCCATCGGTGGAGTTTTGCTTACGCTACGGTCGACACTTCTAAATGGTCTAATAATTCTGGATGGTTCTGTGGTCTAGTAACCGTTGCTGCACTTTCCCGTTGGACTAAACTACGCCGAGACGGGCGCCCTCGGCAAACTTCTGCTGGTAAGCCATGGTCAACTCTCCTTGATGTTTTAATGATTCTCGATGGTTCTTTACTCTAGTAACCATTGGTGTAGACGATTGGGAAGTGCTGCACTCTCCTGCTAGACCAGAACACGATGAAAAAGGTATCGTCGGTGAAGTTCTTCTGGTATGCCTTGGTTAACAATGCCCGATGGTCTGATGATTCTGGATGGTTCTGTAGTCTAGTAACCGTTGGTGTATACGATTGGGAAGTGCTGCACTCTCCCGCTAGACCAGGCCACGGTGAGACAGGCGCCATCCGTGAAATTCTGCTGGAAGGCCGTAGTCAATGGCACTTCGTTTTCAATGCCACAGACGAAACAGCTGTAAATAAATAAAAAAACAATTGACAATATTTCGAATTTCCAAGTCGCATTAAATGGAGACCCATTTTGTTAATCTATATTCAAGGAATCTAAAATAGTGTTGTGAATTTAAGCTTCGAGGCGTAAACTGCAAGACTCGCGTCGGGACCGCTGCGTCTAGAAGCCTCGAACCTTAAGCCTCGACCGTATAAGCCTCAAATTAATAAGTTTGCGTTGCTGCTTACGATCACAGAAACCTCAAGTCTTTAGGCCTCAAGCTTTAAAAGCCTCCTAAGCTTTGAAGGTTTAAGTCTATAAGATTTGGAGCATTTAAAAGTCTTAAAAGCTTTTAACAAATTAGATCAATCAACAAAGTTATGCAAGGCGCCCGTGGGGAACCCGAGAGATTTTATCAGCGTAATCCTGAGGTCAATAGAAGTAAAAAAATATTATATCAATTTATGTGAACTAGGAAAAAAAAGAAAATATAAATTTGGGATTTACTTATTTTTGTTCGTAAAATATCAATTAGAGTGGATGAATAATGAGCATCCTCTAAACGTAAAGTTAAAGTTTTATTTTTTCGACTGCAGATCAATGTTATTGGTGACATCAGTCTTAGAACGCTCACTGTTTGAGCTCTTAACGCTTGACTCGACTCGACTGACTTGAGGCCTTCGAGGTTATGGGGGGCTTGAGCTTTCAGTAGACCCGAGTTTTTAAAGCTTGAGCTCTCTATGAGGCCCGAGTCTTCTAGACTTACTCTTAAGGGCTCATAAAAAGCTTGAGTCGTTAAGGTTCTGAACCGTTTTTGAGCTCAAACCTTCAACGCTTAAGTCTTCAAAGCTAGAACCTTCAAGGTTTGCGAGTCTTTAAGGTTTGAAAGTCTCCAAGACTAGTCTTTTAACAATACTAATCTAAAATCATTTTTTACTGTTACTAGTTTTGGAAATATTCGGGAAAATGTGAAGGAAGCATTCTCTAAATGACGTCACTATTATCCATATATGTAAAACAGCCCACAAGAAGAACAACAGTGTAATATCTATACTAAATCCGCCTTACGAATAATGCCTCGTTCTGTATGATTTTGTTAACTGTGGTTTAATTGTTGCTACTGCTTTTAGAATGACGAACTTTTGAAATTGTTTTTTTATAATAAAATTGGAAAATTTTCGAAATTAATTAAATGGTGTTATATTTTTTTTTTATAAAAGTACAGGCGTAAATTTTTATGATCGGTCTATTTACCAATGAAATAAAATATCAATTTTCGAAAATATTCTGATTTCATGTAAACAAGTCAATTTCTTCAAATCGTTGAAAAGCCACATAAATAATTTTAGTGATATTCATAGCCTACTTCTATATAATTTTAGATAAGGATATCTGATATGTGAGTGTATGAGTGTTGAATGATTTATTTATAATATCATAAACGCAATATCCTAAGCCCGCTGATAATTTGTGGTTGGAAACACAACATTACAGCAACACTAACCAAGACTTTTTTATTTTTAACCTTCTTCAAAAAAGGAGGATGTTCTCAATTCGTCGATGTATGTTCACCAATTATTTTTGACTAAAAAGCTTGAAATTAGTAAATTTTTAACAAAAAACAAAACCGTCTGGAAGAAAAAGAAACGTTAAAAAAATACTATATACTCGTATGTAGTCGGTGCCAATGCCAACCATGTAACAACTTACTAAAATCGTCAATTTTGAACATTTTGCAGTTTCTTTAGATGGCACTGACGACTAAAAAGCAATAATTGTATATATTGAGTTGAAAAAGGGTAACTGGTAAGTAAACTGAAGAAACTATCGACCGATACTATAAAATAAGTATACAATTTCTTTTTAAATATTTTAGTTTTTTTGCAGCCGGTTTTATTTTTTGTTATTAGAACCCGACTTTGAAATGGCTAGGCCTCCTTATTAGTGGAGCGGATCGGATTCAGTGGGGGGAGCGCAAATACACAAACGAGAACACCATCTGCGGCCACTGAGTTGGGACGCAGTGTGCAAGGCACAAGAACTGTGGAGATGGGTTGAATCAGTTCAACCCGAGTTGAGGCGGAGAAAGAGAAAAAAATCGGGAATGGGGGAACTAACCAGGGCGTGATCTTAAGTTGCATCATCAGGCTGGTGGTGCAGAAGACGGCGACCAGCGCTGACTCCTCGAACATGAGCGCGAGGTAGCGCCCGGTGGGGTCCCAGCACATGTCCAGCACGGGCCCCCCCACGGGGTCTCCGGACGGGAGCTCCACTTTTGTTACATCCAGCACAGGGAGTGCTTTTGTGTTCTGTGCACCTGATAAATTTAAAAAGAGTTACATTCGAGAACAAACTGCATTAACTTATGACATAACTTCTATACTATTATAAAGATGTCTGTACTATCGAACCAAATGGCACAATGAGCCATAAATGCTCATTTTGCCAAACCATCTAAATGCAAGTAGGTTGAAATTCGCTCGAAGATAGATTTCCTTGGTAACGAACTTGTTGTCATTTTATTAAACACAGACATTTACCGATAGACCTTACAAGATTGGCAGTTTTAAACGGATTATCAACAAAGTGATTCATGATTCAGTTGCTTCGATAGTACATTGAAGATATTTTCAAAACAATAAGTGTTTTTATTGGATTTTTTGTATGTGACGACGTTGTGGCTTCATCGCGCCAAAACGGCTAAATGGATTTCAACTATTTTTGGTACACGGATAGCTGAGCATCCCCTGATGGTTATTAGATACTTTTTGACTATGCTGAACAAAAAAGTAGAGGTAATGACTTTTTCTCCTTCGCGAACGAAGTTGCGAGCAATTTCTAATCAAACATACCAACCCACACTAAGTGACCATCAATAGATTTTATTGACTTTGACATACGGTTAGGCTGGCGCAATGGCCAAGCTTTCGTGGCCTAAGTGCGGAAAACGGAGCCCATAACCATATTCAACATCATCAAGTATGTTATAAACAAAGATCAGAAACAAATGAAAAAAAATTCGACGATACTGGATTTGAACCAGTGCCTTGAGCCAGACCGGGGCAGCACGCTCTACCAACTGAGCTAATCGTCCATACCATTAGTCGACGAATTTTGTCATCTGTTCTTGCTTATGGATCTCTGCCACCTCTCGCCGAGCCATGGTAGCTGTAAAGGTATCTGCTCGGGGTGAAAGTAACTTCACAGTTCTGCACTAGGCGGCGCTAACGGCTAAAGAGTCGGATGCACCATACAGAGATCCATAAGCAAGAACAGATGACAAAATTCGTCGACTACTGGTATGGTCGATTAGCTCAGTTGGTAGAGCGTGCTGCCCCGGTCTGGCTCAAGGCACCGGTTCAAATCCAGTATCGTCGAAAAAAAATTTCATTTGTTTCTTATCTTTGTTTATAATAATAACGCTAGTGGAGTGATCCACTAATAAATTGTAAATATTGTGATTATTATCATGATATTTGTAAAAAACAAAAAGTATCATCAAGTATGTGTTTCACTTGTATCGCCATCTCGTTCCCACAGTACTCACCGTTCATCAGTCCAGTGCTGCTGAGGGCATAGACCATGGGCTCACCCTTGGCGGCGAACAGCAGCAAGTTGTCGGGGCCCCAGCACGCCGCCGCCACGCGCCCGCCGCGTGCGCACCAGCGCTCCGGCGTCCACTGTTTCGTGTCCCATACCCTGACAGAGAGAAAACAATTTAACACAAGCAACAACATCAAGTCCCCGAGGTCGATCTTTATAGTCTAAGATCAGAATATACAAAGACCTTCACCCATCCGTTTACGCGGTTAAAAAACATATTGCAAGTAGGTTTGCCCAAAAAATCCTGTCTGGGCTGTGATTAATTATAAATCCAGTGTTAGTAGAGCCCTGCTCCTAAGCAAGATGTACGCGGTGTTCGATCATTTTATATTGGTTACTGACATTTACAAACAGGCATAAAAAAAAGATTTTCAGATTTATTTCGTGGGTTATGCTATACGACCTAGTTTCTAAGACAACCGGAAATACCCTATAGGTTTTCCATGGACAGTAATTTACATGGAAACACCTTTTTTAATAACTGTATTTGTGGATTGCATTGACTTAGAAGCTTGATTTTTCTAAATTATTATTATAATGTCTATCTGTCTATGTCAGTAACTAGTATAGAATGACCCCACACCGCGCACATCCTACTTAGGAGCAGGGCTCTACTTTTGCGCTTTGATTTATATCTATATCACAATAGAAGTAATTGTAGTTTTTGTTTCATTTTGCATTTTTAAAATTTATTTTAGATAGTTAATTGTCAATCCACAGAACATAGTTCTTACTTATATTTAGACTGATAATGGGGTCTAGGATATATTTGGTTGGTACCAATAGGTATGGGGAGAAATGTAAGCAAAACAATTCAGATATAATTATGACTTACTCAAATAAAACAATGAAATAATATACGCGATATAATCCCTTTAAATTGTTTTACATATCTAAATTAGTGATAGAAACAGGAAAGATTTTTTATTATGACTTTCAAACTCACCTAAATATTATAGAAGATGTGGCAGCAAACACTTTGCTTGCATCACATGACCAACGTGAGAACACTATGCCTCCACCGGCCACCCGTCTCAGTGGCACCGCAGTCTCCATACTGACATCCCATACAAGCATTGAGGTGTCAGCTCCACTGCAGCTGATGAGGAGGTCTCCGTTTGGAGACCAGCTAACGTCTGTCACGGGACTGTGGTTGTTTCTGAAAACATTTTGGCATGAATAAACTATTGAATCATTTTACAATCAATATAAACAGTCACTTTTTAAGAACCTAGAAATATTATAATATTTCTATTCAAGACTCATTATTGTTGTTAATTCTTATAGGAGAAGTAGTAACAATAAATATTCGACATAGTCTGCTAGAAATTTATATAATATGCATTTTAAATTTTGTTACTATCATTGTAAGTATTTAATAGAATTAGAAAATACACATGAGATGAAACAAAAATGAGACATTTAATTTTTAATATTAGAATCAATACAAATTCATTATTCTGAATATGGATATTTTAAAAGACAAAAGTTTTAACAGTCTTATATGAAGCCACAACTAGTAAAGAAAGATGTATTCACTTTTTCACTTTATTGCATATTGTAATGCAATAAGGTGCATTTTCTGAGCAACAGGGTTGTGAGTGATCTCATCAATGGATGGGCCTACTTCATATGCCATAAAAATTTGATCATAAAAACTGCTTATGGTCATATGGACCAATCGCATGTTAGTAAAAAAAAAAAGGGTTGTGAGCGCATGGAACAAGCTGCCAGAGGATGTAATCTCTGCACCTAATGTCAATACCTTCAAAAACAAATTGGACAAGCATACCAGTGACCAGCAAATTTAGGCTATAAATAATTGGATATGGGCATCATCAGTTGTTGCAACTGCCTGCCTTATAGTAAATAAATAGACAATAAGGTCCGAAAGTGGATAGGTACATTTTTTTCTAGTTGACTGCAACTGAACTATATTTAGCTGACCAGAATTGAAATAAGGTATTGTATGCAGCACAGCATTACATTTTTCACAATCTGCTGTTCTAACACTAGGGTTAAGTCTATTGTTACTAACACAAAATATGGAATCACACTCTGATTTTTTTTAATTTATTGGAGTAATATTGGGGCAAAACACAGAGACACACAAGTTACTACATCAATTAAATGTAATTAATTAACAGTACTTACCGTTTTAAAACAACTGCATTACTTGAAGATGGCTTTGTAAATGTAGAATTTGGGTCCACAGTCCATATGATTACTCCCTGCTCGCAGCCCACAGCAAGCTCTGATGCTGAATATGGTCTCCAACTGAGTGAAGAAACGTGTCCTTGCGCTTTACATTTCAACATTGGCACAAACGACGCTTCCGTACAATATACCCTAATGTTGTCATCGGTAGTTGCAACTGCTATTTTTGTTGTATGTGGATGCCACGCCAAACATTTAATTGGAGCATTACCCCAGTTTCTCGTCCTAGAGTAATTTGCCACTATCTTTGGCCCGATATCTTTTAAATGTGGCTGCATAAAATAATGTAAAGCTGTGAAGACATTAGCTACTTTTAACATATATGAGGCACCCAGAGCTAGCACTGGGTTCTCGCGGTTAACGCTCGGGTCCGCAGCTACGCTTAGAGCTTCTAAGAACCCCTGTTTGTACCACACACTGGTTATTTTCTTTAGTAAATTGTCGTCAACATCGACGTACATGGATACATTTTCGTCCGTCGCGCGATGGTGATGAAGGTCTTTTGTTACATTTATCACTGGATGTTTCTTAGTCTGAAATAATACACACATTTTTATATATAGAAGCAATATAAACTCGATCTTGTAAAGATAAAAGAGGTTAAACTTACAGTGTTAGTGAATGTTGAAATATTCCCGTAGTGGCTGTTGGCGCAGCAGTATACTTCGTTTAGTTTACAGTAAGCCGTCTCGTCAGGTCCCGGTAATTCGGGAAATCCATGGAAAGCCGACATCTTAAATCTTTTTTCAATATGTTTGTGAAACAACCAGCGCCGGCAACGATAACGCTTTTTGAAACTATAACACAAGTGACAATGAATGACATTACGAAATTTGACAGCTTTCGTCCAGAAATACACATTAGGCGTATTTCTGTTATCAAACCGATTGCAGTTAAAATTTAATCACGAAAGCTGATTGTGGGCGACAATCTTAATATTATTTTTGTAGAAAAGTCTATAAAAGTACGCTATTAGGTAGCTAATACAAAATTTTGTTCAGGTTGAGTTACAGATTGGTAATATTATAGTTATTTAATTTCTCTTCACTCTTGCTATATGTTAAACTAGCTTCTGCTCGCGACTTCGTCCGGTTTAAGTTCGTTTATCGCGGATAAGGGTATTTTTCCGGGATAAAAAGTAGCCTATGTCCTTTCCCGGGACTCAAACTATCTCCATACCAAATTTCATCCAAATCGGTTCAGCGGTTTAAGCGTGAGGAGGTAACAGAGAGACAGACAGACACACTTTCGCATTTATAATATTAAGTATAGATTGTGGAAATCGCAGTACCTAAAAGCCAACACAGACGACGACCAGAAAACCAAAATTGTACGGCGAACCGGGCTTCACACGATCGGATCTGATTCGAAAAGTCGTGGTTAGGTGTTTGCTGGTCTGCTCGTCTGTGACAGTTTTATTAGTAGCTAGAAGTTTATAAACTAGTAACATTAATAATGGAGATTTACAAAAATGGCGGGCCCGTAAAGCGTTTGAAGTTTTATTTTGCAAATGCTAAGATGTTTATGTTAGATTTTGCGTGCTGTGGCGTGAGTGACTAAGTGGATTTCTTCAGGAAGGTGGTTATCACACGTTATAGGCAATTTACTTAATTTGAAGTGAAACGGGCTAATTGTAGATCACTTAGTCAAACAGATTTAACATAATACTTATAGAGAGGACAAGGTCAGGTTCTCATACAAAGACGTTCATCCCATGTGTCAGTGGCATCATCTAGCGTTGAATAGCGAAACCACTGACTAAACGAATTAAAAAATTCATTTCAGCTATTAGCCACTAGGTGATGTTAGTAAGTTACGCTTACGCGTGATAGGGGTGCTGCCATGCCGATATCAAAGTATCGATAATTTGGATAAATTACATGATAACATACTTAATTGTGACATAGATACAAGTCAAAGCGCAAAGAAAAAAACGATTGCTCTCGCACTCGTGACATACACGTGGTCACACCAGGACTCGAACCCGGTACCTCTCGATTACGCGTCGAGCAGAAGCGCAGAAAAGAGCGAGAGGTACCGGGTTCGAGTCCTGGTGTGACCACGTGTGTGTCACGCACGAGTGAGAATGTGAGTCAGGTGTAATACGTGTTCTCATAGATGGCGCTAAGGTTATAAAAATACCTTTCAAAAAATAAAATAGGTACGAGTACATGGGTCAAAGTGGATGGATAAATTCGAGGGGCAGTGCTCGCTGATGGAGGGGTTGACACGCTTGACGCGTAATCGAGAGGTACCTCGATCGAGTCCAGGTGTGACCGTGCGAGAGAAATCGTATTTTTCTTTGCGCTTTGACTTGTTTCTACGTCACAGTAGATAGTTATGTGGTGTTAGTTTTCCCACATTAAAAACAGAAACACAAAAATGTGTGTTTTATAGAAATAAAAATATTTCATGTTTGAATTATTTCTAACAAACAAGTGATGAATATAGGAGGTATTCAAATAATAGAAGTTGTTTCAATATATCTGAGTTCTTTATTTAAGTACATTTGTTTTGTACATATAATAGTGACACAAAAAATAAAACTTGGATGGTTATCACACTGCCACCGCCTCCGGCTACCACGCCGTAACGGTTTAGTATTATTACTTATTAGTCTGTACTTTTATAATTTTATACATAAATTATTATTTACTTAATAGTAATATTATCGATAACACACATCGACATAATATTACACTACATACCTACTAAGTTTCTTACTGCTACTGAACACCGGAGGGCGTTTTTATTAGGTACCATAAGTTTAGGGACATTTTCTAGAATCATCTATTGACGATTTTGTTTTATTTATTTATTTTATTCAAATTATTAAATAAATATTCATAATACCTACGAAAATAAGCTGAAACACGTCCAGTGCTTTTGCCGTAACTTAACTTACATGATTTCAAGACACAACTAGGCATATTTACCGGTAAATTATTTTTATTTCTAATGGTTTGTTGCAATTTAAATGCGTCATGTCAGAGCGACGTGACATACTAGACTGAACGACTTGTTACCTCGAGGTAACAAGTCATGGATTACGCTTTGGTTCGCGATGTCCTGTCTATAGTTAGTTAATATTGAATGTCTTTGCACTTAGTCAAAAATATTGTATTTTTATTTTTGTTTGTTTGTTTGATTGCAGTATGTATGTCTTTGCGGCTTTTACCGATAGCCGCTGGGGCAGAAAGGTTCTCGAGTGGCGACCGCGTACACGACGACGCAGCGTGGGCACCTAACAAGATGGACCGATGATCTGGTCACGATCGCGGGGAATCGTTGGATGGAAGCGGAGCGCGGCCGGTCGTTATGGAGATCTTTGGGGGCCTTTGGCCAGCAGTGGACGTCCTTAGGCAGATATTTATTTATTTATTTTAACTTTATTGCATAAAACAAAAGTAAGTACAAATGGCGAACTAAATGCCAAATGGCATTCTCTACCAGTCAACCATATGGCCAAACAGAGATGCATGAAAATCATGATATGATGATGATGTCTGCGGCAGCCTTATCATGTGAAAACGGAGGGATGGATTCATCCAAAGATTATCTGGGCCTTGGTCTCTAATTTTAATATTTAAATACGTAGTATAATATTTTGGATACACGCATAAATCGCGTCAGAGGACTGCTAAAATTCTAAATACCCATTAAGCGTCTTAGATCTGACGACTGCAGCTAACAAAAGAGCTGATGACCTTGCAACGGCTGAATCGATTTTGATAAAACATGTATAACAGCTACCGCTAGAAACCCTGCTTTCGAATATAAAAAACCGTATCCAATTTGGTTCACCCATTTAAGAGCTACGGTGCCACAGGCAGACACACACACATAGCGGTCAAACTTATAACACCCTTCTTTTTGCGCAGGGGTAAAAAAAATAGGGTTATGACTATTTCCTCCTCCGCGAATGAAATTGCGGCCATTTGCTTATTTCCTACTCGGGAACTACTCGTATATGCACACTAAAATTGTAAATACGAAAGGAACTATCTGCCTGTTAGTCTGCTACCTTTTCACGCTTACACCGTTGAACGGATTAAAATGAATGCAATTAATAATTAGTGCGGTTGACTGTATAATTAATAATTAATATAGCACGCCACGCTCTTATATTTGCATGCCAGTTTGCAGGTTGAGCACATTGGAAATACACTGTAAGACCTAATAACACTGTGCTCTAGAAAATAAATGATTTGTTTTATTATTAGATTTCATGATTTGATTTGAAATTTAGTATGAAGATAGTTTGAGTACCTGAGAAGGAAATAGGGCAGATAACCTGAGAAGATTGTATGTGGGAATCACTCATTAAAACATCAATTAAACGGTTCTCTGTAACACGATTGTGGGTGCATGCGGACTTGCAAAGCCTCGATCCAAACTAAACACGCTATAACTTGGCTGTTCACGCCGTGAGTTCCGGTTCGTGGTCTCTACTGCCGATTCACCATCGGCTCTTCATTCTATAAGTAGGCAGGTACACTACGTTCAGCCCGTTGCCACTTCAAATTGCCTGTATAATGACATCTGTAACAATAATTTATCTTACAACTAGTGGCACATAGCTGTAGAGTCTATTCCGCTATTACCCGCATATCTCCGCCGTTTTGAAACAAATAACATAAACTGAATCGACATATATATTATTTTTGAATCAGCTCATTAAATATCATTACAATCGGTTGAGAATTGCGATCTGTAGAGGAAATCAGCCCGACAGACTGACGAAAGCATTTTTACCCAAGTTGAAACACGCAGTCTAATCTTACATTTAACAGAAACACTAATCTTCTTTTTGTCTAATTCTTTTTCTCTTTATTTCTCCTTAATAAGGAGGCCTAGGTCCTACCCAGTTCAAAGTTAGGTTATAAAAAATTCAACTCCTTAGGAGATACCGAGAAGAGTTGGGTTTGGTTTGACTTGTTGGCCATTAGGCGGAAAAGGGTAGCCTCACTGCTGAGACGAGTGCGCGGTAGCAGCAACAGCCTTTTGAGGGTGTTGGCAGAGCGACTGGACTGTCCGATGACCAAGTACTGGGTCGAGGTGGCTATTGGTAGGAGCAAATAAATTGATTACCATGCATGTCGCTCTTACGGTCACGATACGGTGGCAACGCATTTAAGTTATTATTGTACTTGTTTAAGTGAGCTTTTTTATGTCAACTAACATAGTTATAAGGTCATATGTGTACTAACAACCTATGGATCAAAACGGTCTGAAATAAACAATTTTTATTTTATTTTATTTACCGCTGAATTGGGATGTTGATAATTTTTAACAACTTTCGTCTGTTGTATGTTATACAACGACCTCTCAATAATATACAAACAGCGAAGAAACTAGTTACTCCAATCTTATAAAACTTACCGAAATACATATTTTTAACATTGTTAAAGTCACATTTTTGAACTTTCCCCAAAAATGCTCCATACAGGCTTTTGCCTAGGAGCGTGTTCTTACCTTGTATGGGAAAATTAAGAACTTTATTGCTTCTACTTATGTTTCTACTGGCGTTTAGAAACGGTTTCATAACAAAAATTACTATACATACAATAATACCATTCAATAACCCATGAAGCAATTGAATGGTATTATTACTAATTAATATTTCCATACTTTAAAAATGGACTTTACCCAACTTTAGAGGCATATAAAATAAGCTACACGTAAGGTATCGAGCTCAAAAATCTTTTGATTTTTCTATCATAGAAACTACCATTTGCATCAACTTTTAATTTTTATTTGAGTATACAGTCAACATCCCAATTGTGATATTTTCAACTCGCTAAGTTTTCGCGAAAATCGTGTTATTTGAATTTTAATTAGTGCGAAGCGGGCCAAGCTTCAGGAGATGGTAGACAGGTTTACTGAGTGTAGCGCTGAGTATGAGCATGCCCTGAAGGAGATCAACACACTGGAGAGAGCGGTGCATGATGCCAACGAGCAGATTCTTGAGCTGCAGGAGGCCAAGTATGAGAGTGCAGCGGTTCATGCTCATAGCTTATTCGAAGAACTAGTCGGACCGGTCCCACAGTTGGTTACCACTCCAATTGATAACCCTGTAATTGTTGTAGACTTTGATACTTCCACCACAACAAAGTTAGTAAATTGCAGTGGTAAAAAACTAAAAAAATATGTCAAACTTAACAAGTGTATACAGAGAGTAAAAAAGTTGTCAAAACAAAACAGGTTGTTTCTAAAGAAATTGAGATCTTGCAGTCAAAATGTAAATCTAGTGGATAAGTTAGATATGTATTCTATACAGTTACAAAATAGTAGGTTAAAATATGAAACTGACACACAGACATTAAAGTTAAAAATTCAAAGCTTAGAGGATTCAATTAAATCATTAGACACAATTAATGAGAGCTCAAAAAAAGTTATTCAAGAATACTCACTAGCCATGGATGATTTAATATCACAAATAAATTATAACTCAGAACGGTTTGAGTCCCTGACAAATAATCACTCCTGTTTATGTAAGCAGGCAAGTGGTAATCTGTCGACTAGTGTACTAGAACCATCCTCTCTGTGTGCCAGTTTGCCAGAAAAATCCAGTGAAAGTTCCTTCCACACCGCACCAAGCACACCTAAACCTAAGGTTATCATGTACTGTGATGAGATGGGAAGTGGTATGGGCCCACTGTTAAACTCATACTTAAAGGGACATAGTGTAAGTAGCAATTGTTTGCCTTATAGTAGCCTTGACAATATTTCAAACCAAATTCTAAAAGACAGTAATATTAATTCCAAGACAACACTGCTTATTCTTTTGGGAAACAGGGGTAAAGTGAACAAGAATGATTTAATTACATTTTATGAAACTTTGAACACAATTATAGTTCAGGAAATTATTATGTTCACTTTTCCCTATTGTAAACAATTGACAAAATCTGAAAATGATACAAGATATATTTTAAATACATCTTTATATAATCTTTGTACATATAGTAGTAAGTTTCGAATAGTAGACGCTAACAAATATGTTAGTAATCATTATTTTTTGACAAAAGGTAAGTTTTACCTTTCCAGTTATTGCAAACGTCAAATAGTTTTGTCACTAGCCTATTTAATTGACATTTCTACCAAGAATTTGGTACATAACTCTGCTTCTATTGAGCAGTCCGACATTAATGTTCTTATGTGTAATAATTTAAACTAAGTGATGAGACAATGGAGAAATCCTTTTCTGGCAATGAAAAGTATATCCACCTGGTTCATCAAAATATTCAGTGTATTAGAGGGAAAGATTTGCAGATTGAATTATTTTTAAATGCCTATAATATTGATATCTTATGTATAACTGAACACTGGCTAACTTGTAATGAGATAATGCCCCAATTCAATAATCACCAGGTGGGTAGTTCGTTCACCAGACTTAGTTCCATACATGGTGGGTCGTTAATTATATTAAATAGTCAATTGAAATTTAAGGAACGTAAGGACAATGTATCCTTGTCTGTTGAACGGACCATAGAATTAAGTGCAGTAGAACTAGAGCAATTTATTGTAGTTTGTGTGTATAGGCCGCCATTAAGTAATTTCGATGTTTTTCAAACTATTATGGAATATGTGCTTTTTAAGATATCGCGTACTCGTAAAAAATTACTTATTTGCGGCGATTTCAATGTAAATCTTTTGGAAGATTCAACACTAAGTATTAGATTGTTGAATCTATTCAAATCTTTTCGTATAAGCCACGTATTTATGGAACCTACTAGGGTGACCGATACCAGCGCCACCTGTATTGATAACATTTTCACTGATATTTCTCCTTCTAAACAAAGTATAATCAGTAAATTAGAATCAGATCATTTAGGCCAATTAATGGAATTTGAGATATTAAGGGAAAATATAGTGAAAAAACAAATTACTTTTGTACCGGTAACCACAGACCGTGTGGAAAGAATGAAGCAACATTTGTTTCAGGCGCTACCCGTTCTGTCTTCTGAAATGAGTCCTAATCACATGTATGATTCATTCTTTACAACTTTTATGAAACTTTATAATACAATATTTACTTCCAAATCGGTTGTGGCTGGCGGTGCACCAGTATTTAGCGAATGGGCTACTGCGGATTTACACAAACGTAGACAAGCACTGTATGCCATGTATGAGGAACGGCGGTTTAATACGAGTGATGAATTTAAAGAACATGTAAAGCAATATTCGAAACAATTCAAAATTGATTGTCATATTGCCAAACGTAATTATTTATCCCAGAAAATCAAAAATAGTTCTAATATTATCAAAACCACCTGGAAAGTGATTAATGCGGAGACTGGTAGATCAAGGCACGCAATTAGTGATCTAGAATTAAAAATTGACGGCAAAATTATAGATTCTAGTTTAGATGTAGCAACAGAATTTGAAAATTTCTTCACCGATATACCAGTATCCACAACAAAGTGTTTAAATTCATCACCTTCGTCTGCCGTTTTGTTGTTAAAAGAAAACGTCCCAGAATGTAGTAAGGACTTTTATTTTGAACATGTCAGTCCTTCAGATGTAGTAAAGGCATTTAAATCAATTAATGTTAAAAAAAACAATGACCTATGGGGGGTCTCAGTCCATGCTGTCAAATCCCTAATAGAAGTAATAGCGCCTGACTTGGCAGATATATTCAATAACAGTGTTGACTGCGGTGAGTTTCCTGATCTGATGAAACATAGCAAAATAACTCCTTTATTTAAATCAGGTAGTACCTCTGACCCCACTAACTTTAGACCAATATCTGTACTACCTACATTTAGTAAAATTTTTGAAAAGCTTATTCTATACCAATTGTTAAAACATTTTAATTTGAATAATTTGATGCATAGTAAGCAATTCGGTTTTACGCGGGGTCGCTCGACATCCAACGCCGGAGTTGAGCTCGTAAAACACATTTTCGATGCCTGGGAGGAATCGCGAGATGCTTTAGGCATCTTCTGTGATTTATCTAAGGCCTTCGATTGCGTTAATCATGAGACACTGATCAGGAAGCTACACCACTACGGAGTTAAAGGATTAGCACTAAATTTATTAGAGTCTTATTTAAATGGTAGAATACAAAGGGTTGACGTGAATGGAAAGCGTTCACCGGGGTCATTAGTCTCTATGGGTGTGCCGCAGGGATCAATATTGGGACCTTTCTTGTTCCTTATCTATATAAACGACTTACCACACCTCGTAAAGACCCACCATGAGATAGTTTTGTTTGCAGATGATACGTCTCTAATTTTCAAAGTCGTACGAAATCAACGATCCTACAATGACGTAAACAATGCTATCTGTGAAGTAGTAAATTGGTTTAATATAAATAATTTATTGTTGAATGAGAAAAAGACTAAATGTGTTAAGTTTGTCACGAGTAACGTAAAACACGAGCAAGCAAGCGTTATGGTTAAAGGTGAGGAGATTAATACTATATTTGTTCTGCAGAAGCGGGCTGTTCGTGCGATATATAAAATGAACTATAGAGACTCGCGTAGAGATAAGTTTAAGGACATTAATATAATGACAGTGCATTGTCAATACATTTATGAGAATATTATGTATGTACATAAAAATATTACCGACTTTAAGAAGAACTGTGATATACATAATATTAATACTAGAAATAAGCATAAGCTCGCAGTGCCTGCTACTAGGCTCCATAAAATAAGGAGATCATTCATGGGTAGCTGTGTGAGATTTTATAATAAACTTCCTAGCAGCATAACTGAGTTGTCTATTGGTAAATTCAAAAATATTGTGAAACGAAAATTATTTTCTAAAGCTTATTATAGCACACAAGACTACATGAATGATGAAGCCGCGTGGGATTAATGTAAATTATAGCGTCATGTAGGTATATGAATAATTATTTTAACGAATACCTAAGGTATTATTATTATTTTAATCTTAATTGTTTTATATACTTTGACATTTAGAATTTTATTCTAGACACATTCTAGATTATTTATGTTTTATTGACAATCCTTTTGGGATTTATCTTATTGATTATTTTAATTTTAAAAATGATGATTTTATCAATAATATTACACTTAAGTTAAATGATCTGATTAGGTTTTTCTGGGTTTCCCAAATCCTTGCAGCAAATGTTGGATCATATTGTATTTCTCCCAGCAAACATTCACTCTCATGTAACTGACATTTCGAAAGTGCTTGTAACTAGGCCTACTTGAATAAAGAATATTTTGATTTGATTTGATTTAATTCACTTTCACTTGAAATTCCTCAGTACCGAATAAAACCTTTACAAATTAAATCTCAGTACAAATTGCTTATCAATGTAGATTAGATAAGTTTTGAAATTAGCGGTTTTCCTTGACCTTTACTTTAGGACATCAAAATACATAAGTTACATAACTCTGTACCTACCTTCTTCAGGTTCGACATAATTTACTCATCCGTAAAATAACCTATTTTGCATAGTCTGCGCACAGTAAAAAAGTTATATAATAAAGGTTGCCAGCATGCGAAGAATAATAATGTATTCAGAGATTTATTGCCAGGGACGTGCGATTTATAAGGAGAGGTGACAGCAGGGTAATTGATTCTTTGCACTGGCAACTTTGCTTACATTGAGGTGGGATGCAATTTGAAATTCTTCTTTTGGAGACATTAATCTTAACGCGAGTTCTCTGCGGGAAAAATACTGTTGCAACGATAGGTATATTATACTTAATATGTTCTAGAAGATGCCTTCGTTCGCGGAGGAGAAAAAATCATTACCCCTATTATTTTCTTCAGCATAGTCTGGTAAAAAATATCCTGTATCCATTTGTCGTGATGAAGCCACAACGACACATTCAAAGAGACAAAAAATACAAACAAAAAATATTTTTCGTTTCAGTGATAAAAATAAATAGTCCGTTCCAATATATTTTTTGTAAATATCGTCAATCATCGCTCGCTCGCACAACACGAACTTCGAATTTCAAAATTCGGAGCAACCACTCAGGTCCGGAGAAGTCACCCATCAAAAAATGTACTTACTTGTAAAGGTGGCCTCAGTCTCAGGCCCTGACTGGTCTCTCTCTGGCCTGAGCCATTTGTTATACGTTGACGCGCAATGTGCGTAATCTGCGAACGTTCGCCTCATAAGCTGCGCAATGGTTGCAAAAATTGTTCGCTCTCACGCTGAGGCGTTTGGGCGCGGTTTCAAAGTCTTCTGAATATATAGTATTATTGTATCTGTCATAAAATGCCTATGTTGTTTTTAGATCCCTATGCTAACTAGTATTTTTAGATATAAAACTTTCAACACACTTTGAAATAAGTTTCTGCCAAGAATGTCATTTTAGTGATAAGCTTTTTCCAAATTTTCTGAGTACATCCATCAACTACTTCATCAAGACGATTCTAAAAAACCCAAACTCGGTAGGACTTGCGTTATTGTATTACATAGTTGCAATGGCAACCTTCCGAATCCATCATCATATCAGCTCGATGCAGAATATTGGATTGTCATCGAAACTTACATAAGTACAGACACAATAAATTTCCCTTTTCCAAATTTCAGCTCAATCGGAAACCGGGAAATGGATGAAATTTATAACTCGCTAGATTTGACCCACACTAACATACATAGAACATACGTACTATCCATAACACGGCAAGTTAATTTGTTAACAATCAACACGAGTATAAAGTTGTAAAAATGAAATGTCTGTATATTGACGATATTTTCAAAAGAACAAGTGATACGGACTATTTGAAGGTCACTGAAACGAAAAAAAGCTTTTTTTAAATGTTTTGTACGTTTGTATGTGTAGTTGTGGCTTCATCTCGCCAAAACGGCTGAATAGATTTCAACTATATTGTGGTACACGGGTAACTGGATATCCACAGATGGTTATAGGATACTTTTTACACGACTACGCTGAAGCAAAAAAGAAGGTAATGGCTTTGTCCACCTCCGTGGGTGAAGTTGCGGGCATCTTCTGGTAATATAATAAAAGCTTGAAACAAGATTTGACCCACACTAACCAACACGACAAGTTAAATAACGCTTGTATGATTTTGAATTACCTATACTTAATTTATTCATTTAATTAAGAATGCTCTCGATCAAGTCCTATTTAGACGAAATCAATATCGCCTCAAGCATCTAGGAACTGCGGTACAACAGACAAACACACAGATATACCCGACAAGCTTATAAACACCCCTCGACTTTTGTCGCGAGTAAAAAACCTATTTTGCGCATTAAAATGTAGGCCTTTAAGGACATGTTAATTAATTACGAAGAATACACATTATCAGTATCAAAGTAATATTTTATAGGATTGGTGCATGAAATCAGAAATGATTAAATCAAAAGTGAGCGCCTTCTTATCTTTGTGCTGATCGATTTTACACAGATGATGAAATTTTTAAATCACTAAGACAGTAGTAATTAGAAATGAAAAGATTGATAAGAAATAATTAAAAAAATACTGATTGATTAGCTTCGCTATCCTCTTGCCACTTAAACGTGGTAGCAAGGACAGACGGTGAAAATCATGTCTAAACGAACTAATGGCAAGTAAAAATATATTTTTCCTTAAAATTTGAGATATTAAGAAGTAGACAATTCCATTTTACAAGTTATTTTTTAAAGTATTAGAGAAATTTGAAATCTTGCATTTAAATAAAACTTTTTTAACGGATTATATCGAGTATATATTTTCTCATTTGAGTTCTCGACATTTCAGAAGCTTTTCAGCTTCCCGTGTTCACGGGTTGACTGGGAAAAGATATATTTTTCTCTAAGAAATAATATAGAGATGATCTATATATACGCAATATAATCCGTTAAAATTGTTTTATTTAAGTGAGTGATGATCGCAGAATATATATAGATAAAAAGTGGCCTATGTCCTTCCCCGGGACTCAAACTATCTCCATACCAAATTTCATCCAAATCGGTTCAGCGGTTTAAGCGTGAAGAGGTCATCAGACAGGCAGACAGACAGACAGACAGACAGACACACCTTCGCATTTATAATATTAGTATGGATAGTATGGAAGTATGGATATGGATATTATTTAAATATTGCAATTAAATTTCGGTGACTTCTAATCTATGCCACTCTCAACTCTGCATACAAAAGTTTCCCAGGGGTACCCCTTATCTTGCACAATCTCTATTGTCCAAAATACATTTCGCATAACCGTTTTCGCACAATAATTTTTAGCCGAATGATGCTATCGCATAATTATATACTTACCACAATTGTTATGTCGCATAGTATTCATTTGGCACAGATTTGAATAGCAGAATACTAATATCGCCAACTTTTATTTCACAGAATTTTATGTAGCACAATATAAGTTCCGCCGAATTTATTTCGGCATAATTGTACCATAGCATACCCACAGAACCGAATCGCTGCCAGAAAATTAGGTTAGGTTAGGTTGAAACTGCGTCCCTCACAGAAACGAAGGTGAGGCAGGTAAGTAAGGCGGGTCAGGATTATACATACAATGGATTTTTGAAGGCTATAGGTGCTAATTTAAGATTAGCATAGTTATTTAAGGAATAATCATTTTTCTTTACTATTTTGCATGTCTTATACTCATATAAAATAAAAATGTCAAGTTCTGTGTTTTTTTAACCGTCCTACTCCATCAGTTTTCTGGTAGCGTTTCGGTTTTGTGGGGGACGCAGTTTCAACCTAACCTAACCTAGTTTTCTGGCAGCGATTCGTTTCTGTGAGGCACGCAGTCAAGTTCGTAAGCCAAGTCGGACCTGCGCGGCTCGCTCGCTTCGCTCGCTCGTTAGGGTCGTAGTTCAACCTAACACTCTTCCTCGCTTCGCTCGTCGTCGTACCTAACCTAAGCCATGTCGGATCTGCCTTAAGGTGAAATTGGTAATGTTAGGAATCGTAAGCCAAGTCGGACCTGCGCGGCTCGCTCGCTTCGCTCGCTCGTTAGGGTCGCAGTTCAACCTAACACTCCTCCTCGCTTCGCTCGTCGTCTTACCTAACCTAAGCCAAGTCGGACCTGCGTTACTTACCTGCCTTACCTTTGTTTCTGTGAGGGACGCAGTTTCAACCTAACTTAACCTAATTTTCTGGCAGCGATTCGGTTCTGTGGGTATGCTATGGTACAATTATGCCGAAATAAATTCGGCGGAACTTATATTGTGCTACATAAAATTCTGTGAAATAAAAGTTGGCGATATTAGTATTCTGCTATTCAAAATTGTGCCAAATGAATACTATGCGAAATAACAATTGTGGTAAGTATATAATTATGCGATAGTATCATTCGGCTAAAAATTATTGTGCGAAAACGGTGATGCGAAATGTATTTTGGACAATAGAGATTGTGCAAGATAAGGGGTACCCAATAAATTTTGTGCCAATAAATTTTGTGCAACACATTAGTAACCCGTTTCCCAGAGGTGTTCATATTGTATTTTTTTTTATAGTGCACGTTAAGCGGACCAAAGTAAAAATGTATGCAGTCGAGGAAACTGCACAAATGTCATATTGGGGTTAAAAAATATACATCTAAAAAACAACAAACTTAAAAATGTACTTTATCTACATTCTGTTCCCAATTTAAAGTAATCCATCAGCGTCAACGTGCCAAGGGGACCGGTAATCCGAAAATCGGCGTACTATGTCGAGTGGGGTAATCATTGAATAGGGATTTAAAAATCATTATTAGGTTTCTTTTGCCATTTATAGGTATAATAATATTTTCTTCTGTTTCCGCGATTATTACTCATTGAAATAAAACAATTTAACGGATTATATCGTGTATATTATCTCATTTTAGTTCCCGACGTTTCGGAAGCTTCCAGCTTTCCATGGTCACGGGCGGACTGAGAAAAGATGTATTTTCCTCTGTCAAAGTTACAATTTGCGCAAACTACCCATTTTTGAAAAAACACAAATAAAGGTGTACATACATGCCAGATGGCCCTAAGCTGTAAAGACAGTTACACATGTGCCAGAAGGGCTTAATTATTTTATTTTAATAATTTACCAAGCAGCATTTCACAAATGAGGCGTACTGAGGAGAAAAGAAACGCTGCAAAGAAAAACTCCCAGGCTACCTCATTACTAATTATAATATTAAAAAAAAAACGGTAGGTATAGATAGGTATATAAATTACAGTCAAAACTTAAATTCTAAAGTCGACTTTATGACATTAATTAATTAAACTAAAAATTATTGGGCATGCAAATCGGCCGACAATCATGCTGAGTATGCTGTTGTAGCTTTTTGGGCAAATAAAAAAAATACACGAATGTACAGCAGACCAAGGCTCTGTGTTGCTTATTTCTCGGCCAAAGGATAGGCATTGCTATCCAGCTAAGGAATGCAGCCGGCCTTATGAGTACCCTTACCGTAGGGTAGTAACTTAGGGGACGCTATAGGTTACTAGTTAATACAATATTTACAGTGTAATTTATAATTATGGTTTAGTTGTTTAAAATAAATATAAAAATACCCGTTGTTAGATGTGCTGAACTGATTGTATGGGTTAAAACTAGGGCTTATAACCCGGTTTATTTTCCGTACCGGTTAGAGCCACACTCTGAGAGCCTAACCCATAATAAAGGTTTGGCTCGCAAGAACATCGCTCTAACCGGTTAATATCTCTGAGCGCAAAACACGGAGCGAAATCAATTTACCGGTTCGAGAGTGGTTCCTCTGTGTGAGCGGAGTCTAGGGTGAATAATCGCTCGCTTAGACAGGATGGGTTTGCTTGCTATGGTATTAGATTTAATTTTTCATGTAGTTGACGGAGTTTCATGAAGACAGAGTAACCGGTTAGAGAGCGGTTCGAAATACGAGTAAAGTTCCGAAATCAATTCGTCTGAATGTAACCTAAATAAGCAATCGGCATAACCTAAATAAATACCGGTTTATTTGTAACCGGTTACAAGCCCCGGTTGAAACATCTTACAGAAATCGACCTAGTCCTAAACTAAGCAAGGTTGTACCATGGGTACTAGGCGACGATATACATAATATATAGATAAATTATAATACTTAAATACATACATAGAAAACATCCAAGACCCAGGAACAAACATTCGTGCTCATCACACAAACACCTGCCCTGGCCGGGATTCGAACCCGGGACCGCCACCTTCGAAGGCTGTTGTGCAAGCCACTGAGTTAAACGTGTCGTCGAAAATATCTGACTTAGAGGACGATATGAGTATATGAGACTATAATATAGTAGACCCGTCGCCCCCGCCGGCGGATACAGTACGCAGGGCAAGATAAATCCATACTATATCCATACTAATATTATAAATGCGAAAGTGTGTCTGTCTGTCGGTCTGTCTGTCTGTCTGTTAACTCTTCACGCTTAAACCGCTGAACGATTTGGATGAAATTTGGTATGGAGATAGTTTGAGTCCCGGGGAAGGACATAGGCTACTTTTTATCCCGGAAAAATACCCTTATCCGCGATTAATGAATTTAAGGGGGACGAAGTCGCGGGCAGAAGCTAGTAATATTATAAATGCGAAAGTGTGTCTCTCTGTCTGTCTGTCTGTCTGTTACCTCTTTACGCTTAAACTGCTGAACCAATTTGGATGAAATTGGGTATGGAGATAGTTTAAGTCCCGAGGAAGGACATAGGCTACTTTATATACCGGAAAAATACCCTATTCACAATAAACGAATTTAAGGCGGACGAAGTCGCGGCCAGAAGCTAGTGCCTCATATTGGATCGTCCCGTCTCTTTCGCTCTCCTGTTGTACAATATTTGAGTAAGTGTGCAGTTGCAGCCAGCGCTTTTACAGTAATGAACTAGCCTACACTCTAGCTCTATCTATGTTCAAATTTCGAACTGTACTGAGGGGTTATTCCGAAATTCTAAATTCGAAGTTCGTATCGCACCGTCCTGCTCACGCAAATACAGAATCAGAATCAGAATATATTTATGGTCAAATTTTGCTTTCGTTACAGATGTTAATAGGTACATGATTATTTTGTGTGTGTCTCAATCAACCGTTATTACGGTATACAATAATTTGTATTTTGTAATTTGTATTGCTAAAATCAACATTAATTTACATGAACAACTCTATTACAAATTCATTGAATATTAAAATAATAAACATGTCAGTGGTTGAATTCAATTGAAATCATTTGGCATAAAATAAAATAGTGTTAAAATTATTTTAGCATGCAAATCTTAAAATGAATCTGATAGGAAGCTTTTGACAACATAATATTGTTTTTCTTGTAGCAATTTCGTTAGGCTACTTCTAAACAAAGAAAACGATAGTCGTGGTGTCTTTTGCGGCAACTTATTACAGATTTTCATGCACATGGCATGGCTTTGTTTTAACGATATCTTTGGCACACAGTCATGGACCAGCCTCCCAGGTGGTCTTGTATTTCTGGGATATATGCTTCTTGCTGTGTTAAATAAATACAATGTTTCTTAACAAAAATACAAGCTTCTAAAATGAATAAGCTTGGCAACGGTAGTATATATTTTTTTTAGAAGAGGCTGCCAAGGTATATAAGGAGCTAATTCATATATTGCCCTAGGGCATTTTTTTTGTGCCATAAATACCCTGTTAAAATTCGCGCTATTACCCCATAGTATAATGCCGTATTTTAATTGCGAACCGACGTATCCATGATAAGCGGCTAATGTATCCTCCATGGTTTAACATGAGTGAGGGGGACGGCACGAAATAGGTAGGTAGGTAGTCGTAGGTAGACTAAAGGCGCTCGCTGCATCAACCGACTATTCTAAAGTTTTGAACGTCGACGAAATTGCAAGGTCGAAATCTATTCGACCATAACTTTGCAAGAATAGGGTCGAAATCTATCCATGCCGTACCTAATCTGATCCCTCTTTTCAGAATGTTCTCGGCGTTCATTCTTGGCAGTCGTAGTCCTGACTTCTGCCATTACTATTGGACATGCGATGAATCTCGACTGGTATTTGCGCAGTTTTCGGAGAACAGATGAAAAAAGGAACGAATCGACTACCGAGTTTGTTGTAAGTTGTGTAAATGTGGTTATTATTGAGTGTGTCCTCGCCACGTCAATAATATCCATATGTCAACACAAACATTTTCTCCAGTTTATTTAGTGTATTATATTTATGAACGAACGTTTTACGAAAGTGATAAGTCGTGTAAAGTTTGACCCCAAATCGGCTGGATAAAGGCAAAATTTTCTCTCCAAATATGTCTATCTGTCGATAGAATATTTGTTAAACTCTGTCATAATTATCGACGATGCTTTCTCTGTCTAAGTTATAGTTAACTAACCGCCAAAAAAGTATTTCATTATAGATCACAGGAAAACCTCCACATAAACAGTCTATGGTATAAAAGTAATATAAGAAATTTCACAATATTTTCCTATGTTAGTATAACCAATATAAAATGACCCCACACTGCGTACATATAGCGCCGTAATTTCAACATCTCGATTCCCGTGACAGACGAACTAATTGCATACCTACAAATTAGTACGGAACCCCCGGTGCGCGAGCCCGACTCTCACTTGGTTGTGTGCTGCTCGGTATAATCTCGGAGTGCACCGCACTTGCTTCTGTAAAAACCTACTCTAGTGGGACTAATGATGGTGCTGTTAAAAAAAACGTAGGCCTGTCTAATTCTATTTTATACATGTTTTGCCGTTTTTATCAAAAAATACTGATACTATTTCGGACGAAACTTACTCAAGTAAGGTCAACCTAGACAAATGCGTCTTTTGACAATAACATAAAGACGTGTCATATTGCAACTAACCCTGCTTACTGTTGTTAATCTTATACTGTAAAATTTTAGGAAGAGAAAATATGAATAGTATCCAAAGTGTTCGAATTTTAAAAACTCTTTAAGACGCATTTGGCCCATAGTCGCAATAGGGAATATGCATGAATTTTAATTTTCGCTTTATTAAAAGCTCATTCATGTAACAAACAGTAGACAAAAATATTTTTCCTTTAACTATAAAAATAACCAAGATATAAGCTATCAAACATTTTATTCTATCTCTTTCTAGCAAAACAGAATTTAATATGAAGTTTATATGGCCGGAGTGCACGATGACGTAACAGTGCACGTCGGACCTCTGTGTCTAATTAGTAGTTTAAAATGCGTATATCTTGCGTATTTCTTGGCCGATTTAAATTTTAATTTCACATATTGAAATAGTTTTGACGTTATTTTGATATTTAGTTAAGAAAAGCGATAAAAAAAAATTATGCATGTACTCTATTGTTCCGGTTGACTTTATCTATTATCCAAAATTCCGCATGTAGCTTTTTTTCGTGTAACCCATACGCTGCTATTGCTGCTACCCACTGCTGAACGAGTCTCTCCCCAAGGATTTCCACAACGAAAAGTCATGCGGCCTTCCGCATCCATCAGCTTCCCGCATCTTTAAGCAGGTCGTCTGTCCGTTAGGTAGGTTTAATAGATTTTTTTGTTTGTTACAGGATTTTTTAAAGTACCGCACTCTTTACTCCCGGCCGTGGACAGAGACGATGCCGGGAGTAATGAAACCGAGGGCGCCGCCGCTACCCCCGGACTATTTTGCGAGGAAGCTCAAATATCTGCTGAAATTGCGAACGATTAAACATCCATTACCATAAATTAACTAGTATTTTATGCAATATTTATATATATTGAATACTGTTTCAGCCGAGTACTGTGTTTAAGCCACGAAGCTGGCTGAATGGGTTTATTAAGGTACGAGACTAAAAAAACTTATTATTTTACTATTATATAGAAATCAGAGGCGTGGCGTTGAACATGTTGTTGGTGAAGCCGGTGTATATTTTCTCTTATGTTCTCTTTAAAAGCAGTAGAAAAAAGTACTCAAATGCCTTACAGTATAGGCAAGCCAATGAGAATCGGGTTTAATAACGCCACGCCACTGCTAGCTACAATACTTTTGCTACAAGTAAACTACAATTATGACCATAAGCATACGTTATAGCGTAAGCGTCGTGAAATAGCTGATGTTACTTTCTTGCTTAATATCACAACAGGCGGCATTGACTGTCCAGTACTGCTCCAGGAACTGTCATTTGTTGCTCCTTCTCGGCCTAAAAGGCACTTCCTTCTGTATCTAAGGCGGACATCACCCAAATACAGTCGGAACAGTTTCTTCAACCGGTCTAGCCGAATTTTGAATAATGCGACGAAAACTTGATATTGATGTATGTAATTGTGTAATTCTTTCTGTGAGGCTAAATTTAACTAGTGCGTTTTTTTAATGAACGATTCTTATTACCATGTTTGTGCAGTATTGTTAGTGTGTATTAGGTATTGAGGTTTTCTGCAGTAGAGGCTCTAAAATAGTAGATTGTTTGACAAGGGGCTAAATAAAATAAGCCATTCTGATACGAAGTGATTATTTGGACGAGCTCACGAAGTGAACGAGGACAAATATGTCTGAGTGTCATATTGGCCTTTAGCCACGTGTTAAGCACTCTGCTTTTCACTTCGACTGCGAGAAAATAAAAAAGACTTAACATTAAAATTGTATATTTCATGAAAAACTAAAAGTATCTACAGTTTGAGCAATTCTAACAGAAAGTTTGGCCAATCTGATTTGGTTGGTTCGTTTGTTTTTAATTATTTGTAAGGAGTATGTAGCTGGCCGCAAGTTTTTTTTTCAGTGTCATAGAAATTTTTGTATGGGATTATATGGCTTTTTTTTAAACCCGCTTCGCGAAGCTAATATGACGTACTTTTTGAGCAGGAGAAGTGAAAATTTAATTTAAATGTTCATAGTTTTTAGATATATTTGGTATGTGTGCGCGTCGTTATGCGCGTTGTCTTCATGTGCAATATCTATTCGCGAGTTCCTGTAATTGGCTCTATACATTAATTAGGGGCGAAAAAATCTCAAAGCGTTTTTAATACCAAATGCACTTATCCATGTATGCTTGTATATATTGGTCATCTTTTATAATGTAACTGACGCAAGCGTATTATTTCACGACTTAGTAAAAATAATAATAATTTATAGCCTCGTAATTTATAAGTTACATGATGTGTACATAAGTACTTATAGCAATATGGGTTTGGTTTAGCTAATAATGAACTTCAACGAATTTCGGGACTACGGTGTAACAATATCTATTATATACATTTAACTACTTGTATGGGTATCCCCTGTCCTACCTATTCGTATACAAATCAAACGCACGGTGTCAACTTGTCATACATATAAACACACATCACATCTATACTATTATAAAATTGTTTAAATGATGTCTGTACATTCAAGATATTTTCATAAATTAAAGTAAGGGTATTTTTTAAAGGTTATTAAATCGATTTATTTTTGTATGATTGTTTGCTAATATGTGTCTTTGTTCCATCATCACGTCTAAACAGCTAGACAGACTTCTACTATATTTGATACACGGGTAGATGAGCATCCACAAGTGATTATAGGATTTTTTTTACACGACTACGCTGGAGCAAAAAAAAAGGGTTATGACTTTTTCTCCTCCGTGAACGACTATGTCCCTTTTAGTAATACCATATAGCAGCGCATACGCAGCGGACCATAAATGACTATCAATTTGTTCCAATAGACTCACGCAAAGAGGCAAAGATTATTTATTCAGAAGAGACAAGACAATATTCTTAACAATATTAAATTACGTATTGTTACCCAATTTCCAATTGTGTGTATTATTGAGAAAAAGGACTCGCACACGAATCTAGATATGATGTGGAAATTGAGGCATGGGGTTACCTCTGGAGACCCTTTGTATTATCGGGGTATCATATAATTGCAACAAATGTATTACGAGTACACTGATCATGCTTTTTAGGGTTCCGTACCCAAAGGGTAAAACGGAACTGTATCTCATGAATCGTAATAGCTAGCGTGACAGTTGACATTTTCATAGATGATGTATTTCTGTTGCCGCTATAACAACAAATATTAAAAACTGTATAATTTTATGTCTGTCTGTCTTTATCAGTAACCAATATAAAATGATAGAATACCGCGTACATTTTGATTTCGATTTTCATAGATACGGCTGTTTGTAGCGTATATTTTGTTCGGAACCATTGGTGCTGGTGAGCGAGTCTGACTCGCACTTGGCAGGTTTTTTTTTAGACTCGATCTGGTTCATCAGTTTATCACGATCCGAAATTTGAGTCTCAACTATTCAATTTTACTAATCCTTTTTATACTGTAATCCAATAGTTTATTACGATCTCATCTGCAACGCAATGTTTGTATGCTTCTTTTGAAGAACACAAGCAAAGACTTCACTTAAATGGATCTTCTGACTTCAGTAAACATCTATTTAATTTAGTATGTAAACATCGAATGGAGCTCGACTCGCCAAGTTGGGAATACTTGTTTTTAGTATACAAACAAAGATCTGAGCTAAGACTTTTAAAACATCGCTAGTAAAAGGTTTAACCAAGGTTATGTAATATCATGAGTTTCTATCAAGCACACAGACTGTTCTGTTCTGTTTAAAAATAAGCTAGCATGCAACATTATATACATCTATACTATTATAAACTTCTAAAAGGATACCTATGTAAGTTGAATTTTTTCAAAATAATTATTAAACTGGACTATTTGGAGGTCACTTAGTCGAAAAATATTGTTTTTGATTTTTTGTACGATTGTATATGTCGTTGTAGCTTCTTCATGCCAAAACGGCTAAACGAATTTAAACTATTTTTGGTACACGGGTACGGGTACGAAGGATGCTCCATCAAATCAAATAAGCTATCATCTTTAATGGCAGCCACCGCCAGTAGACTTATGCGCTATGCGCTTGGGCGTAATCTCGATTGAACAACACAACTTTTGAAAGTTTGCCCCGCTGTTCCTCGGGTATAATGTCACGCATTTTTTTAATTTGTTCTCTGTATAAAACCTCTGTAATAGTGGCTCCGTGATCAATGTATTCGATCATTACCACCCATTGGCTAGAAAATAGCCAATGATCTTACCATAGTATGAAATTCAGAGTTGGGGATGATGGCTTTTTCCAAGTCATGGGCTCTTGTTTCATTTCTGGGTCTTAATGACGTGACCAAAGATCGGTCACGATCTTGTTTTAACAAATCTTAAACAGCCTTGTGAAATCCTCAATCTGATACTTTTGTCATGCCCAAATGGCCATTTACTCGTATTATGAATCCCTATCAAAATCTTAACTCTCTCAACTATAAAACGAACAGTAACACGATGATCTGTTAAAATAATTTTTGATCACCTCATCGGTTACCTACAGCTGCCGTCGGGCGCCCCGAGCGCGGGTCATCGTTAGGGAGAGTTCTTCATCTCTTAAAACCCCTGAGGTTTGTTGTAAGTGTAAATGATCGTGATGCTGAACGATGTCTTTAACTGCTTTGCGCCACCTACTTATGCGTACAATTTATTTTCTCAACGTCTCCCACTACCCAGAGGTTGTCTGGAAGAGATCGCTGTTTAGCGATAAAACCGCTTGTTGATTACTTCTCCTTGAATGTATTGTTTTCTGTAGTCTATTTTGTGTGGTATGCAATAAAGAGTTATTGTATTGTACTCACTACAGTAATTACTCACTACAGTAACTCTAAAATGGCCTCACTGGCCAAAAGAGATCACATAGGACAAACAAAAAAAAAAAATATATATTGTATTGATGTCTTAATTACGGCATGAAATTACATTTTCTCCATTTTTGCCAACTCGCTCCAACAGGACAAAATATATGTGTTGGATTAAAAAAAAACAATCAATGTATTTTTTTATTATTATAACAATAGTATGGGTTATGCCTGCCAGTATTTTTTTTGTTACTAAAAAGTTTATATGTACTATTATCATTACTTATTGAACTTATTTATTATCTCAAAATATCCCTACTTCTCTTTGGCAAAAAACATGGCCATCACAAGCGTATATTTCAAAAGTCTGTCGCATGTGTGACCTGTCAATAATCTTTGCTGCCACATGTGGCATACTGCAGAAACTCAATTCTAATAATTTTTTTTCTAACAATACTGGCCAGCCACATGTGCAGTGCAGGCCCCCGGCTTGCATTTTTCTATTTTCCCTCCGCTTCAAAGTATAAAACGGAATCCCTGGGAGATTCGATCTGTAGTTCGGTTTCGGTCGCGTCTATATTAAGATTGCCTTCGTTCGGCCTCGCTCGGCACCACGATGCTCCCGCGCACACAGAATCGCCTCTCAACAAAAACCAAACGTAGTACATATTATATTTTTTCTCGAATTCGAATTTTCCCAACGTAACGCGAAATTTAGCAGTGTTTTGTGATAACTTCTCCAGATGTGAAGGCATTTGAATAATGGTGAGTTTAGTTATGTGTTACGAGACGTTTTATAAATAGAATTAGCATGATCTTGAATTTTAGAGCTCTCGTTTAGTTTCGACTACAAAATGCCCGCGTGACTCTACTATTTGATCACTCTTCTCTATTTTTTTTTATTAATATTAATTGGCTTTTTTTCTCATTTTCAGTTTGTGAAGTGAAATCGAAGTGAAATTTCTATTCAGAAACGTGAAGCCGATTTAAATCAAAATGAAGTTTACGATAGATGTGTTGGGCATATTCCTAAAAGTAGTAGTTAGGGTAAGTGTTAATAAGTGTTAATCTTAGGATTTTATAATATTCAGTAAAAAATAATGCGTTTATTTTTTCAAATTTAAAACCCACTATCACAACACAGCAAAACGGGGGCTTAATCACGTATAAATATGATTTATTAAATTACCTAACCTTGGTAATCCTTTGACGTTTCGGACGTCGCGTTACGTCCATGGCCTCGAAGGAACGTCCAGTGAAAAAAAAGCGACTTCCGAAACGTCGAAGAGTTACCAACGAAAGGTAATTAAATAAATCATATATATATGCGATTAAGCCCCGTTTTGTTTTGTTTTGATAATGAGTAATTGTGTAAGTTTAAATCAATGTTTTAAAACCTATGTTTTCAAAATGTGCTAAATCTAAAAATCTAAATAACCATGCAGTTTAATGGGGCCTACCTACACACACCTGTTGTATTTTCAAGTACAAGTATCTTGGCCAAGGTGATGGGAACATTCTTCCGCATGGTCACCGTATCATGTAGCATACTAATTGGCTATCATACGTCACAACAAGAGCCATATTTGTTTGTACTGATTGTTTTGGCATTTTTTTTAATTTTTATTTAAATAAAAAAAAGGAGGCTTTGATCGCTGAGCGACCACGTCAGCCTCATAGGTAACACATCCATTCGACAAACGACTAGTGTGTAATTATCTAGAATTTAGTAATTTTAGCAATATTGATGACGAAATATTAATTGACTTTGGCAGCGCGGTATATTTTTCTTTATATTATTGAGCTATGATTTAATGTTTGAGTTAGAACTTTCATCATAAATATTGACATTAGGAGGTCTATAAAACTTTTTAAATATTTAAACTTTATAACATGGCAATTTTACAAGTTTGGAGTTCTTTAATCCTGTAACATTTTTAATCATTGAAAAAACATCTGAAACGCTGCTAAGTAAGATCAGAAAGTTTATAATCATCTTTGATGTTGGATTATATAACAATCAGGACGTTTATCCGAACGTTAATACTTTTGGACTGAGGCCAAGAAAATAATAGTCGGAAAGCATAACAAGTTGCACTGAAAATATGTATTCAATGAAGAAAGGAAATTAAAACGTATTTAATAGTCGTTAAAGTATAGAAGGATTTATATACACTATATTTAAAAACTTGTTTAAGAACAGGGTATCAACACATAGTAGGGATCTAATGTTTATGCAAAAATACAATTTTAACATCGATGTAATTATTTAGAAGATGTTTTTAATACCGCGTTTTTTCAAACTTTTATTTGATAATATATTTTTTTATGATAACTTATTTTGTATTTCTATTGAACAACGTAGGTAATACTACATAGTGAATTTATTTTATAAAATTTAAATCAAGAGTAGTGGTGGTATAGTTCTACTCGGTATTTTAAGTTGGTTATTTTTAATTTGCATCTTTAACAGACGTAATAATTCCTGCAGGTTAATTAACTTAAGCTAACTAATTTGGCTCAGGGACCCAAAGAGAGTCTTGGCCTCCAAAACGAAAGCACGCCATCTGTCCCGATCGTGCGCAACTTCTTGCCAGTTACTGACTGCAGGTTAATTAGTTAAATAAATTAAACTCTGTCTATCTATATCTATAAATTTATTCTTGTTTTATTTTCATTTACATTTTCATTGATTTCTGCAACACATTCTCTAAAGTTAATCATTTTAGAGTATACTATATATCCAGTAAAAAAAAGATTACACGAATTACTCTTATTTTTACAATGTTAATTTATGCTTGCATTTAGTTACTTCCAATCTGTCGATCTCCCTAACACCCGCTTACCTTCAGGGCTCAGGGCAAAATCCGGGCAATTTACGAGTAGGTTCATCCGGTTATCCGGGGAGAAGGTTCCGAGCCGTATGTAGTGAGATACTTACAGCTCTGATTGCGAGGGAACACGCGGCGATTGAATTGATTCTTTGTTTTGAGGATCCTTAAAACATTTTTTTATAATGATTCTGGCCTCTGTCTACGAAGCTAGCGAGTAGCGGAGCTGAGTTGGATTCCATTAATAAACTCTTTCAACTGTTAAGTAACCTATGTTTACATTCCATACCACAAGTGATATAATACTTCGACTACCCTTCATTTTATTTACATTATAAATAAAAAAATAAAAAGCATTTAATTCAGACAACATAATCCATATATTGTTAGTATTATAATTAAACTTAAATAACTACGTTAGTACCTAAACTGAAGTGCTGAGAGGTCCAGTGTCTGATTAGGGCGCTGTCCCATCTCTCTGCCATGACGGTCAGGCGACTGTGGCGGCTGGCGCGCATTCTGCGGAGTGTCGCGGCGTAACGCTTGCTAATAAAGTTTTGCTTCCGCTTACCAATTTTCAAATACATTCCCAATGTATTGATCTTTTTAAAATCGCGCAACTATAGGTGCTTAGGGCAAGACCCGGGCAATTTACGAGTAGGTTCATCCGGTTATCCGGGCAAATGTTTCTTTGCCGTACGTAGTGAAATACCGCTCTGATGGATTGTTTCGAAAAATCTGTAATCGCAAGTTACGTACGTTAAATCCTTTCCCATCCCATAAAAGTAAGATAAACGCGCCATACTGCGTTTGACGTTTTTCTATGGGATGACAGCTGTAATCGCCATTTTCTACGTTAACGTTAAATGAAGTTGACGCTACTCGCCCTTAATTTTCGTTGTTTCGTAGATTCACAGGGAATAAATTGATAGTGGCACAGACTCTTAATTAATTACATTTGTGGGGTGTGCATAATGTTTGTCCCTGATTTTTTGATATTTTAATTTAACCACTCCATTAATATAGTAGGTATAGGTGTCCCATTATTGTTATAGTTTTTATAGTAAATACTCGGCGTATCGGCTTAGGGAAATCATGTTCTATCATAGGTCAATATTTTATGTAGCTAAAGCATTTTATGTAAAGGTTGATTGAAAGAGGTGACTTATACGGATATGTTCACCTTTGCATCCCCGGTCTTGATTGCATTTAGCACGTTATTATGTACACTAAAGTGCACATCTAACACATACTATCGGGGACACAAAATACGAACTTTAATGATGAGCTATCGCAGCCGTCCGTAGTGTCGCGCCGTATGTCACCGTAGGTGTCGCCATGCATTCAACTGTCGCAAACACAGCCGAGCTACTGGAACTTGATTTGTCAACTAGACATATCACACGAGCAACGTTGAAGTGACAGGATTGCTATCGAGGACAGAAAATACGAACTCTGATTATTCTGATATTTTTTGCTGTACAACCACCCAGTAGTGTCGCGACTTGTATCGCCGTAGGTGTTACCATGCATTCATCTGTTGCAAACACGGTCTAGCCACAGCGCTCGTGTCATACAAGCCATGTCGAATTGACAGGGCTGCTATCGAGAACGGAAAATACGAGCTCTGTTTATAAGTTATTGCAACCATCCATATTATCGGGCTGTATGTTGCTGTAAGTGTCGTCATATATTCAATTGTCGCAAACACAGCCGAGCTACTGGGACCAGATTTGTCAACGAGGTGCTTCTATTACACGAGCTTGCACCATCTTCTTACTGAGGTCGGTAACCATACTCGCAATGCTTTATTAACGGCTGCTCTGAATAGCGAATACAAGTGCCCAAATCATTTTCTAGGTTTTTGAGATCATGTTTTACGTGTGTTTGTTCTTTGGTTTCCTTGTAATTTTGGTGTGCCTCGTCACCCTCAAACACCCTGAGTTTGCGCACCTTCAGTTTTAGGGCAGACACAAGCCAGTTTTTCGAGAACTATTGTAACTAAGAGCGAACATAGTTTATCATCATCATGAGCAAAAATACGTTTTTCCCTAAAGAGTGCCACCGTTATTGGTTCTGCGTTACCTGCATCCAGCGGACTCCAGTGACCTTCACCATCAGTCTATCTTGTGGGGGCCCTACCCATGCTGCGTCACTCAAGAACTCGTTGGCTTCAGCGGCCGTCAGTTCTATGAGAAATGTGCCCATTGCCACTTAAGTTTTGCTATCCTTCATACAATGTTAGTTAACCTGTTTGTTCTAAGGATCTCTTCTTTTCTGATTCGATCTCACAAGGAAACTCTGAGCATAGCTCTTTGAGTGACTTTGAGTCATGAAGTCCATTATGCGCGTGATCGTTTAGATTTTTTTAATAGAGCTCATCATTCGCGCCTGCGCTTTCATATGGCAGTGCCGCTGCTGCCCGATATCAAACGCGTCGGACTACTGTATAATCGTTGTACGGTGCTATAGGAGCTCACAATAGAGAAGATGAATTATTGTTTTCAATGATACCAATTGATCTGGTTTCTCATGGCTAAGAAATGTATATATGATATAGAAACTTTTAAAGCGAGATTCAAAGTCGGGCATAACGGCTGGGGGTTAAAACTCCCCATACAAATCGAGCGACACGCGTGACGTCACTCATGTCCCAAGTGTATAAAGAGTGAGGAGTGTACAAGCATTTTGTCATTATGGCCGTTAAAAAGTGCGTTTAAGTATACTCTTAAAAGCATTTTTAACGGACACACATACAGACCGCTTTACAGCTGTCATATATTGTTCCCTTAATTGAACCGTAAAGAATAAGGTAATGTTTAATGTTATTTTGGACAAGAAAAATAATACTGTGACTTTAGAAGTGAAGGAGTTTAGGAGATTTTTTTCTATTTTGGCCGTTAAGAAATGTGTTTTGTGTATAGTTGTCATTATAGAATAGTTCTTTTTTCATTTGGAGTACAAAAAAATACTGTAATTTTGCGTCGCTGTATCTAAAAAGTCTCACCAATTCATGCTCACATTGATATTTATACGTTTGTTTCATTCAGTAACAATGGAAAATAAACACATTACATCTTCTATATTGTCTTGCTTGTAAACGTTAGACTAGTGATTGATTGATTGATGCATACTACTCTTTTAATTTTATTGACACATTCTGCGCATGACTAGTAAGCAGAAGCAGTTTAGATCTTAGTTAGATACGCTGTGATAAACTGCAGTTTACGCCGTTTAGTTAGTCGTATACAGTACTGAATAGAACTTGTAAAGAGGCTGGCAATCCTCCCAGATATATCAACGCAACGCACGCTCAAAACACGTCAATCGAAAATGTATCGCTACCGTAGTAACATTTCAATATCACTTGTATCACAGCGTGCTAAGATTTAAATTGCTTCTGTTTGCGGTGATTAAATGTTAATTCTGTCGGGAAACTAGCATACATAGTTGTGAATTCACTTGCATTCACAAATTGGCGACTGGTATTACTGAATGTATCAGTATGCAAACGTTAGGCTCAAAGAACGAAAATGTTCATTCAGCAAAAATACAGCTACGTTGTGGTTTCAGTGAAACATTCTCGACAAACTCATGTACTGGCTTTTATGAAAACGATGACGCGTGGTGGCAAATGCAAAAAGACTCCTGAGTTGTATTCCTCCTTTTTTTTTTCATAGCGGTTACATTTGGGAAATGTAAGACTCAGTATGGACGAATAAAACAAGAGGACTGTCAACCGCTATAAGGTGCATTGGGGTCGCTTCGAATTTGGGGTAATTTCCAAAAACTACTCATCAGTCGATAATACAAGAGGCCATAACAATCTCGCCATCTTAGAGCCATCCAATGCTCAGATGTTAAGAGACTTAGACCAGTAGACGCTTTGCATAGCCTATGGTACTCTATTTCTAGTATTAAAGAGGTTATTTTCAAAATTACGCTGCATAAAAATCATTCCAAATTACCCCAATGCACTTTGGATTGTCCACCGACCGCAAGAGGATGTATAGTAACAAAACTAAATGACGCTTTAAAACTAAACATTATCGATGTTAAAATTAAAAAAAATAACAGCACAGCAAAAAATATTTTGTAAAATGATAAACTGTAAACACTCTCTCGGTAAATTCAACATCAAAAGTTAGTGTTAATTATATACTGTTTCTTCTTTGAAGCGCAAACAGCGCCATCTCTCTTGCTGTCCTAATGATTTTTTTTTTATGACATAAGAGGCAAACGAGCAGACGGGTGGCCTGATGGTAAGCGATCACCGTCGCCCATAGACACTTGCATCACCAGAGGAGTGATGATTGCTCGAGAAGCAATGGTACAAAGACGTAGCGTTATACGCATGTCTTGTAGTATGGCTAATGCGCTTCACATTTAAAAAAAATATACAGGGTGCAACTAGTGCTAATTGGATTGTGTTCGAAAATTTAAAGCTACGTATGGAAAGTTGCGATAGCTCAGTTGGTCGGAGCAATTCTGCCAGCGGAAAGCATGTCCAAAAATCTTGCTTGCAATTTAGTAGGTCACATCGATTTTTTCCTTTACAAATCGAATTCTGTGAAACTAATCCGTATTTTGTGCCTTAAATTATATATCGTAACTAGAAGACGCCCGCAACTTCGTTCGCGGAGGAGAAAAAGTCATAACCCCTCTTTTTTTCGACAGCGTAGTCGGGTAAAAAGTATCCTATAACCATCTGGAGATACCCAGCTACTCGTATATCAAAAATAATTGAAATCCGTGTAGCCGATTTGGCGTCACGAAGCCACAACGACACATGCAAACGGCTCTATATCGGAATCCCTAACGTCTTTTGTCCTAATGTATCATTTGCCATAACGCATTTTTTTCAGAAACCGTAAACTTTTCAGGATTGTTATAAAACAAACCTAACCTAACCTAACCTAATCTATACGACGATCTTTTAAAAAATCCTGAAAAAATTACGGTTTCTGAAAAAAATGCGTTATGGCAAATGATACATTAGGAAAAACGATACATTAGGACAAATGACGTTAGGGATTCCGAATGAGACGAGATGTTAAATGTCTGTACATTGAAGATATTTAAAAGGGTAGAAACATTTGAATCCTGTTTTTTTTATGAATTATATTTATACACAAATGCAGAATATTTAAATACGTTGACAAGGACAACCCAAAAATGGACATGGTACAATAGGTCTGTCGGACAGAGCTGGAAACCAAGCATTCAATAAAAATAATTCATATTTTTTTGTGCTTATAACCACTCTTAATGACGTCCTCCCACGAAGTTGAGGTAAATAGGCACTACCTATTCCGACCTCTGATTATTATCCAAAGGCGCGTCTACCTAGATGAGCCGAGCACGAGCGGAGCACGAGCCAAGCACAATTCATGTAGTGTGGACCGACATACAAGCCTCGAACGAGCGCACTTCGAGCGTTTGGTTCGAGCTTGACAGTTGATCGGTACTATTAATATCCTCCATGAAAATATTAATTTCCTCATTACTCAAGTATTGGAAATCCGAGATTCCGATATAGAGTTAAATTGAACACTAATCTGCCAATAACATTCCTATTTTCTTGGTTGTAAGTTCTCCTTTATGTCAGCTGTCCAAGTTTTGTTAAAGTTTTGCACCAATATAGTGTCGATCACTGCTTATTGAGCTTACCATAGGGCTAGTTCAAGAGCTTGTCACATTATTGGCGGGATCCCGTGAGATATGCAACTTTTTTCTATCTAGCTAATAGACGGCGGTGATTTCTATCAAAGTTATCTAAGCTAAGAAATCTTCATTGTGACTACTGCCAATAAACTTAAGTGGCAGTGGGCAGGGTACATTGCTCGTAAAACTGCTGGCCGCTGGGCCTAAAAGGTTCTCGACTAGTCACCGTGTACAGGACGAAGCAGTGTAGGAAGGCCACCAACAGGAAGGACCGACGATATGGTCAAGAAGAGGGCGGCACACGACCCGTCGTTGTGGAGATCCTTGGGGGAGGCCTGTTCAGCAGTGGTCGACTACGGGCTGAAATTATGATGATGATGATGATGATAAGGACCACTGCCAAATTACTCTAGACACACTCTCTATAACATAACTTTGATGTTAAATAACAAATCCTATTCAGAGGTTGGTAATAAAATAACTTCTTTATAGGGGTATAAATTTTACATTCAAAACATGAATGACATTCAAATGTACTTCGTTATAACTTACAAACTGACTTGGAACGAAGAGGGTGAATAACACCTACTGTTTGCGTCGAAAATTTATTAAATTGCATTTGCGTTTGATACTTCATCAGGCATAAAGAAAATACTTCTATAGTCTTTGCTTCAGGTTTACTTAATTATTACCATTTGTAGTAAGAGATTGCGTTTGATTAAAGTACCTATGCATATTTTTCAGTTGATAATTTATATTTGTTTATGAATTACTTTCTGCATGAAAAATAAATTGGGATATAAAATAATTAATGCTTTGCATTTACCGTTAAAACATGCTCTTCCAAAAATCTCCAACGATTAGTACTAAGCAAAGCCAATTAATATTTGACCAATTATTGCGGGTACACGGGTAACTCAGCATCCACAAATGACTATGCTGCAGCAAAAAAGAGGGTTATGACTTTTTCCTTCTCCGTGAACGAAGTTGCGGGTGCCTGTTAGTTAAAAATAAATATCAGTGGAAAAATCTTACAGAAATCGACTTAGTCTAAGGATAAGCAATGCTTGTTCTGGACGACGATATACATACTTATATAAATAAATATAATACTTACATATAACACATTCAAGATCCATATTCGTGCTCATCATAGTCGCTTGCCCTGGTCGGGATTCGAATCCAGGACCGTTAGTTTTGTAGGTCGTCGTGCAATCAACTTAGCCTTGTTGTCAATATGCGTTTAATTTCCAGATAAACAAAGTGACCTTCGCCCCTCTGGTTGTGTCGACCCTCTTCATTCTTCTGACTTCGCTGCTGGCGCACTGCGCGCGGCGGTTGGTGCAGAAGCTAGTCAAGGAGTCCTTCGTGAGGGTATTGCTGGAAGAAGCCATCGCCGCTGCCGAGCTATGCGGGTGCTGCTTTGAGCTCATCATTGGTGAGTCAATTTCTGAGGTCTCTTTGTGACTGCAGATAGATGCAGCTGCTTCATTTATGACCTAAAAATATTGCCCATAGCTGCGCTATAATCTGCAATGATTCTTACGATTCCTGACAAAACTTTAGCTGGTAAAAGTGGAAACTGTTCTCGAGTTTAAACTGGAACTTTGCATATAAATTCTGGAAAAGCGTATCGACCACGTTATGCTGAACTTGATCTCACTGCGGGTAGCGCCTGGTGTAGAAGCTTAAAAATACCTTCGCGAAGGTAGGAAGGGAGGAGGCCATATGCCATATGGCCGCTGCTGAGATATGCGGGTGTTGCTTTGAGCTTATGTTTGGTGAGTCAAGCTCTGCGGTCTTTATATAACTTCAGATGGATGCAGCTGATTTCATTTATGACCTAAAAATACTGTCCATTGCTGCTCTATGATCTGCAATATTTCTTATGATTCTTGACAAAACAGCTGGTAACAGTGGAAACTGTTTTCGAGTTTAGTCTGGAACGATGTTTGTAAATTCTCAATAAGCGTATCGGCCATGATATGGTGCTACACTTCAACCTCATCTCGCAGCTGGCGCTCTGAGCACTACTCCTGGTGCAGAGGCGGATCAAAGAGTCTTTCCCTAGGGTGTGTAGCTTCTTTGAGCTCATCATTGGTTGGTCAAGTTCTATGGTATCTCAAAGTTTTAAGGTAAGATTCCGATATTGACTGGAGATGCAACTCTTGGTCATTTCATTAATGCGGTATAGTCTGCAGGGACCCCTGTGGTATTGTTAGACAAAACTGCAACAAGTAAACGTGGTCACTGAGGTCAAACCTTTAAATTATAACTTCGTCAATATTATTAAAGATAACTGTAGTCCTCAAATCGGATCATCAGATTTCATCAAAATTAAAAATGTGGAATCCACAATATTTTTAAGTCCTGTTAGTTTTAATGAGCTTATAAAAATAGTAAAATCGCTTAGCAATTCCAAAGCAGTAGGATATGACTCTATACGAACTGACATAATTAAAAACAACATTTCACTTATTGCAATTTCCTTAGTGTATATAATAAACTTATCGTTAACTCAAGGAGTCTTTCCTGATGTTTTGAAGATGTCTGTAGTTAAGCCATTATATAAAAAGGGGGAAAAATGTTTACCAGAAAACTATAGGTCAATCACCTTAATCCCTATATTTTCGAAAATATTTGAAAAGGTTATGTATAATAGACTGATAAGCTTTTTGGAATCACAGGATGTTATAAATGATGCACAGCATGGTTTCAGGAGATGCAGGAGCACTTCCCTTGCAGCTTTTGAATTGATAAAGCGCGTAATGGAATATGTAGACAAAAGGTTACCTGCTCTTTATGGACATGAGCAAAGCCTTTGACTTTGTCTGTGACAAAAGGCTGCTTATAAAATTAAGTAAATATGGAATACGTGGCCCAGCTTATAATTGGATTAAAACATATCTATCAAACAGAACTCAATGTGTAGAAACTTTAAAATACTGTTCGCAAACCAAAACTATTGTGACATGTAAATCATCTTTTATAGAAAACGGTTATGGCGTACCACAGGGAAGTATTCTTGGACCTCTACTGTTCTTAGTTTATATAAATGATCTCCCGAATGTGCTTTCAAATGATTGTATTTTATTTGCAGACGATACAACCATTATCATAGGAGGGAAAGATCTATCTACTTATAATTACGAGATAAACATGACATTAGCACAAACAATAAAATGGCTGACATTTAATAATTTAAAAGTAAATATAACTAAAACTAAATTTATGCAATTTTGCTCGTCTCAAGGCAAAGCGCAATCATTAATTGTAAAACATGGCGATGACCCCATCGAGGAGGTGTCACATATAACATTCTTAGGTATAACAATAGATTGTCATTGTAGCTGGAAGGAACATATGAAAGTCTTATGCTCCAAAATAAACAAGTTTGTATATGCTCTAAGAAAGGTAAGGCAGGTTGTGTCGTTACAAGCCGCTATTACAGCGTACAATGGATACATTGAATCGGCATTGCGATATGGTATTGTAATATGGGGGAATTGCGCAGATACCACAGATTTATTTTTAATTCAAAAGCGATGCATAAGAGCAATGTTTGGACTTAAAAGGGATGAATCGTGCCGACCATACTTTATTAAACATCGCATTCCAACTGTATGTAGCCTTTACATTTTTGAGGTTTGTTTATTTGTTCATAAACACAAACATTTGTTTCAAGATGTTCAGGCCATGTCCTCCAGAACAGTACGACAACAATATGTCCATAAACTTTACAAGCCTCGCACCAGACTAAAACTTACCTCTAAAAACTGTTACGCAATGTGTATTGACATTTTTAATAAATTACTAGACAGTTTCAAACAAATGAGTGATAATAGGTTTAAGCAAGTAGTTAAGTCTTGGATCTTGGAAATGTGTTTCTATAATTTAAAGGAATACATGGACCTTAAATAATTCTTATAAATCTATTGACATTGGAAATGTATTTTATCTATATTTTAAATTGACATGTTTTATCAAATGTTGAAGATTTTGTAATTATTGATATTATTATTGCTTTATTTTCTATATTATAACTTAAGCGTGCACACCTGAAAAGGTAGGTTTCGGTGAAACTGTTTTATGTAATGACATCTGCAATTTGTAAACCTGAATTTCCATACACGCAATAAATCGTTATTTAAACCTGAAGATATCGGAAGAGACTTGGCTAGTATCTACATATTCTAGCCATGCGACTTTTTCGTACTACCTGCGCTTTGACTTTACTATCATTAGATTTGATTTAAAAAATAAAAAAATAAAAATCTGTTTATTACCAAAAACACAACTTATCTTAGACAATAACATACAATAAAATATCTTAAAATACTCTTAAACTAACAGTAGGTTTTGGTAATGGGTACCAGTCTCAGCGTATGCCGGGCTAGTGGCCCAGCGCTGGTTTTCAGATTGGTCCCTTTGACAGGGTTGGTCGTAACACTACGTACTTAATAAAAAAAAATACAAAAAATTAAATTTAAAAAAAAATGGCTTGCTTCTTTATTAAAAATTTGGCTGTCTAATTGACGGGCGAATATTGTACATCCTAAATGCGCATGTAATGGTGAAACATTGTCCTAAGCTATAAGAAATAAAATAAATAAATAGTACTTTCTTATACAGTACAGTGACTTGAGTCTGTAGAATGCGTTTCTGATCTTCAGATTCACGTGTTTAATATATCGCATTTCCGCATCCAGTATTATACCAAGGTTTTTAACTTTTTCTACACGCGTAACCGATTCAGATTGTATCTAACTTGAGGGTCGTGTCGAATAATCTTTCGACATTGTAATTTGCTTCCGATAATTATGTATTGCGATTTCGAGGGATTTAACACCAGATTATTCCTAATCGACCAGTCAGCTACTACATGCAGGTCTTCATTTATTGATTTAGATACATATAATTTAATTCTATTGTTCACAGTTTTAGTTGTGGTCAAAACTATTTAAAATTAAAACTGATACTGATACGGAATAAATTAAGTTTCAGGGAAAATACCTATAGCCGATAATACAAGTCATAAGTAATCTTACAAAGGTATTTGTGTCATATAAAATACTTCTTTGACTTCAAGATCCTCGTTAACACTTAAAAAAAAACAGGTACATATGAATCACTTAGTTTACCGACGCCGTTTGACATTGTTCCCTGCACTCCATTTGACAAAATTTTAACATTCCTACAAAAAACCCAATTCAAATGCATGCAAGGCTTTTGGGACAAGCGTGGATAGTGTATACCTATCCGACGCCATCAACGAAGCCTACATTGCATCTGACTAGATCTTAAACTATAGTGATAATGCTATTGCAGTTATGAAACCAGTCAGGGACATTGTAAATATCCTTAATACATTCACTATCAGGAAGCTTTCGAAAGAGGAATTTCGCTATATACGCATTCTTCTACGGCTATGCGCGTAGCGGTTAGAAAATGTTGGTCGTCGAAAGCTGTTACAACTGCGGGCAGATTGTTTTATTAGTTGATAGATGTCGCCTGTGAGTGTAAAAAGTTACCTTAAAGCTGGCGTTTGCGTTGGCGTCCTAAGGTCTCGTTATGTTACCCATGTTACCTGCATGCGCTCCATGTATTTGCATATACCGGCTAATTGTCTTTCAAAATTTTATGTATATTAGATTCAAGTACACTTGAAAGCAAAACTTGCGGGTCACCCTAATTTAAAGAAACAGCAATAGATTTTTATTATTATTAAACATTTGTTTTATGTACATAACATACTATTTTTTGCAATACCTAACTGTATTAGCAATTTCCGTAGTCTCATTTTATTTATCCGCGATTTTTGCAATATCTCTCTGCGTTAAAGACTTTTTTCATGGATTTTTAGTCGTTCGAGTCCGATTTATACCTAATAACAATATTATGTAACTGTTATTTTGCAGTTTAGATGTAAAATTTAATAAAAATTATGACAGAATTAAAAAACTGTACAACTGTGCACTATTTTAGGAAATAATGCGGGTAGTTTACTGACCCGAAATTTCTACTCTCGAGTGTATCTTATTCTTTAGTAACTAGTTATCATACAACCACGTGGAACAGGTAAATTTTGTAATCATTATATTAGTTAGTTTGAAATAAATTAGCGATCTGAAATATCGATTTGCAACGAAATCGCTTCATGCGGTTTTATTTATTTTGTAACCTAAAGGTGACGGCAAAAGAGAAAAAAAACATAAATCTCTTTGTTTTCTATATCGTAGTTGTGTAAAATTATTCTATAAATAAAAAGACACATAAAAGTACCTATATATAAAGACAAATCTGCTCAGATACCTTTAAAATACTTGTGTCTAAAATGTTATTTTTAGACACAAGAGGGCTCAAGTTCTCAAATTATAAAATAAGTTATTACTTACTTTCTAATTTAAGTCTTACAGTTACAAATTAAACAACTTGTAGGTATTTCTAAAACTTTACTTAACAAATTATGCGTAGCAGTTTGCTAAAGAGTTTGTAAATAACCTTCTAAAGTAAATTTAATAATATTTTAATGAGACAAAATTAATTTTGAACTACTTCTGCCGTAACTTTGTTCCTGTAGAATAATGTCCCGATATTAAATTTATTCTGAGACTTATAGATTAAACCAAAGTGATAAAGAAAAAACCAGCTTAGAGTATGTCGGACCATACTCAATGTAGGGTTCCGCAGCCGTTCATACAAAAATGCACTACAGATGGAAAAAAATACGTTATGAAAACGGGAACTAGCAGCAAGAGCGTATCTCCACGGCACTTATATTCTTTTGCTGAGAAGCACAGTTTTTCGACAATAACTCAAAAACCGGTCCGATTACGTTGAAAACAATTTTCATTAAGAGTAATTTTTATTAAGCTTTGTCTTTGTATTTTTTTCATATTTTTTAACATAAGGTTTAGAAAATATAGGGGGGGTTAAATAAAAAAAGAACATGGAGCCCTAGAAATATTTTCACGCGCTAAGGTTATTAATTAATTTTCTGTATCATGTATATTTGTATTTTCGAAATAAAAATTAAGAGATTGGTAAAATAGTCAAGGTAATCGGCAAAGCTCTCTGAGTAAAGAAGCTGGGCATAATACAAGCTCGGTTCTCCATACAAACGAAAAGTTACGCTCTCATTTTAAAACTACTTGCTAGTTTGCTCTGAAGCTTTGTATTTAAAATAAGTTAAGGTATATCCAGGTCTGTAATTAGGTCATGTAGCTTCAGATAACATAGTAAAAAAAAATACAGCGAATTTAAGTTTTTCATACAAAACTTGTTTTTGCTGTATTTTGTTGGTTTTATAAACTAGGGAGCCATATAAACTAATTACATGTCTAGATATACCTCATGTCATTGTATATGCTAAGTTTCGTTACAATGTAACACGTAGTTTTAAAATGAGAACGAAACTCCGTTTGTATGGGTACTTGAAATTCGGCCGACCTTGCTGGTGACTCTTAAGGTCGCTGGAAGACGATGGATGCACATGTTCTTAAATATGTTCAGTAATAAACACTTACGGGTCGAAATTATGAAAATTAAATATGGATATTATTTTGATGTGATTCAGGATACAATTGAAGTCGAGCCGTTGAGAATCACTTTGAGGTGGATCCAACAAATTAAGGTCATAATGAATAGGGATTATGACTAAATTTTAATTTTTAGTCCGCCATGTAGATTAATTACGGTTTGGCTCAGCGGGAGTAACGTTGCCTGCGAAGCTGAAGGTCCTGGGTTCAAATAAGGGTAAGGGCAAATATTTGTGTGATGAGCATAGCTAAATATTTGTTCGTGAGTCATAGATGTTTTCTTATTTTTATTTAAGTAAATGTATTTCTTAAATATATCATCGTCCAGTACCCATAACACAAGCTTTATTAGGCATGACATGAGATTAGTTCGATTTGTGTAAAAATTGTCGCGTAAAATTTATTTATTTATTTAATAAAAAATATTGGAGACGTATTGTTTCTTGTTTTACGTAATAAAAAATAAAGGCGATACATCGAGTCAAAATATCACGCTACGTCAGTCCTAGGTACAAACTGAACCTAGAACTCCACTCCTGAACTTTAATGCGATTTATCTGAGTAGTTTTTTATTATTTTTAAAAAGCAAACAATACGTGTCGAATATTTTTTTATTACCTAACTGTTGGACTAATTAAAATTTTGATTTTCATACCTCATCAACATGCCTTTTATTATTCACAAGAGTACCAGAAGCATATATGAAAAGGTGGCTTGGTATACCATAAAAATGCTTACCAGCAACATTCACCATTGACAACACTACGGTCCACCTGACAAGAGTGTAACAAAGAAGAAATAGTAATTTACCTTCCATCTCTTTTATTAAACAATTTAGCAGGCACATTATCATTAAAAAAGTATATTTAATTTAATAACCGTTAAGCTCAGTTACGGCAGCCAAAATAAACTAACTGCCTCATAAAATACGTATTTATTTAACGAGCGGGAGGAAGCACGGCGAATAAACTGAAAACAATTCAGTGAAGTTTTCAAAACAGATGTTTCTCGGGAACAGTCCATCTGCATTCGTTTATGAATAAATTATGAAACCCATAGCATAGGGTACGGTATTGATAATGTTTGACCTCATCTATTTTTCGGATTTTGTATAGGCATTATAGCCATATTTTCTATCTACCAATAGCATGCATAATCTAATATTTTCATGTTTACCAGTTGGCTTGTACTACTCAGTATTTAAATAATACAATTGAAACGTCGGGAACTCAAATGAGATAATATACGCGATATAATCCGTTACATTGTTTTATTTCAATGAGTAATAATCGCGGAAACAGAAGAAAATATTACAATCTCTTTTATTAAGATAAAGGACGAGAAAGGTTGGGTGTTAGGCAGGGTCTTAGAAAGATCATAATTACGTATAAAATAATGCATTTTTTAAGCTCTGTCCGTACAGCTTTAATTTTAATGAGCTATCTTTAGCTTAGTTGTTAGCATCCTCTTGTCATCAAGAGGATACCTATTTGCTGAATACACTTAAATGTACGAAAAAAGTATGTCAATTTACTACTAGTACTAACTAAACATAAGGCTATTTTTGGGCATTTTATTTTTCGAATAGTGGCGAGTTTTTAATTTTTTCCACCATTCCCTGGACTATTAGCACCCCCTTGGAAGCCGCTGAGGTCATGCTTCGTTTGTAATCAGAGCAGACCCGACTGGCACGTTCAATGTATTTAGAGTTGTTTCACTGAAATACAGATACATTTTGTGAAAAATATCTACCCAACATTCCACTTTTATTGGTGTAAATTTTATAGAAATACGAACACAGCATTATATACCAGTAATCAATGAAACGACTAATAATTTCATTCACTCTTTTTCGTTTGGGATAAAAATGGGACTTAGCGCATTGTTATAAATATTTTATTTATGGTATTGGTTGGTATTAATTGGGCACATTGCTCGTAGAACCGATGGCCGCTGGGTCTGAAAAGTTCTCGATTGGTGACCGCGTTGAGAGTCCTCGGTAAGCTCGGTTCTCCATACAAACGTAGTTGCGCTCTCATTTTGAAACAACTAACTAGTTTGCTCTGTTACTTTGTACTAAGAATAAGTTAAGGCCTGTAATTTGTTTATGTAGCTTCAGATACCATAGTAAAAAAATACAGCGAACTTAAGTTTTTCATACCAAACTTGTTTTTGCTGTATTTAGTTTGCTTCATAAACTGGAGCCATATAAACTAATTACAAGCCTAGATATACCTCATATAATTGTATATGCAAAGTTTCGATACAATCCAACTCGTAGTTTTAAAATGAGAACGAAATTCCGTTTGCATGGGAAGGTGAAATTCGGCCGAGCTTGCCGGGGACTCTTAAGAACGACGCAGCGTGAGGAGAAAGAAGATCGAGGGAAAATGTTGGATGAGGGTGACATATCGGTCGTTATGTAAATTATTGGGGAAAGCCTTTGTCCAGCAGTGGACGACCTAGAGATGATATAACGATGAAGTTTTTATTTTAATTTAAAAAAATTGGAATATGACAAATACCATGCTGATATTACGTTTCGAAAATTCGACGTTAATATGCCGCAGAACCAACATATTGGTTAACTAAGTAAGGATCAAACTGGAATTGGATTGGACTGGCTGACTCGGAGAGTGACAAAATTACTCTGAAGTTTTTACATTCATTCTGGAAATCTCATTACTTTAAATCTCTCTCCTATAGTATGTTTTCTTAGGTATTTCAAACGACGTGACTCGGGTCATTCAGCCAGTAGCATCGTACCACAGATACAAAAGATTACTTGACTGGCAGAATGACACGAGTCACGTGTTTGTTTTTATTTACTTTGATTTTAATACCCAATATAACAGACTATAAGTATATGTAATTGGTATTTCGGCAGCGGCTCTAACGATTTGTTTGAACATTGGTGGACCCTCTTTTGATTTTGAAACAAAGAAAGAAAAGAAAGAAAACATATTTATTCAAAGCCAGCATAGATAAATAAAAAACAAATAAAAACAATTGACAACGCTGAAAGGGATCACCACACAGCTTTATGCCACGGCAGCCGTGACGCTGATTTTCGGTGGGCACCACTGTAACTTAAAAGTAATTTGTACCTACCTAGTTTATTATCTAAACATAGACCTAGTGCGTCGAATAACGAATCAATCAAACAAATCACGAACGCCATTTTTACATCAATCATCAATCTTTTCAATTGTAAGTTTACCTACCTTTGTATATTAAAAAAAAATCATGCCACCATCTAGCAAACCTCGGTCACCCAGGTTTTGAAATATGGAAACGACACGATACTAACTTTGTTTTTTTTTCAGTGGCGGACAACTTCGGCGTGGGAACGTACGCGATATTCTTGTTTGCGCTGACCATCTGGTGGTCACTCAACTGGGGGGAGGCGACAGCGTGCCCGTACACCCATATCGAAGATATCATTGAAGGTATACAATATAGAAAACTACAGTGAGACACTAGACATCTATACTATTGTAAAGTTGTAAAAATAAAATGTCTGTACATTGAAGATATTAAGAAAAAAAAATATTGTAGGGGACTACTTAGAGGTCACTGAAGCAGAAATTTTTTTTTTGGATTTTTTGTTGGACGCAAAATCGTCTAAATGGATTTAAATTTTTGGTACACGGGTAGCTGGGTATCTCCAAATGGTTACAGAATACGTTTTACCCGACTATGCTGAAGACAAAAGAGGGTTATGATTCGTTCTATATATAACCCGAATTCCCGTGACTCCTTATGAGAACTTTTTAAGACATCAACATAATTAACCGTAGCGTCCCAATATATTTATGAGAATATTATTAATGTTATTAAGAACCTAGAGTCTTTTACTGCAAATTCAAATATCCACAATTTGAATACTAGAAATATTAACAAAAAAATAAAACCGACTCCAAAAAAAACTAAAAAGTAAAAAATAACGCCATAATTCAGTTTCTTCAAATTACTTACAAGTAACCGTTTGTATACTCAATCTATACAGTATATACAATTAATCTCATTTTGGCGTCGGTGCCATATAACGAATGTGTAAAATATTGAAAATTTACGATTTTAGTAAGTTGTGACACGATGGCACCGACTCCAAAATAACATTAATTGTATATACTGTATAGATTGAGTATACAAACGGTTACTTGTAAGTAATTTGAAGAAACTGAATTATGGCGTTATTTTTTACTTTTTAGTTTTTTTTGGAGTCGGAATTATTTTTTTATTAAAAAGTTTATTTATTTTACACTTTTTAGTCAATCGTTACTTAAAAGTGTATCTCGTGACGATTCGAACAAGCCCAAACACGGCTAGGATACATTATTTTATTACATAGATCTGGTGCCTACCTTCCGGCTCCATCATCAAATCAATTCGATGGTACCATTCTCATCAGGAACATTTAAATTTGTGACTATGAAGTTGCTTAGCTAAATTAATCAAGATATTTTGTCGCCACCCGTAAATCATTTATCATTGAGGAGTTCCGATGGCATTCTGTGGTCTTCTGCATCAGTTCCACTTCACCAATTTACACTTTCTGAATGCAAATGCTTATTATGTTTCTTATAATACCAAAATCGCTATATGTATGCCTACAATATTTGAGGAGTTCCTTCAATTCCTCATGGATTCCATCATCAGATCTTCACCAAAATTAAATGGGACCAACTAGAAAGTACTTTCTATAAAACAAAAAAAAAAATTGAAATCGGTCAAATAGTCTTTGAGTATACGGTGAACATCCATAAAAAAAAAACATTCATGGATTCCATCATCAGATCTTCACCAAAATTAAATGGGACCAATTTGAAAGTACCTTCTATAAAACCATTTTTTTTTTGAAATCGGTCAAATAGTCTTCGAGTAATCGGTGAACATCAATAAAAAAAAAACATTCCGTCGAATTGAGAACCTCCTCCTTTTTTTGGAAGTCGGTTAAAAAACAAAATCGCGATTAGCAAGTTCCGCGTTCGTAAAGTAGCCAAGTCATTCGTAGGCCAATGTATAATTTTTTTTATAAACTACCAGATGATGCTTGAAAATTATTGTTTCCAGCTCTCAAAAAGTACTTAAAAGAGTCCCTAATGGCAAAGGCATATCGTAGGGTAGAGGACTATTTAACAGACAAAAATGCATGGCCCAAAACAGAAACCAAATAATTTACTTTTACCGGGACACGGTTCTTATAAGGTGTCATATCAAACGTATGTAATTTGTTTTAAATAAAAAAACATTATTTTGCTTTATTCTATATTTTTTTTTACTTTTATAAGTGTTGATATGTTTTCTTGAAGAACTACGCATTGAGTTTATACTCAAAACATATATTTAGGATTGGCTAAGTACAAATATTGTAATAGATATAAGAGTTATTTCGAAAAGATGACTGACTGTTGAGTTTGTTTCGGCTTTCTTCTCCTCAGTGGTCTCCTCTTGGGAAACGCCGTAGTCAGACTTGTAAAAGTGCCTTGCGGCCTACTTACAGAATAAAGATCATTATTACATTATTATTCATTATTTCATATGTTAGAAAAGAGCGAAAACCTATACTGCATTTATCTACCCACCCATAAAATGAATCCTTTTTGTATTCAAAAACCATTGGTAACACAGGGTGCCCACGAATAATCCGAAAGATTTTAACTACGCATTTCTTAGGTCATTAGGAGCAAAACATTTGTTAAATTTGAAAATATTATCAATTTTCTTATGATTACTAAAGTGCATTTAGCTCTTTTGATTGCGACGTGCCACGTACGAGTATGTTGCCAAGTTTCACGTCGCTATTGACAGATATCAAATTAACAGCTACTACCCACTAAATTCTATCAAAAAGGATATTTATTTTATTAAAGCGAAAATTATTCTAGTTTTCTTTATTAAACGATAAAACTAGTTTTTTTCTGCTGTTTTTGACTTGGGTTCATCAAATTTTTTTTAAGATTCCTCGTGGGCACCTCGTATACGGTCACTTTAGTCCTGTTTCGCAAAGATATTGTGAGGAACTTTTCGAGCATGAGAAGTGAAAAATTATTTTCTCCCATCTCCAGGAAAAGGTGATGTCCGCAAGGCACTGCTAAAGACTTGGGCGGAGCTGGCGGGAGGCCTTCTCGTTTTCAAGTACGTGCAGATGTACTGGGCCCTAGAGATCTCGGAGACTCACAAGGACAAGGCTTTTGAAGACTGCAAGGCTGATTTACAGGTCAGTTTAGTTAGGTTATGTTATTTTTGGTGGAAGGAAGAATATCTCAAGGAATCTGCTAGATTAGGTCCTAGGTAGGGGCTATACGTCTGCAAATAGTTGTTGAACTGGATTCTGGAGTGGTTTTTAGTTTCTATGGTAAGTTGAAATTACTGTGACCCACGAAAACTAGCTTTTGGGAACATGCAAGTATATTATTAGGTGAGATAAAAAAAAAACAAAATTCATTAAAGCATAAAACAGTTCATTTATCGTCTCTGAGTTACACCGGCACAAAGAGACATATAAGGTATGTTCCATTTCTAGACATGGTTCTATTAGTTGGCACCTTAAACCTTAATTCATATCAATAGATGAAAGTGACATGGGGTGTCAATTGGGAAAATGAAGATTCCCAGAGATATTCATTTTATATTTTTACGCCATAGTACACGTTACGTCGACAGAATATATATATAGTTAATTTTTAGGTCGTATCGTTTTTCAGGTATAGTTTTTTTTAAATCTCAATGTGACATTTGTACACGAAAAACAACAGTATACTCGTCAACTTTGGTCTATATGGTTTAGTAAGAAAATTAACAAAAAGTCATGACACCTAAATTTTTAATTTTTCTTGCAAATTTTTACAGACCGAAGTTAAAATGTATACGGTCTTACGGTCGATAGTCGTGAACAAATGTCACATCCAGGATTAAAAAATGATATCTAAAAAATAATATGACATAAAAATAAACTATCCGTAGATTCTGGGTCGACATAACGCGTACTATTGAGGAAAAATGTATTATGAACACCTATGGGAAACTGAACACATTCACTGTCAGGAGCCCGCCTAGCGGGTGCACTGCTCGTAGATACGTAGCCCCGTACCATGCGTTTTCTCGTATGTTGAGGAAAGTGGGTGACGCTACGAAAAGCTTGCCAGCGAAAGTGCTAATAATTGGAATCAGGAATTCAAACATTGTGACGTATACCGTTTTTTGCGTTGGAGTTTTAAACACAGTTGAAGTTTAATATCCTTGCACAAAATTTACAAACTTAAATCACCACTAAACGAAATGGTTCTGAAAGTGGTGCATTTTCACAAAAAACATAATTTTTCAACTTGTTTAATTAATTAGACTGCCTTTCCCTGACCTGAGCTAATAAATTATACAAGTTAGTTAGACGTGTTATTCGTGGAAAGTTCGTGCTCTGAGAGAATACGGAATGAATAGGAATTATTACATTTGGTTAATGAACATAATGTAATATGCCCGCTTAGAGTGAAAATTTGCTTGAAACCATTAAATCAAGAGGACTGTCAATTGCCATAATTTGGTCCGTGCCCCGATCGCAAGGAGATATTCAGGCAAAAACAAGATGGCGCTTTAAAACTAAACATTTAATGATCTATACATATAATACAGCTGAAGAGAGTCGAAAGTCTGTACATGGAAGATATTCGAAAAAAAGTTGGCCGGCGATACTTAAAATTGATAACAGAACACGTTCCAACAGTTTTAGAATTTTGTCTGTTTGTCTGATTATCTGTTTATTTGTTTATCTGTTTGTCAGTTTATTTGTACGCGCATCACGTGAAAACAGCTGAACAGATTTTGATGCAAACTTAACTAATCTGTCGAGAAAATTTCCGGCCAGGTTATAGGCTATAAAAAATCAACTCTTAAAAGGGGTGGTAGCCACTACACTTGATTGAGTTAAGTTTGCACCTGAATTTTATAGCGCTACTTAGGAAGGAGGTGCAAAGTTTCCGGGCCCACGTCAATACCAAGCTAAACTAACATGTGGCGCTAAAATTAATTCCTTTTTGCCAAATCTATACTTAATATTATACATACGAAAGTGTGTCTGTCTATCTGTCTGTTGCATCTTCACGCTTAAACCGCTGAACTGATTAGGATGAAATTTGGTATGGAGATGTTTTGAGTCCCGGGGAAGGACATAGGCTACTTTTTATCTCGGAAAAATACCCTTATCCACGATAAAAGAATTTAAGGCGGACGAAGTCGCGGGCAGAAGCTAGTGTTATAATATAATTGAACAAGAAACATAGTACAGTAAAATTTAGTTCGTAAACAGCTAATAATAAATAAATCGTAATATTTAAATACTCTGTCACGCTTGCAAAGTTGAATAATTGTAAATAATGATTCTTATACCTGGATGGTATTGTGTATATAGGGGAACGGCTTTTTGTATGAAGATTAACAGTCCTAAGTTATGATTTCGTGCTCGACTGCTAAAAGCTACTACAGGCAGTTTTCTTTGAACAAATTAAGCCTAGGTATAGATATTGCATGTTTAAACAGAATGTACCTGTTTCATTAAAAAAGAAACTTTTTTTTTAACAAAGTATATCAGTCGAGCACAGAATAATACTCTTTCTAATTCCTAAAATAATAAAGCATGTACTAACGCCTGTGTGACATAAACGCCGTTTTCTTTTGAGTGTGCAGTATGTTAAACTAATAGGCAGTAATTTAGTATCATGTTACTGGTTATTGATTAAAAGCATCAGAATTAGAATACGTTTATTTGTGAAACATAGGTACCGAGTTGATGTTGGTATAATGCGATAAAGCTCTCTATGTTTTGCCGATAGGCGTACCTACAAATGTTTGGTTTTTGTGACATGTGACATTTGGTGACACATATGGACACTATTATAAACCAAAGTTGGAGTCCGTATAAATATTCCAAAACGCTACTCAAATTTGATATGTCTGCGTAGCGCTGAGTACCTACTTTCAATTTGGTTTTTAGGGTTCCCTAGCCAAAATGGCAAAAACGGAACCCCTCATACTTTCGTCTCGTCCGTCCATCCGTCCGTATGTCCCAGGCATTTTACTAAAAACTACAATATGTGTCCTTTCACTCAATCTCAACAATCTCATGGACTTTAACTCTTCGGTCATTCACTTACGATGTAATGGATTTTGGTGGTCTCCGGAGTCCTAATCTTAAGAGGACGTCAAGGATATTCTGCATCATTGGTGCTTAATATGCGACTACAGTAAAAATCTGCAAACCACTTATAATATTGATTAAAATAGGAGATTCCCCGTAGTATTCGTTCTTTTTTAGGGTGCCGTACCCAAAGGGCAAAACGGGACCCTATTATTAAGACTCCGCTGTCCGTTTTTCGGCCTGTCTGTGTGTCTGTCTGTCCATCTGTCACCAGGTGTATCTCACGAACCGTGATAGTTAGACAGTTGATGAATTTCATTTGCCGCTGTAACGAGAAATACTACAAACAGAATAATTTTATGTTTTTCTGTCTTTATTTGTAACCACCCAAGTAGCACATAAGCTGTATAAGGGCTTATAATACAGCTATTATAGGATAGAATGGGTGACAGTGGATCGGTGGGAGACAGTGGATCTGGTTACGACTTATTTTCCACCGTGAACCAAGTAGCGGGCGCATTCTAGTTTTAAATAAGCATGCATTTGCGGTTTGTGAACGAGCGAGCATGGTGTTATAATCGGTGCACCCAAATGCGAATCGAGAGGGCAAGAGTCCCTTGGTTTCAACGAGAGGTGCAACAGCAAATCCCTTTCCAGACAAGTCTGCATTTACAGTGGATGCAAGTACCAGAGTCCGTTAGGGTACATGCTTTAAACGTGATCATGAGCTAATGAGTTTTAATGCATAACTGAAGTTATATTACGGGAATGTATTTTTTATTTTTATTTTATTTTTTTGGAACATCAGCAGCATTACAGAAAAATTGGTTGCCTGTAAAATACGGTTTACGGACGATAATTTTATGTGATAACGTGGAAGAGAAATAGATGCGTCACAAGCCGAAAGCTTAGGCCGATCGTGCCTCTCTATCGCTTGTTCCGCGCTCTCGCTTGCACGCTCGGCTCAGGCGGAACGTGACAATGCGCGGAACATGGCAGTGAGTCATAATTTTTCGTGCGTGCAGCCGTTCATCGATTTATAAGACGTTATCACGTAAAAAAAACAACAATGCTTAAAGCTAATTCATAAAGCCAATAACAGATGTCCATCGCATTACAGTTAACGAATAGTATCTTAACACAATATCAAATGCAATGCTAATAACCTGACGTCATGCTCTAATGACTCCATTTCTTTGGTCTATCTGTGCCCAAGAACCATGGTTGCCAATCATTTTTAATTTTGTTATTTTTATAATTTTTTGTGCATTACGTTTGGTTTCTTATGTCTGTATTTCTAAATGAAAATTACCTAGTGAATGCTTATCAAATATGAAACATGCACTTAACGTATAGGTAGTTCCACGAGAGTTGAGGTGGATGATTATACACACAGCTACATGAAGTACTGATTGCAAAAAAAGAAAAAAGTGAATGAATGAAATGAGTGAATGTAAATAAAAACGCTTCATTATATTTTTAATATGTCGACTCTGCAAAGCAAACACGTAGTAACCCACAAAAACGAAATTGTTCACCGGAGACGAAAAACCTTCCGAGTTTTGAAAAAAAAAATCATAACTTTCGTGTTTATGAAGCTAACTTTTTCAAAATTGGATACAATAAACAAAATTTGTAGGACTTCAATTTTATTTTAATGAATTCAACCAAAAGAAATTATTACAAGTGAAAATTGTGTAGGTTACTACGTTTTGATTTTTTTCACAGTAAGCAAACACGTAGTAATCGCACCGCCAAATGTATGAGATTTTATTTTCTTAATTTTTTTTGGCCCCTAAAAACGCAGTAACCCACGTGAATTTGACAAAAGATAACCTCAATAAATAGAGGTTTTTTGTCATTTACTACGTGTGGGTTACTACGTGTTTGCTTTTCAGCATTGATGTATTAAAAACAGTAAAATTAAAAAAATAAATGCTTTATAAACTATCGTCACTTGGCATATCTTCATCTAATTCGTTAAGATTGATAACAAGATTATGGTTTTCGGTTAAATCATCAATCCTAGGTTCCATTACTCGGTATCTACGATTAATATTTATTATGTTCATATACCTACACATATCTGACGTTTATTTATTCATATTACCAATTTATTAAAATAAAATCAGTCAAAATCTTTTATTTTCTGTTTTGTTTGAAGTCGATGAATTGTTATATATAATACTTAACAATATAGTTACAAACTTTTTAGTCTATCTTACAATTTTCTTTACTGTTGAACTTGCTATCGGTACAATATAAGAACACTAATTTCTAAATCCCGCTGTCTTTACATGCCAGGGTTATTGTATGCGTGACCTGGCGTGACCTCAACTCACGTGGAACTAGCTATAAGTGTACGTACAAATGTATTAATTACAGGCATACCAAAATATATCAAATCAATAGGTGGATATTTTAACACGTTCGCTGCCAGTGATACGACGTTTGTGATCAAACCATTCTTATTCCTATGCCGATGACACGCTTGTGTGATTTTATGTTTGAGTGCGAGTCACACAACATTTGTGATAAAAATTCCATTACGGCCGGCATATCGTAAAAGCTTAGCGGATCGTTGTCGGCGCTGAACGTGTTAAATGATCCTCCGCCCGCGGTAAGAGGATCGCAGTATATGTAGCTGCAGTCAGCATCGGATTGATACCTTAACTCCTTTTCTGACTTCTCCTTTGACGGATGCGACTACTTTCTTAGATGGCTGAGTAACTTCCATTGTTCCTACGCCTTGTATGCAGAGGGCCGCCTCGGGTCCCACTGCTCCTATTTCCTCAGCCAAATCCTGATCAATTAAGCTTATCGTGGATCCTTCGTTGCAGGTGCCAGTACTATACGGCGCGGTGATAGAAGGCATAGCCACGTGCCTCTGCCGACTGGTCTCCAAGAGCCTGGGAGATCTAAACCCTCGCTTTGCGACAGCCATCGACTCCTTCATCGGGACCTCTCTTGTCGTTGCTGGTAAGTTTCTCATATTAGCAAATCCGCTTGTTCTTGATATACTCTGACTTCAGCTCAGTAGGAAGTTAGGTTGCTAGTTTTACTATATTGTAAAATATTATGACCTATGGTTATAAACTGTTTATAACTTAGAAAATTTAACTAATGGAGTTAACAAGCCTTCTCATTACCATTTTTTCATGCATTTTTAGCGGGGGGTGAGATAAACATCTACTACTGTATTTAAAAGAAATTACCTACAAACAAAAAACCTCTAACACACTAACTGCGGCTGAATCTACTATTGGAATGTATTTGTATGGCATCTTTAATGGTTAAATGCTCTAAGGCTTGTACAGGTTTTGGGGTCGAATTATGCTAGAATTCATGTTTTTTTTTTTACAAAATAGAGTCTTGTTAAATATTTATGCGCGCTCGTGACTGTACCTATAGACATTTCACTTTTACAACATTATGGTAGTATAGATGAAATCTTGTTATGAATAAATATGAGTGACGATACATTTTTACCTGACTTTGCTCATGCGATTATAGTTGTTTTAAATTATAAGTTTTTTGTTTATAAAGTTGTTAAGTAAATAAGACAAGAAAGGATGGATAAACTGTGGAGTTGATGGTTGTAAACCATTACAGTAAACTACTCGTTTATTTCTAAGTACTTTTGACGCAAAAATGTATTTACACTTGAATAAATGTATAACAATAAATTAAAACAAACAAACTTACCCCAGGACTTATTTAAATAAGAACTTAAACCATAGTAAATCGTAGCTCTAATTTATCTTAGACATGTTCAGCATCGCATAACTATCACAGTACCACACTCCATGCACAAAAAGGCAAATTACAACAGAAAAAAACACAACTTATGACCTTTTTGCAATGAATACAAAATACCCCTTTAGAAGCATGTAGCTACTCAAAATTATGCTTTAATTCATTCAGATAAAACACTTTTTGGAACCATTCCAATGAGAAGGGAATAAACTGAATCTTCCCCGCCAATTCACATGACTTGCTTCGAAACAAATCTACTTTTATGTCGCATTAACCCATACTCAGTACATCAGCGCAGGCTACATTATGACACAGTAGCTTGACTTGACGCAGAAGAATCAAAGTAACCGACATAGCTCACAGTATTGCATAGTAAAAGTGGCAATGGGCGGGCCATAAGCCGGAGAACGGATGGCCGTTGGGACAGTAAAGTCCTGGAGTGGCGACCACGCAGGAAAGCGCAGCGTAGGACGGCCCCCGACTAGGTGGACGGATGACCGCGTAAGGGTTGCGAGGAGTCAGTGGTCTACGCAGGATCGCACCCTGCAGCGAACTATAGGGAGGTCTATTTTCAGCAGTAGATAACCGTGGCTGATAGATAGATAGATAGGTAACTTGACTTGATTACCTTGTCCATCTTTATTGGTACTTATTAAAAGGATCGGAGAGTGATATAAGATGCCATTTTGTTTGTGGGCGAAGCAGTGGGTAAAGCTTATTTTATAATCTCACTGTAGATTTAAGTGTAGGGATGATGACAACTCTTTTGTGGTATGTTAAAACGACCTTTCAATAATAGAAAGATTGGACTTTCCTAAAAACGCTTCATACTAAAGCCTACGACATTGTGACGTTACTTTTTCATAGGCTTGTATGAGTAAATTAAGAACTTTGTTGTGCAGTTATGTTAAAACTTGCATTTATCAAACGGTTTCACAACAAAAGTTGCCATACATTTCATAGGTTATTCAATGGTATTATTATTATTAGATGTTAAATATTTTCATACTTTAAAAATGGATTTTCCAATCCAACTTTAAATGCTCACAAAACAAACTATGCGTAATGTATGGAACTCTAAATCTTAACCAAGTTCCTTGGTTTGCTTGTTTTTGAGATCAGTCATCATTCCCTGTTGAAATCATGTCAGTGTAGCGAAAAAGCTACCATCTTTGGTCTTCCTTATCCCTATTTGCGTTATTATTTTCCATTTATACTTACTTATAAAATCTGAATCAGTTGAAACCAGTTAACCTGCTTATGTTGCTAGTGCAATGAATAGTCAATCAAAAAGTTTTGTCTTGGAAGCTCAAAATGTTACTTTGTCAATAAAACCTAAAAAATACGAAATCCATCTGTGTTTAGTGTAAGTTTTAAAAAAAATTAAATGTTTTTTAAATTGCATGTGTTTGTGTGAATTAAATGTATCATTAAAATTACAATAAAATTTTAATTGAATAAATAAAAAATATATAAATGGAGTGTAGTTTTACATCAAAATTCAAGTTATAACAGTCAAACCTCTTCTTTATTATATAACCTGTGCCAGCACCCGACTAACTCTAAACTGCAATTAAGTTACAAGAAATTAGATCAGAGAAAGTTAATGTTTCTACTTCTCCCGTCGAAGGATTGGCAATAGAATAGCTCTTGTGGCTTAAAATACGTATTCCTCTTATTTAAATGGGAGTTTCGACCTTTTTAGCAGTAATTTTGGTGTCAGATTTAATTTTCAGTATTTGAGATAAAAGCGACTGGTCGATCTTGTTGCTCCTTCTCTTTCCCTCTATCTTCCCTTCTATTATGGTTTTGATGTTATCATCGATCATCGTGTCGTACCAGGTGTCCGAACATATGGCTTCTTCTGTTCTAATGGCTTTTATCAACGGCCTTAACTCTTTCATCTTCTTAAGCACTTCCTCATAGGTCTTTGTAACCGGCTTCAAAAAGGAGGAGGTTTTCAATTTGTCGGAATCTTTTTACATCGATAACGTGTATTGTTTTAAAGGAGGTATTTTCAAGTTAGTTACATATAGAGTTGGTCAAGATCTGATGATAGAATCCATGAGAAATTGAAGGAACACAAAAGCGAATATTAAAATAGCATTTGAATTCACAAAAAAATAATTGGTGATGTGAAACTGATAAAGTAGACCACAGACGGTCATCGGAATTTCTCATTGATCGAATTGATTTGATGGTGGAGCCGGAAAGAAGGAACCGGATCAAAAAAAATAAACTGCATTCGGGTTCGTTCGCCGTATTGGTTTTCCGAACAAACATGGGTGATCTACTAACTGGCCCATCGAAGCCAATTGCATAAGCATCGGATTTATCAACCGGTTGCTTCTTTCCTCATACGCCTCTGAGAGGCTTTTATAAACCTCCTTTTTTCAAGAAGTTTTAAATGCAGACACAAACTTACACATATAATACAATTGATTCAATAACTTGTTTTACAATAATGGTAACTATGGATTATCTACCTTTATATTAGTCACGGACATCCACTCTGCTGTACATAGGGCTCCCTATAGTTCGCCACAGGGTACGAGACCGCATCCACCAACCAAAAGTAATCGACATAGCTCACAGGATTGCATCGTTTAAAAGGCAATGGGCGGGCCATATAGCCCGGAGAACGGATGGCGGTTGGGGCAGTAAAGTCCTGGAGTGGTGACCGTACATAGTAAAGCGCCACTATGGACTAGATACAAACAATTTAGGGTATTTTTCTTTCAGGATTATTACGAGAATGTGTCTACTGATGTAGTGAATAATATTTTGCCATTGTATTTTGCCGGAAAAGAAATTTATTTATCATCATTTCTCATTTAGCTTATGGATTAGGGGGTTGGTTAATTGAGATAGCAAGATAAATAGGATTTTTTCCTACAAAATACGATAGAAAAACGTTATCCACTACACCAGAAGACAAATTTTCCTGATAATCCTGAAAGATCCTAATAATACATAAAGAATAATCTGATAGAATTAAACCTATAAAACATAATAGAGAAAAACTCCACATCCTCATCATCATCCCGGCCGGAAAATGTCCAACATGGACATAAATCGGTCTCGTCCTAAGATTTCCTGACTACAGGTTTTTTGCGATAGCATAATTTAACATCTATACTATTTAAATAAAACAATTTAACGGATTATGTCGCGTATTTATCTCATTTGATTTCCCGACTTTTCGGAAGCTTCTCAGCTTTCCATGATAATATACGCGATATAATTCGTTGAATTGTTTTATTTAAATGAGACATAATCGCGGAAACGCAAGAACTATTATAAACTTGTAAAAATGAAATGTCTCTTTACATTTAAGATTTCAAAAAAATAATTGTAAGACAATTAGGAGGTCACTAAATCGCAAAATGTTTTTTTAGGTTTGTATGTGTTTTTGTGGCTTCATCGCGACGAATCGGCTAAACGGATTTCAACTTTAGTACACGGATAGCAGGGCATCCACAGATGATTATAGGACACTTTTTAATCGACTGCTCTGAAGAAAAAAATAGGGATAATAACTATTTTTCCTCCGCGAATGAAGTTGGGGCACCTTCTAGTACATACATAATAACGTTTAATTACTTTTCAAATACTAATTTTCTCCCTAATGCACTAGTATCTACTTATTACAGGAAAATTCACAACACACTACCTAATATATGTAACGCTTACTTACCTTGTATATTAAATTATGTCAATTAACTAATCATTAAATTAGGATTATTGATTATTCATTCAAGTTAATAAAACTGCTCAAATTAAGTCCTTGAGCTTAGAAAATGTCATGTAGTTTTAATGGCTTTCATTCAATCTTCTACAGTGTAGAATCTATACAAACACACTAGTAAAGCCTGTCGCTATGCATTATTCATAAACTATTAATGCTTCATTCATATACATATATCGATTTCACAGGTAAGATTGATCTCTAAAAAGAATTTATAGGGATAATGGATAATATACTTTAATTTTGTTCCTGTGACTGGCAAAAACCGCGGTTATTTTTTTATCTTGCTTTAACAGACATACTGCATTCTAAGGCTGGCCTCACACAGTCTGAATCGAATTTTGAATCCATAATTTGAATTCATAGCCTGAATTCCGGTGCCTTGCACATCGTCTCATGTCTTAAAAAAATCCAATTAATCTGTTGTCTCGCGAACGAATTGTAAGGTAAATTCATAATTCTGGGGTGTGTGTGTTCATCATAGATGACATCATAGAGAATGTATCGAAAGAATTGCGTTCAGAATTATCGTTCGGGTACACACACCCGAAGGGTGGCGTTAGGTGCGTTAATATTCTGAATTCATAACGCTTGTTTCGATGTTACTTCAATTAGATGCAATTCCGTGTTTTCTGAATTAATAATATTCAGATGATGATGTGTGAGGCCAGCGTTAATGTATGGAAAAATGTGCGTTCGGAATTCCTAATAGATCAATGGATTATAGTTCCTTTGCTGTTCCGCGAACATGTGTCTTGGTTAGATGTGACAATAAATTGTGCTCACATGCGCATATTTTCATGCAGTTTCCATAAAAAAATACGCATGCAAATACAACAAACCAACACCAAACAGTATAATCCTCGACACGTGTTTCGCCTCTCTACGAGGCATCATCAGGAGATGCAGGAGATGTTGACGGTCCGGCGTCCACCCGAGACATGTGTTGTCCAAAACGGTCGGCCCTATTTATACCCTGAATAGGATTTCTAGAAAGAGATGGAAAAACACGTAACAAAGGTGATGACGTGACATTAAGTTGTTCATTAATGATCAAACCTCTATTGCTGTACCTGACTATCTCCAACTGTTCAAGCACACTAAGACGTAATCTTTTTCCGCAAACATGTAAGGTGTTAAAAGAATGATTGTCTGATAAGGAATGGCTGTTTTCTAATAAATGTTTTGCGAAATTGGATTTTTCCGGGTGGTTATGCCTATAAGAAGAGACATGTTCTTTATACCTAGTGTTAAAACTACGAGCCGTTTGTCCCACATACACCTTGTCACAACTATCCCATGTAAGTTTATAAACGCCTGACTTCCTTCCACCTTCTACTTTAGTACTACAAAGTCTAGAGTGCAAAGTGTTATTTGTTTTAAACGTTAGAGTTGGCCGGGTGATTATGCTACCTAAAGCGGGGAAGAACCTCCGCAAGCCGGAAAGTGTTCGAAAAACTCCTGCTGAGCCACCTACAACCTCACATCCAGCCTAGGGCAGAACAGTTCGGGTTCCGCGCTGAGCACTCCACCACTCTGCAGCTGTCGAGGGTGCTGCACCACATGGCAGTCGCCATCAACAAGAAGGAGGTCACCGCTGCAGCACTCCTCGACATGGAGAAAGCGTTTGACAGAGTATGGCATGAGGGCCTGCTCTACAAACTGTCAACGTCACCAGCTCCCCGACGCATCGTGCGCGTCGTAGCCTCGTTCCTGACCGAGCGGCGATTCCAAGTGGCGGTGGAAAACGCCACCTCTACAGATCGCCCGATCCTCGCGGGCGTTCCACAAGGAAGCTGCCTGTCACCGGCCTGCTACGCCCGCTACACAGACGACATCCCAGTACTGGGCGACGTCAAGCTGGACCTCTACGCCGACGACGCGATACTCTACGCGTCGTCCTACAACACAGTATACGCAGCCCGAAAATTATAACGCTCACTTGACGTCGTCCCAGAGTGGCTAGCGCGTTGGCGCATGGGCGTAAATGTAGCGAAGACACAGGCCATCGTGACAGGAAGAGTCAAGCAGCCTCCCCCGCTGAAAATGCTTGGTCAGGACATCCCGTGGTCGCACACGGTGAAGTACCTGGGCGTCACCATCGACAGGGGACTCACCATGAAGCAGCACGCCGAGTGCACCGCACGGCGAACGAAGTCAGCGCGTACCCAACTTCGCCCAATCCTCGCCAGCAGCCTTCCTCTTCACACCAAGCTGGGGATATATAAAACGTACCTGCGGTCCCGTCTCACGTACGCGGCTCCCGCATGGTACGCTTTAACGTCGGAGACCAGCAAGAAAAGGCTGCGTGCGCAGGAGGACCAAGCCCTGCGCACAATCGTCTCGGCGCCGCGCTACATGCGCAACGAGACGATTCACAGAGACCTTGAATGGCGAGGGTTGGATGACTTCATCGGTCAACTGGCCGGCGCCATGTTTCGTCGTGTGGACAGCGCGAGCGTCCCGTCACTCGTCGGGATCGCGCCGCTCCACGCCCGCCCGCCGGAGAAGCGAAGCCGAGCTCTGTTGAGAGAGCTCGTCCCGCCAACTGAGTCCCCTGAACGCCCAGGAACCCACAAAGCCGTAGACAGGCCAACGTCCACAACGCCGCAGATAGGCCAACAAGCACCAACAACAGCATCAACAACACCGACTGCTGAAACAGAACCCTGCAGTCGTCATCCGTCGACTGCAACCACTCTACCAAGAACCCATAATAAGGCCGCGGAAGAGGCCAACAGTTCCGGTCACCGACTAGAGCAAAGGCCTCCCCCCGCAACCTTACCCGACGCCCGCCGTATAAAGGCAGATGAGAAGACCCACCCGTAGTAGCGGGTGGAGATGACCCCGCCAAAAAGGGCCACGCCATGAAATGGCACCCTATGCGCCACAAAGGCGTATTTTGATTCGACAACTCATTTCTCGGGTGGACGCCGGACCGTCAACATCTCCTGCATCTCCTGATTATGCCTCGTAGAGAGGCGAAACACGTGTCGAGGATTATACTGTATGTTGTTGGTTTGTTGTATTTGCATGCGTATTTTTTTATGGAAACTGCATGAAAATATGCGCATGTGAGCACAATTTATTGTCACATCTAACCAAGACACAAGTTCGCGGAACAGCAAAAGAACTATAATCCATTGATCTAGTATGGAATTCCGCAAAATAACGCCTGAATCTATCAATTATTCCTAATAGAAAATTTCATATTCTGAATTCATAACGCTCTTGTCAGAATCTTTTTGACAGATTTTTAGACTGTTTTTTTTTGTAAGATGGATGATACAAATTTGGTTGTTTCTCCATTTTTCATAGCTTTGTTTGATTTTATTTATTGAAAAAAGTAGTTATTAATACTTAAGTTCAGGTCAGCTGGAGCTATCATGTTCATTTTGTTTGACCAAAGCTCCTTAAATACAGAAAAAAAAACTCACAGCCAATAGTCGGGACGTCTGGGAGTAGTTCCTATACAAGCTGCGATGCAGTCTGTCTGTTTCAAGTTTTCAACCCTGAATAATATGGAACATCAATATTTAGACTTATTAACATTTTTGAAATTGATTGGGATTATCATTTTGTAGAGCTTGCAAGCTTTATTGGTTAAATGGTCATATAATTTGGGTATTGGCCTCAACATTTGTTAATTACATTTGTGTCTCTCTTTTTTTATGTCAAAAGACAGAGATGCAACACGATACATTCCTTTCAAGCAGCGTATATGCTACACTGGAGATTGAAAATTAGAAATTGTAGCCAAGCTACCTTTACTTGCACTTTTATCTCTTTCTAACTTTAATTAAGTAATTTCGACGAGGTTAATTAGAAAGAGTCGAAAACATTTTCTCTTTCTAGCTTAGCTTAGATCAGTTTAGCTTGATTTAGTTTCGACAAGGACCATTAAAACAAGAGGATCGACCATCTCTATACTAAAAGCCGTTCCCGATATGTTTGTATGTACAACGCCATATATGTGTAAGAATTACTATTTACAATTATTCAACTTTGCAAGCGTATCAAATTATTCAAATGTAACGATTTAGGTATTTATTATAGGCTGTTTACGAACTAATTGTAGTTGCACTATGTTTCTCTATACAATTAAAACACCGTTAAAGGCCAAGCCACACCGGATGCGTGTGCGTGGCGTGCACGTAGACGTGCGCGTGGCGTGCGCGTGGCGTGCGCGTTGTAAAGTACGAATACCCATAGGAGATGACACACCGCTGCGCACGTGCACGCCACGCAAGCAGAGTGCCATCTACTATGACATTTCATACAATACAACGCGCACGCCACGCACACGCGCACGTGCTCGTGCTGCGCACGCAACCGGTGTGTTACAGCCTTAAATGTTTAATTTTAAAGCGCCATCTAGTTTTTGCTAGAATATCTCCTTGCAATCTGGGCACGAACCGAAGCATAGCAAGTGTCAGTCCTCTTGTTTTAATGGTCCTTGGTTTAGATAAGATGAACTAATAAAAGACAAAACGTGCTTTGCATCTTTCTAGCCTAGCTTAGATTAGCTAAAATTGCATTAGCAAAAAATGGCCAAAACATAAAAGTCAAAAGCAATCTTGCTTAAGAGTCCCCAGTAAGCTCGGTTCTCATGCAAACGTAGTTACGCTCTCATTTTCAAACGACTAGCTAGTTTGCTCTGAAACTTTGTACTTAGAATAAATTTAGGTATATACAGGCATGTAATTAGTTTATGCAGCTTCAGATACCATATAAAAACATACAGTGAATTTAAATAAGTTTTTCATACAAAACTTGTTTTTGCTGTATTTCGTTTGATGTATAAACTGCAGGCCTATAAACTAGTTTCAGGCTTGTAGATATACCTCATGTCTTTGTATATGCAAATTTTCGTTACAATCCAACACGTAGTTTTAAAATAAGAACGAAACTCCGTTTGTATGGGAAGGCGAAATTCGGCCGAGCTTGTCGGGGACTCTTAGTTATCAGAACACTTTTACAACCTCCAGTCTAGTTTGCTCCTTGATTCCTTCACTCATTCCGGTTCTCACATTGCAGGGGTCCTCACTAGGCACACGGTATTCGTCTACCGCTATCAGGACAATTTAAGTGCCAATGCGGACCTAAGCGTGTCCATCTTTTGCAAAGTGCATTTAGGAAAAGGTACATTGTTTAGACATTTAGATGTCCACTAATATTGGGTATAGCCTCGCTGTCGCTGTCGGCTTTGATCGAAGTCTAAGGTCTGCCTGTCTAGCACAACTCTCCGCAACCACGTGTGTCGCGTGATATAGCATCACCCGTCTTTCTCGCATTGTACTGACAGGAAAGAGACAGACAATCTTTGTCGCGTGACAAAGAGTCGCGTATCACATTGTGCTATAAGTGTGTGTTGTGATCAAATATCGGCAACTATCGCGCAAATCGCAAGCAACTCTGAAGTATTTTATTAGCCACTCAACTCTGAAGTATTTTATTAGCCACTCAAGTGCTTTCTGCAACTGTATTTGCATGTCACCGTTCTTATCTATACTATGATAAAGTTGGAAAAATGAAATGTCAGTACATTGAAGATATTTTCAAAAAAATGATTGTAACGCGGAGTATTTGGTGGTCACGGAATCGAAAAATATTTTTTTTGGATTTTTTGTATGTTCGTTTGTGTCGTTGTGGTTTCATCACGCAAAATCGGCGTAACGGATTTCAACTATTTTTGGTACACGGGTAGCTGGGTATCTGCAAGCGGTTATAGGATACTTTTTACCCGACCACGCTGAAGAAAAAAATAAGGGTTATGATTTTTTCTCCTCCGCGAACAAAGTTGCGGGCGCCTAGTAGTTTCAAATAAAAATATAGTTCAAATCATGCACGTGAGTGATAGATATGGGTCAATCCGCAAAGTTATAAAATTGAATTAGTAGACTCCAATATATTTCCAGGCCGATGTTACTTAAATTATTTATCGTTGTTGCGAATTCGATTCTAAATAAATGTAATCAGATTGTCGAAGATATGTGGCCGTTTGACCCGCCTTCTATTGCCTAACGCGTTTGACGCTCGCAATTAGAATCAAGTGTCATGATTTTGTATGGGCTATGGCAGTTGATTCGGATACCAAGTGTCAAAATTTCGTTAGCCTAACGAAATTTTGACAGTTGGTATCCGAATCAACTGTCATAGCCCATACAAAATAATGACACTAGGTCCGTGAATGGCACTCGATTTTGATTCTGAGCGCCAAACACATTAGGCAATAGGGGGGCAGAATTGTTTGCTAATATGATCAATTTGGTCAGTCTATTTGGAATGGACTTGCGAATTATTTATGTTAGATGTCTAACATAAATAATTTGCACATTTTGTTAGTTGTACGTTCTAGAGATTATTGTTATACATATAAGGTCTAGAGGCCGATGTTTAGGTGCGAAACAAAGGTGGTATGTATAGTATATGCACTATGTATTCTCCAAGGTATGCTCAAATTTATCCGCCATATTGGTTCATGTTGGGACCTGAAAGTAGTGCAGCGGCTTTTCATTCCATCCATTCATTGCAATTGACTTTGAAGAGTATTAAACACATAATTTTGTAGTACAGAATAGATAGAGCTACGTAAGAACCGCTACTCTTTGCTCCGCATCGAAATGGGTTACCTCATCCCTCCTATACGGCTCGATGGAAAGTAGGCGAAATTAATTTGGTGTGCCTGCTCAATGACGGTTTTTCTAAAATTTTAACATCACAGGTCCATTTGACAAGAAGTGTCAAAATCCACCAATCACAACACAGGATGTTGACACTGCTTGTCAAATGGACCTTACGTCACGATGGCGCCGACTGATGATATTCCCATTTAAAAAAAATCTTAATTAAATTAGCGTATGCACACGTCATCATTGTCGCGTATACCGACCGTTTAACTGAGTCGTCGCCAGCAGTTAGAGAGACGCGGGGCGTGGCTATAAAGAGGTTGGTTGGAAGGCGTGCGCAACGTTTTACAATGCATATTCTCGGAAAGTAGCTCTTTTTATGGGCCTACATAGGCATGTTAAGTGCTTACCGCACATGTGCGATAAGTAGTAAAAGGCATGTAAGAACGAATATATAGGGTGCTAACAAATTAATTACCAATACTTTTAGAGCTCATAGTGCCCGTCGCTAGCAGTAGACTTCTGTATAAAACATCAAAAAGTGTTAGTTTTTGGTGGATAACTTTGCTAAGTACGAGGAAAAGCACCCTGTTAATGTGATAGCCAATAGTCAGTGATTAAGACCTCCTTGATTATCTTATGGAACCTTTTGACTGTCACTTAACTGGCAACTTCACTTAAATAAATGAATCTCAATTGTTATGAACAACATTTTTTCATTTCTTCTCTTTATATGAACAACAAGTTTATTGGGGTTCTGTGTTTTTAATGCGCGAAAATTAACACCACATTATTATCTTTTCAGTTAAATTTACAGTTTGGTTATGTTTGGGCAGAACTTTAATTTATTTATTTTGTTAAGGAAATTATTAAATTATTTTTATTTAAACTTTGTTTTGATGTAATGTAACATCTAAAAGTATTGGTACCTAATTTGTGAGCACCTTATATTATTTATTTTGTATTACAAAGCTATCCTGTTACTTTGCATAGGATTGTAAAATAACGCACTTTGGTAGCTCAGCATTGAGATCCTTTGTTATTGACTGAGAACTAAAATGGCGGCGACAGCTGAGGATATTCCATATCATTATCATGTTAATTGTAAATATGCATGGTTGGTCACGCTTCATGTCGGTAGCTTCTCGCATCCACAATATCATGTTAGTTATCGTCTAGTTTCATGAACATGATATTCAGCATTCTTTAAAAACAGGTGCACTAGGCTTCTGTGGAATGTTTGGTTTATGTGTTTTCCACGATTGGTGTCGAGTGATTCGGTACTGAACAAATCCTTTTAGAAATTCGCCGTATTTTTTTGACACGACAAAGATATCACAGTTCAAGGAAATTTGTGTTTACATCCTCGCTAATTTCTATGCAGAATAATACCGACGTGTTATTCGTCGTTTTACGACATACTTTGCTATTGCTACAAGTACAGCCTGAGAGTGTAGAGGAGAGTGATACCGTCTTAAGATACGTGGCTATGGGAAAAGCTGTATCAATAGATGGCGTTAGTATCGTCGATCATGTATACTTTTATAAAGTTGTAAAAATGAAATGTCTGTACATTGAAGATATTAAAAAAGAGTGTAACAGACTATTTGGAGGTTACTAAATCGAAAAAAATCGCTTCAGTAACCTTCAAATAGTCACTTACAATAGTTTTTTTTAATATCTTCGATGTACAGACATTTCAATTTTACAACTTGATAATATATACCTATAAATGAGCCACAAAAGTAACGCAATTAAAACCGACTTTTAACAAAATCACGTATTATATAGGCAGTATCACTCTCTTTTTTAATCCAAGTTTTTAATGGGAGAAAAGGTCCTATTTGCGTTTCAATTTCTTAGTACTTATCGATATAGTAGGTAAGTTACATGAGCACAAATTAAAGTATCTTCAGTCGATACATCCATGCTAGTGTTATTGTCAAATAAAAGTTTACATTTAAAAATTTGACTATGCTTTTCAAAATAATAGTCTTAACTTTAAATGTAACCTTTATGGTCTATTCAGATGTACCACAACGCGACAACGCAGTGACAAAAAGTGGTAACACAGTAGTTACGTGTGAATAGTTGCACTGCAGCTTCTTGCAGTTGCACCGACCACACGGTTACGTTTGACGGCGAAATGTGGTCCGTGTGAATAAAACTATTTATTTGACAATAAATTATCGCTCGACCATGTGCGCATACCTACGTCTGAATAGACCCTTACTCAAACAGCATATCGCAAAGGAAGCAATTACGCATAAAAAAAACACATTTGAAATTGTGCTATTGTTGACGATATCGCAACAAACCAGCCGTTTTAGCCAAAAAAGTGTTTTTATATAAATAAATACTACGGGACAATTTTACACAAATCGAACTAGTCCCATGGTAAGCTCAATAAGGCTTGTGTTATTTGTACTAGACGATGATATATTAAATAGATATATTACTTATATAGACAGAAAACATCCAAGACTCAGGAACAAATATTTATGCTCATCACACAAATATTTGCCCTTACCGGGATTTGAACCCACGACTTTCAGCTTCGCAGGCAACGTTACTCCCACTGAGCTAAACCGATCGTCTATCTATAATACGAGTATAACCGGTCGTATACCTTACAATGTTCCTGATTAATTACGATCAGTAAAATGTATCATAGGTGCAACAGCTTCCTTATCCAGCGTATTCTATCAGTCAATAACCAATCGTGGAAACATTCACCAACGCACAGAAGCATTATCGTCACAAACAAATTACTCAATCCATTCCTTATTCCAGCATTCGACTATTCCGGCGGATACTTCAACCCCGTCCTGGCAACTTCGCTGAAAGCCGGCTGTGATGGCCACACTCTTCTAGAACATGCCGTGGTGTACTGGATCGGCGCATGCGCTGGCTCCATTCTCTCTGTCTACGTGTACAAGATGCCAGCCATCCAGAAGTACCTGGCTCCGAGCAATACTGAAGCCAACGGTGACAGTATTTGGGATAACAAGGAGGATTAAACCTGATTAAAAGTGATACCTGATGCTAGTCAATTTGGGGTCGTGTTGTTTCGAAATTGCGATTTCAAATATCGAATGTATATTTTGGGTATTAATTGATTAAATATTTATTATTATACTAACGGCCGCCCGCGACTTTGTCCGCCTTAGATTCATTTATCGCGGATAAAAGGTATTTTTCCGGGATAAAAATTAGCTTATGTCTTTTCCCAAACTCGATATTTTATTAATTAAAATAAAATTGAAGCGGATTACCAAGATTGAAGTTCCTAGCGTAAAAAAATATTTATTTTCCATACAAATTTTCATCCTCTTTTCCGTTCCTAAAAGGGATGAAATTTGACATATATTATAGCCTATGTCCTATTTTGATATATAAGGTACATAACTGGAAAGCTTCATAAAAAATCGTCCAGTAATTTTTGAGATTAAGTGGAACGTACATACATACTTTCACGTTTATAATATAAAAAGTAAGGAAGTACGGATTACCTAGGCATGGTAAATGTCCAAATATTTGTGTCCCTAATTTAAATCATTGACTTTGATTTAAAGGAGGCAAATGGTCATAATTTTGGGTACAAAATGATCAGTGTTTAATATTTTTAATATCTAAGTATGTACTTACACAAAAATGAGGATTTTAACCTATCTATAGAGTGGTTTCTATGGATGATTTGCAGCAAAAATGTATCCAAATATTTCTGAAGTGCATTCCGTTCATAGAAATAAAAAATCATTCATTCTCAAATGTAATGAAACTGATTTGGTTTGGGAGGTTACTGTCCCACAATCTTGTATAAGTAGAAAAATATTTGTCAAATGCGTTGCGTTCTAAGAAATAAAAAATCATACAAAAATGTAACTAACGGAGATGGAAAATCAGGCATATATTATTTCTTGTATGAGTCTCGAATGTAAAAACGATTATGAGTAAGATACTAGAAAATCAATGTTCTGGAAAAAACGTAAGGTGCATTTTTTCTGCAATATATCCGATCCGTAGGTAAGCGGAAACTATAAGTAACTAGTACATACTCGTACATTGATGAACGAGCTGACAAGTAAGTAATAGATAGGTGAGCGAGTGAAAAATCTCAACTGTACCTAAGGGTATACATTTTTTAAATATATTAAATGTATGTATAGGTTATTAAAATAAGCATGCCCGCGGGGATCGGGTTTTAGCCGTACGGACACCTCACCAATATAATATCTATATAAATTGAAACAGATAATTATCAAAATCGTAATGTTGAAACAACGAAAAATATTTTCAAGTACGACCCCTAGATTTTATAATTTTATATCCAACGATTATTGTCCTTCCAAAAATATAATAAGTGCTACGTACTCCCGTTGTAAATAAATATAACAATTTATTAATGTGTTTTATTTAAATCATATTGACGATTATTGTAAAAATCCCTATAAACCAGCCAAGTGAGGTTTGGACTCGCATACAGAAGGGTTCCTATACACTGAAAAGTCGTAAAACATAAATAAAACTCCATTTCTCGTATGAGGATCGTTAAATTATATTTCTCCAACTTGCTCGGAAATGTTCCCATTAATGTAGTAAAAACACACCGCGAAGTCCATCGTTATATACGTTGATACGATAATCAATTAAAAAAAAAGTGGCATTACTTCCCGGACAGGCCCGGGAAGTGTACATTATTGTGCAGGTTTTTACTTTAAATTTCATTCAAGACTTTGAAAATTCACCATACAGCCAGTAGTAACGTACAAAAACCGAGATTTAAAAAAACTGGAATTGTTTTCTGCGTTTAGTTAAATAGAAAAAAAAATATTGTGTCCAAATCATAATACAATTTATTTAGTCTTAATGATATTCAGGAGCTGATAAATATTTTGTAGCAAAGGTATGTTTTTTTTAATGTTGTGCGTTTAGGAATTGCCGATGCAACTAAAAGTAATAATGTATATATTTATTTTAACTATTGCTATGGGTTTTCTTTTTATTTATTTTCATTACTATATTTCATGTGGAACCAAATATACAATCCGGACCCAAAACTTTTAACTTTAATATCTTTAAAAAAAAAATAAGGCGGGGACATGAATTTCATTTTTTATTTTGTCAAAGATTGTCTGTCGTGTTATTTTTTCGAAAATAAGTTACATAAACATGTGTCAAATTTCCTCGCATATTTGGAGAAAAGCAGTATACATGCCTCGGCAGGAATGTCATTTCGTGGATTCGTATCTATTGAATGACTCGGCTACGCCTCGTTCTTCAAAACCGTACTCATCCACGAAATGACTTTTCCCGCCCTCTGCAGTAATATACTATTAACACAAACTTAGAAGTCGGTTGGAATATTGACTAGTGACTTTAATATGAATCAAGGACCATTAAAACATCAGGACTGACAATCTCCATACAAAAAGCCGTTCTCCGATATGTACAATGCCATCTATGTATAAGAATTATTTTTTACAATTATTCAACTTTGCGTGACACAGTTATTAAATGTTATAATTTAGTATGGCAACTGTCAGTCCTCTTGTTTTAATAGTCCTTAATATGAATGGATATTATGAGACCCCGGGAAGTATATAGGATAGTTTTATCCCGGAAATCATCCATCCACAACTTCCTTCGTGACACGCCCATGGTCTGCGGTCAAGGGGGGGAGGGCGGGGGTATGAAGTTTGCGCGCGGTACGGACGGACCCTGCTGCGCGCAAACTTCATACCCGCCCCCGCTGTCTTTCCCTCCGTCGCCCACAAACCATGGGAATTATGAACGAAGTTGCCAAGCTATAGGAAACTGGATAAGTGGAACCTGGGTTAGTGGAAAACCTTTTTAAGTGAACCCAAGTTCTCGGTTCCAGTCCCTTGGCAACGAATTACCTCTATAAGTGGAATTTTGGAACCTCTATAAGCGGAATCCATTTTTTCGAAAACATCTTCTTTTTACCTCTGTAACAGGAAGCAGCCGTCTTCGATACCTCAGTGAGTGGAATAGCTCGGCGTTATAAAATTTGTATTTGTAATAAACCGTTACAAAGAGGGTAGATTGTGTCGTTAACATTATGGTTGTGTTTTAACTACGTATTTTGTATGAGCTCACACATCGTTCAGTTTGGTTCTTTTAGCCGTGGTGCGGTGCCATGCTATTAGATAAGCAAGGCCTAAGCGCAAAATCAAGGGTTTATCTCTTCGGGATAAATTAAAAATTATAACAGACTATGAAGGTGGGAAGTCGCGTGAAGATATCAGTGTCTAGTCCAGTGTGCCACAGTCTACGCTTTGAGAATAATTAAAGATAAAGAGAAGATTCAATCTCAGTGTATGGACGGGCTAGGAAATACAAAAAGAAAACGCGGGAGTCAGGATTACATAGCTATTTTTTGTTAATACATATCTACATACATATTTAATAAAAGATGATAATTTAAGTCTCCGTCTTTTATTTGACCATATACGTGAACTCTATAAGTGACATTACTAGCATCCATAACCTCTGTTAGCGAAAGCCTCTATAAGTGAGAGAACGTTTTATTTGAACCTGGTTAAGTGGAAAACTGGATAAATGGAAAACCTGGATAAGCGGAACTAAACAGCCGGTCCCTTGCGATTCCACTTATCCAGTTTCCACTGTATATAGTTAATATAAATGTGTCAGCGAAAATAATAAAAAGGAGTTGATTTGACTATCAAGATCAAGAGGCAGAACACGTGCCCACTTCTCCCCTCCGGTCACTGAGGTGGGGCGGACCTACACGTGTTTAACGACACTTTAGAGCCGGCTTCACGACAAACGACAGACATCGTTCGACAGTCAACCGGTGCACAAGCTTAACTCTGACTAATCGTTGCCTCTTTGAAATTTGTGTTAATATTAATTAGAGTGTGAATAACGTGATTAATTATTGTTATAATGCAGTGTTTTATGTTACAGTGTTCAGTTGTCGTTTGATCCTTGTGCACATTTCTTTCTTTCTCGTCTGACATCATGCTTTAATCGCAAGATGACCCAAAGCCTTGGTCATCTGCCGACAAATGTATAAGCTTATTTTATCAATTTGGATCGATGGATCATTAATGAGTATATGATTTTATTTTTATTTTTGTGACAAGCCTTTATTGTCGACTGTACTTTTCTTTGAACATCCATCAACTACTCACCGAGAATAATCTAAAGAGCCCAAACTCGTGATAACTACCAAGACCACCTTCCTGCTCCATTATCAGATCAGCTCGATGGTATTATACTATTGCATTGTCACCGAACTTACATAAGTATCCCAAATTTTTGCTCAATTGGAAACCGGGAAGTAGATCAAAGTTTCATCAACCACCTCAATAAACTATAGGCTATTTATCCTTACTTGTCCTATATAGTAAACAACATTCTAATCTAAAAATATGCATTTCAATACGTAAGTATTGAAATGCATATGTCAGTGGACCAGTGCTCTTCGATAGTCAGATGATGGCATTCGGCACAAAATAATTATGGTACCGATTTATCTGCATTACTATCTGGGCCATTATATTTGTGTCCAAAAAATATTGGAAGATGTCCAGTTCTGACCCATTTGAGTGAAAGTTTTCATCTTGATTAAACCCCGATGAAAAATCGTTAAATGGATCGAGCGTTGGTGTGAAGCGTTCAGGAGACCAGGTCGGCGATTCTCCCTCAACGTCTCTACTGCCACCAGGTAGAACAGGTCGTGACCGTCCGTGCTGAACATCTTGACTGCCGCCATAAATCGAGTGGCCATCTTCAGTAGTTGCATCATGGATGGATGCTGGAGGCTGCAAAATAGCAAATTCATATTGTTAATCCACCTCAACTGACACAATTTACACACACCCTCAAACGCTAGAATATTATGCAACTCCGTACGAATACTAATTAGTGAATTTAATACTTATTTTTATGAAGGTGATTGTTTTACTTATGATATTTCGTCACTTCTGCTCAAAAGTACCTACGTAATTTTTGCTTCGCAGAGCGGGCCTAAAATAGTATTTTTAACCCCTAGGGTTTAAAAGGAAACAATATAATCCCATACAATTTTCTATGATAGTTAGAAAAACGTGTTAGCACAGCTGTTTACTCGCGAGGAAATAAATTTAATGTATGACATTGACAATGTGGCAATTTATTTAGGAGAAAATGGGAGTTTAAGGCAAAAAATGTGTACTTTTAGGTTAGAATGTTGTTTTGTATTCAGGACAAGTAAGGATAAAATGTAGGGGTCTACATTGCAGACGCTGGTTCGATTCCGACTTAGACTACATCCTTCTGATCACAATGTTTTTTTCTACTTAGATCTTTGTTTCAATATTGTAATACATTGCAAGTTAAATAAAAGCTTGTAAAAAAAGATATTTGAAAATAGAAGATTATTTTTGGCCGTGATTTCGAAAAATCCTCTCGTAATATCTCCGTGTCTCTAAACGAGTACCTACCTAAGTATGTGTTTGAAATAGCCGCATTAAAGTAACCTTCTATATCACCACAATATATTTTAGGCCAAAAGACAATATTACAAATAATAGTATGTTTAAACATAAATATATGGCTAATAAACTTTAGGCAAAAAAGCCATGATAAATAATAATATGATTTAATATATGACTAATATACTTAAGGCAAAAACGCAATATGCATACAAATAAAACTATGTGTAAAATAAAACATAAAATATTTCTGCAAATGATAGATATCTCTTCAGAATTCAGATATTACGGAGATGTGTGTACTTTATGGCTTCTGATACGTATAATGTTTGACATTATTGGACATTAATGTTGGATTCAACAAGCAGTATACTTAACAATTTTGTATGAATATTGACGATTATGAGCTTAAATACCAAAACCATTTTCTGACTATCGAAAACCAACACAATTAGTCTATAGAAACCAAAAGGATTAAATACATGCCTTTATTGTTTTGTTTATTTAATATCGACAGCATTAGTTATTGATGCTTGGTCCTGCTTTATTCGTATGAAATTTCATTCGCTGACGAAAATAAAGTCATAACGCGCTTTTTACTCGGCTGCGCGACAGCAAAGACCGGGTTATTTCCTTCAGTGTACATGGGTAAAAAGTATCCCGTAATCTGGTGGCGTTTAGTAATATACCTGATTAACTCATTTTATACCTCTCGAAAATGTCACTTATCCCTTTTCTTCTTTCCACCGTCAATATACATACAAACATACAAATAAACGACCCATGAATAGAAGAATAGAAAATTATCTTACACTTACATCGACCGGTATTTACAGATTTAAAGGTGGTCAACTAAGTAAAAGTATGCTGAGGTCATACAATCAATAATAATGAAAAAATATACACGCCGACTTGAGAAACTTGTCTTTTTACAAGCTTTTATTTAACTTGCAATGTAACTATGTGTGTTCGGGGGTATTTCCAATTGAGTGACAATGCCATATTTCGGTACCGTCGAGCTGATCCGATGATGGGGCCGGTAGTCATAGGCACTCTGTAAGGCACTCTGTAATAAAATAACGCAGTTGTATCGAGTTTGGGCTTTAATACTTTCGATGAGCAGTTGACGAATGTTTAAAGAAAAGTACTGTCAGCAATAAAATCTTGTCACAATTAAGTATGAAACTTTTAACAGAAACTTATTTCAGTTTCAATCGCTGGTTTTGATATGATAATATAAGAGTTATTACCAATACCATGCAACAGGATGACCTGTCAATATAAGAATCGTTCCGATTTTTCCCATGACGGAGTTCCCTACAAATATTTTTGTCTCAGTGAGCTCATAGGTATTTACTGTAAACAGAATTATGCACTAAACCACTGCTTGCACTTTAAGTGATAAGCCTCTATATAAGCGAGCCCACGTCGCGACACGGCACACAAGCCCGCGACCAGCCAAGAGTCTTGTTGCTGAACAAAACCGTGCTCGTCTTAGTCCTCGCTATCAGCGGTGTATGTGAGTATTCATCAACATAGGCTGATTCGTTTTTAGCTTACAATAGCGGTTACTCATTTCTAGAGGTCGGAATAGGTAGTGCCTGTCTACCGCGAAACTTTGCGGGAGGACTTATTAAGAGTGATTATAACCATCAAAAATTATGAATTATTTTTATTGTCTGTGGGATTTCCCGATGAGTTATTCAGTAATATATGAATATGATGCCGGACCCTGTCGTAGGCCAGACATATGAAGGAGAAAAACTGCGTATTTTTGTCGTTTAGTGAATTCAACACTTCATGAATATACTTGTAGGTGGCTAAGATAGTAATGCTTTTTTTTCTAAATTTCACTGACCTCGAAATAGTCCGTTACAATATTTTTTTTATATCTTCAGTGTACAGACATATCATTTTTACAAATTAATAGTATAGATTACAAACTAGAGGATGCTCGCAACTTCATTCACGGAGGAGAAAAAGTCATAACTGCCTTTTTTTTTTCTTAGGCGTGATCAGGTAAAAAGTATTTTACACGACTATACTGTCGAAAAAAAATAGGGGTTAAGACTTTTTCTCCTCCGCAATCAAAGATTCGGGCACCGTCTCGTTCATCAATATTTTTGCTTAAATTCTATATAAGTAAAAAACAAAACAAACTTTTTGTGTAAGATACAACCAATTAAGGGCCCACTTCGTCATTTGTAAATCACGCCCCAAACGCGGAGCCAGCCAATAAGCGTGATTTGTAATAAGGGACGCATTTATTGCTCGCGCGCATCAAAGAAAGAGAAAGCTAATACACTACATGCTTGGGGTTTTTCGGCGTAAGAGCCAGATGTAAAAGTACCATGAAATTGAAGATATTATTATGTTTTGTTAACATTTAAGTTAATCACCTAAAAGATAAAGGGAAGAATGACATTTTAACATAATTTAGCCGTTAATAATAATATGTCGTTTGTACAAACTATACAAAAAACGGGAAATGAAGACGCGTTTTCGGATAACTTTTCTATCGAGGAAATTTTCATTAAACATGTTTCCGCGTTACTCACTGAATAGGTTATATAGTCAAGAAACACATATCTAAAAACCAGTCTGTTTCATATACTAGATTTGACAAAAAATGCGCTACAAAATAGCTTAAATTTTCGATGCATCCCCTTTAAAATTGTTTCTCTTCTACAGGGATCCCGGGCGCTGGGATAGGATTTGCGGCTGCAAAACCTTTCCTCTATGAATTCATCTTTGGGCCCACCAAGGCCCTGCTGCCGCCGCAACCGGTCAGCGTATACGTGGCACCAATCGACGCAGTGCCAGTGCGGTCAACCCCTCCGCAACCCCCCAATTTACATGGAGGAATGGTCATACATCCGATCATAACTCCAACTAATAATAACTAATATCAACTAGTTATTAAATCAAATGACACGATGTCATGGTCTGTAATTTCCCATGTCAAATTCCAATTTCCTTCCTTATGCGAACTTAGGTTTCAGAATATTTTAACTGATTCAACAATTGACAATAATAAAATGTTTAAATATATAAACTGGGTTTCTTTTCTTTATTTTAATAATCTTAAAAGGGTCTAGCGCAATCCTATAGTGAAACTGACCCTGGCTGAAATTTATACCTTTCTTAGGTGCGTTTGTTTGTCTTATTATAAGATACTGAAATGTGAAATTGAGAATATTAATTTAAATCGTATTGTTTTTTAGATATAATTTTTTAAACAGTCGTCACGTCGGGTTTTTTTTAATGATATCCATAAAACAATCCGGTATCAAAATAAGATATTTGTACATTCAGAGTTCACAAAATATATACTGCATATATAAAATACACACCTTTGGGAAACTTAATTTTCACAAAAGAATTAACTCTTTTAAATAAAACAATTTTAACGGATTATATCGCGTATATATCTCATTTGCCGACGTCTCGGAAGCTTCTCAATATATTATTGTTTTATTTAAATTAGTCAAAATAGCGAAAACAGAAGACAATATTATGAATTAACTCTTATTAGTTAATACTAAAATACCTCAACAGAGACTTAGGTGTGCTTTGGTACATAAACAGGGATCCCTATTTATGTACCTAAGTATCTGTTGAGGTATTTTTTTTTACAGCGGGACACCGAAATATGTTGCAGTATTTATTTTAGGAAATTGCAGTCACAGGGCGCTTATTGTAAGGTCCATTACACCACGTTAGTGGCTGATTAACGGCTATCTATCTAGCTCTGATGGTCGATGTAGGCGTAATCAGTAATACATTCCTTATACAGCTTGATGACGTGTAATTGTGGTAACCCCTATATATTGAAGTGCGCCGCGTCCCATTATCACCACAAGCACGCGACGGCCAAGCATCATGTTGTTAAACAGAGTTTTGTTTATCCTGTTCCTCACTCTCACTGGTATATGTAAGTATATTTTAAACTGCATTTAAAAAAAAAAAGTGCGAGTCGGACTCGCACACCGAAGGTTCCGTACAAACTTTCACTTACATTACATTATTATAATACCCGGTAGAGTTAAGTTTGCATCTGATATCTATACAATTAAATACAAATGAGGTGCAAACTTAACGCAACCGGGTTGTTGTAATAGGTTTTTTGAAAATTAAAAAAAAATAACAAGTTACAGATACGGTTATAATTTTCGTACAATATTTATGTTTATTTATACAAATTGTGAAAATTTCAAACTTTCGTTCGGTAAACTTCGGAGAGAAAGGGGGAGGGGGGGGGGGGGGGGGTGGTGTTATTTTACACATTTTCCTTAATAAAACAAAATCTAATCACAATAAAAAAAATTGTTCAAAAATGTGACCATGTTTATAAATATTCCAAATTTAAAATACATATCATAAGTAGTTTTTGAGATATGGCGCTTTAATAGTCGGACAGACAGAGTCGCACCATAAAGGTTCCTTTCTTACCCATGTCGGACCATGCTCAGCGTAGGGTTCCGCAGCCGTTCATACATAAAAAATGCACTACATATAATAAAAAATACGATATGAATAAGTGCACTAGCTAAAGAGCGTATCTTCACAACACTTACGTCTTTTTGCTGAAAAGCGCAGGTTTTTAGCAATAACTCAAAAACGCTATGTCCGATCATGTAGAAAATAATTTTCGTTGAAAGTATTTATAAAGCTTGACCTTTGTAATTTGTTTCATATTTTTTTGGATATTCCGTTTAGAAAATACACGGGGCGACACAATTTATGCTAATTTCGGAGCGATTATCTCCGAAAATATCCAGTACATTATTATTTATTGAAACCTCTAAGTAATTTTAAAAGATCTTTCTAAATATGTCCCCACACATTAATATGTGAGTGGCTACTCTGAAATTAGATATGTGAAGTATAATCGTAGTGAAGTTTTATCTAATTATCTAATTTTTAGAGTAGCCCCTCTGCTGAAGACATTTTTTTTTAGTTTCGGCTACATGTATGAAGTTTCCCCTCTAGATTTTCTTTATTTTATTATTTAACCATCAAACTAAGTAGAGGCTTACACAAGACACCTATACTTCAAATTTGATCAATATACATTGTGTGGTTTTTGAGTAAAATGCCTGTGACATGGACCGACGGACGGACGGACATAACAAAACTATAAGGGTTCCTTTTTTACCTTTTTGGTACGGAACCCTAAAGATGGCCCCTGCGGCATTGTGCCAAAGATACAGTCTATGATTAACTGTTGTTGGAAAATCTATTTACTAATGATTTTTTTTCTACAGGGATCCCGGAAGGGCGAGGGAGTGGATTTGCTACTGCAAAACCTTGTCATTTTCTCCGTGAACTCATCGTAGGACCTGATCCCATCCTGCCGCCACATCCACCGATCAGCGTATATGTAGCACCCATTAATAATGGTCAATACAATATAATACGGAAGGAATCGACTTTGAACACGCAACAACTGAATGTGTTGTCTGAACTGAAAAAGTTGGACCAGCAAGAACTGCAAGAGTTATACTCGTACATATAATTGAATGCTATTTCAAAAGTATGTAACATAATTAATCGCAATAAAATGCTCGATTATAGCATTTTAACGTTTTTTCCTCCCTTTTATCTATATGTTTTCCTTATGTGCTAAAATTTTGCTGTAGGTAGAGACACTGGTGCGGCGATGAGAACGTGACCTCACAGGCCTCTAACCGACGGGTTCATGCAGAAGGTCATAGTCTGTATAGTTTTTTTTAATGGACACTATTTATGCTACTTTAGAGCGATTATTATAGTTATACCCTAAAGTGTTCTTAAAAGAACGGTCAAAATATACATGTTGATCTAAGTAAATAAAACAATTTAAACGGATTATATCGCATATATTATCTTATTTATGCTCCCGACGTTTCGGAAGCTCTAGAGGTTCCGTGTTCACGGGGTGGACCCCTCTAATAAATAAATTGTTTTATTTAAATGTGTGATAGTCGCGGAAACAGGGGAGAATATTAGGGTAAGCCGTACAGTTACTCCTCACGATTAGTGATTGTTCACTTCAATTTTGGGATTGATAAATTAATAATAACTTTAGTAAATGGTAAAAAAACTAAATTATTAAGTACATAAAATACTATGTTCTGTCAGGTACTTTAAATAACTTCGTTATTAACCTGAGCCTACGTAGTGTCCCATTGCTGGGCAAGGGCTCTTCCTAGATTACCAGTAATCCCGATCTAAAGCGACATCTGGCCACTCTGGCCAGTCACTAAGATATTGTTATCCAAATCATCCCACCACCTGCCGGTAGGGTTGCCAGATCGAATGACCCTCTTATCTGGAGAAAAAAATTTTTTCAGGATTTTCGGACTTTGGTCGGGAGAAACAAAAATAAAATCAAATTAAAGTAAATGCACACTTAAATAAATACTACCTACCAAAAATTTTTTTATCAATAATCAGCAAAACTTAATAAAGTAATTAGTTTCTTAGCTTGCCACATCACATGCACTTATTTTGTGTTACTTTTCAGATTTAGATTTTTTGGTCCTTTTGCATTATTTAAACAAGAATTGAATTTAATATTTTTGCCTAAAATTGAGTCTAATCAATCACTAATAAGCTCTGCTTTTATTAAAACCATGCCCATTCGAGTTGTTTTTCGGGAGATTTTTTACTTTGTCGGGAGTCGGGAACACATACAAAAATTCGGGAGAATCCCGCCAAATCCCGACCGTCTGGCAACCCTAGGTATCCGTGTCCCATTTACCGTCCTCCTCCTGTATCTGTACCATTTACGATCCTATTTACACTTTGTGCTGTTGGTCATTTCCGGGGTTTTTGAACGGGAAAACCAAATTGAAGGCTTGAAAAAAACAGATCTCTTAGCATTGTTTTCATTTGAGATGCGGATGAGAGGAAAATATAACGATATTGTCAGCAAAACGAATGCTTGTTAGCCACCTGACATCAACAACACTGCCCTCTGAAAACTTGTTCTAAGGTTCTGGTAAATACCTTGGGAGATTGCGGGTCTCTCTGTTTAACGCCTCTTTAAATTTTGAGCATAAGCTTGGATGACTGTTAGTGCTGTGTAGTCTCGTCTCGAGTCAGCCTAATTTTTGAAACCTATTGAAATAAAACAATTTAACGGATTATATCGCGTATATTATTTCATTTTAGTTAGCACATAGCAGATGTCAAGCACCGTCGGTGTAATAGGTCTGCAGTTTGTGAACATGTCATTGACAAACCAAACCACTCAATTAAGTTTGATAAACCTTCTATCCTTGCCAAAGAAAAAAGATATTTTCCCAGGATGCTACGCGAGGCTATTGAGATTAAAAAGCATCCTAATTTCAATAGAGAAGATGGATTGTCCCTACCACCAGCTTGGGATCCTGTAATACATCTCATCAAGGAACAAGCGAGACACAGGACTGCAAAACCTTAATTTCCGAACGGTGTAAAATATCTTATCTGTTTAAAAGTAGTTTAATAGTCTCTGTTTTTAAATATTATAATTAGTAATGAGGTAGCCTGGGAGTTTTTCTTTGCAGCGTTTCTTTTCTCCTCAGTACGCCTCATTTGTGAAATGCTGCTTGGTAAATTATTAGAATAAAATAATTAAGCCCTTCTGGCACATGTGTAACTGTCTTTACAGCTTAGGCCCATCTGGCATGTATGTACACCTTTATTTGTGTTTTTTCAAAAAATGGGTAGTTTGCACAAATTGTAAATTTGACAGAGGAAAATACATCTTTTCTCAGTCCTCCCGTGACCATGGAAAGCTGGAAAGCTTACGAAACGTCGGGAACTAAAATGAGATAATATACGCGATATAATCCGTTAAATTGTTTTATTTCAATGAGTAATAATCGCGGAAACAGAAGAAAATATTTTGAAACCTAACTATGTTATTTTTCCACCTCTTTGCCATCAAAAAACCTACTCCGCTTTGCCTTCAACTTACCCCATACTGGCAAAGGATTCAGCGCTGTTTCTCTACGGCTACGCCGGACCTTCTAATCTTGGAAAGACGTACAATGTCCCATTTAATTTCAGTTAAAGCGTTCTCTAATTCCAATAATCAATAATTTATACGAGTTTACCTAAAATTATGTTTGCGCATCATGTGAATAAATTGGAATCATTCTTAAATTGACAATTCTTTAGAGGAAAAAAGAGGGTTATGACTTTTTCCTCCTCCTCAAACGAAGTTACCGTTTTTAAGTTATAATATATAACCCATCGATTAGAGAACAGACTAGGTAGATTAAATATGATGACCGCGTTTATCGCTCAATAAGAAAAGTGAGACCATCGTAGACCCACTGTGAGGTGAGGCTCACATTGCCACACTATTTATATGTGACCCAAAGGAACTATTACAACAAAATGTTTTTTTTTTTTTTTAAGAATAAAGTAAAGAAAAGAAACCATGTAAATATATTAAAACATTTTATTTCTCATGCATCACTTGAGTTTTTTACGCAAGTTCATATCAAGAAAGAAAACTAATTTAAGTAAAAATAATACAGGCATTTTTTGTAGAACATTTAAAAACATCATTTGGTTTACCGCCCAATATTGATATACGTTGGGTTTGGATTTTGGCCGCCCATTCCCTACTGTTGATTGGGGGGCAGCGCACGGCTTGGTTGTGGTAGCACTGTGTTAACGTATCGAGAATTGTTAATAGGTGAAACTTCAACACTGATTGGTTGTGGCGGTGGGGCCGTTGGGCATCCAAATATACTTCGGAGTATTCCACAAGGTTTTGCGGCCGCAAATCCAATCCCTCCACCCGGGATCCCTGTAGAAGAGAAAAATATTTTAATCTTGGTTAGTTGTTTCTTTCATACAACAGTTGGAAAATATTGACAATGCGTTTTAGCGCTATTTAAGGTAATGAAATGATGATCTTTATTCTGTAAGTAGGCCGCAAGGGCACTTTACAAGTCTGACTCTACGGCGTTTCTCAAGAGGAGACCATTGAGGAGAAGAAAGCCGAAACAAACTCAACAGTCAGTAATTTTTTCGAAATAACTCTTATATCTATTACAATATTTGTACTCAAACTCAATGATAGTTGTTCAAGAAAACATATCAAAACTTATAAAAGTAAAAAAAATATAGAATATATAAAATATAGAATATAAATAAGGTAAATATATTGATGAATTTCGCGGGGATAGGCAGAGAGGTTCTCGAGTGGCAACCGCGAGATGGACCGATGATCTGAGAAAGATTGCGGGAAAACATTGGATTTGAATGTTTACTCCACTAAAAGGACCTTTACGTGTCGGATACATGTGCACACGCAAGCCTCCCACAAATTTGGAACGTACGAGACCGTAACTCAAGGCGAGATGCTAATTAAGTCAAATTATTGTCATTTTTCAAAATACATTAATCCCTGTTACGTTAATCCCTGGATTTAAATTATTTTTTGGATAGATACCTGGTTTAATTTTTGCTGGTGTCAATAATATATTCGAGTATTCACGCTAAATTCTCTAAAATCTCTAAATCATCAATGTGTAAGCTTTTTACTAAACGCCCTTTAAATTTACTAAAAGGCTACCCGTTAAGGCTAACGCTAAAATTAGTCGAACCGTTTTAATTTGATGTTTTATGTAGATACAAAAACACACAGACACATCCAAAAAGGCAAGTATTTCGAATAAAAGTTACTACACTTACTTTTTTTACTTATAACATTAACATTCAAAAATGCGGATTTGTTTACCTATTTTTAAGACAGCTTGAACAAAAAATGCAACTTTTTGACAACTGTTAAAGCTCATCGGGCAGTTTTTGGCCTTTGCGACGTGAGTATTAATTATAGTAAGCTAAAGACGATCGAGTTATGATGATACTCACATACACCGCTGATAGCGAGGACTAAGACGAGCACGGTTTTGTTCAGCAACATGACTCTTGGCTTGTCGCGGGCTTGTGTTATGTCGCGACGTGGGCTCGCTTATATAAAGCCTTATCACTAAAATTCCATGCAGTGGTTTAGTGTATAATTCTGTTTACAGTAAATACCTATGAGCTCACTGAGACAAAAATATATGTAACTGGGACATGGGATAAATCGGAATGATTATTATTTAGACGGGTCATCCTGTTGCAGGTATTCTCGTAATAACTAATTTATCATAACGTCTCGTTGTTAGTTAGAGGCGTGAATCTGTTCACAGTAAATACCTGTAATTTAACTAAGGCAACAATAACTGTAGCGTTGTGAATTGTATGATAATGACAGTTCATCATATACAAAGGTAAAAAACCGGTCAAGAACATGTTAGGCCATGCTCAGTTTATGGCTCCGTAGCCTTTACTACAAAAAAATATATACTACAGATAGAAAATAAAATAATAGTGCACCAGCAAAAGAGCGTATCTTCATGGCACTTAAGTAATTTTGTTGAGAAGTGCAGTTTTTCAGCAGTAACTTAAAGACGGTATATCTGCCCCCCTATTGCCTAACGCGTTTGACGCACGGAATCAGAATCAAGTGTCAAGATTTTGTATGGGCTATGACAGTTGATTCGGATACCAAGCGTAAAAATTACGTTAGGCAATAACCCCCCTGATCATCATGTTGAAAATAATTTTCTTTGAAAGAATTCATTATGCGTTACCTTTGAATTTTTTTCATATTTTGGATTTACGGTGTATACATTCATTTCGCATATCTTTGCGGCTTGATCGGCCAAAAACGGCTGGACGGAGTTCAACTTTTTTTGGTTCACGAAGAGCTTTATGTACAGGTTATAAGATACTTTTGATCCAACTACGCGGAAGCAAAAAACAGGGTTCTGACTTTGTTCTCCTCCGCGAACGAAATTGCTACCTTTGTATGCTGTCAATTCCTTTACAACAACAAGGAAATTTGCTTTGTAATTGCTGCAGTGACTGCTAAAAAATGGCACTGGCTCTCGTCATTTACATTTAAGATTCTATGTTTAAGAATAAAGATATGTTGCAATATATTTTTCTCAAACATGCAATGAAATATTGATGTTATGTTCCTTATAATAGGCTGCGAAGTATGACGTTTCAGGTGCGGCTAGGACAAGAGGTCGTTAATGGAATTTCATACAAATCATGCAGGCCTAGGTCGGCAAAGTCCTCTTTTTTAATTTCTGTTCCACATAAATTGGTGGCATAGGCTCCATGACATTCTGCCACTATGCGTATTAAAAATAAAGCTGATTTTGTTGTTGTTTATTTCATTGCATGTTTGAAAAAAGCACTATACATATCTCGGCCACAAATATAGGGTTGCCCGCTTCAAACCTATCCGGCCTCGCTTTGCTCTGCCGTCTATATGTCTTCGGCCGGCAACCCCTTTAGTCCCGGCCTCTGTAGTAAAGTACTATGACACTTTGGATGCTACAGGCTATATAATGCTAACTGTACCTATTAACGATAAACTCCTCCCAGTTAGACATGGATATTTAACTCCTTACCAAGCTCTCGCTGCATTTCGTTGCTTAGTTTATCGTGTTATATGATTATGACTGTGTAAATGCAGTCATCTTTCGCTCAACTAGGGGACCCACGTAATGCCGGCGTCAACTCAGCTTGTGAGTTTTGACATTATGCTGAGTGAACTCCTTTTTCGCACAAAGCAATTATTTTTCGTGTATGATGTTCCATTATTGTAGCATAATAAATTATGTTTTCTTAAACATACAGTGAAGTGTCGTCATTACGTGCGTTATAACAGGCTTCAAAGTATCACGTTTCGGGCGGAACAACTCGAGAGAACTAGAGGCCTGGAAGTAATTTTTTTAAATTTAAAAGTAAACATGGCTTTGTAGTGGTTTTGTAGTAGCTGAATGATTTGTTTATTGTACCAAAAATATCCGTGTTAATGCCTATTACACACGAACTAATATTAAGAGTACACATCTGTATGATTCAATGTGTAGATGAATAAATTTAAAATTTTGTCTATACTTACCAGAGACAATATTTAAAATCTTCTGCATTTATTTAATTTATAATTGAAAATAGATTCTTATTATCAGGATGTGTATAACGGCCTTAGGGTCTATTCGAACACCACACACGCGAAATACGGTCGAATTCCGTAAAAAAAAACATTATGAAGGGATTGGAGGGAAAATTAAAAAAACCTTTTATTGTGTAGCTTTTTGCGTGGTGTATTTTTTATTTTATTGCATGTGTTTGAGAAAAGCACTACAGATGCCTCTGGCCATGAAAAGGGCTTGCCGGCTTCGTAACACTATCCGGCCTCCCTAAGGTCGGCCGTCTATACCTACTCACCCGGCAAGCCCTTCTTTCCCGGTGTCTGCAGTAATATACTTTCATTATTTCTTTCCTACAAACCATCCACATCCAAAAAGTAACGAAACGTTGAAAAGTAAAGGTAAATAAACACTATCATATTTTCACCTGTCATGTCTAACTTTCCTTACTAATATTACAAATGCGAAAGTAAGTCTGTTGTGTATTACCTCTTCATGGTCAAATCGCTAAACCAATTTTACCTTATTTGTGTGTGACGGTATCGCCAAAAAATACTTTGATAACTTGCATTGACCTTGATAAATATTAAACTTGTTAAAATGTTAACATAAATTTGGTGATTCCGAACAGGACGATTGAAGCAAATGTAATGTAAGGCCGTAGAAATCAAAATAAACATACTAGGAAAAATACATTAATACCTGCTATATTTTTATTACTTAAAAGTGAAAGTCATTTATAAGCTTATCTCTACTATTATAAAGTTCTAAAAATGAAATATCTCTACATTGAAGATATTTAAAAAAGATTGTAACGGACTTTGGAGGTCACTGAAACCATTTCATTTTTTTTCAACCCAATTGCTCGTAAAGTGGCTCTTATTACACCGTTTTTATGGCTGTAATCCAGTCCATTACACACGCGTGTTTTTCACATTACATAATCGCACTAGTACCTTTTCATTACAGTGTTTTTTTAAAACTTCAGCAAATAGGTTTTAGATACAAAAAACATTTTAGGTTATTTTAATAAATATAAACCGGTACTTGTAAAAAGCAATTTATTTCAGTAAATGATAGAGTTTTCTAAACAAAATAACGTTTTGATTGTATTAAATTGATATAATTATTCAGTTTATTATATTATTAATGTTTGGCTGATTGGCCTTTTAGTCTTTGCCTCAACGCTTGTGCGCGCGTAGACAAATGCATCGGTCGCTGCGCGCCATTTTGATTTGATTTGACATATGTAATATTTACAAATACTTCATATTGAAGTAATGATTATTTTTAAAATATTACAAAATTGTGTAAGTAGTTTCAAGCAATGATATTTAAAATATAATCATTATGTAGGGTAGGTACGTTAATTTGGAGTACGGATGACGGATTAATTGTAAAACTTACGACTACAGTATTGGTTACGCACGTTTAAACTAGACGAAATTTTAAGTAAGGTACAATTGTTTTTTTGCTTTTTTCCTCGCAAGTGTGTTGAAAAACGTCGTATGAAACTCGTGTGCATTGGTCATTACACTCTCGGCTTTATACAGCACTCGTCTACGACTCGTGCTGCAAGATATAGCCTCGAGTGTGATTATCAACGTACCACACTCGTATCATAATGTACTATTGTATGTTTGTATATTATGTGTCGTTGTGGCTTAATCACGCCAAATCGGCTAAACGGAATTCAACTTATGGATAACGTATGAAATGCACTAAGTTTCATTGATCTGGCTTTTATTTTCATTGAAAGGTAAAATACGACGATTTGGATACTCTCTTACTCATTTATCGAAACCTCTACGGTGCTTTCCGATGTCTTAGAAAGCTGAAATTTGGCATGGAGTCTAGGATTTAAGTACTAAGAACAGAAAAATTAAATCCTTATATAAAACAGCGGTTCTTACGACCGATAAAAAAAACGCACACAAATAAACTTTTCGCTTTAAGTTGTGTTGACTCCCTTACTACCGAAAGTTCTTCATTTCTATTTAATTGTTGATTTCATTAATGTCCATACCATTATAAAATCTAGTTCGTTCGTTTAGTTAGTAGTTACTGTTTCTCAGAAAACTCTTAACAGCGATCCACGAATGTCATCAAAAAATATGAAGATTGACATTAGCGCCATCTCTCGGTAGGAATATGTTTGAGGTGTATCACGTCAAACTAGTTGGACGGATCTAAAAAAAACGTTGGTAAAAGGATAGCTAAACGTCCGAGGATGGTTCGAGCTAACTTTTACTCAAGTATGTTGAAGCGAAGAAAAGATTTATCCGCAAACGAAGACGATAGAGAGACCAACTTGATTATGACAATCGCGTTTATCACGCGATAAAATAAGTGGGACCATCACACGTCCGCTGTAACATTATTTATGAGCGGCCCAAAGCAAGTGAAAAGAAAAAATTTGAAGATTAAATATTAGAGGAAAAAAATACTAAATTGGTAGCACACCTCTTCGTGGTTTCCGATTGAGCTAAAATTCGGCAGACTTAGGTAAGTTTGGTGTTCATGCTACTTTATGATACCATCGAGCTGATCTAATGATGGAGCTGGAAGGTGATCATAGGCACTCCTCAAAAAATTACCGCAATCCCATCGAGTTTTAGCTCTTTAAAATCGCATCAAAGAGTTATTGATGAATGATAAAATGAATAGATAGGAAAAAAATCGGCCAAGAGCACGGTCGGAGCTAGGGTTTCCAATCCGAATATTCGGATATTCGAATAATCCGGATTATCCGCTACGCTTGAAATCCGAATTTGAATTTGAATAATTGGGATATTTTGAATACTACCAAAAATAGACGGTGTTCATTATCTTGAACAACAGTAAGAGATATATTGTTATTCGTATTCCTACGTTAGTTTTAAAATCATTTAAATAATGATTTCTAATGTAAATTAAGTACTTATAGGTCCCTAAAGGCTTAAAATTTTATGCGCCTCTTTTTTGCACGGGGAAATTTTTGGAATTGCATTGGTGGTCGGTTAGAGATAGGTGGGCTATGCTCGACCAAATGTCATAGGGGTCTGTCATAGCAATCGAGTGGTTTTGTTTTTTTTTTCAAGATGGCGACTTCAAAATGGCGGCAGATTTACAAATTGGCCTTAGGGGGCTGAAATTTGGTATCGGGGGTTTTTGGGGCCTCCGATTCAATTAATTATTGGTAAGGCGCTCGAACAAATTTCATAGGGGTCGGTTACAGCAATCGAGTGGTGTTGTTTTTTTTTTTCAAGAAGGTGACTTCAAAATGGTGGCTGATTTTCAAACTGAAGAGGATTGAAATTTGGTATCGGGGGTGCAATGGTACTTACGATTCCGAATTTGCCTTCAGATTTGGAAAATTCGGACAACATACATACATACATAAAATCGCGCCTTTTTCCCATTACGGGGTAGGCAGAGACTACCTCTTGCCACTTGCTACGGTCCTGGCATACAACTGCCGCTTCATCAACATTCATTAATCTCTTCATTTTGTGCTGTCACAACCCTTTCTCTGTGTCTCATTCACACACAGAATATCAATATTTCTCGCATCCTTCATCTGACATACTTCATCTATTTTATCATTCATTCTTCCCCTTAACGTAGCAAAGCGGCTCTCCATAGCCCACTGTTTGCTCTCGCTGGTATAAAATATTCGAACCACGCAGAGCCCCGCATACCAGGTAAGGGTTTAGCAAGAGGGCTTGCAGTGGGCGGGGCGAACCGAGTTATTTACCTTCTCGCCGGCTAGACCGGGTTGTGGCGATCAGTCCGGGGCTGGCGCCGAGAGAGTAAGCACGCGTACGCTATGATCTGCCGTCTGGATCGATCGGTCACGGAGCGTGTCGTATTGATCGATATACTTACCTTAACAATTGATTATAAAAGCGCCATGAAATGTACTTTGAAAAGAGGTTACGTGAATTGTTCTGTAAATGGATGTTTGAATACATATTTTAAGGACGGAAAGTACTCTTTTTTTGGCAAATTGTGAACGAGTAAGTTATTTTTTTATTACTGACGAAGTAGGTACGTGTTTATTATTAAACTGTGTTTTACGTGACTTAAACTGTTAATTAATAAGATTTAAGCATCTACAGAAGTACACAGTAGGTACTGTGTGTGTACAAAAGATAAAACACTTTACCTTTACTTATTATTGTTTTAAACTATCGCGGTTATTAGGTAGGGATGCGGAGGTGAATTTTTCGCGTCATATATTATAAATAAATATAATATATAGGTTCATTATTACATTAAAGTCACACAATTGTAAATACATATATTTGTTTCGGATTATAAAATTTGTGTCTTTTTTGTAGAACCCATAGTAAGCTCTCTCATCATCCTATCCTATCCTTTCCTAACCTGTTATCTTTATTTCCTTTTAAGGATGACATAAGGATGTTTTTAATTAAATAAATGTAAATTAAAAATGTCTTTTTTATCACTATGTTATGTGCGATAGCTACGAAACGGCTGAGTTGTCGATTTAATTGACATATGTGAAGTAGCTTGAACAGTCAGCGTCAATTTGACATATTCCAGTAGTAAAATCGTCAGCTACTTTTGATGCTGACTGTATTTAATGTCGGCTCACTTTACCCAAACGATATCTGGTAAGATACAACACTTTTTGTCCTCACTGATGTATTCCTGGCGTGACAACCCTAGCACTACACATGCTGCGTGCAAATGAATACAAGTTATACGATAGTCAGAGAGGCATATAGTAGGCACGTTTCTCATGCGTAAACAGCGTTTTTACGAGGAAGTGAAATTTCTGTACTTGTACTATTACTTATTCCGTGGTCTAGCCTTTTTCTGGGGTCACCAGTCCCAGGGCGATTCGGCACGCTAACGACTAGACTCGCCTCTAGCCACGCATCCATCGGTACGGCATACCTTGGATTGGCGGAATAGGAGGATGGATAACAGGGTAAAGAAAGGAATTGTACGAATTTAGACATAGGGTTAAAGGATACTACTGTCCCAAAAGACTAGGTATGAGCCAGTAGCAGCTCGGGGAGCCGGGGTCGCATACCCGTATACCATAACAAAAATGGCGGAAAAGCAACTTCGTATGAGTAATCCCTGACTAAATTCGGACAAGTTTGGACAAAATCGAAAAATTACAAATTGGGTCAATCACAGGTGCGGAGTTTCACTACCGGCTCCCACCTACGTGAGCCCAGGGGTCCTGTGGGCGCATTTTGCGAGACTTGCTCCTCGACTAGTGAGCACGGCGTCGGCTTTGAGCCGGCTGCTGCCCAACGTGGGTGACCCGAGGGCCTTATGCCGCAGGCTCTTCGCGGGGATTGTGAGGAGTAAGGTCCTATTTGGGTGGACCGGCTTTCGTTAAAAAACAAGTCCCTTCTCCGGAGGCCGCAGCGCGTGTTGTCCCACCGGATTATCCGCGGGTATACCACAGTCTCCCACGCAGTGGCATGCGCCCTTGCCGGTACACCTCTCTGGGATCTTGACGCCCGGGTGCTGGCTGAAAGATACCGCATAAAATTGGACGCAAGGGCGAGGGGAGAACGCCCGGATCCCGAGAGAGCCCAACGACAGGCGATAGACCGGCTCAAGGAGAGGTGGAAGACGGGACTGGAGGAGTCTCCCTATGGTATCCGTACCATAGGGGCACTCCTCTCATCATTCGAGGGCTGGTTGAGCAGGGAGGTCGGCCACTTATCTTATAGGTTTACACAGGTGATGTCTGGGCATGGCTGTTTCGGACGTTACCTGCATTGAATCGCGAGGGAACCAAGTCCAGCATGCCACCAATATGGAGACCTGGACGACACCGCCCAGCACACCCTGCAATCGTGCAGCAGGTGGGACTCAGAGCGACGAGACTTGATCGCGGTTATAAGAGCGGTTGACCTCTCGCTGCCCAGAATAGTATCTGCTATGCTGAGTAGCGAGAGGGCAAGGAGTCGTAGCGTTTTGCGATACCTCCCTCTTTGGCGCGGATCCCCCGGCTAATAGTTTGGCCATTCTGCGTAGCACCGAAGGTGTGGAGCGTCACGATTAGCTCTCATCTACGTGAGCCCAAGGGCCCTAAATGCCTGCAGGGCGAGCGTTAGCCAACACGAGGCCGAAGGCCGAGCTTCAGAAGGTGTGGAGCGTCACTACCGGCTCCCACCTACGCGAGCTCAGATGCCCACAGGACCTGCAGGGCGAGCCCACCCGGATTTTGCTCAACTGAGGGCCGCAGGCCCGAAGGCAAGCGACAGCCAACGCGATTAAACAACTTGGAGTCTTTATTTTATTTTATTTTCTATAAAATGGAAATTATCCGAAAAATCCGGATAATTCCAATTTAAGAAACGGATAATTCATATTATCCGTATTCGAATAATGAACGGATTTTGCAAACCCTAGTCGGAGCATGCTCAGTATAGGGTCCCGCAGCCGTTCATACCAAAAAATGCACACTACAGGGGAAAAACATGCGATATGAAAAAGGGCACTAGAAAAACAGCGTATCTACAGGGCACTTACGTGCTTTTGTTGAGAAGCGGCGTTTTTCGGCAATACCTCGAAAACGGTCATAATTTTGAAAACAATTCTCATAGAAAGTATTTATTAAGCTTTATCTTTGTAATTATTTTCATACATACCATTAGACATATCATTTAGAAAGAAGAGGAGGGGGGGATTTATGCTACATAAGGATATCAAAAAAAAAAATTAAACCTCGATGTACCTTATAGTTTTTGAGTAAAATGCCTGTGACATACGGACGGACGGATGGACGGATGGACGGACGGCCGGACATGACGAACCTATAAGGGTTCCGTTTTTGCCATTTCGGCTACGGAACCCTAAAAATATAGAAATGTACCGTCGAAAATAGAAGCTAATAAAAAAAAAAAACATTTATTAATTAATAAACATTATCCGGCGACACTAGTGCGAATAACCCAGCCTTTGCTGTCGCGCAGCCGGGTAAAAAGAGGGCTATGACTTTCTCCTCCTACGCCAATGAAGTTGCATAATTATCTTTTACTCGCGGCTTCACCCGTGTTCTCGGGAATAAGTATCATGTTTTAATTTACGACCTGATCTATTTGTGTGCCATATCTACCTATGAATATTACAACGAAGTTATTATCAAGAAAATAAGTGATACGAGCTATTTAAGGGTCACTGCATCGATTCTTTTTTGGATTTTTTGTATGTTTGTATGAGTCGTTGTGCTTCATCTCGTCCAAACGGATTTAGACTATTATTGGTACAGTGGTAGGTTGACATCTACAGATGGTTAAAGGATACTTTTTACTCGACTACGTAGAAGAAAAAAAGAGGGTTGATTTTTTTCTCCCCCGCTGACAAAGCTGCAGGCACCTTCTAGTTTCGAGGTTTTCACAAATATCTAAACACCTTCACAAATTATCACCTGTGTAATATTAGTAGCAAGTAGGAGTAATGCTGAGGATATTCCAAATAAACGTAATAAAAATTATCATCTTAGTACTATCATCCATTATTTAGACCTTAAATGTACAAAAATAGCCGCTAGGTCTCGATTTGATAACCTTTTAAAAAATACCCTATCTTGTATGACGCTAGAGATACTGGGGATTCCCCCATATCAATCAGGAGACACGCTCAAGGTTAGGCCACAGCTTTCAGCAACGCCTGTTGGCGCAGATTATAACAAGACTATTTATACCTATAACACAGTAACAAGAATATTTTCTTCTGTTTCCGCGATTATTACTCATTGAAATAAAACAATTTAACGGATTATATCGCGTATATTATCGCGTAAATATCTTATCTGTTTAAAAGTACAGTGAAACCTGGTTAAGTGAGACATCAAGGGACCTGCAATGTCGTTTCACTTATAGAGGTATTCCACTTACCCAGTGTCTCAGATATACAGGTATAAATAAATATCTGTCTCATTTACAGAGGGTTCCATTAAGAGAGGTGAGAATACAGGTTATTTCAGTTATACAGGTGCGATCATTAAATAAAATAACGTGTTATGTATGTAAATGAGTTTTAATAAACACGTACACGTTTTAGTTTTCCTTGTCCTTCAGAACATTGTGATTCAATTTTATGTTTACTCTGAATTATTCTACAAAGAGTAGATTTTGGCACATTAAATTCGGCACAAACTTCTTCGCGTGTCTTCCCACTTTCATAAACGGATATTAACTTCAGTTTTTCACGTAATGATAACGATTGTAGCTTTCGTTTTGACATTTTTCAAATAAACATCTATATGATAGTAAGGCGAAACTAAAACTGAAGGTAATTGAAGCTCAAAATTTGTAGCTACAGAGGTTTATGCATATAAAATTTACTCGCTGTCTCAGTTATAGAGGTAACTATGATGATGAATCGAAAGAACAAATCCCAGATATAGAGGTTTACCTCGTCCCACTAACAGAGGTAATTCAGTGCCAAAGTGTTGGGACCTCAGCATGAGCTCCAGTTATGGAGGTTTCTCACTTATCCAGGTCCCACTTAACCAAGTTTCACTGTAGTTTAATAGTCTCTGATTTTTAAATATTATAATTAGTAATGAGGTAGCCTGGGAGTTTTTCTTTGCAGCGTTTCTTTTCTCCTCAGTACGCTTTATTTGTGAAATGCTGCTTGGTAAATTATTAGAATAAAATAATTAAGCCCTTCTGGCACATGTGTAACTGTCTTTACAGCTTAGGCCCATCTGGCATGTATGTACACACCTTTATTAGGTTTGGCTAATATTTTCTTCTGTTTCCGCGATTATTACTCATTGAAATAAAACAATTTAACGGATTATATCGCGTATATTATCTCATTTTAGTTCCCGACGTTTCGGAAGCTTTCCAGCTTTCCATGGTCACGGGTGGACTGAGAAAAGATGTATTTTCCTCTGTCAAGTGTAAAGTTACTGTGCAAACTTATCCACAATACCCGTTATTCAGCTCACAAATTTGTGTTTTTTCAAAAAATGGGTAGTTTGCACAAATTGTAACTTTGACAGAGGAAAATACATCTTTTCTCAGTCCTCCCGTGACCATGGAAAGCTGGAAAGATCCCGAAACGTCGGGAACTAAAATGAGATAATATACGCGATATAATCCGTTAAATTGTTTTATTTCAACAGTAACAAGAGTTAACTGTTAACAGCCCACAGCCAAGCCGGACTATAGGGATATATAAATTCAAACACATACCTACGTACTCGATTAGAAACGTAGCGACATACTGGGGGAGGATTTTCCACTATTGAGGATATAGCTAAGAATATCGGAAAATAGCCATGCATAATTCTAAAACATAAAATATTACAAACTTGAAAGTCTGAGCCGATGTAGTTACCTATGTACGTTACATTTAATTTTAATACTACATTACGTACCAAGGGCAGTAAAAAAAAGAAAGCCCGAAATCGCAGGTATTTGTGACTCGAGCCGCAGGCGAGGGTTATATAATACGCGATTGAGGGCTTTCTTTTTTACTGCCCGTTGTGAGTAGGTACACAATTTTACGTCATCACCTGGCCATCATGCGAGTTGTAGCGTGCGGTAAAACTCACATTATGGCCAGGTGTGGCGTATAAACAATTTACCAAACGAATCTCAACTAAACTTTCCAGTATAACAGGTCTATACTATAATATTATATTTTTAAAATTTTATATGTATTATAGAGTTTTAAAAATCAAACGTGCAAGGTTATTTTTGTTTTTTTTTTGTATGTTTGTATCAACTATTTTTGTTACACGGGTAGCTAGGTATCTCCAGATGGTTATAGGATACTTTTTACCCAACTGTCAAACGAAAAAAAAAAGGGGTTATGACGTTTCTTCCTCCGCGAGCGAAATTGCGGACACCTACTATTATAAAGTTGTAAATATGAAATGTCCGTACGTAGATGATATAAAAAAAAAAAACTATTGTAACGGTCTATTTGGAGGTCACTGAATTGTTTTTTTTTCATTTTTTGTGTTTGTATGTATTGCTGTGGCTTAATCACGACAAATCAGCTGAACGAAATTCAACTATTTTTGGCTCATGCATTCGAATGTACGAGTAGGGTGAACTCAGAGGAGGGGCGTTAATTTTCAGAAAGGTTTACAAGTTAAACTTACCTCCGTAGGTATACCGCTCTAGATCAAAAATTGCACCAGATTTAGTTTCCGCTTACCTACGGATACATAAAAGCCGCTCCACTGATAAGGTAACTGAAAAAGATGATCAGTTTTATATGTACATACTTATATATTTATAATGCAAAACACATAGACCATTTTGGACTATTTGTAATCATCATTTCCCTACCTCAAAAAACGCCATGTTGGTCACGCCTGTACACAACGCGCTCCCTCAAACTCCACCAGATCATAAGTTCGGTCCTCCCTGTTCTGGCATAAACTTTTTTGTTATAATTATCATTTGGCATAATTCATCATTTTGGCATAATAATATTTTTTCGGATCACGTAAACTGTTCAGGATTGTCATAAAAAAAAACCTAACCTACTCGTATTTCATTTAACAGGATGATAACTTTAAAAGTCCTGAAAATTCTACAGTCCCAGAAAAAAAATGCATTATGCCCAATGTGAATTATGACAAAATAAAATAATGCCAGATAAGGGGAAATCTCTCATTGGAGGCTTATTCGGAGTTTTATGTTAAGTTTATTTTCCACCTAGTCGGGGGCCATAGTCTGCCTGGTCGCCACTCTAGGACTTTATTGCCTCAGCGGCCATCCGTTGTCCGGGCTACATGGGCTCATTGCCACTTCAACCATGTAATCCTGCGAGCTATGTCGGTTACTTTGGTTCTTCTGCGGATATCCTAATTTGTGACTCTATCACGAAGAGAAACTCAGAGCATAGATCTTTCCATTGCAAGCTGTGTGACTCTGAGCCTCCTTATGAGTCGCATTGTGAACGACCACTCAATTTCTTAGGTCATCACCATCACTGGCAACAGGCACTGTTTGAAGTCCTTCGTCTTCAAGCACTGGGGTATTGCCGACTAGAAGGTATGGCGTAGCTTCCTGAACGCTGCCCAACCTAGTGGGAATCGACGATTGACGCTTTTCTCGAAGTTGGATTTACCTTAAGTGGATGACCTCATTAGGGTCGCGAGCAGTCGATGAATGCGGTCTGCGCAGGATCGCACCCCGTGGCAAGCTATAGGGCAGGCCTATGTTCAGCATTGGACGTCCGTGGCTGATATATAGATAGAAGTCTATTTTATTTAAAAGTTATTCGTCAGGGTTTGAATTAGGTCACATGCCTGTTGTGACCGAGACGCACGCTCGTTGTCCTCCGATGCATTCATGGACACATCCATGTCCCGTCTCATATTGTAATTATCTGTTACTGTCTTCTGAATTTATCACTGGTTTGACCTTCTCTCCAATGAACAGATATAAGGAGGAAAGATATCAGTAAATGTTTATTACATCCAGAATTAGTTATGCACATTTATCTAGAACGAAACTCAAGTTGCAGAGGTTATCTGTCGCATTTATCCTAAAGTTGTTTTCAGAATTTAATGACACTAATATAATGTCTTCATGTATTTGAAGTTAGCGTTTAGTATTCATTGAATGGAGTGCAAAGCCACGAACAGGAATGCCATCTGCGGCCACTTGGAGTACTGGGGACGCGTTGCGCAAGGCACTAGGACTGCGGAGGAGCGGTTTTTAACTGCAACTAGTCTGCACGACAACTGCACAATCGTTTGATTTCAACCATTGACTTTTTAAGATTTAGTATCTATTAGGTATAACCCTAACCTAGCGTTGTTTAAAATTGTCCTGAAGATAACGATTACAATCTAGCTAGATTAAAACACCTAACAGCAATTTTATAATATATAAGCCTCTAGCTTTTCTCACCCAGTCTTTGAGTGAAGATGCCCATCTTTTCTTTGGACATGTTCTCGATCTTGACTGTCCCGCGGGATCCATTGTAAATTTTTTTCGTCCATCTATTCTGGCTCATTCTACATATATGGATCTCCTAGTTCCACTTCAGTAACCTTATTCTGTCCTTTTCCTAATTAGCTTGTCGCTGATTCTATCCGATATCTTGATTCCTAACTACTGCTAGTTTGACTTCACCACATTTTCTTAGCGACCAACGTTGACAGCCATATGTTAAACAAGGTAGGTTGGTGGACTCCTAGAGTTTGCGCTTTATGTTTACATTAATTGTTATTCCTCCATGCTACAGCGATTCTCCTTTGTTTTTCGTTACCGATGTGGTTTCCTAACAGCTTGGCCTCGATGAATGTATTTCTGGATAATTTGGACATCTTGATCTTGAACGATTATGGCGCCGTTTATTTCATGGTTTGTAATCATTATTTTTTTTATTAATTGATAAGCCCATTTGTTTTTGCCCGCAAACCGCAGATGGCTCTCATATTGCCCGTTGAGTCTTAGTTCTTTGTTTTCCGAGTCCGGATTTCTGAATATGCTTTCTAATAAAGCTGTAAGTATTTTTGGTGATAACGGGTCGCGATGCCGGACACTTTTTCTTACGGGAAACTTATCACCTTCTCGTTTTCCTTGCCACGTTGTTCTCTAGCAATCTTGGAATTAAAGTCTCCCATCAAAAATAAATTTCTCGTGCCTGCCGAAGGAATTCAAACTTTTTCTTGTTTTAAATACAAAATCAAATTCCGGCTAATTTACGGCGACATATTGGACTGTGAATGAACAGATTTACGCTCTAAACAACCACGCGTAGCTTTAGTGATAAGCGTTGCTATATAAGCGAGCCCACGTTGTATGACGGCACACAAGCTTGCGACCAGTTAAGAGTCATGTTGCTGAACAAAACCGTGCTCGTCTTAGTCCTCGCTATCAGCGGTGTGTGTGAGTATGCCTCATCATAAGCCACTTCATCTTTAGCTTACAATTTCGGTTACGGGGCCTCCAAACTTGTATGATTTGCTCGTATCCGATCACCGTGGCGTGGCATGACTGCGTATCGCGCTGCTTGGACGCTCACTGTCGGCGCAGCGATCATGCCCCACTTGTCTGATGTAAGTGTGTGATACGCGTAGCAACATGGATTTCGAGCGATCGGATCGGCGCAACGTCCAAACGCGTGATCGTGACTCGCGATCATGCCACGGAACGAAGATCTGATCGGGCAAATGATACAAATGTGGACGCACCTTTAGGTTACTCACATTGCGAATGCCGAAAACTGCCCGACGTGTTGTAATTACCATTAAAACACATCGGTTGAATGTCCAACTACTGTTGGGCATTCGCAATATCGTGTACCCCCACTTGTTGTTTCAGGTTTTGGGTTCGTTTTACTAGAGTGCAATTTTTGATAAATAAAAAATATGTCGAAAAACGTTCAGATTTGTGACAACCGTACCGAAACGGTACGGTTTGTGTGAGCGTCACAAATCTGATTATCTGATTTACATTTATAAAATGTTTTGGAGCAATTTATTTTATTCCACACCGAAGCCCAACAGTCCATATTCTGCCATGATCTTTTCAATCGCAATTGTTTTTCAATTTCACCGGTACCATTTACTGTATTTGCTGTCTAAAAAAGGGTAAAACAGGACCCTATTACTAAGTCTTTGCCGTCCGTCTGTCTCTCTGTCGGTCAGTCTGTCTGTTTGTCTGTCATCAGGCTGTAATTCATGAACCGTGATAGCTAGAGAATTTAAATTTTTACGGATGATGTATTTCTGTTGTCGCTATAACAATAAATACTGAAAACAGTATAATTTAATGTCTGTCTGTCAATATCAGTCACCAATATAAAATAATCGAGCACCGCGTACATTATTCTTAGGAGTAGGGCTCTGCTAACACTGGATTTTCGTATTATAAACATTTTTACTACTTTTTTGGGGAACTCTTGATTTTTGTTGTATTTTTCTTTGTTCCCACGTCACGCCGAAATGGCTGTACGATTTTTTTTTCTAGTACACAAGTCAGGGGTGCCTTAATTATTTTACAAGTAGTAAAAAGATTTTTTCAAAGAATTCCAAAATGGTCACTATTTTCGAAATCTGCACCCCTAAATACCTAGAAAACGTCATCCATGATGACATTTTCGTTAAAAGTCATCTCCGCCATCTTGAATTCTGAAATGTACCCTATTTTTGAAATCTGCACCCCCAAAAACCTAGGAAATGACTCCTGTGATGATTTTTTCACATAAACTAATGTCCGCCATCTAGAATTCCAAAATGGGCGCCATTTTTGAAATCCGCTCCCCCAAAAACCTAGAAAACGTTTCCCATGATAAGTTTTTCATTGAAAGTGATGTCCGCCATCTTGAATTCCAAAATGGACGCCATTTTCGAAATCCACACTTTCAAAAACTTAGAAAACGACACATAAAACGTGATGTCCGCCATCTTGAATTCCAAATAGACGCCATTTTCGAAATATATATATGCTTCCTTGATAAGTGTCCATTATTGGGGTGTCCATTCCAGGATCTCCACTGTCCATTCAAGGATTTTACAAGGAAATCAGGCTCTTAAAATTTTTAGTCATTTTTCAAAAAGAACAACTTTTTTTCCCTTGTCTTAAAGAATGTTTATTCAGGAATATTTTAATGTATTCACTAACCGTTAAACTTAAAAAGTGAAAAAAATATAGCCAAAAGAAATCCAAAAGATCCTTAACCCGTCCATTACTGGAGCTGTTACGTTAATTCCTAAATTTATAAAATACAACAACTTCCTTCGCCGAAGATGAAAAAGCCATAACTCTCTTTCTTACTTCGGTGTAATCTGTTAAAAAATATCCTATAACCATCTGGGAATGTCCAGCTAACCATGTAACAAATATAGTTGAAATCCGTTTAGCCGTTTTGATGAAGCCACAGCGACACATACAAACATACAAAAGATCCAAAAAAGCATTCACTGACCTTCAAATAGTTCGTATTACTTTTTTTTTAATTATCAACAGGCATTGAATTTTTACAATTATATAATATTAAATAATATCGGTTATGAGACTCTTTCACCAGAGGGCCTATGATGGTTGCGTTTGTCACGCGATAAATAAGTGACATAGCTGCTGTCACCTTCTTACACGTATGTGAGTGCGAGAGTGACAGGCGCGTTATCATATCATTTATCGCGTGATAAAAGCGACCATCATAGGCCCGCAGGAGTAATACGGCTTCATACGATTTCCCGCATAATTTACTAAAATCCACGTATACAGCCATTTTTACATTTCGAAGATATGATTTTGATATGTCTGTTTTTGTAATGGAAGAGATACCGAGCTGAGATTTTAGTTTTTTTCTTCGTATTCTGTTTTATTAAATATAATCTACCTAATGTGACTTTTTATCATTTTACTATTATTAATGATTTACTATGAAAACAAGATTTTCTCCGCAGCTTCGCCAGCGAGTTTTCCGCTATATATCTTAGTGGAAAAATATGGGTTCACTATGAAAGAAATAATAGTGATTCGTTAGGTACTCCGTAGCTGTGTGAAAGAAGGATAAACTGATAACTCGATAACGATAGCCAACGTACAACACTTTCCCATTTATAATATCAGTTGAGATTCGTTGCTTTCTCCGCTGCCTTCAGTTAACTATATGGAAGTCAAAGGTATTCTAGATTTTAGCTTAATGTGTATGGTGTACCTTTGTCTTTTTTAACGTTACTTATATGAATTTCCTACATTCTGGCAGGGCCTAGCAACCGGCTTATTTTCCGTTCCGGTTAGAGTCAGCTTTGTAGAGAGCCTAACCCATAGTGCAGGTTACGCTCGTATAAAACCGATTAATATCTTGGAGCGCAAACAGGGAACGAAATCGATTAACCGGTTTGAGATCGCTCCCTCAGTGGATAACGCTACCAAATCAATTCGTTCGAACTTAACCTAAATAATTAACCGGTTTAACTTAAATAAATACCGGTTATAAAAGCCCTGTATTCTAGACATATGTGTACCAATTATATGTCAAATGATTATATTCATTTTGTACTTCGATATTATATTCTTTCGATTAATCGTGTTGTATATATTTAGAACGTTATAGTTATAGATGACGAATATTTTTCATTTGGGTTTTAGACATTCTAGCATATGTCTTTTAGACGTACAACATTCGATTTTAGATATTTTGCTATGTAAACGTTAGAATAATAACAGTTACAGACCATGCATGTAAAAAAATACTTAAATTCCTGATAACGTAACTTTATGGTGTAAAAATATCAATTAAATATTTAACTAAACCAGCATTATTGTTAGGTTGGTTGAATAACCTTTTCTACCTACAAGCACAGTTCATTTCACAAATAATATTATTAATCAACAAGGTATTTATGCCTACCAAATTTGTCATTATTGTTAGCTTAAATTGCAGTTACTAATTAGCGTCATGTCTCCGGGAAGCTTGTGAATATTTATCAACTGTTGCATCAATGATATAACCAAGTAAATAATACATTTTCCTCTTCTACAGGGATCCCGGGTGGTGGGATTGGATTTGCAGCAGCCAAACCTTCTGGATTATTCGATATGATATTTGGGAGCCCCCCGGCCCCGTCGCCGTCGCAACCGGTCAGTATAACCCTTGGAGCTGTTGACAATGGACAACACAATCACCCACCGTCTTCGTCACCCAATCAACAGTGGGGAAGGGGCGGCTAAAACCCAAATCCAACAACCAACAATATCGGTCAGTAACACAAATTATGTTTTGTGATGTTCTACAAACTGGCCTGTATTATACTCACTTCAATGATGTTTTTTCTCCCTGATATGACGTCGGATTTATGAGTATTCTAAGTGATACAATTTTAGGTGACAAATAAAATGTTTCAACATGTTGACTTGGTTTCTTTTTTTGTCTTTAAGAATCTTAAATCAATTAATCTTTGGTTGAAAGACTCGTTTTGGGTCTCACTCACTGCCTATGACACCCCACTTCTTTTATCGAGTGATAAACGGTCTTAAAAATCCGGGTGGTCTTATGAACTGAGAGGTGGCCAACTTCGTTTTCGGAAGAGGAAAAAGTCATAACCCTCTCTTTCATTTCAGCGTAATCCCGATTACGCTGAAATGAAACAAGGATGCTTTAACCATCCTCGGATGTCTAGGTATCCTTCTATCAAAAAAGTTTGAGATCCGTTCAACCAGTTTGACGGGAATACACCACCGAGAGATGACGCTGTTTTTTTATGACTTTCGTGGATCACGCTGTTGAACATTTTCTTAAAGTCATAACCACCGTAGAGTAACTGTATTTTATAATGTTCTTATAGTATAGATATGAATGCAAACAAAAATTAAAATGAAATGAAGAACGTATGGTTGTAAGGGTTCAATACACACCTGAATTAAATGACGCCATTAAAAGTAATCACAAGTCAAAGCAAAAGCTTTAATCGTGTGCGTATTTTTCCTTCCGGCCGAGCGGTTCAACAACTTTGTCCGACATCTCGAAGCACTAGGAAGCTTAATTATTCGCTGTCCAACCACTTGGACTTTAAAGAATTTCATATTCCACTTAGTTTAGCCGACAAATCCTTAGTTAGATTATCGAAGTTCAAAGGAAATCTAAAATTTCACTTAATTCGACCATTGAATCCCGAGGAACTCTAAAATTCCATTAGTGGACCAATCAAGATGTTTTGTCTATTTAATTAATTTTGTTTATTCGGAACATCCATACATTTATTGAAGTATCTTTGGTCTACTCCACATATCTCTCAGCCTAAAACATGTTAATGATTTTTGTAGTCAACTCAGCCCGTGGGCATTAATGACCTCTATCAAATATGTTCTGATCCAAAAATGGTAAAAAAGAAACCCTTATGGTGTGGCTCTGTCTGTCTGTCCGAAACATTCATACGTTATAAGATTACTATGCAAAATAGATCGTAAAATGGAAGCAAACAAATGTGCCTTGAAACATAGATATCAATTGAATAATTAATTACGACGCTGTACGTATTTTGATTGCATGCCATCATGATATGATTTGGAAAAGTGCTTATATAATATTCCGAGACTCGAGACGTCTTGACATTGTGCTAAACGGTCGGTTGAGCAGTTAAATGTGCTATCGGCATCGTTTTATATAATTACCGCGTGATATTCTCTTATAACAATCATCTCACGCTTTGTGTGAGTTTAGCAATGCAGGGATACGTCATCGTCGCATCTGAGAATTTCTCCGGCGCCCCTGACATCGTCTGACAGGTCGTCAAAAACAGTAGTGAACGGCAGATCGCGAAGACTACGCGAGAGAAAACTTTTAAACAAAAAAATAAAACCGACTCCAAAAAAACTAAAAAGTAAAAAATAACGCCATAATTCAGTTTCTTCAAATTACTTCCAAGTAACCGTTTGTATACTCAATCTATACAGTATATACAATTAATCTTATTTTGGCGTCGGTGCCATATAAAGAATATGTAAAATATTGAAAATTGACGATTTTAGTAAGTTGTGACACGATGGCACCGACTCCAAAATAACATTAATTGTATATACTGTATAGATTGAGTATACAAACGGTTACTTGTAAGTAATTTGAAGAAACTGAATTATGGCGTTATTTTTTACTTTTTAGTTTTTTTTTGGAGTCGGTTTTATTTTTTTGTTTAAAAGTTTATTTATTTTACACTTTTTAGTTAATCGTTACTTAAAAGTGTATCTCGTGACGATTCGAACAAACCCAAACACGGCTAGGATACATTATTTTATTACATAGATCTGGTGCCTACCTTCCGGTTCCATTATCAAATCAATTTGATGGTACTATTCTCATCAGGAACATTTAAATTTGTGACTATGAAGTTGCTTAGCTAAATTAATCAAGATATTTTGTCGCCATTCGTAAATCATTTATCATTGAGGAGTTCCAATGGCATTCTGTGGTCTTCTGCATCAGTTCCACTTCACCAATTTACACTTTCTGAATGCAAATGCTTATTGTGTTTCATATAATACCAAAATCGCTATACCCCTACAATATTTGAGGAGTTTCTTCAATTCCTCATAGATTCCATCATCAGATCTTCACCAAAATTAAATGGGACCAACTAGAAAGTACCTTCTATACAACTAAAAAAAGAAATTGAAATCGGTCAAATAGTCTTTGAGTAATCGGTGATACATTCCGTCGAATTGAGAACCTCCTCCTTTTTTTGGAAGTCGGTTAAAAAGGGAAGAAGCAAGTCGTCGTTCTATAAAAGATCACCGACGGATCTGTAATCATACGTGCGGTTCGGGTGAAGAGTAGAGCTATATAATTTGTTAGTGGTTATTGAGGATCATCCACCGTTTATCAAAAGAAAATTCACTTTCATTGCGTATAAACATAAAATGTATATAATTATTTATATATAAAATACTGACAATTGGGTCAATCAACTTTTTCGGTAACACGGTTCCATAGTTACGTCTCATAAACCCATTTCGTCAATATGTTGACAGCCGGGTTTGTTGGCAATTTTGCTATATGATTCGATCGATATTATCATCTAAATTATGGGATTAAATAATAATCAAAAGTTGATCCACCCAGTATTGACTTTTAGTCAATATTGATTAAGTAGGGTGTGAATAATTAATAACTTTATCTTTTCGCAGAATTTATAGTGATTCTCTGAAAGTGCAGGTGAAATGTATATAATTAATTGTATATTAAAATGTATCTTATGTATATAAATGTATATACAATTATAGAAGACTAGCTTTTGCCCGCGACTTTATCCGCGTGTAGCTCGATTTTCAATTCTCGTATTCCTACCGTCGGCAGTTCAGGCTATGCATTGTCGTTGTGTTGCGCCCGACGGTTACCGCTGCTGTTGCCGGCGCTCAGCTGTGCAATCTGCTGCGTCAACTCGCTCTGAATGCGAGCCGTGATAAACTGCTCCATCCTCTTTAACATGTCCTCAAAGGAAGTTGTTGTTGCGACCTGCTGAAAGGCTGAACTAGGTGTTACGTCAATGATTTGGTCAGCAAGAACAGCGATGTCGTCCAACGAAGCTGTAGTTTGCGAAGTGATGATGGCTTGCACGTGCGTAGATAGACGACACGACTAAAAACTTCGAAGGAAATCGTCGGTGACGCTATCGCCATCTAGTCCTCGAAGATGACGGAAGAACTGGCTAGGTTTGCGATCGCCCAATTCTTCATGCTGCAGCAACTGACATCTTTTGTTTTCTTGTGACGTTGACAAGTGGTTTATGAGTTCTTTTTTTAATTTTTTAATATTGTAGGGGTATAGCGATTTTGGTATTATATGAAACACAATAAGCATTTGCATTCAGAAAGTGTAAATTGGTGAAGTGGAACTGATGCAGAAGACCACAGAATGCCATTGGAACTCCTCAATGATAAATGATTTACGAATGGCGACAAAATATCTTGATTAATTTAGCTAAGCAACTTCATAGTCACAAATTTAAATGTTCCTGATGAGAATAGTACCATCAAATTGATTTGATAATGGAACCGGAAGGTAGGCACCAGATCTATGTAATAAAATAATGTATCCTAGCCGTGTTTGGGTTTGTTCGAATCGTCACGAGATACACTTTTAAGTAACGATGTATATAAATGTATATACAATTATAGAAGACTAGCTTTTGCCCGCGACTTTATCCGCGTGTAGCTCGATTTTCAATTCTCGTATTCCTACCGTCGGCAGTTCAGGCTATGCATTGTCGTTGTGTTGCGCCCGACGGTTACCGCTGCTGTTGCCGGCGCTCAGCTGTGCAATCTGCTGCGTCAACTCGCTCTGAATGCGAGCCGTGATAAACTGCTCCATCCTCTTTAACATGTCCTCAAAGGAAGTTGTTGTTGCGACCTGCTGAAAGGCTGAACTAGGTGTTACGTCAATGATTTGGTCAGCAAGAACAGCGATGTCGTCCAACGAAGCTGTAGTTTGCGAAGTGATGATGGCTTGCACGTGCGTAGATAGACGACACGACTAAAAACTTCGAAGGAAATCGTCGGTGACGCTATCGCCATCTAGTCCTCGAAGATGACGGAAGAACTGGCTAGGTTTGCGATCGCCCAATTCTTCATGCTGCAGCAACTGACATCTTTTGTTTTCTTGTGACGTTGACAAGTGGTTTATGAGTTCTTTTTTTAATTTTTTGGTATTTATCTTTTTCTGATTGCTTCGTTATAATATCTCGCACTTCCTTTGCGGTTTTCGGGTCCAATTCGCGAATCACTTGGAAATATTTTGTTGTATCCGCTTTAATACCAGAGATCGCAAACTGCGCCTCTACCTGGGCGAACCACACCTCGGCGTCGTCTGCCCAAAATGGTGGTAGCCGCACGGCTACGCGGTTTACGAATGCAGCTGCTTCTTGTATCGGACCGCCTTCTTGTATCGGACCGGCGTCTTGTATGGTATCTTCATATTCCGACATGTTTTTGCGTCGCGGGTCACCAATATAGCGGGAGAGTTGAAACGCTATGATATTAAATAATATGCGACAGTTAGATATGTATGTAGTTTACTTGGAATAAAGATGATATTAATAACAATATTACGATGTAGCGGTCGCGAGAAGAAAAAATCATCTGAACGACAGTCGTGTTTGCCGCGTTGATTATGGCGACGCTATCGCTAGGGATGCGCGCTGCTCGTAGTGCGATGCCATAGGTATTTTTCCGGTATAAAAAGTAGCTTATGTCCTTCCCCTGGACTCAAACTATCTCCATACCAAATTTCATTCCAATCGGTTCAGCGGTTTAAGCGCGAAGAGGTAACTAACAGACAGACAGACAGACAGACACACTTTCACATTTATAATATTAGTATGGATTATCTTTAGTATGGATTAATTTATTTTTCACAGGACTTGATTTATATAGAATTCTACAGTCAAGGACGTCAAAATAGAAAAAGTGGTACTGTATCGTTCGATATACACCTCTATAAGTGCGAAAAACGAGTTTAGTTTTATTTTGTGGTATTTGTATGGTATTTGTATAACATTTTATCCGGACTTTACTTCAAGTTTCGGCTCCAGGGGAGAGGGGTGAATTAGCCGCTTACTGACACAGGCCGAATTCCTAGCGGGTGGAGCCGCTGGCACAGCTAGTATTTAATATAAGGTCTTATCATATTGCATGGTCAAAAGAATACTGGTGCATTGCATATGACGGAAAGGTTGTATAAAGAAATTTCTATAGACCTTAATCCCCTTATATTGTTGATTGAATGTCCTGAATGACATATCTGTGTAACAAACTAATTTTCATTTTTACACCGAAGTAAAGACAGTTCATAAGCATATGCTTGCATATATATGCAGCCAAATAAATAAAACAGACAGTCAGTTGAAAGTAATATAGTTAAACTCAATTATATGTAAATATTGTGTATATGCTTATTTGCTGACTATATCAGTCGGTAGAAAGACAGGAATATGGGCACTTTTATAATGTTTTCTTTGTTCACATATTACGGCCCATTGGAGACAACACGCTGCATGCTGATGACTTCCTGCCATCAGGCCACGACGTGACAATGAAGAGCAGCAGATGGCATCCTGTCATCCCGAAGATGACATCATGTCAGCCCAAAGATATCATTAGGCCCAAGTTTTAAGACAGACGTTGAATAGAAAGTATCAAACCCGTACCAGCTCCTTTTTATTTTATCCTACCAACTGCTACACCCCACAGTACCTACTAGAACTCAGGATTGGATCAACATAGACGAGTGATTTTTAGCTTAATGAACTTAGAATGAGGAGCATTTAGACAGGGTGCTACCGAAAGGTCCTGATGATGGACCCTGGGTGTACCTAACGGAACTCAGGATTGGATCAACATAGACGAGTGTTTTTTAGCTTAATGTACTAAGGAAGAGCAACACTTAGATAGGGTACCACCGTCCTGATGATGGACCCTGGGTGTCCCTAACGGAACTCAGGATCGAATCAATATAGACGAGAGCTGTTTAGCTTAATGGACTTAGAATGAGGAGCATTTAGATAGGGTTCCACCATATGGTTCTGATGAAGGACTCGGTTAACACAAAAAGAAAATTTGAAATAAAGTAAAACATTAATATGCTATACTGAAACAATTTATTGTGAAAAAACACACTTATTAAATGGCGATAGCGACACCGACGATTTCCTTCGAAGTTTTTAGTCGTGTCGTCTATCTACGCACGTGCAAGCCATCATCACTTCGCAAACTACAGCTTCGTTGGACGACATCGCTGTTCTTGCTGACCAAATCATTGACGTAACACCTAGTTCAGCCTTTCAGCAGGTCGCAACAACAACTTCCTTTGAGGACATGTTAAAGAGGATGGAGCAGTTTATCACGGCTCGCATTCAGAGCGAGTTGACGCAGCAGATTGCACAGCTGAGCGCCGGCAACAGCAGCGGTAACCGTCGGGCGCAACACAACGACAATGCATAGCCTGAACTGCCGACGGTAGGAATACGAGAATTGAAAATCGAGCTATACGCGGATAAAGTCGCGGGCAAAAGCTAGTCTTCTATAATTGTATATACATTTATATACATAAGATACATTTTAATATACAATTAATTATATACATTTCACCTGCACTTTCAGAGAATCACTATAAATTCTGCGAAAAGATAAAGTTATTAATTATTCACACCCTACTTAATCAATATTGACTAAAAGTCAATACTGGGTGGATCAACTTTTGATTATTATTTAATCCCATAATTTAGATGATAATATCGATCGAATCATATAGCAAAATTGCCAACAAACCCGGCTGTCAACATATTGACGAAATGGGTTTATGAGACGTAACTATGGAACCGTGTTACCGAAAAAGTTGATTGACCCAATTGTCAGTATTTTATATATAAATAATTATATGCATTTTATGTTTATACGCAATGAAAGTGAATTTTCTTTTGATAAACGGTGGATGATCCTGAATAACCACTAACAAATTATATAGCTCTACTCTTCACCCGAACCGCACGTATGATTACAGATCCGTCGGTGATCTTTTATAGAACGACGACTTGCTTCTTCCCTTTTTAACCGACTTCCAAAAAAAGGAGGAGGTTCTCAATTCGACGGAATGTATCACCGATTACTCAAAGACTATTTGACCGATTTCAATTTCTTTTTTAGTTGTATAGAAGGTACTTTCTAGTTGGTCCCATTTAATTTTGGTGAAGATCTGATGATGGAATCTATGAGGAATTGAAGAAACTCCTCAAATATTGTAGGGGTATAGCGATTTTGGTATTATATGAAACACAATAAGCATTTGCATTCAGAAAGTGTAAATTGGTGAAGTGGAACTGATGCAGAAGACCACAGAATGCCATTGGAACTCCTCAATGATAAATGATTTACGAATGGCGACAAAATATCTTGATTAATTTAGCTAAGCAACTTCATAGTCACAAATTTAAATGTTCCTGATGAGAATAGTACCATCAAATTGATTTGATAATGGAACCGGAAGGTAGGCACCAGATCTATGTAATAAAATAATGTATCCTAGCCGTGTTTGGGTTTGTTCGAATGGTCACGAGATACACTTTTAAGTAACGATTAACTAAAAAGTGTAAAATAAATAAACTTTTAAACAAAAAAATAAAACCGACTCCAAAAAAAAACTAAAAAGTAAAAAATAACGCCATAATTCAGTTTCTTCAAATTACTTACAAGTAACCGTTTGTATACTCAATCTATACAGTATATACAATTAATGTTATTTTGGAGTCGGTGCCATCGTGTCACAACTTACTAAAATCGTCAATTTTCAATATTTTACATATTCTTTATATGGCACCGACGCCAAAATAAGATTAATTGTATATACTGTATAGATTGAGTATACAAACGGTTACTTGGAAGTAATTTGAAGAAACTGAATTATGGCGTTATTTTTTACTTTTTAGTTTTTTTGGAGTCGGTTTTATTTTTTTGTTTAAAAGTTTTCTCTCGCGTAGTCTTCGCGATCTGCCGTTCACTACTGTTTTTGACGACCTGTCAGACGATGTCAGGGGCGCCGGAGAAATTCTCAGATGCGACGATGACGTATCCCTGCATTGCTAAACTCACACAAAGCGTGAGATGATTGTTATAAGAGAATATCACGCGGTAATTATATAAAACGATGCCGATAGCACATTTAACTGCTCAACCGACCGTTTAGCACAATGTCAAGACGTCTCGAGTCTCGAAATATTATATAAGCACTTTTCCGAATCATATCATGATGGCATGCAATCAAAATACGTACAGCGTCGTAATTAATTATTCAATTGATATCTATGTTTCAAGGCACATTTGTTTGCTTCCATTTTACGATCTATTTTGCATAGTAATCTTATAACGTATGAATGTTTCGGACAGACAGACAGAGCCACACCATAAGGGTTTCTTTTTTACCATTTTTGGATCAGAACATATTTGATAGAGGTCATTAATGCCCACGGGCTGAGTTGACTACAAAAATCATTAACATGTTTTAGGCTGAGAGATATGTGGAGTAGACCAAAGATACTTCAATAAATGTATGGATGTTCCGAATAAACAAAATTAATTAAATAGACAAAACATCTTGATTGGTCCACTAATGGAATTTTAGAGTTCCTCGGGATTCAATGGTCGAATTAAGTGAAATTTTAGATTTCCTTTGAACTTCGATAATCTAACTAAGGATTTGTCGGCTAAACTAAGTGGAATATGAAATTCTTTAAAGTCCAAGTGGTTGGACAGCGAATAATTAAGCTTCCTAGTGCTTCGAGATGTCGGACAAAGTTGTTGAACCGCTCGGCCGGAAGGAAAAATACGCACACGATTAAAGCTTTTGCTTTGACTTGTGATTACTTTTAATGGCGTCATTTAATTCAGGTGTGTATTGAACCCTTACAACCATACGCTCTTCATTTCATTTTAATTGTTGTTTGCATTCATATCTATACTATAAGAACATTATAAAATACAGTTACTCTACGGTGGTTATGACTTTAAGAAAATGTTCAACAGCGTGATCCACGAAAGTCATAAAAAAACAGCGTCATCTCTCGGTGGTGTATTCCCGTCAAACTGGTTGAACGGATCTCAAACTTTTTTGATAGAAGGATACCTAGACATCCGAGGATGGTTAAAGCATACTTGTTTCATTTCAGCGTAATCGGGTTACGCTGAAATGAAAGAGAGGGTTATGACTTTTTCCTCTTCCGAAAACGAAGTTGGCCACCTCTCAGTTCATAAGACCACCCGGATTTTTAAGACCGTTTATCACTCGATAAAAGAAGTGGGGTGTCATAGGCAGTGAGTGAGACCCAAAACGAGTCTTTCAACCAAAGATTAATTGATTTAAGATTCTTAAAGACAAAAAAAGAAACCAAGTCAACATGTTGAAACATTTTATTTGTCACCTAAAATTGTATCACTTAGAATACTCATAAATCCGACGTCATATCAGGGAGAAAAAACATCATTGAAGTGAGTATAATACAGGCCAGTTTGTAGAACATCACAAAACATAATTTGTGTTACTGACCGATATTGTTGGTTGTTGGATTTGGGTTTTAGCCGCCCCTTCCCCACTGTTGATTGGGTGACGAAGACGGTGGGTGATTGTGTTGTCCATTGTCAACAGCTCCAACGGTTATACTGACCGGTTGCGGCGGCGACGAGGCCGGGGGGCTCCCTAATATCATATCGAATAATCCAGAAGGTTTGGCTGCTGCAAATCCAATCCCACCACCCGGGATCCCTGTAGAAGAGGAAAATGTATTATTTACTTGGTTATATCATTGATGCAACAGTTGATAAATATTCACAAGCTTCCCGGAGACATGACGCTAATTAGTAACTGCAATTTAAGCTAACAATAATGACAAATTTGGTAGGCATAAATACCTTGTTGATTAATAATATTATTTGTGAAATGAACTGTGCTTGTAGGTAGAAAAGGTTATTCAACCAACCTAACAATAATGCTGGTTTAGTTAAATATTTAATTGATATTTTTACACCATAAAGTTACGTTATCAGGAATTTAAGTATTTTTTTACATGCATGGTCTGTAACTGTTATTATTCTAACGTTTACATAGCAAAATATCTAAAATCGAATGTTGTACGTCTAAAAGACATATGCTAGAATGTCTAAAACCCAAATGAAAAATATTCGTCATCTATAACTATAACGTTCTAAATATATACAACACGATTAATCGAAAGAATATAATATCGAAGTACAAAATGAATATAATCATTTGACATATAATTGGTACACATATGTCTAGAATACAGGGCTTTTATAACCGGTATTTATTTAAGTTAAACCGGTTAATTATTTAGGTTAAGTTCGAACGAATTGATTTGGTAGCGTTATCCACTGAGGGAGCGATCTCAAACCGGTTAATCGATTTCGTTCCCTGTTTGCGCTCCAAGATATTAATCGGTTTTATACGAGCGTAACCTGCACTATGGGTTAGGCTCTCTACAAAGCTGACTCTAACCGGAACGGAAAATAAGCCGGTTGCTAGGCCCTGCCAGAATGTAGGAAATTCATATAAGTAACGTTAAAAAAGACAAAGGTACACCATACACATTAAGCTAAAATCTAGAATACCTTTGACTTCCATATAGTTAACTGAAGGCAGCGGAGAAAGCAACGAATCTCAACTGATATTATAAATGGGAAAGTGTTGTACGTTGGCTATCGTTATCGAGTTATCAGTTTATCCTTCTTTCACACAGCTACGGAGTACCTAACGAATCACTATTATTTCTTTCATAGTGAACCCATATTTTTCCACTAAGATATATAGCGGAAAACTCGCTGGCGAAGCTGCGGAGAAAATCTTGTTTTCATAGTAAATCATTAATAATAGTAAAATGATAAAAAGTCACATTAGGTAGATTATATTTAATAAAACAGAATACGAAGAAAAAAACTAAAATCTCAGCTCGGTATCTCTTCCATTACAAAAACAGACATATCAAAATCATATCTTCGAAATGTAAAAATGGCTGTATACGTGGATTTTAGTAAATTATGCGGGAAATCGTATGAAGCCGTATTACTCCTGCGGGCCTATGATGGTCGCTTTTATCACGCGATAAATGATATGATAACGCGCCTGTCACTCTCGCACTCACATACGTGTAAGAAGGTGACAGCAGCTATGTCACTTATTTATCGCGTGACAAACGCAACCATCATAGGCCCTCTGGTGAAAGAGTCTCATAACCGATATTATTTAATATTATATAATTGTAAAAATTCAATGCCTGTTGATAATTAAAAAAAAAGTAATACGAACTATTTGAAGGTCAGTGAATGCTTTTTTGGATCTTTTGTATGTTTGTATGTGTCGCTGTGGCTTCATCAAAACGGCTAAACGGATTTCAACTATATTTGTTACAAGGTTAGCTGGACATCCCCAGATGGTTATAGGATATTTTTTAACAGATTACACCGAAGTAAGAAAGAGAGTTATGGCTTTTTCATCTTCGGCGAAGGAAGTTGTTGTATTTTATAAATTTAGGAATTAACGTAACAGCTCCAGTAATGGACGGGTTAAGGATCTTTTGGATTTCTTTTGGTTATATTTTATTCACTTTTTAAGTTTAACGGTTAGTGAATACATTAAAATATTCCTGAATAAACATTCTTTAAGACAAGGGAAAAAAAGTTGTTCTTTTTGAAAAATGACTAAAAATTTTAAGAGCCTGATTTCCTTGTAAAATCCTTGAATGGACAGTGGAGATCCTGGAATGGACACCCCAATAATGGACACTTATCAAGGAAGCATATATATATTTCGAAAATGGCGTCTATTTGGAATTCAAGATGGCGGACATCACGTTTTATGTGTCGTTTTCTAAGTTTTTGAAAGTGTGGATTTCGAAAATGGCGTCCATTTTGGAATTCAAGATGGCGGACATCACTTTCAATGAAAAACTTATCATGGGAAACGTTTTCTAGGTTTTTGGGGGAGCGGATTTCAAAAATGGCGCCCATTTTGGAATTCTAGATGGCGGACATTAGTTTATGTGAAAAAATCATCACAGGAGTCATTTCCTAGGTTTTTGGGGGTGCAGATTTCAAAAATAGGGTACATTTCAGAATTCAAGATGGCGGAGATGACTTTTAACGAAAATGTCATCATGGATGACGTTTTCTAGGTATTTAGGGGTGCAGATTTCGAAAATAGTGACCATTTTGGAATTCTTTGAAAAAATCTTTTTACTACTTGTAAAATAATTAAGGCACCCCTGACTTGTGTACTAGAAAAAAAAATCGTACAGCCTTTTCGGCGTGACGTGGGAACAAAGAAAAATACAACAAAAATCAAGAGTTCCCCAAAAAAGTAGTAAAAATGTTTATAATACGAAAATCCAGTGTTAGCAGAGCCCTACTCCTAAGAATAATGTACGCGGTGCTCGATTATTTTATATTGGTGACTGATATTGACAGACAGACATTAAATTATACTGTTTTCAGTATTTATTGTTATAGCGACAACAGAAATACATCATCCGTAAAAATTTAAATTCTCTAGCTATCACGGTTCATGAATTACAGCCTGATGACAGACAAACAGACAGACTGACCGACAGAGAGACAGACGGACGGCAAAGACTTAGTAATAGGGTCCTGTTTTACCCTTTTTTAGACAGCAAATACAGTAAATGGTACCGGTGAAATTGAAAAAACAATTGCGATTGAAAAGATCATGGCAGAATATGGACTGTTGGGCTTCGGTGTGGAATAAAATAAATTGCTCCAAAACATTTTATAAATGTAAATCAGATAATCAGATTTGTGACGCTCACACAAACCGTACCGTTTCGGTACGGTTGTCACAAATCTGAACGTTTTTCGACATATTTTTTATTTATCAAAAATTGCACTCTAGTAAAACGAACCCAAAACCTGAAACAACAAGTGGGGGTACACGATATTGCGAATGCCCAACAGTAGTTGGACATTCAACCGATGTGTTTTAATGGTAATTACAACACGTCGGGCAGTTTTCGGCATTCGCAATGTGAGTAACCTAAAGGTGCGTCCACATTTGTATCATTTGCCCGATCAGATCTTCGTTCCGTGGCATGATCGCGAGTCACGATCACGCGTTTGGACGTTGCGCCGATCCGATCGCTCGAAATCCATGTTGCTACGCGTATCACACACTTACATCAGACAAGTGGGGCATGATCGCTGCGCCGACAGTGAGCGTCCAAGCAGCGCGACACGCAGTCATGCCACGCCACGGTGATCGGATACGAGCAAATCATACAAGTTTGGACGCCCCGTAACCGAAATTGTAAGCTAAAGATGAAGTGGCTTATGATGAGGCATACTCACACACACCGCTGATAGCGAGGACTAAGACGAGCACGGTTTTGTTCAGCAACATGACTCTTAACTGGTCGCAAGCTTGTGTGCCGTCATACAACGTGGGCTCGCTTATATAGCAACGCTTATCACTAAAGCTACGCGTGGTTGTTTAGAGCGTAAATCTGTTCATTCACAGTCCAATATGTCGCCGTAAATTAGCCGGAATTTGATTTTGTATTTAAAACAAGAAAAAGTTTGAATTCCTTCGGCAGGCACGAGAAATTTATTTTTGATGGGAGACTTTAATTCCAAGATTGCTAGAGAACAACGTGGCAAGGAAAACGAGAAGGTGATAAGTTTCCCGTAAGAAAAAGTGTCCGGCATCGCGACCCGTTATCACCAAAAATACTTACAGCTTTATTAGATTGTAGTACCTTAATTAAAAAGTACCGTAATTGAGTTGATATAAATCAAAGTCATATGTCCGCGTAAATAAACAATGGAATATATTTATTTTTCAATCAAGAAAAAGTTTAATTTCTGTTACAAATTTACGTGGATAAGGATCTTTTTACCGACTCAATATAACTAAGACGTATATAACTGTGCGCGTTGTAAAAATATCAGAATCATATTGGCAGTTCAGTTTTAAACTGCCTTTGACAATAATATTTTCTTCTGTTTCCGCGATTATTACTCATTGAAATAAAACAATTTAACGGATTATATCGCGTATATTATCTCATTTTAGTTCCCGACGTTTCGGAAGCTTTCCAGCTTTCCATGGTCACGGGAGGACTGAGAAAAGATGTATTTTCCTCTGTCAAAGTTACAATTTGTGCAAAACTACCCATTTTTTGAAAAAACACAAATAAAGGTGTACATACATGCCAGATGGGCCTAAGCTGTAAAGACAGTTACACATGTGCCAGAAGGGCTTAATTATTTTATTCTAATAATTTACCAAGCAGCATTTCACAAATGAGGCGTACTGAGGAGAAAAGAAACGCTGCAAAGAAAAACTCCCAGGCTACCTCATTACTAATTATAATATTTAAAAACAGAGACTATTAAACTACTTTTAAACAGATAAGATATTTTACACCGTTCGGAAATTAAGGTTTTGCAGTCTTGTGTCTCGCTTGTTCCTTGATGAGATGTATTACAGGATCCCTAGCCGGTGGTAGTGACAATCCATCTTCTCTATTGAAATTAGGATGCTTTTTAATCTCAATAGCCTCGCGTAGCATCCTGGGAAAATATCTTTTTTCTTTGGCAAGGATAGAAGGTTTATCAAACTTAATTGAGTGGTTTGGTTTGTCAATGACATGTTCACAAACTGCAGACCTATTACACCGACGGTGCTTGACATCTGCTATGTGCTCCTTCACCCGGGTTGATACACTGCGTTTCGTTTGACCAATGTATGAAAGACCACACTCGCAGTCCAGCTTATAAATGCCTGCACTCTGCAAAGGGGTGCTACTCTTCACGGGTCTAAGGTATTGAGACACCTTCTTCAACGGCTTGAAATATGTTTTTATAGAAGCGCGCTTCAAGATGTTTCCGATCTTGTCTGTGACCCCTTTCACATATGGTAATACGGCAGGTTTACGCTCGACTGTTGGTTTCTTCATACTGGGATTCTGCTTGGAACGTGGTATCTGGAGCTCGTTGGCTCGAAGCGCACGTTTGACATTCTGTAACTCAGCAGTCAGATGTTGATTGTCGCAGATACCCCTGGCTCTCTGAAACAAAGATTTACCCACTGTAGCAAGTTGACAGGGATGGTGGTGAGATTTGCCATTCAAATACCTATCTGTATGCGTAGGTTTCCTATATACAGTATGACCTATGTCATTTTTAGGACCTCTAATTACTAGCACATCTAAGAATGCAAGTGAATTTTGATTTTCCAACTCCATAGTGAATTTAATTTTACTATGCATGGAGTTCAGATGGTCTAAGAAAGCTGAAACACTAGATCTAGGTAAAATAGTAAAGGTATCATCTACGTATCTTTTAAAGATCCTCGGCTTGACAGGTGCCAATGAAAGCGCTCTCTCCTCGAAGTCTTCCATGAAAATATCGGCGACGACAGGAGACACCGGAGACCCCATTGCCACACCATCAACTTGCCCGTAGAATTCACCATTCCATAGCATATAGCCAGATGTAAGGCAGTGTTGTAATAACTCAGCATATTCTATTGCCATCTGTTGTTCACCCAATCTTCTTTTCACAATTTCGATACATTCTTGAACTGGTAGGCATGTGAAGAGAGACTGGACATCAAAACTGACCATAACTTCATCATCAGTTAGTCTCAAATCCTTAATCTCACTGACAAAATGGTATGAGTCCCTTGTGTATGCTTCCGTCTTCCCTCGCAGTAAAGAAAGTACACCTGCTAAGTGCCGAGCTAATCGATAGGTAGGAGCATCGATTTGACTCACTATAGGGCGTAACGGAGCACCAGGTTTATGTATCTTTGGTAACCCGTACAACTTTGGTGGCACCGGGCAAGAAGGCACTAAACTTTTCACATCCAGATTAAGATTTTCAGAGTGCTTACTTATCAGCTCGGCTGTCGTTTTTACTACTTTCGCCGTTGGATCTCGCTTAACAAGCTTGTATGTTGTAGCGTCTGACAAAAGTACTTCCACTTTCTGGTTGTAATCACTAGTATCCATAACAACCGTCGCATTTCCCTTGTCAGCTCGAAGAATGGTGATATCTGGGTCCTCACGCAAGCTCTTCAAAGCGTTGAATTCAGTTCTGGGTAAGTTAACTTTAGGAGACTTCGCTCGTCTTAAAATTGAAGACACATCCTGGCGTACGGCCTCCAAATCCTCCTTACGCATATGATTTTGGACCAAACAATCTTCCACACCGACTATAATCTGTTCAAAAGGGATATTCCGTGGAGTAACAACATAATTAAGCCCTTTTTTAAGAAGCGAGGTTTGGGATTGCGAGAGTTCCTTTGAGCTAATATTCACTACAGGTGCAACGGCATTTGACGTTGACGTTTGATTACCTCCACGGAGCGTTTCATTCTTAGTGCGTTTTGATTTCAACTTGTCAAACTTAGCATTTTTCTTACGTGTACAGCTTTTAAATTTTGATGCGTAACGTCTGTCGCCTTGTTCAACAATACTTTTGAAGTCATCATCTGTCAATATCAACTGCAATTCGTCACTCTTTTCTTTAATCTGTTGTTCAAATTTGTGAGCTGAATAACGGGTATTGTGGATAAGTTTGCACAGTAACTTTACACTAGCTTGGCGGAGAATGCGTTCACTACCGAAAATGTCCTTCTTCGGTGCTATTTTCACGCATGTAGGAATGAGATCTTCATCACGGCATTCTTTAAGGAAATTCAATGAACTTCGAGCTCGTGCGAGTCCCGTCCTGAGGTCTTCATACCGCCTGATTTGGTTAGCAACATCCAGTCCGTACTGGTGTACATAATATTTTCTTCTGTTTCCGCGATTATTACTCATTGAAATAAAACAATTTAACGGATTATATCGCGTATATTATCTCATTTTAGTTCCCGACGTTTCGGAAGCTTTCCAGCTTTCCATGGTCACGGGAGGACTGAGAAAAGATGTATTTTCCTCTGTCAAAGTTACAATTTGTGCAAAACTACCCATTTTTTGAAAAAACACAAATAAAGGTGTACATACATGCCAGATGGGCCTAAGCTGTAAAGACAGTTACACATGTGCCAGAAGGGCTTAATTATTTTATTCTAATAATTTACCAAGCAGCATTTCACAAATGAGGCGTACTGAGGAGAAAAGAAACGCTGCAAAGAAAAACTCCCAGGCTACCTCATTACTAATTATAATATTTAAAAACAGAGACTATTAAACTACTTTTAAACAGATAAGATATTTTACACCGTTCGGAAATTAAGGTTTTGCAGTCTTGTGTCTCGCTTGTTCCTTGATGAGATGTATTACAGGATCCCAAGCTGGTGGTAGTGACAATCCAAATTCTAATGTAACAAATTTATGTATTTTAAATATATCTTTTATATATATAGGTGTCTCCTGTCGTCGCCGATATTTTCATGGAAGACTTCGAGGAGAGAGCGCTTTCATTGGCACCTGTCAAGCCGAGGATCTTTAAAAGATACGTAGATGATACCTTTACTATTTTACCTAGATCTAGTGTTTCAGCTTTCTTAGACCATCTGAACTCCATGCATAGTAAAATTAAATTCACTATGGAGTTGGAAAATCAAAATTCACTTGCATTCTTAGATGTGCTAGTAATTAGAGGTCCTAAAAATGACATAGGTCATACTGTATATAGGAAACCTACGCATACAGATAGGTATTTGAATGGCAAATCTCACCACCATCCCTGTCAACTTGCTACAGTGGGTAAATCTTTGTTTCAGAGAGCCAGGGGTATCTGCGACAATCAACATCTGACTGCTGAGTTACAGAATGTCAAACGTGCGCTTCGAGCCAACGAGCTCCAGATACCACGTTCCAAGCAGAATCCCAGTATGAAGAAACCAACAGTCGAGCGTAAACCTGCCGTATTACCATATGTGAAAGGGGTCACAGACAAGATCGGAAACATCTTGAAGCGCGCTTCTATAAAAACATATTTCAAGCCGTTGAAGAAGGTGTCTCAATACCTTAGACCCGTGAAGAGTAGCACCCCTTTGCAGAGTGCAGGCATTTATAAGCTGGACTGCGAGTGTGGTCTTTCATACATTGGTCAAACGAAACGCAGTGTATCAACCCGGGTGAAGGAGCACATAGCAGATGTCAAGCACCGTCGGTGTAATAGGTCTGCAGTTTGTGAACATGTCATTGACAAACCAAACCACTCAATTAAGTTTGATAAACCTTCTATCCTTGCCAAAGAAAAAAGATATTTTCCCAGGATGCTACGCGAGGCTATTGAGATTAAAAAGCATCCTAATTTCAATAGAGAAGATGGATTGTCACTACCACCAGCTTGGGATCCTGTAATACATCTCATCAAGGAACAAGCGAGACACAAGACTGCAAAACCTTAATTTCCGAACGGTGTAAAATATCTTATCTGTTTAAAAGTAGTTTAATAGTCTCTGTTTTTAAATATTATAATTAGTAATGAGGTAGCCTGGGAGTTTTTCTTTGCAGCGTTTCTTTTCTCCTCAGTACGCCTCATTTGTGAAATGCTGCTTGGTAAATTATTAGAATAAAATAATTAAGCCCTTCTGGCACATGTGTAACTGTCTTTACAGCTTAGGCCCATCTGGCATGTATGTACACCTTTATTTGTGTTTTTTCAAAAAATGGGTAGTTTTGCACAAATTGTAACTTTGACAGAGGAAAATACATCTTTTCTCAGTCCTCCCGTGACCATGGAAAGCTGGAAAGCTTCCGAAACGTCGGGAACTAAAATGAGATAATATACGCGATGCCTTTGACAATATTTAAGTTTTAAATAATGTTTTGGCAGAAGGGTGGAAACCCTCAATTAATTTTAAAAAAACCAAATATCCGAACTAATACAAACCGGGAAATGATCGATCCCATAATGGTTCAAGGTCAATATGTACAAATTGTCAAAGAGTACATATCTAGGCCAAGTTCTCACGTTTTGAAACCATGCTGGTAAGCATGGAGGAATAATTGAGAACTCAAAGAAATAATGATAACGAAGAACAAAAATGTACAGCTTAATTTTCATTTTTAACCGACACCCAAAAAAGAAAGTGGTTCGCAATTCGGTTATTTTAAGGTGCGTCCACACTTGTATCATTTGCTCGTATCCGATCACCGTGGCGTGGCATGAGTGCGTATCGCGCTGCTTGGACGCTCACTGTCGGCGCGCCGATAGTGCCCCGGCCCCGCTTGTCCGATCTAAGCGTGTGATTCGCGTAGCATCATGGATTTCGAGCGATCGGATCGGCCCAACGTCTAAACGCGTGATCGTGACACGCGATCATGCCACGGGACGAAGATCTGATTGGGCAAATGATACAAATGTGGACGCACCTTTATGTTTGTTACCTCAGATCAGAACTCCGTCATTTATGAAAGGGTCCTGATGATAATGGTACCATCCCATTGATTTCATGATGGAGCCGGAAGGTAGGCACCGAATCTCTGTAATAACATAATGTATCCTAGCCATCTTTGGGCTTGTTCGAATTGGCACGAGCTATAATTTTAAGTAACGATTAAGTAAAAATTGTGAAATAAATTAACTATTTACAAAATAAAACCGACTCCAAGAAGAAAGCAATAAAAAGTAGAAAAAATACTGCATAATTCAGTTTCGTCGATTTACTTACAAGTAACCGTTTTTCTGCTTAATCTATACATAGGTACTTAGTATATACACTGTCATTTAGTAGCCGGTGCCATCGTGTAACAACTTACTAAAATCATTACTTTTCAACATTTTACACATTCTTTAGGCACCGACGCCAAAATAAGATTAATTGAATATACTGCATATATTGAGTAGAAAAAGTAAAACCGACTCCAAAAAAACTAAAAAATAAAAAAATAACGCCATAATTCAGTTTCTTCAAATTACTTACAAGTAACCGTTTGAATACTCAATCTATACAGTATATACAATTAATCTTATTTTGGCGTCGGTGCCATATAAAGAATGTGTAAAATATTGAAAATTGACGGTTTTAGTAAGTTGTGACACGATGGCACCGACTCCAAAATAACATTAATTGTATATACTGTATAGATTGAGTATTCAAACGGTTACTTGTAAGTAATTTGAAGAAACTGAATTATGGCGTTTTTTTTTTACTTTTTAGTTTTGTTGGAGTCGGTTTTACTTTTTTGTTAAAAAGTTTATTTATTTTACACTTTTTAGTTAATCGTTACTTAAAAGTATATCTCGTGGCGATTCGAACAAGCCCAAACACGGCTAGGATACATTATTTTATTACATAGATCTGGTGCCTACCTTCCGGCTCCATCATCAAATCAATTCGATGGTACCATTCTCATCAGGAACATTTAAATTTGTATCTATGAAGTTGCTTAGCTAAATTAATCAAGATATTTTGTCGCCACCCGTAAATCATTTATCATTGAGGAGTTCCGACGGCATTCTGTGGTCTTCTGCATCAGTTCCACTGCACCAATTTACACTTTTTGAATGCAAATGCTTATTATGTTTCTTATAATACCAAAATCGCTATATATATGCCTACAATATTTGAGGAGTTCCTTCAATTCCTCATGGATTTACATATCTTTACCAAAATTTAATGGGACCAACTAGAAAGTACCTTCTATAAAACCAAAAAAATTTTTTTGAAATCGGTTGAATAGTCTTCGAGTATTCGGTAAACATCAATAAAAAAAAAAAAACATTCCGTCGAATTGAGAACCTCCTCCTTTTTTTGGAAGTTTGGTATAAAACCTGTTATTAATTGGAAGAAACAAAATTTTGTGATAATTATTTTCTAGATTCTGTTTTATTTTTGGTTGTATTTAATGCAATCGCATTCACATGTATCACAAAATTTATTCGCATATTCCATAAATTGTAATTTACCAAGTATTAGTACTTATATTACTTGAAGTGCATTGCTTTAGAGGCACACCGGAGTTTTGTTATTTTTATAAAAAAATGTACAAAAAAAAATCAAAATGATATCAAAAATTTTTTGTGATGAAATAATGATCTTTATTCTGTGAGTAGGCCGCAAGGGCCCTTTTACAAGTCTGACTCCACGTCATTTCCATAGGGGAGACCACCGTTGAGAAGAAAGCTGAAATAAACTCAACAGTCAGTATTTTTTCTAAATAACTCTTATATTTAATACAATATTTGTACTTAGTCTATACTAAATATATGTTTAAAGTTTAAACTTAATGCGTAGATCTCCAAGAAAACATATCAAAACTTATAAAAGTAAAACAATAATAGAAGATTTAAAAGCAAAATATAAAACGACTTTTATTCATGGGTTTTTACGAATTCGATTTATATAAAAACTGTACAATCCTGCCCTATTTAAGGGAATATGACGGTATATTACCAACCCGAAATTTGTGGTCTCGACTGTAGTAGCTCTCTAAAGGCCAAGCCACACCGGATGCGTGCGAAGCACGTGCACGTGCGCGTGTGCGTGGCGTGCACAGCACCCATGTCAAACCGAGACAGTGCTGCAGAGCTGTGCACGCAACGGTGGCGCCCGCTGCAGCACCGTTGCGTGACTAGTCGCCATTTTGTTTTGCGTAGTCTTTTCATTATGCTCGATAGCAGTTCATCAGACGAAGAAGAAGTTTTACTGCTTCTACTTTCAACTCAAAAAACTCGTGCAGCGCCAAAAAGACTGTGGGTTCATGATATAAATGCAAGCAGACAAAAATACAGTAAATATCACAACCTGTGCTGCGAACTAGAATCGTATGAAGATCGTTTTTTGGTATTTTCATATGTCCTGAGCTTCTTTTGAAGAACTCCATGGTTTATTGGAGCCTTGTATATTGAAAAATGGTACGAACTACAGGAAGGCTAGTTCCCATAACAAGCTTTTATACGGCGAGTTTTTATAATGTTTGTGTTTTTTTGGTTATAAATACATTCGTATCTGCGCACAGGTTCTATATTTTGTCCTTTTATTTGGCAATCTATTTCAAAAACCTCCACGCGCCCCGGCCAAGTTGTAAATAAATACAAGAGAGCTGTACAGCACCTGCGCAGCATCGAGCTGTGCGTGTCCCGACCTGTTCGGTTTGCCGTCTCATAGGGAACGCCGGTAAATACAACGTCATCCCAGCACTCCGCTGCGTGAACGCGTGCACGCAGCACGCTGCCGGTTTGTCTCGACGGAGCTTCGTTGCGTGCAAGTCACGCGCACGTGCACGCCACGCGTGTGCCATCTACTATGACATTTCATACGATACAACGCGCACGCCACGCACATGCGCACGTGCACGTGCTGCGCACGCACCGGTTTGTTTCGGCCTTAAAGATGAAGTAAATGTAATGTTTATGAACTTGTGTTATCAGTTGTTTAAAAGACAGTGGGGAATCCAAAGCGCAGAAATAATAAAACCTTATTATTGGCATCGTTACTGACGGCCGCTGATAGGATACGCGCCTGGGGTCAAATCCGGTGAAGCACAGCGATAGCTCAACTGTGCAGTAGGCATCTGTCTTTTTCAAGGACATAATCATGGCCATTTAATAATTACTTTGGGTTAGAAAAAAAACTGCCTCTTTTTGAGCTTAGTCGAGGAAAAAGTATCCAATCCATCACAGCCATCCGTATACTGAAAATAGTTAGAAATCCTTCCAGCCTGTGGATGAAATTAAGAAAAAAGGAAAGATAAAAACCTCCACTTAGTGCATTACATGTGAAGGCACAGAATGACTGCGCTGTTTGAGTTGTGTTTGAGTTTGCCCTAAAGTTATAGGCAGCTACTTGTCATGAAACATGTAGGAGCGAGTTCTATTCCATATTCCGTAGCATACACTAAGCACTACCTCTAAACCTCCCAATGCTTGACAACCTAATTCCATTTGTTGAAACCGCGTTAAGGTGCGTCCACATTTATATCATTTGCCCGTATCAGATCATCGTCGCGTGGCATGATCGCGTGTCACGATCACGCGTTTGGACGTTGCGCCGATCCGATCGCTCGAAATCCATTTGCTACGCGTATCACACACTTATATCGGAAGAGTGCGGCATGATCGGCGCGCCGACAGTGAGCGTCCGAGCATCGCGATCTGCGCGATACGCAGTCATGCCACGGCACGGTCATCGGATACGAGCAAATGATACAAGTGTGGACGCACCTTTATTCACCTTTGTTGCAATGGATTAGGGTTTAAGGTGCCAACTATTGGGGCCGTATCTAGATACACTGGGACATTTAACTTATATAGCCATAAAAAATTGTCCCCACTTTTTCTTTGGATAATTTTATGTTCTAGTGTTTAAGTAATCACTAAAACATAAAATTACGTTACGTATTATTATGTTGTACCTTGTAAAAAAGGAGGAGGTTCTCAATACGACGGAATGGTTTTTTTTTTACGGATGTTCACCGATTACTCGAAGACTATTTGACCGACTTCAATTTTTTTTGTTTTATGGGAGGTACTTCCAAGTTGGTCCCATATAATTTTGGTGAAGATCTGATGATGCTATCCACGAAGAATTGAAGGAACTCCTCAAATATTGTAGGCATTCATATGGCGATTTTGGTATTATAATAAACATAATAAGCATTTTTATTCAGAAAGGGTAAATTGGTGAAGTGGAACTGATGAAGAAGACCACAGAATGCCATCGGAACTCCTCAATGATAAATGATTTACGGGTGGCGATAAGTTATCTTGATTAATTTAGCTAAGCAACTTCATAGTCACAAACTTAAATGTTCCTGATTAGAATGGTACCATCGAATTGATTTGATGATGGAGCCGGAAGGTAGGCACCAGATCTATGTAATAAAATAATGTATCCTAGCCGTGTTTTGGCTTGTTCGAGACGGTTCGTCACGAGATACACTTTTAAGTAACGAGTAACTAAAAAGTGTAAAATAAATAAACTTTTAACAAAAAAATAAAACTGACTTCAAAAAAAAAGTAAAAAGTAAAAAAATAACGCCATAATTCAGTTTCTTCAATTTACTTACAACAAGTATCCGTATACTCAATCTTTACAGTTTATATACAATTAATGTTATTTTGGAGTCGGTGCCATCGTGTCACAAGTTACTAAAATCGTCAATTTTCAATATTTTACACATTCTTTATGCGGCACCGACGCCAAAATAAGATTAATTGTATATACTGTATAGATTGAGTATACAAACGTTTACTTGTAAGTAAATTGAAGAAACTGAATTATGGTGTTATTTTTTTACTTTTTACTTTTTTTTTGGAGTCGGTTTTCTTTTTTTGTTAAAAAGTTTATAAAAACCGATCATGTGCGAGCCTGACTCGCACACCGAGGGTTCCGTACAAACTTTCACTTACCTGAATATGATTACCCGGTTCCAGTTAAGTTTGCACCTGATATCTAAAGACCGGGTTCCGTACAAACTTTCACTTACCTTAATATGATTACCCGGTTCCAGTTAAGTTTGCACCTGATATCTTATTTTTTATTGACAATCCTTTTGGGATTTATCTTATTCATTATTTTAATTTTAAAAATGATGATTTTATCAATAATATTACACTTAAGTTAAATGATCTGATTAGGTTTTTCTGGGTTTCCCTAATCCTTGCAGCAAATGTTGGATCATATTGTATCTGACATTTCGAAAGTGCTTGTAACTAGGCCTACTTGAATAAAGAATATTTTGATTTGATTTGATTTGATTTGAAAGCATTGCATACAAATGAGGTGCAAACTTAACACAACCGGGTTGTTTAAATAGGTTTTTTGAAAATAAAAAAAAATCAGCACGTAAAGCATTGCAGACAAATGAGGTGCAAGCTTAACACAGCCGGGTTGTTCAAATAGGTTTTTTGAAAATAAAAAAAAAATTCAGCACTTTAGAGACATACTTATAACTGTCGTGTAATATTTATGTAATTGAGAAAATTTCGAATTTTTCGCTTAGTAAACTTCAGAGATAAGGCGGGTATTTTTTTTTCACTTTTTCCTTTGTAAATCAAAATTTATCCACAGTGAAAAATATAAAAAAAAATGTTTAAGAATGTACAAATCAATACTATTTGTATAAAACTTTGACTTTGATATGATACTCCACTTGACCACTAGGTCAAAAGCAAGACTGAATTTTTAGCCGCTCTCATATTGGTAGTTTTTTATAGAAAATAAAAACGTACCTTTTCAGTACGGAACCCTAAAAAGGTATTCGTATTCGTTTATTCTTGTCATGAATAGGTACAGTAAGGTGTTTACATATATGCCAGTCAATAGATGACGCCCTGTCAGAGCATTGTAATTATCTTAAAAACGAAACTTCGTAAATTTTACATGCCAATTTTAAATTAGGTAAATAATAAAGTACAAATAAAATCTATGTGATGGTATAACAAGTGAAGTGAACTAAATTAAATAAAAATAAAAAATAACAGAATAAATGGCGCACTATAATGTCACATACTTAAAAATAGATCGTATAAATTTAGGTACACAACTTTACTATTTACTAACAAATAACAATATCTGGGTCATTTGTACATCGTTTGGTATATGAAAAAGAATACATACGAGGTAACGGTATAAACACGCATTTCATACCTCAACGCGTATGGAAACTGCAGGCTGCGCAGTTGTCGTGCAGACTAGTTGCAGTTTAAGCCCATCTTAGCAGTCCTTGTGCCTTGCGCACCGCTTCCCGACTACTCCAAGTAGCCGAGCATGGCATATCCGTTTGTGGCTTTGCGCTCCACTAATTGAATAGGTACGATTACGGCTAAAGAGGCTTAGCCAGATCTAAAGAGTATATTGAATGTCAGAAGAAAATATTATTACCTAAAAAAGATGTTCAAACACTAAGTGTTCGTGTATGAAATACTATACAAGTGTTATTGAATACTGAAAAGAAGTTTGAGATAATAGCGGCAGATAACCTCTGCGACTTGAGTTTTACTCTAGATAATTGAGCATAAACTATAGCGCTAAACATTCTGGATGTAATAAACATTTACTGATATTTTCCTTCTATTATCTTTTCATTTGAGAGAAGGTAAAACCAGTAACAAAATTTGAGGACATTTACAGATACAATATGAGACGGGACATGGATGTGTCCATGAATGCATCGGAGGACAACGAGTATGCGTCAGAACACGCATGTGTCCTATTACAAACCCCGTCGAATAACTGTAAGATAAAATACTTCCATCTATCAGCCATAGACGTCCACTGCTGAACTTAGACATCCCATATAGCTGGCCTAAGGGTGCGACCTGCGCAGACCGCATTCCGCACCGACTCTCCGCAACCCTCACGAGGACATCCAATCGTGGAATCCAACTCGGTTGGGCAGCGTTCGGGAAGCTGCGTCATATCTTTTCATCCAAAATACCCCAGTGCTTAAAGACGAAGGTATTCGAACAATGCCTGTTGCCAGACCTACGAAACTGAGACAGGATCGTTTACAATGGGACTCATAAGGCGGCTCAGAGTCACGCAACGTGCAGTGGAAAGAGGAGTCTTGGAGTTTCTCTGCGTGATAGATACAATACAACGTAATAGAACAATTCTTTATTGCACACCTATAACAGAAAACAGTACAATAGAGCCTAAACATAAAATACGGTAGACAATAGGCGGTCTTATCGCTAAAGAACGATCTCTTCCAGACAACCTTTAGCGGTCCGTAGCGGAAATGACACAGAATAGCTAGGAATGAGTAGGCGGTGAGATAAGCTTATTAATAACACAAAAATTAATAAAAACATAAATGTACGAGTAAATATATGTATACTCGTACAAAAGAAGAAAGAAGTACTAAACTATGATACTTAATAAAGGTGTACATACATGCCATTATTATTGCCTTTATTTGTTTTTTCAAATATTGATAGTTTGTACAAATTGTAACTTTGACAGAGGAAAATACATCTTTTTTCAGTCCACCCGTGACCATGGAAAGCTGAAAGCTTCCGAAACGTCGGGAACTAAAATGAGATAATATACGCCATATAATCAGTTAAATTGTTTTATTTCAATGAGTAATAATCGCGGAAACAGAAGAAAATATAATGATCTTTTAACTTAGTTTTAAAAAGAGGCAAAGACTTCGCTTGCCTTAAATCGAACGGAAAAGAGTTCCACAACAGAGAGCCTGAAATGTAAAAAAAAATGTATAAAACTTTGACTTTGATAATGGGACAGCTAGAAGACAGTTAAACAAATAGATTTAGATCAGACTCGATTAGATATTTAGTTGCAAATAATTAATAGGTACATTAGTATATTTCTTATGTTATGCAATAATACGAGGTTGCTTATTCTCGTATGTACTATTTTATGCAAATATCTCAGATATTATTGTAACATATCATGAGAGAGCAAATCCATAACTGTACAATAGCATTTTTCATTAAGTAGCATGATTATTATTTTTAAATTTATTTCGAGATATCTAGCTTTTGTACACATTATGAAAACTCGTTAAAAAATTCATGCAATGCAACGATTTGAGTATAATGCAGTTCATTAAGGAATATAGTTATGAACTAACCGTCTAGGATTCCGTTGGTTTCTAGTAGAAATGCTTTCAGCTGTCTTAAATAAATACATGCCTCTTTACAAATGTGCGGATTTCCGAATTATATTTGACAAAACAGATTTCCAGAAATGAGGATATCCGCAGCAGAACCAAAGTAAGCGACATAGCTCGCAGGATTGCACGTTTGAAGTGGCAATGGGCGGCCCATGTAACCCGGAGAACGGATGGCCGTTGGGGCAGTAAAGTCTTGTAGTAGCGATCACACATAGTGGGACGACCCCCGCCTAGGTGGATAGTATACTACGTATAACATGAATAAAAGAACTAAGACCTTTTAGGTTTCACCGCAGTCGCAGTCACTTATATATCCACAGATGTTATGTTTTTATTGTTAAAGGCATATTATCGGGAGAGGACCATTTAACAGACGCAAATGCATGGCCCAAAACAGAAACCAGAATTTACTTTTACCGGGACACGGTTCTTATAAGGTGGCATATCAAACGTACTTAAGTTGTTTTAATTAAAAAAACCATATTTGGATATTTTATCTTCTGATATATATTTTTTTTTACTTTTATAAGTTTTGATATGTTTTCTTGGAGAACTACGCATTGAGTTTATACTTAACACATATATTTAGGATAGGCTAAGTACAAATATTGTAATACATATAAGAGTTATTTCGAAAAAAATACTGACCGTTGAGTTTGTTTAGGCTTTCTTCTCCTCAGTAGTCTCCTCTTAGGAAACGCCGCAGAGTCAGACTTGTAAAAGTGCCCTTGCGGCCGACTTACAGAATAAAGATCATTATTTCATTATTTCATTGGTCTTGTAATTTATTCGAATTTAGTTTCTTCAAAAGAAAGGCTCCCTTCTCGGTGCCTAATCTATTTTTTATTTAGCTGTGAACCAAATAGAATGCAGAAAATATTGGACACGTGTGTACGCACGCCGTTTATGTCTGGGGAAGTCCCTTTACACGTTTTGGCTGATTTGGTTCCAGTAAAAAAGTAATGATTTAAATCGCTGATTTAAATCATATCAAGTGTACTGTATATGAATGCATTGGAGGAGAACGATTATGCGTCACAATAGGCAGGTGTATTATTTTAAACTTCGGTGAATAACTTGTTCTAACGTAAAACAATTCCTCAGATACCTAGAAAGAAGCCTTTAAACAGCTGAAAAAATTACTTAAATGTAATAACCAAGAACATTTGTGGATCCGATAAGCTACGGCCATATGTCTTCAACGGCCACTAGTATCCTTCGTTTAGGAGGTCAAAAAGATACTCACGCTCAAGCTACCTTTTAAATAAAATAAAAAAACTGGTTTATCCGTTTAGGAGGTATCATATCACAAACAGGCACACAGGTACACCAAATACACGCTTTTAACTCGTAACAGCACTATTTTTTTGACGAGAATTGAAAAGAAGTGATGCTATAAGTTGTGTGTGTTGTGTATCTGTTTATCTGTCTGTTGTGTATCTAGTTGCTAGAAACTTATTCTGTTTAACTAGTAACATCTTGTTCTATTTAGTTGTAGTTACTAAATTTAGCAATAACCATACATTTGTAAGAAAAATGTTGATCAATACAAGTTGTAAGATTTTAATCATCATTAAAATAAATGGTCATATAAGTGATGAAATTAATCGCAACAAAAACGGGACTTGTTGCTGCGTAAATTTGATTTAGTTAACTCGTATTAGGTATCTTTCATAAGCATTTTTCCTGTATATTACGTCGATAAACAGTCAAGTATGTACAAAGTATCAAAATTTTAATCTTATTAAAAAGTCGACACATATTTTTGTCGTTAACTCAATACGTACTTACTCAACATCAATATGACCATGGACGCAACGACACATCCGAAACTTAGACGTAATTAGATAAATCATATTCAAGCAATTAAGTCCAGTTTTGTCGTGATAATGTTAAGACATGCTGATCCAAGTCTGCATGTTTTTTAAAACAGAACTTTAGTGATAGCTTAGTGTTTATTTAAATAAAACAACTGGACTGACAGTCGCCCCGTGACCATGGAAATCTGAAAAGCTTCCGAAACGTCGGGAACTCAAATGAGAATAATATACGCGACATAACTTATCCGTTAAATTGTTTTATTTAAATGAGTAATAATCGCGGAAACAGAAGAAAGTTTAGTGTTTAGTCAGAGAATACTCATACGAAATTGCCTTTCCGGAATTTTTGTTATGGTATACGGGCATGCGACCCCGGCTCCCCGAGCTGCTACTGGCTCATACATAGTCTTCCAAGACAGTAGTATCCTTTAACCATTCATCTTGTCTAAATTCGTACAATTCCTTTCTTTACCCTGTTATCCTTCCTCTTATTCCCCCAATCCAAAGTATGACGTGCAGATGGATGCGTGGCTAGAGGCGAGTCTAGTCGTTAGCGTGCCGAATTGCCCTGGGACTGGTGACCCCTAAATAAGGCTAAACTCTTACCTGGTATGCGGGGCTCTGCTGGGTTCGAATATTTTATCCCTAGCTGCTCGTGGGAACGCAAGTGGCGGCGATGTGGTTCGCAACCCATCACGTCTCGGTCCCAGCGAGGGTGAAGAGTGGGCTATGGAGAGCCGCTTTGCAACGTTAAATGTAAGGGGAGGAATGAATGATAAAATAGATGAAGTATGTCAGATGATGGATGCGAAAAATATTGATATTCTGTGTGTGAATGAGACAAAGCGAAAGGGTTGTGACAGCACAAAATGAAGAGTTTAATGAATGTTGATGAAGCGGCAGTTGTAGGTATTCCAGAACCGTAGCAAGTGGAAGGAGGTAATAGTCCCTGCCTACTGTGTAATTTTAGTGATAAGCGCTATATAAGCGCGCCTGCGTCCGGTCACATCACACAAGCGTCCGATACGTCGAGTCGTCATGATGCTGAACAAAACCATTTACAGCATGCTTCTCGCTCTCAGTGGTGTATGTAAGTCTGGACCCTCCTCATTTTGATATTACTTAATTGGTCTTCAATTGCGCATTTTTAGTATAAAATTAAATCCATATTTTAAGCGAAATAAAAACAAAAACATGGGCAAAAATTATATTTATTCTATAAACACATAAAAAGGTGATTAAGTCCACGCTGTATTGATGAAATCATCAGTTACCTTTGAAAATCGTTTTTTTGTTGTGAGCCGTATACACAATACATTTCTCTTATGAATCTTCTTAAATTATTGGCGACCCAGGACAGTTCTAATTAAGTTATTATTTCAACGGGGACTTTTGGTTTTGCATATTTTTAATGTAACGTGAATAAGATTGAAGTCTCTTGTCATCTATACTATTATAAAGTTGTAAAAATGAAATGTCTGTACATTGAAGATATTTTCAAAAAAAATGATTATTATGGACTATTTGGAGGTCACTAAAACGAAAAATATTTTTTTTTGGATTTTATGTATGTTTGTATGTGTCGTTGTGGCTTCACCACGCATAATCAGCTAAACGGATTTCAACTATTTTTGGTACACGGGTAACTGGGTATCTCCAGATGGTTATAGGATACTTTTTACCCGACTACGCTGAAGAGAAAACGATGGGTTATGACTTTTTCTCCTCCGCGAAGGAAGTCGCGGGCGCCTTCTACTAACTTCTAAATCTAGCGAGGTACGGTCGGCCAAGAATTTTTTCTACCACGATTGAACCTTAATACACATGAAATAAAGTCAGAAAGTGGTAAACCAATTCCTTGGCCAACCGTACGAATAAATGACCTATTGTGTGATCTTTTTAATTTCATAATTAACATCTTATTTTTTGACCTCTTTTGTTACGCAATAAGACTGAATGTGCAGAGTCGAGCACTGCGATATTTACCTAAATTAACATCCAGTCTATTGGACTGAGGAGGTACCAGTCAATGATTGAAATATTTTTATTATAACAGGGCTACCGGCAAATAGCGGGATTGGATTCGCATCTGCGAAATCCGTTCAACAGTTACCTTTGGAATCTCAGCAAGCAGAGCGACGGGTGACTCCCGAATATTACAGTACTCGTGTAAATCTTGCGCCCGCCAATAATGGCGGCCAAAAACAATCAGGTACGTCATAATATTGTTTGAATTTTACACGATTCCCACACATCACAAAACGGGACTTGATCACGTACCTCTAAAGGTCTTCAGGGCAAAGAAACATGTTGCAGGCAAAGAAACATAGTATAGTAACAATTAGTTCGCAAATACCAAGTCAGAAATAAATCGTAACATTTAAATACCTGTCACGCTTGCAAAGTTGAATAATTGTAAAAAATAATTCTTGTACAAATCAGTTAACGGCTATTTGTAAGGAGATGATCAGTCGTCTTGTTTTAATGGTCCTTGCCCATACTAATATCAGAAGTACGAATGTGTGTCTGTCTGTTACCTCCTCACGCTTAAACCGCTAAACTGATTTCGATGAAATTTTGTATGGGATAGTTGTTACCCCAGAAATCATCATTTAAAGGGGTGACATGTCCACCGGTTTGTATTGGGAATCAATAATTAATACATGAGCTGCTCAGTTTTCGATATGAATGGTCGAAGCCGCGGCTAAATGCTAGTACTTTTTTTATACTACTAAAGTGAAAAACAAGCGTACGGCCTATGAACGCTTGCAACGCCAGGGGCATTACGTGCGTGTTGCCATCCCTTTTAAAACCTATTGAATCCCATCTTGAAGAACCTCATACTGTAATCTCCAGAGAAAGCCGCGGTAGGGAGTCATTCCACATTCGGAGTGTGCGTGATAGAAAATTTCTAACTTGATATGTTTTTTTTTATTTTACAGAATCCCATGATAGTCGTACGAACGGACAAGCGTATACGATATATGTGGATCGAGTATCTCCGAAGTCACCCCAGCCCGGGCGGCCATATTGGGACGAGCTTAGTGTAAATGTTGCGCCTGTTAATAATGCGCAGGTTAATAATGTTTATTACTATCCAACTCAAAAACCCTATGATCAAAAGACCAAACAATAATCGTATAAGGTAAATGACCCAATGCTTGACAGCTTAATCCCAATAATTGATACGCAGTTTATCACATTGGTACGACTTAAGGTTGAAGGTGCCAACCAATGGCACAGTATCAGTTACTGGGACATTTACCTTTTATTACCAGCTCATAAGCTGTTTTTATTTAGTTTTTACCTGTTCTGTTTGTTCATACTCAAATCTTGCAAGTCATTGACGGACGAGCAGTAATCGGATTGAAATTGTAGTAAATAAAGAATTACCCCAAACCTTAATTTGCCTTTACTTTCATTAAGGCCAACTTCACGATGCTTTGTTAGATGTTAGCGGCTGATTACGCCTCTCGATGCCAACCATAAGGCTGTCGTGATCAGCTGTTAATCAGACGTTACGAACTAACGGAACTTGGTAAAATTGGACCTGAACACCAACAGGAAAACAGAATTAGGTATGGTTTAAGTCACTTGGGGCCATTATTCTAACCCATAATAATATATGCAACTTAATTTTCACTTCTCCTGCTCAAAAAGTACGTCGTATTAGCTTTGCGAAGCGAGACTAAAATAGTACATTTAGCCCTTAGGGTTTAAAAAAAAGCTATATAATCCCATACTAATTTCTATGACACTGAAAAAAAAACATGCAGACAAAACCAACCTAATCAGATTGGCCAAACTTTCTGATAGAATTGCTCAAACTGTACTTTTAGTTTTTCATGAAATATACAATTTGAATGTTAACAATTTTTATTTACTCGCAGTCGAAGTGAAAAGCAGAGTGTTTAACACGTGGCTAAAAGCCTCACTTCGTGAGCTCGTCCAAATAATCACTTCGTGTCATAATGGCTTATTTTAGCCCTTTACGCCCCCGAACACGAACTACGAAGTGAGCGAGGACAAATAAGACTGAGTGTCATAATGGCTTTTAGCCACGTGTTAAACAGTCTGCTTTTCACTTCGACTGCGAGAAAATAAAAAAGACTTAACATTAAAATTGTATATTTCATGAAAAATTAAAAGTACAGTTTGAGCAATTTTAGACGACCGGTTTGGCTCAGCGGGAGTAACGTTGCCTGAGAAGCTGAAGGTCCTGGGTTCACATCCCGGTAAGGGCAAATATTTGTGTCATGAGCATGAATATTTGTTCCTGCGTCTTGGATGTCTTCTATGTATATCTATACTATTATAAAGTTGTAAAAATGAAATGTCTATACATTGAAGATATTTTCAAAAAAATGTTTGTTATGGACTATTTGGATGGAGGTCATTAAAACGAAAAATATTTTTTTTTGGATTTTATTTATGTATGTATGTGTCGTTGTGGCTTCATCGCGCAAAATCGGCTAAACAGATTTCAACAAGTTTTGGTACACGGGTAGCTGGGTATCTCCAGATAGTTATAAGATACTTTTTACCCGACTATTGTAAAGAAAAAAAGAGGGGTTATGACTTTTTCTCCTCCGCGAACGAAGTTTCGAGAAGGGCGCATTCTAGTAAGTAAAGATCTATTATATAATAGATCTATTAATTATATCGTCGTCTAGTACCCATAACACGAGCCTTATTGAGCTTACCATGGGACTAGTTCGATTTGTGTAAAATTGTCCTGCGGGCCTATTTATCGCGTGACAAACGCAACCATCATAGGCCCGCCGTTTTATTTATTTATTTGGTTTAATGGTCCAGACGTCCAGTGTGCAGTAACAGCCCAAAAAGACCGGGGCCTGTGCCAGGGCTAGTTACGTATTGTATGACAGATTTCTCAGAGTGATTTCTCGATCGGTGTTTTAGAGAGACAAATGTGTGGCCAAATTAGATATATTTTAACTTACTTTACTGTGATATTTATATTTATTTATATTTCGATCAGAAATTTTGGCCAATGGATGGAACTTTATGATGGAACATCCTATCATAGCTGTGTTTGGATTTGTTAGAAAAGTCTTGTAAAGCGTATTTTTCTAGTGTTTTTTGAACTATCAATTTATTAGCTTTTCTCAATTTCGAAAAATCCTCCGCTGATACATTTCTAAACCATACGTAAGTATGTGTTCGAAATTGGATGTCCCCGTTACCTTCAGTAATTTGGGCTCGGCTTAGGTCTGTTACCAGTGATGTACTGTTACTGTTTTATAGGTATACTAGCTTCTGCCCGCGACTTCGTCCGCCTTAAATTCGTTTATCACAGATAAGTGTATTTTTCCGGGATAAAAAGTAACCTATGTCCTTCCCCGGGACTCCAACTATCTCTGTATCAAATTTCATCCAAATCGGTTCAGCAGTTGAAGCGTGACTCTTCACAGACAGACAGACAGACAGACAGACAGACACACTTTCGCATTTATAATATTATATATATTATGGATGGATATAGATAGTCTTGTTATAATCTGCGCCAACAGGGGTTGCTGAAAGCTGTGGCCTAACCTTGAGCGTGTCTCATTGATATGGGTGAATCCCCAGTATCTCTAGCCTCACACAAGATAGGATGTTTTTGAAAAGGTTATCAAAGCGAGACCTAGCGGCTATTGTTGACATTTTTGTCCATGTGTAGGTATGCGCGTCGGACTAAATAATCTACGATTACACTAAGATTTTTTATTGCGTTTATTTGGGATATCTACGACATTACAATCCTATTTTCTACTTATAATACAAAGGTGTTTAAATGTTTGTTAACAACTCGAACAAAGTTAAATGATATATATGTAGCACACAATTAGAACGGGTCATAAATTAAAACATAGGATGATTGCTCTCGAGAACGTGGGCGAAGCCGTGGGTAAATGCTAATTATGCAATTTCATTTGTGGAGGAGGAGAAAGTCATAGGCCTCTTTTTACTCAATTGCGCGCCAGCAAAGACCGGGTGTAGCCATGGTAATATAAGTTTATAAATGCCAATAATTTCATTTTTTTTTATTAGCTTCCATTTTGTCAACCCTTATGGTGGACTCTGTCTGTCTGTCCGACTATTAAACTACTCATGATATCTATTTGAAATTTGGAATATTTATAAACATAAGTCTAGGGTTTCTTGATCTATACATTTTTTATTTATTTTTTTGTTATTAGATTTAATATTTTAACCTCTTTACTTAACACAGATGTACTACTCGATCCCTGTATGTGGAAGAGCGGTGCCCCTTAACACAGGTATTACATTTACTTAAAAAGGGGTCTCCAGCGCACTGTAAAATTAGTACCTCCTAAGAAAACAAACATTTTTTTTTTCTTTTTTTTCATGTGATATTAGCGCTAACAAAACATGTTAAAAATGTATAAAAAAATAAACATTATTAAAAATTAAATTTCGAACCATATTTACCATGGGCGTAAGGTGAAAAATCTATTCACTGTCCATTATTTTTCTGTTATAATTTTTACATTTTAATTATAATAATCAAACAAAGGTTAACTGGAAGAGATTCCTAATAGGCATGAGTTCACCTTTGTACTTATATCTTTTAAGTTGATTGCATTTGTAACTGGTTACTATGTAGGTACAATAAAGTATTTACATACATACGTACAAATAGTCTTGTTATACAAAGCATGCATTAATAGGCTACATTACTTAAATAATAGACCTTTCGTTTCCTACAATAACTTTAAAGTTGAGAAATTTGCACTACTATGCCTAAATTGTACTTTTTTAAGTGTCATTAAGCTTAAGTTTTAAAACAGTTCAATAGTTATTGTAGAAACGAAACGTCCAAGCCACATATTTTTACTAAGGTGTAGAGTTTGTGAAGTTAGGGCTTCTAGAGTTAGAAGCTTGGCTCTACATGAGATCTGATAACTTTTTGACAGTGTAAGCCATATAATCTCATCTTGGCAACATTTTACATCAAAATGTTTTTGGAGGGTTTTAACCGAATACGCAGAAGAAAAAAGAGAGTTATGCCTTGTTCCTTAACAGCGAACGAAGTTGGTGACAGCTTTCTAATAATTATAATACCTCGAGTTTTGTTCTATAAGCTTGTAAGGTTAAACTTTTATATTACCATTACCTAAATTATCTGATATTGAGGTGTATGTATTTGTATATATGACGAACTGTCAAAATCATTCCCTTTTTTCACACGAGGCACAGTTATTTTTGTCTCAGTTAAATTATATGAAACCCAATCCAGTAGAGCTGCAGTTAAGCTAGGAGTGCCACAGGGCTCTATCTTAGGTCCATTTCTATTTTTGGTTTACATAAATGACTTACCATCTATAGTCGAAAATCTTTGTGATATAGTACTATTTGCTGATGATACATCATTAATTTTCAAAGTTGACCGAAAAGCAACAGACTATGCCGAAATTAATAGTGTACTATTTAAAGTACTTGACTGGTTTACTATTAATAATCTGCTATTGAATGCTAAGAAAACGAAATGTGTTAGATTTGCTTTACCGAATGTTAGAGCAGTGGATTCTACTATATCGCTCAATGGTGAATGTTTAGAAATGGTGGAAAGGGGTAAGTAGGGGGATTCTTAGGTATAACATCGGACAAGAACTTGCAATGGAGTCCCCATTTAGCAGTACTTGCATGTGCATAAATTAAGTTCACCAGCTTACGCTATTAGAAAACTTAGACAATTGACCAATGTTGATACTGCTCGCTTAGTATATCATAGGAATTTTCATAGTATCATGTCATACGGTATTCTGGTTTGGGGCAAAGCAGCTGACATACAGACTCATACTCATACTCATTTATTAAAAAAATGTTAACATTTTAAACGTCAATTCATTAATCTATTCTATAAGTTATTCTTAAAATGCAATTTGAGATTTAAAATACAATTAGAAAATTATTATGGTATATTACCTACAATTATTATATTCATCTGATATTATGTAAATTCAAAATTAATAACAATTTTGATTAAGTTAGGAAAACATTATACAATATTATATATATATAAAAAAAAAAAAAAAATACTTTCAATACATTATTCAATTAAACGCTGTACTATAGTATTTCATTATCACAGTTGTAAAATTCATCTATATTGTAAAAAGCTTTAGTTGTTAGCCATTTTTTTAATTCATTGAAAAACGTTACATTATTTTCAATGTCTTTGATATTGACGGGTACTTTATTGTAGATTTTAGGACCTACGATGGACATTGTCTTACTAGACTTGGCTAGCCGATAACGAGCTATGGACATCATGTTTGTGTGTTTCTGTGCGATACGTGTGCTTCTGTATGTTGACAGAGGAAAGAGATGCATATTACATCGAACGTACTTAATTATGTAAAAAAATGTATTGTGATGTCAGGGTCATTATGTTTTTATTTCTCAAAAGTTGTTGGGCAGGAGTGCCTGGCGCCATGTGCGATATTATTCTCAATGCTCGTTTCTGGAGAACAAATACTCGCTGCCATTCTGCTGCTGTACCCCAGAGCTCAAGCCCATAACACATAGTTGAGTGGAATAGCGAGAAGTAGCTAGACCTAAGTTGCTGGTCTGGTAGCACCCGTGCCTATCTGCTCAAGGCGAAACAAGGGCCCGATAACTTTCCGCAGACGATCTCAATGTGCGCATCCCATTTGAGTGCCGCATCCAAGGTCATACATACCCAAGAACTTGGTTGTGGTTACCTGAGGTAGTTTTTCCCCATCTACAGTAGTGGCGAGTGGAGCTAGAGGTCGGCCTCCAAGGTTAATATGCATTACTTGTGTTTTGAGTAAGTTGAGTACTAGACCATTTGCGCTAAATCAGTTTTGTAGATCAATCAAATCAAATCAAAATATTCTTTATTCAAGTAGGCCTAGTTACAAGCACTTTGGAAATGTCAGTTACATGAGAGTGAATGTTTGCTGGGAGAAATACAATATGATCCAACATTTGCTGCAAGGATTAGGGAAACCCAGAAAAACCTAATCAGATCATAGATATAGATTTAATATATCCGAGGCAATATTGTTCTCCAGTTCTGAGATATTACTCGCTGTGATTACATTACACGCGTCGTCAGCAAAAATGAACATTTCACCATCTACGCTTTTTGGCAGGTCATTCACCTGAATTAGGAAACACAAGTTTGCGAGAGAAGACCCTTGAGTACTATATTTGTGACTATATTTGTATTACAAAAAAGAGCGAATCCTTCTATATATAACCTGAATTCCCGTGACTCCTTAAGAGAACTTTTTAAAGACATCAACATAGTAACCGTAGCGCACAATATATTTATGAGAATATTATTTATGTTATTAAGAACCTAGAGTCTTTTACTAAGAATTCAGATATTCACAATTTTAATACTGGAAATAAAAACAAAATCTCTATTATGTAGAAAGTTCCGCGTTCGTAAAGTAGCCAAATCATTCGTAAGCCAATGTATACATTTTTATAATAAGCTGATGCTTTAAAATGACCGTTTCCAGCTCTTAAAAAGTACTTAAAAGAGTCCCTAATGGCAAAGGCATATTATAGGGTAGAGGAATATTTAACAGACGAAAATGCATGGCCCAAAACGGAAAACAAATAATTTACTTTTACCGGGACATGGTGACGGTTCCTATAAGGTGGCATATCGAACGTATGTAAGTTGTTTTAAATAAAAAAATATTATTTAGCTTTTTCAATATTCTATTTTTTTTACTTTTATAAGTTTTGAAATGTTTTCTTGAAGAACTAGGCATTGAGTTTATACTCAAAACATATATTTAGGAGAGGCTAAGTACAAATATTGTAATAGATATAAGAGTAATTTCAAAAAAATTACTGACTGTTGAGTTTTTTTCGGCTTTCTTCTCATCGGTCTCCGTACTTACAGAATAAAGATCATTATTTCATTATTATATTAAAGGCATTTATTTACTGTGAACTGATTTACTCTCTAGATAACGACGCTTTTAGTGACATGATAAAGCTCTATATAAGCGAGCCCACGTCGCGTCACGGCACACAAGCCCGCGACCAGCCAACAGTCATGTTGCTGAACAAAACCGTGCTCGTCTTAGTCCTCGCTATCAGCGGTGTATGTGAGTATGCCTCATCACTAGCAGCTTCGTCTTTACTTTAGAGTAGCGGTAACCGCAAAAGCCGATAACTGTTCGACGTGTTGTAATTGTAGTTAATGGGCATTTTCGCAAAAAACGTGTACCTCCACTTGTTGTTTCCGATTATGGACTTTTAGGGTTCATTTTCGGAGTTCAATAATATATATGAGTATCAGAATCGATATTGAAAATTAAATAATGTGTCCGAAAAAGAGGTTATTTTTAAGCCACTGTTATACAAAATGTATCCTATATTTTGCATGAGCTTCTCAAAACTGTCTGATTTTTCATACACATTTTTGGGATTATTTTTATTCGTGTAAACGATAGCACGATTCTGAAAACGAGTTCAAACGTCCATAATCTGAGACAACAATTATACACATTTCTTAAAAATGTGCTAATGTTTTTTTTCTTTTTTAATTTTACCTGAACTGAAATAAAACATAATATTTTCTTCTGTTTCCGCGATTATTACTCATTGAAATAAAACAATTTAACGGATTATATCGCGTATATTATCTCATTTTAGTTCCCGACGTTTCGGAAGCTTTCCAGCTTTCCATGGTCACGGGAGGACTGAGAAAAGATGTATTTTCCTCTGTCAAAGTTACAATTTGTGCAAACTACCCATTTTTTGAAAAAACACAAATAAAGGTGTACATACATGCCAGATGGGCCTAAGCTGTAAAGACAGTTACACATGTGCCAGAAGGGCTTAATTATTTTATTCTAATAATTTACCAAGCAGCATTTCACAAATGAGGCGTACTGAGGAGAAAAGAAACGCTGCAAAGAAAAACTCCCAGGCTACCTCATTACTAATTATATTATTTTAAAACAGAGACTATTAAACTACTTTAAACAGATAAGATATTTTACACCGTTCGGAAATTAAGGTTTTGCAGTCCTGTGTCTCGCTTGTTCCTTGATGAGATGTATTACAGGATCCCAAGCTGGTGGTAGTGACAATCCATCTTCTCTATTGAAATTAGGATGCTTTTTAATCTCAATAGCCTCGCGTAGCATCCTGGGAAAATATCTTTTTTCTTTGGCAAGGATAGAAGGTTTATCAAACTTAATTGAGTGGTTTGGTTTGTCAATGACATGTTCACAGACTGCAGACCTATTACACCGACGGTGCTTGACATCTGCTATGTGCTCCTTCACCCGGGTTGATACACTGCGTTTCGTTTGACCAATGTATGAAAGACCACACTCGCAGTCTAGCTTATAAATGCCTGCACTCTGCAAAGGGGTGCTACTCTTCACGGGTCTAAGGTATTGAGACACCTTCTTCAACGGCTTGAAATATGTTTTTATAGAAGCACGCTTCAAGATGTTTCCGATCTTGTCTGTGACCCCTTTCACATATGGTAATACGGCAGGTTTACGCTCGACTGTTGGTTTCTTCATACTGGGATTCTGCTTGGAACGTGGTATCTGGAGCTCGTTGGCTCGAAGCGCACGTTTGACATTCCGCAACTCAGCAGTCAGATGTTGATCGTCGCAGATACCCCTGGCTCTCTGAAACAAAGATTTACCCACTGTAGCAAGTTGACAGGGATGGTGGTGAGATTTGCCATTCAAATACCTATCTGTATGCGTAGGTTTCCTATATACAGTATGACCTATGTCATTTTTAGGACCTCTAATTACTAGCACATCTAAGAATGCAAGTGAATTTTGATTTTCCAACTCCATAGTGAATTTAATTTTACTATGCATAGAGTTCAGATGGTCTAAGAAAGCTGAAACACTAGATCTAGGTAAAATAGTAAAGGTATCATCTACGTATCTTTTAAAGATCCTCGGCTTGACAGGTGCCAATGAAAGCGCTCTCTCCTCGAAGTCTTCCATGAAAATATCGGCGACGACAGGAGACACCGGAGACCCCACTGCCACACCATCAACTTGCCCGTAGAATTCACCATTCCATCGCATATAGCCAGATGTAAGGCAGTGTTGTAATAACTCAGCATATTCTATTGCCATCTGTTGTTCACCCAATCTTCTTTTCACAATTTTGATACATTCTTGAACTGGTAGGCATGTGAAGAGAGACTGGACATCAAAACTGACCATAACTTCATCATCAGTTAGTCTCAAATCCTTAATCTCACTGACAAAATGGTATTTGAATGTGAAATAACACTTTTGTGGAGCTTTTGGGGAGGTAGATATCCCTGATTATTTTGTATGTTTGTACGTATCTTTACTTTTTTTGATACACAAGTCGCAAGTCCGTTTAGAAAAGAGTTTACAAATTGATGATGTTATTAAGGATTTTAGCGTGAAACTGGATAATGTTATTGACACCAGAATAACTTACTTAAATTCCTGTTAACATAACTTTATGATGTGTATTTTGAAAAATCGTAATAATTTAACTTAAGGGGCTCCCATACGCGAATGACCTTCTCCTCTTCACTTCTCTGTGTTTTATATATATGTATCATCGTGTTGACAACCACCGTTGTTTTGTTACCAATGTACTGTTTCAGTTTATCTTCACGAGTCACCGAAACCAAGATACCATGAAAATTAGATATTTTTACAACAAAAACCAGTATTTGCTACTTTTCTTAAAAACTATAGAACCTATTGAAAAACCAGTTGACAATTTTAAAGTTAACATCATTACTCACTTATTGGATTTAGTCCCATGTCTAAGCATCGCTTGACGACTATACCAATTTAAGAGAGAAAAAACCGGCCAAGAGCATGTCGGATCATGCTCAGAGTAGGGTTCCGCAGCCGTTCATACCACAACATGCACACTACAGATGAAAAACATGCGATATGAAAAAGTGCACTACCAAAAGAGCATATCTCCCAGGTACTTACGTCCTTTTGTTGGGAAGCGCAGTTTTTAGGCAATAACTCAAAAACGGCATATCCATCGTGTTGAAAATAATTTTCGTTGAAAGTATTTATTTGGTTGTAAGTTTATTTTGCTATCGTGGACGGACGGAGGGATGGACGGACGGACGGACGGACAGACAGACAGACGGACAGATGGACGTACGGACGGACATGACGAAACTATAATATATTTGGCTACGGAACCCTAAAAAGGGACTTTACGAATCTTTTATTAATCTCGATTTATAAAGTATTATAACATTCCAGTTCCAAAAATATAGGCCAAATACCAAGCTACCACATATATATTTATATATATATTTTAACGTGGTTTGCAGCAAGAGGAATAATTTTATATCACTTTTAAAACAGTGAAAACCGAAATTTTCCGGATAGCCCCTTTATTGTTAAGTTGACAGGAAGACCTTCACAGGTTAATATCAAAATTAAATTTCCACAAATATTATAAATTAAACATGTATGTATCCCCACGACTTTCGTCATGATGTTAAGCTCAAATAACACTTAAAAATCAATTTCATGTCGCTGGGATGGTGGTGAATATCTACCAACTTTTCTATGAAAGATACAACAAACCAAATTAAAACATTTTCCTCCTCTACAGGGATCCCGGGTGGTGGGATTGGATTTGCGGCCGCAAAACCTGTGGGATTCATCGGTGAATTAATATTTGGAACCCGGGCCCCGCCGCCGCCACAACCAATTAGAGTTGTTGTCTCACCTGTAAACAATTCTGTATACCGTAGCCATGAGCCATTGCCAACCAATCAACAGCGGGGAACGGGCGGCCAAAACCCAAACCCAACGAACAACCAATATTAATAAACCAAATGATGTTCTGTGATGCCAATAATGGGATACAAACTAGCCTGTATTATCCTCACTTTAAATATGTTTTCCTTTCTGACATGAACGTGGGCTTCAGAATTTTTTAAGTGATATATAATATGAGAAATAAAATGTTTTAATATATTGACTTGGTTTTTATTTATCTTTAATACTTAATCTTAAAATTTTCTGTTAGTCTTGCTTTGGGCCACATATAAATGGTGTGACAATGTAAGCCCTAACTCACAGGGCCTGTGATGGTCCCTCTTCTCTTATCGCGCGATAAACGCGGCCAACATTATCCAGCTGGTCTCTTTCCATTAGTTATATTTTATTATAAACAAGAAGAAGCCCGCAACTTCGTTTTCGGAGGAGTAAAAACACATAACTCTCTTTTTCGCTTCAGCATAGTCGGCTAGAAGTATGGTCTAACCATCCTCGGAAGTTAAGCTATCCTTGTTACCAAAAGCTTTGCGATCCGTCCAACCAGTTTGACGTGATTGTTCCGCAAAGATATTCCTACCGTGAGATGGCGCTGTTATCAATCTTCATAATATTTTTTATAACACTCGTGTTTGTGTCATCTTACTATCGGGCAGTGCTTCCGACATTAATGCTATATTCGTTCTGCAGAAGCGGGCTGTTCGTGCGATATATAAAATGAACCATAGAGACTCGCTTAGAGATAAGTTTAAGGACATTAATATAATGACAGTGCATTGTCAATACTTTTATGAGAATATTATGTATGTACATAAAAATAATACCCACTTTAAGAAGAACTGTGATGTACATAATTTTAATACTAGAAATAAGCTTAAGCTAGCAGTGCCTGCTACTAGGCTCCATAAAATAAGGAGATCATTCATGGGTAACTGTGTGAGATTTTATAATAAACTTCCTAGCAGCATAAGTGAGTTGTCTAATGGTAAATTCAAAAATATTGTGCAACAAAAAATATTTTCTAAAGCTTATTATAGCACACAAGACTACATGAATGATGAAGCCGCGTGGGATTAATGTAAATTATAGCGCCATGTAGGTATATGAATAATTATTTTAACGAATACCTAAGGTATTTTTATTATTTTAATCTTAATTGTTTTATATACTCTGACATTTAAAATTTTATTCTAGACACATTCTACATTATTTATTTTTTATTGACAATCCTTTTGGGATTTATCTTATTGATTATTTAATTATTAAAAAGATGATTTTATCAATAATATTATACTTAAGTTAAATGATCTGATTAGGTTTTTCTGGGTTTCCCTAATCCTTGCAGCAAATGTTGGATCATATTGTATGTCTCCCAGCAAACATTCAGTCTCATGTAACTGACATTTCGAAAGTGCTTGTAACTAGGCCTACTTGAATAAAGAATATTTTGAATGATTGATTGATTTGTACGGGTCAAATCTTGCAAATAGTAAAATTCGACCCACTACCCGATTTCCGTTTGACATACTAATATTCTAAGTTCGGTGAAAATGCAATATTACTTATTTTATTAACACTGTAGTGCACATAACAAGGGTGAGTACAATAGTGGCCTTAATGCCAAATGGTATTCTGTACCAGTCAACCATAAGGCTAAACAGAAATGCATGCATTATGACACCATCATCAGATGATGGAGCCGGAAGGTGGTCATAAGAATTCTTTACTTAAATAAATAACGTAATCCTACCGAATTTGGGCTCTCTAGAATCGTCTCAAGGAGTAGATGACAGGTGTTTAAAAAAAGTACAGTCGGCAATAAAACTTGTCTCAAAAAATATTTTTACATAACCTTAGTAGGGTAGCTGGAAGTTATAATTTTATAATAATATAGATTACTAATATGCATTAAACAATTCAGATTAAATGTAAAAAATTAGATTACAAGGGAGTCAAATACATATCTGAAATAAATCACGCCAAAAAAGTAATTACAAGACAAAGCGAAACCTTTATTTGTGTACATTTTTTTCGGCTGAAATAACTGTTGTTACATGATGAATTATCAATATACGAATCCTTGCGTATCCTGTAAGCATCCTCGGATGTAAAGCTATCCTTTTACCAAACACCGTTAAATTCGTCCAGCCGTTTTGACGTAATGAAAGCACAAAGACATATGTATACATTATTAGCATATAAGGAAAGACCAAATAAAAATATTCCGAAAACAACCTAGTCACGCTAAAGACTGTTTATTTGGAATGCTTTTTTAACGGTAGGAGATGTAAGTGTGCCGCTCTGAGGGACGCAAGGTAACTAACGAACCAGGGTTCACATTGGGCTGCATAAAAAAATAAGTCATATTGTTGATGGGCATAACTAGTTTGGCATAATTAGGTTTGATGGTCACAACAAAAACCTAACCTAACCTACAGTTTTCGTTTTTGACCCTTGTTCCATTTTGTCGCAGTTCTTCCTAACGGCATACTAAAAATCATTTTTCTTTTTTTTAAGCATACCTCACCATGGCATAAATGTATTTTGTCATAATTTATTATTTTACATTATATATAAAATTGTTATGGCTAAAAATAATTATAATCATCCATATAATGACTAAAAATTATATGACATTCGACATCAGGATTAAAACAATTATGACATAGTGCAATTATGACAGGGAACTCGCCAGTTTCAAGACACGTCTCAAACATTGGCTTATCGAGCACACTTTTTATAGCTTCACAGAATTTACCGAGTACCAAATAGGTACTTAAATTTATATTAGGTATTAATTTTTAATATTAACAATTTAATTTATATACTATATATTATGATGTCATTGTTGACTTATTATTTTAATCCACATCTTTCCATTATGTGGCTATGTTTAAAATTGACATGTAATACGACTTATTATCAATAAATGAATATGAATATGAATATGAACAATTATGACATAGGAACCATTATGTCATTAAACTTTTGTAAGCAACACCTTTATGCGTAAAGAGTTGTGACCATCGATATTACGACAATATAGTCGTTATGCGATCAGAGGGACACCCCACAATTAGGTATTAGCGAGAGATTTCTTGGTGGCAGATAAACCGCGCAGGGTTTTCGTTTTTCAAATACTTGTAATAGTTATAAGTTTTTTTTGGTTTTAAGGAAATGAAAAAAAAGTAGACAAACTATTAGTCTACCTTTTTTCGAGTCTATTTCATGTATATTAAAGTTCAAAAGTAGTAGACCAATTTTTGCCCGGGGTACACACCAGGTCCGAGTTACAACTAGTATCAACTGATTTAAATCAGGTGATTTTTTTGAAAGAAATCAATGATTTAAATCATTACTTTTTACTGCGAATCAGCCAAAACGTGTCAAGGGATTTCCCCCGACATAAACTACGGGGCGCACAAACGTGTCCAATATTTTCTACATTCAATTTGATGCACAGCAAAATAAGAAATAGATTAGGCACCGAGAAGGCAGCCAAATTAGTCTTCCTTTTGAAAAAATAATTTTGAACATATAACAACATAATATGTTAATGAAAATAAGTGACTGCGACTGCGCTGAAACCCAAATGGTCTTATGTACTTTTTTTTTCTCGTTCATGCTTTTTAACTTTTTAAATAATACATAAATGAAAGTGTGTTTATAATAGGATTTTGGAAGAACTTTTAGATTTGTAATAACTTTACTATTGATATTTTTTGTTAAATATGGCAACAGGAAACCAAATATAAAATAATATGTATTAGGAACCCGCCTAGCGGCGCTCTGCTCGTAGACACGTAGCCATTGCTACGTGTTTACCTGTATGTAGAGGAAACAGCGTAGCGCTACGAAAAGCTTGTCGGCGAAATTGTTAATTTGTTATACTCATCGTCTACATGCAATTTCAAATCGGTGAATTCATCTAGATCCATCCCTGTAAGAATTTTACATTACTATCTTGATCAGCAGGCTCTCCCTTATTGTGATCTTTACGCATGCCTGTACGGGTAAGTAATTGAACAAGCTTAGTTTAACTTCCGTTTATTGATAGGATTACTTTCAAGCCATTGGTTTGTCTTATGTAATGTTTGATTTATTTCTTTCCCATACTCTTAGTCATGTGCATATTATAATTGATGTATCGTGTGCAAATAATACAGATAATGAAATATTACGATACCAACGAGCTGATCTGTTGATGGAGCCGGAACTGCCGGAAGGTGGTCACAGGAACTCTGTAATAAAAAAACGCAATCCTACAAACACTAATACATATATCGTCCTCCTTGGCGTATCCGTTAACGGCGAACCTGGCTCCACGATCGTGACGAGTAGTTAGGTTAACAATAAATGTTTGTTTTGTCCTTTGTCGTAGATTCTCTTCTGAGTGAACCTGTCATCGGAAGTCACCGGCCAAATTCTGAACGATAAACACGTGCCTTCTTTTACCTTGACATTTGCGGAATCATCAACAGTAGCGATGGAGCCAAACAACCAAAAATTGAATTGACTATGATGAGGGCCGGTCATGTGTGGCTTGCAAATAGGGTTCGAATACCGGTATTATTTCCATACAAAATAACCGGTATTCAATTTCGGTATCACGCTTATTATTAAAGATATTTGTATTTTAATGAGCTAAATTTAATGTTAATAATGATTACCTAAATACCATTGAAGAAACATTCTAAAATATCGAGTTTGGTAAAATACTTTATGTTAAGATAATACCGGTAACGATCCCTGCTTGCAAGGCCGAATTTGGTTTAAATGCGCCGGTCATTTGTGGCTTGCAAACAGGGATCGAATACCGGTATTCTTTCCATACAAAATTACCGGTATTTAATTTCGGTATCTCGCTTATTATTAGAGATTTTTGTATTTTAATGAGCTTAATTTAAAGTTAATAATGATTACCTAAATATTATTTAACAGACATTCTAAAATATCGATAGTTTGGAAAAATATTTGATGTTATAATAATAACGGTAACGATCCCTGCTTGCGAGGCTGAATTTGGTTTTAAAGATTATTTTGCGGGGCGTGCAGTACAACTGACCCTTAGCATTGTAAGTGCCGTTGAAGGGTTGACGCGGTTTTTTTATGCGCTTTGCATCGAGATCTTTTAAGCGAAAAAATACTGAAAAACTAAGATAACATATCTACCGCCTTCCAAAATAGGTTACGCTATTGACCTGTACAAGGATGATAATGAGAAGTCAACTCCCAGCTGTTATCAATCACGCTGCAATTATAAAGATTCGTTGTTTTGCGCTTTAGTTTTTCCTTAATTGACAACAGCAAGGTCACATTCATTTGTTTTCTAAAGACAGATTTGGATGACGCTTTTGCTTTTGTTCGATAGCAAGCTTCGTGATAAAACTTGTTTGGAATGAGACGTAGATAACAAGGCGACACATGTGTCCAGTGATTAGCCTGGAACAACGAAACAATTTCTAGAATAATGAGAAAAAATCAAGACTCCGATAGGATTTAAACTAGTGCCTTTGTGGCTTGTCGGGGCGCACGCTCTGCCCATTAAGCTACAAAGCCCAGTCAGTTTTTGTTTTTGAAATTTTGACATAATTTGTTACAAAATCTCTTGCATTTTGTATTTTAAACCGGGTTTTCTGCCGTCAGCGCACCTGGTGAGCATCTATGGAACTAAATGTTCACCCTAACAGAGCTAAAGTTCGCTCTGAAAAAAAGCTGACTGGTATCTGCAGCTCAATTGGCAGTGGTTCAAATTCAGTCGGAGTTTTGAAATTTTTTCAATATTCAGATCTTTGTATTTTTTCTTAGTGAAGAAATTCACTTTAAAATTCACGAAGACCGTGATGGTAAAACATCATATTTTTCGTAAAAAAAATATAGCGCTATATGGTATAGGAGCAGGCAGCAGTTTTTATGGTTTCGTAGCCAAAATGGTTAAACGGAACCCTTATAGTTTTGTCATGTCCATTCGTCCGACCGCGTGTCACAATATTTTTAGTTGATATATTTGCGATCTGTTCCCAGGAAGGATGTTACACCAAACAAGCGTCCTCAGATCTGACCACTGTGCGGGCAGCGCACACTCACTGAATCTGATTACTGGTAACCAGTTAAGTTCGGTTCTAAAAAAAATTAAAGCGCTGAGTTCCAATAACAAAACAGAGATGTCTGAACTGATACAAGTAATCCTGATGCATCCGCTCTAAAATATAATGCACCGTGGAGTACCGCTAACTAAGAGGCAGCAGATTTTTCACCGGTGTTCAAGGCCGTACAGCCTTCATAACGTTAGTGATCAGCTTGTTGGCATGTTTTTCGATTCATCTGTACTTGATATAATATCAGATCCTGTGGTCAGATCTGAAGACGCTTGTTTGGTGTAACATCCTTGCTGGGAACAGATCGCAAATATATCAACTAAAAATATTGTGACACGCGGTCGGACGGATGGACATGACAAAACTATAAGGGTTCCGTTTAACCATTTTGGCTACGAAACCATAAAAACTGCTGCCTGCTCCTATACCATACAGCGCTATAATTTTTTTACGAAAAAAATGATGTTTTATCATCACGGTCTTCGTGAGTTTTAAAGTGAATTTCTTCACTAAGAAAAATACAAAGATCTGAATATTGAAAAAATTTCAAAACTCCGACTGAATTTGAACCACTGCCAATTGAGCTGCAGATACCAGTCAGCTTTTTTTTAGAGCGAACTTTAGCTCTGTTAGGGTGAACATTTATTTCCATAGATGCTCACCAGGTGCGCTGACGGCAGAAAACCCGGTTAAAATGCAAAATGCAAGAGATTTTGTAACAAATTGTGTCAAAATTTGAAAAACAAAAACTGACTGCGCTCTGTAGCTTAATGGGCAGAGCGTGCGCCCCGGCAAGCCACAAAGGCACTAGTTTAAATCCTATCGGAGTCTTGATTTTTTCTCATTATTCTAGAAATTGTTTCGTTGTTCCAGGCCAATCACTGGACACATGTGTCGCCTTGTTATCTACGTCTCATTCCAAACAAGTTTCATCACGAAGCTTGCTATCGAACAAAAGCAAAAGCGTCATCCAAATCTGTCTTTAGAAAACAAATGAATGTGACCTTGCTGTTGTCAATTAAGGAAAAACTAAAGCGCAAAACAACGTATCTTTATAATTGCAGCGTGATTGATAACAGCTGGGAGTTGACTTCTCATTATCATCCTTGTACAGGTCAATAGCGTAACCTATTTTGGAAGGCGGTAGATATGTTATCCGTTACTAAGATATTGCATTTTAACATAGGATGGCCAATTGGACATAAGTCCCGGTATACCAGTATATGTGTCAGCTTTTAAGGAGACTGTCCCAGTTCCCAAAACCTACATTTTCGATGCTTGTATTTATTATTTCTCCATCGACCCATAAAATTTAGAAGTTTTTTAAACTTCAGCACTCGCCTTACTTGCATAGAGCTGATCAGTCATGAGCCGTCGACGTCGCCAAGGTAAAGCGAGTGCTCTTAGTTCAAAATCAAAATCAGAATCATTTATTGCATATCACATTAAAATACAGATGGAATTATAAATAAGTAGTGAGACACGCGACACCCTGCAAAGGCACAGAAATATCAGTATCAGATCAGAGGGCACTTATAATTATTTTACACGCTACAGATACACATGCATATTTTAAACAAAACATATGGTGACATGATTAATTCATTATCATGATTAAAATATTTATATATTTTATAAAAACATTTATTAATTAAGAACAGTTTCAATTGTTTTTGAAACAATTCTGGGTTGTCGAGATTTTTAATTGAATTTGGCAAATGATTATAAATTTTGATAGAACGGGGGTTACATCTGACGAGTTTTAGTTTCGAAAATGACATTACCAGTTTATTAACATTGCAATCATTTATTTTAATTTGAGTTGGTGAAAATAAGTTCAGGTGTTTCCTAACAAATTTTCATGACTCATATATATACATTAACGTAACAGTTAGTATTTGGTCTAGTAGGAAAGTTACTTACACCTGTGAGTACATACAAAAATAGTGTACATAAAAAGGGTTAAGTAAATTATTAATGAATGCTAATTTTTGATCTTTAATACCTAATATACCACCGTTTGCTTCAATCGTCCCGCCCCCCTATTGCCTAACGCGTATGACGCTTAGAATTAGAATCAAGTGTCATGATTTTGTATGGGCTTTGACATTCGGATACCAATAGGCTACTTGACAATTTTTTTATGGCATGTTATAAAACGACGTCTTAATAGAAATATTGGTGAAAAAACTACTCCAATATCATAAAAGCTCCCCGAGATAAAACGACGTTACAAGCACATTTTTGAACTTTCCCAAAAAATGCTTCATACTAAAGCCTACAAGCATGTGACGTCACACGCTTGTATCTTGTTTTGCGAAAATAAGAACTTTGTTCGGCAGCTATGTTAAAACTTGCGTTTATCGAAACGGTTTATAACAAAAATTACAAAACATTTTATGGGTTATTGAATGGTATTATTAGTTATTAATATTTTCATACTTTAAAAATGGACTTTCCCACCCAAATTTAAAGACTCATAAAACAAGTTACACGTAAGGTATCGAACTCAAAATTTTAACGTAGTTTTTTATTATGCTTCATTTATCAGGATCTTATATAATGTTTTCATTTTTTTCTACTGTCAAATACCCTATTGTCAAACTTTCGTTAGGCAATAACCCCCCTGGTCAAAAGCCCCATATTTATCGTTATCCTTTTTGTTGTAGATTGTAACCTCCGCTGTGCAGAACCTTTTTTTATTATATAATGTATGTTTTAAGTTAAATTTTATGCATTCGCACTTCAAATAAACACTCTTGTCACGAAACATCTTTTTACAATTTTATTACAGAAAAATCATTTATTTATACTCTTTTTAGGCACTGTATGCATTTATTTTATACTACGGCCAATGAGAGTTATCAATAGTATTTTATGCAAACGTTACATAATGTATGCTTTTCAGTTAAGTACTGCGTTTAGGCCACGAAGCGCTGAGGTACGAGACTTTAAAAAAAACAGGTAATTATAAGTGTGTAACAATTGTATATCATAATTTTTCCACGAGTAACCCATAAACTACAACAAATGAAAGACGGCTATAAAAATTATTGCAAAAACACTGCGTTCTTTTTTTGAAATTCATTATAGTTCTGCGCGGAGTTGTATAAATAAATAAAATAAATAATATATAAATATTACGGGACAATTTTACACAAATCGAACTAGTCTCATGATAAGCTCAATAAGGCTTGTGTTATGGATACTAGACGACGATATATTCAATAGATATATTACTTATATACATAGAACACATCCAAGACTCAGCAACAATATTTATGCTCATCACACAAATATTTGCCCTTACCGGGATTTGAACCCGCAACGTTAGCAGTTAGTTTGAGCAGGCAGCGTTACTCCTACTGTGCTAAACCGGTCGTCAAAATTTCATTATATGTAATTCAGTGGCATATATATAGAGTATTGAGTGATGTTCCAAACTGAAAGGTATATTAGTACATTACTTACCAAGGGCTGTAAAAGAAAGAAAGTCCGAAATGTTTTTGACCCGAGCCACAGGCGAGGGTTGTAAATATGCAATAGAGGGCTTTCTTTTTTACTGCCCGTCGTGAGTGCACAATTTTACGTCTTCATCTGGCTATAATGCGAGTTTCGCCGGACTCGTAGCGTGCGGTAAAACTGTGACGTAAATGCCTTTTTAGTATGATTCGCGGAGTTCATATTCACAGATTATAGTACACAACTAGAAAAAGTATTTTTGGCGATATACCGTCCCATACAAATAACGGAAATTGGTTCAGAGGTTTAAGCGTGATGAGGTAACAGACGGACAGAGTTACTTTGGCATCTATAATATTAGTATGAATTACTTCCTAAACTTATACATGACAGGTGAAAATATGATATTAAATATGATTTTGTTTAGCTGAAGTTAATAAATTACATTTTAACGACACCAAATGTAAAATTGTTACTTTTACCAGAGCCCGCGAGTCGAAATGCGCATCGTACACTTTGCACGGCGCCCCGTTGGAGCGCGTCACAGCAATCCGAGACCTGGGACTAACGATGGACAGGGAACTCAACTTCCGTCTGCATTCGTTTCGGGTATGGTAGGAATAGACACGCTAGAGTCGCGAAGGAAGCTGCTACTTATGGTGCACTATTATCAGCTACTCAATAATAAATTTGACAATCCATCTGTGCTGGAGCGAATGGGACTGCTCGTCCGGGCGCCGCAGGGGAGCATGCCGCGGCGACAACGCTCCCACTCAGAGGGCACTGCAGCTGTTCAATAATATGTACTCGCAGGACCCTTATGCGGATCTTTTTAATGACAGGCTTGGAGTTTTCGTTAGGTGCGTGAGGGTGTGTCTTGACAATTACAGTGCAATATAATAATATTTTATCGAAATTAATTTAATGTAATGATAAATTGTATTGAGACTGACTGAATATTTATTGTTCATTATTTTTATTTGAACTTTTGACATTCTTAAAATACCTCTAATGAATTTTTTAAATTAAGTTACACCAATTCTGAAAAAATATTTAAAATTTAGGATCGTTATGCTGTACCTATATGGATTTTTTTATTATTATTAATAATGTGTAAGTGTGTTGGTGAGTAACTGTTAAATTGCATGTGTTTGACATTAAATAAATAAATACATTCACCTCTACGTTTCGGTACAGCTGGATCTGGATGGTTAATATTTTGCTACAATAATGCAACATAGACTGGTAAAGATTGCTTTGTGCATGAAAAGAGTCCACTCAGCATAATGTCAAAACTCAGAGGGTGAGTTGACGCTGGTATTACGTGGGTCCACATGGGCATGGGTCCGTAAGTTGAGGGAAACAAAACTGCACTTACACAGACCGAAATATAATATATACTATTATATAGTTATAAAAATTAAATGTCTGTACATAAATGATATTTAAAAAAAAAAACAGCGGACTATTTCGAGGAAAATAAAGGCATTTTTTTCATCGTTTTATATGTTTGCATATGTCATTGTGGCTTCATCACGCCATATCGGATAAACGGATTTCAACTATTTTTGGTACAAAATACGATTTCCTAAGGATAAAATCTTCGCCACGCGGGTGCAGCCGCATGAAAGTTGTAAATGAAGTAATAATGAGTAGATATTTAGAGGAATATTTGAAGTTCATAACATTTTTATACAAATGTGTTTTTTATGTTTGTATGTCATACACAGTAGGACAGTTTTCAGTCATTTCTTTGCAGAAACGGCTCCAAACCCCTACACTGAGTAAGAATGGTCCAACATGTGGCCCGGTTTTGGTAAAAGCCTAAATTTGTATTTAAGGACAGTAACAAGATTTTTTTCGTCCGACTACAGTAAAAAGAGACTTATGACTTTATCCGCGCGGACGAAGTACAAACTGAAGTCAGAGGTTGCGCGTTATTATTAAGTGAAGTTTTTTATATTATATAGTTAGCGTGTAACTTTACCGATAAGCCCTATATAAGCGGGTGCGCTCCTTGATATGGCACAAAAGTCAGTCACAGTCCAAGAACCATGTTGTCGAACAAAGCTCTGCTCGTCATATTCCTCGCTGTCAGCGGTGTCTGTGAGTACTATAAAGCTCTTCTTTGATATTATAATGGCTCCTCTCCTCGAGCAGGTGGGACGCGGTTAATACGTCAGAAAGAGCACCATATATTTCCATCTTTTTCTCACGTATCACTGCGTCCCGCCTGCTCGCCTATCATGGGCGCCCTGTGTAGGGAGCCCTAAAGTTGTAAAAATTAAATGTCTATGAATTGCAGGTATTTGACCAAAATTAAGTAAAGTAGGCAATTGAATAAAACATTATGTTTGTGATTTAAATAAAACAATTTTAACGAATTATATCGCGTATATTATCTCATTTGAGTTGAGGGAACTCAAATGAGATAATATATTCGATATCATCCGGTGTTTTATTTAAATGAGTAATATCATTTTTGTTTTTTTTTTTTTAATAAATATTATAGGACAATTTTACACAAATCGAACTAGTCCCATGGTAAGCTCAATAAGGCTTGTGTTATGGGTACTAGACCGACGATATATGTAATAGATATATTTAAGTTTAATTTTAACGAATTATATCGCGTATATTATCTCATTTGAGTTGAGGGAACTCAAATACGATATAAACCGTTAAAAGTGTTTTATTTAAATCAGTAATAATCACGGAAACAGAAGAAAATGAAATTTTATTTGTGATTAAGTATTAATTTTAGTACACGTAGCTGGGCATCTACAGGTGGTTGTATATAAATAGGATAATTTTACGCTAACGCAAAAAAAAACGTTATGGCTGAAAATCCGGCCAAGAGCATGTCGGACCATGCTCAGTGTAGGGTTCCGTAGCCAGATGAAACAAAATACGATGTGATAAAGTGCACCATCAAAAGAAAGTATCTTCATAGCACATCCGTTCTTTTCTTAATAATCGCAGTTTTTAGCAATTACTCAAAAACGGTACCTATCCGGTATCTATCCGATCATGTTTACAATATTAAAAAAAAACCAGTTATTTCAAACGAGCGAGTAATCGATCGTTTGAAATAACTGGTTTTTTTGATGTAAATCCAAAATACTCACTGAATCAAGAAATTGCTTAAACCTTTAAGTGTTTGTAAAATGTGTACCACACGTACGATGTCTGCAAGAATTCAGCGTCTGTTACATATATAGAGTGCCACCTGCTTCCCTAGAAATATGTATCTTTATTATTTACTATTATTAGGTACACGAATTTCGTTTGTTATTTAAACTGTCAGCGTAGCGCAGCGTTGCTCTAAACTTCTATTAAACGTCACGTGCTCGCGATTTAGACCCACTTTAATTGTAATCTATCGGTATTAAACAAAATATTCGTGTTAATCGCACAAATACTTACCTTGCCGGAATTCAAACCCGGGACGGATTAAAATAGTTACCTTGTTGTTACATGAACACAACCTAACTGAATGCATTTTCCTTTTACAGTGGTCCCGGACGGGCGTGGAACTGGTTTCACAACTGCAAAACCTACGTTAGGTTCGATCCGTGATATCATATTTGGTCCTGCGCCCAGCCAGCCTCCGCAGTCACGGGCGATCACTGTAAATGTATCGCCTGTCAACAATGCACGATATGAAAACTATGCGCAGCCGACAGGACAACAGTTCCCGACGAGGACACAGCCATTGTCGCCTCCAAACCCACAACGAGAAATGCCATATCAGAACGGCCAATATTAAATGAAAAATGAACACAACACCTCAACTGCGCCATGACTCTATCGCGCGAGATTGTCACCTGTTTTTTTTCTATGTGATGTGAAAAAGACGAGAGATAAATCACAAATCATGTTTCCAATTTTCTTTAAGTTACTTACGTTGAAATTTTTAATGGATGATTTGCAGAAAAAGTGTAACTTTAGTTTTCTTCCGGAATATAGATTTTTTGCCTTATCTTACTAAGAAGATATTTGTACCCTGAAGACACGGGGTGATATCGCACTAGATGTAAAGAGAAACCCACTTACGCAATAATTTTCGGCTTCGTTACGCATTCACACTTTTAAGGGGGAAAAAAATCACACTTTTAAGAAAATACAATACACTCTAATTTAGTTCACAAAAAACTTTAATACGATTTACGTATAACATATTTTTTTGATTTTGAGTAATTATCGATAAGTGATGTCGACACGACCCACAGCTCTATGGAGTCTCTATGGTGATAATAAAAACTATTTTATGTAAATATGATTTTCAACTGTTCGTCAATAATAACAGTTTTTCAAAAATCACAAAAACCAAGTCTCGTGGGGAGTGCTATGACGTGATCATAAATCGTATTACCGATTTGAACAAAGAGAATATAAATACTATGTTATAGATTTGAATCAATTCGAAAAGAACTATCAAAATGATGATCAAATGTCAGTATTTTATTGAAATAATGATTTTGCAAGAAATAAAAATTAAAACAACTTACAAATGCAATGATATTCCATCTTCTTAAGATTGTGATGTGCTGGAATGGTTTTTACATAAGTTTACTGCACACGCGGGCATTTTTACAGTTTTTAGTGATTGTGCGCCCTGTTCCGTGACGATTTTGTGACTGACATTGTAATCAATTCTGATTTTGGTTTTGAAAAGCAGTTGCCTAGATGGGCAAGCTAGTCGGCAGAGGGGTAAGCTCTTGAAAAGAGCTCGAAAAGGCTACTCCAGTTACTATATGCTTTAAGTTCGAACCTTATACCCCCAGGACAAAAAATGTGCCAAATTTCCATCTCAATTTCGATACAATTTTTAAGTTACGTTACGCACCTGAGAAATATTTTTTCTTAGATAATTTTGGGATACGATAAAGGTATTTTTTTATATAAATCACCCTAATATAGGTATTTGAAAATGTTCACCATATATCACCGAAATGAAAATTTTCCTTCCTTCTGGTGTATATTTTTGTAAATAACATATACTACAATAATAGACAAGAAATAAATGTTGGTATCTTATTAACTTGTTTTTTTTTTCTGTACTTTTTATTCCTTTTATTTTGCTTGAAAACCTTTTCGTCCCGCCAATAGCTAAATTAAATAGGCAATGGTTCGTAGAACTGACAGCCGCTGAGTAAGTACGAGTCACCACAGATATACTTATTCGTCTTCAATCTGTATAAGAGTCAGCCCTGTTACTGTTGTTTTTACACCAAGCAGAGCATGGTATAACCGCGCACAGTTATGAACAGCTGGTTACGCGTGTCAATGTCGATCAGAGCTGTCTAGTGACCCGTTAACAGCCAGTAACATTAAGAGACCATGGTTTAATTAAGCCTACAACTCGGTAGCATACTTCGCCTTCAGTTTCTTACAACAAATATCGAAACATATTTCTGAGTCTCGCTGCAAGCATATTTGCCTCAGAACATACATACATAGCATAGCATAGGATAAACTCTTAGCCAAAACAAGTACTAGATAACACTAGTCTGTACGTGGTGGCCATTTCTTTGGAAATGTTCAATACAGGGATTGGAACCGGATTTTTTTCATACAAAATATTCGAAATAACGATTCGTTTTTTTTCGTTCAGTTACGAGATTTTCGTATATTTTATTAAAATTCTAGAACTTGAATTCGGTGTTTTGTGATAATTTCTCTTCTCCTAAATTAATTTTAAAAGATTTAAAAAATACCGCTTCCGATCCCTGGTACAAAAGAAACCAAGTAGGTAAACCCATTTAAACGCTTTATTTAGATATAGTCAATCATTGAATCAGTTACAATTTAAATATTCTTAAACCCAAGTCAGATCAGGAAGGAAAACATCATCTACGTGAGGAGGCTAGTTTGTAGAACATCAAAAAACATCATTGACTATCGTTGATTTTATTCTACGTTGGATTTGGATTTTGGCCTCTCCCTACTCTTGATTAGGGGGCAGCGGAGAGGTTGGTATTGCGTTATTATATTGAGCATTTAACACTGATTGGTTGCCGCGGTGGCGGGGTCTGAGTGGGCGAAAATAATATTCCATCGCGTAATCCGAAAGGTTTTTCAGCCGCAAATGCCACCCAGGGCGTCTGTGGCAACGGTATAGAGTAGGAGATTATAGGAGAGAGCCACCACCTGCCTTAGCCCAGAGGGGCCAAGACCCAAATACTTCTGAAATAGGGAAATTCCTTGGAATTTGATCTAACTTAGTGGAATTTTAGAATTACTCGTGGCTTGACGGCCAAATTAAGTGGAATATAAAGTTCTTTATAGTTCGAGTGGTCGGGCAGCGAGGAATATATTATTAAGCATGTCCTCGAACATGTCGGATAAAGTTGTCGAAGCATGCGGACGGAGAGAAAAATAACCACACGAATAAAGCTTTAGCTTTGACTTGAGATTACTTTAATGTGTGTATTGACTCCCTTACAACCGAAATTTGTTCATTTCCTTTTAAATTGTTGATCGCATACTATTAGAAAATTTTAAAATCCAGTTAGCCTACTTTTAATTCTAAGAAAAAAATCAACAGCGCGATCTACGATGGTCATAAAAAACAGATCCATTACTCGGAGGCATTGTATTCCCGTCAAACTGGTGGAACGGATTTCAAACATTTTTGGTAAAAGGATAGTTAAACATCTAAAGATGCTTAGAGCATACTTGTAGCTGACTACGCTGAAACGAAAAAGAGTGTTATGACTTTTTCCTTCTCCAAAACCAAAGTTGGCCACCTTTCTGTTCATACAACCAGTTGGATTTTTATGGCCGTTTATCGCGCTATAAGAGAAGTGGGACATCATAGGCAGTGAGTGAGACCCAAAGCGACTCTTACAACCAAAGATTAGTTTAAGATTATTAACGTTAAAAAAAGAAACCAAGTCAACATGTTGAAACATTTTATTTCTCACCTATAATTGTATCACTTAGAATATTCTTATCAGTGAGAAAGCCATCATTTAAGTAAGGATAATAACAGGCCAGTTTAGAGAACATCACAAACATAATTTATTTTACTGACTTCTTAATATTGTTGATTATTTGGGTTTTGGCCGCCCCTTCCCCATTGTTGATTGGTTGCAGGAGGCGGTGGGTGATTGTGTTGCCCATTGTCAACAGGTCCAACGATTATACTGATCGGTGGTGGCGGTGACGGGGGCGGAGGGGGCCCAAATAATATATCACGGATGATTCCAAAAGGTTTTGCGGCCGCAAATCCAATCCCACCGCCCGGGATCCCTGTAGAAGAGGAGAATGTATTAATTTTGCTGGTTGTATCTTTCATGCAACAGTTGATAAATATTCACAAGCTTCCCAGAGACATGATGCTAATTATTAAGTGTAGTTTTTGCTAAAAGTAATGATTAATTTCGTAGGCGTTGACCTTGTTGATTAAAAATATTTGTCAAATAAATTGTGCTAGTAGGTAAAAAAGGTTTATCAACCAACTTAACAATAATGCTGATAAAGTTAAGAAATTGTTTTTATTTTATCTTCTGTTTCCGCGATTATTACTCATTGAAATAAAACAATTTAACGAATTATATCGCGTATATTATCTCATTTTAGTTCCCAACGTTTCGGAAGCTTTTCAGCTTTCCTTGGTCACGGGTGGACTCTACTCGTGACCATGGATATATTTCAATTGTTTTTTTACCATAAAGTTATATTAATAGGAATTTAAGTTTGTTACATGTTTTGCGAATGCCCAACAGTAGTCGGGCATTTGACCGATGTGTTGTAATGGTAATTGCAATGCAACATATCGGACAGTTTTCGGTTTTTGCGATGTGAGTAGTGGAGTAACCTAACCGAAATTGTAAGCTAAAGACGAAGCGGCTTATGATGAGGCATACTCACATACACCGCTGATAGCGATGACTAAGACGAGCACGGTTTTGTTCAGCAACATGACTCTTGGCTGGTCGCGGGCTTGTGTGCCGTGTCGCGACGTGGGCTCGCTTATATAGACGCTTATCACTAAAGCTACGCGTGGTTATTTAGAGCGTAAATCTGTTCACTATAAGTAGGTACCTACCTATAACAGTTTTGATAAAAATCAGAGTCCAATATATGTACGTAAATTAGCAATGGAATTTGATTTTATGTTTCAAACAAGAAATTTATATTCGACGGGAGATTTTAATTCGTCTATTAGAGTACAACATGGCGAGGGACGAATCTTTCGCAAACATTCTTTAGGCAAGAAAATCGCACATGCTCAACGGATGAAAGAGTACACAATTCAAGGCCAAGAAAATAACTTAAATCCTCAAAAACAAAACACGAACAACTAAACAAAATGGACATAGCGTTCATTAAATAATCAATATCACATTGACTACATATTAAGTAGTCAACCAAAACTAGAATTTTATCTCTTCCAAGCAAATTAACTGACAAATATATAAAAACTGAATATGGCAATTGAAATAAAACAATTTAACGGATTATATCGCGTATATTATCTCATTTTAGTTCCCGACGTTTCGGAAGCTTTCCAGCTTTCCATGGTCACGGGTGGAAATGAAAAGCTGGAAACGTCGGGAACTAAAATGAGATAATATACGCGATATAATCCGTTAAATTATTTTATTTCAATGAGTAATAATTTTTTTCTTTTTAAATTTATTTCAAGAAAAACAACATACATTTTACGAGGTACGATATCTGCCAAACTGCATAGCAGTTTGTTGGCAGAAAACATAAACATAAATCGCGGAAACAGAAGAAAATATTATGAATATGGCAATGTTTTGTATCTGTCACATACGTCAAGTTGTTTATGTGTGTTAAGAAACAATTTATCTTTACGTGCGTTGGTTTAAAAAAAAAAAAGTTTTAACTGTGGGATAATGATATAAAAGCGGGAACTGCGTTTCCGCATGATCATTAACTTCGATGCTGTAAAGCAACAGCAAGAAGCGATTATCGCTGAAAAGCGGCAATGTTTACATTGCATAAAGTCTTTGGCGGGTAAGATTAACCAATCTTAGTACTTTTGAATAACACCAATATGGTTTATGTTTAAAATAATGTTCAAGTGAAGCCATTTAGCTTTTAGCAGCCTCTTAAGTGCACTGAGAATGTATTATGTGGTGTTAGTGACTTATTTATTATTCCTAAGACTATTTAGTGCCCTTATTTAGTGTTGCCATATACCAGAGCACAGATAAAACAATTAAAATTAGTGGGGTCAATATATTATAACCAGACTCTAGTAATTTGCTACATATAAACCTGATCAACTTTTCCGGTTTCCGTATCAGTGGAGTGGCTTTTATATATCCTTAGGTAAGCGGAAATTAAATTAGTTGCATTTTTTGATCAAGAGATGTACCTACATAGGTAGCAAGAGTTAACCGATCTGGTAATTAACGCCCCTCCTCTGACTTTACTCTACTCGTACATTCGTATGCATATACCAAATATAGTTTAAATTTATTCAGCCAATTTGGCGTGATGAAGCTACACATACAAACATACAAAAAATATAAATTACACGTTACCCATCGGTTCAGTATCAGTAACCTCCAAATAGTCCGTTACCTTTTTTTTTAATATCTGCAATGTACAGACATTACATTTATCAGCTTTATAATACTACTAGCTTCTGCCCGCGACTTCGTCCGCCTTAAATTCCTTTATCGCGGATAAAACTGTGTTTCCGGGATAAAAAGTAGCCTATGTCTTTTCCCGGGACTCAAACTATCTCCGTATCAAATTTTATCTAAATCGGTTCAGCGGTTTATGAGTGAAGAGGTAACAGACAGACAGACAGACAGACTCACTGTCACATTTATAATATTAGTATGGATGGCTTCTGCCTGCGACTTTGTCCGTCTTAAATTCCTTTATCGCGTATAAAACTGTTTTTCTGGGATCAAAAGTAGCCTATGTCCTTCCCCGGGATTCAAACTATCTCCATACCAAAATTCATCCAAATCGGTTCAGCGGTCTAAGCGTGAAGAGGTAATAGACAGATAGACAGACAGACAGTGAGACTTTCGCATTTATAATATTACTAGCTTCTGCCCGCGACTTCGTCTGCCTTAAATTCGTTTATCGCGGAAAAGGGTATTTTTCGGGATAAAAAGTAGCCTATGTACTTCCCCGAGACTCAAACAATCTCCATACCAAATTCATCTAAATCGGTTCAGCGGTTTAAGCGTGAAGAGGTAAAAGACAGACAGACAGACACACTTTCGCATTTATGATATTAGTATGGATTACTATGGACAATGGATAGAAGATGTGTTATTCTGATGTCTAAACAACAAAACTGGAAAGTTTCGTTGAGATTCGTTCAGTATTCTTTAAAATTAAATTAAACGTACATACATACATCGGCAAAGACTTTCACGTTTATAATATTTTTACGTTTTAGGATCATGCATGGCCGATTTTTTTTTATATTCTTAGTTTTTTTCCTTTTTTTTTAGTTAAGCTGAGGTCCTGGGTTCAAATTCCGGTAAGGGCAAATATTTGTCTGATGAACAATAAATATTTGTTCCTGAGTCTTGGACGTTTTCTGTATATAAGTAATATAATCTATTAAATATATCGTAGTACCCATAACACAAGCCTTATTGAGCTTACCATGGGACTAGTTCGATTTGTGTAAAATTGTCCCGAAATATTTATTTATTTATTTATCCTCGATATTGAAAAATCCTCCCGTAGTATGTATGTCTCTACTTCTCTAATCGAGTACGCAGGTATATGTTTGAAACTCTATATCCATACAGTCCTGCCTTCTGCGGTATGGGTTTGGCTTAGGGCTGTTAATAGTTATCTCATGTTACTGTGTTGTAGGTATAGTTTGTTATAATCTGCACCAACAGGGGTTGCTGGAAGCTGTTGCCTGACCTTGAGCGGCTCGTGACTGATATGGGGGAATCCCCGGTATCTATAGCGTCACACAAGATAGGATGTTTTTGAAAAGGTTATCAAAGCGAGACCTAGCGGCTATTGTTCACATTTTTGCCCATGAGTTGGTATGCGCGTCGGACTAAGTAATGGATGAGATCACTAAGACGATTATTATTTATTGCGTTTATTTGGAATATCCGCAGCATTACAATCGTACTTCCTTCTAATAGAATAGAGGTGCAAGTTTGTGAAGGTGTTTAAATATTTGTGAAAACCTCGAACCTAGAAGGTGCACCAGCTTCGTCAGCGGAGGAGAAAAAAATCAACCCTTTTTTTTGCCGCGTAGGTGAGTAAAAAGTATCCATCTGAAGATGCCAACCTACCACTGTACCAAAAATAGTCGAAATCCGTTTTGACGAGATGAAGCACAACGATACATAGAGACAAAAAAAAACACGATTCAGTGACCTTCAAATAGTTGGTATTAAGGTGCATACATTTGTATCATTTGTCCGTATCAGATCATCGTCGCGTAGCATGATTGCGTGTCACTTACACGCGTTTGGACGTTGCGCCGATCCGATCACTCGAAATCCATTTACTACGCGTATCACATACTTGTATCGGAAGAGTGCGGCATGATCGGCGCGCCGACAGTAAGCGTCCAAGCAGCGCGATACGCGCGAAGTATGTATTAGTTAGTAATTAGTATTAGTATGGATATATATGGCACTCAAATAATAATAATAATATAATAAATATCAGGGACAATCTTACACAAATCGACCTAGTCCCAAACTAAGCAAAGCTTGTACTATGGGTACTAGGCGACGATATACATAATATATAGATAAATTATAATACTTAAATACATAGAAAACATCCAAGACCCAGGAACAAACATTCGTGCTCATCACACAAACACTTGCCCTGGCCGGGATTCGAACCCGGGACCACCAGCTTTGTAGGCCGTTGTACAACCCACTGAGCCAAACGTGTCGTCAAAATAAATAGATCAGATCTTAAATTAAAACAGGTCTTAAATTACAACACTTTGCGACAGCAAAGACCAGCCCCCCTATTGCCCAACGCGTTTGACGCTCGGAATCAGAACCAAGTGTCATGATGGCTATGACAGTTGATATGGATACCAATTGTCAAAATTTCGTTAGGCAACAACCTCCCTGGTTAATCGCTCCAGTGCAGCTGGGTAAAAAGTTTATCAATATCAATAATTTAATTTTTTTTGACAAGCCTCTATCGTCGACAGTACTTTTCTAACATTTTTTTTCTCTATGTATTCATTTCAAAATTCATCAATAACTCATCGACGCCATTTTAAAGAGCTAAAACTCGGTAGTATTGCGTTATTTTATTGTGGAGTGCCTATGATCACATTCCGGCTCCATCATCAGATCGGCTCGATGGTATTAATATAGCATTAACACCAAACTAACATAAGTTTGCCGAATTTTGACTCACAACGAACCGTAGTTGCGAACAGACGTGTGTTAGGTTGCTATATGAAAACAATAAAACTTAATAGTGTTATGTATCCAAAGCATTAGAAACTCTTACGCATCGGTACTCGCATACATGTTGGAAAGACGCATATTTCATCGCTTCGCATCGAGACTAACATAGCCTGCCATAAGTTGGGGCTCTTGTTTATATTATCATGACCCTATAGCTAGTTTAACAACAAGGGGAAATTTTAAGATTATTAAAATTGAAAGAAAGAAACCAAGTTACTATTCGTATATTTAAACACTTTATTTATTTGTAGGCGAAAATAATAAAAAGGAGTTGATTTGACTATCAAGATCAAGAGTACCCACTGCTCCTTCCATTGAGGTGGGGCAGGTGGGGCGGTTTACGAAACGTCAGACCCGGCTTCGCGACGAACGACAGATATCGTTCGACAGTCGACCGGTGCACACGCTTAATCTGGTGGATCGTTGCCTCTTTGAAAATTGTATTAATGCTAATAAGAATGTGAATAACGTGATTAATTATTATAACTCCTTCGGTGTTCCGTTGTCGTTTGATTTATTTCATCCTTGTGCACCCGGTTCTCGTCTACCATCATGCCTCAATCACAAACCCCAGCGGTTTAAGCGTGAAGAGGTAACAAACAGACAGACAGACAAACACACTTTCGCATTTATAATATTAGTATGGATATGTAGGTGATGCGAGGTTTTATCCCATCAGAGTATATGGGTAAATTTCACACAAATTGGAAATAACATTTATTTCGATAATAGGCTTGTGTCCAAAAAAAATATAATTCAAATTCAAATTTAAATTATTTATTTCGAATTATTGCAATCCATTTAGTGGTTAGTAACACACAAACTTATAAATCTATGTTAACGACAATAACAACAATAACTTAGACATACTAAAGGCGGCGTGGTGCGGCGACCGGCGGCGCGTGCAGCCGCACCCAGCGCGCGAGCAGCCGCGAGTCCCATAGCTGCGCCAACACGTTCACAATCCTGTTTGAACTGCGGCGAGTACGATTTAGTAACGACGCACACCGCTTTTTAATGATGGCATCGAAACCATCGGTGTGCGCCTCGGCAAACATTGCTGACGCACTACAGTAACGCGGCAGCCCAAACAGCACCCTAAACGAGTTGTTATATTGCACGCGCAGTGCGTTGTATGCCCTCTGCGTAAAACTGACCCACAGACTGCACGTGTAGAATGATTGGCAGTATGTTTTGAAAAGCGTAAGCTTTACTTCTTTACTACAATGGGCAAATCTGCGGGCCAGCATGTTACAACGAACACACAACGCCCTGCGCTCCCTCTCTATATCATCATTGTCCGACAAACTTTCCGTTACCCAGTGGCCTAGGTACTTAAACCTTTAAAGAGGTACTACAGAGCGTTACAGGTATCATTTTGTACGATTTATTACCCGCTTTAAATTGAAATAACTCGCTCTTTGAAGTATTGTACTTCAGCCCGTGGGAACCTGCAAAAGTTTCGCATATCTTCACTAGCCGCTGCAGAGCACCTGCCGAGGGGCTCAGCAGCACCATGTCATCCGCGTAGCTAAGATTATTAACGCAGACCCCGTCTATATAACATCCGGCATATGTGCTGCTGAGCATCCGATCAGCTGATTCATGTATAGGTTGAACAGCTTGGGTGAGCTTAAGCCCCTGCCTCACTCCGCAGTTCATCCTATACACATCAGAGTGCACGTCGGCCCATTTTACAGTGTTCGCTAGGTGGCCGTACCTGTACTTCAACAAGAACGTGACTTCTCGAGGTACACCATATACTACCATGTCAAATGCTTTTGACAGGTCCAAGAAGCAAGAGAAAACAGGTGTCTTGCGAGTGGTGTAGTACTGAACAGTCTGCTTGAGACATAATATAGCGCTTTCGGTGGATAAGCCCGGCCTAAAGCCAAACTGCACGTCATGTAGGTTTAGGTGATTACCTAGTATGTCATCAAGCAGACCATCTAGCACCTTAGCCACGATCGTGGCAAGCGAAATGGGCCTGTAATTAGAAAGCTCAGAAGCGTCCCCGGTTTTATTTTTTACAATAGGGACCACGACGGTATGCATTAAATCTTCTGGTAAGTAACTATGACCAATACACAAGTTAAAAAAAAGGGCAAGTACCCTAGGGAGATGACTTCCAGCAAACTTGAGATGCTCGACACTGAGGCCGTCGTGCCCTGGGGATTTCCCTCTCACCATGTTTTTAATCTTTAAAGCCACTTGTTTAGCCTCAAATCTTATAGTTGATCCTCAGTATCGAGCGTCTCTTTTGACTGGGCTAGCGGTGACGTCACTGTAAAATAATCTTTAAAAGCGTTTGCAATACCGCGCGGTTCGTGTATGCCAGCAACGCTCACGGGGAGGCTCGACTTTATGTTAAACTTGTTGGTGTTTTTTCAAAATTTGTTAAAATCCCAATCCGAATGGTTTTTAGCTAAAATATCCATTTTAATATCCAGTTCGTGCTCTTGGCAGTATTTCAGTTTCGATTTAAACACATTTTTTGATTCTTGCATCCTGTCATGAACGAACCCATATGCCGGTTTACCATAGGAAAGCCACCATAGATACCAAAACCGAGCCTCGCGGTGAGCGTCACTGACATACCTATTCCAACCTGTTACATGCCTGTTTTTTATGATTGGATTTACAGTGACTAAGTTCTGCACCCTCCTTTAAAATGGATATAATGTACATATCTTGGAGCACCTGTTTATGCATACTATTAGAACACATTTTATCAGCACAGTCGTGTAAACTCAGTCGGAAAGTTCACATCTTTAAATTTCGAGTTACAATAATTACTAAAATTATCAATTTGTACGGCGTCTCTTTCACTCCAAATTATTTTACTGCAAGTAAATTGCGGAATATAAACTTTAGGTTTAATTAAATTATAATCGCATTCAATTAACAAAGGATAATGGTCAGACCAATAAACGTTAAGTAACACTGAGACATTAAGTACCGCGCATCGCGCTGACTCAGTCATTACACAGTGGTTCAGCCAGCGCTTGCATCCATGCGCTTCGCTGATATATGTGTACGTGTCCGTGGGTAACACATCCATGTCTACACATTGCAAGCATTGTTCACCACAAAATTTAAGCAATTCAGTAGAGGATAACTCACCGGGATGGGCATTAAAATCTCCGAACACGAATACTGATTCGACATCATTAACTTCAATAATTGAGTAAATTTCACCTTTTATCTATGTTCGAATATCTATCAAGTCCGTTGGCATATACACTGACATTACAATCACCGAGCGATCATTAAGTAATATTTTTAAGGCCGATAGACGCGCACTGTTACACTTGATCACTAATACACACGGGAATGAAGTTCGATTCCATAAAATGGCCGTTCCGCCGTACGGGCGTCCTTTAAGTATTTTAGACGATGAATCCACGGCAGACTTGCCCGTGTACGCAAAGTTGTCGTCTATACTAGCCAGAAAGGAAAGGTTATGATTCATAAGCCACGTTTCTTGTAAACAAATCAGATCAGCTGTGCGACATAACTCACGCACACAATCCACAGATCGAACCACGTTCTTGCAATTGAAACTAATGAACTTAGACTTATATTCCACATTGCAAGTCAATTATTTTGGCCTCTAGAATCACCATGGCTTATTTAATTTTTATAATTGAAATCAACAAAACGTCGAAATGCAATACGTGACTTATGCTTGGGTACGAAAATTTTAAAAGCGTTGTAATCCTTCTGCCTTCTCATATTAATTTTCTCAATAGTAACCGTAACATTGGTTTTGCTCGCTATGTATTCCGAAATATCGCTCATAGCAACGTCGTAGATATAAATAGGGACGTTAATATCGGCTGCCTTAATTTTCGTGTTAGGGTTTAAGGTTGTTTTTCCTCTATTTCCAATAAACTTATTTTATATTAAACGTCGTCAGTTAGATTATTGGAAAATATTGGACACGTATATTTTCTTTTGTCAATTAAACAAAAAGATATGAAGATATAGCCCGTTAAAGTTCCCCGTGAAGTCACGCCGTGCGACCGTTTTTCACACTGCGTGTTGTCATGCGCTCCCGATGACGCGCTTTATCTTTGTCTTTTTTTTGTTTGATTGACCATAGAAAAAATACATGTCCAATATTTTTTGATAATCTAACTGACGCACTGATTAGAATAATATTATTATTACCCAGGAAACTTCCCTATAAAAAAAATTGAAAATAGAAGAGAAATGTAGAAAATATTAATTTAAATATACAAAAACAATAAATGTTATTTCTTAATTACCTACTAGAATTCAAATATTACTATGACTTTATGGAGCCATAAAATTCGCGTGTCATGTAAATGAATTGGAATGATTTATATATTTATCACATAAAAACAGCAAATCAAACCTAAAACGAGGCCATTCGCATTGAAGAAAGCTCTTGTTGAAATGATTTTTATAGTGACATTTATTTCACGTGTGCACTGACTCCATATAACCGATTATTTTTGATTCAATTTTAATTACTGATTGCATTAATATCTAAACTATTATAAAATTATAAAATCCAGATGCCTTACAGAGGTAAAAATTTCAAGAAATCTTAACATCGCGATCCACGAATGTCATAAAAATATAAAAATTGATAACAGCGCCAACTGTTTTCCCTCCTCGGTGAACGAAGTTGCGGGCACCTTTAAAAGACTGAACAGACCGCACACTGCACTTCGACGTCTCCGCCGCCGGGGACGCCCACCGCGCGCATAATAGATATCACGGATATACATACAAACTGACTGACCATAATAAGCATGTAGTGTAGACTAGGCACACTACCGCTGCTCCGTGCGCCCGCGCGCAGCAGCACCCACACGCTAGATGCCGAGGACGCTGCGGCGTCCTACCGCCTAGCACAACGATGACGGTCAAAGCAGACATGCTTCCGTATAAATTAAAAATTACGCTTACCTTCTAGTTTATGATATTACTCATCGGTTAGAGAAAAAACAGCATTAAGGGGGTGCATCGAAATTTTAAGCTTATCTTTAGTGGATTTTTTGTCAAATCTAGAATAAAAACAGGCTGGTTTTTAGATATGTGTTTTTGACTATATAACCTATTCTGTCTCTAACGCGGAAACATCTTTGCTTAAAGTTTCCTCGATTGAAAAAATATCCGAAAACGCGTCTTCATTTTCCGTTTTTTGTCTAGTTTGTAGAAACGACAGATTAATAAACGGCTAAATTATGTAAAAATGACATTCTTCCATTATCTTTTACTTCACTAACTTAAATGTTAACAAAACATAATATTATCTGTGATTTCATTGTACTATAACATCTGGCGCTTACGCCAAAAAACCCCAAGCATGTAGTGTTTTAGCTTTCTCTTTCTTTTCTGCGCGTGAGCAATAAATGCGTCCCTTATTACAAATTACGCTTATTGGCTGGCTCAGCGTTTGGTTTAGAAATAACTAAGTAGGCCCTTAAAATACAGCTGGATTATAATGGGAGAAAACAAAGAGGGACCATCATAGGCCCGCTGCAGCGCACTGAGAGTTTATGCTCACATTGTTACAATATTCATGCCGCAGTCTTTGAAAACTTTAAGATTAAAGTTAGGAAAAAAAACTAAGTCAAAATACTTATTCAAACATTTTATTTCTAATGTATAAGATTGTATCACTTAGGAAACTTAAACTCTAGTTAATGCCAGGAAAGAAAACATCATTTAAGTGAGGATAATACAATATAGGGTACTGTGTAACGTCACATGCCATAATTGCTTCACTGATTAATGTTGATTTTCTTTATTGTACGTTGGATGCGGGCTTCGGCCGCCTGTTCTCCGCTGTTTTCCCCGCGTTTGCATTAGGGGGAGGTGGCGGAGTTGGTAGTGGTAGCATAACATTATTGTAATGAGGATTGTGAATAGGTGCGACTGATACCGGGATCTGTTGCGGAGTCCACCAGTTCCTGGTCCCAAAGCAATCATGGTAACCGTGTATAAATTGCAAAGGTTTTGCGGCCGCAAATCCAATCCCACCACCCGGGATCCCTGTAGATGAGGAAAATACATCAATAACGTTGAGAATAATCTTTCATATAACAGTTGCTAGATATTCACAAGCATCCAAGAAACATTACATTACTTTGTATGTGCAATTGTAGCTACGAATTTTGCGGGGATAAATACCTATTGATTTATAATTAATGTGAAAATAATTGTGCTATTAACCTGTCAATGTTTGCCAACTTAACAATAATGCTGATTCAGTTTAACTATTGTGATTTTTCAAAATACGATAAAGTTATGTTAACAGATATTAAAGTTATTTTAACATGTATATGGTCTGTGGGTAGCTAGTATTACACATCCCAGTTCTTGCGCTACATTCTTTGAAAATTCATCCAATTCTAAGCTTTCTACTAAACACTTGCATGCTTGTGTACCAAAAATTATAGAATTATAATTTCAGCCGTTTCGGTTTGATATGGACAAAAAAACACATACAAACATCAAAAATAAACACGGGTTTAAAATATATATTCCATCAAAAATAAAATATGTAATTCAAATACAAATATTTAATTTGGCTTTAAGAAATTGCGGATTTTTTTCTGTTTTTACAATATTTTTTATTTATCAATATCGATTGCACTCTAGTAAAACGAACCCAAAAAGTCCATAACCCAAAATAACAAGTGAGGATACACATTTTGCGAATGCCCAATTACTCTGCCGTGATTCTTTAGAAGGCAGTCTTCTGACAAACAATTGTTTTGAGAAGACTGCCTTCTAAAGAATCATGACAGGACTATTACAATACGTCGGACAGTTTCGGTTTTTGCAATTTGAGTAATCTAACCGAAATTGTAAGCTAAAGACGAAGCGGCTTATGATGAGGCATACTCACATACACCGCTGATAGCGAGGACTAAGACGAGCACGGTTTTGTTCAGCAACATGATTCTTGGCTGCTCGAGGACTTGTGTGCCATGTCGCGATGTTGGCTCGCTAATATAGAGGCTTATCGCTAAAGCACCTTAGGTACCTATAATTGAGTTGATAAAAATCAGAGTCCATTATGTCTATGTCTACGAGTGAGTGTATGTCTACGTAAATTAGCAACGGAATTTGATTTTGCATTTAAAACAAGACAAAATTTAAATTCTTTCTTTTCAATCAATCAAAATATGCTTTATTCAGGTAGGTAGTACGAGATTTTTTTTTTTTTTCACGGATTATATCACGCATATTATCTCATTTGAGTTCCCGACGTTCCGGATGCTTTTCAGCTTTCCATGTTCTCGGGTTGACTGAGAAAAGCTAACGAAACGTCGGGAACTTGAATGAGATAATATATGTGATGAAATCCGTTAAAATTGTTTTATTTAATGACATGAACAGGAAGGATGTAAGTGACTAGATGACAAGTGGTAGAAAGGTTTGGAAGAAAAAAAACATGTGCTGCGCCGACCCCAAGTGAATGGGATAAGGACACGCGAACGATGATGGGAGGTTTTAATTTAAAGATTGCTAGAGTAGGTATAATATAGTGAGGAAAGAATCTTTGGCGAACATTATGCAAGAGAATCGCGTATGGTCATTGGTTGATAGAGAACGCAAATCAAGAAAATAACTTAAATATAATAATAGCGTTTTGTACAGAAAACCTCTTAAAAATTGACACGGCGTTCACCAAATAATCAATATTACAATGAAACCAACAACATATTGATCAATCAACCAAAATATGTATCTTACTTCGATATTATAAACGATTGCAAGTTCGAAACTGACTATAGTACGATAAGATGCTTTTAAATTCTAAGTAAAAAAAGGAAAATTTATTAAACCAAAGGCTAAGAGACAATGCATCTCAGAGGAAACTGGAAAGTACTGGGAAAGTAATCTGAAGCAAGCCATTAGCAAATCATCTAATATACTCGTACAGTTTCTCGACGCAGACTCGTACATCGACTTCAAATTAGAAATAAAAAAATTGCGTGATTTCATCAAGGGAAAGTCAGGAGATCTATATTGAAGAAGAACGCAAAGCACTACAATTGTTTTTAAATAACGAAGCAAGCACATTCCAAAATTAACCTCATAAGTAAAAAAATTAACAGTAACCTTGGGAAGTACGACAGACTGCACAGGCAGAATGATTTAGAAACTTATAATAAAAAAAAAAACTAGAGCTTTTAATGAGCTTCGCACGAAATCGGAGTGCGCACATAACTTAAAAAATAGAGCAGGGAACAGTGGGAGCGTACTTTAGAAGGTATGAAGCTACAAACTTTTGCAAATACCTATATGTGGTCAACAATTATCATCGATAACGACATCATATACGCATAGTATTGATCAGGACTCCACGCTGCACTGTGGAGTACTGAGAGCAGAAACGTGACACAATAGGGAAAAACAAAACACCATCCTAATAATCCACCACTGCAAACCGTCTTTCAGTCACTATTTGACAACATATTGAGAACCGGATTGGCTCTGGAGCATTGTCAACCTCAACAATAATTACACAAAAAGGCGATCACGGCGATGTGAAGAACTATCGTCCCATTAGCCTGATGTCAAATGTCTACAAACTTTTTTTGATTTTCATTTTATGTAGACTGACGAACAGATTAGATGAAAATTAACCGAGCACACAAGCAGGTTTCCGTAAAAACTATTCAACTATAGATCATATACAAGACGTGTCAGTGGCAATAGAAATATACTACTAAGGAGCCACTTTATTTCAAAAACGCTACAAGAACACGGTGTAGATGTAAATAAAAAATACAGGAAATATATAAAAATGCTTACGTGAAACTTAGACTGAAACAAGAAGGTGATAATTTTCCGATGAGAAAAGGTGTCCGGCAAGGCTACCCGTTATCACCAAAACTGCAGCTTTACTAGAAAGCAAATTGAGAAATCTGGACTGGGAAAATAAAAGGAACGAGACACCACGGGAAATATCAGAGAGCCATCTCCGGTTTGCGGACGGCGTAGTAATTTGTTCAGATGATCTGACCAATCTAACGTTCATGTTAAACATTTTGGCAGAAGAGAGCAAACAAATGGGCTTACTAATTAATTTTTAAAAACAAATATAATTACATACCGAGAAATAAACGATCCTATAGCTGTTAGGTTTCCTACAATAAATAAATTTATTTATATAAATAATGTTTCAAGATCAAAATGTCCCAAACATCCAAAAATACACCACGCTGTCACGTTTGGAAACCACATCGGTAACGAAATACAAAGGAGAATCGCTATAGCATAGAGGAACAAAACTATTAATATAAAACCAAAGCGCAAACTCTACAAATCCACAAATATACCTTGTTAAACATATGGCTGTCAAGACTTACATGTTTGTAATATTTTATGTTTTAGGATTATGCATGGCAATTTTTTTTATATTCTTAGCATTATCCTCAATATTGGAAAATCCTCCCCTAGTAAGTCTACATATCTAAGAAATCGAGTAAGTAGGTATGTGTTTGAAAATGTATATTCCTATACTCCTGCTTTCATCGGTTTGGGCTTGGCTTAGGGCTGTGAATAGTTACCTCATGTTTCTGTGTTATTGGTATAAATAGTGTTTTCATAATCTGCGCCAACAGCGGTTTTTGGAAGCTGTGGCCTAACCTTGAACGTGTCTCGTGATTGATATGGGGGAATCCCCAGTATCTCAAGCGTCACACAAGATAGGATATTTTTTAAAAGGTTATCAAAGCGAGACCTAGCGGCAATTTCACATTGTTGTCCATGAGTACCTAGGTATGCGCCTCGGACTAAATAATGGATGATTGCACTAACATGATTATTTTTTATTGCGTTTATTTGGAGTATCCTCAGCATTACACTCCTACTTCCTACTAATATTACGAAAGTTTGTGAAGGTGTAGCAGCTTTGTCAGCGCAGGAGAAAAACATCACAATCTGATTTGATTTGATTTGATTTGATTTAATAGTATTTACCCACCAATTTATACCTTTAACCCACGCATTGGTTTGAGTTAAAAAAGTGTAAGTCGGACTCGCTCACGAAGGGTTCCGTACCACCACACGCCAAATACATATTTCTTGTATGATCCCCAAACTTGGGTTTTTACTTTATTTTACTTTTCAGAATTTTTTGTAGCGACTATATAGTATAGGTTTAAAAGGTATTCAAAATATGTCCCAAAAAATGCCTTAATAAAACCGGCCTGTGAAAAAGTGCACCAGCAAAAGAACGTATCTTCTTGGCGCTTACGTCCTTTTGCTGAGAAGTGCAGTTTTTGGGCAATAACTCTAAAGCTTGTTTCAGTTTTTAATAAATATAATCTTCTATTTACCTACTAAGTTTCAGAAGTCCTACTCTGTCTACGCTATAAAAACTATATTTTGTGCAAAAATCTGATCTCTAGCATTTTTAGTCACGATTTATTTTTAAGTATCTATTTATATTTTATGTTATTTATCTAGTCATATAGATACATTTAAAAAATGGATGCAAAGTTGTTATTTGGCGCGAGTGCTTTAATTAAAAGTCTAAGAAAGGAATATATAAACGACCAGCGTGCCGAGTGGTTCAAATATAGGTTTCTGAGCTTATTACTACAGCGAGCAAAATTCGTGGTGAAAGACAAATAAAGAACATATGACATGAGTCACCGTATTTTTTTTTTAATTAGCTGTTAAATCTATAAAACAGTTCGAAACGTGATAAATATACAACTCAAAACAAAATGCTTATGCGCGCACAATTTCTGTACAGTTTTGTGGTTACCTAAATTAAACTAATTTTATCTTAGTTATAACAAATAAAACAATTGACCATATAATTAATCGATTATTAGCCTAAACAAGAACAAAAGCCTCTTTAGCTGGAGACTATGTAAAATAAATGTGACTAACTAATATATTTTAGTGGCCCCTATATTTTTTTTTTTTATTATAAACAAAGATCAGAAACAAATGAAAAATTTTTTCCTTCCTAGTTTTGGCTGATTTGGTTCCAGTAAAAAAGTAATGATTTAAATCACTGATTACAAAAAATCGCATGCTTTTAATCGCGATTTAAATCACTGATTTAAATCATATCAAGTGTACTGTATATGAATGCATTGGAGGAGAACGATTATGCGTCACAATAGGCAGGTGTATTATTTTAAACTTCGGTGAATAACTTGTTCCAACGTAAAACAATTCCTCAGATACCTAGAAAAAAGCCTTTAAACAGCTAAAAAAATTTACTTAAATGTATAACCAAGAACATTTGTGGATCCGATAAGCTACGGCCATATGTCTTCAACGGCCACTAGTATCCTTCGTTTAGGACGTACGATGTCAAAAAGAAACTCACGCTCAAGCTACCTTTTAAATAAAATAAAAAAGGTATCATATCACAAACAGGCACACAGGTACACCAAATACACGCTTTTAACTCGTAACAGCACTATTTTTTCGACGAGAATTGAAAAGAAGTGATGCTATAAGTTGTGTGTGTTGTGTATCAGTGTATCTGTCTGTTGTGTATCTAGTTGCTAGAAACTTATTCTGTTTAACTAGTAACATCTTGTTCTATTTAGTTATAGTTAATAAATTTTGCAATAACCATACATTTGTAAGAAAAATGTTGATCAATACAAGTTATATGATTTTAATCATCATTAAAATAAATGGTCATATAAGTGATGAAATTAATCGCAACAAAAACGGGACTTGTTGCTGCGTAAATTTGATTTAGTTAACTCGTATTAGGTATCTTTTATCAGCATTTTCCCTGTATATTACGCCGATAAACAGTCAAGTATGTACAAAGTATCAACATTTTAATCTTATTAAAAAGTCGACACATATTTTTGTCATTGAAATAAAACATTGAAATAATATACGCGATATAATCCGTTAAATTGTTTTATTTCAATGAGTAATAATCGCGGAAACAGAAGAAAATATTACATATTTTTGTCGTTAACTCAATACGTACTTACTCAACATCAATATGACCATGGACGCAACGACACATCCGAAACTTAGACGTAATTAGATAAATCATATTCAAGCAATTAAGTCCAGTTTTGTCGTGATAATGTTAAGACATGCTGATCCAAGTCTGCATGTTTTTTAAAACAGAACTTTAGTGATAGCTTAGTGTTTATTTAAATAAAACAACTGGACTGACAGTCGCCCCGTGACTATGGAAATCTGAAAAGCTTCCGAAACGTCGGGAACTCAAATGAGAATAATATACGCGACATAACTTATCCGTTAAATTGTTTTATTTAAATGAGTAATAATCGCGGAAACAGAAGAAAGTTTAGTGTTTAGTCAGAGAATACTCATACGAAATTGCCTTTCCGGAATTTTTGTTATGGTATACGGGTATGCGACCCCGGCTCCCCGAGCTGCTACTGGCTCATACATAGTCTTCCGAGACAGTAGTATCCTTTAACCATTCATCTTGTCTAAATTCGTACAATTCCTTTCCTTACCCTGTTATCCTTCCTCTTATTCCCCCAAATCCAAGGTATGCCGTGCAGATGGATGCGTGGCTAGAGGCGAGTCTAGTCGTTAGCGTGCCGAATTGCCCTGGGACTGGTGACCCCTGAATAAGGCTAAACTCTTACCTGGTATGCGGGGCTTTGCTGGGTTCGAATATTTTATCCCTAGCTGCTCGTGGGAACGCAAGTGGCGGCGATGTGGTTCGCAACCCATCACGTCTCGGTCCCAGCGAGGGTGAAGAGTGGGCTATGGAGAGCCGCTTTGCAACGTTAAATGTAAGGGGAGGAATGAATGATATAATAGATGAAGTATGTCAGATGATGGATGCGAAAAATATTGATATTCTGTGTGTGAATGAGACAAAGCGAAAGGGTTGTGACAGCACAAAATGAAGAGTTTAATGAATGTTGATGAAGCGGCAGTTGTAGGTATGCCAGAACCGTAGCAAGTGGAAGGAGGTAATAGTCCCTGCCTACTGTGTAATTTTAGTGATAAGCGCTATATAAGCGCCCCTGCGTCCGGTCACATCACACAAGCGTCCGATACGTCGAGTCGTCATGATGCTGAACAAAACCATTTACAGCATGCTTCTCGCTCTCAGTGGTGTATGTAAGTCTGGACCCTCCTCATTTTGATATTACTTAATTGGTCTTCAATTGCGCATTTTTAGTATAAAATTAAATCCATATTTTAAGCGAAATAAAAACAAAAACATGGGCAAAAATTATATTTATTCTATAAACACATAAAATAGTGATTAAGTCCACGCTGTATTGATGAAATCATCAGTTACATTTGAAAATCGTTTTTTGTTGTGAGCCGTATACACAATACATTTTTCTTATGAATCTTCTTAAATTATTGGCGACCCCGGACAGTTTTAATTAAGTTATTATTTCAACGGGGACTTTTGGTTTTGCATATTTTTAATGTAACGTAAATAAGATTGAAGTCTCTTGTCATCTATACTCTTATAAAGTTGTAAAAATGAAATGTCTGTACATTGAAGATATTTTCAAAAAAAATGATTATTATGGACTAGTCACTAAAACGAAACATATTTTTTTTTGGATTTTATGATGTTTGTATGTGTCGTTGTGGCTTCATCACGCAAAATCAGCTAAACGGATTTCAACTATTTTTGGTACACGGGTAACTGGGTATCTCCAGATGGTTATAGGATACTTTTTACCCGACTACGCTGAAGAGAAAACGATGGGTTATGACTTTTTCTCCTCCGCGAAAGAAGTCGCGGGCGCCTTCTACTAACTTCTAAATCTAGTGAGGTACGGTCGGCCAAGAATTTTTATTACCACGATTGAACCTTAATACACATGAAATAAAGTCGGAAAGTGGTAAACCAATTCCTTGGCCAACCGTACGAGTAAATGACCTAATGTGTGATCTTTTTAATTTCATAATTAACATCTTATTTTTTGACCTCTTTTGTTACGCAATAAGACTGAATGTGCAGAGTCGAGCACTGCGATATTTACCTAAATTAACATCCAGTCTATTGGACTGAGGAGGTACCAGTCAATGATTGAAATATTTTTATTATAACAGGGCTACCGGCAAATAGTGGGATTGGATTCGCATCTGCGAAATCCGTTGAACAGTTACCTTTGGAATCTCAGCAAGCAGAGCGACGGGTGACTCCCGAATATTACAGTACTCGTGTAAATCTTGCGCCCGCCAATAATGGCGGCCAAAAACAATCAGGTACGTCATAATATTGTTTGAATTTTACACGATTCCCACACATCACAAAACGGGACTTGATCACGTACCTCTAAAGGTCTTCAGGGCAAAGAAACATGTTGCAGGCAAAGAAACATAGTATAGTAACAATTAGTTCGCAAATACCAAGTCAGAAATAAATCGTAACATTTAAATACCTGTCTCGCTTGCAAAGTTGAATAATTGTAAAAAATAATTCTTGTACAAATCAGTTAACGGCTATTTGTAAGGAGATGATCAGTCGTCTTGTTTTAATGGTCCTTGCCCATACTAATATCAGAAGTACGAATGTGTGTCTGTCTGTTACCTCCTCACGCTTAAACCGCTAAACTGATTTCGATGAAATTTTGTATGGGATAGTTGTTACCCCAGAAATCATCACTTAAAGGGGTGAAATGTCCACCGGTTTGTATTGGGAATCAATAATTAATACATGAGCTGCCCAGTTTTCGATATGAATGGTCGAAGCCGCGGCTAAATGCTAGTACTTTTTTTATACTACTAAAGTGACAAACAAGCGTACGGCCTGCATGATGTTAAGCATGACTGCTTAACATCATGCAGGCCTATGAACGCTTGCAACGCCAGGGGCATTACGTGCGTGTTGCCATCCCTTTAAAAACCTATTGAATCCCATCTTGAAGAACCTCATACTGTAACCTCCAGAGAAAGCCGCGGTAGGGAGTCATTCCACATTCGGAGTATGCGTGATAGAAAATTTCTAACTTGATATGTTTTTTTTATTTTACAGAATCCCATGATAGTCGTAGGAACGGACAAGCGTATACGATATATGTGGATCGAGTATCTCCGAAGTCACCCCAGCCCGGGCGGCCATATTGGGACGAGCTTAGTGTAAATGTTGCGCCTGTTAATAATGCGCAGGTTAATAATGTTTATTACTATCCAACTCAAAAACCCTATGATCAAAAGATCAAACAATAATCGTATAAGGTAAATGACCCAATGGCTTGACAGCTTAATCCCAATAATTGATACGCAGTTTATCACATTGGTACGACTTAAGGTTGAAGGTGCCAACCAATGGCACAGTATCAGTTACTGGGACATTTACCTTTTATTACCAGCTCATAAGCTGTTTTTATTTAGTTTTTATCTGTTCTGTTTGTTCATACTCAAATATTGACGGACGAGCAGTAATCGGATTGAAATTGTAGTAAATAAAGAATTACCTCAAACCTTAATTTGCCTTTACTTTCTTTAAGGCCAACTTCACGATGCTTTGTTAGATGTTAGCGGCTGATTACGCCTCTCGATGCCAACCATAAGGCTGTCGTGATCAGCTGTTAATCAGACGTTACGAACTAACGGAACTTGGTAAAATTGGACCTGAACACCAACAGGAAAACAGAATTAGGTATGGTTTAAGTCACTTGGGGCCATTATTCTAACCCATAATAATATATGCAACTTAATTTTCACTTCTCCTGCTCAAAAAGTACGTCGTATTAGCTTCGCGAAGCGAGACTAAAATAGTACATTTAGCCCCTAGGGTTTAAAAAAAAGCTATATAATCCCATACTAATTTCTATGACACTGAAAAAAAAACATGCAGACAAAACCAACCTAATCAGATTGGCCAAACTTTCTGATAGAATTGCTCAAACTGTACTTTTAGTTTTTCATGAAATATACAATTTGAATTTTAACAATTTTTATTTACTCGCAGTCGAAGTGAAAAGCAGAGTGTTTAACACGTGGCTAAAAGCCTCACTTCGTGAGCTCGTCCAAATAATCACTTCGTGTCATAATGGCTTATTTTAGCCCTTTACGCCCCCGAACACGAACTACGAAGTGAGCGAGGACAAATAAGACTGAGTGTCATAATGGCTTTTAGCCACGTGATAAACAGTCTGCTTTTCACTTCGACTGCGAGAAAATAAAAAAGACATACCATTAAAATTGTATATTTCATGAAAAATTAAAAGTACAGTTTGAGCAATTTTAGACGACCGGTTTGGCTCAGCGGGAGTAACGTTGCCTGAGAAGCTGAAGGTCCTGGGTTCACATCCCGGTAAGGGCAAATATTTGTGTCATGAGCATGAATATTTGTTCCTGCGTCTTGGATGTTTTCTATGTATATCTATACTATTATAAAGTTGTAAAAATGAAATGTCTATACATTGAAGATATTTTCAAAAAAATGTTTGTTATGGACTATTTGGATGGAGGTCATTAAAACGAAAAATATTTTTTTTTGGATTTTATTTATGTATGTATGTGTCGTTGTGGCTTCATCGCGCAAAATCGGCTAAACAGATTTCAACAAGTTTTGGTACACGGGTAGCTGGGTATCTCCAGATGGTTATAAGATACTTTTTACCCGACTATTGTAAAGAAAAAAAGAGGGGTTATGACTTTTTCTCCTCTGCGAACGAAGTTTCGAGAAGGGCGCATTCTAGTAAGTAAAGATCTATTATATAATAGATCTATTAATTATATCGTCGTCTAGTACCCATAACACGAGCCTTATTGAGCTTACCATGGGACTAGTTCGATTTGTGTAAAATTGTCCTGCGGGCCTATTTATCGCGTGACAAACGCAACCATCATAGGCCCGCTGTTTTATTTATTTATTTGGTTTAATGGTCCAGACGTCCAGTGTGCAGTAACAGCCCAAAAAGACCGGGGCCTGTGCCAGGGCTAGTTACGTATTGTATGACAGATTTCTCAGAGAGCGATCGGTGTTTTAGAGAGACAAATGTGTGGCCAAATTAGATATATTTTAACTTACTTTACTGTGATATTTATATTTATTTATATTTCGATCAGAAATTTTGGCCAATGGATGGAACTTTATGATGGAACATCCTATCATAGCTGTGTTTGGATTTGTTAGAAAAGTCTTGTAAAGCGTATTTTTCTAGTGTTTTTTGAACTATCAATTTATTAGCTTTTCTCAATTTCGAAAAATCCTCCGCTGATACATTTCTAAACCATACGTAAGTATGTGTTCGAAATTGGATGTCCCCGTTACCTTCAGTAATTTGGGCTCGGCTTAGGTCTGTTACCAGTGATGTAATGTTACTGTTTTATAGGTATACTAGCTTCTGCCCGCGACTTCGTCCGCCTTAAATTCGTTTATCACAGATAAGTGTATTTTTCCGGGATAAAAAGTAACCTATGTCCTTCCCCGGGACTCCAACTATCTCTGTATCAAATTTCATCCAAATCGGTTCAGCAGTTGAAGCGTGAAGAGGTAACAGACAGACAGACAGACAGACAGACACACTTTCGCATTTATAATATTATATATATTATGGATGGATATAGATAGTCTTGTTATAATCTGCGCCAACAGGGGTTGCTGAAAGCTGTGGCCTAACCTTGAGCGTGTCTCATTGATATGGGTGAATCCCCAGTATCTCTAGCCTCACACAAGATAGGATGTTTTTGAAAAGGTTATCAAAGCGAGACCTAGCGGCTATTGTTGACATTTTTGTCCATGTGTAGGTATGCGCGTCGGACTAAATAATCTACGATTACACTAAGATTTTTTATTGCGTTTATTTGGGATATCTACGACATTACAATCCTATTTTCTACTTATAATACAAAGGTGTTTAAATGTTTGTTAACAACTCGAACAAAGTTAAATGATATATATGTAGCACACAATTAGAACGGGTCATAAATTAAAACATAGGATGATTGCTCCCGAGAACGTGGGCGAAGCCGTGGGTAAATGCTAATTATGCAATTTCATTTGTGGAGGAGGAGAAAGTCATAGGCCTCTTTTTACTCAATTGCGCGCCAGCAAAGACCGGGTGTTTCACTCCAGTGTAGCCATGGTAAAATAAGTTTATAAATGCCAATAATTTCATTTTTTTTTATTAGCTTCCATTTTGTCAACCCTTATGGTGGACTCTGTCTGTCTGTCCGACTATTAAACTACTCATGATATCTATTTGAAATTTGGAATATTTATAAACATAAGTCTAGGGTTTCTTGATCTATACATTTTTTATTTATTTTTTTGTTATTAGATTTAATATTTTAACCTCTTTACTTAACACAGATGTACTACTCGATCCCTGTATGTGGAAGAGCGGTGCCCCTTAACACAGGTATTACATTTACTTAAAAAGGGGTCTCCAGCGCACTGTAAAATTAGTACCTCCTAAGAAAACAAACATTTTTTTTTTCTTTTTTTTTCATGTGATATTAGCGCTAACAAAACATGTTAAAAATGTATAAAAAAATAAACATTATTAAAAATTAAATTTCGAACCATATTTACCATGGGCGTAAGGTGAAAAATCTATTCACTGTTCATTATTTTTCTGTTATAATTTTTACATTTTAATTATAATAATCAAACAAAGGTTAACTGGAAGAGATTCCTAATAGGCATGAGTTCACCTTTGTACTTATATCTTTTAAGTTGATTGCATTTGTAACTGGTTACTATGTAGGCACAATAAAGTATTTACATACATACGTACAAATAGTCTTGTTATACAAAGCATGCATTAATAGGCTACATTACTTAAATAATAGACCTTTCGTTTCCTACAATAACTTTAAAGTTGAGAAATTTGCACTACTATGCCTAAATTGTACTTTTTTAAGTGTCATTAAGCTTAAGTTTTAAAACAGTTCAATAGTTATTGTAGAAACGAAACGTCCAAGCCACATATTTTTACTAAGGTGTAGAGTTTGTGAAGTTAGGGCTTCTAGAGTTAGAAGCTTGGCTCTACATGAGATCTGATAACTTTTTGACAGTGTAAGCCATATAATCTCATCTTGGCAACATTTTACATCAAAATGTTTTTGGAGGGTTTTAACCGAATACGCAGAAGAAAAAAGAGAGTTATGCCTTGTTCCTTAACAGCGAACGAAGTTGGTGACAGCTTTCTAATAATTATAATACCTCGAGTTTTGTTCTATAAGCTTGTAAGGTTAAACTTTTATATTACCATTACCTAAATTATCTGATATTGAGGTGTATGTATTTGTATATATGACGAACTGTCAAAATCATTCCCTTTTTTCACACGAGGCACAGTTATTTTTGTCTCAGTTAAATTATATGAAACCCAATCCAGTAGAGCTGCAGTTAAGCTAGGAGTGCCACAGGGCTCTATCTTAGGTCCATTTCTATTTTTGGTTTACATAAATGACTTACCATCTATAGTCGAAAATCTTTGTGATATAGTACTATTTGCTGATGATACATCATTAATTTTCAAAGTTGACCGAAAAGCAACAGACTATGCCGAAATTAATAGTGTACTATTTAAAGTACTTGACTGGTTTACTATTAATAATCTGCTATTGAATGCTAAGAAAACGAAATGTGTTAGATTTGCTTTACCGAATGTTAGAGCAGTGGATTCTACTATATCGCTCAATGGTGAATGTTTAGAAATGGTGGAAAGGGGTAAGTAGGGGGATTCTTAGGTATAACATCGGACAAGAACTTGCAATGGAGTCCCCATTTAGCAGTACTTGCATGTGCATAAATTAAATTCACCAGCTTACGCTATTAGAAAACTTAGACAATTGACCAATGTTGATACTGCTCGCTTAGTATATCATAGGAATTTTCATAGTATCATGTCATACGGTATTCTGGTTTGGGGCAAAGCAGCTGACATACAGACTCATACTCATACTCATTTATTAAAAAAATGTTAACATTTTAAACGTCAATTCATTAATCTATTCTATAAGTTATTCTTAAAATGCAATTTGAGATTTAAAATACAATTAGAAAATTATTATGGTATATTACCTACAATTATTATATTCATCTGATATTATGTAAATTCAAAATTAATAACAATTTTGATTAAGTTAGGAAAACATTATACAATATTATATATATATATAAAAAAAAAAAAAAAATACTTTCAATACATTATTCAATTAAACGCTGTACTATAGTATTTCATTATCACAGTTGTAAAATTCATCTATATTGTAAAAAGCTTTAGTTGTTAGCCATTTTTTTAATTCATTGAAAAACGTTACATTATTTTCAATGTCTTTGATATTGACGGGTACTTTATTGTAGATTTTAGGACCTACGATGGACATTGTCTTACTAGACTTGGCTAGCCGATAACGAGCTATGGACATCATGTTTGTGTGTTTCTGTGCGATACGTGTGCTTCTGTATGTTGACAGAGGAAAGAGATGCATATTACATCGAACGTACTTAATTATGTAATAAAATGTATTGTGATGTCAGGGTCATTATGTTTTTATTTCTCAAAAGTTGTTGGGCAGGAGTGCCTGGCGCCATGTGCGATATTATTCTCAATGCTCGTTTCTGGAGAACAAATACTCGCTGCCATTCTGCTGCTGTACCCCAGAGCTCAAGCCCATAACACATAGTTGAGTGGAATAGCGAGAAGTAGCTAGACCTAAGTTGCTGGTCTGGTAGCACCCGTGCCTATCTGCTCAAGGCGAAACAAGGGCCCGATAACTTTCCGCAGACGATCTCAATGTGCGCATCCCATTTGAGTGCCGCATCCAAGGTCATACATACCCAAGAACTTGGTTGTGGTTACCTGAGGTAGTTTTTCCCCATCTACAGTAGTGGCGAGTGGAGCTAGAGGTCGGCCTCCAAGGTTAATATGCATTACTTGTGTTTTGAGTAAGTTGAGTACTAGACCATTTGCGCTAAACCAGTTTTGTAGATCAATCAAATCAAATCAAAATATTCTTTATTCAAGTAGGCCTAGTTACAAGCACTTTGGAAATGTCAGTTACATGAGAGTGAATGTTTGCTGGGAGAAATACAATATGATCCAACATTTGCTGCAAGGATTAGGGAAACCCAGAAAAACCTAATCAGATCATAGATATAGATTTAATATATCCGAGGCAATATTGTTCTCCAGTTCTGAGATATTACTCGCTGTGATTACATTACACGCGTCGTCAGCAAAAATGAACATTTCACCATCTACGCTTTTTGGCAGGTCATTCACCTGAATTAGGAAACACAAGTTTGCGAGAGAAGACCCTTGAGTACTATATTTGTGACTATATTTGTATTACAAAAAAGAGCGAATCCTTATATATATAACCTGAATTCCCGTGACTCCTTAAGAGAACTTTTTAAAGACATCAACATAGTAACCGTAGCGCACAATATATTTATGAGAATATTATTTATGTTATTAAGAACCTAGAGTCTTTTACTAAGAATTCAGATATTCACAATTTTAATACTGGAAATAAAAACAAAATCTCTATTATGTAGAAAGTTCCGCGTTCGTAAAGTAGCCAAATCATTCGTAAGCCAATGTATACATTTTTATAATAAGCTGATGCTTTAAAATGACCGTTTCCAGCTCTTAAAAAGTACTTAAAAGAGTCCCTAATGGCAAAGGCATATTATAGGGTAGAGGAATATTTAACAGACGAAAATGCATGGCCCAAAACAGAAAACAAATAATTTACTTTTACCGGGACATGGTGACGGTTCCTATAAGGTGGCATATCGAACGTATGTAAGTTGTTTTAAATAAAAAAATATTATTTAGCTTTTTCAATATTCTATTTTTTTACTTTTATAAGTTTTGAAATGTTTTCTTGAAGAACTAGGCATTGAGTTTATACTCAAAACATATATTTAGGAGAGGCTAAGTACAAATATTGTAATAGGTATAAGAGTAATTTCAAAAAAATTACTGACTGTTGAGTTTTTTTCGGCTTTCTTCTCATCGGTCTCCGTACTTACAGAATAAAGATCATTATTTCATTATTATATTAAAGGCATTTATTTACTGTGAACTGATTTACTCTCTAGATAACGACGCTTTTAGTGATATGATAAAGCTCTATATAAGCGAGCCCACGTCGCGTCACGGCACACAAGCCCGCGACCAGCCAACAGTCATGTTGCTGAACAAAACCGTGCTCGTCTTAGTCCTCGCTATCAGCGGTGTATGTGAGTATGCCTCATCACTAGCAGCTTCGTCTTTACTTTAGAGTAGCGGTAACCGCAAAAGCCGATAACTGTTCGACGTGTTGTAATTGTAGTTAATGGGCATTTTCCCAAAAAACGTGTACCTCCACTTGTTGTTTCCGATTATGGACTTTTAGGGTTCATTTTCGGAGTTCAATAATATATATGAGTATCAGAATCGATATTGAAAATTAAATAATGTGTCCGAAAAAGAGGTTATTTTTAAGCCACTGTTATACAAAATGTATCCTATATTTTGCATGAGCTTCTCAAAACTGTCTGATTTTTCATACACATTTTTGGGATTATTTTTATTCGTGTAAACGATAGCACGATTCTGAAAACGAGTTCAAACGTCCATAATCTGAGACAACAATTATACACATTTCTTAAAAATGTGCTAATATTTTTTTTCTTTTTTAATTTTACCTGAACTGAAATAAAACAATTTAACGGATTATATCGCGTATATTATCTCATTTTAGTTCCCGACGTTTCGGAAGCTTTCCAGCTTTCCATGGTCACGGGAGGACTGAGAAAAGATGTATTTTCCTCTGTCAAAGTTACAATTTGTGCAAACTACCCATTTTTTGAAAAAACACAAATAAAGGTGTACATACATGCCAGATGGGCCTAAGCTGTAAAGACAGTTACACATGTGCCAGAAGGGCTTAATTATTTTATTCTAATAATTTACCAAGCAGCATTTCACAAATGAGGCGTACTGAGGAGAAAAGAAACGCTGCAAAGAAAAACTCCCAGGCTACCTCATTACTAATTATAATATTTTAAAACAGAGACTATTAAACTACTTTAAACAGATAAGATATTTTACACCGTTCGCAAATTAAGGTTTTGCAGTCCTGTGTCTCGCTTGTTCCTTCATGAGATGTATTACAGGATCCCAAGCTGGTGGTAGTGACAATCCATCTTCTCTATTGAAATTAGGATGCTTTTTAATCTCAATAGCCTCGCGTAGCATCCTGGGAAAATATCTTTTTTCTTTGGCAAGGATAGAAGGTTTATCAAACTTAATTGAGTGGTTTGGTTTGTCAATGACATGTTCACAGACTGCAGACCTATTACACCGACGGTGCTTGACATCTGCTATGTGCTCCTTCACCCGGGTTGATACACTGCGTTTCGTTTGACCAATGTATGAAAGACCACACTCGCAGTCTAGCTTATAAATGCCTGCACTCTGCAAAGGGGTGCTACTCTTCACGGGTCTAAGGTATTGAGACACCTTCTTCAACGGCTTGAAATATGTTTTTATAGAAGCACGCTTCAAGATGTTTCCGATCTTGTCTGTGACCCCTTTCACATATGGTAATACGGCAGGTTTACGCTCGACTGTTGGTTTCTTCATACTGGGATTCTGCTTGGAACGTGGTATCTGGAGCTCGTTGGCTCGAAGCGCACGTTTGACATTCCGCAACTCAGCAGTCAGATGTTGATCGTCGCAGATACCCCTGGCTCTCTGAAACAAAGATTTACCCACTGTAGCAAGTTGACAGGGATGGTGGTGAGATTTGCCATTCAAATACCTATCTGTATGCGTAGGTTTCCTATATACAGTATGACCTATGTCATTGTTAGGACCTCTAATTACTAGCACATCTAAGAATGCAAGTGAATTTTGATTTTCCAACTCCATAGTGAATTTAATTTTACTATGCATGGAGTTCAGATGGTCTAAGAAAGCTGAAACACTAGATCTAGGTAAAATAGTAAAGGTATCATCTACGTATCTTTTAAAGATCCTCGGCTTGACAGGTGCCAATGAAAGCGCTCTCTCCTCGAAGTCTTACATGAAAATATCGCCGACGACAGGAGACACCGGAGACCCCATTGCCACACCATCAACTTGCCCGTAGAATTCACCATTCCATAGCATATAGCCAGATGTAAGGCAGTGTTGTAATAACTCAGCATATTCTATTGCCATCTGTTGTTCACCCAATCTTCTTTTCACAATTTCGATACATTCTTGAACTGGTAGGCATGTGAAGAGAGACTGGACATCAAAACTGACCATAACTTCATCATCAGTTAGTCTCAAATCCTTAATCTCACTGACAAAATGGTATTTGAATGTGAAATAACACTTTTGTGGAGCTTTTGGGGAGGTAGATATCCCTGATTATTTTGTATGTTTGTACGTATCTTTACTTTTTTTGATACACAAGTCGCAAGTCCGTTTAGAAAAGAGTTTACAAATTGATGATGTTATTAAGGATTTTAGCGTGAAACTGGATAATGTTATTGACACCAGAATAACTTACTTAAATTCCTGTTAACATAACTTTATGATGTGTATTTTGAAAAATCGTAATAATTTAACTTAAGGGGCTCCCATACGCGAATGACCTTCTCCTCTTCACTTCTCTGTGTTTTATATATATGTATCATCGTGTTGACAACCACCGTTGTTTTGTTACCAATGTACTGTTTCAGTTTATCTTCACGAGTCACCGAAACCAAGATACCATGAAAATTAGATATTTTTACAACAAAAACCAGTATTTGCTACTTTTCTTAAAAACTATAGAACCTATTGAAAAACCAGTTGACAATTTTAAAGTTAACATCATTACTCACTTATTGGATTTAGTCCCATGTCTAAGCATCGCTTGACGAGGGAGCCTATACCAATTTAAGAGAGAAAAAACCGGCCAAGAGCATGTCGGATCATGCTCAGAGTAGGGTTCCGCAGCCGTTCATACCACAACATGCACACTACAGATGAAAAACATGCGATATGAAAAAGTGCACTACCAAAAGAGCATATCTCCCAGGTACTTACGTCCTTTTGTTGGGAAGCGCAGTTTTTAGGCAATAACTCAAAAACGGCATATCCATCGTGTTGAAAATAATTTTCGTTGAAAGTATTTATTTGGTTGTAAGTTTATTTTGCTATCGTGGACGGACGGAGGGATGGACGGACGGACGGACGGACAGACAGACAGACGGACAGATGGACGTACGGACGGACATGATGAAACTATAATATATTTGGCTACGGAACCCTAAAAAGGGACTTTACGAATCTTTTATTAATCTCGATTTATAAAGTATTATAACATTCCAGTTCCAAAAATATAGGCCAAATACCAAGCTACCACATATATATTTATATATATATTTTAACGTGGTTTGCAGCAAGAGGAATAATTTTATATCACTTTTAAAACAGTGAAAACCGAAATTTTCCGGATAGCCCCTTTATTGTTAAGTTGACAGGAAGACCTTCACAGGTTAATATCAAAATTAAATTTCCACAAATATTATAAATTAAACATGTATGTATCCCCACGACTTTCGTCATGATGTTAAGCTCAAATAACACTTAAAAATCAATTTCATGTCGCTGGGATGGTGGTGAATATCTACCAACTTTTCTATGAAAGATACAACAAACCAAATTAAAACATTTTCCTCCTCTACAGGGATCCCGGGTGGTGGGATTGGATTTGCGGCCGCAAAACCTGTGGGATTCATCGGTGAATTAATATTTGGAACCCGGGCCCCGCCGCCGCCACAACCAATTAGAGTTGTTGTCTCACCTGTAAACAATTCTGTATACCGTAGCCATGAGCCATTGCCAACCAATCAACAGCGGGGAACGGGCGGCCAAAACCCAAACCCAACGAACAACCAATATTAATAAACCAAATGATGTTCTGTGATGCCAATAATGGGATACAAACTAGCCTGTATTATCCTCACTGTAAATATGTTTTCCTTTCTGACATGAACGTGGGCTTCAGAATTTTTTAAGTGATATATAATATGAGAAATAAAATGTTTTAATATATTGACTTGGTTTTTATTTATCTTTAATACTTAATCTTAAAATTTTCTGTTAGTCTTGCTTTGGGCCACATATAAATGGTGTGACAATGTAAGCCCTAACTCACAGGGCCTGTGATGGTCCCTCTTCTCTTATCGCGCGATAAACGCGGCCAACATTATCCAGCTGGTCTCTTTCCATTAGTTATATTTTATTATAAACAAGCCCGCAACTTCGTTTTCGGAGGAGTAAAAACACATAACTCTCTTTTTCGCTTCAGCAAAGTCGGCTAGAAGTATGGTCTAACCATCCTCGGAAGTTAAGCTATCCTTGTTACCAAAAGCTTTGCGATCCGTCCAACCAGTTTGACGTGATTGTTCCGCAAAGATATTCCTACCGTGAGATGGCGCTGTTATCAATCTTCATAATATTTTTTATAACACTCGTGTTTGTGTCATCTTACTATCGGGCAGTGCTTCCGACATTAATGCTATATTCGTTCTGCAGAAGCGGGCTGTTCGTGCGATATATAAAATGAACCATAGAGACTCGCTTAGAGATAAGTTTAAGGACATTAATATAATGACAGTGCATTGTCAATACTTTTATGAGAATATTATGTATGTACATAAAAATAATACCCACTTTAAGAAGAACTGTGATGTACATAATTTTAATACTAGAAATAAGCTTAAGCTAGCAGTGCCTGCTACTAGGCTCCATAAAATAAGGAGATCATTCATGGTGTGAGATTTTATAATAAACTTCCTAGCAGCATAAGTGAGTTGTCTAATGGTAAATTCAAAAATATTGTGCAACAAAAAATATTTTCTAAAGCTTATTATAGCACACAAGACTACATGAATGATGAAGCCGCGTGGGATTAATGTAAATTATAGCGTCATGTAGGTATATGAATAATTATTTTAACGAATACCTAAGGTATTTTTATTATTTTAATCTTAATTGTTTTATATACTCTGACATTTAAAATTTTATTCTAGACACATTCTACATTATTTATTTTTTATTGACAATCCTTTTGGGATTTATCTTATTGATTATTTAATTATTAAAAAGATGATTTTATCAATAATATTATACTTAAGTTAAATGATCTGATTAGGTTTTTCTGGGTTTCCCTAATCCTTGCAGCAAATGTTGGATCATATTGTATGTCTCCCAGCAAACATTCAGTCTCATGTAACTGACATTTCGAAAGTGCTTGTAACTAGGCCTACTTGAATAAAGAATATTTTGAATGATTGATTGATTTGTACGGGTCAAATCTTGCAAATAGTAAAATTCGACCCACTACCCGATTTCCGTTTGACATACTAATATTCTAAGTTCGGTGAAAATGCAATATTACTTATTTTATTAACACTGTAGTGCACATAACAAGGGTGAGTACAATAGTGGCCTTAATGCCAAATGGTATTCTGTACCAGTCAACCATAAGGCTAAACAGAAATGCATGCATTATGACACCATCATCAGATGATGGAGCCGGAAGGTGGTCATAAGAATTCTTTACTTAAATAAATAACGTAATCCTACCGAATTTGGGCTCTCTAGAATCGTCTCAAGGAGTAGATGACAGGTGTTTAAAAAAAGTACAGTCGGCAATAAAACTTGTCTCAACAAATATTTTTACATAACCTTAGTAGGGTAGCTGGAAGTTATAATTTTATAATAATATAGATTACTAATATGCATTAAACAATTCAGATTAAATGTAAAAAATTAGATTACAAGGGAGTCAAATACATATCTGAAATAAATCACGCCAAAAAAGTAATTACAAGACAAAGCGAAACCTTTATTTGTGTACATTTTTTTCGGCTGAAATAACTGTTGTTACATGATGAATTATCAATATACGAATCCTTGCGTATCCTGTAAGCATCCTCGGATATAAAGCTATCCTTTTACCAAACACCGTTAAATTCGTCCAGCCGTTTTGACGTAATGAAAGCACAAAGACATATGTATACATTATTAGCATATAAGGAAAGACCAAATAAAAATATTCCGAAAACAACCTAGTCACGCTAAAGACTGTTTATTTGGAATGCTTTTTTAACGGTAGGAGATGTAAGCGTGCCGCTCTGAGGGACGCAAGGTAACTAACGAACCAGGGTTCACATTGGGCTGCATAAAAAAATAAGTCATATTGTTGATGGGCATAACTAGTTTGGCATAATTAGGTTTGATGGTCACAACAAAAACCTAACCTAACCTACAGTTTTCGGTTTTTGACCCTTGTTCCATTTTGTCGCAGTTCTTCCTAACGGCATACTAAAAATCATTTTTCTTTTTTTTAAGCATACCTCACCATGGCATAAATGTATTTTGTCATAATTTATTATTTTACATTATATATAAAATTGTTATGGCTAAAAATAATTATAATCATCCATATAATGACTAAAAATTATATGACATTCGACATCAGGATTAAAACAATTATGACATAGTGCAATTATGACAGGGAACTCGCCAGTTTCAAGACACGTCTCAAACATTGGCTTATCGAGCACACTTTTTATAGCTTCACAGAATTTACCGAGTACCAAATAGGTACTTAAATTTATATTAGGTATTAATTTTTAATATTAACAATTTAATTTATATACTATATATTATGATGTCATTGTTGACTTATTATTTTAATCCACATCTTTCCATTATGTGGCTATGTTTAAAATTGACATGTAATACGACTTATTATCAATAAATGAATATGAATATGAATATGAACAATTATGACATAGGAACCATTATGTCATTAAACTTTTGTAAGCAACACCTTTATGCGTAAAGAGTTGTGACCATCGATATTACGACAATATAGTCGTTATGCGATCAGAGGGACACCCCACAATTAGGTATTAGCGAGAGATTTCTTGGTGGCAGATAAACCGCGCAGGGTTTTCGTTTTTCAAATACTTGTAATAGTTATAAGTTTTTTTTGGTTTTAAGGAAATGAAAAAAAAGTAGACAAACTATTAGTCTACCTTTTTTCGAGTCTATTTCATGTATATTAAAGTTCAAAAGTAGTAGACCAATTTTTGCCCGGGGTACACACCAGGTCCGAGTTCCAACTAGTATCAACTGATTTAAATCAGGTGATTTTTTTGAAAGAAATCAATGATTTAAATCATTACTTTTTACTGCGAATCAGCCAAAACGTGTCAAGGGATTTCCCCCGACATAAACTACGGGGCGCACAAACGTGTCCAATATTTTCTACATTCAATTTGATGCACAGCAAAATAAGAAATAGATTAGGCACCGAGAAGGCAGCCAAATTAGTCTTCCTTTTGAAAAAATAATTTTGAACATATAACAACATAATATGTTAATGAAAATAAGTGACTGCGACTGCGCTGAAACCCAAATGGTCTTATGTACTTTTTTTTTCTCGTTCATGCTTTTTAACTTTTTAAATAATACATAAATGAAAGTGTGTTTATAATAGGATTTTGGAAGAACTTTTAGATTTGTAATAACTTTACTATTGATATTTTTTGTTAAATATGGCAACAGGAAACCAAATATAAAATAATATGTATTAGGAACCCGCCTAGCGGCGCTCTGCTCGTAGACACGTAGCCATTGCTACGTGTTTACCTGTATGTAGAGGAAACAGCGTAGCGCTACGAAAAGCTTGTCGGCGAAATTGTTAATTTGTTATACTCATCGTCTACATGCAATTTCAAATCGGTGAATTCATCTAGATCCATCCCTGTAAGAATTTTACATTACTATCTTGATCAGCAGGCTCTCCCTTATTGTGATCTTTACGCATGCCTGTACGGGTAAGTAATTGAACAAGCTTAGTTTAACTTCCGTTTATTGATAGGATTACTTTCAAGCCATTGGTTTGTCTTATGTAATGTTTGATTTATTTCTTTCCCATACTCTTAGTCATGTGCATATTATAATTGATGTATCGTGTGCAAATAATACAGATAATGAAATATTACGATACCAACGAGCTGATCTGTTGATGGAGCCGGAACTGCCGGAAGGTGGTCACAGGAACTCTGTAATAAAAAAACGCAATCCTACAAACACTAATACATATATCGTCCTCCTTGGCGTATCCGTTAACGGCGAACCTGGCTCCACGATCGTGACGAGTAGTTAGGTTAACAATAAATGTTTGTTTTGTCCTTTGTCGTAGATTCTCTTCTGAGTGAACCTGTCATCGGAAGTCACCGGCCAAATTCTGAACGATAAACACGTGCCTTCTTTTACCTTGACATTTGCGGAATCATCAACAGTAGCGATGGAGCCAAACAACCAAAAATTGAATTGACTATGATGAGGGCCGGTCATGTGTGGCTTGCAAATAGGGTTCGAATACCGGTATTATTTCCATACAAAATAACCGGTATTCAATTTCGGTATCACGCTTATTATTAAAGATATTTGTATTTTAATGAGCTAAATTTAATGTTAATAATGATTACCTAAATACCATTGAAGAAACATTCTAAAATATCGAGTTTGGTAAAATACTTTATGTTAAGATAATACCGGTAACGATCCCTGCTTGCAAGGCCGAATTTGGTTTAAATGCGCCGGTCATTTGTGGCTTGCAAACAGGGATCGAATACCGGTATTCTTTCCATACAAAATTACCAGTATTTAATTTCGGTATCTCGCTTATTATTAGAGATTTTTGTATTTTAATGAGCTTAATTTAAAGTTAATAATGATTACCTAAATATTATTTAACAGACATTCTAAAATATCGATAGTTTGGAAAAATATTTGATGTTATAATAATAACGGTAACGATCCCTGCTTGCGAGGCTGAATTTGGTTTTAAAGATTATTTTGCGGGGCGTGCAGTACAACTGACCCTTAGCATTGTAAGTGCCGTTGAAGGGTTGACGCGGTTTTTTTATGCGCTTTGCATCGAGATCTTTTAAGCGAAAAAATACTGAAAAACTAAGATAACATATCTACCGCCTTCCAAAATAGGTTACGCTATTGACCTGTACAAGGATGATAATGAGAAGTCAACTCCCAGCTGTTATCAATCACGCTGCAATTATAAAGATTCGTTGTTTTGCGCTTTAGTTTTTCCTTAATTGACAACAGCAAGGTCACATTCATTTGTTTTCTAAAGACAGATTTGGATGACGCTTTTGCTTTTGTTCGATAGCAAGCTTCGTGATAAAACTTGTTTGGAATGAGACGTAGATAACAAGGCGACACATGTGTCCAGTGATTAGCCTGGAACAACGAAACAATTTCTAGAATAATGAGAAAAAATCAAGACTCCGATAGGATTTAAACTAGTGCCTTTGTGGCTTGTCGGGGCGCACGCTCTGCCCATTAAGCTACAAAGCCCAGTCAGTTTTTGTTTTTGAAATTTTGACATAATTTGTTACAAAATCTCTTGCATTTTGTATTTTAACCGGGTTTTCTGCCGTCAGCGCACCTGGTGAGCATCTATGGAACTAAATGTTCACCCTAACAGAGCTAAAGTTCGCTCTGAAAAAAAGCTGACTGGTATCTGCAGCTCAATTGGCAGTGGTTCAAATTCAGTCGGAGTTTTGAAATTTTTTCAATATTCAGATCTTTGTATTTTTTCTTAGTGAAGAAATTCACTTTAAAATTCACGAAGACCGTGATGGTAAAACATCATATTTTTCGTAAAAAAAATATAGCGCTATATGGTATAGGAGCAGGCAGCAGTTTTTATGGTTTCGTAGCCAAAATGGTTAAACGGAACCCTTATAGTTTTGTCATGTCCATTCGTCCGACCGCGTGTCACAATATTTTTAGTTGATATATTTGCGATCTGTTCCCAGGAAGGATGTTACACCAAACAAGCGTCCTCAGATCTGACCACTGTGCGGGCAGCGCACACTCACTGAATCTGATTACTGGTAACCAGTTAAGTTCGGTTCTAAAAAAAATTAAAGCGCTGAGTTCCAATAACAAAACAGAGATGTCTGAACTGATACAAGTAATCCTGATGCATCCGCTCTAAAATATAATGCACCGTGGAGTACCGCTAACTAGGAGGCAGCAGATTTTTCACCGGTGTTCAAGGCCGTACAGCCTTCATAACGTTAGTGATCAGCTTGTTGGCATGTTTTTCGATTCATCTGTACTTGATATAATATCAGATCCTGTGGTCAGATCTGAAGACGCTTGTTTGGTGTAACATCCTTGCTGGGAACAGATCGCAAATATATCAACTAAAAATATTGTGACACGCGGTCGGACGGATGGACATGACAAAACTATAAGGGTTCCGTTTAACCATTTTGGCTACGAAACCATAAAAACTGCTGCCTGCTCCTATACCATACAGCGCTATAATTTTTTTACGAAAAAAATGATGTTTTACCATCACGGTCTTCGTGAGTTTTAAAGTGAATTTCTTCACTAAGAAAAATGCAAAGATCTGAATATTGAAAAAATTTCAAAACTCCGACTGAATTTGAACCACTGCCAATTGAGCTGCAGATACCAGTCAGCTTTTTTTCAGAGCGAACTTTAGCTCTGTTAGGGTGAACATTTAGTTCCATAGATGCTCACCAGGTGCGCTGACGGCAGAAAACCCGGTTAAAATGCAAAATGCAAGAGATTTTGTAACAAATTGTGTCAAAATTTGAAAAACTAAAACTGACTGCGCTCTGTAGCTTAATGGGCAGAGCGTGCGCCCCGGCAAGCCACAAAGGCACTAGTTTAAATCCTATCGGAGTCTTGATTTTTTCTCATTATTCTAGAAATTGTTTCGTTGTTCCAGGCCAATCACTGGACACATGTGTCGCCTTGTTATCTACGTCTCATTCCAAACAAGTTTCATCACGAAGCTTGCTATCGAACAAAAGCAAAAGCGTCATCCAAATCTGTCTTTAGAAAACAAATGAATGTGACCTTGCTGTTGTCAATTAAGGAAAAACTAAAGCGCAAAACAACGTATCTTTATAATTGCAGCGTGATTGATAACAGCTGGGAGTTGACTTCTCATTATCATCCTTGTACAGGTCAATAGCGTAACCTATTTTGGAAGGCGGTAGATATGTTATCCGTTACTAAGATATTGCATTTTAACATAGGATGGCCAATTGGACATAAGTCCCGGTATACCAGTATATGTGTCAGCTTTTAAGGAGACTGTCCCAGTTCCCAAAACCTACATTTTCGATGCTTGTATTTATTATTTCTCCATCGACCCATAAAATTTAGAAGTTTTTTAAACTTCAGCACTCGCCTTACTTGCATAGAGCTGATCAGTCATGAGCCGTCGACGTCGCCAAGGTAAAGCGAGTGCTCTTAGTTCAAAATCAAAATCAGAATCATTTATTGCATATCACATTAAAATACAGATGGAATTATAAATAAGTAGTGAGACACGCGACACCCTGCAAAGGCACAGAAATATCAGTATCAGATCAGAGGGCACTTATAATTATTTTACACGCTACAGATACACATGCATATTTTAAACAAAACATATGGTGACATGATTAATTCATTATCATGATTAAAATATTTATATATTTTATAAAAACATTTATTAATTAAGAACAGTTTCAATTGTTTTTGAAACAATTCTGGGTTGTCGAGATTTTTAATTGAATTTGGCAAATGATTATAAATTTTGATAGAACGGGGGTTACATCTGACGAGTTTTAGTTTCGAAAATGACATTACCAGTTTATTAACATTGCAATCATTTATTTTAATTTGAGTTGGTGAAAATAAGTTCAGGTGTTTCCTAACAAATTTTCATGACTCATATATATACATTAACGTAACAGTTAGTATTTGGTCTAGTAGGAAAGTTACTTACACCTGTGAGTACATACAAAAATAGTGTACATAAAAAGGGTTAAGTAAATTATTAATGAATGCTAATTTTTGATCTTTAATACCTAATATACCACCGTTTGCTTCAATCGTCCCGCCCCCCTATTGCCTAACGCGTATGACGCTTAGAATTAGAATCAAGTGTCATGATTTTGTATGGGCTTTGACATTCGGATACCAATAGGCTACTTGACAATTTTTTTATGGCATGTTATAAAACGACGTCTTAATAGAAATATTGGTGAAAAAACTACTCCAATATCATAAAAGCTCCCCGAGATAAAACGACGTTACAAGCACATTTTTGAACTTTCCCAAAAAATGCTTCATACTAAAGCCTACAAGCATGTGACGTCACACGCTTGTATCTTGTTTTGCGAAAATAAGAACTTTGTTCGGCAGCTATGTTAAAACTTGCGTTTATCGAAACGGTTTATAACAAAAATTACAAAACATTTTATGGGTTATTGAATGGTATTATTAGTTATTAATATTTTCATACTTTAAAAATGGACTTTCCCACCCAAATTTAAAGACTCATAAAACAAGTTACACGTAAGGTATCGAACTCAAAATTTTAACGTAGTTTTTTATTATGCTTCATTTATCAGGATCTTATATAATGTTTTCATTTTTTTCTACTGTCAAATACCCTATTGTCAAACTTTCGTTAGGCAATAACCCCCCTGGTCAAAAGCCCCATATTTATCGTTATCCTTTTTGTTGTAGATTGTAACCTCCGCTGTGCAGAACCTTTTTTTATTATATAATGTATGTTTTAAGTTAAATTTTATGCATTCGCACTTCAAATAAACACTCTTGTCACGAAACATCTTTTTACAATTTTATTACAGAAAAATCATTTATTTATACTCTTTTTAGGCACTGTATGCATTTATTTTATACTACGGCCAATGAGAGTTATCAATAGTATTTTATGCAAACGTTACATAATGTATGCTTTTCAGTTAAGTACTGCGTTTAGGCCACGAAGCGCTGAGGTACGAGACTTTAAAAAAAACAGGTAATTATAAGTGTGTAACAATTGTATATCATAATTTTTCCACGAGTAACCCATAAACTACAACAAATGAAAGACGGCTATAAAAATTATTGCAAAAACACTGCGTTCTTTTTTTGAAATTCATTATAGTTCTGCGCGGAGTTGTATAAATAAATAAAATAAATAATATATAAATATTACGGGACAATTTTACACAAATCGAACTAGTCTCATGATAAGCTCAATAAGGCTTGTGTTATGGATACTAGACGACGATATATTCAATAGATATATTACTTATATACATAGAACACATCCAAGACTCAGCAACAATATTTATGCTCATCACACAAATATTTGCCCTTACCGGGATTTGAACCCGCAACGTTAGCAGTTAGTTTGAGCAGGCAGCGTTACTCCTACTGTGCTAAACCGGTCGTCAAAATTTCATTATATGTAATTCAGTGGCATATATATAGAGTATTGAGTGATGTTCCAAACTGAAAGGTATATTAGTACATTACTTACCAAGGGCTGTAAAAGAAAGAAAGTCCGAAATGTTTTTGACCCGAGCCACAGGCGAGGGTTGTAAATATGCAATAGAGGGCTTTCTTTTTTACTGCCCGTCGTGAGTGCACAATTTTACGTCTTCATCTGGCTATAATGCGAGTTTCGCCGGACTCGTAGCGTGCGGTAAAACTGTGACGTAAATGCCTTTTTAGTATGATTCGCGGAGTTCATATTCACAGATTATAGTACACAACTAGAAAAAGTATTTTTGGCGATATACCGTCCCATACAAATAACGGAAATTGGTTCAGAGGTTTAAGCGTGATGAGGTAACAGACGGACAGAGTTACTTTGGCATCTATAATATTAGTATGAATTACTTCCTAAACTTATACATGACAGGTGAAAATATGATATTAAATATGATTTTGTTTAGCTGAAGTTAATAAATTACATTTTAACGACACCAAATGTAAAATTGTTACTTTTACCAGAGCCCGCGAGTCGAAATGCGCATCGTACACTTTGCACGGCGCCCCGTTGGAGCGCGTCACAGCAATCCGAGACCTGGGACTAACGATGGACAGGGAACTCAACTTCCGTCTGCATTCGTTTCGGGTATGGTAGGAATAGACACGCTAGAGTCGCGAAGGAAGCTGCTACTTATGGTGCACTATTATCAGCTACTCAATAATAAATTTGACAATCCATCTGTGCTGGAGCGAATGGGACTGCTCGTCCGGGCGCCGCAGGGGAGCATGCCGCGGCGACAACGCTCCCACTCAGAGGGCACTGCAGCTGTTCAATAATATGTACTCGCAGGACCCTTATGCGGATCTTTTTAATGACAGGCTTGGAGTTTTCGTTAGGTGCGTGAGGGTGTGTCTTGACAATTACAGTGCAATATAATAATATTTTATCGAAATTAATTTAATGTAATGATAAATTGTATTGAGACTGACTGAATATTTATTGTTCATTATTTTTATTTGAACTTTTGACATTCTTAAAATACCTCTAATGAATTTTTTAAATTAAGTTACACCAATTCTGAAAAAATATTTAAAATTTAGGATCGTTATGCTGTACCTATATGGATTTTTTTATTATTATTAATAATGTGTAAGTGTGTTGGTGAGTAACTGTTAAATTGCATGTGTTTGACATTAAATAAATAAATACATTCACCTCTACGTTTCGGTACAGCTGGATCTGGATGGTTAATATTTTGCTACAATAATGCAACATAGACTGGTAAAGATTGCTTTGTGCATGAAAAGAGTCCACTCAGCATAATGTCAAAACTCAGAGGGTGAGTTGACGCTGGTATTACGTGGGTCCACATGGGCATGGGTCCGTAAGTTGAGGGAAACAAAACTGCACTTACACAGACCGAAATATAATATATACTATTATATAGTTATAAAAATTAAATGTCTGTACATAAATGATATTTAAAAAAAAAAACAGCGGACTATTTCGAGGAAAATAAAGGCATTTTTTTCATCGTTTTATATGTTTGCATATGTCATTGTGGCTTCATCACGCCATATCGGATAAACGGATTTCAACTATTTTTGGTACAAAATACGATTTCCTAAGGATAAAATCTTCGCCACGCGGGTGCAGCCGCATGAAAGTTGTAAATGAAGTAAAAATGAGTAGATATTTAGAGGAATATTTGAAGTTCATAACATTTTTATACAAATGTGTTTTTTATGTTTGTATGTCATACACAGTAGGACAGTTTTCAGTCATTTCTTTGCAGAAACGGCTCCAAACCCCTACACTGAGTAAGAATGGTCCAACATGTGGCCCGGTTTTGGTAAAAGCCTAAATTTGTATTTAAGGACAGTAACAAGATTTTTTTCGTCCGACTACAGTAAAAAGAGACTTATGACTTTATCCGCGCGGACGAAGTACAAACTGAAGTCAGAGGTTGCGCGTTATTATTAAGTGAAGTTTTTTATATTATATAGTTAGCGTGTAACTTTACCGATAAGCCCTATATAAGCGGGTGCGCTCCTTGATATGGCACAAAAGTCAGTCACAGTCCAAGAACCATGTTGTCGAACAAAGCTCTGCTCGTCATATTCCTCGCTGTCAGCGGTGTCTGTGAGTACTATAAAGCTCTTCTTTGATATTATAATGGCTCCTCTCCTCGAGCAGGTGGGACGCGGTTAATACGTCAGAAAGAGCACCATATATTTCCATCTTTTTCTCACGTATCACTGCGTCCCGCCTGCTCGCCTATCATGGGCGCCCTGTGTAGGGAGCCCTAAAGTTGTAAAAATTAAATGTCTATGAATTGCAGGTATTTGACCAAAATTAAGTAAAGTAGGCAATTGAATAAAACATTATGTTTGTGATTTAAATAAAACAATTTTAACGAATTATATCGCGTATATTATCTCATTTGAGTTGAGGGAACTCAAATGAGATAATATATTCGATATCATCCGGTGTTTTATTTAAATGAGTAATATCATTTTTGTTTTTTTTTTTTAATAAATATTATAGGACAATTTTACACAAATCGAACTAGTCCCATGGTAAGCTCAATAAGGCTTGTGTTATGGGTACTAGACCGACGATATATGTAATAGATATATTTAAGTTTAATTTTAACGAATTATATCGCGTATATTATCTCATTTGAGTTGAGGGAACTCAAATACGATATAAACCGTTAAAAGTGTTTTATTTAAATCAGTAATAATCACGGAAACAGAAGAAAATGAAATTTTATTTGTGATTAAGTATTAATTTTAGTACACGTAGCTGGGCATCTACAGGTGGTTGTATATAAATAGGATAATTTTACGCTAACGCAAAAAAAAACGTTATGGCTGAAAATCCGGCCAAGAGCATGTCGGACCATGCTCAGTGTAGGGTTCCGTAGCCAGATGAAACAAAATACGATGTGATAAAGTGCACCATCAAAAGAAAGTATCTTCATAGCACATCCGTTCTTTTCTTAATAATCGCAGTTTTTAGCAATTACTCAAAAACGGTACCTATCCGGTATCTATCCGATCATGTTTACAATATTAAAAAAAACCAGTTATTTCAAACGAGCGAGTAATCGATCGTTTGAAATAACTGGTTTTTTTGATGTAAATCCAAAATACTCACTGAATCAAGAAATTGCTTAAACCTTTAAGTGTTTGTAAAATGTGTACCACACGTACGATGTCTGCAAGAATTCAGCGTCTGTTACATATATAGAGTGCCACCTGCTTCCCTAGAAATATGTATCTTTATTATTTACTATTATTAGGTACACGAATTTCGTTTGTTATTTAAACTGTCAGCGTAGCGCAGCGTTGCTCTAAACTTCTATTAAACGTCACGTGCTCGCGATTTAGACCCACTTTAATTGTAATCTATCGGTATTAAACAAAATATTCGTGTTAATCGCACAAATACTTACCTTGCCGGAATTCAAACCCGGGACGGATTAAAATAGTTACCTTGTTGTTACATGAACACAACCTAACTGAATGCATTTTCCTTTTACAGTGGTCCCGGACGGGCGTGGAACTGGTTTCACAACTGCAAAACCTACGTTAGGTTCGATCCGTGATATCATATTTGGTCCTGCGCCCAGCCAGCCTCCGCAGTCACGGGCGATCACTGTAAATGTATCGCCTGTCAACAATGCACGATATGAAAACTATGCGCAGCCGACAGGACAACAGTTCCCGACGAGGACACAGCCATTGTCGCCTCCAAACCCACAACGAGAAATGCCATATCAGAACGGCCAATATTAAATGAAAAATGAACACAACACCTCAACTGCGCCATGACTCTATCGCGCGAGATTGTCACCTGTTTTTTTTCTATGTGATGTGAAAAAGACGAGAGATAAATCACAAATCATGTTTCCAATTTTCTTTAAGTTACTTACGTTGAAATTTTTAATGGATGATTTGCAGAAAAAGTGTAACTTTAGTTTTCTTCCGGAATATAGATTTTTTGCCTTATCTTACTAAGAAGATATTTGTACCCTGAAGACACGGGGTGATATCGCACTAGATGTAAAGAGAAACCCACTTACGCAATAATTTTCGGCTTCGTTACGCATTCACACTTTTAAGGGGGAAAAAAATCACACTTTTAAGAAAATACAATACACTCTAATTTAGTTCACAAAAAACTTTAATACGATTTACGTATAACATATTTTTTTGATTTTGAGTAATTATCGATAAGTGATGTCGACACGACCCACAGCTCTATGGAGTCTCTATGGTGATAATAAAAACTATTTTATGTAAATATGATTTTCAACTGTTCGTCAATAATAACAGTTTTTCAAAAATCACAAAAACCAAGTCTCGTGGGGAGTGCTATGACGTGATCATAAATCGTATTACCGATTTGAACAAAGAGAATATAAATACTATGTTATAGATTTGAATCAATTCGAAAAGAACTATCAAAATGATGATCAAATGTCAGTATTTTATTGAAATAATGATTTTGCAAGAAATAAAAATTAAAACAACTTACAAATGCAATGATATTCCATCTTCTTAAGATTGTGATGTGCTGGAATGGTTTTTACATAAGTTTACTGCACACGCGGGCATTTTTACAGTTTTTAGTGATTGTGCGCCCTGTTCCGTGACGATTTTGTGACTGACATTGTAATCAATTCTGATTTTGGTTTTGAAAAGCAGTTGCCTAGATGGGCAAGCTAGTCGGCAGAGGGGTAAGCTCTTGAAAAGAGCTCGAAAAGGCTACTCCAGTTACTATATGCTTTAAGTTCGAACCTTATACCCCCAGGACAAAAAATGTGCCAAATTTCCATCTCAATTTCGATACAATTTTTAAGTTACGTTACGCACCTGAGAAATATTTTATCTTAGATAATTTTGGGATACGATAAAGGTATTTTTTTATATAAATCACCCTAATATAGGTATTTGAAAATGTTCACCATATATCACCGAAATGAAAATTTTCCTTCCTTCTGGTGTATATTTTTGTAAATAACATATACTACAATAATAGACAAGAAATAAATGTTGGTATCTTATTAACTTGTTTTTTTTTTCTGTACTTTTTATTCCTTTTATTTTGCTTGAAAACCTTTTCGTCCCGCCAATAGCTAAATTAAATAGGCAATGGTTCGTAGAACTGACAGCCGCTGAGTAAGTACGAGTCACCACAGATATACTTATTCGTCTTCAATCTGTATAAGAGTCAGCCCTGTTACTGTTGTTTTTACACCAAGCAGAGCATGGTATAACCGCGCACAGTTATGAACAGCTGGTTACGCGTGTCAATGTCGATCAGAGCTGTCTAGTGACCCGTTAACAGCCAGTAACATTAAGAGACCATGGTTTAATTAAGCCTACAACTCGGTAGCATACTTCGCCTTCAGTTTCTTACAACAAATATCGAAACATATTTCTGAGTCTCGCTGCAAGCATATTTGCCTCAGAACATACATACATAGCATAGCATAGGATAAACTCTTAGCCAAAACAAGTACTAGATAACACTAGTCTGTACGTGGTGGCCATTTCTTTGGAAATGTTCAATACAGGGATTGGAACCGGATTTTTTTCATACAAAATATTCGAAATAACGATTCGTTTTTTTCGTTCAGTTACGAGATTTTCGTATATTTTATTAAAATTCTAGAACTTGAATTCGGTGTTTTGTGATAATTTCTCTTCTCCTAAATTAATTTTAAAAGATTTAAAAAATACCGCTTCCGATCCCTGGTACAAAAGAAACCAAGTAGGTAAACCCATTTAAACGCTTTATTTAGATATAGTCAATCATTGAATCAGTTACAATTTAAATATTCTTAAACCCAAGTCAGATCAGGAAGGAAAACATCATCTACGTGAGGAGGCTAGTTTGTAGAACATCAAAAAACATCATTGACTATCGTTGATTTTATTCTACGTTGGATTTGGATTTTGGCCTCTCCCTACTCTTGATTAGGGGGCAGCGGAGAGGTTGGTATTGCGTTATTATATTGAGCATTTAACACTGATTGGTTGCCGCGGTGGCGGGGTCTGAGTGGGCGAAAATAATATTCCATCGCGTAATCCGAAAGGTTTTTCAGCCGCAAATGCCACCCAGGGCGTCTGTGGCAACGGTATAGAGTAGGAGATTATAGGAGAGAGCCACCACCTGCCTTAGCCCAGAGGGGCCAAGACCCAAATACTTCTGAAATAGGGAAATTCCTTGGAATTTGATCTAACTTAGTGGAATTTTAGAATTACTCGTGGCTTGACGGCCAAATTAAGTGGAATATAAAGTTCTTTATAGTTCGAGTGGTCGGGCAGCGAGGAATATATTATTAAGCATGTCCTCGAACATGTCGGATAAAGTTGTCGAAGCATGCGGACGGAGAGAAAAATAACCACACGAATAAAGCTTTAGCTTTGACTTGAGATTACTTTAATGTGTGTATTGACTCCCTTACAACCGAAATTTGTTCATTTCCTTTTAAATTGTTGATCGCATACTATTAGAAAATTTTAAAATCCAGTTAGCCTACTTTTAATTCTAAGAAAAAAATCAACAGCGCGATCTACGATGGTCATAAAAAACAGATCCATTACTCGGAGGCATTGTATTCCCGTCAAACTGGTGGAACGGATTTCAAACATTTTTGGTAAAAGGATAGTTAAACATCTAAAGATGCTTAGAGCATACTTGTAGCTGACTACGCTGAAACGAAAAAGAGTGTTATGACTTTTTCCTTCTCCAAAACCAAAGTTGGCCACCTTTCTGTTCATACAACCAGTTGGATTTTTATGGCCGTTTATCGCGCTATAAGAGAAGTGGGACATCATAGGCAGTGAGTGAGACCCAAAGCGACTCTTACAACCAAAGATTAGTTTAAGATTATTAACGTTAAAAAAAGAAACCAAGTCAACATGTTGAAACATTTTATTTCTCACCTATAATTGTATCACTTAGAATATTCTTATCAGTGAGAAAGCCATCATTTAAGTAAGGATAATAACAGGCCAGTTTAGAGAACATCACAAACATAATTTATTTTACTGACTTCTTAATATTGTTGATTATTTGGGTTTTGGCCGCCCCTTCCCCATTGTTGATTGGTTGCAGGAGGCGGTGGGTGATTGTGTTGCCCATTGTCAACAGGTCCAACGATTATACTGATCGGTGGTGGCGGTGACGGGGGCGGAGGGGGCCCAAATAATATATCACGGATGATTCCAAAAGGTTTTGCGGCCGCAAATCCAATCCCACCGCCCGGGATCCCTGTAGAAGAGGAGAATGTATTAATTTTGCTGGTTGTATCTTTCATGCAACAGTTGATAAATATTCACAAGCTTCCCAGAGACATGATGCTAATTATTAAGTGTAGTTTTTGCTAAAAGTAATGATTAATTTCGTAGGCGTTGACCTTGTTGATTAAAAATATTTGTCAAATAAATTGTGCTAGTAGGTAAAAAAGGTTTATCAACCAACTTAACAATAATGCTGATAAAGTTAAGAAATTGTTTTTATTTTATCTTCTGTTTCCGCGATTATTACTCATTGAAATAAAACAATTTAACGAATTATATCGCGTATATTATCTCATTTTAGTTCCCAACGTTTCGGAAGCTTTTCAGCTTTCCTTGGTCACGGGTGGACTCTACTCGTGACCATGGATATATTTCAATTGTTTTTTTACCATAAAGTTATATTAATAGGAATTTAAGTTTGTTACATGTTTTGCGAATGCCCAACAGTAGTCGGGCATTTGACCGATGTGTTGTAATGGTAATTGCAATGCAACATATCGGACAGTTTTCGGTTTTTGCGATGTGAGTAGTGGAGTAACCTAACCGAAATTGTAAGCTAAAGACGAAGCGGCTTATGATGAGGCATACTCACATACACCGCTGATAGCGATGACTAAGACGAGCACGGTTTTGTTCAGCAACATGACTCTTGGCTGGTCGCGGGCTTGTGTGCCGTGTCGCGACGTGGGCTCGCTTATATAGACGCTTATCACTAAAGCTACGCGTGGTTATTTAGAGCGTAAATCTGTTCACTATAAGTAGGTACCTACCTATAACAGTTTTGATAAAAATCAGAGTACAATATATGTACGTAAATTAGCAATGGAATTTGATTTTATGTTTCAAACAAGAAATTTATATTCGACGGGAGATTTTAATTCGTCTATTAGAGTACAACATGGCGAGGGACGAATCTTTCGCAAACATTCTTTAGGCAAGAAAATCGCACATGCTCAACGGATGAAAGAGTACACAATTCAAGGCCAAGAAAATAACTTAAATCCTCAAAAACAAAACACGAACAACTAAACAAAATGGACATAGCGTTCATTAAATAATCAATATCACATTGACTACATATTAAGTAGTCAACCAAAACTAGAATTTTATCTCTTCCAAGCAAATTAACTGACAAATATATAAAAACTGAATATGGCAATTGAAATAAAACAATTTAACGGATTATATCGCGTATATTATCTCATTTTAGTTCCCGACGTTTCGGAAGCTTTCCAGCTTTCCATGGTCACGGGTGGAAATGAAAAGCTGGAAACGTCGGGAACTAAAATGAGATAATATACGCGATATAATCCGTTAAATTATTTTATTTCAATGAGTAATAATTTTTTTCTTTTTAAATTTATTTCAAGAAAAACAACATACATTTTACGAGGTACGATATCTGCCAAACTGCATAGCAGTTTGTTGGCAGAAAACATAAACATAAATCGCGGAAACAGAAGAAAATATTATGAATATGGCAATGTTTTGTATCTGTCACATACGTCAAGTTGTTTATGTGTGTTAAGAAACAATTTATCTTTACGTGCGTTGGTTTAAAAAAAAAAAAGTTTTAACTGTGGGATAATGATATAAAAGCGGGAACTGCGTTTCCGCATGATCATTAACTTCGATGCTGTAAAGCAACAGCAAGAAGCGATTATCGCTGAAAAGCGGCAATGTTTACATTGCATAAAGTCTTTGGCGGGTAAGATTAACCAATCTTAGTACTTTTGAATAACACCAATATGGTTTATGTTTAAAATAATGTTCAAGTGAAGCCATTTAGCTTTTAGCAGCCTCTTAAGTGCACTGAGAATGTATTATGTGGTGTTAGTGACTTATTTATTATTCCTAAGACTATTTAGTGCCCTTATTTAGTGTTGCCATATACCAGAGCACAGATAAAACAATTAAAATTAGTGGGGTCAATATATTATAACCAGACTCTAGTAATTTGCTACATATAAACCTGATCAACTTTTCCGGTTTCCGTATCAGTGGAGTGGCTTTTATATATCCTTAGGTAAGCGGAAATTAAATTAGTTGCATTTTTTGATCAAGAGATGTACCTACATAGGTAGCAAGAGTTAACCGATCTGGTAATTAACGCCCCTCCTCTGACTTTACTCTACTCGTACATTCGTATGCATATACCAAATATAGTTTAAATTTATTCAGCCAATTTGGCGTGATGAAGCTACACATACAAACATACAAAAAATATAAATTACACGTTACCCATCGGTTCAGTATCAGTAACCTCCAAATAGTCCGTTACCTTTTTTTTTAATATCTGCAATGTACAGACATTACATTTATCAGCTTTATAATACTACTAGCTTCTGCCCGCGACTTCGTCCGCCTTAAATTCCTTTATCGCGGATAAAACTGTGTTTCCGGGATAAAAAGTAGCCTATGTCTTTTCCCGGGACTCAAACTATCTCCGTATCAAATTTTATCTAAATCGGTTCAGCGGTTTATGAGTGAAGAGGTAACAGACAGACAGACAGACAGACTCACTGTCACATTTATAATATTAGTATGGATGGCTTCTGCCTGCGACTTTGTCCGTCTTAAATTCCTTTATCGCGTATAAAACTGTTTTTCTGGGATCAAAAGTAGCCTATGTCCTTCCCCGGGATTCAAACTATCTCCATACCAAAATTCATCCAAATCGGTTCAGCGGTCTAAGCGTGAAGAGGTAATAGACAGATAGACAGACAGACAGTGAGACTTTCGCATTTATAATATTACTAGCTTCTGCCCGCGACTTCGTCTGCCTTAAATTCGTTTATCGCGGAAAAGGGTATTTTTCGGGATAAAAAGTAGCCTATGTACTTCCCCGAGACTCAAACAATCTCCATACCAAATTCATCTAAATCGGTTCAGCGGTTTAAGCGTGAAGAGGTAAAAGACAGACAGACAGACACACTTTCGCATTTATGATATTAGTATGGATTACTATGGACAATGGATAGAAGATGTGTTATTCTGATGTCTAAACAACAAAACTGGAAAGTTTCGTTGAGATTCGTTCAGTATTCTTTAAAATTAAATTAAACGTACATACATACATCGGCAAAGACTTTCACGTTTATAATATTTTTACGTTTTAGGATCATGCATGGCCGATTTTTTTTTATATTCTTAGTTTTTTTCCTTTTTTTTTAGTTAAGCTGAGGTCCTGGGTTCAAATTCCGGTAAGGGCAAATATTTGTCTGATGAACAATAAATATTTGTTCCTGAGTCTTGGACGTTTTCTGTATATAAGTAATATAATCTATTAAATATATCGTAGTACCCATAACACAAGCCTTATTGAGCTTACCATGGGACTAGTTCGATTTGTGTAAAATTGTCCCGAAATATTTATTTATTTATTTATCCTCGATATTGAAAAATCCTCCCGTAGTATGTATGTCTCTACTTCTCTAATCGAGTACGCAGGTATATGTTTGAAACTCTATATCCATACAGTCCTGCCTTCTGCGGTATGGGTTTGGCTTAGGGCTGTTAATAGTTATCTCATGTTACTGTGTTGTAGGTATAGTTTGTTATAATCTGCACCAACAGGGGTTGCTGGAAGCTGTTGCCTGACCTTGAGCGGCTCGTGACTGATATGGGGGAATCCCCGGTATCTATAGCGTCACACAAGATAGGATGTTTTTGAAAAGGTTATCAAAGCGAGACCTAGCGGCTATTGTTCACATTTTTGCCCATGAGTTGGTATGCGCGTCGGACTAAGTAATGGATGAGATCACTAAGACGATTATTATTTATTGCGTTTATTTGGAATATCCGCAGCATTACAATCGTACTTCCTTCTAATAGAATAGAGGTGCAAGTTTGTGAAGGTGTTTAAATATTTGTGAAAACCTCGAACCTAGAAGGTGCACCAGCTTCGTCAGCGGAGGAGAAAAAAATCAACCCTTTTTTTTGCCGCGTAGGTGAGTAAAAAGTATCCATCTGAAGATGCCAACCTACCACTGTACCAAAAATAGTCGAAATCCGTTTTGACGAGATGAAGCACAACGATACATAGAGACAAAAAAAAACACGATTCAGTGACCTTCAAATAGTTGGTATTAAGGTGCATACATTTGTATCATTTGTCCGTATCAGATCATCGTCGCGTAGCATGATTGCGTGTCACTTACACGCGTTTGGACGTTGCGCCGATCCGATCACTCGAAATCCATTTACTACGCGTATCACATACTTGTATCGGAAGAGTGCGGCATGATCGGCGCGCCGACAGTAAGCGTCCAAGCAGCGCGATACGCGCGAAGTATGTATTAGTTAGTAATTAGTATTAGTATGGATATATATGGCACTCAAATAATAATAATAATATAATAAATATCAGGGACAATCTTACACAAATCGACCTAGTCCCAAACTAAGCAAAGCTTGTACTATGGGTACTAGGCGACGATATACATAATATATAGATAAATTATAATACTTAAATACATAGAAAACATCCAAGACCCAGGAACAAACATTCGTGCTCATCACACAAACACTTGCCCTGGCCGGGATTCGAACCCGGGACCACCAGCTTTGTAGGCCGTTGTACAACCCACTGAGCCAAACGTGTCGTCAAAATAAATAGATCAGATCTTAAATTAAAACAGGTCTTAAATTACAACACTTTGCGACAGCAAAGACCAGCCCCCCTATTGCCCAACGCGTTTGACGCTCGGAATCAGAACCAAGTGTCATGATGGCTATGACAGTTGATATGGATACCAATTGTCAAAATTTCGTTAGGCAACAACCTCCCTGGTTAATCGCTCCAGTGCAGCTGGGTAAAAAGTTTATCAATATCAATAATTTAATTTTTTTTGACAAGCCTCTATCGTCGACAGTACTTTTCTAACATTTTTTTTCTCTATGTATTCATTTCAAAATTCATCAATAACTCATCGACGCCATTTTAAAGAGCTAAAACTCGGTAGTATTGCGTTATTTTATTGTGGAGTGCCTATGATCACATTCCGGCTCCATCATCAGATCGGCTCGATGGTATTAATATAGCATTAACACCAAACTAACATAAGTTTGCCGAATTTTGACTCACAACGAACCGTAGTTGCGAACAGACGTGTGTTAGGTTGCTATATGAAAACAATAAAACTTAATAGTGTTATGTATCCAAAGCATTAGAAACTCTTACGCATCGGTACTCGCATACATGTTGGAAAGACGCATATTTCATCGCTTCGCATCGAGACTAACATAGCCTGCCATAAGTTGGGGCTCTTGTTTATATTATCATGACCCTATAGCTAGTTTAACAACAAGGGGAAATTTTAAGATTATTAAAATTGAAAGAAAGAAACCAAGTTACTATTCGTATATTTAAACACTTTATTTATTTGTAGGCGAAAATAATAAAAAGGAGTTGATTTGACTATCAAGATCAAGAGTACCCACTGCTCCTTCCATTGAGGTGGGGCAGGTGGGGCGGTTTACGAAACGTCAGACCCGGCTTCGCGACGAACGACAGATATCGTTCGACAGTCGACCGGTGCACACGCTTAATCTGGTGGATCGTTGCCTCTTTGAAAATTGTATTAATGCTAATAAGAATGTGAATAACGTGATTAATTATTATAACTCCTTCGGTGTTCCGTTGTCGTTTGATTTATTTCATCCTTGTGCACCCGGTTCTCGTCTACCATCATGCCTCAATCACAAACCCCAGCGGTTTAAGCGTGAAGAGGTAACAAACAGACAGACAGACAAACACACTTTCGCATTTATAATATTAGTATGGATATGTAGGTGATGCGAGGTTTTATCCCATCAGAGTATATGGGTAAATTTCACACAAATTGGAAATAACATTTATTTCGATAATAGGCTTGTGTCCAAAAAAAATATAATTCAAATTCAAATTTAAATTATTTATTTCGAATTATTGCAATCCATTTAGTGGTTAGTAACACACAAACTTATAAATCTATGTTAACGACAATAACAACAATAACTTAGACATACTAAAGGCGGCGTGGTGCGGCGACCGGCGGCGCGTGCAGCCGCACCCAGCGCGCGAGCAGCCGCGAGTCCCATAGCTGCGCCAACACGTTCACAATCCTGTTTGAACTGCGGCGAGTACGATTTAGTAACGACGCACACCGCTTTTTAATGATGGCATCGAAACCATCGGTGTGCGCCTCGGCAAACATTGCTGACGCACTACAGTAACGCGGCAGCCCAAACAGCACCCTAAACGAGTTGTTATATTGCACGCGCAGTGCGTTGTATGCCCTCTGCGTAAAACTGACCCACAGACTGCACGTGTAGAATGATTGGCAGTATGTTTTGAAAAGCGTAAGCTTTACTTCTTTACTACAATGGGCAAATCTGCGGGCCAGCATGTTACAACGAACACACAACGCCCTGCGCTCCCTCTCTATATCATCATTGTCCGACAAACTTTCCGTTACCCAGTGGCCTAGGTACTTAAACCTTTAAAGAGGTACTACAGAGCGTTACAGGTATCATTTTGTACGATTTATTACCCGCTTTAAATTGAAATAACTCGCTCTTTGAAGTATTGTACTTCAGCCCGTGGGAACCTGCAAAAGTTTCGCATATCTTCACTAGCCGCTGCAGAGCACCTGCCGAGGGGCTCAGCAGCACCATGTCATCCGCGTAGCTAAGATTATTAACGCAGACCCCGTCTATATAACATCCGGCATATGTGCTGCTGAGCATCCGATCAGCTGATTCATGTATAGGTTGAACAGCTTGGGTGAGCTTAAGCCCCTGCCTCACTCCGCAGTTCATCCTATACACATCAGAGTGCACGTCGGCCCATTTTACAGTGTTCGCTAGGTGGCCGTACCTGTACTTCAACAAGAACGTGACTTCTCGAGGTACACCATATACTACCATGTCAAATGCTTTTGACAGGTCCAAGAAGCAAGAGAAAACAGGTGTCTTGCGAGTGGTGTAGTACTGAACAGTCTGCTTGAGACATAATATAGCGCTTTCGGTGGATAAGCCCGGCCTAAAGCCAAACTGCACGTCATGTAGGTTTAGGTGATTACCTAGTATGTCATCAAGCAGACCATCTAGCACCTTAGCCACGATCGTGGCAAGCGAAATGGGCCTGTAATTAGAAAGCTCAGAAGCGTCCCCGGTTTTATTTTTTACAATAGGGACCACGACGGTATGCATTAAATCTTCTGGTAAGTAACTATGACCAATACACAAGTTAAAAAAAAGGGCAAGTACCCTAGGGAGATGACTTCCAGCAAACTTGAGATGCTCGACACTGAGGCCGTCGTGCCCTGGGGATTTCCCTCTCACCATGTTTTTAATCTTTAAAGCCACTTGTTTAGCCTCAAATCTTATAGTTGATCCTCAGTATCGAGCGTCTCTTTTGACTGGGCTAGCGGTGACGTCACTGTAAAATAATCTTTAAAAGCGTTTGCAATACCGCGCGGTTCGTGTATGCCAGCAACGCTCACGGGGAGGCTCGACTTTATGTTAAACTTGTTGGTGTTTTTTCAAAATTTGTTAAAATCCCAATCCGAATGGTTTTTAGCTAAAATATCCATTTTAATATCCAGTTCGTGCTCTTGGCAGTATTTCAGTTTCGATTTAAACACATTTTTTGATTCTTGCATCCTGTCATGAACGAACCCATATGCCGGTTTACCATAGGAAAGCCACCATAGATACCAAAACCGAGCCTCGCGGTGAGCGTCACTGACATACCTATTCCAACCTGTTACATGCCTGTTTTTTATGATTGGATTTACAGTGACTAAGTTCTGCACCCTCCTTTAAAATGGATATAATGTACATATCTTGGAGCACCTGTTTATGCATACTATTAGAACACATTTTATCAGCACAGTCGTGTAAACTCAGTCGGAAAGTTCACATCTTTAAATTTCGAGTTACAATAATTACTAAAATTATCAATTTGTACGGCGTCTCTTTCACTCCAAATTATTTTACTGCAAGTAAATTGCGGAATATAAACTTTAGGTTTAATTAAATTATAATCGCATTCAATTAACAAAGGATAATGGTCAGACCAATAAACGTTAAGTAACACTGAGACATTAAGTACCGCGCATCGCGCTGACTCAGTCATTACACAGTGGTTCAGCCAGCGCTTGCATCCATGCGCTTCGCTGATATATGTGTACGTGTCCGTGGGTAACACATCCATGTCTACACATTGCAAGCATTGTTCACCACAAAATTTAAGCAATTCAGTAGAGGATAACTCACCGGGATGGGCATTAAAATCTCCGAACACGAATACTGATTCGACATCATTAACTTCAATAATTGAGTAAATTTCACCTTTTATCTATGTTCGAATATCTATCAAGTCCGTTGGCATATACACTGACATTACAATCACCGAGCGATCATTAAGTAATATTTTTAAGGCCGATAGACGCGCACTGTTACACTTGATCACTAATACACACGGGAATGAAGTTCGATTCCATAAAATGGCCGTTCCGCCGTACGGGCGTCCTTTAAGTATTTTAGACGATGAATCCACGGCAGACTTGCCCGTGTACGCAAAGTTGTCGTCTATACTAGCCAGAAAGGAAAGGTTATGATTCATAAGCCACGTTTCTTGTAAACAAATCAGATCAGCTGTGCGACATAACTCACGCACACAATCCACAGATCGAACCACGTTCTTGCAATTGAAACTAATGAACTTAGACTTATATTCCACATTGCAAGTCAATTATTTTGGCCTCTAGAATCACCATGGCTTATTTAATTTTTATAATTGAAATCAACAAAACGTCGAAATGCAATACGTGACTTATGCTTGGGTACGAAAATTTTAAAAGCGTTGTAATCCTTCTGCCTTCTCATATTAATTTTCTCAATAGTAACCGTAACATTGGTTTTGCTCGCTATGTATTCCGAAATATCGCTCATAGCAACGTCGTAGATATAAATAGGGACGTTAATATCGGCTGCCTTAATTTTCGTGTTAGGGTTTAAGGTTGTTTTTCCTCTATTTCCAATAAACTTATTTTATATTAAACGTCGTCAGTTAGATTATTGGAAAATATTGGACACGTATATTTTCTTTTGTCAATTAAACAAAAAGATATGAAGATATAGCCCGTTAAAGTTCCCCGTGAAGTCACGCCGTGCGACCGTTTTTCACACTGCGTGTTGTCATGCGCTCCCGATGACGCGCTTTATCTTTGTCTTTTTTTTGTTTGATTGACCATAGAAAAAATACATGTCCAATATTTTTTGATAATCTAACTGACGCACTGATTAGAATAATATTATTATTACCCAGGAAACTTCCCTATAAAAAAAATTGAAAATAGAAGAGAAATGTAGAAAATATTAATTTAAATATACAAAAACAATAAATGTTATTTCTTAATTACCTACTAGAATTCAAATATTACTATGACTTTATGGAGCCATAAAATTCGCGTGTCATGTAAATGAATTGGAATGATTTATATATTTATCACATAAAAACAGCAAATCAAACCTAAAACGAGGCCATTCGCATTGAAGAAAGCTCTTGTTGAAATGATTTTTATAGTGACATTTATTTCACGTGTGCACTGACTCCATATAACCGATTATTTTTGATTCAATTTTAATTACTGATTGCATTAATATCTAAACTATTATAAAATTATAAAATCCAGATGCCTTACAGAGGTAAAAATTTCAAGAAATCTTAACATCGCGATCCACGAATGTCATAAAAATATAAAAATTGATAACAGCGCCAACTGTTTTCCCTCCTCGGTGAACGAAGTTGCGGGCACCTTTAAAAGACTGAACAGACCGCACACTGCACTTCGACGTCTCCGCCGCCGGGGACGCCCACCGCGCGCATAATAGATATCACGGATATACATACAAACTGACTGACCATAATAAGCATGTAGTGTAGACTAGGCACACTACCGCTGCTCCGTGCGCCCGCGCGCAGCAGCACCCACACGCTAGATGCCGAGGACGCTGCGGCGTCCTACCGCCTAGCACAACGATGACGGTCAAAGCAGACATGCTTCCGTATAAATTAAAAATTACGCTTACCTTCTAGTTTATGATATTACTCATCGGTTAGAGAAAAAACAGCATTAAGGGGGTGCATCGAAATTTTAAGCTTATCTTTAGTGGATTTTTTGTCAAATCTAGAATAAAAACAGGCTGGTTTTTAGATATGTGTTTTTGACTATATAACCTATTCTGTCTCTAACGCGGAAACATCTTTGCTTAAAGTTTCCTCGATTGAAAAAATATCCGAAAACGCGTCTTCATTTTCCGTTTTTTGTCTAGTTTGTAGAAACGACAGATTAATAAACGGCTAAATTATGTAAAAATGACATTCTTCCATTATCTTTTACTTCACTAACTTAAATGTTAACAAAACATAATATTATCTGTGATTTCATTGTACTATAACATCTGGCGCTTACGCCAAAAAACCCCAAGCATGTAGTGTTTTAGCTTTCTCTTTCTTTTCTGCGCGTGAGCAATAAATGCGTCCCTTATTACAAATTACGCTTATTGGCTGGCTCAGCGTTTGGTTTAGAAATAACTAAGTAGGCCCTTAAAATACAGCTGGATTATAATGGGAGAAAACAAAGAGGGACCATCATAGGCCCGCTGCAGCGCACTGAGAGTTTATGCTCACATTGTTACAATATTCATGCCGCAGTCTTTGAAAACTTTAAGATTAAAGTTAGGAAAAAAAACTAAGTCAAAATACTTATTCAAACATTTTATTTCTAATGTATAAGATTGTATCACTTAGGAAACTTAAACTCTAGTTAATGCCAGGAAAGAAAACATCATTTAAGTGAGGATAATACAATATAGGGTACTGTGTAACGTCACATGCCATAATTGCTTCACTGATTAATGTTGATTTTCTTTATTGTACGTTGGATGCGGGCTTCGGCCGCCTGTTCTCCGCTGTTTTCCCCGCGTTTGCATTAGGGGGAGGTGGCGGAGTTGGTAGTGGTAGCATAACATTATTGTAATGAGGATTGTGAATAGGTGCGACTGATACCGGGATCTGTTGCGGAGTCCACCAGTTCCTGGTCCCAAAGCAATCATGGTAACCGTGTATAAATTGCAAAGGTTTTGCGGCCGCAAATCCAATCCCACCACCCGGGATCCCTGTAGATGAGGAAAATACATCAATAACGTTGAGAATAATCTTTCATATAACAGTTGCTAGATATTCACAAGCATCCAAGAAACATTACATTACTTTGTATGTGCAATTGTAGCTACGAATTTTGCGGGGATAAATACCTATTGATTTATAATTAATGTGAAAATAATTGTGCTATTAACCTGTCAATGTTTGCCAACTTAACAATAATGCTGATTCAGTTTAACTATTGTGATTTTTCAAAATACGATAAAGTTATGTTAACAGATATTAAAGTTATTTTAACATGTACATGGTCTGTGGGTAGCTAGTATTACACATCCCAGTTCTTGCGCTACATTCTTTGAAAATTCATCCAATTCTAAGCTTTCTACTAAACACTTGCATGCTTGTGTACCAAAAATTATAGAATTATAATTTCAGCCGTTTCGGTTTGATATGGACAAAAAAACACATACAAACATCAAAAATAAACACGGGTTTAAAATATATATTCCATCAAAAATAAAATATGTAATTCAAATACAAATATTTAATTTGGCTTTAAGAAATTGCGGATTTTTTTCTGTTTTTACAATATTTTTTATTTATCAATATCGATTGCACTCTAGTAAAACGAACCCAAAAAGTCCATAACCCAAAATAACAAGTGAGGATACACATTTTGCGAATGCCCAATTACTCTGCCGTGATTCTTTAGAAGGCAGTCTTCTGACAAACAATTGTTTTGAGAAGACTGCCTTCTAAAGAATCATGACAGGACTATTACAATACGTCGGACAGTTTCGGTTTTTGCAATTTGAGTAATCTAACCGAAATTGTAAGCTAAAGACGAAGCGGCTTATGATGAGGCATACTCACATACACCGCTGATAGCGAGGACTAAGACGAGCACGGTTTTGTTCAGCAACATGATTCTTGGCTGCTCGAGGACTTGTGTGCCATGTCGCGATGTTGGCTCGCTAATATAGAGGCTTATCGCTAAAGCACCTTAGGTACCTATAATTGAGTTGATAAAAATCAGAGTCCATTATGTCTATGTCTACGAGTGAGTGTATGTCTACGTAAATTAGCAACGGAATTTGATTTTGCATTTAAAACAAGACAAAATTTAAATTCTTTCTTTTCAATCAATCAAAATATGCTTTATTCAGGTAGGTAGTACGAGATTTTTTTTTTTTTTCACGGATTATATCACGCATATTATCTCATTTGAGTTCCCGACGTTCCGGATGCTTTTCAGCTTTCCATGTTCTCGGGTTGACTGAGAAAAGCTAACGAAACGTCGGGAACTTGAATGAGATAATATATGTGATGAAATCCGTTAAAATTGTTTTATTTAATGACATGAACAGGAAGGATGTAAGTGACTAGATGACAAGTGGTAGAAAGGTTTGGAAGAAAAAAAACATGTGCTGCGCCGACCCCAAGTGAATGGGATAAGGACACGCGAACGATGATGGGAGGTTTTAATTTAAAGATTGCTAGAGTAGGTATAATATAGTGAGGAAAGAATCTTTGGCGAACATTATGCAAGAGAATCGCGTATGGTCATTGGTTGATAGAGAACGCAAATCAAGAAAATAACTTAAATATAATAATAGCGTTTTGTACAGAAAACCTCTTAAAAATTGACACGGCGTTCACCAAATAATCAATATTACAATGAAACCAACAACATATTGATCAATCAACCAAAATATGTATCTTACTTCGATATTATAAACGATTGCAAGTTCGAAACTGACTATAGTACGATAAGATGCTTTTAAATTCTAAGTAAAAAAAGGAAAATTTATTAAACCAAAGGCTAAGAGACAATGCATCTCAGAGGAAACTGGAAAGTACTGGGAAAGTAATCTGAAGCAAGCCATTAGCAAATCATCTAATATACTCGTACAGTTTCTCGACGCAGACTCGTACATCGACTTCAAATTAGAAATAAAAAAATTGCGTGATTTCATCAAGGGAAAGTCAGGAGATCTATATTGAAGAAGAACGCAAAGCACTACAATTGTTTTTAAATAACGAAGCAAGCACATTCCAAAATTAACCTCATAAGTAAAAAAATTAACAGTAACCTTGGGAAGTACGACAGACTGCACAGGCAGAATGATTTAGAAACTTATAATAAAAAAAAAAACTAGAGCTTTTAATGAGCTTCGCACGAAATCGGAGTGCGCACATAACTTAAAAAATAGAGCAGGGAACAGTGGGAGCGTACTTTAGAAGGTATGAAGCTACAAACTTTTGCAAATACCTATATGTGGTCAACAATTATCATCGATAACGACATCATATACGCATAGTATTGATCAGGACTCCACGCTGCACTGTGGAGTACTGAGAGCAGAAACGTGACACAATAGGGAAAAACAAAACACCATCCTAATAATCCACCACTGCAAACCGTCTTTCAGTCACTATTTGACAACATATTGAGAACCGGATTGGCTCTGGAGCATTGTCAACCTCAACAATAATTACACAAAAAGGCGATCACGGCGATGTGAAGAACTATCGTCCCATTAGCCTGATGTCAAATGTCTACAAACTTTTTTTGATTTTCATTTTATGTAGACTGACGAACAGATTAGATGAAAATTAACCGAGCACACAAGCAGGTTTCCGTAAAAACTATTCAACTATAGATCATATACAAGACGTGTCAGTGGCAATAGAAATATACTACTAAGGAGCCACTTTATTTCAAAAACGCTACAAGAACACGGTGTAGATGTAAATAAAAAATACAGGAAATATATAAAAATGCTTACGTGAAACTTAGACTGAAACAAGAAGGTGATAATTTTCCGATGAGAAAAGGTGTCCGGCAAGGCTACCCGTTATCACCAAAACTGCAGCTTTACTAGAAAGCAAATTGAGAAATCTGGACTGGGAAAATAAAAGGAACGAGACACCACGGGAAATATCAGAGAGCCATCTCCGGTTTGCGGACGGCGTAGTAATTTGTTCAGATGATCTGACCAATCTAACGTTCATGTTAAACATTTTGGCAGAAGAGAGCAAACAAATGGGCTTACTAATTAATTTTTAAAAACAAATATAATTACATACCGAGAAATAAACGATCCTATAGCTGTTAGGTTTCCTACAATAAATAAATTTATTTATATAAATAATGTTTCAAGATCAAAATGTCCCAAACATCCAAAAATACACCACGCTGTCACGTTTGGAAACCACATCGGTAACGAAATACAAAGGAGAATCGCTATAGCATAGAGGAACAAAACTATTAATATAAAACCAAAGCGCAAACTCTACAAATCCACAAATATACCTTGTTAAACATATGGCTGTCAAGACTTACATGTTTGTAATATTTTATGTTTTAGGATTATGCATGGCAATTTTTTTTATATTCTTAGCATTATCCTCAATATTGGAAAATCCTCCCCTAGTAAGTCTACATATCTAAGAAATCGAGTAAGTAGGTATGTGTTTGAAAATGTATATTCCTATACTCCTGCTTTCATCGGTTTGGGCTTGGCTTAGGGCTGTGAATAGTTACCTCATGTTTCTGTGTTATTGGTATAAATAGTCTTTTCATAATCTGCGCCAACAGCGGTTTTTGGAAGCTGTGGCCTAACCTTGAACGTGTCTCGTGATTGATATGGGGGAATCCCCAGTATCTCAAGCGTCACACAAGATAGGATATTTTTTAAAAGGTTATCAAAGCGAGACCTAGCGGCAATTTCACATTGTTGTCCATGAGTACCTAGGTATGCGCCTCGGACTAAATAATGGATGATTGCACTAACATGATTATTTTTTATTGCGTTTATTTGGAGTATCCTCAGCATTACACTCCTACTTCCTACTAATATTACGAAAGTTTGTGAAGGTGTAGCAGCTTTGTAAGCGCAGGAGAAAAACATCACAATCTGATTTGATTTGATTTGATTTGATTTAATAGTATTTACCCACAAATTTATACCTTTAACCCACGCATTGGTTTGAGTTCAAAAAGTGTAAGTCGGACTCGCTCACGAAGGGTTCCGTACCACCACACGCCAAATACATATTTCTTGTATGATCCCCAAACTTGGGTTTTTACTTTATTTTACTTTTCAGAATTTTTTGTAGCGACTATATAGTATAGGTTTAAAAGGTATTCAAAATATGTCCCAAAAAATGCCTTAATAAAACCGGCCTGTGAAAAAGTGCACCAGCAAAAGAACGTATCTTCTTGGCGCTTACGTCCTTTTGCTGAGAAGTGCAGTTTTTGGGCAATAACTCTAAAGCTTGTTTCAGTTTTTAATAAATATAATCTTCTATTTACCTACTAAGTTTCAGAAGTCCTACTCTGTCTACGCTATAAAAACTATATTTTGTGCAAAAATCTGATCTCTAGCATTTTTAGTCACGATTTATTTTTAAGTATCTATTTATATTTTATGTTATTTATCTAGTCATATAGATACATTTAAAAAATGGATGCAAAGTTGTTATTTGGCGCGAGTGCTTTAATTAAAAGTCTAAGAAAGGAATATATAAACGACCAGCGTGCCGAGTGGTTCAAATATAGGTTTCTGAGCTTATTACTACAGCGAGCAAAATTCCTGGTGGAAGACAAATAAAGAACATATGACATGAGTCACCGTATTTTTTTTAATTAGCTGTTAAATCTATAAAACAGTTCGAAACGTGATAAATATACTACTCAAAACAAAATGCTTATGCGCGCACAATTTCTGTACAGTTTTGTGGTTACCTAAATTAAACTAATTTTATCTTAGTTATAACAAATAAAACAATTGACCATATAATTAATCGATTATTAGCCTAAACAAGAACAAAAGCCTCTTTAGCTGGAGACTATGTAAAATAAATGTGACTAACTAATATATTTTAGTGGCCCCTATATATTTTTTTTTTATTATAAACAAAGATCAGAAACAAATGAAAAATTTTTTCGACGATACTGGACTTGAACCAGTGCCTTGAGCCAGACCGGGGCAGCACGCTCTACCATCTGAGCTAATCGTCCACACCAGCAGTCGACGAATTTTGTCATCTGTTCTTGCTTATGGATCTCTGTATGGTGCATCCGACTCTTTAGCCGTTAGGTACGGTATACATCAAAATAAATCGAATTTCAAGGGAGGTTTTTGCAGGCTACCGGATGTAAAAAGTTTTTAACTAAATATTCAACCAACAAAATATGAAATTAAAAGCGTAAAACCGACGAAAGAAGTAAAAAGAGTTACTCAAGTAAACAAAGTGTAGTTTCCATTTTTTTTTTATATGGTCACGTTTCACTGAATCGACCAATTCTTATGATTCTAGTTTTATTAGAAAGATTGAATACCTCCCATTTGGTCTCATACAAAACAAAAATGAACCTACGAAAATAGGGTATGATTGATGGGTTACCTACTGATTTTTTGCTAGTTAGTCAAATCTTTCTTTTTTGATATATGCACTTATGTAGTTCTGTTGACGGCGCTAGAACAACAACCGAGTCTTGAAGTACCTACTTAGTTAGGTATGATGATGATGAAAGAACTTCACCAGGAGATCTGTTACCTCGTGATTGGGGTCATGACATTGATAGCTCTGATAATGGTGCTAATCCAACATTCAACAATAGAAGTTGTTCTTATGATGGAGACAAAAATCGATTGAAAACACTTCACTTACCTAACGGAGTTGATTGAGTGCGAGTGAGAGTTCTTTGTATCTATATAATCCCAAATTAAGGGCCTGCATCGTCAAGTAATGCCTATTCGTAAACCACGCCCCAAACGCCTAGCCGGCCAATGAGCGGAATTTGTAATAAGGGACACATTTATTGCTCGCGTGCATCAAAGAAAGAATACACTACTGCTTGGGGTTTTTTGGCGTAAGCGCCAGATGTAAACGTGCAATGAAATCGAAGATTTTATTATGTCTTGTCAACATTTTTATTTTAGTCACGTAAAAGGAGAAGAGTGATATTTTTACATAATTTAGCTGTTTATTAATCTGTCATTTGCACAAACTAGACAAAAAAACGGAAAATGAAGATGCGTTTTCGGATAACTTTTCTATCGAGGAAATTTTCAACAAACATGTTTCCGCGTTAATCACTGAATAGGTTATAGAGTCAAAAACACATATCTAAAACCAGTCTGTTTCATATATCAGATTTGACAAAAATCTCACTAAAAAATTGTTTAAATTTTCGATGCATTCCCTTAAAACATACAAACACAAAATAAGTTTGTTATAAAGTTCTAATAATATTTCTTTTTTAATTCAGACCATAAAGATCGATAAAAGTGTTAGTAGCAATTGAGACTGACAAGACTATGTTAGTATTAATAACAGCGCTACCTATTCTTTCGATTTGACACTGCTGCAAAAGATTGCAATAATTTGTCATAAAGGTTGGCACGTTGGACGCGTAATTTAATGGTACCAGGTTAGATCCCTGGTGTGACCACGTGCGAGAGCAAACGTGTTTTTCTTCTTTGATCTCTGTATAGCTACATAATCCTTTCTCACAATTGTTAATTCACTTGTATTGCGGTACAGGTTGGATCTGGATAGTTTGGATGGAATAAATAATTTGAAAACAAAAATCATAATTTGCTAGTAAAACCATATTTAAAGACTTACCATCAATACATATAGCATTAGTCAATATGGATTGGCTGCCAATGTTATACTGAAGGGCCTTAAATTAAAAATAGCAGAACTGAATCGATTCGTTATGACTATATATATTCTATATAATTATTTATGATGGACCTACATTATTGTAGCCAGGGGTCTCAAGCAAGTGTAAATCGATAATTAGGGTCAGGGTGATAGGATTTCGACAAATACTTTAAAAATTACAACAATGAGAATGTTCAAGCGCACTGGTATAACGCAACAGTGCACGTTTCGCCCAGGCTGATAAGACAATATGTCTAAAAAAAGAGGGCATACGTTCTTCTTTCCACCCGTACAAAATGGGGCGAGTCGTATTATTTACTTAGCGTGTAACTTTACCGATAAGCACTATATAAGCGGGTTCGTTCTCTGATATGGTACACAAGTCAGCCACAGTCCAAGCGCCATGTTGTCGAACAAAGCTCTGCTCGTCATATTCCTCGCTGTCAGCGGTGTATGTGAGTACTATAAAGCTCTTCTTTGCTAATATAAAGTTGAAAAATTAAACGTCTATACATTGCAGATATTTGACCAACATAAGTAACATAGGCTATTGATTTGTTTTTATTTTATTTTGTATTAATTTTAGTACACGTAGCTTGGCATCCACAGATGGTTCAAGGATACTTTAATGGTAGTCCAAAAAAGGGTTATGATTTTTCTACCGCACGTGATCTGAGTTAACAGAGATAAAAAGTTTTATTATGATTTGTGGTGATACCTTATCGTAATATTCATACACTTCCTTGAAATAAATTTTAGTTTACATAGTTGAAAATAGAATCTGGCTGGCATTTCGAGTGTTTTTAGGGTTCCGTATCAAAAAGGTAAAAAAGAAACCCTTATGGTGCGACTCTGTCTGTCTGTCTTTATGTCCGACTATTACAGCGCCATATCTCAAAAACTAACTTATGCTATCTATTTGAAATTTGGAGTATTTATGAACATGGTCAGCCCACATTTATTGCGAAGAAAACATTCTAAAATATAATTTTATTTTCTAAAAAATCGACCAATATGAGGGGGGCAAAAATTCAAAGTCTAGTTACTAGGTCAAGTAAGATATCATAATTATAAAACGGCTTGATATGTTCATTTTCGTTTTTTTTTTTCATTTTTTTTATTGTGCTTAAATTTCGTTTTATTAAGGAAAAAGTGGAAAAAAATAATGTTCCCCCCTTTTATCTCCGAAGTTTACCGAACGGCAAATCTGGAATTTTCTGGAATTAAGTAATTTAATATGAATATTACACGAAATATAGATAGATACATTACACGAAAATTATAAACATACAAAGGCTAAGTTTGCCCCTCATTTGTATGTGACGCCATAGATACCAGAGGCAAACTTAACTCAAGCGGCAAGTTAAGTCGGAATACGTGAAAGTTTGTACGGAACCCTCGGTGCGCGAGTCAGACTCGCATTTGACCGGTTTTTTTTTATAATTCGAATACCGATTTAGACCCAGTTGCTTGAAACCGTCTATAATGTATCAGTATGGAAAAATATTCTTGCTCATCGCACAGAATATGACAGAATTTACTAGCACGGATTAAGATAACCTGTTGCTACATGAATTTGAATTCATTTTATACCGACGCAACTGTACACAATCTAACTGAATGCATTTTCTCATTACAGTGACCCCAGACGGGCGTGGAACTGGTTTTGCAACTGCAAAACCTTTTGTCCGTATTTTCGGTGATCTCCTAGGTCTTAATCCTGCATCCCAGCCTCCGCCAGGGCCGATCAGTGTAATTGTATCGCCTGTCAACAGTGCACAATATCGCAACTATGCGCAGCCGACAGGACAACAGTTCCCGACGATGCCACAGCAGTCTTCGGCGCCCAACCAACAACAAGAAATGCAATATCAAAACGGCCAATATTAAATAAACACAACACCTCAACTGCGCCACCTGTCTCTTTCTATCCGGTACAATGTGAGAGAGATGGTTGATAAATAATGAAACTCACGTAGTTGCGCCCAATTATGCTACGGACCAATTGTTTCAAATTTTCTTTTACTTATATTTACGTTGAAATCGTTAATCGGTAATTTGCACAAGAATTTACCTATCGTTTTTTTTTTAATGTGTAGATTTTAAAGCTTATCTAACTCAGAATCGTTTTACTGTAAAACTGTACATTTGTTAAATTAGACAACTATAAAACATATTTTTCTGCAAATCACCCGTTTTTTGTTATTTTTCACCGAATCTCACCGAAATGAATTAGACTACAATTTGCGTATATTAACTGTGTGTTTTTCTTCTTTTTTTGCCACTTATTAACTTGTTTTCTTTCTGTAGTGTTTATTATTTTTATTTTGCTTTCAAACTTGCCTTTTGGTCCCGCCAAAAGCTAAACTTATTAGGCAACGCGCGGGGCACATCGTTCGTAGAACTGATGGCCGATGGGTGTATCACCACCACAGATATACGTCGTCAAGCTATATAAGGGCCAGCCCTGTTAGAAATAAAATGTTTTAACATATTGACTTGGTTTCTTTTTCTAACTTTAATTATTTCATATTAATTCATCTTTGGTTGTGCTTTGGGTTCAACATAAAGAGTATGGCAATCTGAGGTGAGCCTCAACTTACAGCGGGCCTATGATGGTCCCACTTCTCTTATCGCGTGATAAACGCGGCCATCATAATTCAGCTGTTATTATAAAGTAGAAGGTGCCCAACTTCGTTGGCGGAGGAGGTAAAAGTCATAACCCTTTTTTTCGCTTCAGCATAGTCGGGTACAAATATACTCAAACCATCGTCGGATGTTCCGCTATCGATATTTGGGATCCCTCCAATGGAAATATGCGGCACATATTTCGACAGTTCTTTTAAAAATAACTAGAGGTTTCTAAAAAAAATCTATTTAGTAAATAATCTTGGAAATAATTGCTCCGAAAGTAGCATAAATTGTGTCTCCCTCCCTCTGTTTTCTAAGCGGTATATCCAAAAAAATATGAAAAAAATTACAAAGATATAGCTTAATATAAATACGTTTTTGAGTTATTGCTAAAAAAACTGCGTTTCTCAGCAAAAGGACGTAAGTGGCGTGAAGATACGCTCTTTTGCTAGTGCTTTTTTTCATATCGTATTTATATCATCTTTGGTGCATTTTTTTGTTTGAAAGGCTGCGGAACCCTACACTTAGCGTGGTCCGACATCTGACATGCTCCTGGCCGGTTTTTATGACTTTTGTGGATCGCGCTGTTAATATTTTCCTAAAAGTCATAGTTAATCTCAGTAGAGTAGGTAAATGAATTTAATAAAAAAAAAATAGTAAAAGTATGAATGCAATCTACAATTAAAATCAAATAAAGAACTTTTGGTTTTAACTTTTGATCCATGCACACCTGAAAGTATCTTTATTTTTTCTTGCGATAAGATATCTTTATCATCAGTTTATGACAATCACCAATTACGGATCCTAAAATATTACCACTTGCATTAACAAAAAATATTAAAATGCATTATTTTTTTGCAAATTTATGCTTCGCATGTACTAAACTTAGTAACTGCAACTAAATGGACTAGCTGTTACTTGTTAAGCAGAATAAGCCATATAACAATCGCAACTAACAATAATTTAGTTCTTGAAAAGATGAAGATTTTAGCAGCTAAATACACAACAGACACACAAATACACAACACATTATACAGGGTGTTTGGTAACAGGATGCAAACCTGAAAGTAGGTGATAGTTTAGGCCATTTATAACATTTTAAGCCAGACATGTCTTAGACAAATGTTATTCCTTTTTTTCGACAATACTAGGAGTTTTCTCTGAAAAAATCTTAGAACTCATATATAAAAAAATACATTATAACATTTGTCTAAGACATGTATGGCTTAAAATGTTTTAAATGGCCTAAACTATCATCTACTTTCGGCTTTGCATAAGAGCCACCTGATGGAAGTAAGTAAGTAAGTAATTTATTCATGAACATCATACAGTCGTGTTTGAAATACATTTACAAAATTAAATGCATTTATTATTTTCAACCGTAGATTATACTTATTATTTTGAAATTGTAATTATTTAATCAATTTGAAACGTTCATATCGTAAGAAGCCATTTATATCTACAGTCATATCAATGACACAATATTTAAACAAAACAACACCATAAAATTCGTAGTTGAGCATTACTTATGAGAGTAAAATTCGTCTATTGAATAGTAACACTTCTCCAACAAGAAAGCTTTCAATTTGTTTCCAAAGATGAAACTGTTGGTGACTGATTTTAATTCCACTGGCGACTCATTAAATAACCTAATTGCTTGATAACTCGAAGCGTACTCTACTACTTAGACGAAAGTAGTCATCGTCGTCCATGGATATGTGCAACACCGGAGGAATCGCCCATATTTTGCCAACCTTAGATAGCCCTGTTAACTCGCTTCTTGAAGAATCCCATGATATAGCGCTCTGGAAATACTTCAGGGGGAAGGTTATTCCACAACTTGCAAGTGCGTGGTAAAAATGAGCGTGATGCCCGCTATAACATGATACATGATATATTACGAACGAAAATCTAGACTCGAGTTTGTAATCCCCTTACTGCCCGTGATACATACAATGTTTTTCATCACATTTGCGAGAAAATAAAAAAATACATACAAAAAAATATATTTTGAAAAACAACTGTCAAACAAAATAATGCCACTCGCTAAAAGAGATTGTTAACTTTTTCAATAACTCTTCCACAAAGAATAGGTACTAAGTTTTCAATCTTGACAGGCCGTATTGCCAGGCCCCCATTTCATAAACGTGACAGGTGACGATTGACAACGACAATTCGACGTACATTGCTGGGTCGCCGAGTAAGTGTATGCCTGGCATCATGACGGAGAAGTAATGTATGCCGAATTGTCGTTGTCAACTGTCACCTGTCACGTTTATGAAATAGGGGCCAGATCGTACTAATTTTCAGTTAAATGTACCGTATAGTTTTTATATACACTAAAATTGGTTTATAGTCAAGTTTTGACGTTAGGAAATAAACCTTGGCTGATTTGATGATGATATATGTCTTGTGTAAGCAGCGGCTTACACAAGACACCTATGCTCCAAATTTCATCAGTATAGACCGTATAGCTTTTGAGTAAAATGCCTGTGACATACGAACGGACAGACGGACGGACGGACATGACGAAACTATAAGGGTTCCGTTTTTGCCATTTTGACTACGGAACCTTAAAAAGGGATTACAAAGATAGATATTATTCAGGCATTGCCCAATTACCGTTATAAATAAGTACGCATTTTTTTCCAGCCTCAACACGTATGCAGACTGTGCAGTTATCGTGCAGAATAGTTGCAGATTAAACTTACCTCCGCAGTCCTTGTGCCTTTCGCACCGCGTCCCCATTACTCCAAATGGCCGCGACTGGCATTCCTGTTCGTGGCTTTGTGCTCCATTCAATTAATGCGATTACTGGTAATGAGGCTTACACAGACCTACCCAGTTAAAAGTCGGGTCCAATTTTTTTTCTGAAAACAGTAAGTTTAAATATAAGAATACATTATAAACTTGAGTGTTATTAAATACTCAAAACAAGTTTGAGATAAAAGCGGCAGATAACCTCTGCGACTTGAGTTTCATTCTAGATGTTGTCATAGGTACTAATATTTTTCCTTATCTTATCTTTTCATTTGAGAGAAGGTAAAATTAGTGACAAAATGTGAGGAAATTTACAGATAATAACAATATCAGACGGGACTTGGACTGTCCATGAATGCATCGGAGGACAACGAGTATGCGTCACAACACGCATTTTGAACCCCGACGAATAACTATTCAATAAAATAGATTTCTATCTATCTATCAGTCACAGACAGCCACTGTTAAACATAGGCCTCTCTAATATAGCTCGTCACATAGTGCGATCCTGCGCAGACCGTATTCACCGACTCCCCGCGACCCTAAAGAGGGCGTCTTTCTAAGGTAAGTCCAACTTCAAGAAGGAGGTCAATCGTCAAATCCAACTCGGTTGGGTGGCGTTTGGGAAGCTGCGTCATATCTTCTAGTCGAAAATACCCCAGTGCTTGAAGACGAAGGTCTTCAAACAGTGCCTGTCTCCAGTGATGACCTACGAAACTGGCTACGAAGGTGGCTCAGAGTCACAAAACTTGCAACGGAAAGGCCTATTCACTAAGATTATCTGCGTGATAGAACTAGAAATGGTGATATCCGCAGAAGAACTAAAGTAACCGACATAGCGCGCAGGATTGCATGGTTAAAGTGGCAAGCGGTGGCCGTCAGCCGACTAGGTAGAAAATAGACTTAAATAACATAAAACCTCCTGGGTTCCACCGCCAGTGACTTTTTTATATCAGATATATCAATCACTGATTTAAATCATATCAAACCTGCTGTCTATGAATGCATTGTAAGAGAACGAGTTTGCGTCACAGCCATTTGTCCGGTAACCGAATAACCGTTGGTACGATAAACTTTTCCCCAAATGCCTAGAAGAAGGCTGATGGTTACTGTCCAGGGACAACAAAATTACAATCTATAAAACCTGCATTAGGCCAGTCGTTTTCTATACCAGCGTTGTCTTTGGACAAACAAGGAGCAAGGGCAATAAAATTAATTCACTCCAAGTACTACAAACTAGGTTCCTCAGGCATGTAGTCGATGCCCTTGGCTTCGTTCGGAATGTTGACATCCATGCATACCTTTTGAATTTTAAAATGTTGGCCCAAACTACTTTGAACGTTCCGAATGCAGCTCCCTCGTAAGGGCGTTAATCGACTACTTGTCTGATGTACCTCCCAAAATATGGATTACTTTAGGGATACCAGGACTTTACTCAAAGTCCTGGTATCCCTTCTGGTTGCCAGGCCTAAACCTTTGAACTTCGGTGTCTCCAGACACCAATTCACACCTGGAAAGTAGTCACTTGCGACCAAACTGAGATAATGAGCAATTAAAACAAATATCTGTGACATGGTTGACGTCACGTTACGTCAATACTCAGTCAAATACAAAATTATGATCCTTAATAAGAAAAAGTGAATTTTTGTACTTAACTGTATTTAGTTCCTCAACATCAACATGGTCCCTTTGAGACTATGATGGACGCAACGAGTCATCCGAAACTTAGACGTTATTAGACAAATCATGCTCACGTTGTTAAGTCCAGTTTTGTCGTGATAATGTTAAGACAAGCTGATTCAATGCCGCATTTTTTTAAAACGGAACTATAGTGATAAGCGCTATATAAGCGCCCCTGCGTCCGGTCACATCACACAAGCGTCCGATACGACGAGTCGTCATGATGCTGAACAAAACCATTTTCAGCATGCTTCTCGCTCTCAGCGGTGCATGTAAGTTTCCTCCTAATTTTTAAGTTATTTAATTACTTTTCAATTGTCCATATTTAGTATCGAATAAAATACATATCTTAATAAAATAAATACAAAAAAAGACAGTGGCTGCATGTTTGAGCCGTTTGGGGTAGAGATGATTTGGGCCGTGGGGACCGAACGTGATAGCACTCTTAAAAAATATGTCAAAGAGGCTACGGGAAGCATCGGTTGACCAGTGGGTTGGCACTGTTTTAGCCTAGAGAACCAGCATTGCCATTAAGCGTGGCAATGCTGCCAGCCTTCTGGGCACCCTGCTGTCCGGGAGGGACATGGTAAAACTTCTTGAAGCTACAGTTTTAGGTTTTAAACATGTAATAATTTAGTAAGTTATATATATTTTCCCATGTTTAAAAGAAGGTCAAAAATGATAATTATATTTATTCTATATATTAGAGACTTAGATTAGAGACGAGTAATATGTAGAGTGTTTAGAAACGAAGAATCTGGAAATGGTTTCTTTTTAAAAACATAAAAAAAAAACAAAATTGATTAAGTAAATTTCCTTACTGTTTTGAACATTTCAAATTTAATTAGTTTTAAAATCGACTTTTTTAAAATAAAATATGTGAGCCGCAGACACATTTTATTTATTTAGCCGTAGAGACATATTTGGGTCAATTTCAACAGATCGCATTTTTTGTATCATTCCGCTGTAAATATTTATTTCTGTTCCTTTTTGAGAATTTTAAATGTAGGTATGTAATTTAGACTTTATTATTAAACATATCTAAAAGGAAACCTAAAAACTTAATGTTGAATAAATGAATGAATGAATGAACTTAAATAGTTTTCGAGATATTAGGGATAAAAATTTAAGCTTCCACCGGAATTGTTGATTACACCGGAATGAAAGGTAAGTCACACCGGAATGAATAATATACACCGGTATGATAAAATCAGCCCACCGGAATTAAATGTGCCCACCGGAATAAAAATAAAAATCTTTTATTTAGTCCAATTTGTACCTAAACAAAATAACGACATCATATGTTTATTTCTTAGGCAGTCATGTTTTGCATTTATTTATCGTTTACAACAGCATATATGACCTCTGTAATTTTGATACTCGGATCAACTTACTTTCACGTTATAAAACATATTTATAGTAATAAAAATATAACGTATAAAAAATATTATTATTTCAACATCTGTGAAAAGTGAAGCTACTTTTGGCGTTATTCCGGTGTAATCTCATCCCGGTGGATATTAAAGCTGATAAATTCCACCGAAAACAGCGGAATGAGGATGGCCGAGTGAGAAACACGACGTAAAAAAAACATTCAAAAAAGGCCTATATCCCTAAACTAATACAACTCCAGAAACCATGTGTATATGACATACATAAATTTCAAACAAAACCGTTAAAAAATAAAAAAGATATAACTAACTCGGTAATGAAAAGTCTTTTGTCCCCACAACACCGTGGTGACGTACTTCATAGTTTAGTTTGTAAGTAAAGTTGCAATACTTTCAAAACTTGTAAATTTTTTTCTTACATAAAAACCAATCTTAAAGAAACCTGAAAGTATAGTAATATATTTTTTTGTATGAAACGAGTAGTTTCATTGCCTAACTCACATTTTGGGCAATTTGATTTTAGGAAAACTAATTTAGAAAGATACGGCCTGCTCCTTGGGATAATTTATATGGGTAATAAAGTAAGGGACAACAACGATAAACACAAAAGTTGGAGACCTGGCAAACGTTAGTTTATCATCACTGATGATAAACTGACGTTTGTACAGGACAGCGTACAGCCGCTACGCACTGTGCTTTCTTACCGAGCAACGCGGCTTGACTGTTGCTCCAAGTGTCCAGGAGACGGAGGGTGTAAGGAAAGAAACTTTTCGAATAAATCGATTACAGATTTTGTCGGTGGAATTAATCCCGCTTCGCCGGACAAACGTATATGCACATATTCAGGAATATACAAAGGAGGTATAAAACAAATGATGTGCGTTTTTTATTACCTGTTTATTTGGTAATGAAATAAAGGGAAAAGACTTTCTTTATCCTGGGTGGTATTCGAACTATGCGGCATTATCCAAACAAAACCGGCTGCCGGACAACCCACCTTGATGAGAATTTCGGTCTAAATATATATGTTTTTATTAATATATATATTAATATTTTGATTTTAGCTGTTGCCCGAGATAGATAATCAGAGGCTGTTTCCGAAAAAAAATGGTTCTTTATTGTAAAACCTTTCCACACCTGCGTTTTTCTTGCCATAAAAAAATACGACTTGGGAAATTGACCCATTTATTTATTATGGGCCATTTTTTTACCGACTTACAAAAAGGAGGAGGTTATATGTTCGATAGTTTGTATTTTTTTTTATGTATGTTGACCGATTACTCCGCGAATTGTAGACCGATTTTAAAAATTCTTTTTTATTTGAAAGGATATACTCCCGAGGTGGTCCCATTGGCACCAAGTTGGGATCTGATGATGGGATCCCAGGGAAATCGAGGGTAATCCTCAAATTTTATATGCACATAACGTTTTTCATAAGCGTTTTTCGGAAGCTATTTAAGTATTTGCATATGGTAGTCATCATCGCATCATGCTGAGCTGATGACGGAAGGTACAACTCTTTAATAGTTAAAAGTTAAAGGATAATTCTTAAAAAAATCATCTATTATAGGTAGATACGTTAAAACTGTTAGTCATATTCTTTTTAGTGTGTCCCTGAAGTAGTCTCCTTATCACCAAGTCAGGATTAGATGATGGAATACCAGGGAAATCGAGAGAAACTCTCAAATATTATAGGCACTAACAATGTTTTGTATATATTTTTCTAAAGTTATCAGTTGTTTTCCTGTGGTTGTCATCATTTCATGCTGAGCTGATGATGGAAGGTACAATGAACTGACCAACTTTTACATTTCTTACTTCCAAAGACTCGAGATGCGTGTAAAGTGCCTCCTCAATCTTCCCATTCTGGGCTCTAAAAAATATCTTATATTACTACTAAACTCTTTTTAATAAAAATAGAAGCACCTTCAAAATAAAATAAAAAGCCATAAATAATCTTTTATGTACGGTACGGATCACATTTGAATCACCTTTTGAAGTCGGTGCCAAACCTGAAGTAAATAAAGTTCTTTATTCAACAAAAATACGAATTACTATGACTAAATATATATGTAGGTAGATAATAACTAAAGGCTCGCCGCCGCGGTTCTTAAAAAAATAGTAATAAATGAATGGTTTGGCACCGACTTCAAAAGGTGATTCAAATGTGATCTGTACCGTATATAAAAGATTATTTATGGCTTTTTAGTTTATATTGATGTCGGTTCTTTCTTTATTTATAAAAAAATCTTATGAATTGAAATAAAACAATTTAACGGATTATATCGCGTATATTATCTCGACGTTTCGGAAACTTTCCAGCTTTCCATGGTCATGGTCATAATATACGCGATATAATCCGTTAAATTGTTTTATTTCCATGAGTAATAATCGCGGAAACAGAAGAAAATATTAATTCTTATGAATTTTCTTAATTCCGGACAATACTAATTAAGTTAATATATCAATACTGAGGAGTATATATGAAAACTAAGATTTTCTTAGTTTTGTTTTAATGTGAAAAGGATGGAAGTCTGTTGTTATAACTTTTAAATATAATAAAATAAACGACCTAATGCTTAAACCCTTTATTTTTCACCTCTTTTGCTATGCAATAAGATTCAGCAGAGTCGAGCACTGCCACATTAACCCTAATTATCTAGTCTATTGATCTGCTTAATGAGTAAAATATTTGTATTATTACAGGGTTAACGAAAAATACCGGGATTGGATTCGCATCCGCAAAATCCGTGGAACATTTACCTTTGGAATCCCAGCAAGCAGAACGGAGGGAGACTCCCGAATATTACAGTACCCGTGTAAATCTTGCACCCACCAACAATGGTGGCCCACCACAATCAGGTAATTCAAAATATTGTTTTTGTTTTACACGATTCTCACACGTTATCACAAAACGGGACTTGATCGCGTGTGGGTAACTCAAATGGGTAAGCTGTTGGACCTTTTATATGACATATGATCTTACACAGTTTTGACAATAAATGAATCTTTATCTTTATCTGGCAGCATAGCAGGATTTGGCAAGTTTTCTTATTTATTTTGTCGATGTGGGACTTCCAGTTTAAGTTGCTATCAATTGTGACTCCTAGAAAGTTTGTGTTATTCACTTGTTCTATTTTTTTACTGTTAGTAACAACATTCAATTATTTCTGAACATATGATTTTTCCTGATGGAAAGTTTTATTTTATTTCAATTTTACCTTGAAACGGAATGGATGCAATGAGATGATGATGATGATTACGACGACGACGATGATTATGATGATGATGATGAAATGTATTTATGCAGTTGGTGTATCTAGAAAACTGGACCCAAATTTCGAATGTGTCTGCTAGAAGTGCTTTAGACTTTTTATGATCGGTCGGTCATCAGTGGCAAAATGAAGAAACTTTAACTAGTTATACTTCTTAAACTACTGCTACAAATTTGAAATTAACTATGTTTTACAATAACTACTTCGTTTCTGAAAATTCAGGCTTCTAGTTTTATCCACAACGAAGTTATAGGGGGGTCGAAAATGGCCTCAACTGCTTCGAGAAAAGGATGGTACTTTGTACTTTTTTTTTGCTTTACTTGGCGTGCCCCCAGATATCATTAAAATCGGCCCTTAGTGTATATCACTCTAACGCTCAGTAGATTTTGGCCCTACTTTATCTACTTGATATATTTTTCTCTTTCCAGGGTCCCACGACAATCGTGCGAACGGACAAGCGTCTGCGATATACATCGAACGAGTGTCTCCAAAGTCCCCCAAGCCCGGGCGGCCATATTGGGACCAGTTTAATATAAATGTTGCGCCTGTTAATAATGCACAATATAACAATTATTACTATCCAACTCAAAAGCCGTATGATCAAAAGAACTAAAATTATCATATAAGGTAAACAGCTCAATGTTTGACAGTTTAATTCCATTAATTGACACCCCGTTAGTCACAGTTCGGGTACTGGAATTTACCATACTTACTATCTTACATTAGTGACGCGTTAGCTGTTTTTATTTGTTATTTACCTGTTATGTTCGTATATCTAATAAATACCTCAAACCTTAATTTGCGTTTACTTTCATGAAGGCCCAACTTCACGATGCTTTGTTAGATCTTTACGGCTGATTACTCCTGTCGATGCCGACTATGGGACTGACGTATTAGCTATTAACCAGACGTTACGAACTAAAGGGACATGGTAAGATTGGGAGCTAAACCTCAACAGGAACATAAAAGTAGGTATGTTAAGCCGCTCGGGGTCATTATACTAACCCCCTTAATTTTTTACTGCGCTTACCTTTGTTAGTTTCTGTTTGGTCCAACAATTGACTGGTAAAGAATACCTCGAGGCATTAATGCTCTATTTGCTAAAAATCCTGTCAATTTTCGTATTCCGATCGCATTTCTGGCTAGTGGCCAAAATTCCTGTCACGTCAGGAACATTCCTGATGTCTAGTAACGCTAAACGTGTTGGAGTGTTTGTATCGCGATATATCGATTACTTATTATATCGGATAAAATCCCGAAGAACAAGGAAAATAACAGGAAAACATTACTTATATAAGTTAAAGAGATACCTACGTCGATAAAGAGCATAAAAGTGTATTCCTGTACATTTAAAAGCATTCCGTATCAAGAGACATTTAGCGCGGTCCGTGCGCGCAACCTGTAATTCGAAGTAACTTACCGCGTCGCCCGACTCTAGTACTGGAAATGGCTTTTACTAAAACATTTAAGGGGCAACATGCACGCAAGAGCTGTTATGAGAAGAGGACTACAATATCTGAACCTAGGATATCCGTTGTTCGTCGACGTCATTGTAATAATAAAAGGCAATGCCTGTAAAACTAATTTATTTTCTGTATCTACATGTACGGTCTGAGTAATCATTCTTTATTATAATAACAATTGCAAATGCAATAGTGTATTATTAACCTTTCACGCAAATCGGGAAAATATTATTATAAGCTTCTAGAAGAAAGTAATAGTACATTATGATACGAGTTTGTTATATTGGTTATTACAATCGAAGCTATCTTGCAGCCTGAGTCACAAACGAGGGCTCTATAAAGCCGAGAGTGTAATGATCAATGAAAATGAGTTTCATACGACGTTTTTCAAAACATGTGTGAGGAAGAAAGAAAAACAAACGTACCCTATACTTTCAAGTAAATACATTTTCATCTAGGTTATACTTGCTTAAACAATCCTGTAGTCCATAAGTTTTACGATAATCCTTCATCTGTACCTCAAAATAACGTTCATTATTATATTTTAAATCACATTGCTTGCACTTTAATGTCATTTTTTATTAAATTTAGAAAATAATAATTTTTTCATTACATTTTATCTGACAATTATATATATTTTTTTACAAATGAATGTTCTCTTTGTCATGATAATAAATGACTTATTGAAATTGTTTCTTTTTTATCCGTAACATGTTAGATTTATTAAAATGACTTTTACCGTTTCTTATACATAAAAACTCTTTGCTGAACTTTAAAAACTGGATAAGTGCTATGGAAACGGTATAATAATAAATAGTAAGAGATACTATCGAGCAAGTGTGAGGAAAAATACGTTAGCAACACGGGTGAAGTCGCGAAAGTATTATAGTAAATTAAGTCTAAACGTTTCAAGTAACTCACTAGTATTGGTAACTCATAGTTGTCTTGTTATTTGTAATATTTCTTTTTTTTTTTTAGGCAAAGACTGCTCACGTCATCAAATTGTATCTTATTAACAATAAAAACGGTGCCACACGAATTAATTTCTATACACATTCAACCGATTTCCTTCCGGAGCCCCTTAACACGAAATTACATCGTGTAAGCATTTTCTCGGTGATTATGAAACGGATTAAACAGACATTTTAAAACCGGCATAAATCGCGTTACAGTGTTTTAAGAAACATGTGGGGATTCATCACTTTGGTATTCCTCTTTTACACATTAAATAATGGAAATGCTAGTGAAGTTGATATTAGTAAAGTAACCAAAGACGTGCAAAATAGCCCATTTAACGACGAATCGTTAATAGAATGCGTCATAGATCTCACACAAATAACTATTATCTTCACTCCGACTATACTGATACTTCAAAATGAAAAAGATGATAGTGACGATATGTTTTTTAATAAAATGATAAAGAGCTTCGCCAAAAGAGACGTGCCTATTACAATACAAGATCAAAACAGTCATGTAGTGAACCAAATACTCGACGTTTACGACGGTAATGTAATTGTGATTGTGCATTTTGACAACTGCAACGATCTTGTGAACTTCAACATTGGAAATGTTGACAAAAAAATTAAACATCTCATTATTATTACCGAAACGACCAAAGATTCCTTTATTGCGTTACAAAAGATTGACCATCGATTTATTGAACGTGATATAACTTTTATAATACAAAACCCAACAGCCAAAAGACACCACATAATAACTTTTCTACCACAGTTTGATAGCAAAACGTGTAAATCTGTTGATAAAATAGAATCAACGCAAATCAATGTTTGTAGTAACGGCTCTTTGGAAACCGAAGTTGTATTTCCAGATGGGATTAAAGTCGATTTCAAAAATTGTTCCTTTAAAGTGGGTATGGCTTCATTGTATCCGTTTTCTAAAATATCAAATAAAGATAAATTGAAGACTAATGACTTGATTGAAAAAATAGAAGGTTCAGACGTAGAAATCATAAAAATAATCACCAGTTACTTCAATGCGTCACCAGTGTGGCATTACTTAAACAGGGCAGAGGAGAATCCATTCACCGACATGGAATACGTGCAGTTTATGGTAAACGGGAGCTTTGATGCATGCGCTGGCGGCCTCTACAGAATCTATGGAGATATCATGTCATACTCAGGCATCTATACTAGACAAGCAGTCATTTGGATCTACACTGTCCATCGTAGCAGCCGTTCTTGGATTAACTTGGTGCATAAACTAAACGGGATGTATTTATTTTATTCATTTTATATGTGCTACTCGGTATTAACATATTTGTTCCGCAAGTATGACCGCCAGAAACTTCCTTTCGAACTAATATTATTATATAGTTGGGGTTCCCTTATAGGAGGAGGATCTCTGCCAGAACCAAATTCTCTGAAACACAAGATTCTGAATATATTCTATCTGTTGTTATGTATTTACTTGGCTGCTTATATGAACATTCAGTTGGTCAGTTTTCTTACAGTTGATGGTCCTTCGATCTCTTTTAAAACCAATGACGACGTCATTCAGTCAGGGCGAACGCCTTACTTGAATCAGAAACATAAGGACTTCATAGAAGATTTGAAATACTTAACGTTTGCGAACACATCTGAGAATTGTGGTAATTTTTATGATTGCAGCAAGTCAGTGCTTGTGAATGATGGTTTAACAGTGATATTGGATGAATATTTTTACCCCCTTCAAGCCACGACCGCAGTTAAAGACGAGGCGAAAATATTAAGAGTTACAGATAACATAGTTACCATATATCACGAAATGCTAATCAACAAACAAAGTCTAATAATAGTAGGCTTCCAGAAGGTTTTGAATAGGTTGTTTGAAGCAGGTATTTGTGAGTATCTCTTTGAACAAGCCATTGGTATAACAGTGGTGGCGAAGGCGAAGATCGCAAACATGAATGCCCTCAGCAACAATTACAGCTGCGAATCAGGCTGTGCTATTACACTGGCACAATTGGCTGGAGTGTTTTATGTTTGGGCCGCTGGGTGCTTTCTGTCTCTGTGTGTATTTTTGTTAGAAATTATGTGGAAAAGGCAGAGGAGCGTGTTAAAAGCACAGTAAATATTTGAGATTAAAAAGTAAAGTCATAAGTTAATGTGTAACTAATAATTGTGAATAATGTATGTAACCCAATTAAAACACTTTTGCATTGGTTATTTTGTATTATTTTATATTAATCATCGTGTAAAAAATATATTACAAATTCCATTTTTTATAATAATATAATACAAATAAGTAGCATTTGATGTGTATGTGCAAATGAGTAGCAGCGGTCAAGAAGAACTTTGGATATACAATATTTCAAAGAAAAAATATAAAATATTTTTTGCAGTTCAGCCTTTTAATACAACAAATCATTTACTACTACGCTTGAAAGTCAACATATCGTCATAAAGTTTCAGGTAATCACTATTTCTGTGACAATGGAAATCCTTCATGACACACACAATTTTCCGCCCATTGTAATCGTTTCGGTTATACTTCAGCTGTCTTTTTTTTTTCTTGTATTAAAATCTGATTCAGGCACCCGCATTGCCAGGGGTTGCCGGAAAAATAGAATCGTTTATGTGGATTCGAAAGCGGTAAGAAATTTTCTGGCAGTTGAGTAATTCTGTTATTGGATACGTTTATCTCTTCAAGTATATTACAATGTTTGATAGTAATTGGTGACAAATTTTCTATTGCATTATTTTGTAATCGTAAATACTTCAAATTACGCAAATTTGAGAACAACTTGTCTGGTATGTACTTAATCCTATTGTGATTCAAGTGTAGCTTGATAATATTTGTCGGATATGCGAAAATGTCTTCTGGAATAAATTCAATTCGGTTATTGCTAAGGAAAAGGTTTTGTAAATATCTCAATGATGCGAATGTATTGGGATCGTTCAGTGTGATTTCGTTATAGGACAGATCCCAATGTTCTAAATTAAACGCACGCGTAGCGAATTCAGGCACTTTAACCAATAATGAAAGAGAGAAAAATAATAGTTTCAGAAACCACAGTCCAAGCATCAGATTAGAAGGCGCATCATTCATATCATTCCCGCTGAATCCGACTCCTTCTAAACGACGACAGTTTCTGAATGCTTCTGGGTGAATAACTTTCCCGCGAATTTGATTATGTTCTAAAGTCAAATATTTCACATTCGTTAATGTTTTGAAAACATCCGCATCAATAACTGTTATACTGTTGTTCTTTAAATTGACCCAGCGGATATTTGGCAGGGGAAAGTCACCAGGTTCTATTGATGTGATATTGCAGTTCGTTAGGTTTAAGACTTGGGCCCTGTTATCTTGTGTCCCACGTGATGAGACGCGGGAACAGTTTCCAAGGCAGGTGCTGCTGCCAGCAGACCCCAGGGTCGCAGGGGCATCCTGGCCAGGTCACCAGGCCGCCCATGCATGCGGCGAGGGATAGACCCAACACCCTGCACCACCCTGGAAGCCCAGGAGCTACCATCTGAAACATTATTTGAAATTCAAAACTTTAGTCTGCAATAAGCCCAAGTCTGTTTCTACAGGCACTTTCTAACAATTTGTATAAAAACTCCGCGTTTTTTTAGTTTACAATATTGATTTACAGATTATTTAATGCCTAAAACTAAATAAATAAAAATCAGCCAGTCGGACTCGCGCACCGAGGGTTTTTTACAAACTATACGCTACAAACGGCCGTATCTATGAAAATTCAGTGTTAGCAGAACCCTACCCCTAAGCAAAATGTACGTGGTGTTTTATCATTTTATATTTGGTTACTGACATAGACAGACAGACATAAAATTAGACAGTGTTTAGTATTTTTTGTTATAGCGGCAACAGAAATACATCATCGGTGAAAATTTCAGCTGTCTAGCGACAGGCTAGCGGTTCATGAGATACAGCCTGGTGACAGACAGACCGACAGACAGACGGACGGACGGACAGCAGAGTCTTAGTAGGGCCCCGTTTTATCCTTTGGGTACGGAACCCTAAAAGCATAATATTAGAAATTAAAAAAAAACTAAACGTACTAAGAATACAAAATCCATACTAATATTATAAATGTGAAAGTGTGTCTGTCTGTCTGTTACCACTTCACGCTTAACCGCTAAACCGATTGTAATGAAGGTATGAAGATAGTTTGAGTCGAGGGGCAGGACATAGGCTACTTTTTATACCCTAATCCGCGATAAATGAATTTAAGGCGGACGAAGTCGCGGGCAGAGGGTTGTACTGAATACAACAACTAATACCGAAAGCAATGTTCAATACAGTAATCCTGTAAGTAAAGGTAGAATTCCTGCCATATTCCAACCGTTATTACTTGTTGGGTTATTGCCTAACGAAATTTTATCAATTTCAACTATCATAGCCCATACAAAATCATGACACTTGATCCTGATTCCGAGCGTCAAAAGCGTTAGGCAATAGGGGGGCAGGTTTGATATAATATTGTGTGCTGTAATATCGGAAGCAGGTATGAAAATGTATGATATTATTTAATATGAAACAAAGTTGGCGTCTCTGTGTCTTTTTTTTATTGGGGAAATTTAGCACCACATTATTTATTGTCTATTGCGATATCGCACGTAGTTACACCGTGTTTTTTTTGCGATTAGATCTTTGTAGCTTTATTACAATAGATGTCTAACTAATATTATCCTAATTTCTACCAATATTAGATATTTGAAAGCTTGTAAATATCACATTTAAAAAATAAATACTTTATAAAAATTATTAAAATGAATATAAGGGTACGAAAAAAAGTATGCTTACCTGGCTATATTAGTCACAAAAGGATGCCAACAACTGTAATCCACTCAAACAATATCCAAGTAGAACGAAATAGTGTAGAATCGAGCGACATACAAGCAGGATCTCTCAACGTATGGGCCCGTGACGGACCACGTGGCCACTGGATTTGACACATTTACCAAGGTCTAATATTGTCCTATCGCTTAATGCCCGGTTTACACGTGCTTAGTACTTGACATTTAAATATGTATTGTATGGAATCACTTTAATGCACATAAACTTATACAAAAAATATATATATTACAAAACACGGATATGTACAAAGGCGAAATTATTTATCTCTTCCTAACCTTTGAACAAATGAGAAAAAAAGTATACATCAAAGAAAATAGACAAACCAACTAATTAGGTAATATGCACAAAAAACGAAACCAAAATTTTTATACACATAAATTATAATACATACTTTGATACCTATAATATATATAATATAATAAACAAATAGATATAATACTAATACTTTATATAATATACATTAAAATTTGATATCTATAACCTTAATGAATAAATACATAAATATTTCATATAATACTTTTATAATAATAACATAACTTTTTTAGCCTGGCCTTCAATCATGCCACAGATTGTAATAAATAATAAATAAATATTACGGGACAATTTTACACAAATTGAACTAGTACCATGGTAAGCTTAATAAGCCTTGTGTTATAGGTACTAGACAACGATATATTTAATAGATATATTACTTATATATATAGAAAACATCCAAGACTCAGGAACAAATATTTATGCTCATCACAAAAATATTTGCCCTTACCGGGATTTGAACCCAGGACCTCAGCTTCGCAAGCAACGTTACTGAGCTAACCCGGTCGTCAAAATGTGATTGCCTCACAGTAAACGATTTCCTGTACGTACGTGACTTATTGGCCGGAAAGGTAAGAGAAAAATTAGCACTCGAGCATTTAGTGCCAGTAGCTAACCGTTCACCTCCTCCTTGTGTCGCTTACATCAACGCTGAGAGTACTCGCGAACCATTTGTTGGATAACAGCATTTTTGGAGATTTCTGTCACAGGCTTGGATCTGATCTGTCTATACAACTCTTCCCTTGCTTTACGTCAACCATTACACAGTTCTTAATAAAAAATATTGGCACAATGGACAACATTTCTTATTTTTCCACCTAATTTCATCGAACTATCTAATAATATATGCAAAATTACGAGGGACGTATTTTGTACAATTAAATTTGTTTTTAATTTTAGTCACTGATTTTAATAAAACAAAACTACACCATTCTATAAGGGCCTAAGCGCAATTCGAGGAAGAATAAATTTAAAAGTAAGACATATTCTGCATCTGTGGGCTCATTGTGACAAGTGTAAACTAGAGATGGTGAAAAGCGTTATAATTCAATTTCAATCACCGTGTCTCTCATACCAGTTTAAAAAATTCACTGTGATTTTATTAGCTACGACTAACCCTGAGTTGCCACGTTAAAGTTACTTACTGTAATCTATTTAGATTATTATAACAATTTTACCGTCATTTTATCACACTTGTTGCTCACATAACCTAGGTGATTTTGTAATGATCCGTCGTGAACAGTCACAGTAATACGTTTCTAGAAGGCCGATCACTGTGATTTTTTTTTATCGTGTCGATATTATTACCCACCACTAGTTATGACACAAATGTAAACTGTCAATATGACTCGTTAACACTTTTTTTTATAATTGCCAATAAAATAAAGTAAAGGAATTAGCTTTGTACCGTCTACAGGTCACGATTTGCTAATAATCAATAAAATAATATCCATTTTTTTCAGAAAAATTAGATTCTGAAATTCCAAAAATAAACTTAACAAAAAAATTAAATAAACAATTAAATTTTATCTATTGCGCACTGCGCAGCTTAACATTTTTCATTCAGTACAGTGGAAGTGAGATGTTAAACAATTATCGTCTCGTCAGACTTAGTGAACTCATTACATATCACAATGTAATGTGAAGCACTCGGTTAATGCGAGTAGCTATTCAAAGTCAGGGCAGTAGCTCGCACTGTTGAAACCAATGAATGACATTGATTTATGGCAGGTGTAAAAATGTTACTGATACATAAATCTGTTTTGTCTCATAGTTTGTGCACGTATATCTAGTAATAGATACTCCTAACAATCAGAAGAGAGATCAAATAACTAGAACATGTAGCTGTGTTCCGTGATATGTTATGTTGTTATGTAGGTTACTGAGAATCGAAATTGATAATTTATTTTAATTTTACCTACGTGAATAGTAAATCATAGTGCGCAAGCCAAAGGGGAAGGCAATAAACAAGTTTCTATCATCAATGCCCGTAGTCCGTACTTATTAAATTTAACGTTATGTTATGCCTAGAAATTGGGATCGAAGAAAATTGTCCATCACACTTAAGTGCTGCTTGCTATAATTATCGTTTTATTCTCAAGGTGTCATTGAGGTATCACTATTTCTGTCTCTCTGGGGTCGGTCCCTATATTTGAGGATCGTGGTCAGCATCAGGGTTACACCTGGAGCGAATGATCTGCCTCCACCGGTTTCTGTCTAGCGTGTATCTCACAACCGGGTAGAATTTGGAGGACGACGAGTCTTGCAGTTGAGTAGTCCATCTTGTGGGTGAACGACCGCGCGATCTTTTGCCTTCAGTGTTCCCAACCACAATCAGTTCTTCTAAACTTACGTTACGTTGCCTCTGCGCATGTCGTGGCCGAAATACTTGCAAAATAATGCGTTGTTGGCATATAGTGGATAAGCGAGTTTTTATTCGGATCTGATCATCATCTGATAATCTGATTTAGTTTATATCAAAAGATTTTAATAAAAAAATCAAAAGGCCCTAAGCATTAAAACATATAATTTGTGAATTGTAATTACAATTTCAACGTGGATTTCTGTTCAATAAACATTTGGAGTTATAATTGTGTCAATTGTAGCTGCATTTTTAGTGGCGGGTTTATCTATATTACTATTATAAAGTTGTAGAAATAAAATGTTTGTATGTGTCGTTGTCGCTTTAACTATTTTTGGTACACGGGTAGCGTGTCTCCAGATGGTTATAGGATACTTTTTACCCGACTATGTAAAAGAAAAAAGAGGGGTTTTGACTTTTTCTCCTCCGCGAACGAACTGGCGCCTTCTAGTTTTTCTATAAACGCACACAATTAAAAGAAATCATCTACAAAAATATACCCACACTGGCAATGAGAGTTTTCTCAAATGGAAATATCACCATTTGCCGCCACCATGACATAAGGTCTAACTGACAAGAACTGTCAACATCCACCAATCACAGCACAAAATTTTGACACTTCATGTCAATTAGACCTTACGTCACGGTGGCGATGTCGCCAACTGGTGTTATTTCCATTTTAGAAAACCCTCATTAAACCGACGGACTCGTCGCTACCATAATATAGGCACGTAAAAACTATTAGTTTTTTTTATTACAAACATTACACTATCCTTACAGTTACACAATGCGATAGCGTAGCAAGACAACAATAACATAATTACAACGTATCATAGTAGCACAACACATAGTCACCATTGTGAATTAATTAAGAGGACAACAACAATAACATAATTACAACGTATCATAGTAGCGCAACACATAGTCACCATTGTGAATTAATTAAGAGGACAACACAACAATAACATAATTACAACGTATCATAGTAATCACACATAGTCACCTTTGTGAATTAATTAAGAGGACAACATAACAATAACATAATTACAACGTATCATAGTAATCACACATAGTCACCTTTGTGAATTAATTAAGAGGACAACACAACAATAACATAATTACAACGTATCATAGTAGCGCAACACATAGTCACCTTTGTGAATTAATTAAGAGGACAACACAACAATAACATAATTACAACGTATCATAGTAATCACACATAGTCACCTTTGTGAATTAATTAAGAGGACAACACAACAATAACATAATTACAACGTATCATAGTAGCGCAACACATAGTCACCTTTGTGAATTAATTAAGAGGACAACACAACAATAACATAATTACAACGTATCATAGTAATCACACATAGTCACCTTTGTGAATTAATTAAGAGGACAACACAACAATAACATAATTACAACGTATCATAGTAGCACAACACATAGTCACCATTGTGAATTAATTAAGAGGACAACAACAATAACATAATTACAACGTATCATAGTAGCGCAACACATAGTCACCATTGTGAATTAATTAAGAGGACAACACAACAATAACATAATTACAACGTATCATAGTAATCACACATAGTCACCTTTGTGAATTAATTAAGAGGACAACATAACAATAACATAATTACAACGTATCATAGTAATCACACATAGTCACCTTTGTGAATTAATTAAGAGGACAACACAACAATAACATAATTACAACGTATCATAGTAGCGCAACACATAGTCACCTTTGTGAATTAATTAAGAGGACAACACAACAATAACATAATTACAACGTATCATAGTAATCACACATAGTCACCTTTGTGAATTAATTAAGAGGACAACACAACAATAACATAATTACAACGTATCATAGTAGCGCAACACATAGTCACCTTTGTGAATTAATTAAGAGGACAACACAACAATAACATAATTACAACGTATCATAGTAGCGCAACACATAGTCACCATTGTGAATTAATTAAGAGGACAACACAACAATAACATAATTACAACGTATCATAGTAATCACACATAGTCACCTTTGTGAATTAATTAAGAGGACAACACAACAATAACATAATTACAACGTATCATAGTAGCGCAACACATAGTCACCATTGTGAATTAATTAAGAGGACAACACAACAATAACATAATTACAACGTATCATAGTAGCGCAACACATAGTCACCTTTGTGAATTAATTAAGAGGACAACACAACAATAACATAATTACAACGTATCATAGTAGCGCAACACATAGTCACCTTTGTGAATTAATTAAGAGGACAACACAACAATAACATAATTACAACGTATCATAGTAGCACAACATATAGTCACCATTGTGAATTAATTAAGAGGACAACACAACAATAACATAATTACAACGTATCATAGTAGCGCAACACATAGTCACCTTTGTGAATTAATTAAGAGGACAACACAACAATAACATAATTACAACGTATCATAGTAGCGCAACACATAGTCACCTTTGTGAATTAATTAAGAGGACAACAACAATAACATAATTGCAACGTATCATAGTAGCACAACACATAGTCACCTTTGTGAATTAATTAAGAGGAGGAGGAAAGGAGATGCCAGTACAACAGCGCACTGGCATCTCCTTTGTCGGACAATGCCAGGGTGATGTTTAAACTAGTGAGACTGGGTCTCGCGAATCGATGAGTAGTAGAATTGTTATTGATGGCTCAACGGAGCGACATAATCGCCATGCGATAAAGCTCCTTAATAAAGAGAAAAAATTAAGAGGACAATGGAACATATCACATTTTCATAGGAATAAAGGAATATAAAATAGATAAGTATACGAAACGAGCCTACAACGCATTAAGAGTGCAATATAATTATATATTTAGACTGCTGTTGGGCTTACCTAGTCGGTGTCGTACCTCTGGTATGTTTTGCAAAGTTAGGGTGGACGGTTTCCCAGCAATCATACGTAAGAAAATCGCATCACTACTGGGTCGAGTTCGAAAAAGCCCCAACAGTATTCTAAGTATGATTGCTGACAGATACGATAGCCCAATTCTGAAGCACTGGATAGAGCAAACGAAAGGAGTTGCTACTTATTGTATATATTAATAATTATAACACTACCCTATTATTGTGTGCTATTAACCACTTTGGAGTATGAATGCTTCAAAATAAATAATTAATTATCTGTATGTCGCACCCGCTCACGGGACAATGGTGTCCCGTGAGCGGGTGTCCCGGAGCCGAAGCCAACGCGTAGATGCCCTTTCGACAATTTAATGAAATGTAAGGTGTACACCGCGCGGGTGCTGTTCCTGCCCATATCATGGGACACGCACAGAGACAGCACTCGCTAGATGCACATAGTGGCCTGAGGGCAACATCGGTGCGGAGGGCTAAGGGTGGAGAAGTGTCACTGGACTTTCTACCGAAGCCAACTCGCCACTTACGTTTCACATCCACCCTCGAGCCGCAGCTCTAGCGACTCCACTCTGACCGGCCGGTTAAGGCAAGCCAGAAGTGGGGGTCCTGAACCTGTTGGTTCAGGACCCCCACTTCCGTCACTTCCGTCAGGGTCCCCCAGGAGCACTCAGGTACGTGGGGTCGCCACTCCCCAACAGCTCGCCACAAGCTGCCCTGCGTTGACTGATTGCCCCGGTAAACCAGCGGGCGGTGGGGTCGTCACATCCCTACGCCTTAAATTAATAATAATAATTATTATTATTTAGCCTAATTTAATCTCTAACGGAATCTTAATGTGATGCTATAAGCCATTTTTTTGTGAAATAAACAATTTTTTTGTAAATCAATATCGATCCCTCCGTTCACGACCAACGATGTCACAGACCGATACAGAAAAAACACATGTGTCAGTCAAAGACACAACACCCTACTTTTTTCATCGGGATTAAAAAGAGTCAAACACAGAGCTAAAGCTTTTTTAATTAAATTTAATTAAGTTCTCCTAATTTATCACGCAGTTCATTAAAAAAGGAAAAGGATTAAAATATATGCCAGTTGAAGTTTGCTGAAAGAATCCACTCCTCTGGTATTAGGTTAATTAAAAAGTTTTCAAATTTTACGGATGCCACTTTACTTGAAGAATACCTATTTCTAAGGAAAACTCAGTAGGTAACTAGTCCCTAGAGTATGTATGTCTGTAAATTAACTCGTATTCAAGACTTAGAGTCCCAAATGATCTTCATCTCGGTCGAAATTCATCTTCCCATACAAACGGAGTTTCGTTCTCATTTTAAAACTACGTGTTGGATTGTAACGAAACTGCACATACAATAAATGATTTGAGGTATATCTAGGCCTATAATTAGTTTATATGGTTCCAGTTTACAAAACAAACGAAATACAGCAAGAACAAGTTATGTATGAAAAACTTAAATTCGCTGTATTGTTTTTACTATGGTATCTGAAGCTACATTCACTAATTACAGGCCTGCATATACCTTACTTATTCTAAGTACAAAGTTTCAGAGCAAACTAGCTAGTCGTTTTAAAATGAGAGCGTAACTACGTTTGTTTGGAGAACGGAGCTTACCGGAGACTCTTAAAATGTTATTTCTTTGATTTTTCAACTATTTCTCCGCTAAAGAAACATTTAAAACTTGAACAATTGAAGGTCCCTGCAACTTCGTTAGTAGAGGAGAAAAAATCATTACCCCTCTGTTTTCGTCAGCGTAGTTGGGTAAGAGGTATTCTACAGTTCAAAATAAAAAAAATGTTTTACTATGTATTGTCCTCCAAATAGTACGTTACAATGTTTTTTTTAAATATCTATAATGTACAGACATTTCAATTTTACAACTTTATAATAGTAGCTTCTGACCGCGACTTTGTCCGCCTTAAATTCGTTTATCGCGGATAAGGGTATTTTTCCGGGATAAAAAGTAGCCTATGTCCTTCTCAAACGGGACTCAAACTATCTCCGTATGAACATTTTATCCAAATCGGTTTAGTGGTTTAAGCATGAAGAGGTAACAGACAGACAGACTGACAGACAGACAGACACACTTTCGCATTTATAATTGTAAAAGTATGGATGGATGTGTGAGTCTGTTGACACTTTATTGTTTCCGGTTTCTCGGTGAATTGGTTCGCTGTAATACCGTGTAAACAAATTGAATACATACTAATATTATAAATGCGAAAGTGTGCCTGTCTGTCTGTCTGTCTGTTAAACCGCTGAACCGATTTGGATGAAATTTGGTATGGCAATAGTTTGAGTCCCGGGGAAGGACATAGGCTACTTTTTATCCCGGAAAAATACCCTTATCCGCGATAAAGGGATCGATAGGGATCAATATTGGGACCTTTCCTGTTCCTTATCTATATAAACGACTTGCCACACCTCGTACAGACCCACCATGAGATAGTTTTGTTTGCAGATGATACGTCTCTAATTTTCAAAGTCGTACGAAATCAACGATTCTACAATGACGTAAACAATGTTATCTGTGAAGTAGTAAATTGGTTTAATATAAATAATTTATTGTTGAATGAGAAAAAGACTAAATGTGTTAAGTTTGTCACGAGTAACGTAAAACACGAGCAAGCAAGCGTTATGGTTAAAGGTGAGGAACTGGAACTAGTTAATAGTACAGTCTTTCTCGGTATAACATTAGATTCTAAGCTCCAATGGGGTCCCCATATTGCTAATCTCTCGAATAGACTGAGTTCTGCAGCTTTTGCAGTAAGTAAGATTCGTCAATTAACAGACGTGATAACGGCTCGATTAGTGTATTTCAGTTATTTCCACAGTATTATGTCGTATGGCATCTTACTATGTATTAATGTCGGAAGCACTGCCCGTGCTTCCGACATTAATACTATATTTGTTCTGCAGAAGCGGGCTGTTCGTGCGATATATAAAATGAACTATAGAGAGTCGCTTAGAGATAAGTTTAAGGACATTAATATAATGACAGTGCATTGTCAATACATTTATGAGAATATTATGTATGTACATAAAAATATTACCGACTTTAAGAAGAACTGTGATATACATAATATTAATACTAGAAATAAGCATAAGCTCGCAGTGCCTGCTACTAGGCTCCATAAAATAAGGAGATCATTCATGGGTAACTGTGTGAGATTTTATAATAAACTTCCTAGCAGCATAACTGAGTTGTCTATTGGTAAATTCAAAAATATTGTGAAACGAAAATTATTTTCTAAAGCTTATTATAGCACACAAGACTACATGAATGATGAAGCCGCGTGGGATTAATGTAAATTATAGCGTCATGTAGGTATATGAATAATTATTTTAACGAATACCTAAGGTATTATTATTATTTTAATCTTAATTGTTTTATATACTCTGACATTTAGAATTTTATTCTAGACACATTCTAGATTATTTATTTTTTATTGACAATCCTTTTGGGATTTATCTTATTGATTATTTTAATTTTAAAAATGATGATTTTATCAATAATTTCCTCCCGTGACCATGGAAAGCTGGAAAGCTTCCGAAACGTCGGGAACTAAAATGAGATAATATACGCGATATAATCCGTTAAATTGTTTTATTTCAATGAATAATTTTACACTTAAGTTAAATGATCTGATTAGGTTTTTCTGGGTTTCCCTAATCCTTGCAGCAAATGTTGGATCATATTGTATTTCTCCCAGCAAACATTCACTCTCATGTAACTGACATTTCGAAAGTGCTTGTAACTAGGCCTACTTGAATAAAGAATATTTTGATTTTGATTTTTGATTTTTAATCGAATTTAAGGCGGACGAAGTCGCGGGCTAGTAATAAATAAATCAATTGTTCATACAACCATGCACGTACTTATTCACTATTTCTTGTATGTACTATTATAAAGGTGTAAAAATGAAATGTCTGTACATTGATTAAAAAGAGTATGGGGGTGAGGAGAGGAACAAATTTTTGGCAAGTAGGTAAGGCATTGCATTTGCCTAATTTGAATTGGGATGTTGACAATTATTTTTTGTGGTTGTTATAGAATGACTTCTCAATAATTGATACATTAGCGAAAAACCTAGTTAATCCTCATAAACTCACATAGATACAACAATATTAAAATCACATTTTTGGACTTCCCCAAAAACGCTCCATACAAAAACCTAGGTAAGTGTGACGCCACACCTTGCTTCCTTGCATGGGGGAATTAAGAATTTTGTTCTGCAGCTATGGTAAAATCTGCGTTTATCGATACGGTTTGATAACAAAAGTTACTATACATTTCATGGGTTATTCAATGGTATAATAATAATAATTATTATTTTTAAAACCTTAATCTTATTTTATAAATCAAATAATGTAGTTATTAAAAAAAAATTAAATATGTACAATTCAGCTAAAACTAAAATAAAACAAACGTATTCTAAGCTAAATAAATCAATCCTAAAATGTACAAATCCTCCAAAAGTTAACCTAACCTTACTTAAAGGACCCCACCCTGTATTGTATCTGGCTCAAAGGTGCCCATAATGCCAGCAGCGTTTCCTCGCTGAATGGCAATGGAGACCTGTTGAGCCAGATATGACCCAGAGCGGGGATCACCACCCCTGTTTCGTATTCGCCGGCCGAGTTCTTTAAGAAGCTCGCGAGCTTCGCAACCCCAGGGTCCCGCTGTTTCAACGGCGACCGGAACGAAATCGTATGCTGACTCGGTATAATTAGTTATTCATGTTTTCATACTTTAAAAATGGACTTTTCCACCCAACTTTAAAGGCTCATTTTTGTTTAGGATTTCTATCATAGAAACTACCATTTCGCATCAAAATGTTATTTTTATTTGAGTACAATCAACATCCCAATTGATTCCCCTGTGACAAAGAATATACATACTGACCTGTGGACAAGAAAGTTGACATATTAATGTTCGTGTCACAACGGAATCAATTAAAATTAGGCAAATGAAATGCCTTAACTACTTGCCAAAAAATTGGTCCTCCTCATGTACGAGTATCACTGTGTTAGAATGACAGATAGTTAATTGGCATTTACTTAATGAAAATAACGACTTCAATATGGCGCGTCGCACATGGCAAGGGCACATAGACGTAATTCTTAGAATTTCAGCACAAATAAAGAAAATGCTTTCACTTCGCGACCTCGGGAGCTAATGGGTTTTTCTTGTAGTTTTTTCTTAACAAATATGATTTATGTCAAGGCACGAGTATGGACGTAATGGTATTAGATACAGCGCTACTGTAAAAATATAAAAGACCAGAAGGTGCCCGTAATTTCGTTCGCGGAGGAGAAAAAGTCATAACCCCTGTTTGTTTCTTTAGCGTAGTCGAGTAGAAAGTATCCTATAACCATCTGGAGATACCCCGCTACCCGTGTACCAAAAAAAGTTGAAACCCGTTCAGCCGCCCGTTTAGCGTGATGTACCCACAACAACACATGCAAACATTTATAATACTACGAGCTTCTGCCCGCGACTTATTCGTCCGCCTTAAATTCGTTTATCGCGGATAAGGGTATTTATCTGGAATAAAAAGTAGCCTATGTTCATACCAAATTTCATCCAAATCGGTTCAGCGGTTTAAAGGTGAAGAGGTAACAGACAGACAGACAGACACACTTTCGCATTTATAATGTTATAGTATGGGAGTATGGATAGAAGTTAATAATTATTTTGGTAGAGGAGACTGGGTAAGGTGTCTCGCGGGTTGGTCACACGATGGCTAGAAAACTGAAGGAACGAATGGGTTCACTTACCAGTGTCAAAAAGTCACGAGAGCTATATCTAGGAGGGAGATAGCTCTCGCGATCTTTCGACACCGGTTCATAGTCCATTACGGTCGTTATAACAACCGACCCGTGAGACAACATACCCGGTCTAACGTACTCAGTTCTCGGAGACACGGGTAAAGCCGGTGGTAAATTCTAGTATAATAACACTAGCGACCCGACCGTATGTACGAGTATACGCAACTTTGAAAGAAAAATATTTTCATTATGATCGCATACACCGTTTTTGGGTAACTGCCGAAAAACTGTGCTTTTCAACAAAAGGACGTAAATGCCTTGAAGATACGCTCCTTCGCTCGTACACTATTTCACATCGTATTTTTTCCATACGTAGTGTATTTTTGTTTCTTATAACGGCTACGAAACCCTACACTGAGTATAATACAATACATTACAACAATTCTATTGCACACCAACAACAGAAACAGTACAATAGAGCCTTAACATAAAATATGGTAAACAATAGGCGGTCTTATCGCTAAAGAGCGATCTCTTCCAGACAACCTTTGTGTAGCGGAAATGACACAGAACAGCTAGGAATGAGTAGGTGGTGAGATAAGATTATAAATAATACAAAAATAAATAAAACAAACACACATATTGTTGCGAATACCATAGCGTCATCAATCATCGAGTAGTGTTTAATAAATGTGTATCAGTTTATCGCACACTAAATTAAGAACCGATGGCCGTGTCGTAAGTCAGTGGCTTAGTGATCGTGAGGTCGGCGGTTTTAAACCCAGCATGGGCGAGCTTTTTGCAAGTTTTCTTCGGATGTTTAGATTTTAGTAAGTGAGACTAAAGTTTTTAGAAAGTTTGAAGAAAAGAACATTCCGTGCCATAGAAGTTTAAAGGACAAATGAATGGGATTCGAATATGCTAGAACCTTCGATACAGACCAATTTACTAGAAAGACGACGCTACTCAAAACAGCAGAATAACGAAAATGTGTCGATAAAGAATGACAAAAGACGAGCGAAATTCACGGGTTTAAAAGACGACGACGGTGGAGCATACGGCAGTCTTAAAGTGGCAAGCGCAGGAGAAACAAGTGGAAAGAAGAGGAAGTTAAAAGTGAAGTGATAAAAGTGAAGTAGTGAAAGTGAACTAGAAAGTGTTCGGTGTCAGTGACCCAGTGTGTGCTATACACGGTGCGAATTCTAGTATAGGTACCGGGACGTGTTTAAAAGTGAATCCCTGCTACTGTAAGTCGTGAATAAACTAACGTGGAACTGTCAAGGTGTTTTAACTCTATCCTATACCCCACGCTCGTAACATTTGGTGTGAGAAGTGGGATAGAGAATTAATATGCCTCTAATGGAACGCGACGACAAGTAGGGACCCACGATGCGCAATCAAGCGGGTTCCGCGACTTCTGGTCAAGGGGCTACTGAAAGGACAGCGCCTGGACAGGCCACAACACAGGTCGAGGCGGCCCAAGGAGCTAGCTCAGCAACGGTACAAGGTGAACTAGCGGCGATGATGTCAGCGCTTAAACTAATGATGGATGAACAGGCTCGCCGCTAGGAGGAACAGGCTCGCCGCCAGGAGGAACAGCTGGCTCGACGCCAGGAGGAATAGGCTCGCCGCCAGGAGGAACAGGCTCGCCGCCAGGAGGAACAGCTGGCTCGATGCCTCCAAGAGCAACAAGTGGAGCTGGCTCGCTGCCTCCAAGAGCAACAAGCGGAGCAGGATCGCCGTCAGGAGGAACAGGCTCGCCGCCAAGAGGAACAGGCTAGCTGCCTCTAAGAGCAACAAGCGGAGCTGGCTCGCTGCCTCCAAGAGCAACAAGTGGAGCAGGCTCGCTGTCAGGAGGAACAGAGCAAACTAATTATCAAGGATGTAACGGTAGCCTTGGAGCAGCAGTTCGGCCAGGTACGAGAACAAATCCAAGAGCATGACCACCGCATAACGAAGCTCGCTGCGGAGATGGATAACTTTAAAGCAGAAGTGGCCAATTTGAAGACCAAAGCCGTCATTGGAGTACCTACTGGTTCGACTTCGGTGGAGAAGTTCAAGGTACAGTCAGCTTCAGAGAAAAGGAACTCCCTAGTTTTGAAACATTAACTTTTGCATGCCGAACACTTGCACGCCAAGTATCAAGTTTTACAATAAAAGATCAGTTTACCTAGGACCTTACATATAATTTTTGTTGAATTTGTTTTTACCAAATCTCCAAAGCCGGGGATCGAACCCTGGTTCAACTCTGGCTGTTCGTTACCTCAGCCGTTGTGTTAGCCGCTCGCGGCTATCGAGACACTACGTCATTGAGTGAAATTAAGAATCAGCTGTTTAAAACTTATCTGTGTAGTAGATATTTACTTCATTCTTGCATCCCTGTCTAGCTAATGCGTATAGACGATAGTTTGTTTATTGCCGATTGTTGCACTACCGTAATGTCATTTGAAACTATTAAGGAGTGCTGTATTGAACTGCAACTTAAGGTTGAATTTAGAATAAATTACTTGGATTCTTCGGCTCATTTACAAAACGGTGGTTGAGGGTAACTTTATATCATTACAAATCGTTACGATTGTGCCGGTCCGCTTGTGTGAATATATTCCACGTCGTGATATTATCCGATTTATCAAGTCGATATCAATGTATTAAGGACCTCAGAACAAGCGGGCGATTAACACTAGGTAAATAATAAACTTACGTATTTAAATTATTGTCACGGCGTTTATTTTTATTCTTTTGAAATTTATTTACTGAGATCCCATGTCGCATCTGGTTTTAAAAAGTTAACTGTTTACAGGTTACTGAGGATGGATGTCTTCAATGGGCCCAGGCGAGCTAGTGGAAATAGGCGGCCGCATGGACAGCAAGCGATATCTAGATGCATTGAAAGACGTAATGCTTCCGTCAGTCCGTGTAGTTTATCCTGAAGGCCAAATTTACCTGGTTCAGAATAATTCATCAGTGCATCGGTCCGGAATCGTTAAAGATTGGCTATCTTCCCAAAACGAAATAATGGTATTTGACTGGCCTGCAAAAAGTCCGGACCTAAATCCTATAGAAAACTTGTGGGGTCAGATGGTTTTAAATTGGGACTCCAGTTAAATAAGGTCAAAAAAGAATTTGGGTGATGAGGTAAACAAAACTTGGGAACTGATGCGAAATAGTGATGCATGTTTCAATATGGTTGCCAGCATGAAAAGTCGTCTTCAAGAAGTTATAGATAGTGACGGCCATCCTCTCCGTTACTAAGAGACAATTGTATTTATCAAATTAAGCAAATTAGGAGAAGGAGAATCTATCTCATAAAACGGCATAGGAACAAATGAGCATATTTTAATATCTCCTAATATTATTATTTCGTAGTTAATCATACATATAAACAACCTTTATTATTATTAATCCCTGTTTTCCTTTTTTTTTCGACTATTAATGTCGTAATTATAATGCACCATCTGACCTCACATATGTATTGCTTTTAATGTTGTGTTAAAAGGGTTATCGGAAACTTTGATACAAGAGAAAGATGTAAATTGCTATACTATATTAGTTAAGCATGTTGGTTCTTTCTCAGTGATTCACAGGCACAATTATTAATGGTCACAGTTTTAGTAAATAAATATTGTAATTGGGGTATTTCATGAAAATATTAACTTATGTCCGCTTACCCCAATAAAAGATATTATTAACTGCTAACAAACACTATCATTCTTAAAGCAATGTTATTATTTTACCATATACCGGTAATCAGCTTCTTAACTTTATTTCGCAAAAGTATTCAAGAGGTAGTGTCTACATACGTTTCCGTGGAATGCTCCAATTGTGTTTCCGGAAATATCTATAGGGAAGCAAATTCTTGTCCAATGTAATACGTCCTAAATGAAATCCAACTATTTAGTAAATATAGTTCGGTTCATAGCCTAAGTAAATAGGTAACCATATTTTTATTAACTTAATGAAAATAAAAAAAAGACGATCATAGCATAACGCTCCTAAATTTGCTTAAATAAACGATTTTTTTTTGTAACAAGCATGGTCTTTCCTTGTATACCTACTTTTTATAAATATTTTTGAAATATAAAATCAAATAATAAAAAAATATATAATAAAAGAAGCAAAAATTACTTCACGATCGAGGGTTCGAACTAATCAACAAAAGATTAAAAAAGCAAAAATTACTTCCCGATCGAGGGTTCAAACTGGGGACCCATCCACTCACATCTTCTGAGTAAGGCTGCCTATCCACTAGACCAACTCACTTACTACGTATTTGGTTAAAAATATTGAACGGCTTCATGACAATACCAGAGGGGGTACCTTTTCTGTGACGCTGACTGTACCTCAGTTTGATGGTCGTTCGTCCTGGACTGCTTACAGGCTACAGTTCGAAAAATTCGTTGTGGTTAACGGATGGAGTTATGAGCAAGCGGCGACGGCTTTGACTCTGGGACTCCGAGACCAGGCATTGTCGGTACTAGAGGCGGTGGGTCAAGGCGCAACCTACGAACGGCTGCTGGAGACCTTAGAGACGCGGTATGGCGACAAACATCATCACGCCTATCGAGCTCAGCTGAAGGATCGTAAGCAGCGCCACGGGGAAAACTTGCAGCAGTGGGCGATTGAAGCTGAGAAGCTGGTTCGCAAGGCATACCAGACACGAGCTGATGTGGATTCCATGCTTGTGGAAGCCTTCTTCGATGGAATCCGAGATAGTGAAGTGAGGGCTGCAGTACGGTTGGGTCATCAGACTCTTCTGAAAGAAGCTCTGGCCCATTGATTGGAGGTAGGAGCCGTGCGTCAAGACCTGGGTACACATCGGCTGAGGCAAGTTGCAGTACCCGTACAAACGTTTGTGGGACGGTCTTGTGGTCCACGATGCTATGAGTGCGGTGAACGCGGACACTTCCGATCCAGATGCCCGAAGTTAAACCGACCAGAAGAAGCTCAACGGGATAACGCGGCGGCAGTCAGGACGGTTGATGCTAGCGTCAATCAAGAGCAGCAGGAAAACTAAATACAGCCGGAGCTGTGGGGTGGGCGCTGGCTGGTAGCTGTAAAACCCCGTCTTCGAGGATCATGGTTTGCGAAGCTTTGGAAGGGAATAGTTTAATCATTCCGGGACGTATCAACGGAAAACCATGTCACTTAACGATAGACACAGGAGCATCTCGGACAGTTATCCGAACGGGGCTACTGCATGTAAAGGACAAGTATGTAGGATCGAGAACCGGTAACCTGCAACTCACAACGGCTACTGGTCAGCGCATACCTGTCAGGGGGGAGAAAAAAGTGGCTATCAGGATCGGAGACAAAGTTTATTGGCAAGCAACGGTTGTGGCCGATATTATGGATGACTGCATCATTGGTTTGGATTTCTGAAAAATCATCAGTGCAATATCGACGTGCAAAATGGCGTGTTGAGGTGTAGCAATGAGCAAATTTCAATGGAGGGCGGTAATTCTGGCAAAATATACAGCCAGAGTGATGTGAAACTTCTTCCAAAGTCTCAAACTCTTGTACACGTCAAGCTGTTGGTCAAAAACGAAGGACCACCATGCAGCATCTTAGTGGAAAGGTTAAATGAAGAGCAACAGTGGATGGTAGCCCGAACGTTGATTACAACGAGACAGAAAGCAGTGGTGCCTATTTTAAACTTAGGCAATGATGAATTAATCATCAAGAAAGGAACTCCAGTTGGAAGATATAACGAGTTACTTTGGGTTCGAGAATGTCATGTCCAGACTAGAGCTAACACCAGTGTTCATAGAAGTGTCTTAGATAGACTATTAGATGGGACTGATGAACAAACTAAGTTGGAAAGGATGAAAGCAAGGAATTTGTTTCTGCGATATGCAGACATGTTTTCAACCGGTGATGGGGACATCGAAAAAACTGGACTTGTAAAACACAAAATCAATACAGGAGATGAATTACCCATCAGACAGCGACCTCGAAGAGTCCCGCTAGCACGCGAGTCGGAGGTTGAGGAAATGATCCAGGAAATGAAAAAGAACGATGTTATAGAACCCCCTTCAAGTCCCTGGTGTTCACCGGTTCTTCTTGTAAAGAAGAAGGATGGGTCAACACGCTTTTGTGTGGTTTATCGTCGATTAAACGACGTGACGAAGAAAGACAGCAACCCTTTGCCTAGAATTGACGACACTCTAGACACTTTAAGCGGAATGAAATGGTTCTCAACTTTGGATCTGAAGAGTGGCTACTGGCAAGTAGAACTTGACCCGACAGATAAGGAGAAAACTGCCTTCTCAACAGGTTGTAATGCGCAGGCAACCTTTGAACGATTAATGGAACAAGTTTTGGCTGGTCTTTTAGGGGAGACTTGTTTGGTGTATCTTGACGACATAATTATCGTTGGCAAGAATTTTGACTTGCCAACGATAATTATGTCGTCAAGATTTAAGGAAACTGGAGAAGGTATTTGAGAAACTACGTGCAGCGAAATTAAAACTCAGCCCGAAAAAGTGTAGCTTCTTCAAAAAACAAGTGCATTATTTGGGACATGTAGTTTCTGAGGGAGGCGTTCAAACGGATCCTGCAAAAACAACCGCAGTGAAGGATTGGCTGATACCAAAAAACAAGACGGAGATACGAGCTTTCCTGGGACTATGTTCGTACTACAGACGATTTGTAAAAGGATTCTCTGACATTGCGCGACCCTTACATCGACTAACTGAAGAAAAGCGACCATTTATTTGGGATAAGGAATGTAACACTGCGTTTAAACAGCTGAAAAAGGGCTTGTGTGAAACGCCGGTTTTGGGCTACCCAGACGCGAAAGGAGAATTTATAATCGACACCGATGCAAGTAACGTAGGAGTGGGCGGTGTACTTTCGCAGAAACAGGGTGATCAGGAAATCGTCATTGCTTATTTTAGCAAGCCATTATCTAAACCAGAAAGGAATTACTCTGTGACTCGTCGGGAATTACTGGCAACTGTCAAGACTCTGCAACATTACAGAAAATATCTGCTAGGCCAGAAATTTCGGTTGAAAACAGATCACGCGGCATTGCGATGGTTGTTGAGGTTATTATGATTATTATGATTAATATAATTATTAAATATTATAACTCGTGCCCTTCTATTTACTTTACTACGTCAAAAATGGTTACTTAATTTAAAGAATCCGGAGGGGCAAGTGGCACGTTGGATCGAACAACTGCAAGAGTACGAGTTTGATATCGAGCATCGCGGAGGAAGAATGCATGGAAATGCTGATGGTTTGTCCAGGCGACCATGTGCAAAGACGTGCCAACATTACAATAAGCAGGACGAAAAAGAAACAGCAGCAATGAAAGTTATCAGAACTGATAATACCTGTGGGGAGTGGAGTGACGATGCAATGCAAGCGGAGCAAGAGAGAGACCCTGTAAAAAACCGATTATTGAGTCAATGAAGGCCGGCGTTACACGGCCTCGGTGGAACCAAGTGGCGAGTTACGGAAGCGTAACAAAATGTTATTGGGCGCAATGGGACAGTTTGGTATTACAAAACGGTCTACTTTACCGGTGATGGGAGTCAACTATCGGAAACGACAGTCATCTACAGATAGTTGTACCGAGATCTAAGGTAAATGAGATCCTGAGGATATTTTGGAGACGGACATCTTGGAGTAAAAAAGACGCTTATGAAGGTAAAGCAGTGGTTTTATTGGATACATTGTAGGGAAGATGTTGAAGACTGGAGTCGCAAGTGCATAAAGTGCGCCGCTGTCAAAGGTCCTCAAACGCGAAGTAGAGGAGCATTGAAGTTATACAATGTCGGAGAGCCATGGGAGCGCGTGGTTGACATTGCAGGGCCATTTCCGGTAATTGAGAATGGAAACCGTTACATATTGGTGGTAATAGATTATTTCACGAAATGGCCGGAAGTATTTCCCTTGCCTAAGTTTTCTGTCGATATGGCCTGCCACTGGAGCTACACAGTGACCAAGGGAGGAATTTCGAGTCTACGGTTTTTCAGGAAGTGTGTAAGATAATGCGAGTACATAAAACGCGCACTACTTCGTATCATCCTCAGTCAGATGGAATGGTGGAACGATTCAATCAAACTTTAGAGAGTCATTTGGCAAAGTTAGTCGATAGCTATCAGAAAGATTGGGACGAGTACATACCACTTTTCCTGTTAGCCTACAGAACGGCGGTTCATGAGAGCACGGGTGTCACACCGGCACAAGTGAACTTCGGAAGGGAGTTGAGATTACCAGCAGACTTACTTTCTGGCTGCCCACCGGATACTCCAGTAGATGTGACCGATTACGTACATGATCTAAGAAGGAGAATGTTGGATGTTCACGCACAAGTGAGGGAATCTGGTCTTAAAGCGAGCGAGAGAATGAAGACACGGTACGACCGCAACGCTTAAGAGATGCGAATTGGAAGAGGGAATGTTGGTCTGGCTCCATAACCCAATACGACGAAAGGGGAAGTCACCTAAGCGTCAGCCAAGCTGGGAAGGTCCATATATGGTTGTAACAAAATTAAACGATGTTACCTACAGAATCCGCCGATCTGCTCGGGGTCCGGCAAAGATCGTCCATGTCGACCGATTAGCACGATATTACGGCGCAAATGATGCTCGGGACGAGCATGACTTAGCGGAGGGCAAGGTTGCGAATACGGTCATCAATCATCGAGTAGCGTTTAATAAATGTGTATCAGTTTTTCGCAGACTAAATTAAGAACCGAATGGCCCTGTCGTAAGACGGTGGCTTAGCGATCGTGAGGTCGGCGGTTCTAAACCCAGCATAGGCGAGCTTTTTGCAAGTTTTCTTCGGATGATTAGATTTTAGAGAGTGAGACTAAAGTTTCTAGAAAGTTTGAAGAAAAGAACATTCCGTGCCATAGCGGTTTAAAGGACAAATGAATGGGATTCGAATATGCTAGAACCTTCGATACAGACCAATTTACTAGAAAGAAACAAACTCGCTACTCAAAACAGCAGAATAACGAAAATATGACGATAAAAAGTGACAAATGACGAGCGAAATTCACGGGTATAAAAGACGACGACGGTGGAGCATACGGCAGTCGCCCCTGGCATGGTCTAACTCAGTGAAATACCTGGGCGTGACCATTGACAGGGGGCTCACCATGGCCAAGCACGTGAACGAGACTCGCAGCAAGGCAGCTTACGCACGCAGCTCACTCCATCTTCTTTTTTCCAGCAAGCTGCCGAGGCGGACCAAGCTAGGCCTGTACAAGACCTACGTCCGGTCGCGGCTGTCATACACCGCCCCGGCTTGGTACGCCCTGGCCGCCGCCACATCGAAGAAGAAGCTGAAGGCGCAGGAATCCAGGACGCTGCGCACCATCGTCGCCGCCCCCCGCTACGTGCGGAACCGCACCATGGCTGCAGACCTCAAGTGGCGTGACCTGGAGATGTTGGTCGGCCGGCTCGCGCGTCGAATGTTCGACCGCGCGGACAAGTCGAGCCACACCCATCTCCAGGGCATCGCGCCCCACTACGTCTGGCCCCCGGACAGCCGCTTTCGGGGACTACCCCGAGAGCTCCTCGCCCTCCCGCCCTAGGCCGGGTGGCGACACACTGCCTCCACCGCCGCTGCGAGCACCCGCTCGCGCGTGTTGTTTGTACCCGGGCCCGCTAAAACGGATGCCCCGGGGAAAGATACGCAGCGAAGGGCTCAAGAAGCCGACCAGGTCCGCTAGCCGCAGGCCTCAGCGAGCACTCTCAGCCAGCCGCCGCGAGCCCCTGCTTGCGCGGCCTGCACCGGCCTCGCTGCCCTCCTCAAAATGAGGGCGCACGCCCGGCCCGTCGTCACGGGTCGCGACCCCGCCACAGCCCAAGGTGCCCAAGTGGTAGCACGGGCCCCCCTGCACCCCTCCACGGGGGTGTACGACAAGACACGGATTGATGCATACGGCAGTCTTAAAGTTGCAAGCGCAGGAGAAACAAGTTGAAAGAAAAGGAAGTTAAAAGTGGAGTGATAAAAGTTAAGTAGTGAAAGTGAAGTAGAAAGTGTTCAGTGTCAGTGACTCAGTGTGTGCTATACACGGTGCGAAGACTAGTATAGATACCGGGACGCGTTTAAAAGTGAACTGCCTGCTACTGTAAGTGGTGAATAAACTAACGTGAAACTGTGTTTTAACTCTATCCTTTACCCCACGCTCGTAACAATATATACGACTATATATATATATAAATACAAACAATAGAAGAAAGAAAACAATGATAAAGTTGACATCAAACTGATTAGAAAACCAGCAGCAGAATTAATATAAAAAATTATGGGACTGATACATAAAGATCTTTTAACTTAGTTTTAAAAATAGGCAATGTCTGTCTTCGCTTCACACAGTAGCCCGGAATGTAAAAGAATTTGTATAAAACTTTGACTTTGATGATGGAACAGCTAGAAGAAAGTTTTGCGCGGACTTTTCTGATAGAAGATAACTAAAACATTCTTTGAGATAGCGAGGAGTTGCAAGATGAAATAGTGTATTATAGAGAAGATGTGGGTGTTACGACGAAGACCACCAATCCGACATGCTCTTGGCTGTTTTTTTTATGATATGTATGAGTGGAGAAAGTGGAAGAAAAATACATGTTGCACCGACCGACCCCAAATTAATTTGATAAGTGCAAGAGAATAAACATAAATGGATAGAACCGAAACGACTGGACATATTTAATCGCAAATAATAATATACATTCTACCTACACTGTGACGAAAAATCAATGACGCCTCAGCCATATCAGTAAATTTCTACGTTTAATTACTTTGAAGTTTATGAACTATGCGAGGCTCTTCAATTATATATAAGAATTCCTTCAATTACAAGGCTGTTTTGCGCTCGATATTAATTTTTGCATCCATCTGACTAACTTCAGTGTTTTTAAGTATTGTAGACCTAGAATATTATTGTATTATTCAATGCTTCTAAAATTTACTTTCATGATTAGCATGCGTAAGTTTATGTATATTAAGGTTGATAATTTTTAGGGTCCCGTACAAAAAAAAAACCCTTGTGGTGCGAATGAAGAAACTGAATCAGATATTTTTTTTAATAAATGTGGAAGTACCACAACTTTTATTCAAATTAATATTATAACACAGAGTTCGAGTGTAAAGGAAATATTTATGAAACTTACTAAATTTCGAGCAGGAGTTGGACCTGTGACTTCATTTTTATCCCAGAAGTAGTCTGGCCAACCGAGTATGAGTATGAATAGCATAGATTATTATCATTTTTCTGAGTAACTCTGTCACTACGAGTATTGTCTCCTAAGGTCCCGGACGGAATAGCCATAAAAAAACCGGCCAAGTGCGAGTCGGACTCACACACCGAGGGTTCCGTAAAAACATTATTATATTACCTATTTCCGGTTGAGTTAAGTTTGCACCTAATATCTACAGCATTGCATATAAATTATGTGCAAACTTAACGCAACCGCGTTGTTCAAATAGGTTTTTTGAAGAAAAAATTGCTAGTTAGAGACATGGTTATAATTTTCGTGTCATATTTATGTTTATTTATACAAATTGTGACAATTTCAAAATTTTCGTTCGCTAAACTTCGGAGGTAAAGAGGGGACTGGTGTTTTTTCCATATTTTCCTTAATAAAACAAATTCTACTCACAATTAAAAAAAAGTTTAAAATTTACAGATCAAGCCCGTTCATGTGATACCCTATTTGACCTAGCTAGCTACTTTTAATTTTTGCCCCCCCCCCCTCATATACGTCGTTTCTTTAGAAAATAAAAATACCTATATTTTAAAATGTTTCCTTTGCAATACATGTGGGCTAAATGTTTATAAATATTCCAAATTTCAAATAGATAGCATAAGTAGTTTTTGAGATATGGCGCTCTAATAGTCGGACAGACAGACGGAGACGGACGGACAGCGGAGTCTTAGTAATAGGGTACCGTTTTACCCTTTGGGTACGAAACCCAGAACAAGTAATCAATACTCGTAGAATACATATCTGAGTCTCACGGACGTTAGTTCATAAAATTAATTAATTTTTACAGTTTGTCTTCATATCCACCTGAGCATGGGAGCTGAAATCCTAGACTTGGTCACTTTCACGTATGGCCCCGAGGGCCGCGTTCTGGAGAAACAGCCAGCACTTCCCTGGATCTGGAGGAACGACTACGTACCCTACAATGGACATATAAGCCTGTATAATGCTTTGCGTAGAATGTTGGAAGCCAGAAGGTCGAACGAAGGATTGAGTCCCTAGTTTTTATAAAAAATTTGACAAAACTATTGATAACCTCAATCATCTATTACAAATACACATGTTTTTTATACTAAGTGTATCGTTATAGGTAATACAGTCTACACTACATACTCGTAACTTTACATAGCAAACAGTGTAAGCAAACTGAGGTGGCAATGGGCACTGGGCAGGGCACATAGTTCGAAGAACCGATGGCTGTTGGGGCAGAAAGGTTCTCGAGTGGAGACTTCGAGCCGGCAAGCGCAGGGTGGCAAGGCCGCCCGCAAGGGACGACCTGGTTTGGGTTGCAAGGACTCGCCGGATGCGGGTCGCCTCTCTCCGGCCCATGTGGAAATCTATTGAGGAGGCCTGTGTCCAGCAGTGGACGTCATATGGCTGAAATTAAATGATGACTTGTAAGTTTCTGCACGTCAAACCCATTTGACACCTAAAAACAATATACGTAAGGCACTAGTCCCACCGCCGGCGAGAAAGCTAACTATTGTCTATTTTCTCGCCTAACTCGCTCAAGAAACGCACAATAGAAGTAGACTCTGTGTTAATAAAAGAGATATTACAGTAATCTCAAAAACTACTGGACGAATTTTTATGAAACTTTTCAGTTATGCACCTATAATCAGAATAGGACGTAGGCTATAATGATTGTCAAATTACATTGCTTTTAGGGACTTAATAGGGGGTGAAACTTTGTAAGCTATAAATTACCTCTCTACGCGGACGAAGTCGCGGGCAACAGCTAGTATGGGAGAGTTCTCACCGGCAGTCCGAACAGCCAGCTATGAACTATTAATATATGTGTCTCTTTTACTAACACAGGATTAATATTTTTTGTTCGTTTCTTCAGCGAGAAGATCGCCGATGGCTAATCGCCCGTTGGTGGAACCAGTGCCTAATGCCATGGTACAAAATTCCAAATTCTATATAGTACGAGCGACTGCAAGATCCGCTAATTGATACTAAAATAAGCACGATGGCACACGTTCGTAAAAGTGATGCTGTGAGTTTCGAAAAATTAGTAGACAAAATTAGAATTGACCGAATGTACAAAAGAATAACCACTTTTGGTAAAAAAAAAAATGGCACGTACGTCATTTAATACCGAGGGGATACTTGTGGCATTATATAGAACTATATTGATAGTTACAGAAAAATCTTGTTTGCCAGTTCCTGTATGATCGAAAGTGCTGTTTCCAAAAGGTAATGATTTGGACCCTTAATCTAGGTATGTCATTTGATACAAAGATGAAATTAATCGCAAATATTAGGTATTCATCCTATATTGATCCTCCCTCCCCGCACTTGAATGAAAATAGGTAAAGTTGTGAGGAAATCAGTTTTATTATAAAAATATTTGAAAGACAGCACGTAAATAACGTGGGTAAAACTCACACAACAGTTCGAAGTTACATTATTACATGTTTATGTTTAATAAAAGAAATTCAAAATAATGTTGATATCCTCGCCTTGAAAATAAAGTCCTTGTGCCTTGGGCAATGTGTCCTACCACAGTGTAAAAAGCATACGGTCAGCAGACGCCTTTTACGTTTGCGTAAATGACAATGACATGTCCCGAGCTACTAACTAATAAAGACTATGCAGCTCGGGCTCGCCCCACCCGCGTCGCGCCCCTTGCACCCCGCACGATTACTCTGTTTAGACGGCTTCATTGGGTGACTGTATTGATTTCTAGACTGTGGGCCCACCCACCTCAACTTCAAGTGGCCGCGGTTGGCATGATGGTTGTGGCTTTGCGCTCAGCCCTCTGAATCCGATTACTGTATGGACGCTACCCAGTTCAAAGGCAGGTTCTAGGAACAAACGGAGTAAACATGTTTTTTTTTTGTCGCAACCATAGTCAATACGTTTAGTATTAATTTATACTTTGCTGTAAAACATATGAGTGTCATGAGTAAAATTTGAATACATATTTTAGAAACACTCATAATGAACGTGTTTTCGCATAAAAAAACAGTAAAGTGGGCTGAAATATAAGGTTGACCAATGCATGAGTCATTAAAAAGAATAATGATATTTGTATGTCGTACGTGTAATAAAATATTTGATGACACACTAAGCCTTTTTATTCCTGCTGAGCTGGCTGTGTCAAAATATTAGGGTAACATTTTTAGGGTACCGCAATCAACAAGGAACCGTCACTGATTATCACAACACAGCAAAATGGGCTTAATTGCGTATAAATATGATTTATTTAATTACCTATTGTCCATTGTCTTGAAGGAACTGGAGAGGCGGGAATCAACATCTTCTACCCGCGTGAGTTTTTCGATCTACCCTCGCTTGGAGTTGATTATTAAGTTGAACACTAAGGCATCATACTCACGACATCAGCGGGCCTATGATGGTTGCGTTTGTCACGCGATAAATAAGTGACATGGCTGCCGTCACCTTCAGACACGTATGTGAGAGCGAAAGTGACAGGCGCGTTATCATATCATTTATCGCGTGATAAACGCGACCATCATAGGCCCGCAAGCGATTTATCAGATGATATATGATATCATCCGATAAATGTAGTAGTACCTAGTAGTGTGTTAGTCTAGTTCAACCTTTACTGAGTTTATTTCTTGTTCTTTCATCTCTCGTCTCTTTGTCTATCCAATAACCGCGATTTAGTTCAGAGATATACACGTCCAGTACTCGACAAAGGCCTTTCCAAGGATCTACGACCGGTCGCGCGCTGCCTTCATCCAATGTTTCGATCGTCTCTTAGTACTAGAAAGCTACAATTTGTCATGTTTTTACACATTAATTAGGTACAGTCACCAATATTAATATCTGCCACAAAAAGTGCGCATAAATATATGACACGACTCTATTTCTAGTGTCGTTAGCGTTACGACGCGTCAGATATTTTCGCCCGCTTTGTTATGTCAGATATTGATGCTGTTGACTGTACGCCGACAAAGTGGTAAAAAATAGAGACTAAGGGTTTTTTATGCAGAATTTTAATAAAACTCTATAATTTGTTAAATATCCATTTGTTTTTAATAGATATGTTTCAATGTATTATACATTTATTTAATTTTAACTAAGACGACATAAAATATCAAAAACTGAATACAGTGGTAATCAATTATTCGAAAAGGCCATGGCGACGAATTGCCTACAAAAAAAAATATATTTCTTTTATTTAGCTTTAAGTTCTTCTTTTCTTTCTTTAGATTTACATTTATAATTAATTGTAAATAATATACATATAATATATTACTTCTTCGAATTGCTATAATAATACTACTCGGATCACTTCATTCAAATTTCGTAAAAAACTGAAGAAAATCACAAAAGCATTGCAACATTGCTAGGTCCGCAATAATAAATAGCCTTAAGTTACCTGCTGGAACAGTTATTTCGATAATTACACAATTTACCCAAAACATTAAATTCTGTATAAGCAATTTTGTCTTTTAAATTGCTTAAACTAAATCTCACATCCAATATATCGATTAAACCGTAATTGGAAGGTTATTTCACGTAATTGTGCTCGTTAATTGCTTCAAATGTAATTAATTCGGCTGTTTTAGAACAAACGGTTGTGATGAGGATTAATTTACTCTAATTACGACGCGGTTTCAGTAAAATTACCCGTTAAAATTGATGACATTGTTCTTTTAAACCGATTTCGAAAAAAAACGAGGCTTTTGCTTCGACTGTTTCGGTACCGTCCCGAAAGACCGCGGGCACAGTATAATAAAGAGAACTACGTACAGTATGGACACTCCCTGAAAGTGCCGCCCGCCCGCGTTCGGTTACCTCGCAGTTACCGGCTGAGGTAACTGAACTGTGAGCGGGAAGAGCGCGGGTGGCCGGAGCTTGCGGGCGGCGGGCGGCGGGTGGCAGGGAGTGTCCGGCGGGAGGCAGGGAATGTCCACAGTGTACCGCAGGGCAGCTTGTGGCGAGCTGTTGGGGAGTGACGATCGATCGGTGAGCGAGTCAGACTCGTACTTGACCGCTTTTTTATTATTTACTTATTTAAGCATCAGAAACCATTAGTTATCTATCTATCGCAGCCCTTGACTTATCCGTCTTCGGACATAGGCCTCCTCCAAAGCCTTCCATAACTTCCTGTTCCCTGCCACTTGCATGCAATTTGTACCCGCGTAGCGCCTAATATTGTTGACCCATCTTTCAGGTGGACGCTCTCTACTCCGCGTGGTTTCTCTGGGTCTCCACTCCAGAGTTCGTCTGGTCCATCTCTCGGCATCCATTAGTTATACAATTTAATTAAAAAAATCGAGTTAAGGCTAACTGGGACAATTGCGTCCATGGGAAAAAAATCTTTTAAATCCGAACACTTTACAACTACCCCTAACTACCCCGCTTAATCTTTGGCACTGATACTTATGCAATGAAAGCGAGGGTCGATGTAAGTGTTCCGTTTCGACGACGTCATCAAAAGACGCATTTATCCCATAGACGCAATTGTCCCCGTTGACTTATCAGTAATTTTAACTGAAGTGTATGTGATACTAAATAATGATTTCCAAAACAATGTGAATACGAAACACAAATATTTCTTCTCCAGAATTACGCACTAAATTATTGGGAATTGATATTTGGGTCATTCCCTGTTCATTAACAACTTTAGTTTTTGAAATAAATATCTTCAAGAAACGATTTATAAAATTAACATGCAGACCCGGCGACGTTGTCCTGCCCGAATGCCGACTTTCGTTTCGGAAAAATGTTTCCAAATTAGCCACAATTCCTTGGGCCTATATCTACTCTAATAGGTTTGTGCGTTTGTTTACTTGCTGCTCCTCAAGTTCCGTAACCGTTTTATTGACTCTTATATACAAAAAGTCATAAATCGATCATTTTAGCCGTAAAAGAACCCAAAATAAGTAAAAAATCGCAGTAGTAAGTAAATACATCATTTTCATACTAAAGTGGGGCCATCGATGAGCACTGCGTTACCTGCTTTAGGGCCTAATCACACAGGCGAGTTGCGAGTACTTATGTGCATATTGCGGAAACGTCCAAAATGCTTAAAAAAGGTCTTTTAAACAGGTAAGTTAACACTAGACTTAAGGCCTTTTATACACTGAAAAACGCTTAAAACAAGGTAAATTAATACTAAACTTAAGACCATTTTGAAGAATTTTGGAAAGTTTCCGCAATTTGCACATCAGTACTTGCGTTGCGAGCGTGTTTTCTATATAAATATCAGTCGCGGCGAACTCGCTGCGAGATCGCATTCATACAAAATTCGCTCGCAACTCGCTAAGTGTGATAAGGCCCTTATGATTATAAACGGTGATCAAAAAAATAAAATCACAGTTTAACAATGCTTTATTTTAGATTAATAGGCCACAAAAGAATCTGACAATCACTTTTTGCACAACAAATTGACGACACGCTCGGCTCAGTGGGTTGTACAACGACCAACGAAGCTAGCGGTCCCGGGTTCGAATCCCGGCCAGGGCAAATGTTTGATGAGCACGAATATTTTTGTTGGATCTTGGATGTTTTCTATGTATTTAAGTATTATAATTTAATTTATATTATGTATATTGTCGCCTATTACCCATAGTACTCGTACAAGCTTTGCTTAGTTTGGGACAAGGTCGAATTGTGTAAGATTGTCCCTGATATTTATTATAATATTCTTTTTACGTAAAGATGCGAAAAATAGTGGGGCTAAAATAGTAGAATTGCCCATTTACGTAGGTATTTAGTGCGATACGAGTATTCATACTAAATATTTATAGGATTGTATTATTGAAGTGCAGTTATGCACGTTATCACTCAGTTATCATGTGATAACTTAATTGTAATTGACGTTGATGATGGCTGATGACTGAATTTGAATGTCCTATTAGCATTAATAAGTGGAATAATACTAAATTTTCAGTTGCATTAATAGTATATTTGCAGTAAAAAATGTTTTTCGAGCAGATATATATAAACCTTGGGTACTAAAGTTGTATAAATTAAATGTCTGTAGGTATGTACATTGAAGATATTTTCAAAACACTATTCTAACGGACTATTTGGAGGTCCCTGAATCTAGTTTTTTTTGTATGTTTGTACGTGTCGTTGTGGCTTCATCATGCCAAATCGGCTAAACGGATTTACTATTATTTTTAGGTACACGGGTGCTGATTATCGACAAATTGTTATAGGATACTTTTTATCCGACTACACTGAAGAAAAAGAGGGGTTATAACTTTTTCTTCTCCCCGAACGATGTTACGGGCGCCCGTACATTATATGCATGAAACAATGATAAAAAAATTAAAGTTGCAATGAATTTTCTGTTTCATTCAATCGATACAGACGATTGAACTACGTATTCCTACATTCAGCATAGATGTGTAGATTAACTCCATAGAAATTGATTGCTTTGTTGATTTCAATTAAATTTGTCATGCAAGCTACGTACGGTCAGCAAAAACAGACAATCCCATTTCTGTATTTAGTCTTTGAAAATATTAGCCAAATTGAAATAAAACAATTTAACGGATTATAGAGGTATAGCGTATATTGTCTCATTTTAGTTCCCGACGCTTCGGAAGCTTTCCAGCTTTCCACGGGTGGACTGAGAAAAGATGTAATTTCCTCTGTCAAAGTTACAATTTGTGCAAACTACCCATTTTTGAAAAAACTAATAAAGGTGTGTACATACATGCCAGATGGGCCTAAGCTGTAAAGACAGTTACACATGTGCCAGAAGAGCTTAATTATTTTATTTTAATAATTTACCAAGCAGCATTTCACAAATGAGGCGTACTGAGGAGAAAAGAAACGCTGCAAAGAAAAACTCCCAGGCTAGCTCATTACTAATTATAATATTTAAAAAAAACAGAGACTATTAAACTACTTTTTAAAGCAGATAAGATATTTTACACCGTCCGGAAATTAAGGTTAAGCAGCTCTGTGTCTCGCTTGTTCCTTGATGAGATGTATTACAGGATCCCAAGCTGGTGGTAGTGACAATCCATCTTCTTTATTGAAATTAGGATGCTATCTCAATAGCCTCGCGTATCATTCTGGGAAAATATCTTTTTTCTTTGGCAAGGATAGAAGGTTTATCAAACTTAATTGAGTGGTTTGGTTTGTCAATGACATGTTCACAGACTGCAGACCTATTACACCGACGGTGCTTGACATCTGCTATGTGCTCCTTCACCCGGGTTGTTTTACCAATGTCTGAAAGACCACACTCGCAGTCCAGCTTATAAATACCTGCACTCTGCAAAGGGGTGCTACTCTTCACGGGTCTAAGGTATTGAGACAAAGGTATTCGAAATTGTAACTTTGACAGAGGAAAATACATCTTTTCTCTGTCCACCCGTGACCATGGAAAGCTGGAAAGCTTCCGAAACGTCGGGAACTAAAATGAGATAATATACGCGATATAATCCGTTAAATTGTTTTATTTCAATGAGTAATAATCGCGGAAACAGAAGAAAATATTAGCCAAATTGTAGAATTTTAAGTAAAGTAATTTGTTCTATTGATACATTCATTAAATATCAATACCGTACAGGTGGCATTCAATTTCCTAGAGCCCGATATATATGTTATACTGTCGCCAATGTCTAAATAAGCAATAAGTTTGTATCATTTAATTCATAAGGAAGTTCAAAGTCACTCACTTTTTATTTTTTTCTTTTCAAGGTCAGGGTCACCGACATAGCAAATAAGGTAAGCAAATTGAAGTAGCGATGGGCAGGGCATAAAGGTTTTCGAGTGGAGGAGGCAAGGTGGTCGGAAGACCTGGTTAGGGTTGCGAGGACTCTCTAGATGCGAGTCGCCTCTATCCGGCCCATGTGGAAATCTATTGAGGTGGCCTGTGTCCAGCAGTGAAGCGTCCTATAGCTGAAATTATTTAATTCTCATATTACTTAATTCTAGGTAATTACACAATCTGTATGTAATATATGTAAGTGTTACCTATGAGGCTGACGTAGTCGCTAACCATTCAGTTTTATGTATATTTTTATGAAGATAAAAAAATATTGGTTAATCCGATTAGGCTCCTGCTCCTTCTCCTGGAATACAATGCCGCAGATAGATACACAGATACATACGTCAAATCTAAAACATCCTTCTTACGTCATCGGTGGTTAAAAACCGAACCAGTAGGCACCGAACGATATAATCCACTATTGTACACACCTTGTATTTTAAGGGTTACCCTGTTTCTCGCGCTACAACAATTTGGGAACCCGTAATTATCAAATCAAAAAAAACACCGTTTTTATTGACTCCCATAAAAATAATCTAAAACCCGTATTTTTAATGCTGGTTACCCTTAAATCATCAAGTAAGTTGGCAACCTTAACTATGATGTATAAATATACAAATACAGACTACAATTATAAAGTTGTAAAATTTAAATGTCTGTACATTACAGATATTTTCAAAATTACTATCGTAACGGACTTTTTGGAGGTCGATGAATTGATTTTTTTTTAGATTTTTTGTATGTGTCTCTGTGTCGTTGTGGCTTCATCATGCCAAATCGGCCAAACAGATTTCAATTATTTTTGGTACACGGGTAGCTGAGTATCCACAGATGCTTATATTATATTTTTTACCCTACTACGCAGTAGAGAAACGAGGGGTTTTAACCTTTTCTCCTCCGCTTACGGAGTTGCGGGCATCTTCTTTCTTCTTAAACGGATAGTAGTCGTGTCTATTGGAAAATAAATAAACAACACAGGGACAATCCTGACACAAATCATATCATATCATATCATTAATTCATAAACAATTTTAAATTGTGTTTGAAATCTGTAAATAACATACAAAAATTACATAGTTTAATATAAACAACAAAATTTCACCCGTCACACAGCCTTAAATTAAAGAAAAATAATTAATAGTAATAATAATAATAATTGCCACAGTTTTGAGGTCAGTTGGCAATTTATATAGAGGTGTACCGATTGGAAATATGCCGCGTGTTTAATTATGTTCCGCCTAGGGACAATATTGCACGATAAATCCTTTCGTCTTGTTGAATATCTTTTTTCTCTGTCTTCTATGCGATCTTCTAATCGACCTAGTCCCAAACTAAGCAAAGCTTGTACTGGGTACTAGGCGACGATATTAAACTGACTTTTCCGTTCACATTTGTTGCTAACGGTACCTCGTGATTGTGGCATAGTGCAATAACGAACCGCAATACTTCCGGACCAACGAATGAAACTAATTTTTGCCAACGACTGATACTGAACAAATAACGTTTATCATTTTAATTTTTATACCAGCCGGCCATTTTCAGAGCATATATAACTAGCTGCGACTGTAACAGAATAAATAATAGTACCAGTAAGTACCTTGTCTCACTGGGACACCATGGCGATGGCGGCATCGTCAGCTACGTTTCACATACAAAATTCAATCATTCATTCATTTATTTATTTGCCATAAATTGTATGTGTGTTCAAAGAGGTGTTACGATATAAATGGTTTAAGTTTGGTGAAGCAAAGTATGCACAAATTTAACAAATTAAACATTATAGCTATAATATGATCTTGATATAACTAACTATATATATATTGATACATTTTATTTATATATTACAAATTTCTTATACCTAATACATGCTTACTACAACTGCATAAAGAACTGTGTAACTCACCTACCCAAGGTCGCTCATTGGCGGAAATGATCCCAAGATGCTGGCGGCGTTTCCCGGCTGCACAGCAATACTGAGCCTTTGTCCCAGAAACGCACCAGCTCTGGGATCAGAGGAAGATCGAATAAGTTTTTTCTTCAAGGTATTGAAGTTCGTGAGCCTCTGGCCCCCATGTCAGTCTTTACCGCCTACGGTACGAAAATATAATTGTCACCCAAACACATATATTTTCGGCGCTTAGCCGCCTCCGCGTTTGTGGCCGCCCCACCTGGCTTTTGACATGTCATTGGAATGTGTGATGAAGCCAAAGTGTGTTATAATATTCATTTAAATTATATGGACATAGATCAATAAGGTATATTTTTAGAGAGGCCATAAATTTAGTACCCGGTAGAGACTTGATTTCAAATGGCAAGGCATTGTATACCTTGGTGGCTACGTGCAGGTGGCACCTCAAAAATACGGCGGTTTTGCCAATAGGGACTTTGACGTCATGCGCATTAAACTAAATTTAATCTAATATTTTCTTCTGTTTCCGCGATTATTACTCATTGAAATAAAACAATTTAACGGATTATATCGCGTCTATTATCTCATTTTAGTTCCCGACGTTTCGGAAGCTTTCCAGCTTTCCAGCAGTCCACCCGTGACCATGGAAAGCTGGAAAGCTTCCGAAACGTCGGGAACTAAAATGAGATAATATACGCGATATAATCTGTTAAATTGTTTTATTTCAATAAATTTAATCTGTCACTTTTAAAATTGATTTTTCGTGGAAATTTATCTGGAAATCGTCGAACAAGTTTGCAGAGCTCTATTATATATAGAGATGTCAAAGTAAGCAAACCCAAATTCTTAAAAGAGTCTCTGCACGATTCACGGTGAGACTTTAATCCATCCAAAATACGAACACACTTCTTCTGTAATTTAAATAATCGCTGGATATCTACACAATTTCCCCAGTTAGCTAATCCAAATGTGACATGGGACTGAAAGAATGCGTAATAAGATTGAATGATGGAACCCAAGCGTCGTCAAGTCAGTTAGCTTCAGTAGCTGACGACGTTGGCGTGGTGTCCCGGTGAAGCATGGAACTAAAGACATAGTGCAAAAAAATAACAGTGGATGACGACTTTGATGTTTGCGTACATGCCGACATCGCCACGTCAAGGCCACAGCACCTAGGGTTGTCACAGATTGGCGATAGATATTCTAACTCCAGGTCGGAAAATTGTGTAGAGATGTGCGGTTTGAAACCGGACTTTTATGCGGAATAGATGCAGCGGACCCATCAGACCTACCCACGCTGCATCTTCCGATGCGTAGTCGTCACTAAAGGACTCGTTGGCCCCAACGGCCATCGGTTCTACGAGCAATGTGCACTGGCATTGCAACTTAAGAGTCCCCAGCAAGCTCGGCCGAATTTCACCTTCCCATACAAACGCAGTCTCATTCTCATTTTAAAACTGCGTGTTGGATTGTAACAAAACTTTGCATATACAATGACATGAGGTATGTTTAGGCCTGTAATTAGTTTATATGCCTCCAGTTTATAAAACAAACGAAATACAGCAAAAACAAGTTTTGTATGAAAAACTTAAATTCGCCGTATTTTTTTTACTATGGTATCTGAAGCTACATAAACTCATTACAGGCCTGCAAATACTTAAACTTATTCTAAGTACAAAGTTTCAGAGCAAACTAGCAAGTCGTTTTAAAATGAGAGCGTAACTACGTTTATATAGAGAATCGAGCTTACCGGGGACTCTTAAGTTATGGTATCGTTTGGGCTATGTCAGTTACCCTGCCACTTATACGAATCTCTTCATTTCTGATTCCGAATTGAAACTCCGAGCATAACCCTCTCTATTGCTCTTTGAGTGACTTTGAGCCTGTTTATAAGGCCCATTATGAGCTAACCAGGTAAGTACAATACAATACCGTAAGTCATCACATAATACACGCTAATCATCGACTATCTTCTTTAGACACTTCGATACACCTTATTGGGCTTATGTTTAACAAACTACTCCATTCCCAATTTTTTGTATTTCACCAACTAGAAAACATTTCTTTATGAAACCATAAACTTTTCAGAACTTTTTTAAAACAAGCCTAACCTACGTGGTTTTTGAGTCAACAAAGTTTTAAAGCACAAAGCACTCAACATTTTCATTGCATAACTTTACATTGGAAATTGAAAATCAAACAGCAACTGAATAGAACTTATGTGAGCTAATGATATAATCCATTTATATTGTTTTACTGTAAAATAAATTTGATGAACTGACAAAAGAATGGAGAACAAGATTTGTATACACAACTAACGAATTAGAAATTTATAGCAAACGCCTTCAAATTGTAACCGATTCAAGGTGAAACATTACTTACTCAAAAGTTGTATGGTTATTAAAATTAAAATAAATTAGAATGTACGATAATATTTTATTATCTTTCCGCGATTATTACTCATTTAAATAGAATAATTCAATCTAGAATATTTCAAGTAAATTTCCTTTGTATGCGGAAATTAACATTATTTAAGTAAAAATAATTATGTGAAGGGCGCCGAGTCTGGTTTTTAGCCAGTAAATGTCCGTCTCTCACATCCAGAGGAGCCTTCCCGGGAATCCAATAAGGATTTTTTGTTGACACGCACACAAAGGTAAATAAAAAAAAAGCTTTTAATTTAAAATCAATGGGAAAAAACCCATCCTGACATGTCGAATTCAAATTAGTTAAGTTGAAAATTTTCTAAAATATTCGCCATTCAGAAAATAAATAAACGACACATTTGGCAAAACAATAATGCGTCATTTTCATTATTTTCAGTATAGCGGATGCATCCCACTGCACGCAGCGCTAAGCCGAACGAATGGTTATCGGATCCATTAGCCCGGATCCGATGCGTTCATTGCCATAATCAGGGATCACTGTCACTATGCAAAGCCCAGCAAGCCTATGATGGTAGTAGTTGCCGCTATAACACACGTTTTTATGATGTGATACACAAATGATAAAGCAGGTGTCACTCGCACTCACATATCTGTCAGAAAGTGGCAGCTCATCATCTAATGTCAAAATATCCAAGGACTTCTACTGCTGGACAAGGGGTCCCAAGAATTTCCATAACGACCGGCCATACGTCGATCTCTCCAACGGTTTTCCGTGATCTTCACCAGATCATCAGCCATCACGCTCCGTCAACGTGACGCGGTCGCCACTCAGGAATCTTTCTGTCCCACCGGCCATCGGTTCTACGAGAAATAAGCCCCGCTCACTGCCACTTAAGTCTAGCAACTCTGATCTCTTCGATAACCTTGGTTCTGCTGCGGATCTCCTCATTTCTTACTCGATTACGCCAGGATACTCCGAGCACAGCTCGCTCCATTCCGCTTTGAGTGATTTTGTCCCATTGTGAGTGACTACGCCTGGCACACCTGGCTAAAAACCTTCGTCTTAAGACACTGTGGTATTTGGGACGAAAAGATATGTAGTCATAACTGTTTTGTCATTTACGACTACGACATCAACAACTACAAGGTACAAGAATTTGACTATGAGACCCTAGACTTGAAATCTGAATCCACCCTTAAATCCCAGTGTATGGAAAAGCACGAAGAAATTTTAGGCGGTTTTAGAGTACATTGGCGAAAGGGAAAGGAAATAACTTGACTTTACAGAAAAATATTCCCAGGGATAAAGTATCCTAATGTTTAAACCAGGACATGATCAATGTCGGTACCAAGTTTCATGAAATCTATGCAACACAAAATTTAACATCTTCCCAAACTTTCACATTTATAATACCTATTACTACACTTAACAATTTATTTTCATCAGTTTTCAGAGTGCAACCACAACTTTAACTCTTAAAGCTAACAAAATCCCAGTTAAGCGATTCAGCTAATCTTAAATTAAAAGCCAAAGTTCCAAATCCCAACAAACTAATTACAGTTTAAACTTCGACAAAATAAAACAGAAAACAGGCGCCGTGGGGGCAGATTTGTATTGGTTTTTTAATTTTAAACTTTGAAATTATGAATTAAAGATGAGGGGGATCTGGCACCATTTTACGTTAATCTTAAGGGAATATTAATTAGTACAGATATCATGGATCAAAATGGACTCTAGAAAAATCAGTAATTAATGAATACATTTGAGCGGCTTCATTGTTGGCGGTACCAACACTTTTTTTTCAGATAAAACTAAACTTTAAACTGAATAGGTATTGCTAAGCCTCCTTAGCGTAAATTTCACGTTAATCTTTAGGGAATTAACACAGATATCACTGATCGAAATTGACTTCTGAAGCCTCTGTAGCTATACGTCCCTTTAACTGAGTCCTTGACTGCTGTAAGAGAGAGGAGCGGAGCTTAGCGACGGGGTTGTAAGGCAAGATGGCCTGCACCTGCTACCTGTTAAATCTTGTTGCCGTACTCCCTCTTTAAATGGATGTTAAACGGATCCTATAATAAATACAGTGCAGTATAGTGGTTCTTACAGGTCATCAGTTATGCTATGCTCACCATCCACAGGGTGTGCATTCTCATATAATAAAACCTAGATGGTTGCGCACCGTACGATTCCATATGATTCTTACGCGAATGCTCAACAAATCGTGACTCGGATCAGGAAAGCCTTGATCACCAAAAAATGGTCTCTGACAGTACTGTCAATTAAGCATTGATAAGCCGTCTCATATGGAACACATGTGGACGTACCGTTGCCGAACGAGTTAAATATAGTGTGAACAAATACTATCGTCGTCGGTATGCTTCTATTTCATCAACAAATATTTCCTAGAATGATTTATTTCAATGTTTCTCCTGAAAAATTGAAATAAATCATTCTAGTCAAGTTAAGTCAGGGATTACTCATACGAAGTCTATCCAATGTATGCCGAGCCGATGGATGCGTGGCTAGAGGCGAGTCTAGTCATTAGCGTGCCGAAATGCCCTGGGACTGGTGACCCCAGAATAAGGCTAAACCCTTACCTGGTATGCTGGGTTCAAATATTTTATCCCTAGCAGCTCGTGGGAACGCAAATGGCGGCGATGTGGTTCGCAACCCATCACTTCTCGGTTCCAGCGAGAGCGAAGAATGGGCTATGGAGAGCCGCTTAGCTACATTAAATGTAAGTATGTAATGTAAGGGGAGGAATGAATGATAAAATAGATGAAGTATGTCATGATGGATGCGAGAAGTATTGATATTCTGTCTGTGAATGAGACAAAGCGAAAGGGTTCTGACAGCACAAAATGAAGAGTTTAACAAATGTTGATGAAGCGGCAGTTGTATGCCAGGACCGTAGCAAGTGGAAGGAGGTAGTCTCTGCTTACCCCGTAATGGAAAAAAGGCGTGATTGTATGTATGTAAGTTCTCCTAAAACCATACAATTTTCATGATTTTTGAAAAGATCATCATTTAGAAGCCATTATGTTAGGTTAGCTTTGTTTTAAAACAATCCTAAATTAGTTACTGTGTAAGAAAAAAAGCTTTCTATAAAATGGCATGTCGATGAAATGAAGTATTCGATGAAAAGTTTTTCTATAAAACAAGGTGCAATCTTTAATTTAATTCTCTCCTTCAAGTGTCTACAGAAAACAATGCCTTATATGAAACGATGCTTCTATTCGTAAGTTGTCGCAACATCTACAAAGCCTTATACGCTGTTGACTTGCGATATCCTAGGTATATTACGAGTAGTCTAGCATCTAGAGTTAAACAGTACCCTTGGCTTAAATGTGTAGAATAGGTACGAGTACTTATGTTTGGACCCTGTTCACGAGGACAGTTATATTTTTTCTTGCGTTTTTGACTTTATTCTTAGGGTGCCTTTCCACCATAGATGTGCAATGCGTGCTGTGCTATGTTTTACATACATTTGAATCGTAGCTCCAGTTACAGCTACGTTTCAAATGTATGTTTTTCATACAAAAATCTGATGCAAAGGTACCCTTAAGCGAGCAGTTTTGATCAGTTTTTTGCGTGATAAACGGCAAACGAGAATATGAGCCACCATGAGAAAGTGGTCATCGTCACCCATGAATTTAAGCAACTCCGGAGGATACTGGATTTTGAGAATTTAGCGATACATAAATTATTCCATCACTTTGTGACCCTTGAACTAAAGAAAACACGTATAAGTATACTACTACTGGGACCCTGTTCACTTAGACAATTATATTTTTCTCCGAAGCGTAATCGCTTTGATGCCGGGTTTGCTTAAGTACGTTACGTGCAGTGATTACAAGAGCGCTTAGACTTTGTTTTTTGTTATTTAAATGTTTTACTTTCTATTTAAACATCGTTGTAAATTGCTAAAATTATCTTATTTTAATAGATAATGTAATCAAATCTGAATATCTAGTTGAAAACAGTAAAAGTATATTGCTACGTCCTAGGGATGTTATCAACTTAAAACAATAGATGTAAGTAAGTATCCCACCTGAAACATTCTGTAAAAAACTTGTTTATCTCTAAAAAGTAATGAAATCTAGACAAAGTCGTGCCAAGTCTAAGGTTCCTTACTGCGATTTATTTATTATTATAGTTAATGTTGTGTGACTTGGCCGTTGAAGGGTACACAAGGGTACAAAACCAGGTGCTCCATGACACCATTGCACCAATCTGTCGCCAGAACCGCTACCCATATACGATGGAAAATTGCCACTTGGAAAACGTTTGCTTGCTTCGGAACTTTGGAACTAAATGACCTACTGACTTGAAATTTTGCGTAATTTTGCTTGAAAGTATGTGATTATAGCTTACTGGATGACGAAAATTTCTGCGTTCTGGTCTTATCCAGAGGTTCTCAAATAGGGGCCTGAAAATGCGGTGAAATAGTTCCAGTAAAGGATGGTACGGCAGTGTTTGCTTGGCGCTCGACTTGGCGGGGGTACTGCCGTGCCCCCCGATTAGTTAATGACGTGTGAATGTCCTTTTATGTCGTGTAATTGAATTCATGTCGGTAAGTGATTAAAAAGCACTTCTTAAACCGATGAATTTAGTTTCTTTTTTGGAATTCGAAAAGAATTCGATTCACTTTCTGGAGTCGAGATTACCCATCTCTACTGGGCATGATCCGGCATGATCCGGATTTAGAACTAGAACTAATAAGAATCCGGGCAAGCCGCACTCTTGAACTAAACATAGATATATGTAGGTACTTATGCTAGGACCTCGTTCACGTAGACTGTTATATTTTTCTTCGGGCATAATCGCTTTGATGCCCTGCTTGCCTTAAGCGCGATACGTGCAGTGATTACGTGAGTCCTTTGACTTTGTTCTCAAAGCCAGTTTTGATCTAAATTGATTGCTTTTCATTCATCTGGCATGAATAATAACCGGCTTCAAAAGATAACAATATTCCTTTTTTAATTAACTTCAATATAAGTAACAACAGTAGATGTTTATTAATAAGTTTTTTGTGTTTACTAAGCGAACTGGGCTATTTATAGGCTGACTTTGTAGATTTTTTTTATAAATTAGAAGTAAAGTCCCCTCATAGGCTTAATACGATAGATGAAACATGAAGTGTGATTTTTTTTTCTCCTGATTAGCTCTGAACGGTTTTTTTACAGCGCCAAATCTGTGTGGAAATTTTCATTTTATCCGCTAGTATGGAAAAGTAATTTGAAGTTTCAATTTATATATTTTTATATGTTTATGTCTTTGTTTTGTTACGAGTGTGGTTCTTAGGTTCATCGTCACTGGTTTTAAATGAGGAAATTATTTGGTTTAGTATATTTTCATTATTTTTCTTTCTCTCACAAACTTGTGTGTTTCGCACGCACGGCTGCAAAATTGAAAGATTCGCTCCGCTCATGAATTTTTTCTTTAGATTTGTTCACTTTTCGACTTATAATTTGAGCGCTCACGCAAAATAACAACTTTGCAGCCTTGCATAATTAACAATTTTTGACCGTTTATGGAGTGATTTTAATATTTTTGAAACGCGGATTTGTCTTAAAATGTTAACACAAGATATTAAGACTTTACATTATCAAACTTACTTACAGTATCAAAAATCTGGCCCTTGGGCACCAAAGATCAAATATCGCAATATCGCATTAATAAATTAAGACTTATGAATTTATGGATAAATTTGGTATAACCCTGTTTAATTTTCAAATGCTATTATTATAAAATACTAGCTGTTGCCTTCGACTTTGTCCGCATCAAGATGCATTTCATAGCCGGAAATACTGCATGCGGCAATTGATTCCACAGTTCAGTCGTGCGAGGCAGGAAATTTCTAGAAAAACGCACAGTTGTGGACTGCCAACCATCTAAGTGGTGAGGATGGAAATATTCTCGCGTAGAACGATGGCGGAAAGATGCAGCTGGGATCAACCCGAACAATTCCTCGGAACACTCTCCGTTATACAAGCGATAGAAAATGCAGAGCGAGGCTACATCTCTACGCAGTGCCAAGGAGTCAAGCTGATCTGAAATACGCTGGCAACCGACGATACGAGTCGCTCTCCGTTGAATGCGGTCTAGAGGGAGAAGCTGGTACTGTGAAGCCCCAGCCCACTGATGAGAACAGTATTACTTGTGCGGGCGGACCTGTGCCTTGTAAAGCTGTAGGAGGTGGGGAGTAAAATACTGTCTTGGTCTGTTGAGCACGCCGAGCTTCTTAGAGGCTAATTTGGCCTTACCCTCTAGATGGCCGCGGAACTGCACTTCACTCGATATATCGATGCCAAGGATTCCAATAGTGGCTGTTGCAGTTAGGGGAGTATTCTCAAAACGAGGTCACAAACCTGTGTCTTTGTAGGGTTAAAACGGACTGAATTAAGTCGACCCCATTCTGAAACTTCTTTTAGGGAATTTTCAACTTCAGACACAAGTTTGTTAGGGCTCTCGATGACGTTATTCCGAGAAATATTGGCGCGGCCAGTGTAGGAGGCATCACCCGTGCTATCATCCGCATAACAGTGAATGCCACAACTTTATAGCATATAGAAAGAACAGCGTGGGCGTTAGCCTATGTGTTATTTCGATTTCTAAACAACATTACTGGAAAGTATCGTTGAGATCCGTTAAGTAGTTTTTAAAATTAAGAGGAACGTACAATTCATACATCGGCCATCGGCACAAACTTTCACGTTTAAGTATAACTAGAAGGCGCCCGCAACTTCATTCGCGGAGGAGAAAAAGTCATAACCCATGAAGAAGATGACAAAATTCGTCACCTACTGGTATGGACCAGTAGCTCAGTTGGTTAGAGCGTACTGCCCCGGTCTGGCTCAAGGCACTTGTTCAAGTCCAGTATCGTCGAAAAAAAATTTCATTTGTTTCTGATCTTTGTTTATAATAATAACGCTAGTGGAGTGATCCACTAATAAATTGCAAATATTGTGATTATTATCATGATATTTGTAAAACAAAAAGAGCAATTAAGTAGTCAACGCGGAGCTATTACACTAACTAGGCAGTTCGTACGAGTTATGAGAGATGGCGCTACTTTTTGCTCCTATAACAACTGTTAGTGTAAAATATTCAGACGGGCCTATAACCTCCAGCATCCCAAGAAAAAATAGTGACAAAATCAAAAACAAGTTTGTTTTAATTACATACAATAGATTAAAAATCCAATGGAATAGAAGAAGTTTTAAAAGGCTAAAGGCTCTTTGTTGTTACATCTTTATAATAAGTAGTATAGATAACAATAGTTACAACTGACGGGCAGTTAGACACTTATTTAATCACAGACAATTACTGACGTAAAAATTGCAGAAACTTTCCAAAATGCTTAAAAAAGTTATTTTAAACAGGTAGGTTAACTCTACCTGTTTCTTTACTCAAAGAAATGCTTAAATAAGGTCTTATAAACGTGCAAGTGAACACTAGACTTAAGACCTTTTTTTAAGCATTTTGGAAAGTTTACGCATTTTGCACATCAGTACAGAAAATAAAAAATCTCCCTATAAGACGTGTTTCAACCTGTCTTCCATTGTCTAAAAAAAACATCCAAAAACGGAATCGGGCGTATCTGACGTCGAGATTTACTCAAAAGCCGCGCTCAAAAGGATTTTACTTGAAGTACTATCTGGTGACTTAGGTCCTTTTGTACAAGGTGGGCACCTACTTGGAAGTACGGGTCTCGCTCAACCAATACACTGCTATAATATTCGCAAAATGTGCGTCGAACACCACGCTGACGGGCTCGTCGCTGCATCTCGTATAATATGACTCCTAGCCATTAACTACATATAAGTATCAACTAATAATAAAATTGTTATCATAAATAGGCCTCGTCTTGGTTTCGTTTTCTTAAGCTAGTTTAAAGTTCAAAGTTTGTAGTTGCTAGAATTTTGGTACAATCCAGGTGACAAATATATACAATTAATAATATAATTCACCATTACTATGGCATACACCATGTTGTACTTAAATTAATAACTTATCATTAATCTCTCTCTGTGGTCGCTCCCTCATGACTGAGGATTGTGGTCATAGGGTGAATGTGGGTGCTCTACACCTAGTTTTTATAATCTGCCTCTACCGGTGTCTGTTCATCGCGTCTCTGATATAATGAATAACATTACATTATATTTACTATGGGTCATATACTCAATCGATACATTTTGTTATATAAGTATATAGTTATTTACTCATTTCCATCTCCAAAATCAGCGGGAGTAACGTTGCCTGCGAAGCTGAAGGTCCTGGGTTCAAATCCCGGTAAGGGCAAATATTTTTGTGATGAACATAAATATTTGTTCCCGAGTCCTGGATGTTTTCTATTTATATAAATATATATATTAAATGTATCGTCGTCTAGTATCCATAACACAAGCCTTATTGAGCTTACAATAGTTTGATTTGTGTAAAATTGTCCCGTAATATTTATTTATTTATTTTACGGCTGTGCCTTGTTTCACCAAAATTCCTGTACCTATCTTTAACGCTGTAGTTATATTTGGAAATATACCAATTTCAGACAGCCTTTTGAAAGAAACCACAGACAAAATTCTATGGCGGCCTAGTCAAGGTCTTCGTAAAATTCGCGATCTAGCTCTTCCGGCCTTTCCCTCATCTGTTATCAGCACTGTCACGCCTATCAGTGGAATTCTTAATGTCAATAATCCGTCTAATGTTATTGTGTCAGGTATTTTTACATTTTTTAAATAATTATAATTACCAGTGCTTATACACATAGAAAACGTCAAAGAAATAGGAACAAATATTTATGCTCATTACACAAATATTTGCCATTACTGGGATTAGAACCTAGGGCCTTTACCTTCGCAGGTTAGGTTAGGTTAGGAGCAGTAGGAGTACTGAGCTAAACTGGTCGTCAGTTACATCAGGGACGAAGTAAAGGCAGTTTGACGCGAATTTTCAGAATAACACCCCTGCAACAAACACGTGGGCAATATATTTGTACAAGTAGCGACATGTCGCGGCTTGATCAGGGATGTTCTTTGACAACCCACCTGCAGGCCATTGACTACTATTGTGTGTAACGAAGATCCCACCAAAAACATTTTCATGTAAAATGTTGTCAAAACGACATGTACATGGCTAGCTCTGTCAAAAAGTTATCAGATCTCATGTAGAGCCAAGCTTCTAACTCTACACGCCCTAACTCTACCTCTTAGGCAAATCAAAACATGTGGCTTGGCCGTTTCGTTACGACAAGAACTAAGTATTATACAACAGAAACGTAATGAAAGGTAAATAAATTGTTCACCGTACTCTGACAGTAGCGTCACTCACAGATAATAGCAATCAATCATTAGCACAAATAACAGTTTTTTTAAGACAGATATAAAAAAGGTATCCTGTTTGTGTACGGGCAGACGTAAATTGAAACTGTCATGAAACGAGAACCAGTGGACGAATAAAACATGGAAGCATTCTGCCCGCTGTATTATAGTAGGTAGCGCAACGAAACCCGTATCGTAGAAAAAAACAAGTACAGTACCCCAGAAATTTGTCAAGTTATAATGGAATTGTTTCATGATTCATGATCGATACTCACATAAAACAAATAATAAATTCTAATGTGTAACATAGCGATTTTAATCAGACAGGTCAGGACCCAAAAGAAATCTAGATCGATGCAAATCTTCTCAACAATGGGTTTCTTATAATTTTTTCTTCTGTTTCCGCGATTATTACTCATTGAAATAAAACAATTTAACGGATTATATCGCGTAATATATTATATTATTTTAGTTCCCGACGTTTCGCGTTTTTTATTTTTTACTTTTTATATAAAAGTCAGTAAACGCAATCTTTATCGTAGGGGTTATTGAAAAGCTTGCACAGATTTATTTTATTTAAATGAAAAGTTAGTGAGAACGGCTCGCTAACCAACTTTAAATCGTTATAGTTCCTAACTGGCCATTCAAAATTAAAAAAAATAAAATAAACGTAATAATGATTTTTAAATCCCTATTCAATGATACCCCACTCGAAATAGTACGTCGATTTGCATTTTTTTTTTCACAATATGGCGTTTCATCATCGCCATTTTGTGTCTTCATCATTTTCATGTCTTTAGTGACATTTGGACAAATCACAAGACAAATCGATTCACGTAAGAATCATCAAAATCGGCCCGCGCGTTTGGTCTCTAGATTGCCACATAGGAACAAACATACATACACGTACATACATAGACTGATAAACGCATTACCCTCCTTTGCTGACGCGTGACCGCAGTCGGGTAAAAAATTACCGCTCACGCCTTCAGTTGCACAGAGTCATTATGTCAAACGGTCGATATTCATCAGACGAAAATTAATCCCAGAATAGTAGGACAATTTTTACCCGACTACGCTGAAACATAAATGAGAGTTGTGACGTTATCTCTGCGAACGAAGTTACGATTATAAAGTTTTATCCGTCGAAGTTTCTTAAGACACAGAAACGGGCTGCAGAAAAGCACTTGAGTCGCACCTGCATCTAGGGTTACTAGACGTCATGAATGTGGGCCATTTGTCAGGAAAATGGCCGGAATATGAAAATGTCATCAATTTTTAATGTTTTCCTTTTATAATGTATATTTTATCGAAACACGTGCTCTGTACTTGCTTTTGATATTTAAAATTATCTAGCCGCTTTCAAGTAAAATGACTGTGACAAACGAAGGGACGAACGGACGAACACGACAAAACTATAAGTATTCTGTTTTTGCAATTTTGGCTACGGAGCCCAAAAAAGAGGACACATTTATGCGGAAGTTCGGCTCTCAGATACACTGCAGTCAACATGTCTACACATCACGCTTGTTTCGACTTGTCGAAACTTGATCGGGGATGCAACTCGACTACGCCAGGTGGGTATTTGGTTGCCAAAGCGTATTTAGTTGGGCTTCTCCGGAACACCCAGGAATAGAGATTCGCAAAACGTGTCACTGATATGAAAAGATTGATTCATAAATATATCGTCATCTAGTACCCATAATACAAGCCTTATTGAGCTTACCATGCGACTAGTTCGATTTGTGTAAAATTGTCCCGTAATATTTATTTATTTATTTATATCTTCAGCAGCTAAATGAGAGAAAACATAAGAAAATTTTCGCTCATTTCATTATTTCGCTCAGTGAATGTACGGTTTCTGTGAATTAAAAATTATAAAATAATTATTTTAACGAAGAATATTTTAAGAGAAGAATAAATTATAAAACTCATATTGACTTGAAGATATAAAAAAAAGTGATACGTGGACTATATACATACATGTTTTTTATATGTTTGCATGTTTGTGGGTGTCGTTGTGGCTTCATCAAGCCAAATTCCATTTATACGGAACCCTTGAAATAACTAACTTTCGTGGATTGTGCTATAAGAGCTACCTGCATGTGCATACCAAATATGAAGTTTCTAGGACAACTAAAAATTAACCCTATTGGTTTTCCATGGACGGCAATTTGTATGGAAATACCCTTTTTAATGACTGTGTTTTCAGATTGCGGTGACTTAGAAGCTTGACTTTTTTACAGCTTCAAGGGACCACAGACATTTCATGTTAATTTCAACTTGATACCTACCGTATACCTGAGTAAAAGGGTCTTGACAGATAGACCCCGTCCCAACTGGGGTTGAACGGTTCTGGTTCAACCTACCTCCGCAGTCCTGTGCCTTGCGCAGTGCGTCCCCCCGAACTCTAGGTGGCCGTGGTTGACATTCCCGTTTGTGGGTTTGCGCTCCCCCCACTAAAGCCGATTACTGATCAGGAGATCAAACCAGACCTATCTAGTTCAAAGTCAGGTTCTAAAAAAAGACAGATAGACAGAGACACAAACAACAAAGTGATTATGCTATGAAATAAGGATTCCTTTTTTTCGGAACCCGAAAAATAACTAAAAAGAAACATAAATAGTCTTCTAGATAAACTGATACTTTTTAAAGTCTATTTGTTGATAAATGGTTCCACTCCCTTAACCTCCTTTCCTATCAATTATCTCTCACCCGATTAGCGCCGATAGTAATTATCTTCGGATTTGTCTTTACAAATAGGCCCGTTTGTCACTAGGCCGGTTTTACTTCGATTAGGCCAATTACTTACTTGGGACTGTTGCTTGTTACGGGGACTTGGAAAATTTGCTACAAAACTATTCCACTCCAGCGCTGAAAATAATTAAGTTTGAATTAAGATTTCTCAGTTGTAATTTCTTGCAACGCCACGCCATTAGAATAGGTCATTTTAACGACCGGTTTGGCTCAGCGGGGGGGGTAACGATGCCTGCGAAGCTGAAGGTCCCGAGTTCAAATCCCGGTAAAGGCAAAATTTGTGTGATAAGCATAAATATTTGTTCCTGAGTCTTGGATATTTTCTATGTCGTCTAATACCCATAACACAAGCCTTATTGAGCCTAATATTTTTCGATTCAGCGACCTCCAAAGAGTCGATATCACTTCTTTGTATCTTCAGTGTAAGTACAGACATTTAATTATTACAAGTATAATATTATATATATACATTAATATTCCTCAGCAAACTATCTATACCACAGCCTTTTACCACCATCGACTATCAAAGGTGTAATTCAATTTTCAATTAGAAATTATCCTAACAATAGATCTGTTTTTGTTGTTACCCATCTAGACAATTAACCATGCGTGCATAGTAACGTGACTACATGAGTAACAGTATCAGTAACCAATACGTTGTATAACAGTGTCTTGTGAGCACTAGTGCATAAAATCTATACTATTATTAAGTTGTAAAAATGAAGTATCTGTACATTGAAGATACAAAAAAGTGAAACAAGACTATTTCGAGGTAACTGAATTGAAAAATATTTTTTTGTGACTTCATCACGCCAAAGCGGCTAAACGGATTTCAACTACTTTTGGTACACGGGCACACTTACATAGGATACTTTATTATACAACTACGCTTTAGGAAAAAAGGGGTTATAATTTTTTTCTCCTGTGCTGACGAAGTTGCTTGAATTTGTTTTTATAAGCGGCGTCATGACTTATGACCGCTCCCTATAAGGCTATCCAAGTCCAAAAAATGTGTACCCTCAATCGGCCCAAAAGTATATAACGCGATAGCTGCTGATATAAAAAACGCACCTAGTGAAAAAATACACTTAAACAAACTCAAATATCTTATACACGATACGCTTGACTCAGTCGACGAGTTCTTTCAAACGTCAGGATGAGACAACTGGTCACTTACCCAGCAACCAACTACTTAGTCGACATTCGACAGTAGTAACAAATAATGTACCCAATTTAATAAATAAATAGTACTTATTGTAATAATGTTTACGAATTGACATGTAAAATTATATTTTATCAATACATGTTTGAATATGAATTTGAATAGCAGGACATTTTTTTTTCTTGATGCGATAACTCGTGCAGGACGATATCATTGCCAGAAATCCCTATTCATGATGTTAATCGTATATGTACCTTATACCTGCTCTTGAAATACATATATAGTTTTTGTTATACTACAGATTTGAATATTTTATACAGTCGGTAATTTCGATAATGTGCTTTGGAATTTTATTGTACAATTTTATATTTTTTTCCAAGGACTATTTTATTTTAGCAATGCCGGCATGAAAATGGATTAGGTACTTAAGTTGATCTTTGTTTTATCAACAGGCATTTCAAGTATTTTTCTTAAAAACCGGTAACTTCTTGGGGTTGTTATTTAAATGAAATTGGTTAAAAATATCCTTTAACAATCTTTGGATATAAATATCCAGCAACGAGTCACCTTCAATATCCAGAACTTTATTTTTCACCTTTATAGGCACTTAATAGGTTGTTTATACAACAAAACATCTAAGTAGAGAAGAGTTCCCAGGCTCACCCACAAAGTAAAACCTTAGGCGAGAAAATAATGAGAGTGTTTACCCTATCATTAATATTAAATTAATGATAGCATTGTCATTTTTCCCAGCCCCATCAGAAGATCGTCGTCCCAGAGCTAAAATGAATAGGTAGCCTCTCCCTGCAAACTCGGAATACCACCAACAATGCACTATTGTTCAGATGCGCTTTTGCAAAGTGAATATAAAAATTTCACAGTTCAATCATCTTAATGTCGAAACATATTCGTCTCTTTCCCACAAACTTCTAATGAATCTGCGCTCTCGCTCTGCATCCTAGACGCAGTGTTATCGACGCAGCCTTATCACTGCTTGCTATCAGAGAAATGGCGTCGTTGTCAATGGGACTTAGAGCCTATTTTGGGATGCTGGGTACGGTTCGCATACCTGAATGGTCGTAGGTTGTAGTTGTGGCTCTGGGTTCGAGAATGGACCGCTCACGTTACGAAGCTGTCGACGAGAAACCCGCTTGCCAAACTCAGTGTTGCTCGGAGCTCGTATGCGGGTGGTCGTATCGTTGCTCTTTTGAACGTTCGTATCGCGTGTTGATAAAACCTCGAAAGTGATTGTAATTTTGAATTTTACAGAGTGAAGTTTTTCTATGTGTGTTCAGTTCTGTGTGTGATTGTTTTGGATTGATTTTAAAGGTAAGTTTAGTAGTTTTTTAATTGAAAAGCGGATACAGTACGGACTACGGAATGCATCGGACCGGTTTGTCGCCGGTCACCGTGGGAGCGTTTGCAATCTCATTCCGATTGTTTTACAAGTGTTTTTTTGTTGATGTCGTTGTCGTTTGTAGACCACTGGTCAAGTCTGCCTATACGCGATCCAGGATTTTATGGGAGGAGTTGATTTTACATTAAATTTGATAACGTTCCTGCCGTGTTAATGAAAAAAGACGTAAAATGCATGGTAATTGCTATCCTAAGACGCCCTTTACACTAGCACGACAGTTTTATAGTGAACCTTAATAAGTTTTTAAATATGAGCCTTTGTGCCTGGTTAAATATGTATGTGGGTAGTTATTATTCAATCAAAAAAATTGAAATAGAATGTAATACGGTCAATTTTGGAGTGATTACCTCTTTAAAGACACTTGATCTGGTAAAGCAATGATCGTTTTGCAAGTATTGCAATTATTTACGATAGAGTCGGTGCCGTTTTGACCACATTCCTGCCACAAGCTATTACCAATTCACACTGTGTATGGGTGTGAGTCATACAGAGCACCACATGTTTTTGTTGTATTTATTCAGAATTTGTTATTGTGTGTGTGTTATCGACAACAAAGTTCGGAGTCTAGGTTGATAAAGTGCTGTATTTAGTACTCATTGTTTAACTTTAGTACTTTAATAGTTGGTACCTATCTATCTATTCTTATCTCGTTTATTCGTTGTTTGTAATTGCTTTAGATTACCGCACTCCAATATCTAAGGAGCTTCCTATCATTAGTTTATCAGTAACGCTGTGTTATCGCTTAGGAATTGAAGACATTTTGGGTTAGGTTAGGTTAGGTTTTGTGGTGGGTTCAGTCCATGTAGGTCGGTCGGCCAAGAAGTTGGTCTACCACTTTTCGAGTCTTAATAAGGTCCAAAAGTAGTAGACCAGTTTCTTTGCCGACCGTACATTGAAAACCTTGTTATTTAAATAGATAAGTACCCACCTTTACCTACACTGAAATCCTACTATTTAAATAGGTAGGTATTACTTACCTTTAAATGTGAGCGCGTGTTGGTTTGTCAAGTAGTAAACGCGATAACGGAGCAACGGAGCTGATTTTTAGTAGGTATATTAGACAAATATAATTAAGTGCTGGATCTACCCACCTGACCAGACCTACCCAGTTAGAAAACCGGCCAAGGGTTCCCCTTGTTTACGCATAATTATTTTTGTCCGAATCATCATTTGGCCGAATTCTTAATTTGGCATAATGCATTTTTTTCTGAACACGTAAACTTTTCAAGATTTTTAAAAAACAAACCTAACCTAACCTAATGTATTCAACTGGATAATGCCCTTAAAAGTCCTGAAAATTCTACAGTTTCTGAATAAAATGCATTATGCCAAATTATGAATTCGGCCAAATGATAATTCGGACAATCGTGATTATGTCAGATAAGGGGAACCCCCGGCCAAGAGCATATCGGACCATGCTCAGTTTAGGGTTCCGTAGCCGTTACTACAAAGGAAATGCACTAAAGATGAACAAAAAATTGTGGGGAGAAACCTGTCAAATCCATCAATATATATCATGTAGTTTTTGAGTAAAATGCCTGTGACATACGGAAGGACGAATGGACGAACTGACAAAACTATAAGGGTTCCGTTTATGCCATTTTCGCTACGAAACCCTAAAAACCATTATGGTCTGTACCCATTGGCCCCCAACTCACAAAATCACACTTTCTTAACCTGCTAATTGCTTTAATCACTATCGCATAATCGGCCTCACCTTTCTCACGTAAATTTGTAAAGGTGTACGGCGAAGGTTTGCCGACGAGGGCAAATTATAACCGGTGAAAGGCCATTGTGGCTTAAATACCAGAGCTCTTTTTCTTAAGATTCCATTCGAACAAAGTGCAATAAACTTCACATCTATATTATTTTCTTGCTTAATATTTGCATACCTATATCTATACTCTGATTTTTAATTCAAGACCAAAATTTTACGTCAACGAGCGCACTTTCGCTGTGATCACTGCATGTACTGATTTAAGTGTCAGTATTTTTATCAATTAAACTTACCCTAATATTACTGGCACGATTTCTCATTCATGTTTTTATGAAATAATGTTTATTTGTTTAAATCATCGAGATGAGAACTGTCAGATTTTGGTCTTGAATTAAAAATGACAGTTTATGCATTATGCCATTATGTTAATCTAGCGTAAATCATTTCGTCAGCCGAGGAACAAAAATAATAACTCTCTTATTCAGCGTAGTAAAGTAAAAAGTATCCTATAGCCATTTGTGGATGCTCAGGTACACGTGTTCCCCTATATATAATAAAAATAATATAAGGTGCTTAAAAACACCTTATATTATTTTTATTTTATTTAAAGAACTTTTAATAAAAACTTTATTAAAAGTTTGACACAACTTTCTACTAATAACGATGAAAGAAATTAATGTACATAGTTATAATAAAATAATCGATTTTTATTATTTTTCGATTACTAAATTGCAAAAAATATGGACTTGTTCTTGGTTCAAAATAAATAAAAACAATGCGATCAAAGTTAAACCGAGACTGGGGTTACTTAGAAACCAGGACTTTTAAGGTAAACTCGCTAAAAACACTGGCAGGTGTAATAAAAATATACCTGTCAGTGCCGAGCGCGTCCTTTTCATTGCTTACCTGACTTGCCGTTTGCTATATCCGTAACCTAACCTAACATAACACGGAACATCCCGTGGCATTCCAACAGTCAAATATTTGACATACTTATCACAGTACGCTTAAATAATGTTTGTTTAAGCGCGATGCCGCTTATGTCACCTCTCTACCAAGGAAAGGACTAGTCTTTTCCAAAACTAAAAAGCAGTAACTCAAAACTCCGAACCCAAACTCAAACAGCGACGGTCGAGAGTTGAGCCACATTTGGATTCGGTTAATGCCTTTTGTAATTCAGGAGCGAAGTGTGTTGACAAGCGACCGTATTCACGAACGTTATAGATGGGTGTAATAATCTGTTTAGGGTGTCCCAAATGTTTAAACGTGTTGTTGGCTATAGCGATTTCGCATTGTTTATCTGTATCGTAAAACCTTCTATTTAGTCATACAACTTTTACATTGATTAAGACTAACAAGTCAACTCATTTTCACTCACTAAGTCATTATCACAACACAAGAAACGGAACCGCCAGGCGAATAAGTCCGTTATTGCCGAAAATTTACTAGAATCGGGACGAAACCACTGGATTGAGCTTCTTACATAAGATCCTTTCTACGACACCGAAATTTAAACCGGGAAGACGGTTTAAAACTATCATCTTCGTGGAATCCTGTTATTAGTAAATGTACAAAGCATCAAACGTCATCTGATAAATCGCCAGATGTCGTGAGTGTAGTGTGTCGGTCTAGTGACAATCTTAGGGTCGATTTCACCAATGTAGTATAAGTCCTATTCCAATAGTAAATCATGAATTACTCGCGAGTAAACTCATTTTACGTTTCACAATTATTTAACTAAGGATAAAATCTCTATAAGTACTAGGGTACAAGCTTCTACCGCCGATTTTGGCTGAGTAAATTGTAAAGTCGTAGATTAGTATGGTCATTGTGATTGTCAAGTCAATTCCTTATTTATTTCCCGATTGACGTATTACCCGAAAAAAACGCAGCACCAAGCATGGGACAAAATGTCTATTTCGCTTGGGTGCCTTACAATTTCATTCCATTAATTGGTTCAGCGTAACTGTGCGATCATATTCATATTAATTAATTTCATGTTAAAATAACAGTATGACCCTGCCTTAGTCAAAATTACAAGTATTTACAACATGATCGTCATGTAAAACAAATAAAATTAAAATAACCGGTACAATGTCGAACCCTAAAGAAATAAATTAATAAAACGATGTAAAATAATATATCAACTTTATAAAATGTAAATAATAAACAGTCAAAGTTATCATAATTCACCCGAAGAGATCGTTATTTAGGTACTTATTGATAAACAATTAAATCACACAGTTAGGTATGTCAAAAAAAACTTTATTCATAGACTAGCGTGGTAAAACGAAATTGCAGTTAACCATCGAGTAAATCGTTAGACCTTATGAACGCGACTTAATAAGTCATAATAAATCAATGGATATGTGTAATGGAGATAGATAAATATACCGCTCGCCGAGTGTGTTCCTCAATTGATTGATGGTGACTTATACTGCCAGATATCTGCGTATATTATTATTAGCTATACAGTGTATGTGATAAGCTTAATATGTACATAGATATTTGTGTTCATTGTTCTCCCGCAGAACCTTTAAATCATAACATCACCTGCTAGGGCGCTTTGATTTACCAACCAATTTGTTGGTGAGGTACAAATATATCAGACGAAACTCTCAGAGATAAGTGAAGTGACAATGGGTTGCGTTGCGCATGTACCACGAAAGCACGAAACACAAATATAACGACGGTGTGTAAAAAAAAAACATTTATTTCAAGCAACACAGATTCATATTATTAATAATTGTTAATGCAATTTAAATAAATAATAATATTCTCTTAAATAAATATGTATATAATATAAATAAACAATTATAAAATTTTATTAATATTAAAAATTTTATTCAATTAAATTCATGTAAAAGTAATAAGCACGATGTCTGCAACTATCGTCCTATCAATATACTCTCATGTTTTAGCAAGATTCTTGAATCATTAGTTTATGAGAACTTGTATTATCATTGTTGACCAATTCTAAACGAAAATCAACACGGTTTTGTTACGGGAAGATCCACTACCATAAATCTCTGGCACTATACGAACTATATTTGTAACGCAGTTAATGACAAAGTACAAGTTGACTCCATCTATACTGACGTTTCAAAAGCGTTTGACCGTGTTAGTCATAGCCTCTTAATTGGGAAACTTAGAAACTTGGGTGTTCATGGTAGTTTACTAAGGTGATTTGAATCATACCTCCATAATCTTAGCCAGATTGTAGCCATTTATGGTTACGAGTCACTCCCATTTGAGCCGTCGTCTGGAGTGCCTCAGGGCTCTAACTTAGGCCCATTGCTATTTGTAATTTTTATCAACGATTTACTGAATTTGATATCTTCCGAATGCCTTGCTTATGCCGATGATTTGAAAATTTATCGTACAATTTTTAGCCTCCAGGATTGCGACATGTTACTGTTACAGGCTGATCTTAACACAGTACAAGACTGGTTTTCGCGTAATGGTATGCCCTTGAACACGAAGAAATGTCAATGTATAACATTTACTAAAAACAAAAAACCCGTTATATTCGATTATAAACTAAGTAACCACTCTCTTTAGCGTGTTAGCGTTGTTAGAGATCTTGGTGTTCTCTACGACAGCCACCTGTCCTTCAGAGCTCATTATGACCACATTATGTAGCTCGTGCAAATAAAATGCTCGGGTTTGTAGTCCGCATAAGTAAGCCATTTAAGCATGGCAAAACTATATTATTTTTATACGAGTCCTTAGTGAGAGGTATACTGGAGTATAATTCTCCCATCTGGAACCCAATTTACGGCGTACATAACAAGAGAATAGAATCGGTCCAAACTCGTGCAGTTACGTATGCCTGTATGAAAATGGGTAATCGTCAATCTCTCCCCAGTTACGATGATCGATTGAATTTCTTTGAAATGAGTACCTTAGAACATAGGAGGAAAGTTGCAGATATCGGTCTTCTATTCAAAATTGTAAACTCCGTTGTGGATGCAAATATCATTCATGAATTCAAATTGAAATGTAGTACTAGACCAATCCGTCATCCTCGATTGTTTGCCAATGTTGTAACAAACAATAATGTCTCGGCACATAATCCAATTGTCCGCGTGTGTGACACATTTAATACTATTTGCCAAAAATGCGACCTATTTTCAATGTCGTTTTGTACGTTTATAGCCAGGGTGTCAAAGGTCCTCAAATGCGAATAAGTATTAATAAAGTTATCAGTTTTAATTTTAATTTTAAGTAGTTAGGTACCCCGCTTTTTATTTAAAACTGTAATCTGTAAAATTTTGTGGACAGTTCTTGTTAAGTTGCAAACATATAATAAGTATAATTGTATATTGTTAATAATTTGTGAACTTCTAGTTTGTAATTTGTTACTGTTCCTAAATAAATAAATAAATTAAAAGTAATATAAAACCATTCAAGTTATTAAAAAAATAATGTTACAATTAATTAAATATAATTGTGGAAAAATAAAATAATAATAGTATCTACTATCCTACGCCAGTTCTCGCATGCCTGAGGCTGACCCGCACCCGCCGCACCAGGGCCTCCGCGTAAAGGTCTTGAACGGAGACCACGAACCGGAAGCCACAGGGATCAGTCTCCCACAAGTGACTACACTGGTCTCTGGAAGCCGATGGATGCAGGCGTGCGGCTATCCATTATGGCAGTCTTTTTGAGAGACCTATTGAGAGTTTAGCAATGGACGTTTATGAGTTGAAATAATGTTGATGATATAACGTATGATAGATATGACATGTTACTGCGTCAAATCCATAATCCGAACTGACGATGATGAAGACATCATCCCCGCAAATTAAATAAACTTCCTTGATTAAAGCCGCGTCTGTAACTAAGATTAATAGCTCAGAATCCTTTACCACCTTAACGCCTATGTCATATCTGACATCATTATGCATATCTAGGTTTTCATACGGGTTCTCTCAAGTACCAAACGTATTTATGTTGTTTACCCTTCGAGATCGAGTACTAGGGACATACTATATTCCTTTGTAAACAAGCACGTCCATTGATTGATTTGTCGCTGCGCCGCGCTGTTTGAGAAGCAACAGACAGACACACTTATGTACAATAATCGTGGCAAGATTTATTAAAAGCTTATGAGTTACCATCATTTAATTATAGATCAATATACATCTATAATTAAATGATTAATTCATATACTTAATAGTTGCAAACGCTTTCCATCATTTATTTATCATGCGATAAACTACACTTCCTAGCAGTGATGGGCGCCTAATTATTAATTTATCACACTATAAACATGGCCATGGGCTCACTGACGACTATACATATTGCTCCAAACGACGGTCTCTTCACTACCTAACAGTTATGGTCGCTTCATCATTTATTTATTATACGATAAACGTTGCCATCGGCTCACTGACGACTATACGTATTGCTCGAAACAACGGTCACTTCACTACCTAACAGTGATGTCGCTTCATCATTTATTTATCTCACGATAAACGTGGCCATCGGCTCGTTGACGTATTGCTCCAAGCAAAGGTCATTTTACTACCTAACAGGTCGCTTCATATTTATTTATCACGCGATAAACGTGGCAGAAGCCTATGTCCAGCAGTGGACGTCTTTTGACTAATGATGGTGATGATGTGATGATAATGAAACGCGATCATCACAGGCCCACTGACGACTATACGTCTCGTTTCGTCGTCGATTTTACGTATTGCTTTAAACGACTCATCATGACGTCATTTTGAGCCTTTTTATGAGGCTCTACTGTGTAAGTGACCACGTCTTAGTATGTCAGCACTAGCAACACACATTGATTAAAAACCTTCGTCTTAAGACACGTCGGTATTTGGGATGAGAATATATTACATTGCTTCCCGAACGCTGCCCATCTGAGTTGGATTCGACTATTTCAAACGACTGGTCAGTACCTAATAGTGATGAGCGATCCGATAATACGTTTTGCTCGAAATAACTACGAGTAAACAATATTGTTAACACACCCTTGTTATGCTTAATATCTGTACATAACTTGGTATCCCCTTTGCACTTAAGCATGACCTTAAAAACTTTGTTCTCAAAGTGGCAAATTGAAGCTGATGCGAAGTTGATCGCATCGATCAGCCTGTCAGGGTTCTAGAAATTTTCGGTTCTGGGCTGGATTATAGATAACTTTTCTTCCGAGGGGCTATAAATACTTTTGTGTATGGCATTTCCAACACTTTTTAGTAGTTCGGAAAAATGACGTATCGCAACTTTCCGTCTAAGTCATCTCGGATGGTGTCGTTTGCTACAAATATAAGAGATTACACGTGAGCAACGCAAACTGTGTGGGCAAAAACTGTGACGTCATAAAAAAAAATATCAGCGACAATCTTTCCTTCAACTTTCTTAACTTCAATCTTAACTTCGATCTAGTCCCAAAGAAAGCAAAGCTTGTATTATGACTACTACACGACGATATACATAATATATAAATAAATTATAATACTTAAATACATAGACTAAATTCAAATCCCAGGAACAAACATTCGTGCTCGTCACACAAACACTTGCCCTGGCTGGGATTCGAACCCGGGACCGCCAGCTTCGTAGGCCGTTGTACAACCCACTGAGCCAAACGTGTCGTCAAAGACGCTTTTGCATCTTCATACATATAAGCTAATATTATAAATAGCGGTACGAAGAAAATATGTTAAAACGGTTTAATTTCGACATTTTCAAGCAGTGATGAGATGACTTACTGCTGCAGTGATGAGAGACTGCGTGGGAAGGCCCGCAAGGTGGTTGGACGACCTGGTTAGGGTAGCATGTAAAATTGTTTGAAATGGTGCGCGGTTGTCAGGTGTATTAGATTAGATAAGAATTCATTTATTGATGAATGATTCACTGGAACCGCTTTTGCATCTTATAAAAAGAGAACATTTCTTAAATAATATTAAATAATAATAGAGATGTACAATATAATAGTTCAGCCTCATGTTTTGTCAAAGTACATGAATAAAGGGCAGCCAAAAAAATAAGAATTGAAATTAAGAGTCCCCGCTAAGCTCGGTTCTCCATACAAACGTAGTTACGCTCTCATTTCAAAACCAGCTAGTTTGGTCTAAAACTTGGTACGCAGAATAAGTTAAGGTATATGCAGGCCTGTAATTAGTTTATATAGCTTCAGATACCATAGTAAAAAATACAGCTAATTTAAGTTTTTCATACAAAACTCTTTTTTTGCTGTGGTTCTTTTGTTTTATAAACTGGAGCCATATAAACTAATAACAGGCCTAGATATACCTCATGTCATTTTATATGCAAAGTTTCGTTACAATCCAACGTGTAGTTTTGAGAACGAAACTCCATTTCTATGGGAAGCTGAAATACGGCCGAGCTTGCCGGGGACTCTTAAGAAAGTTAGGAATGTCATGAATAAGACTTACGATAAAATAATATTAACACAAAAGAATACATAATAAAAAAAATATTAGTTAGCACCAACAAGAATAAGTCATTCAATATTAAGTTATCCATAATTACACAATTGTTAGTCAAGTCAGGCCATGCATTCTTATCGTTTCAATAATCTTCGACGCTCTTGATATGCTTTCTGCGCAAAACAGATACTTATAAGTTTTTTAAAGCTGGAAAAGGTAAATCCATCGATTCGGTAGGCAACTTATTGTAAAATAGTACACATTGAAATAAAACAATTTAACGGATTATATCGCGTATATTATCTCATTTTAGTTCCCGACGTTTCGGAAGCTTTCCAGCTCTCCATGGTCACGGGTGGCTGGAAAGCTTCCGAAACGTCGGGAACTAAAATGAGATAATATACGCGATATAATCCGTTAAATTGTTTTATTTCAATGAGTAATAATCGCGGAAACAGAAGAAAATATTATAGTACACATTGCTTTTGCGTAAAACAAAAGTAATATATTTTTATGTAAATTGGAAATATCTGCCCGGTTCCTTTATACAGGAAACCGATTGCGCCGTCGACTTGTGATTGATTTATGCGAACGCTTTGCAAATTCCGTTTTAAGTTATTTTCAAACACATTTACATCCTTTACATAAGTAGTTGTAGATCGTATAAATTCCGTCTTAAAATTTCTATTAAACTTTGCATCGCTGTTTAAAGTTTTATACAGAAGACGGGCGTTAAATAATTAATAAGTATATGTAACGTCTACCTCACTCATATAGGTATGTACTCGTAATATGGTGTGAAAGACAATAAATTGATAAATTAGGAGATCTGGATTGAATTAACGTAGACGAGTGTTTTTTTAGCTTAATCTACATAAGGCATTTAGAGTATCACTATAAAGGTCCTGATGATGGATCCAATTCTGAGATCCAACAAAAAGTAAGCTAAAGATAGAAAGCTTGGAAGTTGCTCCACTTACAAGAGCCTGGCTCTTAAGTTTCTGATGATGATGATTTTTTAAATGAATATTTTTTAATAATATTTTTTTTTTTTGAAAAAGTATTGACAGTTATAGGTTAGTGAAGGAAAAATGTAAGGCTGCGTTCCACTTTACGGAAAATGTAGTACTTTCACCTACTATATATATTTTAAGAAATATAGTATTTGATTCCCTGATATAGTAGGATACTATATTATATAGGTAACATGCTTCTGTCCGCAACTTCGTCCGCCTTAAATTAATTTATCGCGGATAAGGGTATTTTTCCTGGATAAAAAGTAGCCTATGTCCTTCCCCTGGACGCAAACTATCTCCATACCATATTTCATTCCAATCGGTTCAGGGGTTTAAGCGTGAAGAGGTAACATACAGACAGACAGACAGACACACTTTCGCATTTATAATATTAGTATGGATATGGTTGGCAACCCTAAGCAGTACCTACTCGGCTTTTACGACGTAAATAACTACAAATTTAATCCAAATATGTCCAAGTCTCACGGTACATTTCTAGTTCTATCTATCATCAGCAACGGACGTCCACTGCTGAACATAGGCCTCCCCTATAGCTCGCCACAGAGTATGATCCTGTGCAGACCGCATCCAACGACCTCCTGCGATCCTCACCCATCCACGTAGTCGGGGGCCGTCCCACGCTGCGCTTTCCTATGCGTGGTTCTTTTCAAGTTAAAACAACCAAATTGGTTTGAATCGCGATACAATCTATAGGTTATTTATCTTTACTTGTCCTATATAGTACTTAATCAACATTCTAATCTAAAAGTACACCTTTTTTGTCTTAAACTCCCATTTCCTCGTAAATAAAGTAACAGGAATACATATTTATTACGAGAAAACCGCAGGTATTGGCATTAGATGCATATTTTGAGGTTAGAATGGTGTTTATTATTTAGGACAAGTAAGGATAAATAGCCTATACCATTTTGTCATTTTATTTTATCTATTCTGGTTATTCTTGGTTTTATACGCCTTCAAACAAAGACATGCGACTCTGAAAGCAACGGAAATTATGTTTACAAGTTTATGAATATCATTTCCGTCGCTTAAAACCTAAAAATGGAATCGGAATATACATTTTCATTTCTAAATAGCTTTCTCAACTCAATCTTTCATTCACAAACGATGAGTCGATCATATTTCAAGATAGCTACATTCAGCTGTGACTCGTCCTTTATGAAACTGAATTGATGACATTAATGGAATGAAATTGGATTTTCAATAGTCTAATAAAAGATTCAATGACTTGTGAGAGACGGGAACCCCTCAAAAGACTGCTATGTCGTATTACTTAATAATATTCTAAGCGACAGTGCTTTATTTTGATTAAAAATAAATTTTCAACTGTTTATTGCACTATATAGAGAAAATCATTAATTAATTAAGATTATAATTTATAATGTTACTAAGCGTAGGTTATATATAAATTATATTATATTAAATTGTACATGGTGTTAGTTTGTCTATGTTCCTTATATCTTATCACTCACTTGCTCAAAGTTTAAATGGAAGAGATCCCTGATAGGGATAAGTTCCCCTTTGTACTTGTATTTTTTAAGTTGATTGCATTTGTAAAGTGTTTACATACATACACACATTAAATTGTTTCGATTTAAGCGTAATGCATGTTTATAAAATAAATCTATTTGGTTAGAAATTATTATATATTTTGCTTGCATTGGTTTATTTATAATATTGTTGGTACGAAGTGTGTCCATACTCTTTTGCCATTTGTTTGTTGGTTAGTCCTTATTTTCTGCGACAACCAGGAAACAGATTGACGAAGTTTTTGTCATATAGCAGAGAATAGAAGAGAGACTGATTGATGAGTGACAGTTTTACTTGGTTTATTTATATTTATTATTTTTTTATACACGAAAGAAAACTTATCGTACAAAAGGCGAACTTAATTCCATAAAGGATTCTTTACCAGTTGCTTCCTTAGAGTAAAAAGTTGAAGGCCACGCGGGTGCAGCCGGGGGAAATCCTAGTGTCTTATCTATACCTATGTCAGTACTCTGTACATTGCAAATATTTTCAATAAAATAAGTGATACGGACTAGTTGAAGATCACCACTAAATCGAAAAATATATTTTTGCATGTGTAGGAAGATTTCATCACGCCAAAACGGCTAAACAGATTTAAACTATTTTTGGTACGCTGATCATTCACAGATGCTTATAGGATACTAGCTGTGCCCGTGGCTCCGCCCGCGTGGAATTCGCTCTGTGTCAGTAAGCGGCTAATTCACCCCTCTCCCCTGGAGCCGAAACTTGAAGTAAAGTCCAGATAAAATGTTAAACAAATACCACTAAATAAAACTACACTCCAAAATCAATTCTTTTTCGGACTTATTTAAATTTTTGACGTGATTTAAAAGTCATAGAGTATATACCTAGAGGTGTATATCGGACGATACAGTACCACTTTTCTATTTTTACGTCCTTGACTGTAGTACTATCTAAATCAAGTTCATGGCAAATATCACCCAAATCGGTCCTTCAGTCGAATCAGTCTAAGCATAATAAGGTAAGAAATATACACATAGAAATCCATACATCCTAACAACCTTTCGAATTTAGGTCTAATATTATTTAGAAGTAAGATTAGAGGAAAGGTGAATATATAAATTGTTAAATATATAAAGTGAATATTGAGGTCAAGTATTTACATTTTATTTACAGTTATGTTTATGTATGCACAACTAAATATGTAGGTACATATAATTATATCTACAGTTCCATACTCCAAAAGTAGGTATGTTAAGTATATTTACATAACATTGATATTTAACAATATTTTGTTGTACACCACATTGTGAGTCTTCCCAGTGGGCATCAGAACGAACAGCTCCGTGCAGCTGGTGACGCGCGAGCGCGCCACGTAGAGCTACCCGTGCGAGAAGCAGCCAGTGCGCAGGTCCACGCCAGTGGCGCGCAGCGTCTGCCACTGCGACTTTTTGATGGTCATGGCGAAGCAGACGCTCACGGGGAACTGTAGGCGCTTGAAGCGGAGCGGGAAGTTGCTCGGAATGAGGGGGGTGCAGGGGATGAACACAGCTTCTCCGGCGCCGCACCCCATCGGGTTTTGCGCCTTGATGAGGTTTCGCTGCAGCTGCACTACTTTTAGCCTAGTTCTGTTGCATAACTTTGGAGGTGACAAATTCCGAAGAAGCATGATGGAAACTCTAACTTTCAGGATTAATGTGTGTGCTGGGAGTCCTGAAACGCTCAATCAGTGTAGGAACTCCATCAAGTATGTTGTGACGAAGCGTTCATCCAACACAGTGTTAATGGAATTATATACTGCCTGTTCACCTTCCATTTCCGCCAATATCCGCGCATTAACGGCTCTCTCACAAACCGAAGAGTTTTCACGTTGTATTTTGTTGTATTATGAAATCAATTATATTCAATTAAATTTGTTTAAATCCGTACCCTCTTTTCTAAACTTAGAGTTAATTTGGCAAAATGCCAATGTATTAATTTTAGCACCACCTGTTAGTTTAGCAAGGTACTCAATAGTATTCGTAGGCTCGTGTAGCACATACTTGAGAAAAGTTTGCTCCTTCTTCCTAAGTAGCGCCATAAGATTCAGGAGCAAACATAATTCAATCAAGTGTAGTGGCTACCCCCCCTTTTAAGGGTTGAATTTTTATAGCCTATAACCTGGCCGGGAATTTTCTCAACATATTAGTAAAGTTTGCATCAAAATCTGCTCAGCCGTTTTCACGTGATGCGCGTACAAGTAAACAGACAAACAGACAAAAATTCTAAAAACTGTTGGAACGTGTTCTGTTATCGATTCTAAGTATCCCCGGCCAACGTTTTTTCGAATATCTTCCATGTTCCTACAGGCTTTCGAGCCTCTTCAGCTTTATTATATGTATACTCGTAGATAGATATAATATAGAAGATAGATAGATTAAAGTGTAAAATGAAATGTCTATGTACATTAAACATATATAGATAATCTACTACTTTTATATAGAAAATCTAAAAATAAGTGATATGGAGTATTTGAAGGTCACTAATTCAATTTTATTTTTTGTATGTTTGTATGTATGTGTCGATGTAGCTTCATCGCGCCAAAACCGACAAACATATTTGAACTATTTTTGGTACACGGGTAGCTGGGCATCCCCAGATAATCATTGGACAGTTTTTATTCGATTACGCTGAAGAAAAAAGAGGGTTATGTTTTTTTCCTCCGCTGACGAAGTTGCCTTCTAAAAGGCTACAAATTTCATCTCTGTGCGGACGAAGTCGTGGAATTATATACTGCCTGTTCACTTTTATTTTCGCCAATATTCGCGCATTAACTGCCGCTGCCTGTCCAATTTTCGGCGTGAGTATGGCACTCTCACAAACCGAAGAGCTCTCACGTCGCGTCCCCTAGCTCAGATCTCCTTATACGCTCCGAATGTGGTCTTCAACGGAAGGAACGATCCTGCATAACGTCTCTGGTAAACGAACCAGGCCGTTGGTTTCCTCCAGAAGTCCTTCTCCAACCTGAAGCAGTACCTAGGCGAATTCTTGCACATGTGAGCCTCCTCCTTATTGATGCCACCGAGCCACTTATCTCGTATTTTGTTCTATTATTAAATCACTTAGAGAAAAATTTGGCACAAAGGTATAAATTTTAGCGCCACCTGTTAGTATTCGTAGGCTCGTGTAGCACATACTTGAGAAAAGTTTGCACCTTCTTCCTAAGTAGCGCCATAAGATTCAGGAGCAAACTTAATTCAATCAAATGTATCGTGGCTCCTCCCCCTTTTAAAGATTGAATTTTTATAGCCTATAACCTGGCCGGGGATTTTCTCGACAGATTAGTAAAGTTTGTATCAAAATCTGCTCAGCCGTTTTCACGTGATGCGCGTACAAATAAACAGATAAACGGATAAACAGACAAAGAGACAAAAATTCTAAAAACTGTTGGAACGTGAACGCGAACGTGTTCTGTTATCAATTTTAAGTATCCCCGGCCAATTTTGTCGAATATCTTCCATCTACAGACTTTTGACCCTCTTCAGCTTTAATATATGTATAGATAATCGAACTAAGTAATAAGGCTTATATTATGAGTACTAGATGACGATATCTATACTATTATAACGTTGTAAAAATGAAATGGTGAACATAGAGTGTATATAAAAAAAAAACGTCATACTGACTATTTGAAGGTTGCTGAAACGAAAAAAAATGATTTTATTTGTCGTTGTGGCTTTATCACGCCAAATTATTTGAATTATATTCCATTTTTTTTTCTCTACTGTCACATGAATGATCTTTTAATAAAGCAAATATCAAAATTCATGCGTATTCCCTATTCAGCACATATATTTTTATGTATGAGAAGACTAACATCATTTTCTTACTGATTGGGCCAGTAACCATTATTAAGGTCGAGTCACCTATTTTTAGCTGTTAATGACAAGATTCTTATTCCACTCCCACGATAATCAAGATGGCGACCCGTCAGCCTCGACGCTAATGGGTGTCGCAAAACAAAAACATATTGATATGAAACTGCTCTGGTTTGTAAACAATCCCTATCTTTTATATCCATTGTCCAAATGTCCACATCCGTCTTTGGTGAGGTACAGTGTAGGCAGAAAACAACAGATGTTAGGTCGTTTTTTTGCCCTTCTCATGTTGGCTGGCGATGTTTCGAGTTGATTTTTTCCAACTCGGATAACTCAAGTTGATTCGGCTGGCTTCGAGCTGACTCGACTTGGATCAACTGGATGGCGTTCGCGGCATCAGCAAAATTGGCGAGTCGAGTTCGGTTTATTCGTATTAACTTGAGTGCTGAGTCTCCGCTAATCCGATCCTTATCGATCTTAGCGTTATGCGAGTCAAACCGGAGAATCAACTCGTTTAGACTCTGATTCGAATGACTCGAATCAGAGTCTAAACTAATCAAATCTCCTGTTCTGTACAAGTAAACTGGGGTTACTTTCAACAACGGGGTAACATTGATCATTGGTTTTTAAACTATAAGGAATGTACTTTTAATAGAAAGATGTTTTTTTAACGAGGTTGCCAACCTTAACAATAAAATCTCATAAACGCGTTCAGAAACAAATTTCTTATGGATTAAAAATGAGTGATCAATGTTACGCCGTTGTTCAAAGTAACCCCAGTTGACGGTACTTCTTTTTACTCATACAGACTTCTGTATCGATCCGGAAATAGATAATAATTAACATCCATTTTTGCACAACGCACGCGATACAATTCCCCACCGACTCGAGCGTCAGGAATTTTATTCGCAAATAAGAAATTTTCTCAGATATTTCAAGGTCAATAAACTCTTTTTGGGTGCCTCGTTGCCATGGTAACGTCTCCTAAGTCACTATATATTATCGCATTTAAGTATCGCGCATATTATCGCATTTGAGTATCGCGTATATTATCGCATTTGAGTATCGCGTTTATTATCGCATTTGAGTTCCCGACGTTTCGGAAGCTTTTCAGCTTTCGTGTTCACGGGGGTCGGCAACTCAAATGCGATAATGTACGCGATATAATCCGTTTAAATTGTTTTATTTAAATGGGTGATAATCTCGGAAACAGAAGAAAATAAAGGCAACAATTTTTTTTCATCCAATGTAGGTCATTTTTTAAGGGCCCATGTCGTCCGTAAGTTAATAGCCTAGATTATTTGCATTTTTCTTAGTAAGTGTCGCTGTTGTCATCTGAGTAGGGGACAGAATAAAAAAAAAGTTGATCCACCCTTAAAAAAATGTATCTGGCAACCCTAATCCCAGCCCAGTCGCAATGACGGCATACGACAAGTGGGTGGCAGCGGTTGAAAACAAAAGACTTAAGTTCAGTGGCATACCATGGGCGAGGCCTATGTCCAGTTATGGACGGTAATGTGCTGATGATGATGTCACTGTTTACTTACCCTGTTTGCTACGATCTCGTAGAGAGATCCCGAGCATAGCCTAAAAGCAATGGGCAGGGCACATAGTCCGAAGAACCGATGGCTGTTAGGGCAGAAAGGTCTTCGAATGAACACCGCATACGCAAGCGCAGCGTGGGAAGGCCACCGTTGGTTAAGGCTGCAGGGACTCACTGGATGCGGGTCGCCTGTATCCGGCCCATGTGGAAATCAATTAAGGAGGCCTGTGTCCGTCAATGGACTTCCTATGGCTGAAATGATGATGATGCCACAGAACAAAATATGATTGCCTAGCATAACAATTCAACTATAGACAATCAGCTAACAAATTACACTACAACCAGTAATACCCACACAATAAATCACCAAGGTCCCACGAACATCCGGTTTTACCCACGGATTAGTGATTCAACGCATATACGTAGACGTAAATGCAAATACCATGTCAGCTCCTAGTTCTTGTACACGATCGCGGCCTGAACTATTCGACAATATACTTAACTGCTTTACACATAAGGAGGACGTGGAACGCATGTAAAATTCCTGTGTTCACCCGCCGTCACTTAAATTTGCATGCGTATACGGCGTTTTACATCCTTAGTAGTGACAAGCTGAGGCTAAATTTAGTCAACTGTACACGCAATAATATACATTCTTTAGAGTATTACGTGCTATATGCGTAACTGGCTCCAAAAAAAAGGACACTCTCGGGCTATATTTTCCGGAGGTCCAAAGTTATTTTGCTTTTGTAAAAATTGTATTTACAATTAGGATAGCTAATCATCTGAAGATGGTTATAGAGTACCTTTTTACCCAATTGCACTCAGACATTAAGAGGGTAACGACTAATGACTTCTTTCTTCGCGAACGAAGTTGCGGGTTGCAGGCGCCTTTTTAACCGACTTCAAAAAAAGAGGATGTTCTCAATTCGTCGGGATCTATTTTTTATACTTATAAAATTTACTCTTAAGGCCGAGCCACACCTGATGCGTGTGCGTAACGTGCACGTAAACGTGCGTGCGTGTAGCGTACGCGTTGTAAAGTACTAACCCTCATAAGAGAGGACACACTGATGCGAAGAATACCGGCTACCTGGAGACTATAGAGGTATTTTCCGGTGTTTCTTTTTCGTATGAACGGCACGGAACCCTTTGCGCGTGAGTCCGACTCGCACATGCCCTGCAGTTTTAAAACATTTCAATTCAGTGGAAAAGATAGATACATGTTACGTGGGTACCTACATTCGATGCTGGCAAAATTGTCGTGACTGAGAACTGAGAATTTATTATTCAAGCGCTGAAGATCACGTAAGCTTTCTTCGAATCGAAGATACCTCGAAGAATACCTAATTTTAGTTAGGGCGTTTGAGCGGTGAAATGTTACTGTTATTAACTTATTACTCGTTATTAGTGAACGAGTGAATGCGGAATATGCATGATGTTTTTATTTATGCTTAACTAGCTTCTGCCCGCGACTTCGTCCACCTCAAAATTATTTAAAGAAAGAAAGAAAGAAAGAAATGATTATTTGCTAAAAAACGTAAATACAGTGGTGTTGTCATAAGGTATCAGTATTCAGCCGTTTTGGCATGCAAATTATGAATTTGTCTGGTTAACATTACGAATAATTAAAATGAAATTAACAATACAAGCAAGATAAATATACAGTAATAATAATAATTTGAGCATGTTGATAAATTAAATTCTAATATCTATTATTTATGTCTAAATAATCCTTTACAGAATAAAAACAGTGTTCATGTAGCCATTTTGTCAATTTTGTCTTAAATTCAGGATTTTTCAGCAACTTCAATGAGTCACGTAGATTATTTATATACAATTATACAGGAGTTATAAGCATTTCGTCTGTATATATCAGCACGACAAGGAGGTTTGTAGACGAGTTTTTTGTACTGTGTTCTGAGATTTTCAGCAGAGACATCAGAACGTAACTTAAAATAATCAGCGTGAGACTTTACAAATAAACAAACTTTTCTTATGTACATACACGCCAAAGGTAATAATATATTATATTGAAATAAAACAATATAACGGATTATATCGCGTATATTATCTCATTTTAGTTCCCGACGTTTCGGAAGCTTTCCAGCTTTCCATGGTCCTCCCGTGACCATGAGATAATATACGCGATATAATCCGTTAAATTGTTTTATTTCAATGAGTAATAATCGCGGAAACAGAAGAAAATATAATATATTATATTCCTTAAATATAGGTTTAAAACTATCGGTTATCCAACAATTAGCAATTGCACGCAAGCACTTCTTTTGCAATCTAAATACTTTTTCAACATTAACCGAATTTATCGCGGATAATGTTATTTTTCCGGGATAAAAAGTATAGATATGTCCTTCCCCTGGACTCGAAATATCTCCATACCAAATTTCATTCCAATCGGTTCAGCGGTTTAAGCGTGAAGAGGTAACAGACAGACAGACAGACACAATTTCGCATTTATAATATTAGTATGGATTAAAAGTTCATACATGTAAAAAACAGTAAGCAAACAGTAGGCAAAAATTTTTTTTCGAATAACTATAAAAATAACCAAGATTAAGTACTATTACACCTTTCTAGCAAAATAGGATTGAATATGGAGTTTATATGGCCGGAGTGCACTATGACGTAACAGACCATGTCGAACCCCTCCGTCAGATCGCTGTCCAATTAGTATTTTAAAATGCCTGTATCATGCATATTTCATGGCCGATTTTAATTAATAATTAATAATAATAATTTAATACGGTTTTTTGATTACCCTATTCCTTTACTCGTAACTTAAATAGTATCTTGGGTTTGTCCTAACCTTTTAAGCTACGTTTTGCATTAGATTTAATATAAGGTAAATGACGGGCTATGCTTGGGATCTCTACGAGATCGAAACCGAAATGAGGAATTAGTAGACTAATCAAGGTCACCGACATAGCGAACAGGGTAAGCAAACTGAAGTGGCAATGGGCACGGCACATAGTTCGAAGAACCGATGCAAAGGTTCTCGAGTGGAGAACGCGTACCGGCAAGCGCAGCGTGGAGAGGCCACCCGCAAGGTGTTTGGGCGACCTGGTTAGGGTTGCGAGGACTCGCTGGAGGTTCAGGAGGCCTGTGTCCAGCAGTAGACGTCGTACGGCTGAAATAGACATGATGATGATGAAATGATGAAATGGTGTGGCGACTTCTTAATATCAGGCAGGCCGTACGCTTGTTTGCCACCTTAGTAATAAAATAAGTCCAAGTGCCTGAAACTGACCTATTAGTTCGCACCTTCAACCTTAATTCTTAGCAATGGAGCTGACGAACAGGGTGCCAATTATTGGAATTAAACTGTCAAGAAGTCATTTACGTTATATTGGATTCCTTGTGCTTTTGCCTTTCTAGCTTCTGCTTAAAAATACGTTTTTTTTAATGATTATGATTTTGGTAAAAACTACGCATACCTACCTAAAAATACTTAAAGCTCTCTTAAAAGCACATTGTTTTAAATATACAATAATAAATTAAAATTACAAAACTAAAAAAAAATGTCATGACACAAATCGGGGAGAGAATTTGTTAACAAATCAGCGCAATATTATTAAAACTAACCTTTACAAGTTAATTCATTATTTAAATCACGTTCTCAGACAACTTGTATCTAAATGTACGCAAACGAAATTTTCTAAGAGACTTTTGACGCTTAAATGATCAAAGTCTGCCTAAGTGAGACATGTTAAATTACACTTTGAATAATCCCGATATCTTCCAATAAATTAATAAAGAACAGGTATTTTGTTCTTGATTGAATCTAGCTAAGAACTATCGCAAGAAATTAATCGCATCAATATCGGGCTCATGCGTTTGGGCTTTATTATGCCATAGACAGACACACCTACGCTTCTTACTTATACTGTAAAGTCTGTAAATCGCTCTTTTTGCGACGGGAGTGAATATCAGTGTTAATCCACTCTTGACTATCTGATAAACAACTGCACCAAGAATCAGCTCCAGATCTCAAAGTGCATGGCAAACACAGGAGATCAAAAAGAACCCCAACTTTTGTAGGTCTTATGAAGTATTACGGAATTTAATGCTCTTCAACTTGGTGAAGCAATGTGGCACCCAAAACTTAGTTTAAGAGATATAAGTCAAAACTAAAGAAAGGCAGTAATTTAACCGAAAAACCAACTAACCTAATGTCGTTTGTCCTATTGTATCGCTTGTCCTAACGCATTTTTTCAGAAACCGAAAATTCTTCAGGATTTTTTAAAAGATCATCGTATAGATTAGGTTAGGTTAGGTTTGTTTTATAACAATCCTGAAAAGTTTAGACTTTCATAAAAAAAATGCGTTAGGACGAACGACACATTAAGACAAATGATACATTGGGACAATTATATTCCGATATAGGTCCCGAAAAACTATAGTTATCAAAATATCCCTAACAACTTATGTATATTCACCCTTATTTATTTACGTTTTTTATTACAGGAAACATTTACATAAAAAAAATCTTCACCTTTTAACATCACACTCAGAGTAGAGCTAGGTTAAGTGGTATGTCTTCTTAATCATCGAGTAAGTAGTCGCTATCAAGTATAAATTGTTGCTCAGATAGGAAAAAAATATATTTACGAGATCGACTGTACCTAGTTTAGTATTCAAGTATATGAAACTCAAGATGTACGCACGTGATATTCTAAATTATGGTCTACATTTAATAAACAAGATATACTCATGGCAGAATGTTGTATTAGACATGAGATCTTGAGACACATGTGACGTTTTTATACTGCGGTGTACGAACATTGTGAGTGTAGCACGTGTTAGATATTCAGGTTGATGTGCTCGTTGCGTGACATAACAAAGTTCTTGGCAGGTTTATAGAATAATCTGAGTAAAACATAAATTATTACCGCTGTTTCCTATGTTATGTATGACAAATCTGCGAGTTTTAGTCTGGCCAACATACCTAAGTTGGCAATGGAAAATAGCGGCATATTTGAAAACTGGACAGCTGGTAATAAGGAACGCATAGAAAAGTGCTAGGTATTATAAGGTGACAGAATTTTTAGTATGTAAAATTGTTCCCGTATACAGAATTTTAATTAAGCCCTTCGGCAACTTGCGCTGGCCAAACTCTAGTAGGTACCAAGACTAGCAGGCTCTTGGAATCTAGCTGGATTTTGTAGTTTGTAAAAGCTTTTATTTAACTTGCCGTGCCAGTATGTATTTAATGTGTGTGTGAAATCTTGCAAGTTAAAGACCCACCTTCCAGTTTCCTCAAAATTTGGCATACTTATGTTTGTTGACAATGCAATATTCCCTTCCATGTTACCATCGAGCTGAGCTGAGCGAAAGCTGGTCATAGGAACTCTGTAATAAAAAAATGCAGCCTATCGAGTTTGGAAGGTTCCGTACAAACTTTCTCTTAACCTAACCTAACTGACAGGTTAAGATAAGTTTGCACCTGGTATCATTACATACCTGGTATATCGCGTTGCATACAAATGAGGTGCAAACTTAACGCAAATGAATTGCGCCCTGGGTGCACGAGTCCGACTCGCACTTGGCCGTTTTTTTTCTACCTCAAGCAACTCAAATAAAAAACAAAATAAAATATCTCTTTATCTGCTCTATAATATATTTATTAACTTAATGCCCTTTATTAAGGAAAAAGTAATTTGTGAACCGTTCACACGCTTGATATGGTCAACTAATAGTAGACATAAGTCGAGTCCGTTAGATTAGTTACATTAATCAAAGGGCCTTGGGGCATCGGAGAAACAAACGTTTCAATTAGCCGCCTGGCCCAATAAATTGATTAAAATCTGACAGTTGGAACGATCAAACGGCCATTGTTAGGGCCTAGATGTTTCTAACAATTAAGAGGGTAGAACTATTTCATATAACAGTTTTGTTTATTAGCAAAGCAAACATCTAATATTGTGCTATGCCCGGCAAAATTAGGTATAACATAGGAAATTCTACATTTTCCGCCTATAATACGTTTGGCTCAGAGGGTTGTACAACGGCCTACGAAGCTGGCGGTCCCGGGTTCAAATCCTGGCCAGGGCAAGTGTTTGTGTGATGAGCACGAATCTTTGTTCTTGGGTCTTGGATGTTTTCTATGTATAAGTATTATACTTTATCTATATATTATGTATATCGTCCCCTAGTACCCATAGTACAAGCTTTGCTTAGTTTGGGACAAGGTCGATTTGTATATGATTGTTGTACCTGTGTTATTATTATTATTAATAAAAGTCCCGGCTTGTTTGATATCAATAATACCTACGCCTAGAATTTGCTCGAAATGTATTTTTTTTATGTAGTACTAGAACTACTAGACCACGAACAATGGTACCAATATCTCATTGTCTACTCTAGATACATAAGTAATGGGTGAATCAACGGAAAACGGTTTTTCAAAAACCCCCCATGCGTCTACGAAAATGTTGATAATTTGACATGCAACTGAATTGTTGTTGCTTATTTTTGCTGCGCTATTAATATATTAAGAAGTCCTTGCGAATATCTGCAACCAGTTGTGTTTTCTACGAAATGTAGTTTAAGCGCCCATTCGTACTTTTGGTAAGGAAAAAGCGTCAGAGACGGATTTTTGAGGTTTCATTTCTTAGAAACAAATGAGAGAAGAATAAGTCGGTTCCTTCTTTTTTGTATGTAGTGGCGTTAAATTAAGGCTACAATGAATATCTTTACTGTTCAGTTGTAAAAATAAAATGTCTGACATTGAAGATATTTAAAAATAAAAGTGATACGGACTATTTGCAGGCCATGAAATCGAAAAAAATATTTTTTGTGTGTTTGTATGTGTTGTTGTGGCTTCAACACGCCAAAACGGCTAAACGGATTTCAACTATACATAGTTGGTTCACGCATCCACAAATGGTTATAGGTTACTTTACCCGACTACGCTGAAGAAAAAAAGGGGTTATGATTATTTCTCCTCGTATAATGAAGTTACCTTTTAGTTTTAACTAAATGTACCCGATTACCGACAGTGGTTTTATAAACAGCGCGCGAAGTCATAAGTTTGATTCCTTGACACTTTATGATGTTATATGAAAGCCCGATTGTTTAAATGTTTTTTCACACACTTGATCATATCGTACGAATTTTCCCCTAAAAACGTTGGATTGTGCAATTTTGACGTCATTAAATAGACTTACAGTCCATGACAGTGTAGAGCTAAAGATGCATGGGCGGCAAATAAGTAAATTGCTGAGAGCATTGAAGTCGATTTTGCACAGTTGTGAAATGTTAGGTAAATTTGATTCTGCTACATTGCAGATGAAATACTTTAGATGTTAGTTACGCGCTAGTATTTGTCTATTTGTTCGATTTTGGTACAATCTAAATTTCTGAGAAAGTTTTTGTTATCACTTTTACGACCGGGAACTGAGCTAGGTTGGCACTCTGCTCGTAGTAAGTTTTCGCTACATACGTATTTGCCATGTTATTGGCTAATCGTAGGTACGTAGCGCTATGGAAATGTCTGTCGTGAATGTGGTAACAATCATTGTGTATACGTATAAATACAGCGTGGAGACTACATGGAGAACAACTACTTTAAATTAAGAAAACAGCGTACATTTAAACGGAAAAGTCCTGAGCAGAGGTCGAAACAGAAAGAAATCGAATTCGGAAATTTCATCATCATCATCATTTCAGCCATAGGACGTCCACTGCTGGACACAGCCCTCTTCAATGGACTTCCACATGGGCTGGATAGAGGCGACCCGCATCCAGCGAGTCCCTGCAACCCTAATAAGGTCGTCCCACCACCTTGTGGTCTTCCCGCGCTTCCGTCCGCGGTCTCCATTTGCGAACCTTTCTGCCCCAACAAAATTCTGATATTTATTATGATACATTTCTATCCCTTCGCTCTAAATAGTCCGTTGGGTATAGTAGGTACTGTAAAATAAACCTAAAGGCCGAAACACACCGGATGCGTGCGCAGCACGTGCACATGCGCGAGTGCGTGGCGTGCGCGTCGTATCGAATAAAATGTCATAGTAGATGGCACACTGCTTGCGTGGCGTGCACGTGCGCAGCGGTGTGTCATCCCTTATGGGTATTCGTACTTTACAACGCGCACGCCACGCGCACGTCAACGTGCACGCCACGCACACGCACATCCGGTGTGGCTTGGCCTTAATTCTTCGTCAGCCGGTCACTCACTCAGTACCATAGCTCGGAATAGGTAGTGCCTACTTAGCTAAACTTCGTGTTAGGACATAATTAAGAGTGGTTACCTAAAATAATCAATCATGCTAACTAAATCCTTTTTACTTATTTTTTATATGTTTGTATGTGTCGTTGTGGCTTCAACACAGCAAAACGGCTAAACAGATTACAGCTATTTTTAGTATACGGGCAGCTGGTAATCCGCAGATGATTATAAAATTATTTTTATCCGACTACGGTGAAGCAACAAGGGTGTTATGACTTATTTCTCCACGAACGAAGTTGCGGGGCACCTTCTATTTTTTTTATAGATGTTGGCCAGTGATGATGGTCCTTCTAAAGCTACTATACATATAAAGTTATTGTAGCGTGTTTCTATTAGTTAAGACCAAGGACCATTAAAACAAGAGGACTGAAAATCTCCATACAAAAAGCCGTTCCCCGATATGTACAACGCCATCTATGAATAGGATTTATTATTTTCGATTTTTCAACACTGCAAGCGTGACGCAGTATTTAAATGTTACGATTTATTTATTATTGGCTGTCTACGAATTAATTGTTACTGTACTATGTTTCTTTGTACAATTAAATATAACTTCGAAATAAAACAATTTAACGGATTATATCGCGTGTATTATCTCATTTTAGTTCCCGAGGTTTCGGAAACTTTTCAGCTTTCCATGGTCACGGGTGAACTGAGAAAAGATATATTTTTCTCTGTCAAAGTTACAATTTGCGCAAACTACCCATTTTTGAAAAAACAAATGAAGGTGTACATACATGCCATATGGGCCCAAGCTGTAAAGACAATTACACATGTGCCAGAAGGGCTTAATTATTTTATTTTAATTCAATGAATGTTTTATTTCAATGAGTAATAATCGCGGAAACAGAAGAAAATATTAACTATAACATCGTTAAATGTTTAGTTTTATAGCGCCATCTAGTTTTTGCCAGAATATCTCTTTGCGTTCGGGGCACGATCCAAAGTATCGTAATTGACACTCCTCTTGTTTTAACGATAAAACGATCCACCACTAAGCATTGTGGTCGGGTACATAAAACAAAACTAAGGGATAATGTGTGTCATTAGTTTCCATCAATGTGACAACAGAATTGTGATTAAAAGACAAGTTGGCCGCAACAAACGGCTTCATTACTCCGGTTGGTTAAACCCGCAGAGTTTATATCGCCATAAATCCAACGCGGTCACAATATTTTGCCCCAAATTTACCGAAATTATTCAGTTTTGCTGTAAAAGCAAATCCATGGTGATAAATTGTGGGAACGTCGTAAAATCCCTTATTTTTTTAAATATCCTTTACTTATAGCCGATTTTTTTATTACACATTTAAATACTGGGAATGACAAGCAGTGTCATTACTAAAAGATTATTTATTACTTGCGAGGGGTGAGGTAAACACCCGCACAGTACCCTACGGAAATCTTCCTTTTTCTACAAACGCATACTATTAAACAAAACACCTTCCAAAAAAAAACAGCCACAGACTGACAATTTACCGTATACCGTATAGTTCGAAGATTGGCTGGCTGAAGATGGCTGTTGGGGCAGAAAGGTTCTCGAGTGGAGACCGCGTACCGGCAAGCGCAGCGTGGGAAGCTCGGACGACTTGGTTAGGGTTGCGGGGACTCGTTGGATGCGGGTCGCCTCTCTCCGGCCCATGTGGAAATCTACTGAGGAGGCCTGTGTCCAGCAGTGGACGTCATATGGCTGAAATGATGATGAAGTAGATAATGTAATTTTACAGGAACGAATTTTATAATGCACTAGAAGGCGCTCGCAGCTTCGTTCGTGGAGGAAAAAAAGTCAGAACCCCTTGTTTTTCGAATAAAAAGTATCCTAGAACCATTTGTGGATACCCAGCTACCCAGTTGAAATCCGTTTAGCCGATTTGTCGTGATGAAGCCACAACGACACATACAGAAAAACATTTTTGATTGAGTGACCTCCATATAGTCTATTACAATATTTTTTTGAAAATATCTTCAATGTAGCCTCAGATATTACATTTTAACAACTATATATAGATGATGCAATTTTACAGGAATTAATTTTATAATGCATTTCTATTTGACATATGTTCACGTGTTTACTCGTTTATTTTACGATAGTTCAACAATAATAGTTGACAATGAACATACGCTTTTTATCGGTTAACAAAGCGTAATTGAATGCTTGTTAGCTGATACCCCAAGTAAACATCTTACAAAGACGGCACGTACGGGCACGGTCTCAGGTAATAGGCGTGATCGGAATAGGATGCACTTCATACACCTAAAATTCTCTAAAAAGCATAATATAGAGTGGATACAACCGGGTATACCGGAATACCGGTATTATTCTCCGGTATTAGTCGTAATGTTAAATAGGTATACGTGATTTTACTCACACTACGCGACATTTCAGATAGTTTGTAGTTAATTTGAGAGTATGAAGTATATTGTGAGTCGCTAGAAATAGAATAAACTATTTGTGATTCCCCACTTATTGCTTCTGTAAGGGACGTGTCAGCATCGATTATGGTGTGAGCAGATAGTGAGAGAAATGTGTGAACAAACAGAAAGAGGTAAAAGGGTCAAGTTCTTACTCAGATAGGCGGATGGAGTTTATCCGGTTGTAACCACTCTATATTATGTTCTTGGTACGGACTTTGGGTATATTAGCTCTACCTATTCCGATCGCTGTAGGCTACAAACAGATCTTCTATTATTAGTATTTGCCTCTAGTTTCGCTCCATAGGAGTTATTATTCTTGGTCTTCATTCGTTCAACTGTATGCAATTCGGAATAGTTATTTCCCAACGCAAAAATAAGAGTGCTATAATTTTAACGTATGGACTCTGTCTGTGAGGCTTTCTGTGGTATTGAAATTAGAAGCTAGGCACAAACCGATTTTGATTTAGTTTTAATTTGAACCGTGACTAGATTTAGTGAGGGGGTTCCACATCCTTAACACCTTAAAGAAGAGACTCTAGATTACGCGTACGAACTTTTAGGCGGCCTGCCGACAACCCGAGCGTTTCGTGACGCCCCTGGGACAGTTCTACGACGCCCCAGGGCGTCACAAACGCACAATATATGAACCCCTGATCTGGTGTATTCTTATGATTTAAGATAATCTGTTTAGACATTTTAATATCACCAGTTTTTTTTCTAGCTGTGTGTTTTTTTATCTTTCAGCGTACTTGTTTCCATAACATACTTTATAGATGATACATACTTTACTTTTTGCACGAAATTGCTCAAACAAAATGTAATTTATTGCTTTATAAAACAAATAATTAGCCGCAGAGAAGCCAATTTAATGGGAAATTACATATTCAAGTCGGTGGCGCAAACACCTCGGCGTGGATATTGTGGGAACAATGGCCAATCGATGTCATAAATTATATAATTTGCTCCTAAATTATTAACAGTCGTCTTTCTGTTATTGGTATTGGAAAGAGCATTTGCCTATAGAGTAGGGTCGTAACCACTAGTGTATGTGCGGAAAGAGAATAGTCATGGCAGAAACGAGAACTAACATTGTGAATTTTACATGACAATCATACCTTAGACACCTGTCTTTTAAAATATAATTTAACTTCTGTCGTTTATATGTCATTGTGTATTTATATACAAAACCGCAAGGTTTTTGTATAAAATCTTGTCGAAACGTGGTAAAACCGTGCATAGTTCAACAAGTGAAATTATTTAATATTATTTGATTTTGTCAGCGAGAAAAAGCGACTAAAAGCCCCTATCGACTTACAAAAAGTCACAGAACGAGTGCCCGCTATGACGGGTATTTATGTTGTGTTTTAATATTAACTTATTACCTATTTAATAGTACCCCTAAGTAATTAGTCTCTGACACAAAATCGTAAGTAGGTACAAATGTTCATTAAAAATATATTTATTTACATAAATATACATGAGCATAACTGACAAACTATAATTAGGTACATGACAGTGTTGTCAGCATAGCAGAAAACATAAAATAGCACTGGCACACCCTCAAATCCGATCTTCTCTTTCCGAACAGACTATAAGAAGTTAATCATAGTTAGGGATCGGGCAAAGTACTGTTATTGCTCGCCATATTGTGGATATGACCAAAATGAATTAAATAATTTCTGACCTGAGATTGAATTTTGATTCCTAGTAAATAAAATTTTCATATTTTAAAATATTAAGTAAGGACTCTTTTTATATTTCAAATTCAAATTCATTTATTTATTGCAGGCATCTATGGCCCATAGATAAAATACCTTACCAACTACAATACATATTAAAATATAATTAACATAATTAATGATCACTTATACTTATTTTATAAAATAAAGGGACTGCTTGACACATGCATCTCACAGCAGTGCCTCATAAACGGACAGTCAAGCCTGTCCGCTATAGAACGCAGGATGGGGTTGGGGCTGGCCCGTATCCGGCGCACCAGGGATGTGCATCATTTGCGCATAGTCGTATAAAAGCAATCTATGCGTGCTTCAGCAAACATTCCTGATGCGCTGCAGAAGCAAGGCAGCCCCACCAGCACCCGGAATTTATAGCGCAGAAACAAATCAAATCAAAGACTTTATACTATATTTATTCTAGTTTATGAAGCATGGCACTGTTTTAAACTTAGTAGATCTAGAGAAAAGGAACTCTTTATTGTAACACCCACATGCACTTAGCGGCATTGAAATCGTTTGCGCTGAAAGCGTGCCACAGTATACACTCGACGCGTAGAACAACTTCGCCCAACCCAACACCCAACCCGGAGCTTACCAAGGCTTGTAACCGGTTTCAAATAAACCGGTATTTATTTAGGTTATACCGGTTAATTATTTATGTTACGTTCGGACGAATTGATTTGGGAACTTTATGAATAACAGAAAAAAAATTGAGACTAAATACGCAATCTTTATTTTTTATAGACCTATCTTTATAAAATCATAATTAAATACATACAAATATATTAAAATTTCTGATTAAATATAAACTAAAATAATAATAAATATTAGGGACAATTTGACCGAAATCGACCTACTCCCAAACTAAGTAAAACTTGTACTATGGGTAATAGGCGACGATATACATAATATGTCGATAAATTATAATATTAAATACATAGAAAATATATCCAAGGGTTGGAGACCGCCCTCAAAATCTTTTGCCTTCAACCTGTCCCTTCACTACTAGACGCTCCAGACTGACACAGAAATAAAAACCCTAGCATTCTACTACTAAATAAAAAAATTAATATTAGACACGTAAAATGTTCATGTATTAAAAGCCACCACTGTACCAATAAATAATAAAAATAAAATTAAAAAATAAGGAAAGAAAAATCTTTTCTCGGCGTTTTTTGTATACACTAGTACGGAACAAGGTTGAATAGTCAGAGGGGTTACTCCGAATCTTGAAATTAGAAGTTTGCAACGAGTCATCCCTCTCGCTCTTATGCTAAATTTTATTTGAGTAAGCGGCATGGCGCGATACGAACTTTGAATTTCGAATTTCAGAGTAGCCCCTCAGGCCAGTTACAATACGGAAGTGACGACCACTCTGCAAAAGTGTAATGACGACGAAGAAGTACGGAACCCTTCGTGCAGCAGTTCGACTCGCTCTTAGCTGGTTTAATATAACGGTTTGATATAACGTTCGTTGACATTTTTGGGTTTTCTAGCAATGGCATTGGCATCTCATTATGACAGTGAAAAAATCCTTTTAATCGTTTCTCTACTGTATTACTAGCACTGTGACCGCCCACCCCGTAATTACTAGCATACCGATGACAGGGTACGGCCGCGGAAGTGCTGTCGGCAAGTCCCTAACGAACCCGTGCCGAATGAGGCGGGCTCGGTCATTGAGTAAGCATTTTTTATTTTTTACACTACTGTGTCAGTTTTGAGTTGGTTTGGTCGGATAGGAGGGTTTTGGTTGGCAACTTAATTTATGTCAAGTACAGGCCATATAACGGGGCTTTTGCATATGTCTGTGACACTAAGATGTGATTTGTCCAATCCTAAAACATCCCTAATTTCGATTGAGTCCTGACTTATTTGTTTATTTTTAGTTCACCATACCATAGATTACTACAATAAATGAACGTAATTTATTCATATGCAAAATATGTTTTAGAACAAAATAATATACGTAAGTATAACATATTTATTATTATTTATATAGATAAACACAGGAAAAACAAACTAATCATATGAGCTAACAAGTGTACAATTTTGTAAACGCAGATTTTAAGTAGGTACAGTTTTATACTAGAAGGTGCCTGTAACTTCGCTAGTGGAGGAGAAAAACAATCTTATCGCCCTTTTATTCTTCAGCGTAGTCCAGGCAGAGTCCAGGACTTTACTCTCCCACCGGCCATCCGTTTTCAGGGCTACATGACAAGCCCATTGCCACTGCAACCCTGCAATTCTGCAAGCTATGTCGGTTACTTTGGTTCTTCTGCGGATATCCTTCCATGAGAGAAACTCCGAGCATAGCACTTTCCATTCCACGTTGCGTGACCTTGAGCCGCCTTATGAGTCCTGTACTATGTGTCAGGTAACATGCATTGTTAGAGGACCTTCGACTTTAAGCACTGGGGTATATAAGATGAAGTTTTGACGTGATAACGTCTTATAAATCGATGAACGCCGGCTGCACGCACGAAAAATGGCTCTTTGTCACGTTCCACGTGCAAGCGAGAGCGTGGGACAAGCGATAGAGAGGCACGATCGGCCTAAGCGTTCGGCTTCTCTTCCATCATCACGTAAAATTATCGTCCGTAAACCGACTTTACAGAAAACCATTTTTTTTAATGGTTAAATGCTCTAGTATGAATACGAAAACGTTGTTTTTAAACGATTTTGTTTTGCTATTCGTAATTATTTTTAATCCTTTCAACGCCCACTATAAGCTTCACTTAGACTGCAGTATAAATAACCCTTTTTAATGCATACAAACAACTCTAAGAGCAGCTTTCGCACTCCAATAAATACCGCTAGGGAATAAACCTTATTAAACTTGCGTCGCCATCCGTACCGCACTTTCAATTTGTTCATCGTCTGTGAAAACAATGCAATGCGAGTGTGTTATTTTGGATTTATGGTAAACTAGCTTTTGTTAGCTACTGAGTCCGAGAACAAATTCAATAGTACATTACTACAGAGGCCGGGACGAAAGGGGTTGCTGGCCGAAGACATATAGACGGATAGGTCTGAGGCGGGCAACCCCATATTTCCCACCGAGGTATGTATATGTATAGTGCTTTTTTCAAACATGCAATGAAATAAACAACAAATAAAATCAAAGTTTTATTTTTTAATACGCATAGTGGCAGAATGTCATGATGCCTGTGCCACAATGTGGCATGGAAATTAAAAAGAGGACTTAGCCAACCTATGCCTGCATGATTTGTATAAAATTTCATTATGACCTCTTGTCCTAGCCGCACCTGAAACTTCATACTTCGCAGCTAAGGAACATAACATCAATATTTCATTGCATGTTTGAGAAAATTCATTTTCTGCTGGTTTCTGTGGTCCATAGATACTTAGAGTTTTTAACCACTGGAGATGACATACGGATATATTCTCCTCTGCCAAAGTAATCGCGAAATCGAAGTTCAGTTCTTTTTTTATGATATATGAGGCAAACGAGCAGACGGGTCGCCTGATGGTAAGCGATCACCGTCGCCCATAGGCACTTGCACCACCAGGAGTAACAAGTGCGTTGCCGGCCTTTCAGGTGGGAGTACGCTCTTATGTTATCACCTCAAAATTCCGTCTTAAATACTCCAGTTTATACGGTAAATTATCAATGTGAGGGTGTTTTTAGGGTTCCATAGCCAAAATGGCAAAAACGGAACCCTTAGTTTCGTCATGTCCGTCCGTCGATCCATATGACACAGTCATGTTACTCAAAAACTACATGATATATGTTGATGAAATTTGGAGTATAGGTGTCTTGTATGAGCCGCTACTTAGTTTGATAGTTAAATAAGAAAAAACATAATGGTGAAGGTTATTTACAGCATTGTTACCGTAACTATGAATATCTTATATCAATACTTCCCGTTTTGCATTTAAAAAACACCAGGACTCTGTTTATAATTGTTATGTTATGAACGTTTTTCATTGAAATACGTTACTTTCATCTTAGTACGGAATCACAGTCGTACGGAATTTTAAGTGATTGCATGTAATACTCTATTTATCCTTACTTGTCCTTAATAGTAAACAACATTCTAACCTAAAAATATGCATTTAATACCAGCTGCTTAATACCAGCTGTTTTTTCGCAAGGAAATAAGTTCACTGTATGAAATTGGCAACGTGTTACGAAAAATATTAATGTCTGTTACTTTATTTACGAGAAAATGAGAGTTTAAGACAAAAAGGTTAACTTTAATGTTGTTTCCTATTTAGGACAAGTAAGGATGAACTAAGTATAATGTATAGACATGATTCAAATGCTTCAGAAAGAGTAATTTTAATGTCATTTAAGAATCAAAAACCTCGCCCAAATCGATCCGCAAAACTTCAACTTGACATTCAAGTAATATACTTTCACTAGTTATGCGACCAGGGGAAAGGACCTTATTTCTATAGACTTAAGGCGGGATTGGTGTATATAGTTGCGCAAGCGCCTACGAAACAACAATGGAGGCACTTTCACCTAATTGAAGGAGTGCAATGAACCAGTGCCCTAAGATACGTCTTTATAAAGGTACTAGAATGTGCAACTTCGCTCGTAATCCTTTACGAACGTAGTTGCACTTTCAAAAACGTGTTAACTCTCTTTTTGTTTTTGCGCAGTCGAGCGAAAAGTACTTTATAATCTACTAATTTCCTGTCATATGTAGATATGACAGGAAATTAGTAGTTTAAAAAATGCTTGAAATACATGCAGCTCCATTGAGCATTAAAAACTGTTTTTCAATTCAGTGTCCGTCTAGCCCGTTTCACTTATTTCTTCGAAAATATATTCTACTAGGAGGAACTTCGTTCGCGGAAGAGAAAAAAGTACTTCAGCTTAGTCAGGTGAAAAGTATTCCATACCATCTGAGCACGCCCAGCTACCCGTGTACCAAAAATAGTTGAAATACGATCAGCCGTTTTGACGTGACGAAGCCGCAAAGACACACTACAAACATAAAAATACCGCTCAATAATAGAAACATTGGTGAAAAAAAGACTTCAATTTTATATAAACTCCCCAAAATACAACAATGTTCAAATCTCATTTTTGGGCATTCCCAAAAAACGCTCCATACTAAAGCCTATAGGAACTTGTGACGTCTCACGTTTTTACCTCATATGGGGAAGTTAAGAGCTTCGTTCTACAGCTATGTTAAAACTTGCGTTTCTCGAAATGGTCTCATGACAATGTCACTATACATTTCGTGGGTTATTCAATGGTATTATTCGTTATTAATATTTTCATACTTTTAATATGACCTCAACTTTAAAGACTCATAAAGCAAGCTATAAAACTGTACGTAAGGTATCGAACTGTCTTTTTTTAGGATTTCTATCGTAAAAACTTGTTTCGTTTTAATTTTGCTTTTATTTGAGTACAGTCAACATACTTATTCTTTGAACTAAATGCGTGACATTTTCAAAGGGTAACTAAAGGGTAATTGACTGTCAAGTTCATAATGACATTAAGTAACTCGTAAGACAACGAGTTTTGCAATATTGCTCGCATTTTTAAGGGGCGACATTGTCATTAAATTCACACGCAACAATGCAGTTTTTTTGAAGTTTTTTTTTTTTATTTTTGGCGTCAAACGGTGAATTTAGTAGTATTCATCATCATAGTTCTATTATAAACTATTAATACATTTAAAAAATTAAATAAACGGACTATTCGAATGTGATTCAATCGAAAAATATTACGTAAAAACGGCTGGATCGATTTTTGGTATAAGGAAAGCTAGACATCTGAGAATAGTTAAAGAATACTTTTCACCCAACTACGCAGAATTAAAAAGAAAGTTATGACTATATTCTTCTTCGAACGAAGTAGCAGGCATTTTCTAGTAAGTATCCAGTATGCTTCTGTCTGTATCTAATGTACTTTCCATGAAATGGTCAAGGCACTTAACACGCGCGGTGTATCTACTCAATACGAATACATTTCATAATTTTTTCGAAAAACCGAAATTACCGACATAGCTTGAAAAATTACAATACTTAAGTCACGGTGATGTGTTCTAGCTGAAGATGATTATGATGATGACGATGACGATATCGATGACGATGACGATGACGATGATGATGACGATCACGATAATGATGATGATAATTGATGTAGGGCCTCCATCACCTCCGTGTAAGCGGAAGCCATATGGATTTTTTAATAAAATTTCTTCATACAATATTATTTAACATTAGGTAAAATACAACATATAAGGGTTAATGTCATTTCATCTACAACGCAGCTGGTCTAAACAGCAGGTGGTCTAAAAAGCAAGTGGTCTAAGCTACTGCGGTCTAAGTAGCAACTCACCTGACAGGTGGTCTAAAACGCTTCTTTCCTAAAACGTAACTGGTCTAAAATTGCATGTACGGTTATTTATAACGCTACGTGTCTAAAACGCTTCTCGTCAATAATTCATCTGGCCTGGCCTATAACGTGCTTTGTCTAAATCTCCTCATGTCAATAATCCAAACACAAATTACTCTTTAATTACCCATTGCCTATTATAATCTAGAATACGCCTACAACTTCGTTCGCGGGGAGAAAGTCATAACCCCTCCTTATTTAACAGCGTAGCAAGGTAAAAAGTATCCTATAACCAGCTGTGGATATCCAGCTATCCGTGTAACAAAAATAGTTGAAATCTGTTTTGCCGATTTGGCGTGACGAAGCCACAACGACTCATGCAAAACATACAAAAAGATCTTTTTTTTAACATCCAAAATTTCAAGTCTGTAGGTCGTTTAGTTCCAAAGTTAAGCGAAAGCAAAGTTTCGCATTTATGACACTCACTCACTCACTCACTCATGATCATCAGAATAGAACTAGTACTTCCCATAAACTCAGAGAGCTGAAATTTGTTACAGAGTTAGGGTTTAATGGCCACATAAAGGGAAAACTATAAAACTAGGATAATCGAAGATCTGGAGTACCTATTAGAGATCGACATACCGACAAAAAATATTCAACTTTGTGGGCCGCTTCATTTGATGTCAAAAATCGAAGGTCTATGCCCACGTTTCTACAAAAAGAAGTGAAATCCCACCAAAAACATTCTGTAAAAAACTAGCCAAGTCTCGATGGAGCTGCTTGTTTATCTCTAAAAAGTAATGAAATTAGAAGTCCGTCTGTACTGGATTTTTTTATACTGTTTGTTTCAGGCTCGCCTTTACATAAGTATTATTGAAATATGCAGCTTTATCAAGCCTACAATTGACTGGTCATTGAATCAACGTTTTCCAAGTGGCAATTTTCCATCGTCAATGGGTAGCGGTTCTGGCGATAGATTGGTGCAATGGTGTCTTGGAGCACCTGGTTTTGTACCCTTGGGTACCCTTCAACGGCCAAGTCACACAACAATAACTATAATAATAAAGAAATCGCAGTAAGGAACCTTAGACTTGGCACGACTTTTTCTTGATTTCATTACTTTTTAGAGATAAACAAGCAGCTCCATCGAGACTTGGCTAGTTTTTTGCAGAATGTTTTTGGTGGGATTATTTTGACAATATCTTCAATGTACAGAAATTTTATTCTTACAACTTAATAATAGTATAGATGTGTACATACCTGCAAACGGACAATTTAGATAAAATTATTATTATCATTGCAAGCCTGTTATGCCCCACCGCTGGGCAAAGGCTTTCCCCCTCTTTTTCCATTGGTCTCGATTTTGAGCATCATCTGGCCAGTCCTTTGCAAAGGAGTCCAAGTTGTCCCGCCATTGCCGACGAGGTCTGTCGCGTCTCCGTTTTGAGTTATATTTCTGCAGATAAAATAAACTTTTTAACAAAAAAATAAAACCGATCGGTGCCATCGTGTCACAACTTACTAAAATCGTCAATTTTCAATATTTTACACATTCTTTATATGGCACCGACGCCAAAATAAGAATAATTGTATATACTGTATAGATTGAGTTTACAAACGGTTACTTGTAAGTAATTTGAAGAAACTGAATTATGGCGTAATTTTTTTACGTCTTAGTTTTTTTTTTGGAGTCGGTTTTATTTTTTTGTTAAAAAGTTTATTTATTTTACACTTTTTAGTTAATCGTTACTTAAAAGTGTATCTCGTGACGATTCGAACAAGCCCAAACACGGCTAGGATACATTATTTATTACATAGATCTGGTGCCTACCTTCCGCCTCCATCATCAAATCAATTCGATGGTACCATTCTCATCAGGAACATTTAAATTTGTGACTATGAAGTTGCATAGCTAAATTAATCAAGATATTTTGTCGCCACCCGTAAATCATTTATCATTGAATATTTCCGATGGCATTCTGTGGTCTTCTGCATCAGTTCCACTTCACCAATTTACACTTTCTGAATGCAAATGCTTATTATGTTTCTTATAATACCAAAATCGCTATATGTATGCCTACAATATTTGAGGAGTTCCTTCAATTCCTTATGGATTCCATCATCAGATCTTCACCAAAATTAAATGGGACAAACTTGAAAGTACCGTCTATACATAATTGATAGATTCAGGCGTTACTTTGCGGAATTCCATACTAGATCAATGGATTATAGTTCCTTTGCTGTTCCGCGAACTTGTGTCTTGGTTAGATGTGACAATAAATTGTGCTCACATTCGCACATTTTCATGCAGTTTCCATAAAAAAATACGCATGCAAATATAATCCTCGACACGTGTTTCGCCTCTCTACGAGGCATCATCAGGAGATGCAGGAGATGTTGACGGTCGCCGTCCACCTGAGCCAAAAAAAAAAACGTTCCGTCGAATTGAGAACCTCCTCCTTTTTTTGGAAGTCGGTTAAAAATACCTCTTCAAGGTATGATTGAAAAAGTTTTACTTTTCACAAACAGAGGTTTTCATTTCCGAACAATGTTCTATAGATATAAACGTTAAAAACACAGTCTAAATGCAATTGTATCGCCAGGAAAAAGCGAGGCAAGCTTTGCTTTATACCAACACACGGGCTTCGGAAAACAGTTTAATATTTAAAATTCCAGCTCTAGAACGCTGTAGCAAAATGCTCTAAAAGAGCTAACAATATCACGTTATACTCTGAAAAGTGATATAGGCTGTTGTTATGTCCATACAAGTTCTATGAAAAAAACAAATGGTAAACCCTAAAATTTAACTTGAAGCATTCAACCAGTATTTTTTTCATAAAATATTAGCGGCATTTAATGTCGGTATGTCGCGTATTATTACACGCTTTTATTTTTTTACTAGAAGGTGCCCAGGAAGGTGTTCATGAAAAAAAGTCATAACCCCTCTTTTTTCTTTAACGTAATCGGGTAAAAAGTACTCTATAACTATCTGGAGATACCCAGCTACCCGTGTACCAAAAATAGTTTGAAATCTGTTTATATACTTTTGTACAACATAACCTACAAACATACAAAAAAAATGATTTAGTCATCCTAATAGTCCGTTACAATAGTTTTTTTTTTAATATCTTCAATGGACAGACACAGACATTTCATTTTTACACCTCCCTTTGTTTGTAGTAAGTGTTTAAGTACTTACGTACTTAAACACTTCTGACCTTATTAAATGCAGCTGTGCAAAACATGTTTCAAATTACACCTAGTTTGGTCCTAAAACTCGTATTTTTAACCTTTCGCAATATACTTTAAATTACTATACCACGACCTTCGAACAAAAAGGTTTTAAGTATACTCACCTGTATTATATCGTAGGGTAGTTACGTCTGTCTACAGCTTTAGCATTCACAAAAAGTGCGTCAGCGTTGAACGCTGCACTGGCAGACTCGTCGCTTCTAAGGTGTGTCTCGTGAGGAACCCAAATAATTTTACCAGCGTATTATAGCAGACCTCAGGAGGTCATTAGGACCAAAAAATGTTGTATGAACCGCAGCCAATTCTAGCTTAGTTTTAAAGATATCATCAATTTTCATGTAAACAATTTATTGTGATTACTAAAGTGGATTAAGCTCTTTTGGTTGCGACATTGCCACGTATGTTTCCAAGTATCGTGTCGCTATTGACAGACTTCAAATTGACAGCTACCTCCCACTAAAGTCATCTTTTTTGGAAAAATAATCGTTACCATTTTATTAAAAGGGATAATTTTCATAGGGAAGCGAAAGTTATTAAAGTTTTATGCACAATCTAGCTGTTGCTCACGACTTCGTCCGCGTGGAGCTGGAATTTATAGCCTACAAAGTTTCATCCTCTTTTTCGTCCCTAAAAAGGTTGAAATTTGACATAAATTGTAGCCTATGTCCTATTCTCACGTATAAGGCACATAACTGGAAAGTTGCATAAGAATTTGTCCAGTCTTTTTTGAGATTAAGTGGAACGTACATACATACTTTCACGTTTAATATAGTAAGGATATCAACAAGATTAAAAAAATTTTTGAATTTGACTTGGGTTCATATAACATTTTTTGTCCTAATGACCTCAGATATACGCTGGTAAAGTTATTTGGGTACCTCACGAGATACCTGTACAATATGACCCGCAGACACGTATAAACTACTAATTTTCATACATCTCGCCTCGCTCTTGGGTTCGTTATCTTATGCAAGTTTATAGTAGCCAATATATTTTGACCTGTGATCAGGAACATGTACCACTGCTTCACGTGTCTAGTTTTATTAGGGATGAACGAACTGAAGACGGCTTCCTTAATTGTTTCCTATTTTACAAAATAGAAAATACAAACCAACATTTTTAATAATCAACAATAATTATTGATTATCCATCCATTGTTTATTGATTCATTTTCATGGTTATAAAAAGATAGAATCCATAAAATCTTGCAATACATTACAACAATACTATAACTCTTTATTGCACACGTCACAAAACAGAGTTCAGAAAACAATGTATTCAAGGAGAGGTAAACAACGGGCGCCTTAAATTCTCTATCTAATTAAATTGTTATGGTTTATGATAACAAAAATAGCAATAAATTAGCCGTTACCTAGCCGGCTTTTGTGACAGGCGTGTTTATACAAATTGATATACAAACTTTTTTAGAAATACTCGAGTAAAGTAAATACAAATAATTGTAACGATTTTTGATGTAAAATTTTGGCGGTGGTCCAAATTTAACCTTGTATTTACGTTTTAGTTTTAATAAGATGGTCAATTGAATAATTCTTGAAGAAATATGTCAGAACAGCACACTTTGACCGCACCTTAATGATTATGACGTGACTTATCGCTTGCCAGTTTTACGCAGGTGTCATTCACCGGCACAAAAGACATGTACAGTCGGTTCCCTGACTTAAGTATCCAGGCCCGTGTACTTAAATCTATTTATGCCTGGATACTTAAGTGAGGGCACCGACTGTACTAGGCTATTATTGTTATTTCAATACATGCACTTTGAATGTGCATAGCTTGGTGCAGTCGTAATTAAATTATGATTTTTATTTACTCTATGGTTACTATTGTAAAATGTATAAAACATTGTACACACATTAATAAAAAGACAATAAAATAATAATTAAATAACCCACCTACCTATGGTCGCTCGTTGACGGAAATGATAGCAAGATGCTGGTGGCGTTTTCCCGCTATAGAGCAATAATGAGTTCGATTTTTTTTATACTGAGCTTTAGTACAGTTGGTGAGCCTAAAACTTGCGGTAGAGACTCTAGAGTCTGTACCGCAAACTGTACGAAAAAATAATTCTGACCTAAATACATATTTTCGGCGGGGCGTGTAACATGAATGTATATTGTGAATGATCTAAAATGCCTGCAGGCATAGGGAAGAGAAATTAGAATTTATATCCCGTAGCTTTGGGATGTCTACAGAAACGATGACTATGCTCACATATTGCAAAATATGTATGACTCGTTAAAGGGGTTTAGCATTCACAAAGGTTGTCTGGAAGAGATCGCTGTTTAGTGATAAGATCGTCTGTTATTTACATCTCCTTGAATATTTTCTATACTCTGTTTTGTGTGGTGTGTACAATAAAGAGTTATCTCGTATTGTTTGTAAGGATTTTAAACCCATTATAGGTAAAAAACTTAAGTAAAGCCGCTCTTATGTAGTAGTGTACAAAATTGATATGGAACTTATGTCATTTTCTAATATATAACGTCAAATTGCCTATACGCTGCTATATACAACAGGTGACTTACTTAAGATTTTCACCTATAAAAAACTCGACTTTAATAGGTCGGCTCACTGAAAGATGTGTTCTTGCTTACTTACTACGCTGGCTCAGTGACCCGAAGAGGATCTTGGCCTCCCGCCATCGGGAGTTTCAAGGGCGCGCAGATCCTTCTTCACTTCGTCATACCAGCGGTATCTGGGTCGGTCAACCAGACATTTTCCACTCGGTCGCATACTGCATATACCTTGACGGCTCCATCGTCTCCCATCCTCTCCAAGTGACCCAGCCAGCTGAGACATGTGGCTTTGATCTCCCTTTTTATATTCGGCATAGTCACCAGCTCTTCTAAAAATAATCTAATAAAAAATCTTCTCTCAATAATAAACATCTTCTGTAAATTCTAAACCGCTCAAATTAAGCCTGTAGCTCTACATTAAGGGCACAATATTAAATTGTTATTCAACTAAAAGACGAAATGTTTGATGTTTCTATTGCCATCAAGTTTTCCAATAGATGGACCAGTCGAGTAGCACTAATTGAGGAAATTGAACTTCGAATATTTCTGTAAGCTCTTAACGGTCAAAAGTTTTCAGGGGACACACTCCAATACTTGCTAAGTTCAAAGTAACTTTACACAAAGGAATTATAAACAAGCAATGTACTTTATATTATTTACTTTGAACCAGTAAAATTAACGAGACTGAAAATAGCGAGAGATTATCTCAAGAATCGAATCGATTGTCACTTGTTTCCTATTTATAGTCTAACAAAGGGACATTGCAAAGAAGAGGAGATTCAATATTACTTGGTTAGAAACTTTAAATCTGAATAGGAATGGACGGTTTTTACAGCCTATGGTAATTCAATTACAAGCTGACGGTCCGCATAAATATTTGTTCCTGAATCTTGGATGCTTTCTATGTATATAAGTAAATATATATCTATGAAGAGGAGGTGGCTGGTAAAACATGGTCAAGGAAAGCAGCAAACAGAGATCTATGGCGAAATATGGAGGAAGCCTATACTATACCCTCAAATGGGTAACCCATTAAACAATATCAAGAAAAATCATATGTAACCTACGTTTCAATGTAAACTATGTTAAAGATCCTTTTGAATACGAAATAAAAAGGATTATTATTTTACTTTATTTTATATCTATTAAATATATCGTCGTCTACTCGTCGTCGACTCGTATCGTCGGTTGCCAGCGTATTTCAGATCAGCTTGACTCCTTGGCACTGCGTAGAGATGTAGCCTCGCTCTGCATTTTTTATCGCTTGTATAACGGAGAGTGTTCCGAGGAATTGTTCGGGTTGATCCCAGCTGCATCTTTCCGCCGTCGTCCTACGCGACAATATTTCCATCCTCACCACTTAGATGGTTGGCAGTCCACAACTGTGCGTTTTTCTAGAAATTTCCTGCCTCGCACGACTGAACTGTGGAATAAATTGCCGCATGCAGTATTTCCGGACCGATGCGATCTTCAAACCTTCAAGAAAAGAGCGTACTCCCACCTGAAAGGCCGGCAACGCACTTGTGACTCCTCTAGTGATGCAAGTGTCTATGGGCGACGGTGATCGCTTACCATCAGGCGACCCGTCTGCTCGTTTGCCTCCTATGCCATAAAAAAAAAAAAACTACCTTGCTTGTTGAGCTTCCCATGTTTGATTTGTGTAAAAATTGTTCCGCCATATATATACTATAACCATTACGAGGAAAAGCTTTCTTTAACTGAAAACATGAATATGATATAGCTAAAAAAAAATACAAAAGCCCTTCTTGCGTATAGTACAGCCGAGTTCATTTACATCTACACATATAAGAGAACAAAAATATCTGAACACGCTTTTATGCTCCTCACAATAGGGTCTTGTTCAGATATTTTTGTTCCCGTAAGTGTGTAGATGTAAATGAACTCGACTGTACAGATATAGCATTGACAAAGTGTGCATCAGCGACGAATGTAGCGACACCTATAAACTATTCGTTTTCATAGGTCCTGCCCTTGGCTTCGATTTTTTAATTCAGTTTTGATTTCACCTATTATCAGGAACATGAAATACTTTATGTTTCTTGTTATATAGGGTCTAACTTCACATATGCCATTTGCCTACAGCGGATCTTGCAGTACTTCGGTCACGTGGCGAGACGAGAGCCAGATAATTTAGAAAAGCTCATCGTGGTTGGCCATGTGGAAGGAAAAAGGGGCCGCGGAAGATCGCCGACCCGTTAAACCGATGCCGTGAAAGAAGCCAGTCAGGAAACTCTTGATGCGTCAATCTGGAAAGCGGAAAACCGTGTGGAGTGGAGAGAGCTTTGGTGCTCAAAATTATGGCCTCTAGTAGCCACGACCCTCAGCCATGAGGAAGTTACGAAGAGGAAGAAAAGACATGTGTAGGTGATGCGATGGATATATCAAACTTAATAGTATTCGAACTGTATCGGCTGAAAAAAATCACCACACGTTAACGTAATAGGATATTGTCCTTGGTAAAACAAATATTATTGTAATTAGTCCGCCCATTAGAGTATAAAAAAAAAGCGGCCAAGTGCGAGTCGGACTCGCCCATGAAGGGTTCCGCAGCCATTTATACAAGAAAATGCACTACAAATGAAAAAAAATACGATATGAAAAAAAAACACTAACAAACGAGCGTATCTCCCCGCCACTTACGTCCTTTTGCTGAGAAGCGCAGTTTTTTGGCAATAACTTAAAAACGGTATGTCCGATCATGTTGAAAACAATTTTCGTTGGAAGTATTTATTAAGTTTTATATTTGTAAATTCTTTCATATTTTTTGAACATACCGTTTAGAAAATAGAGGGGGGGACACAATTTTTGCTACTTTCGGAGCGAATATTTCCGAAAATATTCACTAAATAAAAATACTTTTTTAAAAACATCAAAGTGTTTTTTGAAGATCTGTCGAATGATTTGCCACACATTGATATTTGCGGAATTATTATTTTTTCAGTTTCGGTTACATATATAGAGTGCTGCCCCCCTTATAAATATATATATTTTTTATTTAACCATCAAACTAAGTAGCGGTTTACACACGACACCTAAGCTCCAAATTTCATCAAAGTAGATTTTATAGTTTTTGAGTAAAATGCCTGTGACATACGGACGGGTTCCGTTTTTGTCATTTTGGGTACGGAACCCTAAAAATATGGGACACATATTTTTTCTGTTGTCAAAGTTTGGGATTGGAGGCGCATGCCTTGCATGCATTTTTTCTTTTGTCAGTTACTTTAACGGGCTATATCTTTATAATTTTTTGTTAAACTTACAAAAGCAAGAATACGTATCCAATATTTTCTGATATTCTTACTGACGGACTTATTTAATTTTTTTAGGACACAAGGCAATAATAGTGTAATAGGTTCTCTACATCCTATCCTATATGTAAGTATATCCTCTACAAAATAGTATTTACAGTTTGACTCTGGTCATTAAAAAAAACCCAAAACAATACCCTGAAAAATTTGCTTTTGATCCCATCGGTAATGCTCATGGCCACATAGAGAGGTTTACGTGATCCCACCGGTGATGCTTATGGCAGTCAACATGTTAATGATTTTAGGTATAGTGTCTATTTAATCGTCGAATTCGGTGTCTTGGAGTTTTTCAAATCAGAGTTATATATGTTTTTCTACTAAGAGCTCAGACACATGTAATAATCGTTCTGCTCCACTGGCACCTATAACATTTTTTTCCGAATGAATGGAACACAATTTCACAGATAACTAGGTTTTATTGGGGTTCCGTGAGTAGCGAAACCCTTCTAAATGTTCGTAATGATGTTAGTAGCTCGGTTATAGTCTTGAAATTGAATGCTAATTCCAAGGGTTCTGTTGTGTTTGCATTTAAGGCGATATGGTCCCGTTTAGTACGCATAGGATAACATTTTTTAGGGTTCCCTACTCGAAGGGTAAAATGGGACCCTATTACTAAAACTCCGCTGTCCGTCTGTCACCAGGCTGTATCTCATGAACCGTGATAGCTAGACAGTTGAAATTTTCACAGATGATGTGTTTCTATTGTCGCTATAACAAAATACACTAAAAACTGAATAATTTGATGTCGGTCTATCTATGTCAGTAACCAATATAAAATGATCGAACACCGCATACATTTTGCTTAGGAGTAGGGCTCTGCTAACACTTGATTTTCATAAATACGGCCGTTTTTAGCGTATATTTTGTACGGAACCCTCGGTGCGCGAGTCTGACTCGCACTGAGACGGTGTTTTATTATAACGTCAAATAAATGTAATAAAAACCATATGAAAGCTTTTCTATGCGTTTCTAGTTTAAATCTTCTTCGCCTGGAGACTTAATAAAAGATGACAAACAAGGCAAATAGTTGAAATCTGTTTAGCCGTTTTAACGTGATGAAGTCATAAGGACATATACAAAAAATCCAAAAAAAAAAACGACGTCGAAATAGTTCGTATCACTTATTTTTTGGAAAATATCTTCTTTGTTAGACAATTCATTTGAAAAACTTTATCATAGTATACATAGATATAGAGGTTGAACTTATAATGTCTTTTTAAGGGTTGAAAAACAGTTAGGTACTAATTTAATTACTACTTTCTTTTTTCATCGCAGAGCCAGCTAGCGCTCTGACAATTGAACCAATGGTCTTTGTTAAAATGTCTCAGTTGTGTTTATAGATTATAACACATTATACAGGGTATCCCAAGGCTATGCCACATGGAGGGAAGGTATCTTAAATATTGTAGATAGTCAATTTTACTGAAAGGAGACTTCATTTTGATTTTAAAAACAATTTGAACTGCATTCAATTTTTTTTTGATTTACTTTTAAGATACTTTCCCTCTATGTGGCATAGTCTTGTGACACCTGTATACCCCATTATGTAGATCATGGTAGAAAAACATGTTACCTTAATGAAAAATTCTTACACGTTCTCTCCTACTGGATACACTTAATCCGTCCCAAGATTATACGGGGCCCAATCCTTATAATCTGATTGGTCTTGGGCATTCAATAGACGAAGGGCCGACGTCTGTGTCCCACAGATAAGCGACGTTCTAGAGATTGTTTGTTTTTGTCAGCAGTTCAACAGATTGTATTGGGTTATTAATTTTAGCTATGGTATGTTAACTAAATATAAATATAGTCGAAAAGATGAAATGGTTTGAGGACTATTTGTACAGCGCCAAATGTTGTATAGATTCTCTCATTTATTTATACATGATAAATAAAGGATTTAGCTACTTTCGTCAGTCTGTCTGGCCATACTGTGTTTTTATGTCTATCTCTGGTTGCAGCTGCCAATCTGTCTATTTATTATAAACGATTTGTCTATGTATTATAAACTGAAATAATACGATAAGTATTTTTTAAATTAAAATAGAAAAGTGAAGTTTAATTTCAAATAAAAACAGAAAAAAATGCAAGAAACTTATGGAGCATTACAAGCTTTGAGAAATTCCGTGTAAATAATAGATGGTACTTACGTAAACATCCAGGCAGGCCTAATCATAGCAAGAGGTCGTAACTGACTTTATTTTGCCCGTGCGTCTTTTTTTTTCTAGCAGAGTTCTAAACATTTTATTACTTTTCGAGTACTTTGGAATCTACTCAGCAGCCAAGTTGGGCAGGATTTATAGACTTGAAAATTCTAATGGATTTTGAAAGTAGTTGGAGGTACATTGAAATTTCATACAAACTGCTAAGTGGTAGTTAGGTAGGGGTCGAGCCGGTTGCATAATTACTTTAGATTAGGTGTCACGCTGTATGACATTGTAATTAAAGTGATAATGTCATAATCATTAAACATGTCATAAACATAACAAATTACATGTATTTTTTGGGTTAGGGCACTTCGGTTAGTTCGAACAATTCAACTTTGTATTCTTACTAGAAGTTGCAACTTCAGGAGCGGAGGAGAGAAAATTCATGGCCCTCTTTTTTATTCATCGTAGTCGAGAAAAAAGTATCGTATAACCATCTGTGGGCGCCCAGCTATGGTACCAAAAATAGTTGAAATCCGTTTAGCCGTTTTGGCGTTCTGAAGCCGCGACGACACGTAAAAACATATAAAAATAAAAAGATCTAATATTTTCGATTTCGTAAACATAAGGTATACCTGAGTAAGACCGGATCAAAGGTAACATCGGATGACAGCAATTTCCAGCAAAACGGTAGATATTTTTTTATCACTGGCAACATGTGTGCGTCGCCATTTTATCCCTTACACACACTATGTTGCCAGTGATAAAAAAATATATACCATTTCGCTGGAAATTGCTTTCATCCGATCTTACATTTGATTCGGTCTTACCTGGGTATACCTTACTGATCACTAAAATACAACAAACAACTGACAAGTAAACAAAAGCCGTCTCAATTTTATTCATTTGCAAAAAAGTACCTAGTAGGTATGTATAAATAAAATCTACGCGATTTCTACTTGTCAACAGCAATTATTCACAAAACAAAAGACGATTCCGATAAATAACGCAGAATGTCGAAACTCCCAGTGAATACCAAGAACAAATAAACGCAGACAAATGAGAATTTTCATAAAGACAACTTGTTGTTGGATCGGTTGAGGCATTTTCATTAACTGGCGCGAAATGTAGCATTTTCGACACGCTTTTGTTTCCGAGTTTTAAATTCGGAAACTTTTCACGCTCGTGAAATTTACATTTGTTCGGTTCATCTAAAAAGTAAATTACAAAAAACACTACAATATATGTACAATAGGCATAATGACGGGTACAATACAAAAAAAAACAAATTTCTATGTAGCCTTTTAAATAATAGTATAATACTGCAGAGGGCGGGAAAAGTCATTTCGCAGATGAGTACGGTTTTGAAGGACGAGGCGTAATAGCCGAGTCCTTCAATAGATACGAATCCACGAAATTACATTCCTGCCGAGGCATGTATACTGCTTTTCTCCAAATATGCGAGGAAATTTGACACATGTTTATGTAACTTATTTTCGTAAAAATAACACGACAGACAATCTTTGACAAAATGAAAAATGAAATTCATGTTGGCGCCTTATTTTTTTTTAAGGATATTAAAGTTAAAAGTTTTGTGTCCGAATTGTATATTTGGTTCCACATGAAATATAGTTATGAAAATAAATATAAAGAAATCCCATAGCAATAGTTAAAATAAATATATACATGATTACTTTTAGTTGAATCGGCAATTTCTAAACGCACAACATTAAAAAAACATACATTTGCTTCAAAATATCTATCAGTTCCTGAAGATAATTAAGGCTAAATAAACTGTATTATGATTTGGACACAATAATTATTGCTTTTTTCTATTATTATTGGCATTAACCATGCAGGAACTAAACGCAGAAACCAATTCAAGTTTTTTTAAATCTCGGTTTTTGTACGTTACTATTGGCTGTATGGTGAATTTTCAGTCTTGGAAGATATTAAAAGTAAAAACCTGCACAATAATGTACACTTCCCGGGCCTGTCCGGGAAGTAATGCCACTTTTTTTTTATTGATTATCGGTATCAACGTATATAACGATGGACTTCGCGGTGTGTTTTTACTACATTAATGGGAACATTTCCGAGCAAGTTGGAGAAAAATAATTTAAATAGATTATATCTTTGAGCTCCAGACGTTTCGGAAGCTTTTCAGCTTTATTTAAATGTGATAATCGCGGGAACAGAAGTAAATATTTCTATTTAGCCAGTCAATTAGATAATAAAATAATGTTAGTCGCGTATGTTTTGCTTTTTCAAATTAATAATTCTTTATTAATAAATATGTCGAGCAGTACTCGGTATTTTTATAATCGGTTAAAAAGTCCCCACTCTCCTTTGTCCATGCTAATTGGCTCGCATTAGCTCGCCTTACGAGCAAAGGGTTGTTGTGTACTGCCCTCCAAAACACACGCAACAAGAACGTCCAAAGCTCCAACAAATCTCCCATCTAATACTCCCTTTATCTTCTACGCCAGTGCAGGATTAGGACCAGACTTGTGTAGACCGCCCATCGCACTTAGCAAAGGGTAGTACAGTTAAGTAGGAGAGAAATAACATACACGTAAGCCTTTAGCTATTTACCGAAACTATTTCAGGATGAATAGGATTTTAATGAGGTAGGGTCCATTCAGACCTACCACAACCACACGACAACAACAACCACGCGGTCGGGCGATAATTTATATGATAAAAAAAAAATGTTCTATACACACGGCACGGAACAGGGGCTACTCCGAAATCCGATATTCGAAGTTCGTATGGTGCCATCCCTCTCGCTCTCATGTTAAACTGCATTTGAGTGAGCGCCATACGAACTTTGAATATCGGATTTCAGAGTAGCCCCTCTGATTTTGTCGTCAAACGCCACCGGTCCGACCATGCACATCAAAATAACTGCAAAAAGCTGCAGCGCTACCATTCACACGTACTTAAGCACTCCGTCACGAATTTTTTTTGTTGCATTTTCGTGTGGTTGTGGTACTTGTGGTACGATTGAAGAGAGCCTTAGTGTTGAGATTAAATAATTGATAAATTCAGGCGTTACTTTGCAGAATTCCATATTAGATTAATGGATTATAGTTGGTTTGCTTTACCGCGAAATAGTGGCTTGGTTAGATGTGAAAATAAATTGTGCATATTTTCATGCAGTGTCCGCAAAAAAATACGAATGCAATCACAACAAAATCACCATCAGACATTATAATCCTCGACACGTGTTTCGCTCCTCTACGAGGCATCATCAGGAGATGCAGAGAGATGTTGATGGTCCGCGGTCCACGCGAGAATGTTGAGACTTCTGATGACATTTGACTGCAATGAAAAAGTGATAGCGAAATCACTCAGTGCTTGAGTGACCCGTTAGTTGGCACCTTCAACCTTTATTCGTAGCAGTATAGGTGACAATCAGGGAGCCTATTATTGGAATTAAGCTGCCATTTGGGATTTGGCAACCTTGTAAGCTGTTGGTGTTGATTTGACGTAGATTATCAGTGAAATAGAAAATTGGGTGATCTGTCCGCAACTTTTAATCTTCGTCGTAAAAAAAGCTTTTAAATAATGGTTTTTCTTTGTTTAAATGTATGATGTATAGGTTAAAACGTTGAACGTACCGTCTGTTAAACCAAATAAACAGCTGGCAGTTTCCTCGCTTAAAGAATCAGTCTGGCGATTCAGCGAATAAAACGCCGCCGGCATCTTCGGTATAATGCCGCAGGGTCAATTTTTAAATTAAGTTTAGATTTATATTGAGAAATTATTATTAAAAAACTCATCATATCATATTAAAAACCCGATTTCTTGTTAACTCCAGAGGCATTTTCTGTAACACTAACACCAGAGGCGTTAAAAGCGTGGGTCTTAAAGTTGGTTTAACCAATTAATGAAATGTGCTGTTTGGAGGTCTCTGAATTTATTTATTTTTTATCGAAATATAACCCAACGTCTTAGCTATGGCTATGAATTAAACTTAATAGAACTTTAGCGTTAAAGACGATTATTCTGAACGAGCGGTCTGACTATCGTAACTTGGCAAACATGACTTATCCACCGTTTTTTCTTTGCAGGTAATTCGAGAGATCGTTCGCTATAAACATCGGAGAAGGGCCTACATTAATTTAAGCACGGCGATAGCTTTAATCGTTAGCGTTAAAGACCTCCCAAGCGTTTAGGTAAGTAGAGCCTGTAGAAAGGTTTTAGGGATATTTACAGAGAATCTAATTTGCGTAACATCGAGGGACGTTTGCGCAATGATAAAGCCACAGTCACTCAGACTCGAGTACTTAAACAGGTCTTCGTATAGTAATGCCATATGAATCGGTTAACTTCAAACTCGGGTAAATCCATTTCTGTCATTTTTTAAGATTTTGGTATATAATAAAAGGTTAATAAATTGCTTTTGTTTCTATTTCACAGGGTTAAGTATAATTTCGTGTAGTTTTTGAGAAAAATAACGTTAAGATCACAATATTTTATCAAAATCAGGTAAATCCATATGACAGTTTATTTCAAATGAAGGCAAGTCCATCAAAGCCAATCAGCAAAAGAAGTTTGTACAATATGGCTGTCAGTTGACGTCAACTCTGCGTCAATAAATCTAGATAAATCCAGGTCTGTTAAATCAAAATAATACAAATCCACACTGAGTTTTTTCAAAGATAGATAAATTGCAAACGATTATATCAAATGAAGGTAAATCCAATCAATTTTTTTCTTTGAAAAGTATACGCTATTTTAGATGGAGTGATAAATACACTAGTTTAGATGGTTTTTAAGCTGAGTTTGTCGAGCAGGATCGATTTTTTAATGCTTTAGTCATAATAGAAATAATCTGCCTTTCAAATCACCGAATTATCACTTTTTTTCAATAATCTCCCAAGTGGTTAGAGTGGATTTATCTGAGTTTAAAGTTAACCGACTCATATCATATCACATCTCTAAACGTAACGTAACAGTGAGATATCACATCACTCGAACATTACCTATTACCGGCCGCGCTATACTAGTGCACTTACGTACGGCGTATTGTACGCAAATTATAATAGGGACCGGCTATATGCAATGTTTCGGGTGATGTGATATGATATGGCGTTATAATACTTTGAGAAGTACTGTTTGGCGCATGTCTAGAATGAATTGAAGTTGTTCGAATGCGAAATTTTAAAATCACACCCCAGAATTGCTGCAAAGTTATGTCATTTTTAGGATTCCGTAACTCAAAAGGAAAAACCTGAAGCCTAATAGAATCTTTCTCCTTATAGGACGTTCTGTCTGTCAAGACTGTTTTTCTCAGGAACGCGTGGAGGTTTTCAAGTTCAAATTAAAAGCAAATACTAATGTCTGCGGTCCCTTGAAGCTGTAGAGCTTCCATTACCTATCACTATAGTTCGCATACATTACGCCGTACGCAAACGCAATATGATTGCGCGGCCGGGAATAGGTAATGCTCGAGTGATCTGATATCTCACCGTGATGTTACGATACCAATCACCGACGCCGGCCTGTATGATGCCGCGCGCAGAAAACCAGAGTAAGATCCTATCGAGTGATGTTAAGTGTATCGCTAGTTTCCTCCGTGTGATAAGTGACAGGGTATCACGCGATCGAGTATTATTACGTTTGTGATATCAGTCAAATCACTTACACATGTCTAATAGTAACAATATTGCAGCAGGAACAACCATTTTAGCTCAGCGGGAGTTGCCTATGAAGATGAAGATACTGGGTTCAATACCCGGTAAGGGTAAATATTTGCGTAATGAGCATAAATATTTGGTCCCGAGTCTTGGATGTTTATATATGTATAGCTATTAAAATATTGTCTTTTCGTCGTCTGTACTCATAACGCAAGCCCTATTGAGGTTATCATGGGACTAGTTTGATTTGTGTAAAAATTGTCCCGTAATATTTATTTATTTATTTATAAGGGATGTAGAGTCCGCCACGAAATTGGTCTACATATGAAATAGAGTCGATAAGTGGTAGACCAATTTCTGAGTTGATCAATTTCCTTTACTGTTCAATGTAAGTTGTGACATGGCTAGAATTAATGTAAATGAGTAATTCTACAAGCGTTTTTATCTCTCTCAGTTTACTTTCTCATTCGCATATCCATACTTAATATTATAAATGCGAAAGTGTGTCTGTCTGTCGGTCCGTTACCTCTTCACGCTGAACTGATTTGGATGAAATATAGTATGGAGATAATTTGAGCCCCGGGGAAGGACATAGGCTACTTTTTATCCCAGAAAAATAATCTTATCCGCGATAAACGAGTTTAAGGCAAACGAAGTCGCGGGCAGAAGCTAGTATTGTATAAGTGGGCCACAATAATCGTGACATTTTAATTAAATTAAATTATATCGAAAGCACAATCGTTATACAAAATCTTTACGCTCATTGTCTTTCATTTCTTGAATTTAAAAGATGTGACTGAAAACTGAGAGTGGTTGAAACCTTTGAATTACTACAAAATACGTAAAGTATACTTTTGGAAACTCTTGCAATTTGCCTTTTCTTAATTAATTTTAATATCCTTCCCACAAACCAGAAATAACCGTCAACTCTTCAAGTGTAACCTTAAACCAAACCTAAGAGTTACTTCCAAGCCCATAACAAAAGGGATAAAGTGACTTGACGATGTGATAAGACTTAATACCTTTCTCAATTAAAGAGTTGAGCAAAAACTGACGAGCGTTGAGCTAACTTTTCGAGAACGCTGCAAAATAATTAAAAAGGGTAGCAATATTACACGGAACACTTCTTAACTGGAAAGCGTTGAATTCTAGGAATTTGTAGGGAAAATATTGCTTGATAAAGTATCTGGTTTTTAGGGTTCCGTACCTCAAAAAGAAAAAAACCAGCCAAGAGCATGTCAGACCATGCTCAGTGAAAGGTTCCGCTTCACAAAAGCCATTTACACAAATAATGCACTACAGATGAAAAAAATACGATGTGAAAAAGTGCACTAGCAAAAGAGCGTATCTCGACGGCACTTACGTCTTTTTGCTCAGAAGCGCAGTTTTTGGGCAATAGCTCAAAAACGATCATTCAATCAATTAATCAATTATTTATTCACCAGAACATAATAGTACATAAGATGTTACAGTGCAGAAATTGATCCTTAATATACTCGTATTCGGCCGTCAGGCATGTGGAAATTAAGTAGAAAATTATAACATAAATTAACTTATTTAATAGTTCATGCATTATCCAATTCTTAAATATAATTCAATATAGTAAAGATTTACAAATTTATTAACATAAGTGAAATTATAATTACGATATATCCGATCCTGTTGAAAAGAATTTTCGTTGAAAGTATTTGTTAAGTTGTATCTTTAAGGGTTCCGTTTTTGCCATTTTGGCTTCGGAACCCTAAAAACGGAACTGTTGTAGGATCATTTTGTTGTCCGTCTGGACCATCTGTCTGTCAAGAACCTTTTTCACAGAAATTCATAGAGGTATCAAGTTGAAATTAATATTAAAAACTTATGCTGGCTGTTCCTTAAAGCTGTAAAAAATCAAGCAATCCATAGATACAGACATTAAAAAAAAGGTGGTATACAAATTGCCGTCCATGGAAAACCTATAGGGTACTTTCAGTGGTTGCAGAAATATGGGTTTTTTTAGGGCAGACGAGCAGACGGGTCGACTGAGGGAAAGCAATCACTGTCGCCCGTAGACACATGCATCACCGGAGAAGTCACAAGTGCGTTGCTGGCCTTTCAGGTGGGAGTACGCTCTTTTCTTGAAGGCTTGAAGGTCACATCGGTGCGGAAATACTGCAGGCGGCAATTTATTCTACGGTTCAGTCGTGCGAGGCAGGAAATATCTAGAAAACTGCACAGTTGTGGACTGGCAACCATCTAAGTGGTGAGGGTATGAAGCTCATATACCACAACCCAAGAAATAAATCTGAAAATTTTGTTTTTTTTATTATGTTTGTCTATGTCAGGAACCAATGTAAAGTGACCTGACATTGCGTAGATTTTGCTCAGGAGTAGGTCTCTGCTAACACAGGATTTTCATAGGTACGGCCGTTTTTAGTGCATATTTTGTACGGAGCCCTCGATGCGCGCGTCCGACTCGCACTTGGCCTGTTTTTATTTTAATAAGTTACTAGTGTTGCCGCTTCGCTAGTTGCGAGAAAGTTTTGGGAAAAACTTAGTTTCGTACAAAAAAGGTAAAAAAGAGACCCTTATAGTTTTGTAGTATGTAAATAGGCAAGTATTGGAGGTTTTGTGAATAACGTATTTATGTTTGTAAATATGACGACTTTTCTACGTCATTTGTATAATAGGGAAGTAGACAACTGTTTTTTGTCATACTTATGTGTTATATCGTTATAAAACATAAGTACGTTTTTGAATAAAAGAAACAAAGGTGAAAAAAGTCGTTTTTTTCCTGTCTTATTTTTTTCATGTTTGAGATCTACCGTTTATAAAATGAGGGGACGGAGACGGGGGGGGAGGGGCACATTTATGCTACTTTTGCACACTAAATCAATTTTAATTTTTAACAACCTCAAAATAATTTTAAAAGATGTGTCTAAATATTTGCTGAAATAAAAAAATTGTTTCGGTTACATGTATGATGTATGGAGTGCCCCCCTACATTTTTTATTTTATTATTTAACCATTAAACTAAGCCGCTAGGCTTACACAAGAAATACTCCAAATTTCATCAATGTACATCTTGTAGTTTTTGAGTAAAATGCCAGTAACATACGGACGGACGGACGGACATGACGAAACTATAAGGGTTCCGTTTTTGCTATTTTGGCTACTGAACCCTAAAAAGTCCGTTGTGGCAACCCTAACTAAGCCCGCTCTAGATAAGCTCATGCATTATGGACGCTATCTATCGCATTTATATTTATTAACCGCCTGAGATAAAAAAGGTGCGTCCAGCCAGACAACTTATAGCACGGGCGTAATAATGTACCTATAACGTAACTATAATCATGCTAGGTATAGGTCTACTTTTTTGGACTCTATTTTGTCGACCGGTTTAGCTCAGCGGAGTAACGTTGCCTGCGAAGCCGATGGTCATGGGTTCAAATACCAGTAAGGGTAAATATTTGTGTGATGAGCATCAATATTTATTTCTGAGTCTTGGATGTTTTATATTTATATAAGTACATATATTTATTCAGTAAATCGTCGTCTAGACTCATTACACAAGTCTTACTAAGCTAACCATGGGACTAGTTCGATTTGTGTAAAAATTGTCCCGCAACAGTTATTTAGTTTATTATTATTGTACATAGCGTAGTCATACATGGATATCCGGCTATCCGTTTACCGAAAATAGTTGTAATCTGTTTAGCTGTCTTGGCATGATGAAGCCACAACGACACATACAAAAAAATCCAAAATACATTTATATTTGTCAATTCAGTGACTTTCAAAATCTTCCGTATCAATTTTTTTTTATATCTTTTGATGTACAGACATTTAATTTTTACAACTTTACAATAGTACAGAATATATACTTATAGAAACAGACGAAGGCACAGAGTTAAAGCGAGGTATCATAAAGAAAGCATAGTTTCATTAGCATTCGCCCGGCATGTCTGAAATGACCGATGTTCCGGGCACGTTTTTTATCTAACGCTACTCGGGTATACGGGACCAGAATAAGGTTGTCAACTCCAATAACAATACAACTAAATGACTCAACTTTATTCACAAATTGACTTTATTGATCAACTTTTTTGATGACCGGCTTAGCTTATCGATACTTAGTATCTTACAGGAATTATAGTCCTCGCGCCAAGCCTGTTACATAAAAACTCCCAAACAGACCGAAGTTTTGAGTGTCTGAAAGAATCATTATTATGAATTTTCAAAATTATTAACGCAATTTTCCGTGCCACAATATAATTTTATTGTAGCTTAGGTTGGGTTTGGTAAAAAGTCCCGAATAAAATCTCGGCGTCGTTTTTGGGAGAATGTTGTACAAAATGGACATATGAAACTACAAAATAACGTAGTGTAGGTCCCTAATTTAAAGGAGTCATTCGTAAATTGACAACCCTAGCCAGGGTACAGGGCCGGCCGATTACAGAATAACAGATGGCTGTCGTGGAAAAAGGGAGGCCTTAATTTTCCCGATTTGCATTCAAAGTTTAATTCCGGATCGGACCAGTTTTTTGGCTTCTTTATACGTAAAGACGTAAGTGATTTTTTTTTCGTATTAAATTATGTCCTTCTGGCCAAACAACTTTTATAGCATTACTGAGGTGAAGATTTTTAGTAATTTTGTGGAAAAGGAAAATTTTAGTACTTACTGACTTTAAATAATGTATCATTCATTAAATAACGATCGTTTGTAAGGCAAACTTTTTTTTACAAAAATAATATTTCTATATCAAGATGACATAAATGCTTGTTTTTGATTTTATTCATAAAATAAATGGGCCGTGAGAGGTCGAATGATCCCTAGAAAGACCATTTTAAAAATCTGTACCCCCACTTTTCAGTGTGCTGTAAACTGATGAATCATGATTTTTTTCTACTGTAATAAATGTCCCAAGCCTTTCATTCCATTACCGCCATCTATGTATTATAAAGTTGTAAAAATTAAATATCTGTACGTTGAAGATATTTAAAAATAAATTATTACAAGAGACAATTTGGAGATCACAGAATCGAAAAAAAAAATTTTTTTTGGATTTTTTTTGTATATTTGTATGTGTTACAAGGCTTCATCACACACCACATCGGCTAAACGGATTTCAACAATTTTTGGTACACACCCGTTGTTATCTCCAGATGGTTACAGGACACTTTCTACTCAGCATAATTATAGTGTTTTATAAAACACAGGGAACAGTATGTGACTCTATACGTAACATCAAGAAACATTATGGATTTATTCCTATTATAATCGATTGAATTCGTGATACAGAGTAAACTTTCCATCACCAAAATGCGCTTATGTTTTTATATAGAACTATCTGGGTACGTCTATTTTATCCCGCCACTTTGTATCACAGCATCCAAGCAACTTTCTTAGCAGCCTCGAATTCCAGACACTCCAAGACAATAAACTTTTAATGTCCATTAAAAACCAGTTTTAGTTTTAAGGGACTTTGATACAATTATTGCTGTCCGCTTTACGGCGATATCTTTATGCTGAGTTGATAAAAGTTTTATTAAGATTACATCGTCATCATTACTATATCAGCCCAAGGACTGCTAGACAAAGGCCTCGCCCAAGGATTTCCATAACGACCGGTCGTGCGCCGCCCTCATCTAACGGTTTCCAGCGATTTTTACCAGATCATCGGTCCATCTTGTTGGGGGCCTGCTCACGCTGCATCGTCCTGTAGGCGGCCGCCATTCGAGAACCTTTCTGCCATCGGTTGCCATTCGAAAGCCTTGCCATCGGTTCTACGAGTAATATGCCCGCCCACTGCTACTTAAGTTTGGCTATCCTTAAATACTATGTCAATTACCCTACGGTATGCAAAAACGAACAAAATGAAAATAGTAGCTCGTTTTTTTAAACGCATTATACAAATAAAAGCAGCAACATAACTCCCTCTTGTAATGTATCATTAATTAGTAAACGTCTGACAACCTTAAGATAGCAATATAGTATAACCTAGACATCAGTCTTGAACTCAACCTCGAATCCAAAAAGTCATAACTTTGTAGAAAACCGTAGTTTCTTACACCGTTCAGAACGTAGAGGGCTTAACTAACTCATTAGTAATTCTAGTGCTTAGCGGTTGGTAAACTCGAGGGCGGAGAACTCTGGAGAGATAATTATGTTATAAATATTGATATACATACACAAAGGAGAAATAAATAAGTGAGCTAAAATCTTATTTTTATGTTATATATTTAGGGGGCAAACGATATTGGACGCCTTATGGTAAGCGATCACCGTCGCCCATATAGACACCTGCAACACCAGAGAAGTCACAAGTGCGTTGCCGGCCTTTCAGGTGGGAGTACGTTTCTTTCTTGAAGGCTTGAAGGTCGAATCGGTCCAGAAAGCGATAATTCATTGCACACTTCAGTCGTGCGAGGCAGGAAATTTATAGCAAAACACACAGTTGTATCCTGCTACCTATTAGAGCATGCAATAGTGGGTTCGATTGGCATAACACGGGGCTAATATATTAAACGAATTGAATATTTGACGGATTTTATAATTTCAATTAATTTGCTTATTCGACTCATGTATATAAGTGTACTTAAAATTGTTACCAATTAATATTATTAATGCATAATTTGTTGATATAATACTGTTTTTTATGTTAAAAATTACATTACTAATTTTTAATAAATGCTGAGAAAAACACGTTTATTAGTCCCCATTCATGAGTTTTTAACTATACTTTGTTTTTATAATTTTTTGCTACAACAGCTACAGTAATAAACGCTTTGGTAACATAAATACATACATATACTCACGCCTGTATCCCACTGAGTAGGCAGAGACGACCGAATACTCTCTACGGTCCTTACACACTTCTTTCGCTTCAGTGATATACATGCATCTCTTCATATCTTCATACACGTTCGTCGTTTGCGGGTATTTTGAGAAATTTCCTAAGGTGCGTCCACATTTGTATTATTTGCCCGATCAGATCTTCGTTCCGTAGCATGATCGCGTATCACGATCACGCGTTTGGACGTTGCGCCGATCCGATCGCTCGAAATCCCTGTTGCTACGCGTGTCACACACTTACATCGGACAAGTGGGGCATGGCATGATCGCCGCGCCGACAGTGAGCGCGATACGCAGTCATGCCACGCCACGGTGATCGAATACGAGCAAATGATACAAGTTTGGACGCACCTTAATATAGGCTTGTGTCCTAAAAAAATATAATAAGTCCGTCAGTTAGATTATCAGAAAATGTTGCACACGTGTTTTTTCTTTTGTCAATTAAACAAAAAATGATGAAGATATAGCCCGTTAAAGTCACGCCGCGCGACCGTTTTACGCACGGCGTGACGTCACGCGCCCCCACTCCCAAACTTTGACGCGCTTTATCTTTGCCTTTTTTTTTGATAATCTAACTGACTAATTAGAATAAAAAATTTTTTCCTCGAAACTACCCTATTATACGGAGAAAAAACACGTTTCTTGCGTGTGGGAATATCCTTTCATTTTGAAAATCATTGTTTTTGTATTATATCCTGTTATAGCAACAGTAATACACATTTTGGTTATGTGACGCCAAGCAAAAAGGGGACTGTATGTATTTTCCGTGCGGAAAAAGTTTTAGTCGAAAGTACAGCAGACCATAGAGCCGGCTTATTCCTCGGCCAAAGGATTAGCATTGCCATCCAGCGGGGAAATGTAACCGGCCTTATGGGCACGCTACCACAGGGCAGTGACCTGGGAGACACCATAGGTTAGTTAAGTTAGTTTAATTTTTGTAATTTATAATTGTAATTTTAAATGAAAAAAATTGTTACATATGACATTAAAAAGTAATACAAACTGTGTATCAAATGTCTGCCTACAAGAATTCAAGAGTGACAGACAGACAGCCAGTGGCGTGTAGTTGATATAGGCACAAAGGTACTGCCTAGCGCCTACTCTAAACGACTATGACTTCATACAGGTACAAAGAAGCTGCCTACCCATGTCATCAAAACATTTTAATTTTCAACCTTAGTCTATCCCTGTGCACGCCCCTGCAGACAGCACAGGGCTTATAAGGTCTTGCTGGTGCTCAGGGTAACAGAACCCAAAAAAAACCGGCCAAGTGCACCGAGAGTTCTGTACAAATTATACGCTACAAATGGCCGTATTTATGAAAATCCAGTGTTATCGAAGCTCTACTCCTAAGCGAAATGTACGCGGTGCTCGATAACTTTATATTGTTCCTTTTGTTTTAAACTTATACTGTTTTTAGTATTTGTATAGTGGCAACAGCAATAACATCAACTCAGAAAATTTCAACTATCTATATAGCTATCATGGTTCATGATATACAGCCTGGTGACAGACAGACAGCCAGATAAGTCTTAGTAATAGGGTCCCGTTTTACCCTTTGGGTACGGAACCCTAAAAAAGCAAACAAGAACAGGAAAACCAACTTTGATACGAAACGGCTGGCGTCTGAGCCAAAAAGTTCGGAAAAGTATTAAAAATCAAGAAAAACAGCACAGAACTCCTAATGGCTTTGTTTCTGTTATCGACAAAAAAAAAACGCTATTCTCGGCTCGCTGATTCCAGTTTACCTTTTAGTCCAGTCAAATAAGTTGTAGAACCCATTAGGTAGGTATAGCTTTTTTTGTGGCAGTCCTGAAAAGTTAACAGTTTCGTAGAAAATGCAATTATGAACATTATTTCTTAGAGGTGTGCATTTTTTTGCAATAACTTAAACCAAGTTGATTTTTTGACAGTCAATATAGAACTTTGTACAAAAAACATTCCGTCGAATTGAGAACCTCCTCCTTTTTTTGGAAGTCGGTTAATAATATCATCTAGAAATGCGCGGGCTAGGGCTGTGGAAAGCTTCTGTGGGAACAAAGCGTTTCGGGTCATATTAGAAAAAATATACTCACTATAGATAAACAGGTTTCAGAGAAAAATATGATATTCACTAATTATTCTGCATCCTTTAATTAAGTAATTAATATTATAGGTCATTTTTTACACAAAATAAACTAGTAAGCTCAATAAGGCGTATCTTATGAGTACTAAACGATGATACACTTAACAGATATATTTTTATTATTATTAAAACATTTAAGACTCAGGAACAAAATATTTATGCCTACCACATTATTTGCCGTTACCGGGATTTGAATCCAGGTCCTTCAGCTTCGCAGGCAACGTTACTGCCACTATGTTGGTTGTCAAATCTAAATCTACACAATGCGGTGATTAAATACACTCAATTAATATTGCCGTTGGCATTATTAAAGAAGGAATAAAAATAAGAAAGTTTTTGATTATTTTAGGGCTCCGTCAAATAGTTCGCTTTACAAAAGTATTCCATCCCCAAAAAATGTGAAAACCCCAGATCTAAAATATCTCTAATATTCGTCTATGAACGGAAAAGACAATGCTCGGGGATTCTCTTCCTTATATAATCAGAAATGAGGATATCCGCAGAGAACCAAAGTAATCGATTTTTGTGCATATTAACTTGTTCGTTCGTCTATCTGCGTTGATGTTCATTCTTCTCTCTCATTTGCTCTAAGGTTAAATGGAAGAGATCCCTTAGGGTTGACCTTTGTACACATTACATTACATTACAATAAAATGTTGGTAAACAAACAAACAATAATCGACATACGATTAGCTCACAGGATTGCATCGTTGAAGTGGCAATGGGCAGGCCATGTAGCACGGAGAACGGATGGCCGTTGGCGCAGTAAAGTGATGGATTGGAGACCACGCATAGGAAAGCGCAGCGTAAGATGGCCTCCGACTAAGTGGACGGATGACCTCGTGACGGTTGCGGGGAGTCGGTGGATGCGGTCTGCGTAGGATCGCGCCCTGTGGCGAACTATAGGGTAGGCCTATGTTCAGCAGTTGACGTCAGTGGCTGATAGATAGGTAGATTCGTCTATGGAGGTAGTCTTTGATTGGACTATTTACTCTTTTTGCTCCAACCGTCAGAAAACTAATATTTTTGTTATTGGTGTAACTTACTCGGCCTATACCGTTAAGAGGGTGTATACCCGCTGAACTGGCAAAGTCGCCTATGTTTTGGTTTTTCTTGATTATTTTGAGAAAACCTTAAAATCAACTTAAATATCAAATTACAACTACTTACACGAAATATAAACTAACTTACTAAAAAATACATACATAAATTAAAAACTTCGTTCTCGGAGGAGAAAATGTCATTACCCCTATTTTTTTTCCTAAGCGTAGTCGGGCAAAAAGTAACCTTTAACCATCTATGGATACCCGTGTACCAAAAAGGTTATCCGTTTAGATGATTTGGCGTGATGAAGCCACTACGGCATATACACTTACAAAAAAAGTTTTTTTTTTTTGATTCAGTGACCTCCAAATATTCCGGTACAAAGAGAGGGAGCTTATGTATTTTTATTGAGAAAATACAATACAATAAGTCTTTATTGATTGCACACCTCAGATACACAGAAATACATAATACCTATACTAAATTATTTTGAGAATCATAAATGTAATTTCAACATGTTTTCCATACATTCTTTACGTTTTCGGTATTTAAGCGGGCACAATGCAAAATTTAATGATATCGCCACAACTAAAGCTCTAAAAATGAATTCATGTCTTGTATATCATGTTTTGTAAGAAATTAAAAGCAAACGCGATAAATGCTAAAGATGTCTGTATTGATCATACCTTTGTTGACGACACGTTTGGCTCAGTGGGTTTCACAATGGCCTACGAAGCTGGCGGTCCCGGGTTCGAATCCTAGCCTAGTATTTGTGTGATGAGCACGAATGTTTGTTCCTGGGTCTTGGATGGTTTCTATGTATTTAGTATGATAATTTAGCCGCCTAGCACCCATAGTCCCTACAAGCTTTGCTTAGTTTGGGACTAGGTCGATTTGTGTAAGATTGTCCCTGATTATTAGTTATTATTTTTTATTTATCTTTACATTTCATTTCAATACCACATAATAATAAAGCAAAACGGTTACATATACGACATTGCCAGTAAGACAGGTATCAACGCTCTTAAGTGCGTTAGTTCTCCCTATAATAAGATAACTGCTTAACCCTCCCATTCGGCCGAATTGTCCGAATTTCCCAATCCCTTTATCTGGCATCGGATAAGAAAAGGGTTAAGGATTGTTTGACGTATATTACGAATGTTATGTGACGTTATGGTGGTATTTTCGACAGGTTTGTATGATAGTGAGTTTATTTCCAGATAGGTCGAAATATCTTTATCGTGACATAGCGTGGAATTATATCGTGAATTTAGGAATTCATATTATTCATTCTAATGTTATAAACTAGCTGTTGCCCGCGACTTCCTCCGCGTAGAGATGCAATTAATAGCCTATATGACGACCGGTTTGGCTCAGTGGGAGTAACGTTGCCTGCGAAGCTGAGGTCCTGGGTTCAAATCCCGGTAAGGGCAAATATTAGTGTGATGAGCATACATATTTGTTCCTGAGTCTTGGATGTTTTCTATGTATATCCATACTAATATTATAAATGCGAAAGTGTGTCTGTCTGTCTGTCTGTCTGTTACCTCTTCACGCTTAAACCGCTGAACCGATTTGGATGAAATTTGTTATGGAGATAGTTTGAGTCCCGGGAAAGGACATAGAAATAAAGAAAGAAAGAAAGAAAACATATTTATTCAGCCAGCAACAAGAAATACAAATACAAATAACAAAAAAAACAATTGACGACGCTTTAAGGGGTCACCACTCAGCTTTATGCCACGGCAAGCCGTGACGCTGATTTTCGGTGGTGCCCTGTACCTTAGAACTAATTTATACTTAGACCTAGTGGGTGATATCACGAACGCCATTTTTACATCAAACATTAGTTTTAAACCGTATTTTTATTATTATTTTAACTAATTTTTCTAATTTGTCATTACTTATAAATATATAAAAATAAAAAAACATAGGCTACTTTTTATCCCGGAAAAAAATACCCTTATCCGCGATAAACGAATTTAAGGCGGACGAAGTCGCGGGCAGAAGCTAGTAAGTAATATATCTATTAAATATATCGTCGTCTAGTACCCATAACACAAGCCTTATTGAGCTTACCATGGGCCTAGTTCGATTTGTGTAAAATTGTCCCGTAATATTTATTTTATTTTTATTTTTTATTTTATATGTTACTAGCTTCTCTCCGCGACTTCGTCCGCCTTAAATTCGTTTATCGCGAATAAGGGTATTTTTCCGGGATAAAACCAAATTTCATTCAAATCGGTTCAGCGGTTTAAGCGTGAAGAGGTAACAGACAAACAGACAGACAGACAGACAGACACACTTTCGTATTTATAATATTAGTATATAATTTAGTTGGAAAGTTCTGTTGAAATCCGTTTAGTAGTTCTTAAAATTAAGAGGAACGAACCATCAGCCACAAACTTACCTGACCATTGGTAGACCTGATTGTCATTGACATAACGTCTACAGATGGTGACTTAAGTGTGTTGCTGTTTGTACATGCATACATCGGCACAAACTTTCACGGTAATATACTTACTATTATCAAGTTGTAAAAATGAACTATCTGTGTGCCTACCATAAGCTGAATTTACGATCGGCGCTAGCGAGTGTTTCGTATCGAGAGTCAGTGCACCTCTCTCCCACGCGCTAATAGTGCGAAAGAGATAGACCGTCATCGAGCGCTCGATACTCGCTCGTACTGAACTCATGGTAGGCGCACTACCTAAATTGAAGATATTTTCACACTAATGATTATAATGGAGTATTTGGAGCTAAAATATGTATTTTTTGTTTGTTTAATGGTTATACGTGTCGTTGTGGCATCGTCGCTACTGTTCCTAAGAGTCCATATCCGCTAAACGGATTTAACTATTTTTGGTACGCGAGTAGCGTAGAGTAGGATACGTTTTACCCGCGTATACTTCAGAAAAAAAGAGGGTTATGTCTAAAAGAGGGCAGTTCGAGTCCGTTTCGGCTTTACAGCTCAGAAGCGCGCCACAAACTGTCATAAATGTGTTTCGTTCACAGCCAGCGAATGGCATGGATAAGTATTATTGTGTGATCCACGTACCTATATCGCGATCCATATAACGAAATATTGATGCGTATCGCTCTCAATCCAAATGATTTGAAATCCGCGATACTGCTTGTCAATAATAGTATCACGATAATATTGATAACCTAAACCCTGCCAATGAAGTTCGCAAAGTCGGTGACTCGATTCCCATTGCTCGTACGAGGAAATGTTTGGGGAGGAATGCGATTGATTGCTATCGGTACATCAGCCTCCCCCGAGACCTTCAGTGTCGATAACATTTAGGAAAAGATACCTGACGACCAGAGCGAGTCGTTCTGGGTTTTACGATAAGAGGATCTGCGGGAACTACTACTGGTGTTGCTGTATTTAGCGAAGGCGATGGACTATTATAAAGGCGTTTCGTTCACAGCCAGCAAACGAAGTTCTCAAAGCCGGCTGCGCGGCTCAATTCACATTGCTCGTACGAGGAAATGTATGGCGAGGAATGCGATGGATTGCTATCGCTACATCGGCCTCCCCCGAGACCTTTAGTGTCGATAACGTTTAGGAAAAGATACCTGACGACCAGGTTGGGTCGTTCTAAGCTCAACGATAGAAGGAGCCGCTGGAAATACTACTGGCGTTGCTGTATTTAGCGAAGGCGATGGACTATTATAAGCGTGTTTCGTTCACAGCTAAAAAACGAAGTTCTCAAAGCCGGCTGGGCTGCCCGATTCACATTATTCGTAGGAGGAAATGTTTGCCGAGGAATACGATTGATTGCTACCGCTACAGTTCCATAACACCGAAAAACGATGCTATCTTTATCGATACAGTTTGTAACAGACTGAAATGCCATTAATTTCTTACAACATAATGTACCGGATGACCCCACAATTATAGTATTCTAGTATTATATAGACTTAGTATAAGACCTAGAATGCCTACATTGCTTATAAGCTAATAAAAAGTTAATTTGTTGAATAAATTTCATTTCATACCTTTCTATCTTATCCCGATAGAAAGATATGAAATCATTACTTTGACTAAACAGTCAAAGGGATAAGATTCATATGTACGAATCAATATCAATTGTATAAAGCCCATAAGGCAATATTTTACATAATAAACTTATGTATGTAAACTTTCCATAGGAATTGCACAACATTTCGCAACTATACCATAACATCGCATAAAGACTGGTAATTTTCCATGGAAATCTAATATGTTGCACAATAATTGTTAATAATATTTCTGAGAAATAATAAAATTACCCCCTCCCTAACCAATATACGGCTCGAGTATAAAAGCCGAAGCTAATTGTATTGACGATAACTTCACTATGTGTGCCATACGAATGAACACACAAATATAGAAATAGTCCTCATCCTATTCAGTTATCGGTACTACATACCAGTCATCGTAAATACTTACAAGTCAAGGGAAAGTTATCATTCAGAAACAATCGTCAAGTCAATTAGCTTCAGTCAGATAGATATCATAGTTACAGTAGAAAGCCGAAGTATTGGTTTAGGAACGGGATTTCGATATAAACTGTGACTTCTTATTCTCCACTTCACCTATTCTGCTCTTAAAGCTATCGAAAGGGGTTCTGACTGCTTTTACAGTCCTCAGTCTGCACACATAATGCTATTGATAAATAATTGAATTAGGACAGTCATCCGTAGAGAAAACCGCCTTTTTCGTACCTACAATGGATTACCACTGGCAATGTCCGGCCATACAAGACTTCGCTGTTCCACCTTCAATCCTAAAAAGGCTTAATCAACTGTATATTCCTAGTATCTTACACTATTTTACAGTGGCGCGGTCACTGTTTCACCCTTAATCACAAAAAAGCTGAAGCGACAGCAATTTCCTATTATCATACGACATTTTGCATTGATGCAGTGCTGAGCCCTTTTATCACATTTCCTGTATTGCTGTATCGAAACGGGGTTTCACTTCCCGGCGGAGAGAAAGTTATATTTTGTCGTTCTGCTTAAGCACGGTCTAATTTTGCAATGTTGCTGTTATTTACTGTTGGATTAGTACATTTTGGATGACTCTATTTCATAAAGAATACAGTAAAACCAAAATAGTACTTAGGAACTCGGCTCCAAACTAGTTCCCAGCACTAAACTAGTACTCGGCGCCAAAGTACTTCTCGACACCAAAGTAGTACTCGGCCGGCACCAAAGTAGTACTCGGCACCAAAGTAGTACTCGGCACCAAAGTAGTACTCGGCCGTTTATTGCAGTTTATCTCCCACTCGTCTGACGACAAACAAGGTGCCCGCTAGTAACTCGAAAGATTTTAACTACGCGTTCTTTAGGTTACCTATTAGGAGCAAAAAATGGTTCATGAACCGCAGTCGAATCCGGCTTAGTTTTCAACCATACTATCAATTTTCATATAAACTATATATTATGTTTACAAAAGTGCAGTGCAGTGTGTGCCTGTTGTCTCCCAGGAAAAAAAAAAGCCGGTTTTACCGACGCATATTTGCGTCATCGGTAGACAACAGATTAAGCAATTTTGATCGCAACGTTTGCCACGTAAGTAAGTATGTTATGTTGCCCAGTTTCGCGTCGCTATTGACAAACATAAAAATGACAGCTACCACTCACTAAAGTCATGCCTTTGAAAAAAAAACATTACCATTTTATTAAAAGAAAACTTTTCATATAGAAGATTTTTTTTGGCTGAATTTGACTCGGGTCATTTAATATTTTTTATTCCTGGATAAGGGGCTCGTCCAGAAATCATGTCATCATAATTGGCCTACTTTTGACCCCCTCCCCCCCCCCATTCAAAAATTTTATGGGACTAAGTATGAATTAAGTTTGATATTGAGTAATTTCGTTATTTACTGACTTTCCTGCTGTGCAAAAAAAACACGTGATCGTGATCGTTTGTGATATTTTTCTGACCCCCTCCCCCCATAAACGAACACATAATTAGTAGTGCCTTTGAGCCTGTATGGACCACACGCCACTGGTCAATATATAAAATTACACAATCAGTAAATACTGTGAAATGACAGTCTACATATCGCCTGCATATCCGTTACACGGCTGTAGTCTACGAAACACGTTACAGTACCGGCGTGATCAATATTGAACAGTCTTGCGTCGAGTTTCACAAAACGCGTGAATTGAATGAAATCTAACAGTTTTTACCATGTTTATGGACCGTTTTTACCATGTTGATGGACCGTACGTACGTACAGCCTTTGCCATAAAAATTCACTAAGCTCTGCTAGCTTCGCTACGACTGGTAACATTGTACGAGTATGTACTTATATCATCAATAAGGGCAGTTTTTGCTGGCACGCTTCCACGCTGCCGGCTGCTACCCGGATATTAATATATCTTTTTTTTTTCACCGATGACCAGCCTGTACCGACGATAAAAGAGATTGGTCATTTTATTAAACATCGAGAACGGTTTGTACAGTTGTGAAATAAAGTGCATTGGGGTAATTTCGAGTGCATGCTGGTAATTTCGAAAAAGACATTTTCTTTACCATAAATCAAATACAAATGCTCTGCAATGCTACATACTACTGTGAGATGAGCGTTGATATAGAAAAGTTGATGAGCCCTAATTAATGTTATTTATAGTCTGGATAAGATAGGGTCTGGGATGGTCACTTTTGCCGAAAAAACGACAACAATTGTGGGAGTTTTTGAGTGCAGATCGCCTTGTGGTAAATGAAGCTTTTCTTATTGATTGTAGTCAAATGTCACGTTAGTACAATTAATAAGTTTCATTTGAAAGAAACGAAATTTTTGTGACGTTCATTGCCGACTGTTACCCGTGTATATAAAAAAAACAATTTTAGTGAATTAATCCGTTCTTAAAAATGACACGTACGACTACATAATAACAGATTAATCACATGACGTCGATTTTAAGAATGTATAAATTCAACTAGAAGGTGACTTTGTTCCTGGAAGAAAAGACAAGTCATAACCTCCTTTTAACTACAACGTAGTCATGTAAAAAGTACCCTATTACCATTTGTAGATACCCGTGTATCAAACATAGTTGAATCCTTTTAACCGTTGCGGCGTGATGAAGGCACAGAAACACATACCACTACGACAACCATTACGACAACTTCAAATAGTCCGTTTCACGCTTTTTTAATATCTTCAATGGACAAACATTTAATTTTCTATTCTAATAGTATAGATAAAATGGGTCTTTACGGGTGGGTTAAAATAATCTCGTAGGATCAAAGTACCCCGACCTTAGGTATGTCAGTCAGGCTTAACCCTATATCAAATTTAGCACACTTGAAACACTCCTCAAATTATAGTCCTCAAACTAAAGATTGTAGTGCGGTTTAAGGCTTAAGGGCAATCCCTCTTCATTGCGCTCGTCGCGAGTGGACAGACAAAATGGGCTAAAATTAATGACGTGCCGGGCTTAGGTTGGGACAGTTTAGTTTTGAGCTTTATTAAGGGATCTGTTTTGAGTTTAATGTAGTTTTTTAACCTAGAAGGTTGTTAGACGATTTATTCGCGCAGGTTTTTGACACTAAACATAACAGGAAGTAATATTTTCTTCTTCATCTAAGCTTACTTGTTCTACGTATTGATCTCAACAATTTTACTAACATTAATCTGAAATATCAAAGGAGCTATAGATTTTGACATTGATTGACATTACGCAGATCAAAGCGCAAAGAACAGCACGATTACTCTCGCACGTGGCTACATCTGGAATCAAACCTGGTACCTTTGGAATACGCGTCCAACGTGTCAAACCTTTCCACCAGCGAGAATTATATCGCAATAGATAATAACGGGGTGTTCATTTTCCCACATGAAATACACAGAACATAACATTTGTTTTTCGTATAAAATATCAGTAATATTTTGTTTATTATCATTGTCTTACCAAGACAAGTCAAGTTTCAGTGAATAGAAAAGACTTACAAATATGCGTAATACAAAGTGTTTTATTGGTGTGTTCTTTCACGCGGTAATCAAGCTGCTAAACTACTACGTGTTTTTTTCCTAGGAAATAGAACATTTGAATTACACAGACAGCGACCCGAGCATTCTACTCTGTGTCCCTGAAGAATAAGGCAAATAGTAGACGCGGCCACGCGGACAAAACTGCGAGATATCTGTGGTATTGGACTGCCAATTCTCCACTGGCATAATGGGCTGACTAGTATACTCGTATACCCAACAGTCTCCCACATTTAAAGCATCTAAAAATAAAGCTTTTAAATCTAAGTATTTAAACGATTACTGAAGGTTCGTAGACAATTTGGTTAAAATCTAAATTAGTATCGAAACGATTGAATTATTTACACCACCATGCACTTAAACCTGGTACAATCTCATTTAATCCTCACGGTAATTCGATCACGGGACAGAATCCTCACGCGGCCCACCGGGCCATGCTTAAAATTAATCGTCACCCAACGAACATCTGACGCTTAAAACGCACCACTGTGCACGGGCATTTTGGCCCTTTGGTTACGATATTGATGTGAATGATACGGTAATACGATGGGCAGTGGGCCGCGACGGATCAGGTGGCTGGGAAGGCGACTGGCATAAAGGGAGCGGAAAGTTTAATGTATTGTATCGGATTACTTTATAACATTCTTAACACACATTTAAAAATCGGCCAAGGGCTCGTTCTGTCCGTTTCCTAAAATGTCTGTTTTTCAAAATGGTCGTCTTCGTACATTGTCAGTTTACTATGATGTCTACTTCTTATACAGTCTATTTCCTAAATTTTCTGCTTCTCAAAATGGCCTTCTTCCCACATTGTCAGTTGTTTAGTTTTCTATGATGTATGATGATTCTTAAGTGTTTGTTTCTCAATTCGGCGGGATCTTTTTTTGTATGAATATGTTCACGGAAAATAAATAAATAGTAAGTGTGAACCGATCTTATTAAAGTTAGTAAAGGTTCAGTTGTATTGATGGGATACATGATTTCGACTAGGGCATGTGATATCCGTGTTACACTCCCGAACGGACGTCCGTGATCTTAATACCGCCGAGTTTAAGAACCCGAACGGAACGAACCCGGCGGATCGTTTACCCGCCTACACGTACTACACGACTACACTTACTACACGACTACACGAACTACACGCAGCAACGGACCTTAATTACACGCGTCTCTTACCGACGCTGACGTATCGTGGCACAACGTACGGGCCATTTTTATTATGAATAAGGTCTCGTACGTTTTGAATGATATCAAAATTGTATGCAAATTTAATTTATTTAAATAGAATTATTAGAAGTGTATATTTCATATTTTTTTTTTGTATTTCCATGTTTCTGTAACTCGATAATATCCATTTAAATTGATATATTTCAAGGATTCTAAAACGGAAACCTTATAGTTTCTTCATGTCCGTTCGTCCGTCCGTCCTTCCGTCCTTACATCCGTCCGCATGTCACAGGCATTTGACTTAAAATCTACATTATGTATATTGATGAAATACATTGATAGAGTATAGGTGTCATATATGAGCCGCTACTTAGTTTGATAGTTAAATAACAAAAAAAAATTCTAAGGGTCTCCACATATTACGTAATCGAAACGGAAAAAAAAAATCGCAAATATCAATCATCATCATAATTCCAGCCACAGGACGTCCACTGCTGAACAATAGATTAACACATAGGCCGGATAGAAGTGAGCCGCATCCAGCGAGTCCCCGCAACCCTAACTAGGTCGTCCGACCACCTTGCCTTGCCTCGAACGAAGTTGTCAACGAATACGTATATCTATGACAAAAATCCATTTAGGAACGTCCAACTTTGAAAAAGACATCTATCTTTATTTTGTAAACCTTATGTCCAAAAAATACGAAAATAAAATAAAAATATAAAGCTCAATAAATATTTTCAACGAAAATTGTTTTCAACATAATAGGACTATATACATATTATTGAGTTATTGCCGAAAAACTGCGTTTCTCAGCAAAAGGACGTAAGTGCCGTGGAGATACGCTCTTTTACTTGTGCACTTTTTCATATCGCAATTTTTCTCATCTGTAGTGCTTTTTTTATATGAACGGTTGCGGAACCCTACACTGAGCATGATCCGCAATGCTCTTGGCCAGCAATTTTGCAATGATCAGCGTACTTTATTGTGAATTCGTGAAACCTGAAGGCAGCATTCAGATCTACGTAGTCGCGGCCCGGCATCCGCGGCCGTGGTCGCGCCGCGCAGCTTTGTAGGGATTTGTTTGCAACGCTTTCGCGAGCGACCGAGCAGCGCGGCTGGGGGGCGGGGCCAGCGCGTGACCTCGGCAGCACTGCCAAGCCACTCCGGAGGCAGTATAGTCGCGGTCGCTTCCTGAATTTCTGTTCCTTTACATTTAAGTGGCGTTTTATCGGAATTTGATAGCTGCCTTTATCAACTCTGGATGTATATATTGAATCGATTTTATTCCTCCTTGATGCAAGAGCAACATTATTTCATCACCCTCTATCAACCTCTTCACGAGTTCTCGCTTGCGTTTACTTAAATTTTCAGACATAATTAATCCATGATCGCGTATCATGGATTAATTATGTCCGGAATGCACAACTGTTTGCACTTGAATTTGCGCGTAGCAGTCGCTGCCCGGGTCGCAGCAGTGTCAATGGGTCGCAGCTGCCGGGCCGCGACTGTCTAGATCCGAATTGTAGCTTAACCCGAGAGCATAAAATATATTTACTTACACTTTATTTAAATAAAGACATTATTCATGTGCAATTAATATGGGTGGCTTTGTTAATTTTGTATATTATTTCGGACGTTAATTTCATGTTTAAATCGAAATCAATATTTATTGCATATTGCAAATAGTTATCTAGGTTTTATTACTTACAATCGGACCACTATGTATATTTAACGTCACCGAATAAATGGCAAGTGAATAGTTTTAAAGTTAAGTTAAAACTTTGTTTCTTTGAGATAAGGTAAAATATTCTTATGAACTACGGATGTAATTGTGCCCTTATCAGTTAAACGTTGTGCTTTGTTTGTTTGTCGGCAAAAGCGAAAGCAAAAACCGGTCCACGAGCTATTGTTTACAAAAAATACGGAACAATACCTGTCGGTAGAAATAATAAAATGACTTATTTTAAAAATACTTCGTATTAGTCTCCAGTTTGCCACTCAGACGGTCAGTTAGATATAAGCAAATTGTTTTTGTTGTGTACATTAAATTTAAATTTAACATAAATTAACAATAAATGACATGAATTAAAGACCAGTTCAAGATAATCTCTCATTATACTTTTACTAACTATTTCGTTTTCTTATCTGACTATTAAATTCGCAATTTACTTATCTATTATTTCTGCCCATACAGATTTGTGTCAACAGACCAGACAAGTGCTCGTTTACCTGAAATTGCGAGGCACGTTTGTCAATTAATACCATTGATAGTGAATCACTTTGGTATGATTAACAAGTGTTGTATATTTATGCTTTTAAATATTAAATTATACTTTTTAAATATAGTAACACATGTATTTCAACAAAATTTAAAACAATAAAACAACTAGCGGTCACATCTCTATGTAAAGGCAAACGCCGACCTGCGCATCGAAAGCATTAACTAGAATAAAGCTAGGGCTTGACATAAATTAAATTTATTTAATTATATCCCTTTTTACTAAATTGAAAATTCAACGAAAAAATTATACTTTTCGTTGTCTGTCAGTGTGAATAGCCGCAAAACACATGAAAAGTTTAAGACAGTAAATACCGATATCTCGTTCTGCAAAGACGATTATGTTTGAAATTATTATCTATGTTTTTGCGTCGGAAACACATTTTCATGTCAACGAGCTTATCATCATCATCATTTCAGCCGTAGGACGTCCACTGCTGGACACAGGCCTCCTCAATAGATTTTGACATAGGCCGGATAGAGGCGACCCGCATCCAGCGAGCCCCACAACCCTAATCAGGTCGTCGGACCACCTTGCCGGTGGCCTTCCCACGCTGCGTTTGCCGGTACGCGGTCTCCACTCTAGAACCTTTCTGCCCTAACGGCTGTCGGTTCTTCGAACTATGTGCCATACCCATTTCCACTTCAGTTTGCTTACCCTGTATGCTATGTCGGTGGCCTTGGCTCGTCTACGGATCTCCTCATTTCTGATTCGATCTCGTAGAGAAATACCGAGCATATAGCCCTTTCCATAGCTCGCTGAGTAACTCCGAGCTTCCTTAAGAGGTCCATAGTCAGAGACCACGTCTCGGCTCCGTAGGTCATCACCGGTAATACGCACTGGTTGAAGACTTTCGTCTTCAAGCACTGAGGTATGCTGGACGAGAAGACACTTCGAAGTTTCCCAAGCGCTGCCCATCCGAGTTGGATCCGCCGATTGATCTTTTTCTCGAAGTTGGACCTGCCTAAGCGGATTGTTTGTCCTAGATAGACGTATTCGTCAACAACTTCGAGGATTGAGTTACCATCCAATACTGGAGTGGGCGCTACATGGACATTCGACATGATCTTCGTCTTGTCCATGTTCATCTCATAACGAGCTCATAAGTTTAAAATTAGGTTCTTTAATATTTTATCTTAGGAAAGTAAACATAACTATGAAAAACTTTATAACTGATAAATATTCAAAAAATCTGCAAAAAAAAGCTGATAAACCTGATAAGGGTCGTGGGGCCTCGCTGGATGCGGCACTATCCGGTTCATGTGGAAGTCTATTGATGAGGCCTGTGTCCAGCAGTGAACGTCTTATGGCTGAAGTGATCATTGAAAAACCGGCCAAGAGCATGTCGAAACATGCTCAGTGTAGGGTTTTGCAGCCGTTCATACAAAAAAATGCATTGCAGATGAAAAAAATATAATATGAAAAAGAGCATTAGCAAAAGAGCGCACATCCACGGCACTTACGTCCTTTTAGTGAGAAGCGCAGTTTTTTTTAGCAATAACTTAAAAACAGTATATTCTATCATGTTGAAAATAATTTTCGTTGAACATATTTCTCAGGCTTTATTTTTGTGTTTTTTTTTAATTATGCTACTTACGGAGCGATTATTTTCGAAAATATTCACGAAATAATAAAAAAATAGTTACCTCAGTATAAAAGAACTGACAATGTTTGTGCCACACATTGATATTTGCTAAAAAAAAATGATGTTCAGTTTCGGTTACATGTGTGGAGAATCCCCCCCCCCCCCCGGCCCCTCCCCCAAAAAAAATATTTTTATGTTATTTAACTATCAAACTAAGTAGCGGCTTATACAAAACACCGATACGATATGACGAAACTAAGGTAGTTTAGGCCATAACTACGGAGCTGTAATAATAGCTTTACCTACGGACGGGTAGTGATCCGTTTATTTAAAACCCGCCGATCCCTGTAACCGGTCCGAACGGATGTTAAATACACGGACCTCAATTATTCCGAACGGGTCAGAAACCCGTGTCCGTACTACACGTACCCGGGTACACGAACCGTCTACACGAAACTCGTCGTAGACCGAGAGCTCTAATTTCGACATCATAATAACGGTACACTATAGGAAGCAGGCCATTTTTGAAAATGGACATATTAGGAAAGTGCTATTATAGGAAATAAATAGAAGAAGACATTATAGGAAAAAGACGGTTGTTGGAAGATGGCCATTTTGAGTAGCAGACATTTTAAGAAACAGATTGAACGAGCCTGAGCCTAAAAATCTTTCCTAAAGGTTTTAAAGTAGTGTGTCTTCCCATGTTTCCTTCCAAATACCCCTACCTTTAGGTAAACTTCAGTCAATTTGCCGATATTGCATTGAAATTTTCCTCAAAACTTTCCCAGCATTTTAATAAACATTGTGTAATAAACGAGGGGAGCAGTAGATTTCATTAGGCGGTCCCGCGGGGGAATTGTCAATAAAACCTAATTGAATCAGAAAGACAGCTGCGGCCAATTAATGTAGACATCGATCCTGTTACACGGGACCAGCCTTCTGGTGCTGTTTAGTTGAAGATTATTAAGTTTGAAGCACCCGCTGGACACTGGTGTCCCGGACCTTTAGGAGGCGTGCGCGTAGCCGAAGCCTATGCGTAGAGGCCTCGACAAATTAATGAAATTTAAGGGGAACACCGCGCGGATGCTGTGTCTGGCCTTGTCATGCGATGCGCACAGAGACATCACTAGAAGCAAGAACTATATGAGAGAGTTATGGGAGTGAAATGATGAACTAAATACTGGGCTATTGCTTGAGACAACCGGACGTCTACAAGAAAAAGCTGTCTCATGGCTTGCTTGTCCCGAACTAGATGGGACACATAGCCGCCTGAGGGCAACTCGGAGACTATTTTAACCGATCTCAATTTTTTATTTTTTTTTAAAGGAGATATGTCCAAGTTGGTCCCATATAAATTTTAGCGAACGGGCTGATGGTGGAATCGAAGGAACTCCGATTCCTCATAGATTCCACCAACTCACCCCACAAATATTATAGGCATCTATATCAGCGATTTCGGTATGTTAAGGAAAAAGTTAAGCAAATGCATTCAGGAAATCTAAATTAGTGCAGTGGAACTGACGAAGAAAACTATGACTAAATAACATTAATTGTATATATATATGAGTTGAAAAAAGGTTGACTGTCAGTAAATTGAAGAAACTAAATTATACATTTATTTTTTGTTTTGGGGTCGGTTTTATTCGTCGGAACCTTTTTATTTTTATTAAAAGAGCAGAAGCACTAACGATGCCATCACAACACTGATCGCTGATATAGTACACCAACTTAACGAGAAAAGGAGAGTCGCAGGGCTTTTCCTTGATCTCAGTTCCGCTTTTGATACCGTTGACCATAATTTATTACTTGCAAAGTTGGAACACTATGGTGTAAGAGGGACAATGCTAAATCTATTCCGGTCTTACCTGTCAAACAGGAAACAATTTGTGGAAATCAAATGGCATCAAGATAATCAAGAAACGATTCATAGATCTAGAGTATCCAAATTGGAAAGAGGAGTCCCACAAGGATCTATCTTAGGTCCAATCCTTTTTATTATTTTTACGAATGATCTTATTCCTTTTATAGAGAACTCAATCCCGGACACAACATTGGTGGTGTATGCTGACGATACAAACGCTATCATATCTGCAGAGAACTTAACCCAACTGAATGACAGAGTCAATTCTTCTTTAGAGGCTCTAAACACCTGGTTCAGCACAAACAACCTGAAACTGAATTGTGCAAAGACCAACGCTGTATTGTTCAAAACTACCTCCAAGAACACAGATCGCCTACAAGTTACAGCAAATGGAGTGAGTATTCAACAGGTTGATTCAGTCAAATTTCTCGGTGTCAGGATTGACTCCAGTCTGAATTGGAAAAATGAGTTATCTGCACTAGTCCATTCAATAAGTTCAGCCTGTTATGCACTTAGAAGTCTCAGGGACGAAGTGATGCTCTCTCATCTTAAAATGGTCTATTACGCTCTAATCGAATCCAAAATTAGATATAGCGTTAAATTCTGGGGCAATAGCTACCTTTACAATATTCAGTCTGCTTTGGTAGCCCAAAAGAGAGCCATCAGAACCATGATGAGAATATCTCAAACAACGTCGTGCAAATCCTATTTTTCTCAGTTAGAAATCCTCACGGTGCCCAGTTTATACATTCTTGTAACCCTTAGCGACCTAATAAAACATTTAAACTGCATCGAGACTCTAGATGTACGACAAAAGCGTTTGGCAACCAGAAGAATGGACTTACCACAAACAATTAGTGCCAGACTCAAAGTTATGAAACACTCTTCGGGTTACCAGGCCATTAGATTATTTAATAGGTTACCCCCTGAACTTAAGTCAATTACGAGTTTAAACATGTTTAAAAACAAGTTAAAAGCATTCTTGTTGAAGAAGTGTTTTTATTCAGTAGAGGAATTTTGCCAGCACAATGTGATTACTGATTAAATGAAGCCACATGTATGGAAAAAAAATTTAAATTAAGTACCTAGTATACATTTATGACCTTTCATTTGAAACTTGTAGTTAGTAGTTTAAGCTTAAATTTTTTATTTTATTTTGGATAGTAGAGATTATTATTAGGTGTATGGTTGTTGTTTTTTTATATTAATTTTATGTGTGTTTTATTTGTGTGTTTTATTTATGTAAAATTCAAATGCAATGTATATTGTGAAAATGAATAAATGACTATGACTATGACTATTTAAATTATATTTATGGTGTATTGTTTTGATGTAAATGTAACATATCTAAAAGTATTGATACCTAATTTGTTAGCACTTATGAATATATAATATACATTGATATTTTGGTTATAGCGAGGGACTAATATTCCAGTGAAGTCTACATATAAGGTATCTGAAATAGCCAAAAAGGTTATAATAAAGTGACAACAAAGAGTTTGTCAAAATTCGTAACTTCTCAACGAGTTCTTCAGGATATTATATTAATGGTGATAACATAAAAAGTGGACTATAAATTTTGTAGCTGGTATAATCCAGAAATTTCTGGAAAGCAATTCCGTTACAGTGTGCAGTGGTCGTGAATGTAAACGGGAAGACGACAACCGCCAAAAAAGACAAATTTTAACGTTAGAGTTGCCATTCAAAAAAATAATACATGAATACTGGAAAGGCTTTATAAATTTTACTAAATATTTTAATTAAAAAATATGCAATTTAATTTATTATTATTGGTTTTTTTTTACTATAACATGAATTTAGAATATTATAATAATAAACTTAAAATACCAAATGTTGTTGCTTCGAAATAAATTGACATATAAACAAATTTTAAACGTTTCGTAACAGAGTTAAGAGCGAAAAAAGTGGCATTGCAAATGAAGAGAAATTACTTTCTGTTAAAACAAAGATTTATTTATTATTAGACGCACTAAGAAACACAGGCTTATTTAATACAGTAAAAGTTACAAAAAAAATAGGTATCACGTCCAGCCTGTGTCACAATTACAGGCTAGGTTTATAAAAATAAAAATATATTATAGATTAATGATTAAAACATATCCCAAGACACAGACATATATACTTAAAAGTAAAAAGAATAAAAGATTGAAGAAGAACAGTGATAGATATATACGTAGACGTGCGGGTTGGGGGGGGGGGGGGGGGGGGGAAGAGGCCTGATTTGACAGCCTTAAAATCTTCGAAAATACAGATAGCGTCTAACTGCTGTGAAAATTGGGAGGGACCTAAGCCGACGTCTCCGATTTAGAATTATGATAATAGAAATTTTAATGTTAACTAATAAGCTGTTTTCTATAAAGCTTTCTAAATAGCCAAGTAAAATTCCCTGAAGCTAAGAATCTTTATTTAGTTTTCTATCTAAGCAACGTCACATTCAAGTTTTGCAGCTATCCAATATGCAGTTTAAATTCCTTGTGCAGAAACCAAGCAGCGCGCGCGTCGCGTATCGCTCGGATCCACAATACACATGGAAATTCACCTGAATCTTATCAAAACGTTGACGAAAAAATAAAAATAAAAGATTTTCTTAAAGACTTTATGCAAGTAACAGTCACAGCTTCAAATTTCATCGGACAGGGCTACGACGATGCGCATCTTTATGTTGTCTCGATCGCGAGTAGTTAGCGCGGGAATCATGAGTAGCGCTGTACGCGTGGATCGAGTGTGTAGGAGTAAATTGGCAAAAAAATCACATGCGATTTTTTTTAAATTTGGGTCCTACGGTGAATAGCTGTTAATTTGAGTGTTTATCTCTATTTTTCTCTAAATTTTGTCTTCGTTCTTCCAATTAGTTTCAATTCAAACAGCTCCATTTGTAGGTATACCTAAGTATTTAAAACCACAATTGAATTCTACGAAACAATTCAAAGAAAATATAGTGGCAGTTCAATTCTAAACTGCAATTTGCTGCAGCATTGGTCTCGTGTGCTATCTTCGTGGACAGAAAGGCGTAAGTGACCGGTATTTACTTTTAAATAACTACATTTTATCTGAGAAATACCGTAATGTGTTTCGGCAAAGAGTAGATATGAGTAGAAAGTGCTACTAATTCCAGACTCATACTAATAGAGTAGCCAACCAAATTCGTATTAGTATATAGAAAATTGGTAGTGCAGTTAACCTTGTCAGCGCCACAGTCGTCAAATCCCGTCATCGGAAGTTCGTGCCACTGACGTCAGCGTCGGCATATGCCGACCACATTTCATGGTTCAAAAACTCCGAATGTAATATCAGTACCTCGTTCTGCAATCATTATTTTATATTTGAAGGTTCATTTTATTTTATTGCTGTGGCGACTGGGTCACGTCATATTATTTCGTTGCTTGGCGGTCAAAAGGTCAAAAATATACTAACATGTTGTAGCACACTGTAGTTTGTAAACGACGACATCAGCCAGGCCAGCACAACTCCGCTTGTCGTTGTCACGCGACATCATCGTCCGTCTTTCTCGCATTGTATTGGACGGAAAGAGACAGACAATCTATCGCGCGGCAATCGTGTTGTGCTACAGATTACAGTACCTTAAATTTACTCTATGTTATAAAAAGAAAGCTGAACCGACTTGGATGAAATTTGGTATGGAGATAGTTTGAGTCTCGGTAAGGACAAAAGCTCCTTCTTATCCCGGAAAATTTTAACCGAATTTAAGGCGAACGAATTCGCGGGCAGTAGCTAGTAAAAATAAATAAACTGTAGAGAACAATTTTACACAAATCGAACTAGTCAATAAGGCGTCTACGAGCAGAGCGCCCACATGGCGGGTTCCTTAAAGTAAATGTGTAAGCGTGAAGAGGTCACAGACAGACTTCCGCATTTATAATATTACTAGAGAAATTGCCCGTAACTTCGTTCGCGGAAGAGAAAAATGTCATAATCCTATTTTTTACTTCAGCATAGTCGAATAAAAAGTATCTTATAACCATTTGACTGATGCCTTGCTACCCGTTTACCAAAAATAGTTGAAATCTGTTTAGCCGTTTTGACTTGATGAAGCCACAACGACACATACAAACATAAAAAAAAAACAATTTCCTTTTTTCAATGTCCTCCAAATTGTCCGTTAAAATACTTTTTTTTATATATTCAATGTACAGACATTTCATTTTTACAACTTTATCATAATACTAGAAGGCGCCCGTCAACATGAAAAAAAGTCCTCTTTTTTCTTTATCACAGTCGGGTAAAAAGTATACTATAACCATCTGGAGATACCCAGCTACCCGTGTACCAAAAATAGTTGAAATCCGTTCAGCCCATTTAGCGTGATGAAGCCACAACGACACATACAAACGTTTCATTTTTACAACTTTATAATAATATAGATAAGTAGATGGATACACTCGGAAAACATAATCCCTTCTCATGACACAGTCGGCTACAAAGTAGAGCACTCTATAACATGATACTCTCTGGTTTCGTACAGCATTAGCGAACTGCAAGCCTGCCGAGCACCCATTCAACTTTGGCCGTTGCAATAAAATTAATTACGAAGCCGGACTCTTGTCTTGTCTGTGTCACAACAATTGCTTTTTGTGGGCTCAATGAATTAACACTTAACTTAAGTTATTTGTAGAGGTCGGAATAGGTATTGCCTATTTACCTAAACTTCGTGGACGACTTATTTATGAGCGGAATAATCAATAAGTTTTGATTATTCCGCGAGATGTCCGGGATTAGTTAACTATCTATTGGTACTATTATTTAAAAAAATATTGTAACGGAGTATTTGTAGGCTGGAGGTCACTGAAGCGGAGAATATGTATATTTTTTGTATGTTTGTATGTGTCATAGTGAAGTCACTACGACACATACCACCATCCAAAAAACAGCGTAGTTGGGTAAAAAGTATGTTTGTCTGTCTGTCTGTCTGTCTGTGCGTCCGTATGTCACAGGCATTTTACTCAAAAACTATAAGATGTACATTGATGAAATTTGGAGCATAGGTGTCGTGTGTAAACCGCTACTTAGTTTGATAGTTAAATAAAAAAATATATATTTGTTGGGGGGGGGTTGGGCACTCGATGCATTGGATATTCCACTTTAACACGAAGAGTTTCTATTACAAACAAACGACGTTTTTCAGCGGTGCGATCATGCCGCACTCTTCCGATATAACTGTGTGTACGCGTAGCAAAATGGATTTGTATGATGAGCGATCCGATCGGCGCAACGTCCAAACGCGTGCTCATGATACGCGATCATGCCACGCGACGATTATCTGATACGGGCAAATGATACAAATATGGACGCACCTTTAACTCTTTTACATTGCGTGGCGTGAGGTCTGAAATCGCACATGTTATTAGCAACCTCAGCTTTGCTGCCGGATATTGCTGCTGCCGGGTATGCTGATGTGAAATATATGGCTGTGGCTCATCAAAAGAGAGGGTTATGGCTGTTTTCTCCTCTGCATACGAAGTTGCGGGCTATTTCTAGTTCTAGTACTTCTACTTCCCTATAAATACTAGCATAAAGCTGCAGCCACATTAGCGAGTGCCCAAGGCGCTTCCGCTGCCTAACGACGTCTCCTCTTGTGTGTATTTATCGCATACGTTAGTCTAGCTTTGACGATACGGATGTACTTGAGGTTGGGAATTTAGAGTTATTATTTAGTAGTGAAATGTACCAAATGATCGACATACAACATTGTTTCGTATATAAAACGTTCACATACGGGCCCGTTTCACAAAAGCATGTAACTTGTATTATATTATAATCGGAAATCTCTTGCCAACAATACGTATTAAAAATAGACTTCCACTTGTAATACAAGTAACAAGCTGCTGTAAAATGGGCCCCTGGGGCCAGTAAAATAGCATTAATTGCATGTTATTGTATAGATTGAGTTGAATAAAGGTTACTTGTAAGGAAATAGTAACATTGACATAAAAAAATATATCTTTTCTTAGTCAACCCGTGGAAAGCTGAAAAACTTCCGAAACGTCGGCAACTGAAATTAGATAATATGCTATATAATCCGTTAAAATTGTTTTATTTAAATTGGAGTAATTTTTTTGACATTGTTTTTTTCATGTTTCCAGATTACTCGGAGCCTATTTAAACAATTTCAAAAATTATGCAATCGAGGAGTATTGTCGATTTTATAAGTAGAGTCTGAATTTATTAATATGAGAATTTTTTAAAGACTTAGGTACAAAATTCAATACAAATAATTACAATAAAGAGAAAAATAAATCTATCTGCCGTTCTTATTCTCATGGCCGAATTGGGAATGGGATGAGTTAGGAATGTAGACGAGACAGAATGTGGATTTTTTGAGAATTTAAACGAGATAGGAAATTGATAATTAGGGAATAGGATGTGAACGAATTGGGAATCTAGTGCTAAAAAGTTGACCAAATGGGAATGTGGACGAAGAAGGGACGAAGTGAACATAAACGTGACTAACCTACTGCATGCTACCAGCATGTAATAAATTAAAGTAGTTTATCCAACTTTCAAGCTATCAACCAGCTCGCTGGAGCAGCAGTGTAAACGACAACGCTAGGAGCATCACAAACTCGTACACACGAGCCGAACTTTCGGCTGACAAATTGGGATACTTATTGTGACCTGACTGACAGGTTATTTATCTTTTTAATCTTTATTGCACAAAAAACTTACACCTACTGATAGGTGATTTGCAAAAAAAATGTACCTGTGTCCCAAAAAATTTATAAAGCAATTATGTCTCAAGTGCGTGTACATTTTATAAAAATATATATTTCAGATGCGTTACGTTCAAAGAAATAAACAAAATCAATGGTACAAAATGTAACGAAATGAAATGGAAAATTTGAGACATATATAGTTCTTCTTGTGTGACCTGACCGAAAAATCAAGATTCTAAAGAGACAACAGGAGGATGTAAGACATTCTCTGCCAGCCTTACCTTATCGTGCTAATCTGTAGAAGTAGTTGGCAGCCTCCGAGCACCCCACTGTAAACGACAACTATAAGAGCATCGCAGACACACACACGAGCCGATAATTCGGTTCACAAAGTTAGCCAACAAATTGCTGTAATCTGATATCTGACAGACAAATTTATGAATCGACTGTTAGAACTACGTAAAACGTTATTATCTCAAAACATTACGAGTTCAATTCCTTCCGTTAGTTTACGGATTTTATGTATGGGACAAGTTGCCTGGAATAATGAAACGACTTCATTCATAAAAAAAAACAAATGACTTTATTCATAAAAAAAAACCTATGGTTTCTCGATTCAGCCACCTGACAGTTTGACTTCTGGCAAGATTATTAGGCCGATATGTTTGCAGCTGACCGTTGCAGTAAACGACAGCACTAGAAGCATCGCAAACTCAGACACGCGATAGTTTGGATGACAAAGTTTGCAAACAATTTGGAGCACTCTGATACCGTAAACTGAAGTCGTGAACCGACTATTGAGTATTATTGAGTAAAGTTGGGCGAGGCAAAAATTTCTCAACACAAGACAACAATGCAAAACATCGAACTATATGGTTTGGTAAAATATGATTGCCTTCCCTTTTTGTGAAGCCAAAATTCACCAATATGCAAAAATGTTCATACTCAGAGCTTGCTATAAATCGCATCTTCCTGCAAAGCAACGGCAATGCTACAGCATCGTAAACCCGGAGACACACGAGCAGAAAGTTTGGCTGACTAAAATTTAAAAAAAACGGGAGCATCTGATGACAGGAAAATCTAAATGCATCACCTGTAAGAACTAGACGCAGTTTACTTAAACTAATCTATAACTTAAACCCAAATACCTAGGACTGTGAGATTTGATAGAATATGATAGCGATCCTCTTAAATTTATGTAGTCGAAATACACCAAAATCTAAACTTTTCAAATTCCTTGACGGCGTCGTTGTGTTGTCTTGTTGGATGCAAACTACTTTAACTCAAGAAATATTTAGATGCTGCTAGTTCTGTTTAATCCATAATGAAACGAAGTGTCACGAGGATCTAATCTTACAGTTGAAAAAGCACTTTCACTTCTGATCGGAAGCCTCGTAAGATATTACTTACATTTTGATTTATATCCTTATTGTTCGAATTGTTGTCACTATCGAACGTTCCAGAAGACCTCAAGACCAATATACAAGCGCGACGTGCCGCACCGAGTTTCAGTTTACTTTTGGAAGCGGAAGCGATAACATCGAAAAGGAGCAAGAGCGTCTGGTGTAAAATAATTGTAAAGTGTTTTAAATGTATTAACGTAAAGTGACTCTGTGGAAATAAATTCTACTCTTGTTCATCGGTTGAAAAGTGCTTTTCAAACACGTACCGACCCCCCTATACTATCCTCAAACCAAACAGACGACTGAGGCAATAAACGCCGGCGGCCGTAGGGATGGCGGCATGTCGATACTGGATTTATTTAAATGTCGATAAGATTGATTATATTTTTTGCATAGCTTAATACTGTAACTTATTTTTATGGTTTTATTCGTTTATGTTATTTTCAGTATCGTGCTGATACCGTAGGTCATTAGACTATCACACTAATTATTTTACATATAATAACACAATGACAGTCATTAGGGTACGCCGATTTTATTATAGTATAAGTATTAAAGATGACAATTAGTAGAAAAGGATTACAAATGGAGTACCTACATGATTTCTTAATCACCAAGTGATTAATACTTTCTACACGCAATACCGCAGGTCATTAGATTATCGCACTAAGATTGTACATTTAATCACACAATGACACAGTCATTAGAATACGCCGATTTTATTATACTATATTAAAGATGACAATTACTATAAAATTATTACAAATAGAGTTCATACCTCATTCGTCACACGGATACCGTCTGGAAGCATACACCATAATGGAAGATTTTTGCAGTGCATCTATTACCAAGTTAAAAGGTGATATTGATTCACAATCTCGACAGCTCATTTATAATGTCTACGTGTTTTTTAATGCCGAAAACCTTCAAAACGAAGATTTAGAAAAAGCATATTTAAAAGATGCTCATCCTCTTATAATCAATCTTCAAGAGGATAGTGACAGTGATGAAGAATATTTTTAATTTTAATACTATTAATATAATATTTATTTATTTATTTAGTCTTACTATGTTTTAGTTCTAAAGTACCTAATTGTAGGTTTAAAAGTATTTATTTCATAATATAAAATATTGTATGCATTACTTTGTTTTCATTTTTGCATGTTATCTTATCGACATGCCTTGTACCGTGTGCTTTCTACCTGCCCTATGCGGCCCGGCTGATAACAGACATGCTGCATAAGGGCGTACGGGTGCGAAAGAGACAATACAATGCTAATTGTTTTACGATCCCAGTCGTCTATTTGGTTTGAGTATAGTATAGTACGTAATATTATTTATATTCTTATCTCACCACTCATTTCCGGCAATTTTTTGTCATCTTCGCTACTCAAAGATCGCTCTTTAGCGATAATACCGACTATTGTCTACCGTATTTTATGCTAAGGCTTTAGTGTGATGTTTCTCTTGTTGGTGTGCGATAGCGAATTGTCTTTATTGGCATGTAAAAGGACCTCTACTTGGGCTTTGATCAACTTTACAAAGTTGTCTACGTCACATTGACATATAACTCTGTCCTGTATAATGGCAGAGTCCTCTAACTGACAACTTAACTTCTGACAGGTTGTCAGTTCGTCCTTATAATAGGAGAGACCGAGGTAAGTTGTAACCGAGGAGTGTTGTGACATCGACGATTTTTTGGAACCTATTAACTGTTCCTGAGCTCGCAACAGTGCGCGTTAGCTCGAAACTTGATCCAACAAACGCGCGCTTTTCGCTGGGCGCGAAGTACTAAGTATTAATCGATAGCAGCGGTCATAGTGGCCAAAAGTAAAACTAATGTTGGTGCTGTTATCTGTCATATCACAAAGTAATCTGGTAACTTGGTAACCTAGTTTGAATAAACCCGGTCCTTAAAATAATACTCATTTTGATCTGTAAAATATATTTAATTTATCACTAGCGATACAGGAACAATTATATATATTTAGTATTATTGAATAAAACCATTAAAGTAGCTTTACCTTTTTGTTTTTACAGTAAAACTACAATTAAAAATTATGTAAACAAACCCTAACATATTCAAAATAAAACACACTTTTTGAATCAATTTTACTTACCCCATTAAATAAAAAATAAATAATAAATAAATATTACGGGACAATTTTACACAAATCGAAGTCCTAGTCCCATGGTAAGCTCAATAAGACTTGTGTTATGGGTACTAGACGACGATATATTTAATAGATATATTGCTTATATACATATAAAACATCCAAGACTCAGGAACAAATATTTATGCTCATCACACAAATATTTGCCCTTACCGGGATTTGACCCCAGGACCTCAGCTTCGCAGGCAACGTTACTCCCACTGAGCCAAACCGGTCGTCAAATTTCGCCATTTGATTTGAATGACGAAAATTGATTTCACAACCCTTTCTCCACCCAAATTAAGGTATCACAGTAATTTTGGAAATAAATTAATAGATCATTTTTGATTATAATAAGTAGTATTTTGTCACATCGTCGCGATTAAATGTCCAAACGTCAGAGCCAACAAAGTTGTGGACGCTACCTACGTCGAGCTGAACTCGTGCACGGAGCCAATTGCGAGCTCGTCATCAGTTAATACATTCCAAAAATCTACGATGTTACAAACTCTCCTCTGTCACAACTCACCTCGGTCTCCCATACTTACATATTGTCCGTTTTGTCTGTCCGTGTGTCTCGACACTCTTCAGCTTACACAAATAACCCAACTTCGCACTCAAGCGATTGTTAATTAAAATTGAAGTTACGGCTTCCGGTCCAGGTGTTTTTACCGGAAGTTATTTTTAACGGGAAAAGGGCTGTTTGTTCTACGCTGTTGTTTTAGGATTACGTATAAAATTTGTAAAAAGATTACTGTGTTTTGAAAGGAGTCCGTGTGATTTTTATTTTACAAAAGAAAACAGCCCTGTTGTAGAACTGCATTATATTTTCATAAAGAGTCGTTGAATAAATTAGTAAGAGAAACAGTCTTAAAATATTAACTTCAGCAACATTAATAATAGATTCAAAACTGTAAATTATAAAAACGAAAACAAAACCGAATATCAAGGAAGTCTTCATTCCCCATGGCAGTCATGGACGAATAAAGCAAGAGGACCGTCAATCGCCATACAAAAAATACATACATTCCCTTGTTATTTACAACGCCATCTATACGTATATTTACTAATGTAGGTACTATTTATTGGACAAAAGAAAACTTATCGTACGGAAGGCGTACTTGATGCCACAAGGCACAAGGTGTGTGAAAAAAGCTACTTTATATCCCGGAAACATGCATGGTTCACGAGGGATAATATACAAACATTATACGTGAAAATTCTAGTTATTATAAAGTTGTAAAAATGAAATGTCTGAACTTTGAAGATATTTCCAAAAACAAAAATCGTAACGGACTATTTGGAGGTCACTGAAACTAAAACTTTTGTATGTTTGTATGTGTCGTTGTGGCTTTGTCACGCCAAAACAACTAAACAGATTTCAACTACTTTTGGAACACAGGAAGCTGGGTATTAGCACCAGTAGAGTGGCGTTCATATGAGCCGATTCCCACCGAGTTGCCCAAGGAAATATTTATAATCACCTATTTATTTAAAAATGAGTAAATGAATACTGAAGCGAAGCAAACTGAAGTGGCAATGGGCAGGGCACATAGTTCGAAGAACCGACGGCAGTTGGGGCAGAAAGGTTCTAGAGTGGAGACCACGTACCGGCAAGCGCAGCGTGGAAAGGCCACCCACCCGCAAGGTGGTCTGACGACCTGATTAGGGTTGCGGGGGCTCGCTGGATGCGGGTCGCCTCTATCCGGCCCATGTGGAAAACTATTGAGGAGCTCTGTGTCCAGCAGTGGACGTCCTACGGCTGAAATGATGAAATGAATACGCTCTGGCTTCCCTTGTAGTTTTCCTGACGCCACGCCTCTGGTATCCACAGGTGGTTATAGGATACTTTTTACCCAACTATGCTGTCAAAAAAAGAGGGGTTATGATTATTTCTCCTCCGACAAGGAAGTTGCGGGCACCATCTAGTATTTATTATAATCGCCGCATGTTTCCATAGAACTCGTTTCCCATCAAGTTACCCGACTAGGTACAGTCAAGGAATTTAATTTATATACCATTTCGTACTTTGTCACAGTCAAAATCAATATGAAAGCCGATAGAGATTCCATGTCAATGTCACTATGACAAGGTACGAAAGGGTACACAAGTTAAATTCCTTGACCGTACATCTAAATGAGGGTTCTAAGAGACAAGATTTGCAAAACACCAATGTCTAAAGCTCGTCCTTACATTCCCTTAAGAGTCCCCGGCAAGCTCGGCCGAATTTCACCTTCCCATACAAACGGAGTTTCGTTCTCATTTTAAAACTACGTGTTGAAGTAACGAAACTTTGCAAATATAATGACATGACGTATATATAATCTAGGCCTGTAATTAGTGTATATGGCTCCAGTTTAAAAAACAAACGAAATACAGAAAAAACATGTTTTGTGTGAAAAAAATAATTTTGCTGCATTTTTTTAACTATGGTATCTGAAGCTATATTACTCGTAAAGTCATTACAGGCCTGCATAAACCTTTACTTATACTAAGTACAAATTTAACAGAGCAAACTAGCCAGTCGTTTTCAAGTGAGAGCGTAAGTACGTTTGTATGGAGAACTGAGCATACCGGGGACTCTTAAACTAAGAGCATCCAGACTCCTGAAACCCTTCAAATTAATTAAACTACAATGCCTCTTTGCCAAAAGTCGTAATTTACTAAGAAAGTACTGTCAGTTTCGTCTTTCTGCGTTTATAGAGCAGTATTCTGTACCGTCTATGTCGCTAAAAGAAAATGCAGTAAGATTAATGAGTTCTGTGTACGGGTTACTACCTTTTGCTTTTGTGGTGTTCTTAGCATAATGGATTCGCTAACTGTTGCACAGCCGGTACTAGCATGGTTATTGAATAAATTTTCATCTATTAATAAAGTTGTAAAAATAAAACGAACTTGTGTGAGTTGGACTCGCGCACCAAGGGTTCCGTACGAAATATACGCTACTAACGGCCGTATCTATGCTAAATCCAGTGTTAGCAGAGCCCTACTCCTACGCAAAATGTACGCGGTGTTCGGTCATTTTATAGTGGTTATTGACATAGAGACACATAAAATTATCATGTCTTAGTACTTGTTGTTATAGCTGCAACAAAAATACATCATTTTTGAAAAATTCAACCGTCTAACTATCACGGTTCATGAGATACAGCCTGGTGACAGACCGACAGACAGACGAACAGACAGACAGACTGACGGACAGGCGAACGGACCGCAGAGTCTTAGTAATAGGGTCTCGTTTTTTTCCTTTGGATATAGAACCCTAAAAATGATTGTGATGGACTATCTGGAGGTCTCTAAATTGATAAATATTTTTATTTTTTGTATCGCTTTGGCTTGACCATTTCAAAACGAGATGGTATTAGGATACTTTTTATTTTTATTCGGCTACATTTAAGAAATAAAAAGGGCTATATATTTTTTCTTCTCCGCTGACGAAGTCGCGGGCATCTTCTAGTCTAGACTATTATAAAGTTGTAAAAATAAAATGTTTGTATGTGTCGTTGTGGCTTCATCACGCTAAATCGGCTAAACGGATTGCAACTATTTTTGGTACACGGGTAGCTTGGTATCTCCAGATGGTTATAGAATATTTTTACCCGACTATGCTTAAGAAAAAAAGAGGGGTTATGACTTTTCACCTCGCGAAAAGTTGCGGGCGCCTTCTAGTGTTTAATAATTATATTGTAAGCAAATATGTTGTTCGTTAATTGAATGGACATGCTAGGAGACTGCCGGCAGCAGACGCTGTACTGATTAGTTTAGCCGGTAAAGGACACAGGAAATTAGTGGTCCAGCGATGGGACAAAGGCCGAGATTCGCCCAGACGCCATTTGATAATATCCCTGGGAGATTAGTTTTTGCTATGGATAGTTTATAATATCATCCATATATATAAAGACCAGACATACTAAACATCGAACCACGGAAATTAGTGACCTAGCGACGACGGGACAAAGGACGAGGATCGGCTATACAGGGATCAAACCTGTATGTACAATGATAGGCTCATTGACAGACGATAAATATCTATACTATTAAATAATACATACATAATAGGCATGTGTCTTAAAAAAATATTGTACTCGTAAGTCAGTCAGTTAGGTTGTCAGACAATATTGGACACGTACTTTTTCTTTTGTTAATTTAACAAAAAAGGACGATGGCTAGCCTTCTAGTCTTATTAATATTCGCCACGAACTTCAATGTTTAGTTTCTAAGTTAGCTCTTACTAGTTTCAAAACTAGTTTTTTTTATTTCATTAACACTAAGACAACTAAAGAAACCTGAAAGTATAATAGCATTTTTTTTGTATTAACCGAGTAGTTTTATTGCCTACCTCACATTTCGGGCAATTTGCTTTTAGAAAAAGTAATTTAGAAGGATACGGCCTGCTCCTTGGGATAAATTATGTGGGTAATAAGTAAGGGACAACAACGATAAACATAAAAGTTGGAGACCTGGCAAATAAGGGTGAGCTGACAAAGAGTTTGCTGTTTTTTAAGGGTCCTTGTTACTTTTTACGGTGGATATGAATGAATGAATGATCTTTATTTTGCTTAAATGTGGTACAAGGTTGTTTATGCTAATAGTCGCATGGAATCACACTTTTCACCAGCAGCTGACATGCAAAATACAATGAAGTATATCTGGTATACCTACATTATAGTTTTACTGTTTATGTAAGTATTGTTTAATTTTAAACGGGAACCGGATTTTTTTTATATTTCCGGTGCGTCTGTCTGTTATATTCAAAGCTAACCAGTGATTGGCCAAAGTATTACCCGTCGCCTGAATGTATTTTGCATTGAAAAAAATATGAGCCTATCGTCTGGCGTTTTAGCTTGATTGAAAATTTCTTAATAGAATCAATCACAATATGAACAAATTTATTTCTTAACACATGATTGCAGTAGTGCAACTTAAATGATCAAACATTTTACTTTGTTGACCTTCACCACGTCGCATAGCAAACCACACTCAAGCGAAGAAAATGTAGAGTTCCTACTTTATGGAGCAAGGTGGAGCGGTCGCATGTCACATATGCTGGAGGAGAGAATGGCGAAGTGCATCTTCTACTTCGAACTGGCGGAGGGCAAACGGAAACATGGCAAGCAGTTCCTCCGGTACAGAGGTGTCTAGATGCGACACATAGCTCTCAATGGGAACGTTTAGCAGCACAGCGGCCAAAATGGCCTACGATTGTGATGAAATTTAAGCGAGATTGAGGATCACCGTAAGGCTGATCTTGACTCTGAACGCAAGGAGCAAAAGGCCCGTCCACCTACTGCCATCATTTATCATTACGGATACGGCGAACTCGCGTACCGACAATGCGCACGGAAGTTTCCCACGAAGATCGGGTCTATAATTCATCTTTAGGCGCATGTGCGCCAAGCCAATAAGTAATTAGAAGTCGGATTGGCCGTTCGAATTGGATGACCGAAATCGGTCGGAAGATTAGATATTATATACGTGAAAGGCGTAAGCGCCCAAAACATTTGTACCGTTATCTCACAATAATATTTCTGAAGGTCACTCTAGGCTTGAGATGTTAGCTCACTACGTATATGGTTTTTGATCGCCGAATCATGGTGAAAAAACTTGAATGTAAGCCATACTATGTATTATTATTTTAAAATCGAGCAACGTGTACTTTAATTTAACATGACAAAATCACGTCGCGTTTGTAAAACAAGGATTAAATGAATCATGATTTCGGTGCAGAGCTATTTCTACATGAAAATAAAAAAATACGAAATTTATGCAAATACATTTTGTACGTAGTTAAAATTTATGCCTGCATGAAATTGATAAGATGGAATTCATGTAACTTTTCAATTTGTTTTTTATAATTTGAACGTACATTTTGTTAAATGTAACCACTAGCGCATACATAAACATAACCACGTACAGAACTTTGTGAATGCGGACACAGACAGTATCAATTCAGTTAGGATTAGCTTGAATTACAACAAAAAACAAAGCAGGCAACTGCAACTGGCACCAACTCGTAGCAGAGGCCAAAATCTACTTCGGATCGCTGAACCAGCGGAGTAGTTGTTGTGATTATTTACGGTTCAATGAAGGAAAACATGTGTGATAGCCAGTGATCGGCACTATCGGTGCAAAACTTTAACAAAACTTGTCAAGCGGATATAAAAGAGTGCTTACGTCATAAAAAATATTAATATCCTTATACCCAAGCATTGGTGATCCAAGATTCCGATATAGAGATATATATAAATTAAATTGAACTCTCATCTACCTCTACCAATAACATGCTTATTTACCTTGGTTGTTAGTTCTCCTTTATGTACGCCTTACAAGTTTTGTTAAAGTTTCGCCCCGATAGTGCCGATCACTGGTGTTAGCTAAAATGCACTTTTTAAGGGCCAAAATAAGAAAATGCTCATACACTCCTCACTCCTTCATATTCTTGTGAATTGAGTGACGTCACATGTGCCACTCGATTTGTATCGAACGTTTTAACGTCCAGCTGTTATGCCTGACTTTGAATCCCCATTTTAAGGTTGACAAGTTCTTTCGTAAGACTCCCATTAGTCATAAAAAAGTAGATCGATTGGTATCATTTAAAAAAATAATGCATTGAGAAGATGGGCGACCATGGAAAGACAGTAAATACTTAATGCCGGACTTACCAGCTATAAAGGATTCTCTACTAATCGATCATAACGCCAAATGAGACGAATTACGTTGTTGCACTAAGAAAAGTTAAATCAAACTGGTAGCGAAAGTATCAAGGTGTCATATGAAGCGTTAAGATCTATACCCAACACAAGAACATGTCATCGAGTACCATTACAAACAACTTAACCACAAAGTATCTCCTCTTTTTACGTTCCTAGCGCAAATTACCTTAGACTATGTCGCGAGTTCAAGCAAAAAATATACTTAAAGTCGTTAGCTGAAAGCTGCAAATGGGGACGGACATCACAACAAACTTCTTGTGAATGTTCACGGTTTGCGGATGAAAAAAGTTTCCCATGATTTATATGGTTACTAACAGGTATAGAACGTCGAAAGAGACATGGATTTTGTAGTAAGATACGGTCTTTTGTATCAGTGGAGTATAGGACGTTGATGGTTTAACTGAAGCTTGTTTCTTCGTGTTTTGAAATTATTTCGTTTGAAACATTCATTTCCCTAGCGCATTTTTATTTTCTTTGCGATTTACATTATAATCCCAGATCTGTCAGATACCATTATTTAACACAAGAGCGATTGGTATATCAACTCCGTAGATAATATCTCTGTGACAGGAAATTTAGACTGACTGGATAATAATGGTTACACATTTCGTCGCCTCAATGTAGGCCACAGGATAAGATTTTCCTCCACCTTACTAGCGTTATTTGGTAACTTTAAAAATATATAAGTTAGAATGACTAGTTAGTACCTTGGTAGTTTACGTTTCCTAGCTCAACCTACTAGCCACTGACTGGGACGTCATTCTTATGAATGGGTGATTCCCTGAAATTCGGGTAGCAAACTACCACTAATTCTATTTTATTTTTTTTCAAAATTGTCTTCATTGTCAATGACTAGTCGATTTTCTACTTTCAAAATTAGCTCTTCAGCTCCTGTACTTTATAATATATAATGATTATAGTATGTTGTCCCTGATATTTATAATTCTTTATTTATATTAAGACGTTTATGCTCCCACATTTCTAATCTCTCTCTCTCTCTCTCTCTCTCTTGACGTTCCCTCATGACTGAGGATCGTGGTCACGATCGGATATTTTACCCTTGGAGTGGATGCATTCTGTCTATTTCCAATAAATGCAACATATATTTGATGAGCGGCTGACGAATAACCCGAAAACATAATCGATTTGACCTAAATGACATCTGTACAAGATCCCAAACAAACTGATATTTGTTAATTACATCTTCTTTCCTGCACATTGATAAGCAACTCCAAATTTCCTAGTGACTCCAGAATTAAACCGCTAATTTATTTGATTTTCACATTAGTGTCTGACAGTTCAAATATCCAGCGTGCAAATCAAGTACGAATCGCCAATTTAGAATCGTGTGTTCAGTTCATTCTATTTAATAAATTAACATTTTCCACAAGCCCGAAGGTATTTTAATAGGTATTTTTAAGCTGAACAGGCAGCAAGCGCTGCAGTTTGAGTCTTCCAATTAGAGCAATTGAAAATCACCGCGTATTTACCCCGGCTGTTGTCTCGCTGTGAAAAGAACCTCGTTTGAAAGGCTTTTTATTCTATGCTATTACGGACCGTTGCGATGCGATTTCGAAAATGCTGCATTGTTCCATTTTGATTCAAAACTGAAGCAGTTGGTGAGATTATCAACTGAGGACGGCGGACCAAGATGTAGGTCTTGATGTGGCCATGTTAAATTGAACAGCCTATTCACTCTTACAAATGAAGCAACATTATCTCCTAAGCTTTATTTTTCAAAATACATGCGCCTGAAGGTTACAGTATGGGGTCGGCAACACGCACGTAATACCCCTTGTGATGCAAGCGTTCACAGGCAGCGGTGGCTGCTTAACATCAGGCTGGACGGAAGCTTGTATGCCACCATAGATAAAAAAAAACAAATACACACATCAAATTTTTCACGCTTGAGGGTAATTTCTGGTATTTATAACTATGCCAACTCATTATACGAGCCCACACATACATAACTAGAAAAGTCTATGAGATTAATCTTCAATGAATAAAAATATACGTCACATTCATTTATTCATTAATTTTGGAAGAAGTCCATGTTGAGAAACAAACATTTTAAGAAACGGACTGAACGAGCATGATAGCCAAGTATTCTTGTAAATTTAAAACTTGGCATTGGCATCTTCTTTACTCGGCAACTTAAAAAGCGGGATCATTAGGCATCCAATTAACAGTTAGGCTAATTGTTTAGCTGGCCAGTAAATAGCGTTGCTGGCTCGCTGGGTCCTTAGTGTCCAATAATGGTATTTGGGCTTAATTAACTGCGGTCCTTTTAGTGTCATTGGCAAAAATAGTTTTTGGGCTAGGGAAAAATAAAAGAGCTATATGCGTTGAAAAATGTCTTTAGTAAATATATTTCTAACCTCCAACCAAAAACCAGAGCTGTTATAAGTTTAAAGGTGCGTCCACATTTGTATCATTTGCCCGATCGATCTTCGTCCCGTGGCATGATCACGTGTCACGATCACGCGTTCGGACGTTGCGCCGACCCGATCGCTCGAAATCCATGTTGCTACGCGTATCACACACTTAGATCGAACAAGTGGAGCGTGATCGCCGAACCGACAGTGAGCAGCGCGATACGCAGTCATGCCACGCCACGGTGATCGGATGCGAGCAAATGATACACGTGTGGACGCACCTTAACGTGTGTTTTTCTGTGGGATCGTAGCACTCGAACAGACGACCGACTTTGGTTTCGTGATGTTTGAAAGGTGACTTCATCAATAGCTTAAAGGTTAAAGACGTAGGTACAGCAGCAATTTTTAACTCTCATACTTTTCTCAAATATACGGGCTGAAAATTTTGTGTAGCTTTAAGTGAAACTTACTTCTATAAGTTCTGAATAAGAAGTAAGCATTGACTACAACCACCCAACATGCTTTGAAAGCGATAATGAGCTCTCGCCAAGAACCTAAAGTTGACAAGATAAATACTTATCGTTATCAGTTCTACAAAGGTGCTCACTAACTTTTTTATAGCGCCAAATGCCTATAGAAGTAAAAAACTCTCTTTATGTTACTTAAAGTGGTACAGTAGCAACATTTATAGTAGCAAATAAGAAATATCTCGTTAGACCAGCCATATTTATGTTTAATTCGGTAACAAAAGCGCGAGATTATGAACTGTTATAATCTACCTTAACAATATCCGTATATTGGTGACAATATTGGACACTGATTAAATATTTTAACAGCCAATTACCTAAAGTTTATATTAAAAGGCCATCGACCCGTGCTAACAAATTTTCCTCTTTTCCAGGTAAACATCATTTGGTATTAAAAGTGCGCCGGCCCAGTGTTTTCGCCAGATGGTCGGCCAGTCAAAATAACTGCGTTAATTTTATTCGGACATTTATTATGTCTGGATAAACTGGCGCGGTGCCCACAGTCCGTTGATATAAGGTACGTTATTAAACGCCATTTTTTGCAACTTTATATACTACTGCGTTATAAATAATAAAATAAATAAATAAATATCAGGGACAATCAGACACAAATCGACCTAAGCCCAATCTAAGCAAAGCTTGTGCTATGGGCTACCAGAAAATATAGTAAATGCAAGTACCACCGTCAGTTTCAAGACAACTAAAAAAGTGGCTTCTAAAAAACAATTTCTATGCGTATGATGAATTCTTAAACCTGCCACAAATATTATAGCGAGTGCGCGTACTCGTATTATATTTAATTTTACTATTAAAATGATAGGACATTGGACATTATATACAATTAGCATTAATTAATGTACTACAATATTAATAACCACCTCCTTTTTTGGGAGTCTGAAAAAACTGACCTGTAGCAATTGTTATCAAAATAAATCATTTTCATTTTCATTTTCATTTTTATGGGTACTAGGCGACGATATACACAATATACAGATAAATTATGATACTTAAATGCATAGAAAACATCCAAGACCCAGGAACAAACATTCGTGCTCATAACACAAACACTTGCCGTGCCCGAGATTCGAACCCGGGACCGCTAGCTTCGTAGGCCGTTGTACAACCAACTGAGCCAAACGCGTCATCATAGTAAACAATATTATCAACATACATTGAATATTACGTTTTTCCAAGCTTTCATTTAACTTGGCGTGTTAGTATATGCGGGTCAAATGTTCTTCAAGTTTAATTTGACCCACTTCTCGATTTACGATTGAGCTAGAATTTGGCATACTTACTTATAAAAAAGAGTTCGGTGACAATGCAATTATAATACCATCGAGTCGATCTGATGATAGAACCGGAAGGTGGTTATAGCAACTCTGCAAGATAATGACGCAATTCTATCGAGTTTGGACTCTTCAATATGGTCTCGGTGAGTAGCTGATGGATCTTCAAAGAAAAGTACAGTCGGCAATAAGCAAGCTTGTCACAAAAATGTATTTTTTGTCAGAAACTTATTTCCCGTGGGTTTGTTTGCCTGACAAAGTTATTTTGCTTATCCTTTGGGAATTATGCAAGAGATAGAATATATTTTTTAATCTCACGCCAATCATTTTATATGTTGCAGTGCTTGCAAGATCTTTACCTAATTTTGTTTAAAGTTCAGTGAAGACAAGATCTCCGTATAAATAAATAAATATTACGAGACAATCTTTACCCAAATCGAACTAGTCCCATGGTAAACTCAATAAGGTTTGTAATATGGTTACTAGACCACGATATATTTAATAGATATGTTTACTCACATTACTTTTTTGAACCCAAGACCTTCAGCTTCGTGTAGGCAACGTTACTTCCGCTGAGCTTAACCGGCCAGCAAACGTATGTTGCAAAATAATTTCAGAAATTTTCCGAAATTACAAGCAGCATCCGTAGGTACCGTATGATGGTGAACGAGTTTTTTTTATGTTATATAGGGCAAACGAGCAGATGGATCGCCTGATGGCACCGTCGCCCATAGAAATCTGCAACACCAGAGGAGTCACAAGTGCGTAATTATTGGTTTGTAATTTGTTTCATATGTAATTTTATTAAGTAAGGTAAATGTACCAGTGATGGACACAGTCCCATTAATGGCACTTTAAGGGTCGGGCCGCAGAGCGTTTCGACCTTAAACGTTAAGCAATGTACATTTTATTAAGTAAGGTAAATGTACCAGTGATGGACACAGTCCCATTAATGGCACTTTAAGGGTCGGGCCGCAGAGCGTTTCGACCTTAAACGTTAAGCAATGTACAATACAGGTGAACAGGTTGTCAATTATTAAAATGAAGGTGTCAAACATTGGTATGACGATAATCCCGTTTGGTAAGCTTCCGTTAATGAACATAGATTAAACAATCCCTAAAATAGTACAAATCCTTTGTCCTTTCAGAAAACTGAGCCCCGGCATGTTGTTCAAAGCTCGATGTCAATTTTAAATCAGCATCCATGTTTCCTGCGCTTCAATAACACACGGTTTCCTCTTGCTTCTTGGCACACAGCCCAAAACAGGTCTAGCATATATCTAGCTAAAGTAGCTGAACTATACAGGGTGTTTGGTAACAGGATGCAAAGTTGAAAGGAGGTGATAGCTTAGGCCATTTAAAACATTTTAAGCGATATATGTATTAGGCAAATGTTATAATTTTTTTTTTATTTAAGTTTTAAGATTTTTCTGGGAATACTCCAAAATTTCAGACTACATCGACAATAGTACTTTTTATACTAAGTTGGTGTTTACCTGACATTTGAAATGTTTTGAAAGGGTTAAGTGCAGTAGACAAAACTGTCACATGCAATTTTAATAAACGCCGCCCGCCGCTATCGGTCCCTTTTGTTTCACACCACCGCGAACCTTTGTTTATTAACATTGCATGTGACAGTTTTGTCCACTGCACTTAACCCTTTCAAAACATTTCAAATGTCAGGTAAACACCAACTTAGTATTAAGAACCAATGTTTTATTACAAAATCATAATTAGATTCGTCACAAGTATCACAAGTAGAGTGAAACATTTTAGCTCTCTAGTTGGTTTAAGTGGCTTATTTTTAAAAATACGATAGCTACAGTCGTGCTTGATAGCTTAAATGAAAGGGCAATAGCCAAGCATATTTTTTAAATGATTTGAAAAACCGGGGCTATTTTAGTTTTTTTTTTACCGTCCTTAGAAAACACTTTAATTATTTTTTTTTCATGTTATTTAATTTTTAAATCGATGTAGTTTTTTTTTCTTTAGACACAGATGTTTCAAATAACTTTTATAGTGTACGATAGACATTGCACAATACAAAAAAAATACAAAATAATAATACCTACAGTAAAAACAGTACTATTGTCGATGTAGTCTGAAATTTTAGAGTTTTCCCAGAAAAATATTAAAACTTAAATAAAAAAAAAAACTAATAACATTTGCCTAACACATATATCGCTTAAAATGTTCTAAATGGCCTAAGCTATCACCTCCTTTCAACTTTGCATCCTGTTACCAAACACCCTGTAGATAAAGAACTACATAGATGAAATATCGTAAGAGCCTTTCTTTCCTCTTTAAAATAATAAAATAAGCAATACAGGGCGATTTTTTAGTCGTGAATCAAAATGTTACTTTCCGAGCCTACTATCATACTAACATACTATCATACTAAAAGTTGATCGTCATTGTGAGTAGCCTCGGAAAGTAACATTTTGATTCACGACTAAAAAATCGCCCTATATATAAAAACCTTGTATTTTCCGTCTAAGAATCTTAGTATGCAATCGGTGTACGTATGTATATATACTAGAAAGCGCCCGCAACTTCCTTCGCGGAGGAGAAAAAGTCATAACCCCTCTTTTTTTCTTAAGCATAGTCGGGTAAAAAGTATACTATAACCATCTGGAGATACCCAGCTGTGTACCAAAAAAAGTTGTAATCCGTTTAGCCGATTATGCGTGATAAAGCCACAACGACACATACAAACATTTCATTAATACAACTTTATAATAGATATTAGAAACATATGTTTACCTACCTAAGGTAGAATAATATGAAATATATGAGTTAACTTATAGTTAGTGTTTCTATTTAGTATATTTCTCGAATTATTTTAGATGATGATGGTGATTAAAAAGTACAATTTGGTCATAGTAGTGCATTTTTTTAACTTAAACGTACGATGTAGGTATATTATTTAAGTTATGTAGTCGTTTGACTGTACGCACGCAATGTATATCAAGAATTTTTGTTTCTTAATTGGCAGAGTGCAAAGCGGGTGGAGAGGGTAGCCTAAACGATCACAGCGCTCGCTACGGCTAAAATTGTCATTTTTGTCGCTGACTTGAGCTGTCAAATCCATATTGCAGTAAACATTTTCTAATCGTTTTTGAGATAAAAATATGGTCCTGGTAAGATGTGTTGTTGTGAATTGTGTAATATAGTAAAATAACACAAGTTTTCATTAATATTTTTCACAATATTTACTTACTTCTTGTTTGACAGCGGTGACAATATTGTCCATAATGGCCGCCTGTCACGTGGCGCTGTCGTCGCGCTCGGTCCCAATAATAATAATCGATATATAAGTTTCATGGATTATAGTTTCTTTGCTATTCTGCGAATAGTGTGTGGAAAAAGCAAAGGAAGTATAATCCATTAATCTTAATAATAAAAGTAGATAAATAATAAGAAACATTCAATACAATGAAATAGATACCTCTTACACGATTTCATGAGTCTTGGATGTTTTTCTATGTATATAAGTAATATACATATTAAATATATCGTCGTCTAGTACCCATAAGACAAGCCTTATTGAGCTTACCATGGGACTAGAGAGATTTGTGTTAATTGTCCCGTAATATTTATTTATTTACATTATTCACTTTAATATGTCTGTATCTAGGTCGACAAGCATCACCTAAGTTGTAACTATTGCGGTCGTGACCGACGTGACACGTTCGGTCGACCAGTGGTTTATGAATCACTGTTCTAAATATACGATGCTTTTATATAAAGTTGAGAAAAACAAAACCGGCCAAGAGCATGTCGGAAAATGCTCAGTGTAAAGTTCCGCAGCCGTTCCTACCAAAAATGCACACTACAGATGAAAAACATGCAATATGAAAAAGTGCACTAGCAAAAGAGCGTATGTCCACGGCACTTATGTCCTTTTGTTGAGAACCGCCGTTTTTCGGCAATAACTCAAAAATGGTATATCAGATCATGTTGAAAACTATTTTCGTTGAAAGTATTTATTCAGCTTTATCTTTGTATTTTTTTCATATATTTTAGACATACCGTTAGAAAATAGAGGGGGGGACAATGTATGCTACCTACGGAGCGATTATTTCCGAAACTATCACTAAATCAAAAAAAATCTTAGAAGCCTCAGTGATTTTAAAAAGTCTGTCGAAATATGTGCCGCACATTGATATTTGTTGCTTCTTTTTTCGGATTCGGTTACATGTACGGAGTGCCCTCCCTAGACAAGACACCTATACTTCAAATTTCATCAATGTACATTAAGTAGTTTTTGAGTAAAATATCTGTGACATACTGAACGACATGACGAAACTATAAGGGTTCCGTTTTTGCCATTTAGGCTACGGAACCCTAAAAAGTGTTGCGGATTATTTGAATGTCACCCAATCGGAAAATATTTTATCTGGATTTTTTCTCTTACGCGTTACCTTCTAGTCTCTAATATGAAAGGACTCTGCTGCGGACGCTACCTTGTGAGACATGGTAAGAACCGCTATACATTTTTATGAATTTGTAAGCTCACCCTTTTTTGGTAACGGTACTTTATGAGCCAATTTTATGCCTTATTAAGATTTGCTCTTATACTTACCGCAATCGTGATTGCCTGTTTTCATGACTTTTTGCCGTTAGATTTTCAACTTTATCAAACACGAATGAAGTAGATTTTTACGTGGTTTTTTTGAGCAGAAATTGTTATATCCTAAGAGACGACTTTAAGTTTATGGTGATTTGAGAGCTATCGTGGGATATGAGGATTAAAAGCTATCTGAATACAAGTTTTACTTAAGTTTCATATAAATAACGTCACATACAACAGGCCAAACTAGGTGTTCTTGCATATAAGGCTTGCAGCTGACTGTACGTGTATATTTTTGCACTCACGTACTGTAAAAATAAAAAAGAAGTCAAAATAAATAGTTTAAAAAACATTAGAAAAACACGCTTTACAAGACTTTACTAACAATTCCAAACACACCTATGATACGATGATCCATCATGAAGTTCCAGTTCATATCTTCCGGCTCCATCATCAGATCAGCTCGACAGTACCATATTATTGTATTGTCATCAGAACTACATACAGCTGCCAATTTTCATGACGCTACGATCCTTGGAAGATGGTTAAATTAGTTACCTTAGATTCCATTACATAGTTACATACAGGTCGACCTAATAAAAGCTTGTTAAAAAATAAGTGATTCGGACTATTTAAAAGTCACTGAATCGAAAAAAATATTTTTTTAATTTCTTGTATGTTTGTACGGTCAAGGAATTTAATTTGTGTACCCTTTCGTACCTTATCATAGTGACATTGATATGTTATCTCTATCGGCTTTCATATTGATTTTGACTGTGACAAGGTACGAAATGGGATATAAATTAAATTCCTCGACTGTACGTGTCATTGTGGCTTTATCACATCAAAACGGTTTAACGAATTTCTACTATTTTTAATACACGTATAGCTGGCCACTACGGATAGGACACTTTATACTCGACTACGCCGAAGAAAAAAAAGGATTATGATTTTTTTCTCCTCCACTGACGAAGTTCCGGGCGCCTTCTTATAAATCACATTTATATTCTAATATTAGGTTGTTATTGTTACTTATGGAACATCAAAAGTAAACTTAGTATCAGCTCTGACATATTATGTTCAATAAATCTTAGAAAACGGGCGCAAAACCTGAAGAGTCGAGAATGTTCCTCAATATCGGAGATTTAAAGGCTGCGTAAACAGGTGGTTCCGGGAACGCTCGATATTAGACTTCAGCCGCAGTCGGGGTTAATATCAGTACTTTAACTCTTCCTCAGATCTGAGAAATATGTATAAATTTGCTTGTAATAATTATTTATATTCATTGTTAACGTAAAAAGATTCTATCAAAAAGACATTTGTTGTGACAAGGTTTTATTTCCGACTGTACTATTCATTAAACATCTGCTACTCACCGAGACGATTCTAAGGGGCCCAAACTCGGTAAGATTGCGATAGTTTATTAAAGAGTTCCTATAACTACGGGCTCTATCATCAGATCAGCTGCTAGTGTCATATTATTGTATTGACTCTTTCGTATTTAAGTATGCCATTTAGCTCTATTGAAAACCGGGAAATAGGTAAAATTTCACTTGCAAGATCTATTGACATACGAGTAGTTACTTAGTTACATAGGTGAGTCTAATATTCGAGTAAGTATTGCTGACAGCCCACCTCCTTTCCATAATAGTTCTTTATGCAATCGTTTTATAATGTATGCTTTTACAGTCGAGTACCGCGTTTAGTCCACGAAGCTTGCTGAGTGGTCTAAGTAAGGTACGAAACTTAAAAAGCTAATTATGTAACTATTGTATACAATACCTACTTTTTCTACGAGTAACCCATAAACTACAATAAATGAAAAACACTGCGTTCTTTTTTTGAAATTCATTATAGTTCTGCACTTATTTGTATAATATTTCATTATAGTTCAGTGGCATATAATATAAACCATAGAGCAGTGATGTTCCATTACAAAAAGTATGCCTTTTTAGTATAATTCCAAACCATATTATATTCTCCAGGAGCTCCAACTATCATCTGTAAACATGCTGTGGTGTGTCTAATGATGATGATTATATTAATATTGCGAAATTGTGGTTGTTGATTTCTTGTTCATTCTTACGGCACCAGAGTAACAGATTCTTGTAATTTCAATAAATGAAAAAAAAAACATTTATTTCGAGAGTGACCAAATCCCTTGTCGGGGCCCACTCTTGTTCACTTAGGCTGCTACAGCCTTTATAATAATAATAATAATAATAATTCTTTATTTCAGATAATACAATCCATATTAATTGTTAGTAAAAAATAGAAAATAGAAGAGCTTATATCTATGTTAGTATTGTCACTAATAATAATTAAATAAGGGTACTTAATGATTAATTTATTGGACATGAGCCCAAGTGGAGTTTCGTCCAATGCTCAAACAATGGGCCGTCTACCCTACCAGCAATAACGGCTACGAGGCTGTTGCGGCTGCCACGGATACGGCACCACAGGGATGCGATTCGTTTGCGTATGATGGCCTGGAAAGTATCCACACTTGCCTCCTTTGAAACCGCTTTGTGTTTTTATCTGGTGTCTCTGGAATAACTGATCCTTAGCCATCTTTCGTGAGGATCAAATCAGTCTGTTTCAAGAAATCGATTTCTTAGTTATATTCCAGCTAACGTACTACTTATGCCTTAATATACTGTGACTCGACTTGCCTGACACACGAATAGGAAAATATTCACAACAACATGTGTTTAGTAGAGCTTATGTTTTCATAAAGCAATGTTCGAGGTTTTCTTTATTTTTGAGCCACGAACCCCAGAAACCCCTCAACATAGTTTTCATGGAGTGTTTAATGAGCCTATTTTACAGGCTTATAGAACAGGTTTGTTTAGACAAAAAAGCTAATAACTCACAATCGGCTTAATCTATTTATATTCTTGAACCTAAGCCAAGAACACTGTCAATAAAGTCACTTTTACTACACAAAATCGACCCATTCGTTGAAAAGTTATGATAACCACAGACAGACACACTGATACACAGACAGATAGACACGTAAATTCACTCGTAAAACTTGTAACAGCCCTCTTTTTAACCCTCGACAAAAAAGAGGGGTGTTATAAATTTAACGTGTCTGTGAGTCTGTGTATCTGTGTGGACCGGAAATGGACCGATTTGAGTGCATTTTTTTTTCTGTCATAGATAATTTTATCCCGAGTGTTCTTAGCTTTGTGTGATGAGAATCGAAGCACTTGTCTCCAAGATATTTAGCTTTTAGTGGAACAAGTGACCAGAACTCAGCCAATATTGAAGCTAGGAACTCCAAATTTTGTTGTTATGTTCATTGGTGTCGGGGGGGTTTTAAAATTTGTAATTTTCTATAGTTATTCCATTGGGAGTTAAGAAATTGAAAGTAGGGTAGTAGGGTAGGGTTTGGTTCCGTTATTCGAAACGGAACCCCAATAAGCTAAGAAACTCCAAGCATGATTCTCACAGAGTGTTTAATCCGGTAATATTTGTAAGTTTACCCGGCAACAGGAGTTTCCACTCAGTGGGCCATACAAAGGCTGTACAGGCTTATTAAAAAATGATGGAGCGCCCACGTGCTTGCGAGACGCGTGTGCGTATATTTATTAGGCGCTTAGTGCAACGAGTGTACAACGACGCATTTTTTGCCCTCGACGTAAAAGTGGTATAAGGTATAAGTTTGAAGCATGTGTTAGTGTCTTTGTGTAGAAACCACACAGACGTGTGGTTTCTAAACTCTTCGACTGATGGACCAAAATTCATTTTATTTGTGGTGTTTTGAAATGTGACGGAATCGGGGCACCTTCTCTGATGTGCAAATCGCAGAAACTTTCCAAAATGCTTAAAGAAGGTATCTTAAACAGGTAAGTTTACACTAGACTTAAGACCTTTTATATACAAAAAAATGTCTCATAAACTTGTAAGTTAACACTAGACTTGAGACCTTTTTTAAGCATTTTGGAAAGGTTCCGCAATTTGCACATCAGTACCTTCTAGTATCTTCGAATTGCCCAAGCGCAAAGACCCGACCAATCTTAATAAAATAAGAGACGTGCTTTAACTATCTAGGTACGAGACAAAGGCCACTTGGAACTCTGAAATATTCGCAGAATACAGCGAAAGTTCTCAACAACTGGAATTTGTCGAGTTTAGTTTAGCTCGGTAGATAACGTGTCTGAAAAACTAAAGTTTTGCGAATATTTCTTTTAAACGTATTCACGCGGAAACTTGTTCTCTGTACTTTTGGTATACAAATATGATCCCAGCAAAACATAAATATGAAAAATAAGCCAAGTTCTCATGTTCCACCAAAAGTAGTGATATCTCAAAATGTGCCAACTCTGGTACCAATTTATCTCCGCTTTATGCATAATATGCATCATATATTATAGAGTCCTATCTTTGCATTTTGACGACCGGTTTGGCTCAGCAGGAGTAACGTTGCCTGCGAAGCTTAAGGTACTGGGTTCAAATCCCATTAAGGGCAAATATTTGTGTGATGAGCATTTATATTTGTTCCCGGGTCTTGGATGTTTTCTATGTATATCAGTAAATATATTGTCGTCTAGTATCCATAACACAAGCTTTATTGAGCTTACCATGGGACTAGTTCGATTTGTGTAAAAAAATCCTGTAATATTTATATATTTATTATTATTTTGTTTATTTAACCAACAGCTTGATATTGTAACATACTGAATAGAAAACTGTCAAGTTAAGGCTGAAAAGCGGCCGTAAAATAGTTATACTGTTAACAATATGACACGATATCTTCGCGGAAAATTTACTGATAAAATATATATTAGGCCCAATCAACTTTTATCTGTACCTCGTTGCCTTGGTAACGTCACTTTGAAAATTACAATTCTTAAACGGGGCGACCCTCTAGTCGCATAACAACTATTGTCATAACACTTTACACATAAAGTTGCTGCCCATAAAAAAATTTGGCATAATTTTTACAATGTCATAATTGTCCGCGGTCATAATTTCACTACATCATAATTGTTTCAGCCATAATGTCGTATTTCATACATTCATTTAGTCATAATAATGATACCTAATTATAATTATTTTTAGTAATAATTGCATAGGTCACACACTTATCAAGTCATAATATTGATAATTATGATTATTTTTAAGCATAACAATCGTTTTGTTTAAATTATATCAACGGACTTTTAATAGTGAGAATTCATAAAAAAAAACGAAAAATTATATAAACTAAGTATTTTAAATAACTACTCTGTTTTTAATAACTAACTATTTCTAAGGCAGGTCCGACTTGGCTTAAGTTAGGTACAACGACGAGGGATGCGAGGAGGAGTGTTAGGTTGAACTGCGACCCTAACGAGCGAGCGATATAACGACACCAAAAACATTGTTTTAACCACTATAGGTCTATGTTTCAACGACCCATCTCGTCAGTATGCTAATAAACCAGGTTATTAGCTTTTTCCAAGTAACTTTGTCATTATTGTCTCCTGAGTTACGGCACTGAATAACAAGGTTGATTCACCCATTAGCAGTTTATTTGTTTCTATATAGAGTATTCAAATGATACAAAATGAAGGTATATGCTATGAAGATTCTCTTACGTTCTGAACACGATGGACATACTTTTGTAGCAATGTAAATGAGCTTAAGTATACTTTACCTTAGAATATTAACTTTAATTCGCTTAAATTTTAGCAAGCTTTGACACCTGTGAGATGAACTTCATTAGAATAACTGGCGTGTTTACTTCATTTTAAGCTCTACAATCACTTTAGAAGGTACCTGCAAAGACTCTCACAAACGAAGTGTCCACAGCTATAAATGCAATAGATGCCGCCAGTATAACGTTTTTTACATACGCCGTAAATAATATTTCTTCTGTTCCGCGATTATCACTCATTTAAATAAAACAATTTTAACGGATTCTATCGCGTCTTCCTCATTTGAGTTTCTGACGTTTCGGAAGCTTTTTAGTTCGTGTTCACAGGCTGACTGAGGCTGAACTACCCACTTTGAGAAAACAAAAAAGGTGTACATACATGCCAGATGGGCCTAATCTGTAAAGACAGTTACACATGTGCCAGAAGGGCGTAATTATTTTATTTTAATAATTTACCAGCAGCAATTCACGAAATGAGGAATACGTCGTAAATGTTTAATTAACGTATCACTCTTAATCAGGGGTCGGAATAGGTTGTGCATATTTTCCTAAACTTCACGGAAGGATTTTATTAAGAGTGGTTACAACCACTAAAAATAATAATTGATTTTTATTGAATGCGGGATTTCCCGGGTTAGTTAATTATACGAAGAAATCACTCTCAGCGTCAGATTATTCATGAATAGTAATTGTCTACTGCAGAAAATTCAAATACGTTGTCACCCCAAAAGAACTGACCCCAAAAGTGAATTTATGTGTATTAAGTCTTTCAACTCATCCGAGAAATCCCGCATTAAATAAAAATACGACGACCAAGTTCCTTCAATTTAACATTTAAAAAAAAAACTATGTGTGGGCATTACTTTCTTCTCTCTCCTACTGCATGTCGTGCTCCTGATTGCTGAGGGTCGTCACCTCCACGAATTATTTCGTGGACGATCGCGTTGGTGCGATCTCCGGCGGTGTGTATTGCCTCGTGAGCTTTTGTCTTGGTGTTCTGCGATCTGGTCTGTTCAGCGCATAGGACTTCTTCCCGTACTTTCCCTGTCACCAGGAGCGTTTCCAGGGTGTAGTTTTTCTTCCTGGCTATGTGGCTAAAGAATTTAAATATCCTACGCAGACAGATTGTCGACAGCCTAACGGTGACTCCCACGTCTTAAAGAATTAACGCATTTGTGCGGTAGGCTGCTCAAGGGACTCGTAACATTGTCCTCCAGCACCACATCTCTGCGCCCCAGTATCTCAGATCTAAATTCGAATTTGTATCTCCACGACCTGGTTGCGATCTCCGCACTTCTTGTAGTCTCATGCTCATTGTCCCTCCCCATCGCCGGTTTTATGACGAACTCCTTTACTATTCAGGCAGTTCGACTGTGAAACGAATTTAGCTTCAATCACATGTTGCGTCACTTCCTTAGTAAGCTCCAAGATTAGCTCTCTCGCTCGGTATGTTTTGCACTAGGTACATAAAGTAATATATATGTAGGTATATTCTACTGTGTATTTGTGTAAGTTTATGTACGTATATATTATAAGTATTTCAGAGTATTCTAGTTCCCTTTGTTTTTTTTTCAGCCTGTAGGCATTTTGTTTAACCCAATGGTCGACTGGTAGAGAATGCCTTTTAGCATTAAGTCCGTCATTTGTACATTTTTCGATTGTGCAATAAAGGTTTAATCTATACTATTATACAGTTGTAAAAATGAAATGTGAGTACATTGAAGATATTTAAAAAAATATATTGTAACAGACTATTTGGAGGTCAACGAATTGTTTTTTTTATATTTAGTTTGTTCGTATTTATTTATTTCTTATACAGAATTCGCACTCACAGTTGAACCTTACGTGCTAATTGTTAGTTGTATCCACAGGTGGTTATAGGATACTTATTACGCGACTGCGCTGAACAAAAAAAGATAATTTTGATCTCATCTCAAAAAAATGATTGTAACGGACTATTTGGAGGTCATATAGATTTTCTTATCAAAATATCAAAATACCGTAATGACCAAATTAAGTTAAAATTAAAATCGGCTAAGAAATACGCTCGACAAAGGTATTTTAAACTACTAATTAGACAGCGATTTGACAGAGGCCCGACATGTACTGTTACGTCATAGTGCACTCCGGCCATATATACTCCATATTAATTTTGTTTTGCTAGAAAGAGGTACAATGAAATGTTTCATGGTTTATATCTTAGTTATTTTTATAGTTATTCGAAATCGTATAAAAATAATTTTTTTTTGGATTTTTTGTATGTTTGTATGTGTCGTTGTGGCTTGATCACGACAAATCGGCCAAACGGATTTGAACTATTTTTGATACACGGGTAGCTGGGTATCGCCAGATAGTTATAGGATACTTTTTACCCGACTCCACTGTCGAAAAAAAGAGGGGTTATGACTTTTTCTCCTCTGCGAACGAAGTTGCGGGCGTTATCTAGTAAATAAATAAATCTCAAATGCGTCAATGCGATAATGCTGATAAAAAAACTTGTCTCGTATACCCTATCCATGCGGCATCTGTTCGCTCTAGCTCCGTGTCAGTGCTTTGCAAAATTTAACACGCGTTCAAAGTTGTTCTTTTATCTCACGTTGGCAAACTTGCTCGCTCGTATCAGGCTTCAAAGTTGGTGGCTTCATGAATAACGTCGCACTCGACACAAACTAGTCTGGTCGTTTTTAGGGGTTGGTATGGTCGTTTTATGCCTGTATCTGAAAAAAATAACCAGCCAAGAGCAAGTCGAGTTTGCGCACCAAAGGCTTCCATACCATTACGACACAGCAAACAAATTCACTGTAGAACGAAAAAGTTTACCAATATTATGTGAGATAATCATCATCTTCTTGTACACTACTTACTTACTCATTGGTTGTTTAGCGATAAGACCGCCTGTTGTTTACCATTTCTGATACTGTTTTAGATTTAAGTTTCTGATGTTATTTTCTTTTGGTGTGCTATATAGTGTATTGTATTGTATAATCTCTATTATCTCCACAATCACCGGTCATGAGCACAGCCTTTATTGTATTATTATTACTTTTATTTTTGTACCTAATTTTCAAACAATGTATATTGTTATTATAAACAAAGATCAGAAACAAATGAAAAAAATTTTCGACGATACTGGACTTGAACCAGTGCCTTGAGCCAGACCGGGGCAGCACGCTCTACCATCTGAGCTAATCGTCCACACCAGTAGTCGACGAATGTCATCTCTTCTTGCTTATGGATCTCTGTATGGTGCATCCGACTCTTTAGCCGCTAGGCCAAAGGTATCTGCTCGGGGTGAAAGTAACTTCATAGTTCTGCACTAGGCGGCGCTAACGGCTAAAGAGTCGGATGCACCATACAGAGATCCATAAGCAAGAACAGATGACAAAATTCGTCGACTACTGGTGTGGACGATTAGCTCAGATGGTAGAGCGTGCTGCCCCGGTCTGGCTCAAGGCACTGGTTCAAGTCCAGTATCGTCGAAATTTTTTTTCATTTGTTTCTGATCTTTGTTTATAATAATAACGCTAGTGGAGTGATCCACTAATAAATTGCAAAAATTGTGATTATTATCATGATATTTGTAAAACAAAAAGTAATGTATATTGTTCTTGAATAAACTGAACTGAACCTGCTGATTCTGACCAGATCGTCGGTCCACTTTGTCGGAGGTCTTAATACTTAATACTGCATACTTAATAGTGCTGCTCTGTGCTAAGGACTAAGTATATACCTACTTTTTATTCCAGTGTAATGCACAGTTCCCAAAAGAAAACCCATGAGACACGGGAGCCAACCTTACCCAGCCTCCCGTACGGATTTTGAAAAGTAAACTAATTATTCACGCCGCTTTATCTAACTTTGTCACACTAATACTAGAAAATAGACTGTGTTATGACGACGAATTGATGGTATGATTAAAATAAGTTAAATTGCTGATATTCTTAATAATTAGTTCCTTGGACTTAAATAAATATGACAATACTAATTTTAATAGCTACTCGATGGTAACTCTTCTGACAAGTAAACGGTAGACTGTCGAAAAACCTCCGTTACGTCTAGAAAAAAATGATAATTATGAAACGGCTGAACTGATTTTCATTAGCATTAGCTAAGAACACTCTCAAGGAAGTCACTTTTAAACAAAGAAAAGTAAATAAAAATCGGTTCATCCGTTTAGAAGCTACTATGTCACAAACAGAGACACGGAAATATACGGAAACTTATAACACCCCTCTGTTTTCATCCGGGTTAAAAAATACCAAAGTTTAAGATAAAACAACTGGAGAACATAAGCAAAGAATATGACGAACACTATTTTTATTGATTTAATTCTAAAATTTCACATTTATAATAAATACAAAAGCACAATAATTAGTTTTTTGTCATCAATTAAGTTAGTGTTTGTTGATAAATTTTAGTTAACACTCTCTAAATGCTACAACACAGTAAATTGATATTTAAATATATGTATACTTATACACAAATAAATAAGGCTAAAAAGGTTTTGAGCACCGGGCTGACGGGTAATCAGGTCGAGTTTCTGATCAAAAGTCAAGGTTGAAGCCGAATCCAAAGCGCACTCTCCGTTGCCTGTCTATAAGTACACTAGCAACTAGGCTTACTACTCTCAGTTCGTTCGGTGGCTCATGGAATAACACATCTTTCTGGACCGTGAAGCCACCACAACGCTGGGAATCCACGAATATCTTCAAATAGCTTCCGTTGAGATACTTCTTGGATAGAGCTATGCCTATAGTCGCTGGTCCTGTGGGCGTCTCGTTGACGATGGTTGCTATCCGAAGGTTCGTGGCCAGCTGCTTGAACAGGCATCCTTGAAATCCAGTGCGGTTTAGAGTTCCGGATAGCGTAAACGCGGGCTTCTCATACCTTGCACTTATGGAGACATTGGGCGATGGAGGATATATCAATGGTCGGACGCCCAGCTCCGTCCCAATCGACAGCTCTGGGAGTATTTGGTACATCCAATGTGCGACTAACTGAGCTGTATTTGGGTCTACATCTTTCACCGAACAGGAAATCGAGGAGACTGTCTTCTCGCTGCTAGTTTCGAGTGTAATCTCGTTTTCTGATGAGATAAGATCCTTTATTTTGGAGGTCAGTCGCATATCGTATCCGTCAAAGCTTTCTATGTATGTAGCGGTCGCAGAGCCCGTCCAATCAACTAGTAAGCCTTCTTGTGGTGTCTTGAGTTCCATTTCCTTGTAAATTAAATGGTTGTAGCACTTATAGGTGTCCTTCGATCTGCCGTAGTTGTACTGCTGTTGAAGCTTCACCCTGTCCAGGATTTCCCTCATGATGACCAGCTTGGTACCGATGAAGCACTTCGGGAACACGCTCTTGGCTTCCGCGTGAACGTCCGCGAGTCTCCGAACTCTAGGCTTTTCGGGCTCGATCACGATGAAGTTCTTCTTTTTGGGTAGAAGCTTCTGTAAACTCGAGATGAAGTTGCTGACTTCATCTTTAAACGTTTGTTCACTGATGTCCATTTTATTTTGTTGATTTTGATGTTTTATTTGTGCAATAACAGGTTGAACGTCATTGACCTGTCTGCTGGTATTTTTAAGTGGCGCGACGGCGATGCGCGGTTGCCAGTCGCGCGGTGCAAGGAGTATTTATATCTCGATGCGCTATGAATAGGAATTCCTATCGCGTACGTTTATTTATATTAAGCGTTATTGCGTTACAATTTAAACTTGCATCGATATTGGACGCGCTTTTACTATTTTAGTTCTGATAACAAAAATTGCAGGGCTTGAGATTCCGGGATATATTAAATCAAAACCGTGCAATAATTATACTTTCATCGCGCCATCAATCGAGACGCTACTGTGCTACGCTTTTATAGGCATGATAATGACATCATCTATATTATTATAAAATTGTAAAAATTAAATGTCTGTACATTGAAGATATTTAAATAAATGGTCGCAACGGACTATGGGGTCACTAAATCTAAAAAAATAAATATATTTTGTATGTTTGTATGTGTCATTATGGCTTCTTCACGCCTAATCGGCTAAACGGATTTCAACTATCGTTGTGGCTTCATCATGCCAAATCTACTAAATGGATTTCAACTATTTTTGGTACGCATCTGCCCGTAACAGGATACTTTTTACCCGACTACGCTTAAGAAAAAAAGAGGGGTAATGACTTTTTGTCCTTCGCGAACGAAGTTGCTTCTATTAGGTATTTGAAAATCCATACTAATATTACAAATGTGAAAGTGTGTCTGTTTGTCTGTTTGACTGTTACCTTTTCACGCTTAAACCGCTGAACCGATTGGAATAAAATTTGGTATGGAGATTGTTTGAGTCCAGGGGAAGAACAAAGGCTACTTTTTATCCCGGAAAAATACACTTATCCGCGATAAATGAATTTAAGGCGGACGAAGTCGCAAGCAGAAGCTAGTACTTTTATAAACACAGTGATATGAATTTATTATCGACATTGTCGTCGTCAGTAGCATTGAATTGAACGAATTTACAAGTAGCCCATAAGTCTGAACACTGCTATTATTTTAACGCTGTAACTCTTAACAACTTATTCATTCAACCGAAAAAAAGTACTTACTACGTTTTTTTTTTTTTTCAATAATATGTCACTGCATGTCGATGCTATCGGCGCCACCGACTGAACCCGTATGATTGTGGTATTATCTTAACGACAGTACATTTCTCAAAGCAACCAAAACGTCTCTAAAAAGGATTATTTTTCTCTATGGTCCAAAACAAAACTTCGTGTTTGCGCTCCTGAATATTTTCGTTATGTTTATGGAGATGTTTATCAAAACGACTGCATCAAAACAAGCCGGGAATCACAACATCGTCTGTAACAAAGGTCCAACAACTTCTGGACGATAAATCATCTTAACTACCGTGAGATATTCAGGTACAGTAAGTGGAATTTGTTTAAGGGCCAGCTAAAATCGAGAAAAGATGATAAATATATGTGTGAAGCTATTTTAAATGAAATGTAGGGATTTTTATTGAACAAGCTGTTTTTTTTTTACTAAACACAAGTATTTGACAGTGAAGAAAGTAACAGACGAGAATCATATCTATTAATAACTTAGCGATACAATCAAAAAAATACTGCCAACTTAGAAAAATGTATGAACATTGTACATCTTATTTAACAATGCGAATAAGTGGTCGAAAATTTGTGACAAAAGAGAAAAGGTTATTTTTACGGAATTCTCGAATTTGATCATGAATAGTTTTCTCAGATACGATGAGTTTTTGATATATAAGACAATCATATACTACAAAAGGTGCTCTTAACTTCGCTCTCGAAGAAAAGAGGGCATAACCCCTCTTTTTTCTTCAGGGTAGCCGAGTGAAAAGTATCTTACCTACAAGCATATGTGTATACCCAGCCACCCGTGTACCAAAATAAGTTGAAATTCGTTTAACCGATTTGGCGTGACGAAGCCAAAACGTAACAGATAAAATACGAAACAAATATTTTTCGATTTACTTAGTGACCTCCAAAATATAGTCCGTTATAATTATTTTTTTAATATCTTCAAACTTTATAAAAGTATAGATAAACATATATATTCTAAAACAATTTAATTACATAGACAAATTTTCCTCTGACAGGAAAATATATCTTTTATCAGTAAACCATGGAAAGCTAAAAAGCTTCGGAACCGTCGGGAACTCAAATGAGACGCGATATAATCCGTTAAATTGTTTTATTTAAATGAGTAATAATCGCGGAAACAGAAGAAAATATTATATATATATATATATATATATATATCTATAATTATGATTATATAATTTTGAGTCATAATCATAAATTCACACATGATTGTTTCAGTAAATTAGAATTTAAAGTCAATATTTTAATATAATGGATGACGGATTCTAATTTGTTTGATCCTTTGCTATTCCGCGAAATATTGTCTGGGTTGGATGTGACATTAAATTGTGCTCACATGCGCATATTTTCATGCACTTTCCACGAAAAATACGCATGCAGACACGTGTTTCGTCTTTCTCCGAGGCATCATTAAGAGATGCAGGAGAAGTTGACGGCCCGTCCACCCGAGATTCACAAATCCATACTTCCATACTAATATTATAAATGCGAAAGTGGGTCTGTCTGTCTGTCTGTCTGACTGACTGTCTGTCTGTTACCTCTTCACGCTTAAACCCCTAAACCGATTTGGATGAAATTTGGTATGGATTTAGTTTGAGTCCCGGAAGGACATAGGCTACTTTTTATCCCGGAAAAATACCCGTATCCGCGATAAACGAATTTAAGGCGGACGAAGTCGCGGCCAGAAGCTAGTTAACTATAAAGTTAACTATAATTCCTTAATCTAATATGGAATTCTGCCAGGTAACACCTGGATCCATCAATTAATATTTTAATCTGTATATCACGTGACCTGAATCACGAGCGGCCATGGTGGTAAAATAATACGCTGTCATCTGTCAGTCTAGTCATAAACAACTATCATATTTGCAAGTGTTAGGTTATGTTTTCTTCTCGTAGGTGCTGTTTACGTTACCATCATGACTTCATGATTTAACTAAACATAGTAAACAGGGTTTTCGCGGGAGTAAAAAAGGTTTAATTAAGGCCGAAATATTTTTTTCTATGGCTTTTTATAAGGCCATTTTAAAGTACTTTCTTAAACAGTACGGCAAATAAAATTATAGCATGCTAGGCTATCTCCATGTTTATAGCCCATCCAAACGTTATTTAAATTTGTCTACCTCACTCTGCAGCATATCCACATCCACACCACCTGCGCCCCTGAGGGACCAACCCTTTTTTTCAAATTGCAATTTATGTTTATTGACCCCGAAACAAAGCTTACAAGGCACAATTCAATCTCTTAGCTGATCCTGTTTCAATGTCGGGTGGGTCTATTTCAACCGACTCCGGAAAAAGGAGGTCTTAGAGCAGCTTTGTTTTTTTATATTTTTTATAGTATATCACACCATCGACAATAGTGGACCGATTTCATAAAATATTTAAGTGAATTAGGGTATTTCACCGGAGTGAACTTCATTTATTTATTTTTTGTTTTAAGTTCTTATATACAAATGTATGTACATGTCGGCACTGTAAAAGCCAAAACCATGTCACAGATATAAATGAAAACAACACATTACTATATATTAAAGCGAGTAGATACATACTCGTACTGCTTAATTGATTTAAAAAACGGTAACGTCAGCCATCCTATATACCATATGTGCATTGTCATATCTCGTATCGTCGGTTGCCAGCGCATTTCAGATTGTCTTGACTCCTTCGCACTGCGTAGAGATTCTTTTCGATTTCTCGCTCTGCATTTTCTATCGCTTGTATAACTGGGAGTGCTTCGTGGAATATTTTATGCTATAAAATAGAGGGTGAAAATTACAATTACCATAGCCCAGGCCTCAGTAACTATGTATGTAGGGTATTGTCTATCAAAAGTAATCGATAATCAATGGAATCCTGACTATAAAAATGCTTAATCTTTCTGTTTGCTCAAGCTAAACTGTAACTGGGTAAATATACCAACTTTAACAAAAAATTATGAAATGTAACTAAATTAAGAAGGTAAACGTTTAGCAATATTTTGCATCCGTCAACTTCGAACCGATAAAATTCAATAACTCATCAGATTTTAGCTTAATAATTGAACGGGAAAACAAAAGTGTTATTCATTTTATGAGCAATAAACAGTAGAGGGTTGAGCGTAAAGAGTCCTCGTGGCGAGTCGTAAACTGAAACAACTTGAGCAACATCGTATTGTAGATATCTATGCCGTACAAATTTGGATCGTACAAAACTGAATTACGATAGAAATTCCAAGCTATGGCTACTCAGCTAAAAGAAAATGGGAAAATTACCAGCAATGACGCAGAATTTTCAGAATATCGTATCACATTCAACAGAGTTACTGTTAAGTCGACTTTGTTAATTCGGGTTAGAGTTAGATTTCGAAGTGGAAGTAACTATGTTTCAGAATTACCGTTGATAAAGAGTCTGTAGGCTTTTATTGCTTCAGTTCTGAATGACGATCGGATTTGCCGCTATTGCGTATCCCTGATCGGAGGGTTAGGAAGTGCCTACATAAAGAAGGAGGATTAGAGATTGCGCATTTGAACCCAAAATTAATGAGCTGAAGAATTCGTATCGGAAGGTGCAACCTCGGAAAGCTGATACTCGCAAGGTATGGTAGTGGGGGGGGGTTTCTTAACTTCTTCCACTACCTGCACTAAGGTTGTCTGGGTGAGATTTTTTTATGAAATGAGTGGCAAACAGGCAGACGAGCCACCTTATGGGAAGTGTTCATCATCGCCCATGGATATGTGCAACACCGGAGGCATTGCCCATACATTGCTAACCTTTGCGTGTCCTGTTGACTAGCTTCTTGAAGAATCCCATGTTATAGCGCTTTAGAAACACCTCAGGGGGAAGGCTGTTTAGCGATAACTTGTATACCGAACGTTGACCTCCCCTTAAATGTATTATTTTATTTTGTTCGCTGTTTTGTGAGGTGTGCAATAAAGAATTATTATATCGTGGACTGATCTGATGAAGGTTGCGAAAATCTACTGGATGCATGAGGTTGTTGACGTTGACGTTGGGGGTTACTTATCTTTCCACATTTGTAGTTTTCAAATTCATACTTGATATTCTATAAACTTGTTTATAAACATGAAGTTTTATGATACCGATATTGATGCATCACATAAATGTATGCGTTGAAAGTCAACCAATCCCTATAAAAACATGGTAATATACTGGAAAATGCCCTATTTATATACATAATCGGGGGACATAATGACTACTATGTTACTCACTTTTGTAGTAATCTGCAGTTAGATAAGTAACATAGTAAATACTAGTCGCTATACGATTCGGAAAAGCTAGTGGGCAGTAAACTGATAAGTAACACCCCTTACTTCTGAAACTGAATACATAAAAGTAGAAATGTCTTCAGATGACTGAGGCACGTAACTCCTTCTTGACCTGGAAGGTAAGGGCCCTCGGGTGTAGCCATTCTCAGCTAATAACCAAGGCGATTAGATTGTTTTCAGCCATTACTGCCGTTTGAAATAACTGCCAACTGGGACCGATTTAAATTGAGGGAAACTCTAGAATGTCGATAACTTTGTTAGTGAAAATAATTGTTATTATTTTCTTTGAAGGCCTAGAGCGCTAAGGCGGAGGCTATAAGTTTTCAGAAAAATATAATTTGTTGAAGTAGGGTTAGGTTGGGTTTTTGAAAGACGTTTTTGAGTCTATATTGAAGCTTGGTAAAGGCGCCAACATATACTCGTATCTATACCTACTATTAAAAAGTTGTAAAAATGAAATGTCATTACGTTGAAGATATTTAAAAAAAATATTGGTACGGAATATTTTAAGGACATTGAACTTTTTTTTTTGTTTGTTTGTATGTGCCGTTGTGGCTTCATCACGTCAAAGCGGATCATCAGATTTATACTATTTTTTTTAATACACGGGTTGCTCCACAAATCGTTATAGGATACTTTTATACCAAAAGAAATTTGAAATATGTTTAGCCGATTTGACGCAAAAAAGAGGTTGAAGTGAATCCGGAGGCAGAAGATCAATTTCAAGTGCTATAAAAATTTATACACTATTAAATGTCGATTTAAGGTATATTTTTATACCTATTAAATGTCGATTTAAGGTATAAAAAGTTTCTTACTTACTTTATAAGGTATAAGGTATAAAAAGTTTCTCCATACAAGAGTGACCCACCCTAATGCAGATACATAGACTGATAAACACATTACCTTTCGTCGCTCAGTCGGATAAAAAGGCTCTAAGTTACAGAATGATGCCGATTAGAAGCCCTATTCATTGAGTATTGAGTGTGAGCTGAAAGCTTTCCAAACGTGCCGTATCTAACCTAGCATCTAGAGAACAACGGCATAAGTGGCCCCGGCCTTGGGTCGCAAACAACCTTGTTCTTCCGAGGCTCTTGCAAACGTTAGATTGACACGTTTCGACGAGTGCTTTCATTTAGTCCAATCAATGGGGTTAGGAATGTGATATTTAACAGGCAATATATGAGGACATGTTTGGCTCAGTAGGTTTCACAACGGCCTATGAAGCTGGCGGTCCCGGGTTCGAATACCGGCCAGGGCAAGGGTTCGTGTGATGAGCACAAATGTTAGTTCCTGGGTCTTGGATATTTACTATATATTTAAGTCGTCGCCTGGTACTCTTAGTACAAGCTTTGTTCATTTTGAGGCAAAGTTATATTTATTTACTTTAAAAAAAAATACCTGTATAAAAATATTAATTCTAATTTCTGAATGTACCGTGAAAATATCACATTTACTCGTATTTGCATTACTATTACAAAAGTTGATTGATAACGCTTAATTTTTTAACCAGGCCATATTTCATAGAATTTATTAATCTGTCCGTTTATTAATCTATCGTTTCTACAAACTAGCCAAAAAACGGAAAATGAAGACGCGTTTTCCGATATTTTTTCTACCGAGGAGATTTTCAACAAACATGTTTCCGCAATAATCTTTTAATAGGTTATATAATCAAAAAACATATATCTGATAACCAGCCTGTTTTATATACTAGATTTGACAAAAAATACGCCAACTTAAACGTCAGGGCTGTCCATCAAACAAATAAATAAGTCACTCTTGTTAAGGTTAAACAAATAAATAAGTCACTCAAATTAAATTCAATATAATAAAAAAATAACAAAATTTGTTTAAGAATTACGTCTGTGTGTGAATTACATGTCTAATTATTCACTCGTTGTGTTGGAACATACACAACATGACTGAACAGTAAAATATCCACAAACCTGCCTTTGGACCTTTCGAACTCGACCCAGTATAATAAATGCGAGTTCACTAATTGCCTCAATGTGGGTGAATACTTACCGCGCAATGGACTGTGCAAGAGTACAGCGCCGAGCGACCGACCTTCGCTAAACGTCAGGGTTGTCCATCAAGAAAATCGTACCCATAATTCAGTATAAAACGTACGATAAAATATAAAATAATTATATTTTTATTAAAATAACTAAGGGCGCGAAGAACCTAACAAAATATGGGAGTATAAGTATATTTTTTTAAGTATTGCTTGTTGATCGTGAAATAGAAAAAAACTGCAAGTGTATACAGTTGCAGAAGAATGTGGTGCTACACATCGTGCATCGTGCTTCTTTTGTTTTCACTGTAGTTTATAACATTAATTATTTAAAAAGAAAATAAACAAAGTCCCACGTATTTTGTATATATGTAATAACCATGGTTGACCTAGCCTGACGTTTGAGTCCTTGAAAGGACAAAGTACAATTGAATGACCGCTGTAAACCCGCTGCCATGCAAATGAATCCATCGAACGAGACTCAAATTGCATCGTTATTAACTCATTGTTGACAACTGGCACCATCTGTGGTCAAAACAAAACTAATCACCAGATACCTGTCGAAATTCTTTCGCGTATTTTGAGGAGCCCTTTGACACAGCACAGGTCTACCTATTTAGAAAGTAAAGTTTTTGTCATATGTATCTCTATAAACTGAATAATCTTAAATTAATTTTTTATAATTGTGTTATAGGCGCTCGAAAGAATAATAAATAAAGAAGTCTTCTTTAGCGCTTCTATAATATAAATACCAGTGGCGTGCCCTTATGGACCCATAAGGGCACAAAAGCACTGCCTACCCTGAACGACCAGGGCTCCATATAGGTACCGAGAAACGGCCTACCCTGACGCTCTGAACGACCAGCTCCATATAGGCACAGAAACACTGCCTGCCTTGGGCAAAAACCCTGGGCACGCTAGTGATAGCGACAACCCTAGAATACCTGCTGAATTGGAATTCATTTTGCGTTTCCTTTGCTGACTGGGTGTATATGATATTAAAAGAAAAGCGAAATAAGCAGAAACATAAATGCGCAGAATTCGATTTCAAAGGCAACATGAGTATTTAATACGATTTTATACAGAACTCATAAGCGGGGGCGGCTTACTGAGTATTCTTCTTTTGTTTTGGGATTACTGTTTTCGGGAATGTTTTTATAACCTTTAACCTTTTAAATAAGAGCCACTAGCCAGCATGTAGGTACTTCTTCAACAAGACTGTTCAGTATAGTCCGATATTATGGAAAAAAATCTTCTTAATTTGGACCCTATTTCACAATCGTGACAAATGTCGGATGACAGCGACAATTTCACGTACATTCCGTGCCCAGTGTAAAGTAAGGAGATGTATCGAGCTTGCGGGGATCGCGATGAACATAAAATTGTCGTTGTCACCTGACAATTGTCACGATTGTGAAATAGAGGCCCGACTACTTCAAAATACTTTTAAAAATCAGCCAAGTTTGAGTCGGACTCGCGCACCGAAGGTTCCGTACAAAAAAGGCCGTATCTATGAAATCCAGTGTTAGCAGAGGCCTTCTAAGCAAAATGTATGCGGTGTGGATCATTATATAATGGTTACTAACATAGACAGACAAGACATTAAAAATAATAGTTTTCAGATTTATTTCGTGGGTTGTGCTTATAAAAGCTACCTTCACACCAAATTTCAAGTTTCTAGGACAACTGGAACTGGAAGTAGGTACCCTATAGATTTTTATTGTAGCAATTTGTATGGAAACACCTTTTTAATGACTGGATCTTTAAATTGCGGCGACTTATAAACTTGATTTTTTAGAACCACAGAAATAAGTACTTATTTGATGTCAATTTCAACTTGATACCTGCACGCGTTCCTTAGAAAAACTGTCTTGACAGATAGACGGACAACAAAGTGATCCTATAAGGATTCCGCTTTTTAATATTTTAAGGTACGAAACCCTGAAAACATAGGTATCTGAAACGAAAAGCCAACGGAATACTTAAACAAGTGTGCAGTCATTGCCCTTTTCTGAAGGTTGGTTTCAGACACTAGTTTTTTCACAGTTGTGACAGTATGAACATTTGACATATGGCGAAAACTGTAAACTCAACGTTAAATGGGGTCACCAAAGAATACTTGGAGTTACGACTTTGTGAAAACTTGTTATACCAAATTTAATCATATATTAAACAGAATTATTTATAGTAATTAACATTTACGAAGTTATTATGATTTGAATCAATTTACATTTTGTTTTTTACAAATATCATGATAATAATCACAACTTTTGCAATTTATCACTCCACTAGCGTTATTATAAACAAAGATCAGGAACAAATGGATGTTTTTTTCGACGATACTGGACTTGAACCAGTGCCTTGAGCCAGACCGGGGCAGCACGCTCTACCAACTGAGCTAATCGTCGTTACATTGTCATGTGCCTAACCACGAAAACAAAGCTAAATTGATAAGCATAGCTGTCGGTCCACCCCAATACGCAAATGGCGACCCATAATAGGTATTAAAATTCACAACACATAAGAAGCTGAAGCCATTAATATTACAATCAACAGAGCAGTTAATCCGAGTGAATTATTGTCCCGTCTGGGAAAGTTACGGCCCGGCCTAGACAACGCGCGGCTGGCGAATTGCAATACATTGCGTATAATGCCAATTAACTGATGTGCGGTAAGCGTCTCGATCGCGCAATGAAGTGAGAAATCACTTGGTGTGTCGCTGGTCGCACTTCATCATGGCCTGGCCGCTAATCTGTCTAGGATATTTTGACAACTTAATACATTTTTATAATAAGCTACCAGATGATGCTTTAAAATTACCGTTTCCAGCTCTCAAAAAGTACTTAAGAGAGTCCCTAATGGCAAAGGCATATTATAGGGTAGAGGACTATTTAACAGACAAAAATGCATGGCCCAAAACAGAAACCAAATAATTTACTTTTAACCGGGACACGGTTCTTATAAGCTGGCATATCAAACGTATGTAAGTAGTTTTAAATAAAAAATCATTATTTTGCTTTTTATATTCTATATTTTTTTTTTACTTTTATAAGTTTTGATATGTTTTCTTGAAGAAGTACGCATTGAGTTTATACTCAAAACATATATTAAGGATAGGCTAAGTACAAATATTGTAATACATATAACAGGTATTTCGAAAAAATGACTGACTGTTGAGTTTGTTTCGGCTTACTTCTACTCAGTGGTCTCCTCATGTGAAACGCCGCAGACCTTTCAGACTTGTAAAAGTGCCCTTGCGGCCTACTTACAGAATAAAGTTCATTATTTCATTAATATTGTATTTATATTTTTGACGATTATTATATGGGTTTATTTTTTAGGGAAAACAAAACTTCAAAATTAGCTTTACTTCGTTTTCTTGTCACGAGTGTAGTTAACATGACCGAAGTCGCGGTCAATAAAACAAAAAATATTTGTACATTTTTTTTAATAACTTTGTCATATTTATTCTGAATGCCCTTGAGTAGACGGAAGAATATCCCATCCAATAATATGCTTCATAGACTAGGGTATATACGCCAATAACTAAAAACAAATGCGTACAAAGACCATAAAACGAAGCTGTTACGAATCCACCGATTACTTCGCATCGTATAGACATATGAGAAAAAACATCGCTATATTTTACGACTGATACGTTAATAGCATTTGGCGAATAAAAACTCGAATATGCACCTATATATTGACTCAGAGACAAATCAAATCAAATCAAATCAAAATATTCTTTATTCAAGTAGGCCTAGTTACAAGCACTTTCGAAATGTCAGTTACATGAGAGTGAATGTTTGCTGGGAGAAATACAATATGATCCAACATTTGCTGCAAGGATTAGGGAAACCCAGAAAAACCTAATCAGATCATTTAACTTAAGTGTAAAATTATTAATAAAATCATCATTTTTAAAATTAAAAGGTAACTTTTGTAGTATAGACGTGCAATGTATGTATGAAATGATTTAATTCCGAATTACTTTGCGCCACCTACTCAGTACAGTTTATTTTTCTAAATCATCTCAGCTATAAGACCGCCTGTAGTTTATTTTTCCTTAATTGTTTAGTTTTGAAAAATCAACCCTATTGCCAACCCTGGAAGTTGGGTTAAATGTTTGTGTGTATGTTTTAAAACACACAAGTTAACTGTTTCAGAGGTAACTAGTATTTTTTCCATCAAATTTTGGACACGTTAAAAGACGCCTGTACCAAGTTTTGGTTGTTTTCAGGTGCTTCTACTGGTCCAATTGGTGGTTCAATTGGCTTCAGAAAACCAAAACCTTTTCAGTAAGGCAATATATTTAAGACCATACTGTATTTGATCCTCAAATATTTTTTCCTTTCCGAATATTTTTCTCATTATCGTCGACAAGCCCTCAGATTGAAAAGGCCACCTCAAATATAACGTCTTTAATAAAAGGTAACCATTTTCCCGGTTTTCCGGTCAAAGCGCTTTAATTCTTGTTCCGTATCATAAAACAATGGTTACTCTAAGAATGCCTGTGGGTAATTTTTGTATGCGTTCGCGAGTCCGAATGGCATCGTTGGCAACTGAAGGTGGCCCTGCACTCCGGTGATATAAAGGGGGATTATGAAAAATCTCCTAAGGGTTGTATCGCGGTCTTACAGGCTCCTTTCAATTTAATGCTTAATTGTCTTCGTGAGATCAGTTGGATTTATTGGTCGTTTTACGGAACGACCGATTGGCTGGGTGATAGATGGAATGCTTTCTTTGTAAAAGGTTTCGTGCTGGCATTAAATTATGAGGAAATCTTTTCCTCTACATTTAGTCTTTTATCACTAGACCGCGACCGGTATGATTTGGGAGTGGGGTCAAATGCCCCAATATTTTACTAACTATTTTATAAATAGCTAATACTATCGCGTATATCATAATTATGCATGGAACACTCTAGAGAAAATTACCTTGATCTCACACACGTATTCCCGTTAACGTGCGCCAAAAAGAACGCTAGTAGGGGCATTACTTTGTCATGAACATCCACTGCTGGACCATAAATCTCCTATAAAAAATTCCATAAAAAATATTACGGGACAATTTTAACACAAATCGAACTAGTCCCATGGTAAGCTCATAAACTCAAACTAAAACTCAAACTTTTTATTGCATATATATTATAACATTTACATAATAAACATCATAATATACACCCTGCAAGGGCACAGCAATTTACTTAATACTAATATTTACTTAATTATATCATTACATACTTAAAAATGAAATCGGAAGTATTGGAATGCATTTCCACATAAAAAAAAAATAGTTTTCAGTACATACTATTTTCAAGAAGCATCATCAAAAAAATATTCTGGTGTATAATAGTTTTTTTCTAATAAATATTCTTTTAATGCTTTTCTAAATAATTTAATTTGTTGTCGGGTTGTATTTTGTTGTAGATTTTGACACACATCATTATATGGCCCCGTATTAAATATTTTCAAGTTGGAACACTTGGTAACAGGTAAAGCTAAATTGTTATTGCCACGCCGATTTAGTCTTTTTGAGTAATATTCTGCGTGTGGAAAAAAGGTGCCATGCTTTTTTAACAAAAATGCTGGCTTTATGTATATATATTGACGTCAGTGTTAGAATTCCAAGCTTTTTGAAATACGATTTACAGCTTTGCATCGGCCTTATATTAGATAGGATTCTGACGGCCTTTTTTTGAAGGATGAACAAATTATTGGTTTTAGCACTGTTGCCCCATAGCAATACCTTATGTAAGTAAAGAGGCTTGTGTTGTGAGTACTAGACCACGGTATATTTAATAGATATATTTACTTATATACATGAACATATTCAAGACTTAGGAACAAAAATATTGGATGCTTATCACTATCACACAAAGTTCCGCCCTTACCGGGATTGGAACCCAGCACCTTCAGGTTATAATAAACGGTCTAACGCCGTCTGGCCATTGGCTTCCTACAATCCTAACTATGTCATCGGTCTAAATTGTTAGAGGTTGAGCCACCATGCGTCTTCCTATAAGTGGTCTCCAATCGAGAACGTTTGCACCCCATCGGTCATCGGTTCTTCGTGCTATTTACCCAGACTTACTCTGAGAACTATGTCAGTAATATACGCAATGAAAGATTAACCCCATTATAAGCTAGTGGTTTATAACCAGTGATCGGAATAGGTAGAGCTAATATCTCTAAATTTCGCCAAAGAACATAATATAGAGCGCCCGCCGCACACAAATATACAGGAAACGCACCCGGAGCGAACGCCCTTAACAGCAAGGTAATACGTCCGTAACCCATCTCTTGTGGTATAATGCTTTATGTTTTTGACAGTAATCTTCTCTTTACAGTAACAATGTGGTCTGGCAAAAAGCCGGAATCGGGAGGCCCGGGCACTCCTCCCGCGGAGGAGGAGATCAAAGTGGTACTGGTGGGAGACACACAATGCGGGAAGACCTCACTGGTGCAGAGGTTCGTCTCCGACACTTTTATTGAGGTAAGTGATTTTTCCTTATAAACAATTTGTGTTTGACCCTGATCTTATATGATATAAAACGGAGCTCGCTTATCCAGGAGATACTGAGACTATTTCGATGTCCGAATTTGGAAGTTCGTATAGTCCCTTTCCACACACTCAAATGCTGTCTAACATGACAGCGAGAAGAACAGCACGATACGAACTTAAACATTTACAATTAGAGATTAACCCTCTGCCTCGGCTTGATGCTTCACTCTTGCCTTAAAACCTTCACTTAAAAATATTTATCATCCATATATAACTACTAGCTTCTGCCCGCGACTTCGTCCGCCTTAAATTCGTTTATCGCGGAAAGGGTATTTTTTCGGGATAAAAAAGTAGCCAATGTCCTTCCCCGGGACTCAAACTATCTACGTACCAAATTTCATCCAAATCGGTACAGCGGTTTAAGCGTGAAGAGGTAACAGACAGACAGACAGACACACTTTCGCATTTATAATATTAGTATGGATTAGTATGGATTATTTATATTTGCTTCTCTAGATTTTGGGTATAGAGGTCTATGTTGGGCCAAATAGTGTCTCATTTTGTATTTAGATACACAGGTATGCAAAAACTAATGGCTAAATCAAAGTGTCGATCAAACCTATAAACTAATTAAGACTTCCATCTTTAAAACTATAAGTCTGCGATGAGAGCAAGAGTCAAACCGCTCTTAGTAAATGCTTTAGATGAGCGCGTTCTAAGTGTATAATAGTGGTCATTGAATACTTCTGCAGTACCTAACTTGGAAAACCCTGGCGTGTGTTGTCCTGAGATATTTACTCAGTAGGGTCTCAGTAAACATATTAGGACAACACACATTTACCTTATACTTTCCTAAAATAATATCTATAGATTGATACCAGCACTCTTCAGTATAATGAAATTGCGCCAATATTTCTCGGGATAACGTCATCGAGAGCCGTAACGAACTTGTAAGTATCTGAAATTGGAACTTCCCTGAAAAGAAGTTAAAGAATGGGATCGATTTAATTTAGTCCATTAGGGGAGTGTTCTCAAAACGAGGTGATGCAACAAACGCAAGCCTGTATATTTGTAAGGTTAAAATTAACTGCTAATAGCCACTCTCGGAATCCTTGGCGTCGACATAACGAGGGAAGTCCATTTCCGTGGCCATTTAGAGGCTGAGGCCAAATTAGCCCCTAAGAATCTCGGCGTACTCACCAGATCGAGACGGTATTTCACTCCGGCCTACCGCCTACAGCTTTACAAGGCGCAGGTCCGCCCACAAAAGGAATAATGTTCTCATTTGTGGGCTGAGGCTCCCAGTTTACCAGTTTGTCCAGAGGTACCAGTTTCTCCCTCTAGACCGCATTCAACGGAGAGTGACTCGTATCATCAGTTCCCAGCGCTTTGAGATAGGCTTGACTCCTCGGCGCTGCGTAGAAAAAGAAATGTAGCCTCGCTCTGCATTTTCTACCGGTTGTATAACGAAAGTGCTCTGAGGAATGGTTCGGATTGATCTCTACCCATCCTTCCGCCATCGCCCTACACGACAATACTTCCATCCTCACCACTTAGATGGTTGACAGTCCACAACTATGGGTTTTGCTAGAAATTACCTACCTCGCACGACTAAAATGTAGAATAAATAGTCGCTGGCAGTATTTCCGGACCGATGCGATGCGACCTTCAAGCTTTAATGGAAAGTACATGGGTGTACACTGAACTCTCTGGAGAATTCTGGTGTGGCATAGCGACGGCGATCGCTTACCATCAGGCAATCCGTCTGCTCGTTTGCCCCTTATAACATCCATACGAATATTATAAATGCGAAAGTGTGTCTGTCTGTCTGTCTGTCTGTCTGTATGTCTGTCTGTTACCTCTTCACGCTTAAACCGCCGAACCGATCTGGACGAAATTTGGTATGGAGATAGTTTGAGTCCCGGGGAAGGACACAGGCTACTTTTTATCTCGGAAAAATACCCTTATCCGCGATAAACGAATTTAAGGCGGACGAAGTCGCGGACAGAAGCTAGTAAAAAATATATATATAAAGAGGTGAGATGTAACTGGAAACAAGTTCTTTCGAAGCTTCTTAAATTATAGATGCCGTTCGGCATCACTTTCTTCAATTGCTAAAAACTATTTGTCATTTTATTTGCTATTATGCTATATTGCAATTAAAGCGACATGGCAAGTTTTTACTCATCAACGTTAATATTTGAGTCTGAGTACAACTTAGTATAGTATGATAAGTGTATCAAAGTTATGGTATTGATAAGTGAAGGAAGTTAATACTTTGAATTCAGTTCAACCAAGTTGAGGAATTTGAATTAGAGAAAACTGGCCAAGTCGCACTACTCAGTAGCCAATAACGTAACGAATATTTTTTTAATATAATACCTATATATTTGGGTATATCTTCTATGCGTATAAAACTGTGTACCTAATGTGATATAAAGGCAACATACAGACTAAACTGCTGAAGGTAGAAACATGAAATTTGAAACATAAATCTCTTTAGAGATGTATATGTGCAAACTGGAAGGATTCTTTGGAGTTTGAATTGTACCCGTACGAAGTTTGATGTCACGGGAGGTTAGTACTTCATATGTGTAACTTTAAAGTATGGAGTACCATGACCATGCGCCAAGTGTGGATGTACCTACCTAAACTGTAAGTAGGTAGTTTTAACTTTTTCAAGTGAGCCTATCCACTTAAAGTATAACATTGAGTGGTTAACAGCAAACTAAGATAATGAGCACGCAGTAAAAGGAGATTAACTTTCTTGTAAAATTAATACATGATCGGCTTACACTTACTCACTTAATGGCTCAGCGACCCAAAGCGAGTCTTGGCCTCCGACATGAGTTTGCGCCACTTGTCAAAATCAGGCACCGTTTCCCGTCAGTTACCAGCTTTAAATTCACGCAGATCTGCTTCTACGTACTGTTATTGAAAATATAATAATCGGCTTATACGTACTGCTTTTGAATACTCTCACAATACCTAGTTTAGAAAACCTGACCCAATCGTGTGTTGTGCTAACATGTTTGCCGAGGCCCTTGTTTACCACACACGGCACCCTCTCCTAACACAATATCTGTACCAATATTGAACCAAATATTGGAAGCTACGTTTGTCAATAAATCAACTTTAGGGCAGCTTTTAGAATAATAGAATATTTTCATATCTAGATTTTATTTAGGACACGAAATCTTAAAGATATTGCTCACCACCGACGATAAAAGAGGGAAAGGAGAGTATTATATAAGTGAGTTGGACATGAATATCGTTATAAATGAGTATATGTGTATCTGTGTGTCTGTTTGTGGCATACGGATACATCGAAATCAAAAGATTACTTTTTAGTGCTTGAAAATTTACTTCATTGATAGTGTTCTTAGCTTTGGTTCAAGAAAACCTTTTATCTTGTTAAATGTCAGAAATACTTTAAAGCTTTCTACATATTTTAATTTTGATGTGCTTACCTAAGTTTATTTAATGAAATAAACCATACAAAACTTTAACTAGAATTCATCAACCCTTTTTTTACTCCCAAATTCTGTCTCTAAAAGGCGCGTCAATCCGTTGCTCTATTCTTACCAGTAAGCAAGCACCAATCTACAAGACTTTCTCATGCAACATATTAGAACCTGAGTGACGGAGCTCTGTTTGTAAATTTTTGGTTTTCGAGGATATATCCTAGATAGATAAACTTGTACCTGTAGCAAAAATGGGCCAACGCACCACATTTTATCCAGATCGTTACAACCGTTTCCAAAATGTTCACGGAGTGCACTTTAAAAGAAAATAGTCAAATGTAAACAATCAACTAATCTTTGTTTTCGGTCTGAGACAAAAAACAACAATCATCAAACCGGCCGTAGCCGTAAGCGTATCTCCCCGGCACTTACGTCATTTTGCTGAGAAGGGCAGTTTTTTAGCAATAACTTAAAAACGGTATGTCCGATCATGTTGAAAATAATTTTCATACATTTTTTTTTCAGTTTCGGTTACATGTATGGAGTGCCCCCTCTAAAAGTATATATACTTTTTATTTAACTATTAAAATAAGTAGCGGCTTACATCCAAATTTCATCAATATACATCTTATAGTTTTTGAGCAAAATGCCTGTGACATATGGACGGACGGACGGACGGACATGACGAAACTATAAGGGTTCCGTTTTTGCCATTTTGGCTACAGAACCCTAAAAAGGAAGGGCCTTAGATAATCTACGTTGGCGTATTTCAGCATCCCTGATAGTGACATCTAGGGACGTCAATGATAACTAAAACTATACCTAACTGCTTAAACATACCGCCCACCAAGGACAAACCACGACAAACTGTCCTTCATTACATCCGCCCACCGTGACGGAATCAATCTTCGACAGCTATGAAAGACTTGAGCAAATGATAACATATCAGGTTGTCCTTAGTTATACAAACAAGAATTGTAATGTTATTCTTTATAAACAAACCTATTATCCCTTAATAAAAATACATATACATCTACAACTAAAGTTTGTATACAAAAATTACTCATTTAAAGTATTAGGAGTGTTAGGACTATTAAGATGTTTAATTTAACCCTCCAAGAACTAATACATCGCTTGATTGAAACGCAGCCTAATTCCAGTACCTATACACCAAAGCGCAACCACATTTCTCCTCATCCTGGCTGTGAACACCGATGCGTAATTGGCGGTCGGGTACAGGATGTAGGACAGTCTCATTATCACGCATACATTCCTCCGTATACGTGGTAACACGGGCAACGAATCACTTCTACATATCTAGGTTTCTTATTTTACAAGCATTTATTTAACTTGCCGAGTTAGTATGTATTAGTACGAATATGTGTGGGTCAAATCTTGCAAGCTAAATTTAACCCACTTCCCGGTTTCCGTTCGAGTTACAATTTGGAATACTTATGTAAGTTAGGTGTGAATACAATATTATGATACCAACGAGCTGATTTGATGATGGAGGTGACTGGTGGTCATAGGAACTAGGACTCTGTAATAAAATAACGCAATCCTACCGAATTTAGGCTGAATCATCGAGACGATTCTAAACTTGTTTTTTTATCACATCTCGCTTAAAGATATTTATTGACGTTAATTTGACGAAAAACAGCAGTTTTTCTATTATCTTGAATAATATTCTGACCTCTTTATCAATTTGCCACAACGTGGCTGCAGAATGAGGACTGGTTGCGTAACCGGGATGCAAAATTATAAATTCCTGCAACTGACCTTTCATAAAATTACGGCTCAGTTTATAAATAAGTATATCATTAAGTGGCGCTGATTATATTTTACTAATAGGTATTTCATTGAAGGACATACTTGTCCTTCAATAGGACGCCATTTTTTAAAAACCTTTAAGGGTTATCGACCTCACCAATTGCTGTGAAACCCAGGTAAATCATTGCAGAAGAAAAAATTATTTCAACTAAAAATATCACAATTTAATTCAACCAAACCTTCGCTTAATGTGATACTCCTTCCACCGTCATTAAGCCAAAAGCATACATATATTTGGATCCCTTTGTAACCCATAATCATTGAAAGTCATGTCCTGAAGCCATGCTGATGTATTCAAAACAGACAGTTTTAGTTCAGAAGCTTCTAATTATATGGGCTTCTCTAATAGTAGAAGATACCAATATAAAACGACCTACACTGGTGGCCAGTAACCAATATCGTATGACTCCACACTGCAAATATTTTGCTTAGGAGCAAGGGGAGCTAACATTGGATTTGTAATTACTTACAGCCTTGTCAGGATCATTTTAAGCAACCTACTTGCGATATGTTTTTAACATGTTAAATATGATATAAAATATATTTCATCGCGTAAACGGATGTGTGAAGGTCTTTGTATGTATATATATATTGATATTGGGCGAAAATTCACATCTGATTTTAATTGAGAGGGAGAGATAATATAACACACAGACCCCTTTACGTTAGGTTAGGTTTGTTTCATGACAATCGTGACAAACGGTTTCGTAGATAAATGCGATTATGACTAGCGAAAATTGGGACAAACATTACGTTATAATTCCCTATTTTATGGATGTCAATATAGATGGCAAAAAGCGTAAACATTGTTACTGCCAACTGAATCCATTGACCGTTACTACGTTTCTGATATAGACCCGCTTTAATATTCGCATGAACCATCGTCCGTTGACCTCATTTCATTTATTCATAATGCCGTATATTGTGAGTTTCCAGGATACCTAAAGCAGCCACAATGCTAGTTGTGTCATTGTCCATTGTCGCCACGTCATTACCACGTCATAACCTGGTTGGTAAAGTGGCAGACTGGAGCTGATAGCTTTTTCCTCGTCTGCGGTGGAGGATTCATCTGGTGTCTGTTATTAAATGAGAACACATTGTGATATGACTTTATATATACACTAGAAGGTAAGGTGAGGTCAGCGAAGGATAAAAAAGTCATAACCCTCTTGTTTTCTTCATTGCAGTCGAAGAAAAAATATCCTATAACCATCTCTGGATGCCCACCTACCTGTGTACCAAAAGAAATTGAAATCCATACGAACATACCAAAAGTCCAAAAAGAAATATCTGGATGATTTTGGGGTCATGATCTCGAGTGCCAGGGGGTGATGGGGAGGGTGAAACTGAGGAACTTTCACTATGGGGCCAACGACGAAATCGCAAAAAAAATCTATTTATTTCATACATTTTGGATAGTTAGCGATCAATTTTATTAACGCTTAATTAGATGGATTTTATTCGCAATTTCGTTGGCTCCATACGGAAAGTTGCTCAGTGTGACCCTTTCCATCACCCTCTGGCACTCGAGATCACGACCCCAAAATCATCCAGTATTTCAATCAGTGACTTTCAAGTACTCACTTTCGTACACGTTTCACTTATTTCTTTGAAAATACGTTCAATGTACAGACATTACATTTTTACAAGTTTATAATAGTCTATATGTTATCTTTTGACATGATGGTTTTAGTATGTTCTTCCGTTTCCGCGATTATCACTTATTTATATACAACAATTTAAATAGTTAATAATGATGGTTTTAACTTTCAAGTTAACAATATTGAGGCAGGGATCTACTGCCGTAAAACAATGAATACATATTTATAGATTCGCCTGAAAATTATACGTGGCAGTAAGCAAAAAGCGCTAAAATATCGCAAGTGTCAAACTAATCGAGGTAACGACGCTAAGAATAAAATATCGCTTTGCGCTCAGCAAAAACGCGCCTTTATAAGCCGGCGAGATCGACGGCGGAGACAATTTGTTAGATTGCCCGCGGGCGCCATTTGTCACAGAACCGTTTTAAATTGCCGCTAATAAAGGGCGCTACTAGCTTTTTTATAGCATTGTTGCCAGCTAAAAAATGTTTATGAGGTGTGTTAAGTAATAAATAAATAAATAAGAAATAAATATTAGGGGACAATTGTTTACACAAATCAGACTAGTCCCATGGTAAGCTTAATAAGGTTTGTTATGAATACCAGATGACGATATATTTAATAGACAAGTCAAGTATTATTAAGAAACTAATACAAGTAATAGACTGAAAATTGTCACAGCGAACTGACAACGTTGAAAAATGAAAATTTGGCCCCGAATTAGAATGTCTCTGACCGCTAGAGGCGCCACTACCGTATTCAGAAAATAAACATATATACTGACATTTACACATTGGACACTGAAATTATCTGTATTTTATTGCCCTTAGCCACCGAGATCGATGATGGAGACAATAGGGTATATGAATTTTTTTATCGCTTTTCTTAACTAAATATCAAAATACCATAAAAAACTATTTCAAAATGTGAATTTAAAATTAAAATCGGCCAAGAAATGCGCATGATACAGGCATTTTAAACTACTAATTAGACAGAGAGGTCCGATATGCACTGTTACGTCACAGTGCACTCCGGCCATATAAACTCCATATTAAATTTTATTTTGCTAGAAAGAGATAGAATGAAATGTTTGATGGCTTATAAGCCTTTGTTATTTTTATAGTTACCTATTCGAAAATTAATTTTTGGTCAGTTTTTGTTAGATGAATGAGCTTTTATTGCAGCAAAAATAAAAATTCATGCATATTCCCTATTGGTTGGATTACCCGCAGCCGCTGCTTGTCCCGGAACCGTTTTAAATATTGTATGAATGAATGAATGAATGATTTATTTGCAATAAACAAGCGTATATAAAAGATGTTTACAATTGTTGAGATTGTGTCTTGTTTTACCATTACTGGCGTCCAAATATTAAGAACAGTCATTGTTAATCAACTTACACTACAATATTACACTAAACAAAATATGAAATTATATTTTCTTCTGTTTCCGCGATTATTACTCATTGAATAAAACAATTTAACGGATTATATCGCGGAACTAAAATGAGATAATATACGCGATATAATCCGTTAAATTGTTTTATTCAAAATATGAAATTATTAATTTATTATTCACTTATAAAAATAATAATAATATAGACCTAATACAATTCAATTTAATATTATTCGTATTATAGCTTACAGTTACGCATGTATTCATTTACGGTGATATAACAATTCTCAATTACTTAAATGTTTAAAAAGTCTTTTTATGAAGACATTGACTGGCAGATCTTTGAATGGGTCAGACACGATGTTAAATATCTTGTTCGCCATACAGTAAACATTTCTGCGAGATAAAGCTAATCTAGTTGTGGGTAAAAACAACTTATTCCCGTGAGCCTCTTTTAGATGTGGTAGTTTTGAGCTCAAAAGGTGTTATGTGTTTCTTTACAAAAAGACACATCTCAAACAGATGATGATTTTGTCGAAAGATCTGTATAATTTATGACCATACAATAACCAAATTTGATTTTATTTGAAATTGCCGCTAAGAGAGGGCGCTACTAGCTTTTTATAACAGCATTGCCAGCTGTCATCATCATCGGCCCGTTTTCGTCCACTGCTGGACATAGGCCTCTCCCATGGCATGCCACTGAGCTCGGTTCTGAGTTTTTTGTTTGCAACCGCTGCCAGCCACTTTTTTTATTTGCCAAGACGCGGTCTCCACTCCAAAACACGGTTGCCCCAACGGTTGTCAGTTCTACGACAAATGTGACCGGCCCACTGCCACTTCAGTTTGCTAATCCTTTGAACTATATCGAAAAACGATGGTGCTGTGTTCGATTACCTTTTTTCGGATCCGATCCTACAGAGAAATATAAAAAAAAAATACTGCCATCCGATTTTTTCTTTTGAATCTTATTGACATATTATATCTTCCAAAATCATGCACAATCATCAGTCAAAAATACAATGCGATTTCTTATAAACCCTATCACATCCTCTTTTTTCGTGTGTAGTATTTTAAAAGTAAGCGCTTCGTAATCTAAAAAAAATCTCGAGAGCTTCATCATGATATCAAAATATACTTTCAAAACACCTTAAACCTATCAAATAACGTATTTTACCAATAAATTAAGGCTTTAACGTAATCAGAAGCACTTTATTCAGCTCAGACCAGGCACCTGAATGGCAACGACCTTAGTACGTGGTCTCCACGCTAAACATCTTAGTCTGTATCCAAAAGAAAAAAGGTGGCAAATATTTATGGAACTTAAACACTCGTAGAAAGAAATATAATAAAGATATCAAAATGTTTTATCAACTCTATGGTGTATACATAGATTTTGTAAGTCATTTATTTATTTATACAAAATACATTTGCAACTTATAGCTAGGTGCCATCGCATTACAAACTTAATATTATGAACCAATTATTTATTAATCCAACCTTATGCATCGTGATGTATGTAAGCCGCATACAAACATTTCAATGCATAGCAGTTTATTTTCTTATTTATAAATTTCTTTGATTTTAACTATTTTAAAACGAGAAAGTAAGGCAACTTCATTCACAAAGCAGAAAAAAATCATAGCTTATTCTTTGCTCCGGCGTATTTCAGCAAAAAATATCGAAATTCATCCTGCCGTTTTGACGTTGCAAAAAATTAATGTTGTTTGATTCAGTGACTTATTTTTTCGGATATATTTTTAATGTCAGACATTTAATTTGTACGTCTTTGAAATAGAAGGCGCCCGCAATTTCGCTCGAAGTGGAGGAAAAAATCACAACCCTCTTTTTGCTTCAGCGTAACCGGATAAAAAGTATTCTATATCCATCTGTGGATATCCAGCTAACCGTGTACCAAAGAAACAACAAATTAGCTTAAATTTGTTTAGCCGTTTTGACGTGATAAACCTACAACGACACATCCAAAAAACCCATTTTTTTTGTGACTTTAAAATAGTCCGTATGACTTTAGCATCATCATCATCATTTCAGCCAAAGGATGTCTACTGCTGGACACACTCATTGGTTTTTAGATGGTATATGTACCGTATCACTTATTTTTTTGAAAATATCTACAACTTTATAATGGTATAGTAAAACATCCTGTAGAATACAAAACCAAATTATTCAATAGACTTTTATTACACTTAGCTTATTCCAAGTTCCTCTCACAGAATCGTAAACTGACGCAACTCGTACAAAACTCAGTCCCAGTTTAAAAGTAATGGGAAATATCCGCCCCATCCAGACAGATTAAATTCTAGACGTACTCAATCCCCAGGCCTCAACTTTGAAGGCTTAGGTCTCGTGACATACTTACTCACTCTAAGAGAAGTGTGGGTGATCGATTTTGTTAGAGATATGTCTCCGCTATCTCGCTAAGATATGAGATCATTTTGGGGTTCCATATCCAAAGGGGGACAGAACCCTAATAGGGCAGACCGAGGTGAGTTGTGACAGGGCAGAGTTGTAACATCGTCGATTTTTTGGAATCAACTAACTGATAGCTCGCAATGAGCTAATAAACGCGCACAGTTGGGAGCTCGCTAACAGTAAATAGGCTCCCCCCCCCCCCCTACTACTAAGCCCCCGCTCTGTCTGTCACTATGTCTCCCACAGGGCTGTTTCTCTTGAACCTTAGGTAATGGATAGACACTTGACATTTTCAAAAAATGTGTATTACTCTGGTCGCTATAGCAACAGTTAATAATAAGTTTCAGTCAAAAAAAATATTTTTGTGACAAGCTTTTATTGCCTTATACTTTTCTATAGACATATCTATCAACTACTCACTGAGACGATTCTAAAGAGCCGAAACTCGGTTAGATTGCATTATTTTATTAGGTGCAGAGTTCCTATGACCACCTTTCTGCTCCATCATCAGATCAGCTCGATGGTATCATACTATGGCATTGTCACTAAACTTAAATAAGTATGCCAAATTTTAGCTCAATTGGAAAGCGGAAAGTAGGTCAAATGTAACTTGCGCGATTCCACCCGAACAAACTTAGTTACCTACATTGCAAGTTAAATAAAAGCTTGTAAAAAGTAAATAAAAAATAAGTTAAATACTACGTATGGCGAGTACGAATCCATTCGTTTGCCAGTATGAGTGCCAGACTCGCACCTTCTCGGTTATTATTCCTCACATTAATATTTATTAGCTCTTTCGTTTTATTACAGTCTGTTTAGCAAGCTTTTAATCCATCACTTGTCAAAACATCAGATCTGCAAAATATCAAGTCGCAAATAGACAGCAATTGATAACACGTCCTAATAGCGAAGACATATCAGTCTCCTTTTCGTATTTTTTGCCAAATTTTTCCGCATGCTTTTCCCCGATCCGAGCGTCAAGGTCGCGTTTTGGGAATATAATCTTATGTTTGTTATCCAAGTCACGTTTCAAATGGATATAGAGGAGTCGAGTGGTTACCACGAATCGTTGGATCGCTAAATAACGTGTAGCGATGATATCGCTCTCAATCGTTTTCGTAACAAATGTGATAGGGATGTCGTTAGCAATGTCGTAGTGTCGTAATACGTACGTTTCGGTTTTTTAGAGTCCTTGGGATACATTTTCATTGCGATACAGTTTCTTTTGTGTCAGTATAAATACTTTTAAGGGGCTCCCATACCAACGCGAATGTACGTCGATCGTCGATCCTTAGCTCTTTACTTTTCAGTGTTGTATATGTCTCATCGTGTTGACAACCACCGTTACTACCAATATACTGTTTCAGTTTATATTCACGAGTCACGGAAACCAAGATAAACGCCATCAAAATTTGTTATTTTTACTACAAAAAACCAGTTTTTGCTACTTTTCTTAAAAACTATAGAACCTATTGAAAAACCAGTAGACTATTTTAAAGTGACCATAATTACTCACTTATTGGTGTTAGTCCCATGCGTCGCTTGACGAGGGAGTCTATACCAATTTAAGATAAAAAAATAAAAAAATAAAAAAAGAACCGACTTCAAAATAAACTAAAAAGCTAAAACTAATATTTTATGTACGGCACGGATCACATTTGAATCACCTTTTGAAGTCGGTGCCAAACAGTTCATTTATACACAAATGGCACTAAAGAACCGCGGCGGCGAGCCTTTAGTTATTACCTAAATTTAGTTATAGTAATTCGTATTTTTGTTGGATAAAGAACATTACTTCAGGTTTGGCACCGACTTCAGAAGGTCATTTATATGTGATCCGTACCGTACATAAAAGATTAGTTTTGGCTTTTCAGTTTATTTTGAAGTCGGTTCTTTTTTTATTTTCAAATTTTTATTTATTGCTTTTTAGTGATGAATTTTAGTGATATAAAGTATTTTTAGAGCTCAAAATGGGAAGATTGAGGAGGCCCTATTGTAAATAAATAAGACCAATTGTAGATAAGACTATTGTAAATAAATTCTAAATTATAAGAATTGGCTAGGTCAAAATGGTTAAGTCCAGTAGCTCGCTGGTTAAAAAAAACGGCCAAGTGCGAGTTGGACTCGCGCACCGAGGGTTCCGTACAAATTTTCACTTACCTTTACTTTATTACCCGGTACCGGTTGAGTTAAGTTAGCATTGCATACAAATGTGGTGCAAACTTAATGCAACCGGGTTGTTGAAATAGGTTTTTAGTCAATTAAATTAAAAATTTGCTAGTTAGAGACATGGTTATAATTTTAATTTTAATTTAATTTAATTTAATTAGTGAATTAAATAACACTTGTAGAGCCCTCAGTGGTAATTGATGGCTTGTGTCTTCATCATCGGTTTCTCTTCACCAAATGGTGATTTTCAAATGTAAATGCTTAAACTACTGTAATAAATACCGAAATCGCCATAGATGTGCTCATAATATTCGAGGAATTCCTTCGATTGTTCATGGATCCCGGCATCAGATCTTCACCAAAATTTTATGAGACCAATTTGAATATACCTACTCATGAACAAAAAAAGAATTTTTCAATTCGTCGTGTAAATGACGGAGTTCTGAGGTAACATTAAAAAAAAATTAAAAAAATACAACCGAATTGACAACCCTCTCCTTTTTTTGAAGTCGGTTAAAAAGGACTTTACGAATCTTTTTATTCTCTTGATTTATTAAGTATTATAACATTCCAGTAGACAAAAATATAGGCCAAATACCAAGCTACAATATTTATATTTTATTACTTGTTTTGCACCAAGTGGAATAATTTAATAATACCACTTTAAAAACAGTGAGATTTACCGAAATTATCTGGGTAGCCAGTAGTAGTAATAGGTAGGATGGATTTTGTATGTTTCTTAGGGCTTGGTTAATTTTGTTGATCTGCTCCCATATTATAAATGCTCTTTAATGTTTTCAAAACGCATGGGTAACAACCAGCTTTTCAATGCTTAATGTTCACATGTACGTGCAGGCCGCGCTGCGGTCATTACAGTACAGATCCGGGCCGCCGCCGCGCCGTCATGATATCTTGGTAAACATGGTTCCTAGCTCAATGGTTACAAATGAAACACATGATTTCAATAGGGTACTTGACTGGCAGATCAAATCAGTTCCTTTTTATGAGCTTTCAAAACGGTCAGAGAGTATGAAGTTTGAAAGGAAAAAGGTTTATGACGTCATAATTCTTTACGGACAAATTGCTTCCTTATTTTTAGTTTTTGATCATTTTAAAATCGCCAAAAGCTTAAAAATAAGTATCCATTAATGTTTTCTACCTATTATCAGAACTAACATTTAACTGCAAGCGTGACATAATTTATGTTGACTACAGTACCCAATTGAATATGTGAGGATGTAGATAAACTAAACCATACTCGTGTTTTAAGGCCTCTCATTATGTATCTCAGTTGCATAAACTGTTGAATTTAATCATCTAGATATACAAAAATTAATGTACAGATGTAAATAGGTTTCATACTTTATTACTGTAGCAATCTGCTATGTCTGATTTACTGGCAACTCTATTGTCATCCTTATAAAATATGATGAGACGTATACTTACTTTCCAGTGACAATTAAAACTATAAAATAAAAGATAGAAATTCACATAATTATATTTATTATTCTCTCTCTCAGCCAATAAAACTAATAAATAAACTACTATTACGAGGCAACAATTCTATACAGTTTTAATAGACTTCTGGAATACAGGGTTCAAGTTGGAGTTAGCTTAAACCCCTCTAAAATTACGAGGATTGTCTGAAACTAACTTAGATATATATACCTACTAAGTCGTATTCTCCTTTATAAATGCTTGAGTTGTTGCTCAAACGTGGCTTTTGCGTGGTTATGAGTTTTTCGCAATTTCGAGTTTCTTCCGAGTATTCTTGGCTATTTTCTACGTGAGATAAATATAGTAAAACAAGAAGGTGCCCGCAACTTCGTTCGTGACTGAGAAAAAAGCCACAACCCACTTTTTTAATTCAGTGTAGTCGGGTAAAAAGTATCCTATAACCATAGGATGCCAAGGTGTCCGTGTACCAAAAATAGTTGTCATTTTTTACTTACACGCTAAAATGGTTGCCAAAAACTGTTTTAGCATGATGAAGCCACAACGACATATACAAATATGTATAAAATACAATAAAAAACGATACATGTGTCGAATCGAATGTAAAATTTTAATGTCTGTATATTGAAGATATTTTCAAAAAAACATTTGTAACAAGCTACTGGAGGTCACTGAATCGAAAAATATTAAATTTGGATGTTTTGTATGTTCGTATCAACATTGCGGCTTCATCACGCCAAATCGGATTTCAACTATTTTTGATACACGGGTACCTCAGTACCCACAGATGGTTATAGGATACTTTTAACCCGACTACGCTGAAAAAATATGAGGGGTTATGAGTTTTTCTCCTCCGCAATCGAAGTTGCGAGCATCTTCTAGTGCCTACTTCTGTAATAATCTTCACTAGGGAACATTACGCAAAACTCTGCGTAGGGGGCGACACCAGCACGAACCGTAAACAAGCTGCCATGACGCATCATGTCATATTTATTAGTAACAAATAATTAGTGAAAACGTGTGGAATTATAATAGTGTTATTATTATTCATCAATTAAATAACCTGAACTGTAATATTATGGAATCCTACGGACACTTAAAAGTGGATGAACTAAAAAAATTGCTTCCAGAACGTGGTGTGAGTTTAAAGGGAAAAAAGGATTTGGTGGAAAGATACGATAAAAAAGATAGTTAACTTACTCGAGCAAACCGAAACCTATTGAATTCAATAATAATTAATGTATTTTCACTTATCTATCTGGTTTCAGGTTAAAACTATACGATGAAAACAATAACTTTTGTAGTACAAAAAGTGGTAGTTCCCATAGTTTTCGTACATTTTAGTGTTTCGGAAAAGAATGATTCTCTTCATTCTTGCATCCAAATACGCAGCACTGATGCATTATTGTATTAAAATATTCTCTAACTATTTTAAACTCAAATTATAATATTTAGAGCTTTAAAGGACTTGTCAAAGAACTGTTTACGGTTTATGCTAGTACTGCACTCTGGCGGCAGAACATTGCAGTAATACTCCCTATTCAGTTCGAGGCAGTAATTATCGCGTCTCACTTCCAAAAAGCAGAATTCCAGCTAGATGCAGTTCCAATAGTACCAACTTAACGGAGTTAGTAAAGACAGTTACAAACACTCGCCGTAAAGACAGACTCGCAGTAAAGACGGTTGCACACAAACGGCAAGACAAAGCAAATTGTTTGCAAGTTCGTAATTCGTTTTACTGGATCCCCGGTGGGGCTGTTTACGTCGTTCTAGAGTTTTAAATAGCGAGTACTAATCGTTCTCGATTCGCGCTGTAACTTTTAAATTGATTTTGGAAGGGAGAAAGTTAAGTCCAATTTGTGGAGTCTTCAACGGAAAAGTATGTGATCTGTTATTTACAATTCCCTGGAAATCTGTACAATTCCTTAAATAGATAGAAAATGTATGACACTCGTATACTAGGCGCCCGCAACTATTCCGTTCGCTAAGGGGAAAAAAATCATAACACAATTTTTTGCCGTAGCATAATCGGATAAAAAGTATCCTATTACCATCTGTGGTTGCCCAGCTGTGTACAAAAAATAATTGAAATCTGTTCAGCCGTTTTGACGTGATGAAGCGACAACGATATTACAACCCTACAAAAAAAGCTAAAAAATATATGCTTCGATTCAGTGACATCCAAATAGTCCGTTACAGTCTTTTTTTATATCTTCAATGCAACAGACATTTCATTTTTACTAAGAATATTATAAAAAATTGCATTTATACAGCCCCCCTATTGCCGATTGACGCTCGTAATCGCAAAATTTCGTTAGGCAATAACCCCCCTGGTCTGTTTTGTTTCCAAAATAAAGCCTTAATGAGAAAGTGAAAGTCAGAACATAAACAGCTCAGTCAACTTTACAATTTTAATTTGTTACAGTTAAAGGTGATAAATCTCCGACGTTCGCAAAGGTCGGAAAGGGCATTTCAATAGGTGACAATGGTCTCGGGGCGACAGAAACTGTTGACGATCCAAAGGACAGACAAAAACCCGGGCAACGACCTCGTGGTGTTGCCAGCTCAACAATTAACTTTGGGCTGAAACTGCGAAAATAAGCAAAAATTTTAAAATGTTGTCAAAAATATACTGATATTTTCTTCTGTTTCCGCCATTATTACTCATTGAAATAAAACAATTTAAAGGATTATATTGCGTATATTATCTCATTTTAGCCACCACCATCCGTGACCATGGAAAGCTGGAAAGCTTCCGAAACGTCGGGAACCAAAATGAGATAATATACGCGAGATAATTCGTTAAATTGTTTTATTTCAAAAATATACTATGTTGAAAAACTATGCTTTTTAGCAGCGATATAAGTATATTTTTCGGGTATGCATTTTGTTTTAATGTAATGTATTTTCTTCTAAAACTTACTTAGACATACGGCAACTTTACATTTATTACATGATATAATGAAATGAAAATATATTCTTAAGTGATTGAAAGTTAGATTTTTTTGTATAGATTAATAACCTCAGGAAAAAGTATTTATAAAATGCCAGGCAAATATATTGCAAATTGTTGTTACTTAAGAGACCAAAAACATTCTATATTTAGCCCAAAAACGACTAAATTGGTATCACCGTTAGCCTATTCAGCCATTGATGAAAACATTTGTATTACTGAAGACGTTCGGAATGTTTTTGATGTTTAGGAATATTCGAATGTTTGCGATATCCATTTATTTCACAATGAGAGCAAACACGAATCTAAATGAAATTGCAGATTGTATTTCGTTTTGCTAACTAGCTTTGCGCTCAAGAAAACAAAGGTTATATTTTCTCCTCCGATGACGATCTTGCGGGCTCTTTCTAGTAGTTATTAAAGTAGAATATGTACAATAATTACTACTAGCTGCCTGATACGGCTTCGCACGAGTGTACTATAAAGACCAAGGTGAGACCTAAACCTCCCCTTTAGTGTGAGGACCATGTAATGAAATATTTTTTTGGTGATCTGCCTTATATCCTTTTGTCTTAATCACTGACTCACTTTTTACATGGAGATTTCAAAATCCAAAATGTTCACTCTTTCTTGCAATTCTTAGTATATTTTCTTACATACAAACTTTGTTGAGACAATTACAAACATAACAAAAGAAGAATTGGCCAAATAGCCAGCCGTTCAGAAGTGATGCGCGAACAAAGGGGCATTTCTTCAATTGATAATTATTATTTATATAGATAGATAGATTTAATGAAAGTATACACTGTAATTTGATCAACCAGGTACTGGTTCAAACTTAATTTGAACTGTACTACTCAACAAAATAGTTTCGAAACAAAAACATTTTTCATATTTAGAGTTCCGTACCCAAGGGCTAAAACGGGAATCTATTACTAAGACTCCGGTGTCCGTCCGTCTGTCTGTCCGTCTGTCACCAGGCTGTATCTCATTAACCGTGATAGCTAAACAGTTGAAATTTTCATTGATGATGTATTTCTCTTGCATAGCGGCAACAGAAATACATCATCAACAACAAATACTGAAATCATAATAAAATAAATGTATATTATATATTCAAATTTTCAATAATCAGTTTTGAACAATCCGGTTGCGTTAAGTTTGCACCTGATTTGTATGCAACGCTATAATACCAGGTGCAAACTTAACTTAACCGGCCAGTTAGGTTAGGTTGAGAGAAAGTTTGTACAGAACCCTCGGTGCGCGAGTTCGACTCGACCGGTTTTTAACTCGTATCACAACCATAAAGCACGTTGCCTGTTCCCATTAATAAACTTCAAAGCTTAATAGGAAAGATTATGACGGCTACGCATAGTTGAATGAAGTTGGATACTAAAAAGTAGTTTATAGTTTAACTTCGCACAGAAATTAGTAGGCCCCACTGATCCCTAAGCCCTTGTTGTGAATTAATTAAATTTGTTCGGCGGATCCCACGATAAATTTGTTACATTAAGACTTCAAGTTATGGGTCCCCGTGGATCTTGGGGATTAAGGACCTTGTTGTACGTACAGATGTTAAGAGCTAAATTTTGATGCCAATCGATAAACGATATTAATCTATACTATTATAAAGTTGTAAAAATGAAATGTCTGTACATTGAAGATATTCTCAAAAAATTGATTGTTAAGGACTATTTGGAGGTCACTAAAACGAAAAATATTTTTTTTGGATTTTATGTATGTTTGTATGTGTCGTTGTGGCTTCATCACGCCTAATCGGCTAAACAGATTCAAACTATTATTGGTACGCGAGTAGCTGGATATCTCCAGATGCTTATAGGATATTTTTTACCCGACTACGCTGAAGAAAAAAGGGGGGTTATGACTTTTTCTCCTCCGCGAACGAAGTTGCGGGCGCCTTGTGTATAGTAATGTGTACTTGTAATATTATATACCTACTAACACTAGCTACTAATATCTGTGGACACGTTATCGCAATAAATTATTTGAATTTGAATAAACGAAAAAGCAATACACCAAATATTAGTTACCTATTAACGTAAAACAAATAAATGACAGCTAAAACCAAGCGCCCGCAGGTTAACCCATTTTAGTTAACTAAGTTTTAGAGTGTTCCCGATTTCACGTACCTATTTATCTAAAATAGAGTAGAGCTCTAAAATTTAGTTCCAACACCAGTATGCACATGACTGAAATTAAAATTCCATGAATTTCATGCCTTTCCGCACTAGAACAGCGCCAACAATTTTAATACGCAAAAAAAAACGCCTGAACCATTGTGGTTCGCCCGAATACCAGCTTAATGTTTGGTTTGAGTTTATTACGGTAGGTACTTACCAGTGGCGTCGCGTCCATTTAAGCCGATTCCCACCGAGTAGCCCAAGGAAAGGCTTATAACCCCCTTTTTCTTAAAATATGAGGAAATAAATACACGCTTCGACTTCCCTTGTAATTTTCCTGAGGGGCCTCTGATTGGTACTTATACTTGTTACGGCTAAAAAGTAGAACTCTCTTCAAAAATATAATTATAATAACTGGGATCTCTTCAAGACGAGAGTGAATAGACACTATCTAGATAAGCATGCTCCATCGTCGGCTTCATCGTAAAAAAAAATACTTTGGATTTCAATTCTGACGTAAATTTGACCCCTCCAATAGGGTGAAGTGTTCTTTTTTGTAATGTATTTCAAAAGAAGGATAATAATATATCGTTAATTTTCTACAATTCAAACCCCGTGCGCCACCTGAAGATATTGACTTAAATTGCTGATTATTTACTCGAACACTTCTAGTAATACGGATCATCGATCAATCATATGGGTATTTTCAGATTATATATTCTTTCACTCCACACTATCCTCCAGTCCAAGCTTGCACGTTTTTGTTCAAAAAGCACAACATTTGTTACTCCTCACGCGTTAGGCGATTCCTTCTTTACGTTTGTACATTCTAAGCGGTCGGAAATAACCTTTCTGAGGTCAATGAAAAATACTTCTGGGCCAGTTTTTTCAGCTTAGGGAAATATATATATCTTTACGCCACAAAACCAGTGATATCGGCGATTGTTTTCTATTCAATGTCATTCAAGTCGAATCAGTAAAATAATACCGCCGTTAAAATGTTGGCGGCCATATCTTTTATGACTCCGCCACATGTTAGCTCGCAACAAGCTATTCGTAGACAATGCCCTCCCGCATATTTTACACTTTACGCCTTATTTACTACCCTCCTTGCCCGCAATATAATGCCGAGTTATGTTTATTTTGTAATTAAATCTATTGTATTACGACGTTGTAAGAATTGTGATGGAATTACATTTTAACAATATGTCCACAATTAAATTGCAATTCCATAAAAAAAAAGAAGAATATTGGCGGCTCGTGTCATTAAGCACTAGTGACGAAACATGTTTATCAATTGCCTTTTCAGATATGAAAAAGTAACCAATCTATTAGGTTTCAACCTACATAGTTTTAACATATCTGTGAGATGATGATGAAGTAGGTTTGATTGCTATAAAAAAAAACATCATTGTTAATCGTCAATATGAGGTATGTTATTGTCAAACAAAAATTCAAATCAAAGAAAACACCAACAAAAATACACTGCAACATTACAGAAGAATGCTTTTCTTACCCAAATGGATTTTCACAAAGAGAAGACGTAGAATAACTTTTAACAATTGTAAATTAATTAAATTGTATATCACGAATGTCATATATTAAATGGTTAAAAAAAAATCTAACTGATGTCCTTGGCTCGACTTGTACCTTACTCGTACCTACTCATAAAAACACGGTTACATCACTAGTCTATCAGAAACGTCAAATGCTACCTAAATGTCACGAGCCGCCGATATTCTATTTATGATTGTACAAAGATTCTTTGCTTTCAAACTCGATTCATCTATTTTAAAACTTGTGCCCGTTTACGTGTGAACTAAATGAGCACAAAGGAATACTCCGTGCCACTTAGCTCTCATTATCACGAATGATTTCAGCCAGAGCGAATTAAAGATCACTTTGTTCTACGAGGGCGTTTTCGTTAGAAGTGATACACTTAAAAGTATTTAACAATTTTCTTAAGAAAATGCACATTCACAATTTTACATTTTGTAACCAAATTTGAAATTAAGTACAGTTTAAAAAACGTAACGTTATTAACATTTTTTTATTAATGACCATCATGTCACACCTAATTGCATTACTTCCCGCGACAACGCCCAAGAACGGCTTCAAACACCACACGTTCTTTATCCAAAATCTCTCATAGAATGGCTGAACAGTAACAATCTTCGTATTAATTTAGGAAAAACCAAAATAATGAATTTTAAACAGAGAGTTGACAAAATTACAAACTTAAAAGTAGCATATAAGGATCATACTATTGATGAAACGGACATCACAAAATTCTTAGGGCTAAGCTTAGATAGTAAATTAAATTGGAAAAATCAAATTGACATAATATGCAAAAAACTAAATAAGTACTCATATGCTTTATATCATCTTAGTAAAGTAGTTAACCAATCCACAGTTCTGACCTCTTATCACGCATACGTCACATCTACATTACGATACGGCGTAATTTTTTGGGGTAATGCGACAGACAAAGATTTAGTATTTAAATGCCAAAAAAAATGTATTCGAGCCGTCTGTGGTCTAAAGCCCACAGAATCATGTAGATCTCATTTCGCTAGACTAAGTGTATTGACATTCCCATCTCTTTACATATACGAGACAGCTCTATATGTAAAGAGCAATTTGAACCAGTTCGCAAAATTTAACAGTGTTCGTATGCAGAGTAGGATAAACCACGAACCACATAAAACTGCTCTATTTGATAAAAGTATATTTGGAATGGCACCTAAAATATTCAATAAACTACCAACTACTATTAGAAAATTGCAGGATATTCAAATGTTTAAGCAATCGTTGTTTAAATTCTTAGTTAAAAAGGCGTACTATTCTACTCAAGAATTTTTAATAGATAATAATGTTAATGATAATAATAATGAATATTAATTAATTTTGACTATTCTTTTTTTGTATGATGCATGCTACACTCTCTAATTTTGTATGCCTTTCGGCAAAACATAGTGTTACTAAGCAATTTATGAAACACCCATGTACCTACCTATGTTTTACAAAATAAATTATTCTTATTCTTATTCTTATTCTTATTCTTAAAAAAAAAAAGTATTGAGGAAACAATTGAGTGTAAATGTTTCAGTTATAATAATAATGCGTAATGGAAACGTAAGATTTTCTGCTTAGATATTTATGTGTGTGTTTTTTCATTAATTTTAACAGGTGGTAGTACACGATAATACTAACAAGTTTTCCTAAGGAAAAACATTTCGGAACAAAAAAATCCGCCATTTTATACTGTGGGTTAGTAGTAACTCAACCAAAAACTAAGGAATGGCAGATTTTTTTCGTTTCCGAAATGTCTCCTTGTAGTAAAAGTTGTTCGTATTGACGGGTATACTACTACCTGTTAAAATTAAAGGAAATACAAAGAAACACGGTGCAATTTTTAACAATAATTTATTAATTTATTTGTGATTTTTACTCAAAAATTAAATTTCTTTATATTTTTTATACAACCATTATTATTTTACAAATTACTAATATGATTAGTAGTAGTTATTTTAATTAAATTAAACAAAAGACGAAGGATGATAAAGTTACGTCAGGTCCGCACAATGCCAGCCTCAGACAAAGAAACGCCTCCCGTGCATTTTTCTCTCGCCAACATTCCGAATGCGTTCGAAAACTGAGCAAGCAAAGACTTATTACCCAACTAACAGCAAAATCGTTGCATTCAGCCAAAAATAAAACTGCAGCCGTTAATACTGCATTCTATAAGATACAAGCTTTATTATTCTGCAATATAGTATATAGTAGTAAATTACAAAACACAGGGCTTTCTAGGAAGTGGATTTCAGTTCAACGTGGCTCTGTTTGTAAAGGCAATCAACACCGAGACAGAGTGAATATAAAAACGAAGTTTCGGAGTTTTTTCAGTCGAAACGCAATTATTTAGATGCATATTTTTTTAATATTTCGCGGTGTTCGTGGTTTTGATAAGTTCCGTGCAGTGCGGTGGTTAAATTTATTACGTGCCAGTGTGAATTTTTATTTATGAAGTTTGCTTTGTGGTTTAAGCTTTTAGGTTTCAATGCTTTTTCCGCTTAACATATTTCTGTCATTTAATTTAGCGAATTTGTTTTTTTTTTTATGGTATTGAGGAGAAAAAAATTGAAGAAAGATACATATTTATTTGCATACGTACTAGTAGGTAAATGAAACAAAACAAAAGGTATAAAATAATTGGGGCTGTGTGCAAATAAAAAGTTCCGTAAGTACTTTGAGGTGGCTCGTATATTGCCACCTTTTTCATATCCTGGCCGTTTATTTTAAATAATAGATTCGAATAAAGAATGTTATGTTTTTGGTAATGTCATACTGTGAAAAATATTCATGACGGATTGGGCTATCAAAGAATAAATACGTAAATAGTTACTCTTCTACTAACGGCTTTTACTACCAACGGCTACACTCCCACAGTACTCAGCCAGAACGTTGATTTTTAGCCCAAACCTTGTTGGTGACAAATGATTAATCACAGGACATCAAATACTACAGTCGTATCAAATACTAAAAGCTACCCGCAACGTCGTTCGCGGAGGAGAAAAAGTCATAACCCCTCTTTTTTATCATCGTAGTTGGGTAAAAAGTAACATGTTAACTATATGTTATACCCGAGTGCCAAAAATAGTTTAAATCTGTTTAACCGCTTTGGCGTGATAAAGCTACAACGACACATACAAAAACATACAACAATACAAATAAATCGAAAAAGTATTTTTTCGCTTCAGTGACCTCCTAATTAGGGTTGCCACCTTTTTTTTCAAGAAATATAGATTTTTTCTCAAAACCTTGCCAAAATATAGTACTTTTGGGAAATTTAGGAAAAAAGTAGTACACGTTCATTCATTCATCATGTTTAAACATTATATACAAATTACAATCCTTTATTGCACACCACTTGAGTGATTTAGTCGATGTTTATACAAAAAAAGTGCAACACTATATTATTTTTCTATAATATATAGTACAATTGACTGCAATATAGTACGATACTATATAATATAGTACAGGTGGCAACCCTACTCCTAATAGTCAATCCTCCGAGCAATAATTCGAAAATTTAGTTTTTACAACTTTATAATATGTAGTATCTATAGATGATGTCTTCGCTATGAATATCAGTTTAATGCACTAAGATTACAATGTACAATTAATTAAGAATCGCATTATATATACATATATACAAATTGACTTGGGTTTGCAATATGAAGTAAATATTTACCTAAAAATATCCTTAGGTTAGAAAAACAAAACAAAACAGTCGTCGAATAAAAAGTTTCGCTTTAAATTTCATCCAACACGTCTGACATCAAATACAACTTACTAATTAGTACTCATTATTCCATTAAGACAAATAACCCGTGAATTTCCCTGGGAGCATTAGGGAATTCTCAGAAAAGGGTCCGAATTGTTCCGCGAAAGGTCCGCCATTCATAAACGTTTGCCGCCATTTTCACCACAGACAAGTTATATTTAATGAATTTAATAATCTATTGTTTGCGATAAATTTTGCTGTCATGGTTTAAAATGGAAAATAATAAATTGACTGATCAAATTGGAAACACGTTGTTAACATTAATTTTGATGTCATAATTCTTATTTTAAATGTTTTTTATTGAAAAAACCGGCACAAAGCATCTCGGAAAATGCTCAGTCTACAAAACTCTTCCTTAACAGTTACTACAAAAAATGTACTAAAGAAGAAAAATTACGATGTGAAAAAGTGCATCAGTAAAAGAGCGTATCTTCGTGGCACTTAAGTATTTATGTTGAGAAGTGAAGTTTTTCGGCAATAACTGAGAAACGGTATATTCGATCATGTTGAAAATTATTAAGTAGACAACAGACGGACTTATCTCTTCAGAACGATACAATCGGGATGTTGTGTAATAAAAAATATAGAAAGAAAGAAAAAAATATTCAGACTCATAACATATACATGACAAAAAATTAACAAATTACAAAAAAAAACTAAGTCTATGCCCCGAAATCGTCCCGCCTCAGCATAATACTGGCTCGGGAGCCTGCACTGATCTTCCGGTGAGACCATATGATGTGGAGCCACAGAGAATTAGTCCGCCAAGTAGATTAATAAATAATATTAGAGACATATTTTTTTAAGTAACCAAAAAATTAAGACTACAGTACGAGTCAAAATGTCGTGTGACGTCACCTCCTAGGTACAAATTGTACCTAGGAGTGACGAGCCCTACTCCAAAATTTTAATGCAATTTATCTGAGTATTATTTTAAAAGCAAAAAATACGTGTCTAAATATTTTTTATGATTTAACTGACGGACTAATTAGACTTTCGTTGGTAATTCTTCGACGTTTCGGACGTCGCGTTACGTCGAAGAATTACCAAGGAATCATATTTATAGAAATGAATCATATTTATACGCAATTAAGCCCCGTTTTGCCGTGTTGTGATAATGAGTGAAGATCATGTAAGTTTAAATCAATGTTTTGGACTAATTAGACTTTACATTTTCATACCCCATCATCATACCTATTTACTATTATGAATTAAGTTCAAAGTAACAGATGTTAAAGAAAATAGTAAACAAATGATGCTACAGTAAACGCGGAGCAGTAAAACAAGTACTGTTTCTAATTAAAAATACCTCCAGGAAGTTTCGTCTGTCCTCGTTTTCTGCTAAATAGATCCGAAGCCAACGTTGATTAAAAATAAATTGTTTTAGAATACCCCCGCAACGAAGTTACGGACGATAATAAAGACTATTATTAAAACTAATGCTATAACTCTCTTCTTAATAAGCTTTAGAGTAGAGTTGCGCAAAGCGTGTGTCACTGAAATTACAAGATTGTTTAAAAACTTTCTGATATATGCGTCGTCATCATTATGATCGTTGCAGCCATAGGATGTCCACTGCTGGACACAGGCCTCCTCAATAGATTTCCACATGGACCGGATAGAGGCGACCCACATCCAGCGAGTCCCCGCAACCCTAAGCCGGTCGTCCGACCACCTTGCGGTTGCCGGTACGCGGTCTCCACTCGAGAACCTTTCTGCCCCAACGGCCATCGGTTCTTCGAACTATGTGCCCTGCCCATTGCCACACCCACCCTGCCCCTTGCCCTGCACATTGGCATCGTAGTCGAATAAAAATAAACTTTGATGCAAAATGGTAGTTTCTATGATAGAAAAACTAAAAAAAGTTGTGCACTCGATACCTTACGTGTAGCTAGTTTTATGGGCCTTTAAACTTAGGTGGCAAAAAAAAATTTTAAAACATGAAAATATTTATAACTAATAATACAATTGAATAACTCATGAAATGTATACTAGCTTTTGTTAAAAAACCGTTTCTATAAACGCAAGTTTAAACATAGCTGCCGAACAAAGTTTTTAATTTCCCTATAAAACGCAGGAACGTCTGACGTCACACGTTCCTAGGCTTTAGTATGGAGCGTTTTTTGGAAAAGTCCAGAAATGTGATTTTAACATTGTTATCTCTCGATGTGTTTTTATAAGATTTAAGTAGTTTTGTCACCGATGTTTCTGTTATAGAGAGGTCGCCTATATATACCACAGAAAAATATTGATAAAAATTGTAAATATCCCAATTTCGCTTCTTTTGCTCTGTGGATCTATTAATTTGATCTGCTCCAATGTTTCTTAATATTGCAAGTTTTAACTTGAAATGTTCTCATTTATATATGTTCGGGTCGTATCTTGCAAGTTAAAGACCCACTTCCCGATTTCCGATTGAGCTTAAATTTGGCAGCTTAAATGTAACAATACAGTACAATATTATGAAACCGAGCTGATCTGATGGTGGACCCGAATGGTGGATATAGGAACTCTGAACGCAATCCTACCGAGTTTGGACTCTTTAAAATCGTTTCGATGCTCAGTTAGCAGATGTTTAAAGAGAAGTACAATCGGCAATAAAAACTTGTCACAAAACAATTGCAATGTTTGACGGAAACTTATGCATATCATTAAATGATACGTAGTAGGCATACAGAATGAGTTTTTAACGGCGTACGAGTAGATATTTGAAAAATAGGGTTCCATTAAAAAGTTAGTAAGTGAAACATTTTATTAATTATATTCAATCCATGCATTCAGTATGAGTTTACACTAGATTTAGAGTTAATAGGGTAGTTTGGGTAAAAAAAATGTATTAATTAATCTTTCAGTTATATTACCGAAAAATTTTGGACACGTATTTTTTCTTTTGACAATCCAACAAAAGGGAGTGCGTATGACGCCACGCCGTGCGTAAAACGGTCGTACGGCGGCGTGACTGCTTCTGGTTTTCTAATCACTTTGATGTCAACTGTATCATAGTTTTCTTTCTTACTTTGTATATATATATTTATAGTAGTATGTATGTTTAGTATATGTATATGTATAATATGTATGTTTGTTTTTATTTATTTTTGTATTATATGTAATCTTATCTCACCACCTACTCATTTCTAGCTATTTTATGTCATTTACGCTACCCAAAGGTTGTCTGGAAGAGATCGCTCTTTAGCGATAAGACCGCCTATTGTCTACCTATTTTATGTTAAGGCTCTATTGTACTGTTTCTGTTGTTGGTGTGCAATAAAGAATTATTGTTGATGTTGTTGTTTCTGATAATCTAACTGTCGCACTTATTATATATTTTTAGGACACAAGTCTATCGAACGTAAGTTAATACTGATAAAGTGAGTTGTTTTATTCTTCAGTGACTGACTGATATAAAAGAAAAGATATATGTAGTCAATTTGAATTTATATCTCACGATCTAAATCACACACACACACATCTCTACTTTAGACATTTCGTGTTTCTACATTACAAGCGATTTCACTCGCGGGCAATGAAAACAATTGCGTTAAATATAAATTATTAGCCCATTAAGTTAAGAAATAATGAAAATCACACTCGTTGAAACACAGTTTTACAAAATATTCATTCCAAACCGCACAAATGAGTTTCTTTTTTCAATAGCTTCCAATGGATATAGTAAATGTAGTAAAAAGAATTTCTCTTCGTCACTGTTATTTTTAATATAAATTAGCTTACGTTCCAGAACCACATATAGTGCTGCTTGACTGGTAAAAGCTTAAAATAAATAAATAAAATAGTTTTTTTTTCTGAAAAGTAAAGACCTACTTCCTCCTTACAGTTGCATTTTGATTCCAATCTACTATCACTTCAAAATGTTTTCAGACTTAAACATTTTCTATTCAGCCGCGACCAAATTAAAAAGAAAAATCTTAATTCGCGCCCCGTAAACGACTCATTTTACTCCAAAGAGACTGCTCAGTCGGGCGCTGCAGCGTTGACTGCATTTGGACGCTTTAATGTAGTTCATCGGAGACAAGCAATGTAGCGGAGATAATGGCGAACCAGTGACTTCGAGGTAAAGAAAGGTTAAATGACGCTCTCAAAAAGCGGACTTTCTTAAACCGACAAATCATATATAGAAGGAGGCAAGAGCGGCAAAGAAAGGGAAGGTTTCTCTTCATCGTATCATATAATGTTTCTGTTTAGATCAATGCTTTTCAGAAAAGTAGTCTTTATTTATTTGTTTAACTTCTAGACGTCTACCATTGGGCTAGATTAGAGACACATTTTCGCGCCTCATTCCAATTTACTGTCATTACAATTTTTTTTCGACTTGAACAATTTCTATACAGCCGTGACAAAATTAAAAAGAAAAAGCTTAAGTCGCTCCCCGTAAACGGCTCATTGCACACCAACGAAACTGCTCAGTTGGGCGCTGCAGCGTCAGACTGCATTCGGGTGCTTAATGTAGTTCATCGGAGACACAAGCAATGTAGCGGAGAAAATGGCGAACCGGTAACTTGGTGGTAAATGAAGGTTAACCTTGATGACGCTCTCAAAAAGCGCACTTTCTTAAACCGACAGATCATATAGAGAAGGAGGGAAGAGCGTCAAAGAAAGAGGTCTTTTCATCGTTATTTCTTTGCGACTAAATTACCCTACTTTATTTATTTATTTAAACCGATTAATAAGAAATAACGATGAAGAGAAACTTTTCGCTGCTACTCTTCGCGCCTCCTTCCAATTAGTAAATTTATTAAATAATAAATAATTTCAAAATTGGTTGAGACTTAAACATTTTCTATTCAGCCGCTCCCCGTAAACGGCGACGAAATTAACCTACTATTCTGCACCGTATAAAATTTCTGTTGAGCCTAATGCTTTTCAGAAAAGCAAACTTATTTATTCAAAACACCCTCTTCCGTTTCCGCGATTATCAATCATTTTAAATAAAACAATATAAATCGAGTATACCGCTTATATTATCTCATCTGAGTTCCTGAGGTTTCGGAAGCTTTGCACCTTCCAGGGCTTTGCGGTTGACCCCGTCAACACGGAAGCTTCTCTTCAGCTTCCGAAACTCAAATGAGATAATATACGCGTTATAATCCGTTTAAATTATTTTATTTATTTAAAGATATTTATTAGAACTAACGACGAAGAGGAACTTTCTCGCGGCTAACACTTTTTCACGCCTTATTTCAATTTACTGTCATTTCAAAATTTCTTCAGTCTTATAAACATTTTCTATACAGCCGCGGACAAAATTAAAAAGAAAAAGCTTAAATCGCTCCCCGTAAACGGCTCATTGCACACCAAAGAAACTGCTCGGGCGCTGCATCGTCGACTGCATTCAGACTATGAAGAGTAGAAAATTATGGAGAACCATCTCTATATATCCAAAATGTTCGTTAAAAGAGGGTTTTCTAAAATGGTAATATCACCAGTTGGTACCACCGTGACGTAAGGTCTAATTGACAAGTGTCAAAATCTTGTTCTGTGATTGGTGGATGTTGACACTTCTTGTCAGTTAGACCTTACGTTATCGTGCGTTAACTGGTGATATTTCCATTTTAGAAAACCCTCAATGGGTTACATTGGTGACGCCACTACAGCAAGTGCGTAAAGAAAATTACCATAATAATACCAATAAAATCCATAACGATGCAATAAAAATAGTTTTGAACACTTAATTAAGTAAGTAATTGGTTGTTGACTTAGTACACTAGCGCTATTCTGGACGGATTGGGAACTATTATTTACTACTTGCCACCGGACACTTTTTGTGTTTCCCTATATTACCTTTTTAGGGGTCCGTACCAAAAAGGTAAAAAAGCGGCCAAGTGCGAGTCGGACTCGCCCATGAAGGGTTCCGCAGCCGTTTATAAAAAAAATGCACTACAGATGAAAAAATACGATATAAAAAAAAGACACTAACAAAAGAGCGTATCTACCCGGCATTTACGTCCTTTTGCTGAGAAGCGCAGTTTTTTGGCAATAACTTAAAAACGGTATGTCCGATCATATTGAAAACAATTTTCGTTGGAAGTATTTATTACGTTTTATATTTGTAATTTTTATCATATTTTTTGAACATACCGTTTAGAAAACAGAGGGAAACACACAATTTTTGCTACTTTCAAAGCGTATATTTCAGAAGATATTCACTAAATCAAAAAAAATCTAGGAACCTCAAAGTTTTTAAGAAGAACTGTCGAAATATATGCCACACATTGATATTTGCTGTTTTTTTTTTTTTCGGTTTTATGTATAGAGTGCCCCTCCCCCCCCCCCCCCCTAGAAATATTTATTTTTTATTTAACTATCAAACTAAGTAGCGGTTCACACACGACACCTATGCTCCAAATTTCATCAATCTACATCTTATAGTTTTTGAGTAAAATGCCTGTGACATACGAACGGACAGACACACAGACAGACAGACAGATAGACATGACGAATCTATAAGGGTTCCGTCTGTGCCATTTTGGCTACGGAACCCTAAAAACTGAATCGATTATATCAAAAACGACATTTTAACTTCATCAGTGGATTCCTTTGTTTTTCTTCAGCGTAGTTGGTTAAAAACTATCCTATAACTATTTGTGGATGCCTAGCTAACACGTGTACCAAAAATAGTTAAAATCCGTACAGCCGCTTTGGCATGATGAAGCCACAACGACACATAGAAACATAGAATATCCAAAAATTATGCTCTTAGTCTGTCCACGGATAAGTCGTTGTAAATAAAAATAACACAATGGGGTTAGTGTTACTTTTTTTTTCTACTTCAATTCATCTGTATTATAATATAGATTAGGTTCTAATGCTACGACCAGACTTGTAGGCGAAGATTCGTGTTCGCGTTGTCACGATAAAAGTTCGTGTTCGATCCATGACGAAGTGCTTGACCACATCAATAAAAACATCACTACGTCGCGATAATCTGGAACGTGATGAGCGCGATGTGTAGCCCACCGCAGTCACCGCACGAACTTTGTCACGACAAAACCCTTTGATGTGTTGCAATCTACCGACAGCGGCGCGAAAGGCATTCGTATTCGCGAAGATTATTCGCGATAGGATGAATGCTTTGGCCACACGTGTCGCGACAACGTAAATCTTCGCGTTATCACGATTGTGTGGCCCCAGCATAAAAGAGTTAGGTGAATTCTATAAAAAAAATTACCTGCGCTGTTTATAGCTTTAGAAAGAATACGTTAAATAATGAGCATGCTAAATAAAATAATTACACAAATGATCAGCTCTATTACATATACATTAGACTTTGACATTGCTCCAGATGTATTTAAATATACATTCAGTTTCAATTGAAACGTGAATATGTTTATGGCACTCAATTGCTCTTCCAACTCTGTTTCCCATGTAAATCGGTAAAAGCAACTCAGATACGAGTTACGAAAACAATATTTTGTTGCAAATGTCCGCCGTTCCTCGATTTACTCGTCGAAAACATTTTTCGACCTCCAACGATGCGAGCACCAACTGGCGAGTCGAATTCGAGACATTCTAAACTCATATATATCGAATCTTGGGTGTTTTTGGCTTAATAAGTTAAGGATAAGCGATGAAAGACAATATTGCTTAATTAGCGTAGTGACTACATAGTTTTTAGGGGCCCGTAACCAAACAGTATCAACGAAATAATATTATTGAGCCTTCACTGTCTGTCTGTTTTTAAAAATGTCTGTACGTCTATCTATAAACAGGGCTCTAAAGCCGGCCAAATACATACGGATTTTTTATTCGGTTTCAATACGGAATGACATGTGCAAGCGAGACAGGGTTACGAATTTATATAGTGATGTCCCTTTCACTCTTCGATATTCCGTACGGAAACCCTATACGAATTCCGAATGTATGTGGCCGCTATAAAACAATTAATAATTAAAAAAAAAAATATATATAAGAGGGGATCCCCATACAAGAAACGTGTTTTTAGGCGTTAGTTTGAATCGTTACAGGCATACACTTAAAATTTTTACAAATCGTGTGTGGTACAGTCACCAGCATCAATGCCATGACAAAGCGAGCGAAAATATGTGACACGTCCTAACTAGTGTTGTGAGTAACGCTAATTTTGAGGCTTAAAGTCTCAAACCCTAAAGACTCCCAAGGCTTAAAGACTCAAGTGACGAAAAGACAATATTTTGCATTCATATGGGTAAATAAAACCAACAAGATTTTTAAATAGCATCGAGTCTTTAAGCCTCGGGAGTCTTCTGAGGTTCGAGCCTAGAAGCCTCCAAATGAGCGTTATCCACAACACTATCCTAACGTCTCTAGAGATAGAGTGGTGTCAGATATTTATGCTGTTGACTGTACGACTGCATGCATGCATGAAGAGATTAATGAATGTTGATGAAGCGGCAGTTGTATGCCAGGAGCGTAGCAAGTGGAAGGAGGTAGTCTCTGCCTACCCCGTTGGGAAAAAGGCGTGACTGTATGTATGTATGTACTGTACGAATATAGTCGCTATAGCAAAAAATCGTGGCCGCGCTTGCCAAATTTGATTGCAGTAGGTACAGTCAGCTGCCTAAATATATACTCGATTAGTCCGTTCAAAAATGCCTTCACTGAACTCTATTACTTGTCAGTATTGTTAGGAGAAGAAATTTTAGGACGGACTGATTGTGTATATCCTTTTGCAGCTGACTGTGCCTCGGATTTGTAAAACAATATACTAAGCCTTACACGTATGCGCCGCGACAATGTATTAAAAATAGAACACAGTTATATATTAAAGGGAAAAACCATACAAGAAACATTATTTTCTATTTTTTTTCATCAGGCGGTACGGAACCCTTCGTGGGCGTGAGGCCAACTCACACTTGGCTGATTTTTAATCATGGGAAAGTAAATTGGGATCGTCCGGTGAAATGCGAGACTCAATTATAAGTACGTGAAGGATAAACCAGTTTTGCTTTCTTTTAACACAACTGGTGGACTAATTACTAGTCAGTGCACTAATACTTCCTTTGATCTAATCTGTCCTTATCCATCAATTTCGTGAAAAGAGGTTATCATTCTCAAGGCGGCTGGTGTCGTGTTATATTTTGTTAATATTTGTTACTTTATTAAATCATTATAACCGATTTATTTCATCGGTTCCGGTTATAACCGGCTTGGATTCCCTAATCAATACCAACTATTATTAAGTTGAATAAATGACATTTACATTGAAGATATTTAAAAAAAAGAATTGTAATGGACTACTTGGAGGTCACTCGTTCTGGCTTCATCACGCCAAATCAGCTAAACGGCTTTTAGCAATTTTTGTACAGGGGTAGGGGTGTTGGGTAACTGTATCTTCAGATGGTTATAGGATACGTTTTCCCTAACTACGCGGACGAAAAAAAGAGGGGATATGAATTCCCCCCCCCCCCGAACAAAGTACCTTCTAGTATTTTATTATTTTTGGATCTGACGGCTCGATTGATGGTCGTGAAGGATTAACACAACTGTGATGCGCAACTCTTTGTCGCGCGGCAAAGATCGTCTGACTCTTTTCTTTCAATACAGTGCGATAAAGACGGGTGATGATGGGTGATGCTATGTCGCACGACAATGAAGTCGCGGTGAGTGCTTTTGTGTGATGAGCATAATAAAAACATTTGTTCCCGATTTGTTCCCAACCTTGTAACGCAAAAAAAGTTTTCAAAAACATCCAGGTATTTTGAATTTTTTTTAAAAACAACTTAAAGTCTTCTAAGTATTTTTTTTTGATTTCATTTATTTAGTTATCTATAAATTAATTTCGTACGTGCATCGAATGACCTCTTATCTAGTCCTGCGGGCTAATGATGGTTGCGTTTGTCACGCGATAAATAAGTGACATAGCTGCCATCACCTTCTGACACGTATGTGAGTGCGAGAGTGACAGGCGCGTTATCATATCATTTATCACGTGATAAACGCGACTATCATAGGCCCGCTGCTCATTCATTTAGTTAGTGAATGTAAAAGTTAATTCACGCCATTTGATGCATTTTGTAATGGATCGTGCGTGACGTTAAACGCTAGGAATCTGGTCAAAGGAAGTTGCAGTCAGCTCTGCTGCCGTAATACTAAAGGTTCACCGAAAACTGTACATTCTAATGTTCTTCGAACATTATAGTGGCTTTTCTCAACGTATTAAAAGAAGCGTTTATTAATGTACAAAGTTTTTTAGAAATGCATTGTCATATATAATATTTTCTTCTGTTTCCGCGATTATTACTCATTGAAATAAAACAATTTAACAGATTATATCGCGTAGGTATATTATCTCATTTTAGTTCCCGACGTTTCGGAAGCTTTTCAGCTTTCCATGGTCACAGGTGGACTGAGAAAAGATGTATTTACATCTGTCAAAATTACAATTTGTGCAAACTACCCATTTTTGAAAAAACAAATAAAGGTGTACATACACGCCAGATGGGCCTACGCTGTAAAGACAGTTACACATGTGCCAGAAGGGCTTAATTATTTTATTTTAATAATTTTCCAAGCAGCATTTCACAACTGAGGCGTACTGAGGAGAAAAGAAACGAAGAAAAATGAAAAATGAGGACTAAAGAGTAATGAGGTTGCCTGGGAGGTTTTCTTTGCAGCGTTTCTTTTCTTTTTTTTCATCTTGGGCTTATAATCTTTATACATTTCGTACGCGTCAGTACAAATCAATGGCATCGTGTCTTGTCCTGCTCATTCATCATGTGCAAGTTAATTCACGCCATTTGCTGCATTTTGTAATGGATCGTGACGTTAAGCGCTAGGAATCAGGTCAGAGGAAGTTGCAGTCAGCTCTGCTGCGTAATACTGAACGTTCACCGAAAATTGTACATCGTAATGCTCCGCAAACATATAGAATACCTTGCATTTGTCGATAAATTATAAACTTCCGTTTCGCTTCGCCGTTGTCGGATAACTAATCAACAAGAATATTTTCTTCTTTTTCCGCGATTATTACTCATTGAAATAAAACAATTTAACGGATTATATCGCGTATATTATAGTGGCATTTCTCATGGAGAGCTGGAAAGCTTCCTTAACGTCGGGAACTAAAATGAGATAATATACGCGATATAATCCGTTAAATTGTTTTATTTCAATAATCAGAAAGAAGTTATTCTAACAATTATAGATGACTAGAAGGCGCCCGCAACTTCGTTCGCGGTGGAGAAAAAGCCATAACACCTCTTTTTTCGACAGCAGAGTCGGGTAGAAATTATCCTATATGACCATGTGAAGATACCCAGCTACCCGTGTGGCAAAAATGGTTGAAATCTGTTCAGCCGATTTTGCTTGATGAAGCCACAACGACCCATATAAACATACAAATAATAAAAAAAAATATATATATATATTTAGTGACCTCCAAATAGTCCGTAACAATCACTTCAACAAACGTCACACTTTTTTTAAATGTCTTCAATGTACAGACATTTCAATTTACAACTTTATAAAAGTACCTATAGATTATAAATTCACAGAACCGTTGTTCATTGAAATATACATTACACGAAGAACACTATTTTTGCACTTTGAACACATGCCCGCACCGATATTAATAGTATAAGGTAAAATAAATGACTGAAGGCGTTCGGAAATACAAGAAAACAAATATATCGGAATATACATGTAACAAATCTCATTGAACTGGTATCCTTCCATTTACTTGAAAAACGTTTCCTAGAATGCTTTATTGTATATAATTTTCTTCGATTTTTTCCCCTGAAACCGTACTAGTTTCATATTTTTCTAAATAATCATCAATTCATCATGTAAATGGAAAGCCGTTAGGTTAGGTTTGGTCTATAATAATCCATAATTATTAACGGTTTCAGAGTCAAAACGAAAATAAAAATCTCAACAAAATGAAATATTCGAATAAATATTTTTCGATAAAACGAGGTAAACCCATTGATACTATTAAAATTATCTACGGTGGAGTAAGATATTAACTTACTAAAATGGTATTTAACATTTACATTCAGCTAATCAACATTCCAACATTCATAATTCCCCCAATTATGTACTAGCAAATGGCACCCGACGTGTTAACTCAAGATGGCGCTTCCACCAAACTCCAGAATATTCATGTGCGACCTCTAAAATCGACTTCATACGCGCTAGAATCAAGGAACGTGAACTTTATTTCTTACATGGTAAGTCTTTGTTTGTGCAAAGTTAAATACGACGTTTGGAAATCAAATAGTCGGTACGCGTAACTCAATGAGAACGCTCGGTTATTCCGTAAACGTTTATTATTATGTAAACAAATACGCCGAAATGCTAAACCGGCTGAAATTTATGACGTTCGGAATAATGAGCCGCCAAAACGGCAACGCGCGTTGGCTGTTTGAGCTTGAACTAGCGCCATTGTTTGACTGAAAAGTGACGTTAGAAATGGCGGGAAAAGTACGAGGAGACGCATTTTTGTTTTTGTTTCTTTTTTTATTAAATAGACGAAGGATGTACTTTATTGTATCTATTTAGTACAAAATGTCATGTCATTTTTAATACAAAAGGATATTTTAGGTCTTTTTTCTACATTTGTTACCTAAACAAAGTCAATTAAAGTAATTATTTTGAACGATATGTTCGATGAATCAAACTAGAATTTCCAATATCGTCAACTGCATTCCAATTAAAAAAGGTTCAAGCGATATGTCACAGGCTAAATTATTTATGACACATGCAAAAAGCAATTTTTCTGTCAGTAGATAACATGGTACGTTACAATTTCGGCCACAAATTGTGTCAATTTACGATGATTGGGAGTTTTACAAATTCAAGGGACGTTTTTTATTGCAAATGACAACTAATTTGCAATTACGTTGTAATGTAAGCAATACATTAGACAAAATTGACAGATTAATTATATTATAGTAGTAATTTTTACGATACACATTTGATTGCTGTGTTGTTTTTATAAGCAAACTCACAAATGACTTTTACATTGCTGGTACCTATATTATAGGATGGAAAAAATCTACAGGCTCTGGAGGAAAACTACCTGATATCTTTATGATAGCTCATTTTACTTAACGGAAACATTGTTTTCATTAATCGTGGATATAGGTATATCAACCGTAGGATTATAATTATAAAATTGTAAAAACAACATTCCATTTTTCTATTTAAGTTTGTGACGAGGTAGGAAGTTGACAAAATTGGAATATGGACGAAGTGAACCTAAAGGACAACATAATATTTTATTACGGCGTTTCGTCTCCTGACGAACTAAACATCACTACTTTCTCTAGCAATACAAAAAATAATTTGACTACGCAAAGTTGACAAAAAAATTACTACCTGCTACATCCGTGAGAACTCGACTTATGACTGTTTTTGTCGACTTCACGCTGTTTAGTGAGAAATTTATCTATTGGCGCCATTATTTCTGGCATTTTTAAGGGACGCGTTGGTTGACTTTGAAGTTTTTTTGTTTGAATAAATGATACTTTCTACTTATATTATTATTCTTTAAACTGTTTAAGTTTTACAAAGCGTTTGCCCTTATCTGTCACGTTATAATTGATTTCTAAGAATGAGACAAATATGTTAACAAAAGAGAATATTGTGTGTGTAAGTGTAAATCTTCAAAAAGGTTATAATTTGACTAGGACATGTGTATATCGTGTTTTTAATTTGGGCCACCGTGTGAAAAAAAAAAGTTTACTGCCCTTAAGTTTTGTTGGTAGATAATGCCATAAACTCTCGTCCATCTAAACTATAACAGTTTATCACTCGTTCAGCAACGTTCCTAAAGTGTAACTTTGAATCTTAAATTAAAGGTGAATATATTTAAGCATTATCATATCTCAATAGTTGGCACCTCCGGCCTTAATTTCCTAGCAACAGAAGTAAAAAACAAGATGTCAATAATTGGAATTTAGGTGTCAAGTATTGGAACGTTTTCCATAGGTACATAACAATTCATCAATTAAATCAATGCTTGCCGGTGTGATAAAACTTAAAAAAAAAATCATACTTCAGATGGTTTCGTTTTAGTGTATTTATTGCAGAAACAAACCCAAAGGTTTATAGGTACTTATACCATGACCACAAATGTAGATAAAACATTAAAAATATATATTTTTTTATTTCAATGAATGAGGATTTATTAGGTACCTAAACGGCGAATGCAAGATTCTTATGTAGTTTTCTAGGTAAATCATAAACCACGATCTCTTCTAACAGCAGACAAGAAATCCCTATTTAAAATCCACTTAGTTCCAACGATTAATCCACTAGAAAGTGGATCTGCTCTTAAAAGCAGTATTTTTCTACTGCAATTTCCAGCTGTTTCTCCCGGCTTAAACGCAGTATGCCAGCCAACAACCGGACTAGGTCATTGAATGCTGCGAGGAATATACTGGCCGGTTTTTACGTTATACTGCGGGCCTATGATGGTCGCGTTTATCACGCGATAAATGCTATGATAACGCGCCTGTCACTCTCGCACTCACATACGTGTCAGAAGGTGACGGCAGCTATGTCACTTATTTATCGCGTGACAAACGCAACCATCATAGGCCCGCAGGACTAGATAAGAGGTCATTCGATTAGTGCTGACGGTGTGCTCATTCTGGGCAGTGCAAACTTGACTTAAAGATAAATCTTCATCATTATTATCAGCCCGGAGTCGTCCACTGCTGAACATAGGCTTTCCCCTATTCACGCCACCACACCCGGTCCTCAGCTCTGCACATCCAACCAGTTCCCACCAGTGTCTTCAGGTCGTCGGTCTATCTCGCAGGGGCTCGTCCCACAGGGCGAGTCGTTCGAGGTCTCCACTCCAAAACTCGTCTGCCCCATCGACCATCGACTCTCCGACAAATATGCCCCACACACTGCCACTTCAGACTGCTTATTCTGAGCGCTATGTCAGTGACTTTGGTTCTCCGTCGGATAAAAGAATAAATATCGTCTTGCATAATTTTACTTACAATTACTAGAAAAAATGTATTCCGCATTTTAACCGAACTAACGAACCACTCGTAGTATTATCAAAACACATGAAGTTAACATGACATAATTTTTAGCAGAGGTACTTATATTTTTTATTTCAATAGCATTGAAAAAGGTCGTCAAAATTTCCTTTTACAGTGAACAAGAAACCCCCATTTAAAATCCACTTTAAACCAACGATTAATCCACTAGAAAGTGGATCAGCTCTTAAGAGCAGTATTTTTCTACCGCAATTTCCAGCTGTTTCGCTCGGTATAAACGTAGTGTGCAGTCAACGACCCGAGAAGCTCCATTGAATGCTGTGGGAATATACTGCCCGGCTTTTTATGTTATAGTGGACGTTTTATCTTCGAGTATTTTACTGTGTGCTGGTTCTGAACAGTGCAAAATGTATAAATAAAGATCGATTTACACGGCAAGGATTCTACCACCACCATATTTAACCCCACCAGATTACAATAGGCTTGTGCCCTAAAAAAATATTATAAGTCCGTCAGTTAGATTATCAGAAAATATTGGACACATATTTTTTTCTTTTGTTAATTAAACAAAAAAAGATGAAGATATAGCCCGTTAAAGTTCCCGTCCACGTCACGCCGTGCGATCGTTTTTCGCACGGCGTGACATCATACGCTCCCTTTTTTTACCCAGGAATGTACCCTATTATCAGTTAAATGTGCACTTAACTGATCTGGCAAACCAGTCGTAGTTATATCGAAATTATGTGAAGTAACATAATATTTAAGGTATTCGGTATAAATCACTTGCCGTCCAATCGCACTCAAAAAGCTCGTATAAACTACCTTTTGCAGCGGACAAAGAACCATTACTTAAAATCAAACTTATTTCCAGCGATTAATGCACTAGAAAACTCTTAAGACCGGTATTGTTCTACCGCAATAGAGTACATGCATTAATTTTTTTATCGCTTTTCATACTAACTTAACATAATATGAAAATACCGTAAAAACGATATCAAACAGTGAAATTAAAATCGGCCAAGAAATACCAATGATATAGGCATTTTAAACTGCTAATTAGACGGCGAGTTGACCTCTGTCAAATCGCCGTCGTCAGGCCCGACATGTACTGTTACGTCATAGTCTACGCCGGCCATATAAACTCCATATTAAATTCCGTTTTGCTAGAAAGAGATAGAATGAAATGTTTGATGGCTTATATCTTGTTTATTTTTTAGTTATTCGAAAAATTATTTTTGTGTACTGTTTATTACATGATTGAGCTTTTAATAAAGCACAAAATAAAAAATCATGCATATTCCCTATTTACAGCTGTTTCTCCGAGTATAAAGTATAAACGCAGTGTGCCAGCTAACGACCCAAGTAGCTCATTGAATGCTGTGGGGAATATACTGCCCGGGTTTATAATTTACGATTTATCTTAGGGTATTTTACGGAGTGCTGGTTCTAAGCAATAAAGACTGTAGTAGATGACCTAGAAATAAAAATCAACCAAGTGCAAGGACACTCGCACACCAAGTGGAACACCGCATTAATTCGTTCAAATCCGTTTTTAGGGTTTCGTAGCCAAATTGACTAAAACGGAACCCTTATAATTTCGTCATGTCCGTCCGTCCGACAGGTTACAGGCATTTTACTCAAAAACTACTAAATTTATATTGATGAAATTAAAAGTATGGGTGTCTTGTGTAGGCCGCTACTAAGTTTGATAGTTAAATAATAATATAACTAGGAGGGCACTCCATACATGTAACCGAAACTGAAAAAATAGTCAGCAAACATCAATTCGCGGCATATATTTCGACAGTAGTTTTAAAATCATTTTACGGTTTCTAAAAAAGAATTTGGTTTAGTGGATATTTTCGGAAATAATCGCTCCGAAAGTTGCATAAATTGTGTGTCCCTTCCCCCCCTCTGTGTTCTAAACCTTATGTCAACAATATAAGAAAAAATCACAAAAATAAAGCTTAATAAATATTTTCAACGAAAATTGTTTTCACATGACAGGATATGCCGTTTATGAATTATTGCCGAAAAAATGGCGATGCTCAAAAAACAACATAAGTGCCGTGAAGATACGCTCTTTTGTTACTGCACTTTTTCATATCGTATTTTTTTCCCATCTGTAATGCATTTTTTCGTATGGACGGCTGCGAAACCCGCAGCATGGCTCGACATGCTATTGGCTGGTTTTTGAAACTATGCCATGTTTTTGGATAGTTCTTTTAGTATTTTCTGATTTTAAGGTAAGATACAGTGATAGATTTATTGGTTCGCTTGTCAACCCCACGTAGATTATATAATAGCTGCTGGTCGATGAACGCATCCTACCCACGTAATAGGTATTAGTTGCATGTGGGCGGGTCGACAACTTCTCTGGACGTCACTTATCTGGTTTAGCGAGTTGGCGCCATATTGACTTCAATGTCCTGTTGATAATACCTACCTTGTTTTATCGACAACATTTTCACGGAGTTTTGTTTCGCAGAAAAAGTTATTCGCTCTTTTTTAGGGTTCCGTAGCCAAAATCGCAAAAGCGGAACGCTAATAGATTCGTCATGTCTGTCTGTCTGTCTGTCCGTCTGTATGTCACAGGCATTTTACTCAAAAACTATATGATGTATATTGATGAAATTTGGAGCCTAAGTGTCTTGTGTAAACCGCTACTTAGTTTGATAGTTAAATAATATATATATGTATATATATATTAAAGAAGGACACTCCATACATGTAACCGAAACGGAAAAACATTTTTTTTAGCAAATATCTATGTGTGGCTCATATTTCGACAGTTCTTTCAAAAACACTTTAAGGTTTTTAAGAAAATAATTTGATTTAGTGAATATTTTCCGAAATATTCGCTCCGAAAGTGGCAAAAAGTATGTCCCCCCCCCCTCTATTTTCTAAACGGTATGTTCAAAAAATACGAAAAAATTTATAAATATAAAACTTAATAAATACTTCCAACGAAGATTGTTTTCAGCATGATCGGACATACCGTTTTTAAGTTATTGCCAAAAAACTGCGCTTCTCAGCAAAAGGACCTTAAAGCTGGGGAGATGTTTTATTAATCGCTCAGCATAAAAAATATTTCATGGATATTTATTAAGTGATTCTAATTAATTCATCGAAACAATTAATTAGTCGAATGTTCGCAGCTTACCTAGTACAACAAATCAATATATTGTATTTACTTAATATAACAGTCTGAATTGTTACACTGATCGTTTGAAAACATGTCAATTTTAACCTTTTTCAAATTACGAGTAATGATAAAATAAGCTAACTCTGCCGTGGAACCGACATAGTCTCCTGCGCTGCGGGTACGAAGGCACGCTAATAATCTTTAAATTAAACCATCTTTAAATTAAATAATACTTACGTTCTAAAACGACGGAATATTTTAACGGCGTGTTTCTGTTTTTGCTTGCGATGATTAAACGACGTCTATTTACAATTTGAGATACTAATAATTCGATCTATACTATTATAAAGTTGTAAAAATGTTTGTACATTGAAGATATTTAAAAAATAAATATTTTTACGAACTATTTGGAGGTTACTTAATCGAATAATATTAATTTGGATTTTTTGTATGTTTGTATGTGTCGTTGTGGCTTCATTACGCCTAATCGACTTAACGAATTTCAACTATTTTTGGTACATGGGAAGCTGGGTATCTCCAGATGGTTATATTATGATACTCTTTACTCAACAACGTTGAAGAAAAACAGAGGATTTACGACTTTTTCTCTTCTGCGAACAAAGTTGCGGGCACCTGCTAGTTATGAATAAACTTAAATGTCAACCTATAAATGGCTTATTTTTTGGAAAATATCTTCAATGTGCAGACATTAAATTTTAAAACTTAATACTAATAACACTCAATTCTAAAATACTTGTTCAAAAATATTGCAAACCAATTGGGTACTTTCCTGTAGTCAACATAAATGATGTCACGCTTGCACTCAAATGTTATTTCTGAAAATACGTAGAAAAAATTAATGAATACTTATTTTTTAGCTTTTGACGATTTTAAAACGATCAAATCTAAAAATAAGGTGGCAGGTTTGCCCGTATAGAACTACAACGTCATAAACCTATTTCCTTTCAAACTTCATACTTTCTGACCGTTTTGACTGTTCATAAAAAGGAACTGATTTGATCTGTCAGTCAAGTACCCTATTCTGTTCATGCTTATTCATGTCATATCTGAATTATTCTGCTATAACGATCCCACGGCCGGCCGGTTTGTTAACTTTGCTGCCCGAAGTTTGCATAAACATAGTTTCAATTGGTAATCATTGTTTTGAATGGATTTGTATTAACTGATTCTGCATGATTAGGTCTAATCGTTTCGCACGTTTGGTTACACGTGCGTGTGATTCGCGGGTGTAATAGTCACGTATTGATCATTTACCTCAAACTTGTGCCATCATCATCATCATCATCATCATTTCAGCCATAGGACGTCTACTACTGGACGCAGTCCTCCTTAATAGATTTCCACATGGGCCGGATAGAGGCGACCCGCATCCAGCGAGTTCCCACAACCCTAACCAGGTCGTCCGACCACCTTCCGGTGGGCCTTCCTACGCTGCGCTTGCTGGTACGCGGTCTCCACTCGCGAACCTTTCTGCCCACACGTCCATCGGTTCTTCGAACTATGTGCCTTGCCCATTGCCACTTCAGTTTGCTTACCCTGTTTGCTGTCTGTGCCTTCGTTAGTCACTCAACGAGCTATGGAAAGGGCTATGCTCGGGATCTCTCTACGAGATCGAACCAGAAATGAGGTTTCCTCAGTAGAGAGATCCCGAGCATAGCCCGTTCCATAGCTCGCTGAGCAACTCTGAGCTTCCTTAAGAGGCCCATAGTTAGAGACCACGTCTCAACTCCGTAGGTCATCAGTCATCACTGGTAATACACACTGGTTGAAGATTTCGTCTGCAAGCACTGAAATATCCTGGACGAGAAGACGCTTCGCAATTTCCGATTGAGGACAAAGTTAAATTCGTCAATCAGGGGGCACGGCAGTGCCCCCGCCAAGTCGAGCGCGAAGCAAACACTGCCGTACCATCCTTTACTGAAACCATTTCGCCGCATTTTCAGGCCCCTATTTGAGAACCTCTAGATAAGACCAGAACGCAAAAATTTTCGTCATCCAGTAAGCTATAATCACATACTTAAAATCCTTAATTTCAAGTCTGTGGGTCATTTAGTTCCGAAGTTAAGCGAAAGCAAAGTTTCGCAGTTATGACACTCACTCACTCACTCACTCACTCATGATCATCAGAATAGAACTAGTACTTCCCATAAACTCAGAGAGTTGAAATTTGGTACAGAGTTAGGGTTTAATGGCCACATAAAGGGAAAACTATAAAACTAGGATAATCGAAGATCTGGAGTACCTGGTGACCCTGATTAGAAATCACATGAGCCCAACTAAATTATTAGAGATCGACATACCGCCTTTACAAAAAATATTCAACTTGGTGGGCCGCTTCATGTGATGTCCAAAATCGAAGGGTTATGCCCACGTTTCTATAAAAAGAAGTGAAATCCCTCCAAAAACATTCTGTAAAAAACTAGCCAGGTCTCGATGGAGCTGCTTGTTTATCTCTAAACAGTAATGAAATCTAGACAAAGTCGTGCCAAGTCTAAGGTTCTTTACTGTGATTTTTTTATTATTATAGTTGATGTTGTGTGACTTGGCCAGTGAAGGGTACACAAGGGTACAAAACCAGGTGCTCCATGACACCATTGCACCAATTGTTGACGGTCGGACGTCGGACGGTGTCATGACTGAGACATGAGACTTGGCTAGTTTTTTTCAGAATGTTTTTGGTGGGATTGATATCTTTCTCGCGAAGTTGGACCTGCCTAACTGTATTTACCTATACAGTACACATATATATGAGTCTATATATGTATATAGACTTAACTTGACAGCGCATCATCCACTTCCTCCAGCATCAACAGTCAGCAACCGACTGAAGCCACCCCGCTGGTCGTTACGTATGCGAACAAAATTCAAAACTTTATTCTGCAAGTAGGCATCAAACAAATATCGGTTCTGGTGGGACTCGACATTTTCTTTTTATTTGCTGTTAAAATGTGATCTGGTTAATGGCAACTAAGTAAAATATTTAAATGTTTGATAATTCTACCTCATACTGCTGCAATCATCTGCATGTGTTAAGTAATGAGTTAATTCATACTGTGATTAAATCTATTTAGAAATTTCCAATCAAGCTAAAAAGCAACATGATTGGCTCTCATTTTTTTGCAGTCTGCATATTAACTATGGAGCTTGTTCGGTACATCGCACATGCGTCATAGTATAATTTGTACCATCCGCATTCACTTTGTATAACTTTCGCTATTAGTCAATAACATCAGTTCACGTGCGCTAAATTATACAGTGTGCACACCTATCAAGTAAAATAAATCAAATTCTTAACAAGAAAATAGGCTTTCATATTAAACTATAATAAATATTAAATACCCAACGAAATATCAGCTAAATATCGTATAAATGTACTCCCACCTGAAAGGCCGGCAACGTACTTGTGGCTCTTCTGGTGTTGCGACGACGGTGATCGCATACAAGCAGGAGATCCATCTGCTCGTTTGCCCCTTATAACAAAAAAATGAAGCAATGTACGTCAATTACTCATATGTTAAGGGTTTTCATAACGTAAAAAGTAATCAAATCATGTTTCTATGAAACACAAAATTTTGTGTTTCTGTGTTTTTAATGCTGGGAAAACTAACACCACATTACTATCTATTTTTAACATAAATACAAGTCAAAGCGCAATTAAAAATACGATTGCTCTCGCACGTGGTCACACCAGGACTCGACACCGGTACCTCTCGATTACGCGTCGATTGGCACAGTGCTCGCTGGTGGAGAGGTTGACACGCTCGACACGTAATCAAGAGGTACCGGGTTCGAGTCCTGGTGTGACCACGTGCGAGATCAATCGTATTTTTCTTTGCTCTTTGACTTGTATCTATGTCAAAATCAAATCATAATCATAAAACTCGACACGCACGCACAATTTTATAATTACCGTTAATCTTCAGAAAGATACCTCCCACGGTCTCTAGCTCCCTCTAACTGCAATGCATGCAAAATCACCGCCTCAAATTACCTTCCTTTCAATTCATGTTGCAAAAATCCCATCAGCATTCATGTAACGTAAAAAGCTTAATAGCCACTTTGCCGTCATGCCTTTCCGATAGCTTGCCTTAAGGTGCGTCCACACTTGTATCATTTGCTCGAATCCGATCATCGTCCCGTGGCATGACTGCGTATCGCGCTGCTTGGACGCTCACTGTCGGCATTCCGTATCATTTGCGCCGCCGCGTCAAGAAACGCGTCCACACTAAGCCGTAGCGTATCACCGTATCCGATCACCGCGCCGATCATTTTGCATGCTGCAGTTTGGACGCTAGCCGTATCGTTTCACCGCTCCGATCATTTTGGCATTTCGCAGATCATCATTTTTCGGGTGATCGTTCTTCTGTAGTAGCGTTGTGTTCCGTGTAAAACTGTTGCACTCTGCGATCGCACATCAAATTGGTTAACACCCGTGCTGAAACTTGAAGATCATTATCAAGACAGCTGATAAGCCGCGAGTGCCGAGCACCAGCGTGGACAGCAGCGCCCATGCGTCGGCGGCACTGCGCGCGTAGCAACTAAAAATGACACTACTTTGGAAATTCGCCGTTACACACCTGCGCCAGCGACTCAAGCCACGCCTCTCGGCCATCTCTTTCACGCGTAGCTGCACTTTCACTCGAGATGGATCGCGGCGTATCATAACCGCGTAGCATGATCGCGTGTCATGATCGCTAGTGTGGACGTCGCACCGTCGCCATCATGCCGCGCTCGTCTTATCGGAATGTTTGATACGCGTAGTAGCATGGATTTCGAGTGATCTGATCGGCGCAACGTCCAAACGCGTGATCATGACACGCGATCATGCCACGCGACGATGATCTGATACGGCCAATGATACAAATGTGGACGCACCTTTCAGGGTTCTAGCTGCACTGGTACGAGCTTTGCGCCCAAGTGCAAGCTAGTAGCGACAGCGAGCAGTTAAACTTGAGGTTGGGCATTTAAAAAAAAAATTAGGGGAGACCGGAGATGGTTGACTATAGGGTTAGGTAGACTAATCAGTCAATCAGGTATAACTCTTAATTTTCATGAGTTTTTCGTCAACCAATCACGACTGACGATTGCTCTCCGCGATCCGCTTACTTGTCTGAAGTTCGTTGTCGCAGACATGCGTACTTTGAAAATTACAGCATGTGATGTATTTTTTCCTTTATTAGTAATTATTGCTTACATATATTTTTTTGTTATTGCGCCTGTATATTTAATTGAAACAATGTTATTGTTATTTCAAGCATTAGTGTCATAATATTTTCTTCTGTTTCTGCGATTATTACTCATTGAAATAAAACAATTTAACGGATTATATCGCGTATATTATCTCATTTTAGTTCCCGACGTTTCGGAAGCTTTCCAGCTTTCCATGGTCAAGGATGGGGTGAGAAGCTGGAAGCTGGAAGCTGGAGCTTCATTAGTGTCATAGTTTTTCTTTATATTACATACCATTGCCTCCAAGCCAGAAACCCATGCGTTACAAATTCGAAATGTTATCAGGGGCTGGTTGACTATTTTTGTTTGGGGCAAGTAGACTAATTATGTCCTAAATCGATAAAGGAACTAAATCGGCTCATCCGGTTAGGAGTTAAATTGCTCTAGTCAAACACACAGATCACGTTAAAATAACACATATCATTTCCGTCGGGGGTTACAAACAAATCTAAGTAAACAGAACTAAAAAAATAGATAACGTGGGAAGCACATAACAATCACACAGAACTTAACTGATATACAAGTGAATAATACAGAAAACATATAATGTGTTACAACGAACTTTTATTCCCTAGTTGAAAATGTTTCCAACTTCGCTACATTTGCTTCGAAACTTGCGGTATCGTGGATAATTTAGACCAGTATTTTTTAACCTGTGGGTTGCGAGGTCACCTCCTCTTTGGGCAGGGTTTCTTGATTTTTTTGCAGTCACGGACCGCTTGCACAATTTAAACAATTCCTCGGAACCCTGGCAATTTTTTTCTTTTTTTGGAAATGAAAAAAATAGCCTTATTTTACTTTTACTAAAATAACTTCAATTGGTATTTTCATTACACTTACCTACGACTAAGACAACTAAATAAATTAATGAAAGAGACAATGCGTCTCGTCAAGTTTACTGCATAATTTCCTAATAAATATGTTTACAGACTACCCACCAGGGATGTTGCGGATGCAGATTTTTTGACATCCGCGGATGCGGATGCGGATACGGATATTATAAAGCTTACATCCGCGGATGCGGATGCGGATGTAAGATTAGGTATAGGTAAGGTACATAGAAAATAATGAAATGTTAGTTTTAGTAGGATTTGTATTTGTACCTACCCAAACACACTTAGGTATTTAGTTAACATTAACGGTTTTTTTTAAATATTTGACTTAAATTGTGATTAACTAAAATAACACATTAGCACATAGCACATTAAATTCAAATAACATACTTTATAACAACTAGCACATTGAACTCGAAAGAAAGGAATAGGTACTTAGGTTAGGTACTACGCGACAATAAAAATAAAATATACCGAACAACCTATGATAAACTATTTACCTACAACTGTTAAATTAGAAAAATAAAATATCAAATTTAAAACTTGTATTTTTTTATCAACTTCACCGCTGAATGAGTTGTATTGGTCCGCGTGCATAGATTTAAGGTGATTTTTTAATGAAGTCGTTGTACGTCCCTTGGAACGTGCGTTCCCGAGAATATGTTTTGTGACATATTGTCCTTGTCCAAATCGCACTTTGCGTCGGCGGTGCCATTGTTTCATGTTTTATTTACTTAACTCAAATTACAAAACGAAACAATCACAACAAACACATTCACTACGTCACTCACATTGCACGAGTAAAATCAAAAAACAAAACAAACTCGTCCCTTCTTGTCACCGAATGACCGAATGATGCTCTCGATTGGCGAATCGTAAAAACCTAACGAGATTTCTATTGGCCAAGGGCGAAAATGCCTTACACGGGCCCCTCACGCGCCGCGGCTAAGTTATTCCAGTTCTGACTTGCACACATCCGCATCCGCATAAAGCTCCGCATCAATTTTTGCTGATGCGGATGCTGATGCGGATGTTAAATTTGATGCGGAAGTTCCGCTGTTGCGGATGCGGATGCGGATATCTGCAACACCCCTGCTACCCACCTACCGCGTCCGACCTCCTGCGGACCCCTAATACACATACTACGGACCCCTAAGAGGTCCATGGTCCACTTTGAGAAACCCTATATATATAGGGGGTCGCGAGGCATCTTAAAGGGGATCGAAGTTACATCAATTCGGACTCAATAATTATCACATTGTAATTGAATATATAGGCAAACCCCGGATAGTTGCCCCACTTTTTGAAATTAATTTATATCTCTTGTTATGAAAAGCAAAATTATTTATTAGTAAAACGGGTAGGTACTTTAGTTAATTACCTTCAAATTTGTGAAAGGAATAAACATTATCTTTGATATTTCCAGAGTCTTGGCGATTTGTGCGGACCTCTAAATTTTGGGGCAAATATCCCGTGTAGGGGACAGTTGCCTAACCCATGTAAATTACGTTTATGATAGATGCCCCGTCGAGAAAGAGAACATTTACCCCGCAAAAACATTGATCGTACCTAGCCGTCCCATGCAATCGCACAGAGACACGGCCAACTTAGTTGTAGTTGCAGAGTCTCTCGATAGATAAATAAAATAGCATGTGTTTCATTGGCCAAACTAGAGTAATTGCAAGCGAGGCAACTATACCCCCAGGGCAACGATCCGGGTTTTACCCCATGCTTATACATAGAATTCCGCCTCTTTCCCATAAGAGTGTAAGGTGAGCGTACGATTATATCGGGTATTCTAGCGGAAAATTACAATCTCCTAATCCGATTAAAGTTGCAAACTGCACGCAACTAATTAAAACTAAACAAGTTGTCGCAAAACATAATAATAGGCTCCCAGCTGTTCTAAATAAACCACGTTGGTTTATCGTTGAATTTATAGCACCGGCAATGCGTTTCTCGAACTAAGTAACTAACAAGAGTGTATAGGCTGTTTCTGTGGCATGATACATCCTAGTCCGCATCGTCACTTAACAACAGATGAGATTGCGGTCAAATGACGACATTCTGAAAAAAAAAAATTTGCGGCCAGCTACATACTCCTTACGAATAATTAAAAACAAACAAACCAACCTGATCAGATTGGCCAAACTTTCTGATAGAATTGAATGAATGAAATAATGAATGATCTTTAGTTTGCTTAAACTGTACTTTTAGTTTTTCATTAAATATACAATTTTAATGTTAAGTATTTTTTTATTTTCTAGCAGTCGAAGTGAAAAGTAGAGTGTTTAACACGTGGCTAAAAGCGATTATGACACTCTGACATATTTGTCCTCGCTCACTTCGTGAGCTCGTCCAAATAATCACTTCTTGTCATAATGGCTTCTTTTAGCCCCTTGTTAAACAATTTACTATTTTATGCAAAACGGTAGTATAAATCCTGAATTAAATGATTGAGTTCGGTAACTTACGTGCAGCTTTTTTTTATATAAGGTTCATTGTACGCTAATTAACTTAAATAAATGAAAAAATAAATACATCAAACGTAATAAGTTACTTTTACTTACTCTGGCTAAGCTAAAAATACAAATTTAATAACCCAGATATCTACAACCGCACGAAGGGCAGTCGGTGTAGGCTAAGCATGGGAGTCGTTCGTAGTGGTTTGACGTCTATTGAAAAACCTCATACGAATTAACAATTAATTTTTCATCTCTCTAGATCGGCAAAAAAACATTTACAGCGCCAAATCTGCGTTTAAAAGAAAAATATAAGTTCAGTCGGCGTAAAAGAAACGTTGTAAATGTGATACTAAATACTGACATATGTGTCAAAGGCAATAGAGTTGGGCCAATGGCATAGATTCTCTTTCCGGCGAAATAAATTATGTTAACCTTACCCCACCTGTCCTTAGTTAGAATTTATATTTTTTTGTCTGCTATGTTATGAGTGTGTTTTGTTGGTTAATTAACACTAGTAAGAAATATTTGATTTTGTTGTATTTTCAAAATACTTGCATCTCGCCTTTTCTTCGCTGCAGTTAGGTGAAAAGTTGTGTTTCGCTCTACTGCAAAATTATTTGGCTCCTCATGCCTTGAAAGCCTCGTTACGCTCAGGAATTCATATTTTCGCTGGCGCTTAAATTTAAGATTCCTTCGGTTACTCGGCTTTTAATTCAAGCATTCGCGCCAAAGAACACCTTTGCCGCCTTGCATAACAAATAACTATTACTCTCGTGACGCCCCGCCCGAATGTTTGACTGCGTCCGCACCTGACTTATGATAGTGGAACTTACTTATCGAGCGATAGATAAATGATAAAGGTCCAGCGCAGAATAAATAATAGCACAACTACAGTGAGGCATTGTTTTGATCTCAGGGGAAGGAAAACCGCGCCTCACTGTAAGAGGGGGAGGGAGCAAACTGTGCCTTAGTGAGAAAGCGAACAATTTTTGCAACCATTGCACCCTTTAGGGTATGAGAGGGAATATATCTATACTATTATAAAGTTGGAAAAGTGAAATGTCTGTACATTGAAGATATTTACAAAAAATATATTGTAACGTACTATTTGAGGTTACGAAAATGAAAATATTTTTTTGGATTTTTTGTATGTTTGTATGTGTCGTTGTGGCTTCATCACGCAAAATCGGCTAAACAGATTTCAATAATTTTTGGTACACGGGTAGCTGGGTGACCAGATGGTTATAGGATACTCTTTACTCGACTTCGCTGGCGAAAAAAAGAGGGGTTATGACTTTTTCTCATCCATGAACGAAGTTGCGTGCGCCTTCTAGTCTGGTTATATTATCGAATCAATGTCAAAGTGAGTATAATAACAAGCTCTCTAGTTCCCTACCAATGTTTCACTTGCAAATAAACCTCATTGGTTTATCTTCCAATTTTGTTGCTGGCAATGCGTTGCTCCAACTTACCTAATTATGCTCCTCATTACGAAAGTGTATTGTGACCAACTCTCTCTGTGTGTGGTCGTTACATCATGACTGAAGATCGTGATCGTGAAAGAAAGACTTGCTATGCTTGCGTACTGGCTGTGCAAATTGACTGTGACAGACGGACGGACGGACACACGAGTGAGATTATAAGGGTTCCGTTTTTTCCTTTTGCGGTACGGAACCCTAAAAACCGGCCAAGTGTGAGTTGGACTCGCGCACCGAGGTTGCTGGTTGTTTGCTGCCCCGGGCCATGGCCCCTTTGGCCCTAGGGTAAATACGCCGCTGCGTTGACCTCATGATGTCTGCATCCTCTCGCAACTCACAGTAGGCATGATGACTGGGTATGAAAATCAAAATTCTAAATTAGTCATCAATCAATTAGATAATACAAAAATATTGGACACGTATTGTTTGCTTTTTCAAAGTAACAAAGTAATCCTCAGATAAATCGCACTAAAGTAGGAGTAAAGTAGGAGTGGGGGGGCTCGTGATGTCACCCCTAAGTAAAATTTGTACATAGGAGTGACGTCACGCGACATTTTGACTCAATGTATCGACTTTATTTTTTGATGAAATAAAAAAAGAAAAAAATACGTGTCCAATAATTTTTATTAATCTACAAAGCGGACTAATTATTAAAATTTTGTTATCATCCCTATTGGATGACACTTATCCAATATTTGCCACAAAAAGAACACGATATCAAGTTATTCCTAAAATCAAAGGCTCATTCCGACGACATACAGGGGATTCATACATAGAACTTACTATACGAATAAAAAGTTAGCGACCATTCAACAAACGTATCAAGTCGGACACGCAGAAAAACGGTCGACGAGTTTCCAGCGTCCCGGGGGAAATGGAATTCAACGTCCGTCGTAATGAGATGGTATCGCCGTGAATTTACACCGTATGACTGAGTTCTTGGTTAAATGTGGACACATTATGTCCATCTCTGATTTCAGTAAAATTGTGGACGCTCTTGTTGGATGATTAATTAAAACGGCTGTACGACCCGCCATGCTGCATATTTACTTAGAACTGAGTACTGGGCATCCACCAGTGTTGCCAACAAAGCTAATATAAAATTGGCAAAACTGCAGTTTGAATTTTAATAAAATTATGCTAAATGCAATTTACTAATGCCGAAAATTATGCTAACAGTTCTCTATGTCACATAAAATGTCACTTAATTTTTATAATTTATTTTTTTCCAGCTTTAGACTCAAGTCGTTTTATTCGATTATATTTTCAAATATTTTTTAATATCTATGTCACCCGTTACGTGTAGACGGGGTATTATAAAATGGAATAACTTAGCAACATCAAAAACGAAAAATGAGTCAATACGAAAAATGGATTTGCATGATCGCTGTCATCGTTTTTATCGTCAATTATTTATGAACGTCCCGGATACGAAACGTTAGATCCGCGATGCAGAGGAGTTCGTCCAGTACTAAACAATTATCACACTTATTTTGTTATGTATTACATGTACTTTTTGTCTTACAAATATCATGATAATAATCACAATATTTGCAATGTATTAGTGGATCACTCCACTAGCGTTATTATTATTAACTAAGATCAGAAACAAATGAATAGATTTTTCGACGATACTGGATTTGAACCAGTGCCTTGTGCCAGACCGGGGCAGCACGCTCTAACCAACTGAGCTAATCGTCCATCAAGCTCAAGGCACTGGTTCAAATCCAGTATCGTCGATTTTTTTTCATTTCTTTCTGATTTTTGTTTATAATATGTATTACATGCTTAGATCAAACGGATCGAACGGAATAGGAACAATAATAGTAATGTATAATGTGGTTTATTTTCATTGTTTAATATTCATTCATAAGGCTTTTACTGTAGAAAAAAGGCTCTTGAAAAATATTGTCCAAGTCAAACTGTGGTTTCCAACTGCACTTCTTGACTCTTGGGCTCGAAACAGAACTGACAGCATATAGCTATGCCGTGTCGCTTTCCTTAGTGATGGCCCTTTTTTTGTTGTTAGAAAATTCTGCCCATAAAAGTGATATCCTTGTATTTTAATTTTGTTTGTGTGGAAAATTTTCATGAAATATTAACAACACTCATATTAAACGGTTATTGTTTTTTTATCTAAAACATTATTTCCTTACAAATGGGAGGACCTAATAAACGCCTTCGACTAGACGAAATATATAAAAAACTGTCTTAGTGCGAGACGGACTCGCGCACCGAGGGTTCCGTACAAAATATACGCTACTAACGGCCGTACCTATGAAAATTCAGTGTTAGCACATTATCAAAGCCCTACTTCTAAGCAAAATGTACGTGGTATTCGATCATTTGATATTGGTTACTGACATACAGAAACAGACATAACAGAAATTCACGGTTCATGAGATGAGCTTGGTGAGAGACGAACAGACAGATAGACAGACGGCCAGCGGAGTCTTAGTAATACGGTCCCGTTTTACCCTTTGTATAAAATAATGCGTCGGGACTAGAAGGTACAAAATTGTCATGTACTTACAATATACAGCTATAAGACTTAGCTACAAGCTTACAGACATTAACATAAAAGGAATTGTTAATATTAACTAGAGAGAGGTGAAATTCAACCCGCGCTGTAATAAGATGATATTCGTGGCAAGTATTCACCTGCGAAAATTAGTGACGAAGGATGAGCTGTGCACGTGTAGACATAATTACCTCAGTTTTGGAGCCACATTTCGCAGTATAACCTGAGTTAGCTGAGTAAATTATCTATTCTATTATGATAATAGGTTTTTGAATTTGTTGATGTTCCTACTTAGGAAAATAGTTTAGTTTTCTGTGTGTTTGGTCATATTTGCAGCAATTGTACATAAACACGGTGCCTGTAAGGAACCCGAAAGATTTTAACCAAGATTTCTGAGGTCATTAGGAGTAAAAACTGTTAAATGAACCAAAGTCAAATAGGGCAGTAAAAAAAAAGTTTTCTCGATTTTTGTACATACAAATTGAATTATTTACTTCTTTATGAAAATTATCCCTTTTGATAAAATGTTAATGATTATTTTTTCCAAAAAAGGATGACTTCCGTGACTTTAAGTGTAATTTCTTCACTTTGATGTCTGTCAATAGCGACACTAAACTTGGCAACATACGAGGCAACATCGCGATCAAAAGAGTTTGATGCACTTTAGACACTAAACTTGGCAACATACGAGGCAACATCGCGATCAAAAGAGTTTGATGCACTTTAGTAACGACAATAAAAATATAGTTTACAAGAAAATTTAAGCAGCAATCCGTGTACTAAAAATAGTTGAAGCCACTAAAATAAAATAAAAATGTTCGCTTAATTTGACCTCCAATAGTCCCTTACAATATTTTATTTTTACAACTTTATTAGTCTTGATATAGGCGCACTTAGCGCCCCCCCCTTCCCCCCTTATTACAACTTGTAGCCTTACATTGCGCTTCTAACCAGAAAATTCCTCTACCTCCCAGCGGCACGGAAATTCCACGCCAGCCGTAATGAGATGATATTTGCGGAAAATTTACACAGTGTGTGATAATTAGTGGTCCCAGAATGTGCCGCAGAACTGTCGGGTTAGAGCAGACTATGTATAATAGACCAACTTCGGGAATTTAATTTGATATTTATTCGTCGTTGATGTATTACGTAAGGAACTCACATTACGGGCTTAATTTACAGTGATTGTTACCACCAAAAATAATGATTGATTTTTATTGAAGTAATTAGTCACTTTCAGGGTCAGATTATTCGTGAATAACATTGTCTAAGCCAGAAAATAGGTCCATCGGACATACTCATAGGACTAACCCCAAGAGTGATTTTACCTGTGTTAAGTATTTTTACTCATCCGGGAAATCCCGCAGACAATAAATATAATTTATTATTTTTGGAGGTTATAACGAAACGACTCCTTGGTTCTTCTGCGGATATCCTCATTTCTGATTCTATCACAAAGAGAAACCCCGAGTCTCTTTCCATTGCACGTTACGTAACTCTGAGCCGCCTTATGAGTTTCATTATGAAAGACCATGTCTCAGTTCCGTAGGTCATCACTGGCAACACGCACTGTTCGAAGACCTTCGCCTTCAAGAACTGGGGTAGCTACGACACATCTTCCCGAGTGCTGCCCAACCCAGTTGGATTCGACGATTGACCTTCTTCTCGAAGTTGGACTTAGATATATAGCTCCGTAGAAGAACTAAAGTAACCGACATAACTCACAGAATTGCATCGTTGAAGTGGCAATCGGCGGGCCATGTAGCCCGGAGAAGGAATGGCCGTTGGGGCAGAAAAGTCCTGGAGTGCAGGTAGGAAAGCGCAGCGTAGGACGGCCCCCGGCTAGGTGGACGGGTGACTTCGTAAGGGTCGCGGGGAGTCGGTGGATGCGGTCTGCGCAGGATCGCACCCTGTGGTGAGCTATTGGGGAGGCCTACGTTCAGCAGTGGACGTCCACGGCTGATAGATATCTACTTATCAGTCACTACCATACATAGATAACCACTCTTAAATACGTCCTCCCGCGAAGTTTAGGTAGAGGCACTACCTATTCAAACCTCTGATAAAGTTCAGTAAATCATCTTGCTTTCATTATATTTATCTTTGTTACAGGCGTACAGTCCGACCGGTTTTGAGAAGTACGGCTACACGTGCACGGTGGCGGATTTCAGAGTCAACTTCTCCGTTTGGGACACATCAGGTAATTGTTGTACAAATATTTTTTTATTCGACCGACATATATAACGACCTTTCAATAATAGAAATACTGGTGAAAAAACTACTTCAACCTCATAAAAACTCCCCGAGATACAGCAATGTTAAAATCACATTTTAGGACCTTCCCAAAAAAATGCTCCATACTGATGGCATTTTCTGAATAGATTATTTAGCAAAAACTTACACAGTAAAAAATAAATAAAGAAAACGTTCACATCGCTCGTGTTGCGAGGCACGCTATCACAGAAGTCAGTTGCGATGAAATTGACCAGTCTACAGTCCAGGTCTAGTCCCTAGTGATTATTTTGTGTTCAGCAATTTGAACAAAAAGTAAAGGGGAAAGCAATTTGGAAGTGACAAAGAGATGAAGGACAAAATAATAAATAATATTTTTAACGGCCTAAAAGCACTGAATATAATAAAAAGAATGCATTGTATAGGCGGGGACTATTAAAAAGTAAACAAGTTAATTTCTGTATATTGTTTTTTCTGCCTTACGCTAACAACTTTTCAGCCGCCCCTCGTACTTCGACTACTAGGCAGGAATAAGTCTGAATAATAAAGTAATCTCAAGTGAAGGAACTAACAACACAATCATAGGCAAATTAACTAAATAATTGTCTGTACACACGGACCGCAACCAGACCACAACGCAGCGGCACAAAGTGGTGAAGCAGTGATTACGTTTATAAATAGTTGCGCTGCAGCTTCTTGCAGTTGTTTTGATGTGGTTACAACCACACGGTTGCGTTTGACGATGAAATGTGGTTCGTATGAATAATAGTAGATTGTTTGACAAGGGCTAAAATAATCCATCATGACACGAAGTGATTATTTGGACGAGCTCACGAAGTGAGCGAGGACAAATATTTCTGAGTGTCATAATGGCTTTTAGCCACGTGTCAAACACTCTGCTTTTCACTTCAACTCAGCAAAAATAAAGAAGATTTGACATTAAAATTGTATATTTCATTAAAAACCCAAAGTACAGTTTGAGCAATTCTGTCAGAAAGTTTGGCCAATCTGATCAGGTTGGTTTGTTTGTTTTTAATTATTCGTAAGGAGTATGTAGCTGGCCGCAAGTTTTTTTTTCAGTGTCATAGAAATTTGTATGGGATTATTTGGCTTTCTTTCAAACCCTAGGGGCTAAATGTACTATTTTAGTCTCACTTCGCTAAGCTAATATGACGTACTTTTTGAGAAGGAGAAGTGAAAAAATATTTATTTTCATATAAATTTGCACCGGACCACGTGGTTGTCGTTGTCGTGTGGTTTTAGTGCGTCTGAAAAGATCCATTAGTAAAGAAACCATTGGTAAAGGTGTTTAACAATGCTTTCTAAGTACAGTCACCAGCATCAATATCTGCCATAACAAAGAGGGCTAAAATATCTGAGTCGCCTTAACGGCCCTAGAAATAGAGTCGTGTCAGATATTTATGCGCGCTTTGTTGTGGCAGATGTTAATACTAGTGACTGTACCAAATCTGATATGCAACCGAATTAATACAATCTAAATGAATAGTATATAAACAATCTTCACATAAATGTCGTTAGTCCTGGGCGCACTCAAACTCTAGGCCTCACTAAAACACCAATAAACCCCTATAAAGACGTCAATTATTAACAAAAGTAAACTTTACACTTCAATAAACGGAACGGAAATCTCATTTGCCGTTTACGACGACGGTAACCGGCCCGGAATTTAATTCTGTCGTCGGAGTATCGTTCGATTGTATCGAGTTTACTGCTTCTTTACTGTTGGGTTTAATTCTTTAAGCCTAATTCAGAGTATGTTCTTGCCCCTCGATCGTTATATATCTCTACTATACAAAGTATACAACTATATTTGTTAGACGATACTGCGATAGTCGGTTACTTTGGTTCTTCTGCGGATATCCTCATTTCTGATTCTATCACGAAGAGAAACCCCCGAGCATAGCCCTTTCCATTGCACGTTGCGTAAATCTGAGCTCGACATAGCTCACAGGATTGCATCGTTGAAGTGGAAATGGGCGGGCCATGTAGCCCGGAGAACGGATGGCCGTTGGGGCAGTTAAGTCCTGGAGTGGCGACCACGCGCAGGAAAGTGCAGCGTAGGACGGCCCTCGACTAGGTGGATGGATGAAATCGTGAGGGTTGCGAGGATTCGGTGGATGCGGTCTGCTCAGGACCCTATGGCGAGCTATAGGGGAGGCCTTTGCTCAGCAGTGGACATCCGTAGCCGATAAATAGACTGCTATTACATTACTGATACATCCTTATAAATTAGTGCCACTGAACATACGCAACACGGCGAGAGCCGTAAAGCTACTTGTCAGGCTATAATTCTTAAATTAAGATTATGTTACTAACAATGGCAGGATATCCTGAATTAATAGATTGGCCAACTAACTACTGTTACGGTCTTGAGTAGCTAATTGACAATTGATTAAGCTGGATAATGACTCAGTGGCTTAGTTACAGCAATGAGAGTTGAAGCAATACTTAAGTTCATTTAAGTTTATTTCAGTAGTATTAGAGTTAAGTCTACCACTGCAAAAGAATTAAAAATACAATGCTCAAAATATTAAAAAAAAATACAATTGGTCGGTAGCTATTCGAAATTTAGAAACTTTAAAGCAAGCTGCCAGCTTTTTTTTTCGAGCATTAAAACCATCTCAAAATTACGAACACATGAGGTAGCCTGAAGTGAGTAAAAAAAACTGGCCAAGAGCATGTCGGACCGCAGTGTAGGGTTCCGCAACCGTTATACAAAAAATGCACATATATGGAAAAAAAAGAGATGAAAAACTGCGACACAGAAATAATTTCTGTGAGACAACACGACATCGATCTCCAGATAAACACAATTTCATATTGGGAACCTCAACCGAGTCAAGCCAATTGTGGACAATAGCAATGTGGGGAAAATTCAATCGGGTAGCGTTGCAACTCGAAACTTTATTTGACGATGGACCAAAATGTCGTGATGTGTCAAGAGGGAGTCATTGCAGTTGATTTCGTTTGTCGGGGTTCGCTGACGTAGAAAATAATGTCGCGTTTTTAATCCTTCCAATATCATAAATACGAAATTTTTTGAAGGTTTATGGATATTTTAGTGTTTTTACTGAAAGAAGCTTCGACCACGGCACTGCTAGATACTCGTACGTTGACGCACCGTAAAACACGGGATATTTTTATTTATTTATTTAACTTATATTTTACAAAGTAATTACCTATTACTCGCCAAACTGTGACGTTTAATGATATATAATGACGTATAATGATACCATATACGACAGATAAGTATTGAACATAATCCTTATTCGAAAAAAATATCCTTATCATGGATCCTATCAGTTCAAAGAATTAAATGGAAAGTGTTACTGTTTGCTCTTTTAGTTGGTTTGATAACAAGCTTTTCACAAAATCTATGAATACAGTTATTCAAGTTAGGAAACTTAAATGAACGTTTTCTATACGTAAAATGAGCAGTTTTAAGGATTCAAGGTAGTTTCCCTACATGGCCCTTAGATTTCTCGACCCTGTATGTACAGCAAGCAATGGCCATTGGTTGCTGTTGTCTCCAAGTCCTACCCTTTTACCTGGATCAACCGGATCAAGGTGAAGTGGAAGAACTCGAGCATATGAGGAGGTTACCTGACCTCGCACCATGACTTTCATCCCACCGCACCGTTGGGCGATTTGCTCTCAGCTTATCGACTATGGGTGCTACTTTCAGGCTTCCTCTTATAAAATCATTGCTTATCCGATCCGTGTACATACTGACAGTGATTATTTATTAATAAGTATATGTGACTGTTTTTGGGAAAAGGTCCCACTTTTTCGATATGGAGTTATGAAAAGTTCCTAATACTACAGATCATACGCTATCTTTTGGTGAAAGATGTATGTCTCTAGGTGCTATAGTTATTTTTTTTTTAATTCTTCAAATTTGCAAAAGTGAAAAAGCGACAATTGAGAAAACATTGGTTAAAGTTTGGGACGGCAAAAAACACTCTTTTACTTTAAAGTTATGGAGTGGTTAAATTGGCATACTTTAAGGATTTCAAATTAGTCAAAATCATGTATGTAGCCTTAGTAGTTTGTATGTTAGGGATAGGGAGGCTTGAACATAAAAAGTGAACGAAAATATGTCAATCCTGAATATGGGTTTATTTTCTATATTTATAACATGACACGCTGATTTATCATTAAAGTTGTATTTATAAATGTATAATCATGCTAAAAAAAGACAGAAATCATTCTATGGATCCTTTTAGTTAGTTATTATTTCAAAAAGTTAAGAAAAACAGAATTGAAAAGTACAGCGTAAAAAAATACTAATTTGAAATCCTTAAAGTATGCCAATTCATTTGATACTAACCACCCATTTTTTTCACCGAAAGATAGCTTATGCTTTGTTATATTACAAACTACTCATAACTCTGTATCGTTAAAGTAGAAATGTTTCCCTATAACTGGCACAAATATGATATAGACGATTTTTTTCGGTATTCGACAAAGTGGGACGCTGGGCACTAAACTTTGAGGCCTTAAAAAGGTGCTTAAATTGGTCATTTATGGGTCGACATCAAAATTATAGGTTTATTACAGTATGTTCTATCAGTTTTCATTGAAAGTCGATTTTCGGTAGGTTTTCCCATATTTCACTAAACTGCCCGTAACTCCGAAACTAGAATCGACAAAGTGGGACGTTTTACTAAACTCCCTCACATATTTATTTCTTCTACTGATACATTATTGCACGTTTTTGATCTAGATAATAGTACACATATTCAAATCCAAAATATCAATGAAAACCAGAACACATTTTATAAAATCATATGGACTGATACAGAAAGATAGGGAGAAGTTGGAGGCGTTTGCGATGTGTTGCTGGAGGAGAATGGAAGGGATAAGCTGGACGGAAAAAATATCAAATGAAGAGATGTTGAATAGGATAGGAGAGAAAAGGACAATACTAACACTAATAGAAAATAGAAGAGGAAATATGATAGGCCATTTGCTAAGACATAACTTTTTCCTCCAAAATGTCATAGAAGGAAAAATCGACGGGAAAGCGAGGTAGAGGAAGGCCAAGACGAAATTACTTTAAGCAAATAAAATAAAAGGTTAAAGTCATGTCTTACCAAAAAGTAAAGGAGAAAGCCCAGGAAAGAAACGGCTGGCAATGGCTACATCGACAAGAGCGTAGCTCTTAAATTGAAGAAAACTAGTATATAACTAGTCGTTTCTCGTCGGCAATGGGACAGGTGAGGGTCTACGAAAAGTAAATGGTGATGGATCGCGTTGCGGCTTAGCGCGGTGCCAGTTTATATTGTGTACATTCCTCTACAGGGGTTTCATTCTTAAATTTAGCACGCGATCAGTTCGACCCTTATGTAACAGACACGTCAGGTAGTGGTACTTGTTCCAGATCATAGGTCAAAATATATTGGTCCGTCAAGCAGGTTGTCAAAACGGAGCGAAGAGTGAGACCTATGAAAATTAATACTTTATACGTGTCTAGGAGTTATATTATTGTAGCGACTTCTACCTTCGCAAAATTTGATAATTTATTTATATACTTGTTACATAAATTAACATTTAGCGTATATCTTGGTGGTGCGCGAGTCCGACTCGCATTTGGCCAGTTTTTTTGTTTGTAAGGTGACTTGATCGAGAGTGTTGTTAGCTATGGTTTAAGGAAATCGGCTCAGCCGTTTGAAGAAAATCAGCTTTTTAGGGTCTCGTACCCAAAGGGTAAAACGGGACTCTATTACTAAGACTCCGCTGTCCGTCCGTTCGGGACGGACGTCCGTCTGTCACCAGGCTGTATCAGTTGGAATTTTCACGATGTATTTCTATTGCCACTATAACAACAAATACTACTGTTTATCTATGTCAGTAACCAATATAAAATGATCGAACACCGCGTACATTTTGATTAGGAGTAGGGCTCTGCTAACCCTGGATTTTCATAGATACGGCCATTTGTGGCGTATATTTTGTACGGAAACCCTCGGTGCGCGAGTCCAACTCGCACTTCTTGTCCGGTGTTTCTAGGTACATCGGGGGTCTTATCGTTTCATTGACTACTTTTCTATAGATCGCTCTTAGTAAATTCAATAATGCCAGCGATTAATCATCTATCTAGAATTAGATAGCAATATCCTAGTGAACATGTTCCAACATAATGATAAAACTTCGTGCAGCAAATACATGAGTCCAATGCCGTTCAAAAAGTGATATGTGCACTGAATGCCTCAGGTCGTTACTACGTTTTAGAATTTAGTACTAGTGGCGTTCTCTGGGGCATTGAATAAAATAAACGTCTAGACTAGACTTTATGAAGGATATGAAACCTCACAAGACTTGTAATACTCAAGCTTTGAATATTTAAACTTCAAGAGCTGTAATTCTTCTATAGCAACTAAAAAGATGATATGGTTAAGATAAGGGCCTGTACGCGTTTTTTCTACGAATTTGAAACCTTATCAATGGTTCTTAATTTCTCCATATAAGGTAGGAACGTGTGACGTCACACACCGTAGTACGAAGCGGTTTTTTGGGAAGTCGAAAAATGTGATTGTAACATTATTGTATGTCGATTCGTTTTTATGAGGTTGAAGTAGTTTTTTCACCAATGTTTCAATTATTGAGATGTCGTTCTATAATATACCACAGAAAACAGATGACAAAAATTGTCAACATCCCAATTATCTATGTAAGGGCTCGTCCAGAAATCATGTGATCATGTTTGGCCTACTTAAGTTAGTTATTGAGTAATTTCGTTATTTTTTACTTTCCTGGTGCGTAAAAAAACTACACGTGATGACTTCTCCGACTCCCTCTTCCCCGTCGTGATCGTTTGTGGTATTTTTCTGACCCCCCCCCCCCCCCCCCCAAACGATCACATGAATTCTGGACGAGCCTAAGTATCTATTAAGTACATGTATTGAAACTAGGTCAACTTATATAAATAATGTCCTGTGATATGTTATTTTATGCATTTCCTTTGCAGAATCTTTGCTGCACACCATAAACTAAACCAATAAACATGGTACAGTCACCGCCATTCTACCGCGCCGGTTATTTACGAGTCCGACTGTACTCGTAAAGCCGAGTCGCGTTTATGTGCCACCGTAAAGGTTTCGCACATTGTATGTTGGTCATAAATAATAGTGAATACATTCCGATACGTCATACGACGATACGATACAATGTTTCATTTGTTTTTAACCGACTGTGTCAAAAGGAGGCTTATGGTTTTTGAGTGTATGTTAGTGCGTCCCTTAAGTAAACCTACATACTACTACAAAACTTCGAAGCTAAACTAAGGTTCCCATCATCCATCACAGAGCGCTCATATTTCAAATACCAGTGTATTTTCGCAGTATATCTTTTGGTTCGAAATATTTACAACATAATAAATACTTTTTATGACCGTATAACAAAAAAAAAATGTAAAGTATCATTATTTCGTTCCGGCATGCTCTGCAGCCTAAAAGGTTTAGACGTATAGTAGCCGGCAAAATGTTCAACTAGAACCTCACCAAAGATTGCCAAGTGGGAGGGGGGGGGTCAAAATGTGGTCCAAACAACCTCGTGTAATTTTTGGATGAACCATTCGGTTGTGCGTGATGTGGAGTCAAACACATATACCTACATACGGCGTCAAAATTACGTGGATGGATTTCAACCATTATTTTACAGTACTAGAATCCACATCTATCCAGGACACTTTTGCTGCCAATACCTACAAAAACTCCATTTTTTTTCTGAAACATGCTGAATATAGTATTGTAACTGATTCCTAAATGCCAAAGAATCGAAACTCAGAATGCAAACATTTCGCATTTTTTTTATAGAATTAAGAACATTCAAGATTAATTAATTTTTTGAGGTGAAGCCGCAGGTGACAGCTAGTGAGTAAAGTGACACGTTATCAAGTACCCTGTAATTCTGGCTCCACGCGTTATCAGCACGCACACGCATCCCGCCCGTGACAAATGCCCGAGATTTGCATCCCAATTGTATAATTACGGCCAAGTTTTACTGGATGTGTTACTGGCGCCTCTAGCGGTAAATCTTGGCAGAAATAGGTATGTTATATTGTCATGGAAGTAGAGCCGCGGGTAAGAGCTTGTATGACATGTCAGTACATGTAATTCTGGATCCACGCGTTATCGCCGCGCGGCACGCATCTCGCGCGTGACAAAATCCCAAGATTTGCATCCGACTGTTTAAGTAGAGTCAAGTTTAAGGGAAATCGACGAATTACGAGGGTAAAATCAAATTGTAATTTACATTTTCACTACTATAAAACTATAAAATCCATTTGCCTTACAAGGGTCATAAATCCAAGAAAAACCTAGACAGTGCGATCTGGAAATGGTATGAAAATGAATAACAGCGCCATAATCTCTCAGTCGGAAAATCTTTGAGCCGCGGGCGGACGAATTTTATAGCACGACACAGGTAATGAGGCGCGCTTAACACTTTAACGTCCGAAAGCCCGCTAGATGGGCGCTATGCTCGAAGTAAGTTTTCAATGTTATCGGCTACGCGCGTAGCCCTACAAAAATCTCAACCATGATTGTGTTAATCCTTAATTGCTAGGAACCCGCCTAGCGGGCGCTCTACTCGTAGACTCGTAGCCGCTCTACTCGTAGGTGCGTAGCGCTACGAAAAGCTTGGCAGCGAAATTGTTAAGCAATGATAGCCTCTCGGTCAACCTTTTAAGAGCTTTCACGCGCGCCATATCAGTTGGGTACGATAGCAGGATTTTTAACACCCACATTGGCAAGTAGTAAACATTTCGTGGAAACCTAAATAAAATCGGCCAAGAGTATGTCGGACCATGCTCAGTGTAGGGTTTCGCAGCCATTCATACAAAAAAAATATTACAAATGAAAAAAATACGATATGAAAAGAGCACTAGCAAAAGAGCTTATCTCTTTATGCTACTTTCGGAGCGAAAATTTCCGAAAATATTTTAAAAACCTCAAAGAGCTGCCGAAATAAGTGCCACATTGATATTTGCTAAAAACAAGTTTTTTAGTTTCGGTCACACATATGGAGCTTTAACTATGAAACTAAGTAGCGGCTTATAAAAAACATCTATACTCCAAATGACATCAATCTAGATCTTGTATTTTTGAGTAAAATGCAAGTGACATACGGACGGACGGGCGGTCATGACGAAACTATAAGGGTTCGGTTTTTACCATTTTGGCTACGGAACCTTAAAAGTTACGATATTTCAAAATTTTTAGTTTTTCACTATTTCTCTCCAACTCGCTGCTAACATACTCATATCACCTAAAGAGTTAAGTACAATCAAACCCTGAGACAAATTCAACCCAATAGCTCCATTTTCGAGCTAAACTCCAGTTAGAATCAGGTTGGCGAACATTATTCACAAAGGGCATAGACAACGCGTCAGCGGCGAGAGAGCAATAGCACTAGATCACAGATATTGGTGGCCGAATCAGTGACCTGTCTATTTTGTTTGTTAACGGGTATTGGACATGAGTACAGGCAGTGCAGGACAAAAAGAGGATGCACATCTTTATTTTATAGCCATAATCTATCTTTATCTTTGGGAGGCACATTTAAGAGTAAGATTATTGTTCTTGAGCGTGCGCAAAGAGCAATCCTAAAAGTACTGTTAGGAAAAAACAAAAGGTATAGTACCGTTGATGTTTACAAAGATGCCGACGTTCTCACCATAAGACAACTCTTTATCCTAAATTATATTTTAAAAATTCATAAAGTGAAAAAACTTGACTCCCGTACATTAGGTAAACGTAACCCTCATTCAGTAATCAAACAACCATCGATTAATAAAACTTCATTTTCTAGAAGACAATTTACATTTCTATCTATTTCTCTCTATAATAAAACAAATATTTATGCTAAAACATATGGAGTGTGTAAAAAAGAAATTAGCATGTGGTTAAAATGTAAAAACTATGATGAAACAGAACTTCTATTATTAAGTTAGAACATAAATATGCACAGAATTTCGTCTTGTCAATCGTCAATTGGACTACTTAGCTTAGTTACTCTTTTCTTCTTTTTGTTAGCAATATATTACAATGTTATCCGTTTAGTAGAATTAAGTAAAGTATTGTATAATTATGTGTAACAGAAACTAACTTCATGTTTAAACCCCAACACTGTATCCCTCTGCATGAAGGAGCGAATCCCTCCTAACACAAGCGTTAAGCTTAAAAGGAGGATTCGAGCCAGTTTTGTGTCATCCAAAGTTAAACAATAAATAATTTTAATTTTTTTTTTTTAATCTTTACTATATTATAAACGTGAAAGTATGTACGTTCCACTTAATCTCAAAAACTACTGGACATTTTTTTATGAAACTTTCCAGTTATGTACCTTATATATCAGAATAGGACATATATGTCAAATTTCATCCCTTTTAGGGACGAAAAAGGGGATGAAAATTTGTATGGACAGTAAATATTTTTTTATGCTAGGAAATTGAAATCTTGATAATATGCTTCACATTTAAATTAGTAAGATATTGAGTTTCGGGTAAAGAAATAAGCTACTTTTTATCCCAGAAAAATACCTTTCATCCGCGATAAACGAATCTAAGGCGGATGAAGTCGCGGTCGGTCGCTAGTACTATTATGAAGTTGTAAAAATGAAATGTCTGTAAATTTACTTGTATTCTAGCTACGCTAAGTTCAAAAAGGTTGTGCTCAAAATGATTGTGTTATTCACTTTGAGCACAACCTTTTTGAGCATACCATGGGTAGGTATAGTTCGATTTGTGTATAATTGTCGTGTAATATTTATTTATTGTTTATTTATGTGTCGTTGTGGCTCATCACGCCAAATCCTTGTTTTTGGTTTACGGGTCTGCTGTGTCAAATATACCGTATGACTTTTTTATTTTAATTATAGTATAGATATACCCATTTATACGTTTCACTGATTTTTATGAAAATATTTCAAAGTAAATGTATTACAAATTTAAGACGCGTCTGAGAGAGATCTGCCCCTGAGAATTAAGATGTCATAACTTTTGCAAAGGCAGAATCTACGGTTTGCATCCACCAGACCTTACAGAAAAACAAGTTGTAGTGAATTGGTTGTTTTTGAATCTACGTGGTGGTTTAATTTTAATTTAAACTGGGATATCCCAATGTATCCACCAAAATTATAAATGTGAAAGTGTGTATGTCTGTCTGTTACCTCTTCACACTTAAACCGCTGAACCAATTTGGATGAAATTTGGTATGGATATCGGGCTTTGCTCGTTGTTTGGTTGAATCAGATATGAAGAGATCTAAGGTCGGCGACATAGCTTAAAGAGTTGCTAGAGTTAAGTGGCAGTGGGCGGGGCACATTGCTCGTATAACCGATGGACGCTGGGGCAGAAAGGTTCTCGAGTGGCGATCGCGTACAGGACGACGCAGCGTGGGAAGTTTCCCAATAAGATGGACCGTGACTGTGGGATAAGGGCGACGCATCGGTCGTTATAAAAATCCTTGGGCTTATATGATGATGATGATGATCCCAATTTACGCAATAAACATAGATTAACGGTTCGCTTCAACTGACCTGTTACATGTTAGATCTTAAATGCGACACATGTATGTGCAGGGTGTGAAGCTGGTGAGGTCAGTGACCGCACGATGACGTCACTGCGGAATTAGAGCAACACTCGCCGGGCGTAACTACAGCGGACTGGGTTTTGCTAATGCACTGGCGGACAATTCAATCTGTCTACATCTATATACTACTAGGAGATGCCCGCAACTTCGTTCGCGGAGGAGAAAAAGTCATAACCTGACGTTTTTTCTTCAGCGTAGTCGGGTAGAAAGTATCCTATAACCATCTGGAGATACCCAACTACCCGTGTACCAAAAATTGTGGAAATATGTTTAGCCGATTTTGCGTGAAGCCACAACGATACATACAAACATACATAAAATCCAAAAAATATATTTTTCGTTTTAGTGACCTCCAAATAGTCCGTAGGGATCAATTTTTAGAAAATATTTTCTATGTACATCCATTTCATTTTTATAACTTTATTCTAATAGTATAGATTATACATTGAAGATATTTTCAAAAAATTGATCGCTACGGACTATTTGGAGGTCACTAAAACATTTAGCTGTTTTGTCGTGATTAAGCCACATCGAGACATCCAAATATACCAAAAATAAAAAATAAAATATTTTTCTATTCAGTCCGCATTAATTGTATTATTGAAAATACCTCCAAACTACTGACATTTTATACAATTTTTTAATAGTATAGATAGATGAAATTATATGTAAATTAAATTCTTATACAGGTCGAAACAAAATTGACGATTTTCTAAAAATAAGTAACCTTGTTCGCATAGGAGATACAAAACCACAACCCGCTATACATACCTTACAAGAAATAAATAAGTATCAGTCAAAAAAATCTTTTCCTGACAAGGTTTTATTGCCGACAGTACTTTTCTTTGAACATCCATCAACTACTCACCGAGACGATTCTAAAGAGCCCGAACTTGGTAGGATTGAATTATTACTATTGCATTATCACCAAACTGACATAAGTATGCCAAATTTTAGCATAATTGGAAACCGGAAAGTAGGTTAAATTTAACAAGGGCAAGATTCCACCCGAACATACACAGTTATATTGCAAGTTAAATAAAAGCTTGTAAAAAATAACGATTTAGTGAGGTTTCACTTTTTTATAACTTACAACTTTTTGATGGCATATATTGGATAGTTAAGTATAACTTTCATAGAAGAAGTTCAGCCGTCATACATTATGTTTTGGATATCTCAATATTGTCTACCCTCTCATACATAGAGCGCGAGAAGTTGGAACGTCGAAGTTCACTTAAAACTTTGAGCCGTCGCCACAGCCGAGTATCGAACCCGGGACTGCCGCTCAATTATTGACTTTAAAACTGCAGAGAAGTTGCTGCATGTTAAAATACACGGTAGTCCAGTTAACTAAAATATGGAGAAACAGAAACATCACTAAGGCTACTAAAATGCCACTTGTCAGGGCATTAGTGTTTCCCATATTTCTTTGCTGTGCTGAAACGTGGACTTTAAGAGAAAGCAAGAAAAAGATAGACGCTTCAGAAATGTGGTGCTGGAGAAGAATGCTTGGCATAACCTGGACACAGTTCCGAACCAACGCGTAAATCCTCCAAGAACTCGGTATCAAGCAACGTCTGTCTTCCACTGTCCAATGACGTATTCTCACTTTCTTTGGACATATTATCACACGTCGAGAAGACACATCTGTTGAGCGACTTGTAGTGCAGGGAAAAGTTGAAGGCACAAGAGCGCGCGGCAGGTCACCAATTCGTTGAACCGACCAAGTTAAAACTGCACTCAATGCTCTACTCTACGAATGTACAAGAAAAGCTACAGTAGAAAAGAATACGGACGCCATGGCTCCTAATAACAGATTTCGCTATCTCTCATAGTTTCTGAGTCTCCCTACTGACCCATTTGGATTGATCACCCTGTATATATCGTCGTCTAGTACCCATAGTACAAGCTTTGCTTAGTTTGGGACTAGGTCGATTTGTGTAAGATTGTCCCTGTGTTATTCATGACATTCATTTCATGTTACATCATTAGTAAAGTACCATCGTTAATGTAATCTGTCTTTATTTCTGTTTATTTAGTTTGTTCATACAACAAAATGAATAAAGTTATTGTAGTGATGGAGTTTGTAATTTATTTAAGTGTGAAAACTTTTAAGTTTCCGTGCTATTCTAGTATAATTTTTGTCTTGCTTGGCCAACTAAATCTATTTACAAATACGAGTAAAATTGTCATTCGATTATGTAAATTAAACTGTTCAATTTGCAAACATGTAATACAGATCCATAATTTACGGTTTCCAACAGTTTCGCAACTTGATAAACCATCTGAATTGACTCATTGCCTCCCACTAACCGAACAATGTTTCTCACACCTACTGCGGTTTCCGACAATCGAGAACACTCGAGAACACTTCTGAACTGACTATTCTGAAGAGCTTATATCCATTTTGCATTTATTCAAAGTGAATTTTGTTACCATTCACTTGAGATGGAATTTAAAAGTACCTAGTGTTACAAGAATAAGATCTTTTGGAAATACACAAACTTGACTGGAAGTGAGACAAAAGGATGAATGTTAATAAGACGTTGTTGGTGGTTAAGTCCTTCTGTGAATGGAGGGATATATGCGCTTGAGTGTCGAAATTACGTAGGATTAGCGAGGCTATTGTAGGGAGTCAAGCCTGCTGTCAGTTGAAATAGGTTATTAATTAGAGAAGGTTTATCGAAGATATCCGCATCTGTCATAATACCTACGTAATAATACTCGTAAGTAGGTATCTCATCAGTCTAACATAATTTTTATGACGATCGATTTCGCTCAGTGGAGTAACATTGCTGGCGAAGCTGAAGGTCCTGGGTTCAAATCCCGGGAAAGGCAATTTTTTTTATGATGAACTTATCAATGGCTTATCTTATATGAATTATTTATAAATCGTATATCACTATTGATATCGGCAGCCATACAAAAGTTTTATAGATATCGATAGGTAATTTCGCACGGTCTACCAACGCCGAAATAGCTCAGTTGGGAGAGCGTTAGACTGAAGATCTAAAGGTCCCCGGTTCAATCCCGGGTTTCGGCAGATTTGTTTTTTGTTTTTCAGTTATGAAAAATCACGTGTTTTATTTTACTTTTGGTATTTAGTATTTCGTCACAACTTAGAAAATAAAAATAGCTACGTTCCTTTAATAAATAGAAAAAGCAACGACACAATAGCAAAATACTACCAATAAAAAACTTGCATTAAAACTCTTTTTTAACCGACTCCCAAAAAAGGTGGTGGTTATTATACGTCGGAGTCTTTTTTTTAAATTTAATATCATAGAAAATAAAAAACTTGTTTTTTTCTTTATAATTTGTCAATGGTAAACAAACCAAGCATACAGCCTGATTTATAGGAAACTACATAGTAATAATCAGAATAGGTTTACCACATCCGTAGTGACATGTAAACAAGTTCTTGCCACCCAACTGTTCCCCAATAGTTGGCTTGTTTGTTCCACTTCTTGCAATCAATCTTAAGTGCTATATGTGTATACTCCTTTATAATAATTTGCTTGCTGACATCAAATTAGAAAATAAAATTGTATTTAAACGTAATGTTGAAATGGCTTCAAGATAGTTGTTTTTCATAGCATTCCCTTTTCCAGGCGTAGTAAGAACCATCGACCACATAGGTGCTATTACAATTTAAATTTTAAGACGCTGATTTAAGGTTGAAACGAGATTGAATTTTCTCGAAATATTACTTGCTTTCAAATCTATATCCAATCCTGAATGTACATTTTGTTTTTTGAACATATATCTAGTTAAAGTTGCGGTCTGGAAAAGGGTTAAAGTATATTTATCATAATAAATAGTTTTCAGATTTTACATGTTAAATTTTATTGAATTTCATTCGGTGACATAAACTTGATGACATAAATCTATACTATTATAAAGTTTAAAAAATTAAATGTCTGTACATTGAAGATATTTTCAAAAATATGATTCTAACGGACTAGTTATTTGGAGGTAACAAAATCGAAAAATATTTATTTATTATATGTCTAAGCTTGTATGTTGGTAAGCGTTGTTGTGGCATCATCACGTGAAATCGGCTAAAAGGATTTCAACAATGTTTTTGGTACGCAGGTAGCTGGGTATCCACTATAAGATACTTTTAAACCGACTACGCTGAAACAAAAAAAAGCGGCCAAGTGCGAGTCGGACTCGCCCATGAAGGGTTCCGCAGCCGTTTATACAAAAAAATGCACCACAGATGAAAAAAATGCAGTATGAAAAAGTGAACTGGTAAAAGAGCGTATCTCCCCGGCACTTACATCCTTTTGCTGAGAAGCGCAGTTTTTTGGTAATAACTTAAAAACGGTATGTCCGATCATATTGAAAACAATTTTCGTTGAAAGTATTTATTTGGCTTTATATTTGTGAATTTTTTCATATTTTTTGAACATACTGTTGTAGAAAATAGAGGGGGGGGGGACATAATTTTTGCTACTTTCGGAGCGTATATTTCCGAAAATATTCACTAATTTTTATTTTTCTAGAAACTCCAAAGTTTTTTTAGAAGACCTGTCGAATGATATGCCATACATTGATATTTGCTGAAAAAATTTTTTTTCAGTTTCGGTTACATGTATGTTACGTGCCCCCCCATAGAAATATATATATTTTTTATTTAATTATCAAACTAAGTAGCGGTTTACACACGACACCTATGCTCCAAATTCCATCAATGTACATCTTATAGTTTTTGAGTAAAATGCCTGTGACATACGGACGGACAGACAGACATGACGAATCTATACGGGTTCCGTTTTTGCCATTTTGGCTACGGAACCCTAACAAGGGCTTATGACTTTTTCCTCCTCCCTGCGGGCACATTCTATTCATATAATTTGCAACATGTACGATTTTACCCTAAGGTCTTTTCACCGTACTCTAGTAATCAAATACAATTTTAATTCTGAAACCTCAATTCTACCTCGTCCGACGTAACATTTAAATTAGTCACGAGTAATGTATAACATAGACAAATGAAAGTTCTCCCGTTTGTACGTCGACTCTGTTTTCTCTCGCTAATCCAGACGTGCCGTGTAAAGTTAAATTTTCTTAATTAAATCTTGGTTAAACTTTGACGTGCTCTTCTCATCTACGAGAAAGTATTAACTTAATAAATAAGTCGCGCCGGAGTTCCTAAGTGTGTGAAAAGTATTGTGGACTTTAAATTACGTTTCTTTTCATTGTTTTTTTCGATCGTTTTTGAAATCAAATTTTACCAGGACTTAGACTTTATCCCTTTACTTTAAACGAGAAATTCTTGCTAATGTAACTTGGCTGTGTATGTGTGAGTGTGTCAAGGTGCTTGCAACTTTGACAGCAAAAAATCATTACCCCCTTTTCTATCTTCAGTGTAGCTGGGTAAAAAGTATCTTATAACTGTCTGTGGATGACCCGTGCACCAAAACTGTTTTAAATCCATTTCAGTGACCTCCAAATAGTCCGTTACGATCATTTTTTTGAAAATATCTTCAAATACATTTCATTTTTACAATTCTATAATAATACAGATCTTATTATTATTATTATCGGTTCCTCAGAACAATTTGGATTTTTTCAATTTAGTTCATTTTCGTTAAAATACTGGCGATAGACTGGCATAAAATGCCGCTAAATACACACCTATGGCAAAGAACGATCATCATAAACAAACGTATGTACAAATTACAACAAACATAGTAATCTTAAATAGGTCAGTATCCGAAGGGCGCAAGCGCGGGATTAGTGTGACGAGGGTCCGGGCGTATCCATATTTTTCCCGAAATTGTTTAAGCGATTTATCTGTTGCTTACCTGTGGGCTTATCCGAATGTACCTGTGGATTTATTAGCTGAATGTAAATGATACTATTTCATAGTTAAACAAATAAATATCAGGGACAATCTTACACAAATCGCCCTAGTCCCAAACTAAGCAAACCTTGTCCTTTGGGTATTTACCTGGCGACGATATACTTAAAAATAGATATAGATAAATTATAGTACTTAATTGTATAGAAAACATCCAAGACCCTGCTTATCACACACTTTCCCTGGCCGGGATTCGAACCCGGGACCGCCAGCTTCGTAGGCCGTTGTGCAATAGACGTGTCGTGTATCCTTATATTGGTTATTTCCCGCGATTCCGACAAACGTGTTTTGTATATTTTCAATATTTATAGTTTCAATTTGATAACAATATTATTTTATTTTAACTTGAGTTGTCAAGCACACTATTTATAGTTTTTATGAAATTATGAACAATATAAGTTGATAGAATCTCGTTAGATTTAAGCCGTATTCTTGAGTTTGAAACTCTCACAACCTTTCACTCTTTTTCCATTGTTCGGTTCAGGACTGAAATGTCCTGTATTCCAAAAAAATCCTTTTCCCAAAGTGTCTGTTTTTCCACAATGTCTGCAAGTTTTCTGTTTGACAGGATTCTTAGTTATTAATACCTAAACGTCATTATTTTGTTTCTAATGCTTCTGTCCCCATCATCACTCATCATCGTCCAACACGGCGTTTGAACATCATCATCTAAATGACTAAGCGACTTTTTAGCTAGGTACCTAAAATGTCGCTTTGTGTGTTATTTTTCTCCACAAGTTCAAGTTCATTTATTCAATAACAACATATACTCGTGTTTGAAGATAAAACATTTACAGATTATCAATTGCCTACTTACTTTTATAAATTAACATGTCATTTATTTAAAAAAATACAAGAAATCAATAAATAATAAACAAAAAAATCTAAAAATTATACATTCTAAATAATAATACAAGTAATATATCATTGCCATGTTTGATTGAATTTACAATTTACAATTGAGCCCAAAATCCTCCATCAAATAATAAACACTTTTCCAACAAGAAAGCTTTTTATCACATTTTTTTATAATTTCATTTTATCTGTCTCTCAAATGCCCAATACGCTTCAGATTGTAGATTTTAACTCTGCCATTAGTTTGACGTGACGCTATCCAGAGTTACGAAGTTAACTAACTCCAAAACAAATGGGATTGCTAGTGGGAGATCTCTCGGAACTTGCCTGTTAAATAATAGAATAGTCTATTTTTGGCAAGCGTTTTTTCCAACGAACTTCTGTACATTTACATACCATGTCGTTTGTGACTGACGTACCATACTTATTAAAACTGTGCGAGCACGTGTTAACAGACAAACTTAGTTTATTTGTAGGAAAGCGTTTGTTATTCCAAGGTCTATATAACTAAGTATAACAAATTTTCAACCACTTCTTGGTATCCGATTAAGTTGATTTGGTATATTTATGTAAGTTCGGTGATACAGCAATATGATGATATTATCGAGCTTATCCTTTGATGGAGGAGAAAGGTGGTCATAGAAACACTGTATCTTATCGAATTTGGGTTCTTTAGAATCTTCTCGGTGATTAGTTGATGTTTGTTAAAAGAAATACAGTTGGTAGGTTGATAAAAACTTGTCAGGAACATGTTGACAGAAACATATTGTTAAATCTAGTCTACTTAAAGTGCACTTTTATACATATTATCATTATAATTGTATTAATATATATAGTGTATGTTCCGGTATCCTTCTCACCAGCTTAACCAAGTGACGGAAGCGCCACGAAACTGTACAGGAGTTAAATCTCCCAGCATTTTCTGATTTAGGCTCTTCATTCGAGAACCTTCCAAAGCCCATTAGTTCTTAATTAGCCAAAGAGCATTTAAGCAATCATCGAACTGCCCTTGCCCACTCACTTGCTTGAAATTTAGGATTGAACTGTATTTATCTATACTATTATAAAGTTGTAAAAATGAAATGTCTGTACATTGAAGATATTTAAAAAAATATATGGTAACTAACTATTTGGAGGTCACTAAGTCGGTTTTTTTTTCTATGTTTGTATGTTCGTATGTGTCGTCGTGGTTTCATCACGCTAAATCGGCTAAACGGATTTCAACTATTTTTTACACACGGATAGCTTAGTATCTCTAGGTGGTTATAGGATATTTTTTACCCGACTGCGCTCTCGAAAAAAAGAGGGGTTATGACTTTTCTCCTCCGCGAACGAAGCCTTCTAGTATTGTAATAAGAAAGGGGACAGGTAACTTTAGTTACCAAAAGCAAGAGAGTGGTTACCGGACTTCCCTCTGATAGGACGGCTGTACCTCATTTGCCTGTGTGTGATCACTGAAATTAATGAGAATTTGTAATGATTGTCCTCAGGAACGAACTCGTACGACACTGTGAGGCCGCTAGCGTACCAGGACGCGAAGATCTTCATGCTGTGCTTCAACGTGGCTGAACCGGAGTCCCTTCACAATGCTGCCGCCAAGGTAATGAATCTTCTTCTTGATCGGGCCCTTCTTTGTTATTACAAGCTTTTATTTAACTTTGTAATGTATGTATGTATGTACTATGTTTGTTCGCGTGGAATCTTGCAAGTTAAATTTGACCTACTTCCCGGATTCCAATTGAGCTAAAATTGGACATAAGTATGTAAGTTTGGTGACAATGCAATAATATGATACCATCGAGCTGATCTAATGATGGAGCAGGAAGGTGGTCATAGGAACTCTGTAATAAAATCATGCAATCCTACCGAGTTTGGGCTCTTTAGAATTGTCTCAGTGAGTAGTTGATGGATGTTTAAAGAAAAGTACAGTCGGCAATAAAAGCTTGTCACAAAAATGTAATTTTCGACAGAAACTTATTTACTTTTTGTTTTTACAAATATCATCATAATAATCACAATATTTGCAATTTATTAGTGTATCACTCCACTAGCGTTATTATTATAAACAAAGATCAAAAACAAATGAAACAAAATCGACGATACTGGACTTGAACCAGTGCCTTGAGCCAGACCGGGGCAGCACGCTCTAACCAACTGAGCTAATCGTCCATGGTTCAAGTCCAGTATCGTTGAAATTTTTTTTCATTCGTTTCTGATCTTTGTTTATAAGAAACTTATTTTTTTTTTTATGTCAAACATAAGTATGTTTGCAGTACTGAGCCAAAACACATACCCATTAAATAATAATAATAGCATCTAAAATATAATTAACAAATTCAGAATGAAAGACCCAAGGAAACAAAATGAAAAACATTTTAAATAATTAAAGGTAGCATTTAATAATATTTGAATTAAAATTAAAAATTAAATACGATATATATAGTACAGTAGAATAGATAGTAAAATCATAATCAAAATAAAATACGAGTAGATAACGAATGTATATTTACTACGGTGTGCAATTGTTAAGAAACTGCACCCGTCTCAGGAACGTCCCCATGCTGTCGGCAAACACATCGCTCTCCTTTACATCATGGTGGTACAAATTATTGGCTTGTACCTACACGCTTGCTCAGTATTGTGTTTTTTTTTCGTCATATGAACCTACCACCATCTCCTGCCACGAGTTATCAACAGCTGAAGTTATATTGAGTGTGGATAAAAAAATATTTAAGCGACAATTAATGTTTAAGATTACTTTTAATCATTAAATAAAATATAAAAGTTATCATTAGAATCGGCCCTCAATTGGCAAAGGCAGTTCCGAAAAAGGCAGTCGATTTGGAAACTTTCCTTAATACCTGTTGGATAATCCGTAACATCTATGACCAACGCCCGTGAAGGTCATGATGCCAGGTTTTGCCATTGACGAATACAGTGAAGGACGATATATGTAGAAATGAAATGTCTTTAGATTAAAGATATTAAAAATATATATATTGACACTGACTATTCGAAAGGAAAATTCATTTTTTTTTATTCGGTTGGTGTTATGGTCGTTGTGGCTGTTCTGTTGAGCCGTTTTGTCGTGATGACTAAAACGGCTAAACAGATTTCAAGTATTGGTACACCGATAGATATTCACAGATACTTTTTATCCGTCTATGCTCAATAAGAAAGAGGGCTTATGATTTTTTCTCCTCCGCGAACGAAGTTGCGAGCAACTGCTAGTATTGAATGTATTTGAAGTAAAATTGAGTGCCCAGAAAGTTTTCTAACGAATTATTTTACTCTCCAGTGGTACAGAGAGGTGCGCACGCATGGTGGCTCCGCACCCGTGCTCCTGTGTGGCTGTAAGGCGGACTTACGGCACGACAAGGAGACCCTAACCATGTTGTCCAAGCTCAAGGCACACCCGGTCACCAGCGAAGAGGTATGTCTTGATAACTAAGAAATTTCAAAATTCACTAGAATTCACTAAGCGACACACTTTGTACAAACAAACAAGTACCACTTTTTTCCGAACAATATACCTTGGTTCTTATCAAGACGAGCGTGAATATGCAAAATCTAAGTAAGCATGCCCCTTCGTCGCTTACCAACAGGTGATTGACGTCAAATGCTTGTTTATCTAAAAAGAAAATACCGCGAAGCCGCAGTTCTGACACAAATATCAAAGGAATCCTTGAAATATCAAATCAAATCAAATCAAATCAAAATATTATTTATTCAAGTAAGCCTAGTTACAAGCACTTTCGAAATGTCAGTTACATGAGAGTGAGTTTGCTGGGAGAAATACAATATGATCCAACATTTGCTGTAAGGATTAGTGAAACCCAGAAAAACCTACTCAGATCATTTAAGTTAAGTATAATATTATTGATAAAATCATCATTTTAAAAATTAAAATAATCAATAAGATAAATCCCAAAAGGATTGTCAGATAGATAAACCCAAAACAGAAATTTTATTAATAATTTTGTCCTGATCCAATAACTTAATGCCAAATTTCAGTTCATAGCCATGCATTTTTACCAGACAAAATTAAGTAGTTTGTGCAATCGTTATATAATGTAGGCTTTTTCAGCCTTGTAGCTTCGTAGCCTAATTAAGGCGCGAAACTTAAACAGCTGATTATATAACTATTGTATACAATGCTTTTTCTTCGAGTTAACTACAATAAATAAAACGGTTAAAAAAGTTGCAAAAATACTTCATTCTGTTTTTGAAATTCGTTAGGTATTTTTCTGCGCGGAGTGGTTTAGTATATTAATAGTTCAGTGGCATATAATATAGACCGTAGAGTATAGAGTGATAGTCCAATTTAAAAAGTATGCCAGTGCGGTATGATTCGTGGAGTTAATTCACAGAAAAATAATTTATGTTACTCTCTAGGTTATAAAAGTGCATGTTAAATCACGTCGATCCTTCGACGCAAAGGATCGACGTAATTAGGTTAGGTGTTATGAATATTATGTATACGCTTTAATCGTTATATCAAATGATATTAGGCACCTAATGTCAATACCTTTAAAAACAAATTGGACAAGCATACCACTGAACAGAGAATTTAGACTCTAGATAAATTGGATATAGGCATCATCAGTTGCTGCAACTGCCTGCCTGATCATAAATAATAATAATAATATTATATCAAAATAACGTTATACTTTACGAAAGTAGATATTTTCACATTATATTCCGTTCATTATATCCAGTGAACGTTATACTAAATAAGCTTATACAAAGTGAGCGTATATATTTTGACTGTTATATGATAAGTTCTTATATCTCGTATTACTTACCCCAAAAATATGCGTACACTGGCAAGAATTAAGTACTGTGTCAAAATGAAATAGGCCCCAAGTTAAACTATTCACGGCTACGATTTTTATTCAGCCTATCTTAATAACTAGATATTAATTACAAATGTGTCAAATAAAGCAAGATATATACTTACTCGCACAAAGATATGTTTTGAATAGATTGAGAAAGAAATTAGTTAGGCAACAATATTTAAGCATCTTCAACGAACAAAATTAATAAGCACCAATGATTTTTCATTTAACCTGGATCAAAATTTGTCAATTATTTTAATAGCTCGAAACTATTCGACGGTCATTCCAATAAAGCCGAATAGGTCGAGGAATGAGTGATTTGGGTCAGTGGTCGATTGAATATCTTACACCGACTAGTGTTGGAAAAATCTCGAGTTATTAACTACGAGACTTGACTCAATACATTACGGCATCTAATCTCTTGAAATAAGCGAGCTTTAGAGTAAGTTTTATTTTTAATAAATATAGAACTAGCGAGTCGTGTTTGAACTATTTTTTTTTCTTAGAGCCTACGATGAAGATAAATCGTTCATTGGTTAAAAAGTATTTTAGACTACAACGACCAATTTTATCCTAATTTGAGTATTAATTTAAACTAACACGATTTTCACTAATTATCACAACACAACAAAACGGGGCTTAATCGCGTATAAATATGATTTGTTTAATTACTTTTCGTTGGTAATTCTTCGACGTTTCGGACGTCGCGTTACGTCCATGGTCTCGAAGGAAGAAGGTCCGAAAGGTCGAACTAACGAAAGGTAATAAAATAAATTATATTTATAGGTACGCGATTAAGCCCAGTTTTGTTGAGTTGTGATAATTTGAGTATTGTTGTGAATTTTGGAACGAAAGGCTGAAGTCTATTTGGAAATGTATTTGTTTCACGGCAAGATTAAATAGGCTGTTATTAAACGAGTGAGCTACATCCTCGACCATCTCACTTACCATCAAGTTGAGTGATACTGGAGTCAATTGCTGGTCAGTTTATGAATAAAATAAACTCGAGCCCTTTACATGACTCTAGTCCTTGATCAGTTACTCACGCTCAACTTGCTTAGGACTTTTATTTATTGGAGATTGGAGATGACACACGGATACATTCCCCTCTGCCAAAGTACCCACTAAATCACGGGTTGGCTTATACAATCAAGTGTCCGTGTGTGGGTGCTTTTTTATTTGTAGGTGATACAATACAATAACTCTTTAGTGCACACCACACAAAATAGAGAACAGAAAACAATACTTTCAAGGAGAGGTAAACAACAGTTGACTTTAATTATATGTGTGTATTTGAAGACATAAGAATATTTCCGTAGTGTGCTGTACGTGTTCGGTAATGAATCGGCTTGTCATCTCCATAGTTAAATGCTAAGTCAACTCGATTCGATTCAGAGTCTTGAGTTCACCGAGTCCCATATTATCTGAGTCGAGTCTGCGAAAGTAGAACTCCAGAACTCGAATGTTTTACAACACTTACCCCGACTCGTTAGCCGGTATGATCCTAATTGGGGCCTCCGGGAGACTCTGAGAATCCCCTTAAGACCGAGCTAATCAATTCGCTTCGGCTTACGTAGAAATGATACTAAATGTAATGTATATTCCACGTTTCTTGCAGCTAAATTCTTGTCATATCAAGTCAGTTTTAGTGAGTGTTTTGAGGACTGTATATAAGAAACTATTTATAATAAAAATCTATTGAAGAAATGGCGGGCGAGGACGCTCCGCAGTCAGGAGAGGCCGTGTAAGGAGTCAAGTCAGCAACCGAGGGCCGAGGTGTGATGGCACGGGACCTGGGCAGGGTGAGGGGAGAGGTCGCGGGGACTTCATCTTGGGCATTCGGATTCGATGACTAGGACGATACACTGTATTACTTTGTAATTTTACTAATTTCATAATTTGTATTAAATCATTTATGGTAAAAATTGGCCTTTACTTCTGATTCTTAGTTCGCGCATCACTACACCTATTTGGCTAATTATTTTTTTGTTGTGTTTGTAATTGTCTTGACAAGATTTCTATGTAAGAAAATATACAAAACAAAACCAACCAAGTGCGAGTTGGACTCGCGCACCGAGGGTTCCGTACAATATGTACGCTACAAACGGCCCTAACTATGAAAATACAGTGTTAGCAGAGCCTAACTCCTAATCAAAATGTACGCGGTGTTTGATAATTCTATATTGGTTACTGACATAGACACACGGACATAAAATTATACTGTTTTAAGTATTTGTTGGTTATAGCGGCAATAGAAATACATCATTTGTGAAAATTTCAACTGTCTAGCTGTCACGGTTCATGAGATACATTGAGCCTGGTGACAGACGGACAGACAGACAGACCAACGGACAGCGGAGTCTTAGTAATAGGGTCCCGTTTTACCCTTTGGGTACGGAACCCTAAAAATAGCATAGAAAAGTGAACATTTTGGTTTTGGAAATCGCCATATAAGGAATGAGTGAGCGGGACAAAATCTATTTGGGAGATTTTCAAAAAATATTTAATTACATAGTCCATATAGACAAAGGAACCTTGGGTCTCCTCCTTCCTTAGTATACCCGTGCAAAGCCCCGGCAGTCAGCTAGTACTTTTATATATAAAAAAAAAAACATTAAGGTGGTGAGTTTTGGTTACCACCGAACGATATTTTGTAAAATCTGAGCAAGGTGTAGTGAAAGTTCGTAACAAGAAAATCGCTTAAGTTAAGAGCTCTTTTTTGTGACCGGTTTAAAAATACGCTCTAAAAGCTGTTGAATAGTGAAGACAGAAATAAACTTTTATATTCCAGCCACTATTATATTTTCCTTCTCCAATGAAAATGTGGAATGTTTTAAAAGGAACTCAAGTTTTTTCACTCTAAAGCCCAATAAGTCAGTAGTTTCTAGAACTTTCCAATGAGCTTTTAAATAGCGAATGAATTTTGCCCGAGGTAGATTTCCTTCGGTTTTGCGATATCTTGACGGGGACCTTATTTCAAGTAGTTTTTATTAAGCAATCTTAGTTTTCATAAAAGTTTTTCTATTAAGGTAAATGTGGCTTACCCGTAAGCATTCAGAGAACTTGGTCGATATAAAAGGATAGACAGTTTTTCCAAAAGAGTCAGAGACATTTGGGTTATAGAGTACCATAAAATTCAGCTCGGATTATTTATTTTATTCGACACACCAACAAAGCACTAGGTTATACATTCTAAAAACTATAATTAAAAACAGGGTTCACATCTAACCTGTTCGTCAATAACTGGCGTGCAACAGCTTTCACAACTTAAATTACTTAGGTTAGCTAAGTTTATGTATAAACTTTTTATACAGTCAGCTGCAAAAAATATGCTCGATTAATCCTTGCAAAAATATCTTCGCTAGATTATATGTCAGTAGAGTTGAGAGAAAATATATTGCAAAGGAATGTGCATTATTAATTCTAGAATGTATTGTGTGTTTATAACAAGTTATAGAACCAATTTACTAAAAATATTTTTTACCAACCATAGTTAGGCCAATAATATTTTGAATAAGAATAAAATTAACCGGCCAGACGTTATTTGCATTAAAAAGAAACAAATATTGTTTATTCTTTAGCGCGTCATTCTGAATGACGTGAAATATAAAAAAATCGTCATTTTTTTTTACGAATGACGCGTAGAATGAATTAGTTTGTCACAGGTTTATTGAAAATAAGGTTTTATTTGAATTACAGTTATTTTGAATAAGATTGAATGTAGTGGTTATTTTATGTAAGTTATTTCCACGATAGTCTTATAGTGTTCCTTTCCCAAAAATTTAATACGTCGTTAGATTGTTTGCTAGAGTAACCTATTGTTAATATTTTCCAGTACCACCAAATGGCCCTGATAATGGGCTCTGGGGGTACCTACTGGATCTTAGAGTTGATTGAACATAAACGAGTATTTTTTTAGCAAAATGGACTTAGAATGAGGAGCATTTAGATAATTAGAGTATCATCATACTAATGGTCCTGACTTTGGGGGCTCCTACTGAATGTCTGGGGCCATTAAGCTAAAAGAGACTTTTCTATAATAATTCAAACCACAGAGAAGTGTATTTTAACTTAATGGACGTAGAATAAAGATCATTTAGGTAGAGTGTCACCAATTGATCCTGATGATGGACCCTGGAGATACGACTAGATCCGGATTGGTTCAATATAGAAGAGTGTTTTTAATAGCTTAATGGATTCAAAATGAGGAGCATTTAGATAGAGTACCATGAAATGGTCTTGATACCTGATGGTACCTACTGGATCTGAGGAGGAGAACTTTTAATGGTACTCCATTAAAATGTTTCTCATTCATTCTAACTCCATTAAGCTAAAAACTCACTCATCTAAGTTGATCCAATCTTGAGAACCAGTAGGTGCCCCTAGGGTCATTGTCCTGACCATCATTCATTCATTCATCAAGAATAGAACTTCTTAGCATAGACTCGGAATCTATAAGAAGCCGAAATATCAGCTCCACTTATTTAGTCCATGATGAAATTTAATACCACGCCATAACCTTAATGGGTCATACTGATCCCAGAATTTAGCCGTCTTTCCTGTGGACTACGCAATAGTTAAGGGCTTGGGTACATATAACTGATATTTTTGTCGCTTAGATCTAGAGTATTAATCAATTTGTACATCGCCTAATAGGGCACTAAGAGAAATTAGTATTTAAAGCCCTTAACTTTCGGGTGTCCACAGGAAAGACGCATAACGCTAACTCATATTAAAAATCAGTATAACCCTAATGCTACTATTTAACCATTAATATATCTAAATAATACAACTCACCAAATATAATGTTACTATACCTACAGCCTTACCTAAAAAGAGTATAAAATAAAATTATAATATTTCAAATAATCAATTATAAAAATAGATTTAATGAAATGATGAAAGATTGACTTAAACAGGTTATTTATAATAATTTATTAATGTATGAAGGCCAGTTGATTTATTCTTTCGGCACGTTATTTAGAATGATGGTTTAATTCATTCTCCAAACACTTTATGACTTTATCCACGAGTCCTTTAAGTAAAAGTAATAAGTTTCTATTGTAATGAAATGAAACGTCACAATATTTTTTGCGCAAAGTGGTAAAATTGTATATTTTGTGACAGCAGCATTCTTATGAAAGCTAATAACACTGCTTATTCCAGGCGTTAGGCGTAGCGAGACAGCTGGGGGCCACAACGTACGTGGAGACATCTGCCAGGGCGTCCAGCAAAGGGGTCAAAGATGCCTTCGAAGTGGCTGCCTTCGCCGCTTTGGGGAAACTGAACAAGCAGCAAATGAAACAACAGGTTAGCTCATAATGAACTTCTTTTACGCCAGGGCCCGGGCCGCACTTGCTTCAGCGTTACTGTAAATCCACGGTAGAACAGGCTATGATGATGTATAGAGGCATGTGTACGATGTAAATACTAGATTATTAAATATTGCGGCAATTGAGGCATGATATTGTCCTTATTAGATTAATCATTCTTGGATATTTCCGCTTTTTCCCTCTCATGTAATTATTTATCGCTTTTTGCTGTACCTATTTTACACAGAAGAAAATATTATGTACCTATTCTATTAAATATCTTAATACCGAAATATTCATATGGCAATATAAAAATACTTACGGACGTATACGTACAAAATTGTTCTTGTATAAAGGTTATATTGATGAAAAATATTACATGCAAAATAGCAATGGTGCAAAATCTGAAAATGCAATATGAACAGTCTTCATAAAGTTGACATCCCTACCTCCTGTACCTGCATGAGCACACGTTAAATAAATGTAAATAATATTTTATCTCTTTCCAGCAGAAGCAGCAAGTGGGCCGCAGCAAAAGCAAGCGCGATCTGAAGGCGGAGCTGAAGGGGCGCGCGAAGAGTTGCTGCGTCATGTGATCCGTGGCCGGCCACCCCTCGCGGTGGCCGCACGACGTCTAAGCGACCATCGCACGAACTTACCGGGCCACAAACTCGCCGGGCCACTGATTCGTCGGGCCACATATTCACACGAACCTTCGGGGCCACGAAATTGTCAGGGCACATACTGGCATGAACGTTCTGGGCTTAAACTGGTCAGGCCACAGATTCGCACGACCCTTCCAGGCTTGAACTTGTCAAGCCACGAACTTGTCAGGCCACAAATACTACAAAGTCGACGGGCCACAAAGTCATCAGGCGACATACTCGTATGACCATAAACTCGACAGGTTACATACTCACCAGGCCATGATACTGTCATATCTATACGAGAAGGATGATTATACCAAGATAAAAACCTGGATTGAAGCTTACGACAGATTTTTCTGAAGAATACGACAAGTTTTGCTTTATCTTTCTATTGGGTGAGAAACACGAACATCGTGGCATGGTACAACACGGTTGTCTAAGAGGAAAAAAAGCCGGCCCCGTGAAGGTAAAAATACTTCAAAATTGGTGCCTCGCACAATTGCTACAAGTCGTCTTTTCCAGACCCTGAAAGTGGTTGAATATCGTGGCCCGAAATTAAATCGTACAGTGTGAAAATACACAATATTTGACTTCAAAGTGTTTCATAAACGTTTTGTATGTGAAAATATAATGTAAGAACAATTCTATGTATAAAGTTAGTTGGGACTTAAGTGTAAGTAATTTAAAACCTTGGCGTTTGAGCCGTTTCGACGATTGGTTTATGGACTTCCTTGAAAATATCAGTGAAACGAAGGTGCAATCTAAGAAACCCCCAGGGTTGGGAGCGTAAGGAGCCTGTGATAATCTATAATAGGATATACGCATGTAAAAACGAAACTTGGTCAGAAAATAATTGTATCGTTGCCACTTAAACCTTTCTATCGATCCCTAACTTGAGCGAGAAGCTTAAACGGCAACTATAAAGTTGTTCTCTTCTGACAGAGAATTGGAAAAATTTTAATACTTTGGTTTTAGAGGCATAGACGCTCAGTCCCTGTAGAATTTGAAAAAGTTAAACTTGAAAAAAGTGCATTCCGCTGGTAGACTCGGCATCAAATAATCTGTAGTATCAAAAGCCAAATATATCGACACTCACGTTTTTGCTCATAAGAATAAAGATATGTTACGATATATCTGGCGCTTTGGAGGCTACACCCCAATTGATGCTGACTGTGCACATATAGTTTATAAAGAATTGGTACAAGGAAAACTTGGAAATTGGAAGGGTCAGTCAATTATTATATTAGATTATCGACGTTTGGACGTCCCTTCATATAAAACCTTATTAGTAAATGTCAACTGTAAAAGTGAAGATTGACCTTGACATTGACTAATGAAGTTTCATGTGAATGGACATGAAACACGTCGATCATTTAATAATTTAATATAATAATTCATTGACACTTAGAGATTTTAGGGTTGCCAATGTTGAGTTTTCCCGATGGCAATTCTTAAAGGCTATACACGATGCCGGAAAAGATTTTAACCAAGCATTCCTTAGGTTATTAGGAGCAAAAAATGTTTAGGAACCCCAGGCTAATCTGGCTTAGTTTTGAAGATATTATAAATTTTCATGTAAACAATTTATTGTGATTACTAAAGTACATTAAGCACTTCTGATCGCGACGTTGTCACATATTTCACCAAGTTTCGCGTCGCTATTGACATAAATCAAAGTGACAGCTACTACTCACTAAAAGCATCTTTTGTTTTTTAATAATCGTTACCATATTATTAAATGGAATCATTTTCATAGAGAAGCGAAGTTTATTAAATTTCTATGTACAAAAATCGAGTGAACTAGATTTTGTTTTTATGCTGAATTTGACTTAGTTCATTTAACATCCTTTACTCCTAAGGGCCTCAGGAATGGGTGGTTAAAATCTTTCCCAGTGGCTTTACTGCTAGATGGGTGTGGGTCATCAGTGTTTCAAGCGCCGTTCCTAAGTGTTGTGTAATTTTGACGATAATTAACTTTTTATAAGCGGCGAATTGCGTTTTTGTAAGTTAACCAATAAACGTTATTGGTAGTTTGTCCCGGATTTCAAACATAAGGTTTTAACTGTCAAAATTGCATAACAAACGGAAGCGGACCGATCTTCAGCGTTATTACGGCGTTTATTTTTCGTCATTGTCGTCTCAACAAATATCGTTACAAAGAATGATATTCTGAAGTAACTTTTCATCGAACCGAAGAGTGATCCCGAGGCTGCGTTTAGTTTGGTCGACGTATCACGAGATATCTTTCCGTCGTGCTGATAATGATGAGAAAACAATGACGATTGCACCGAGCGTTTAGAACGCTCGGAAATTCGCCCAAGCAGAAGACTGAAACGCTCCTGAGGCTTACCTAGATAAGGCACTTTACCTTTGTTGCTTAGAATTGTAAACTCTTTGTTCTAGAAAGACCAATGCGTCAAAACAAAGCGAAGTACCTCTTGCCTAGCAATCTCACATGAATTATGGAGCATGTAAATACACGAACGAGGTAAACTATACGAGCATCATGTGTTGAACGCAAATTTAGCTCGCAAAAATGATTGTCTAGATAAATCTAAAAAGGTACTGAAAGTTGTTTAAATTGCATAAATAATAAGATGGTAGCGACAGCGTAATATTCTAATAAAAAAAACGTATAAAGAAAATTTTATGTATAGGAAAATAAGTGTTTTCATATACAATAAAAATAGATAAAATACTTAGTGTTTTTCTATAATACTAGCATTTTCAAATTGGTGTATGTATAGCTATTCAAAAAAATTACGAGTTATATTTTTTTTTTCTAGGACCAACGTTTTAAGCGCTGTATATAAGTAGTGAAAATATATGTCGTTGTTTGTTTCGGAGCTACGAGCATTTTCTTATCGTTTGTGATATACATACGTAAAGTAATTAAAATTATGATGCACAATGATGGACAATACAATTAAAATTATGGAGGTCCATGCATAGGTAAATCCACGTCCATGTTTGCTACGTTAGAAATTAAAATTTTGTACCGTTACGATGTTAAATTTAGAGTTCGCCTGCGAAATAAAAAAAAAAATCTTCCAAATTCAAAACTACATTTTTTTTTTATTAGACATTGTGCTATAGATGGCCTAATCATTTTAATTTGTCCTTCAAAAGTTAACTCGGTCTACTGGTAATATTAATTTAAAAAATATAATTATAAAAATGTACGAGTGTCTAAGGCAAAATGATATAAAAAGATTATTTTGAGTAATGCATAAATGTTTGTCGTATAAATCATTTTGCTTTTCATAAATTATGACAAGCTATTAACATAGCTACAAAAAAATTAAAACCACCTAGATATTTCTCCCAAATTTTATATGTTTATTTCTAAGTATTTGATGGTTATATTTCGTTCAATTTTGAGTTTTTCATTATAGTAAGTCGATATCAAGCTTTAAATTCAATGTTAGCTTTAATTACTGAGTAATGTTATGTATACCTATTTATATATAGTTGTATCGAGGATATTGCTTTCAGTAACTCTGGAATTGTTTTCCTTAGATAGTTGTTTATTTAATTGTTAAAATATTCACATATCACAACTGCACTTTGGATATCTTGTTACGTTTACTCTTTATATTTAATATTTGTAAAATCCTAATCACTTAAACTCGGCAATATGGCTTAAGCGACAAAATATAATATGAAAAAAGAATTAAGGTCAGGTCGTAAAGGAAACATAATTTCGTGGGGAAAGAGGATCCATGCAATTGGCCCAACTCTATTTCCATTCACACATATGTCAGTCTTCAGTATCTCATTTACAACGTTTCTCTTACCCCGACTGACCTTACATAATATAACTCGTTATAATTCTGTACCCTTACATTTTTTTTAATTTTTGAAAACCTTATCCTGTAAAGTTGTCACTATGACTACGATTTTGCGAAGATTTGATCATTACGATATGATTAACCAATCTATAATGTCGCTTAATCCTTTTAGTCTTCCAAGTATCATTATAATTTAAAATTTGATACGAACTCCTTTCGTAACTTTATCCAATTCAATTTTATACTAAACAACGTTATTGCAATATGCCAAACACAGTGTAACTGTCGTTTAAGGCATTTAATAATACAGGGTTGATTTTGAACTCTCTGCCAAAATTGTATATGAGTTAGGGACTGTGACGAAAACAAAAAAAAAACGAAAAACTAGTGACATTTTACTTTTTTTTTATCCACATTTCTTAATATTTTTTCTTAGTCCAGCGTTTAAGTCAACTCACTCACACCGCTCAACGGTAGTGAGTAGTGGGAAAGGCAAGCAGCCAGCTGGCGCTTGTGACGTTATCATTGGTGCAAACGCGAGTTGCAATCGATTAGAGACCAAACTTTTTTAATTTTTTTTAATTAAAACAAAAATACATATATTAAAGATTTTTTTGGAACATTTAAATTTACCGGACAATTATTTGGACAACTTGTAACGCTAAACATACGGACGTTATATTAAATGTGACCTAAAAATATGTATTTTTATCTAATAGATATGGTACATATTTATGAGATATTTTATTTCATACTGTATATCCGAATATACATAGTTTTTGACCATTTTTTTTTGTATTTCGCATTTAATCAAAAAATTTAAGTCTTGTAAGTTGAATGGCACCGAGGCTTAAATTGTGTTTTTTTTTTTCGTTTTGTGAAATAAAGGGTTAACTACGGTACTGTTCTACGATAATGTAAGAAATTTGGTGGAAGGTTCAAAAGTGTCCCTGTATTGCCTGACAACGGTATTAACGAAAAATATCGTCGTAAAATTTATCCTAGGTATAATTATTTGTAAACAATCTTATTGTAATTTAAATTCTTCTATTTTAGATAAAAATCCGTATAAGTTATTATATTAATCGCCAACAACATATATTGGAGCGAAAATAGTCTTCATCAATACAAAATATGTCTTTTTTATTGTATTTTGACAACTTTGACAGCTCCATTATATGTTGCTGACTGTACCCCTGTTAGTTGTATACCTACCTTAATGTACACATGTTTTATATTTTAACAGTTGCTGGAACTCGGCTACTTTGAATGTTGTCTCTTAGACTATCAAATATAGCGTTCAGTGTTTTTGAAAATTTAGTTTTATTTTGATCCCTATCCTTATTATTACTTATTAAGGGGCTACCCTGAAAATTTTGGTAAATTTAATTGTTTTTAAAGTAATATAAAATTATTCCACTTAGTGCTAACCACGTAAAAAATATATAATGTAACATGGTATTTGGCCTTTATTTATGTCAACTGGAATGTTATAATAATCAATAAATCAAGAGAAAAAAAATATTAAAGTCCTTTTTTTGTCTTAAATTGGTATAGGCCCCCTCGTTAAGCAACGCTTAGACATTGGACTAAAACCAGTATGTGAGTAATGATGTTGAAAATTGTCAACTGTCGTAAAATTAACAAACTTTGACGGGGTTTATCTTGGTTTCGGTGACTTGTGGAGATAAACTGAAACAGTATATTGGTAACAACGGTGGTTGTCAACACGATGAGACATATACAACACAGAAAAGTGAAGAGCGGCGGATCGAAGGTCATTCGCGTGTGGGGGCCTCTTAATGCATACACGACCGACATTTTCGTAGCGCAACGCGCGTAGCCGATAACGTAGGTATGTAGCGAAGTTACTACGAGCAGAGCGCCCGCCTAGCGGGTTCCCGGTCATGAATGTGTAACACATTCAATGCCAGGAGCCCGCTTAGAATAGAATAGAATAATATTTATTGTCACATAACAAAGAACTTACATGAAAAAAAGTATACTAACAAAACTTGACTACTAACTTATGGCTAAGAGCAGAGAAACAGAATAAAACAGTGTGACAATAGGTGTGGACTCAGCGTTTGCTGCGGCGCGGCGCAGGGCAACTGCGGGCGCTCTGCCCGTAGTCCCGTAACAATACCATGCGTTTCCACGTATGTAGAGGAAAATGTGTTGTGCTACGAAAAGCTTGGCAGCGAAAGTGTCAAGTTCCTGTCCTATGTTTTCCGTAACTAACTGCCGGCCGCATCCAGTTGTTCCACAATAACTGGCCTATATTACGTCAATTCACCATTTCTTTTGGCTCCAATAACTAAGTAAGTAGTTATTCAATAAGAACGGCCGGAAAATTGCAGAAACTTTCCAGAATGCTTAAAAAAGGTCTTAAGTGGGTCGGGCCGCAGAGCGTTTCGAGCGCCGCTACTTTTATGTAACAAATTACTGGCGAATAAACTGACAAACGCATGGGAATTCTAAGCATAAGGTAGCAAGGCATAATTTTCTATTTGTATTAAAAAAAATATCAAGTGTATATATATGATGTAAAAAATGCGTTACATAAAAGTGCAGCTGTTGAAATGCTCCGCGGCCCGACCCAAGTCTAGTTAACACTAGGACTTACATGTCGATAAAATGATTTTAGTATATAAAATTTCTTAAGTCAACAACAACAACAATAATTCTTTATTGCACACCAACAACAGAAACAGTACAATAGATCCTTAACATAAAATAGGTAAACAATAGGCGGTCTTATCGCTAAAGAGCGATCTCTTCCAGACAACCTTTGGGTAGCGGAAATGACATAAAATAGCTAGAAATGAGCAGGTGGTGAGTACATATAATACAAAAATAAATAAAAACAAACAGACATATTATACATATACTAAATATACATACTACTATAAATATATATATATATATATTTATATATATATACAAAGTACGAAAGAAAACTATGATACAGTTGACATCAAAAGTTAACACATCACATCATCACATCACAGTTAAGTTAAGTTAACTTACCTGTTCAAAAAACCTTTTTTAAGCATTTTGGAAAGTTTCCGCAATTTTTACATCAGTAGCCGGAACGGCCAGAAACAGATATAATTATGTATTTTTTTCTTATCACTCTTACTTCCAGAAACCTGCTGATGGGCGCTCTGCTAGTAAGTTTTCGCTACATACGTATTTTCCCATGCCATGGCTACGCGCATTGAAAATCTCGGTCGTGAAAGTGCTAGTGCTAGTAACAATTAAATGGCAAACGAACAGATGAAGTATTGATATACACGATTTTCATACAATAGGTATCACAAGGTCTTAATCGCATATACGAATTTCGTAGCGCTACACACGTAGCTGATAATATACGTATTGTAGCTAAAAAATCTGGCCAAGAGCATGTCGGACCACGCTCAGTGTAGGGTTCCGCAGACGTCGTCGATAAGAAAAAATGCATTACAGATGGAAAAAATACGATATGAAAAAGTGCACTAGCAAAAGTGCGTCTTACGTCTCATCCACTGCACTTACGTCCCACGGCATTTACGTCCTTTTTTGACAATCGCCGTTTTTCGGCAATCAAAAACGGTATATCCGACAATTTTCGTTGAAATTATTAAGGTCTATTCTTGTGTTTTTTTTTGACACAAGATTAAGAAAATAGAGAGAAGGGGGAATGCAACTTTCAGAGCGATTATGTCCAAGAATATGCACTTAATCAAAAATATTAGCAACCTCAAAATTATATTATTTTTTATTATTTAACTATCAAACTAAGTAGCGGCCTACACAAGACACCTATACTCCAAATTTCGTCAGTAGGTATACCAGGTAAAATGACGAAATCATAAGGGTTCCGTTTTTGCCATTTTGGCTACGGAACCCTAAAGATCTTGCTCATGAAAGTTAATAGCTATAATAGAACGCTAACAGTTCTAAATTAAACTGAAAATGCCTTGCAAAGTTATCGCAAATATTAGCATAATCTGCGAGCAACAAGCAATTTCAACATAATCAGTCGAGCCTGTTTGCCGAAGGAATTTGCATCCATCATCCATTTAAGTTTAACCCTCTTACAGATTCGATAACTTCTACAAAGCTATAAGTCAAATAAATCAGCTGATTGGCTCAATTCTGGATCGGGACAAGTTTGAAGTCATTGGCACGAAAAATCATTTTGATTTTCACCTCATTCACTCGAAAAAGTTACATTTTATCCTCTAGCGTGGAAAAGGTTTTGTCTTTATTTTAAGGTGGTTTTTTTTTTTATTTATGATTATTTGTTTGGTTTGTTATAGTGGTGAGTTGTGTAGGTTTATTATCACTAGTTTTAAATCAAAAAAATTATCGGTCTGTTATAATTTCATAGTTTTTCTTATATTTCACATTTTCATCGCTATAGTGAGGTGAAAAGTTCTCTGTTTCGCACGCCTGCAAAATTATTTGGCTTCTCGTGCCTTGAAACCCTCGTTACACTCAGAAATCTATACTAGAACCACTCGCTCCGCTTTGTAGCGTTTATTTTGTAGGGAACCCTCGGTGCGCGAGTCGACTCGCACTTGTTTCTAGATGTATCGGGTTTCTTATCGGTTCAGGGTGATTCACACAAAAGTGAACCTTTCTTTTTTTTGCAAGTAAAATATGTCCCAAATTTTTCCATTCAGCTCATTACATTTTTGATTGTTTTTTTTTTATAAACCTAACGCACCTGAGAAATATTTTTTCCTACATTTCTGACACTTTAGATGTCCCAATGTTTTCATTTCGTAAAATTTTTGTATGATTTTTTATTTTTACGAACGTAACGCACTTGACTAATATTTTTTAATACAACATTTTGGGTCAGTTTTTTGCTCGTATGAAGTTCGAATGAATAAATGATTCAAAGTAAGATAAGCCCAAAACATCAATACCTACCTATTCTGAAAAAAATTAAATAATGGTACACTTTTATTAAGGATCACCTTCACCGATTACTTGTTCCACTTTAATTTAGGTTATGCGCTCCTAAATATCCAAACAGTGTAACCAGAAAATCTAAAATGTTTACCCAGTTCCCTGTAATTACAATAAAACGAACATTTGCTTACATTGCGCGCGTACGCGATATTACGTCAATGTTTATTGACAATATTTATTGACGACACGCACAGATATTGGCACTTTAGACACGTCGCTATGATCCTATAAAACAGGCTGTTTCTGTAAAATGCGCAGTTTAGAGGGAACAATGTTGTGAACGAAATGTCGAGTTCTTTTATTAAGAAAAACTCATAGCCCCTATTTTTTTTTTCAGCGTTGTCGGGTAAAAAGTATCCAATAACCATCTGGATACCTAGCTACTCGTGTACCAAAAAGAGTTGAAATCCGTTTAGCCGATTTAGCGTGATGAAACCACAACGGCTCATACAATCTTACAAAATATAACCAAATAAATAGTGGCCTCGAAATAGTCCGTTCAAATCATTTTTTTGAAAATATTTTCAATATATGTACAGACATTACTTTTCACAACTTTATATTAGTATAGATTATTTGCTTGTGTGTCCTAACACTCTCAATGCTGAATGATTTTTCCACTGCACCATTTTCATGCATCTCTGTTTCGTCCTATGGTTGACTGATAGATAATGCCATTTGGCATCAAGTTGGCCATTTGTACTTATTTTTGTTTTATGTATATATATTTAATGCTAATAAAACACTGAGATTAAAATTTTGCCCTTTACAAATGAGCTTCTTGGAAAAATTATATGAAGTCGCCAATGCGGTTGATGGTCTGATTTTACAATTTTGGCGACGGAACCCTAATAGAAGAGTAAGGATTCTAACTTCACCTTAACCATCTTCAGGCCTATTCCATCCCTTCTTCTTCTTGCATAATGGAAAAACGTAACTGCGATATATAGAGATTATAGGCACATACTCCCTTTTACCCCGGCAGGGTATCCAGCTATTCGGTACACGTGCAAACGCATGGAACCCTGCGCCTTTATCACATAATCTGGAGATTATTAGCGACCCTAATATTCTGCAAAACTTTTTATTAAACACGACCGGGACAATACGCATGGGCGTTTGGCTAGGGTTGTCAGTACGGGAAAAGAGGGACATTTTTAAATTAAGTCGTGTTTGGTTCAGATAGCGAAAAAACTGATCGTATTTCAAAAACTTAGCATCAAGTTTCTGTTTTTTTTTTTTATATTGTCTCTAAGGGTTTACGTTACGTACAATAGTTGTTCTCTCATGTTCCAAAATTATCATTGGCGAATCGTTACATTTTTGTATGAATGATTTTGTATATGAAAACGTCCCACTGGAAAAATATTTCTCCATACAAATGTACAAACATTCTCAGTAAGATGAGCCGAAAACTTTAATATCTACACTATTATTAAAGTTGTAAAAATTAAATGTCTGTATGACATTGACGATATTTAAAAAAAATGATTACCGACTATTTGAATGTCACTGAAACGAAAAAAAAACTATTTTTTGTATGTCTGTATGTGTCGTTGTGGTTTTACCACGCAAAAACGGTTAAACCGATTTCAATTATTTTTGGTACCTGGGTATCTTGAGATGGTTACAGGATACTTTTTACCCGACTACGCTGAACAAAAAGAAGGGTTATGACTTTTTATACTCCGCGAACGAAGTTGGTGTCCCTTCCAGTTCATAAATAAAATGGGTGGGCACCTTTTTTTAAGGCCCAACCGATCAAATTCTTTGACCCGAAATTATCTAACTTAATACCTTAGCGACCGGTTCCCGCTAGGTGAACGCTCTGCTCGTGGTACTTTTTCGCTACATAAGCAATTTCCCAAAGGCTAAGCTAAAATAGAAAATGCTAGCGCTACGAAAATGTCGGCCATGCATTGAATGTGTTAATACAAAGAAATGCAAAGTGGAAGTTCAAAACAAGATAGAGAAGAAAGTAGGCAGCACTTCATTAAACCTTTCTAAAATCTAAGTTTATTATATTGATTGGTGGGATTAATATTATCAAAACCTTCTTAAAGGAGGTTGGGTACTCTTACGAGAATAAATTTATAAGACGGTTTTCGTAATATTAATTCCATTATATTAAACATTCTGTAATACTGGATGCAGTCAGAGATGTTCAGTTTAATAACCTGTCTATAGAGCCACGTCCCTGTACCAACAAACGCTCCTGTTGCTTGTTAGTTATAATTGAGTTCAATTAAACAACATAGCAAAGACGATATTCTAGGCTGGACGAGATATGCACATTGTGCTTAACACAAATATATTGCACATGAACGGGCACTTTGGCATACTGAATAGGAAGATTATGCCTTGTTACACATACTCGTCGATAATCAATTAATTACATTATATTAATCGTATATCTATCTTATCTGTTAATATTTTACTACAGTCTGACAACGCTAAATCTGTAAATAAATAATGTATACTATCATAATGTTGTAATCAAATATATATGTCGCAGGGAAATGGCCAAAACAGAGATTTGAACAAATCTGTAAGGAATATATCCAAATCTCACAGGATGTTAAAATGGCGATTCCATATTATTATTTGCCTAGAAAAATCAGTCATTTGATCAAACCCCTGAATCAGTTTAGTGAAATGACGAAATCCTCCAAAAAAGGCAACTCGTTTTTAGTGTACCGTACCAAAAAGGTACAAAAGGAACCCTTATGGTGCGACTGTCTGTTTGTCTGTCTGTCTGTCTGCCTGTCTGACTATTAGAGCGCCATATTTCAAAAACTACTTATGCTATTTATTTGAAATTTAGAATATTTATAAACATGGCCAGCCCACATGTATTGCACAGGAAATATTTAAATATATATTTTTATTTTCTAAAAAAACGACGAATATGAAGGGGGGCAAAAGTTAAAAGTGTAGCTACTGGGTCAAATAGGGTATCATATGAAAGAGATTGACCTCCACATTCTCAAATTTTTTTTTTAATGTATTGCGATTACATTTTATTTTATTAAGGAAAATGTGAAAAAAAACACCCCTTTATTCCCCCCTGTATCTCCGAAGTTAACAAACGAAAATTTTGAAATTTTCACAATTTGTATAAGTAAACCTAAATATTACACAAAAAATATAGCTATGTGTCTAACTACCTAATTTTTTTTTAATTTGTAAAAACCTGTTTGATCTACCCGTTTGCGTTAAGTTTGCACCTCATTTGTATGAAATGCTGTAGATATCAGGTGCAAACTTATCTCAACCGGTACCGGGTAATAAAGAAAGGTAAGTGAACATTTGTACGGAACCCTCGGTGCGCGAGTCCAACTCGTACTTGGCCGGTTTTTTAATTTCACCAGATTTGTTTAGTGATTTGATAATATCCCTAAAACACGTCAGTGAGTTGACGAAACGAACTCACAATGATAAAACGAGTTGACTACTTGTTTTATCATTTCACTAGACACATTTAGTGATATGATGAAGTCTACTATAACATGGTATAGATGATTTGATCAAGTTTCTGAACTGGTGATGGACTGTACAATTCAGTTTGATCAATCTGCATTGTACTTTAGACTTTTCACAGGAACGTTTCTTGAATCACTGACCTCCAAATAACTTAGCTGCAAAAACATTGTTTCGCATGTTACAGTAGAGACTTTATCATATCACTGAACGTGTCTAGTGAAATAATAAAACGAATTAATTGACTTCGCAAGTTTGTTTCGTCAACTCACTGACGTGTTTCGTCGTGTCACTAGGCAAATCTGGTGAAATGAAAAAACGAGTTGTCGTTTTTGGCTGATTTTGTCATTTCACTAAACTGATTAGGATTTGTACTTTTTGTTTTACAAATATCATGATAATAATCTCAATTTTTGCAATTTATTAGTGGATCACTCCACTAGCGTTATTATTATAAAGAAAGATCAGAAACAAATGAGAAAAATTTTCGACGATACTGGACTTGAACCAGTGCCTTGAGCCAGACCGGGGCAGCACGCTCTACCATCTGAGCTAATCGTCCACACTAGTAGTCGACGAATTTTGTCATCTGTTCTTGCTTATGGATCTCTGTATGGTGCATCCGACTCTTTAGATTTTAAAGTAGCAATTTTTTTCATTTGTTTCTGATCTTTGTTTATAATGATTAGGATTTGGTCAAAAGACGGATTTTTACTAGACCAATAATAAAATGGATGCACCATTCTAATATCCTGCGTGATTTAATGAAATCTCTGTTTTGGCCATTTCCATGCGACATTATATTACACATTCTCGCGCCTTCACTGTCTCAATCCAGGTTTAATTACAGGCCACGTACCCGCGATTTGCTGGCAGTTCGTAAAGCGCGTACTGTGTCGTACAGGAATTCTCCTCTTGTTCGCGCTTTACACTATTTGTACGAGCTTCTCTCATCAGCACTCGAATGTGATGTTTTTGCAAGTAGCTGGATGTTAGTATGTGATGAATGTATGAGGTTTTGTGAGGCGATGAATTCCTTCTTCAGTCAACTGTGTGTAATGTAAAATTGTTTTGTAATAGTGTATGTTGTATATTCTGAGTTTGATAGTGTTAGTGTTTAACTGTAATATTGTGTAATTATTTTTATAAAATAAATATATATATAATTTTCATCCAAAATAATTATTTTTTTCCATTGAACAAGTCGATTCAGCAATTTTCAGATGGTTGACGTTGAGTAGTTTTTGACTTGCTCTTTTTAACTATTAGAAAATAATCTAGGAATAAAAAAGGTTGTTTGTACATGCAAATAGCAATTTCCTTTTTCCAATAAGTGCAAGCCCTAGCCAGCGGCCATTCCGACGAACACCCGTGACAATATTAGGGTCGTCGCGACGTGACCGTTCGTGTCGTGTTATTAAAAAAAAAACTAATATTCAGTCAGCATTTGCATTTTGTTTAAATAAAATGTGGAAAATGTACGCGCTGCTAACACTAAAGCTTGGACTTTATCTGTGTCTCACTATTATGGTATTTTGCTCAAATGAACGTTTGCGTATTAAGTACTAGACGGTGCTCGCAACTTCGCACGCAGAGGAGAAAAGTCATAACCCCTATTTTTTTCTTCAGCATAGTCGAGTAAAAAGTATCATGTAACCATCTGTGGATGCCCAGCTATCCGGGCAGCATTTTCTTTTTTAAAGTCATTAGCCGATTTAGCGTGATGAAGCCATAATGTCACTTGTATGCATGGCTTACAAAAAAATCCAAAAAAAAAACGATTTAGTGACTTCCAAATAGTCCATTACAATCATTTTTTTTTTAATATCTTCAATGTACATTTTATTTGTACAACGTTATAACAGTCAAGATTTCAATACCGTTTAATACTAGTGTAACTAATTTCGCATGAAAATATTCCACACTAGAAGGCGCCCACTACTTCGGTCTCGGAAGAGATATAAGTAATAACCCTTTTTTTTACTCCAGCGTAGTCGGGTAAAAGGTATCATATAACCATCTGTGGATACCCTGCTACCCGTGTACCAAACCCAAAGTAATTGAAAACCATTCAGCCGTTTTGGCGTGATGAACCACAACGACACAAACAAACATACAAATAAGTAGACTAAAAACCCAAAAATACATTTTTCTATTCAGTGACCTCCAAATAGTTTCACTATTTTTTTTAAACGTCTTCAATGTACAGACATTTTATTTTTACAATTTTATATCAAATAGATCGTTAGATATCAAAATATAAAATATACATACCTACTATATTGTCTGCCAAATTATTAAAAAAACTATATTCGCCCCGTTCCAGGGACTACTATGAACGTTAATAGGTTTGAGCACAAACGTTGAATTACCCCAGCTTCTGATTAAATTTATACGCGATATCGAACGGGAATCACTCGATAATGTGAATATGTTTGCTTAATGTGATGACATTAAAGGTTGATAGTAGAAATACACTGTAATATATGAGTATGTTTCTCCGGTCTTCGTTCGCTGGGGTAGCCATAACCCTTTTTTAGGGTTCCGTAAAATGGCTAAAACGGAACCCTTATAGTTTCGTCAAGTCCGTTCTTCCTTCCGTCCGTCCGTATGTCACAGGCATTTTACTCAAAAACTACAAGATGTACAGTGATGAAATTTGGAGTATAGGTGTCTTGTGTAAGCCGCTACTTAGTTTGATGGTTAAATAATAAAATAAAATAAATGTAGAGGGGGCACTCCATACATGTAACCGAAACTGAAAAAATAAATTCAGCAAATATCTAAGTGTGCCACATATTTCGACAGTTCTTTTAAAAACATTTAGAGGTTTCTAAAAAAAAATATTGATGTATCGAATATTTTCGGAAATAATCGCTCCGAAAGTAGCATAAGTTGCTGCAAAATAATTACCAGTCTAATTTCACCTTGTCTCAATTCGCCCCGTCCCTAGAACTAGTATAAGCGTTAATCGCTTTCAGCGCAAACGGTTAAATCACCCCAGCTTCTGATTAAATGTACACGTTGTAATACTATATCGAACTCGATTCACTGGATAATGTGAATATGTTTGTTTAATCTGATAACATATAAGATAGACGGGTTTCTTTTCTTCTGTACCTTATTGCAATGATTACATCTTTTGGGCAGGGCTTGGACCCGGTATTTATAAATCTTCTAAAATACAGGCTGTTTCTGGAATGTTTTAAAACAGTATTTTCGAGAAGAGATACATCTTTGAAAACACCTAATTCAAGTTTTAGAATTTAAATAAATTATACATAAATTTCGTAATGGAGCCAAAATAACGAAACAAATACCGGTTATTTTATATGAAGAGCGTGCACAGGGATTTTGGTCAAGGTAGGCAGTTTTTATGTACCTATATGGAGCCATGGTCGTTCAGGGCTTCAGGGTAGGCAGTTTCTGTGTGCCTGTATGAAGCCATAGTCGTTTAGGGCTTCAGAGTAGGCAGTTTCTGTGTGCCTGTATGAAGCCATAGACGTTCAGGGCTTCAGGGTAGGCAAATTCTGTGTGCCTGTATAGAGCCATAGTCGTTCAGGGCTTCAGGGTAGGCCAATTCTGTGTGCCTGTATGGAGCCATAGTCGTTCAGGGCTTCAGGGTAGGCAGTTTCTGTGTGCCTGTATGTAGCCATGGTCGTTCAGGGCTTCAGGGTAGGCAGTTTCTGTGTGCCTGTATGTAGCCATGGTCATTCAGGGTTTCAGGGTAGGCAGTTTCTCTGTGCCTTTATGGAGCCATAGTCGTTCAGGGCTTCAGGGTAGGCAGTTTCTCTGTGCCTCTATGGAGCCATAGTCGTTCAGGGCTTCAGGGTACGCAGCTTTTCTGTGCCTGTATGTAGCCATGGTCATTCAGGGCTTCAGGGTAGGCAGTTTCTGTGTGCCTGTATGTAGCCATGGTCATTCAGGGCTTCAGGGTAGGCAGTTTCTGCGTGCCTGTATGTAGCCATGGTCATTCAGGGCTTCAGGGTAGGCAGTTTCTCTGTGCCTTTATGGAGCCATAGTCGTTCAGAGCTTCAGGGTAGGCAGTTCCTCTGTGCCTGTATGGAGCCATGGTCGTTCAGAGCTTCAGGGTAGGCCGTTACTTTGTGCCTTTATGAGCCATGGACCGTCAGGGTAGGCAGTGTCTTGTCTTGTGCACGCCGCTGATTGAAGAGAATATAGGTTTCCAAGGCCTGCTCTTGGGTCACTCACTCTCTAAAACTACGATATTAAACGATATAATGGCTTTTTTTTTCCTTATAAATTATAGGTCCATTTTTTAAGGCTCCATCTCGTTGGTATGTTAATAGCGGAGATTATTAGGATTTATACAAGGTTTATTTAACTTGCAATGTATGTTTGTTCGGGTGGAATCTTGCAAGTTAAAGACCTACTTCCCGGTTTCCTACCTAATTCATTATCTTCATCATATCATATCAGCTCAAAGATGTCCACTGCTAGACAATGGCCTCACGCAAAGATCTCCATAACGACCGGTCGCACGACTTCTCATCCAACGGTTTCCCCTCGATCTTCACCAGATCATCGGTCCATTCTGTTGGAGGCCTTCCTAAACTGCGTCATCCTGTACGATCGCCACTCGAGAAGCTTTCTTCCCCAGCGGCCAGCGGATCTACGAGTAATGTGCCCCGCCCACTGCCACTTAAGTCTAGCAACTCTTTGAGCTATGTCGACAACCTTGGTTATTTTGCGGATCTCCTCATTTCTGATTCGATCACGCGAGGAGACTCCGAGTATAGATAGAACCATTGCCCTTTGAGTGACAATGAGCCCTCTTATAAGACCCATTGTGAGTGACTACGTCTCAGTGCCGTATGTCATCACTGGCAAAACTGTGTACAACACACTGGTTAAACACCTCGTCTTAAGACACTGTGGTATTTTAGAAGTAGAGATATTAAGTAGCTTCCCGAAGTTGCCCATCCGAGTTGGTATCGACGAGTGACCTCTTTCACAAAGTTGGATCTACTAAGTGCATACTATTTATCACAACACAACAAACGGGGCTTAATCGCGTATAAATATGATTTATTTAATTACCTTTCTACTAATACGTGCTCTCATAGATGGCGCTAAGGTTATAATACTTTTTAAACAATAAAAAAATATTAGGTACATGGGTCAAAGAGGATGGATAAATTCGAGGCGATTGGCACAGTGCTCGCTGGTGGAGGGGTTGACACGCTCGACGCGTAATCGAGAGGTACCGGTTTTGAGTCCTGGTGTGACCACGTGCGAGACCAATCGTATTTTTCTTTGCGCTTTGACTTGTATCTATGTCACAATAATTACCTTTCGTTCGTAATGCTTCTACGTTTCGGACGTCACGTAACGTCCATGGTCTCAAAGGAACTGGAGAGGCGGGTTTCAACATCTTCTAGCCGCGCGATTTTTCCGATTAACCCGTGCTTGGTCTTGATTATTCATTTGAACACTAAGGTTGTCACAATACCGACACACTACACTCACGACATCTGGCAATCTATCGGATGAAGTTTAATGCTGTTTACATTTACTATTAACTGGTTTCCACGAAGATGAAAGTTTGAAACCGTCCTCCCGGTTGAAAATTCAGTGTTTCTTAATTTCAATTGCTTCACATACGATTTTACTATAGTAATTATGTTCCATAGAAAGGATCTTGGAATTATAAAGCGCAATCCAGTAGTTTGGTCCTGACTCTAGTAAATGTTGAGCAATTGCGGACTTATTCACCTGGCGCAACAGCTGTGATGTGCTTTTTTATTGCATACTGTCATCGGTCTCGAACCAAAAACCCCGGGGTATGATGATAGGACTATATAAGTAAGAACTTACTATTTATAGTGGGAACAAATTGTTTTTGACTTCTCGCCTATTTCTCGCTCGCTTGTTATAATGATTTTTACTCATTATAATAAGCGAGAACCTTTCCGCCCCAGCGGCCCCTCCTTTCTGCCCCTACCTAATTGCTGCTCAATTAATACTAGGTTAATTCCGCGTATTGTCTCCTTCGCCCCGTTCGGAAAACTACGAACGTTAATCTGTTCCGTGCTTGTGTCGATTTGCGCGAAAATTACAGGCGATAATACTTTATTTAATAAGATTAAATTCTGAGTAGATGTGGTATCTATTTATTGAGATTTATTGAGATTATTATTGGTTTGATAAGTGATTTGTCAAGTAGCCTCAGCAAACATATAACGGTAAAACGCGCTATCCCTCAACTTAGAGACCTATGCCCTGCAGCTCGATGATGACGATGATGATGAATATCCCTCAAATTAGGTGGAGTGATACATGCAAGATACCTCCAAAAGTGCCCAAAAATAGCATTTTGTTTTGTGCCTCTGTGTATTCTGTGTGGCATTGTAACTCCTGAACAGTTGATGCGTTTATCATCATTTTGATTTCTTTAAAAGGAACCTTGATCGATTGTTTTGGCTATAAATCATGGACTAATAAAACAAGAGGACTGTTAATCGCCATACAAAAAACCGTACCTACCCCGATACGTACAAAGGCATCTATCTATAAGAATTATTATTTGCAATTATTCTTAATAGTCTTCTAACAGGAGAACCGATTTCTTCATTTATAGCATGAACTATTCCTTGACCAACCTCGCTGTACCACGTCTTAGGTATGAATGCGGCGAGACAGGGGGGTAGGCGAGCAGACGACGGCGTAATGACGAATCAGTGGCTGCTCTGCCCACCCCCCCTCGTCTCACCGCTCGCATACCTAAGGCGCGGTCAAGCTATAGTTCATGCTATAAATGAAAAAAATCGGTTCTGCCGTTTTTGGCGCGGTACAGCGGTATAGGTCACACTATAATAGACACTATAATAGAGCGTTTTTCTAAGGGTTTCATCGGTTTCAAATCATTTCATTATAACGTTTCTTTCGTTTGATTTCCATTTATTTTAATTTCTATTGTACATAAACTGAATTAATTGAAAATAAAATATGCATATCTATCGATTACAGTGAAATTGTGTAAATTATAAACAATTTTGTGTTTGTATCTATTTGAGTCCGCTTCAAAAAGCGCAACATCATAACAGATGGTATTTAATTGAACTCGGATGCGTTTCATCTGATTAAATGCAAGATAGATACGTTGCTAGTTTTCTAAATGGCTCCCAGAAAGTCTAGCAGCATTAATGGGTCATCATCGACCGAGCAAGCGCAGCGAGAGTATCGTCTCCGTTTTAGCTTGGGTAAAAATACTTTGTATATCCGGCTGTCTGTCCGGCTACCGTCTGTCCGGCTGTTTTCCTCTACAGGTCGCATTTCTCAACCAGTTTTAGTGAAATTGTATGTGCAGGTTCAACATATAGGATTTTGTGCCGATTCAGTTTTTAACTATTTTTTTCGTGGCGAATATATGGGGGTCTGTCTACAGCTCACTGAGCCATCAGCTACTACTAACACTTTTGTACATAGTTCACAAGCAATGCAGATCAGCATGGCTGTGATTGTTGCCTTTATTTACCATCTGACACTCTCGCACTTATATACTAGTCAGAAAGTGACGGATTTTATTGCATCTGTCAAGCGATAAAAACGACCATCATTGACCCGCAGAAGGTAATCGTCATAGACAGATGTTCCATATCAAAATAAAATGTTTAGCTCGATCGCGATGAATAGTTTGCACACATTGTAACTTTGACAGAGAAAAAATATATTTTATCTAAGTCCACCCTGTGGACCCGGAAGCTGTACAGCTTCCGGAATGTCGGAAACTCATGTGAGATAATATACGCGATATAATCCATTTAAATTATTTTATTTAAATAAGTGATAAGCGCGGAAACAGAAGAGCATATTAGTACATACCGATGTTTTACGAACTTTAGGTAAATATTTATACAAATATTTCCCTTCTCTGATAGTAGCGCATCTACCGCGATCCTATTAATATAATCTAAAGTTGTTAATTTTAATACAGGCTTGTATGAATTTAATTACGCAACCAGTAGATACCGTCCGGCTTAGAACAATATTTTGAGTATAAACTAGGAGTAAACCGGATATAAACCGGATATAACCGGGTAACCGGTGCACGCTTGCCGCGATTGCGCGCCGCTGAATTCCATTCAACTATTTTAGTTGGTAAAACTCGTTTTAAACTAGTGGCTATTAATTTTATATCCATCCAGAATAGTTTTATGAATAAATATTTCAATAGACGCATTTCAGTAAGCCCAGTATAGGTTTTAATGGAAACATAGAGTATAGATTGGTAATAGAGTGTAACTAATCAAGAAAAAATTATACTTTAAAAGTATTTCCGCAAATAGTGTTTAGCAGTAACACAATAGTTTACTGCGGCATTGGAACGCATATTGCTTGTATGGCGTTAAACTGAACATAGAAATAGAATAGTTTTATTAAAATAAAGGTTCTGAGATACACCTACATCTGTGTGGTCATTGACTTCCTCTCCGCAATCGTTATCTTGTATTATAGGTGCCATAATATCGACTGTAGATAGATAGATAAAACATTTATTCGTTTGCTACACACACACACAACAACAGCAAAAGCAAAAATAACAACAGTAAAACAGTAAAATTAAAAGCAAACAAACACAACACAAAAAAAAGCAAATTCTGGGTCTGCTGCAGCAAAACGAAATGGTTCGCAGCTCAGTGATATGCTTTGCCCATTCGAGCTAAGCTTCGTGACATCAGCAATAGGAGAAATAATATATGATAACTTGAAGGTGCCCGCTACTTCGTCAGATGAGGCGAAATAATTATAACCCTCTTTTTTCTTCAGCGGATAAAAAGTATCCTGTAACCATCTGTAGGTGTCCAGCTACCGAGTACCAAAAATAGTTGAAATACGTTTAGCCGTTTTGGCATGATGAAGCCACGACGGCACATACAAACATACAAAAAAGTAACAATATTTTTTTTTCTATTGTATGAACTTCAAATAGTCCGTATCACTATTTTTTTTAAATATCTTTAATGTAGAGCCATTTAATCAACTTTATAATATTATAGTATACATTTGCATTGTAATTTAAAACTAATCACCTATCACAGTAACAACAAGCACTCGAAAGGCAATGCTTTCAAATGAACAGTAAAATGTTGGCTCCATGAAAACTGTTTTTACAGTGTTCAAGAATTTATATATTACAGAAATTACATGACATGAATTTAGGGTGATTTATTACTATCATTTAAATTTAAATAATTTTACTGTATTAACGATATAAATACATTATAAACAAAATATTTATATAAACTTTGTTACATAAATATTAATTTAAAATTTAGATTCATATATTTTTTTTATTTAATAACGTTAAAATTCTTCCTAACTACTTTATACAATTGTATGCTGTATGAGGAGAGCAACGTGGAACAATATCTAACATAATACACTTATTAAGACATATAACTAACCTTTTTCTGCAATAGATGTTATCTTATTTTATCTTATCTTACTGCTGATGGCAAATGGAGCAAGCTTAAAAAAATGGCGTTATAAGCATTTGTATTTTGGATCAAACATTTCAAAAGTTATGCTATCACTTCTCGCTTGAAGCCAAGTTTACCGAGGCGTAAGCGGCCCGCAGCCGAGCTCGAAATTGCCCGAATGGCCAGTTAATAAAATACATAATGAATTGCATTTACACTGCTTCCACCCGTTTTGGCGTAAGGTAAGGATGTCAGTATCTATATATTTACTCGTATCCATTGAATGATGATGTAATAACATGGTTAGGTACATTTAGATATAAATGGAAAGTGAGTGCTATAGAACCAACATACGCATGTATGGCGAATTAACCGAAAGAAATGAACCACATTTTTTCGACGATCGGTTTGACGACCGGTTTGGCTCAGTGGGAGTAACGTTACCTGCGAAGCTGAGGTCCTGGGTTCAAATCCCGGTAAGGGCAAATTTTTGTGTGATGAGCATTAATATTTATTCCTGAGTCTTGGATGTTTTCTATGTATATAAGTAATATATCGTCGTCTAGTACCCATAATACAAGCCTTATTGAGCTTACCATGGGACTAGTTCGATTTGTGTAAAATTGTCCAGTAATATTTATTTATTTATTTACAATATTTATTCCGAGATAAATACATCAATATCCAATTACCTCAATATTTGCAAGAAACATCATCTATCTGATCCCGTTATATAAGCGTCGGGAAATAGCAGATTTTACTTTCTTGCCTGATATCAGAACAGGCGGTATTGACTGTCCTGAACTGCTACAGGATATGTCATTTGTTGCCCCTTCTCGGCCTAAAAGGCACTTCCCCCTATCTATCCTCAGATATGTATCTGGATGTATGTAGCCTTCATCATCCAGATACAGACGGAATAGTTTCCTTAACCATGCTAGTCGAAATTTGCATAATGCGACGAGAGAGCTTGATATTGATATATTTAATTGTGTAATTCCTTCTGTGAGGCAAAATTTAATTAGTGCTTTTAGAATAAGAAAGAAAGAAATATATTTATTTAGCACCGTTACAGACAGGAATTTCATAAATAATAAAACATAAGAGGTGTTAAAGAGGTCGCCACTCAGCTTAATGCCACAGAGCAATAGAGTTTACTCCGTGACTCCGGTTTTCAGTGACGCCGTTTGTTCACAGGCAGGGGGTAGTGATCGTTTTACACATTAAAAATACTTAAATATAGTATGAGCGATTCTTATTACCATGTTTATATTATATTGTTATTACCATATTTGTGCTATATTGTATTGAGGTTATTTGACTAGTAAGGCTCCTAAAGCTTAGCTTAAATGTTCATAGTTTTTTATATATATAATTGTTGTGTGTGCGCGTAGTGAGTTTCTGTAATTGGCTCTATACTTCTATTTAAGTTTTTATTTTACTGTATTTTTTGGTTCTTCTACAATAATAAATAAAAATATAAAAAACCGTCCACCTAGTTGGGGGTCGTCCTACCTACGCTGCGCTTTCCTATGCGTAGTCGCCACTCCAGGATTTTACTGCCCCAAAGGCCGTATCCGTTCTCCTAGCTACATGACCCGGCCATGGATATCAGTATACAATGCATCATATCTTCTTCTTCTTCCTGTTCTTCATTACTGAAGCTCGTGCTTACCTTTGCTTTGATGAAGTTGATGACGAGCTGTTTCCATGCCACTATATCTTCGCCTTCTCTCAGAGCAGTACTTATAGTGAGTCCTGTTATTTTCTGGGTTTGGTCAGGCCAGCGGGTAGGTGACTAGGTGATCACCCACGTGGAGTTTAACCAGCTGTTTTCACTAATACAATCCGAAGCGAAAGTAGCTCTATCTGTGTGACTATTACCTGCTGTGTTTAGATACCATCCTGGCCACTTATTTAGATGGTTGGCAGTTCACAACTGAGCGACACCTGCAGCTCTGGATGAATATCCTTAATAAACAACGCGTAATTCGAGGTCTGGCTCTAGACTGCTTCTCTCTCCTCCATCAGATTTTGACATAAGTAAGAGATTTCATCAACACACAATAAGAAGAAAAATAATAACTTAGCAAAACAAGGAAAATAGAGCCCATCTATTCTCTCTCAATCTACTTAGAGAACGACATGTTTTGTCCCAGAGACATGCAAATATAGCCTAAGCGTTATGTGTGTCACATGCATTATTTATGTTCCAGTAGCGATATCATTTAAATATTCTTGAACTGAGTAATAAGCCTTAGATGCTATACAATGTATTTTACTATTCATTACTACATTCTAACTTTAAAATGGATGTCGGTAATCTGTTGCCATCCCAATAATATTCCTGCCGTCATACGTTTTCGCAGGGCACTTATCACAAGTAGTTGGCGCGGGAAAAGTAAGCAGCGCCTTACGCTTGGTCGTAGCACGTCTGTAAAGACTCGATATTTTGGAAATGAAGCTTGTAACAACCGATTCGCGCCCTACTACGAAATTCGCCGAGTGACTAGTTAATAAAATACATAATAAATTGCATTTACACTGCCCTCACTCGTTTTCCCGTTACGCGAGGAAAGCAGAGTGCTCTATGGACTTGTTCGTGGAGTAGATTATATACCTACCTAGACTACTGCCTACCCGACGAGTACTGCAGCAGGCGACGTGGTCCGCTCTGGCTGCGGAGCACTCGCGCACGCGCCTGCGCCTCCACTCCTCCGTTCTGCGCACGACTGCACTCATCAACTTCCTACTCCTAGCACAATCTGAATGTGATTTGTTTGAAAATGGAATAGCGAGGCTGATGATTGAATGGAAGATAGTGCTAGAAAGAGAGCAAGATAAGCACCTTCTAGTTGTGAGTTAATTGTTTTTTAGTTACTAGTTTTTAGATACTGTTCAGTCAACGTAACGATTTGGTTTAGAAACTATTAATAATTACAATTTTTAAAAATTTTGCTGTATTACGATCTCACGGACAACAAACACACCACAACGCAGCGACAAAAAGTGGTGAAGCAGAGTGGTTACGTTTGAATAGTTGCGCTGCAGCTTCTTGCCATCGATTCCTCCGGTGTTGCACATATCCATGGGCAACGATGACCAGTTTTAAATTTAAAAAAAAACTGAATGTTCTTTGCCGCCAGTAAGTAAATAATTTCCTTGAAATTGGAATAAAGCATTTCGCTTAGTCCTCTATTTAAAAGTAATATGTTACTTAAGAGAAATTATATTTTATTCTTTATCATTTCGGTCGTCATAACACGGGTGCGCCTAAAAACAGGTTTTCTTCAGATTTTTTATTCTATCACAAATTCTGTAGACCGATCAAGTGTCTAGTCTACCTATGTTTCAAGAGCTTTGTGACGGACAGACTGACATTAGTGGCTCAGTAATTGGGTTCCATCAGTATAATTAGAGTGCGGAACTCTAAAATCTCGAACTAACTCTATGTCTATACACTCCTGTAGTGCGCTGGCACAGCTCCCCTGTCCGGGAGCGGCTGAATCGCTAACTAATAGAATTAAGCGCCGCGCGCCTCCCATTCTACGCTAAATATTCTGCCGGAATCTGAAAACACTGCCATGGCTCGCGAATATTGCTACTGTATAAAACATGGACGCAAAAAGAGGAACAGGAACAAATTAGGATTTTAAATAAGAATAAAGAAAACATTTATTGTCACGCCACAATAAAATAGTTATCTGTATAACTAGAAATAACAATCGCTAAAAATCCCTTTAGAGAAAATAATTACCCTAATTTTTCTGCGGTACAAAAAGAAACGGACTTAGCATGTGCTGCGACAGACTTGCGACTTCGTTGCGCTGGTTTTACCTTCGCAGCCCTTGTGCCTAGCGCACTGCGTCCCTCCCCCATCTAAGAGAGATACAGCTCTTGCGATCTTTCGACGCCGGTCCACAGTCCCTGACGACCTCTGAGACAGTATAACCTTACCCGGTCTCCCCTACTGAAACATTTTCCTTATTATGATACCGACAGTATACTGTATGCTCAGGGCAGCATAACATCTATAAGTAGGTGCTATTATTTTGGAGAACACTTAATCGAGAAATTTTTATTTTATGTATGTTTGTATGTGTCGTTGTAGCTTCATCGCGCCAAATCGGCTAAATGGATTTAATTTATTTTTGGTACACGGATAGTTAGGGTAGTAGCTGGGGATAGAATAACCAGATGGTTATAGGATACTTTTCACCCGACTACGCTAAAAAAAGGGGTTATGACTTTTTCTCCTCGCCGAACGAAGTTGCGGGCATCTTTTAGTATTTTATAAATGTACACTTGGCTTGGTATCTAGTATGTACATACTAGATACCAAGCTACTCGTGTACCAAAATTGTTGAAATCCGTTTAGCCGATTTAGCGTCATAAAGCCACAACGACACATACGAAAATACAAAAAATCCAAATAATATATTTTTCATTTTAGTGAACTTCAAATGGTCCGTAACAATATTTTTTTGAAAATATCTTCAATGTACAGACATCTCATTTTTACAACTTCATAACAGTATAGATTTTGTATGTTATTACGTGTCGTTACTGCTTCATCACGCAAAATCGGCTAAACGTCATCTACAAATGGTTATAGGATACTTTTTACTCCACTATGCTAGAGAAAAAAAGAGGGGTTATGACTTTTTCTCCTCCGCGAACGAAGTTAACGCGCCTTCTGGTATAATATAATACGACCTTTATTCTGCTACGAAACATTAAATAGACCACTATTTCCTTTCCAAAACATTCGGTCAGCTATTTCACCCGTATCTGTATTTTAATAATATTTATGATCAACTTAAATGTGAATTATGAATACCCTATTTGTTCATAGACTGCAATCCCTGTAGCACGGTATATGTCTCCACTTTCCATGCCTGACATCATAATTTCATTGACATGTCAGTGCTATTGCAAATTATGAGAACATTCTAAATTTTTAGAGGTGTGTATTTTTAGGGTTCCGTACCCAAAGGGCAAAACGGGACCCTATAACTAAAACTCCGCTGTTTGTCTATTTGTCTGTCTGTCACCAGGCTGCATCTCATGAACCGTGATAGCTAGAAAGTTGAAATGTTCACAGATGATGCCGCTATAAAAACAAATAAGTTCTAAAAACAGTATAATTTTATATCTGTCTACGTATGTCTGTAACCAATATAAAATGATCGAACACCGAGTACAATTTGCATAGGAGTAGGGCTCTGCTAACACTGGATTTCATAGATTCGGCTGTTTGTATATTTTGTACGGAACCTTCGGTGCGCGAGTCCGACTTGCAGTTGGCCGGTTTTTATATTGCCCGGTAGTATTATGTTATGTGAACTCAGAATCTACAAATATCTTATTATTGAATCGAATTGTTTTTTGGATATCCTTACTTTATTATAAACGTGAAAGTATGTATGTACGTTCCACTTAATCTCAAAAACTACTGGACGGTATTTTATGAAATTTTCCAGTTATTATCCTATTTTGATATATACTTATATATCAGAATAGGACATTAGGCTGTAATGTATGTCAAATTTCATCCCTTTTAGGGACGAAAAAGTGCATGAATGTTTGTATGGACAGTAAATATTTTTTTACGCTAGGATCTTGAAATCTTGGTAATATTAATCACATTTAAATTAGTAAAATATAAAGTTTTGGGGAAACACATAAGCTGCTTTTTATCCCGGAAAAATAACTTTTATCCGCGATAAACGAATCTATGGCGGATGAAGTCGCGGGCGGCCGCTAGTCATTTTATAAATCCGACTTTCCGTTGTATGTATACATTTTTACTCTAGTCTAAATCACGTAACACACACTCTCAAGGGAATCAAAATTATAGGGTACTTCCCGTTGACATAGAACTATGAAATTTGGCAAGTAATATCGTGACATACTTCAAATACCTTTAAACAAAAATCTGACAGCTAATACATCTATACTATTATAAAGTTGTAAAAATGAAATGTCTGTACATTGAAGACGTTCATAAAATAAGTGAAACTATCTGAAGGTCACTAAATCGATATATATATATTTGGGTGTTTGTCTGTTTATTTGTATGTTCGTATGTGTAGGCTTCATCACGCTAAATCGGCTAAACGGATTTCAGCTATTTTTAGTACATGGGTAGCAGGGTTTCTCCAGATGGTTATAGTATACTTTTTACCCGACTACGCGAAAGAAATAAAAGAGGGGTTATGCCTTTTTCTCTTCCGCGAACGAAGTTGCGGGCGCCTTCTAGTTTGTCATAAAATCATAAAATATTGTCTATTTCAAAAGACATATTTGGACAGCCCGGTTGCGTTAAGTTTGCACCTCATTTGTATGCAAACTTAACTCAACCGCAACCGGCTAATATAATAATGTTAGGGAAGTGAAAGTTTGTACGGAACCCTCGGTGCGCGAGTTGGACGCACTTGGCCGGTTGTTTATTTTTTAAATTTAATGACAAACAATGGAACATTTACTTTGAGTCTCGAACTTCGGTGTAAGACCCTCAGAATTGCGATGATATTCGATCAACCCTGCAGAATAACGTCCCGAAGCACACCGGCTTATAACTGTCATATCACATTACAGTAATATTACATTACAGTCATATACCAGTGATGATCATGTTAATTTCACACTCCTGTAATCTCACGGCACGGCACGGTAAAACGTATGACAATGACGGACGACGAGGCCCCTTGGATAAATGGTTTAGATTTTATTATGCTCTCTGAATAAGCTTTGGCCGTGGTTTTAGTGAGTAAGCGTAGCGTTAGGCGGGGCGAGTGGCGATTATCCTTTTTCTTTTTGTATGCCCTTTTGTCATCAGTGTAAGAAAAAGGGAGTCATCATCAGTGACCATAGATAAAGTCCATGTAGGTATGAGATACCTCAACTAGCAAATGTCGTCATATAATGGTTGCGGCAACGTAACATGTTTAAACTTTTAGCTCATAATATTAATCATAAAAGTAATCAGCACGTTTATATACCGCGTTTTGGATGTATTTATTCAGCATTTCAGTTATAAAAGAGCTATTTAACTGAAATCTTCGGTCACTTATTGATCTTATAACAATTTCCGACGTAACTATCTTATCACAAGTTATCTTTATATTAGCAAAGTATATGACTTTTATATGAATTAATTGATATATTACTTCAAGTATCCTAGGCTACTAACAAAAAGAAAAAGTTTTAAGTGATAACAGAAGAAGTTTTAACGTAACTTAATAAGCTATTTCTTGTGTGACTCTATAGTTACTCAGTATCATAATATTACTGTTACTCTGAGTAACTATGTTGCATAAGCTGTTATTATACGACAGGTTCCGTATAATTCACGTGTACATTACTTTTATATGATTTATTAGCTGAATAAGCTCAATCTTATATGAGTACTTTGCTAGAGACCGCTGCGTACATTTTATTAACGTAAAGTATTAACATAAGTATACTCATAAAACAGATTGTATAAGCCAAGTACAACTTTGTCCATTACTATTTGTATTTATTTTAATTTTTATTTTAATTTATTCTGCAAACACAGAGCATTTTTTTTGCTTTACTACTAACGTCATATCTATGTTTTCAACTTTAAAGTCAATGAACCTTCACCCCCTATTTAACCATGTCAGTCATGTGTGAAGCCAAGGTGGGCAGCTAGCAGCTAAAGAACTTAACTAATGCCCCTCTTGCATGTAGTAGTGTACAGAATAGATATGGAACTTATGTCAATTTTCTAAAATAGAACGTCATAATGTCTATACCATACCTAAGTACTATACGAATACCGACCCCGCCCACGGGGACAAGCAGTAAATCGTCTCATTATCTCTTGTATGCCCAATTCTTTCGCTTTTCAGGCCTTAAGTCTGGGTGAACCAGTTAAACCGTCTTCCGCAGTCCTTGCGTCTCCACCCTACTTCTCAAGTAGCACACAAGCTGTATAAGGGCTTATTCAGCTATTAATACAACCGGTTTAAACGTCATGAGGGCTGTATAAGCTCTAATTCAGCTTGTGTGTTACCTGGGTTACTACAAGTTGCCGCGGATGGCATTCCCGTTTGTGGGTTTCACTCCAATTACTGGCCTAGCCAGACCTTAAAAAGTTAGATTCCAAGAAGAGGGAATCCTACGTCCTACATCTACTACACGTCCAGTGGACGTCAGGTGGTCATAATGATGATGACTATTCTCTGTAAATCTCTTCTTTATTCTTACTACGGTTACAAGCTTAGCGCTTCTAATTGGAAATGTTAAAAATTACCCATTTTGGCGTTACTGCGTCGAAGAAAAGAAATTGGCCATACATAGAGTCGTCAGGATGGCTGAGCAACAAAAAGGTGAAATATTTAAAAGCGCAAAAAATAAAATTGAAAAAGTGCATTATTTAGTTGGTCCGTTCTGTTTTCATTTTGTATGCACCAAGTCCTTTATTATCTCATTTACCTGTAACAACTGTTAAAAGGGAGTTGTGCATAGGAATTCCATCTTTATGTTTTTAAATTACAAATACAATTAATGATGTTAAATATTAGTTATTATAATTATAAATCTTTATAATGTATGTTATATCATTAATACATTTCTAGAAAACAATAAACAGTTATTGTTGCTATTTTATGAGGCAAGATAACATCAGAGACTTTTTTTATGTTCTAAATGTGGAACTTCTAACATTAGAAACAACATTGAAGATATGAAAAAGAAATCATCAGTATAAATTACGCAATTTAACGGTTACGTAGCTGCTACTTAGACCAAAAAAAACCTTTTTACCCAACTAGGGCCGAAAACGGACGCTTACCTGTCCGTAAACTCATAAAAACTCTTGTTAAGGAAGAGTCGAGAAGCAGACAATAGGTTCCACATTTTATTATAAATAATTTAATTCGAAATAAGTAAAACATTTTAAACGAATTGTATGTCGTATATTATTATTTTATTTGAGTTTCCGACGTTTCATAACCTTTACAGCTTCCACTTACTTTACAGTTTCAGTTCACGGGATTGACTGAGAAAAGACATATTTTTCTCTGTCAAAGTTACAATTTGTGCAAACTACCCACTTTGAAAAAAACAAATAAATTAATGCCTAATATGATAAATAAACTAGCAGCGTTTCAGCTGGTCCCATCTGCCATGGATGTACATGTTTTCTCAAAGTGCGTAGTTTGCACAAATTGTACCTTTGACAGGGAAAACATCATCGCAAAAACACAAGTTCAGTAAAAATACACTTCTTTATATAAAACACATTTTTTTGTGTTTCTGTGTTTTAATGCGGTTGGATAAATTCGAGGCGGTCAGCACAGTATTCCCTAGTGAAAGGGTCACACACTCGACGCGTAATCGAAATGTACCCTCACCACTTAGTGTACCGGATGACCCCATAATTATAGAATTATATAGATTTAATATAGGAAATGAAATATCTAAATAACTTATAAGCTAATAAAAATATAAATTATTCGATAACTTCATTTCATACCTTTCCATCTAACCCCGATGGAAAGCTATGAAATCATTACTTTGACTTAACAGTCAAAGGAATAACTCTTATCTAATCAAATATCAATTGTATGAAGCCCATAAGGCGATAAAATACATAGTGGAATAATGTATGTAAACTTTCCACAGGTATTGCACAACATTTGCAACTATACCATAACATTGGTAATTTTCCATGAAAACCCAATATGTTGCACAATAATTGTTAATTGTAATTCTCAGAAATAATAAAATTACCCCCTCCCCAACCAATATACGGCTCGAGTATAAAAGCCAAAGCTAATTCAATTGACAATAACCCCACTATATGTGGCATACGAATGAACACATAAATATACAAATAGTCCCCATACTATTCATGTCGTTACATGTCGTTACTACAAGTTATCGGTACTACTTACTAGCCTTTGAAAATACTTACAAGAAATAATCGTCAAGTGAATTAGCTTCAGTCAGATAGATATCATAGTTAAAATAGGAAGCCTAAGTATTGGTTTAGGAACGGGATTTCGTTATAAACTGTGACTTTTTATTCTCTGCTTCACCTACACTGCTCTTAAAGCTATCGAAAGGGGTTCAGACTGCTTTTACAGTCCTCAGTCTGCACATTGGTCACTTCGAGCCGGATTGATCCTAAGCTCAATAGAATAAAATGTCACAAAGAAACGGAAGTCCGTCTCCGTCGTCAGTAAGGACGACCGACACCCCCGGTGGTATTACCGATACCTCGGAGCAGAGCTCCGAAACGACCACGACCCAGACCTCCGAGTCGTCGAGGGTCACCAGAAGTGCTGCTAGAAGCGGCGCTACTGCGCCGTCGCTGGCACCTCCGCAAGCGCCTCCTGGTGCTGGGCGGAAGCGGCTGGCGGCGGCGCAGCCCCCTGGAGCCCTGCCCGCGCCTACTGGCGCACAGCAGGCTCCAGCTCCGGAGCTCCACTACAAAGTGCAACAGGCGGGCCCTAGTCCCGGCCCGGCATCCGCGCTCCTCGCGGGCGCCGCCGGCGAGACCCAGGACCCCAACCAAGCACGAGCCCCCGCCGATGTCGTAGCGTCGTCAGAGTACGACGCACAACGGTCGGTGATGGCACCGAGTACCGTGGTCGAAAAACCCATTGCGCCCAGAAAGACGCAATCAAAGGCCTCATCGCGGAAGTCGACAAAGGAGAGGCGAATCCAATTGGCAAAAGCGCGGGAAGTGCTAGCTGCAGCCAAACTAGTAACGCTTGAAGCGGAGCTAGAAACTAGTGAAGAAGAGAACAACGCAAGTGCCACGACGGATGTGGATACAAGCCGGCAGGTCGAGACCTGGTTGGACCGGCACCACCTCCCAGCCCTTGATTTGAATCCCCATAATTTTTCTTCTCAGTTACAGTATACGACGGGAGCGCCCGCTTTTACGCAGGCGCCCGGCGCGCATGCGCCGCCCGTCCCTGCGGCCACGATGCCCCCCGCGCCCCCTGCGCCCCCTGCGCCCCCTGCGCCGATGTACGCCGTGCCACTACAAGCGCATGCGCCGCCCGCGCCTGCGCCTACGGCCACGCAGTACCCAGCGCTCCCGTCCGCCGTGCTTCACGGCTCTGCGGGACCCGCTGCGATGGATGAACTGGCGGTACAACCGTACGCGCCGAGCAACGACATCATGACCATCACAGAAGCGATCCGGAATGCCATACTGGCAAGCAAGCAAGATCCCCATTCAAGAAAAACGGCGGATCTACCAGTCTTCACAGGTTCCCGACGGCAATGGCTGTCATTCAAGCAGGTATATACGGACACTGCCCCGTACTACACGCCGGGCGAAAATACGGCGCGACTGCAGACAGCTACCCGAAACCTGAAAAATACGGCGATAAGTGATTTCGTCATATCCGGTGCCAAGCCGGAACACATTATGGAGAAGTTGGAAGAGTGCTACGGCAACACGGCGACTCTTGCGGCACTGGAATACTCGTATAGAAATCTCCGTGAGCTGCCCAAGCTCACCGACAGCGCGCAAGACATCTGCTCGTTCTCGCTCAAGCTCGGAACGATAATGGCTACGTTACAACTCGTCGACGCCCATGAAAGCAAATATAGCTCTGAAGTCCTGCGATCGCTCCATGATAAGCTAACAGTGAACTTACAATCAAAGTGGTATACCTACTCAGCTGACAAACCGAGGCGCGAAAGCGATGTCATGCTGATGGTAAATTTTATGCGAGAAGAAGCCAGATTACGAGAACCGTACACCGTAATCAGTGACGCAACCCAGGTGCCGCCGCGCCATCAGCCCTTCCAGCAACGAAGCCACTTCAACGCGCCCTGCGCACCGCGCCCGCCCGGCCAATTTACAAGGTACAGTGCGCCACGTACATATCCGCCGCCCGCCGCCGTCGCGCAGCCGCGACCCCAGAGGACCCATACCGCCATGGAAAAGAAATGCCCGGTATGTGAAAGTACACAACACAGTGGGGGCGGAGAGTGTGCGAAGTTCATAAATATGTGTTTAGATAAACGGCGGGAGACCGCGAAAACGGCGCAACTGTGTTTTAAGTGCCTGTGTATACGTAAAAAACAACATTTTTGCAAGAAAATGATTTGTTCGGCGCCTAACTGTGGAAAAAATCACCATATACTTGTGCATAAAGATTTAATTAAATCAGTTACAGATACAGCCGCATCTGAGTCGGTGTCATGCGCATGGACCCGTAAAGCTCAATCATATTTAAAAATCCTCCCGGTCGAGGTAAGGGGCCCTCTCGGCAGCCGCGGCGCCTGGGCGCTGCTGGACGACGGTTCATCCGTCACGCTGATCGACGAAGCCCTAGCCGCGGAGGTGGGAGCGCCCGGCGAAGTCGACCCACTGCACATTGAGGCGCTCACGGAAAAAGGCCTGAAAAATAACACGTCGCGGCGGGTGCGCATAGAACTGGCGGGAGAGGGTAACTCGAGTAAAATTGAAGCGAGAACCGTGAGTAAACTTTCCTTATCTCCTCAACATGTGAGTGAAAGTGTAATTAACGAGTGTGATCACTTAAAAGATATAAAAGATAAGCTCGTGTATCATACCGCCCGCCCGAACATCTTGATAGGTCAAGATAACTGGCCGTTATTATTAGCCGAAAATGTAAGAAAAGGACGATGCGATCAACCGATCGCGAGTAAAACGGTACTAGGCTGGACCCTCCACGGGGCTCAAACAAGAGAGCCCGGGCACCGTGTAAACTTCATAAATAATATTAATACTGACGAAAATTTAAATAAAAAACTCGATTATTATTTCAGTATTGATTCGATCGCCATAAACCCCGTTCGCCCCGCTTCGGACCCGGAAGAAAGAGCTACCCGGAAACTGGAGGAAACCGCCCGACGAGTCGGCCCGCAACAGTACGAGGTTGGTCTGTTATGGAAGAACGACCAGGTATGTCTGCCTTACAATTATAACTCAGCTCTGAGGAGGCTCCATAGCGTTGAAAAACGTATAGACAAGGATCCCGCGCTCCGCGTCAAGTACGAGAAGGAAATGGACGATTTAATCGAACAAGGTTACGCAGAAATAGCCCCGGCGACGACTACGCCGAATAAAACATTTTTCCTTCCGCATTTTCCCGTAATAAACCCCATGAAACCGGACAAGGTTCGTGTGGTCCATGACGCTGCAGCAGTCGCGAGAGGTACAAGCTTAAACGATAATTTACTCTCTGGTCCGGACCTACTCCAAAACTTACCCGGCGTAATAAGCCGATTCCGAGAACATGCAATAGGAGTTACGGCGGACATAAAACATATGTTCATGAGAGTCGATGTGCGCCGAGAAGATCGCGATGCCTTAAGATACCTCTGGAGAGGGGATAGGAGAGACGAAGCCCCGCCCACCGAATATCGTATGAAAAAATTAATATTCGGAGCTACATGTTCGCCGACATGCGCTATTTATATAAAAAATATGAATGCTATGAGATTTATAGACCAGGAGCCGACCGCTGTACAAGCCATCATAAAAAAACATTATGTTGATGATTATCTAGATTCATTTGAAAACCCACAGAAAGCGATCGAGGTGTCCAGCAAAGTACGAGACATACACGCTGAAGGCAACTTCGAGCTACGTGGATGGGTGTCCAACTCGCCCGCCGTGATGGCCGCTTTGGGCTCCGAGCGACTCCCTGCGGACACAACGGTCGCGCTGGACGAAGCCGAAGCCACGCCCACCGAGCGAGTTCTCGGCCTGATATGGAAGCCAGCATCGGATGAACTAACTTTCAACTTGGATCTTGCTCGACTCCCTCCTGAACTAATAAAGGACCAACGACCTACAAAAAGGCAAGCCCTCCGAATAGCCATGTCGATATATGACCCAATAGGATATGCGGCGGTGGTTACAGTGAGAGCTAAGATAATATTACAAGAGGCTACGCGCAGAGGTATCGGCTGGGATCAAAAGCTACCTGATGACCTGGCGGAAAAATGGAAAATTTGGCTGAAAAGGTTAGAATGCCTACGCAACATAGCTATTCCGCGAGCCTATGCTGGCTATTCGGAAGCTATAGAGCTACAACTTCACGTGTTTGTGGATTCATCTGAAGATTCTTACGCGGCGGCATTGTACTGGCGTACAAAAGGTGCCTCCGGCGAAATAAAAATAACTCTCATAATGGGAAAAGCAAGAGTTTGCCCGATCAGGGTTCACAGTATACCGCGTCTCGAGCTTATGGGCGCCGTAATCGGCGCTCGAATGGCGGATGCGGTGAAAAAAGAGCATGAAAGGCAACCCGATTCAACAACCTTTTGGACCGACAACAAAACTGTCCTGCAATGGATACGTAATGGTTCACGCTCATATAAACCGTTCGTAGCACACAGAATATCGGCCATACAAGAACATTCAAAAGTAAATGAATGGAGATATGTACCTACGAAGTTGAATGTGGCCGACGACGCCACTCGAGATGTACCGGCCGACTTCTCATCCAAACACAGATGGTATGAAGGTCCAGATTTCCTGTATGAAGACCCGAGTAAATGGCCTACGGAAAATCTGACCGAGGCCACGCCCACCGGCGAAGAAAAAGTGTGCTACGCCATGAAAACCGACGAATGTGACATTCGCCGCGCCATACCGGCCGCTACGAGATTTTCCAAATGGGAAAAAAACGTCAGATCAACGGCACGAGTCCTACAATTTATACAATTATGCAGAAAAAAGCACGAAACAATTAATTACAAAAGAACCAAGAAAAATATCGAAGCGGACCCAGATTGGAAGAAAACTCGTAGCCGGGGAAAACCGAGCGCTACGCCGCCCGCTACGAGCTACGAAGATAGCTACAAAATAATTCCCGTAGAGCTGCTACAAAGCGCCGAACATATTATTTGGAAAGCGGCACAGCGAGACGTCTTCCTAGATGACCTCGCCCTGGTAAGCAGCGGAAAACCAGTATCAAAAGGAAGCAAGCTGAATAAACTTGCGATACTGGAATCAAACGGAATCATCGTACTCAAAAGTAGAATCGACGCCGCAATCGACGTGAGTTGCAACAAAAATCCTCCCGTGATTGATGGACGACACAATACAGCGAGACTGTACATAGATTACGTACACAGACGACTTCATCACGGCCGCGTCGAACTAGTAATCAACGAAGTGCGACAACGAGTCTGGATTCTACACCTACGACAAACTACGAGACAAGTAATACACGCCTGCCGGCCGTGCACCATAAGAAAAGCTACGCCACCGAGCCCACCCACCGGTAATCATCCGCACACGCGTCTCGCGCATCATAAGAGGCCATTTACATATGTCGGACATGATTATTTTGGGCCGATAACAATAACTGTCGGACGTACCACACAAAAACGGTATGTTGCATTATTTACGTGTCTAACCACTAGAGCTGTGCATTTAGAAATTGCAGGTTCACTCACCACAAACTCCGCGATCATGGCTCTGAGAAGATTCATCGCGCGCCGAGGATGTCCGACCGAAATCTGGTCCGACAACGGCTCCAACCTGCGAAGCAGCGACAAGGAGCTGAGGCGCGCGCTGACCCCAGGCCTCAATACAGAGGCCACTCACCGAGGCATCAGCTGGCGCTTCATCCCGCCGTCCGCCCCATTCATGGGCGGCTCGTGGGAAAGAATCGTGGGCTTAACCAAGCGAGCCCTGGAAGCAGTGCTGCATGAGCGGCACCCCAGAGAAGAGGTCCTCGCCACGTTCCTCGCCGAAGCGGAGTTCATCGTCAACAACCGACCACTCACACACGTCTCAACCGATCCAGAGGACCCAGAGGCCCTCACTCCAAACCACTTCCTGCTGGGAGGCTCGGCGTGGAACCCCGCGCCAGGCACCTTCACCGAGCAAGACGTCGTCGGACGCGTCACATGGCGCGCCGCCCAACGCCTCGCCGATATGTTCTGGGCGAGATGGGTCCGGGAGTACCTACCATACCTCCAGGACAGACGGCACCCCTCACACAAAGGTGCCGTCATAGCCATCAACGACGTGGTCCTCATAATGGACAACACGTTACCTCGCAACACATGGCCACGAGGAAGAGTCGTCGCTACGTACCCAGGGAGCGACGGCATCACCAGAGTTGTCGACGTCAACACAAAGGGTGGCATCCTCCGCCGCCCTACGAAGAAGCTCGTCATACTACCCACGGCGCCCGAGACACCGCGGCGCGAAGACAGCGCGCCGCTCACGGCACCCGTCTCATCACCACGGTCCTGAGCATCGAGCCACAACAACCGACGTCTGCGTGCATCAGGCAGCATCAACGAGTCACCGGCACCGGCGAAGTTTCCTATGACTAAGGTCATAGTGGCGGGAGAATGTACCGGATGACCCCATAATTATAGAATTATATAGATTTAATATAGGAAATGAAATATCTAAATAACTTATAAGCTAATAAAAATATAAATTATTCGATAACTTCATTTCATACCTTTCCATCTAACCCCGATGGAAAGCTATGAAATCATTACTTTGACTTAACAGTCAAAGGAATAACTCTTATCTAATCAAATATCAATTGTATGAAGCCCATAAGGCGATAAAATACATAGTGGAATAATGCATGTAAACTTTCCACAGGTATTGCACAACATTTGCAACTATACCATAACATTGGTAATTTTCCATGAAAACCCAATATGTTGCACAATAATTGTTAATTGTAATTCTCAGAAATAATAAAATTACCCCCTCCCCAACCAATATACGGCTCGAGTATAAAAGCCAAAGCTAATTCAATTGACAATAACCCCACTATATGTGGCATACGAATGAACACATAAATATACAAATAGTCCCCATACTATTCATGTCGTTACATGTCGTTACTACAAGTTATCGGTACTACTTACTAGCCTTTGAAAATACTTACAAGAAATAATCGTCAAGTGAATTAGCTTCAGTCAGATAGATATCATAGTTAAAATAGGAAGCCTAAGTATTGGTTTAGGAACGGGATTTCGTTATAAACTGTGACTTTTTATTCTCTACTTCACCTACACTGCTCTTAAAGCTATCGAAAGGGGTTCAGACTGCTTTTACAGTCCTCAGTCTGCACACTTAGATGGTTGGCAGTCCACAACTGCGCGTTTTTCTAGAAATTTCCTGCCTCAGACCACTGAACTGTGGAATAAATTGCCGAATTAATATTTTCGGACCGATGCGACCTTCAAGCCTTCAAGAAAAGAGCGTACTCCCATCTGAAAGGCCGGCAACCCACTTGTGACTCCTCCAGTGATGAAAGTGTCTATGGGCGACGGTGATCGCTTACCATCAGGCGACCCGTCTGCTCGTTTGCTTCCTATGTCATAAAAAAAGTACCGGGTTCGAGTCCTAGTGTGACCACGTGTGAGAGCAATCGTATTTTTCTTTGCGCTTTGACTTGTATCTAAATCACAATATTCTTTACCCTATTATAGGTATACTATTAGAGTTATGAGTGATCGATTCTAGCAAGCACAAAAGCACAAGTGCGGTAAAAACATCACAAGAGCGCAAACTTTTCTACACTGGACCCTAACATGCCCCAAACTCCCAAGAACTTTCCCAGATGTTTTTATTTATATTTTCCCCGCCAACGCTAAAATATGTGACAGCTCATTCTACCCCGGAAGCGGATGGTCCGACATGGAAATTTTAATAATGGGATAATGGCGGAATCTTGTGCAAATGGAAATACCGGGAGATATTCTAAGTAGGATATTAAATGGGACAAATCCTCACACAACTTCAAAAGAGGGAGCTTATTTTCCTTGTATGTATGTGTGTCTGTGCCCAATCGAACGTTGAAGGCATTTTACTCAAAAACTACTAGATGTATATTGATGAAATTTGGAGGATAGGTGTCTTATTTATATATGAGCCGCTACTTAATTTGATAGTTACATAATAATAAAATATATTTCTAGGGGGGGCACTCCATACATGTAACCGAAACTGAAAAAAAAAACAGCAAGTATGTATGGCACATATTTTGACAGTTCTTTTAAAAACATTGTGAGGTTTGTATGAAAAATTGATTTACATATTTTCAGATATAATCGCTCCGAAATTAGCATAAATTGTGTGTCTCCTCCTCCCCTCTATTTTCCAAACCTGATGTCCAAAAAATATGAAAAAATCACAAACATAAAACTTAATAAATACTTTCAACGAAAATTGTTCTCAACATTATCGGATAAACCGTTTTTGAGTTATTGCCGAAAAACTGTGCTTCTCAGCAAAAGGACGTAAGTGCCGTGGGGATACGCTCTTTGGCTAGTGCCCTTTTTCATATCGTATTTTTTGATCTCTAGTGCACTTTTTGTAAGAATGGCTGCGGGACCCTACATTGAGCATGGTCCGACATGCTCTTGGCAGGTTTTTTTCAACATTGTTTTGGTATCTATACAGACAAAAACTTATCATGCTCTTGTCGATGGAGTAATTACAAAGCAAATGCTACGGACTAGAAAACTACTCGACATATTTCGGTCCATTGCGAGGACCTTAGTCATGTGCGATGAGTGGACACCGACGCTGGCCCTGCCTCACACTGCCCAGCAGTTATTGGCCTTTACATTGTGAGTCTGAGTAACCGCTAATGTAATCGAATAAATAATCTAAAGTGCTATGGAGTTCGAAATGGCATCGCGTATTTACCATTCCTGTCTGGTTTTATGGAAGTGCACCGTCCGGGACACCGAGCAAATGGGTGCATCGACTTCAGAATCGACACTATTTTTCGCGACGATGACGACGACGAGACGTATAGAGCTGCGGGCAAAATTTATTTTGACAACATTCTGATTGCTCACAATCATTCAACAAATATTATTGCTGTCTAATAATAATAAGCAACTAATTATCCGCTTTTGATAATGATGCAGCCGGCCACGTACCAACCTAACAATTTATCAAACCAGTCTCTTGCGCAGAAAACCTGATCCGAAACGCGCGTCTCGTATTTATGATGTTAAACAAAACAGTTGCGATATATCTTTAAAGGAAGACGCTTGTACAACGTACGACACGCTTATTTTATTCCTTTTTCAAATTTATACAGCCAGATACATTTCTATTTAAAAAAAAGGCGATTCGTTGCGCTGGTCGAAAAAAAGACAAATATTTGAATTTGAATTAGGTGTTTGGAATTTGTGCAAAGTTCGATTGTTTTTGTCGGTTTTTGTAAGGGCTGTGAGAATGTTTATTAAAGTTGTGTTGCCGATGCTTGCTGTAATGTGGTGTGGATACTGCATAACTGGTTACTCTGGTAAGTATAATATTTAAGAGAGGAGAGCTGGAGAATCTTTGTTTTTTTACACAAAACTGTCATATCTATTTAATGTTCCGTTTTGAGGAAATAACCTTGGAATGGTTTGAAGCTTATTATAATAATATTCATAACTTTACTACTAAATAAATCGAGAAAAAACGACTTTGTGGAATAACCGGATCAATCAAAACTGTGTTTAATCCTTTAACATGCATTTATTCTATTACAAATAATAATAGTAGTAAATAGTGAATTACCATTAATTAATACTTTCTATTCACATTTTATGATTTTATCTTAACCTACTTCTGAAAAGGTATACACTACATTTTTTTAGGTTTCGTTGACACGTGTTGAAACTAATTAAGATTCTTAATTTAAATTATTCGTCACCACACATTATAACTACGAGAGTGATTTTTAATTGACGTTGTCATCTTAAATAGAATTTCGTAATTAGTTTACGAGAAGGATTATACCTACTACTATAAATAATCATGATCAGCCAAAAGACATATGTGCTTTCTCGAAAGAACGCCAGCATGACTGGTCTTGGGCCGCCCGCCGCCCGCATCCATTGACTCCAGTGACCTTCACGAGTCATCAGCCCACCTAGTTTGCCTACCACATACCCCATGTTCGCCGATTTCGCTGTCAATCGTGGACCAATTTTCAAAATTATTTTTTATTTGAAAGAATATACTCCTGAGGTGGTCCCATCGTCACCAAGTCAGGATCTGAGGATGGAATCCTAGCGAAATTGAAGGCAACCCACAAATTTATAGACATATATGTATATAGTGATTCAGTATTTTGAGAAACAAATCAAGCATTTGCACTTAGAAAATATGAATTGATAAAATGAAACTATGTGGACTCCTCAATGATAAGTGATTTACGGATGGTGGCGATAAGATATCTCGACTAAGATAGTTAAGTGACTCTGTCGTCACAATTTTAAATGGTTCTGATGGATATTGTACCACTGAACTAATACAATGATGGAGCTGGAAGGTGGGCTCTAGATCTTCGTAGTAAAATTATGTATCCTAGACATGTTTGGGCTTGTTGAAATTGTCACGTATGTAATTTTACAGGATACACTAAAAAGTGAAAAAAATATATGTTTTTAACATAAACAAAAAATACTAAAAAGTAAAATAAAATAGAATGAAAGAAAGAAAGAAAACATTTATTGCCACACCTAAAATAAATTAGGTACAGGGAACAACTAACATATTTGAAAAAAAAAAAAGATTATATTCCACGTGACAAAAGGAACGGACTCAGTATGTGCTGCGGCAGCACTTTTTTTTAGTTCCTTCAATTTGTCACCGTGTGCCACTTACTAAAATCGACAACTTTTAAAGTCTTTGGATGACAGGGGCACCGAATCCAAGATAACATTTATTGTATATTATATAGAATGAGTTTTATTAATGGTAAATTGAAGGAACTAAATTACTTTTATTTTATTTTTTTAGTCATTTATTGAGTCGCGTTGAATATAGTAGTGACGGGCAAAAATGATAGTAACTGCCTATTTTTTTTCGAGATTTAATCGTGGAATTCATCCGAATATAAATAACTATTAAATTAAGCGTCATTCGAAAATTTGGTCGATTATTAATTCACGATCAATTTTGCGTCGGTTGATTGTTTATTCGAATAATTAAGAAATAAGTTTATTATTGCCCATCTCTGCTCACATCATATTTTTTTGAAGATTACAAGGCTTTTTTTACAAGCTTTTTATTAACTTGCAATATATGCTCGGGTGGAATCTTGCAAGTTAAATTTGATCCACTTCCCGGTTTCCGATTGAGCTAAAATTTTGAATACTTATTTAAGTTCGGTGACAATGCAATAGTATGATACCATCGAGCTGATCTCATGATGGAGCAGAAAGGTGGTCATAGGAACTCTGTAATAAAATAATGCAATCCTACCGAGTTAGGGCTCTTTAGAAGCGTCTTGGTGAGTAGTTGATAGATGTTCAAGGAAAAGTTAAGTCGGCAATAAAAGCTTGTCACAAAAAATATTTTTTTGACAGAAACATATTCCAAATTCTATTTTCCAGGTCTATACATCTCCAACCTGTCAACTGCGTGCTTCCGCTGCCTCTGCCACGTCTCCACAGGCTGCGACATCTCCCACGGCTGCACAGGCGGCTACTGTGGACCATTTAACATATCCAGGGTGTACTGGATCGATGCTGGCAAGGTGACGTTGCCTGAAGACGACCCTGAGAGAAACCATGGTAGGTGATCCTTCAGGACTGTGAATCTGAATCGTGTCAGAAGAGACCTCAGTACTATCAGGATCAGGTTTCAACATGGTATGATATCTGTCACGGCTGTACAGGTGGTGAACACCCTTCATCATATCCAAGGTGTGCTTTATCAACGCTAGCAAAGTGAGAGAAAAACCATGGATTGCCAGCATAGTATCCCTATCCTACTTGGCTGGCATTACCTGTTTTCCCAGCCGCTGCAGTAATGTACCTACTATTATATTGGATTGTTGTTTAGATGAATGTATTTTTGCTTTGGTCTACATAGATTAGTAAAAATGTATTCATACGAGGGAACTGTACAAATGTCACGTCGGGTGTTTAAAAAATTATATACAAAAAAAGCAAATTCGATACTTGTAGATCCTGAGTTCTCATAACGTAAAGGGAACAAATATAAAATACACTTTTCTGCGAAACCTAATGTTCCCAATTTTATATATTAAGTATATTGTACCCATAGCACAAGCTTTGCTGAGTTTGGTAGGAATAGGTCGATTTGTGTAAGATTGTCCCTGATATTAACTTATTTATTTATAAAAAAATTGTAAATAATAATCCCTGTACATAAATGGCGTTGTAAATATAGGGTAAGAGCTTTTTGTATGGTTGTCGGTCCTCTTGTTGTTACAGGTAAAGTTTACAAGCAAGCGAACAAGACGTCAATGGTAATCAGAATGCCAGTCCTTTTCTATGTACTATACAGTCATTATCAATGTTTTTAAAGTCATTACCATTTTTTTCAACTTTCAGCATGGGAAGACTGTGCTAGGAGTTACCACTGCGCTTCAAAAATAGTCGAAGGCTACCTACAGAAATTTGGAAAGGTAAATTCTCATTCCTGAACAGTTTTGACGTGAAACGTCTTTCAGTTCGATGAGTAGGGGTCACTTGCTAAAACCGCATGTAACGAAAACATGTCGCCTCAGTAGCTCTGTGACTATGAGACATGCGCAATTCATTTTAAGTCGTTGAGTAGAGCAAAGTAGCCATTACTCAGGGTATCTGGCTGAAGCAGGTTGATGGTGCCAGTGCCGCGTGACTGATGTGGAAGTCTGGGCTAAGAATTGACGCTTATAAGTTCCAACAGTTTTTAGAATTTTTGTCTGTTTGTCTGTTTATTTGTGCCGGCATCACATGAAAACGGCTGAACAGATTTCGAGGCAAACTTTATTAATCTGTCGAGAAAATCTCCGGTCAGGTTATAGGTTATAAAAATTTAACCCTTAAAAGGGGGGGTAGCCACTACTCTTGATTGAGTTAAGTCTGCACCTGAATCGTATCGCGCTACTTAGGAAGGAGGTGCAAACTTTTCTCAAATATGTGCTACACGAGCCTACGACTACTATTGAGTACGAGCCGAGTATCGAGTACTTTCTAAACTAACAGGTGGCGCTAAACTTAATATCTATTTGCCAAATTAACTCTAATTTTAGAGGAGAGGGTACGAATATTAACAAATTTAATTGAATAATTGATTTAATAATACAACAAAATAAGTGTCTCGGTGGTATCAACAAGGAGGAGGCTCACATGTGCAAGAATTCGCCCAGGTACTGCTTCAGGTTGGAGAAGGACTTCTGAAGGAAACCAACGGCCTGGTTCGATTACCACAAAAGTTATACAGGATCGTTCCGTCCGTTGAAGACCACATTCGGAGCGTATAAGGAGACCTGAGCCAGGTGCCGTGACGTGAGAGCTCTTCGGTTTGTGAGAGAGCCATACTCACGCCGAAAATTGAACAGGCAGCGGCAGTTAATGCGCGGATATTGGCGAAAATTGAAAGTGAACAGGCAGTATATAATTCCACGACTTCGTCCGCACAGAGATGAAATTTGTAGCCTTTTAGAAGGCAACTTCGTCAACGGAGGAAAAAACATAACCCTCTTTTTTTCTTCAGCGTAATCGAATAAAAAGTGTCCTATAATTATCTGAGGATGCCCAGCTACGCGTGTACAAAAAATAGTTGAAATATGTTTGGCCGTTTTGGTGTGATGAAGCTTCATCGACACATACATACAAACATACAAAAAATAAAATTGAATTAGTGACCTTCAAATACTCCATATCACTTATTTTTTAGATTTTCTATATTATAGTAGTAGATTATCTATATATGTTTAATGTACATAGACATTTCATTTTACACCTTAATCTATCTATCTTCTATATTCTATCTATCTATCTATGTATACATATAATAAAGCTGAAGAGGCTCGAAAATCTGTAGGTACATGGAAGATATTCGAAAAAAAGTTGGCCGGGGATACTTAGAATCGATAACAGAACACGTTCCAACAGTTTTTAGAATTTTTGTCTGTTTATCTGTTTATCTGTTTGTCTGTTTATTTGTACGCGCATCACGTAAAAACGGCTGAGCAGATTTTAATGCAAAGTTTACTTATCTGTTGAGAAAATTCTCGGCCAGGTTATATAGGCTATACAAATTCAACCCTTAAAAGGGGGGGTAGCCACTACACTTGATTGAGTTAAGTTTGCTCCGGAATCTTATGGCGCTAACTAGGATGGAGGTGCAAACTTTTCTCAAATATGTGCTACAGGAGCCTACGACTACTATTGAGTACCTTGCTAAACTAACAGGTGGCGCTAAAATTAATTTCTTAGAAGTTTAGATGAGGGGGTACGGATATCAACAAATTTAATTTAATAATACAACAAAATACGAGATAAGTGGCTCAGTTGTATCAACAAGGAGGAGGCTCTCATGTGCAAGAACTTGCCCAAGTACTGCTTCAGGTTGGAGAAGGACTTCTGGAGGAAACCAACGGCCTGATTCGATTACCAGAGATGTTATGCAAGATCGTTCCGTCCGTTGAAGACCACATTTGAAGCGTATACGGAGACCTGAGCCAGGTGACGCGACGTGTGAACTCTTCGGTTTGTTAGAGAGTCATTAATGCGCGGATATTGGCGGAAATGGAAGGTGAACAGGTAGTATATAATTCCATTAACACTGTCTTGGATGAACGCTTTGTCACAACACACTTGATGGAGTTCCTAAACTCATTGAGCGCTTCAGGACTCCCAGCACACACATTAACCCTGAAAGTTGGAGTTCCGATCATGCTTCTTCGGAATTTGTCACCTCCAAAGTTGTGCAACGGAACCAGGCTAAAAGTAGTGCAGCTGCAGCGAAACCTCATCGAGGCGCAAATCCTGATAGGGTGCGGCGCCGGAGAAGCCGTGTTCATCCCCCGCACCCCCCTCATTCCGAGCAACTTCCCGCTCCACTTCAAGCGCCTACAGTTCCCTGTGAGCGTCTTCTTCGCCATGACCATCAACAAGTCGCAGGGGCAGACGCTGCGTGCCGCCGGCGTGGACCTGCGCACGGAGTACTTCTAGCACGGGCAGCTACGTGGCGTGCTCGCGCGTCACCAGCTGCACGGAGCTGTTCATGCTGATACCCGCCGGGAAGACTCACAATGTGGTGTACTAAAAAATATTGTAAAATGTCAATGATATGTACTTAAATATAATTTACATACCTATTTTTGGAGTATGTAACTGTAGATATGTATATATTTAGCTGTGCATACATAAACACAACTGTAAATAAAATGTAAATACTTGGCCTCAATATCTATATTCACCTTTCATCTAATCTTACTTCTAAATAATATTAGACCTAAATTCGAAGGGTTGATAGGAAGTATTGATGTGTATATTTCTTACCGTTTCATGTTTAGACTGATTAACTGGAGGACCGATATGGGTGATATTTGCCATGGACTTGATTTAGATAGTACTACAGTCAAGGACGTAAAAATAGAAAAGTGGTACTGTATCGTCCGATATACACCTCTAAGTATATACTCCATTTCTTTTAAATCACGTCTAGAATTTAAATAAGTGCAAAAACTAGTGATTTTGGAGTGTAGTTTTATTTAGTGGTATGCGTATAACATTTTATCTGAACTTTACTTCAAGTTTCGGCTCCAGGATAGAGGGGTGAATTAGCCGCTTACTTACACAGACCAAATTCTACGCGGGCGGAGCCGCAGGCACAGCTAGTATTAAATAAATACAATAAGTAGTATAACTACATTCATACATATATGTATATACATATAACTATATAATAAGTTGAATTACTGTACTAATATTACTCAGACATTCAGTCCATAGGACGTAAACTAGTCGTGCTATGGAAGGGACAGATAGTCTTTGAGATGCTCTTTAAAGATCGAGAGGGATTTAGCTCGTCTTAATTCTACAGGCAAAGAGTTCCACAACCAAACAGACTGAAAAGTGAACGAATCGATATAAAATTTAGAAGAGGAAGAAGGCATAGTAAGAAGTAGATTTTGAGAACATCTAACAGACTGAAAATAATTAAAACGCTCTTTGACATACTGAGGAGTTGTGGGAATAAATAGTATACTATAAAGAAGACCAAGATTGTGTCAGTTACAAAACTAATAGTGAGCCACTTGAGCTGACTACGAAAACTGGAAATATGGTCATGTTTGCGCAACCCAAATATGAATCGAGTGCAAACATTTTGAATACGCTCAAGTTTATCAAGTTACTCGTACATTTGTTGAAAAGAGATGGATGTTATATCCTTCTCATGTATATATTATTTATTTACATAAGTTGTTTTAAATAAAAAAAAAATTACTTAGATTTTTATCCTCTATTATTATTGTTTACGTTTATAATTTGAGATGTTTTCTTGGAGAACTACGCATTGAGTTTATACTTAAAACATATATTTAGGACTAGCTTCTGCCCGCGACTTCGTCCGCCTTAAATTCGTTTGTCGCGGATAAGGGTATTTTTCCGGGATAAAAAGTAGCCTCAAACCCGGGACTCTAACTAGCTCCATACCAAGTTTAAGCGTGAAGACCTCTTCAGCAGACGGACGGACAGACACACTTTCCCATTTATAATATGAGTATGGATTTGGCAAAAAGGTATTAATTTTAGCGCCACCTGTTAGTTTAGCCAGGTACTCGATACTCGTGGGCTCGTAACACATGTTTGAGAGAAGTTTGCACCTCCTTCCTAAGCAGCGCGATAAGATTCAGGTGCAAACTTAACTCAATCAAATGTAGTGGCTACCCCCCCTTTTAAGGGTTGAATTTTGATAATAATATAGCCTAGCCGGGGCTTTTCTCAACCGATTAGTAAAGTTTGCATCAAAATCTGTTCAGCCGTTTTCACGTGATGCGCGCACAAATAAACAGACAAACAGACAAACAGATAAACAGATAAACAGACAGACAAAAATTCTAAAAACTGTTGGAACGTGTTCTGTTATCGATTTTAAGTATCCCCGGCCAAATTGTTTTCGAATATCTTCCATGTACAGACTTTCGACCCTCTTCAGCTTTATTATAAATATAGATAGAAGATTGGCTAAATACAAATATTGTAATAGATATAAGAGTTATTTCGAAAATATGACTGACTATTGAGTTTGTTTCGGCTTTCTTCTCCTCAGTGGTCTCCTCTTGGGAAACGCCGCCGTAGAGTTAGACTTGTAAAAATGCCCTTGCCTACTTACAGAATAAAGATCATTATTCTGTGTTACCCTCATATAAATTGATGTTATCTGGTTCCAGGACTGCAACAGCGACGGCGTGACCAACTGCTTCGACTACATGATGATCAACGGCAACGGTGGGTACGGCTGCACGGCGCCGCTCAGCCGCTCCGCCAACGGCCGCCGCTGGCTCGAGCGCTTCGAGGAATGCGGCCTTACTTTATAAGGCCACGCATAATCATCATGCTTTAACAATATTATATTACATTATACACGTACATCGTAAGTTACTTTTCACTTCTCCTGCTCAAAAAGTACGCCATATTAGTTTCGCGAAGTGAGACTAAAATAGTACATCTAGCCCCTAGGGTTTAAAAGAAAGCCATATAATCTCATACATTATGAAACTGAAAAAAAAAACTTGCAGCCAGCTACATACTACTTTCGAATAATTAAAAACAAACAAACCAACCTGATCAGACTGGCCAAAATTTCCGATCGTATTACAGCCCTTTAAATAAAAAAGTAAAAATTGTCTATGCCCATTATTAGTTTAAAAAAATATCATCATCATCATCATCATCATCGTCGTCATCGTCGTCGTCGTCGTCGTCGTCGTCGTCGTCGTCGTCGTCGTCGTCGTGCTCGTCGACGTGAGTCCTGCTCATTGCCACTTCAGTTTGCCTACCCTGTCTGCTATGTTGGTGACCTTGGTTCGTCTACGAATTGAATGTTTGTAGGTATGACAGAGTATACATATATCGACACTACTTTGAAAAATTCCTATCTCAATTTGTTCCAAGTGAAAACGCATGTAAGTGTGCGTATGGATCTGGCGTGTACTTACATCGTTTTTCTTGAAGTTTTCTTGAGATACTAGCTTTTTTCAAAGTAGTGACGATATATTCCATGCGTATTATCTAAGATCAACAAAACTAGTTTAAATTATTATAATATTTTTTTGTTTTGTTTTTTTTTTAAATCCTATCCAGTGACTAATGCCATATGATAAATAAATTAACAAAACTGTATACCCACCGCCGAAGTGCTGATTATAAAACTCGAAAAGTGCGAACTCGGCTTAAGATGCTATAATTCAATTAATAAAGCAGTCACAAAAAAATAGGTAAGTCTCTTTGTGTGAGACGACACATAGTAAACCCTCCTGTGATGCATATGTGTATGGCATTATGCATGCCTGTTTCTCCGAAAGAGACCCTGTTTTGGCCCGGGTATTCACTTATTTACCGTGCACCATTATTATTATTTGGTGCTATGAACAACAAAAAGTAAACCGGATTTTGACCTCCGATTTTGAATAGTGAATTTATGAATCACGTATCAAAAACTCGAACTCTAATAGTTCGCTCCTGAAGCGGCGTTGAACTTAAATATGCGAATAGTACAACTAGCGCATAAATTTCGTCCAACGACACAAAACAGCAACAGCAGGTCGCTGTATTGTTAATTAAAAACAAACTTATGAATATTATCCATAGAAAACACACCACTTTACTTATTAAACCCATAATTTAAATTTTTCACATGTCAATGTTTTCAATTTATCTTTAACAATTAAACACAATGTATTTTGCCTCTTGAATACACAGTAACTCCATTAGAACATAATACCCTTGATTAGTTATAATCTCCTAGTAATTCAAGTTATTGCTGAAGCTTGTAAAATTGCACAAAGTTTTTATTGTTATTCCGTAAGCCGAGAATGTCTTGAAAATAAATAAAAATTTAAAAATGTACGTGTCGAAGCATAGTTTCTTTGAAAATTGAAAATGTACGAGCACACACTATCCTTTATGAAGGTGTACCTACTTAACATGTTACCTTATAATCCTGTCGTAAACATATTCCATATCCTTCCATTGCTGTCTAACAACTACCAACCTATTTTAAACTCTAAGAAAGCACGCAACATACACGAAACCAGTAAAATCGTGTAACGATTGAGTGTTTTGGTAGGAGAGAAGGTAGACAAGTATGACATGAACATGAATATTCAGGGTTGTCGGAAAATTGCGCAGCGTCTATTGACGTTGCCTTTTCGAGGTGTTAAGTGGGGTCAAATGGGTAGCGTAGTACTTATTTTAATTGGGTACGTACTTAAATAAATTACGGCATTTACATAAAACAATGTAATAGAAAAATCTTCACTAATAGGTACAATCCACCTATAATATATAACTATACGTGCTATTTTATACAAACTTAATTCATCTCCTATTCCACCAGGAGTTATCTGTAATAGTACATTACTTACCAAGGGCTGTAAAAGAAAGTAAGCGAGAAATCGCAGGTATATGTAACCCGAGCCGCATGCGAGTGTTGTAAATATGCGATAGAGGGCTTTCTTTTTTACTGCCTGTACACAATTTTACGTTTTCACCTGGCCATAATGCGAGTTTTACTGAACGCGTAGCGTGTGGTAAGACTCACATTATGGCCAGGTGTGACGTAAAAAGTATTTACAGGGCATGGCAGGTGCATCTATTTGAAACACAAATTGGGATGGAGTAAGACTCCCATGTGTAACTTGGTCTTCAAGATCGAAGTGTGCAGTATATCGTCGTGTATTGTCCAAAGCGATGCTCTGGGGTAACCCGAGTGACCTGTATAACAATTTGCCACACGAGGCTGTGGACTGGTTGTGCGACTATAGTCAGTCAATTAGAAATTCCTACAATCGACCTTTTACCATACGATGAAATAAATATATGTGTAAAAAATTGTACGCCTACTTGTGTGTTTTTTCATCGGTCTCTTGTTTGTATCGAGCCCCAATCAGGCCTAAATTCTAACAGTTTTTAATGAAAATTGTGTCCTTAGGTATTTAAGGTATATGTTTATCCGTGCGTCCCAGCTGTCACTGTATATGTATAAAAAATAACCTAGCTCTAAGAAAAACATCGTGGATTCATGAGCTACCTACGTGTATATTGTCGCAACTGCAATTTTTACCCCGGTGTAGTAAATGATCAAGTACAAAAAGTTCTGAGGTTGACTGAAGTAGCATGACAAATACGAATGTTCCCGAGAAAATATGATGGAAAACAATTATGTACTACATCTGTATATTATTTTGTTGCCTCTGCTGAACAACATCAAGACATACTGTTTTTACTGTGACGAAAAAGAGGGGGTTATAACTTTGACATGTATATCTGTATATCTGTGTGTTAGTCAGTGGCATCACAGCTCTTAAGCATATGAACCAACTTTGATCTAGTTTTTTTGGTTCGAAAGATGACTTCCCCGTCGTTTAACACATTCACTGCGAGGAAGCCGCATAGCGGGTGCTCTGCTTGTAGACGCGTAGTCGATACCGTGCGTTTCCAAGTGAAATGGACTATTCTACATAGAATCGTTTTTTTTTTGTGTTTTTATGTGTCGTTTTGGCTTCATCACGCCAATAAACGGATTAAAACTATTTTTGGTATATGTCAAAAAATATCGATTCAGTGACTAATATGAGGGTTAAAATTATAGGTTTAGCTACTAGATCAAGTAGAGCGTCGTTTGAAATGGTTACATTTGAATATTATCAATTTTTTTATTACTTTACCTTTTTATTAAATTTCGATTTATGTACGTAAATGTGTAAAAAATACCATTCTCCCCCTTATATCTCCGAAGAGTACAAGCGAAAATTTTGAAATACCCTCGTATTATATTAATTAACATAAATATTACCCGAAAATTATAACCATATTCTGCAAAAATCGTTTTTGAATTCTCAGCACCTCATTTGTATGGGAGCATGGGACCGAAAAGTCAAAAAATAAAAATAGTTTATTTATAAATATACAATGAAACATAAAGAAATTGCACTTCGCTATATGCCTGCCTCGCAGGATGGCACTATGTATTGATTGCCCGTCATTCAATTGTTTAGCGCTAAAGAATTATGCATGACAACATTTTGCGTCGAAATACTCGTATATACTTATACGGCCTCATGCGAATCTATAAAACATTTTGCACGTGTCCTCTCAGTGCTCAACTGGAATGCTCTGATGCTCAAATGAAAGTACTTCGACAAGAAAGTTGCAAGAGTGTGGTGAAACTGCTTCAGAGTGGTTCGTACTCAATCCATCACGCGTCTTGCATCAGTCCATAAATTCTTAACTTGGACTAACTTGTGCCAATCCCGCTTGAGAGTGCTTGAGATGAGCCAGCTAAGTCGCTATCTCACACAAATGTACTCTTTCTCGGTTTATTAAATTATGAGCTATCAAAACTCGGCTTATGTGATGAAATAAGGGTTTTATTGCGTTGCTGAACTGTATAAATCTGCGGCCATAGTCATATATGACTAGAGTTGTTAATTCGTGTATTGGAAGATGCATTATCAACGCATTTACTTAATTTCGGCAAACCGCAAATTTTTAACCAACGAAAGAAAAGAGACGAGGTTCTCATGTCAACGTGTATAGTTTTTCTATAACATCATTAACTTTTCGAACTTTCTAGTCCTATAAAACAAACCTAACCTATTCGGTTCTACGCAACTTTTTTTTCAGGAGACCATGCTCCCACTGTGGGGTCACGTCCCAATACTAAATGTGACATTTGGACTTGTGACATTGTCAGATCATTTTGTATGGGGACAGTGAACGTGAAAAACAGAATTTGGAATGATTTTTGGATTTTTTCTCAGGTGCAGCACAAAAAAGTTGCAGATGTGTGAGCGAACTACTTCATAGTGGTTCACAGTGAATCCATCACGCGCCCGTCATCGTCAGCCTATAATGTCTTAACTTGGTCTCATCATCATCATGATATCAACCCAAGGATGACCACTGCTGGAGAAAGGCCTCCCCAAGAATCTCCACAACACCGGTCGCACGCCGCCCTCATCCAATGATATTCACCAGATCACCGGTCTATTTTTTTGGGGGCCGACACACGCTGTGTCGTCCGGCACGCGGTCGCCACTTAAGAGCCTTTGGACTTAGACTTACTTATGCCAATTCCACTTGAGATGAGACCGGTAGATCGCTGTATAACAAAAGTATCTAAAATCTTTGTAAGTTTTCTAACTTATATGAGCTTTTTACAAACTGTGAAAACTCACCTAGTATGAAGAAATAAAGTCAACCGAATCAATTCTGTTTTGTACGTACGGTCGGCCAAAAAGTTGTTCTACCACTTTTTGAATCTTCCACTTCATGTGCATTAAGATTCAGAAATAGTAGACGAATTTCTTGGCCAACCGTACGTAGTGTTTGTATTGAAGTCGTATTGCCGCTGACTATCAAATAATAAAACACGGACTCAGCATCTTCAGATCGGTTTGAATATAGGCAGTATCGTGCGGTCCATATAGGCACAAAGGGACCTACCCTGAACGACCATTCCTCCATATAGACACAAATAAACTGCCTACCCTAAAGCCCTGAACGACCATGGCTCCAAATAGGAACAGAAAAACTGCCTATCTTGACAAAAACCCTGTGTACGCCACTGAATTTCAATAAATAATATTACGGGTCAATTTTACAAAAATCGAACTAGTCCCATAATAAGCTTAATATTGGCTTGTGTACAGGCTTGTGTTACATATACTAGACGAAGATATATTTAACAGAAGATAAATTTACTTATAATCATAATAGAAAACATCCAAGACTCGGCAAGAAATATTTATGTTCATCTCACAAATATTTGCCCTTACCGGGATTTGGCCCTAACTTCGCAGGCAACGTTACTCCCGCTGAGCTAAACCAGGCGTCAGAATATAGGGAAGTGATGATGGGCAGTGTACAATGCTTGTAGAACCTACATCAGCTGGGCCATCGAGTTCTTATATCACCGGAAGAAGAGCGTGGGTAGGCCACTCACAAGGTGGACTGCTAACCTGATGAGATAACCGGAGTCCGGCCATAGTGACGTTCTTTGAAGAGGCCTAAGTCCAGCAGTGGACGATTTTAGGCTGATGATTGTGACGTGATGAGGAAATACAGAAACCAAATAATTTACTCTTACCGGGTCACGGTTCTTATAAGGTGGCGTGGCATATCAAACGTACTTAAGTTGTTTTAAATATAAAATCATATTTTGATTTTTTATCTTCTATTACTATTGATTTTTTTTTCGTTTATAAGTTTTGATATGTTGTCTTGGAGAACTACGCATTAAGTGTATACTTGGAACATATATTTAGGATAGGCTAAGTACAAATATTGTAATAGATATGAGTTATTTCAAAAATGACTGACTGTTGAGCTTATTTTGGCTTTCTTCCCAAGAGTGGTCTCCTCTTGTGAAACGCCGTAGAGTCAGACTTGTAAAAGTACCCTTGCGGCCTACTTACAGAATAAAGATCATTATTTCATTATTATAATTGTTCATGATATTATTCCTTTGATTTGTGTGGCAGCCCTCTTGTGCTGTAAACCACATATTACGCCCAAGGCGCCTAAACCCGCGGTTGTCTTCAGACACTGCCAGTGCTACACAATCAGACACTTCCTGTGAAAAATGGCTTCATTTACAAGCTAAATGACTTTAGATTTATGCAGGGATTATGCTAGTTTGTAGACGGTTTAATTAACTGTACGGACATTCAGTTATTTGCGTTGGACTCTGCGTTAGGGAACAAATTACAATTTAGAAGGTGCCCGCAACTTCTCTCGCAAAGAAGGACAAAGCCATAACCCTCCTTTTTACTTTAGCGTAGTGGGCTGCCATAAAAAAGTGGGCGAAAATATCAGAGTCGTCTTATTGACCCTAGAAATAGAGTTATGTAAGATATTTCAAAACATCTGTTTTAGGTTTATATTTGGGTTACGCAAGTATGATCATGTGTCTCGTTTCCGTTCACAACTCAAGTGGCTCCCTATCCGTCTTCGTCGTAACACTCACATTCTTTCTTTTCCCTATAATACACTCTTTCATCCTGCGACTCCCCGCTATCTCAAAGAACGATTTAGTTATCTTCTATCAGCAAAGTCTGCTCAAAACTTTCTTCTAGCTGTTCCATCATCAAAGTCAAAGTTTTATACAAATTCTTTTACATTCCGGGCTACTGTGTTGTGGAACTCTCTGCCACTCGATTTAAGGCAAGCGAAGTCATTGCCTATTTTTAAAACTAAGTTAAAGGATCATTATTTATCTCCCATAATTTCTATTTTTAATTCTGTTTCTGGTTTTCTAATCACTTTGATGTCAACTGTATCATTCTTACTTTGTATATATATATATATATATATATATATATATTTATAGTACTATGTATGTTAAGTATATATATATGTATAATATGTATGTTTGTTTTTATTTATTTTTGTATTATATGTAATCTTCTCTTACCACCTACTCATTTCTAGCTATTTTATGCTTTTCCGCTACCCAAAGGTTGTCTGGAAGAGATCGCTCTTTAGCGATAAGACCGCCTATTGTTTACCTATTTTATGTTAAGGCTCTATTGTACTGTTTCTGTTGTTGGTGTGCAATAAAGAATTGTTGTTGTTGTTATTGTTGTTCTGCGTGCTTCGTTGAGAAGTTAGAACCTGAATTTGAACTGGATAGGTCTGTTTAGACCTCCTGGCCAGTAATGGGATTTAGTGAGGGGAGCGCAAACCAACAAACGGGAATGCCACCGCAGCCATTTAGAGTTGGGGGGGGGACGCACTGCGCAAGGCACAGGAACTGCGGAGGTAGGTTGAACCGGAACCGTTCAACCCTAGTTGGGACGGGTTAGAGAGAGACAAGAGAAAGTGGGCGTAGGGGAGATTGTGAGACTACGGGCTGAGCGACCCCGCCGGCGGGGTTGACTCTTAGACTTCAGTGTCCGAGGAGTTCGCGCTTCGTTGTGACTGATTAAATGTTGGTGGCATGATCGCGTGTCACGATCACGCCACGGGACGATGATCGGATACGAGCAAATGATACAAGTGTGGACGCACCTTAATATTTTTCGATTCAGTAAATAGTTCCTTTATTCGGTACTAGAAGGAGGTCGCAGCTTCGTTCGCGGAAGAGAAAAAAGTTATAACCCTCTTTTTTGCTTCGGCGTAGTCGGGTGAATAGTTCAAATCCGTTTAGCCGTTTCGACATTCATACTTTACATGTATCACTACAACTTCGGACCTGCGCAGCCCTTGTGCCTGCGTCCCAATTCTAAGTGGCCGTGGCATTCCCGAGTGTGGGTTTGCGCTCCCGCCACTGAATCCGATTATTGGTAAGGAGGCCTAAAATGTCAACTGTCTAGCTATCACGGTTCATGAGATACAGCCTAGTGACAGACGGACAGCGGAGTCTTAGTAGTAGGGTCCCGTTTTACCCTTTGTGTACGGAACAGGGGCGTTGCGTCAGGAAGCAGAAGCATATTCGCCAACCACCTTTTTCTTTAAATATGAGTAAATATATTTAAAGAAAAAGGTGGTTGGCCTTTACTTGGGTAACCCGGTGGGAATTGGCTTATATGGACGCCACGCCACTGGGACGGAACCCTAAAAACTACAGCTGCGGTCTCCTATTCATTTACCATTCAGGTAGCTAGTAACACGAGAAGGGTTATCACCTGAATGAGATCACAGGAGAATGTTAAGCAGATATAAAAGAAAGGTCTATTTCAAAATCAAACAGATACAATAGAGGTTTTTACTCTCAGATAACAAATATTTAGATAATATGTTCTTCTGTTTCCGCGATTATTACTCATTGAAATAAAACAATTTAACGGATTACCCGTGACCATGGAAAGCTGGAAAGCTTCCGAAACGTCGGGAACTAAAATGAGATAATAGACGCGATATAATCCGTTAAATTGTTTTATTTCAATTAATATTTAGATCCCAATAAAGATGATAAAAATAGCATCGGATTTACCTCAACATTTCCTCGTAGAAGGAAAAACAATATGTTTTCCGTAACGACACAGAAAACCTGATTGTACAGAAATGTAGCTAAAATAGTTATTTGTTATGCAAGGCTGCAAAGTTGGTATTTTGCGCGAGTGCTTGAATTGAAAGCCGAGCTAGCGAATGAATCTACAATTGAGCGAGCGAGTGGTTCAAATATAGATTCCTGAGCATAACAAGGCTTTCAAGGCACGAGAAGCGAATTAATTTTGCAGCCGTGCGAAACACAACTTTTCACCTCACTACAGCTAGGAAATTTTACAATGTAAAAAAAAATTGAAATTGTAACAAACAAGATTATTTTTTTCATTGAAAACTACATAGTGGCAAAGAACCTACGAAACACACTCAATAACAAAACAAACAAATTTATAAACAAATTAAAATAGATTGAAACTTCAAATGATTTTTCCACGCTAGCGGATAAAACGAACTTTTCCAGGCAGATTTGACACATCAAATGGAGTCCATTTTCCACGCTAGCGTGGAAAAGTCATCAATCAAGTTCGAATTCATATATTTTCTCAAAACCGACCTGTAAAAAGACTAAGTCAAAAAGTAAATTAATCATCTTAAACGTTATTTTACCTGCTGCAAATATATTATTATCACAAATACATATGTTATTTTTAATATGAACACGACTAATGCAGTCAGTAGGTACTTTTAATGAAAACATTAATTAATAGTACGACTGCAATTTTTCATTTAGGAAAAAATAAATGAAAAGAGGTTGACAGTGTTGGCAGATTAAAAAAAACCCATGGTGGATTTAAAAAATACAATGTACCAACGAAGTTTGCGTGGCAAAAGTTTATATGCTGCGTTTAGTTCATCATTGAATCGTGTAAATGGCAGAAACAAGTTGAGATATATTTAGTTCTTTTTATATTCGTTGAGTCCGAACTGCAAAATGTGTAGTTTTGAATTTAGATACTGTCACGACCCTAACAGCTACAGAGGCAGGGTAAGCGGGGGTGAGACGGGCCTAACTAGTTTGTCGCCCGGACCGTGGCTGCCGCCATGCTCCCCGCTCTTGCTTTCCGACCTCACACGCGTCGTACATACGGCTCGTGTCCGTTTTATAAATTCAAATATCTAAGCAAACCATTGTGGAACAAGAATTAATAGTAGATATAAAACATCACGCCGTTTAATTTCTACTAAGACCCCAAATCATAACAGACCTTTTTGTAGGTTTATTCTATTGACCCGGACAGATTCGACACGGGTATGTTACAATGGCTGTATTTTTTTGTGTGTAGTAACTTTTAATGAATAATTTGAAAGAGTTAAAATATCAGACCCTTTTTTTAAATTACGTGTCGCTTTGTTAATAAATATATAAAGACTAGCTCCTTTTGGTAGCACTCAGTGGCAGAACTTTCCAGTCAACAACATGTGTTACTGCAACTGACGTTCTCTGTGGCAACATTTGATCCGGTTAAAGCTCTTTGAAGTTCGCAGCGCGACAATCAATATTAATCAATAAAGTAATCTATCAATGACTCAATGAAATAATATTGAAAGTGCTTTCCATATTGGAATTGATTTTTATTCTATTCGTGAGTTTCAGGTAGCTATTGTAGTTTTTTGGTAGGTAAAAAATTAAAGTCTGTCTGGTTACTCGGCCCACAGTGTATAATCGTAAGTACCACATTACTCTTTTCTGTTCTTTGTGAAGTAAGGCTCTGACATAACTACACTTTATGTCGGTTCACGAAACTCACTTTCTTCCAATTAGACGAACGGACAGACACGACGAAGCAAACTATGATACGACGAATACTTCAAGCTTGGCTGAATATGAGTGAAAGTATTTGGTTAAAACAATATTTCGTTAATTACTTAAATTATAAATAAACTTTTAAACAAAAAAATAAAACCGACTCCAAAAAAACAAAAAAGTAAAAAATAACGCCATAATTCAGTTTATTCAAATTACTTACAAGTAACCGTTTGTATACTCAATCTATACAGTATATACAATTAATCTTATTTTGGCGTCGGTGTTATCATCATCATCAGGAATATTTAAATTTGAGACTATGAAGTTGCTTAGCTAAATTAATCAAGATATTTTGTCGCCACCCGTAAATCATTTATCATTGCGGAGTTCCGATGGTTTTCTGTGGTCTTGTGCATCAGTTCCACTTCACTAATTTACACTTTCTGAATGCAAATGCTTATTATGTTTCTTATAATACCAAAATCGCTATATGTATGCCTACATGGATGGATCATGGATTCCATCATCAGATCTTCACCAAAATTAAATGGGACCAACTAAAAAGTACCTTCTATAAAACCAAAAAAAAAACTTTGAAATCGGTCAAATAGTCTTTGAGTAATCGGTGAACATCCATAAAAAAATAAAAAAAGTAAAAAAAAAAAACATTTCGTCGAATTGAGAACCTCCTCCTTTTTTTGGAAGTCAGTTAAAAACGTAATTTAATAATATTTCATCATCATCATCTGCTGGAAGATGTCCACTGCTGGATACAAAGAATACCACCTTAGCCGGTCCCGCAACTATACTCAACGCAAAACGAACTGGCGGCCGAGATCATATAATACTATCTCGTTTACACTTGCGTCGTCTTAACGGGTGTGAAAGAAATAGTAGTATGATCTCGAGTGCCAGTTCATATTGCGTCCAGTATAACCATGTTATTGGGTTAGAGTAGTGTATTCTTGAAATGTTCAGTCTTATTCTTCAGTACCCCCCATTTTTGTATACCTATACATACCTGGCTACTACCTTTTTATGAAGTCCAGATAATTATGAAATATAGATAGGGAATGCAAATCGGTTATAGCCGAAACCAATGAAATCGGTTATAATCTGTAATTTCGAAATCGGTTATAATCGGTTATTTCTGCTGAATCACATAAAATCGGTGATTAAAATTTGATAATCGGTTATTTTTAAATAAAACAACTTAACGGATTTATATCGCGTATATTATCTCATTTGAGTTCCTGACGTTTCGGAAGCTTTTCAGCTTAATATTGAGTAATAATCGCGGAAACAGAAGAGAATATTAATCGGTTATTTTATTTTTTGCTAGAACTTTTGACTCTATCTCTATTTACCATCATTTTATTTACCTGTTTAAATATTATAATTTATAAGAAGTTATTTTTTTATAGACAAAATTAGCATAACTTAATTTTATCTATATTTTTTCATGACTTTAATAATTGTGAATTACCTCTATATTTTGTTTTTAAATCTTTTATTCTTTTATAAATTTTTCATTGTTAGGTTAAGTTAATATATATTTTTCTTAATTATGAGTGCATAAATAATTATATTATATACTTTAAATATTTTAATATGTTCAAAGACAAATGTACGTTATAATTGTGGAATATTTAGTAATTTCAAAATTTGATGACGGGATGAGGATGACAAAGTAATTAAGAAAGGTTCACATTTCATTACATCTACGATAGGTTAGAAGTTTAGAAATAAAAAATTGGTTGTAACTTATTAACCGGTTATTGTTCTTCATAACCGATATAATAATCGGTTATGAAATTTCGTTGGTTATTGCACTCCCTAGATATAGAGTAACATCATTACTCCCCAGAATCGGGGTAATTTCCCCAAAGACTGCAGCTCAGGAAAGGACAAAGCAGTGCAATGAATACAAATACTGCATTTGTGCCTCTTATAAAACTAAAATTCATCCCATTACGAGCACAGTAAATGGTTACGTCTTTATGTCACTAAGGATAGGAATTAATTCGGGTAATGCATTCTCTCGCGTTGAATGTGTTCGTATTATCCACTTTAAATAACATTCCAGATATTAAACAGGATATTTAGGGGAAATTAATGTTTGACGCATTCATTGGGAGTTTTGCCACGAGAGCATTGGTTTATCATATCTATGATACTAACGGAAAATACCAGTTTATATTGGACTATTGAACTCTAGCGTAATTTATGAAAAGTCACTGGTACCTACCTAGTAAATGATTTTTAGTAGGAATCATTCGGCCAACATGCCCTGCCTCCTATTTGAGTCTGACGGCTTTTACACCCATGTCTACGAAACAAGATCTGGACAGTGGTATGCACAGGGTTTTTCGCCATGTAGGCAGTTTTTCTGTATGGCTATATGGAGCCATAGTCGCTCAGGGTTTCAGGGAGGCAGTTACTCTCTGCCTATATGGAGCCATGGTCGTTTAAGGTAGGCAGAAGAGGTGTGGCGTCAGGAAAATCACAAGGGAAGCCAAAGCGTGCCAAAGGTTATAAGCCTTTCCTTGGGGAACCCGCTGGAATCGGCTTATATGGACGCCACGCTACTGGTAGGCAGTGCTTTTGTGCCTATACGGTCCGCAACCCACTGGTTCTGGAGCACAGGTCGATATTTCTTATGCGATCAGTTCTTCGAATACCTAGTATGTTGCACTCCATCACTCGCTGGCAGACCGGTGGACCGAGGTAATTGACGGATGGATCCCCCAAGATGGCTACCGGAACCGAGGCAGACTGAAAAGGAGATGGCGGGTGACTTAAAACAAAATAAAATAAAACAAACAAGTCTTTTGCCCACCGGCCTAAAATTAGGACATTAGAGTTTGGCCAGAGAAACATGATATTGACCTTGAAAAAGAATTATTTATATGGCAACAATTTTACATATTAAAAAAGCTGTCAATTATAAAACCTTCTTCGTTTCTATGCATTCCGTATTGTCAGGTCATGATGTTTTCAAATTTGCCGCATATTTTTAATATCATGCTTCGCTTGCCAAACTCTAGTCAAAGTCATTTTAAACATTGTTTAAATGACAATGGGGTTCCAATTATAAAAGCGCGAAAAGTGCCTTTATGCTTAACAACGACTTATGTATGTGACCGTTATCATGTCCATAAAATAATAATTATGGTGATTGGGGGGGGGGGGTAAGACGGTAGTATAGGAAACACTAAAATTTTACCGAAAATGCTCTTAAAGGCCTTGAAATAAAGTTAATCTTTCGAACTCCACTGCACTCCGTCTTGCCTCCGCCTTACTCAGTTTTTTTAGAAATGCTCAAAAATAGAATAAAACTAGAAGGTGCAAACTTCGTCCGCGGAGAAGAAAAAAAATCATAACCCTTTTTTTTCTTCAGCGTAGTCGGGTAAAAAGTATCCTATAACCATCTGGAGATACCTAGCTACCCGTGTACCAAAAATAGTCGAAATCCGTTTATGCAACTGCGTTTATACTTGTATGTGTGTTTATGCCATCATCACGCCTAAATGGCCGGACAGATTTCAACTATTTATGGTGCACGAGTAGCTGGCAAGTCAGAGATTATTATAGGATACTTTTTACCCAACTACGCTGAAACAAAAAAAAGAGAATTAGGTAAATACTTTTTTCTCCTTTACGAGCGCAGTAAATGATTTTCCGAATTTTTAAGGAAGACCCTAAGGGATTAAAGTTTATTTAAATGTGGATTTCTTACAAAGTTGTCAAGAAAGTTATTTCACTCCGATAGTTCGGTTAGTTAGTGAAGTTGTACGCAAAGCTGGAGTGTTTTCGCAAGGACTTTTACAAGTTCAAGTTGTGGAAGCAACAATGTATACAGGCTTTTAGATTTTTTTAAGTTTTCCTCATTTCTCAGTTGACTATGACGTCTTTTAGAGGGATTTTATACAATTGGCAACTTAATCATTCAAAGCATCATCATCAACCAAGAAACATCCACCACTGGATATAGGCCTCTTTTGCATAAAGTTTCATTTTTTAACCGACTTCCAAAAAAGGAGGAGGTTATATGTTCGATAGTTTGTATTATTTTTTTGTATGTTCACCGATTTCTCCGCCAATTGTAGACCGATTCCGAGGGCAATCCTCAAATTTTATAGGCACTTATAACGTTTTTCATATATTTTCTTAAGCTATTTAAGTATTTGCATATGGTAGTCATCATCTCATCATGCTGAGCTGATGACAGAAGGTACAACTCCATAATAGTTAAGAGTTAGAGGATAATTCTTAAAAAAATCATCTATTATAGGTAGATACGTTAAAACTGTTAGTCATATTCTTTTTAAGTTTGTCCCTGATGTAGTTTCCTTATCACCAAGTCAGGATTAGATGATGGAATACCAGGAAAATCGAGAGAAACTCTCAAACATTATAGGCACTAACAATGTTTTGTATATAATTTTCTAAAGTTATCAGTTGTTTTCCTCTGGTTGTCATAATTTCATGCTGAGCTGATGATGGAAGGTACAATGTACTAACCAACTTTTACATTTCTTACTTCCAAAGACTCGAGATGCGCGCAAAGTGCCTCCTCAATCTTCCCATTCTGGGCTCTAAAAAATACTTTATATCACTACTAAGATCCATCACTAAAAAGCAGAAAATAAAAATTTATAAATAAAAAAAGAACCGACTTCAAAATAAACTAAAAAGCCATAAATAATCTTTTATGTACGGTACGGATCACATTTGAATCACCTTTTGAAGTCGGTGCCAACCCTGAAGTAAAGTTCTTTATTCAACAAAAATACGAATTACTATGACTAAATATATATGTAGGTAGATAATAACTAAAGGCTCGCCGCCGCGGTTCTTAATAGTAACAAATGAATGGTTTGGCACCGACTTCAAAAGGTGATTCAAATGTGATCCGTACCGTACATAAAATATTATTTATGGCTTTTTAGTTTATTTTGAAGTCGGTTCTTTTTTATTTCTATTTTTTTATTGCCTAATTAGAACCCTCTAACTAGGCAATCTAAAATAGCTAACTTCGTTGGTGCAGGAGAAAAAGAGATAGGACATCCACACTTGTATCATTTGTCCGATCCGATCTCCGTCGCGTGGCATGATCGCGTGTTACGACCACGCGTTTGGACGTTACGCCGATCCGATCGCTCGAAATCCGCAAGCGCGGCGTGATCACGACGGTGCGACGTCCACACTAGCGATCATGACACGCGGTCTTGTTACGCGGTTATAATACGCAGCGATCCATCTCCAGTCCGTTTTTGGCCGATCATCAAAGGCGATACGGAACTAGTTTGTACGTGCACCGATCCGGAAATCGCGCGGGCGATCGGATGATCATATTCTGTCTCGTCCATAGCAGCTACGCGCGAAAGAGATGGCCGAGAGGCGTGGCTTGAGTCTCTGGCGCAGCAGGCTTCATGACGCCAAATCGACTAAATGGATTTCAAATATTTTTGGTACACAGGTAGCTGGCCATTCCCAGATGGTTATTGGATACTATTTACCCGACTAGGCTAAGTAAAAAAGAGGGTTTTTTTTCCGCGAACGAAGTTGCGGGACCCTTCTAGTCTCAAATAAAAACGTTGATCGTTTGTACAGTACGGTAAGAACTTTAAGAATGTAGCACAGCAAGGATCTCTAATCTTATTTTTAGTTAAGTTTCTATTTTTTCTTTATGAGGCGAACGATAAAAGTGGGTTGATTATCAAAGAACTTAACAAGCTTGTCTGACACGAATTAATTACCTATATTTTTAGGCAAGGTAAGCGAGAAACTGTTTACAACTGTATTTTTAAAAGTAAGTACCTATTGTTAGGTCACTCAAGCTCATAGGCAAATCTTATAATGAATATACGTTGACTAGGGCATTTCTAAACAATATTACCCCATGAAAAACTGTTATTAAGCACAGAGCCCGTTATTTACCAAGATTACCATCGGAATTACAGGATTACGAACTGAATTACAGGATTATGGCTGCCGAGGGCTTTGTAACGGCCCTCGCAACATTAAGGAGCCACATCGGGGAGATTTATTGAGTACAAGTACATTATGGAGCCATTACATGTGTACTAAGTTTGGTTCTCGGTTGGGGTAGTTTTTAACCGACGCAGCAAAGAAAGAGAAAGGACACCGCGCCTAAAGTGTGAAAAATGTAGTTTTAGTTAACATCTTTTCGACGCTTTGACAACTAAAAGAGGTGACACTCATACGCCACGATATCATTAAGTTTCACGCTAACATGACCCGTAGGTCAATGGGCGTCGTTCTATATCGGTCTAAATGCCTTGAATCATAATATCGGTCGTTGGCGTCAAAAAGAAAGAAAGAAAACTTATTTATTCGACGCCAGCATAAACAAAAAATACAAATAACAAAAACAATTGACGACGCTGAAAGGGGTCACCACTCAGCTTTATGCTACGGCAAGCCGTGACGCTGATTTTCGGTGGTGCCCTGTACCTTAAAACTATTTTATACCTACCTAGTTTATTATCTAAACTTAGACCTAGTGTGTGACTTCAATAGGTTAAATTTCCTGGGATTTTGATACGATATAGATTTCAGTGCCCTGAACAAATGTTTATACAGGTGCTACCACTGTTTCCGAGTCCCTTTCAAAGTTTTCAAGCGGCGAGCAGAATTTGGAAGTTACGGTGTAGGGAGGTCCTTTACAAGGTGGACCAACGGTCTTCTGAGGGTTGCGGGAAGTCGTTACTAAGACTGCTCACCGTGAAGATCCTTGAATGAAGTCTTTTCCAGAAGTGGATATCATTATGCAATACTCTGAAACGGGTCTGATTCTTTAAGGAAGGTTTCATACAAGTTTCAAAATAAAATACGATTACCGATTTATGGTCAATTTCGATTTAAGGCGTCCGCTGCGTTGAGCTGGAGCCCGGCTCGGGCGTCCACTCCGGTTGCGTTTCCAGTATATTCGCGTGCGGCGCCGGGCTCCCGCTCAATGCAGCGGACGCCCTTATCATTTAGAACTGGGACGACCGAGCTACACTGAAAAAAATTGAGCCATTCAATTTTAATAATTAAAATTTTAGCTTGATTGAAAATTTCTTAATAGATTTAATCACAGCATGAATAAACTCATTACTTTCAAATATTTGAACATTTTACTTAGTTGACCTTTAACCAGCGGGGTTATTGCCTAACGAAATTTTGACAGTTGCTATTCGAATCAACTGTCATAGCTCATACAAAATCATGACACTTGATTCTGATTCCGAGCGTCAAACGCGTTAGGCAATAGGGGGGCCGGTCGCATTGTAAAAGCAGACAAACGAAGCAAAATCTTGAGTTCTACTAAACCTGATATTTATTTGCTTCAATCACAACTATCAAGTTAATTTGAACTTCATTGAACTTATAATGAATTCAGCGCAGTCCACTTATGGTGCATATCGCACACAAACATCTTATTTGAAACAATCAATTTGAAATAAAACAATTTAACGGATTATATCGCATATATTATCTTCAACCCGTGACTATGGAAAGCTGAAAAGCTTCCGAAACGTCGGGAACTCAAAAGATAATATACCTACGCGATATAATCCGTTAAATTGTTTTATTTAAATGAGTAATCGCGGAAACAGAAGAAAATCAATTTTAAACTTGACGTCAATGTACTTTTGGGCTCTCCCATTACTTTTAAAATAGCTTTAAGTAGGCAAACCCACACTTAATATAATAAAAACTTCTGTGATGAGTATCTTTGATAAATTAAAATTGTTGCTGCACTTGATATGTTCTGGTGGAAACAAGTTTCTTGTTTGAATCGATCCCCTTTTTAGGGTTCCGTAGTCAACTAGGAACCCTTATTGTTTCGCCATGTCCGTCTGTCCGTCTGTCTGTCCGTCCGCGGCTTAGCTCCGTGATCATTAGTACTAGAAAGCTGAAATTTAGTATGCGTATGTGTATGTATCACGCCGACAAAACGGTAAAGAAAAAACTAAAAAAAAAAATGGGTACCTCTCGTACACATAAAATGGGTGATTTTTTTTTTCGTTCCACCACTTGTGTGTGGGATGTCGTTGAATAGGTCTTTTAAAAATAATAGGGGTCTCCGAATATTATTTTTTGATAAAGTCAGCAGTTTTGTAAATATTCGCTCGGGAAATCCAAAGAATATCGTCCCCTCCCCCCTCTAACTTTTCAACCATGGGTCAAAAAATTATGAAAAAATTCATGAAAATGAGGCATTATAAGCACTTTCACTGAAAACTATATTAATTAAAATCGGTCGAGCCCTTTTTGAGTTATGGCCAAAAACCTGCGCTTCTCAGCTTAAGGGCGTAAGTGCCGTGGAGTTACGCTTTTTTGCTAATACACTTTTTCATATCGTATTTTGTTCATCTGTAGTGCATGTTTTGTATAAACGGCTGCGGAACCCTACACTGAGCATGGTCCGACATGCTCTTGGACGGTTTTTCAGTGTAGTACCTACAGAGTCCTCGTATTGCTACACTACACATTGCCATGAGTCAAGTCGAGGCCCAAGTACATTGACGTTATTCTAAAAGTCTTGTAGTCCTCCTCGTATTTAAAAACGGCAGTGTATTTCGCCTTTAATTTCAATCGCGCCATTGTATTGTGCCCAGTGTAAGGGGGATGTTGACGTAAGTATGTTGAATTTTATAACTTCACAGTGTGATGGTTTCAAAAATACAAAAATGTCATTAGTAAGAAATACTAGTCTTACAAGTTACGCAAATTAAAAAGTGTTTTTAAAATTCCTATCATCTCTTATATACAACAGCTCCTTCGGAGTGACGGGCCTAATTCAGCACTTCTAAAGTGGGCCTAATTTATCAGAAGAGACCACGGAAAAAAAAACTTCATTGAAGATCAAACTAGACTATTCCTAATTCCGAAGCGCTTAAAAGGAACCCAGGCCCAAAACACAAATAATTGTATAGCCTGCCTTCTATAAAGCAGTTTATTAATAATTCACGATTATGTTTTAATATTCAGTTCGATGATGCGAGTGGCATGATTAATAAATAATGGATGAAAATATCAATATGTTTTTGAGAGGCTATCAAAATATTTTGCATATTTATTGAAAACTCATGCAGGCTGTTTGTCCTGAAATAGGCCAATTAATTTCTACGAGATGGAAAGAGTATCTTGTTTATTTTTTGAGTGCATTTTTTTCATTTCCCTGGTACTTATAAAAGCTTAATATTATAATAACACTTTTAAGTCGTGGCTGTCCAATATTCTGTGAAATGGTTAAATACCATTTATTTACCATATCTCAATAGGAAAACGAAATTCTTAGGTATAGAATTACTTTGTTGTCCATCGGTCCGTCTGTCTGCCAAGACCCTTTTTCTCAGGAACGTGTGGAGGGTATCAAGATGAAATCGAAAAAGCATCCTTAAAGTCTCTTGAAAATCAAGCTTCCAAAGAAACAGTCATTAAAAAAAGTGTTTCCATACAAATTGCCGTCGATGGAAAACCTATAGGGTACTTCCATTTGTCCTAAAAACTTGAAATTTGGTAAGAGGGTAGCTTTTTTAGCACAATCAAATCTGAAAATCTTTATTTTTTTATGTCTGTCTGTCTATGACAACGACCAATATAAAATGAGCCAACACCGCGTATTTTGGATTTTCATAGATATGGCTGTTTTCATCGTATATGTTGTACAGAACCCTCGGTACGCGAGTCCGATTCGCATTTCACGCGGTTTTTTGTAATAATGAGGCAATGTAGGTACAGTACAATTAATTTGAGTTTACCACTGACATATGTTTTTATTCCATTGGATATTCGACTTTAACACTAATACAAAATCGTTTCTATTACAAATAAACGACGTAATATAAACGTTTTTACATTAGTGTTAAAATCGAATATCTAATGGAATATGGCAGTGGTAAAATCAAAGTAATCGTACTGTATTTGCATGTTTTTTGCATGTAGACAGAGTAGAGGCTAGAGTGTCATGGGTAAATTTTTATTCCGAAAAACCACCCAGGCAAAGCTGCGGGTAAAATCTTGTTTGTAATCATCATCTTGATCATCATCAGCCAAAATATGTCCACTGCTGGACATAGGCCGCCACTATACTGCACCGGCTGCACTCAGCGGACTGCAGCTACCTTTACCAGGCCTATCCACGCTGAGTCTGCGGGTGCATGGTCGCCACTCAAGAACTTTTTGGCCCCAGCGGCCATCGGTTCTACGAGCTATTTTCTCTGCTCATTGTCACTGAAGTTTTGCAATTCTTCGAGCTATGTACATATGTCGGTTACTCTGTTACTTGTAATGTGGCTAAGTAAAGGACACTTATTTAATAAAGACATTTCACAGCGTTGGGAGCCTAGCAACTAGTGGCTCTGTGAGTTGTAGTCCTCGCGAGACTTACAACCCCCATCTCTCCGCCATTTTGAAAAAATCCTAAATCTAAATCTACCAAAACATCGCATGTAATTATTTAACCTGCTCACAAAATTTCACGAGAATCGGTTGAGCAATGCGACCAAATCTGAAAATCTTAAATTCTTAATGTCCGTTTGTCTATGACAGTGACCAATATAAAATGACCCCACACCGCTTACGTTTAATCACTGGATTGTCATAGATATGGCCATTTTTATCGTATATATCGGCCAAGGTAGGCAGGTTTTCTGTACCTGTATGACGACTGGTATGGCTCATCGGGGTTACTCCGAATCACGAAATTCCATTGCCAAAAGTATATTTGTTGGTTAGTCTTTCTTCCAAGCGATAACAGGATACCCCACTTAGATAGAATATGATAGAATAGAAAATAGAAAGTGTTATAGACAATTTTTATATTATACAAAAAGTAATCTTCTTCGTCGGTTTCACTCTTGGTCATCATTTTAGGTGTTGGTGGCAAGCTTCACAACACGCCGCCATTCTTCTCTACTGGCCGCCTTCCTCGTGCATTCGTGTAGTGATAATGAGCCATTTACTGCAGATTTTATTTGTCATAGGTGATCTTCCTCGTGGCCTGGTACCCTCAACCATTCTCTGGACCACAAGTCGCTCAATAGCCACCTCCCTCCGGCATAAATCTAGTCCTTCAAACCTTCAAGAAAAGAGCGTACTCCCACCTGAAAGGCCGGCAACGCACTTGTGACTCCTTCGGTTATGCAAGTGTCTATGGGCGTCGGTGATCGCTTACCATCAGGTGACCCGTCTGCTCGTTTGCCTCCTATGTCATAAAAAAAAATAAGTGGCCAAATAAGGTGAGGATACGGGACTATACCAAAGATGACAAAATCTGTTTGATGCCGAGTTTAAGTATAAACTCGTGAGTATGGAATTCAGTCCACGTTACTCCGAGCATTAATTAATTTATTACTTGTTTTTAATGGTGCGATGACGATCCCTGTCGGGTGATTTGATTTGAATCCTTGTTAATATTTTCTTATTATTTTGTTTTGACATTACGTACATTATTTATCTTTAATATTCCTTGTATTTTGACGATCATGGTATAAATTCGTACAATTCGGACATAAGCCAATTTGAATTGTAATTTTTATCGTGAAATAAAATTACCTTATCTTATCTTATCATTCTCCTCCAAAAAGTTAATATCTTTTCAGTAATATGGGTGAGGAAGGGACACCTATTTTACTATAGAGATTTTAGAGCGTTGGGAGTCTAGCAACTAAAGGTGAACTAGATTACAAAGTCCCGAGTTTGAACTTAGAACCCCGGTCCCACGTGTACAGTCAGACAACACAGCTACCCAGCTACACAAACATGTAATCTATGCTATTTACACAGTTTTAAAAATGAAATGAGTTTGATAATATTTTTAGAACATTGTAACGAAAAATTTGGAGATCGCTGTATTTTTTTAACTAAGTTGCAGATCTTCTAGTCTTCTTTTCTATTAAAAAGTTATAAAAATTAAATATCTGTACATTGAAGATATTTTCAAAAAAATATATTGTAAGGGAGGTCACTGAATCGAAAAATATTTTTTAATTTTTTGTATGTTTGTATGTGTCGTTGTGGCTTCATCACGCCAATATATATAAACTATAGATCAATTATAATAATTAAATACACAGATAACATCCAAGACCCAAGGACAAACATTCGTGGCTCATTAGACAAACGCTTGTGTTGGCCGGGATTCGAACCCGGGACCACCAGCGTCGTAGGCCGTTTGTGCAACCAACTGAGCAACAAACGTGTCTTGTTGTAGTGCAGGGAGGTTACTTTTATCTCCACCAGACAGCCTATTTTAAACATATTTAATTACAATATTTCTACAAGAATCGAGTCAAAATAATGCAAAGATGATTAAAAGTGCGATCATTATTGACTGTTATTTCCCACAGCTGATCAAAGGTCTCCTTCCTTTTTTACAAACTTTTATTTAACTTGCTATGTAACTACGTATGTTCTGGTGGAATGTTGCAAATGAAATTTGACCTACTTCCCGGTTTCCAATTGAGCTAAAATTTGACATACTTGTATAAGTTTGATGACAATGCAATAGCCTGATACCATCGAGCTAATCTAATGATTGTGCAGGAAAGTGGTCATAGGAACTCTGTTATAAAACTACCGAGTTTGAGCTGTTTAGAATCGTCTCGGTGAGTAGTTGATGAATGCTTAAAAAAGTACAGTCTGGCAATAAAAGCTTGTCACAAAAACGATTTTTTTGACAGAAACTTATATCCATGTGTCACGGTTTTGTTTGAGCTGCATCTAGCCAGTCATTAAAAAAAAGTCCAAATCGTCCCTCCATCACGAGGGATGATCATCGACGTCTCCCACGTTTCCATTAAGAGTTGTGGGGCTTCCACTCTGTTTTGTTTTCTGTCACATGAGTCGTTCAGCATGCGGCTGAGCTGCCCAGACCCACTTCAATATTACCGCCTTCCGAGCTACATCATGCATCTTGGTTTGTGGCAGCGTGGTGTTCCAGATTTGATCCAAAATTATTTCTTCACAAATAATATGTAGACGAGCCAAGGTCACCGATATAGCAAACAGGGTAAGTAAACTGAAGTGGCAATGGGCAGGGCACATAGTTCGAAGAACCAATGGTCGTTGGAGCAGGAAGGCAAGCGCAGCGTGCAAAGGCCACCCGCAAGGTGGTCAGACGACCTGGTTAGGATTGCGGGGACTCGCTGGATGCGGGTCGCCTCAATACGGCCCATGTGGATATCTATTGAGGAGACCTGTGTCCAGCAGTGGACGTCCTATGGCTGAAATGATGATGATGATGATGAACTAATATGCTGCGCTCAGTAGCGTGTACAGGGTTTTTGGCCAAGGTAGGCACGTTTTCTGAGCCTATAAGGAGCCTTGGTCGTTCTGGACTTCAGAGTAGGTAGTTTCTCTGCCTATATGGAGCCATGGTATTTCAGGCTAGGCAGTGCCTTTGTGCCTACAAGCCTGAAATACCAATAAGGACCGCACGCTACTGGCTGCGTTCCATAGCTCGCTGGCAAAGCACGTGTTTGAACATCTGAGCTTCAACCAACAATGCGTTCGTTACTTAAATATTTTTACAGCTGACTATACCTTTATTTAACTATCGCACGCGCACGTACGGTAAATAGCTGGACAAAAGTGCAAATGTTTATCAGGTAGACTGTACCTAGCGACAAGCTATGCATTTGGGGGGGCGTGACAAGTCGACCAAATTCGATGCAATTCGTGACGTCATTTGTTGTTTACATCGTATCGAGTATTCTACCGCAAATTATGTGGCGGGATCAGTATTTCAACTTTAGGGAATAAGTAGCAGTAAAAATGAGATTTAAAAACGTATTTCGCCTGACTTGTCGCCGCCCCATGAATATATGGTTAATTTACCAGTTTTCATCATATGAAGTCATTCAAGAAATAGATTTATGTTCTGCTTCGCTTTATCATATTCATGAGAGGCGAAACTTCCGACAAACAATGAGGTACATGGTGACCTAATGTGATGGTGAGGTATCTTTAGGTGAAGCGGTGTCGTGCGAAGGTCGATGGTTGACTCCTTCCCACTCCTCTGAGACCCACAAATTCAGCCTATAAGTAGAAAGGGCACATATGACTAAACGAGTCATCAAGTAGTCAATCCAACCCTGGCCAAAAGGCATCTTTTAAATAAAAGTAAATATGGACAAATTGGGTCAAATAAATCGAAAGCGATCTAAAGAATGTATAGGTAGTCGTGTCATGTCATTGTCCTGCTGACTCTGTATCCTCTCCGAAAGAAAGATCATTGATCCTTGTATTGTGGGCTCAACACAACATACCATCCCAGATTGGTGACCCTCTCCTCGTGGCCACGAGGAAGGGTCGGGTGATAGAGTACTAGTACTAGAACACACCGGTTCCCGAGACTAGCTCGGGACCCCGATCGCCATGCATAATGCTGCACCTAAACGACATCGCTATGCACAAGCATCAGCCGAAATGTGTCCAAGGGCAGCCCAGCGACCACTCGCTCTGACTGTGATCTCCCTTCAATCGACACGTAGAGTCCCACACTGGCTTACATATCACCCATCAGTCATGTGAAGGCTCACACTGACTCCCTAGCCTACTATAGTCCCGTGAACACTCACGCTGACGTTCCTAACCTACCACAGCCACGTAGAGTCCCACACTGGCTGTTCTACCCCCACTAGAGCTAGGCACATATGTGGTTCCTATAAGACCAACCACTGAGCGCATATCACCTTATCAAAGGTCCATCATATCAGATCATCTTGCCATTCACACACAATAACAGTATGATCGAAACACATTATAAGAAGTTAGGATATGTTAGTCTAGAGAAGTCTTCATCTAGGGGTAAGAACTTATGGTCAGCGACACAGATAACACATGGGACTTAGAGATTAAAGCATTAGAGTCAGATCAAGCCACTTAACTTTCATGCAGATACACGATGTGATGCACACCGACCTTGCTCACGACCAGGATCACTAACACTGCACTGTTCAAAGTAAAACTAACAAATGGCGCATCGATCCCGCCACTATCGGTCAGACAGACTATCGGACTAAAAGGAGGGAGTTTTTCCACGCAACGAGTGTTGCCGGTTAGAAAAGGTTTCGATACTATTCATTCTTACCATAGACAAGTCTGATGTTCGACCTGTTCCAGGCATCGTAACAGCCGTCACGACATGACTATCATCATCATCATCAGCCAAAAGACGTCTACTGCAGAATCTAAAGGCCTCCATATAATATGCATAGGCTTCTCTCAAAGAATACCACCATGAGTGGTCCTGGTCTGGTCTGGTCCTGGTCCATCCAGCCTACCCACTCGACGGCTGGAAGACGCAGCGTGTTTATTAAAGAGATAATGTCATGTTAAAATACGTTTTAAATAAGATGTTTTAAAATTGCATGGGTCATATGACCGAAATATTTAGAAAGTAATTAAAAAAAAACTTAAGAAACCACAAAATATTTTCTGTTTTTCAGATTTGATCAAACGATCTCCCGCTCGCCCTTAGTCCGTTTTTGTAATGTACTAGTATGACATTGAATTATGTGAATCCGACTCAAATTGACCAATTTTAAGCTAAAAAGAGTTGAAAATATGTCTTACTCTGTAACTTAAATTAAGAAAAGCATTATTGTGGCTGCTGCGAGCTGTCGTTTCGGAGGCCAATACCCTATGTGGATCACTGTGCCAAAATAGTTAGTAATATCGTGGCTGAACAAGCTGTGCCTTTCGGTTTGTGATTTATGACGGTTTCCGTTTAAAAACCGTTTCACCCCATCGGCTATTGGTTTTTGTTGTACTATACTGGTTACAATTTAAACTGTGCATGTGGTGTAGGCGCGTGCCGATTGCACCGCGACGAGGCTTTGGCACCGAACTGCACAAATTGGACCGGCCGTTGTACTTATTGTACTGTTCCGATATTATTACTTGTACTGTTTTTATTAGTAAACAAAATAACACAGCAACGAGAGAGCTTATCTTTGGACAAAATAACTGGTACGTTTTATTTAAATGGTATTTTACTGCTTTCTGGGAACTAGGATATGAAGAAGCTTCTGCTCAGATGCTGCATTTTGCATTTTGCTTACGTTAAAAAAGAGTAAAAAAAAACCATCTATCAAAGTTGACTATTATAAAGTTGTAAAATCAAATGTCTGTACGTTGAGCATATTTAAAACAAAAAGTGAAACGGACTATTTGAAGGAATCGAAAAATGTTTTTTGTTATATTTATTTATTTTATAACTAGACGGCGGCCGCAACTTCGTTCGAGAAGGAGAAAAAGTGATAACCCATCTTTTTTTGACAGCGTAGTCTAGTAAAAAGTCCTATTACCATCTGTGGATAAACCCGTGTACTAAAAATAGTTGAAATCCGTTTAGCCGATTTGGCATGATGAAGCCACAATGACACATACAATCATACAAAAAGCACAAAAAAATATTTATCGATTTAGTGACCCCCAAATAGTCCGTTACAATCATTTTTTTTGAGAATATCTTCAATGTACAAACATTAAATTTTTACAACTTTATAATAGTATAGAAGTGTCCGTCAAAAGGCGTTAAATTGTTGGCACCACTGCAGCGAGTGCGTAAAATAAAATATCACAAGTAGCATTTTGATAAAAATATTTTGTAATTGGTTGTTGACATCATACTATCTTGCTACTCTAGCGCCATTGTGGACGGATTTGGAACTATTATTTACTGCTTTCCGCTGGACAATTTTTCATCTGTTTTCCGGTATGACATTGACCTCCTTACCTTTTATATACTCCATGTTTGTCATGTCACGTCATATTCTACATGGTTAAATTGCCTCCTTATTAGTACTAGGAATATCATTTATAGTGACATAATTTATTTTGACTACAAGAAAAACAAAGTGAACGTTTTCCATAACCTGGTAATGAAAAACCGTGTTTCATGATCATGAGTAAATGGGATAACGTCCAGACCTTCAAATTACGTCACGTTAATTTTAAAACAGAGTGCGAAACGGATTTTATCAGAATAAAGCAACGATATCGCAGAATCTCATTAGTGGAAATGAGAGGTACCGCAAAATAAAAAACCAGTCATCACGCTAACTTAAGAGGAAAATTCATTTTCAAAATTCCTCCCTAACGCCTACGTCACAACGGCGAGACCTCATTTTTATTCCAATACGGTGACCGCAAAATTATATTTGTCTAGAGAAATGACTGCACGGGACGCGGGGGACAGAGAAATGACAAAAGTGTACACGGTAATGATGCTTCGGACGAAGAATGGTCACGGAAATGACAATATTAGAAATGGGTAATAACTTTTTAGAGCCCAAGTTTTAAAGATTCTATTTTGCTTTAATGTTTTTGACGGAGTAAAGGAATCTTTTTACGGCCGTTCGTTGTTTATTTTCATAAAAAATGACGAAGGGCAGACTTTTGCGTAAGATGAATATAAAAATGCTGTTTGTTAAAGAAGGTTTTGCTGTTTCAGACGGTTTGTTCGTAGAGCTTATTACGTTTTCGCATTTGGCAAAAACAACAAGATATGTTTTGATGGAGACGGGTACAAAGTGGCAAATATTGCTAGATTCTGTGTCTGTGTCTACATCTAGTGGATTTGCAAAATGTAATGGTTTACATACTAGGGTAGAACGAATTTTCTTTTTTTCGAATTTCGAAATGGACCGTATGCGAAAAGATGCTCCATAATATAATGAGTAAAAAATATGATAGGCGTTTTTTGATATTTAAAAGATTTTCAAAAAAAAATATTACGTAGCGTTTCTTTGTATGGGATAAAGTCAATAAAAGAGCTTAGACATGTCCAAATTGTGATTTTTATTATAATATTAACAGAGAAGTATGAAACAAACCACATAAATTCGGTAATTGTAGTGTCAGAAACTATATATATACCCCGCTAACATGACACATTTTTCGGTATTTCATGCTTTGTACTCCTTTTTTAGTATTAAAAACGGGCATTATTTTTCGTGATCCCAGCCTTCTTTTGATAAAACTATCTTTTCTTTCTGAACCAGAAATCGCAGCAGCAGCTTCAATAACAATTAACGCACCTTTCAGTTGCCTGACTATAACACTGAAAATATGGAATTTGTGGTAAAATCCTGTGATTGATTGCATCCGGATTTGCAATGCATTCAGAAATAATATCTGTCGATATATATTTCAATAGAGGTGACTCAGATAAAGAAACAGCATCCCTGAAAGTTAAATTTCGGCAAAACAAATCGCCGAATGAGACCGGACGATGCGGTTTCCTTTTTCCTTAGTTCCAGTATAATTTTCAAGGCTGAATTCCTAACAGATTTTGATTTGTCTGCAAGCGTAAGATATTCTAAGGATGACCAAAATAACCATTTCTCTGATTAACAGGGTCAACTATTTTTTTTAATGAATTACTCATATAACGTGAAAGCAAAATTGTTTAGTGCAAATGTTTGGCACCATAAATGCAAAGTGGTTGAGTTTTAATGGTAAACCACATAGGATAATATACTTTTAAGATAATGTTTGTCTTTTTCACAAGAACAAGAGGCATGACATTTACATTTGCATGCTGCAATGTCAAATGGTGGTGTGGCTTCTATTTTGAACTCAGATAACTTCTGTTCGTAGCTTGCAGTGTTTTCGTCTAGAAGCGTATGATTTTAACATTCCTCTGTATTTATTGTGATAGTTATTAATTCTCTTAACTACAGCACGAACACCAATTGTTGGAATTGAAGCTAACTCCCATTGTTTATCACTTTCTTCGCCACTTCTAAGCTTGAATCGCTAACTAGATTTGCAAACTCGTTCACTTTTCTTCGACTTATCCAAAGATCATCATTACGTCTTCATAAGTCGGTGTATTGCCGAATTATGAAGACACGTATACGATATTTAAAATCACTAGGAAACAATGCCATGTCTATCACAATAATAACAAATAACCGATATTGATTTAATACACTTTAAGTACTGTCGCAATTTCAAACCAGTATTTAATTAACCCGGTATTAACTACTAATCAATAACAATTTTATCGTACCTAAATATTTATAACATTAAAGTGTAAATATCTCTAAATAAATAGAAGGTAGTAATTACCCAGTTGAGTTAAGTTTGCACCTCATTTGTATCCAACATCATAGGAATCAGGTGCAAACTTAACGCAATCAGTTAGGTAGAACAATTACGCGTAATGTTTGATTGACTTGCGGCAGTACTAAAACTCAAAATTTTGAAAAAATATTTATATGCCTATAAAAGGTGATTGATGGAGCACCTTTTCCGCATTGGCCCATTCAGCATATTTAAAAATAAAAAATCTCCATACAGCCGCGCTCCACCCTGTTACATACCTACGTATTGGTTCTTACACATAGCACTAGCATTTATAGATCTATACTATTATAAAGTTGTAAAAATGAAATGTCTGTACATTACGGACTATTCGGAGGTCACATAATAGATTTTTTTATTTTTTGTTCGTATGTGTCGTTGTGGCTTCATCACGCCAAATCGGCTAAACAGATTTCAACTATTTTTGATACACGGGTAGCTAGGGTATCTTCAGATGGTTATAGGATACCTTTTATCCGACTACGCTGTCGTAAATAAAGGGGTTATAACTTTGTCTTGTGTTTTTACTTTGTTAACATTACAATTAATATCAAATACATTTTTTTTATTTTTCTAGGCCTCCCCCATTTCCTTCTTCAGGCATTTATCTGGCTTTTTGCATTCAGTCTGGTCCATTCCGTTTAGAGTAAATGTCTCGCAACCTTTTCCATTGACGTCCGCGATTCCTTATCTCCACCTTGGGTGTCCATTTTGTAACTTTTTTGGCCCATCTGTTTAGATGCAATCTACAAATATGTCCAGCCCAGCGATGGGCAAAATGTAATCGACTAACGATTAACGATTAAGTTTAACAGAATTAATTGCGACTAAAAACTTGAAAACGACGACTGATCAATCTTAATTGTATAGAGTGCAAATTAGTTGCCGATTGATTTTGGACAACTAAACTTTGTAATCGACAAATTACCTAGTTAGACTACTTTTCCGTGATTCACGTTAGAAACAAAGTGAACGGTTAACCTCGGTATGGCTTAACTGATATGTACAAATAAAATAGTCATGTATTATTTAAGATACTTTGACCATTTCTATGGAGTGATATCTCTGTGCTAACTATTATTCTCTTTTTTCGTAATTCAGTAATTCTTTAATTTTATTAATGAACATAAATTAAAATTATAATGACAATTTAAAATTAAATCGATTACAGTAAAACTAAACTTAAACAAAACCAACAAAACTTAACCTAAAAATATAATTGAACTAAAACAAAATAAATTTAAATTAAATCTAAATATGGCCCCTGCGGCATTGTACCGAAGATGCTGGTGGCGTTTCCTCGCTGAATCGCCAGACTGATTCTTTGAGCGAGGAAGCCGCCAGCTCTCCGGTCGCCAGTAACTTCTGTAAGCCTCTTCGAAACGTCTTTGAAGAGGCTTAATGCGCTGGGGCCCCACGGACCAAGGGTCTCGACGCCAAAAGGTACAAAATTGTACTCAGCGCCAAGACCACTGTATTTATTTCTTTTAAGGCATTCGGCCGCTTCTGCCGCTGCTCCAGCCCTAATCGTCGTCCGGTGGAGGTGTGACGGGGCCAGTGTGTCTACACAGGTTGCGTCCCACACTAGCACCCGTCCCTTACTCCACGGAATCAAGGACATTCCGTCCGGTCTCTTCCCATCGTTTCTTGAGATGTCGGTCGGCTCTAATAGGGCCGGCACATTGACTGACGCGAGAGACCGGCGGATGATGTCGTTCAGAGCAGCGTGTCTTGAGAAGCGGCTCGCACTGCTCTGGCAGGAAAGTCCGTGATGACCCAGCCTGTCTACTTCTTTGCCGCAAGGGCATCGGTGAGGGGCGCAAACCGGGACCCCAAGACAAAGGCAAACAGAAAGTCGAAGGGTATTGGGTTCCAAAAAAGTACCAGTGCTTACGGAAGGGTGCGCTTGGAGCCAGTATCCACTCTCTTTTGTACCTACTGCCAAAAGTTATTTAATTGTGTATTACACGTTTAGTTTGACAAAAACCGGCCAAGAGCATGTCGGACCATGCTCAATGTAGGGTTCCGCAGCCGTTTATACAAAAAAATTCACCACCGATGAAAAAAATACGATATGAAAAAAAAACACTAACAAAAGAGCGTATCTCCCCGCCACTTACGTCCTTTTGCTGAGAAGCGCAGTTTTTGGCAAAAACTTAAAAACGGTATTTCTGATCATGTTAGAAACAATTTAGGTTGAAATTATTTATTAAGCTTTATATTTGTACATTTTTTTCATATTTTTTGACACATACCGTTTAGGAAATAGAGGGGGGAAACACAATTTTTGCTACTATACATTACATACAATATTTCCGAAAATATTCACTAAATGAAAAAAATTTTTTTGAAACCTCAAAGTGTTTTTAGAAGATCTGTCGAATGATGACACATTAATATTTGCTGAATTTTTTTTTAGTTTCGGTTACATGTATGGAGTGCCCCCCTAGAAATATATATATTTTTTATTCAACTATCAAACTAAGTAGCAGCTTACACAAGAGATCTGAATATGTTCCAAATTTCATTAGTATATGTCTTATAGTTTTTGAGTAAAATGCCTGTGTCAGACGGACCGGGCGGACGGACATGACGAAACTATAAGGGTTCCGTTTTTGCCATTTTGGCTACGGAACCCTAAAAATGAACCTGAAATTGGATAAAGTTTCTCTTATCTAACCGGGTACTGCGTGCATTAGTAAGATAAAACTTAAGAAAACACAATTATATAAATCAAACTTTGTATATCCATACTTCCATACTATAATATTACAAATGCGAAAGTGTGTCTGTCTGTCTGTCTGTCTGTCTGTCTGTCTGTCTGTCTGTCTGTCTGTCTGTTACCTCTTCACGCTTAAACCGCTGAACCGATTTGGATGAAATTTGTTATGGAGATAGTTTGAGTCCCGGGGAAGGACATAAGCTACTTTTTATCCCGGAAAAATGCCCTTATCCGCGATAAACGAATTTCAGGCGCACGAAGTCGCGGGCAGAAGCTAGTTCAATATAAATGCAACCATGATAATGTATTTAGTTCTTGCAATCGTATAAGTCGTGGTTACATATTGCAAGTTAAACAAAAAATGCAAAAACGAGCGACTACTTAGTTTTAATGGGTCATTCTTCGAGACAGCGATTTTTGCCTTATTCCTCTGTCTTTTTTTATTTTTGAATTTTGACCAATAAGGACATACTCTTGTGAAAATAGATTTATTTTTAGACATAATTATGGTTTTGGCCCACATTTTTGTGAACTCATTCATAAAATAAATTCATTTTAATTTTTGGGTCCAGAGGAATAAGAAATTAAGGTCCATAGGAATAAGAAATGTCAGAATAGGTTAACAAAAATATTAAAAAACCGTATATCTATAAAACATATATTATACTTTTGTTCACAAAATAATTAAAAAAGTATTCTAGAATCATTTTTATATTTGTTCTTATTAATAACATCCAGACTGTAAAAACACTAGGTGCTTTTACAGTCTGAATTTAAAACTTATTGTTATTAAATTTACTCACTGTACTTACAATTAGTGATTAGATTATATTAATCATAACGTTATCATAATCAGTTTTAGTCATTATAAGGATACGTAGGAACGTCACCGGTTCATCGGACGCTTATTAAAAATTAACTAAACTTACATAGTTATTATTACTTAAAAATAAACAAAGTACCTATTTATTTCTAGTACGATCAAATCGAACTGTTTTAACAAAAATATTCTAAAATAACAAAATATAAAAATTCTTATAATTTATAATTTGTTTTTATTTTAAATGACATATTTTTATCACAACCATTAATCGACCCTACTAAGAATCTCAAATACCGTATACGGCTTCACAACACTAGGGCAATATATATTTTCAGTACTCATGTAACTTAAAATTTATAAATACCTTTTCTGTCGTTTTGACACATTGTGTGCAAAACCTTTATTAATTTTCTATGTAAGATTTACACTACAGATTTGTCAAAAATTTGTGTGACAGAAAGACGAACAGACATACGAGTCAAAGTTCCGTTTTTTTATTAAGGTACTCTAAAACATAGGAAATCACTTGAGAAACTACTCTTCTTTTTGAAACTCAGTTAAGAAAAACAAGAAAAACTTGAAAAATTCTTATTCCATTGTCCAAAAATCCATAGGAATAAGGGACAGAGGAATAAGAAATTATCGAAAAAAAGCCAATAATTCTTAATGTGTATATACAACGCAGCTGTCGTTAATAATATGAATAGATAGTACGTAAAGCAGTTAATTAAGCAAAATAGTAAATTTTTAACAGTTATACAAATCTAAAAAAAACGAACAGAGTAATAAGAATGGTACCTGAACCACGGACAGAGTAATAAGATATTTACCTTCGTAACTCCGGAGCCACGTGCAACAGCCGACACGTCCACCTCGTATACGTTCCGAGCGCGACTGATTTACTGCCCCCGGGGCAAGTTTGTCTACAATCTTCAATACGTTTACGATACAGGCGAATAAAACCCGCGCCAGAGAAATAAGAATTTTGTCGCGGACACATTTTATTTCCTAAATTTTAAATACAATATTATAGATAAAAAATACTTGTTAAATTTTAGTAATATAATAACTAATAATGTATACATGTAGTCAATCAAAATATTCGTTAAGTTGACGGAATTGAAGTTGTCATCACTTGTTTTGAGAAAAATGGAGAGCGGACACGACAGAGTAGTAAGAATAACGGATATTTTTTTTTTATATAAAAATCTAGAATGAGCTTATACTAAAACCGATCGATGTCCCAGTCGACAACAGATATAAAGTATCTCGGAAAAAAAAACAGGCTTTTAAACTAATGTTTTCAGTGAAATAAGCCCCCGGACATCGAAAATTAGGGTCTCGGAGAATCACCCTAATATAGATTTAAACGTGAAATTTAGTCGATTGAAACTAAAACTAATTTAATTGTTAGGCGAACATTCTCGCAACTAATTTAGTCGCGACTAAATTAATCGAGATTAAAAAATTACCATTGATATTTTCAATCGATTGATTAGTTAACTAAAAAATTAATCGATTAATGCCCAACTCTGGTCCAGCCCAGTTCCATCTCAGTGTTCTTACTCTTTTAACGATGCCAATGAATTATAATTATAAACTATACTAATATAAAGTTAATAAAATGAAATAAAAATAAAATATATTTTTTCTATTCTCGTCGTGGCTTCATCATAAATATATTTGTGTCATGAGCAAGAATATTTGTTCCAGGGTCTTGGATGTTTTCTATGTATATGCATACTATTATAAAGTTGTAAAAATGAAATGTCTGTACATTGAAGATATTTCCAGAAAAATGTTTGTTATGGACTATTTGGAGGTCACTAAAACGAAAAATATTTATTTTGGATTTTATTTATGTGTCGTTGTGGCTTCATCACGCAAAATCGGCTAAACAGATCTCAACTATTTTTGGTACACGGGTATGGGCATCCACAGATGGTTATATTTGTACACTATTTCAAAGTACAGACATATAAAGAAAAGCGATGTGTAAAGTACATGCATGAAATTTTTTTAACGCTTTTCTTAACAAAATATGAAAATACCGAAAACAAACGATTTCAAAAAGTGAAATTAAATCGGCCAAGAAATACGCATGATATAGGCATTTTAAACTGCTAAGTAGACGGCGATTTGACAGAGAGATCCGACATCCACTGTTACGTGATAGTCCACTCCGGCCATATAAACTCCATTTTAAATTCCGTTTTCCTAGAAAGAGATAGAATGAAATGTTTGATGGCGTATATATTGGTTATTTTTATAGTTATTCGAAAAAATATTTTTGTGTACTGTTTGTTAGATGAATGAGATTTTAATAAAGCTAAAATAAAAAATCATGCATATTCCCTATTGCTAGTAGCCCGTACATAATGAAGTTAGACCCGACTAGCTAAACGTAGCTTCGTTAGCCGGCGAACGGCATTACCAGTCGAACTCGAGCTAACGAGTTGGCACGGCGAGCGGGCATTTTGAGACTGACGCCAAGCAGCGACGCGGCCAACGATGCGATGATTGTGTGCGCTTCATACATACATCGTTGGTAAAAGGAGAGACGAACACTTCAAAATTAAATTAAATATACCTAATATCCTTTTCTATCAACTCGATTAGAGCTAACGAGGCGGACATTTTGAGTTCGATACCAAGTTGAATTACCATCTCATGTGTGTCACCTTGACGATTTAACTCTGTAAAATAAAATAATCATAATCGTATTTTTTCTCTTCCGTTTCCGAGATAATATTATATTTAATTTACTTTACTGTGTCATTCGGCCATATAGGAAATCTAGTTTAATACTCGTGTGCGCTTAATCCTCAAAAACACTACTCTAATTTCACAGTAACTAAAATAAAAGTACCAAACGCGATTGCTAGTAGCCCGTACATAATGAAGTTAGACCCGACTAGCTAAACATGGCTTCGTTAGTCGGAGAGCGGCATTAGCAGTCGAACTCGAGCTAACGAGTTGGCACGGCCGGCGGACATTTTGAGACCGATGCCAAGATGAATTACCAACTCATGTGTGCTTCATACGTCGTGTGATCGGCGTGAAAAATTCCCCGTTTAGGCATTGGCACAAAAGGAACCCTTATAACTTCGTCATGTCTGTCCGTATGTCACAGGCATTTTACTCAAAAACTACTAGATGTATATTGCCGAAATTTAGAGTATACTTGTCTCGTATAAATCACTACTTATTTCAGTAAAGTAAATTATAAAAAAATATATTTCTTTGGGGGCATAAACATTTTCAGGTTTCCAAAAAATCTTGATTTAATGATATTTTCGGAAATAATCGCTTATTATAGATTATAAATTATGTCCCTCTATGTTCTATATCGTATGTCCCAAAAATATGAAAAAAAATACAAAGGTAAATATTAACAAAGGCTTTCAACAAAATATAATTTCTACGTGATCGAATATACCGTTTCTGAGTTATTGCCGAAAAACTGCGCTTCTCGGCAAAAGGAAGTAAGTGCCACGAAGATACGCTCTTTTGCTAGTGCACTTTTTCACATCTAATTTTAGCATCTTTAATGCATTTCTTTGTAGTAACGGCTACGGAACCCTACACTGAACGTGGTCCGAGATGCTCTTGGCCGGTTTTTTTTAACTATAAGTACCTGCCCGCCCTGGACTTTGAACGAAAACGATGAGACCTAAACTTCCCTTTACTGTAATATTTTCTTCTGTTTCCGCGATTATTACTCATTGAAATAAAACAATTTAACGGATTATATCGCGTATATTATCTCATTCCACCCGTGACCATGGAAAGCTGGAAAGCTTCCGAAACGTCGGGAACTAAAATGAGATATAATCCGTTAAATTGTTTTATTCCCTTTACTGTGTTATGTAGGTACCTAATGAGATATTTTCTTGAAGAACTTACTTACTTAATCTTTCTTTTTATATCTTTTGTCTCACTCTCTCATTCACTTCTTGTATGGAGATTTTAAACGCTAAATTTCGCCATGCATTTTTTTGTATATTTTTTTGCCAGCTCAATGTTTTAGCACTGTCTAAGTATACTATTATAAAGAAGTAAAAAAAAATATTGCAGAGAATGGTAAAAATGAAAATTAACATTAGATACAAATTATAAAAAATAAATAACAACTAATTAAACTAGGATTATTAAAAATTACTTAAAAAATGTGGTCCCTTCGGTAGGGTGCCCATGACACAGGCAGCATTCCCGCGCTGTATGGCTATGTGTAAAGCCTTTGTGCGAGAAAGCTGCCTGCGCGTGGGTCCCCTGTTGCCTCCCTCAGACGATTACTCAATTCTTTGTGGAGCCCGCGTGCACCCTGACCCCACGGGCCAAGTGTCTCGACGCCAAAGTATAAAGTCGTATTGGGCGCCGAGACAACTGTACTTCGTAATCTTTATTCGCTCCCGGGCGTCCGCCGCCGCACCCGCCCGCCTGCTCGTGGCCGAGAGGTAGGACGCTGCTAGTGCGTCGGCGCATGTCACGTCCCACACCAGCGCGCGGCCCATCCTCCACGGTATCAATGACATCCCGTCAGGGCGTTTGCCATCGTCCCGCGCGATCTGTGGCTCAAGGACAACTGGAACGTTGGCGCTGACAAGTGCCCTTCTCAGGATGTCATTGACAGAAGCATGGCGAGAGTGGCGGCCGACACCCGAGGAGCAAACAAGCCCGTGGTGGCCGAGGCGGTTCACTCTGGCTCCACAGGAGGCGCAGGCATGTTCTTCGCACACGTCAGCACCAAGTCGAAGACCCGCCGCAATGCGAGGTTTGTCCGGGTCGATGTATGTTCCTGTATTGGGACATGGGTAGGCGTGCAACCAGTGTCCAGATTCTGTCCAGGACACTGCCAGCAGCCTTGCCTGATCTTTGCCGGAGGAACTGTGAATGAGAGTGTTTAGGGTGGCGTCTGATACTATGGTATCCCAGGCTCTTTGGTTTTTGGGTGAGTCCGGTAAAATTGGGTTCGGTCCAGCCAGCCAGGCGTTCTTAGCCTCAGCCAAGAACGAGATCTCGCAGTTTGCAGTCGTATTGACTTTGAGAATTTTACCTGCGAGATCGGAAGTACTGTTAATTGGTACACGCATATTAATTGTTTTATAAACTCTGAAATTTAAAATTTTATTCTAGACACATTCTAGATTCACTAATTATTTTAATTTTTAAAATGATGATTTTATCAATAATAAGTAAGTATTATACTTAAGTTAAATGATCTGATTAGGTTTTTCTGGGTTTCCCTAATCCTTGCAACAAATGTTGGATCATATTGTATGTTTCCCAGCAAAGACTTCTCTCATTGTAACTGACAATTCGAAAGTGCTTGTATCTAAGCCTACTTGAATAAAGGATATTTTGATTTTGATTTTGACTATAAGATTAAGGATAAGAACGCCGGTAGGGCAATACTGGAGATTTGGCGGGTACCTAAACCACCGTACCTTATCGGTAGGGATGCTTGGGTCCATGCCTGTTCGCTGAGACTAATATAAATTATGGATTCAATTTGGAATTTAAAAATAAAAATGAAATGTTTGTATGTTTGTATGTGCCGTTGTGGCTTCATCACTCTAAATCGGCTTAACGGATTTCAACTATTTTTGGTACACGGGTAGCTAGGATACTTTTTACCCGACTATGCTATAGAAAAAAAAAGAGGGGCTATGACTTTTTCCCCTCCGCAAACGAAGTTGCGAGCGCCTTCTAGTTTTTAGGGTTCTGTAGCCAAATGGCAAAAACGGAACCCTTATAGTTTCGTCATGTCCGTCTGTTCGTCCGTATGTCACAGAAATTTTACTCAAAAACTATAAGATGGATTTTGATGAAATTTGGAACATAGGTGTCTTGTGTAAGCCGCTACTTAGTTTGATAGTTAAATAAAAAATATATATATTTCTAGGGGGAGCACTCCATACATGTAACCGAAATTCAAAAATCGTGTCCCTTCCCCTCTATTTTCTAAACGGTATGTTCAAAAAATATGAAATAATGTATAAATATAAATCTTAACAAATAATTCCAACGAAATAGGTTTTCAACATAATCGGACATACCGTTTTTAAGTTATTGCCAAAAAACTGCGCTTCTCAGCAAAAGATAAGTGCCGGGAAGATACTCTCTTTTGTTAGTGTTTTTTTTTTCATCTGTAGTGCATTTTTTTGTATAAACGGCTGCGGAACCGTACATTGATCATGGTCCGACATGCTCTTGGCCGGTTTTTAATAAAACCCTCCAAAGTTCCACGGTTCCCACAGTAGGTCAGATCGTCCGCCTCCCAAGGGCGTCGTGTAAGAAACTTGCTCCGTCCAACTGCAACTTTGGTTTTATATCCGACTGTACGGTGTACATGCGATGACTTCTTTTATTACTTCGCAGGACCCCTAGGGATAAGCGAGTTAACTCTATGAGACTTTAAAAAATACTTGTAGGTTAGATGAAAAGGAAACCGGAATGATGCAATGACAAAAGAAGCTACTAAAATAATAATTACTAGAAGTTGCCCGCAACTTCGTTCGCGGAGGAGAAAAGTCATAATCCCTCTTTTTTCCTTCAGGTAGTCGGGTAAAGAGTATCCTGTAACCACCTGAAAATATCCAGCTACCCGTGTAGCAAAAATAGTTGAAATCCGTTTAGCCGATTTGGCGTGATGACACAACGACACATACGAACATACAAAAAATCCAAAAAAAAAATATTTTTCTATTTTTAAATATATATTTTTTTTTAATCTTCAATGTACAGACATTTCATTTTTACAACTTTATAATAGTATAGAATAGATATGCACTGTTTGACACATCGTTCACGACTAGTATTGTCAGGCTTAGCCTATCAATCACATTGGGGTAAATAAAAATCGGGACTTCGGATTTCAAATTGGGACATCTAAAGTTGTAAAAATGAAATGTCTGTACATTGAAGACATTTCCAAAAAAAATATGTGTTTAAACTATTTGAAGGTCAGCTCACTGAGTCGAGAATTTTTTTTTGTATGCGTCGTTCGGCTTCATCACGACAAATCTACTAAACGGATTTCAACTACTTTTGATACACGGGTAACTGAGCATTCACAGATGGTTATAGGATACTTATTATCCGACTATTCTGAAGCAAAAAAGAGGGTTATGTTTTCTTACTCCTCCGCGAACGAATTTGCGGGCTCCTTCTAGTTCGTTATAAATAAAACCAATCTCCGTTTGTTATGCTTTCAGGAAATCTATCATTTTTATCATTAACCTGTCGTATTTTTGTCATTAACCTGTCGATATATCCAAAAACCGTATAGGTACCTCGCTAATTTGTAGTTAATTAACCGACTCCTAAAAAAGGAGGTGGTTCTCAATTCGGTTGTATTTTTTATTTTATTGTAGAGTTAAACCAATCTTAAAATGAGTCTCAACTGAGTTCACCATACAGTAGGATGCATTTGTTATAGGTCCGTTATCGGGGCGTTCAGTTTAAGATTTTTTTACTCTACCTCGGTATATCACTGTCATGCATCTCAATCAGACCGCATCCACCGAGTCCCTGCGACCCTAACGAGGTCATCCATCCACCTATACGGGTGGCTTCCCACGCTGCGCTTTTCTACTCCATTTGGTCACCACTCCAGGACTTTACTGTCCCAACGTTCTCCTGGCTACATGGCCCACCCATAGCCACTTCGGCCACGCAATCCTGCGTGCTATATCTGTTACTTTGGTTCTTCTGCGGATATCCTCATTTCTGATTCTATCACGCAGAGAGACTCCAAGCATAGCCCTTTCCATTGCACGTTACGTGACTCTGAGCCGCCTTATGAGTCCCATTGTGAACGACCATGTCTCAGTTCCACTTTACAGTATAGACTAATATACTAGGTACATATAATGTTACGAGTATATGCCAGCAAAGGGATTACACTTTATCTTCCGAGTTCGAGATTGCTCTGAGACCCGTAAAGGAACGGCGCATTTTTCATTGTAACTTTTTATTGCTTTATTTAGGTTGCTAAGTTATATGGCAAATTATCGTGGGACTCACTGATCTCGTTGCTTTTCAGGTTGTTTTAACAAAAACAGAAGTTTTCTTCTGTTTCCGCGATTATTATTCATTGAAATAAAACAATTTAACGGATTATATCGCGTATATTATCTCATTTTAGTTCCCGACGTTTCGGAAGCTTTCCAGCTTTCCATGGTCACGGGAGGACTGAGAAAAGATGTATTTTCCTCTGTCAAAGTTACAATTTGTGCAAACTACCCATTTTTTTGAAAAAACACAAATAAAGGTGTACATACATGCCAGATGGGCCTAAGCTGTAAAGACAGTTACACATGTGCCAGAAGGGCACTGTCTCTTAATTATTTTATTCTAATAATATACCAAGCAGCATTTCACAAATGAGGCGTACTGAGGAGAAAAGAAACGCTGCAAAAAAAACTCCCAGGCTACCTCATTACTAATTATAATATTTAAAAAACAGAGACTATTAAGTTCCTACGTAATTAATTTTTAATAAAACACAAAAAGTCTAAATATTTATATTTGCGCCGAAATTTTTCTAGCTGCAAATTGTTTGATACTTACAAATAGGCTAAAATAAATACAATTTGGCTCGTCTTCCTACATTTTTCTCACTTTCAACAGTTTATAACAAGACAAAAACCAACAACTTCAAGATGAATAAAATTTAGCGCCACGAAGAAAATTAAAAAGCTAGCTAGCTGTCCATCAATATCTATGGCTTTCTTATTTTTTAAATTCGCGTATACTTGCCAGTGATGAAAACATGTTACGATTTGAATAAAAATAGGCGATAAAATATGTTTACGTAAATTGTAAAAAAAATGTTTTTTTTTAAGTTGGCAGCAATGCATTCACGTACACTATTATTTTTTTAAATTTAAAACTGTATGAATTCGGCGGTTTGTTAAGTTGGCAATATAAATAATTTATATTATATTAGTTTAAGACTCACTGAATATAAAATATTAGATTGAAATTTTGTACTCTGTGGCACCAAGGAATAGGTAATAGCGACATTGTGACACGCTTAGCAATGCTTTTTTTGGAAATAGACTATAGAGTTTTGCAAGTCTTAAGTAATGTGCCAAACCGTTTAAATGACAGAAAGAAGTACAGGAGTAGAAAAACTTCTTCACTACACTTCACTCTTTTGTCTGTGGCTACTGTGCAAGGCACAATTCTGCCAATGTCAAGTGTTGGGCTTTACACGGTACATAGATATACTTAGGTCCATTGACAGTTAGATTTTTCACAAAATCCGCTTTTTCCTGAGGACAAAGGGGGACTTACACATATACAATTAACCGTCACCAATTTCGAACAGATATCTCGAACCAGGGTTATATGCGGACTGACACGATTTATACTAATTATAATTAAAATGTATTTATAATCTAATATTATTTTTTTCCATAAATTTAGCAAGTGTGTAAAATAATTTTTTGTTATCTGAGAGACATAAAAGAGAGGACATATTCATTGGGAGTGGAAGATTAAGATTGGAAATAAGATTATGTAGGGCAGGCGTTTTGTTATTTAATTTGCAATTAAAGAATATGTGGTCTATTGTGCCAAAGTCTTCTCCGCATTCACACATGGGGAAATCTTTAATTTTAAATTTATAAAACTGCTCAGGCGAGCAGACACGACCTAATCGCAGTCTTATAAGGATAGATGTATGACGCTTAGAAAGAGATCTGTTCTTAAAGAACCATGGACGAGATGGGAATGTTGGTTGAATATGGGAGTAGCTACATTTTTTGGATCGGGACCAGCGAGAAGACCATTTTTTTAGCATGGTATTAGGTGGCACATTAGAAGTATCCGGAGCGTGAATTTTGAATGTGGAGTCGTCGCCACGGAGAACTGCGTCTTTCGCAGCTTGGTCTGCCCGTTCATTTCCCATTATCCCGCAGTGACTCGGAATCCAAACAAAAACCAAATCAAGCCCCGCCAGATGACATTTAAAAATGGCGTGTTTTAATTGACACATAATGAAATTATGGGAACAATTTTTGAAAGGACGGCCCGAAACAGACTTTAAAGCACTGAGACAATCTGAGAAAATTACAGCTTTAGGGATTTTGTTGGTAAGAACATACACAACTGATTTCCACAGAGCCAAACATTCTCCTGTGAACACCGAAGACTCTGGGGGTAATTTAAATTTAGCTACGTAGTTAGTGTCGGCTATAAGGAAAGCAGCCCCCACGCACCCTTGGTCGGTTAATTTGGAAGCGTCAGTAAAGAATTTAAAGTGAGAAGGGAAATGTGCGTTGACGTATTTATTAAAAATTGCGTTTGAGTTTGCCGCTTTTTTATCAATGCCTGTATCCAGAACTACCCGAGGGGAAAAGATTAACGCCTCAAAAGGAATGGAGTACATAGGAAGGCTCGGGCACTTCAATACGGGGGCTCTGAGTGATACCACCCTCTCGAGACTCTGGACAAGATTAGGTTTTTCCTTGTTACGCCAAAATGCCTTGTTCGTCCCGTACAATTGGAGTAAACGGAGTTTGGAATGAGCGGATGGGATGTCTGAGAGACTATTGTATATAGGTAGCGGTCAGAGAGGAGCTGTCTTCTTAAGTCAAGGGGGGGTTCTACACATTCTACCTGAACAGCTCTGTTGGGGGAAGATTTCATGGCGCCTGTAACCAGTCTCAGAGCCTTCATCTGAATGGTTTCCAGAACTTTGAGTGCAGCCCTGTTGCATGGTTCAAAAATGAAAGTACCGAAATCTAAGTGGCTACGAATAAGAGCGTTGTAGAGCAACTTCTGCGAGTACGGATGTGCACCCCACCAGGATCCTGAAAGAGCTCTGAGCATATTTAAATTTTTTTCGCATTTAGTTGCTATATACTTGACATGTGGGACCCCTTGAAACCGGCGATCAATAATAACTCCTAGAAATTTCACAGACTCCAGCATGGGGATGGGTTCTTCGTTATAGGAAATAAGGCATTCTGGAGCGGAACGGCTTCTTGAAAAAACAATGGTGGAACTTTTAGAAGAAGATAACGAAAGACCGTGATGATCCAGCCAGGAACTAAGGGATCTCAAGGCACCGTTAATTTTATCGCAAGAGATTGATAAATTTTTTCCAATACAATAAATTAGCACATCATCAGCATATTGTAATGTTCTGCAAGCCCAATTAACAGATTTATCCAAGTCAAATGAGTATATATTAAAGGGATCGGGCTCAAAACTGATCCTTGAGGAAGACCCTTCCATACCTGTCGAACCAATTGTACATTGCCCTGCCACCTTATTTTAATAGTCCTGAGCATTAACAAATTTGAGATAAATTGCACCACCTTAGGTGAGATACTCAGCTGTGACATTTTGTCCCTGAGCACTGAAAGGAGCACGTTATCGTATGCTGCGGAAACATCTAAAAATACGGCAGCCAGAGATTCCTCCCGTGAAAAAGCAAGTCTAATATCGGTGGCAAGAATGCAATGACTATCTGTGACGCTTTTACCCTTTCTGAACCCGAACTGAAACCGTGACAGAATGCCCCGGCTTTCGAGGAACCAATCCAAGCGGTTCTTTATTAAGTGTTTCATCACCTTACAAAGGGTGGAAGATAATGCTATCGGACGGTATGAAGTTCCTAAATCAGAGTCCTTACCCGGTTTGAGAATAGGGATCACGTATTGTTCTTTCCAGGTATCCGGGATGGAGCCCGAATTAAAGAAGCAATTAACTAACTCTAGGTAATAAAAAATCGTCACGGAGCAAGCCCTAGTCAGGAAAGAGTAGACAATGCCATCAGGTCCCGGAGAGGAATCCAATAAAGACTCCAGAACGTACCGCAGTTCGGATAAGTTAAAGGGGGCAGACAGGAAATCGCCATTTTCTGACAACTCTGTAGATTGAGAAGGGAGTTCAGTATGGTGAGGGATATAAGGAGGGCCTAGTTTGTCTGCAAACTCGTCCAGCCATGAAGGAGTCTCAGAGAATGAAGAGGAATGAACCAGAGATGTTCGTACATTCCGAAACGCCTTGATGCTACGCCACACCACCGACGGGTGAGTAGAGGGAGAGATAGACTCACAAAATCTGTTCCACCCATCGCGTTTTTTATTTGTGAGGATTTTCTTGGTCCTGGCTTGGATATTTTTAAGGGACAGGAAGTTTTCCATGCTCATGTCTGAACTGAAGGTCATTTCAGCCTCTTTCCTCTCCCTAACGAGGGACGTACACTCAGAGTCCCACCAGGGGAGAGAAGGACGTCTATTGACGCCTAGGTTCTTAATCGGGACAGACAGCTCTGCGGACTCTAGCAACGCTTCAGAGAATAGGGAACAGCACTCCAAGCAATTCGCCTGAGACACAGGTGGAAAATGGTTGATTTTTTGTTCTGCTGTTAAAGCAAACAGAGGCTAATCAGCTCTCGCGAGATTAAATTTTTGAAGCGGGGGAGGGGAAGATGGTATACTACAGCTTGAAGAATATCGAAGAATAAGAGGGAAGTGGTCACTACCATAACTTAATGGTAATATATTCCAGGAGATTAAAGGAGCTAGGGATGGGGAACAGATGGAAATATCCACCGCTGATAGGTTCTGAGAGGGAGGAGTACGGCGTGTGGGACTGCCGTTGTTTAAAACACATAAGTTTAAGGTGTTGGCTATATCTAACAATTTGAGGCCTGAAGAATAATTTTCATGTGAACCCCATAGGGTATGATGACAGTTAAAATCTCCCAGGATAAGAAGAGGACCCTGAATGACCTTTAAGCGAGCTCCCAGATCAGAAATACTTCTAGGGGTTGGATGAGGGATATATACCGAAAATATAGTACAATCCAGGAGATTACAAGCAACTACATAAAGCGAAGGGTGAGAAGGAATATTAATTCTAGTGTAATTTACACCCTTCCTAATGAGGAGAGCACAGCCATCATAACCTGTAGGGCTATCTTGCCTAAGACAAATATAATTTGGACAGTTAAAAGGAGAGTTAGGCTTAAGCCAAGTCTCTGAGATAGCCAAACATACTGGGTTATATTTATGAATTATGTGCAGGAGATCAGCCTTATTGCGACTGATGCTCCTGATGTTCCATTGAACGATGGTTTGAGCCATAAGGCCCTGGATTAGGGCCACCAGAAAGGAAGGAGGATAAGGCGACTAGATTATGGGCTACGTTGGACGGTAAAGGAACAGCATTCTGCTGGAGAATTGAGACTAGGGACGAAATGACGGAGTTAAGCAGAGGCCAAAAGTTGGGTAATGTTGGAGAATGAGGAGACATCAGAGCCCCCGTCGGCGGGCTGGGGTTAGCAAACATGATTCCATTTGATGGAGGGGGAGGGTTATAATCAGCCACAAGGGATTGGTGGGCCTGCTGGTCATAACCATGTTGATTAGTAGGAGCTCGAGTTTTCTTTGTTACAAACACTGTTTTTTTATACGATGAAGACTGGACTACTTCACTATATGGCTGCCGCGAGGTCGGGAATTTGCGATCAGCTTCTTGGTACGAAATGCCTTCGTCACCCATGGTGCGTTTGATCAGCTGTTGCCTATTATATTCCGGGCATCTTTTATCAGTGGCCGGATGAAGGCCAGAACAGTAGAGACACGAAGCTTCGGCCGAACAATCCTCAGCCTCATGAGGTTGGGCACATTTGGCACAACGTGGGCGTGATCGACATTGGGCCTTAACATGTCCAAAACGACAGCATTTGTAACATTGAACTGTGGGGAAATAATAAGGGTTCACCTCTAATGCGCAGTTAAAAAGGAAGACCCTATAAGGTAAGGCTTGACCATCAAAGGTTAAAACCACCGTTTCAGAAGGGCCCCATTGTACCGAGTTGTCTTCGTAATTTTTTTTCTTAAAATTCAGCCGTCTAGCCTTGACCACTTTACCGTATCCGTGAGGTTGGATAATTAAATCCGGGATTTCTTCATTGGAATAATCTATAGGGATATTTCTTACGATGCCGGTTTTCGTGATGTGATATGATGGGATAAACCTTTTATACTTGTCAGAGCCCAAAGGAGTGGTTATAAAGGAGTTTGCCCCAGCTGCGGAAGTAAATTCAACACTTATCCTATTTCTACCGATTTTTCGTATACCGCCCTCTTTAATTTTGGTTATTCCCTTTTTGAACAAGAACTGACCGAATTTCACCGGGTGTAAATAAGCTCCAGAGTTAGCTTCTAGCACTTCCTGGGAGACATGTACTATATAAGGGCCTTTATCTGTAGAGTTGTACTCATTACGTGTTTGAAATTGAGAGGGAGGGGTGAGAGGAAAGTTATCCTTATTCTGGGAAGGAGAAACAGTATCCTGACTAAAGCGTGGAATCTTAGGGGAGTCTGACTTCTCGCCTGAGCAGGCGGAATCCGAAATTATGGTTGATAAGTCTCGTTTTTTCATGTTTTTGGTATTTTGAGTCGAGTCCGAAATTGAGGGTAGATTATCCAAGATTGACACATTTCTATCCGAAATAATTTGATCCAGAGAAACTGGTGAATTTTGAACTTCCATATGGAATGCTGGAGAAGGCGGATTGTCTATTATTCCATTTATACCTGGATCAAATTGTTGGGACCCCATACTGGGGAGACCTGGAGAGGGAAGCACGGAACTCACATGTGAGTACTTGCTGCCCTCTCCTTACACTAGCTACTTACGTGACAAATAGAAGCACAAAACAATACACAACACAAAAGACAATATCACAAACAGACAGGAATTACTCAGATTGGTGAAAAACTGATAAACACGATAAATTCAATTCCGCACCTGATCGAAACTGTTACAATGTCATTGAAGCCAGTAGAATTGTAATAGTTCTGAAGTGTTAAATTCTAAATGTAATATAAATTGTCATGTTTGTGTGCAATAGCGATAAATTAATATTGTATTTTACCACATAAATGATAGCACTTTCATACTGTTAATTACAGCAATTCGCAAAAATTATTTCCTAACCATTCCAAAATATCAAAAATGCACAACGTTAATATTCAAATTGTCACTTCTGCCGGCACTCCCGGAGTGCAACCCTATGACAAAGAACTTCACGAGCTGTTTTTACAATATTACCGGAAACATTTCGGCGCATGTTGGTATTTTAGTTCTAGTCAGTAAACGAACCCTTGTACGATATTACCGGAAATCCCGGCTGTGTGTTCCACCCGGACATTTCTATTCCGGTGATATCGGGGCAAATATGAGGTCCATCGTAGTGATTCCCGCTGCCGGGACGCGACGCTGTATACGAATTTTCACTAATATCATTTGAAAACTTATTCTGCAATTCAACTATTTATTAGAACTGCAAAGAACCTGCTAAAAAATACCTCGACACGACTAAAAACAACCGGCTAACTGCGAGACTGACGCGCGCACCTAGGGTTCCGTAAGTACTTTTTTTAACCTACCTGGCCGGTTAGGTTACGTTTGCATTTGGGATCTATAGCCTTGCATACTTAATGCAAGCTGGTTGTTCAAAGCTGATTTTTAAAAATAAAATATATCCCTTCGTAAATCAAAATTTTACCACAGAAAATATCCGTGCATGGCGTGAAGAACTTGATAAGTCGAAACATACCTACATTTAAAGAAATTTAAACTTAGGACATGAGTTGGAGATGGTTTAATTCTGTTCAGAATTTATTGACGACTTATCAAGCCACGCACGGACATTATATATTATATCTACCCTAGTAGCTAGACTAAAATGCCCCCTTTGTATCGGTATTTTTTTGTAGAAAATAAATGAATATATATAAAAAGTTTTTTTATTGGTGGTGTATTATGTGGGCTAGCTATGTTTATAACTAATCCAAATCTCATATGGTTTGGATAAGAAAGTAGTTCTTGAGATATAGCGCTTTTTACACTCGGCCGGACAGGTAGACAGACAGATTTAATTGGAGTATTGGGATTTATAATAAATTGGTATTGTATAATGTGACATTTTAGTGATAATTAATTTTCTGTGCATTTATATATAAGTAATATTATTATAATCCTTTTTTTTTTCAATATGTGTAATAGACATCGAAATTTATAGATTCGGATATACATGTGCGAGTGTGTGTTATCTCTAAAATATGTTTGATGTATAACTCATATTAATATAATTGAAAATAGTTTTTTTCCTAAATTTTGCATGTCACCTAGGAATTATTCATCGAACCTCGTTAGATCGCTCATACATTGTGCTGGAATGACCTTTTACACATTAATAATCAACTCATTATTTTATTTGTCCATCGCCTTTACGAAAATTTTGGTTTAACTTAAGTGTCAGTTCCCTAAATTCTTATTACATAGAAAATCGTTTCACCAGTGTGCAAGCGTTCTAAATAAATTAAATTACGAATCGTTACACTACAATTAACTATGAAAACTTGTTTGATTTTATAAAAAAGTAATGAATTGGTGATTGTGGGAAAAAAAACTTAATGAAAATTAAATTCTTGGAATAGTTTTCGGCGGGATGAAAATCGACGTAAGAAATTTTGATAAAATTATTCACTTTTTTCACCCTCTATAACCGGTAAGAATTAAATGGATAATTCAGAATACGGCTGCAGCTTATACGAAATTAAAGATATCTCGAGTCCGCGCAAAGCCAGATAGCGTTGCGATGATAAGACCGGCTTTCGGGCAAGCTTGACTCGCCTTATGTCGCCTATCTATACCACCTTACCTACCCCTTACTACCTTGCCTAAGGATTTACTACAGCTAAACTTTCTTCTATATTATAAAGTTGTAAACATTAAATGTCTATAGATACATTGAAGATATTTCCAAAAAAAAATGTTATAACGGACTATTTGGAAGTCACTGAATCGACTTTTTTGCGTTTTTATGTGTTGTTGTGCCCAGTGGCCTGCACAGGGTTTTTGGCCAAGTTAGGCAGTTTTTTTGTACCTATCATGTTTTTTCATCTGTAGTGCATTTTTTGGATGAACGGCTGCGGAACCCTACACTGAGCATGTGGGATGCTCTTAGCCGGTTCTTTTATCTGTTTTCCTATATGAGAAATATAGTTATTCAGTTAGTAAATTGGCCTCCTTACCTTTTCTATACTTTATGCTATACTCTTAACCGCCTTTACTTGGAGTCGACGCGCCATCTCTGTTTTTCCATACTTGGCTGAAAAATTATTATATTGTCATCACTGACGATATTACATTGTTGGTTACTCTTCCGAAGATGCAATTTGATATCAAATCGCTTCCCAAAGCAATTTTGCGCTTCTACTACAAATTGCTTTCGTAACATGGCAACATTTTCTTAACTCAAATACGTAAACTCAATGTGGCAACATTTCTAACCAACCCTCAACTTTTCAGCCAGTTGCATGGACGTAATTTAAACTTGGAATAACATTTTAAGCCTTGCTAGACCCGCTATGAGTTTGATATCGATTCTCGGCTAAATTGGACTGTAATTTCTACTGTTAAGGTTGTTTTTACTCTGTGTCCCATTTCTAGATTTGTGAGGTTATGTTGGCAGCGTTTAGTAGACACGTTGAGCTTAAACTTAGTGGGGTCATGTTATACCGGCTACACACTCGCGCGAGTGGAGGCGAGGTCGTGATACACTGCCGTTTTTAAATACGAGAAGAATTTTAATACTTTTAAAATAACGTCAATGTATCTCGGACTCGTTTCGACCGCGCCAATGTGTAATGCTATCATTAAGGTTTTATTGCCTTTGAGTATAGATTGCACTCGTAATGACTTTGGTTTGCAAATTACTAAAACGTGCCCCTTAATTCGTATATCGCTACTGTACCACGTTCTGTTATTTATTAACAGTTGATTATTACGCCAAATAGTTCACGTGATGCACGTATTCCACCGTAACCGTTAACTTTTCAGGGTTGTCACAAAACAATCTAACCTATAAGGGTTCAACAAAATGAACTTTTAAATATTCGGAAAATTTACGGTTTCAAAATTATAACCAATGATTAATGGTTATCTACCTATGGTCTCAGCGGAAGGTCAGCGCTGGCTTTAGAGCCAGCATTATGCTGAGGTGGGACCATTTTGGGGCATACTAAGTTTAGTAATTTATTTTTGTATTGCTGTATAAATATGCCCTCGAATAAATGTATTTTCTTTCTTTCGTTCTAATGGATTATAGTTTATTTGCTTTTCCGCGAAATACTGTCTTAAATAGATGTGACAATAAATTGTGCTCACATGCGCATATTTTCATGCAGTTTCCACAAAAAAAATAGGCATAGAAAAGCCACTACCAGACAGTTTATCCTCGACATGAGTTTCGCCTCTCTACGAAGCATCATCAGGAGATGCAGGCGATGTTGAAGGTCCGGCGTCCATCCGAGAAGTCTTTTTTTGTGGAAACTGCATGAATATATGCGCATGTGAGCACAATTTACTGTCATATCTAACCAAAACACTATTTCACAAGCGAAAAAACTATAATCCATTAATCTAATATGGAATTTCGCAAAGTAACGCCTGAACCTATAAATTATTTATAACAAATAATTTTATGACTAACAATTACAGTATATCTTTCAATGATTATGGGTAACAAAGGGTTTGCTTTTCCATAGTTCATTAATGAATCCTAGACCCATTCGTAACTTGGGCTTGTTTATGGGCCACTAGCCATAAAGCAAGCCAAGATAGCTGTAAACGACAGTTCTAGACTTGCAGTCTGGCAAAGTCACGAGATATGTAATATATTGTTCTGCGCTGGCACGGCGCAACTTCGCGCCACTCTGTCTAATGTCTTTTGTAGTTTACTTAAGAGGGCATCATGGAAAGTATAGATAGCTGTTATTTACGGTACAAGTGCAGAAAAGTAAGTAAATCTCAACGAGTGTTTAACAAGTTATCGACAGGGTTTGGGAATAATCTGCTTTTTAGCACAAATATCATATATTTTAGAATGCACGAGGACTTTCTCGTGGCTTCGCCGGCGTTACCGAGAATGAATAGCCAATATTTACTGACGTTCTATGACCTGCTTGAAGCGACTTAACACTATCGCTGCCAACCTTTTCGTACGCTACGCACTCTACATACGGGGAGACGCATGGTATCGGCTACGCGTCTACGAGCAGAGCGCCCGCTAGGCGGGTTCCTGGCAGTGAATGTGTTAACGTGTTATTGAGTTAGAAACATCCAAACACATGGGCGCCTGCAGCTGAGACAAATGACAAAGAACCCGTCACTTTCTGACAAGTGTGTTAGTGTGAAAGTAAAATCTTAGTGATCTATGTATCGCTTGATAAAAGTGACCACACGCGACCGTAATGAAATTAGCCCCCCTATTGCCTAACGCGTTTGACGCTCTTAAGAATCAAGTATCATGATTTTGTATGGGCTATTACTGTTGATTCAGATACCAATTGTCAAAATTTCGTTAGGCAAACCCCCAAAGAGTATAGAAAAAAAATGTTTACCTGCTCTGTGATTACGACTCACAGTTATCACTTTTACGACCAGCAACCCGCTAGGCGGGCGCTCGAAGCAAGTTTTCAGTACTTAAGCATTTTTCTATGTTATCGGCTACGCGCGTAGCGCTACGAAAACCTTGGTCGTGATAAGGTGTTATAATTAAAATCTAGCACTTAATCGTTACCACTAAGTTAGGGCTCTTAATGTGGTTTATTCTAGGCAGCAGCAACAGGTGCTGTAATTTAAAACCGCTGAGCACTTTGTGAGCCCAAGTTTAAACTAGGTTTAATTATTATACTGTTGTTTTAAAGTGTCACACAGTGTTTTAGTTAACTTTTCCTTTTTTTAGAACTAATTTTTTCCCACCGAACAAATTAGGATTATACTTCGAGCATTTTTCAGGGATGAAAAATTTCTTTGTATTAAGGTAAACGACCCAATGCTTGACACCTTTATTCCAATTATTGACTCCCTGTTTGTCTTTTGCCGTAAATTAGGGTGCCATATAATGGGACAGTGCAAGCATTGGGGGTATCCTCCTTATCTTATATATCTCATTACTAAGGGTCCTTACGGATACACTTCGACCCAGTGGGCATCATTGTCATCCGTATTAAAAATCCTAAAGATAATAAAGCTTAAATAAATGAACGTTAGATGTTTGATTTTCAAAGAAACGTTGTTCCAAATTTCAGCTTGAAGCAGAGGGTCGGATTTCGCAACACAAAATTGCTGAAACACATTGCTGTCAAAAACAACAAATTAATACAAACCTTATTAACTTTGCGTTGAAAGTTATTAAGTCACTGACAGGTGACCTATCGTGCTCATCAAAATCACTCAACGTCCTGCTGATGTATTACTTTCATCGACTTGCTACATGTGTTGCTCACACAAGTTGCGAATATTAATAAAGTTAAATTATCAATCGTATTATAATAATACAGAATACAGAATTTATTGGTAAAAAAGCAATACAATTTTACAAGTCATTATCGCCGTAATGTGCCGATGTTGCCAGCTATGGAGCCCAGTTTACATATGTGTGCTATTACACAGTTGGAAAGATAAATATCTGTACACTGAAGATTTTTGACGACCGGTTTAGCTCTGCGGGAATAACGTTGCCTACGAAGCTAAAGGTCCTGGGTTCAAATCCCGGTAAGGGCAAATATTTGTGTCATGAGACTGATGAGCATGAATATTTTTGTTCCTGTGTATTGGATGTTTTCTAAGTATAAAGTAAATCTATTAAATATGTCGTCGTTTAGTCCTACCCATAACATAAGTTTTGTTGAGTACTATGGGACTAGTTCGATTTATGTAAAATAGGCATGATGTCAGGGCATGAACTTCAAAATTCTAATGAATATGTCAGTTAGATACTTAATAAAAAAATTATGGACACATAATTTTTGCTTTTTCAAAATAATAAAAAAATAGTCAGATAAATCGCATTAAAGTTTAGCATTGGGGGCTCGTGACCTAGGCACTCCTAGCCTCATTATCATCATCATCATTCCAGCCATAGAATGTCCACTGCTGGACACAGGCCTCCTCAATTGATTTCCACATGGGCCGGATAAAGGTGACCCGCATCCAGCGAGTCCCCGCAACCCTAACCAGTTCGTCCGACCACCTTGCGGGTGGCCTTTCCACTCTGCGCTTGCCGGTACGCGGTCTCCACTCGAGAACCGTTCTGCCCCAACGGCCATCGGTTCTTCGAACTATGTACCCTGCCCATTGCCACTTCAATTTGCTTAGCGTGTTTGCTATGTACTCCTAGCCTATATATAACGTACACCGGGATTTGAACCCAGGACCTTCAGCTTCGCAGGCAACGTTACTCCCTCTAAGCTAAGACGGTCGTAAAATAAAAATACCAATAAATTAAAATAAAAAAGTTTATCCAACCTGTTATGAAAATCACATAAAGTATTAGGATTAGGAACAATTTATTATTTTTGACTTGCCACAAGTGTTGCTCGTACAAGATTTGAATGTTAATAAAGTTGCATATTAAAGCATGTTAATATGCAGATGTTACCAGCAATGAATCTAGTAATAAATGTACACTGGACAGCATAATTGCATGGTCATTTGTAAGAAAGTTTGCTTTGCAGCGAAACGAGACGCCATCTATCCGGTAACTACATTGGTTTCATAAGATCTTACTAGATGGCGTTGATAACTTCAAAATATTTAAAAAAAAATCTCGCATGAACTTACGATCGCCAAACACACATGGCAAGTCATTCAAATATTCAATATACATTATGGAACATATTATTAGAATCCAGTATTTTTGAATGCACCTTCAATTAAATAATATTACTTAAATTCTTATTATTATGAAATAATAATTATTATTATTAAATAATAATTATTATTATTATTAAATTCACCGTCATGTATAACCAAAGCCATCAATGATTTTGCTAATTCAAACACAAAATATTTAAAAAAAATCCTTTACAGTTCGAGAGGATTTGAACCCGGATCATTCGCCGTATAGATCAACTCATTAAACCCCTTAGCCATCAAGCCAGATTCGACGTGGATGAAATTTATAAGCGTATTTGTAATCACTATTATTCTATACATTTGTACGCCTACTGGCAAAACATAGAGAACAAGCAAAATGTAACACCAACTCTGTACTTACCTATGTTTGACAAATAAATATATTCTATTCTATTCTATTCTATTCTATTCTATTCTATTCTATTCTATTCTATTCTATTCTATTCTATTCTATTCTAATCACCTACGTTTGCAAGGCATGCGTTTAGTGTTAATAGTTTTTTTTATATTATTTTTTACTGAGATTAATTAACAGCTACTTAAACGCGGAACCCTACGCTGAGCATGGTCTGACATGCTCTTGGCCGGTTTTTTTCTCACGAACGCGTAGCGGTAGTTGAAATTAATATCAAATACTAATGTTTGTGGTCCCTTGAAGCTGTAAAAAAATCAACCTTCTATTTAAATAAATGCAATCCAAAGATACAGTCATTAAAAAAGTGTTTCCATACAAATTGCCGTCCATGGAAAACATATAGGGTACTTCCGGTTGTCCTAGAAACTTAAAATTTGATATGAAGGTAGCTCTTACAGCACAACACACGAAATAAATCTGAAAATCTTATGTCTGTGTGTCGATGTGAGTTACCAATGTAAAATGACCCCAAACGTACACTTTGCCTGTGATTTTGCTTAGGAGTAGGGCTCCACTAACACTGGATGTCACAGTCACTAATTTAACCGACTTCAAGAAGGAGGTTCTCAATTCGTTCGGAATCTTCTTTTAGCGTATATTTTGAACGGTGCGTGAGTCCGACTCGCATTTGGCTGGTTGGTATTATCAAAAAATGATGGTGATTTAAAGAGACAAAATGTCGCGTGACGTCACGCCTGGTTACAGTTTATACTAAGTTATGACGACACGAGCACTCCTAAATTTTAATGCTATTTATCTGATTATTTTATATAAATTTACAGAAGCAAGAAGTACGTGTCCAATATTTTTTTATTACCTCACTAACAGACTCAACATAATTATATTTTTAGTGTTTTTGTATCATGCCTGTAGCATACTTTACAATACTGTTAAGATCTTGGAGATATTAACAGTATTGTAATTTGATGCCCATTGCTACTCGTACTTAGGGTCCTGAATTAGGAACTTTAATAATTTCGACGGCACCTGTCGCCTCTCGTACTACAACCCCTTGTCTAACCCAAGACCTAGGAATCCTTGATCTAGGGCGCGCAGCCGTTCACCTTTCTTAATTGGGACGTCTAGACGACCAATCGCTGAGTTTATCTTATCTATGGAATTGTAATGGTTTCAAAACAAATGAAAGAAGACAAAAAAGGTGATTCGTCAGATAATTTTCACAATAAGCGTTTTCACATATATCTATTCACATATTAACCTCAATAAAGCTTGTGTCATGAGTAGAAGACAATATACAAGGTTTATTATTATTAAATCGTATGGCAAATTTAAGGGCTATGCTCGGGATCTCTCTACGAGATCGAATCAGAAATGAGAAGATCCGTAGACGAACCAAGGTCACCGACATAGCAAACATGGTAAGTAAACTGATGTGGCAATGGGCAGGGCACATACTTCGTAGAACCGATGGCCGTTGGGGCAGAAAGGTTCTCGAGTGGAGACCGCGTACCGGCAAGCGCAGCGTGGAAAAACCACCCGCAAGGTGGTCGGATGGACTGATTAGGGTTGCGAGGACTCGCTGGATGCGGGTCGTCTCTATCCGGCCCATGTGGAAATCTATTGAGGAGGCCTGTGTCCAGCAGTGGACGTTCTATGGCTGAAATGATGATGATGATGAAATTTAAGGCAATCAAAGAATGATTTTAAAATTGTTAAGGCAGGCAGCTGCGTCAGGAGGCATCATCCAGCAGGTCCATCGTAGAAATGAAGCGGGCAGCGTTGGATATGTTCAGGGGTCTGCTCTTCCTCACCGCACTAGCAAAGAAACTCTTTCCATCCCCACCTGTGTAGGAAAAAGTTGCAGTGGCCATGTCTTGTTCTGAGTCTGTTCAGCCGGCACCAAAGCCTGCGAGGGAGATCGAATACTTTTGATTTTGCCGTCGGGTCAGTGGGCCTGGTGGATTTACAAGGATATAAAAGGTGATTTCTAAGGAGTGATACAAAATGTTACTTTCGGAGGCTAATCGCAATGACGGTCAACTTTAAGTATGGGACAAATTTCTAAATCGTAAATAAATATCACGTCTTAGAAGTCACCTTGTATATATTTAACGGATGCCTTACTTACTAGAAGGTGCTCGCAACTTCGTCAGCGAAGGAGAAAAAATCACAACCCTCTTTTTTACATCAGCGTAGTTGGGTAAAAAGTATCTTATAACCATCTGGAGATGCCCAGCTACCCGCGTATATAGTTGAAATCTGTTCAGCCGTTTTGGAGCCACAACGACACATACATACATAGAAAAAAAACGATTCAGTGAACTCCAAATAGTCCGTTACAATAGTTGTTTTTGAAAATATCTTCATCGAACAGACATTTCATTTTTACAAATTTATACTACTATTGAAGTGATTGGTGCCACTGGTGTTGGTAGAAAGTAATGTGATTTTTTCCCTGAAGTTACCTGGTAACAGATGAGGGAACAAATCCCACAAGTTACCAGTGGGAAGAAGTTGCCGGTAACAGGTAGGATCATCATCATCATCATTTTAGAAATAAGATTACATGCACACTGCATTAACATTCCACTGCTGGACACAGGCCTCTTCAATAGATTTTCACATGGGCAGGACAGGTAGAATAACCCAAAAAAAATAGTACCAAAACAGTTAAGATCTATAAAACTTTGTAATCAGAATAATCATTTGAGATCTATAAAACTTTTTGATCAAGACTTTTTACTCATGTTCATATAAACAGCAAAAAGCCTCCATAAATGTCCCAGCACATTATTGTATTAATGCTAAGATGAAAGAAAATATATAATTTATTCACTCTTGAAACATTCGCCCCCCCCCCCCCCCCCATAACTCACCGGAGTATAAAAGAAAAATTCAACAATGTTTATTTTATTTGAGTGACAACCACGCATCTGCATAAACCGCCGCTCTGTATGCGACCGTCCCGCATAAACTTGCCCGGGATCTTGCCACGGTTCACATAATTCCTACAGTACGGAGACTAAGGATGATTTTTCAGAAAAAATATATATCTAAGTATTCCAAAATTATGTAAGGAAAAACATTTTCCAAGTGCGTTACGTTCGTAGAAACAAAAAAAAAACGTTCATACTTAAATGTAACGAACTGAAATGGACAATTTGGGAAATATTATTTGGGAAGTTTGAATGTATATAAATGATTATGAGTAAGATAAGCCCATAAAATCAATTCTTCAGTAAAAATACTAAAGGATGAATATTTCTGCAAATCACACTTATTTCATATGAACGTTATACTGAGATAGGTATCGTCTAAGAAAACTACATGCCGTTGGGAAAAGCATATTGCCTCGATCCATTGATGTACTAAATGTTAAATTAACGCCGATGTTGAAAGGTTTGCCTCGTTATAAGTTTAATCGTAATATAGTTCCTGCACACAGGTCACTCGGCCAGCAGAGAAATGGTACCATATTATTACGTATAGTATCGACTAAATTCAAATTCAAATACTAACTACAAATACAAACGACTAAATTCAAATTCAAACTAAACTACCTTTATGATAATATTGTTGGTTATTGTGATTAGCCCTCGCCAATCCACTCGTACGTCATTATTCTTACATACCATCACGTGAAGGGCTAGTTGAGACACTAAACACGTTTTGCTACTACACACTGTCGCATAACGGCAAATAAAGGTACCTCTAGATTGAGCACTGACAACATCCTCTACCATATAATCGTGTTGTCACTAGGCATGAGGCGCGAGAACGACTTAATTTTTACGCGCATTTTCTCGGAACTCAAAATACTGGTGACGATATTTTAACTGTGGTTTCTTCGTATATTTGCGGAGTATTATACAAACATGCCTTTGGCGTGCACTGACAGGTTGGCCGGTCGCCTGGAAAATTACGATGCCTGAGGATTGCCCAATTCATAATAATAATATATAGATTCGAAGCTGAGCTGAGTTTTTTGGCTTTTATTTGTATAATAATATAATGGAATAATGAACTTCAAGTAGGCCGCACGGGTACATTTACAAGTTTTTTGAGAAGAAAGCCCTAAGAAACTCAACAGTCAGTCACATATTTATTACAATATTAGTGCTTAGATAAGGTTTAACTTAAATAAAATATACCCAGCATAGTTCTCCAAGAATGTGTTCTGCCTTGGTTTTATCTTAATATATACTTTGAGTTATATGCATAGTAATAGTTATCGAATAGAATAGAATAGAATAATTTTATTTCAATTATAAATACTCATATGTTGTTAGTAACTTAGGTGTAAGTGTTAGTAAATACAGTAGGGTACTTGACTGACAGATCAAATCAGTTCCTTTTTATGAACTGTCAGAACGGTCAGAAAGTATGAAGATTGAAAGGAAAAAAGGTTTATGACGTCATAATTGTATACGGTCAAATTGCCTCCTTATTTTTAGTTTTTGATCATTTTAAAATCGCCAAAAGCTTAAAAATAAATATTCATGAATATTTTTTCTCCGTATTTTCAGAAATAACATTTAACTTCAAGCGTGACATCATGTATGTTGACTACAGGAAAGTACCCTATTAGTATTAGTAGTTATATACATACAAGCATAAATATATATTAAACATATATTTTATCTCTTTGGATATATGTAACACTACATTAGGGGCTGTTTATTTATTAGTTACGTAAGATGATTTAGGAGGGAGTCCGAAAGTCTTATTTTTCTTACGAGGGGGTGGGAGGGGTTCTAGATTGTTTTTACGTAAGATCACAAAAGTAAGCTAAAATTAATTATAGTGATAATTTCAACGCCATGAAAGTACCACTTTATTGACATAAATCAACGTTTTTTTTATTTATAAGTTTGCTACTTGTCTTTGCATTTGTGGGAGATACTGATTAAGCTTTGATAGGGGGAGGGGGTTCGTTCAAGTTTTATATTTTCTTACTTACGAAGGGTTCAGAAAGAGGTTAAAATTGTCTTACATAATAGGCATCTCTCAAAGAATGTCACCATGACTGGTCGTGTGCTGCCCATGTCTAATGAACTCCAGCGACCTACACATGGTCATCAGTCCACCTTGTAGAGGATGTTTTCTACGCTGCGGCTTCCGGTGCGCGGTTGCCAGTGGCATATACCTTTATGTACATATTAAAACTTAATTAATGAAACACTTGATCAAATTTAATGTTTTAATTCGCTGATATGAGCAATCCAGGTCATGGATCAGCTGGTGAAAAAAAAGGCCAATACATATGCCACAATTAAAATGGTATTATAATAGCATTTATTATATTAAACAAAAGAAAATTATAAGTAGAACCCTTTAAAAAGCCCTTACCCTTGTTCTATATATCAATGATTATATTTACCACGTACCTATACAATGGGGTATTTGTCAGTAGAAAAAAAATATAAAAATTATAGAAGATCCTGATAAAACAAACAAAATAAAAACTATACCTTGTTTTATGAGTCTTTAAAGTTGGGTGGGAAAGTCCATTTTTAAAGTATGAAAATATTAATAACTAATAATATCCCATAAAATGTTTTGTAACTTTTGTTATAAATATAGTTTCGATAAACGCAAGTTTTAACATAGCTGCAGAACAAAGTTCTTATTTTTCCTATACTAGATACAAGCGTGTGACGTCACATGCTTGTTTGCTTTAGTATGAAGCGTTTTTTGGGAAAGTCCAAAAATGTGCTTTTAACGTCGTTGTATCTCGGTGAGTTTTTATGATATTGGAGTAGTTTTTTCACCAATATTTATATTATTAAGACGTTGTTTTATAACATACCATAAAAAAAATTGACAAATGGTCTATTCTTTACACTTTTTAATTATATCTACACCGAGAATATCATAAAGTTATACACATACAATAACACAAGTTAATTCTACGAGAAGCGCCATCTAGCGGCATTTTCACGAATCACTCCGTATAACAACCCCAAGCTATAACTCAATAAGTTACGTTTACGGTCAGTAGGTTACGAAGGTCTTACGTAATCTCACCCCCCTTCCGACAGAGGCGCCACTGTCGACGCCTCTCCGCATGCGTCGAACCATAGATTCTGGATAACTAGGGCTAACGTGGCTCTATCTACCAAGTTAAAGAGAGACCGATAGATATTTTCAGTAATATCCGTGTAATACTGTCCTGTTCTTTCGTTCTAAAACTGTTAGGAGTAACCGAAACAGGTTTATACTTTTGGTGTTTTCCTCTCTATCGGCTATGTGTTCAAAATGAGTGGGAAAAATACCGTTCCTTAGCAATTATTTACTAGTGCCTTTATTTTCAGTGTGCATGAAATTCATGAATGGCGTGTCTCACAACCTGTCGACAATTTTAGTGTAAATTATAATATTAATGTTAGAAAATGATAGCTTTAATCTACTACATAAACACAGGTGAAACAAATAGGTAGTGTTGCGAAAAAGCGGAAGACCCGCTAAACATCGACAATAAAAACACTGGCCATCTCGGTGAGTTCTATTTTTTCTTTTTAACGTGCAGCTGTTAAAATAATTGATAAAACGTGTAAATAGACGCATAGAACGTAGTTTTAGCTATATTACATGTGACACGTTAATTGTTGTTAGAAGAAAGTCAGTGATTTCCTTGAAAACATAACTGCGGTAATTTTATCGATTCGACTTGAACCTAATATCATCGTTATTGTGTTTGGTTTCTATGTGAACGTAATTATGTGAAAAATCAATTTTCGTGTAATCCATCACGTCTGGGTCCAATTATTTACAGACACTGTTTTATTCAGTGAGTGCCCACGTTGTACAGTTTTGTACTTAGTTTTTCAACGAATTGTAAATAAAGTATATTTCTGCGGTTTGTTTAGAAGTTACAGGATATTTCAAATATGCTATATTGTGTAAAACAAAGAAAGTGTGTGTAAAATTAAGCATATTTTTGTCCTGTTTTTACGGAGTTCTAAATTTCAAATTTGGAATCATTTTGTTAACTTTAATCATGAATGATGTTTACTTATTTTTTGCGAAAATTGTTAAAATATTGTAATTTTAATATAAGCGCAAATACCATATAGTTACGTATTAAGTTAAATATGCTAATTAATAGTGTCAATTGACTTCTAAATATAAAAGATAAGGCGGGCATTTTCACGCATTTTTGTCACTTTAAAAGCATTTTAATTTAATGTTTAAGAAATTTAACCCACATTCCGTTCTCAGTTGATATTTGCCTAGTTTTAAAACGCTTTAAAGCGATGAAAAATGTAGGTCTTACTTACATACGGCTTTTATAGTTTTACATAATATATTCAGATCGCATATAGTTTGAGGAGCGTAGAGAGATCACAGAAAGAAATCGTCCTTTAATCACCAATTAATTAACTTATTTAGGTAAATTTTATTTCACAATACCGGTGTAGACGGGGTTACTTTGATCAGCGGGGTAATATTGATCATTATATTTTAAACTATAAGGAGTTATTTCTGAACTCGTCAAAGATGTTTCTTTAACGAGGTTGCCAATCTTAACAATAAAATCTTATAAACGCGCTTAGCAACAAATTACTTATGGATTAAAAATGAGTGATCAATGTTACCCCGTTGCTCAAAGTAACCCCAGTTGACGGTACAAGACAGTACATATAGCGGCCTCATTATCCACAAATACGTTATTCAGAAACATGAATCAAAATAGCATAAACATTACATCGTTAGCCATGATATTAATACCTATGGTAGTTTGTCCATCTTTCATGCTATACAAAAATAACGGATTTGCGAGTTTTTAATACATACAGATAAAATATGGGTTTGTATAGTACAGACTGTCGAGCGTCAAAATATGTAAACACCACAAAATCTCATAAATATATATCCAAACTGTACTACTATGACAGTAAAGCAGGTGTGTACATATTTTTGAAATTGTTGGTGTTTATTTATCTTTGCCTCCTTATGTATTCACTAGAAGATGCCCGCAACTTCGTTCGCGGAGCAGAAAAAGTCTTATCCCGTCGTTTTTTCTTCAGCGTAGTCGGGTAAAAAGTGTCCTATAACCATCTGGAGATAACCAGCTACCCGTGTACCAAAAATTATGGAAATCTGTTTAGTCGATTTTACGTGATGAAGCCACAACGACACATACAAACATACATAAAATCCAAAAAAATATTTTTCGTTTTAGTGACCTCCAAATAGTCCGTAAAAATCATTTTTTTTGTAAAAATCTTCAATGTAAAGACATTTCATGTTTACAACTGTATAATATTGAAATAAAACAATTTAACGGATTATATCGCGTATATTATCGCATTTTAGTTCCCGGCGTTTCGGAAGCTTTCCAGATTTCCATGGTCACGGGTGGACTGAGAAAAAATGTATTTTCCTCTGTCGAAGTTACAATTTGTGCAAACTACCCATTTTTGAAAAAACAAACAAAAGGTGTACATACATGCCAGATGGGCCTAAGCTGTAAAGACAGTTACATATGTATGTATGTATGTATGTAAACACTTTATTGTACATAGTAACCAGATACAAAAGCAATAAACTTAAAAGATATAATTACAAAGGCGAACTTATCCCTATTAGGGATCTCTTCCAGTTAACCTTTGAGCAAGTGAGTGAAGATATAAGGAAGATAGACAAACTAACACCCTGTACAAATTATATGTATATGAATAAAAAAATATAAATAAGTAGATATATATGTACATAATATATAACAAAATAAAATATAACAATAATATTTAATAAATATAAATATAAATAATATTCAACCATTTTACAAATCACTGGAAAGCCACAACTTATTCAATTTACTCTTGAGTGATGCCACAGACTGCGACTCTCTGAAAGATATCGGCAGCTCGTTCCACAACTTAACCGCGTGTACCGTGTGCCAGAAGGGCTTAATTATTTTATTCTAATAATTTACCAAGCAGCATTTCACAAATGAGGCGTAAAACAGAGACTATTAAACTACTTTTTAAACAGATAAGATATTTTACACCTTTCGGAAATTAAGGTTTTGCAGTCCTGTGTCTCGCTTGTACCTTGATGAGATGTATTACAGGATCACAAGCTGGTGGTAGTGACAATCCATCTTCTCTATTGAAATTAGGATGCTTTTTAATCTCAATAGCCTCGCGTAGCATTCTGGGAAAATATCATGTTTCTTTGTTAAGGATAGAAGGTTTATCAAACTTAATTGAGTGGTTTGGTTTGTCAATGACATGTTCACAGACTGCAGACCTATGTATTACACCGACGGTGCTTGACATCTGCTATGTGCTCCTTCACGCGCCTTATACGCGATATAATCCATTAAATTGTTTTATTTCAATGAGTAATAATCGCGGAAACAGAAGAAAATTTTATAATAGTATAGATGTTGCAAAACTGTAAGGAGTTGGTGATTTGCCACGGAACCACACATTCACGACTGCGAGCCCGCCTGGCGGGCGCTCTGCTCGTAGCAAGATTTCGCTACATACGGGTTTTCCTATGTATTGGCTACGAGCGTAGCGCTATGAAAATGTCGGTTGCGAAAGTGTTAAAGTTACTGCTTTTCGTTTGGCACACCCGCCGTTTTGGACGAATAGTGTAAAAAACAATCAAAGTACATCGCCACTCTCGAATTACTACCGTAACACGTCAGAAATAAACTCAACGGTCCTCACCAAATATTTTCTATTTTTTTTCTAAAAAAGTAATGCATTTCGCGAAACGTCGACACAAAGAAACAGAAATGCAGAAAGTGGGTATTATAATAGGCACATTAGTATGTGACCTATGGTCACGCAATCTTCACTTTGCACTGCAATATTTGTATTATCGTGCCAAGTTCAATTGCTTGAAGATTAGTGCTTCTAATCATACTAAGTATCTAAGTACTTACTACTTCCAAAGCTGGCTCGGTGACCCAAAGAGAATCTTGGCCTCTGACACGAGAGAACGGAACTCGTTCCTTTATCCATTTATATATAATATTATAAATGCGAAAATGTGTCTGTCTGTCTGTCTGTCTGTCTGTTACCTCTTCACGCTTAAACCGCTGAACCGATTTGGATGAAATTTGGTATGTAGATAGTTTGACTCCCGGACATAGGCTACTTTTTATCCCGGAAAAATACTCTTATCCGCGATAAACGAATTTAAGGCGGATGAAGTCGCGGGCAGAAGCTAGTCTGCAGTCCACCCGACATTCTGACGTCAGGCTGGTGGGTGGACCTTTTTTGAATATAGGAGAGGTACACAGATGTACCTACACAAAAGATACCAAATATCTGTTAACATTTCCTTGGAATTCCTGAGCTCCACCCGTCATCCTGACGCACAAAATAAGTTTTGTATGTCATGTCATGTTTCCCGTTCATTCTATAGCCTGTCTCTCAGCTACTTAGCTAAAAGTTCTAGAAATTCGAAAGTACTCGTAGGCGTCAATGCCCGGCTGGTTTTTCCAGCAAATAAATGCACAGTTAAGTGCTAGCTTTGACGCCTACCCTACACGTAAAGTTTTAAGTGTTTTAAATACGGCGTGCTTTTAAAAAAGTACCTACTTATGAGCGTTTAAAACATTTTAATTTTTATTTCTAAATACACTTTATTTTTATTGCGTTTATAAACCTTGTATCACTTTCCGTTCCATTACAAAATAAAATAAACTGTTTTATGAGGAAAGCTTATGAAACGTTGGGAACTCAAATAAGATAATATAAAATACGCGATATACCGTTAAAATTGTTTTATTTAAATGAGTGATAATCACGGACACTGAATAGAATATTATACATTAAAACTGTTTGTTTGTTAATCACGTATTTATTTTTGGATCAAATCTTACAGACCCCTTTTATATTTTTTTTTATCTTTATTATGGGGCTGTATTACGTCGCTCCCCAGCTTCGCGTCCCAGATTACATCGTTTAAAAGGAAGTACCATCTTATTGATTTCACTCCATCCTACTATTCAGAAAATCATTCAACTCGTTACGCGTGTGATACCATTTGTTTGTTTCCCTTCCAGCCATGTCGAGCAGTCCATTCCCATACACCTGCGAGCTCTGCGGGGCCGAAGGCCTCACGGACGAGGGCATGCGCACCCATACCATGGAGGCCCACGTGGCGGGGCGCCCCACCTGCCCCTTCTGCGACTGCTGCGTGCCCCAACCCCAGCTAGCAGGACACGTGCAGAGAGCGCATCTCCACTATCTGACACCGGAGCGGGAGCTGATGGCGTTCATTGATGATCAGAGTCCAGGGTAAGAGTAACAACCCTACAGAGACTGATCTCTGGTACCTAACTTGTTAACTTTCAGGTTCCATCAATCACTTTCTTGTTGAGGATGTTAGTGAGTATACGTCTACATTTACCGTGGATTCTCTTGACAATACTTCAGACAAAACTAGCGCTCGATCATCTAAACGAGGACATGATCTCCCACACCCTGGAGTCATACGTAGCAGGGCACCTCAGCTATCCCTTCTGCGACTGCTGCGTATCCCAACCCTAGCTGGCGCAGGGTAAAAATCTTCTTAAAACAGGAATCTGAATACCTCCAGATGTATCTTGACAACTTTCGGCTTACTGTATTACTTTCGCACCAGTCAAGAAAATGTATAACGTAAAATTATAAAAAGAAATCCATTTACTACTAAACTTATTTTAAGTACATTGCAAAGAAACGGTGGTAGTTTTATTTATGCAGCACTTTGTAAACGACCTTCTCATGCCAGATATTTTTCAGATACGACGAAGACTCAAAAATGACAACAACAGACAGCTGCAGCTACAACACTCCTGGCTCCATCAACGGCTGGCACAGCCCCGAGTCCACCACGTCACTTCACAATGGTGCCATCTCCAAGAACTACCACAATGGGTTCCAGGTATGATTACTTCGAAATGACGATAACAGAAAGTTACACTTACAACATCCTTTGCTCCATCAAAAACGATTCCGAATCCACCGCCTCACTTCACCACAACGAATTGCGATAGTAAAGAGACGTAAACATGAAATCTGCCTCCATCAAAGTCCCAAACAGCCCCAATCCTGTCGTCTGACTTCACAACGGAACCATGTCAAAGAACTGCCACACAGGGTTAAGGGTAGCGACTCCAAAATGTCATGAACGGACAGCTGTGACTGCCATACCATACCCTAAGATCTGGTTAAATCAGTAGGTAGTAAAGATTTAGGTTGGTTTCTAGACACACTTTTGATACAATGTCTTATTTCATAAAAAATGTTTTTTTATAGAAAGAAGTCTTCTATGGAACCAATAAGCTTTAGGGATTATATGAAACATAAACTAATTTAACCTAATAGTCTTCTATACGATGATCTTCTCAAATATCATAAAGCAGAAGAAAAAATCTATAAAACTTTTGTTTATAAAATGTATTCTCAATGCTTGATATCCAAGAAACAACCGGGCATTAAATACATTTTTTCATAAGCTTGTGATTTACTCGTAGAGTCAGTTGAACGAGGCCTTCCAAATTTCACAAAAAAAATAGGTTCTTCGAGAAGGTAATAAACGGATTATTCAAAGGCAGCTCTTCTGGATTGTGTATTTTATTTATAAACTGACCAGCGATTGATCCCAGTATCATCTGATGGTAAGTGACACCGGGGATTCAGGATATAGCTTGGTGGTTCAGCAACAGCCTATTCACGCTTGCCTTGAAGATACCCAAATTATTTATTTATTTAACCTTTATCCATATCCATACTAATATTATAAATGCGAAAGTGTGTATGTCTGTCACCTTTTCACGCTTAAACCGCTGAACAGAGTTCGATGAAATTTGGTATGGAGATAGTTACAGTCCCAAGGAAGGACATAGGCTACTTTTTATCCCGGAAAAATACCTTTATCCGCGATAAACGAATTTAAGGCGGACGAAGTCGCGAGCAGAAGCTAGTATTTTAATATTTGCATTTCCTGAATGTGATGTTTGAAGTCAAAGTCATTATAACTTTTGACCTTTGATATTTTAATTACTGAGGATCCCATCACAATTGTTTTTTTTTTTAACTTCAATTTAATATAATATCTGTATTTCGTCTAGAATAAAGTGTAATTAAAATATCAAAGGTCAAAAGTTATAGTGACTTTAATCTTTATTGCACAAAAGAAAAACTTAACGTAGAAATGGCGGACTTATTGCCATGGGGCATTCTCTACCAGTCAACCTTGAAGCAAAGCAGATAAATTGTGGGCGGTGCAACTAATTTACAGACATAATTGTATATGTATATAAAAGATTTTTTCCCATCAGGTGCCTCATCGCCTCCTCATTTTGTGCTTTCAGGACAAAGAGTTCGAAGAGAGATCCCCAAAGAACATCAACTTGACGAATGGCTTGAAAAACATTAACATTAGCAATGGAGTGATTCCGAAGAAGCTAAGTCGAGAAAGTTCGCGAGAACGGGAAATGGTCAACGGACATGATAAGAAAAGTACGTAACATTTTAAGTACAGTCGCCTGACATTAAAAATATTAACTTACGTACCTACTTCTGAGCGCTTCGGCTGATAATGTACAATACACAAAATGCTAACTGCACGCATAATATGCAAACAGTCAAAATGTACAAACGCAAAATATACATCATGACAAACGTACAGTACGCGAAATGTACAGTACACATAATGTACTTATCTACGCTGAAAGCACATAATTATCTATTATTATTTGTACAATCTGCGTTCTGTATATTTGTCATTACATATATACATTTATCGTGATGTACATTTTGCGTATGTACATTATGATTGTTTGCACATTATGCGTGCATTATGCGGGCCTATGATGGTCGCGTTTATCACGCGATAAATGATATGATAACGCGTCTGTCACTCTCGCACTCACATACGTGCAGAAGGTGACGGCAGCTATGACATTTATTTATCGCGTGACAAACGCAACCATCATAGGCCCGCTGGACGACCTGGTTAGGGCGGGGACTCGCTGGATTTGGTCGCCTTTATCCGGCCCATGTGGAAATCTAAGCTGAGAGCCTGTGTCCAGCAGTGGACGTCCTATGGCTGAAATGATGGTGATGATGAGGATTGTACATTATCAGCCGGAGCGCTTCTGAGTAGCTGAAACGTAGAAGACAATCTGCTAAGTTACTGCTTATATTTAACAGCTTTATGAAAAAAATATACTATATAAGATATCTCCACGACGAGAACAGACTAATTATACAGGGTGTCCCGAGAAGTAGTGATATACTGAAGCTGGGAGGTAGAGGACCTAGAGGGCTACCTAAATCACCCCCATGTATGTTCCTCGATTATTCGTATTTTCGGAGTTATGACTTTTTTTTTAATTTTTCCCCTATCGCCGAGTACGATGAGATTTTTATTTATGGTGACGTGAATTATTGCGGTAGATGCTTGATTTTTTTGTGTGCTAAGCTGATAGATAGGCCAATTCAGTATGGTAATATTTACTATCGTTAGATCTTTTAATGGAATAAAAAAAATTAAATGCCAAGAATGATAAAATTACCCAATATGTTCACAACTTCAAGGGGCTTTAAAAAAATAAAATCACATAAAAAATAATTACCGTTTAGCTTTTAAAAACTTGCTCTATCTATCAGGTAGCGACCCTGAAAATTTCATTTTATTATTCATAACGCTTCAATCAAAAAATTGAAATCTAAATGTGGTAAGTGCAAAATTTTAATTTACATGATGATTAATACAAACAAAGTAAAACCAATTACAAGGTGTTTAATTACAAGAAATTTTCAAAATGGCCCCCCTGTTGCTCAATGCAAGTGCGACATCGCTGAAAAAAGTTGTCTTTTAAACGTCTGAATGCACTTCTATTATTTTTAATGGTTTCTTCTGCTACTCTCAATTTCCGGGTTTTGAAAATTTCTTGAAATTAAACACCTTGTAATTGGTTTTACTTGGTATTAATCATCATGTAAATTAAAATTTTGCACTTACCACATTTAGATTTCAATTTTTTGATTGAAGCCTTATGAATAATAAAATGAAATATTCAGGGTAGCTATCTGATAGACAGAGCAAGTTTTTAAAAGCCAAATAGTATTTTTTTTTTTGTAATTTTATTTTTTTAAAGCCCCTTGAACTTGTGAACATATTGGGTAATTTTATCATTCTTGGCATTTTTTTTTTATTATTCCGTTCAAAGATCTAACGATAGTAAGTGTTACCATACTGAATTGGCCTATCTATCAGCTTAGCACACAAAAAAAATCAAGCATCTACCGCAATAATTCACGTCACCATAAATAAAAATCTCATCGTACTCGGCGATCGGGGAAAAATTTAAAAAAAAGTCATAACTCCGAAAATACGAAAAATCCCGGAACATACATGGGGGTGATTTAGATAGCCCTCTAGGTCCTCTACCTCCCAGCTTCAGTATATCACTACTTCTTGGGACACCCTGTATAATATCTATGTTTATATCAAAATGAAGCGGCGATAAAATGTAATGTAGATAACTACTTTCCTTTTCGTTCAGATTCAAGCCCGAGTCACAATTCTGGAAGTTATGAAGGATCGCCGAACAAGAATAAGGTTAGCCCATTTACTTCTTACTTACCTACCTACATACTTACTTACCTACATATTTTATTAGGTTACTATATTTACGTTAACTTCTAGTTCCTATATGTGAGGATGTTTTATTTGTTTAATCTTTATTTCACTAGAGAAAACTTATCGTGCAAAAACTTTCTAACATATATATTAATTTTTAATTACGCTATGCTTGAAATAATTATCATGATATCTGTTTATTATTTTAGTTGACAATGGCAAGTGCAGGCCAAGGATCGCCGCTGAGATCCCAATTGGCGTTAAAATTGAAACCGAACACACCCAAAAAATCAGCTCCCACTCCCAGTCCGACAGTTCAGGTATTTTTCGAGCGAAAAACTAGCAAAAACAATTATATAAAAATAAGTGGTCCGAAGCAAATTTACGAACTTTTGTTACGATTCCATTTTAACGAATTATATTTTATTTGGCTAAATAGCCTACGTCACAGTACTTATTAGGTACTTACATAGTTGTTTAGTATTAAAATACTTCATGTAATAGCTGGAAATGATTCTTGTAAATCTACATTACTGGAGTCGAAGCTTTATTACCGGAGCTTTATTAGGACCGCAATCCAAACGTCAAGGAATGACACTAATGGCAGCGATGAAATGACAGTTCGATTCTACACTTCAAAACACCGCACGGCCGCCAAGAATCGAATTCGCATTGTCTGAGACCTCCAAAGTAGTAAAATCATCGTAACGTTATAAATTATTGTTTAGTTTTAAATATATCACCATTTCCGACATTAATTTCCAGTGCCTTCTCTGTGATTTCACATCAACATGCCCTCGAAAGCTAGAAGAACATATAAATCGGGCCCACTTCGACCTGACCTCTCCGTCCGTGATGGGAAACGCTAACAGCAACACATCGAACCCTACACTGGCGCTGAGCAACCCGGTCTTAACTCTCGACAACCCTACATTGAATAACCTGACTGCGAATTTGGACAACCCGACATTAGCGTACAGTGCCATGGCGTTATCTCCTGGGCCCCATAGCTCGACGTACCAGTGCCCGATCTGTGAGCGAGAGTTCACGAATTGCTCGGATGTGGAGGTTCATGTCAATGTGGAACACAGGGATATTTTAAGTCCACAGAAAGTGGTGAGTTCTGTGGTATTACCAAGACTTTTTCTTCACACATATGGTTCTAAATTATCTACATTATCAGCTGTTTTGTCGCAATCAAATCAATGAAACAGCAGTGTAGTTAGTGATTAAAGAGCGGTATGTTTTAAACATTAAACAACTTGAAATGGTAAAATTTTTACTTTACATAAACAATGCAATTTAATATTTTCTTCTGTTTCCGCGATTATTACTCATTGAAATAAAACAATTTAACGGATTATATCGCGTATATTATCTCATTTTAGTAGTCCTCCCGTGACCATGGAAAGCTGGAAAGCTTCCGAAACGTAAGGAACTAAAATGAGATAATATACGCGATATAATCCGTTAAATTGTTTTATTTTAATGCAATTTGTCATAACAATTAATACTTTGTAGGTAATGCAAACACACAGAAGATGAAACTATACTTTCAATATATAATTTGGATATTATGTTTTTTTTTTTATGTTTGTGTATCAACAATTCATATTCAACATACACATTTAAGACAGTGAATTCATATGCAATTTTGTATTCATTCCAGGACCAAGTTGACAATGCACTGTGTGACGATGTGGTCATGATGGAGGAGAGTCCGGTCAGCAACTGTCCGGTCTGCTGTCAGCCCTTGCCTTTATCACAACATGAACTGGTGAGTGAGACCAACATGCTTGTCTCAAATTTATGGTCCTCCCTGAAGTGGAATTGTGCATTTTGCCTTTTTTCTACCTTTTTTTTTTCAATCTTCCCCTTGGATTATAAAAAACAAGTAATGCGGTTTTCCCTGAAGGTTACAGTATGGGGTTCTTCAAAACAGGAGAGAATAGTAAAAAAAAAAAAATATTATAATTAGTAATGAGGTAGCCTGGGAGTGTTTCTTTGCAGTGTTTCTTTTTTCCTCAGTATGCCTCATTTCTGAAATGCTGCTTGGTAAATTATTAGAATAAAATAATTAAGCCCTTCTGGCACATGTGTAACTGTCTTTACAGCTTAGGCCCATCTGGCATGTATGTACACCTTTATTTGTTTTTTCAAAAATGGGTAGTTTGCACAAATTGTAACTTTGACAGAGGAAAATACATCTTTTCTCAGTCAACCCGTGACCATGGAAAGCTGGAAAGCTTCCGAAACGTTGGGAACTAAAATGAGATAATATATGTGATATAATCCGTTAAATTGTTTTATTTTAAGGAAAGTTCTTAAAGGGTTGGCAACACACACATTTACAGATTTAAATTAACTCTGTACAAACTCTTGTATGCTTGGTGCCCTACTGGGTCCTGTAACACAGGACATCTGGACCCAAAGTCATGTACTATTTATGGTTTGTTTTTGTTCAATAAAGTTTTTTCATGTTTTTTTGCTTATTTATTATGTAGTGGCTTCAAATTTGACTAGCACTGAATATTTTAACAAAATTCACCCAACTTCTGACAGTAGTTTTCTGAAGAGTGTGCGAAGTCATTGTTTGAGCCCTTGAAACTATGATTTTATATGAAAACCCGGTTGTTTAAATGTATGTCACTGTGATGTCAAATTTTCATTATTCTTTCAATGCAATGTAAATATTTTTTATTTACACCATATTTTTAAACAATATCTCTCTGAAAACAAGGATTTTCTCATTATCATTTAATTATTAATCTTATGCATCAACCATTATATTCAAGTTCATATTTATAGCAACACAATTCGGTAAAAAAATCATAACTTCTATACTATTACAAAGTGGTAAAACTGTAATGTCTGTACATTGAAGATGAAGATAATTTCAAAATCATGTGTTACGGACTATATGAAGGTTACTGATTTAAAAAAAAAAAATTGAGATTTTTTGTATGTTTACATGTGTTTTGTCTTCAGCACGTCAAAACGGCTGAATGGATTTCAACCATTTTTAGTACATGGTTAGCTGGTCATCCACACATGGTTATAGGATACTTTTTACCCGACTATGCTGAAGAAAAAAGAGAGTTATGACTTCTTTTTCTCCTCTGCTCACGAATTTGCAGACACCTAATATTGAATATATATATATTTTTTTAATTATTCAAGAGTTTTATAAATATTTGACTGCACGCGGGAAAAGCTCTCAATGCCGCGCGAGCGTGGTGTGTGATAAGGCTTTTAAGGACAACGCACCTGTGAGGTTACTCGTTCGAAAAACGAAGTTTGTATCGTGCTGTCCCTCTTGCTCTCGTGTTTATAGTATGTTTGAGTGAGTAGGACGGCGTCATACGAATTTCGAGTTTCGGAGTAGTCTTATTATAAACTGTTGTTTGCAGATCCAGCATATAGAGGAGCACTTCGAGCGGGGTGAGGAGTGCGGGGCGGCGGCGCTCAGCGCCTCTGAGCGAGAGGCCATGCGTAGCAGGGAGGAACATGAGTTCCAGATGTTGAGGGTAAGAGGTCTCTTTAAGGTAACAGTGAATAGGCTTTTGAACCTGTAAGCTTTGTCTTCAACCCCATAACCGTTTACCATACTAGGGTTAGTTGCTGTTTCAAAATTCAAAGGTCTCCAAGCGAAAATTTACAATTTTTCAAGGTTGTGTATCCCTTTGTTGTGTGTCCTTGGAATGGTGAAAATAACTCTTTAAACATCTATACTATTATAAATATGTAAAATTGAAATGTCTGTAGGTACCTACATTGAATTTATTTTCAAAAAAATAATTGTAGCAGACTATTAGGAGGTCAATGAATCGAAAAATATTGTTTTTGGATTTTTTGTATGTTTGTATGTGTCGTTGTGGGTTCTTCACACTAAATCGGCTAAACAAAATTCAACTATTTTTGGTAGCTGGGTATTCAGCTACCCGTGACAGATGTTTATAGGATACTTTTTATTATCTTCTGGTGGTTCAGTTTCTGTTTAATATTTTATCGTATTCGGAAATTTGAATATATTTATATGTTTTTCATTTGGATTTTTTATAGAGAGGTGTATAAAAATAAAGATTGCGTATCTAGTCTATCAATAAACCTTTAATTGGCTCCAAACCTATGCCTAATTGTTCAATTTGAAAACACTTACCTGGATATGGAGCCTTTTCTTTAAAAAGCGTGTATTTTTAAGAAAAGTTGGAAAAAGTGGCTTTTTGTCTACAAAATAAAGTATCAAAATCAAGGTTTTATGGCGTTTTTTCGGAGACTTGTGAAGATAAACTGAATATTGGTAAAGACGGCCATTGTCAATACGATGAGACTTATACAATTCGGAACAGTAAAGAGCTATGAATAGAGATCGAATGTGATTCAAAGCTGTAAGCCTCTTAAAGAATCGTACACTTCTTACACCAATGCCCTTACGGATTCGGGAATAAATGTACAGTATATTTTAACCTTTTGAGCGCCAAGCAGCAAAGTAACACGACGTGACCCAACGCCACAGCAATAAAATAATATGAACCTTCAAAAATAAAACAGTAAAAGCAGAAAAAGGTATTGATTTATATTCGGAGTCTTTGATTGTACAAGATTTGGTCAGCATATGCCGACTGGCTTTAGTGGCACGAATTTTCTATGACATATTACGAATAATTTATTTTGTAAAACATAGGTAGGTACATTGGTGTTTCATAAATTGCTTAGGAACACTATGTTTTGCCGAAAGGCATATAGAATTAGAGGGTGTAGCATGCATAATACAAAAAATATAGTCGAAATTCATTAATATTCATTATTATCATCATCAACATTATTATCCATGAAATATTGTTGAGGAGAATAGTACGTCTTTTTAACTAAGAATTTAAACAACGATTTTTTTAACATTTGAATATCCTGCACATTTCTAATAGTAGTTGAACAGCTTCAAAAAGAGTGAAATATCAACGTGTCTCAGTAATGGTGAATTAAAGTTTGACTAATTTAATTATTGAGTGGATCAACTGTTAATATACTGACGACATGGGTCCTTGAAAAATGGACCAATAATGGCTAGAAAAAGATACTTCTGTTGCCTTTATATTATCGTAATTTTAAAGAGTGGTTCAGGACTCTAGGAGATGTAAACTTGGTAACGAGATACAGAAAAAAGTTGATGGACTCTATTTATTGTAATTGATGGATAATATTTATACCTGTTAACTTGCCCAGTTATGTGTTTGAAAATTTAAAAAGAAAATCTTGCAATTTAAAAGGATAAACCGAGTGGTTTAAAAAAACTATTGATCAAGCCAAATCTTAAAATATTGGTTTTTAAATTGTCAGGCACAATATGGTATGGAAGAAGACGAGGAGGGCTACACAAACCGCGCCAGCAACAGTTTGAAGCGCGCCGTGTACAGCGGAGCCCTGTCCGTGGCCGGCTACTACGAGCGCAGCGTCGGCCTCCGCCGGGCCTCGGCCTCCGGACTCGACACCGGCTCTTCCAGGACTAGCGGTATGTATAGAACAAGCGTGGCGTGTACAGCGGAGCCCCGTCTGTGGCCGGCTACTACGAGCGCAGCGTCGGCCTCCGCCGGGCCTCGGCCTCCGGACTCGACACCGGCTCTTCCAGGACTAGCGGTATGTATAGAACAAGCGTGGCGTGTACAGCGGAGCCCCGTCTGTGGCCGGCTACTACGAGCGCAGCGTCGGCCTCCGCCGGGCCTCGGCCTCCGGACTCGACACCGGCTCTTCCAGGACTAGCGGTATGTATAGAACAAGCGTGGCGTGTACAGCGGAGCCCCGTCTGTGGCCAGCTACTACGAGCGCAGCGTCGGCCTCCGCCGGGCCTCGGCCTCCGGACCCGACACCGGCTCTACCAGGACTAGCGGTATGTATAGAACAAGCGTGGCGTGTACAGCGGAGCCCCGTCTGTGGTCGGCTACTACGAGCGCAGCGTCTGCCTCCGCTGGGCCTCGACCTCCGGACTCGACACCGGGTTCTCCAGGACTAGCGGTATGCACAGAACAAGCGCGGCGTGTGTTGCCGAGCCCTGTCCGTGGTCGGCTACTACGAGCGCAGCGTCGGCCTCCGCCGGGCCTCGACCTCCAGACTCGACACCGGGTCCTCCAGGACTAGCGGTATGTATTGAACAAGCGTGGCGTGTACAGCGGAGCCCCGTCTGTGGTCGCCTACTACGAGCGCAGCGTCTGCCTCCGCTGGGCCTCGACCTCCGGACTCGACACCGGGTTCTCCAGGACTAGCGGTATGCACAGGACAAGCGCGGCGTGTGTTGCGGAGCCCTGTCCGTGGCCGGCTACTACGAGCGCAGCGTCGGCCTCCGCCGGGCCTCGACCTCCAGACTCGACACCGGGTCCTCCAGGACTAGCGGTATGTATAGAACAAGCGTGGCGTGTACAGCGGAGCCCCGTCTGTGGCCGGCTACTACGAGCGCAGCGTCGGCCTCCGCCGGGCCTCGGCCTCCGGACCCGACACCGGCTCTACCAGGACTAGCGGTATGTATAGAACAAGCGTGGCGTGTACAGCGGAGCCCCGTCTGTGGTCGGCTACTACGAGCGCAGCGTCTGCCTCCGCTGGGCCTCGACCTCCGGACTCGACACCGGGTTCTCCAGGACTAGCGGTATGCACAGGACAAGCGCGGCGTGTGTTGCGGAGCACTGTCCGTGGCCGGCTACTACGAGCGCAGCGTCGGCCTCCGCCGGGCCTCGACCTCCAGACTCGACACCGGGTCCTCCAGGACTAGCGGTATGTATAGAACAAGCGTGGCGTGTACAGCGGAGCCCCGTCTGTGGCCAGCTACTACGAGCGCAGCGTCGGCCTCCGCCGGGCCTCGGCCTCCGGACCCGACACCGGCTCTACCAGGACTAGCGGTATGTATAGAACAAGCGTGGCGTGTACAGCGGAGCCCCGCCTGTGGTCGGCTACTACGAGCGCAGCGTCTGCCTCCGCTGGGCCTCGACCTCCGGACTCGACACCGGGTTCTCCAGGACTAGCGGTATGCACAGGACAAGCGCGGCGTGTGTTGCGGAGCCCTGTCCGTGGTCGGCTACTACGAGCGCAGCGTCGGCCTCCGCCGGGCCTCGACCTCCAGACTCGACACCGGGTCCTCCAGGACTAGCGGTATGCACAGGACAAGCGCGGCGTGTGTTGCGGAGCCCTGTCCGTGGCCGGCTACTACGAGCACAGCGTCGGCCTCCGCCGGGCCTCGACCTCCGGACTCGACACCGGGTCCTCTAGGACTAGCGGTATGCACAGGACAAGCGCGGCGTATGTTGCGGAGCCCTGTCCGTGGCCGGCTACTACGAGCGCAGCGTCGGCCTCCGCCGGGCCTCGACCTCCGGACTCGACACCGGCTCCTCTAGGACTAGCGGGATGTACAGGACAAGCGCGGCGGGTACAGCGGAGCCCTGTCCATGGCCAGTAACTACGAGCGCAGCGTCGGCCTCCGCCGGTTCCTGGCCTCCGGACTCGAGACTCACTTCCCGATTTCCGATTGAGCTAAAATTTGCCTACTTAAGTTAAGTGACACAATATTATGCCACCATCGCGCTGATCTGATGATGGAGCCGGAAGGTGGTCATATTTGGAACTCTGTAATAAAATAATGGAATCCTATCGAGTTTGGACTTTGGGCTCATTAGAATCGTCTCGGTGAGTTAATAATAAAAAATAATTAAAATTTAAAATTTCAGCTGTTTATATCAGGTTATTTGTATATAATATTTCCATCTTACTTAGTGTTAGGCTTTTCATGCTTAAGATTATATTACTAAGCTAAGAATAATTCTATTTTTGTTTAAATTCAGAGCTAAAATAGACCCTGAATTAATATAGACTTTTCTTTTTCAGGTATTCTGGAGAGGATAACAGCACTGAACGCGCAGAACCAGAGCATAGTGAAGACTTACTTATGCAGCGCCGTCGACCACTACGCCAGCACCTACGGCGACCGCGGCTGGGGCTGCGGGTACAGGTAGGTAACTCCACCAACTGTGGACTATAGAAAACTAAGGAGCACAATCTCTATGATATCCAAAGTACCCGTCAAAAGGCGTTAAATAGGGAACATGCATGAAGTTTTTTTAACGCTTTTCTTAAGTAAATATCAAAATACCGTAAAAACGATTTTAAAATGTGAAATTAAAATTAAAATCTGCCAAGAAATACGCATAATATAGGCATTTTAAACTAGTAATTAGACAGAGAGGTCCCATGTGCACTGTTACGTCACAGTGCACTCCGGCCATATAAACTCCATATTAAATTCTGTTTTGCAAGAAAGAGATAGAATGAAATGTTTGATGGCTTATATCTTGGTTATTTTTATAGCTATTCGAAAATTTATTTTTGTCTACTGTTTGTTCCATGAATGAGCTTTTAATAACAGAGCCCGTAAAATCCATAGCAAAACAAAAGACTGTCGCAATCAAACTAATGTTAGAAACATTTTTTTATGGATATCGATAGCTGTGTAATATAAAAAAAAAACGGCCCACCAAATGAAAAAAAAATACAAAATGTCACATAGGTTTGTATAATTATACAGATACAGATGCAATTTCTTCCTCGAAATCCACGTCAGTACACACAGCAGCACATGACATCTTATTGGGTTTGTTATTAGGAGTAGATAATCATCCAGGTTTTAATACGATCTTGCACATGACTCATTTTAAATTTAAATGAAAACTATATTAAATCAACCAATGGTTTTATATATCAACCACGTCCGTTTCAAACCGTTTTAAGATACAAATAATCATTATCTATATAAACACAACTTATATTTTATCACTGTCATACGCAGTGAAATGACAATAAAGACATTCAATGTCTTATGGAATACTAATTTTCTGAAGTGTCTATTATTTTCAATGAGGTTGATAACCTTTTTGTCACCCGACTACGGCCAAGCCAAAGAGAAAGGGTTATTACTCAATATAAAATATAAGTACCGTTGATAATATAAGTTAGGTTGCGTTTTAGATGGAATAACACATATAAAACAAACCATTAACTTACCACTTCTTTTGCGTTTGGCGTGAATGACTATAAAATAATGTACCTAAAAATATCGGTATGTTTTTTTTTAGACAAAACTTACTCGATATCGATAAAAAAATATTTCTAACACTAGTTTGATTGCGACAGTCTTTTGTTTTGCCATGGACTTTCCGGGCTCTGTTAATAAAGCAAAAATTAAAATTCATGCATATTCCCAATTGGTGGCGCGCCACCGTAACATAGCAAGTGCGTAAAATGAATTACCATAATAATCCCAAATAAAATCCACAACTATGCAAGAATAGTTATTTTCACCTCACTCGCTCGAATATGTTTGATTTACAGCCCCAAATCTGCGTGGAAAAGTTCGTTTTATCCGCTGGAATGGAAAAGTAATTTGAAGTTTGAATTTATATTTTTTAACACGCTTTTACTAGGTCGACCAGTATGTAACTAACTATGTTATGGAATCTAAGGTAACTAATTTAACCATCTTCCAAGGATCGTAGCTTCATGAAAATTGGCAGCTGTATGTAGTTATGATGACAATACAATAATATGGTAATGTCCAACTGATCTGATGATGGATCCGGAAGATATGAACTGGAACTTCATGATGGAACATCGTATCATAGTTTTTGTTTTTACCTGCATTTATAAAAGCGTGTTTTTCTAGTGTTTTTTAAACTATTAATTTATTTATATGTTTAATTGTTTATTTTGTTAAGAGTATGTTTCGTAGGTTCATTGTCACTAGTTTTAAATAAAAAAAATAGAATAGTCATTTGTTATGCAAGGCTGCAAAGTTGTTAATTGGCGCGAGTGCTTCAATTGAAAGCCGAGAAAGCGAAGGAATCTAAAATTGAATGGTCAAATATAATGAGAATAGTAATGAGGCTTTCAAGGTACGGGAATCCAAATAATTTTGTAGCCGTTCGAAACACACAACTTTTCATTTCACTACCGAGAGGAAAATGTGAGATGTAAGAAAAATATGAAATTATAACAAACCGATTATGTTTTCATTTAAAACTAGTGATAAAGAACGGAACACACTCATAAAAATAATCAAAAGAATCGTATAAAAAAATATAAATTCGAACTTGAAATGACTTTTCCACGCTAGCGGATAAAACGAACTTTTCCAAACAGATTTGGCGCAGTAAACGAAACTTTTACGAGCTAGTGAAGTGAAAAGAATATTTTTAACACGATTGAATATTTACATCAGAAGAAGAACGAAGGATTTGAGTAGCATTTCGATAAAAATGTTTCGTAATTGGTGGTTGACTTCATACTATCTTGCTATTCTTTGACGATCGGTTTGGCTCAGTGGGAGTAACGTTGCCTGCGAAGCTGAGGTCCTGGGTTCAAATCCCGGTAAGGGCAAATATGTGTGTGATGAGCATAAATATTTGTTCCTGAGTCTTCGATGTTGTCTATGTATATAAGTAATATATGTATTAAATATATCGTCGTCTAGTACCCATAACACAAGCCTTATTGAGCTTACCATGGGACTAGTGCGATTTGTGTAAAGTTGTCCCGTAATATTTATTTATTTATTTTATTTATTTATTTTGGGGCCATTCTGGACGGATTTGGAACTATTTACTGCTTCCCACTGGACACCCTATCATCTGTTTTTCTATATTTGATTGTCCTCATTACCATTTCTACACTCCATTAACCAGTTTTTTGTCTCCATATTAAGGTGCATGATACACGCCGTGTGTCGAGATAATAAAAACCTATTTTCATTTTTGGAACAGCAAAAAAATGTGTCTAATCAAGGCAATAGGTGTAAGGTTTTAATTTTTTATTTTCTGCCTCCGCATCCATCTTTGGTCAATGATGATTTATTTTGTTATTTCGAATGTGTGTCAAAATCTAAATGTTTATTTCAACTGACTGTAGTGTTTATGGTTATGATAAAAAAAAAGATACAAACACCTTTTTTAATTTAAAATTAAAAGGGAAAATATCTGGAAAAATTAAAACGATCACCCTAGTCTTCGAGTATATCCAAACGGGTCAGTAGGGAGAAGTCAGAAACTATGAGAGATAGCGAAATCTGTTCTTAGGAACTATGGCGTCGATTTTAAATTTATTAATAATGGCATTTTTTTTTTTTAACTCTAGAGAGAAATAATCTTTGTATCCAGGAAAATGGATACATTTTGAACCTTTATTTAAATAAAATAATTATCTTATTTTTGAGTTTTTATTTCAATTGTTTAAACAAGATCCCATTAAAAATGTGTTCCTTTTGACTTATGATTCATGAATCAACAATAACAACGAGAACACTTGCAGAGTTTTTAACATTGTTTACAGAGATTTTGACCAGGTTCAATTCCCGGTTATGTATGAGATAAAAAATAATATTTCATTATTATTAAATCTAAAATCGACGCCATGGTTCCTAAGATCAGATTTCGCTATCTCTCCTAGTTTCTGAGTTCTCCATACTGACCCATTTGGATTGATCACCCTGTATACGGGGTGCAAGGGTCAGCGTAGCGTTTAAATGTTCATCGTCATAATGTACATATCTATGTCATTGCAGGAACATGCAAATGGTGCTCTCTTCCCTGGTGCGGAACCCTCAGTACAGCACGCTCCTCAGCTGTATGGCGGAACAGGATGGCGAGTGTGCACCCTCCATCCCCCGCCTGCAACTCCTGGTGGAGCGGGCCTGGCAGATGGGGTTCGACACGCAGGTGTGCAATGCTGAACGTAATACGGATATTGCCGGATCTCAAAATTTGTAGAAATTTTATAAGATCCTGACAAAACAAGCAAAAGAAGGAACTATTTTTCACTTTTCCTGCTCGAAAAGTACGTCATATTAGCTTCGCGAAGCGAGACTAAAATAGTGCATTTAGCCCCTAGGCTTTAAAACAAAGCCATATAATCCCATACAAATTTCTATGACACTGAAAAAAAAAAATTGCGGCCAGCTATATACTCGTTACGAATAATTAAAAACAAACAAACCAACCTGATCAGATTGGCCTAACTTTCTGATAGAATTGCTTAAAGAGTACTTTCAGTTTTTCATGAAATATACAATTTTAATGCTACGTCTTTTTTTATTTTCCCGCAGTCGAAGTGAAAAGCAGAGCGTTTAACACGTGGCTAAAAACCATTATGGCACTCACTTCGTGTCATAATGGCTTATTTTAGCCCCTTGTCAAACAATCTACTATAGTACGATATCTTACGTGTAGGTTTTTTTATGAGCCCTTGAGGTTAGGTGGGAAAGTCCATTTTTAAAGTATGAAAATATTAATAACTAATAATACCATTGAATAACCCATAAAATGTATGGTAATGTTATGAAACCGTTCCGATAAACGCAAGTTTTAACATTGCTGCAGAATACAGTTTTTAATTTCCCCATACAAGGTACTAACCGTGTGACGTCACTAAGCTTTAGTATGAAGCGTTTTTGGGTAAGGTCCAAAAATGTTATTTTAGCACTGTTGTGTTTCGGGGAGTTATTATGAGATTAAAGTAAGTAGTTTGGAGCTCGATCTATAAATACCACTTAATAAAGTTGTTTAATAGTCTATTCTCAATACTTAACAACTCTATCACGAAACACGCTCGTGCGGCTCTGAGCTCAAGCTACCGCGCGTGTAGCTGAAATTAATCAACTTTGGAATAATTGAAAAAAAAACATGTTTTTTTATCTGTAGTTCATTTCTTTGTAGTGACGGCTACGGGACCCTACACTGAGCATGTTCCGACATGCTCTTGGCCGGTTTTCTATTAGTTAATTTTGTGTCACTGCATAGAAACCAAAATGCTCATTGAAGTATCTCCTATACAATAAGATGCTTATTGATGGCCCTGTGATGGCGTGTGCCTTACTTATAACTTTTACCTTCATACTGCGAAAATATGGTTGAAATTTATCTATGTAATTTTGTACTGTACAGTACTGTCGCAGCAAAAATATAACACTACAAAGAATAGGGAACATGCATGATTTTTTTTTATTGCTCTTCGTAACTAAATATCAAAATACCGTAGAAACTATTTCAAAATGTGACATTAAAATTTAAATCGGCCAAGAAATACGCAAGATATAGGCATTTTAAACTAGTTATTAGACAGAGAGGTCCGACATGCACTGTTACGTCATGGTGCACTCCGGCCATATAAACGTCATATTAAATTCTGTTTGGCTAGAAAGAGATAGAATGAAATGTTTAATGGCATAAATCTTGGTTATTTTTATAGTTATTCGAAAAAATATTTTTGTCTACTGTTTGTTACATGAATGAGCTTTAAATAAAGCAAAAATTAAAATGCATGCATAATCCCTATTACAAGCAGCACTGTTTGTTACAGGGGTCAGAACAGCTGGGCTGCAAGCTGCACAACACGCGGAAATGGATCGGTGCCTGCGAGGTGGTCACAGTACTCTCCTCGCTTAGGATACGGTACGCACATTAATCATCACATTCTACTCGATCGTTCGGCCGCATTTACTCAATTAAAAAACCTAATTCAAACTACATGCTCTATTGACCCTGTTTACGTTTGTCATATATGTTTGTATTGCAGAGGAATCATTTAACTTTGCAACTGACTATACACGGTATTTCGACCGCATGCTACAGGGTTGATCGTCCGCAATTTCCACCATGGTTTGATTTATTGTACACAGTCGGGTGTTTACAAATTAATCGACCCCATTCATTTTACTGTCTATCGAACCAGTCTACACGGTTGATCGTCCGCATTCGCCACGATCGTCCGATAAATTTTACGCCGTCGATCAATCGCATTCATTCTACACGCTCTATCCACCCATTCTACACGGTTGATCGACCGCATTCGACACGGTGGTGATCTAATTAACCTCATTCTACACGATTGATCTACCGCATTTTACACGGTCGATACATTATTCTATACGGTTGATGGACCGCATTCGACAAGGTTGATCTACCGCATTGTAGACGGTTGATCAACCGCATTCTACACGCTTGGTCGATCGCATTCGAAAAGGTAGATCGAATCTATCATCGAATCGATCGATTTATTCTGAGGTCTCATTCTATATCTATGCCCTCGGCCGACCGTATTCTATAAACGCAATTGACTGTATTCTATACGCTCAGTCAACTCAAAATCTAGTGTTTTAATATAATGCATTTTATGTTATCTGTTATATCTTCTGTAATCTAATGTGTATGATTAACAGTTATTTTGTTGTGTTTTCCGTAATTTTATGTCATTTGTATATAGTTCCACAGTGAATTAGTGTCTTACTGTAAATAAATAAATAATTGTATATCATACCATCACTCGACGTATACAGTATTTGCCTTGTACTGTCAGGTGTCAACTGATCGACTTCCACAAACCCACGAGCCCGGACGGTGGACACCCCGCCCTGTTCGACTGGGTTCTGCGCTACTTCACAGAAGACCCCAACGGGTTCAAGGCACCTCTCTACCTACAGCATCAAGGTACGACGTATATCCTGTTATTGCAGAGAGGTATGAGTATGAGGATGACGATGATTTGAACCTAAACCCAAAATACCGAATACAATAATTACTATTAAGGTCACGTATGGGAAGACGGTGGTCCCATGATCTTGGGAGAGACCGGCCGTGAAGATCGTTGGAAGGGCCTTTGCTGATAAGTATACGTGTAATTTTGATAACGGTTAAAGTTCAAAATAATTTAATGCATTTATCTGATAAACTTTCAATAATATCAAATTTATCCACGCCAAATTCATAGACTAAGATATTTCTCTCACCTCGACATTGTCTTGCTTTCGATGTGATTTTGTGATAAATGCCCAGGTTGAGAGCTACGTTCCTCCCGTACAGCCAAACTTTATTCCTTCTCACCGCCCACAAGGAATATTCTAGAACGCCCTTTCCCTCAGTATACGACAAGCTCATAGTGAATTCTCCTCTAAGTGTAAGTTGCGCAAGCATCTCTTGTAAAATCTTCAAGATTAACCATTTGACCGCCAAGCAGCGAAATAATCTGTATCGGACTATTTGGAGGTCACTAAATCGGTTTTTTTTCTGTATATGTCGTATATTTGTATATGTCGTTGTGGCTTCATCGCGCCAAATCCGCTAAACAGATTTCAACATTTTTTGGTACACGGGTAGCTGGGCATCGACAGATGGTTATAGGATACTTTTTAGTCGACTCCGCTAAAAAAAATAGAGGTAGTGACTTTTTCTCCTTCGCGAACGAAGTTGCGGACGCGTAATAAATAATTAAATAATTTCCAGGCCACTCTAGGACAATAATAGGGTACGAGAAGCATAGAGACGGAAAAGCGACGTTGTTGGTGCTGGACCCTTCACATTCTCCCGCACAGGTGAGTTCGGTTAATCTGTTTGTCTTTGTCATAATCAATTAATATCAATACTATTATAAAGTGGTAAAAATGAAATGTCTGTACATTGAAGATATTTAAAAAAAAAAATGATTGGACGGACTATGTGAAAGACTAAAGATTTCTGGGTATGTTTGAATGTGCCGTTGTGGCTTCATCACGCCTTATTACTACTACGCGTTAGTACCTTTTACTCGACTACGCTGACTAAAAAAGAGGGTTATGATTTTTTTCCTCCTCCGCTGACGAAGTTGGGGGCATCTCCTAGGGTATATATATTAAAAAACCGGCCAAGAGCATGTCGGACCATGCTCAGTGTAGGGTTCCGCAACCGTTCATACCAAAAAATGCATACTACAGATGAAAAACATGCGATAAAGAGCGTATCTCCACGGCACTTACGACCTTATGTTGCGAAGTGCCGTCACTCAAAAACGGTATATCCGATCATGTTGAAAACAATTTTCGTTAAAAGTATTTATTAAGCTTTATTTTTGTAATTTTTTTCATATTTTTAGACATACCGTTTAGAAAATAGAGGGGGGCGGACACAATTTAAACTACTTTCGGAGCGATTATTTCCGAATATATCCACTAAATCAAAAATTGTTTTTAGACACTTCCAAATGATTTTAAAAGATCTGTCGAAATATCTTCCACACATTTGCATTTGCTGAAAAAAAACATCAGTTTCGGTTACATGTATGGAGTGCCCGTTTTTTATTAAATTTTATTATTTAACCATCAAACTAAGTAGCGGCTTACACAAGACACCTATACTCCAAATTTAATTACTGTACATCTTGTAGTTTTTGAGTAAAATACCTGCGTCACACGGTCGGACGGACATGACGAAACCATAAGGTTCAGTTTTTGCCATTTTGGCTACGGAACCCTAAAAGTGGTTCGCTTAAAGTAGAGTGAGTGTATGATGTGTATGGTTATGTGTGTCAGGTGCGGCAAGTGCTGGTGGGCAACACGTGCGCATGCGCAGCCGCGCTGCGCCTGCTGCGGCGCGGCTCGCCTGCGCTCCGAGCGAGACAGTACCAGCTGCTCGCAGTGACCGGCGTCATGGCCGACCAGCGCGAGTACGAGGTGGGTCGCACACCGCACATCGTCACACTCATGCTGCGCCTGCGCTCCGAGCGGGACAGTACCAGCTGCTCGCAGTGACCGGCGTCATGGCCGACCAGCGCGAGTACGAGGTGGGTCGCACACCGCACATCGTCACACTCATGCTGCGCCTGCGCTCCGAGCGAGACAGTACCAGCTGCTCGCAGTGACCGGCGTCATGGCCGACCAGCGCGAGTACGAGGTGGGTCGCACACCGCACATCGTCACACTCATGCTGCGCCTGCGCTCCGAGCGAGACAGTACCAGCTGCTCGCAGTGACCGGCGTCATGGCCGACCAGCGCGAGTACGAGGTGGGTCGCACACCGCACATCGTCACACTCATGCTGCGCCTGCGCTCCGAGCGAGACAGTACCAGCTGCTCGCAGTGACCGGCGTCATGGCCGACCAGCGCGAGTACGAGGTGGGTCGCACACCGCACATCGTCACACTCATGCTGCGCCTGCGCTCCGAGCGAGACAGTACCAGCTGCTCGCAGTGACCGGCGTCATGGCCGACCAGCGCGAGTACGAGGTGGGTCGCACACCGCACATCGTCACACTCATGCTGCGCCTGCGCTCCGAGCGGGACAGTACCAGCTGCTCGCAGTGACCGGCGTCATGGCCGACCAGCGCGAGTACGAGGTGGGTCGCACACCGCACATCGTCACACTCATGCTGCGCCTGCGCTCCGAGCGAGACAGTACCAGCTGCTCGCAGTGACCGGCGTCATGGCCGACCAGCGCGAGTACGAGGTGGGTCGCACACCGCACATCGTCACACTCATGCTGCGCCTGCGCTCCGAGCGAGACAGTACCAGCTGCTCGCAGTGACCGGCGTCATGGCCGACCAGCGCGAGTACGAGGTGGGTCGCACACCGCACATCGTCACACTCATGCTGCGCCTGCGCTCCGAGCGGGACAGTACCAGCTGCTCGCAGTGACCGGCGTCATGGCCGACCAGCGCGAGTACGAGGTGGGTCGCACACCGCACATCGTCACACTCATGCTGCGCCTGCGCTCCGAGCGAGACAGTACCAGCTGCTCGCAGTGACCGGCGTCATGGCCGACCAGCGCGAGTACGAGGTGGGTCGCACACCGCACATCGTCACACTCATGCTGCGCCTGCGCTCCGAGCGAGACAGTACCAGCTGCTCGCAGTGACCGGCGTCATGGCCGACCAGCGCGAGTACGAGGTGGGTCGCACACCGCACATCGTCACACTCATGCTGCGCCTGCGCTCCGAGCGAGACAGTACCAGCTGCTCGCAGTGACCGGCGTCATGGCCGACCAGCGCGAGTACGAGGTGGGTCGCACACCGCACATCGTCACACTCATGCTGCGCCTGCGCTCCGAGCGGGACAGTACCAGCTGCTCGCAGTGACCGGCGTCATGGCCGACCAGCGCGAGTACGAGGTGGGTCGCACACCGCACATCGTCACACTCATGCTGCGCCTGCGCTCCGAGCGAGACAGTACCAGCTGCTCGCAGTGACCGGCGTCATGGCCGACCAGCGCGAGTACGAGGTGGGTCGCACACCGCACATCGTCACACTCATGCTGCGCCTGCGCTCCGAGCGAGACAGTACCAGCTGCTCGCAGTGACCGGCGTCATGGCCGACCAGCGCGAGTACGAGGTGGGTCGCACACCGCACATCGTCACACTCATGCTGCGCCTGCGCTCCGAGCGAGACAGTACCAGCTGCTCGCAGTGACCGGCGTCATGGCCGACCAGCGCGAGTACGAGGTGGGTCGCACACCGCACATCGTCACACTCATGCTGCGCCTGCGCTCCGAGCGAGACAGTACCAGCTGCTCGCAGTGACCGGCGTCATGGCCGACCAGCGCGAGTACGAGGTGGGTCGCACACCGCACATCGTCACACTCATGCTGCGCCTGCGCTCCGAGCGGGACAGTACCAGCTGCTCGCAGTGACCGGCGTCATGGCCGACCAGCGCGAGTACGAGGTGGGTCGCACACCGCACATCGTCACACTCATGCTGCGCCTGCGCTCCGAGCGAGACAGTACCAGCTGCTCGCAGTGACCGGCGTCATGGCCGACCAGCGCGAGTACGAGGTGGGTCGCACACCGCACATCGTCACACTCATGCTGCGCCTGCGCTCCGAGCGAGACAGTACCAGCTGCTCGCAGTGACCGGCGTCATGGCCGACCAGCGCGAGTACGAGGTGGGTCGCACACCGCACATCGTCACACTCATGCTGCGCCTGCGCTCCGAGCGAGACAGTACCAGCTGCTCGCAGTGACCGGCGTCATGGCCGACCAGCGCGAGTACGAGGTGGGTCGCACACCGCACATCGTCACACTCATGCTGCGCCTGCGCTCCGAGCGGGACAGTACCAGCTGCTCGCAGTGACCGGCGTCATGGCCGACCAGCGCGAGTACGAGGTGGGTCGCACACCGCACATCGTCACACTCATGCTGCGCCTGCGCTCCGAGCGAGACAGTACCAGCTGCTCGCAGTGACCGGCGTCATGGCCGACCAGCGCGAGTACGAGGTGGGTCGCACACCGCACATCGTCACACTCATGCTGCGCCTGCGCTCCGAGCGAGACAGTACCAGCTGCTCGCAGTGACCGGCGTCATGGCCGACCAGCGCGAGTACGAGGTGGGTCGCACACCGCACATCGTCACACTCATGCTGCGCCTGCGCTCCGAGCGAGACAGTACCAGCTGCTCGCAGTGACCGGCGTCATGGCCGACCAGCGCGAGTACGAGGTGGGTCGCACACCGCACATCGTCACACTCATGCTGCGCCTGCGCTCCGAGCGAGACAGTACCAGCTGCTCGCAGTGACCGGCGTCATGGCCGACCAGCGCGAGTACGAGGTGGGTCGCACACCGCACATCGTCACACTCATGCTGCGCCTGCGCTCCGAGCGAGACAGTACCAGCTGCTCGCAGTGACCGGCGTCATGGCCGACCAGCGCGAGTACGAGGTGGGTCGCACACCGCACATCGTCACACTCATGCTGCGCCTGCGCTCCGAGCGGGACAGTACCAGCTGCTCGCAGTGACCGGCGTCATGGCCGACCAGCGCGAGTACGAGGTGGGTCGCACACCGCACATCGTCACACTCATGCTGCGCCTGCGCTCCGAGCGAGACAGTACCAGCTGCTCGCAGTGACCGGCGTCATGGCCGACCAGCGCGAGTACGAGGTGGGTCGCACACCGCACATCGTCACACTCATGCTGCGCCTGCGCTCCGAGCGGGACAGTACCAGCTGCTCGCAGTGACCGGCGTCATGGCCGACCAGCGCGAGTACGAGGTGGGTCGCACACCGCACATCGTCACACTCATGCTGCGCCTGCGCTCCGAGCGGGACAGTACCAGCTGCTCGCAGTGACCGGCGTCATGGCCGACCAGCGCGAGTACGAGGTGGGTCGCACACCGCACATCGTCACACTCATGCTGCGCCTGCGCTCCGAGCGGGACAGTACCAGCTGCTCGCAGTGACCGGCGTCATGGCCGACCAGCGCGAGTACGAGGTGGGTCGCACACCGCACATCGTCACACTCATGCTGCGCCTGCGCTCCGAGCGAGACAGTACCAGCTGCTCGCAGTGACCGGCGTCATGGCCGACCAGCGCGAGTACGAGGTGGGTCGCACACCGCACATCGTCACACTCATGCTGCGCCTGCGCTCCTAGCGGGACAGTACCAGCTGCTCGCAGTGACCGGCGTCATGGCCGACCAGCGCGAGTACGAGGTGGGTCGCACACCGCACATCGTCACACTCATGCTGCGCCTGCGCTCCGAGCGGGACAGTACCAGCTGCTCGCAGTGACCGGCGTCATGGCCGACCAGCGCGAGTACGAGGTGGGTCGCACACCGCACATCGTCACACTCATGCTGCGCCTGCGCTCCGAGCGAGACAGTACCAGCTGCTCGCAGTGACCGGCGTCATGGCCGACCAGCGCGAGTACGAGGTGGGTCGCACACCGCACATCGTCACACTCATGCTGCGCCTGCGCTCCGAGCGAGACAGTACCAGCTGCTCGCAGTGACCGGCGTCATGGCCGACCAGCGCGAGTACGAGGTGGGTCGCACACCGCACATCGTCACACTCATGCTGCGCCTGCGCTCCGAGCGAGACAGTACCAGCTGCTCGCAGTGACCGGCGTCATGGCCGACCAGCGCGAGTACGAGGTGGGTCGCACACCGCACATCGTCACACTCATGCTGCGCCTGCGCTCCGAGCGGGACAGTACCAGCTGCTCGCAGTGACCGGCGTCATGGCCGACCAGCGCGAGTACGAGGTGGGTCGCACACCGCACATCGTCACACTCATGCTGCGCCTGCGCTCCGAGCGAGACAGTACCAGCTGCTCGCAGTGACCGGCGTCATGGCCGACCAGCGCGAGTACGAGGTGGGTCGCACACCGCACATCGTCACACTCATGCTGCGCCTGCGCTCCGAGCGAGACAGTACCAGCTGCTCGCAGTGACCGGCGTCATGGCCGACCAGCGCGAGTACGAGGTGGGTCGCACACCGCACATCGTCACACTCATGCTGCGCCTGCGCTCCGAGCGAGACAGTACCAGCTGCTCGCAGTGACCGGCGTCATGGCCGACCAGCGCGAGTACGAGGTGGGTCGCACACCGCACATCGTCACACTCATGCTGCGCCTGCGCTCCGAGCGAGACAGTACCAGCTGCTCGCAGTGACCGGCGTCATGGCCGACCAGCGCGAGTACGAGGTGGGTCGCACACCGCACATCGTCACACTCATGCTGCGCCTGCGCTCCGAGCGAGACAGTACCAGCTGCTCGCAGTGACCGTCGTCATGGCCGACCAGCGCGAGTACGAGGTGGGTCGCACACCGCACATCGTCACACTCATGCTGCGCCTGCGCTCCGAGCGAGACAGTACCAGCTGCTTGCAGTGACCGGCGTCATGGCCGACCAGCGCGAGTACGAGGTGGGTCGCACACCGCACATCGTCACACTCATGCTGCGCCTGCGCTCCGAGCGAGACAGTACCAGCTGCTCGCAGTGACCGGCGTCATGGCCGACCAGCGCGAGTACGAGGTGGGTCGCACACCGCACATCGTCACACTCATGCTGCGCCTGCGCTCCGAGCGAGACAGTACCAGCTGCTCGCAGTGACCGGCGTCATGGCCGACCAGCGCGAGTACGAGGTGGGTCGCACACCGCACATCGTCACACTCATGCTGCGCCTGCGCTCCGAGCGAGACAGTACCAGCTGCTCGCAGTGACCGGCGTCATGGCCGACCAGCGCGAGTACGAGGTGGGTCGCACACCGCACATCGTCACACTCATGCTGCGCCTGCGCTCCGAGCGAGACAGTACCAGCTGCTCGCAGTGACCGGCGTCATGGCCGACCAGCGCGAGTACGAGGTGGGTCGCACACCGCACATCGTCACACTCATGCTGCGCCTGCGCTCCGAGCGAGACAGTACCAGCTGCTCGCAGTGACCGGCGTCATGGCCGACCAGCGCGAGTACGAGGTGGGTCGCACACCGCACATCGTCACACTCATGCTGCGCCTGCGCTCCGAGCGAGACAGTACCAGCTGCTCGCAGTGACCGGCGTCATGGCCGACCAGCGCGAGTACGAGGTGGGTCGCACACCGCACATCGTCACACTCATGCTGCGCCTGCGCTCCGAGCGGGACAGTACCAGCTGCTCGCAGTGACCGGCGTCATGGCCGACCAGCGCGAGTACGAGGTGGGTCGCACACCGCACATCGTCACACTCATGCTGCGCCTGCGCTCCGAGCGAGACAGTACCAGCTGCTCGCAGTGACCGGCGTCATGGCCGACCAGCGCGAGTACGAGGTGGGTCGCACACCGCACATCGTCACACTCATGCTGCGCCTGCGCTCCGAGCGAGACAGTACCAGCTGCTCGCAGTGACCGGCGTCATGGCCGACCAGCGCGAGTACGAGGTGGGTCGCACACCGCACATCGTCACACTCATGCTGCGCCTGCGCTCCGAGCGAGACAGTACCAGCTGCTCGCAGTGACCGGCGTCATGGCCGACCAGCGCGAGTACGAGGTGGGTCGCACACCGCACATCGTCACACTCATGCTGCGCCTGCGCTCCGAGCGGGACAGTACCAGCTGCTCGCAGTGACCGGCGTCATGGCCGACCAGCGCGAGTACGAGGTGGGTCGCACACCGCACATCGTCACACTCATGCTGCGCCTGCGCTCCGAGCGAGACAGTACCAGCTGCTCGCAGTGACCGGCGTCATGGCCGACCAGCGCGAGTACGAGGTGGGTCGCACACCGCACATCGTCACACTCATGCTGCGCCTGCGCTCCGAGCGGGACAGTACCAGCTGCTCGCAGTGACCGGCGTCATGGCCGACCAGCGCGAGTACGAGGTGGGTCGCACACCGCACATCGTCACACTCATGCTGCGCCTGCGCTCCGAGCGGGACAGTACCAGCTGCTCGCAGTGACCGGCGTCATGGCCGACCAGCGCGAGTACGAGGTGGGTCGCACACCGCACATCGTCACACTCATGCTGCGCCTGCGCTCCGAGCGGGACAGTACCAGCTGCTCGCAGTGACCGGCGTCATGGCCGACCAGCGCGAGTACGAGGTGGGTCGCACACCGCACATCGTCACACTCATGCTGCGCCTGCGCTCCGAGCGAGACAGTACCAGCTGCTCGCAGTGACCGGCGTCATGGCCGACCAGCGCGAGTACGAGGTGGGTCGCACACCGCACATCGTCACACTCATGCTGCGCCTGCGCTCCGAGCGAGACAGTACCAGCTGCTCGCAGTGACCGGCGTCATGGCCGACCAGCGCGAGTACGAGGTGGGTCGCACACCGCACATCGTCACACTCATGCTGCGCCTGCGCTACGAGCGGGACAGTACCAGCTGCTCGCAGTGACCGGCGTCATGGCCGACCAGCGCGAGTACGAGGTGGGTCGCACACCGCACATCGTCACACTCATGCTGCGCCTGCGCTCCGAGCGAGACAGTACCAGCTGCTCGCAGTGACCGGCGTCATGGCCGACCAGCGCGAGTACGAGGTGGGTCGCACACCGCACATCGTCACACTCATGCTGCGCCTGCGCTCCGAGCGAGACAGTACCAGCTGCTCGCAGTGACCGGCGTCATGGCCGACCAGCGCGAGTACGAGGTGGGTCGCACACCGCACATCGTCACACTCATGCTGCGCCTGCGCTCCGAGCGAGACAGTACCAGCTGCTCGCAGTGACCGGCGTCATGGCCGACCAGCGCGAGTACGAGGTGGGTCGCACACCGCACATCGTCACACTCATGCTGCGCCTGCGCTCCGAGCGGGACAGTACCAGCTGCTCGCAGTGACCGGCGTCATGGCCGACCAGCGCGAGTACGAGGTGGGTCGCACACCGCACATCGTCACACTCATGCTGCGCCTGCGCTCCGAGCGAGACAGTACCAGCTGCTCGCAGTGACCGGCGTCATGGCCGACCAGCGCGAGTACGAGGTGGGTCGCACACCGCACATCGTCACACTCATGCTGCGCCTGCGCTCCGAGCGAGACAGTACCAGCTGCTCGCAGTGACCGGCGTCATGGCCGACCAGCGCGAGTACGAGGTGGGTCGCACACCGCACATCGTCACACTCATGCTGCGCCTGCGCTCCGAGCGAGACAGTACCAGCTGCTCGCAGTGACCGGCGTCATGGCCGACCAGCGCGAGTACGAGGTGGGTCGCACACCGCACATCGTCACACTCATGCTGCGCCTGCGCTCCGAGCGAGACAGTACCAGCTGCTCGCAGTGACCGGCGTCATGGCCGACCAGCGCGAGTACGAGGTGGGTCGCACACCGCACATCGTCACACTCATGCTGCGCCTGCGCTCCGAGCGGGACAGTACCAGCTGCTCGCAGTGACCGGCGTCATGGCCGACCAGCGCGAGTACGAGGTGGGTCGCACACCGCACATCGTCACACTCATGCTGCGCCTGCGCTCCGAGCGAGACAGTACCAGCTGCTCGCAGTGACCGGCGTCATGGCCGACCAGCGCGAGTACGAGGTGGGTCGCACACCGCACATCGTCACACTCATGCTGCGCCTGCGCTCCGAGCGGGACAGTACCAGCTGCTCGCAGTGACCGGCGTCATGGCCGACCAGCGCGAGTACGAGGTGGGTCGCACACCGCACATCGTCACACTCATGCTGCGCCTGCGCTCCGAGCGGGACAGTACCAGCTGCTCGCAGTGACCGGCGTCATGGCCGACCAGCGCGAGTACGAGGTGGGTCGCACACCGCACATCGTCACACTCATGCTGCGCCTGCGCTCCGAGCGAGACAGTACCAGCTGCTCGCAGTGACCGGCGTCATGGCCGACCAGCGCGAGTACGAGGTGGGTCGCACACCGCACATCGTCACACTCATGCTGCGCCTGCGCTCCGAGCGGGACAGTACCAGCTGCTCGCAGTGACCGGCGTCATGGCCGACCAGCGCGAGTACGAGGTGGGTCGCACACCGCACATCGTCACACTCATGCTGCGCCTGCGCTCCGAGCGAGACAGTACCAGCTGCTCGCAGTGACCGGCGTCATGGCCGACCAGCGCGAGTACGAGGTGGGTCGCACACCGCACATCGTCACACTCATGCTGCGCCTGCGCTCCTAGCGGGACAGTACCAGCTGCTCGCAGTGACCGGCGTCATGGCCGACCAGCGCGAGTACGAGGTGGGTCGCACACCGCACATCGTCACACTCATGCTGCGCCTGCGCTCCGAGCGGGACAGTACCAGCTGCTCGCAGTGACCGGCGTCATGGCCGACCAGCGCGAGTACGAGGTGGGTCGCACACCGCACATCGTCACACTCATGCTGCGCCTGCGCTCCGAGCGAGACAGTACCAGCTGCTCGCAGTGACCGGCGTCATGGCCGACCAGCGCGAGTACGAGGTGGGTCGCACACCGCACATCGTCACACTCATGCTGCGCCTGCGCTCCGAGCGAGACAGTACCAGCTGCTCGCAGTGACCGGCGTCATGGCCGACCAGCGCGAGTACGAGGTGGGTCGCACACCGCACATCGTCACACTCATGCTGCGCCTGCGCTCCGAGCGAGACAGTACCAGCTGCTCGCAGTGACCGGCGTCATGGCCGACCAGCGCGAGTACGAGGTGGGTCGCACACCGCACATCGTCACACTCATGCTGCGCCTGCGCTCCGAGCGGGACAGTACCAGCTGCTCGCAGTGACCGGCGTCATGGCCGACCAGCGCGAGTACGAGGTGGGTCGCACACCGCACATCGTCACACTCATGCTGCGCCTGCGCTCCGAGCGAGACAGTACCAGCTGCTCGCAGTGACCGGCGTCATGGCCGACCAGCGCGAGTACGAGGTGGGTCGCACACCGCACATCGTCACACTCATGCTGCGCCTGCGCTCCGAGCGAGACAGTACCAGCTGCTCGCAGTGACCGGCGTCATGGCCGACCAGCGCGAGTACGAGGTGGGTCGCACACCGCACATCGTCACACTCATGCTGCGCCTGCGCTCCGAGCGAGACAGTACCAGCTGCTCGCAGTGACCGGCGTCATGGCCGACCAGCGCGAGTACGAGGTGGGTCGCACACCGCACATCGTCACACTCATGCTGCGCCTGCGCTCCGAGCGAGACAGTACCAGCTGCTCGCAGTGACCGGCGTCATGGCCGACCAGCGCGAGTACGAGGTGGGTCGCACACCGCACATCGTCACACTCATGCTGCGCCTGCGCTCCGAGCGAGACAGTACCAGCTGCTCGCAGTGACCGTCGTCATGGCCGACCAGCGCGAGTACGAGGTGGGTCGCACACCGCACATCGTCACACTCATGCTGCGCCTGCGCTCCGAGCGAGACAGTACCAGCTGCTCGCAGTGACCGGCGTCATGGCCGACCAGCGCGAGTACGAGGTGGGTCGCACACCGCACATCGTCACACTCATGCTGCGCCTGCGCTCCGAGCGAGACAGTACCAGCTGCTCGCAGTGACCGGCGTCATGGCCGACCAGCGCGAGTACGAGGTGGGTCGCACACCGCACATCGTCACACTCATGCTGCGCCTGCGCTCCGAGCGAGACAGTACCAGCTGCTCGCAGTGACCGGCGTCATGGCCGACCAGCGCGAGTACGAGGTGGGTCGCACACCGCACATCGTCACACTCATGCTGCGCCTGCGCTCCGAGCGAGACAGTACCAGCTGCTCGCAGTGACCGGCGTCATGGCCGACCAGCGCGAGTACGAGGTGGGTCGCACACCGCACATCGTCACACTCATGCTGCGCCTGCGCTCCGAGCGAGACAGTACCAGCTGCTCGCAGTGACCGGCGTCATGGCCGACCAGCGCGAGTACGAGGTGGGTCGCACACCGCACATCGTCACACTCATGCTGCGCCTGCGCTCCGAGCGAGACAGTACCAGCTGCTCGCAGTGACCGGCGTCATGGCCGACCAGCGCGAGTACGAGGTGGGTCGCACACCGCACATCGTCACACTCATGCTGCGCCTGCGCTCCGAGCGGGACAGTACCAGCTGCTCGCAGTGACCGGCGTCATGGCCGACCAGCGCGAGTACGAGGTGGGTCGCACACCGCACATCGTCACACTCATGCTGCGCCTGCGCTCCGAGCGAGACAGTACCAGCTGCTCGCAGTGACCGGCGTCATGGCCGACCAGCGCGAGTACGAGGTGGGTCGCACACCGCACATCGTCACACTCATGCTGCGCCTGCGCTCCGAGCGAGACAGTACCAGCTGCTCGCAGTGACCGGCGTCATGGCCGACCAGCGCGAGTACGAGGTGGGTCGCACACCGCACATCGTCACACTCATGCTGCGCCTGCGCTCCGAGCGAGACAGTACCAGCTGCTCGCAGTGACCGGCGTCATGGCCGACCAGCGCGAGTACGAGGTGGGTCGCACACCGCACATCGTCACACTCATGCTGCGCCTGCGCTCCGAGCGGGACAGTACCAGCTGCTCGCAGTGACCGGCGTCATGGCCGACCAGCGCGAGTACGAGGTGGGTCGCACACCGCACATCGTCACACTCATGCTGCGCCTGCGCTCCGAGCGAGACAGTACCAGCTGCTCGCAGTGACCGGCGTCATGGCCGACCAGCGCGAGTACGAGGTGGGTCGCACACCGCACATCGTCACACTCATGCTGCGCCTGCGCTCCGAGCGGGACAGTACCAGCTGCTCGCAGTGACCGGCGTCATGGCCGACCAGCGCGAGTACGAGGTGGGTCGCACACCGCACATCGTCACACTCATGCTGCGCCTGCGCTCCGAGCGGGACAGTACCAGCTGCTCGCAGTGACCGGCGTCATGGCCGACCAGCGCGAGTACGAGGTGGGTCGCACACCGCACATCGTCACACTCATGCTGCGCCTGCGCTCCGAGCGGGACAGTACCAGCTGCTCGCAGTGACCGGCGTCATGGCCGACCAGCGCGAGTACGAGGTGGGTCGCACACCGCACATCGTCACACTCATGCTGCGCCTGCGCTCCGAGCGAGACAGTACCAGCTGCTCGCAGTGACCGGCGTCATGGCCGACCAGCGCGAGTACGAGGTGGGTCGCACACCGCACATCGTCACACTCATGCTGCGCCTGCGCTCCGAGCGAGACAGTACCAGCTGCTCGCAGTGACCGGCGTCATGGCCGACCAGCGCGAGTACGAGGTGGGTCGCACACCGCACATCGTCACACTCATGCTGCGCCTGCGCTCCGAGCGAGACAGTACCAGCTGCTCGCAGTGACCGGCGTCATGGCCGACCAGCGCGAGTACGAGGTGGGTCGCACACCGCACATCGTCACACTCATGCTGCGCCTGCGCTCCGAGCGGGACAGTACCAGCTGCTCGCAGTGACCGGCGTCATGGCCGACCAGCGCGAGTACGAGGTGGGTCGCACACCGCACATCGTCACACTCATGCTGCGCCTGCGCTCCGAGCGAGACAGTACCAGCTGCTCGCAGTGACCGGCGTCATGGCCGACCAGCGCGAGTACGAGGTGGGTCGCACACCGCACATCGTCACACTCATGCTGCGCCTGCGCTCCGAGCGGGACAGTACCAGCTGCTCGCAGTGACCGGCGTCATGGCCGACCAGCGCGAGTACGAGGTGGGTCGCACACCGCACATCGTCACACTCATGCTGCGCCTGCGCTCCGAGCGAGACAGTACCAGCTGCTCGCAGTGACCGGCGTCATGGCCGACCAGCGCGAGTACGAGGTGGGTCGCACACCGCACATCGTCACACTCATGCTGCGCCTGCGCTCCGAGCGAGACAGTACCAGCTGCTCGCAGTGACCGGCGTCATGGCCGACCAGCGCGAGTACGAGGTGGGTCGCACACCGCACATCGTCACACTCATGCTGCGCCTGCGCTCCGAGCGAGACAGTACCAGCTGCTCGCAGTGACCGGCGTCATGGCCGACCAGCGCGAGTACGAGGTGGGTCGCACACCGCACATCGTCACACTCATGCTGCGCCTGCGCTCCGAGCGGGACAGTACCAGCTGCTCGCAGTGACCGGCGTCATGGCCGACCAGCGCGAGTACGAGGTGGGTCGCACACCGCACATCGTCACACTCATGCTGCGCCTGCGCTCCGAGCGAGACAGTACCAGCTGCTCGCAGTGACCGGCGTCATGGCCGACCAGCGCGAGTACGAGGTGGGTCGCACACCGCACATCGTCACACTCATGCTGCGCCTGCGCTCCGAGCGAGACAGTACCAGCTGCTCGCAGTGACCGGCGTCATGGCCGACCAGCGCGAGTACGAGGTGGGTCGCACACCGCACATCGTCACACTCATGCTGCGCCTGCGCTCCGAGCGAGACAGTACCAGCTGCTCGCAGTGACCGGCGTCATGGCCGACCAGCGCGAGTACGAGGTGGGTCGCACACCGCACATCGTCACACTCATGCTGCGCCTGCGCTCCGAGCGAGACAGTACCAGCTGCTCGCAGTGACCGGCGTCATGGCCGACCAGCGCGAGTACGAGGTGGGTCGCACACCGCACATCGTCACACTCATGCTGCGCCTGCGCTCCGAGCGGGACAGTACCAGCTGCTCGCAGTGACCGGCGTCATGGCCGACCAGCGCGAGTACGAGGTGGGTCGCACACCGCACATCGTCACACTCATGCTGCGCCTGCGCTCCGAGCGAGACAGTACCAGCTGCTCGCAGTGACCGGCGTCATGGCCGACCAGCGCGAGTACGAGGTGGGTCGCACACCGCACATCGTCACACTCATGCTGCGCCTGCGCTCCGAGCGGGACAGTACCAGCTGCTCGCAGTGACCGGCGTCATGGCCGACCAGCGCGAGTACGAGGTGGGTCGCACACCGCACATCGTCACACTCATGCTGCGCCTGCGCTCCGAGCGGGACAGTACCAGCTGCTCGCAGTGACCGGCGTCATGGCCGACCAGCGCGAGTACGAGGTGGGTCGCACACCGCACATCGTCACACTCATGCTGCGCCTGCGCTCCGAGCGAGACAGTACCAGCTGCTCGCAGTGACCGGCGTCATGGCCGACCAGCGCGAGTACGAGGTGGGTCGCACACCGCACATCGTCACACTCATGCTGCGCCTGCGCTCCGAGCGAGACAGTACCAGCTGCTCGCAGTGACCGGCGTCATGGCCGACCAGCGCGAGTACGAGGTGGGTCGCACACCGCACATCGTCACACTCATGCTGCGCCTGCGCTCCGAGCGAGACAGTACCAGCTGCTCGCAGTGACCGGCGTCATGGCCGACCAGCGCGAGTACGAGGTGGGTCGCACACCGCACATCGTCACACTCATGCTGCGCCTGCGCTCCGAGCGAGACAGTACCAGCTGCTCGCAGTGACCGGCGTCATGGCCGACCAGCGCGAGTACGAGGTGGGTCGCACACCGCACATCGTCACACTCATGCTGCGCCTGCGCTCCGAGCGAGACAGTACCAGCTGCTCGCAGTGACCGGCGTCATGGCCGACCAGCGCGAGTACGAGGTGGGTCGCACACCGCACATCGTCACACTCATGCTGCGCCTGCGCTCCGAGCGAGACAGTACCAGCTGCTCGCAGTGACCGGCGTCATGGCCGACCAGCGCGAGTACGAGGTGGGTCGCACACCGCACATCGTCACACTCATGCTGCGCCTGCGCTCCGAGCGAGACAGTACCAGCTGCTCGCAGTGACCGGCGTCATGGCCGACCAGCGCGAGTACGAGGTGGGTCGCACACCGCACATCGTCACACTCATGCTGCGCCTGCGCTCCGAGCGAGACAGTACCAGCTGCTCGCAGTGACCGGCGTCATGGCCGACCAGCGCGAGTACGAGGTGGGTCGCACACCGCACATCGTCACACTCATGCTGCGCCTGCGCTCCGAGCGAGACAGTACCAGCTGCTCGCAGTGACCGGCGTCATGGCCGACCAGCGCGAGTACGAGGTGGGTCGCACACCGCACATCGTCACACTCATGCTGCGCCTGCGCTCCGAGCGAGACAGTACCAGCTGCTCGCAGTGACCGGCGTCATGGCCGACCAGCGCGAGTACGAGGTGGGTCGCACACCGCACATCGTCACACTCATGCTGCGCCTGCGCTCCGAGCGAGACAGTACCAGCTGCTCGCAGTGACCGGCGTCATGGCCGACCAGCGCGAGTACGAGGTGGGTCGCACACCGCACATCGTCACACTCATGCTGCGCCTGCGCTCCGAGCGGGACAGTACCAGCTGCTCGCAGTGACCGGCGTCATGGCCGACCAGCGCGAGTACGAGGTGGGTCGCACACCGCACATCGTCACACTCATGCTGCGCCTGCGCTCCGAGCGAGACAGTACCAGCTGCTCGCAGTGACCGGCGTCATGGCCGACCAGCGCGAGTACGAGGTGGGTCGCACACCGCACATCGTCACACTCATGCTGCGCCTGCGCTCCGAGCGGGACAGTACCAGCTGCTCGCAGTGACCGGCGTCATGGCCGACCAGCGCGAGTACGAGGTGGGTCGCACACCGCACATCGTCACACTCATGCTGCGCCTGCGCTCCGAGCGGGACAGTACCAGCTGCTCGCAGTGACCGGCGTCATGGCCGACCAGCGCGAGTACGAGGTGGGTCGCACACCGCACATCGTCACACTCATGCTGCGCCTGCGCTCCGAGCGGGACAGTACCAGCTGCTCGCAGTGACCGGCGTCATGGCCGACCAGCGCGAGTACGAGGTGGGTCGCACACCGCACATCGTCACACTCATGCTGCGCCTGCGCTCCGAGCGAGACAGTACCAGCTGCTCGCAGTGACCGGCGTCATGGCCGACCAGCGCGAGTACGAGGTGGGTCGCACACCGCACATCGTCACACTCATGCTGCGCCTGCGCTCCTAGCGGGACAGTACCAGCTGCTCGCAGTGACCGGCGTCATGGCCGACCAGCGCGAGTACGAGGTGGGTCGCACACCGCACATCGTCACACTCATGCTGCGCCTGCGCTCCGAGCGGGACAGTACCAGCTGCTCGCAGTGACCGGCGTCATGGCCGACCAGCGCGAGTCAAGGTGGGTCGCACACCGCACATCGTCACACTCATGCTGCGCCTGCGCTCCGAGCGAGACAGTACCAGCTGCTCGCAGTGACCGGCGTCATGGCCGACCAGCGCGAGTACGAGGTGGGTCGCACACCGCACATCGTCACACTCATGCTGCGCCTGCGCTCCGAGCGAGACAGTACCAGCTGCTCGCAGTGACCGGCGTCATGGCCGACCAGCGCGAGTACGAGGTGGGTCGCACACCGCACATCGTCACACTCATGCTGCGCCTGCGCTCCGAGCGAGACAGTACCAGCTGCTCGCAGTGACCGGCGTCATGGCCGACCAGCGCGAGTACGAGGTGGGTCGCACACCGCACATCGTCACACTCATGCTGCGCCTGCGCTCCGAGCGGGACAGTACCAGCTGCTCGCAGTGACCGGCGTCATGGCCGACCAGCGCGAGTACGAGGTGGGTCGCACACCGCACATCGTCACACTCATGCTGCGCCTGCGCTCCGAGCGAGACAGTACCAGCTGCTCGCAGTGACCGGCGTCATGGCCGACCAGCGCGAGTACGAGGTGGGTCGCACACCGCACATCGTCACACTCATGCTGCGCCTGCGCTCCGAGCGAGACAGTACCAGCTGCTCGCAGTGACCGGCGTCATGGCCGACCAGCGCGAGTACGAGGTGGGTCGCACACCGCACATCGTCACACTCATGCTGCGCCTGCGCTCCGAGCGAGACAGTACCAGCTGCTCGCAGTGACCGGCGTCATGGCCGACCAGCGCGAGTACGAGGTGGGTCGCACACCGCACATCGTCACACTCATGCTGCGCCTGCGCTCCGAGCGAGACAGTACCAGCTGCTCGCAGTGACCGGCGTCATGGCCGACCAGCGCGAGTACGAGGTGGGTCGCACACCGCACATCGTCACACTCATGCTGCGCCTGCGCTCCGAGCGAGACAGTACCAGCTGCTCGCAGTGACCGTCGTCATGGCCGACCAGCGCGAGTACGAGGTGGGTCGCACACCGCACATCGTCACACTCATGCTGCGCCTGCGCTCCGAGCGAGACAGTACCAGCTGCTCGCAGTGACCGGCGTCATGGCCGACCAGCGCGAGTACGAGGTGGGTCGCACACCGCACATCGTCACACTCATGCTGCGCCTGCGCTCCGAGCGAGACAGTACCAGCTGCTCGCAGTGACCGGCGTCATGGCCGACCAGCGCGAGTACGAGGTGGGTCGCACACCGCACATCGTCACACTCATGCTGCGCCTGCGCTCCGAGCGAGACAGTACCAGCTGCTCGCAGTGACCGGCGTCATGGCCGACCAGCGCGAGTACGAGGTGGGTCGCACACCGCACATCGTCACACTCATGCTGCGCCTGCGCTCCGAGCGAGACAGTACCAGCTGCTTGCAGTGACCGGCGTCATGGCCGACCAGCGCGAGTACGAGGTGGGTCGCACACCGCACATCGTCACACTCATGCTGCGCCTGCGCTCCGAGCGAGACAGTACCAGCTGCTCGCAGTGACCGGCGTCATGGCCGACCAGCGCGAGTACGAGGTGGGTCGCACACCGCACATCGTCACACTCATGCTGCGCCTGCGCTCCGAGCGAGACAGTACCAGCTGCTCGCAGTGACCGGCGTCATGGCCGACCAGCGCGAGTACGAGGTGGGTCGCACACCGCACATCGTCACACTCATGCTGCGCCTGCGCTCCGAGCGAGACAGTACCAGCTGCTCGCAGTGACCGGCGTCATGGCCGACCAGCGCGAGTACGAGGTGGGTCGCACACCGCACATCGTCACACTCATGCTGCGCCTGCGCTCCGAGCGGGACAGTACCAGCTGCTCGCAGTGACCGGCGTCATGGCCGACCAGCGCGAGTACGAGGTGGGTCGCACACCGCACATCGTCACACTCATGCTGCGCCTGCGCTCCGAGCGAGACAGTACCAGCTGCTCGCAGTGACCGGCGTCATGGCCGACCAGCGCGAGTACGAGGTGGGTCGCACACCGCACATCGTCACACTCATGCTGCGCCTGCGCTCCGAGCGAGACAGTACCAGCTGCTCGCAGTGACCGGCGTCATGGCCGACCAGCGCGAGTACGAGGTGGGTCGCACACCGCACATCGTCACACTCATGCTGCGCCTGCGCTCCGAGCGAGACAGTACCAGCTGCTCGCAGTGACCGGCGTCATGGCCGACCAGCGCGAGTACGAGGTGGGTCGCACACCGCACATCGTCACACTCATGCTGCGCCTGCGCTCCGAGCGAGACAGTACCAGCTGCTCGCAGTGACCGGCGTCATGGCCGACCAGCGCGAGTACGAGGTGGGTCGCACACCGCACATCGTCACACTCATGCTGCGCCTGCGCTCCGAGCGGGACAGTACCAGCTGCTCGCAGTGACCGGCGTCATGGCCGACCAGCGCGAGTACGAGGTGGGTCGCACACCGCACATCGTCACACTCATGCTGCGCCTGCGCTCCGAGCGGGACAGTACCAGCTGCTCGCAGTGACCGGCGTCATGGCCGACCGGCGCGAGTACGAGGTGGGTCGCACACCGCACATCGTCACACTCATGCTGCGCCTGCGCTCCGAGCGAGACAGTACCAGCTGCTCGCAGTGACCGGCGTCATGGCCGACAGCTGCTCGCAGTTACTACTACTACATAAGTTTCAGAACATAAGGAAGGGGAAAATGGAATCATTAAGTTTCCCGGACGTGAAACTTAATGTTTCCATTTTATGTTACTTTCGGGGCAATTATTTCCGAAAATATTCACTTAATCAAAAATACTCAAAAACTTTACGGTGTTTTAAAGGAACTGACGAAATATTTATTTATTTACATGGAGATCCGACAGCTTAAAATATGTTACTAATAATTTAAATAGTAATAGCAAGCCAATTACGGTTAATTAATTAAGTATGGGGCACACTTTGTTGTTTTGTATTGTGTTGAACACCATGTTTGCTGAAAATCAATGTTATTTATACGGTGTGCTCCCCCAAGAGCGTCAATATACATGTAGTAGCTTTTGAGTAAAATGCCCGTGACATACGGACGGACGAACGAACACTATAAGGGTTCCTGTTCCGGAATCCTGAATAGGTTGTCAATAAAAAAAAAATTGTCAATTGCGAGCAACAAAAAAGGGTTCATTCTTGCCAACTTTAAAGACGACTGTCTAGACGATAAAGACATCGAAAGGGAACGTAGGCCGTCAGGGCCAATATGTTAGCTCGCAGGTTCAGTCATTGTGCAGCATAAGTAACGCTATTTCGGGCATATTGTACATTGCTGTATGCCTGCAGCCTTTGGACCACATCCACGCAAAGGTCCATGAATGCCCCTCTTGTCTTTTACAACGACGCGTTCAAGTTTCTGCTCCGGCTACCGCTTTACTGCAGTACGTCCGCTATGTTCGCGGATGCGCATGTGGACGGATTCCACGCGATGCTGCGCAAGCGCTGCGTTGCGACACTCCACATGGTGCGCGGTGGCCGCCACAGTCTCCTGAGGGTTGTAACGGACAGATGGGACAGTGACATAATCAGCAGAACGCGGAAAATCCATAGCAAAACAAAAGACTGTCGCAATCAAAGTAGTGTTAGAAACATTTTTTTATCGATATCGAGTAAGTTTTGTCTAAAAAAAATCATACCGGTATGTTTAGGTACATTATTTTATAATCATTCACGCCAAACGCAAAAGAAGTGGTAAGTTAATGGTTTGTTTTATATGTGTAATTCCATGTAAAACGCAAACTTATAATAATATACCAATTACAATGAGTTTTATGAATTTGCTCCCTTGACGTCGAGTGAAGTCGAACGTAGATTTAGTATACATAAATGGCTTTATAGTGACCAACGAAACAGTCTTCTCCTAGAGAATGTTGAAATATTAATGGTTATCTACTCCTATTACTATAACAAACCCAATAAGATGACATGTGCCGCTGTGTGTACTGACATGGATTTTGAGGAAGAAATTGCATCTGTATTAGTATGATTATACAAACGTATGTGAAATTTTGTATTATTTTTTTATTTCATTTGGGGGGCGTTTTTTTCCCATATTATACAACTATCGATATCGATAAAAAAAATGTTCCTAACACTAGTTTGATTGCGACAGTCTTTTGTTTTGCTATGGATTTTCCGGGCTCTGCTAATCAGGCACTGGTCCTCTCTTCATTTAAGTTTAGGTACTAACATAGTTATTAAAGTCTCTTGTAATAATAACATTTGACTTGCAGGCCAGTAAAGTGCTTCAGTCGGTGCGCATACCATAGAGCCTCGTACGGCGGTGACACCCCGCCATCGCCTCCCCCCACCACCCGCAGTCGGTGGCTCCAGCTCAACTCACTCCTGTCTGACGTCACTCTTTACTATGAACATGGTATGTTTTACTTTAAATATACATCGTGTTTTTCATTCCTTTAATTTTAACAGGTGGTTCGTCAATGAGAACAATTTTTCCTTATGGGATCGGAAACGAAAAATATGCCAATCCCTAAATTTTTGTTGGTACTGACATACAGAATGAAATGGCAGATTTTTTTGGTTTCAAAATCGTATAGATTATTCTCTAGCCGCCCAAAGGTCAATTAAAAAGGTATTCCCAAGTCCAATGAGTTAAATCTTCCAGGAACAATGCACAGAACAAAACAGCTGTATGCGTTTTGTTTTGTTCGATATTCAATTCCATTCCGTATACATGTAAATTCAATGTTCATTTGTAGTATTGTTTGTCTGTTAGGGGGCAGTAGGATATAATCCCACTTCTGATGTTCATAAACTATGAAAAATGTCAGTGTAACGATTAATATTTTCTTTGATTATGAACATAATATATAACCTTAATAACCAATAACCTTGTAAGACCTCTGTTTTATCAACAGCGGTTGCCCTGTCTACTGAATGTACAGTCGGCATGAAGTAGTCCGTAGTAACCGAAGCGCCGTATATATCGTCACGTATCTTGGTCTATGACAATAAAGATGTGTTGCGATATATTTACCGCTATGGATGCTACAGACTATTTAATGCTGACTGTACTACTATATCAAGAACAGATTAAAAATGGTGGTTCAGACCGAGACACAACTTTTTGTGTCTTTTGTAACTTTGGTTTGTCTAAGGCCGTCGTTTTAGAACTACCTGTAAACATAGGAGGTGAAACCTTAGTGCTCAAATAAGTGAATTCATTATTTAGTTACTCTTGCTATGCGGCTAAAATATCAAGGGCCCCTGTCTCAAAAGCTTGTAACTTCTGTTACAAGTGGAATTGACTTTTTAATTCATATTATTCGAAACAGATTTCCGCTTGTAATACAAGTTAATTTTTTTTATGAAATGGGCTCTTGGTCTGAACTACTATCATTAATTTGTCCTTATATAAGTACGCGAGTACTTGCGAGATTAACATCATATGTCCACGGTGAAACAGCATTATGTGTAGGAATACCATTGATTTTTTCACGATTACTAAATTACGTCAAAAAGTTAATGACTTACCCATAGGTTGTTTTACTGTTTGCATTTTCATATAGTTTATTGGGACATTCCATTAAAATAAAATTGTCGGACACGTGACAACTATGGCAGCTATCAAAATATATTTAAAACTAAAGGTCACTGCCAATGGACAAGTCAAGTTATGATATATTACCGTATCAAAAATCAGCTCATTAGTATTGTTAGAAATATCAAAAGAATAGCGTCACGTACCCGACATTCTGTGGAAATGCCCCTGTTAAAGATATCTGTCTTAATGTAATATTATCATGTTCATAGTAAATATTCTACGACTTAATTTATTTTCATACTACCTCATACGTTCGTTTCGTCAATTGAATTGATTTCGTCAATTTCCTTTCAAATATCACACCATATTTTCATAATCAACGACGTATTGTATAATAAAATAGTTATAAAAACAATAAAAAAACAAAGTCGAACGGTTAGTAATAAAGGTAATTAATTGTTTATAGTACTTGGCTTCGTGATATACCTCGGATATTAAGAGTACACTAGTGTTTTAAAGAGTGATATAAATAATAATTAATTATTCTCGGCATAGACGAATAAACACTGCACTTAACTAAAGTTATATGTTACCTATTTTAGAAATAGGTTTCTAAATATATAACTCAGTATTCAATCCTAAAATAAAGTAGTTTTGAGTACAGGAAATGTCCAAAAATCTGAATTATGTAACAATAAGCCGCATTTTTCATTATACATATTATGAGATCACATCTGTATTACTTGTCGATTTTATCAGGACCCCAATTATTCATTGAGATTGTATGACATGTCTTTTATGTATGACAATATATGTCAGCCAGTTATAAATATTCGTAAATATCATTTGGAACAAGCCAAGGGATTTAAGTTGTAACGAAGAAATGTTTATGCTAAAAGCTAAATGGCACTAAACGTTATCTGCAGTACGTCTAGTTAAACTGCACTACGCTTACCCGCGCAATAGTACATTACTTACCAAAGGCTGTAAAAGAAAGAAAGCTCACAATCGCAGGTATTTGTGACCCGATCCGCAGACGAGGGTTGTAAATATGCGATAGAGGGCTTTCTTTTTTAGTGCCCGTGATGAGTACACAATTGTACGTCTTCACCTGGCCATAATGAGAGTTAAAACTCACAGTATGGCTAGGTGAGACGTAAAAAATATTACTTATCTCTTTTCATGTAGTGCGAGCGATGTATTAGACGATTTTAGGTTATTGATACATTCAGGCGTTACTTTGTGAAATTCCTTAGCGGATTAGCAAAGCCACTTTTCTCCATTAATCTATATTAGACCGATTTATGAAAAAACATAATACAATGTTACATAAACACAAACGTTCCAGTTTGAAGATGCATTGTTTATTCGTCTACGCCCCACGACTGCAAATAAGCTTTCTATCACAATAAATCGGGATAGGTAATTCAATAAGACGAGTTGAGGACGAAGACAATATGAACATGATATCGATCCTTCATTTTTTTGTGTCCGCTGTCAATTAGATAATAAAAAAACATTGAACACGTATTTTTGCTTTTTCAAAGTAATAAAAAAATACACAAATGTATCGCATTACAGTTTACGAGCGGGGGCTTGTACTTAGGTGTGACGTCACGCGACATTTTGACTCAATGTATCGGATTTATTTTTTGATTAAATAAACAAAGAAAAATACGTCTCCAATATGTTTTACTACTCTTCATGACGGACTAATTATTAAATTTAGCCGTCATCCCTATTAGGAACTAGTTACTTCCTTACGGTCCATGACGGGATTTCATCCCTCTTAGTTCATGACCGACTCAAGCCTAGTTCACTCCTTTTTTTTCTAACCCTAAGAGTTGTAGGTTGACACCTAAACTATTATTAGGATATCACTTGTCAATTATCCATATGAAAGATTTAAATAATATTGCACTACCTATCCCGTTTCACACTTTATCACGAATGTTGTTTTGCACAGTCACTAATTACGCAATTAGTATTAAACGTGTGGTTGGTATGGAACAAGAGTCTGGTGCTTCTAGTCGGTTTTGGTTAATCCGGTTCTAATTTAGACATTAAACTGAAAAGGCAATGAGTAAGTAAGTAAATCCTTTATTTGCATTAAATGTGGTTAAACAGGTTTTACAAAACAAAGTGATCACACATTTTGCCTTATATATCATGCAAAGAATACGTCTAATCGAGATAGCTATTACAGTTAAACATATTGCTCATTATTATTTTGTTACATTCAGAATAGGTCGAATGTACAGCTTGATAAGTTCTTTCGTGACACTCCCATACTCTACGAGTGACGGGGGGGCACACTTCTTAAAAGTTTAAAGAACATGTCATGCTATAGATTCGACCTATTCTGAATGTCACAAAATAATAATGACTATGCAGACAGCACGTCCGACCCTCCCGATTTTGTGCAGCCTCTGGCCATTGTTTCAAGAAGAAGTCCAAATTATTTCGAATCAATGTTTGTCTAAATTAATGCCTAAATCGAACCGGAATTAACTGATAAATTTTATATGATGTTATGTTTCCATTTTAACGCAAAAATAATAGAATAAGTGACATTTGGACACTTTCCAAGTCAACTAATCAAGAAAACTCCTTCAGTTGGTGTTCAATATATTTATTTCTATTTTATTCATTATTATTAAATAAACTTATTTAAAATTATCATGTTATTTTAAGCGCATTCAGTCGAATGGTACAAATAATACCAAAACAATTGTAACCTACCTATCACCTTGTTAATTATGTCAATTAAAAGTTAAAAATTATCTAGTTAAATATTGTTTTAACGGCCTGTCTCAACTTCTAAAGTTATCTTTGACTGTTGTTCGTCTAGACCAGGGGTGGGTAACTTGTACGTAGCACGCGAGACGGTTGGGCTCTTCTGATGTAAAGTTAAAAGCTACATACGAAAAATCCCATCACATCTCTCGGCTATTTTACTCGCGTCTTACTGTACAAACCTACCGCCTCAGTAAAAAAATCTGAGTGACCCTTTAAAAACTGTGAAATCCTGAAAATTTGCTTTTGTCTTTAGGTTTCAAAAGGTTGCCGACTCCTAATCTAGGCTACTTGACAGCCAAGTTGTCGATAAAACTATATTTTGTCTTATAAATCTGTTTGGTCGTCGTCTAGATCAATGATGGAAAAAGATATCATTAAGCTGATACAGATTACATCATATGTGCTAGAGCTGGTAGAAAAGCATTTCTTTTTACAACAACGGACGGTTTACAACATGCAAAATGTATACCAAAATAATACGTAAAATTTTCAAATTCTGTCAATGTTTTAACTAGAATTCTAGTATTAGGATATCACTTTTAGACCCACACTTTAGAGGTGTGACGTTACCGAAACTATCTGTAGAGTTACCAAGAAATTGGGCTTATAATATATTTCCTGTTTATTAGGTTTAACAGACTGGACATTCAAAGTGTTAACGTACTGTCAGCGTCAAATAGTTTATAACAGCTTAGTAATAAAGATGTGTAGCGATATATTTGGCGCTTTGAATGTTACGGACTATTTGACGCTGACTGTACACCATAAATTTAAACAAAGAGAAACCATTATCTAAAAGCGTTATTTTACAACTAAGTTTAAAAGTTGTGGACACATGGTGAAAGTCTTAAAGTTGATTCACTCAGCATAATGTTAATCTGTATGAGCTCTATTGTTTTACCTGAAGTGTGACGCAGGCCTCTATTGTTATGTTATTTTAGCGCGCCTGTCAATGTGTGATGTTTGCGGGCGCGGGGCAATCACGTCTGTCAATTGACCAAGTTGTTGTTTAATTAGTGTTACTCCATTGTTTCTAGTCTTAATGTTTATTAAAAAAATCAGGGGAGAAATGCCGTATTATCAACAATTGTTTGTTTAGACTAACACGATTTTCACTCATTATCACAACACAACAAGCGGGAGTTCCTTCGAGACCATGTACGTAACGCGACGTCCGAAACGTCGCGGAATTACCAAAGAAAGGTAATTAAATTAAATCATGTTTATACGCGATTAAGCGCCGTTTGTTGTGTTGTGATAATTGTTTTTTTTTTTTCAGTACTACACCGCTGCCTGGAAACTTACTTATTGTCTGATCTTTCAGGTACTTAAAAAAATAAACAAAATAACCACGTGACTCTGGTTATTCAGCCAGTGGCGTCGTACCACAGATACAAAATATTACTTTAATTGGCAGATGATACGATTCACGTGGTTTTTTGTTTAACTTTTAAATACCTAAAAGAACAGACCATTGTTCAATGTTAAATACTAGTATATAGTGTGACAATATGAATAGGGTAGTTTCCTGGGTAAAAAAAAAATATTCTAATCACTCCGTCAGTTAGAATATCCAAAAATATTGGACACGTATTTTTTTCTTTTGTCAATCAAACAAAAAACGACAAAGATAAAGCACGTCAAAGTTTAGGAGTAGGGGCGCATGACGTCAACGTCAACGGGAAGTTATATCTTCATATTTTTCTGTCCAACTGACCAATTAAAAAATACGTGTCCAATATTTTCTGAAAACTGGCGGACTAATTATATTTTTTTGGACACAAGCCTATTACCATAGATAAACTCATGGCTTAGGTACCTTGAAACAAGAACTTTGCCTTTTTTATCGTAATATAATACACCGCTACCACATACATATAATGGAATCCCTGTGTTTGTCCCATTATCATTGAACGTCAAAATGTAATGTTAGTAATAAAATCATTTGTCATAATTCAGACACCGTAAAATTTTCAGGGTTTTTTGAGAAAATCATCCTGAAAAACCCATTGGGTAAGGTTAGGTTTGTTTTGTAAAAATGCTGAAAATAATCATGACTAACGAAAATACAGAGAAACATATGAGTATCGATTTTATGAATACTGTAAAAAAATATTGCCAGTGAGCGGTGTAATAAAGGTTCTAACATGATTTTGATTAATTTTGTTATCTATAAACACACCTAATATTAACTCCCAATGAAGTGTAACACTAGCATGCTCACCGACATAACCTATATCCACCAACAGACTCCAGGCATACTTCTCAGAGAAAAGTTTCATTGGAAAGGTGTGGTACTTTTTGCCCGCACGGGAAGCTCTTCATTTGAGTGACTCTCATCCCCTCTTTATATTACCATATCAAACGTTTTTAACTAAATCAAAAGAAGGAAAAACCCATTTCTCCCCTGTAAAACTTGTACATTGTGACTTATTACATTAAATTCCTTATGAATTGCGTTAAACGAAGGGAACAAGGCTTTGCATTGTTGACTAGTATCAGGAACGCTGTAAGATATATTGGACTGTAAAATTTCTTGTCGGCCTGTCGGGCGGCGTGGCTGCAAATTACCGTTTTGCTTTACAATGTCATAGTTTTATTGGCATTCATATATGTCATTGAAGTATCAAAACTGACAAGTGATTGCTTTCAAAATCACCTTATAGTGAGTGACAAAGGAACCGAGAAGCTTACTGGTCCAGTAGCAGCTAGTTCAATTTAGTAACGGAAGTAAAGACCATTTAAAAACTACATTGAAAACTTCAAAATTCGGTTGTCGTAATGTCGTTGTCAACTTCAAATATGAAGGTACGGTGTGGTAATCAGTTTCTGAAATTGTAAATTATGATTACGATTGATAACTAAACACTTATGTTCCACTTTTCAACCGAATACTTTAAAACTATTATTTGCAGTCACGCCTGCCATTTTTAAAAATCAATTCTCTTTGAAGCTTCCTCGCCGCCTCAAGCGGGTCTCATCCGCGTTGTATTTAATAATAAAGTTTTATTCGCATGAATTTTATCAGAAAAGTTTAATAATCCAAACTTCAACTTGTTTTCTATTTTGAACACTCCAAATATAGCTTGATAAGGACTAGGTTTCTATAACATTACGAGTATCACAAAGAAGGTTATAAGATTTTAAAAGTGCCAGTAAAGTGATAGTAACACATATGAATTATACCTACAAGAAATATATAATTTATGTAGAATTAACAGAAAACCAAAGTATCAAACAGATTTTGTTTGTCATTTTACCAGTAAGTATAATATAGTTGGTAAAAAACTGTCACTCACCACGTGAAGTGGTTGTATTTTAACGTACAAAAAAAAGTACACAAATTGTGTCACGCATCTTAAACGCGGTGTAATATTGGACAAAATTCCCAAAGTGTGGAATATCAAATAAAAGTTACTGAAACACATTGAAAATTATTGCCGTTTTTAAGCGATATGCACTTTGGACATCATAATGGTATTTATTATGGGTAAAAGTACTGGTAAATTTTGAGACCTGATTCAGGCCGGATAAATATTATGTTATAGAAACCTAGGCGACTATGTATAGAGAAGGGGGCTTAGTACAAACGCTATATTTAAGGATCGAATTCAGTGCTGTTGGTATTTATTTAGTTCGTAACTATTAGATAATCATAGTTAGGTGCGTCTGTTTGGAAAACTGTTCGAGTAAGCGATATCGAACTATATTGCGGTCGTGCTAAAGCATAGTTTTGCTCAACGCGTAGATATAGATCAGTAGAGGTTGCTTTAAATGTAGGAGGTTAGTCGGAGAGTGGTTAAAAAAAAAAGAATGTTTAATAATTTTGCCAAAACTGTGACGTGTATGTTTTTAGTAAAGTTATTTGTCGAAAGGCAATTGTATTGAAATATGAATATGAATAGCGATTTTTCATATTTGAACAGTTTTGCAAGCAGCTCTGCGTATAAAATTATATAGTATAAAATGCACTCATTCATGTGATATTTATTGAAAAAATACGACAATGTTCACTGTTTCATGTTATTCGATTGAGCTTGTGCGGGCGTCTCGTATTGTTAAAGTCCGAATGCAGAAGCCGAGCCTAGCTCTGCAACGCAACGGCTGCGAAAAGATGAAATCTTCATCTTTTGAGTGTACACCTATAACCGGTATTTTGTAAAACCCTCATAAGATTAATAATAAGTGACCTACGCACGGGAAGGTGGCGTTTGTCGCTCGGCATAATATACATGACAAAGCTTGTGCTCCCTCGCACTCATATACCTACGTATCGGAAGTGACGGATACTTTATAATTTATCCATAGCACGATAAACGTACCTAATGACAGGCATGATTTGATTTTTAAGCTTCGTTGCGTTGCGGGGTTTAAAATGGGCTAAGTGGCGTAAAATTTGCTTTGTCATCGACAGTTTGCGACAATCTTCTTGTTTGACACTTGAGAAGTTTATATGGTTGGTATTATATCTTTAATTATCGATACTTTAAATGGAAATGTCTAACTTTTTGTCGTTTAGTAAAAAATCATGTATTTGGATTTTAAGCCAAAAACTAAATAAGGAAATAGCATTATCACTAAGTGATGTTAATATATTTAATTTTCGATTTTTTTATATGAAAATGTTTAACATTTTGTCGTTTTATCAAAAAGCCGAAAAGTGAAATAAAGAAATCACTAAGTGATACTTTCATGACAAATTGTACTCAGCTTTGGGTGTGAAACTCGTAAATGTCTAAGCCAGGAAGATTGCCGCGTATTGCTCTTACTGATAGAAACCTGTGATAAGACGAGTCTACCAGTCACGTATTGTTTACAGAATCATAGGGGTCGCTCCAACAATTACGATTTAAATGGCACTTTCATTGACTTTATACGAAACTATGTTTTAAACATAGATATTGTTTCGCTATAGAGTTTGATTTTAGAAAAGACGAAGGATAGGTTATAGCGGTCGAACGGTGGTAAAAAAAAATGTGCTTCTACTGTATACATCTGACATTATACTCGATATACTTGTATATGCGGCCCGAGCCTTGTTAAATTCTAATACTCACAAAATTTAAGTCGTCAGTCGTCGACTTAGATTCACCTTCGTAAAATCAGGTTCGCAATTGACGACGGATGCTCACGCATGAGGGCCATATTGGTATTATTTACCGCCTTAGAAATATAAGCTTAATTTTGTGTGATCTTTCCTCTTAGATCAGGACGAGCATTTCATGTTAGTTTAATTCGCTAAAGGTTACACTAGAATTATGAGAATAAAATGGTACATAAATCAGTAATAATCGCGGAAACAGAAGAAAATATTAAATGGTACATATGTTTGCAATTGTTGGAGCGTCCAGGGTGTACTTGTCTCGTTGCCTTGTAGAGTAGCGGGAGCGACGGCTTCGTAGGGACAGCTAGGCTGTGCTACTTGTAATGTTTCTTCAATAAACTATTGTAAGTTACCTACATCGTCTTTTATTTGTGCTACTCAAATATTTTTACCATTTCAGCTTGAAACGCTTCCGTATGTCTGCGGCGGATGTCAGGTTGTTCTCCTCTAAAGATGGCATTTTCTAACCGATTGACGTGAAGTTTTACAGTTCGATAATTATATGGATTTTTTGTCGATTCAGTTTTTGGATTTTTTTCCAAATGGTGGAGATATGGTGGTTGAAAGAGCGGGAGTTCTACAGCTCACAAAGCCACTAGTTTAAACGTTTTGGACATGGAGTATACAGGTAAGGAGGTCAAACACATGAAAAAGTGTCCAGCGGAAAGTAGTAAATAATAGTCCCAAATTACTTGACAGCCGCAATGTTTCTAAAAATTCAATCTCTTGCGCGCGGTTACGTGCAGTTGTCGCTAATATCAAATGAGAGTGCCTTGCCTTCTGTAGCTGTACCTCGTTACGAAGGTTCGCTAAAGGCCATGCTCGTTTCAACCGCCAGTGTTTTTTACAAGCTTTTATTTAACTTGCAATGTATAATAATATTTTCTTCTGTTTCCGCGATTATTACTCATTGAAATAAAACAATTTAACGGATTATATCGCGTATATTATCTCATTTTAGTTCCCGACGTTTCGGAAGCTTTCCAGCTTTCCAATTGCAATGTATGTTCTTAAATTTGACTTACTTCCCCGTTTCCGATTGACCTATAATTTCACATACTTGTGTAAGTTTGGTGGCATGCAATAGTATGACACCATCGAGCTGATCTGATGATGGACCAGGAAGGTGGTCATAGGAATTCTGAAATAAAATAAAGCAATCCTACCGAGTTTGGGCTCTTTAAAATCGTCTCGGTGAGTAGTTGATGGATGTTCAAAAAAAAGTACAGTCGGCAATAAAAGCTTGTCATAAAAATATTTATTTTGTCAGAAATTTATTGTTATGAAATAAATAAATGAGAACTGCAAGGCTTACATTTTAACTGCATCCCTAAAATATACCTACACTAGTCATCGTATTTGTAAATATTTCGTAATATAAAAGCATCGGCGGTTGATACGCTTACTCGGTTACGTCTCCTGTAAGGGCATATGCACACAATTTTTAAACGCGCCGTCGACGCGGGTTATTTATCAATTTCGCATGCGAGTCACTATGCTGCTCTATCGAACAAAATACACGCTGTCGACGCATTTTTCCTACAGCGAGCCGCGACGGCGAGTTTGAAAAACGCGGCGTGTATTTTCCCCTTTCTAGCCATTACAGGTCCATTTTTCAAGGGACCATCTCGTTAGAATATGAATGGTCGACATTATTAGCATTTTTTAAGTAACACTGTCAGTATTGTTTCCCAAGTTACTGGACAGTCACAACAAGAAAAGTTGATACACCCACTATTATTATATTGTGATCAAATTCATTAGTCGGCAAACGGTAAATGACGATATATAAGACACTACTTTGTGTAAACGTTACTTGCGTCTTAGGTGCTCAAAAGTTTAAATGTTTCATTTATCCTTCCTAGATTAAAAAAAAAGGAAAAATAATGGCAGAGGAAAAGCTTTTGCCGTACGACATCTTGCTTAGCCGAGGAAGCTTTGGCCGCTTTTTTAAATCCATACTAATATTATAAATGCGAAAGTGTGTCTGTCTGTCTATTACCTCTTCACGCTTAAACCGCTGAACCGATTTGGATGAAATTTGGTATGGAGATAGTTGGAGTCCCGGGAAAGGACATAGGCTACTTTTTATCCCGGAAAAATACCCTTATCCGCGATAAATGAATTTAAGGCGGACGAAGTCGCGGGCAGAAGCTAGTAGTATATAAATCAGGGTTACTTTATAAAAACCAACTATATATGTACATCTAACTTTTGAAAGGCTAATGCGTAATTGTAACATTACACAGTTGAAAATCTTCGTTAAATTGTTTTTTGTGATATTCATATCTAAGATAACTATATAGGGTGCAATTTTCGAATTTGGTGTGTTCGAAAAATAACTCATCATTCTATGATATCAAATGTCATATCAACGCTATCCATCCCATACTCAGATGCTAGATTTGATTTATAGTAAAACAAAATAGTTTTCTAAATTGCCCTGCACTTAAATCATTCGAAATTATTCCAATGCACCTTAATAAATAATTTAACTTTTTAACTTACATGTTAATACAGAGAACAGATTTTGTGTTAATAATAACTAAGCTATTAATACCAAGGGTAATTAATAATGGAAAACAATTACTATGCATCGGGAGTCCATATAAAAAAAAAAACAATAAAAAGAAAATATTTAAGTGAACTTTTATTTTCAATAAACTGGTTGACATTACAGAGCTGTCATGAGAGACAAAACAATTGTAATCATATGATAATCAATCTTACACATGCACTATTACGACAATACGGTACTTGTAACATGCAATTATTCCACAGAAGTCGTCACGCATACAGACCTACAGACTTTCTCAATACAATATTACATGTACAAAATTATTGCCAAACATTCACGTCATAACATAATCGAATGAAATAGTAACAAATATATGGATTATTTCTATAAAGAAAATATATCAAGAAATTATACAAATATTTTCTAAAATTTAAATGGGTACAAATATTTATGTATTAAATATTACGAATTATTAGAGAACTTCCATAAAACTGGATGAATGTATTATATATGTTGATTTAAAAATGGTATGATTCATTATTACATTATCTTACAGAAAAATACACTCTATATGAGTTTTCAATACATAGTATTTATTAGTTACAAAAGGAAAGAAATCTTAAAAATAAAAACAACTTATCCCCATAGACAAAATATAAAATACTTATTTTAGTTACTTATTAGTTTGTAATGTACTCTATGGATGTATTTACCCTGCAATAGTTGGAAGGAAAATGAAGCACTTTGTCTATGGAGATCTTAAACAATATTCGAAAAACAAAATTCGACTAAACCATATCCAAATACTGATCGTAATTTAGGAACTGCTAGTAGCCGTTACAAAACCGATTTAAAAAAAGTACGTTCAGAATTTGAGACCGTACGGAATATTCTAGAGAAAATATATGCCATAGACAAACCTCTTTATCACAGCTGTCGAAATGCAAACGCAATGCATCGTCCCTTGTAATAAAGCTAGTTCAAACATGGCTTAAATCTTATATCTACGTCTTACGGTAAAAGTAACGAGACTTGTCTATGGTCAGTGTAACAATGATGCTTGCTCGCGAATCTGTGAGGATTATTTTCATAGATTTTAACAGAGAAGCTACCTACACATCACATTTTAACTGCCTACCCTGGCCAATAAAACTGCACATCTGCGAAGAGTATTAAAAATACAGACAAGATTTTCTTTTAGGTCTGTATTTTTTATCAGGTCAGCGTTTCCCTTTATGCAGAAATGTATATATACAATATAACAAAAATGACATATTGCGAGTACACTTTTTGTAATAATAAGCAGTTTTCTCGATTACCAGAAAAAAAAAGATTTTTATATCTAGGGAGAATAGAGATATGTATCCATTTTTTTTAGGGTTATTTAGAAGGAAATTCTTATATCAGTTTGCATCTTCACCAGTAATATAGCTAGTTCCACGTGAGTTGAGGTCACGCACACAATAGCACTGTCATGTAATGACAACGGGATTTTGAAATTAGTGTTCTTATATTGTACCGATAGCAAGTTCAACAGTAAAACTACATACATCAATTCGTGGACTTCAAACAAAACAGAAAATAAAAGATTTTGATGATTTTATTTAAATAAATTGTTTGTATGAATAAATAAAGGTCGGATATGTGTAAAATATTAATAAGGCATATGAATATAATATTAATCGTAGAAAACAAAAAAAAAAGAAGGATACCAGATAATGGAACTTAGGATTGATGATTTAACCGAAAACCATAACCTTGTAATCAATTTTAACGAATCAGATAAAGATATGCCAAGTGACGAAGGTTTATAAAAGCATTATATTTTTATTTTTACTGTTTTTAATACCTATTAAAAATATAATGAAGCGTTTTTCTTTACATTCACTCACTCATTTCATTCATTCACTTTTTTGTTTTTGCAAACAGTACTTCATGCAGCTGTGTGTGTAATCATTCACCTCAACTGTCGTGGAACTACCTATACGTAAGTTTTGACAGAATTTTGAAAGAAACAGAATGTTGCAATATATATATATTATCAAGTTGTATAGCACAATTAGCTAGCAAGCTCAGTTACACCACATTGGCTATGAACCTAAACTCAGGATGTAGCTAAATAAATAATTGTTAATTTATACAAAAATACTTAATATTAGTAAGCATCAAGAACATAGTTCGCCCTGATTGGTCCCTGCAGTTTTCCTTTAACCTATCAGTTCATTTTGACGCGTCAAAATTAAATCAGTTTAAGCTGGAAAACTTTTTCCAAAGAACTACCTATAGAGGTTGAACAGCGGGATGATTTTGAAGTTTTTGCCGATGAAAGAAGCAAATAATTCGATTGGTACAGAGTTCGTACAAAAACTAAAAAATCAGCCAACAATCTCTACTAATCTAATATAACAAGGCCCGAAAGCAAAAACATTCCACTTGATGATGACTTTATGACATTTCCCATATTTGATATTATAAAGGTATTGTATTTGCTTCTTTGCACAAATAGGCTTTAATAGGCATGATGACGGGCAATGAAAATCAAAATCTAAGTAGTCCGGTAATCAGATAATAAAATATTATTGGACGCGTATTTTTCACTTTAAAAAAATTGGCTGTATGTCGGTTTAAGTACTATAATTCTACGTGATAACATGGAAGAGAGGTAGATGCATCACAAGCAGCACGCTTAGGCCGATCGTGACACTTTCGAGCGTGCAGCCGGCGTTCACTTAGGCCGACAAACAACCGACACACAGACTGACGCAACAACAAAATAGTGTGAAGACTAGGAACACTATTGCTGCTCGTAGCGCCCGCGCGCGGCCCACACGCTAGGTGCCGAGGATGTCGTGGCATCCTGCCGCCTAGCACAAATGACGACGGTAACAGCAAACATGCTGCCGTACAAATTAAATTAACATGACATGAATGACCGGCGTTCATCGATTTATAAGACGTTATCACGTCAAAAATTCTGAGATAGATCATTAAACTTTAGTAGTGGGGGTCGTGAAGTCACTCCTAGGTACATCACGCGAAATTTTGACTCAGTATATGGCCTTAATTTTTTCATTACGTAAAAAAATAAAAATTACGTCTCCAATATTTTTTATTAATCTACACGACAGACTATTTAATTATTAAAATTAAGTCATCATCCCTATTGTTATACTTAGATCAGTGGGTTCGTTCAGTACGTCTTAAGGGCAAATAAACTACTTGTTCTTGCCTTAGCTAACTAGATAATCATTTTTACAATGAGTCGGGTTCCATATGAACAAATGTCCTCTACGCGACTTCATAATTCAAATTTATCAATAAGTGTTGATGTTGCAATTATAATTTTGAAAATAGGCATTTAAATGAAGCAATTTACATGGTATGTTTCGCTCAAAGCTAACATTCTTGTTTTTGAGTATATTACTTTTTTTTTTCGATAAACAAGGCCAAATCTTTATTTTTTTGACGTAGTTGGGTCATCCTCAAATAATGTGATATGTTACGACCATGTGCAAAAGTAAAGAGTTTCCAGGAAATTAAATATTACATATTTATGTTTTAATTGTTTCATCAAGGATTCGGTTCGTATTAAAAAAAAAGAAAAATTGAGTAGCTTGACAAGTTCTTTCGTGTCACTCCCATGGTCTGCGGGCGACGGGGGGAAAGGCAGCGGGGACGGGTACGAAGTGTACGCGCGGCGGAGCACGATGACCCTGTCTCACGCACACTTCTTACTCGCCCCCGCTGTCTTTCCCCCCGTCGCCCACAGTCCATGGGAGACTCATGAAAGAACTTGTCAGGCTATAGTAGCGTTCTCTTTAGCACATAGTTGTGACAAGTCAGACTAACTGTTTGAGAATGAACCTTACGACAGTAATGTCACTCTTAGAGGCGCGTAAAGGACTGATGTCGTCCGTGGTCCATTGCGCGAGCCGGTAAGTTTAATAAATACATCACATTCTTATACTTAACAGCCTTTTTTTGAGTTTTTTCTTTTTTTTCTCGAATAGCCCAGAAAATGTTCTCATCATTTTTCGTGCCAGGAAATGGGAAGAACATTATCTAATGCTTGTTTGTAAATATCGATCGAATATTTTGATTTTACAAAATATAATCGAAATGTAAAGTTGTTTAAAGTAAAGTTTCGTAATAGTCATTTTTATATAAGAGACAATAAAACTTTACTCTAAACAATGTGCTTTGGAAAATTAGAAATAAAGGGATTAATTGGGCACTGCAATATGACTTTGAATGTGCTCGTAAATATATATTTTCTTACTATGACAACAATAATCATACTTGTAGTAGTATGTTCTGTCATTTAAGCTATCCAAATGTCTGGAAGAGACCGCTCTTTAGCAATAATACCGCCTATTGTCTACCGTCGTTTATGTTAAAGTTTTTTGTACTGCTTCTCTTGTTTGTGTGCAATAAAGAATTGTTGAATAATCCCTTTAGTCCTAATCCGGCCCTGGTGAAAAACAAAGAAATGTATATGTACGTACTCAATATATATTTTTTTTATTTAATGCTGTTTAAACTTTTTCGTTTTTACATATCGACTGTTTTTTTTTGTTTTTCACTGGACAACTATAATTCGGCCTCTCTATTCAACGTTCTCTCTAGTTAACAAAAAATAAAAATATCAAGATTTTTTTTTCTGAATAGGGGAGAACTATTTTTTTTTAATAAGTTCTCACAACTTATCATAGTCAGTTTTATTTTATTCATAGACACTGTCTGCCAGAGGCGTGGTGTCAGGAAACTTACAAGGGAAGCCGAAGCGTATTCATTTAATCATATTTAAAGAAAAAGGTGGTTATAAGCCTTTCCTTGAGCAACCTGGTGGGAATCGCCTTATAAGGACGCCACGCGACTGCAGTGTCTGTGACGTAAGAAAACTTGACTTTGATTATCAATCAATCAATCAATCAATCACATATATATAATGTTACTGAACTATATATATCTCAAGGACCATTAAAATAAGAGAACTGTTAGAGAATTTAAACCCTGGAGATTCCATAGGAGTACTTTCCCCTGTGCCAAAGTATCCACGAAATCGCGGATCGGTTTATAAAAAAATTGTCAGTGTGTTGGTATTTTTTTGTAAGTAGGTGTTTTTCTTCATTGTGTGCGCTTATAGGAAAAGGAATATTTCCGTAGTGTGCTGTACGTGATGACTTCACCCCCATTAAAAAATGTTCGCTAAAAACACGGCTTGTCCATTGGTTAAATGCTCTGAGTGTATAGTTAGAATAGGCATGATGACTGATATAATAATGAAAACTATTGGACTCGTATTTTTTGCCTTTTCATTATAATAAAAACATACTCAGATAAATCGCATTAAACTTTAGGAGTGGAGGCTCGTGACGTCACTCCTCTAAGTAAAATTTGTACTCAGGAGTGACGTCACGCGACATTTTGACTCAATATAACGGCTTTATTTTTCAATAATGTAAATAAAGAAAAAAAAACGTGTCCAATATTTTTTTATTAATCTACATGGCGGACTAATTATTATTTAGTCATCATCCCGAACGCTGAATAAAAACCCCAATATTTTTACTTTTTCCGCTACGTGCGTTGTTAACAGAGCGGTATCTAATGGCTACCTCACGCCTTCTCGCTCTTGTCGTTGAGAGGCTGTTCCTCCTTGCCGCGGGGCTCGACGCGCGCGTTCCAGTCCTGCAGCTCCCCGGAACCGAAGATGGTGAAGCTGAGCGCGCCCACGATGTACACTCCGGCGAGGATGAAGAACACGATCTGCCACTGCGAGGAGGTGTTCTGTGGGAGAGTTGATACGTGGATTAGGGAGGAATAGTATTACATACTCAGCGTAAAACCTAGATAGGCTCAAAGTTCATTATTTTTAAGCTTGTACATTTTGTTTATGTATACAAATTGTGAAAATTTCAATAATACATGTGGGCTAACCATGTTTATAAATATTCTAAATATGTAGATAGCATAAGAAGTTTTTGTTATATGGCACTTTAATAGTCAGACAGACAGACAAAGTTGCACCATAAGGTCCTGGGTTCGAATCCCGGCCAGGGCAAGTGTTTGTGTGATGAGCACGGATGTTTGTTTTTGGGTCTTGGATGTTTTGTATGTATTTAAGTATTATAATTTATCTATATATTATTATCGTCGCCTAGTTCCCATAGTCCCTGATATTTATTTATTTATTATTATTAAGGGTTCCGTTTTTTACCTTTTTCGTACGGAACCCTAATTTTACGGAAGCTATTTTGCGGAAACAATTAACTTTTGTTTGTTCTATCATCTCTTAGGATTATCGAGTATTTACGGGAGACCCTATATATGTCTCCTTAATATACATACTTAAAATATATCAATTAATGAATACATTCTTTTAGAGAGCTCATAAAAATCGTTAATGCCATAGGACCATAGACAATGTAATATTACTTACATGTTCTTTGGTAAGTTCGCCGACCATGAAAGTAGACAGCCATCCTCCGATCGAAGACAACGTGTTTGCCATTCCGAAAATGGTCCCTGGGAAATAAATAACAACAATGTATTAAATCATACAATATTAAACAGATGTGAGCTAGACAGAGAATGAAGGAATTTGGTAATGGTTACCCAGAGCTAAAGGAATTCCAGATGGTGCCATTGGGATCTATCATCCGGTTTATGGAGTAATTACACAATACATCCCACTGGGTCCAAGTGTATCCGTAAGGACCCCTAGTAGTAAGATAAGATAACAGATAAGATAAGACAAGACGAAATATTACACTCAATTACGAAAAAGTTAATATTATTTTTATAAAAGAGAAGATTGGAAAATTATATAATTCGAACTAGCATGTTCAACGGTTATTCGAAGCAACACAGTCTGGTTGGAGTCAACAAATTTTTCAACCAATCGCTTTATACAAATTTGGAAGACGTGTAGCGAAAATTTACCTCAAAGTCCTTTGATTTTTTTTCCGGCATTATATAATGACCTTTTATTAAGATAGACTAGCAACCAAATCTAAAACACTGAAAGGCTACCGGAATAAAGTGCTCTAGCTAAAGAACCGAAATGCACTAACCACTGAAGTTGGGAGCGATGTCGAGCCCGTTGCCGAGGTAGCCGGCGGTGACCGCGCCGTTGATGGTGAGCGCGATGGTAAAGATGGCCACCGACCACACCCTGTCGTGGCCGAAGAACGCCTGCGCGATCATTAGAAGACCTGCAAATAAAAATATGTCTCATTACTTTTAACAAATAGTTAATACTAGAAGGCGCCCGCAACTTCTTTCGCAGAGGAGGAAAAGTCATGACCCCTCTTTTTTCGGCATCGTAGTCGGATAAAAGTATCCTATAACTATCTGGAGATACCCAGCTACCCGTGTACCAAAAATAGTTGAAATCTGTTTAGCTGATTTGGCGTGATGAAGCCACAACTACTCATACGAACATACAAAAAATCCAGAAAAAAACATTTTTCGTTTTAGTGAGTTCTAAATAGTCCATAACAATCATTTTTTGAAAATATATTCATTGTACAGACATTTCATATTTACAACTTTATAATAGTATAGATTAGCTTATAGTCTCACACTTTAATAAGGCACTGCAGCAAGGTTCATGGGCTAAACGCGATACTCGACTAAAAAAGCATATATTATATAAAGATACAAAATACTATACAAAAGGCCAATGATGATGAGAACGTACCAGGTAATCCAACAGCGAAGCCGGTGAAGAGTTTCCGGGCCGCCGTGGTGGAGAGTCGGCCGCTGCGGCGCAAGCTATCCGCTAGGACCGACGACGCCAGCGCACACAGATACTTGCCCAGGTACGGCAGAGAGGAGAGGAGGCCGTTCTGTAAAAAACACGAAATGTATTACTAATTGGAACAATATACACATTTTTTATTTATATAAGCCTTTGTGGTTCTCGATTCCTTTTTTATTTATTGCTAGTTGTTTTATATGCGATATCAATAAATAGTGACTGATTATAATGTTTTTTTTTTACTAATACGACAAATATCTCTACAAAATAGGGTACATGCATGATTTTTTTTATCGCTTTTCTTAACTAAATATCAAAATACCGTAAAAACTATTTCAAAATGTGAAATTAAAATTAAAATCGGCCAAGAGATACGCATAATATAGGCATTATAAACAAGTAATTAGACAGAGAGGTCCGATACGCACTGTTACGTCACAGTGCACTCCGGCCATATAAACTCCATATTAAATTCTGTTTTGCAAGAAAGAGATAGAATGAAATGTTTGATGGCTTATATCTTGGTTATTTTTATAGCTATTCGAAAAAATATTTTTGCCTACTGTTTGTTACGTGAATGAGCTTTTAATAAAGCAAAAATAAAAATTCATGCATATTCCCTATTGTTTTATTATTTAACCTTTTGACCGCCACTGTCGGCAAATCACGTCATCGAAAATTCGTACCACTGACGCCAGCGTCGGCATATGCCGACCAAATTTCATTGTTCAAAACTCCGAATATAATATTAATATCTCGTTCTGCAATCACTCTTTTATTTCTAAGATGTTTTTTATGACGTCTGAGTCACGTCGTAATACGTCGCTGCTTGGCGGTAAAAGGTTAAACGGTGTTACCTAAAACAATTCCAAGAATTAGAAAATTTAAATGTAACTTATATCCTATTTCGAAAAGGAGAAACGCGCGTAAATTTTGTATGAGTAATTAGTCAGTTTTCTTACATGGATGTGTGTAAGGTAACAAAACTGACATAGGTATCATAAAAAATATATAATAATATGCGTATACAGAAATGTATTTTTTAATAATTCATTTAGGAAAAAACTGAATGTATTGTTTAGAATATGAAGTATACTCTTTTAGCCACAACAATAATTATAAATAACACTGTAAACATTATACAACTTAATTAACCTATAGTGTCCCCCAGGTCGCTGCCCTGCGGTAGGGTGCCCTTTAGGCCGGCTACATTCCCCCGCACGCGGAACGAGCTGGCTCTGTAGTACATTCGTGTATTTTTTTTATTTTGCCCTATAATTTTATGGGCATCTGGACTCCATGGTCCATGATCCAAACTATTATAAAGTTGCAAAAATAAAATGTCTGTACATTGAAGATATTTGCAAAAATGAAAGGAACAATTTGAAGGTCACTGAAGTATTATTTTTTTACTTATTTGTATGTTTGTATGTACGAGTATCGTTGCTTCATCACGCCAAAACGGCTAAGCGGATTTCAACTATTTTTGGTACATGGGTAGCTAGGTATCTGCAGATAGTTATAGGATACTTTTTAGCCGACTACGCTGAAGAAAAAAGAGAGTTATGATTTTTTTTCCTCCGCTGACCAAGCTTCTAGTTAATTATAAAAAAGTTAAATGGTAACTATAAAACAATTAGTAATTTATTGAGACCCCGATATATTTAATCGCGTAGTCTCATATTACTGACAGTAATAGCCATTGACGGATCCTTAACTCGTCCAGACGGTTAGGCGATTGTTTAGCCATGCGAGAACGCTAAAAATATCGCGACGATTTTTCTGGTCACTGGCGGTACGTTCACCCTTCGAGGGCCTTAATCGAGCCTTACAATCAAGAGATCTGATATCTTTCGCAACTGTGATTGAAATGTGGGACGATTATTTTTACTTATTTTATGTATCTTAACGGCGTATCGACCAATAATAATCGATCATTTTATTTTTAGGACGCTTACTTTTTAATTTTGGACGGTTTGCGTTTGCGCACCGCGTCCGTACCTTTCCCCGTTCCATCATTATATTACAAATCAAGTAATTTTTGACAGGACCTCTACATAACTTTGAAAAACAGTAATGTGAATGTTTATAAAATAATGAAATAACGGCAGATTGATATTAGTTTGGTAGTAACGTATTATACCGAATGTTTAAGCACTTGCTGACACTCAATTCCATTAAGATATGCACAGACAGATTCTTGAACGCTAATCAGCAGTCCTTACCTTACGCATCGAAGCCTACCAAGAATACAAAACAATTAAAATTAAAACGAAACGAATTCCAAGAAGAATTCCTGCTATTTTTTATTCCTCGATTCCCCGAAGGACTAATCTTGCCCACATGGTATGGCATAATCAATTGACGCGCCTCCGTGATTCATCGAAGACCGGTTCATTCAATGTGTTAGGACAGAGGAAAATGAAGTTTCAAGAACTGATGCTAGCGAATAGGCATAATAACTGGGTAAGAATATCAAGATTCTAATTAGTCGCAAGTTAAATAATAAAAAAATATTGGACACGTTATTATTTAAAAAATATTGGATAAGTTTAGGAGTGCTCGTGCCGTCACTCCTAGGTACAATTTGTACTTAGGAGTGACGTCACGCCACATTTTGACTCAACGTATCGCATTTATTTTTTTACTTACGTAAAAACAGAAAAAATATGTGTCTAATATATTTTATTAATCTATATGACGGGCTAATTATTAAAATTTAGTCATCATCTCTATTGTAAAACGGAAAACTGTTATAGATATTTATTTTATTGAATTTGTATTATATTGTATGTGTTACACAGTGTACAATATATGAATGGTGAAGTTTGCATAAAAAATCTAAAATTTGGTTATCAAATTGAATGTGTTTCTTGATTCATGTAGAATGCACGGGGAACAACAGTCAATTGATTGAACTGATGTTCAAGGCAACAATATATAAAAAAATATATGGGGCGATAATATAAAAAAATCCGTATTATAAAATCATTGCGGGGTATTTAATTATCATACCTATTTCCACTGCGTGATATTGAAGAAAAATGGTAATCATAAAAGGTCCGACAAAAATGCCCAAACGTCTTGAATATGGCGCAAACATATAAAACAGTCGGTGTCATTAAGATGCAGCATCAGCAGGATTCTAACGGAGAACTTTCGCTTGCAGTCTATCGATCGTCGTCGCAGACGCAGGCGCCAGGAGTCTGACGCCGGCGCAAATTGCTGACTAATGACGCCGTACAGCCGATGACACAACTGTTGTTGATTTAAATTTACACGACTGTCACACATTATCACAATTGATTTATAAACTACTAGAAGGGCACCTTCTTACGCGGAGGAGAAAAAACATAACTCAATTTTTTTACGGTTACCCTCATCTGCCATAAACTTGTTTTGTCATAATTATCATTTGGCATAATTCATCATACTCAAACCTACTCATACTCATTTATTAATAAAATGTTACCATTTTACACGTTAATTCATTAATCTATTCTATAAGTTATTATTAAAATACAATTTGTGATAAAAAATACAATTAGAAAATTATTATGATATATTCATTTGATATTATGTAAATTCAAATTTAATTACAATTTTGATTTAGTTAGGAAAAGATTATAAAATATTATATTAAAAGATTTAATTACTTTCTATAAATGATGTAATTAAATGCTTTCATTATCACAGTTGTAAAATTCATCCATATTGTAAAAAGCTTTGGTTGTTAGCCATTTTTTTATTCATTGAAAAACGTTACATTATTTTCAACGTCTTTGATATTGACGGGTACTTTATTGTAGATTTCATTATTCATCATTATCATTCATTTGATCATTTTGCATAATGCATTTTTTCCAGAAACTGTAGAATTCTCAGGACTTTTTAAGGCATTATTCAATACATTCGGTTAGGTTAGGTTTATTTAAAACAAAAATTAAACTGTTGCCAAATGATGAATTATGCCAAAAGATGATTATGAAAAAAAGTTTATGCCAGTTGAGGGTAAAACATTTTTTACTCAGCATTGTCAGGTAAAAAGAATCCTATAACCATCCGTTCAACCTTTTTAATGAGGCCGCAAAGATATTCCGGCCAAGAGATGGCGCTGTTAACAATGTTCATATTCATTCGTAGATCGCGTTTTAAGATTTTTCTTGAATTTGAACCCGTTTAAGGCATCTGGATTTTATAAATAACAAAAACAACAACAACGACAAAAAAACTTAAATAAGTCACCTGGTGTAATATGTAGCAGCAGCGTATCCGTATAGGCAATTTGATGTTCCATATTAGAAAAAAAAATTTAAACAAAAAAAGGACCGACTTCAAAATAAACTAAAAAGCCATAAATAATCTTTTATGTACGGTACGGATCACATTTGAATCACCTTTTGAAGTCGGTGCCAAACCATTCATTTATTACTATTAAGAACCGCGGCGGCGAGCCTTTAGTTATTATCTACCTACATATATATTTAGTCATAGTGATTCGTATTTTTGTTGAATAAAGAACTTTATTTACTTCAGGTTTGGCACCGACTTCAAAAGGTGATTCAAATGTGATTCGTACCGTACATAAAAGATTATTTATGGCTTTTTAGTTTATTTTGAAGTCGGTTCTATTTTTATTTATACATTTTTATTTGTTGCTTTTAGTGATGGATTTCAGTAGTGATATAAAGTATTTTTTAGAGCCCAGAATGGGAAGATTGAGGAGGCACTTTGCACGCATCTCGAGTCTTTGGAAGTAAGAAATGTAAAAGTTGGTTAGTTCATTGTATCTTCCATCATCAGCTCAGCATGAAATGATGTCAACCAGAGGAAAATAACTGATAACTTTAGAAAAATATATACAAAACATTGTTAGTGCCTATAATATTTGAGGGTTTCTCTCGACTTCCCTGGTATTCCCTCATCTAATCCTGACTTGGTGATAAGGAGACTACTTCAGGGACGCACTAAAAAGAATATGTCTAACAGTCTTAACGTATTTACCTATAATAGATGATTTTTTTGAGAATTATCCTCTAACTCGTAACTATTAAGGAGTTGTACCTTCCGTCATCAGCTCAGCATGATGAGATGATGACTACCATATGCAAATACAGAAATAGCTTAAGAAAATATATGAAAAACGTTATAAGTGCCTATAAAATTTGAGGATTGCCCTCGATTTCCCTGGGATCCCATCATCAGATCCCAACTTGGTGGCAACGGGACCACCTCGGGAGTATATCCTTTAAAATAAAAAAATAATTTTTAAAATCGGCCCACAATTGGCGGAGTAATCGGTGAACATACGTATAAAATAAAAATAAATAAAAAGAAACCAAACTATTGAACATATAACCTCCTCGTTTTTTGGAAGTTGGTTAAAAATGACGTAAGTTCCATATACATTTTGTACACTACTACATACAACAGGTGACTTGCTTAAATTTTTGACCTATAATAACAAATGTTAAATACAGGTTTTTTTAATATTTTTATAGAGCACATGAAAGACGATATACGCATACGGCATAAGCGAGAAGAGAGGGAAAGATGATTTTGACAGAAAATTGGTTACGAGATGCCAGATATCGATATGATTAATTTGTCAGTCGACGCAGAGAAGTGGCGAATTAAGCTCTGGAAACTTCATTAAAAAAAGAACATTTAATTATGTTTTGAAACACACCACTTTTGTCTGCTTGTCGTCATTCTAACTTCTGTATAAGTCCCCTCTGTATAAGTCCCCTCTTTATAAGTCCCCTTTGTATAAGTCCGCTCTGTATAAGTCCCCTCTGTATAAGTCCCATTTGTATAAGTCCCCTCTGTAGAAGTCCCCTCTGTATAATACTTCTCTATATAAGTCCCTTCTGTATAATTCCCATTTGTATAAGTCACTTCTGTACAAGAGTCCAAAGACGGCAAATCACGTCGACGGAAAATTGTGCCTCCGACGCCACATCATTTGCCGCTATATGGTATCATACAATTGGTTTTTGGTTCGCGTTTGGTGCATGGTTTTCGGTCAACGAGCTGGGCGCTCAAAAGGATAGTTTTGTATGTACATTTATTTTAGCTACAAAGTTTACATAATGAACAAACAACCTAGTATACACCTATTGTAGTATACTACACATATATTCGTGTTATGTAATTTAAAAACACTTCTGTCTATGTCTACCCTTTCCTACATAAATACGGATATAAAACAAGATAAAAAAAATGATTCTATAAGCAGCTTACATGCTTAAGTCCACTTTCTGCACTCTAAGGATAATCGCAACCTAGACCGTAAAGAAATCTAGTTCTCTGGCGCCGCCGTACGTACTGTCGACAGCAGCGGTAATTATAGTTTATGAGCCCGTAATTAAGGAACCTCGCGTCGCGGTAACATGCAATTTGTGCACTAACGATGGGGATGATTGTGCTGTCTAATAGTAGTCAATGAGCTGCAGTTTCTTGGAAAATAATTGATTAGAAGGATAGTTTATAATGAATATATTGCGATTTAGCGTGACTTCTTTTATTTATTTTTAATCATTACTAGAGGGCACCTTCTAGCCGTGTACCTACCAAAAATAGTTGAAATCTATTTAGCCGATATGGCGTGATGTAGCCATAACGACACAAACATACAAAAAATATATATTTTGATTCAGTGACCTCCAAATAGTCCGTTACAATCTTTTTTTTTGAAAATATCTTTAATGTACCTACAGACATTTCATTTTTACAACATTATTTATAGCCTAGGTGCCCGCAACTTCGTACGCGGAGAAACCATAATCCCTATTTTTTTTCTTTAGCGTAGTTGGGTAAAAAGTAACCTATACCCATCAGTGGATACACAGCTACCCGTGTGCGAAAAATGGTTGAAATCCGTTTAGCCATTTTGGCGTGATGAACTCACAACGACACATACAAACATACAAAAAACCCAAACAAAATATTTTTCAATTCAGTGACTTTCATATAGTCCGTTACAATATTTTTTAAATATCTTTAGTGTACAGACATTTCATTTTTACAACTTTATAATAGTATAGATCATATAAAAATAACGTCTAATATTTAGGTACAGTTATATGCCTATATTTTGCAAAAAAAACGAGTATGTAAAATAATTAAATTTACAGCTGTAGCAGTCGATATACTGAGTCCAATTTATCAAAAACCATGGATTTGACAAATGTGCAAATGTCTTGAAAACTATGATACTCCTACATTCCTTCTTAAGAGTTGCTTATGCTTATTATCGCAACGAAACAAAACGGGGCTTAATCGCGTATAAATATGATTTTGAATGAGTGAAGATCGTGTAAGTTTAAATCAATGCTCATGCTTAGTTTATGAGTTGGTCTCAGCCCTTTTTGTTTTATCTTTGGTTTCAGGGACGCAATGTATAGATGGCAGACATTCTTACATCTATTCCATGCTATTATAAAGTTATAAAAATGAAATGTCTGTACATTGAAGATATTAAAAAAAATTGTTACGGACTTTTTGGAGTTCACTAAATTTTTTATTTTTTTTGTATGTGTAGTTTTGGTTTCATTACGCACGGGTAGCCGAGTATCTCCAGACGGTTATAGGATACTTTTTACCCGCCTCCGCTGAAGAAAACAAGTGCTAGTTACAGACACGGCTATAATTCTCATGTAATATTTATGATTATTAATACAAATAGTGAAAATTTCAAAATTTTCGTTTGGTAAACTTCGGAGATAAAGGGGGGGAATGGTGTTTTTTTTCACATTTTCCTTAATAAAACAAAAACTAATCACAATAAAAAAATTGTTCATAAATGTGCAGGTGAAGCCCTTTCATATGATATCCGATTTGACCCAGTAGCTAGACTTAATTTTTACCCCGCTCATATTCGTTGTTTTTATAGAAAATAAAAATATATTACATATACTATACATGTGGGCTGACCATGTTTATAAATATTCCGAATTTCAAATAGTTCGCATAAGTAGTTTTTGAGATATGGCGCTTTAATAGTCTGAACAGACAGACAGACAGAGTCGCACCATAAGGGTTCCTTTTGTACCTTTTTGGTACTGAACCCTAAAAAGAGGGTTATGACTTTTCCCCTCCGCGTACGAAGATGCGTGCACCTTCTAGTCTATACTATTATAAAGGTGTAAAAGTGAAATGTCTGTACATTGAAGATATTTTCAAAAAAATGATTGTTACGGACTATTTGGAGGACACTAAATGGAAAAATATTTTTTTTGGATTTTATGTATGTTTGTATGTGTCGTTGTGGCTTCATCACGCAAAATCGGCTAAACAGATTTCCACAGTTTTTTCGTACACGGGTAGCTGGGTATTTCCAGATGGTTATAGGATACTTTTTACCAGACTACGCTGAAGAAAAGTTGCGGACGCCTTCTAGTACTAAATAAAAATTCTTATACGTATAGTCGTTCTAGGGCTTATCTCATAAATAACTCCGTTGTATTGACAGTGACATCTTATTTAAAGGCAGGACAGGACTTGCTCTTTAAAAAGTATAATTGTTACCTTACCCAGATGTTTGCGACAAACAGTTTTTATTAACATTTTACGAATTCACAAGATACCATGCCTACAAGTATTATGGTTGAAAGAAAGAATAAACCTAAATTAGCACAAATATATCTCATCCTGCTGTTTACCTCCCTATTGAATATTTTATAGTCAGTTTTTTTATGAAAATATGACCAATTCCTAAAAGATTTTACTAAAGACGCCAAGGTATAGTTGTTTTATTATTTCCTGAGCGTGATTCGGTTCTAAGTGTAAAAAAAAACCCTAAGATCTGACAACTTTTGCAAAAGTAACCAACATCATTCAAGATATTAAAAAAAAAGATTGTAACGGGCTATTTGGAGGTTACTGAATCGATTTTTATTTTTGGATTTTTGTATGAGTATGATTACATGTGCCGGTGTGGCTTCAATGCGCCAAAACGGCTAAACGGATTTCAACTATTTTTAGTACACGGATTGCTGGATATCCACAGATGGTTATAGAATACTTTTTACCCGACTACACTCTAGTAAAAAAGAGCGGACTTTTTTCTCTTCCACGAACGAACTAACTTCTGCCCCCGACTTCGTCTGCCTTAAATTCGTTTATCGCAGATAAGGGTATTTTTCTGGGATAAAAAGTAGCCAATATCCTTCCTCTGGACTCAAACTATGTCTATTCTATACCAAATTTCATCCCAATCGGTTCAGCGATTTAGGCGTGAAGAGGTAACAGACAGACAGACACACTTTCACGTTTATAATATTACTATGGATTAATTGATTGGACGACCTGCAGTGCCTCACCCATGCCAGGATAATATTGTAGGTTATACAATATTTGTTTCATCAGGAAAAAGATGAGGGGAACGTGTTAGGTGTGATCTTTTACTCTAAATTGTATACACTTGACAGCGCGTCTGTATCGTTGTCCGTTCACCTTCTGATGGTGAATGATCGCCTGAGTGATTAGTATGCCATGGGAGACCTTGCCGTGTCGTGCTATGCCCACAACAGCCATATATATCAGTAAATCCAGCATTCTTCCTAGATTACGGGCCTGTTACTGAATACTGAATGATATTTACGAGGTGTGTAGCAAAACATATGGACGCAACTCTTTATTGTACAAAACATAGGAGTAACTGTTAGGCATTCTATTTTCAATCAAACTTCTGGTATTCGAAGAGATTCAGGCTTATAAAATGCCTAAAAATATATCGTTGTCGTTGATTAAATTTAACCCATGAACTTTAACGCATTAGATAACATATAACGCATTAGATAACATATAAATTTTTTCATTTGTTTCTGATCTTTGTTTATAATAATAACGCTAGTGGAGTGATCCACTAATAAATTGCAAAAATTGTGATTATTATCATGATATTTGTAAAAGAAAAAGTACAGTCTTGATAATAGCGCCACCTCTCGCCGAGCAATGGTACCTGTAAAGGTATCTGCTCGGGGTGAAAGTAACTTCATAGTTCTGCACTAGGCGGCGCTAACGGCTAAAAAGTCGGATGCACCATACAGAGATCCATAAGCAAGAACAGATGACAAAATTCGTCGACTACTGGTGTGGACGATTAGCTCAGATGGTAGAGCGTGCTGCCCCGGTCTGGCACAAGGCACTGGTTCAAGTCCAGTATCGTCGAAAAATTTTTTCATTTGTTTCTGATCTTTGTTTATAATAATAACGCTAGTGGAGTGATCCACTAATAAATTGCAAAAATTGTGATTATTATCATGATATTTGTAAAAGAAAAAGTACAGTCTTGATAATAGCGCCACCTCTCGCCGAGCAATGGTACCTGTAAAGGTATCTGCTCGGGGTGAAAGTAACTTCATAGTTCTGCACTAGGCGGCGCTAACGGCTAAAAAGTCGGATGCACCATACAGAGATCCATAAGCAAGAACAGATGACAAAATTCGTCGACTACTGGTGTGGACGATTAGCTCAGATGGTAGAGCGTGCTGCCCCGGTCTGGCACAAGGCACTGGTTCAAGTCCAGTATCGTCGAAAAATTTTTTCATTTGTTTCTGATCTTTGTTTATAATAATAACGCTAGTGGAGTGATCCACTAATAAATTGCAAAAATTGTGATTATTATCATGATATTTGTAAAAGAAAAAGAACATATAACTCATTTTATCTATCAGTTCCCTAGGCGAAATATTTTTACAAATTTCGCTAAAACGTAACCAAAAAACATGGGATGACTTTTATAAGGCAATAACCAACACAAATATTGAAAAAATGTTATTTATATTATAACGTCGCGTCATCAATTAACACTTTTATTCCAATAATATGCGAAACCAATTTGAGATGTTAGAAAACCAGAAATGGCTGCCTAGATAAATATTGTATCAAATTAGGTAGATAACATTGAATGTAACATATAGTAAGCAAAGCACTGTTTGTGAACTTACAATTATGGATTATTACGAAATTGTCAAGTACCAATATTTACTTATCAATCATATCTTTAGACATCTGTTTTTTTTTTAATGTTATAGGGGGTAAACGAGCAGACGGATGAATGGACGGAGCCTGATGATAAGCGATCACTGTCGCCCATAGACTCCTGCCACATCAGAGGAGTCACAAGTGCATTGCCGGCATTTCAGGTGGGAGTACGCTCTATTTTGGAGGCTTGAAGGTCGTATCGGTCCGGAAATACTGACGGCGGCAATTTATTCCACAGTTCATCCGTGCGAGGCAGGATATTTCTAGCAAAATGCACAGTTGTGGACTACCAACCATCTAAGTGGTCATATTATATCTGTACTAGAATAGTGCATCAGAAGCATGCGGTCCATATAGGCACAAAGGCACTGCCTAGGTGCCTACCCTGAACGCCCATGGCTCCATACAGACACAGACAAACTGCCTACCCTGAAGCCCTGAACGACCATAGCTACAGAACATAGGACATAGAACATAGGCACAACAAAACCCACACGCCACTGCTGAGTGCATAAATAATTGCCGTAAGAATAACTTGGTAGGGCAAAATGTTAAGGTTCTTCATGGATGTAAATAAGAGTGGACTGTATAACTATAGGCTGGTTTGCTAACAGTCTTAATATACAAAGGAACCCGGTCAATTGCTATGAGTGTCAATCAATACTTATATCGGATGTCGTCCGAACCGAAGCCGAGAAGGATAACTTGAGGTGTCAATCAATTATCAAACTAAATATTCGAGTGTTTATGTTCATTAATATAAAACTATTCAAAGTCAATCTACACTTACATTCCAGACTGTAGCAAAAGTCTAGTACTTTGTAACTGAACAACCTACAGTCAGTGCTCTCTAGTCAAAGTACTATAAGCTTTATGACGTAACGGCCGTAACAAACACTCGACTTGCCACTTCGCTAAGCCTATTAAATACACCACCGTGTAAATCGCCATATCGTTATTCACACTATGAAGGTGATGACGGGAAATTACTATGATTTTCTAGTGTATTTTAGATCGAATTCTAACAGATAAAGTGTAATTGTTTGTTGTGCGGATATGTTGTTTGTTAGTTACATGAGATATGTGTTGGTTCCTAGAATTACGTACGTTGGTGTGGAAATAACCTAATAAAGATACTTTTAATGGCAAGTTGTTTTATAATAAGCGTGCATTTTCTCGTCTTGGCTGTTTTTATTGATGGCTGTGATAATCGAGTTCCTGATTATTTTCCAAGACATATTATTTCCACGATATACATACATGTTGCTTATGAATACCTAGTATTATTATATGGGAGTTTTCAATAGTATATGTTTCTTAATTACCGTATATCTATGTAATAGCTAAGCAATATATGTTTGTTGACGATGTTGCTTACACTTATTTTTTCACTCATAGATTAACTGGAAGGAATCCCTCCATAGAATAAATACGCTTTTGTAAACTCTTATTCAATACAATGTTTATATACACATATTTATTTAATACATTGCATTCTTGTTTATATCAAGATTTTTAGTTTTTCAGGGTACACCTATGTTAAGCGTTTCTATAACTGTATTATGTAGGTATGCATTTTGTCATGACAACCCATAATGTAAATAGTACTTATTTCTTTCAATTAGTAAGAATTAAGTCTGTGGCGAACTAGGTAACCAAGGGACCAGGAGCAAAAAAATATTTTTTGCTATGGGGATTGGGGCTCCATGTCAGATCGAGGTTCTGTTAGTCCGGGTGCAAAGGCCCCGAAAATATCGTGGGTCCCGTGGGCACCGTCTAGCCCAGGGGTCGGCAATTTGCGGCTCGCGAACCACATGCGCCGCTTTGGATGTGAATCTGCGGGTCTATAGATTATGTTTTATTATATCAAAAAGAACTATTTATATAACTGTTGGCAAGAAAAAAATGTGACTCTTAAAAACTTTGAAATTTTGTAAATTGAAATATTGACTCGTCCAAAGGTTACCGACCCGTGGCTATCCCTTCGGTAGCTACGCCACTGGTCAGGGTCCGAGAGCCCCCTGTGCGCCTACCATGAGTTCAGCACGAGCGAGTATCGAGCGCTCGGTGACGGTCTATCTCTTTCGCACTATTAGCGCGTGCGAGAGAGGTGCACTGACTCTCGATACGAGATACTCGCTAGCGCCGATCGTAAACTCAGCTTATCGTAGGCACACTGAGCTTGGGGGCCTTGGGGCACGGCCCCGTCTAACCTTCGGTAGCTACGCCACTGGATTAAGTATCTCATGATGGCTGTGGCTGCTAAAAAGTTTCTACAAAAAATGTTTAAGTCGACTCATCGACACAAATGTCTGAATGAGTAACTTCAAAAAAAAGCAAAGGTAACGTGAAGCATTATCTATTCCAATTACCACCACAATGCAAAACCAATTGGCATACTGAATTTCTGCCAATTTATGCCTATAAAACATTTTTTTTCCTTATTTCAGTTGTCAATGGGAGGAAATATTACAAAAGATATTTGCATGCGGGAGGTAACCTCGATTAAACAAGCCAATTCTAGAACCTTGAATAGTGTTTACGATTCGTGCTAATTTGAATTTAGGTTAGAGGAATTGGAAAATAGTTTGCACTGATTGGAATTTCAACGTTTGAAATTCCCTAATTTATAGTAACATGGTATACTATAGCTTCTTAAGAGGACGAGTCGGCAATGAAATATTTGAGAAATAAGTATTTGAAAATATCGTTGGTGTCGTTTCTCTCTCTAAAAAATTGACTCTCGGTGCGATGGGATACCTGCAGCCCTATCCTTAATAAAATGGTGAAATTTGAGGTTTGGCTCTCGACTGCTCTCTCCTCCTTTTTTATTTACGTAGATTTTTTCAAATAAAAAGTAGTAGAACTAGGACCTTATGTTTAATTCCTTTCCGTTTAATTTCTCTCTCGTTTTTTGGAAGTCAAATAGAAAAGGCAATCATCAAAAATAGGAAAACAGACATCATTCGTACCTATGTCCATCCTATGAAAAAAAAATATATCTAGCTTTAAAAATCAGGGAGGAAACGTCGAGATGAATCGAGACCGTTTGTATGGAAAACGTGCTGCCATCTACCCCTCTTAAAGTAGCATATAGCTTGACAAGTTCTTTCGTGAGAATCCCACGGTCTGCGGACGACAGGGGGAAAAGACAGCGGGGATGGGTATGAAGTGTGAGCGTGGCGAAGCACGATGACCCTGCCGCACTTCTTACTCGCCCCCGCTGTCTTTCCCCCCGTCACCCGCAGACCATGGGAGTGTCATGAAAGAACTTGTCAAGCTATATCAATATTTTCCGGCTCAACTGTCACTGATGTGTGAAAACAAGAGTTCATATTTCCTTTCATTGCCTTTTTACGAATATTATAATAGAATTTTGTCGTCCATCTTGGAAGGGCGACATGAATCGGTGTGGACTCATTATATTATTATTTTTAATATAAAACCGTCCCTTGACTTTTAAACCTTGACGCTGGCAAAATTGTCCTAATGGACAGAAGCCATTAAACTTAAAAAAAACTGAACTGAATATCATAATATAATGAAATTGATAAAAGTGAACATAGGAGGTCAGTCCGGCTGAGACCGTAACTTATGGACCTTATGGTACCCATGGTCAATCAAACCCGTTTGAAGTGAACGGGTGGTAGCTTCCCGGTGCTACAGCTGCGTGTATGGTGACCATGCAACTAGATTTAATGGGTAATTTCCATGTATGTATGAGTACTTGGTAAAATCACGAATATTTAACACTTGAACCGAACAGAATAAATACAGCAAATATCATTTAAAAAAAGTTTTCATGTGTTTTGAACATGTCATAAATTCAAACTATTTAATCTACTCTTTGTAAATTGTAAAATAAATATATTTTAAACATTTTATAGTTTAGGTAAAATTCCGCAACTCTATTTAGTACTTAAATAAAACAAATTTATGGATTATATCGCGTATATTATCTCATTTGAGTTCCCGACGTTTCAGAAGCTTTTCAGCTTTCCATGGATATAAACCGTTAAATTGTTTTATTTAAATGAGTAATAATCGCGGAAAGAGAAGAAAACTCTATTTAGCAGTTTACATCTTTGCCTCTGGTACCTGGTACAAAATCCATACTAATATTATAAATGCGAAAGTCTGTCTGTCTGTCTGTCTGTTACCTCTTCACGCTTAAACCGCTGAACCGATTTGGATGAAATTTGGTATGGAGATAGTTTGAGTCCCGAGGGAGGACATAGGCTACATTTTATCCCGGAAAAATATCCTTATCCGCGATAAACGAATTTAAGGCGGACGAAGTCGCAGACAGAAGCTAGTAAACCATAATTATACGCGATCGAGTCCCGCTTAGTTATTGTTTCACACATTGTTACGACAAAACATATCCTTGTCGTTTATTTTGTCCCACAGGCAAAGTTGTAAACTATTAGGCAAAGTTGCAACATTTTATGGTAGGTTAGTTATTCAGTTAGTAATAAAAAACTAGCATTCTTAAGTTTATTGTTTGCCCATTGATAACACTCATAATTTTTCTCAGAATGATTATTGCGTAATTTCCATTGGCATTCCTTGATAAAAATGCGGAATTCAATTTAGCAACGCACATCCATACAAACGAAGAATTTACTGCCGTAATATTTCTCTAGCTGCGACCGAAATCAAAAGGTTTTAACTGCAAGCTTTTGAAGAAATATGAATAGTGCTAAAGTTGTCATAAGACTCAAAATATTATGGACGAAAACTGTCACATAGGACATTTTAATCAGCAGTGACTTCTATAAATTCCGCTGCATGTCCAGACACAAGTCTAAATAAGACTAGTTGTCGCCAACCGCTTATGTCTGTCTGTCTCGCTCGGAGAGGTCATGGAGGAAGGAGAGGTCACTCTGGTTTAAGTGTTCGTCTAGGTCTCATTTATGAGACAATAAAATGTTATTATATTGATGCCATTAAGATTTTTATCGACTAGTGATAATATTGTAAGTGTAAGTGGTTCGTCAAGAGGCAAGAACGTATCAATTCTGGACACTAACACTTTGATCAACCGCTTGACATTTTAGAAGTATTCTACACTACACATATGCTTCGCACAGATACAAGGCAATGGAACAAAAATTCATCTAATGCTATTCTAGATTACAACAGTCAGACTTCTTGAAAGAGCTTCTATACTATTACTAAAGTTGTAAAAACGAAATGGCTGTACATTAAAGATATTTAAAAAAATATCGGACTATTTGAACGTCATTGAATCGAAAAATATTTTTCACTTCTCCTGCTCAAAAAGTATGTCATATTAGCTTCGCGAAGCGACACTAAAATAGTACATTTAGCCCCTAGGGTTTAAAAGAAAGCCATATAATCCCATACAATTTTTTATGACACTGAAAAAAAAATATTGCGTCCAGCTACATACTCCTTACGAATAATTAAAAACAAACAAACCAACCTGATCAGATTGGCCAAACTTTCTGATAGAATTGCTCAAATTGTACTCTTAGTTTTTCATGAAATATACAATTTTAATGTTAAGTCTTTTTTATTTTCTCGCATGCGAAGTGAAAAGCAGTGCTCAACACGTGGCTAAAAACCATTATGACACTCAGACATATTTGTCCTCGCTCACTTCGTGAGCTCGTCCAAATAATCACTTCGTGTCGTAATGGCTTATTTTAGCCCCTTGTGAAACAATGTACTATTATTTTTATTTTTTGTATGTTTGTATGTGTCGTTGCGGCCTCAACGTGTTAAAACGGTTAAACGGATTTCGACTATTTTAGGTACACGGGCTGAAACAATAGAATTTATTTGTCGGATAAGCTGAAGTAAAAAAGAGGGTTAAGACTTATGACTTTTTCTCTTCCTCAAATGAAATTGCGGGCACCTTCTAGTCTTTTATAAGATTATTAAATATTAAATTAAATTCAACCCGTAGTATATACTTTAACTTATGCCCATATTCATGGAGTCAAAAATGTTTAACAAAATAAATGGCAATAACTATTAGTCAAATAAATAAACCCATATATATATATAACCCAGCGACAAATAAGGTACAGGTTAATTGACAAATGATTGCACGCAAGCTCGGTCGCTTTGAAATGGGCGCTAATGTGACCATGATGGGACCACAATGAGACTGTCCCAAATCGGTTTAGATATTTAAGGATTGTCAAATATTAGGCGACACAAAATATTAGTTTCGTTCTTCCTATAATGTTTGACTACGCTGTTTGGAAGGCCTTAGTAACTCAAGTGCATATTTACTCAAAATATAAAAGTTAAGTAGGTAATCTTTTTGAGCAGAGTTCTAGAATAGTACAATACTTACCACGGGCTATAAAAGAAAGAAAGCCCGAAATCGCAGGTATTTGTGACCCGAGCCGCAGGCGAGGGTTGTAAATATGCGATAGAGGGCTTTCTTTTTAACTGCCCGTGGTGAGTACATAATTTTATGTCTTCATCTGGCCATAATGCCAGTTTTACCGTAGCGTGCGGTAAAACTCACATTATGGCCAGGTGTGACTTAAATAGTTTTTTATCGTCGAAATAGACGCTTAAGGGATTTCATTAAAATATTTCAGTTGTCTTATTTATTGGTTACAGACTGACTCCGTATATTTAAAATTCTAACAGAGATCGAGCTGACAGGCGATGTTCGGATAATTCATCCGATGATTATGGGCCAGTACGTTAAAATAGTATGAGAATTTGACGTGTTTTTGCATGTTTTTCCTTTTCAATCACCTTGTGGGCTGCATATAGGACTTTCATAACTAAAGCAGTTGGTTTCCTGCATCTTGTAGATACCAACTTATGTAAGTTATAGAACTTATAATATCAATAAATTTTGCTATGCTAATCATTTCCTTGCAATATTGACGCAAGTAATAAGTACATTAATATTGGATCTTGATATGCTCTTGAATCTTGAATCTAATTTTCTTATCTCTATTTCTCACAAAAAGATAAATGAGACCTGTACACCAAACAATTTCCTTGAAAGCGTTTGTAACGTTCATTTTAACATGCGGTAACTTTACTTGATTTCGTATAACTTCATAAGATTTTCTTACCTGCATAATTTAATCGAAAGACGAAAATACACCATCAACTTAGTTGCCTTTCCTCGCTAACAATGGCATAATCTGTCACTCAAAGAAAAAATTAATCAACTCAAAAAAAAATCCTTTGACAAAATACTTGTGATGTAAAGTTATGATAAACTCATTAAGGCTTAATGCCTCAACATGAATCGTTTTAGATGATTTTGTCCTACAATAATTAAGATCAAATCTATGTCTTTAATCGAAAATCGATTAAGGCTTTGACGATTCACCGGCCTCCAAATTTGCTAATAGACATTTAATTTTAAGGTTAATATGACAGGTAATGGGAGCAAATTTCATGATTTTGGCCTTAATCGGCTGTCAAAAAAAAGGCAGTAAATTTAGATCGATTTCACTAGTCAGCGTGGTGTGGAAACCTGCTGGCTATAAAAGCTGAGGTTGACCGCTTTTGGCTGATGCAATAGGGTGGGTGGCTTGCGTTATGCTTGTTTACTGCATGCAACTGAAGTCTTTAGGCGATTTGAACTCTTAGGTGTATAGCAGAAGGGTATCAATTTGGAAAATTTTGTAGGCATCAAAACTTAATGTTTATTCATTTTGGGCGGCTAGAAATATTTAGATAGAAGTCTGGTTTTGAGGTTATTTTAAAACATGCACTTAAACTGTTAAGTTATTCCAAACAACACCTCTGAATAATATTTTATAATAATAAGAGACAACTACTATGTATACATCTAGGATAGGTATAATGTTCGATGCTATGTGTATTATGTAAAAAGCTAAAATAATAAAATTAGCTTAATAAACAATACATTGCTCATAATTAATGACCTTTTATGACAATACATCTATATTTAATAACTCATATTTTCTCCATTGTTTTTACACTTACTAGGATTAATTAGATTTGTTCACAATACCCCATAAAACCACAATAGATCAATCAACAATCAATACACGTGTAAGAAGTTTACTCTAATAACTCTTGATTTAACCCCATACGTATATCCAAAGTAAACAACGTAAGCGCTACCAGCATTCTTAGTTTAAAAACCTAAGTGTATTTGATTTAAGAAAACATAAGCCCTTTCAGATTACCAGTTCTGAACACGTGGAGGCAGAGTAAACATGTAACGGTTGCTATATTGCTTTTACGTATGGAGTCCATGTTATAATACTGGGACTTCTCAGCTGCTAAGTGCAACAACAGCGCGTTCAGTCAAATATAAAATTTTACACTTTATGCATTTTAGTTCAAATGTAAATCCAAATAAACGCTTTTGAATTGGGGCCAAATATAATTACAAGAATTTAATAAATAACTAAATAAGGCACGATACTTTAAATGCCTGAATTGTTCAAACAACAAAATTAATAAGCGGAATTTGAGTGTATGGTTCTAAATTCTAATAAAATCTGCTAGCAATGCGAGATGAGCAACTGCACCGATCCAACCCAATCTGGGAAATTAATGTAAAAAAGGGAGGTATTAATAAATAAATATCAGTGACAATCTTAACAAATCGACCTAGTCCAAAACTAAGCAAAGCTAGTAGTATGGGGTACTAGGCGACGATATACATAATAATATAGGTAAATAAACTATAATACTTGAATACATAGAAAACATTCAAGAACCTGGGATTCGAACCCGGGACCCACCAGCTTCGTAGGGCAACCAACTGCACGAAATGTGTCTAGAAGTTAAGTGTGCCACTAAGCTATTTCCAGCCATATCTAGTCTTCATCAGAGGAATTAATAGTTAAGTTCGACGTCGGCATAGAACCTGATTTCCCTGAACAGTAAATACCAATTATAGAATAAGCTAACATGCAATTTATAATTGGTGAACATACTTTATATTTTGACTATAGACCGCGTTAACGGACTACAAATAACAAGCACAAAGAAATTTTGAAACAGAGTGCATGACAGCGCGAACACTGTATATAAATGAATGCTCATACCAATACTTCAGCCAATTTTAATTTCATTTCCGTGAATTAGAATCGAGTAGTAGTAAGCATTAACGCAATTATAATGACGCATTTCTGCCACTATCAATAACGCACGTGACCTATCTCATAACGCTATTTAATTCATATTTCTCTATAAACATTAATCCTCAGGATTTTATTATTATCCTCATAATTAAATAAATATTGATTAACAATACAGGTTTAAAAACCGGGCACCATAAAAATCAATGCCATCAAGAAAATCGCAATTGACATGTTTCGACAAGTCCTATCCTTTCGCTCGTTAACATGGTCACAGTATTTGCTCGCGGGTGATCGAGTGACGTCACAGAATTACCTAAGACATCGCAAAACACACTTTAAATTTTAAATTATAGATTTTAAAGTTAAATAGCTGGCGCAAATCGGGTAGGGTGCATAAACGCACTTATAATGACACAATGCTGCCGCTATCAATAACGCACGTGACCTATCTACATAACGCTATATAATTAATATTTCGCGATAAACATTAAACGTGTGTAATTAAATATTTATTAACATTACAGGTTTAAAAACGGGGCACCATAAAAATCAATGCCACCAAGAAAATCGCAATTGACACGTCAAAAAGTCCTGTCCTTTCGCTCGTTAACATGGTCACAGTATTTGCTCGCGGGTGACCGAGTGACGTCACAGAATTACCACATCGCAAAATACACTTTAAATTTGGAATTATACATTTTAAAGTTAAATAGCTGGTACAAATTAGATTAGAAGAGCCTACCTATATATATAATATATATATACGGTTCAAAGTGGAACTAGTATAAAGCAGATCGGATATCGATCCACCTCCATTAATAGTGCGGAAACTTATACAAATATTAAGAGTAACTAAAGACTTATATATTGAGTCGTGGTTTCCGGTTTTTCCAAGACTAGACGAGAGGCATGTTATATTAATAGGCGTATAATTGATAACGGCGTAGCGGGACTTTTATGACTGTTATGATCGTTATGAGTGGAGTTGCTTTTAAACAAAACACTTGCGTTTATTTCCTCTTCCTATAAATTATGATAACAAGTTTTCTAAGACAAGTTTAGGTCTTATACGAGAACGTCAATACAAAACCTTAACTCGTCAATGAGGAGTTCATTTATCTCTTACCTGACGAAAAAAATACACTATTTATAGATTTAATTGATATTCGACGAGCGAAAAAAAGAAACAAACGGTCAGTCGGTTATCCTTGTCGTTAAGCAATGGAACTAAATACTTTAAGTTTCATGAACTAAATATTTTCGAGTTACATGCCGTCTGTTTTTGCAATAGACTATACAAAATCGGCCAAAAGCATGTCGGACCATGCTCAATGTAGGGGGTTCCGCAGCCGTCTATACAAAAAATGCACTTCAGATGAAAAGAATACGATTTAAAAAAAGAAACACTAACAAAAGAGCGTATCTTCCCGGCACTTACGTCTTTTTGCTGAGAAGCGCAGTTTTTTGGCAATAACTTAGAAACGGTATGTCCGATCATGTTGAAAACAATTTTCGTTGGAAGTATTTATTAAGCTTTATATTTGTATTTTTTTTTTATATTATTTGAACATACCATTTAGGAAATAGAGCGACACAATTTTTGCTACTTTCGGAGCGAATATTTCCGAAAATATTCAATAAATCATTTTTTTTTTTTTGAAACCTTAAAGTGATTTTAGAAGCATTGTCGAATAACGTGTCACACATTGATTTTTTCTGAAAAAAATTTTTTTCAGTTTCGATTACATGTATGGAGTGCTCCCCTTAGAAATATACGTTTTCTTTTTTATTTAAGTATCAAACTAAGTAGCGGCTTACACAAGACATCTATGTTCCAAATTTCATCAATATACATCTTATAGTTTTTGAGTAAAATGCCTGTGACATACGGACGGACGGACATGGCGAAACTATGAGGGTTCCGTTTTTGCCATTTTGGCTACAAAACCCTTAAAAAATGGCAAGGTTGAACGCTTAAAAATGAAATGAAACGGCAACCCACTTCACTGAAAAGCTACTATTCCCTCTACCATTATATTTACACCATATATTAAAAGCAAAATCGTATTTTTGGACAAAAAAATGCAACAGAAACGAATTTGTGACGTCGTATTTCTAAAAAAATTAGTTGCATAAATTATTTGCAGTTACTTTTTATTATGAAGCGACCTCAAATTTCAGTAGCACTAACTTAACAAAATTTACCCGATTGACAGTACCTAGTTCTCTGAAGAGCGCGCGAAATCATAAGTTTGAGTCCTTGAAATTTTATGATGTCAAATGAAAACCTACTAGGTTATTTATTTTTTCACAACTGGAATATATATATGTTTTATTCCGCGGCCTCAAATCTAAACGATCACATGATCTCTGGACAAGCCTTTTGTAGCCACACGACACAGTAAAAATATCAAATTAATGACCAAAAAACATTTCTGAGTACCGCGCGAGCGTGCTTCGTAATAGGGCCAGGGCTCTTAATAATTAAGATTCTATAGCACATACTCTCTTCTTAGCACCTATTATTAGAGATACTGTAATTGTAATTTTATTGTGTAAATATCAGTTCTGGGTACATAATATAGATATAAGATTTTAATATGCTCCATTTAAGGTCGAGTTTGAGTTGTGTTGTGAGATCCGTTATACGTAGTATTTAAGTATTTTAAATGTGTAAAACGATCAATACCCCCTGGTGACCAACAGGCGTCACTGAAAACCAGCGTCACGGAGTAAACTCTATTGCTCCGTGGCATTAAGCTGAGTGGTGACCTTTTTAGCACTTCTTTTGTTTTATTACTGTTATTGTTATGAAATTCGTGTCTGTAACGGTGCTGAATAAATATATTTCTTTCTTCCTTCTTTCTTTATTCTATTTCTTCGTATCTGAGTTTCCGACCAACCGAAAGCTTTACCGTGTCCACTACTACAGGCGTCATTTAAATGTACTATTGTTATACTGACGTGTTTGATGCTGTAGTGCAGGATGCTCTCGATGTAGCTGGGCAGCTGGTTGACGACCGTGAAGTAGCCGAACACCGAGCAGCCGTGCGTGATGACGATGGCCCACACCGGCGGAGAGCAGAGCATGCGGCGCCATGGCACAGGTAAATGCTGTGGACAAAAGGGGTAATTTTATTAACATGTATGGACTAGGCACTGGTTCAAATGCAGTCGAATATAGTAGCTTAGTAGATGAATTCAGAGACCATGTCTCAGCTTCGTAGGTCATCACCGGTAATACGCAAGACACCCGCAAGGTGGTCGGACGACCTGTGACATTTGCGGGGAATCATTGGATGCGGCTCGCGTCTATCCGGCCCATGTGAAAATTTATTGAGGAGACCCGTGTCCAGCAGTGGACGTCCTATGGCTGAAATGATGATGATGATGATGAAGGAATTCAGTTTAAAAATCACGAAAGATCGAGATGGTAAAACACATCACAATTTTCATATAAATCCAATGTTGTTCCAAGATCCAGACTTGGATGGAATAATGAAGTCTTTACTTGAAAATGTATACGTGGATATACATATCTTGACTATCTTTAAACATTTTTAATTTAATAAGAATTTTTGGGGCTTTTCAGGGGCGCCGATGCTTGAATTTCGTTTTTTTTATTTGAATTTCGAATGATTTAAGGCAGTGGGACACGGCGTTATTCAAAGGAATATTCTGAGGAGAGGAGGGATATAGATATTGAGAGCGAACGAAAAAAAATCCCAACTAGACTTAAGCCTAACCACCGTAAAAATGATGACTTACATAATGCTACTCACATACGTGTCGAAATTTAACAAGGGAGGGCGGTGTAACAAATTTTTCGTCTATATAAGGGGGTGTGATAGAAAACAGTCAGGGAACCCCTAACCCAGCGTGGCTTACTTCCATATTGTCCTAAAACTGTGTAAAAAAATTGCTTAGCATCGCAAAGCAATCGTTGGACCACTGGGCATTTTCCAAAATTGACGTTCACACGCAGCATTTGGCCAAGGTAGGCAGTTCAAATGTTTTGATGAAGTGGGTAGGCAGCTTCTCTGTGCCTATATGGAGCCATGGTCGTCTAAAGTAGGCAGTGCCTTTGGGCCTTTATGAACTGCACGCCACTACACTCGAAACCACCAAATAATATAAATAAAAGCAAAACGTCACAGGAAACAAACCACGACGCTAAACTAAAAACAACATGAACTAGGTACCGTTGCATTGGCAAACAGTTTGAAGGCGTGGCAAAGTCAACATGCATCTAGCTGACGTCAGCTACAGACTCAAGGATGAGCCAACCGTGCCTTGAAGTCTCGTGAAAATAGCTCCGCTCAGCGAATGAAAATAAATGTGAAGATTTCGCTAGCTAGGCATTTTCATTTAGATATGTACCTTTAACTAGAGGTAAGTGGTTGTCACGAAACTGACGATTAATGTCCAATAGCATATATTTTGTTACAAAACTGACTAGCTAGACGCCATTTAAATATATTTTAAGTTTCGTCTAACCGTACAATTTCAATTAATAAGGCCCAGCTAGTAAAATGCTCGAATCTTGCAAAAAGCGATTTTCTTTGTACTTCGTTAGATCAGATCGTTCGACCATTGGACGTCAGGTTGGAAATAAAAGAAAAACACCATAGAATACAACGACGGCAGTTAACTTAAAATAATGTGAACTACCGTTGCATTGGCAAACAGTTGGAAGGTGTGGTAAATTCAACATGCATCTGGCTGACGTCGCCTACAGACTCAAGGATCCGATCAGCGTACGAAATTATATTTGTGAAGCTGTGTCAGTGTGTCTCCACGCCTTGCTGAAATTTCGCGGGAATTTGGCTAGACAGATTTATTGAAATAAACAATTTAACGGATTATATCGCGTAATTCTCATTTCCTCATCCGACGTTTCGGAAGCTTTCCAGCTTTCCATGGTGGACCTGTCCACCGACCAATCACTAATCCGTTAAATTGTTTTATTTCAATGAGTAATAATCGCAGAAACAGAAGAAAATATTATAGACAGATTTAGTCAAACCATTTGCTTGCATTAATAGGGTAGTTTCCTGGGAAAAAAATATTATTCTAATTAGTCAGTTACATTATTAAACAATATTGGACACGTATTTTTTCTTTTGTCAATCAAACATAAAAAGATAAAGCGCGTCAAAGTTTGGGAGAGTGAGCGCTTGTGCGGAAAACGGGCGCACGGCGTGACGTCGCGGGGAACTTTAACGGGCTATATCTTCATAATTTTTTGTTTAATTGACAAAAGAAAAAAATACGTGTCCACTACTTTCTGATAATTTAATTGACGGACTAATTATATTTTTAAGACATAAGCTTAATATGAGTCTCATAAAAACACGTCCACAAATCTCATAAGCAGACATAAAAAAAACTGTGGAACGAATATAATTTTCCTAGGGATTTCCTAACGATATTAATTTATCGATAAATTGTATTTCTATGACATGCGTATAATATTATGAATGTGGATATATAGGTCGATTAACAAAGATGATAAAGTTTTCTTCCTTTATGGATAAATAAGACATTGACATTAACATGACAGTCTTGTTCGCTCAGTGAGATTAATTGATGAAAATAATATGAAGTACGTGTAATAATGCCTCGTTTTTTATATTTTTCTTTTTCACAAATCTCTAAAAAGTACTAAAATAAAGTATATTATCAATATATAACATCGAGAGTGATCAGCTGATATAACTGGACTAAAATAAAATCAATAACGCTTATAAATAAGTCTGATAGATCAGAGTATCCAAATGCGAAAAAAAAGTGTCGGCCGATAAGTTTAACATGATTATTAAATAATAATAAATAAACAATAATTAATATTAAGGGACAATTTTACACAAATTGACTAGTCCCATGGTAAGCTCAATAAGGCTTGTATTATGGGTACTAGTGGACGATATATTTATCTATTTATTATTGATTTTTGAAACTGTCTCTAATCGCTAATATGCGAGAATAAAGTCAATTCAAAATACCTTTTGTAATGTAATTTAATTCATTACCGCTCGATTGTAGAATCGAGGCGTGAAAATTTATCACGCGATTATTATGTAAAGGCGTAAAATTCAATTATTTGTACAGCTGACGTAGAAATGACGCTAAGAAAGATTAATTTAAGGACAATTGACATTAATTTCTAGACTTTATTACGGTTGATAATGGGTTTATAATATATATACCATTTTGCAATTTTTAATGCATCTGGAAAAGTTTTAAGAATAGATGGTATAAGTACCAAATATTTTATAATAGTGATATACTGACATAAATAATACGGAAGCAGTTACCGTGGCTGACATAACGGTCGACAAACAAAGATCGGCTCAAATTGAAGATGGTGAAATTTGGAACATAATTTTGTTTTTTTTTTCTAATATGCTATCAACCCAAAAATGCACGCGGATGAGGCCTTGGGCGAGGAATCTATGTTATATCATAAACATCTCAATGGTTGGCATCTTATTGAATCCAATAATTGATACCCTGTTCGTCACCTCTATTTCAACAAACGTTTACAATACCTTTTTATCACCAGAACGAAACTAATCAAAACCGAGCTGTTCTGGCTTCACGTCGAAATATTGGTAAATAGCAATTTTTAGACAATCACATTTGAAAACTTTACATTATTTAAACTCACCCCTTTCATATTGTCGTTATCCTGTGGCAGAGCTTTCAGGAGGTAGTTCCTCTCAGTGTCGGAAATCCGAGGATGCTCTGCGGGCGTGTCGTATACAACGGCAAACCATGCCACGGACCACATCACGCCGATGATACCTGGAATTGGCGTAGCGTTATTAAATGAAAACTAAATTTCCATAAGTCTGTATATATTTTAGGACAGTCAGCAGCAATCTGAATTAACCAATTCACGCGCCTTCCCCATGGAGGGTAAATTTTGTCGTGATGGCCAGAATTTTTTGCCAATCTAATCGATTGACAAACGAAACTCCTAATCGATTTATTCAAATCGATTTGGTCCGAATTAACTTCAAGCGCAACTCGGTTTAAACCGACTTGCGAAGTTGGGTACAGGGGTAACATTGTCCTGTTCTTAAATATATATGTCTTAAGAATACGCCTTGTTTTTTTCAAGATCTTTTATTAACTCACTTGGAAATATATTTAATATACTCGGGAGAATACACACCCAAGTTCTCTGACCGTATTCGTTGGTCCTTTTTGGTATATCGAATGTTGGCATATTTAATAAATTTCGTAAGTTGTTAGGACAACGAGACATGAATCGCTTTATTCCTCAAGAACGGAATAATTGTTTCGAATTTTTTGAGGAATAAGCACCCGATTTATGCGTTCCAGACTATTATTTGTGTGGGGTTTCTTGAAGTCACGAGTCTATGTCAACAAGCCTCAGACTCTTGAAGCCATCTAAGAGAATATACGACAAGAATGCAATCTATCGCCGGAAGTTGCGCAAGAGTGATGGTAAATGCCGCTGATGAAAAACCTAATAAATACAAAGTTTTTCATTCATAAAAAATACAACCAAAGAACATCGGGTGACGTCTTTTGCACCACCTTGTATATTCACTTTTTCTATGTCTACAATACACCATATACAAACACACATATGTACATAGTTAGAAAAGTCTTATAAAACGACCGTGGTAAAAGGCAACTTAGTAACCAAGTCAAATGATATTTAGGTCCGATGCTTGAAAATAATAAAAATAGGACATTAAACTCAGCTGTAACTTAATAAATTATCATGATAATGAAACTATTTTAATATTTCCGGCGTGCTAGCTTCAGAGGGTCGGTCGTTAATTGGAAATCGGCCTCATATCAGTGCGTTTCTTGGGACATAAATCGTCCAAGAGTCCATTTGATTTATAGATAATAACTAATAACGTAAATAATATTAAAATTATAAGCGAACATATTCAACTCACGCTGACGATAATCATTTTCGACAAGTTGCAACACTAGAGAAATGTGTTAGGATTCATTTCTGATCTCGAGTTCGGTATAAAGATCTAATCTCATTTGTACTGAGACATCCTTGGTGTGAGGTGGTGTGAGTATTGTATCGGATTGTCTTACCAGTGAAGTAGAAAGCAGACTCCCAGCCGAGATGAGCGATGAGGAACCCACAGATAGGCATGGTGATGGCAGCTCCCAGTGAAGACGCTGTTGGTAAACACAATTCAATTTAAGTAATGTTATTTATTCAATGATAAGCACATTGGTATATAGTATGGTATTTAGTAATTGAACACCCCTAAAAGATCGTGAAGATTCTTTACGCCAATTTGTAATTCAATTCCAAAATCGCATTATTACGTATTTTTTAGTTCTCAATTAAACTTCACCGATAACACGAAATCTCATTAATGTTTTTACGAAACAATGTTTTAGTAATACCAAATTCAAATGGGAACTGTCAGATTTTGGCATTGCATTATAAATGGGAGTATAGAGTTGCTAATAGCAACACCCTAGAGTTTGCCGCAAATTATCCGACAGTTAGCGATGTTTAATGATGAATTAAGTACATAATCACGCGGCACGTCAGACAAGTTACTGTAAAGTATGGGTAGGTACTTCACTTCTTATTGTTTCTTCTTAGATATTTGTACGTGACCTGGAGGTCTATTCTAAGTTCAAAATTCGGTATTCGTATCAACTTCTCCTGCTACTCCTATTACTATCTTAGAAATTTTCTAACGAAGCGCTTTTTTATTTATGTAAAACGTATACGTAGAGTTGAGATCTAATTTTAGAGGAGCATAATACAGTGAGAGCCAGACCCCGAGCTGAGTTTGTGAATGCACATGACGCTCGCACTTGTTTCCTTAATAATAAATGTCCACCTGCACTTTCTTATATACCAATCGCACCCAATTCAGTGTAGTGTAATAATCGCAAGCGCCGCGGCCGGCCGGCCGGTCCTGTGGAGTATCGATTTGGTTGGAGTACCTACCTACCCTTAATAATGATTCTAAAGCCGAACAAAAAGTCACCAACTCTTCACCATAGCCATATCCTTCACGTGGCGTTTTATAAAAATGCTATTACGTGCCGTAAAACCACCCAACTATAGGCTGGGTACCCAAATATGGTTCGGAAAGAAAATATTCTGTAAATAATCATTATTATAAATTTTGACCATAAATACGTTAGGATTATAATCAAATGATTTTGCCTACGATCACATTTCTAATAATATAACCATAGCTAGGTGAGTAAAATTAGATTTAATTTGGATCATAGTTGAGTGATTTTTGACTGTAGTTGGGTGGTTTTAAGTTGATGAATATTTTTTTATGCTTTTATTACTACGAGCCGTGTGTGGACATATGAGGATGAATGTTCTTAAATATTTTCTTGAAAAGAACTTTTGTGCAAAATTATATGCGACTAGCTACATCTATCGGTGTAGGGTGTTATCTGTGTGTGTAAGTATATTTTCGAAAATCTCGTGTGAGGCTGTGAGGGTCGCGGGAAGCCAAATGGATGGATACAGGTAGTGCAAGTCTACTTGTAGAAATCCTTGGGTGTCGTGTCTATTAGTGGACCACTTTGTTCCGCGATAAGGACGAATCGGTACCCCACAGTTTCAGGCACACTTTGGCTATTTCAACGAACATTTTCTGCCAATCGCAAACAACCTACCCACATGTATAAACATTAAAGCGATTACAATAATACATCCATAGCAATAGCTAGTTCAAGCGTGCCAAGTTCACGACCGAAACAAAATGCCGATCCATATCGGTCAATGTCAGACAAGCCAAATAAATGCCTGGTTGGTGTGTTGTTATGGTGATCATGTTTCTGAATATTGTATACATACTACTACTTGATACTTTATTCTTTTCTTAAAACTTAAGTGACAACGTGCTGGGCACATTGCTCGTAGAATCAACGGACGAGTTTTTGAGTTTCGACCACAGACCGCAAGAAGCAGCGTGCGTAGGTCCCCTCAACTCAGTAGCGTGGCTAGGTAACGCAGGGCCCCGGTGCAAAAGAAGAGATTGAGGCCCCATGTCAATTCGAGGTTCTGTTAGTCAACCAGGGGCCCTTGGCTACCTAGCTACGCCGCTTACGCTACGCTTCAGTAGCTACGCCACTAGTCAGGGTCCCCCTGACCTCGGGGGCCCCGGGGCACGGCCCCGTCTAGCCCTTCAGTAGCTACGTCATTATTCAGGGGCCGGGGGTTCCCTGAGCTTGGGCTCCGAGGCACGGCTCCGTCCTAGCCCTTCAGTAGCTATGCCACTGCCTCAACTTGATGACCTGGTGAAGGTCGGTGTAGTCCGTTGGATGCTGGCGGTGCAGGACGGGTCATGGAGGCGTTCTTTCGGCCCAGTGCACGTTTTTTGGCTGGTGATGATGACTTCGATATACGAAGGACAAATAACAGTATAAGCCAAGTGCGATTCGGGCTTGCGCACCAAGGGTTCTGTACGACGCACCATATCCACTCAATACGGTAAGTTAACGGAGAGTTATATTATTTAGCTACTGTAATTTTGTATATAATATATAATAACATGGTGACGTCATTAAGTCGCGCCATTAAATCTCGTAAGTGATTTTATAGTTTTTATTTATTAGTTCAGTCAGTGCAATGCAAATCATTTGCAGGAAGATTTCACGATTTTTTATGATACGGGATGCCTCTTCTTTAATCTCTCCTTTCCAATAATAAAGGTAAGGGTGAGTAACCACCGTCAAAATGTAAAGTGGTTTACTAAGGGGATTAAAAAATCTTGTTATGTAAAACGTAAGTTATATATTAGATGCAGAAATAAAAGTAATAAGGATAGCCTAATTAAAGTTCATTTTAGAAAAGATAGTCATATATTGAAAAAATGTATACAAAAATCTCAAAAATTACGTAACAATTACTACATCCAAACCAATAAAAATACGTGTAAAGCAATTTGGAATTTAATTAATTCGAATAGCTCTAGTAATGTACATGATAATAATATCACAAATTCGTTGACTTATAATAATGTAACTTATAGTGACCCACAGGACATCAGTAATATTTTTAATGACTTTTTTATTGATATCGTTAAAAATCGCGTTTCATCTAACAGCTTAGGTAAAAGTTTAAATAGTCGATCCAATCATGCTCACTCCATGTTTTTAAGGCCCATTACTGACATTGAAGTGCCTAAACTAATAATGTCGTTGAAAAATAGCAAGTCAAGTGGCTATGATGATATATCGACTATTTTACTTACAAACAATGCTATACACTTGTGCCATCCTTTGGTGCACTTAATTAATATCTCCTTCAGTCAGGGCGTTTTTCCCAAACAACTAAAGTTATCGATCGTAAAACCGCTATTCAAAAAAGGTGACCTGAAAGATCCCAATAATTACAGGCCTATTACTATAGTTCCTGTTATGTCGAAGTTAATTGAGAAGGCTATGTTTGTGAGGTTAATTGATTACTTGACGTTACACAAGACATTACTGCCAGATCAGTTTGGCTTTCGTAAGGAGCGCTCAACCGAACTAGCCTGTTTTGAATTAATTAAGGATATCACCGAGGCTATTAATGAGAAGTTACCAGTTATGTCAATATTCCTTGACATGAGTAAAGCCTTTGACTATGTCAACCACTAGCAGCTTCTTTCTAAGCTTGAAGCGTACGGCATCCGAGGTAACGTTTTTGACTGGATGAGAAGCTATTTAGCTAACCGTGAACAATGCACTGAAATTTCTAGAGTGGTGCTATAAGAAAGAAAGCGCATCTTCTTAGAGTGGTGCTATAAGGTAGTAAACCTTTCAAAAATAAATGGTACATAAGGTCGTGAGTAGAGGATTAATTCGTTGTGAATCACAAGCGGTCTGATGGTCTAACGGATAGGACGCTGTTCCGGTATAACAAAAGGGAAAAATGTTATAAGGGAAAAGTACAGGTCACAGTATCGTGTCAATGGATCCGGAGTGCCACAAGGAAGCAATCTAGGGCCATTGTTATTTTTACTATATTTCAATGACCTGCCCCACGCAACATCGCAAAGGTGTATACTTTTTGCAGACGACACAACCTTAATAGTGAAGGGAACTATTAAAAATATGTACGAGTCAGATATAAACAAAGCAAGAGCAGACATTAATACTTGGACAGACTATAATAACCTTAATATCAATATTGACAAGACTTCATTTATTCAATTTCATTTTTACAAATCAAACCCAATAGTTCTGACTGTTAATCTTAACAATTCTTCCATTCACGAGACTGACATCGCAAAATTCTTAGGTATATTTATTGATAAACATTTAAACTGGAAATATCGTATTGATTATGTATGTTCCAAACTAGCAAGATTTGTTTTTGCCTTGAGGAGACTAAAACAGACTGTTTCAACTCAGGCCGCTTTAACTGCTTTCCATGGTTATGTGTTGTCTACTCTTAATTACGGACTATTGTTGTGGGGCAATTCTGTTGACGTACAGAGGTCATTTTTAATGCAGAAGAAATGTTTACGTGCAGTAGGTAGCATCCGATTTGATGAGAGCTGCAGACCACTCTTCCAAAAGTTTAATGTTTTACCCTTAGCTTCAATGTACATTCTAAAAGCATGTTTGTTTACCAAAGGCCAACCAGGGTATTCTTAAAAATACGACGAAATGTTCACAAGGCATGTGCGAACGCAGTACAAAAACTTGATATACCATCCACCATGTAAATCTGATATCTATAGGAAAAATGCGTACAGCATGTGTATTATTTTATTGAATAACCTTCCGAATGCCATATCAATTTTGGACGGGAAAATATTTAAGGCAAGGCTGACTAAATGGTTGCAAGGTCATTGTTTTTACAGTGTGAAAGACTTTTATATTATTCTATTTTAGCTTAGCGTTATGACAAGTAAATATAACAGTTTAGCTTATCGTAGACCAGTGCGGGCGTCCCATATTGTCCGTAGGAAATTTACAACGATAGATTCAGGTCAGCGTCTGACGTAAAGATCTCGCGAGTTCAATTAAATAATAGCTAAATGCTGAGTAAAGATTTTAATAACATTATTACCCCATTTCATTATTGGGTGAAGGTAGTTTTCAGAAAAAATCCTGTTGCAAATTGCCAATAGGTATTCTCTAATAATATAAACTTTGTAAAAAGATTTGCAAGTGGTAGGGTTTTTCCGATACGTTACTGCCTCTCATTAGTTAAAATGAATCAGAAAACAAGGTAAATAGTTATTTATGCATTTTACGACCACATACAATATATTACGGCTTTCTCATACATACCTATTCCATTTATCCATTGAAATAAATTATAATTGTAATGATTTTAGTAATAATTTTCAAGACAAGAGGTTTATTTAAGTGAATGAGAGTCGGGACTTTCCGTGTACCTAAATAAGATAGAAGTAGGTACATACTGTTTGTTGTAATACCTATATAATATGTCGTTGACGAAATCAAAATTACACCAATTCGGTTTAGCTCGCAGGTGTATTTTAGATACACAGATATATCGAATACCTCAATCATTTAGAATAGTTATATTTATATGCTATAAAACTAAGCTTGCACTTTCCAAAATTGAAATATAAACGGTTACAAAATTCTGTAGAAATACTTTCGGGCAAACAATTAATTACCTACATTATGACATTTAATCATTATGTGAATGGTGATAATCAATGTGGCGGAAAAATCACAGCAAAATTCAGCTGTCACGAGGGATTGAATATCTTTTATCACCTGTCGATAAGTAGAAATACACGTGAGTATAACCTGAGGAGGCTTTTACCCAAAGGGGTCCATACAAAAATGACTTTTTTATTAAATTAATTCAAGTGACATAATATACTAATTATACAGTTAAAATAATTTAAATTATATCAAATCAATTGTTACTTAATTAGAAATTTAATATTGCATTGCATGGATAAATAAAGCTTTATTATTATTATTATTATAACCTGAGTATGATATCTCTAATTTTATTTACTAGCCAAAACGCGTCTTCTTCACTAAAACCAAATAAAGAATTTTACTATTTTTATGCAAGAAAGAATTTTATTAAGTTGTTTCAAATAGATTGTACACATAATTGAAAAAAACTTCACTATGAGAAATAGATAATCTTTATCCATTTGTTGATTTGTGTTTTTTGTTTTGGATTTCAGATTACAAATGACATAAATTGACCGAAACAAGTCGTACGATGTTTTCTTATAGGTAGACATATTGTCATCCCGCTTTTCAGTCACGACCGTCAGCATTTCAGCAACATTTAAAAAGATTCATCAAACAGTGCAACATAAAGGGTCAGGGTTGACTGCCCCTACATGTTGCACTGTGAGGGATTGCACTCCCCTGTCAGTGTTGTCCTGTTTTAAATATGAATTTTTTCTAACTCCTTATTGAAATAAAACAATTTAACGGATTATATCGCGTATATTATCTCATTTTACAATACATCTTTTCTCAGTCCTCCCGTGACCATGGAAAGCTGGAAAGCTTCCGAAACGTCGGGAACTAAAATGAGATAATATACGCGATATAATCCGTTAAATTGTTTTATTTCAATGAGTAATAATCGCGGAAACAGAAGAAAATATTACTAACTCCTTAGTTTTTAAGTTCTACTAATACGTGCGATTCTACCAATATATGACCATGGTTACATGAAAAAGTATCGCTAGTCGGAGTTTTTTTTTTTTTTATCTCTTTTGGCAGTTGAATTTCGCTATGATCTTTCCTCTCTTTTTTAATACGAGTAATCTCCCATGCTTCATAGACCTTCACAGTTACGGACGGATTAAAAATGCCTGTATCGTATATACAGGGTGCCAACGAGGAATCCGAAAGATTACTGATATAAAAAAAAAAAATTTGCTCCTAATGACCTAAGAAATTACTGTTGTGCAAAATTTTCCAAAATGCTCAAAAAAGGTCTTTAAACAAGTAATTTAACACTAGACTTAAGACTTTATCCTATATATATTATATATATACTAAAAAAATCTTAAAAAAGGTCTTATAAACACGTCAGTTAACATTAGACTTAAGACCTTTTTTAAGCATTTTGGAAAGTTTTCGCAATTTGCACATCAGTATAAGGAATACGTGGTTAAAAAAATCGGGTTCCTCGCGAAAAATACACAATAAGCTAATTCAAGGAACTTGCACAAAATTTCACGCACAATCCTAAGGCCGTATCCTTAATACGCTAATTTGAACGTGAGCCGTCGAAGGCTGCTAATGACAGATTACATGCAAATAATCTTCCTTAAATACGCCTAGACCTACATCATGACAAGGTCGGGTTACATTTATGACTGCTAAGCTTATCTTTTATGAACTCCAGTGTACATATCGGTGCGTCACCGTCTTAGTCATTCATTATGTTCAGTTACAGACGTTACAGTATTCGATAATACGCCGGCGAAACGAATTCTCTAATCGGATGAATCTGTTCAGCGCTTTGTATGAAATGTATTACTGTGATTTGAATGGAATGGACAGCAAACGCCTCCACTTCAACGAAATACTGACATCTTCCCGATTAGTTCTTTAAGGTTCCGTACCCAAAGGGTAAAACGGGTCACTATTACTAAGATTCAACTGTCTGCCCATCTGTCTGTCTCTCTGTCTGTCACCAGACTGTATCTCCTGAACCGTGCTAGCTACAATTGAAATTTTCACAGATAATGTATTTCTGTTGCCGCTATAACAACAAATACAAAAAACAGTATAATTTTATGGCTGTCTGTCTATGTCAATGCTAATATAAAATGATCGAACACCGCATACATTTTGCTTAGGACAGGGCTCTGCTAACACTAGATTTTCATAGATACGCCGGTTGTAGCGTATACCTTGTACAGAATTTTCGGTGCGCGAGTCCGATGCGCACTTGGCCGGTTTTTCATGTTAAGCCTGTCTCTTAAAATAGCAATTATATTTCTCATTGCTCAATAACCTGATATTAATGTAAGTAAGAAGTTTATGACCGTATCTACAGCAAAAAAACTTTACAAATGTCCTTCTTGCATGTAGAAGTGTACTGTCTGTACAGACACGTTACTCCTACACATAATTTGCTTTAATTTAAAAAAAACATATATCGAGATGCAGTGACCTTGAAATCGCGACCTTAATATAGTGATACGGGCCACTTATTTTTTTTATATCTCCAATGTACAGACACTTCATTTTTATAACTTTATAATAGGTAGTATAGATTATATAGGCATAATTTTATTCACAAAACTACACTGAGAAGGCGGTACAATACACGGGCACGGCACAACATGTATTTATACCTAACGCGTGTAATGTACAGAAACCAGTAGCAGTCGTATTGTATGAGGTATATTATGGAACTTGAAGATGCCCGCAACTTTGTTCGCGGAGGAGAAAAAGTCATAATACGTCGTTTTTTCTTCAGCGCAGTCGGGTAAAAAGTATCCTATAACCATCTGGAGATACCCAGCTACTCGTGTATCAAAAACTGTGGAAATCTGTTTAGCCGATTTTGCGTGATGAAGCCACACACAACGACACATACAAACATACATAAAATCCAAAAAAAATATTTTTCGTTTTAGTGACCTCCAAATAGTCCGTAACAATCAATTTTTTGAAAATATCTTCAATGTACAGACATTTCATTTTTACAACTTTATAATAGTATAGATTAGTCTAATCTGATAGCTCCCAATACAAATGACGTCATTGCGTTGAATCCGTTGCCAAGCTACGCAATCAGTAGGTAACCTGCTGTCTGAAATAGTTTTAATGGTTCTAAAATATTTCATTAGACTCGCATGCATTACTTGCATCTGCTCGCTGTCGTTAATTTGCATACCTAGCCCAAAAAGCATTATTAAATACTTTCATCCGATTCCAGAAAGTTTAGTTTACCACCCTACGATAGAAAAAACTTTGACGCAGTTACAAAAGGACTGAAAGAAAAACAAGTATCATATAGCATCTTTCACTTGACGTGTTATGGGTACAGTCAGGTGCAATAATATATGTATAACTAATGAACGCATTCATATACACGGTGCCCGCGAGGAATGAGAAAGTTTTTAACCACGAATTCTCGAGGCCATGAGGAGTAAAAAAATGTTACATGAACCAAGTCAAATTCAGCAAAAAAAACTAGTTTAGTCGATTTTTATACATAAAAACTGAATAAATTTCGCTTCTCTATGGTAACGATGATTTTCCAATAAAGGATGATTTTAGCGAGTAGTAGTTATCACTTTGATTTCTGTCAATAGCAGCGCGAAAGTTGGTCACATATGTGGCAACGCGCGATCAAAAGCCTTAATGTACTCTAGTAATCACAATAAATTGTTTACATGAAAAATGATAATATCTTCAAAACTAAGCCGGATTTGCCTGGGGTTCATATAAATTGGTTTGCTCCTAATGACCTATGGAATGCGTAGTTAAAATCTTTCCCATTCCTAGCTGGCACCGTGTATAACTTGGCATAGACTTTATTGTTATGCAGATAGAATACAAGATACGACTGTAAGATACTCTACAGACAAGGTTTTAATAAATTAATAATGGCTATGTATGGTTGTACCATCGTATGTATTGTGTTAGTAAATTAGTATTTATTTTCAATTATACTTCCTACTACTACGCTTAACTGAGTCTGTGCCTGTGCGCCTACCATGAGTTCAGCACGAGCGAGTATCGAGCGCTCGATGACGGTCTCTCTTTCGCACTATTAGCGCGTGCGAGAGAGGTGCACTGACTCTCGATACGAGATACTCGCTAGCGCCGATCGTAAACTCAGCTCATCGTAGGCACAGAGTCTATTCCTGAGATTATAGGAGCGGTACGGGAGAGGTAACAAGTGACGTGACATGACGTGTCCTAACTGTCTCGCTATACATTGACGTTCCGTAAACACACCACTCCATACCTCAGGACTCAGTAATGACTTATGCGTTAGGCCTATAGATTGTATACGTTCATGATGATGCTAACAAAACGCAAACGGTAGATAAGCTACGGAACTTTTGTCCGGTATCTTTCCGACGCAAATCTGTGTCAGACGCGAAACGCCTCCATTATACCTAACTTCAAGTTCATCGCGTATAGATAACGCACAGAGCTTCATTGTCGAAGTAAAGCCTGTATCATTTCCCAACAGACCAAGTCGATGTTCAATGGAAATGATCGAAAAATGAGGTTTCATGCAGATTGTATATATTTTAGAAGCTGAATATTCTGATTGACTCCTTGCCAAAAGGTTCGGTGTAGGTAACGGTGCACTGGCAAAACAAAAGTTTTCTAACACAAAAGACCCTACCCTACGTAACCGATAGGGGTTTTTTGAGATGGAAAACTACACCCATTTGCTCATCTAGTTTAGAGTGATAACAAAAACGTTACTAATGATTGCCCTATATATGCGATACTAGCCTATAGCCAAAAGTGCCAATATCTCGAAAACCATGAACTTTTTATTAAGATCAAATTTACTTAATATGTTAGCTCATGAGCTGTTATATCACCCCTCTTCATTTTGGCGTTGGTTTTAGGGACACCCTGTATATACTACGTATATTTCGTTAAAATAAGGGTAATAGCTACCCTACTTGTAGGCGAAGCTAAGCAAGGATTACCAACTATTGCTTGTTGCTTGCAGCAGAAAAATGCTTTATACTCGTATTCCTAATTTTTGATTGTCAATACTTACTCCTATTTATCACAACACAACAAAACGGGGCTTAATCGCGTATAAATATGATTTATTTAATTACCTTTCGTTGGTAATTCTTCGACGTTTCGGACGTAAGTCCATGGTCTTGAAGGAAACTGACCAACGAAAGGTAATTAAATAAATCATATTTATACGCGATTAAGCCCCGTTTTGTTGTGTTGTGATAATGAGTGAAGATCGTTTAAGTTTAAATCAATGTTTTACTCCTATTTGTCCCTAACATGTTTTGCTTATTCTGTCGTAAATTTATTTAGATTCATAGAATAAAAACCGGCTTTGAAAACAAGTACTGAAATATGGTCACGTCGACTAGGTGATCAATGTAAGTATGTAATAACTTTCAATAGCCGCAATTTTGTTATTGAAAACGTCTCGAATCCTCGACCATGGCAGGAACTTTGTATACTCTAAGCAACTTCTAGAATTTTCGACGCCTTGGGCAGATTAACAGTACTTATTATGCAAAGAAGGCGACCATTGTCAAGAGATTGTATGTCATTGTAAATACATATTAGTTTGCTGAGGTTATTTGAAAGTCATATGGAACATAAAATGCTGTTAATGTTTGAGACCTTCTTGGAAGTTGTAGGGATGGACTGATAGTTGGACATTTTACGTTCGTTTGTCACCTGACAATCGGAGTTTAGCTTAGAATTACTCAATCCACAAACAATAGGTTGAAAAGTAAGGCAACTGTACTTTTGCGTAAGGGCAATGTTTACCTCGCCTCGATGACCGTGGATGAGTTCCAAACTGGTGTTTGGGCTTAAAGGTAAGTACCTGACTCCCGGGTATAATGAGGACGACTTATGAATCTTTGAAATTCAAGGCAAAAACGTCGTCATAACTTCAGTTTTTTATTCATTTATTATAACTGAAGCTGCTATGGACTATTGAAATAGTTACAGAAACTGATGCAATTAAGAAAATTTTTACTACAAGTGATTCAACAACGCTATCTGATTTTGACACCAATCTATATCTTATCTCATCACGTGATACATCGACAGCAAATACACGTGTTAAAGGGCCGTTTCCCAACAAGTCGGCGACCAGAATCCTATCGTAACCTTGTACACGTGACGCGGCTAAAATAGCCCACAGCCACATTTCTCGGAAACGTAACCGCTTAGCAACTGTTACACAGGGTTAAATCGCGCGGTCAAGTAATAGCGGGCCAATCAGAGCGCCGGATCGCGCTGACGTCAGCGACCACGCCTGCGCGCGCCTCCGCGCCGCCATGCCACTTTCAAATGCGCGATAACAATTGAAACGCATGCGCAACTGACGTCGATTGTTTTGATAACGACCCGCGGTCAAGGCAGGAATTGTTAGAATTGCGAACTAATTAATAATTGGCGAGTTTCATTGTCTTGTTTTCTCTTGAGCAATAGAATAATTTGCGTCGTCCGGTGGGTTAATAGCGGGATCGTTCATCATTTTAATTCATCCGTCATCGTTTGACTTCTGACACTGTGACGCGATCTGTTAGATACACACACACATGTGGGCAATCAACGTAACTAAACAGTTTGTTATCTGTTACACCCACATTTGTGTAATTTATCGCCCATTAAAATGGAAACCACAGACGGCACAAGTTTGATGTAAGAGTCTACTTGCAATGTTAGTTAGCTAGTAACTGCGCTGGAATTGAACATGATATGACGCATTTAGTTAGTTAATATGTTTCTACGCTAACGTCGAACAATGAGAAACTTCAGTTGCCAACTGTATATTGTGATAGCATTATGAGTAAGTAATTACCCGACAAAGACTGCTGACAATGCTCTTTGATAAATTTGCAGCAGAAAAATGATCGTGTCCAGTTTCATTTTACGGTAGGAAAGGATCAATTAACGGTACTTGTGTGAATTACAAACATCCCGTATAGCTATACCGTCCATGCATCCCTTTTACTAGATATTGAGAAATCTTGACTCCACCTCAATTTCAATCACCGAAATGTGCTCGCTATGCCATGCCGCACTAGGGTCGACGGAAAATACAGCATATTTTAATAGAGCATTTTCGCTAGAAGAACTCCAATGAAGAGCCCTATCACGAAACTAAACAGCTTTTCCTGCGCGACAGCCAAATATTTATACAACTTTTGAATAATAAAAAAAAATTAAATAAGTAGGTATCTCTATATATTTTTTAATTTTGCAATATGATTTTTTATTTTTATTTATACATATAAAGTATATAAATCGTTCTTATTTCAACATTGATTTAAACATTTTAAACTAACACGATTTGCACTCATTATCACAACATAACAAACTGGGCTTAATTGCGAATAAAGATGACTTATTTTATTAACTTTCGTTGGTAATTTCTTCGACGTTTCCTTTCATTTCTATTTATATCATATTTTTCAACAAAATCTCACAAGGCACAAGCAAAACACAAGGTTTTTTCTTTAAAGTTGAATTATTAATATTATACATAGCTTCATTACATGAAAGTTCATGCTTGTAGCAACATAATCCAGTAAAAAAAAACGAAAGCTGTATATACATTCGGCTGCACGCGGGAAAAGCTGAGTACGATACGAGCGTATTTCGTGAATAGGCTCTTAACCTAAAGAAAGAGGTCTGGTGAAAATTCCGCATCAAGATTCTTGGGGTCATGACCACTAATCAGCAGTGACTTACCCATCATGTTGGACATAAACTTGGATCTGTCCATGGGTGGGACCCACTTGGAGGCCATGGGCAGGATGGCGGGCCATGTGGCCCCGAGCAGGAAACCCAGCAAGACCCGCAGAGCCACGATCCACCCGAAGCCGGCGGCGGCGGCTCCAGGGCTCAGGAGAGTCAGGATGCTGGCCAAGAGCGTACTGTAGCCAAATACTCGTCTGTGGGACAAGAATATATAATATAATAGTCAGCTATTTTAGGTATTAAAAAGGTAAACAAAAAAACCACGTGGCTAGTGTTATTCCACCAATCAAGGTAATCTTTTTGTACCTGTGGTACGTACCCACTGGAATAACCCGAGTCACGTGTCCTTTTTTTACCTTTTTTTAAGAAGTTACCTTACCTACCTAAAATAACAGACTATAATTTGGTGGGGGGGTGGGGGGGGGCAGTTGTGTAGGTAATGTACTTATTTGGCTTATTTGTAGAAGTTTTTACCAATATTCACTATCTAGCAGTTTTGATTTTGGGGCAGTTAAACACTTTAAAGGACACTAATATTACAAAGGAATGCATCTACTCGTATTAAAGTTTACATATAATCCAACGTTACGATCATTACAGATAAGGATGTAACCGCCACGCATTTCCTCATAAAACATGTATATCGTTTAATATTACGATGCTGACGACCACTGTCCAACATAGCAACGTATCAGAACGCTGCGTGTAACCACCCACATCGGCTCTCGCAAAAAAACCACGCCAACATTTCACGAATGACACACAATACACGATAAGCACGCATGCGGGCTGATGGAATGTTCTGGCTCTTTTTTTCAGTAGCATATTTATCAATTACGGCTAATAATGTTGTATCGCATTGCTGTCTTTCAGCAGAAACGATAATTGTGTCATGATATTCGCTATTTTAGCAACATAGTCCTGAATTTCATGGATGTTTATTATGTTTATTCCCCGACGAAAAAAATAGGTGTTAATGTATCTGTGTGCCCGTGTTATGTGATTTGATTTAGTTTCTTTCTTGTTTTTGAAAAGGTTAGGTTAGGTTTAGGCTGCATCGAGAGTGCAAGAGCAATCCCTAGTCCTATTGTATTCCGTCGTTAAATTGTCAGCTTTTTAGGGTTCCGTAGCCAAAATGGCAAAAACGGAACCCTTATAGATTCGTCATGTCTGTCTGTCTGTCTGTCCGTCCGTATGTCACAGGCATTTTATTCAAAAACTATAAGATGTACATTAATGAAATTTGGAGCATAGGTGTCGTGTGTAAACCGCTACTTAGTTTGATAGTTAAATAAAAGATATATATATTTCTAGGGGGGGCACTCCATGTATGTAATCGAAACAGAAAAAAAAATTTTTCAGCAAATATCAATGTGTGGCACATATTTCGACAATCCTTCTAAACACTATGAGCTTTCTAAAAAAAAGCGATATATTCGCTCAGAAAGTAGCAAAAATTGTGTGTCCCCCCCCCCCTCTATTTTCTAAACGGTATGTTCAAAAAATTTTGAAAAAATTTAAAAATATAAAGCTTAATAAATACTTTCAACGAAAATTGTTTTCAACATGATCGGACATACCGTTTTTAAGTTATTGCCAAACAACTGCGCTTCTCAGCAAAAGGACGTAAGTGCCCAGTGGGGAGATACGCTCTTCTGTTAATGTTTTTTTCCATATCGTATTTTTTTTCATCTGTAGTGCTTTTTTTTGTATGAACGGCTGCGGAACCCTTCATGGGCGAGTCCGACTTGCACTTGGCCGCTTTTTTCTAGATATCGTCACTACTTAAAAAAAAAGTCGTCTAAAACTAAACTTCCACTTGAACTCAGTAAAGAAAGTAGTGACGATAATATAATTACGTTCAGGGGTTTTATTTCGGTTCACCGATAATTTGTATCGAATGTTACTTTCTTTTCTTATTTAATTTCTTTGAAACTGTTAACTTTATGCGATCGTTAAATAACATTTTTTTACGAATGACGTACAATACACCTACTTACACGATAAGCTCGCAAAACGGGCTGAAGGAATATCCTGGCTCGTTTTCAGAAGCAAATTTTTATCAATCGTATCGTGACACGCCTTTTGGTGGTTTTTATTACTGTCCCATGTCTAGAATTTAACGGGTGTGTATCTATTGCTAGCATTTTGGGAACCAAATGATTTCAAACGTCAAAAATATAGAAAAATAATAAGATTTCTGAGAAAAAGTGTTCAATAAAAGCTTTCTTGATAAAATGTTCGAATACCAAATTGAATACATTCAAATTATTGCAGGATTAACCAATTATTTCGATAAAGTAGCTGGTAACTATAAAAGATTTCGATACTTCGCAAAATAAAACCGCCGAAGCAGATTTTCCGGCGAGTCTGATTGAGCTTTACATTACTTTGAATTACTTCACGGGTAACAACAAAGCTATGTCATAAAACCGTACAGAGGGTATCTGATACAGTCAGCGTCATAAAATGAACTATTGTATTGTATGTATACCCATTAGTAAGGTGTTAAGGTAATACAAATTATTTATATTTATGACGCTGACTGTACATTACTTGATTATTACATGTTGAAGTCCTAGTCCTTACTAAGGGCCGATTTTACCAATCTTTTATTCCGAGAATTACGCTTCATCTCAAATACTTATGTAAAATTAATATGGGGTATTAACATTAATATACAAGAATAAGTGTTATTCTCGGAATAAAAGTTTGGTGAAATCGAGCCTAAGACGTAGTGTTGTTTAGATTAAAAAGAAACTCATGAGTCACATGACGAATTGGGTATCTGTAAAACTAGGAATCATTTGATTTTGTCTCTGTAATTTATGTGGCAATAATTACACCTAGGTACTCCGAGACGCGGGCGGATCACGCCTTTTACCAACTGAAATTGGTACCCATTAATCGGACATATTTTAAAAAACGTACAATTCATTATATTTTTATTCATCTTTAATACCTATCAATCGGGCAAATTTAATAAACGTGATACATGTTATTTTGATTCATTTTTATTACTACATAATATGTTGTCCGTTCATCGGGTTTCCCCTTATTTCTGGGATTTTTACAGACGGGGACGGGACGCGTTTTATCAAGTGTGGGTACACTTACAAGGGAACTTGTCAATTCACAACCTAAATTGCCTATTTGAGACCTTCTATTATACTCAATAGGTCTGGAGGTCGTTTTAATAAATCCTTTTCGTACTTGAGTTGAAGCAGGAAACAAATCCCGCAATATCTTTCATTGTAATCGTAATCTTTAAGCTTATAAAGTTATTATGTTATGGTTCCGGACATTGCAGAAGTAATACAACTTATAAAGACAGTATTTCACTGTAAATGATAGCGGCAGACTATATAGACTTTATAGGGACATGGGTAACATAGATTGATATCATAATCTATTTATAAGGCATGCGACTCGTGCTGAAATCATACCTTTTCAAACCGTGGGACAGAGGAAAAATATCTGTCGCTATAGTATGATTTTTAATTCAAGTTAAGTTCCGCAGCCGTTTATACAAAAAAATGCACTACAGATGAAAAAAAATACGATATGAAAAAAAACTGTAACAAAAGAGCTCCCCGGCACTTACGTCCTTTTGCTGAGAAGCGCAGTGTTTTGACAATAACTTAAAAACGGTATGTCCGATCACGTTGAAAACAATTTTCGTTGGAAGTATTTATTTAGTTTCATATTTGTAATTATTTCATATTTTTTGAACTTACCGTTTAGAAAATAGATGGGGGGGACACAATTTTTGCTACTTTCGTAGCGAATATTTTGGAAAATATTCCAGAAACCAAATTTTTTTTTAGAAACCTCGAAGTGTTTTAGAAGTACTGTCGAAATATGTGCCACACCTTGATATTTGCTGAATTTTTTTTCAGTTTCGGTTACATGTATGGAGTGCCCCCCCTAGAAATAACTAACTAACTATAACTAACTATTTCGGCATAGTGACCTAAATATGATCTTAGCCTCCGAAACGAGAGCACGCCACTTGTCCCGATCCTGCGCGGTTTCCCGCCAGTTATCGGCTTGAAGCTTACGCAGATCCGCCTCCACCACGTCTCCCCAGCGGTACCTGGGACGACCAACCGGTCGCCGACCGGCTGGCCGCCCCAGGTATGCTCTTTTCGTTGCGCGATCCTCCTCCATTCTTTGAAGGTGACCAAGCCAGCGAAGTCTATGGGACTCGGCTACCAGCTCCTCAATCTCGGGCTCTCGGCGTTAGTACGGATCCGCCAAGTGCCATCGGTCCTCTTGGTCTGTCCAAGGATCTTCCGAAGCACTTTCCATTCCGCTACCAGGAGCTGACTTTCCTCTTTGAGGGTCAGTGTCCAGGCTTCACATCCATACATGAGGACGGGTCTTATGACAGTTTTATATATCCGTATTTTTGTATTCTTGCTGAAAAGCCTGGACACTAAGATTTTATGGAGGGCAGCACTACACCGTAAAGAATTCTGAATGCGTATTTGGATGTCTTCCTCCCTGGTGTTGGTGTCGGTAATAGTACATCCGAGGTACCTGAACTTGTCAACTCCCGGATATACGGTACCCCCGACATGAAGGCTATCACGTCGGGAACGTGTGCTTTTGTAGCGTTTCATGTAGAGGTATTCCGTTTTAGACTGGTTAATCTTGAGACGTATCCTAGCAGCCTCTCGTTCCAAAACACTAGCAGCTTTCACCACTTCCTCACGGCTTTCCCCTAATAAAGCTAGGTCATCCGCGTAACCTTGTGCTTTCCACCCAACTCCAGTCCTATGTCTAGGGCTAGAACTTTCCTCACCACATATTCTAGAGCCAAGTTGAAAAGCACAGGTGGCAGGGCATCTCCCTGCTGTAGGCCGGTCATCACCGTGAACTCCTCCGTCAGCTCTCCTCCCACTCGAACTCTCATCCTGCTCTCCTTGGTTGCTGTTGCGATCATGGCAAACAACTTTCTAGGGATGTTAAAATTAGCAAGAATGGAATATAGGTTCCCCCGGTTTATGCTGTCATAGTTTAGTAAAGTCCACAAATAAGGTATGAACGCTATGTGCGTATTCCCACCTTTTTCCCATTAACTGGTTGAGCAGAAAAATCTGGTCAACTGTGCTGCGGCCTCTGCGAAAACCACATTGTTAGTCTCCAAGGATTCTTTCCGCATATGGCTCAAGCCTACTTATTAGGACATTGGAAAATATTTTGTACGCTGTTGTGAGAAAAGCGATCCCCCTGTAATTTGTGCACTTTTGGACCCTTTTTTGTGGACTGGACAGATGACGCCTACATTCCATTCTTGTAGCTGCTCTTCCAGTTCCCATATTTTAAGCAGCAATTCGTAGAGTTTGGACTCTACTGCGCCACCGCAACTCTTCCACAGCTCCGAAGGTAGACCATCAATGCCAGGAGCCTTGTTGTTCTTGAGTCGCATGATTGCTTTATGGACCTCGTCAACGGTAGGAGGCAAGACTTCGAGATCATTTGTGCTATCACCATTAGGAGGAATCGGTTCATCCAGAGGGGGACAGTTTAGCAGATGATGAAAATACTCTTTCCACATACTCTTTATATCGTCCTTGGATGTCACGACATTACCGCGGTCATCCTCTAGAATTTGGGTGGTTGGTTGGTGTCCCTTCTTGAAAGAGTTAAGTTCTTTGTAAAACTTACGAGAATGATTAGCTCTAATTAAAGTTTCCATCCCCCTCACTAAACCGTTCAGGTGTGCTCTTTTGGCTCGCTTTATAACTTTTCTAGCTTCTATCTGCAGATGTTTATACGTATCCTCATAGCGTGGGTTCTGTTCTGCAATAATTCTGTAATTTCTTCTCTCCTCAATAGCTACATCACACTCATCGTTCCACCACTTCTTTCTCTTCACCCTCTTCTTACTGCCAATTACTTTAAGTGCCACTATTCCTAATGTTGTTTTAATATTTCTCGAAGCCGTGTCCAAATCCTCGGTAGCTGATAATCCACAAAAACGATTACTCAGTTCCAACTGAAATTTACTTTTTGTTTCGTGGTCTTTCAACTGCTCTACATTGAATTGCAATATGTGTTTCCTCTGTGTTGCTGGTTTATGTATTTTGATTTTCACCTTGACTTTAATGGCAAGCATGAAGTGGTCACTGTCGCAGTCAGCACCCCTAAAGGATCTAACATCTTGTATGGCACTTTTGTGTCTATCGTCTATAAGAACATGATCGATCTGGTTGATGGTCTGTCCGTCAGGGGACTTCCAAGTGCCTTCATAGATTTCTTTATGGGGAAACATTGTACTTTTAATCACCATCGCTTTTGATGTTGCAAAGCTCACTAGTCTCAGACCATTGTCATTAGACTGGTCGTGCTCACTATGTTTTCCTGTAGTTGGCCGAAATATTTCCTCTTTTCCTACTTTTGCATTAAGATCCCCCACAACTATTTTCACATCAAAGCTAGGTAATTGCTCATAAACCATTTCAAGGTGCTCGTAAAATTCGTCTTTCACCTCGTCGCTGGACACTTCCGTTGGTGCATAAACGTTAATAATAGAGAAGTTTAGTAATGTAGTCTTAATGCGAAGAACGGACACTCTACCCGACACAGCGTCAAATCGGATCACGTTTCCTGTATGGTTTTTATTAACAAAAAAACCTGTCCCATATGTATGTTGCCCAGCATCACCGCCACTATAAAATAGTATTCCATTGTCGACATTACATTCTCCATTTCCCGGCCACCTAAATTCCTGTAGAGCTGCGACATCCACTCGGTATCGTACTCGTTAGTAGTAACTCTTATCTACCTGGTAAGTTTGCAGATGATACGTCTCTAATTTTCAAAGTCGTACGAAATCAACGATCCTACAATGACGTAAACAATGCTGTCTGTGAAGTAGTAAATTGGTTTAATGTAAATAATTTATTGTTGAATGAGAAGAAGACTAAATGTGTTAAGTTTGTCACGAGTAACGTAAAACATGAGCAAGCAAGCGTTATGGTTAAAGGTGAGGAACTGGAACTAGTTAATAGTACAGTCTTTATCGGTATAACATTAGATTCTAAGCTCCAATGGGGTCCACATATTGCTAATCTCTCGAATAGACTGAGTTCTGCAGCTTTTGCAGTAAGTGAGATTCGTCAATTAACAGACGTGATAACGGCTCGATTAGTGTATTTCAGTTATTTCCACAGTATTATGTCGTATGGCATCTTACTATGGGGCAGTGCTTCCGACATTAATACTATATTTGTTCTGCAGAAGCGGGCTGTTCGTGCGATATATACAATGAACTATAGAGACTCGCTTAGAGATAAGTTTAAGGACATTAATATAATGACAGTGCATTGTCAATACATTTATGAGAATATTATGTATGTACATAAAAATATTACCGACTTTAAGAAGAACTGTGATATACATAATATTAATACTAGAAATAAGCATAAGCTCGCAGTGCCTGCTACTAGGCTCCATAAAATAAGGAGATCATTCATTGGTAACTGTGTGACATTTTATAATAAACTTCCTAGCAGCATAACTGAGTTGTCTATTGGTAAATTCAAAAATATTGTGAAACGAAAATTATTTTCTAAAGCTTATTATAGCACACAAGACTAGATGAATGATGAAGCCGCGTGGGATTAATGTAAATAGTAGCGTCATGTAGGTATATGAATAATTATTTTAACGAATACCTAAGGTATTATTATTATTTTAATCTTAAAAGTTTTATGTACTCTGACATTTAGAATTTTATTCTAGACACATTCTAGATTATTTATTTTTTATTGACAATCCTTTTGGGATTTATCTTATTGATTATTTTAATTTTTAAAATGATGATTTTATCAATAATATTACACTTAAGTTAAATGATCTGATTAGGTTTTTCTGGGTTTCCCTAATCCTTGCAGCAAATGTTGGATCATATTGTATTTCTCCCAGCAAACATTCACTCTCATGTAACTGACATTTCGAAAGTGCTTGTAACTAGGCCTACTTGAATAAAGAATATTTTGATTTGATTTGATTTAAAGAGTTGCTTGGATACCGAAATATATATTTTTATTATTTAACCATCAAACTAAGTAGTGGTTAACACACGACACCTATGCTCCAAATTTCGTCAATGTACATCTTATAGTTTGTAAGTGTAATTAATGCCTGTGACATACGGACGGACAGAGAGACAGACAGACATGACGAATCTATAAGGGTTCCGTTTTTACCATTTTGGCTACGGAACCCTAAAAATGAAATACTACTATTTGGGGGTCACTGAATGAATCGAAAAATATATTTTAAATTTTTTGTAAGTTTCTATGTGATGTTGTGGCTTGATCACGCCAAATCGGCTGAACGGATTTAAACTATTTTAGGGTAGCTGGGTATCCACAGGCGATTATCGTATAATTTTTACCAAACTACGCTGACAAAGAAAGAGCACTGACTTTTTCTCCTCCACGAAAGAAGTTGCGGACACTTTCTAGTTACAAATAATTCCTAAGTATGATGTCCTAAACTGCCACACACAAAGAGCACACGAAATGGAAAACAGTAGGAAGAACCGAATATACGTTAGATAACGCATAATAAAGACCAATTTGATGTACAAATCATGTCTTAACCTGAACCGAATTCGAATCCCGGACTTAAGCAGTCCAGTATCCATTATTACCGCATCAATATCAATTGATCAATTTTACGTAAGTACACATACACTGATTGACTACGTAGCAACATAAATCAAACAAGTCAATTAAATCAACTCATGGACACAAACGAAGCATTGTACGAATCAAGCATCATTATTTCATTCACTCAAATCAATTACAAGTACATATGAGCATCATTGATATAAGCTCGTTGACTTTCCTGACCCTTCTATTGGTTCTAGAAAGTTCGGCGTAGAATTGTGCCACGCTTTATGTCATTATTTTAATAGTTTGATACTTCGGTTACTGCCAGGTTTAAAACTAGGTTACGACCTAAATTCGAAGTTCGTGATGACTGCTCTTCTATCAAAGTTTCCAAGTCTTATTATCAAAGTTTCGTACTTTTACTCTTTAAAACATATAATACGGTCAAATTGTAACGCACCAGTACGAGCAAACAATAAAAACGATCTAATCCTGAAACTGCAACAAATGCGATGATTGTTATAATCTAAGCAATTCTTTTTATTATTTCAAGATTAGCAGGATAAGGAGAAGTTTAACTCGTTACACAGCAAAAAGAAAACCAATGAATTAATTGAAAAATTAAAGAAATACTATTTTTAACCGACTTCAAAAAAAGGAGGGGGTTCTCAATTCGGTTGTATTTTTTTTTAATTACGTTTTTTATGTTTGTTACCTCTGAACTCCGTCATTTACACGACAATTTGGAAAATTGATCCCATAAAATTTTGGTGAAGATCTGATGCCGGGATCCATGAGGAATCGAAGGCATTCCTTGAATATTATGAGAACATCTATGGCGATTTCGGTATTTATTACAGTAGTTTAAGCATTTACATTTGAAAATCACCATTTGGTGAAGAGAAACCGATGATGAAGACACAAGCCATCAGTTACCACAGAGGGCTCTACCAGTGTTATTTAATTCGCGGATCGCAAGTCGATTTAGAAAATTATTTTTCCGGCTAAGAGTAGGAATCTCCAAGTTGATCCCATAAAATTTTGGTGAAGATCTGATGATGAGATCGATGAGGATCGAAGGAATTTTCAAATATTATGGGCACATCTATGGCGATTTCGGTGTTTATTAAAGTAGAACAAGCATTTACACTGGAAAATCATCATCTGGTGAAGAAAAACTGATGATGAAGACACAAGGCACCAGTCACTAATTAGGGCTCAACCAATGTTATTTATTCACTAATCGCAATATACTCGTAATTATTTATCATATTTTGCTTAGAGGCAGAAATTGGTTAAGATCAGGGTAGCAAAGTGGAGAACCAGAGAACTCCTCAACGGTTAACGGCCCTGATTCTGAAATCGCAACGTTCAGCTAAAGGTCGTGAGCAATTGACATTAGAATGCAATATGGCTGTAAGTGCCGTATAAAAGTCGTAGAAGTCATAAAAGTCGTGTATTATGTGTGGCTTCGATCGTCAGAAGACAGATTTCGTAGTTTTGTTATTTCCCTTAACGATCTCTCATCATGTGGTAGATTTAATAATTTGTTGGCGTCCAAATCTAACAACGCTATGCCTTCCAAAGTTTTTACACGGCTTAGTGCAACATATATTTGCCCTTTAGCGAAATTCTCTTTATCAGGGTCTATCACAGCTTTCTCGAGGGTGGTACCTTGTAGCTTATGAACAGTAACAGCCCAACTTAATATTAAAGGTAACATACGAGGCTCCACATCTCCGTATCCCCTTGCCACTTGAAACGTTAGTACATGATCGAGGTATGGATATGCAACCGTCACTATCTTTTAACCTAAGACCAACAGTTTCATCGTCAAATTTTTACGTACTTACGTGTTTTTACGTACACAGCTTCCGGCCATTTTTTTTTATATGCCCATATACCATTCACTAGTCCATCAGAGACGTAAATATTCCGTCTCAACATCACTCGAGATTCTACGCCAATTTGAGTTGCGAGATAATTCTTTAAATATTATGGGTCAGTTGAGACTGTTAGTCGTATTCTTTTTAACCAGCAAGCTACTGGACTTAACCATTTTGACCTAGCCAATTCTTATAATTTAGATTTTATTTACAATAGTCTTATCTACAATTGGTCTTATTTATTTACAATAGGGCCTCCTCAAGCTTCCCATTTTGAGCTCTAAAAATACTTTACGTCACTAAAATCTATCACTAAAAAGAAAAAAAAAAACTTAAATAAAAAAGAACCGACTTCAAAATAAACTAAACAGCCAAAAATTACCTTTTATGTACAGTACGGATCACATGTGAATCACCTTTTGAAGACGGTGCCAAACCTGAAGTAAAGTCCTTTATCCAACAAAAATACGAATTACTATAACTAAATTTAGGTAATAACTAAAGGCTCGCCGCCACGGTTCTTGCCTGTCATTTGTGTTAATAGTAATAAATGAATGGTTTGGCACCGAATTCAAAAGGTGATTCAAATGTGATCCGTGCTGTACATAAAAGATCATTTTTGGCTTTTTAGTTTATTTTGAAGTCGGTTCTTTTTTTATTATTACCAACTAAGATAACTACTCACTTTTGCATTTAGTAATTGTAGTTACCTGTCATCATTCTTGTCTATACTGTTAAGTCTTTAAAGTTGTAAAAATAAATGTCTGTACATTGAAGGTATTAAAAAAAAGACTATTGTATCGGACTATGTGGCGAAAAATATATTTTTTTAATTATTGTTATCAAAATTAGGTGGAGTGCTTTTATGAATTGGCCAAAACTGAAATGTTCAATTCAGGAGCACGGCAATCGTGAAAATCAAGTCAATGGTTCAACTGTGACTAAACTATCACGACTGGTTGACCACGGTAATCGGCGATAATTGCAGGCTTTCAATGCCAATGCCCTGGGTTCCACGAAACTGAATGGTGGGGCGATAATTCACAAGGATTAAATCGATACATAGTATAGAAAATTAAACTTTGTTGCACTAGGGAAAAGATTAATATAGATACCGATAGATTATTACGATACACAGTCGCAAAATTTAGTAATTTGTATAATAATTTCATGGGCGGGCATTGAACCTCATGGTCCTTGTAAGATAGAAGACTTTTTGTTCGTCGATAGTTAAATAATCGCAATGGGAAAACACAGTTTTTGTTAGAAAAGCGTGAAAAAATAGATATCTTAATTAACATCATTTTGTTAGAATGACTGGCGAAAACGAAACAGACATTGTCGAATTAATTTCTTGTCTTGAATTTGATTATAAAAACGGGAAAATATAAACATAATGTACTTGAATCTTAAGGCATTTAGATTATTAGGTACTACTTATATGTACCTAGTAGGTTTATAGTGATTCTATTAACGTGTAGGTAACGTAGCTGTTTATTGATTATTTAATCCTGTGTTATTCTTTATACATCTTAAGTTTCAGCAGCTTTCCGTGTTTTGGACATGAGAATATTGGACCTACAATAAAGGTTCTTAATTAAATGGAGGTGCAATACCTCCAAATCTTTTTGTATTCTGTAAGCAGCTGGCACTTTACAAGGCTACAAACGCTGCTGAAAATATAACTCAGTTTATACTCAAAAAAATAATTTAACGGATTATATCGCGTATATTATCTCATTTTAGTTCCCGACGTTTCGGAAGCTTTCCAGCTTTCCATGGTCACGGGAGGACAATGCATGGAAAGCTGGAAAGCTTCCGAAACGTCGGGAACTAAAATGAGATAATATACGCGATATAATCCGTTAAATTGTTTTATTTCAATGAGTAATAATCGCGGAAACAGAAGAAAATATTAGTTATATAGTTACCACAGAATGGTCATAAAGGTGCGTCCACATTAGTATAATTTGCCCGTATCATCTGATCGGCGCATAGCATGATCGCGTGTCACGATCACGCGTTTGGACGTTGCGCCGATCCGATCACTCGAAATCCATTTGCTACGCGTATCACACACTTGTATCGGAAGAGTGTGGCATTATCGGCGCGCCGACAGTAAGCGTCCAAGCAGCGCGATACGCAGTCATGCTACGGCACGGTGATCAGATACGAGCAAATGATACAAGTGTGGACGCACCTTTATAGACGAAATGTGGTTACCACCTAGGTAGTATGGAATGTAGAAAACTAAGGAAAACAATGAATGTCAAAAAAGCAACGACTGAAAGCGGAAAAGAGGGGAGGCCTTTGCCCAACAGTGGGAGACTTCAACAGGCTAAAAAAAATCAACAACGATGGCGCAAGTCATTTTGAACACGGTTTAATTTACATCAGAATTTACATGAAGTATTGAGTAGCATTTCGATAAAAAATGTTTTGTAATTGGTTGTTGAATTCATACTATCTTGCCATTCTGGACGGATTTGGAATTATTATTAACTCCTTTTCGCTGGACACTCGTCTGTTTTCCTATATGAGATGGCCCTCCTTACGTTTTCAATGCTTATAGCTTAATCGTTTTACCGCAGTTTTAACGTCAAATTTACACGTGCAAGGTCTAATTTGAAAATCCAACCTAAACCAAGAATAGGTCCGAAAACCTATTAAGACGGTTAATGTATTCTTCGACGTTATCATATGGAATTAGGTGGCTATCGTAGTGCTAACAATTGGAGCACGTATGACAAACAATAGTGGTCGTCCATGATGACGACACGAATCGTAAACATTCCGAACGGAAACCTGGCCTAAAATGGAGTGGGAAACTTTATTGTTTAGTGAATGTAAGGGTTAATTTACAACTGTATAATTATTTTCACATTGTGTAACATGTAACCGTGGAAACAATTTTTTTCCCCGACACACTTAAGTGTTACTTGTATGTATAATGTGCATATATATTTATGAGCATATTTTATACATGCACAAGTATACTCGGATACCAGTCCCGAGGCTGCTGCATTTCATGCTGAGTCCGTTCCTTTTGTCACGCGGAACGTTTAAGGTGCATTTTTTTCTTTTCTTAGGGTTCCGTAGCAAAAACGGAACCCTTATACATTCGTCATGTCTGTCTGTCTGTCCGTCCGTATGTCACAGGCATTTTACTCAAAAACTATAAGATGTACATTGATGAAATTTGGATCATAGGTGTCGGGTGTAGTTTGATAGTTAAATAAAAATATATATATTACTAGGGGGGGCACTCGATCTCGATACATGTAACCGAAACTGAAAAAATAAAAAATCAGCAAATATCAATGTGTGGCACATATTTCGACAGTACTACTAAAAACACTTTAAGGTTTCTAAAAAAAAAATAATTCAGTGAATATTTTCCGAAATATTCGCTACGAAAGTAGCAGAAATTGTGTCCCCCCTCTATTTTCTAAACGGTATGTTCAAAAAATATGAAAAAATTTACAAATATAAAGCTTAATAAATACTTCCAACAAAAATTGTTTTCAACATGATTGGACATACCGTTTTCAAGTTATTGCCAAAAAACAGCGCTTCTCAGCAAAAGGACGCGAGTGCCGGGGAGATACGCTCTTTTGTTAGTGTTTTATTTTTCATCTGTACTGAAAGCATTTTTTTTAAACGGCTGCAGAAACCTTCATGGGCGAGTCCGACTCGCACTTGGCCGCTTTTTTTTAAATTGCTATTGTATCCCTGGACCTATTTTAGCTTGGTGTGGCAAGAAACATTTTCTTTCGGTCTTTCTTATAATCGATCAATTCAGAAGAGCTAACCTAGCCCCTATAATTATTGCGAATCGAAGTACCGGGAACACGTATATCCTGAGAAGAAGCATCCTAGCAGCATGTTCTGGATCATGCGCCGTAGTTATACTTAAGGGTCCAAAGACACATTCAATGTAGTCAAGTTCTGTTGTACTAGTAAGAACAGCTCACCTGGCTCCGACGATTTCAGCGAGCCGACCTCCTGGAAGTTCCGTCAACACGTATCCCCAGAAGAAGCATCCAAGCAGCAGGTTCTTCTGAGTAGTGTCCCATGGGTAGCGAGTCTGTTCTCTGTGCTCTGGGTGCTGCAAAAAGTATAAGGTATTACTCACCGTTCAGAGAACATTAGTTTTTTATAGGTCACTAGTATTAACAGGTCTGTTTGCTTGTAGTACCGATGGGCCGTTCGGGCAAAAAGGTTCTTGAATGGCGACTGCGTGGGTGAAAGGTGAACCACTGATCTAGTGAAGAGAAACCGTTGGTTGAGGGTGGCGCACGACTGGCCGTTATGGTCCTTTGTCCCTTTGTCCAGCTGTGAACGTCTTTGGGCGGATATGATGGAGTGTTGTTCGGACAAGCTGTGTGCCGGATTGGACTTTCATACAAATTCTCGCTTCCTAGTAGCAATCCCGTAGAATAGGGGAACATCTACATCATATAGTCCGAAATACGTCCACTGCTGGCAAAGGCGTCACCCAAAGATCTCCTCAACAATCGACCGACATTCTTGATGATTCCTGTTCTTGATCAGATAATCTGGGATGAATTTTAGAAAATCTTCCTTATGCTAACTCATAAGATTTGGTATTTCTAGTCCCACCGGGATTGGTTACTACAACAGTTCCAAGGTAATGCACCTACTATGTACATTCAGTGGCGTGGCGTCCATATAAGCTCATTCCTACCGGGTTGTCCAAGGAAAGGCTTATAACCACTTTTTCTTTAAATATGAGTAAATAAATACGCTTCGGCTTCCCTTGTAATTTTCGCCATGCCTCTAGCACTTAGGTAATGTAAAGGTAAAAGAACTCGTCGGTACAAGGCTACCACTAGGGTTACAGACCACAGTACTTTACGATCACATAAGACCACCAACGCACATCGATCTCAATCTTAAGACGATAAACCTGATTAAGTCAAACATTACAAATGCAGGTTAATAACACACGGGATACAAAGTACGAGTACATCATTATGCAGTTAGCCCACGACTCTAAATATCTCGTGAGTGAATATGCATTAAATGATTAGTCAACTCTGAGTCATTATCACCGGTTAACCTAGTTAGGAGATGTGAATCAGCAAATTGCCAACCGAAATGGGCGAATGTTTGATTATTAAAGAATACACAAAAAAGACAGGAATGTAAACCCGGCGACAACGGTGGGTATGTACTTTATTTAAATACTGTGTTTTTAAGTGCATCTCAGTTCTTCTGCTAAAACTTGGTACATTAACCCTCGCAAAGTAGGCATTATAACGACCAGGTGATTGAGACAAGATGTTGAATGACCACATAATTTTTCAACCTTAATTATTTAGAATATTAAAAATAAAAAGGCTACTTTTTTATTACGTAAAGTAGGGTTTTAAAACGATTAAACTAATAAGAAATTCTTAGAAAATCGAACAAGTATCACACTCAATGGTAATCTTCCACACAAGTACTTCTAAGGAAATTATACAAAATATGATGTCAGCACTTCAAACACTTAAGTACTTGTTCACTCTTACTCTTAAATCAAACTAATATGACTTAACGTAAATGTCCCAGTCCTCGATACAGTGCCATTAAACTTAACATTCAACCTTAATTCAAAACAAAAGAGATGACAAACGGGTGTCAATTATTGGAATAAGCATGTCAACCATTGAGGTGTTTAGGCTAACCCATCATAAAAATGTTTATGTGACGACTTTGAACGAGTCACTAAGATTGTTCGTGTAGGGTGGCGTGTTGCAAATTTTTATAACCGCTATGGTCAGCAATATTCCTTATCGCGTAGTTGGCCATGAACCTAAATAATAATAATGATGATGTTCACGACTAAATAGGCTTACACGAATAACATTGATCGTGTCCAGTAATATTGATAGCGTTGGATGGTGCGACCATCATATTCTTGATCGCGATGGTCAGGTTCACGCTGAACGAGTAGTCTACTATGAACCTGAACCTGAATATTACGCCCAAAGACTAATTAGACTTACCTCGGTGACATTGAACATGTCAGTAACATTCAACGTGTCAGTAAGATTGGTAGCGTTTGATGGTGCGACGATCATTTCCACGATAGCGATGGTCAGGTTCACCCTTAGCGCATAGTTCAGCATGAACCCCAGCAGCACCATGATGTTCAACACTTGGACGCATGTTAGACATCCTGTGGACAATGAAGGAAGAATGAGAAACGAACTAAAGCATGCTGTTTCGAGAAATGAAGAATCCTAATCCTATCTTATCTTACGACTAGGGGTCCTCACGGATACACATCGACCCAGTGAGATCTTTTGTGCAATTACCCCTTCTTGCTACTCAATGGTTGGTTCTACCATCTCCATAAACCGGATGATAGATCGAATGGTAGCTTCTGGAATTCGTTTGGCTTTGGGTAGCCAATACCAAAATCCTTCATTCTCTGTCTAGCGAGCGCATGACTCCTGCTACTGACCGCATCCTAATCCTCTCACTTATAATTAATAATATTACGTCACACCTCATATACATGATCAGAAATAAGATATATCAAAATGTTAGGAGATTGAAACAATGAGACACCACATCCCCTTTTATTTATTTTTTAGATCCTGACTTTGAACTGGGTAGGTCTGGCTAGGGCTCCTTACCGGCCCCTTGGAGTAGGGCGAAGACGCGGTGTACAAGGCACTAGGACTGCGGAGGCGGACAGAGCCGGTTCAACCCGACTTTATAGGCGTGGGAAAGAGAGCAAAAGAATCAAAGATTACCACATCCTCTGCTGTAACTTAATCTATGTGGTAAGTAACAGTATATGATCAGCGAGTGTAAAACTGCACCTCTAGCACAACTGTGATACGCGATTCTTTGTCGCGCGACAAAGATTGTCTGTCTCTTTCCTTTCAATACAATGCGAGAAAGACGGGTGATGCTATGTCACGCGACAAGCGTAGGTTGACTATAAGGGGCCAATTTTGGCTTCTAATTGTTAGTCAACGAAAAAAGCTCGCGCGATACTAAGGCTTTAAAATAAAACTTTAAAATAATAAAAACAAATGTTTAATAACTTTTGATTTTTTTACTGCTTTTGTTTTTACAAATATGTACTTTATTGTAACGTACGATGTATAATATTAATAATTTAACGCTAATAAGAAAACGCTCGTGATTTTAGTGTTTCTTTGTTGAAATATATAATTAAAACCTATTTGCAAATGCCCATGTACAAAATAACGAAAATTTGAGGGCGTAGTGTCATTATCGATATATTTCAATTGTAAACAACTAGGTTTTCATATGACATCATAAAGTTTCAAGGGCTTAAACTTTCTTCGCGCGCTCTTCAGCAAACCATTGTCGGTAATCGCGTCAATTTTGTTAAAATATTCAGTGCTTCTAAAATTTGAGGCCGCTCCTTAAAGAATAAGGAATTGACTTATGCAAGTAACGAATCATAATTTAAAATATCTTTTTTGTTTCTTAGAAATACAACGTCAAAATACAGTTTCTGACACCTTTTTTTTTACAAAAATTCGAAAGCGCTCTTAAGAGTCGCATTTCACTTGTAAGTATTGAGGGTAACATCGTAATACTGCAATACAAGCAAGCAAAAAAAATTCCCCAATGTAACACTAAACCCGCGACAAAGCATCCGCAATGTAGGAAATACGATCAGCGTAGGAAAATCGATTTCATTTTTAAAAATAACAAACAGACATCAAGTTCAATGTTTGAGCACGTCTAAAAATACATCACACATCACATAACACTATGTAATAGCTCGTCGGATTACAATAACAATTTACACGTGGTGGTGGCGGGGGTGTTTGCAAAGCAAATCCCATGGCGAATAAATAATAAATGGCGAATCAACGAGGCGAGAACAACAACATGCTAAAGAAAGTCAACCATTCAAAGAGTTAGGTTCCAGTGTATCTATGAGGATGAGCTTTTCTAAAGCGTTGGCAAAATATATTTTACGCATATTCAAAAGTATGTGAAACAGAAGAAATTTAGACAGATTTCAAATGAAGGTAAATCTGCCCGTCCCCCAGAGGCGAACGCTGCGCTGGGTTTTTCTGTGCCTATATGGATCGTTTGAACTTCAGGGTAGGCAGTTTCTCTCTCCTGTATGGAGCAATGGTCGTTCAGATTAGGCAGTGCCTTTGTGCCTATACTATACAGACCGCATGCTACTGCCGTGCCCTATACTGTGCCATTAGTTACTTTAATTCGTAGCAATAGAGGTGACAATTATAGGAATGAAGCTGTCAAGCAAAGGGCGTTTACCTTATGCTAATAGTCAGCATAATATATTAAAGCTCTATTTTTTTTCCTAAAGTAAAGGTACTCAGATTTTACATGAGGAAAGTGTTTTTTTTTATGATCGGGTCTTATTACCAAATACCGGGTAATGTTTTCATATTATTTTTTACGCAACAATTGGATAACAAATCCATTTGAATCATGAATACATGGTTTACTAGTATCCCTCAAAAATTATTGGTTCCCGAATGATAATCCAAAATACGAGTATTATGCTTGCCACGCGACCGAAAACGCGGAATGCAATTTAAAGATTATCTATCTCGATTATTGGTCTCTTTTGAGTGGTGTACGGTACGAGTACATGGTAAATAAAGATTGGTTGTTTTATATAGGCGCTATGAAGTCTTCCTTGACAACAGTTAACTTAATCTACGCTAGCTTCGCTTGCTCGGGCACGGTTGCGTCACTCTATTGTCGCTGTTGCAACTGATCGTCCGCATTGTCACCGGCAAACTAACCAACCGCATCTATTAGGCGCAATCGGAAATGGACGAAGTGCAATGAAATGACAACGGAACGCGAGCTTGTGGCCGTTAATAGAGTGATCGGATTTGTTTCATAATAATTATTGTTATTGCAGTTACTACACAATTACGCATGCGCTTCTGCTCTGCAACTTTTCTAATAAACTTCGTTCACGGAGGAGAAAAGTCATTATCCCTATTTTTTTCTTCAGCGTAGTGGGGTAAAAATTATCCTATAACCATCTGTGGGTACGCAGCTACCCGTGTACCACAAATAACTAGTTGAAATCCGTTAAGCCGATTCGGCGTGATGAAGCCACAACGACACATACAAAAATCAAAAAAATATATTCTTCTATTTAGTGACCTCCAAATAGTCAGATACAATCGTTTTTTTGAAAATATCTTCAATCACAGACATTTCATTTTTACAACTTTATAATAGCATAGATGAATATGGTTTAATTTGCTCCAGTTATCGCTACTCTTAATCAATTACGAGGCGCGTGATAATTCCAATAGATACCAAATCTATAATCTACGAGCCAACATTTATTCCGGGAAGAAATTGCAGGAATTTTTCGCATACGTAATCGATATTGCAAGATATTCAACTTTCGCGAGCTGTGTTACAACGCGGTTTTATGTAAAATCAGATAATATTCTTAGTTCTTAGACAAGGCGCCTAGCCTAATTCCACTATGTCTCGTCAGAATGAGGGTCTTCTGAAATCGAAAAATCACCAGCGGGCGGCACTGCGGCGCAAGGTCCACTTGACACGTGTCCAAATCCTGTGATGTGATTGGTGGATTTTGACACTTCATGACAAATGGACTTTGCGCCTCAGTGGTTTGAGCTGATTATTTTCGGTTTCAGGAAACCCTCATCGAATAAACGAAATATAAGTTTCATTGAACATAGAGTTCGGCTGCAAAAACATTTTTTTTTATGCTATATGGGACAAACGAGCAGACGGATCGCCTGATGATAAGCAATCACTGTCGTCCATAGACACCTGTAACGCCGGAGGAGTCCCAAGTGCGTTGACTGCCTTTCAGGGGGAGTACACTCTTATCTTGAAGGTTTGAATGATGAATGAACTATTATATTCATTATATTACCTATATGTCTATTATACTGGTTTAAGTATAATAGAGTTACTACTGAAGATATTGATGAACTTCCTAATATTTGCAAGTATGTGTAATGTAGTGTAGGTATTTCGCTATTCCAAAACGCATGCCCCGCATCAAACGTAGACCTAGATTATCTCCGTGAGGTCACCATTTACACCTTCAAAGCATTCTGCGGTTGACAACGTATTTTCTAACATTGTATCTGACGCACAATGTACAATGTACTGTGTTATAAATGCTACAACGATGAACATAACAACATATTGCAGTAATAAACATTGCCGATAAATGTTCTCGCGCCCATGACCGAGCTACAATTTAGTTCAATGAAGATGGACACACCTCTTTGGCTGTATCTAATAAGTGTGGGTTTTTTTGTGTACATACTAAGCGGTACAATAAAAATTGCGGATTAGGTGTGCAAGATCTATGCGATGGATCTATTTTGTATAAAGTCATATTGAAGAAATGCCCGCTTCAAACTAAATAACTTTAAAAATCATCCCCGTGGAGTGTTTGCTTGTGAAATAAGGGCAAGATACTCATCAACTCCGATATTGCATGCATGATGCGATGTGGGTTCTGTTTCGCTCATTTTTTAAGAAAAACTAGTTAGTTGACCGTTTTTAAGACACCTCTAAATATCATGCTAAAGAAATAACACTGTATTGCCGCGTTTTCTTCATCGACAACAACTGAAACAACGGGGATTGAACTTTAACAAATAGCAATGATGCATCAAAGAACTGGATTTCAATCATTTCAAAATAGAACAGACTACAACTAGTGATGGACCAGGGGCCTGTTCCACAAAAGCTTGTAACTTGTATTACAAGTGGAAATCTCTTTTTAATACATATTGTATGATGACACGTTTGGCTCAGTGGGTTGCACAACGGCCTACCAAGCCAACGGTCCCGGGTTCGAATCCCGGCCAGGGCAAGTGTTAGTGTGATGAGCACGAATATATGTTCCTTGGTCTTGGATGTTTTGTGTCGATTTGTGTAAGATTGTCCCTGATATTTATGAAAAAAAATGTTGGAAAGAGATTTCCGCTTGTAATACAAGTTACAAGTTAAACATGTATAAATCTACCTCTATCTGGTTTCATAAAACATAGTGCAACATGCAACCGGCTGTCATTGGGTGTTGACAAAACAAAACGGTCCGTGGGAACCAAAGTTAATCCAATTTTATCCAGTTTTAAACAGGTTTCGCGAACATACGAATAATAAATGGCATATTATGCAACCGACCGGTTATGCTGAGGGTGACGGCTAATTTCAATATGTGACAAGGACGAAGAGTTCGATATGTAAATGTCACGCGCAAGGTGAGTTTTGGTAGATTTTAGGACATTTCTTTCTTAAAATCCACATTTGGGGAGGCATATATAATGCCACTTCAATGGCTTCCAAAATCGAATAGTAAATGAAATTATTTTTTATTAAGGACGGGTCAAAATATGACAATCGAAATGTTCGTTCATCCCTTTATTTACTTTATCACAATTGGGAAAGTTTTTTCTATTTCAAATATATTATGATGACCAGTTTGGCTCAGCGGGAGTAACGTTGCCTGCGAAGCCTTATCCTGGGTTGAAACCGCGGTAAGGGCAAATATTTGTGTGATATACATACAGTTCCTGAGTCTTGGATGTTTTCTACGTATATAAGTAAATATATCTATTAAATATCGTCGTCTAGTACCCACACAACCCTTATTGAGCTAGTTCGATTTTATACAAATATTGTATTTAAATAGTTCTGTAATATCTATTTATTTATTTAAATAGCATTACGCAATTCTAATAACATCATATTCAACAAAAATATTATCTTGATCAACCCACAATAAAGAAAGAAAAACCAGACGATTTTAAAATGTCCCTCGTTTATATGTCAGTTAACAATTTTCATACTAATTTCAATACTAATCACGTGTGAGCATACCGCCTATGCAACAGAGCTTTCAACCCAAGAGTAAACATAACCCGCCTCTTCTACGTAACCTCTATGGAACATATTTTTACCATGAAGGTTACAAAAACAAGACAGATTTTAATTATGTTCAGGCTACCGGCTACCCAAGAATTTTGCAAAAAAAATTGGCAAGATGCGATCAACACGATACGTAAGGTACTAAAAATACTACTGGTTACACAGTTAATGGCGATGGAATAAAAAGTAGGATATTTACAATATAACAAAGAGCGCACAGAGCCGGTCAATAAAATATACTAAGGCATAATTTGGTTAAGTACCTATCCATAATTTCATCCAATTACTGCAGTTCGTGCGTGTGCAACCCGATTTACATATTATCATTTTTAGGGTTCCGTAGCCAAAATGGCAAAAACGGAACCCTTATAGATTCGTCATGTGTGTCTGTCTCTGTCTGTCTGTCCGTCCGTATGTCACAAGTATTTTACTCAAAAACTAAAAGATGTACAAGTACATTGATGAAATTTGGAGCATAGGTGTCGTTTGTAAACCGCTACTTAGTTTGATGGTAAAATACAAAAAGTATATATTTCTAGGGGGAGCACTTCATACATGTAACCGAAACTGGAAAAAAAAAAATTCTGCAAATATCAAAAAAATCTGATTTAGTGAATATTTTCGGAAATACTCGCTCCGAAAGTAGCAGAAATTGTGTGTCCCCCCCCACCCCCTATTTTCTAAACGGTATGTGCAAAAAATATAAAAAAAATTACAATTATAAAGCTTAATAAATACTTACAACGAAAATTGTTTTCAACATGATTGGACATACCGTTTTTAATTTATTGCCAAAAACTGCGCTTCTCAGCAAAAGGACTTAAGTGCCGGGGAGATACGCTCTTTTGTTAGTGTTTTTTTTTCATATCGTACGTTTTTTTCATCTGTACTGCATTTTTTGTATAAACGGCTGCGGAACCCTTCATTGGCGAGTCCGACTCGCACTTGGCCGCTTTTTTTATCGAAGTTAAAAGTAATGCAACGTGGTAAAAGTAAATACCTAGGAAAATAACTACCTAGCTGAACGTTCTCTTTTGCCGTACGAGGCTATGAAGCACGAATTAGATTTAAGTAATTATATGTATTAGATGTTACGCGATTCATGGGATAACGATTAGGAGAACTGATTAGAGGTCTTTAACGCTAGCACCACACTAGAAACACAATACAGAAGAAATGCAACAGACACATTTGACATGTGGTTCTGCCGTAATGTTACATTTAAGATTTAAGTGAACTATGATACTCGTTTAGGATAAAAATCTAAATTACAATGAGGCGCAATATGCAGATGAATTAAAGACTGCGGTTCTCACACTTCTGGCAGGTTCCGTTGCCAGAAAAGTGTTGTAAAGTAGTAAACAGCTTTGCAAGGCGAAATATTTGTCGGAGCCCTAAAATAATCAAAAACTTTAATTGTATTCCTTGTTCAGGAATGCCGACGGCAATATTAGATACATTTAACTGATCACCGCACCAATGAAGAACTACGTCCTAAAAAATGATACACTGTTGCTGAATACAACATACACTTTAATACATACACACGCTGACTGAACAATGCGCATCGTACCACTAACTAACTGCGTCTTCTCATACACCCCCGTGGGGGGGTGCAGGGGGGGCCTGCTTGCCCCGGTGGGCAGTTAGGGCTGTGGCGGGGTCGCGACCCGTGATGACGGGCCGGGCGTGCGTCCTCAATTTGAGGAGGACTGCGTGGCTATCGCTGGCTGCGCGAGCAGGGGCTCGCGGCGGCCAGCTGAGAGGGGGGGCCTCGCGAGCAGCGCTCGCTGAGGCCGACGGCTAGCGGGCCTGGCCGGCTTCTTGAGCCCGTCGCCGCGTGTCTTTCCCCGGGGCATCCGTGTTAGCGGGACCGGGTACGGACAGCGCGGCTAGGGCACCGACCAGGAGCGGCTAAGCCGGTGGACACGCATCGTACCAAACATACAGCGCTGGGGTCATTAAGTCAGGAAAAATCTTAACAGCGCGATGCAGAAGTTAATATGGGAAATTTACGAAACTAACAGCGCCATCTCTGGGAAAATTAGTGTACCAAAATTAAACAGAAACTGATGGATGTTCAATACCGTTGAACATTCCGCCCACCGAGGACAATTTTTACAAACAATGTCCTTTAGGCCGCCCACCATGCAACAATAAAAATAACATCGGAAAATGATTTGGGCATCAACTAAAATATGATTAGATTCTCAACAAAATAAAATACACAATATCATATTCTCTAGACATCACAGAACATGATTGTCATATTATCAATTCAATTAAATGATGCAAAAATTATTAGGACACGAATCGTCCTAGTCTCAAACTTAGCAAATCTTGTACAACAGCAACACACTTAAGTGACCATTTGTAGGCTTTGTGTAAATGTTAATAAGGGCTACCAATGGCCAGTTAAGTGTGTGGCTGGTGGTGTTATGCTTTACTAGCATTAACAGAGGGGTTACTCCGAAACTCAAAAATAGAAGTTCGTAACGTGAAGCCCCTTTCGCTCTCATGTTATGCTCTATTTCAGTGAGCGGGATGGCGCCAATCGAACTTCGTTTTTCGGATTTCGGAGTAGCCGCTCAGGCGTTACCAAGAACTGAGTAGACTATGTTTTATCGATTGATTATGTTTTTAGTATCCCTTCTTGAGAAATGGATGACTGATTTCCCATACAAATTTCCATCCCCCTTTTTGCCTCATTGAGTGATGAAATCTGGGGTTAAACTACCCTATGTCCTTCCCTGGGTCTCACGCTATCTCCATAATATCATTTTAAGTAGGTTTTTTAAATAGGTTAAGCACTTCCGGTGTGACTCGGCCTTTAAGCGTGAAATTGTAACAGACTGAGTAGCTTTCGCATTTACGAGTATAATATTAGTATGGATCCAGTTACCGTTCTGGAAAACACAGTAAACCGTATTTTTAGTCTGCCCATCTTCCTGTAACCTGTGGAACCGGCTCTACCGTTAAGTGCGAGCGATGTGTGTAGATCGCAGACGCATGCTAATCCCGTGCCACAGACTCCATAAAGAACAGATAAAATTGCGTACACAAGCTTTAGCTCTAGGCGCTCTCACGTGTCTATTGGGAAACCCAATTTGAACAGCATTTTCTCGTGATAAGCTCGCGACCTGTCACTGGCTCCTAAAGTTTTGCCTTCAAGCGAGATGGAGTCTTCATATGAAAAGATGGTTTAGTTTAGGCCATAAACCTGGGGCAACTCGCATTATTGGCCAGATCAAGACCTACAATTGTGTACTCGCCACGGGCAATAAAAAAGAAAGCCCTTTATCGCATATTTACAACCCTCTCTTGCGGCTCGGGTCACAGATACCTGGGATTGCAGGCTTTCTTTCTTTTACAGACCTTGGTAAGTAATGTACTATGATCACTCAAGTATACTTCCACATAATAACTGTTTATACAGGCTATTAACACAGCCAGCACGAGAAGGTTGATCTCTCAAGTGAGAACAAGTTGACAAATGTAGTTTATTTATGCATCTGTTCTTTATAATATCTGTGCGCGGCTAATTGCGCTAGAGTGGATAACGGTGGAACTTGCGCTAACTCATTGCACTTCCCTAGCTTTGTCTCGGGTTTTATGAGTTTCTGTCCAAATGGAAACGGATACTTTTAGATATATGTGGTTTTCTGTAATTGCTACGTATCTTTCGCAAATTTTTTCCTTGGCCTATTATCAAAATGTATTCAAATTTGCGACAGGAAATTACTTGGGATAGTGTTGATCCCTCCCTATGTATAAAGATTTCTTAAATTCTATAATTTAACTTGGGAACATTAAGTTTCTCAGAGGTGTGCATTTTTTTTCTCGATAGTATACGTTATGTGAACTCAGAATCTACAAACATCTTATTTTTATATCGAATTATTTTTTGGATATCATTATTTAAACACCCGACGTGACATTTGTTCAGTTCCCTCGTATGAATACATTTTTACTTCTGGTGAAGATTAGTAAGAAAAATTAAAAAGTTATGTGTCAATGTCATGTTTTTTTTAAATACGAGGGAACTGTACAAATGTCACAACGATTGATTAAAAAATATATAAACAAAAAAAATATGATGTAAAAATATATTATTTGCAGATTCTGAGTTCACATAACGTATACATGGATCTATATCGGAATCCCTAACGTCTTTTGTCCTAATGTATCGTTTGTCCTAATGTATCATTTGCCATAACGCATTTTTTTAGGAAACTAAACTAGAAAACAAACCTAATATAACCTAATCTATACGACGATCTTTTAAAAAATACTGAAAATTTACGGTTTTTGAAAAAATGCGTTATGGCAAATGATACATTAGGACAAACGATACATTAGGACAAACGACATTAGGGATTCCGAAGGAGACCCCGTATACATGCTATAGAGAAAAAAATCACACCTCTCAGAAACATAATGTTCCCAATTGGATAACTACTGTTATAATCGTTACTATTTTAATGTGGTTGTAATTTAACACTTATTTATCACTAATTAGAAGGTGACTTCGTTCGCGGAGGAAAAAAGTCATTACCCCTCTTTTTTTCTTCATTGTAGTCTGGTTAAACGTATCCTATAACCACCTGGAGATACCAAGCTACCCGTGTACCAAAAATAAATTTAATCCGTTTAGCCGATTTGGCGTGATGAAGCCGCGACAACACATTTTTGTATGCTTCAAAAAAATAAATCTATTTAGTTACCTCGAAATAGTCCGTTACGATTTTTTTTTTTATAACTTCAATGTACAGACATTACAACTTTATAATACTCGTAGTAGGTATAGGTGTATCAATTTTAAACTTGTTTTGCACTAGAGTTTTCCACGAAACTACTACAAGAACCTGATAAGCTTAAAATAATCCGTAGACATTGAATTTCCTGGTAATTTTATCAGTGATTTTCCAAAACTATAGAACATTGACAAATTACGTGCACGCGTATCTACACCTACTACGTAATGTTGACTCGTCCACGTATCGTCGTGGGCTCGCCTGTTTAGTCCGTGCCTGAGGAAAACAAACTCACGATAAAAAAAAATATACAAATAGCATGTCGTCGTAAGTTGAAAAATGCACACGAGAGCAAGTTTCGGCTCGCCATAATTTTAATAACAGCTAGATTTTTATTATTTTTAAACACTAGTTTTATTTACTAATATATCATTAATACCCAACGGTATTAGCAATTTCCACGATTTTATCATAGAAATAACAATATTCAAAATTGAGGATTTTTTGGATTTTTACTGGTTCGATTTATCCCTTATAACGTATCACGAGAAAGGACCGTACCACCGTACTTTACCTTCTTATTTGCTTTTATTCAGCGATACTTAAAGTGTGCTCCGTGGAGCCCTAGGGCTCCCCAAAGCTTATGTAGGGGCTCCGCGATAATATAGTTCATAATAGAAAAATATACTCGAGATAAAAAAGGTTTTAAAAAAAAAAAATATATTATACATATAATAGTTCCTAATCGTGTGAGATTGTCCCAAATATTCATTATCTATACTTTTATAAAGTTTTAAAAATGAAATCCAAAAAAAAAATTTTTCGTTTTAGTGAACTGCAAATAGTCTGTAACAACATTTTTTTTGAAAATATCTTCAATATACAGACATTTCATTTTTAAAACTTTATAATAGTATAGATTAGAAGACAATAGGCTCATCATCACTACACGAATGCACGAGGAAGGCGGTCAGTACAGAAAAATGGCGCCGTGTGGTGAAACCTGCCACCAACACCTTAAATGATGACCACGACCACTCTGCCAAGAGTGAAACCGACGAAGAAGAATATATAAAATATGCAGACTTAATGCCTAGACATTCGCTACAAGTTATCCATAGGGCCAATAAGAAAAAAAAAGATTAATTTATTACGTCTAAATTTCTCGAAGTGTAGCATCCGCTTACAAGAGATCCAAGCAAATTAGTAAATTGGCCCAATAGGGACACAATACATACTTGTTCATTAGCATCAATGGATCTGACGCGGATGAGGGCCATTGCATCAATGTGCATTACAACATTATGTCGGATTTTATTGGATATTTCCTTTGCACGTGACTACCATTGGACATAGTTGTTGTTGGAGCCAAAAGTTGATCAACGTCGACATCAAAGTAAGATTATCCATTTTGAGCTGCAAGCCTGAAACGCATGTCTACTTTTAATGTATAGGTCCCAGTGCAGGAGGATGTTATTTTGTGAAACCGACACACAGGTGAAGAATATAACGTCACCATAATTCCATGGAGTCTGGTTTCACTGTCCCAGAGGATACGATACTCGTATATAAAAGAGACGAAGAAAAAGCGGAGGGAAAGAGACGGCATTTTCCGTTGACTATTACTAAACAAGTAGGAGCAATAAAGCTACATCGGAGGCGACATCACCTAGTCACGATCAGGAGATTCTGACGTGAATCCACCATTGGTCAGTTTCGAATATCTATACAGGTGCGTTGCGGTAAGATGAAAAACGGGGTAAGATAAAAAACCGTTCGTAACTCCCTATTACGTGCACATTTCTTGGTCCTGGCAACTTTATTGAGAACGCCATTTTGTTGCTCCCCGCCCCTCATTCAGTGCTGTTCGCTCAGTGAGTGTGGTCGAGTGTTATTGGCAATTTTTGGCAAGGTGAGTTTTTGACGTTCAAATCATGTTTATTAATCTTACCCCATGCTTTGTAACTTCTTTTGCAGTGAAGCTAGAGACATTTTGTGTTGATACGTTTGCTTGTTATTGTTATTTTAGTTGTCTGTCAATGTGGATATTGATTTTCTTTCTTATTTTAAGAGTTTCTATACATTTCAATCTTGCACCGACTAATTTTGGAGGGGTAAGACGGAAATATTTATGTTTTCGTCTTAGCCCACTTTCAAAACTCATAGTGACGGTAACAGGTTCTCAAAATGTGGAGGAATAACTAATTTAATTAAATATATTTAGGTAGATTGGTAGTTTATAGAGGTTTGTTCCCTGGCACACCTTTCCCTTTCATAGCCCACCACAGAACCTTACGGGGGACCCTATCGTATGTTTTTCCAGATCTATGAACATCATATGCAAGTCCTTTTGTGTAAGTCGGTATTTTTCGCAAAGTTGGCGGAGTGCAAATATAGCGTCCATAGTTCCCCGGCCTGGCATAAACCCAAATTGGTTCTGTGTTACCTCACTTTCTTCTCTCATTCGTTTTGCTATCACTTTCTCCTATATCTTTATACTATGTGACATGAGCTTTATTCTTCGTTAGTTGTTGCAATCCTGTAGGTCACCTTTATTCTTGAAGATGGGCACCAGTGAACTGTTGCACCATTCGTCAGGAATTACCTCTTCTTGCAACAACTTATTGAAGAATGGAGTCAGCCACTTCCATCCATCTGCTTTCAAAAACTTCCATACTTCCGCTGGTATACCATCTGGCCCAACTGCTTTTCCATTCTTCATACTCTGAACTGCCATCTTCACTTCCTCTATACTTACCTCTTTCACCAAAACTTTATTACTTTGTACAGTTTCTAACTCTCCGCTCCATTTATTCTTGTTACATGTAGACTATATTAAAAAAAAGACTCACGTGATTGGAAAAATTGTGATCTCTTTTGTTTCGTAGGAAAGATATACGGGTATATTATTGATTAATGCTGCGCTATTTTATTTGTACTCAGTGATTTTAACGCATTAGTTGTAATTGTGCATTTGAAATAAAAAAATATATGATTAATCGTGTTTTAGTATTATTTATTATTTTTCTATCATGAAAAGTAGTATTCTATAGATAACAGTTTGAGAACCCTAGTCTACCTCACCTCAAAGTGGGGTAAGATGATATTTCAATCTTACCCCACTTTTTAAACAATCGAATATTAGCGGTAAAGAAAAGTTTTTTTTTAATGTGAAGTAGAGTTTTAAACTGCTACGTTGCCTTACCGTTGGAATGTAAGCATCAAATACACCAACGGCTCATATAAATCATTTTAAAAACTATATCAGTCTTACCCCGTCACCTTTTCATCTTTCTCCAAGATTTTTTTAGTTATGAGTGTAACTTTATTTCAACTTTTTCAATAGTTAAAGTATTATTTACTTCCGTGTTTTAGTTTAAATATAAAGATTCATATGTTCTCTTTACCAAAAGCATAGCGTCCTGTACCTAGACCTCAAATTATTGGTACAATATAACTTTAAAAAAAACACATCTCATCTCGTATAAAATTCGTTCAATCTTACCCCAACGCACCTTACTATTATAAAGTTGTAAAAATGAAATGTCTGTACATTGAAGATATTAAAAAATATTTATTGAACCGAACTATTTATTCACTAAATCGAAAATTATTTTTATTTTTTGTGTTTGTATGTATGTGTCGTTGGGGCCTCATCACGCCAAACCGGATAAAGGGATTTCAACTATTTTTGGTACACGGGTAGCTGGGTATCCAAAGATGGTTATAGGATATCTTTTAACAGACTACGTTGACGAAAAAAGAAGGGTTATGACTTTTTCTCTTCCGCGAACGAAGTTGCGGGCACCTATAAATATATGATTCACCCATAATAATCTTAAGTTCGGATCGAGTACTGTACGCATGCGTATCGCACTTTAAAAAATCCAGCATGGATTGGCTAAGCGCATGTCATGGAACTGTTGCATCAATGTGCAATTGGCGTAATACAAGGCATTTTATTGGTCATTTCCTTACGCATGACAAGAATGACTCACGGTCTATAAAAGCGACACGTTCCGAGGACAAGGCTGGCATTTTTCCTGTAACCTCCTGGATTTGGCATTTGATTTGTTGCCAATTGCCAAATTATTCCTAAGCGCACCAATTTTGTTTGACAGTTCCGACTTACAACGGCGTTTAAATAATCTTGATACTTGGTATATAGTTTGATGTAGTGTAATCTGAGGAAGTACCTACTTAAATTGGCATTTTTTGGGAATGAAACAAATGAATAACATTTTAGACACATTTTGTCTTTACAAAAAATGTACGAGTATAGTTTTATGCACAGTTAATATTGAGGATACACTCACCTGTATCCTCAATATGTACTCGTACCAGTGTATACTAATTAATTAGGATATACGAGTACCAACTAATTTTCAGAGTGAAAATGCCGTTAAATAATGAAATGGAGCCGGGTATTTATAGATTATAACTTTTAATTGATTATATATGCAAAACTATAGACTACTATGTAATTCCCTTGTGCGCCGCAGCGCTCCCTATACGTATACGTTTATTAATTATACAATTACAATGCATAATATTTATAAGTTAGTAGGTACACAAAGGGACAGATTATATTACTGCAGGAATCAAAGCCGATACACGTGTGCTCATTAACCGGAAGAGTGGTTAAGTGTGAGCGTATTATATAGTTATATATTGCGCATGCACAATAATATTGTTCTATTGCGCGTAAACTATCTTGGCAATGTTCGCTAAATGTAATTGGCACTCTTTATCGTTGACCATTGGTTCGGGGCGTCGTGAACTAATTCTGTACTTTATATTTGGCTTTAATGTAAATATCAGTACAGACTCTTTGTTGTATTATAGGTAAAATTTTAAATTTCGATACGATATTTGGATTGAAAACAAACTTACACGAGAGCCTCTGTTTGAACTGAAGAAGTTTTAATTACGACGCTCTTGTGCTTCTTTTGAAATTCGAGTCGGCCGAGCTCAGTGACTGCGTTCATCAATCATCATAGTTCTTTAGGACTTGACTGAAGTCTTTTTGAATTAGAATTTCTTTATTTCGTCACATTATTTTCGTTTATTTTGTTCACAAGTACACATAAGCAGAACTCGGACATCGCAAAAACAAATACGGAAATAGAACAAGATGCAGTGGAGTTGTTGTGTGTTTATGATAATTATTATCTACTTAAAGAGGATATTATACTGATATGCTTTAAACATATTTTTAATTGTATAATCGAATCGAATAAATTTAATAATTTTTTTCTCTTCTAATTGCATTTCTAACTTTGTTTGACAATCAAAACTGGTAGAACTTTTTCGTAAATACCTTACTTTAAGTATGACGAAACTGAAAACGGTCAAAAAGCAGATCAAGAACTATTCCGAGCTGTCTTAAGAGGAAGATGTGTGCGAGATATTATGTAAGTACATAAATATAATTTAAACTTTGTTCGTGGTGGGGGAAAAATCCATAACCCTCTTGCTTCAGCGGAGTCAAATAAAATGTGAATGTTAAACTACCTGTGTACCAAAAATAGTTGAAATCCGTTTAGCCGTTTTGGCGTGATGAAGCTATAACGGCAACGTCGCATACAAACATACAAAAATAAAATGTTTTTCGATTCAATGACCGTATTAGAATCACTATTTTTTTGGAAATATCTTTAATGTATACAAGACATTTCTTTTTTATAACCTTTTAATAGTTTAGATATAATAAGACTCTATTAACATCTTGTCCTATGTTCGAGTTGTCATTGTTTGGAGATGACCTGCCCGAGCTCTGGAAATAAGTTACTTGTTTGTGATAGATTCATTTGCTGCTGTAGGCAATTTGCAAAAGGTATGGATATTGATGTAAGGAGTGATCTTCATGATGACGTTTTGAATCCTACCATCTCTTTGACTCTCTCGAAAGATTTGAGTAAGAGGAAAAGGAAAGATTCGAAAACTCGGTTCACAATCTATAGACCCTTTGAACTAACTTGGTGTCATGCCTTGTGATTGTGTGGGTTTTTAGTATGATCGCATGATTTCTCACATTCCAGCCTAAGGATATAAAGGTTGCTTTAATCGCCATACATAAAGTACCTTCCTGACAAGTATATAAATGTTCTTACATTTATATACTGACTTCCACTGACTTCACTTTCTGACGGAATTTCAAATCACTTCAAGTCTGAATCGACGAATGGTTCGTCATAGCCATACGGCTGGCAACACATCAAAATAACCATCCGCCTAGCACGCTTCTCGATCATATATTATAAAGCTTCATCTACTGTAATAAAGAAGACTCTCAGAATGTTGCAGTCATATTTACCCTAGTACTAAAACGACATTTTTAAAATTGCAGAGCTCGCCAAATCTAACCAGTTGCTACAATTTAAACTAATTTAAGCCCTAAATTGTTAATAGGCTTGAGCAATCGTAGTTGTGCGATTGCAAGCATAGCCCACTAAAATGCAATTGTGGATAACTTTCTCCAGATTTATGGTGAAATAATGAGACAAGCAGTCACTCGTTGCGTGGGTTTCGCAGGTCTACAAAACGGACACTTAATTGGAAAATGAATAATGGTGATATGGAGTAACTGTCTATGAAGTAGAAATTGGCCAAAGAGCAATGATTTATGCAAGTTTCAGTGGGTTGATACAACGGGCTAGGCTCTATGCCCAATTATATATTTTACTAGAGCCCGCAACTACGTTCGCGGAAGAGAAAAAAGTCATAAACCTCTTTTGAACTGCAGCGTGGTTAGGTAAAAAGTATCCTTTAACGATCTGTGGATGCCCAGCTACCCGTGTATTAAAAATAGTTAATATGCGTTTACCCGTTTTGGCGCGATGAAGCCACAACGACTTATACAAACATACAAAAAAGCCAAAAAAATACTGATTCAGTGATCTTCAAATATTCCGTTCACTTTATTTTTAATATCTTTAAAGTACAGACATTTCATTTTTACAACGTTGCAATAGTATAGATTATAGATGTTGATTTGACGTGATAGGTATGTTTTATAGAAAAATTACTCGTAACATCTGGATTTTACTCGAATGAACGCAGGTAGACCGCTTCTACCCGACACCCACTTCCTTCCAAGATATAGAGATATAATTATCTTAACTATAAACGATATAAAAAAAAATAACACGCGTGTTAACTTTTATGACCTGCTAATTTGAAATTATGACCAATCTCACTTTTAATCACGTTAACTGACATCTCCACTAATTGCTAATGTGCTACTAGACTGGTTTATGTTTTTTTGCGGCGATAAGCAATCTGCCACCGAGCGAACCGTGATACAACCTGTTTTGCAATCTATAGTAAAAAAATAACGCTTATAATTAAAAGTTATTTATCAAGGCGTAAGGACATTGATGTCTGGTTCAACCACTTTCTACGAGCATAGGGAATTTCCTAAACACCGGATGTCTTTGTCTATGGAAAAAGTGGGATAATTTTTGCTCTCTCCAACAGTCAGATAAGTAATGATGTTCAAAGCATTTTGATACTTGAAATGTTACATCCTCTAATCGCGTAATTCAGTTAATTATGAAATTAAAATCAGATGAAGACAAAAGGATCAATTACAGTTTATTTTGATTATTGTATTCTATTAAATCTTTATTTACCAATTGTAGTTAATACTGAATTTTCTGTGATAATTTTGTATTGAAAATTTATAACCAGTTGCTTTTGTATAGAAAACTACACAATAGAGACCGCTATTGTGTAAAATTTGCATTGCTACCAATATACCATAGGTACCTAAATAATAAAACAAGTTTGACAAATTGCTACGCGAAGTTATTGTTTACTTTACTTTAAACGGTAAAAATTACATCATTGGACATACAATTGCGATTTCCAAACGGATAACGCCACCGGAAGTGCGATTACAGTCCTGAACAGATTCGCACGCTATTTATAACACCCAACGCACATGGCCGCATGCCAGGCCGTCGACGATACGTCACTATAGCCAACCGTCACTAGCAGGCTTGCCAATGATTTAAAATATTTAACGTAAAAACACACTTCAAGAGTATACTGGCTGAAAAACTATAAGTAAAATTTATAAGTCTGTAGGTTTTGCCGGCGGTTTAGTTAGCGTACCAATAGTAGGCGATTTAACTTATTTATTGAGAGCGGTGCATATTTGGGGGAAAACCATGTGAAAAAAAATCTCATCTGAAAATCACGTGCACCTGATACTCTGTTGCTTGATGAACGTGTAAAAACAAAAAACTTGCGTACTTAAAGCTAAATAAATCCTAAGAAAGGATCATTTTACCTGTAAAGTTTCTCGGAAAAGATTTCTCTGTTTTAGACATGCTGCGCCACTTCGGAGTAAGTTGCGGTCTGTAAAGAAATACATAAATCTTAGTTTTGAGGTCAAATGAGGAAAGAATATTGGAAGCTTAAACTTGAGTATTTTTACAATATATAAGAAATATTTATTTCTAAACAACTCGTTCCGTGTCTATTAGGGTGGGTCACTCTTGAATGAATGGAGAAAATCTCATCAGTTACATTTTTTATGCTACGCAGCGAAAATTATGTACCTTAAATCGACATTAAATAGTGTATATTTTTTTTACATTTATCTTCTGCCTTCGGGCCCACTTCAAAATTTACTACGGACATTGTAGTATACGTTTTGTTCTGTAGTTATGGTAATTTTGTTCTGAACATAGTATGTTATGCCTAAAGAATACAACGAGTTCGAAAAAAATATAAAAACAGCACCTTTTTCAGATCCCCTACATTTTTCAAAAATTTCAAACATAATCCGGAGACACGGAAAAAAATATAAAAAATAGACACAATATTCATACCAAATGGTACCATTTTCCAATTGTACCCTATGAAAAATCAGGTAAATTAAAAATGGCTCACCCTAATACCTATTCAAGTTACACTCACATACAAGATTTTTTCACCCAACATGGCGGACTGATGGTCCGATAACGACTGACATCAAAATATTACCTACCTACATTCGCTTCAGTGACATGTCTCGCAAAAAATGCGATCACTTTCCCGCATACAGTAACCTCAATGAGACAGTTATTTACTCATTAAACGATTTGACAATCATTCGACCTACTCATCAAGGCTTAGTTAGTCAAATAAGTAATTAACCTGACAAATTGAGAGGACTCTAGAGATCGTTTGTCTTCACACTTCAAATTCGATACAGGTATGTGTGACGAGAAAGTTATGTGACAGACAGCTAATATGTGAATTTCGCGATTGTAACATGCGGGTGGGAGGCCGAGCGAACATAATTTGCGTGTTCCATTTTTTATACGAAGCTACTGAAGCGTAAATCAACGCGCAGGCATTATGCAAAATCTAGGCGAGAGAAAAGACGAAATTTGGGTTTCTAACCTGCGTTTCACGCACAAATAGCTTTGCATTCCTATAGAAACATTTTATCATGGAGATGTAAGATTAGGATGGGGCGAGTAGGAAAGGGGGCCGGTATGAAGGGGAGCTCAAATCGATTTCATATGGGCATTAGAATTTTACAGTGTCACGAGTGTGACAACGCTAAAAAACGTTACGTAAAGTCGTCTGACATTTTTGTCTCGTATGGTTGACATTACACAAGACACCGTTAATATCCACGACGGTTTGCGTCGATCCATCCGCGGCGCCAGTAACGGATTCTCCTTTTACGGTCCAATGATAAAAAATAATACGTTTTTGCAACGGAAATGAATGAATGCTGTCAGTGAATTGACCAACAATAAGGTTAAGACGAGGAAAAAGTATGTAGGTACAATTTTTTTTCGATCCGGATTCTTGGTAAACTTTTATAGGTACCGAGCTGTTAAGTGAATTAGTATTTAAGACAATAACTTGGAGAAATTATTAATGAAGTGCGAAATTGGTATTCAACCATTCATTCAGTTGAAAGCGCGAACATCGCAGATTCGTAATTTATTTCGGTCGGTCTCCTTCAAGGTTGCGTAGCACGTCATGTCATGATCATCGATTTATCAACACGGTTTTCACATTGTCATGTTTCATTAATGGAATAAATGCACCTATCCGCATTTTTGATTTGAATGCTTTACCGTAATAATTATGTACAGGTTTAAAAAAAAGCATGAAACACTTTTGGGAAAGAGATGATGTCCATGAAACGTACTAGGTATATGAAAGTCACTGAATCCATACTTCCATACCAATATTATAAATGCGAAAGTGTGTCTGTCTGTCTGTCTGTTACCTCTTCACGCTTAAACCACTGAACCGATTTGGATGAAATTTGGTACGGAGATAGTTTGAGTCCCGGGGAAGGACATAGGCTACTTTTTATCCCGGAAAAATACCCTCATTCGCGATAACCGAATTTAAGGCGGACGAAGTCGCGGGCAGAAGCTAGTGAAAAATATTTTTTTCGATTTGTTCATCACACTTGTTGGTATACGGTGTCATTACACGCAGGCAAAACGAGCGACAAGGTCTTAATTAAAACCGTGGGCTTTTTATTATTCGATTAACGCCATGGGCATAATGACTTCTTTTTTAATTTTTTTTTGACTGTATTCACTACTCTAATATGTCAGGTTTAGAACGGAACCGAACGGAATTAGTCAAAATCAACAAATTTGATTTATACATAATGCAATATCAATAAATACACGTCGACGCTACAGTTAAATGCGTCAAAATAGCTTGTTTCTACTATTTTACAATTATTAATTTACGCAACACAATCTGTTGCGTAAATTAATAAATGCAACAAAATTAAAAAATAGTTTTGGAATGAAACCTTTCTTGGACGAACAAAAAAAACGAAACCTTTGTTTATGTTATCTATGGAATGAGATTCTACCAATAACGAAATGACACTTTATGACACAATGTTGCGACTTGTGACACTTGAAAGTAACACGCAATATGCTCTCGTTTGTAATTCCTTCTCTACCGCCCACGGTGCACAATGTACTATTGTATGTTCGTATGTGTTGTTGTGCCTTAATCACGCCAAAACAGCTAAACGGATTTCAAATATTTTTGGTATGTACCAAAAATAGTTGAAATCCGTTTAGCCGTTGGGTAGCTGAGCATCCACAGATGGTTATTTATAGGATATTTTTATTCGATGACGGCAAAAAAGAGGGTTATAATTTTTTCCTCCTGCGCGAACGAAGTCGCTGGCACCTTCTAGTTTCATTATAATACTCTAACAACTAACCAGAGGTGCTACAACTCACCTTAATCATTTTCCCTGCGAATTTAAATGTGTTCCATGAATACCTACGTATTGAAGCCGGCAAAAACAATACTACGTACAGCCTTCATTGAGAACTTCCGCACTTCGTTGCGGTAAACTTTCAAGCTTTTCCGTGTTTCATGGACTGTTTCAAGTTTGTTAGCAAACAAACCGGTATAGTATTATTTAACAACAAATGATTCATTGGTAATTTAATCGTAATCTGTCCATACTAGTCCATACTAATATTATAAATGCGAAAGTGCGTCTGTCTGTCTGACTGTTTCACGCTTAAACCGCTGAACCGATTTGGAAGAAATGTGGTATGGTGATAGTTTGAGTCCCGGGAAAGGACATAGGCTACTTTTTATCTCGGAAAAATACCCTTATCCGCGATAAACGAATTTAAGGCGGACGAAGTCGCGGGCAGAAGCTAGTAAGTTACAGGTATGAACATTGTTTAATAAAAAAATAATTTAAAAAAATCTAGCTAACTTATACATTTAGGCACTCCCTTAGTCTCGCATTATAATACCTACACTTACATTCTTAGGCACTAGGCACCTACCCGTTTTTTAGAACAATGTCTCAATGACGTGCTATATGCTAATTCGTTGCGTTGGTATGAATTACTTCAAGTCTTCCTGATAGCCTGCCTTCACCTGAACCTACCGCTGTACATAAATCAATACTAATCCATATCCATACTAATATTATAAATGCGAAAGTGTGTCTGTCTGTCTGTCTGTTACCTCTTCACGCATAAACCGCTGAACCGATTTGGATGAAATTTGGTATGGAGATAGTTTGAGTCCCGGGGAAGGACATAGGTACTTTTTATCCCGGAAAAATACCCTTATCCGCGATAAACGAATTTAAGGCGGACGAAATCGCGGGCAGAAGCTAGTCTATTATAAAGGTACAAGTTCGTAACCGACTGCCGACATGTAACAGCAGCAGGCGACGTATCGTCTGGACAGCAGCACCTCTGCACAACACAACTGTGATACAGAGCCCGGTAAACTGCTTGAAGAAAAATTGCTGATCTGCGCATGCACATTTGTACGTATATAAATCGGTTACTGCGCAGTCAAGGTGATAAAGAGCTTTCTTTCCTTTCAATGAGCGAGAAATACTCGTGATGGTACCTACGTCGCGCGACCAGCGAAGTCCCGGAGACTTGCTGGTTTCCATGAAAATGTAAAGAATCGACGTCTCACTAGCTACAGAAGGAGAGGATCGTGCTGCCAAGGTCGCTTATCTTGGACGTCCGAGAGGTCGCAGACCCGTAGGACAGCCTAGATATCGCTGGAGTGATAAAGTTCATAAAGATCTCAGGGACCTAGACATCCGTAACTGGCGCGAGCTGGCTCAGGAGCGCGAAGCGTGGCGTAAACTGGTGTGGGAAGCCAAGATCCACTTTGGGTCGCTGCGCTCAGCTATTTAGTTAGTGCATTACATTTATTTTGACGATGCGTGTTGCGGATAATATTTTGTGCTATTGCTTTGTATTGACGAAACCTGCGGTGGATATATTATTTACTTAGTTAGTTCTTTCCTAGCGATATGTCACCTGCTGCTGCTACATTGGACAACTACTTATTTAGCCGGAAAACGTGGCGTACTGTCTCCCAAAGAACGCAAGCTTCCTAGGTATATACCTAGATTAAGAATATTGGTATCTTTTATTTCAGTCTTCATCAATCGACGACACGTTTGGCTCAGTGGGTGGGCTGCACAACGGCCTACGAAGCTGGCGGTCCCGAGTTCGAATCCCGGCCAGGGTAAGTGTTTGTGTGATGAGCACGAATGTTTGTTACTGGGTCTTGGATGTTTTCTATGTATTTTAAGTATTATAATTTATCTATATCTACGAAACTGGCGGTCTCGGGTTCGCATCCCTGCCACGACAAGTGTTTGTGTGATGAGTACGAATGTTTGTTCCTGGGTCTTGGAATTTTTTCTATGTATGTATTTTAAGTATTATAAGTTATCTATATATTATGTATTTCATCGCCTAGTACCTACCCATAGTACAAGCTGTGTTTAGTTTGGGTTGGGACTGGGTCGATTAGTGAAATATTTACCCTGTGTTTTTTATTTATTTAATCATAAATTGTATTAACTCTCGAGGACAGACAAATTCTAGTGCCCAATACAATAAAAAAAATCAAGGATCAGAATTGTTTTGTGGCGCTGATTTATTTCCAATTTTAGGTTATGGTACATTATTCATTTATTAACATTACTTAAAAAAATAATATAAGTATAGGTATTGGTATATTCCGAATTTACTTAGAATAGAATAAAGTTATCCTGATACTATAAAGAAACCATTTAGCCGAGTCGCGAGTTATGAATGTATTTTCTTTCGGTCATAGGTACTTACTTGCATGGTTTTCGTGATTTAAAATAATTACATATATTATTTGGTTACAACTTTATGCCAGAAATTAACATAAATTACAGCACCGCAAGTAAATACTCTTAATTAAAGTAATTTTACTAAATTAGTAACGACTTTGAAACTGCGAATATCGCTTAGGAGAGCAAGAAACCTTCAAATTCCTTACAAACAAATGAAGTGGGTAGATTCTCAAACAGTGTATAATACTTTCGATATTTCTGTTCTTTAAAAAGTTGCACTTAGATCACTATGTTCTGTTTTGAGCACCCAGCCAGACGTATCCCGCGACATTAGCAGGTAATTTTGTAACAATACGCCGTCGAACCGTTCGGCCGGCCGCTGTAGCAACCTAAACCAACAGCTGTTAACCCCGGGCACTATTTTAATAACACTTACGACACGTATAAAAACCCAATTAAATAACCGCAAGCTTTCAATGAACTTATTGGTTAAAAGTGAAACGTGCAAAATAATATCGAACGACACAACCGAAATTAACTTTCAGATCAACTCACCTTATTTTATCACTGCAATAAATTACTAACCACACTTAACGAATCGACACTTTTAATCGCTCACACCGTCAGACTTAAATATAGCGAAGATAACTTAATTTATAAAATAGTAAAATAAAATTAACTAAATACGAAAATTCTAGAGCCGAGAAGCACGCACACCCGTCACCGACAAGCGCAGAAACCCGACTGGCGCGACCTCATGTGGCGATTACAAGATAGTTTATTTTCAAAGGTGGGAGCGCCTGCGTTCCGTTTCAATGACTTCGATAATGGTTTTATGCCACATTTTCAGACAATTGGACGTGATAATTACTGATCTGGTTCTTAATTGACAACGATAAATTTATTATTAATAGCTACCTATGTATATTATGAACGTACCTAATTTGCAATGTCGCACATACATGCTCAATTTAGCATATTCACTTAAAACACGCACTCGTTTAAAAATCCTCCATTTTTAATAGCTATGTTTTAAAGATAAATTAATGAATACCGACTAATATAACGCTTTCATTATCAATACGTGAATAAAATTAAATTAATAATGCTATGCTTTTTACTGTCTGTCTTCCTTGGCGCTATCTCGATGGTTACATCCTGTGGCGGGACGCGCTGTGATTGGCTGATCACTGCCAGGCCTCCACAGACAACGTCTATTTACGCGAACTCATTACTTTGCGAGGGGGTATCTTCAAAAGCTACTTCTTATAGAAAAATAAAAATACGTTCAGGAGCTAACAATACTTGTGAACACATGATTTTGAATGAATCATAGCGTGTTTCTACGTTAATTTATATATTTGAATTTGAAATGAAACAACAACTGAAAAAAATAATCTACCCTCAATTTAGACTACATTTTCGACATAATTGAACTTCTTCCTAAAATTTAGTTAGGTCAAGTGCAGCAATACGTGTAGTCGTTCGTGTATATTTCAATTTTAATCAAGAATATTATTATAATAATGTATTTATATTTATTCAAAACTACATTAATTTCCTTGTTGAGCGAATGATATTTGTTTTTGTTATTTGACTGTGATTAATAATTTGCAAAGATTTATTGATTTAAATAATCATGGCCTCTAGCAACTTCTTAACAGTCAAAACGCATTTATCAGAGTTTAAAAATAATTCGGATAAGGACACCATAAGTGAGGTAAGTTTTACAGCACATTTTAAGACACTATATAATTTAGAAGGATATTCTGCTCATATTCGTATTCCGCAAGTGGCCGCCATTTTAAGACATAACGGCGTGACTGTGAGGCGCAATGCAATTTTATTCCCTGGCTAAAACAATATTATCTAAGAATATAAATTTAATCAACATATGTCTTGCATGTTATTAATAATCATATCACATTTCTAACTTGAAACATAAATCGAAAAAAAAATCTTTAGGTTATTTTTCTACCCTGCCGTCATGAACTTTACTTAAAGAATCAATATTAAACGATTTTAACTTGATTCCGTTTTTACAGAATAATATTACAACTGCCATATAATCATGCATCTCAAATTAATTTCTTTTTCCAAAACGTCAAAATGGTTCGTATGAAGTTTGTAGGAAAATATTTCCGCGGGACGTCACAGTCAAACCACTACCCCTTAAAGGTGCGTCCACATTTGTATCATTTGCCCGTATCAGATCATCGTCGCGTAGCATGAGCGCGTGTCACGATCACGCGTTTGGACGTTGCGCCGATCCGATCACTCGAAATCCATTTGCTACGCGTATCACACACTTGTATCGGAAGAGTGCGGCATTATCGGCGCGCCGACAGTAAGCGTCCAAGCAGCGCGATACGCAGTCATGCTACGGCACGGTGATCGGATACGAGCAAATGATACAAGTGTGGACGCACCTTAAGATGCGTCCACATTTGTATCATTTGCCCGTATCAGATCATCGTCGCGTGGCATGATCGCGTGTCACGATCACGCGCTTGGACGTTGCGCCGATCGGATCGCTCGAAATCCATTTTGCTACGCGTATCACACAGTTATATCGGACGAGTACGGCATGATCGGTGCGCCGACAGTAAGCGTCCAAGCAGAGTGATACGCAGTCATGCCACGGCACGGTGATCGGATACGAGCAAATGATACAAGTGTGGACGCACCTTTATCAGATTTTGTAAAATTAAAAATAGTTTATAGTAAGAAAATTAGAGATAGTTACTTTTATCACCTGTATTTTCGAATGGTTGATTCTTAAACAATTTATATGACTGCTGTCAAGCACATTATAGTAAAAAAAAAACTTCCGGTTGAGGTTCTGCCAGTCTACAGTTATGTTCATTCTCTAATCATTTGCCACTAACCTTTTGTTGCCCTTGCGAAAGCCCCTCCGGTGCTCAGCGTTGTTGGACCCAACCTTTACAACCATGTGCTCGACGAAATAAAGAATTTAACTCCCCTAGCAATGATTTTTTACGAAAAAACTCAAGGACATGCTCATTAAATTAGCTTTCTACAGCGTTAACGAGTTTCTCCAAGGGGTGCGTTGACCCGTAGGTACCGATCAATCCTTTATGTGACTTGACTGTAGCTCTAACGAATTATAACAATATGTTGTAAAATGACGTGTAAATTATTTATTTTATTTATTTATTTTTAAGAAAAAAAGCCAAAATTGGCGAGTACACTAATATCACAAATTTTAAGATAGTCCCTAAAATAAAAAGTTTTGTTTTGTTACATTAGTTAAAAACCACGATCGAACTCCATTATTACCCATCCCAATGCTTAAATACTTAGTGCATATACGACGAGTAACATTTAATTAATTATTTCAGGCATCAGAAAGCGGTACGAGCAATTCTACGTCAGCTGAAGACCTTCAAAAACTCGCTGTAATTCTCGGCTTGAATAGTGTCGAAGATGTTTACCAAGAACGATTCCGTGTTGACAGGCGCCGGTTGGAGACAATGCTGGCTGGTAATTTATTAGCATAAATTTAAAAAACGAGCGAAACAAATTAATTATAATATATTGCAGACAAAGTTGTTACTTTCACCTTTACTTTTCAGATAATTTGGACGAATCTCAAACGGCACAAGCTTTCTTCCACCGGGTAACTATTTTTTAATGCTTACATGTTACAACTGAAGAAAAACGATATTAAATTAAAAAAATATATATTTCAGGTAATGAACGACACGAATACTTTGATTAACTGGCCAACACGTTTAAAAATCGGAGCTCGCTCAAAAAAAGGTTGGTATTATATCATACTAATTAAAAAACAAAACTGCAACATAGCGGGAGAAAGTGTACATGTTTATTTCTGAACGCAACTCTAATTCAAAACTGAAAATTGCGGTTAGCCTATGAACGGGGTCAAAATTGGCGCGCGGGCCTGGCGCCGTAAAGTCGCGTTGTGGCGCCAGTCTGGCGCACTTTGCCACAAATTTTGAAATTATTCACCGCGCGTCCGTTAGTTACAACTAAAATTTACAATCAACTTTTAATCTTATGCTTTTTTAAATGAAATTATCATGGTTTCTACAGAGAATAGTGATGAATTATTGTATAAACTTATTAGAAAAATTCGTGATAATGATTTCCATGATTTTATGGGTAATTCATGTTTGTTTGGGCTTTTGGGATAACTTCTTCTAACCTTCAATTGTTTTTCGTGTTAGTAATTTTATTTAATGTGATTTAGATCCTCATGTGAGAGTGGCTGGCCGGGTCGATGATGTGAAATTAGCGAGGGAGAAGATTATGCAGTTGCTGGACACTAGGGTATGTTAATTAGTAATTACGTAATTATTACGATACGTAATGTTGTTAATCTAGTGTGCTAAGCTTCCATTAAAGAAATTATAGCAAACCCGATCAAAGTTATTCAGCATTCTTTTATTCCAAATTTAGAACTACTTTATTCGAGTAAAATATTGAGGTTTCTTAATGTTTAGCATTTTTAATGGATATAACTGAACTTCTATAAACGCGGTTGTATAATAAATAATAATAAGTTGTGAAGAATGTTATATGAAACCAGTGCTTGCAGTGTGCGTAGTAAGTACTAAGGATATTTTTAAAGTACTTGTATATAAATAAATACAGTGTTATTCACCGTGTCTGCTTGCGTGAGTTTTGCTCGATTTCAGACTAACTTGTGCTTGTATACATGAGTTCTGATTACCGTTTTAGATCGATATCATAAGTGTTTGGATTTTTTCTTATTGACATAGCATGAAAACCGGATTATACCAGTACATGGGTAATGTTTGTAACTTTTTACGTAGGTAACCTGTCTCATATTTATCGTGTCCAGGTAAATGATTGGTTATTTTTAACCTTCGATGAACAAAATAGGAGCGTTTATAAGTCTGACGTGTTAAACGGGAGCTGGGGAGTCCATTATTTACGTGAGGCGTTTTTTGCGATGTTCCGAACCCCTCTCCCGCTGGTGAGATTTCGTGAGATTTGTCTCAACTCCTCCCCCAATCTCACGTGAGATTTTTCAAAATGTATAAAAAGATTAGATGAGTTTCAGCTTGACCCTCCGCCTCCTACCCTCGCCTTCTGCCCGTTCTTCATTATGGTCCAATGTAATTAGTTCGGCCGTTTGATTCTATCAGCATCTTTCTACATGTGTCGGTCGGCTTTTTTATCGTTTCACCAAATTGTATTATTTATTATTCCTACGAATGACGCCTGAGCAATTTCAAAATCCAATCTTCGACCGTCTGGTGCGGTGCCTAAGCCCTAGGCGCTCATACGAAATACCTATTACGGTCGTTCACTTGTTACGTAAGACGATTTAGGGGGGGAGGGTGTCCAGACAAGTCTTATTTTTTGTTTCAAACAGGCGGGAGGGGGTAATGTATACTATTATCTTTACTCTTTATTATTTTATAAACGTGAAAGTATGTATGTACGTTCCACTTAATCTCAAAAATTACTGGACGAATCTTTATGAAACTTTCCAGTTATTTACCTTATATATCAGAATAGGATATAGGCTATAATGTATGTCAAATTTCATCCCTTTTAGGGACGAAAAAGGGGATGAAAATTTTTATGGACAGTAAATATTTTCTTTCGCTAGTAAAGTTATAAAAATGATTGTGACGGACTAATTGGAGGTCACTGAAAGGATAAAAAAATGGTAGATGTTACGTAAGAATGCGAAGGGGCTCGCCCAAGTCTTATTTTTTCTTATATATTGGAGGGGGGTCAGAAAGTGGTTAAAATATAATATATGGTCTTCTATACTATTTATAAAGTTGTAAAAATGAAATTGCTATACATAGAAGATAATTAAAAAATAATGTGCTACGGACTATTTGAAGATCACTGAATCGAAAAAAACATTGTCTGTGTCTGGTTTTTGACAATGAGGGTTTTCTCAAATGGAAATATCACTAGTTGGCGCTACCGTGACGTAAGATCTAATTGACAAGAAGTGTCCATTAATCACAGCACAATTTTTATTGTGATTAGTTTTTGTTTTATCAAGGAAAATGTGAAAAAACACACCATCCCCTCCTATAATATCTCCGAAGTTTACCAATCGAAAATTTTAAAATTGTCATAATTTGTATTAATAAACATAAATATTACACGAAAATTATAGCCATGTCTCTAACTATTTATTTATTTTTTAATTCGCCATAAACCTATATGAGCAACCCGGTTATGTTAAGTTTGCACCTGATTTGTATGCAATGCTTTAGATATCAGGTGCAAACATAACTCAACCGAAACCGAGTAATAAAGTTAGGGTAAGTAAAAAATTGTACGGAACCCTCGGTGCGCGAGTCCGACTCGCACTTGGGCGGTTTTTAACCGACTTCCAAAAAAAGGAGGAGGTTCTCAATTCAACGGAATGTTTTTTTTTTTTTTTTCTAATATGGAACGTCAAATTGCCTGCCTATACGGATACGCTACTAACATACAACAGGTGAGTAAAATAAAAGTAACACTTGAGTTTTTCACCTATATTTTTCTTAGACAAGACAGTGTCTCTCTATACTTCTGAACTCAAGTTACAATTTCAAAATTTGATCGTGAATATAATATGATTATTATGTTGTTAATAGAGCAACCGGGTCACTATGAAGATCGACGTCAGCTATACTGACCACTCGCACATCATCGGGAAGGTAAGACCATCATCATATCTCGGGTAAAATGGGTCACTTTCAACGTTTGGTTAACAATCTACTAAGTATTACATACTACCAATAAAAAAAAACACTGAATATTTGCGACAGTAGTAATTATATTACTACTCGTTTTGATTACATATTTAACTGTAGGTATTTTTAAGCAGTACATTGGGGGCATAATATTATGCCTCAATAGGGAATATGCATGAATTTTAATTTTTGCTTTATTAAAAGCTTATTCATGTAACAAACAGTAGACAAAAATATTTTTTCAAATAACTTTAAAAATACCCAAGATATAAGCCATCAAACATTTCATTCTATCTCTTGCTAGCAAAACAGAATTTAATATGGACTTTATATGACCGTAGTAGACTTTGACGTAACAGTCTATGTCGGACCTCACTGTCAAATCGCTGTCTAATTAGTAGTTTAAAATGCTTATATCATACGTATTTCTTGGCCGATTTTAATTTTAATTTCACTTTTTGGAATAGTTTTTACGGTATTTTGATATTTCGTTAAAAAAAAGCGATGAAAAAATTTCATGCATGTTCCCTATACAAGGCTATTAATACAAGAGCACTGTCAAGCGTCCTATTTTGGATCGTGCGCCGACTGCTAGAGAATATCCAGGTAAAAACTAGATGGCGCTTTAAAACTAACCATTTAAAGATGTTATAATTTAACAAAGAAACACTTTACAGTAACAATTAGTTCGTAAACAGATAATAATAAATAAATTGTAACGTTTAAATACAGTGCGACGCTTGCAAAGTTCAATAATTCTAAATACTTAATAATTATTATACATAGATGGCGTTATACACATCGGGGAACGGCGTTTTGTATGGTGATTGACAGCCCTCTTGTTATAATGGCTTTGCTCCAATATCTTCCCCCCATCTTTGGTGCCTCCCTGTTGTCATAATGCGCAAAATGCGTTTTTTTTTGCTTAGAAATGTCCAGATGAGTTTCTAAAGCCCATACATTTCCAGGGAGGACTGACAATTAAGCGTGTGATGGAGGAAACCGGATGCCACATCCACTTCCCAGACTCCAACCGCACCAGCGCCATCGAGAAGAGCAACCAGGTCTCCATCGCGGGAGACATGGAGCGCGTCGAGAGGGCCAGGGCTCGCGTACGGGTGAGTCTCCTGACAGAAATATCCTAGGATGAAGGTTGGTAGCTATATTCGGAGCCTAACCACACCAGCCATCCAGCACAGCAACCTGGTCTCCATCGCGGGGGACATGGAGCGCGTCGAGAGGGCCAGGGCTCGCGTACGGGTGAGTCTCCTGACAGAAATATCCTAGGCTGAAGATTGGTAGCTACATCCGGAGTATAACCGCACCAGCGCCATCCAGCAGAGCAACCAGGTGTCCATCGTGGGGGACTTGGAGCGCGTCGAGAAGGCCAGGGCTCGCGTTCGGGTAAGTAGTTTCTATGGAGGCCCAAAGTGAGGCGTGGAGCACCGCTGCGTCTGGTAGATCGCGCGCCGTTCGCGTATGTACAGGAAACGCACCAGGAGCTGTCTCCCTAAAAACTTCACCCACACGGGCGACAGGATCTCGAAGCTATCATGCCCCTTACCACCAAATCGTACTCGTTAATATAAACCCCCCTTACAATCTTTGACTTTAAAAGCGCCTGAGTGTACCAGCTTAGCATCCTACAGAATATCTAGACTATAGTCGTGAGCATTTAGACTAGATTTCGGGCCCTAGAGTAGGTTTTGGTTATTGACGGAATCACGCGAATGTAATAATACGGCCCTGCTCTGCATAAACTTTATAGCGACAATGTCAAGTAACGACAATTCAAATATAGAAAATCGAATACCTTTATTTATTTGTTTTAACACAAGTAAATACGGGGCTGTAAAATCCCCTTATAGACAATATTAGCTATGAAGCGTTAAAATAATCCAGGTATTATAGTTGCTTTACATACTTCCAAGATTGTATTTTGCCGCGATCATTCTGAATATTTGCGACGGTAGTAATTATATTACTACTTGTTATGTATTTAATAAACTGTAGGTATTTTTAAGCAGTTAATGATTGCGCGGCCCAGTGGCGTAGCGTGGACTAATCTAGACCTGGGCACAGTCGTATTAGCGGGGCCCTGTTTCTTTCAAGTTTTCCCTCCCAGTTTATCATCCACAAGGGGGCCGTGGGCGAGGGCCCGCTTCGCCTACGCCTAGCTACGCCACTGACGCGGCCATGGACTTAATGCTTCTGCCTGAGTATTTTCTCAGCCCACGAAACTACGTTATGTTATAGTGAAACGTTATTTTGTATCAGGCGCTGACGCCGCTCGTGTTCTGCTTCGAGCTGCCGATAGTGGCGCCCTCCCAGCCGCTACCCGACATCAACTCTCCGTACGTACAGCAGATCCAGGAGCAGTACAATGTTCAGGTTTGTTCAAATTTTATAAATATTAATCAAAGGTCGTGTGTATGATTACAAAAATATACAACATATTGCCTTAAAGATTTAAGAGAAAACTTTTTAACTGGCTTATCAGCAAATGTGTATACAGTACCAGTACATCTGAGTTCTGTATCTGAGTATCTGACTAATTATATGTGGTGAGGGACCGTATACATTTAATAGATTCAACTCAATAAATTAATATTTCAATGAACATTATTTAGTATTTTGATTAGTATTTTTAAGGCATTATTCTATTTGACAGGTGGCCAATTATAATTTAATTATTTCATATTTAGAATGTAGATATAAATATTGTACGCCTCTCTGAGGCAGGACATGATTATGTTATTTTCAAAAGATCTGTATATCGCTCGCTCTCTTGTTCACTCGCCGTTCACTCTATCGCTCTCGCGAGAGCCTACTGTACTTGTATATATTAATAGGCAAATTGTGAAAACGCCTATGCGAGTTGTATTGCAATGTTTTTCGTAACGATTATTATTTGTATTTTGTTGGTAACTGCTGGTGATACTGCAACATTCTTTCCACTTAGTTAAGTAGCGTTAACGAAATATAGCAACTGGTGCGCACAGAATTAATAGCTAAGAACATAACAAATGCCCTTGATGCATGTAGTATAGAGCTGATATGTACATATATGAAACTTATGTCATTTTTCTAATATCGAAAGTCAAATTGTCTAAACGGACACATTACTACTGCATGAAAGAAGAGATTTATTAAGGTTTTCAACAATACCTACATCTTTTTGTGCGAGAGAGACGCCGTTCTCTCGTTTAGGAATTTCTGCATTGCGCTATTAATTTTCTTTTAATTATGTATGTTTCTTTATTTAACTATCTTTCCTGTGGATGTGGAATTTAAAATAGTGAATGGCTTGGGTTCATATAACTTATATGTATAAGTCTTTCGTTTAAAGCAAAACAATATAGAATTTAAACACAGTTTCCACAAGACGCATAATGCTTACTCAACATAAACAATCTGTATGTGTCTATTGAGGAGAATTGTTTTTATTTTCAGTTTTATAATATTACTATAGCTTCTGTCCGCGACTTCGTCCGCCTTAAATTTCTTTATCGCGGATAAAAATATGTTTCCGGGATAAAAAGTAGCCTATGTCCTTCCCCAGGACTCAAAGTATCTCCGTATTAAATTTCGTCTTAATCGGTTCAGCGGTTTAAGCGTGAAGGTAACAGACATTGCAGACAGACACACTTTCGCATTTATAATATTAGTATGGAAGTATGGATTAGTATGGATAGGTTTTTGATAACATTGTTATTCTGTGCTCGGACCAGGTGATGCTGCGCAACCGTCCTAAGCTGCACGCGAACCTGCTGGTAGTGAAAGGCGTGCAGTGGGAGGTGCAAGGCACCATGGAGGCCACTGGGCTCCTCATGAATTATATGTGCGGCCAACTCGCGGTAAGAAGTAGTATTACTTCAAAGTCGTCAGACTTTATTTATTGATTTAATCTTTACTGCACAAAAGAAAAACTTATCGTACAAAAGGTGGACTTAATGCCATAGGGCATTCTCTACTAGTCAACATTGAGGCAAAGCAGATAAATTGTGGGCGGTGCAACTAATTTACAGACATAATTTAGGAAGATAAATACTTAGATACATACATATTCATATAATATATACCTTTATATATAAATAAATTCAGACAAAACAAGCTAATCAGAGAAGCTAAGAGTTTGCAGTTCTGCTAACAAAGAGTTCGCGCAAAGATTTTTCGAAAGCGCACTTGTTTGGGGCTTTCTTAATCTTGAGAGGAAGTCGGTTCCAAAGGTGGGCCACTTGAATGGTATAGGAGTCGGACATAAAACCTGATCGGTGACGAGGGATAGAAAGAGATAGATTGCCGGAACAGCGAAATTGACGGTCACGAGTAACACCGTAATAGTGAAAGAAATTACTTTAGCAGTTAGCTCAGGTTAAACCTTAGAAGTCGATTTATCCTACTTGCATTGGTTGGAGAGGTTCATTTATAAGTATACACAACTCAACTTAGGAGGATGTGGCATTTGAAATCCGTGCTCTTTCGCGCTATACACGATGATTTTTTATCGGTGATCAGGAGTAGGAAAATCTTAATATCTAGCGAAAATTAAACTTAATTGACAAGGTCTCACGCAATTACCTCACTGTTTAACCAATTAAAAGTTAAAACATAATCAAAACGAAGAACCACTGGATACATGGTTATCCTACAATTGAAGTTACGTGCGATACTTCAAGTGCCAGGCGGGAAATTTGATATGTCTTAAGTTAATAAACTTTATGCATATAACAATGACAAGATTGTCAAATTATAACTCATAAATTATCAATGCCATTAATTGTCTGAAGAGGTTGTAGGCTCACACATACAGATTAGTAGGGTAACAAGGAATTTAGGATAAAATTGATGTCAAATTAATAATTTCATAACAAAAAAAGTTTCTTTAAATCTACCGAAATACGACTTTAACATGACCGCCATCAATTACTTACTTAGATAAAATGGTTCCTGATCACCGATTAAGAATCATCGTGACATTAAATTTGGGTCTCGCGCTCGCGCCACAAGTCAGGAGATACCAGTAGGTAACTGCAAGTGGAAGCAAGGCAATATTTCAGAACCACTTACAAAAAACTGATTTAAATTTTGAAGTTGAGCACATTTTGAAATATTTAGGCAACAGAAATAAACTAACCATTCTGTTTCAGAGCCAAACCAACGTACAAATGTCGCTAGAAATCTCCCCCATCCACCACAGCGTGGTAGTCGGTCGAGGTGCTGAGCAGCTCAAGGTCATCATGAAGGGCACCAACACCCAGATCATGTTCCCGGACGCTGATGACCCTAACATCCCTGTCATCAAGAAGAGTTGTGTAACCATCACTGGCCAGATCAAGGATGTCTACGCGGCGCGGCAGCAACTGGTGGTAAGTTCATGGTCATCATGAAGGGTACCAACACCCAGATCATGTTCCCAGATGCTGATGTCCCTAGCTAACATTACTGTCATCAAGAAGCGTTGTGTTACCATTACTGGGCAGATCAAGGGTATCTACGCGGCGAGGCAGCAACTTAGTGACTCTAATAATATATATGCCAGTTTTAAAAGATTCGATAGCGAAAGATGATATTTTAAATATTGAAACATGCGAATCTTCTTTTTCCAAGTCACTCGGAATTCGGACTATACTTTCCTTAAACCTTAGAGTTGAAAAAAAAAATTTTAAACAGCTGAGTTTTGGTTTCGATCTCATTTCTTTAGTTTACTCGGCTAGGCGAATGGTTGTTTAAGGTCCAACCAAAAGAACCACTGTTTAAGCTGCTGTTTTCTACCGTTTAACAAAATTATAATTTACTAGAAGGCGCCCGCAACTTCGTTCGCGGAGGAGAAAAAGTCATAACTCTTCGTTTTTTCTTCAGCGTAGTCGGGTAAAAAGTATCCTATAACCATCTGGAGATACCCAGCTACCCGTGTACCAAAAATAGTTGAAAACCGTTTAGCCGATTTTGCGTGATAAAGCCACAACGACACATACAAACATACAAAAAATCCAAAAAAAATTTTTTTCGTTTTAGTGACCTCCAAATAGTCCGTAACAATCAATTTTTTTGAAAATATCTTTAATGTACAGACATTTCATTTTTACTTTATAATAGTATAGATGTTGAGCAATGTACTGGATATTTCTTTTTTATTCATAAACTCATAAACTTACCAGCGGCTGACCCAGTTCCACTCAAAGACAAAGTGGCGCTTAGCATCTGAATGGGGGATAAGAGTTATAAAGCGTCTCACTCCTACGTATTGCTGCTTCCGTTTCGTTAGCATCGTTTAGACATATGACCTGGTATAACTTTGTTAACAGGGAAGCCTCCCCCTGGTGGTGATATTCGACGTGTCCGAAGAGGCATGCCGCCTGGATCCCGACTTGGCGGTTAAGCTGATGCATAAATACAACGTGTACATCAACATCCGTCGCAAGCCCAAGCAGGGCATCGCGTCTGTGGTCATCAAGGGCATTGAAAGATGCGCTGGTAAGATTTAATCCTATCAAAAACATAACTTGTAAAAAAAACGCAAGAACTGAGTTGCGAGTTCTACCGTAGTTCTACCGTAAAAAGTTGTGAGATCCATGTAATACCAAGTCGGTTCATTTATTCGGTCCCTACTTACGGGTCCTTCTGTCTTAAGTAATTACGTAATTTGCTAACCTAAGAACAACTCTTAATGATCATATCAATATTAATATTCTTTTATGATATTTTCTTCTGTTTCCGCTATTATTACTCATTTAAATAAAACAATTTAACGGTATATTTGGTAAATTATTAAAATAAAATATTTAAGCCCTTCTGGCTCATGTGTAACTAACTGTCTTTATAGATTAGGCCCATCTGGCATTGTATGTACACTTTTATTTGTTTTTTTCAAAGCGGGTAGTGTGCACAAATTGTCACTTTGACATAGGAAAATACATCTTTTCTCAGTCAACCTGTGGCCATGGAAAGCTGAAAAGCTTCCGAGACGTCGGGAACTCAAATGAGATAATATACGCGATATAATCCGTTAAATTGTTTTATTTAAATATTTTATATTTTAAATAAACAGCACTAAACAATGTAAATATAATATAATATGTATTGTGATTACATTGTGTTTTCATGCGATGGCCAATTGATTTTGTTAAAAAACCAATTACCATATTGAACTGCCCTGTACCCGATGTCATTCGAGCACTCCCACCAGTGCTGTGCGCACATCGACGTCGAAGCTTCTACATAGTTATTAGCATTATATAATTGTAGATACAGTTATCTAATATTATTTTCACTTCTCCTGCTCAAAAAGTACGTCATATTAGCTTCGCAAAGCAAGACTAAAATAGTACATCTTGCCCCTGGGGTTTAAAAGAAAGCCATATAATCCCATATAAATTTCTATCAAAATGAAAAAAAAACTTGCGGCCAGCAACAATACTACTTACGAATCATTAAAAACAAACAAACCTACCTGATCAGATTGGCCAAAATTGCTGATCGAATTGCTCGAACTGTACTTTTAATTTTTCATGAAATATACAATTTTAATGTTAAGTCTTTATTATTTTCTCGCATTCAAAGTGAAAAGCAGAGTGATTAACACGTGGCTAAATGCCATTATGACACTTAGACACATTTGTCCTCGCTCACTTTGTGAGCTCGTCTAAATAATCACTTCGTGTCATAATGGTTTATTTTAGCCCCTTGTCAAACAATTTACTATTATACTATCATTAATATTATTAGGCCTTCGTTGACGGCTAAATAATATAATTCCTAAACTGTACCTAATTGTTTTCTTCTACAGGCGACATGTACGAAGCCCGGCGCGAGCTCCTCGGTGGGAAGGAGCCCGCGATCACGGCAGAAGTCCCGGAGTCGTACAACGTGCCCGCGTTCTCGGCGTTCGGCATGTTCGCGCCCTTCTCGCCGTCGCACGCGCTGCCCACCATCACCAACTCGCCCTGCTCGCCCTACAACCTGCCGCTGGCCGAGATGGCCAACTACGCCAGCCCGATGTTCCAGACGCCTACCCCGGGTATGAAATTCTGCCCCCCTATTGGCTAACGCGTTTGTCGCTCGCAATCAGATTCAATCAAATCATCAGAATCAGTGTCATGATTTTGAATGGGCTATGACAGTTGATTCAATACCAATTGTTAAAATTTCGTTAACGTCGTGTGCGCAGTCATACGCGCCGCAAATTTTTAGCGTCAAGTTCGTACTAGGAGATATGTGGGGTCCATATTGAAAAAAAAAAATACAATTTTTTACTACATTTTTATAAAAAAAAAGCAGTCTTTACACCCTCTACAAAGCTTTCCATTTAGTTGTATTTATGTCTCATTTCAACAGTTTAAGATTCTCAATTTGTTAAGTTTTTGTGTCAGGTCAGGTCAGGCGAGAGGTAACAATAAAGACAGTAGGAAAAACGATTCGCTCTATAATAACTGAAATCCTGAAGTAATGTCCGCAGGGTCTCTGAGAAATTCAGAAATTCAATCTTAACTTTCCAGAGACCCCTTAAAAGTAACATAAAAAAACCTGGAATGCATTGATCTAATATTTCCAGGTGGCTACCCAAGCCCGCTGTCACCAGTAGCGATCACGCCGCCAGTGTACCCCAACACCTGGATTATCCCGTCACCACAGCCCCGAGCCGGGCAGTTCCATTATCCCAGCATGGGCGTGCCCAACCCCAACTCTGTCATGTACAAGAACCAAGCTGGCTCTTGGAACCGTGAGTATCTTATCCCATGTGGCTTGCATGGTCGCCATCATTTTACCAGTATACAACATCTGGATTATCCCATGTCTGCATGAAGAGAATCTTGCTCTCAGAACCAAGCCGGCTCTTGGAGCTGTGCGCATATTGTAGTTTGTCTTAGATGGCGTACCTGCGTCATCCAGTCATCATCACAGCCCTAGACGAACAGTTCCACTATCAAGGGTTTGTCGCATGTCTAACCCCAGCTCTGTCCATAAATTCCCTTGTTATTCCGCGAAATAGTGTCTTGGTTAGATGTGACAATAAATTGAGCTTGCATGAAAATATGCGCTTTTCATGCAGATCCGCAAAAATACGCATGCAAATACAACAAACCACCACCAAACAGTGTAATCCCCGACACGTGTTTCGCCTCTTTACGAGACATCATCAGGCGATGCAGGATATATTCACGGTCTTGCCTCCCTCGGAGAAATCCATGACTTATTTTGTTTTATAACCGACAGAGGCTCATGTGAGCACAAATTACTGTCACATTTAATCAAGCTACTATTTCGCTCAATAGCAAAGGAACTTAATCGATTAACCTAATGTTAAATTATTTAATTAAACAAACCACCTTTTGTTTGAGAAACAAAAGTACGATTTCAGCCATTTAACTTTACAAGTCGCCAATTGTGTCAAGGAATTCCAAAGTTGAGTGATGTAGTAAAATAGGCCGTAAGACAGAAAAGGTCACATTAAGACATATTTACGTCGCCTGTTGCCTGTCTCGCGAGTAACCAAAATACTGAATGTTTGCAGCGATGTCGAACGGTCCCGATATGGGAGGCATGCAGCCGCCGATGATGCTGCAGCCAACATACCAGCAAATGCCAGAGGGCCGACATGTAAGTACTTCTTCATCTCGCCTGTTCGGAAAATTTAATTTTCATAGGTATTTAGCCGGGTGGAAAATGGCTTTTTCATCCCTAGGGTGGAAAGTATTTTATTGATACGATTGGCCACAGAGTCAAAGATAATTGAGTTACGTCATTCTCAAGCTTTTCATATCGCTATTGCGATTGCGATGATGATGATGATAATGATGATGATGATGATGATGATGATGATGATGATGATGATGATGATGATGATGTTGATGATGATGATGATGATGATGATGATGATGATGATGATTATGGTGAATATTTTTTTATTTTCCTCACAGTCGAAATGAAAAGTAGAGTATTTAACTCAGGTGAAATTAATCATATCACACTCGAACTATTAGCGCTCTCACTTCGTTCAAGCGCCAGAAATATGTCGGGTGGAATGAGTCACTTTCAACCCTTGGTTATCAATCTACTATTGCGTATCTTAAAATATTTTAAGAAATTGGTTGTCAGTAAACTCGGTTTACGGACGATAATTTTACATGACAATAACGCCCATTAGAATTAATTGAAAGAAAGATAGAAAGAGCAGCACATGGCATGACGCTACTTTTCTTCTGCTTGTAACGCTTACAGAACCAGGAGCACATAACAGGCAGGAGCCACTGACGTGCGTGTCAACGCCCAAAAAACACACTTTATTTTGTATAACACATTAATCAAAGTGGAAGCTTTTCGGAGAGGGTCACTCGACCGATTCTGTGTTTGTGGTACCAGGAGTACATTACAGCGCGAACCTAGACTCACCTTATTTCTTTAGGATTTAGAAAAACTCTTTCCGTTCCTAGTGGAAGTGGAAGTCGTCGGACCACCTCCTACAGCACCAGGAGCACATGACAGTCAGGAGCCACTCACCCCTTGCTCTCGGCTTGGGCACAGTATAATAAAGAGTACTACGTGCAGTATGGACACTCCCTGAAAGTGCCGCCCACCAGCGCTCGGTTACCTCGCAGTTACCGGCTGAGGTAACTGAACTGTGAGCGGGAAGAGCGCGGGGGGGCGGAGCTTGCGGGCGGCGGGCGGCAGGGAGTGTCCACAGTGTGGCTTGGGTGTAAAGAAAGATACTCGCACTTATGTCTCATTTCAAGGTGTTGTGTGTTTTATTAATGACTGGTTGACCACACGTCGCTGAAGAGGTAGCGGTGACGCTATGACTTTTTCTAATTCATCCAACAAATTTGTCGTCTTAGTGGCCCCTAACACTTTAAACTGATGCTCTATATTACTGTTTCTCACATTGTATGCCTTCCACAGACGTCACTGAGCCAGCTCCTGAACTCCAGCTCGCAGGCGAGCAGTGGGTACCAGAGCAACTTCACCGGAAGCTCAGTGTCACTCGACACGCAGAATATTTCCGGTGAGTTCTCTTTTTAATGGTTTCAGATAGTGCAGATAGTAGATTGCAACAGACCATTTAGTTTTATGATGCTACTAGCTTCTGCCCGCGATTTCGTCCGTCTTAAATTCGTTTATCGCGGATAAGGGTATTTTTCCGGGATAAAAAGTAGCCTATGTCCTTCCACGGGACTCAAACTATCTCCATACCAAATTTCATCCAAATCGGTTCAGCGGTTTAAGCGTGAAGAGGTAACAGACACACAGAGAGACAGACACACTTTCGCATTTATAATATAATATTAGTATTGCATCCTAGGACTGCGCGCCCTAAAGGCTTTAGGGGTCGTCCAGTAATTGCGTGAGGCGTTTTTTGCGATTTCATTGGCTCCCTCCTTCCTGGACACGGTAGACATTCTGGACATCATGGACATCATTGGCAATAGAATTGTTTCGTAAGATTTGGTTAAAAAATACAAGTTTTTGTACAGAAAAAACTTGCATACAGTGTTAAGTCTTTTCATAATGGAAAATTAGGCATGGGTATTGAGGCTATTAAAGGTTTATTGAGAGACTACATACGTACGGAATATTTACTTTTATAGACCTCTGTAAAAAATCATAATTAAATACATAAAATATATTCATATTTCGGAATGCGAAACATTTTTTGAATAGAAACTGAAGTCATGTATTTGTATACCGATGTTGGAAAGGTATTTTTACCATTCCAGGGAGTATATACCATACCAACTATGAAAAAAATTTGTTTTCGTCTGTACCCAGCGCGATGACATTTCCTCACACAGCGAGCTGCACAGATATTGTGACCGAGTATTGCGTATAACCTTCCCTGCCTCAGACTGCACTAAGCTTGACATTGAGACTGCATTTTATGTTTATTGTTTGTAGGCGGCGAAGGAAGTAATATCGCGTCGCCGTCCGTGTCTCCGATAAGCAAGGGCCACAGCCCTGCGCCGTCTTCTGACACGGATCGCTCTCAACAAGGTACGCGTTCCCAATCTCATATCCACATTAACATTAATCATCATCATCAGCCTATAGTAGTCCACTGCTGGACAGCCTCCCCTAATGAGCGCCATAGCGCCCTGTCTTCAGCTTGACGCATCGAGCATCTGCCCGCAGTCTTTCGCAGATCGTCATCCCACCTGGCCGGAGGGCGTCCTACACTACGTTTGCCGAGTCGCGGTCTCCACTCAAGAACACTTTTACCCCAGCGGTGGACGGTTCTTCGCGCGATATGGCCGGCCCACTGCCACTTCAGCTTACTAATTCTTTGAGCTATATCGATAACTTTAGTTGGTGGTGATACAAATGTGATCCGTCGTACATAAAAGATTATTTTTGGCTTTTTAGTTAATTTTAAAGTCGGTTTTTTTTATTTAATTTTTTTTTGCCTTTTAGTGATGGATTTGAGTGATATACAGTATTTTTTTGTAAGGATTTGATACTAAATAAAAATCTAAATTATAAGAATTGGCTAGGTCAAAATGGTTAAGTCCAGTAGCCTGCTGGTTAAAAAAGAAGACGACTAACAGTCACAACTTACCTATAATATTTTAAAAAATATCTTGCAACTATTGACCGTTAATAAGGAGTTGTATCTTCCATCATCAGCTCAGCATCATTAAATGACAAGCAGCCGAAAAGAACTGAATAAATTAGAAAAATATATGCAAAACATTGTTAGTGCCTATAATATTTGAGGGTTTTTCTCGATTTCCCTGGGATCCCATCATCAGATCCTGACTTGGTGATAAATTGACTTCCTCAGAGACACACTATAAAAAATATTACTAACAGTCTTAACGTACGTACCTATAATACATGTATTTTTTAAGAATAATCCTGTAACTCTTAACCGTTAAGGAGTTCTCTGGTTCTCCACTAAAAAATGCTCCACTGTGCTACCCTGATCTTAACTAACTTCTGCCTCTAAGCAAAATATGATAAAGAATTATATTGCGATTAGTGAATTAAATAACACTGGCTGAGCCCTTATTAGTGACTGGTGGCTTGTGTCTTAATCATCAGTTTCTCTTTACCAAATGATGATTTTGAGTGTAAATGCTTGTTCTTCTTTAGTAAACACCGAAATCGCCATAGATGTGCCCATAATATTTGAGGAATTCCTTCGATTCCTCATCGATCTCATCATCAGATCATCACCGAAATTGTATGGGACCAACTTGGAGATTCCTACTCTTAACCGAAAAAATAATTTTCCAAATCGACTCGCGATCCGTGAATTAAATAACGCTGGTAGAGCTCTCAGTGGTAACTGATGGCTGGTGTCTTCATCATTGGTTTCTCTCCACTAAATGGTGATTTTCAAATGTAAATGCTTGAACTACTGTAATAAATACCGAAATCGCCATAGATGTGCTCATAAAAATCGAGAAATTCCTTTGATTCCTCATGGATCCCAGCATCAGATCTTCACCAAAATTTTATGGGACCAATTTGAATATGCCCACTCATGAACAAAAAAATAAATTTCCAAATCGTCTTGTAAATGACGGAGTTCTGAGGTAACAAACATAAAAAAAACATACAACCGAATTGAGAACCTCCTCCTTTTTTTGAAGTCGAAAAAAGAGTTCTTTAAAAAAGAGTCTGTTTGTTATAATATCATAGTTTTTCTGACATCTCATTTTCCTAAGCTGTTCCTGAGCTGAAAAGTTGAGTGTTTCGCTCACAGCTGCAAAATAACAACAACAACAACAACAACAATTCTTTATTGCACACCAACAACAGAAACAGTACAATAGAGCCTTAACATAAAATAGGTAAACAATAGGCGGTCTTATCGCTAAAGAGCGATCTCTTCCAGACAACCTTTGGGTAGCGTAAATTATATAAAATAGCTAGAAATGAGTAGGCGGTGAGATAAGATTACACATAATACAAAAAATAAATAAAACCAAAATACATAGTATACATATACATATACTAAACATACATACTACTATAAATTTATATATATATATACAAAGTAAGAAAGAAAACTATGATACAGTTGACATCAAAGTGATTAGAAAACCAGTAGCAGAATTAAAAATAGAAATTATGGGAGAGATAAATAATGATCCTTTAACTTAGTTTTAAAAATAGGCAATGACTTCGCTTGCCTTAAATCGAGTGCAAGAGAGTTCCACAACACAGTAGCCCGGAATGTAAAAGAATTTGTATAAAACTTTGACTTTGATGATGGAACAGCTAGAAGAAAGTTTTACAGCTAGAAGAAAATTATTTGATTTCTCATGCCTATTTAGATTTTCGCTTACTTGGCTTTCAATTCAAGCACTCGCGCCAAATAACAACTTTGCAGCCTTGCATAACAATTAAATATTTTTGTAATTTGGTAAATAGTTATTTGTTATGCAAGGCTGCATAATCATAAATGCTAAGTAATGTTGGCATAACATCGCTAAAAATAATGCTAACATACCAGAGACTTATTTATTTGAACGTGTCCAGTAAAAAGCGAGATTTTAAATTTTAATTTTTGTCCAGTAAGAAAGTATGAAATTCCTATTACGTATCATATTATTTGATTTTCTCAACTAGCTATGAGCGTCGCCGTTGCAATTTATTAAAAAAAATGCGATGTTATTAAGGCAAGCTTAGTTATTCTAATATGTTATTCTAAATTATTTTCAAAAATCTACTTCGAGAAAATCCATCCATCCTGGCCACGTATTACAATAGCCGTGGCCCCACAGAAATATATCAAGATAGAAGGAAAGAGTGTATGTACGTCGTATGGCGAAAACTCGCCCCGACGGCGGACTTGCTCGCCGCGAACATCAGTCTGCTCCCGACCGCGATCAGCGTGCGACGTCAGGTTTAAAAAACATAATGACTCGTTGCTCAATAATTAACTGTTTAAGTACTACCAATAAAGTTGGAGCTGTTAATCGTGGTATTTCCTTTCATCGGTAAGTATTATTTGTGCCAAAATATGTGTGATTAATTAAAAACAATTTATTTCATTATTTTCGTCACAACAGTAGCGGGCGACTAAAATGCTACTATATATACTAAAATCGATAAAAATGCACCTACAATAACTTATGTAATATAATTGAATGACAATTATGTACGATTAAATTGTTTGTCATCACACGAATAAAGGTATATATTTACTTCTTTTTACAACAAAGATTAACATCCGATGCACAAAACTATATAGAAAAATATTTCAGTGGTCCCATGTTTTGGACTTCGCCGCGCAGCGCGCACGCAACCTCCCGCTTCTAATGTTGTTATCCGACTGTTTTTGTTTGTGACTGACAGCGGCGCGGCCGCGGCGCGGTGTGGTGGGGGTAGCTGTGTATAGAATCAGTGCTGTGTTCTAATCGATCTGTGAATCGATGCTTTGAATTGTTTTTGCGCGGCTTATGTTTCCCATCACTAAATTACATTCGTGACGTCAAAGTACCTATGCAAAATGTTACACGCTCGGTTCTCATACAAATCGACGAACTCTTTCCTTCTACCTTGATATAGTTCTGTGCGTGGTCCTTATTTTGTTTTGAGTGTCGTGGCCACTATTTAATTAATCGATTATTAGGCTAATAAAAAAGAAAATCCTCTTTAGCTGGAGATAAATTTTTTAACTATATATTTTCACGTTACGATATCTCGAAAACCATGAACTTTTTATTAAGGTCAAATTTACTTAATATGGTAGCTTATGAGCTGTTCTATCACCCCTCTTCTTTTTGGCGTTGGTTTTAGGGACACCCTGTATATCAAAGCTTATTTTACAAATAGTCAGAGGTACTTATACTATACATGCATACATACATACATACATACAATCACGCCTTTTTCCCATTACGGGGTAGGCAGAGACTACCTCCTTCCACTTGCTACGATCCAGGCATACAACTGCCGCTTCATCAACATTCATTAATCTCTTCATTTTGTGTTGTCACAACCCTTTTGCTTTGTCTCATTCATACACAGAATATATTTCTCGCATCTATCATCTGACATACTTCATCTATTTTATCATTCATTCCTCCCCTTACATTTAACATAGCAAAGCGGCTCTCCATAGCCCTCTCTTAGTACTTATTCTGTTATTAAAATGTTTTTAATACTTACAGAAATAGCGAGCATAATCTCCGACCTGCCTCTGTCGGAGCGGCGGGCGCCGGGCTGCGAGAAGAAGACACTCGAGACTCTCGGCAAGCTGTCGCCGCTCACCGAGTACCGCAGGATGAAGGCCGAGGCCAGCAAGGTACAGGCACCGATCTTAACAGACCTCATGGTGACACCACAGTGTAATATTGTTGGTACCTACAGAAATAGCGAGCTTATTCTCCGAGTTGCCTCAGTCGGAGTGCCGCAGGATGAAGGCCGAGGCCAGCAAGGTACAGGCACCGACCTTAACAGACCCCATGGTGACACCACATTGTAAATATTGTTGATACCTACAGAAATAGCGAGCTTAATCTCCGACCTGCCTCTGTCGGAGTACCGCAGGATGAAGGCGGAGGCCAGCAAGGTACAGGCACCGACCTTAACAGACCTCATGGTGACACCACATTGTAAATATTGTTGATACCTACAGAAATAGCGAGCTTAATCTCCGAGTTGCCGCTGTCGGAGTACCGCAGGATGAAGGCCGAGGCCAGCAAAGTACAGGCACCGACCTTAACAGACCCATAGTGACACCACATTGTAAATATTGTTGATACCTACAGAAATAGCGAGCATAATCTCCAACCATCAAGATAGTGACACCTTAAGTAATACACTCCATGGTAACAAACAGAGCCGCAACTCAAATGCGAAGCTCAACACCAGGCACTGTGGAGGCCCGCCCTCTGCCACATATCTCTAGGGTACTCAGGACATTAAATAAATAAATTAATTAAAAACATTTCAAATATATATGTATAGGAAAATATTTTAAAAATGCTTCTGAAGAAAATATTTTTAATTTATTTAAGTCCACTCAGTCATAGTGACACAACAATGTAGATGCTAATAGTGAGTCAATTGCTTTCTATGCCGAATGAGACGCACTGGTGTTAGCTTGTTATTACGAAATTACACAGGGTGTAATGCGAAAATATATATTTTTTTAAGGTCACCGTGAAAAAAAGTCTCTTAAGTTTATAAGTAATGCAGATTTAAAAATTGGCGGTCATATTGGATAAAAAACTGTGAAATTTTCTACGTTTGAGGGTATGCAGATTTTAAACATGACATTCATATTGGATTTCATAATGGCAATGGCGGACATAACTTTTTAGAAGTCGTCATGGGTGTCGTCTTTTAGGTTTTTGGAGATACAAATTTTGAAATGGCGTCCGTTTTGGACTTATATATAATATATATAATTTATTAAATATATTATTATATATATAATATGGCGGGCTGCTTTTGGTACTGCATCTCCATCTCCTGACTTCGATAATGCTAATAATACTCTTAATATTACTTGAACTATCCCAAAGACTGTTTGGAAGAAATCGTTGTTTACCTACGTTCACTACTACTACCAATATTATTTTGGGGTCTAATACTATAAAATCGAAAGTCATAATGTAATTTTAGTCCCGATTTTTGTTTCTGTCGTAATCGCATTTACTTTTCAGAATGGTCACAATACAAATCTAACCTAATGGGTTTCTATAGGATGATACTTTCGAATATCCTGAATATTTTCCGGTTTCAGAATTATGAAAAGTGATTTTATGACTAATATTACTTTATGACGTTCCAATGATTATGGGAAACAAAGGGATCACATTATTTTCTTTTGTACTCTGTTTTGTGAGGTGTGCAATAAAGAGTTATTGTACTGTATTATATTGTACCGCAGGCCATGCAAGAGAAGGTGGGCAGCAACTACAGGATGCCGACTCCTCGCTGGGCGGGCTATTACTTCAGCCACACCTCACCCGGACCCATCAACCTCAAGGACGACGCTATGGCTACTACAGTGAGTGTGGATATTATAAGGTCTAGGTCTAAGTTTAGATAATAAACTAGGCAGGTATAAATTAGTTCTAAGTTACAGGGCACCACCGAAAATCAGCGTCACGGCTTGCTGTGGCATGAAGCTGAGTGGTGACCCCTTTCAGCGTCGTCAATTGTTTTTGTTATATGTATTTTTTGTGTATGCTGACTTGGAATAAATATGTTTTCTTTCTTTCTTTCTATATGATATGGATTCCTACCCTTGGAAAGCAAAGTCGATTTGGTTAAACGACAAGTTATTTTAATATCTTATGCAAGGTCACGCTCACTTTTACCGCGCACTTGCAAGTTGTGGAATAACTTTCCCCCTGAGGTATTTCCAGAGCGCTATAACATGGGAATCTTCAAGAAGCGAGTTAACAGGGCTCTCAAATGTTGGCAAAGCATGGGCGATTCCTCCGGTGTTGCACATATCCATGGGCGACGAGGACTACTTTCACCTTCTAGTAATAAATAATAAAAGACATTTATTCACTTTTTGCATAGGTACGTACATATTTGGGTTTTTACTTATATGGTGCGGTACAGAAGTATTCAAAACAATGAAAGAAAAGGTCGCGTCCCACAAGGACGATTGGTCACCAACGCTGTTATTTTGCCGTGTACCATATCCCCAACTGAGAGTGAAAATTTCTGGCCTTGTAATGATTAGCAAATTCTTTCAGCCTGAGAAAAACTGGAATAGGTCGGAGCTCGTCCGGCCCAATATAATGGAAAAGCCGTCTCCGCCGCAGCCTTCAGGGAAGCCGTGTCGCTACCAGCAAATGTATGAACTGCTGCGAGAAATAGGACTCCAGAAATATATTGGTGAGTCTAGTATACCTTAACGCTTTAGCTATCTATCCATCAGCCACGGTCGTCCACTGCTGAGCATAGACCTTTTTTTTTTTACATGGAGAAATCCTCATAGGATCCCCTCTCCACGGGGAGGAGAGTGGGTATGTCGGACTTCACTGAGAAGCAGTGACCTACCGACTAAAACTCCATGGTATACCCATCGCAGCATTGGCAGGGGTGACACGGGAACATAACACGCCACCGCGAACATCCCCTGCTGCTGACAGCCGAAGCCGTCCCATCTTTGGTGGATGGCCAGGAGGCCCCACTGCGTCAGACAGATGCGGGCGACACCTCACGCATCCGACGTACCCTCACCTGAGGACCTCCACTCCGGGAGAGCGGCGAACGACCCCGAGATCGCCCTCTCAGGTCCTCCGTGTTATGGGGAGATGACGTCCGGGAAAACGTCCCTTCTAGCAAACCCCATTACACCACCGTCCCAAATCAGCAGTGAACTCTGCTGTTGCAGAGAAACACGCTGAGGGACCCTCCGGGTGGGCGGGAACAGCCTCCAGGAGCGGGTCACCGGCCCTCTGCCTATCCACATCCCTTCGACCAATCCCCACCCTTCCCGCACTACCCCCCACTAATCTACTCTGTTGCAAGAGAGCTCGTGGAGGGACCCCTCAGGTGGAGGGTTAGCTTCCAGTAGCGGGTCACCGGCCCTCTGCCTATCCGCGTCCCTTCAGCCAACACCTCCTCCCGCCCGTCATCCCCACTAATCTACTCTGTTTCCAAAGAGCTCGTGGAGGAACCCTCCCCTGTCAGATTATTGGCCACCAGCAAGCAATGGCCATTGCTTGCTGTTGTTACCAGGGTGCACCGGCCCAAGTCCTACCCTTTCACGCGGATCAACCGGATCAAGGTGAATTGGTAAAACTCGAGCACACGAGGAGGTTACCTGACTTCGCACCCAGCATAGACCTCCCATAGCTCGCGACAAAGTGTGATCCTGCGCAGCAGGGCTTGTAACCGGTTAAATAATTCGGTTACATTCGAAAGAAATGATTTGGGAACGTTATTCACTGAGGGAGCGCTTTCTAACCGGTTAATGAATTTCGCTTCCGCAATGACGCGTTGGGTTAGCTAGGGTTGCCAACTATTTCTTAAGCAATTATAATATTTCCCAGCCCAAGGTACAAAAAAATATAGTACTCTGAAGAAAAATAGTACAAAATGCTTAAGAGTGAAAATTGATTCATTAAACATAATGCATAATATTTACTTCTTACTAATATTCAGCCTGTTATTCCAATTGGGTGGGGCGACTATCTGAGTTGATAAAAGCCCATTTCTCCACTCCAACAACACTGATTGGTGCATAAAATCCAGTTGATAGGCGTAAGGACTGACCGAAATATAGTATTTTTGTGTACTATATATTTCTTCAACAGTATATAGTACACAGAGTCCAAATATAGTAAAATACTATATATTATAATACGGTTGGCAACCCTTATGTTAGCGTGAAACTTAATGATGTAATGACGTATTATTTGTCAAAGCGTCAAAATGGTTAGTCCCTTGTCTTGTCCCTTGGATCTGTCTTCCTGACTGTGGTATGTTAGCGTTTGAACGAATTGACCGATTTTGATTTTATTTTTGTCTTTTAAAGGTGACGGTATTCTTTAAGAAAACCGGTTGAGTTGTTTTCCTAGACTTGTTGGGAGTTTTTCAAAGGCCCACCGATTAATCGTATTGCATTAACACAGTGTAAAAACATACAGTGGGCCGACGCCTTTCAAGTTTGCGTAAATGACATTGACATGTCCCGAGCTACTAACTAAAGGTGTGTCCACATTTGTACCATTTGCCCGTATCAGATGATCGTCGCGTGGCATGATCGCGTGTCACGATCACGCGTTTGGACGTTGCGCCGATCGTATCGCTCGAAATCCATTTTGCTACGTGTATCACACAGTTATATCGGACGAGTACGGTATGATCGGCGCGCCGACAGTAAGCGTCCAAGCAGCGCGATACGCAGTCATGCCATGGCACGGTGATCGGATACGAGCAAATGATACAAGTGTGGACGCACCTTAATACGGACAATGCAGCTCGGGCTCGCCCCACCCGCGTCTCCCCCCTTGCACCCCGCACGTGCTCTGTCTAGACGGCTTCGTCGGATGACTGTATTGATTTCTAGACTATTATGGACTTCCTATCGCTAATCTGGTATCATATGCGCTGACCTCGATAGTTTTTCTTTGACATACACTTCCAGATCTTTTCAAGAAGCATGAGTTAGACATGTCAACATTCGCATCGCTGAACGAGGCAGACCTGACGGAGATAGGTGTTACGGCCTTCGGAGCTCGCAGGAAGATGCTGCTGATCATCGCAGGTATGTCATATGCTATTATACGCGGTCGGAACGAGTAACACGACCAACTCTAGCCATCGAATGTAGAGCCTAATTGGAGCATATAAAATGGTATAAAATGTAGTCCAAAAACGAGTATTTTTTATACAGGGTGGAAAGACACGACGATCCTTTCCGCAAAGGGGGGTTAGTTTAAGAGATGGAGAATCAATTCATAATGTTTAGATTTTTGTTACGAACAATTAGTAAAAATATTAAAATTAATTAATGTTCTTCTTAGTAACAATCCTACTACGAGTATTACTACGTACTATCTACCTACATGTAAGCGTACGTATGGGTATACATTTTATTTCGATAAAGATCACTGACCCTTGTGTTATTGTTATATGTTACTGAACCTAATGAGGGTTGTCACTTGCAGTATTTGGCATTAAAAGTTAACTGCCTATAACTTCAAAACGCTTACGAATATGAGCCTAGTTTCTTTAGAGGAAATACAGTACTAAATCTAAACAATCCACCTTTTGCGGAAAGGATCGTGGTGCCATTTCACCCGGTATATAAATTCATAAATCTCTTAATCGTATTACTATCACGCCTTAATGATGTGAATAGGCACTAATTTAATAAGTTTATACACAGAAGCAGTACATGCTTTTTGGTCAGTTTGTATAAAATTTTACGATAAGTTTGGTATCCCATTTTTTTCTTTAATGAGGGCTATTCGGGGCGAATCGTTATGGTATCTCTCAACTTTAAGTCACATCTTCATTAAATCATTACACGCGAATTTATAAAAATAAAAAAAAATCACAAGATTCGGCTGAGAAATTATTGATGACGTATTTTTTATTTTAATACATTATAAAATGATGGCGACTTATAGTCAAAATGTTTTTATTATTAATTTTAAAAAGTAAAAAATATTAGGCCGTTTTTTATATGTAACTGACGGACTAAATATAATGTAGATTTTCGTATCCCCCGGTATCAGGCCTATTTTAATACCTAGATTTGAAATTCAATTTGTTTATTCTGTAAGTAGGCCGCAAGGGCACTTTTACAAGTCTGACTCTACGGCATTTCCCAAGAGGAGACCACTGTTGAGAAGAAAGCCGAAACAAACTCACCAGTCAGTCATTTTTTCAAATCAACTCTTATCTATTACAATATTGGACTTAGCCTATCTTAAATATATATTTTTAAGTTTAAACTCAATATGTAGTTCTCCAAGATTCAAATTCAAATTATTATTCCGTGAGTATATATAGGCCTCAAGGGCACTTTTACATGTCTGATTTTATAATAAACAGAAAAAAGAAACATTCACAATTTATGTAATGACATTATAGTGCAAAGCAATATTAATGCAACAGACAAATACCTGGGCACACTTTACAGGGCGATGTATATTGTCTCCGGGTCCATTAGATTATAACCTTATCTATACTTACAGAGATTGAAACGGTCTCTAGACCTCAAATAGTAGATTGTTTGACAAGGGGCTAAAATAAGCCATTACGACACGAAGTGATTATTTGGACGAGCTCACGAAGTGAGCGAGGACAAATATGTCTTAGTGTCATAATGGCTTTTAGCCACGTGTTAAAACACTCTGCTTTTCACTTCGACTTCGAAAAAATAAAAAAGACGTAACATTAAAATTGTACATTTCATGAAAAACTAAAAGTACAGTTTGAGCAATTCTATCAGAAAGTTTGGCCAATCTGATCAGTTTGGTTTGTTTGTTTTTAAATATTCGTAAGGAGTATGTTGCTGGCCGCAAGTTTTTTTTTCAGTGTCATAAAAATTTGTATGGGCTTATATGGCTTTCTTTTTAACTCTAATTTTTTTAAAGCTAATATGACATACTTTTTGAGCAGGAGAAGTGAAAAATATTTTTTTGATTTGATTTGACTCTTATTATGGACTTGAATAAGATAATTTATTTCTCTAGAGCTGCAACAACAGGCGAGCGTGTTCAAAGGCTCGGCCGCGCCCGGCGCCGAGCGCAAGCTGGTCAGCTCCCCGCAGTACAGCACCGGCGCGCTCACGCAGGGCAAGTGGTAGCTCTCTCCACAGACGACTACTTCCATATACTGACCGTTCCAGGGAATATTTTCCATTTTAAGGAACATATCCTAGACAGGCACACAGTGACGTAGCTGCCCTAGACCTCAGGAGGCCATCGGACCCAGACTAGTAACATAGCTACCGAAAGGTTAGACGCGGTGCCTGACAAGACCTCGAACTGACATGGGGCCAATCTTTTATATTGCCCCGGGGCCCTTGGTTACCATGGCTACGCCACTGCAAGCACATAATAACCGAAAATGTTCCAAGGAGTCGCGTATCATTGTTTTTATATACCGAAAACACACCTGAGAGGCCTCATTCATTATCAGCGAATATTGGTAAATAGGTATTGTGGAATACCTGGAGACAGAGTTCAATGGATCACTTGGACAGTGTATAATATTGTAACTTGTGACAGATTCTAGGGCTAAGCCCAATGTCGCATATTGAGCAATGTTTACCAGTTTGATCATCAAATGGTGCGCCGAGAGAGACCCAACTGTCACCCTTCCTGTATACACAAGGCACTTCGAGCAATACTCTTCGCACGATGTACGTAATAATATGTTATGCGTGTATCGTTTACAGACTGAGGTACAAGCATGAGATATACAGAAGGAGCAGTATATACAAGGTGACTTCTAAGACGTGACTGAAAATTTTACTCTCCGAGGCACAGTGACGATCAACTTTTAGTATTGGGAACAATTTCAATAACGTAAATAAAATCGACTTCTTACAAAACTTGAAGCTAGTCGGTTAGTACAGGAGGTTCAAATTTTTTTGAATGATAGATGTTGGTCTCATACTAAAAGTTGATCGTCATTGTGAGTAGCCTCGGAAAGTAACATTTTCAATCACGTCTTAGAAGTCACCTTGTATATACAGCTCCTGCTAAGACAGGTGTGTCCTCTGACCGACTGATAATGAATGAGGTCTATTACTGACAAAATAGACTCGGGTACCTCTTAAACATGGCCTGATTCACACTTACCGAGAAAATCATGGAATCAGTGCATTGTTTTAGAAAACGTGATAACTGGAAGGTCCTAAAAGTGTACTGACTCAACAAACCACTCAATAAGTGTGAAGGCTATGTTAATTCCTTTATAGTATCGTCAAATAATTTGATTTTTAACCTCTTATTTAACCATTTGTCACTGTAAACGTGTTCATGCGACATTCATTTCTGCTGACTTTTTCGTTATAATTGTGACTTGGTTATATGATGACCACTTCGTAAATCAAATTGCTTGACCTTACATCTTCGACACGACCCTACCCCAAACTCTGGGGTTCTCTACAGACAGTTTCTATACCTTCTGGTGCTTTAGACCGTGTCACATAGGCAGGCCTGACTTCAACAAAATAGGACTATAACACTATGTTTGTCGAGTCCATTATTTCCGCATAAATTGTCGTCAAATTGGAGTACAGTCGGAAACGAAAAGAGTAATCAGAGCAGTACGACTTTCCATCGCTATTGAGGCAATAACTTAATCCTACCTATATCACAAATGAATATTATGACCCATGTTTTAATTGAATGATTGAAATGTAGATCGAATTCGTAACGACGTGCAAACTTGACTGATGGCCATGTCTTCATTTGTTGATTGTACCTCCTTTCTTAGGATATTCTTATTCAAAAGTGGAGATTACTAAAATACTCCCTTTATTGCCTCAATTGCGAGTAAATGCAACGAAGACTGACGAGTATAAATTAGGATGAATAAAGTACTGCTAATGAAATTATTCAGAATCAGCGATCTCATAGAAGACTGTTTTGTGCCTTATAAATTACGAGTAACGCCGCTCTTAGACTCTCGCCGCGTAACACAATCTGCGTTGACGAGATTGTAATTGCGGTAGTAGATTTAAAAATAGGTGATAACTACCCTCAATATTTAAAAATTCGATCGATGTTCCTATAGATTTAGTATGTTTTAAGGAATTGTGATTTAGAATTTGTGCCAATTGGCCTGTTGCTAGCGTAGATCGTCCGTTACTTGCTATGAGATTTTATTATATATTAGATTAAGTTGTTCCCTTTTTATAGATTTTTATGATAGCTGAAAGCGATACGACAGTGATGTTTCAAAGACTATTGTTGAGGTAAACAGGCCGAGCGCCAATAAATTAGTATTAAGTATAACTAACAACCTTAGATCTTAATCACAATTAGCTGTGGAGGAAGCATGTTTTATTTCTTGATTTTAACCCATTTTAGCATTAAATCTAGACTAAATATAAATGATTTTCGTTATTACATTTGCTATGCTTTTAATATTTGATTATTTCACTATTGAGAATATCGCGACGGTTTCTTATAAATTGCAAGTATCAAAAATCAGGTGAACGCCAATGGTTACTCCTTTTCGTACCATATTCTGAAGAATATGACTCCAAAGGAAGCAATCGGTATTGGTTTCTGACAACGCTTAATCAACTATCAAAATATTGTAGGACCTCGCAAATTGACTTGATTTTAAAAAGGACTCATTTAACAGTAAACAAAAGATGTTCATATCCCTATCAACCCTTTTGCCGCCGCTAACACCCCGACGACCACAAACTCCATATATATTTTTGTGTAATTTAGTCGCAGGGTGTACTTAGCGTGTTCACAACTGGTAGCAAATCGTTTGTGACAATCTCCGATCGACAGTCACTGAAAAACTGTTATATTTTAATCAGATAACATTTTAATATTTATCACGAATCGTTTAGGTATGTTTATGATTATGAATTTAGGTTTTTTTTTACTTCGTTTATACATGTGCATTTTATTTTAACCATATTAACATGCTAATTTATTGTGAATGCTTTTATAATAATGTATTTTCTTTCTCATGTATTTGTGTAAGTAAGTTGGAATAGTGAAGTTTCGGTACATAATTTTCATGATCTAGTGCCATTTTTTATGTAATCATCTAAAGTGAACCATGGAATTGTATGTATCGATTCGCTTACTTTTTATTGGGTTTCTTTTAAGATCTGATGTAATTTTAATCATGAACTTGTGATTTGATCAATAGTTTTAAAGTATGATTATGAAATGTGTAACGTAATCTTTTAGTGATTTTGAAATAGGTACAACAAGTTAAGAATAATTTGATATGTATAAGTAAGATAATGATGGGTTAGGAGTTACGCATTCCCTCTTTTGTTTGTTTTTAGATTTTTAAGAAAGTTTTGCACGATCGTTTTTAAGTTTTGCTCGTCCGATTAAAGGTTGAAGATTTTTTTTGTACTCTAATTGTATTTTATTTGAAGAACCTGTAGTTAGCCTCCTTACAAGTAAGTACAGAAACGTCAAAAAATATGCACACATTTTGAAGCTTTCTCTTGTTAGTAATTTGTACCGTATGTTTATTGAGTAATGTTTAAAATCGTGTATAAACTACATATAACTATAAAAAACCTTTCCATATCCAATATTATAACTTTTATAATGTTCAAATTAATCATTTGTCGCGCCTTTTTATTACAATCGAATTTATATTAAACTTTAATACGTTGTGCTATGGGTCAAAATTCCGTAACCACCTTTACTGGTGCGTTCATACACCTCATGGAGTATATTTAATCGAACTATAAAAAAAACTTAAAATATAGTTCCTAGATTTATCCTCGATAATCAAATATATTACTAACAACTAATATAAAAATAAAGTTTTCCCTCCATTTTTATGTTATACACAAATAATAATGTGAAATAGCCCATACGATTTCTGAACGCAATCTTGCACTGACCTTGATTGACATTGCGTTTGACAGCTACGAATTTGTTCGGCGCCCGTTCTCGGTGACCTTACGAACCGAGATAAATAAAGTTATTTATTAAGACCGCTTCGGTGAGATAACTCACCCTAAAACTGAGATCCGGACTATCTATTGTTCAGTAAAAATGTCGAGTGTTGTTACTGTTAATACTACCCCTTACGAAGGGCAAAAGCCGGGCACTAGTGGTTTACGTAAAAAGGTTAAAGTTTTCCTCCAAGAAAACTACACAGAAAACTTTATTCAGAGTATTTTGGACGCTAATAAGGATAGCATCGTCGGTTCCACGCTGGTGGTCGGTGGGGATGGAAGATACCTCGTCAAAGAAGTTGTGGATAAAATTATAAAGATATGCGCTGGAAACGGGGTAGGAAAATAAATTTATAAATTTTAATATTTACTATCATTATATATGTTTAGATAATCAATTGTCAATGTAATTAACTCCTTTTAACTATTGTAGTTCTATATACTGCATATAAAAGTGGTATATTGAGGTTTAATTATTAAAAAACAATAATTATTATTATTCTCATTTCATTATAATATCTTACTGCATGAAAGTTATTTCCACAGTGATTTGTTTAAAGATAATTCTAAACCTCGATGATCTTATTCCGAAACTCTACTGAAATATTAAGGCATCATTATTTTTCGTTATATAGTTTCAGTCGGGAAAAAACTTTATATCATAAGATTAATACAGACCCGAATAAGAAATGAAAGTATTTTTTCCAAACTGGGTATATTATATATTCCTGTCACCTAATCATGGAGTGTAGAAACTCAGAGAGAACAACCTCTATATATCAAAAGTCATTAAATTGATGGAGCCACAGTAGCAAATGCATGGTAGTTATTTACAATACAAGTGCCATAAGCAGGTCATTTATAATAAGTGGCGGTGAGCTTTACACTGATATGAGTTGGGAAACGTAAAGTTACTTAAAAAAACGTAAAGTGCTACAAACCGCACACATGCAGCTAAGTAATTTTTCTATGCATCTAAAGCGCTAGAGTTCCTGCATCTGCATGGTAAAATAAATTACCATAATAATGCCAAAAGAATCCACAAGGATGATACAAAAATCATTTCAAACAAGATTGAATATTTACTTCTGATGTATATATTCAATCTTGTATGAAAACAAAAGTTTGGATAGCATTTCGACAAAAATAATTTGTAATTGGTTGTTGACTTCATACTATCTTGCTACTCTAGCGCCATTCTGGACAGATTTGGAACTATTACTTAGTGCTGTCCGCTGGATACTATTTCATCTGTTTTCCTATATGATATTGCCTCCTTACCTTTCTATTCTCCATGACACCTAATGCTTACTGGGCCTGGGGTAACGTAAACTTTAATCTTGTATAACTAATGAGTGAGAAGGAACAACCTTCAGCAGTTCTAATTAATACTGACTTCGTTTTTATAGGTTTCAAAACTGTTGGTTGGTCAAAATGGCATCCTTTCTACTCCAGCGGTATCATGCATCATCAGAAAGTACAATACTCTTGGTAAGTCAACAATCTTATCTGCTATGTAGCCTGACATAACCATTTACCAAATATTATTGTAAATAGTTTTAATTTTGACAAGCAACCTAGACACTGCTTTCATTTGTATTTCGTAAACACCATGTGACATACTTCTTTATTCTCTTATTATTGTATACATTGCAATTAATTTCGGAATAATGACTTTTACTATCATTCTGTAATATACCTTAATATTCATTAAGAGTCATCAGTACACCTGAAAAGGTAGAATTTTGGTGAAACCCAGTGAAACTATCTACCTAACACCTACAATTCAACCCAATTTTCATATGCAAATAAATCATTCATTCATTTATTCATTCATTCAAGTCTAGATCCCTGTAAATGCTGTATGAGTCAGGTACATCTTCAGTCCTGTATTCCTTTTTTATTTTATTTTTTTATTAAATATCACTGCTAGCATTGAATACTAGTCTGTTTTTTAATAGATCAGATGGCATGCAGTGTTAAATAAGTGCCATTGTGTTTAATTGTGTCTAAGATAACATTAAATCTGCCTTAAATTAGAATTGTGCCTTAGGTCAATGGCAGAAAGAAATATCAAGCACGGCAAGGCATTGTCTGTTTTAACCCCCAAAGAAAAAAGTGGGGTGTTATAAGTTTAACATGTGTGTCTGTTTGTGGCAATAACTTCTAAATGGATGAATAAGTTTCGATTTCGTTTTTTCTTTGTTTACAAAGTGTCTTCATCAAGAATGTTTTTATTGTAGCCTCTTTAATGTATTTTTTATGAGGTGTCCATATGCTGAGAAAGTATGATATTTATACGAGAAACACAGACTATGACATCACTGTATGTCATGTTCATGGGTCAAATTGCTTCCTTTTACATATTTAGTTTTTGCTAAGTGTAAAAGATAACAGATGCGATGATCTTGGATGTGGACTAGAATTTAATCATTAAACAGGACTCTGCGCAACACATGTCGTAAATATAAAAGTAACATTTATTTAATAACAAAATCTCTTTCCTTCCCTTAATAATTTTATCAATATTGAAATCTTTGTCATCAAATTGGTCAATACTAAATTTGTTTAGTCATAGTCAATGACGCATCACTGTCATTACTAGTTAGTTTTTCGACCCTGATGCTAGTTTAAATTGTGATGGTCATTTGTTGTTAAACTTATATAAATGGTGTACATTTAAAATTTCCAAGTAATGTTAAATCAATTCGTATTTTGCATTATTACGGAATACAAACATATATATATTTTTTATAGCAACTAGTTTTGAAAATGTTCAGGGACATGTAAAGGAAGGATACAATTCTCTAAATGAAGTCATTTTGTGGATATAACACACTCACAACGCATACTTAATAAGAACAGCAGTACAATATCTATATTAAATCCGCCTAATTAATAGTGCTTTCATATGATTTTCTACGTTCTGACTGTCATCTACACTCAGTAGAGCGTCACCTGAGGAACTTTTGAAATATATTTCTTTAAATGATATTGGGATACTTACGAGTACTTTGAAATGTGGTTTTATTTCTTTTTTAACCCTTATTTAATTTAATTTCATTTCATTTTAAAAAATACGCCTGGTTGAAAAATAGTAGATTGTTTGACAAGGGGCTAAAATAAGCCATTATGTCACAAAGTGATTATTTGGACGAGCTTACGAAGTGAGCGAGGACAAATATGTCTGAGTGTCATAATGGCTTTTAGCCACGTGTTAAACACTGCTTTTCACTTCGACTGCGAGAAAATAAAAAAGACAGCATTAAAATTGTATATTTCATGAAAATCTAAAAGTACAGTTTGAGCAATTCTATCAGAAAGTTTGGCCAATCTGATCAGGTTGGTTTGTTCGTTTTTAATTATTCGTAAGGAGTATGTGGCTGGCCGCAAGTTTTTTTTTTCAGTGTCATTGAAATTTGTATGGGATTATATGGCTTTCTTTTAAACCGTAGTGTACTATTTTAGTCTGGCTTCGCGAAGCTAATATGACGTACTCTTTGAGCAGGAGAAGTGAAAAACGTCAATTAGGTCTTAGCATGCGTAATTAGCCTTCAACAGCTAACGGAAAATGGTAAAATTGTGCATTGATCTCCAGCGCCGTGGCGCCGCGCCGTTGGGCTAATATCGCGTCGAGGCAAAACGCTGCGGGGGTCGCGGTGGAGTTCCGTCGACGCTGCGTGTGCGCTGACAAGCAAGACGCCTACGCTTGAACTACGTCGCGGCGCTCTTGCGCAAACGTTGCGTGCGCAATGCGCATGCTCTGACAAGGTGACAATACGCCAACGCCCAAAAGACGTTAGTGTGGGTCTCTTAAGTTCCAGGAATGTTACAAAAATATGAATAAACCTGACTGTACTCTGTCAATTTTATTATTATCATTATCTATCGATATTTACTACTATCAATTATTAACGGTTATAATAGCTATTAGTTCAAAATCAGGTCAAGATAAGATAAGATAATATTTATTGCAACCAAGTACTTAAATCTGGGTCTACCACTTCTCAACTCTATTTTGTGTGGATTAAGGATCAAAGGTGGTAAACCAAGTTCTTGAGCGACCATACAATTAGTAGATCAACCAACAACATGAGCCAAATCATCATTTTTAGAGTTCCGTAGCCAAAATGGCAAAAACGGAACCCTTATAGATTCGTCATGTCTGTCTGTCTGTCTGTCTGTCCGTCCGTATGTCACAGGCATTTTACTCAAAAACTATAAGATGTACATTGATGAATTTGGAGCATAGGTGTCGTGTGTTAACCGCTACATAGTTTGATAGTTAAATAAAAATATATGTTTCTAGGGGGGGTGGGGGGGCACTCCATACATGTCACCAAAACTGAAAAAAAAATCAGCAAATATAAAGGTGTGGCACATATTTCGAGAGTACTTCTAAAAACACATTGAGCTTTCTAAAAAAAAAAAAAAAATTAGTGAATATTTTCCGAAATACTCGCTACGAAAGTAGCAAAAATTGTGTCCCCCTACTATTTTCTAAACGGCAAGTTCAAAAAATATGAAAAAATTCACAAATATAAAGCTTAATGAATACTTCCAACGAAAATTGTTTAAAAAATGATCGGGCATACCGTATTTAAGTTATTGCCAAAAAACTGCGCTTCTCAGCAAAAGGACGTAAGTGCCGGGGCATACGCTCTTTTGTTAGTGTTTTTTTTTCATATCGTATTTTTTTGCATCTGTAGTGCACTTTTTTGTATAAACGGCTGCGGAACCCTTCATGGGCGAGTCCGACTCGCACTTGGCCGCATTTTTTCTATTCTTCTATAGGAGGTTCTATAGGAGGTCGAATAATGGTTACTATATCGAATAATAATCATTATTCGACCGTTCTAACAGCCTCACTTGCGTGGATACATTTTTATCAACATGTCTGTAATTTAACAACTAAAATTTATATTTGATTAGATAAAAAAGTCATAGAATCAGAAATGAAGAAATCCGTAAAAGAACCTGGAGTACCGACGTAGATGGATTATCATTATCAGCTGAAAACTGTCTACTGCTGGACCCTCCCAAGGAACTATACAAATAAATATTGTGTATCTAGTCTCTCAATAAACCTTTAATAGACTCAAAACCTATAATTAGGCATAGGTTTGACCTATGCCTAATTGTTCGTGAGAACACGTAACACGCTAACCAAGCCTTTTCCTTAACTGAAGTGTATTTTTTAAGAAAAGTCGTTTAACTTGGTTTCGGTGACTCGTGACGATAAACTTAGAGTGTATTGGTAAAGACGGTCGCTGTCAACACGATGAGATAAATGCCTTTTGCGTGATGGGCATAAATATTTGTTCCTAAGTCTTGGATGTTTTCTATATCGACGTCAAAAAGCGGAAACGTTGTAACCGCCAATGGATTCAGTTTGCGATTACTACGTTTACAAGCCTTATTGAGCTTACGATAAGACTAGTTCGATTTGTTTAAAATTGTCCCGTAATATTTATTTTATTTATTTATATATAACATGGAAAAGTGAAGAGATACGGATCGAAGGTTATTCAGAGATGTAAGCCGTAAATAACCTTTTGACCAGCACAGACGGCAAATCACGTCTTCGAAAAATTGTACCACTGACGTCAGTGTCGGCATATGCCGACCTCATGGTTCAAAAACTTCGAATATATTTTTCTCCAGATAACTTTTTGGTAACGCCAGACACGTCAAAAGTGTGGGTCTAAAAGTCACCCATTTATTCGAAGTTTTTGAACCATGAGGTCGGCATATGACCCTGTCTGTGACAGACAGGGTCATTCAACGTTAAAACGTACAGCTAAAATAAAAAAAAGATACCATTATTTAAAGGGGTTATTTTACGGCGAAGTTTAAAAGTTGTGGACAGATTTGTGTGGGTCTAAAAGTTGATTCACCCAAATATCAGTACCTGGTTCTGCAATCACTATTTTTTTAATGAAGGTTTGGGTCACGCCGTATTACTTCACTGCTTGGCGCTCAAAAGGTTAATAGGCTAACGTTTACTTTTGAGCGCCGCAGCAGTTGCTAAAATAACTCTGTCTCTCTCTCACGCGCAGCTCGCAAATATCAAGAGAGCTTATTATTTATTATGTATTTAGTGTCTCAGTACTAGTTCTATCTCGCTAATTTAGTCGCATATTAATAGATTCTGAAAAAAAAAAACATCCATATATATATGATTCCTAAAATGCTTCGTCATCTAATCACGCGCAGTTATATACGACAGGCATTAATAATGATTGCGTTGAGTTGAGATTTATTGTAAGAACACTATGACATGTAAAGTTGCCTTACAGGGATATGTACAAAGGTATATTTATGTGTTTTGCAATAGTTTTATTGATTCCTTGTCTGGAAGTGTTTATACTATTGTGAGATTGTAAGAATTAAATTATATATTACATTGAAGATATATTTTACCACAAATAAGTAAAATAGGCAATTCATATGAAAATGTTCAAATGAATCGAAAATTGTATATTTTGTATTGTATGTAACCACAGATGGTTATAGGACTTATATAAGATTTTTTACACAACAGCATGAAGTAAAAAAGTGGCTTAAGATTTCTTCTTCCACGTGGACGATATTGCCTATCTAGTATAGGTATATAACTACAGTCCTGGGATGTGGATGTATTTAAACTAGACGGAACGGAAAGACAAAATAATGTAAATTTTAGTTAAACTTGTCTCGATAGATTGTCTTTCAGGTACATAAGTACATAGATATGTAAAACTGGTCATCTCTTTTGACAATGCTGAGACATTGTTTTTTTACGAAAATCTTGATGTTCTACCATCACGATCTTCGTGATTTTTAAAGTACAAGGCACAAGGCACTGGTTGAAATCCAGTCGGAGTCTTGATTTTTTTTTTCATTATTTAGATCTATGTATTTTAAGAATGCTGAGACACAATGCAAAAAAACGTAAAATGCTATATATTCTCCCCCTGTAGACAGACGATTGTTAAAATCACTTTTCATTAACATTTGCCAGGTACACTACGAAGGCATACGTAGTGTACCTAGATGCCTCTTCAAAACTAGAAAATTGGCAACGAATGGGAAAACAATTTCCCAACTTAAGATTTTTTGAAACTGTAAACTTTCATATCTTCTATAAAACGGCCTATATAGGTTCGTTTTATAAAAGTTACATTTAATTTATTATATGCAATGATAAAATAAAAAATAAGTCGTGGAATCTCGCTTGGAGCATAACATTTTCAACATTCAACTTTACTAATTCCTTTTTTAAAAAAATGTTTGCCTAAATCAAATAATTTATTATTGTATTTGTAGGAGGTATAGTGCTCACCGCGTCCCACAACCCTGGCGGCATCAACAACGACTTCGGTATCAAGTTCAACTGCAGCAACGGCGGCCCGGCTCCCGACCACACCACCAACGAGATCCACGCTCTGACCACGACCATCAAGGAGTACAAGATTGTTGCGGACCTGAGCTGCCCCGTCAATAAGACCGGCGTGTTCAAGTTTAACGTGAGTAGCAACGGCTGACTACACCACCAGCGAGATCCACGCCCTGACCACGACCATCAAGGAGTACAAGATTGTTGCGGACCTGAGCTGCCCCGTCAATAAGACCGCCGTGTTCAAGTTTAACGTGAGTAACAACGTCTGGCCGCACCACCAACGAGATCCACGCTCTGACCACGAACATCAAGGAGTACAAGATAGTTGCGTATCTGAGCTCCCCGTCGATAAGACCGGCGTGTTCAAGTTTAACGTGAGTAGCAACGGCTCATCACACCACCAGCGAGATCTAGACTCTAACCACGGCCATCAACGAGTAGAAACCTGTGCATCAATGAGATCCATGCTCTGACCACCGATCGTGCGTTCGAACGTTCACTTTTTGAATGCCGCAATTGTTGCAGAAATTGCTCATTATCACGCTCCAAGTCGGTTACGAGCGGCTTTTTTCAAGATAAAGAGACGAGCGAGAGACCTTTCTTTCTTAAACTATTATCTAATACTAGAATGTGCCCGCAACTTTGTTCGCGGAGGAGAAAAGGTCATAACCGCTCGTTTTTTCTTCAGCGTAGTCGGGTAAAAAGTATCCTATAGGAGATACCCAGCTACCCGTGCACCAAAAATATTTGAAATCCATTTAGCCGATTTGGCGTGATAAAGCCACAACGACACATATTTGTATACAAATAATCCAAAATATATTTTTTTCGATTTAATGACTTCCGAATAGTCCGTAAAAATCTTTTTTTTTTTAAATATCTTCAATGTACAGACATTTAATTTTTACAACTTTATAGTATAAATAGATGTGTTAGCGTTCGCGTGACCGCGGTTGTGTGGTAATAGCTTGGCAGAAGGTTTACAAAAGTAATATAAATCTGTGATCCACGCTCCGGATCGTACCTGGTGCAACAAATCTCATTAGCCATTCAGCGTGGCAACGCTGCCAGTTTGATGGGAACGTTCGGGCCGGCTACGATTCGGGGCGGGCCTTTTTAACGAAAGTGACGAAGTCTATTGGATTACATCATTGGTTTGTGTGGGACGAAGCTTGTTGCTTTGTTGTTGTTACTAGAGCTCCCGGTATTTTTAAAACTAAAAATCCTGGCATTGGAAGCCCTACTTGTAACCCACCTGAAAGCCGAAAGCCTGAAACCTGCGTTGCGCATCTGAACTTATGTATAAATAATAGCATTACAGTTCTGCATAAATTGAATATGACCTTTGCTATAGGTGGACAATCAACTGTTCGTGGTAGAGGTCATCGACCCCGTCCAAGACTACGTCAGCTACATGAAGGAGATCTTCGACTTCCCAAAGATCAAGGCCCTGATCCAGGGCACAGAGCAGAGGAAGCCTTTTAACGTACTCATTGACTCTATGAGCGGAGGTAAGGTCCTGCCTATTCAAGAACTATATACTGGGTGTACCAGAGACCGTTGATAATCCTAATAGGGCTGATAGATAAGCTCAAAAACTATCGATTTGACCCTCATGTATTGTGCTCTCTTTTCAAGACCGAAAGCGACTGTTTTCCATACTTCGCATAAACCCAAATACGCATGAAACATTGTTAGTGCCTATAATATTTGAGGGTTTCTCTCGATTTCCCTGGTATTCCATCATCTAATCCTGAATTGGTGATAAGGAGACTACTTCAGGGACAGAAAGTTAATTAATTTTGCACTTACCACATTTAGATTTCAATTTTTTGATTAAAGCCTTATGAATAATAAAATGAAATTTTCAGGGTAGCTACCTGATAGATAGAGCAAGTTTTTAAAAGCCAAACGGTAATTTTTTATTATGTGATTTTATCTTTTTAAAGCCCCTTGAAGTAGTGAACATATTGGGTAATTTTATCATTCTTGGCATTTAATTTTTTTTTATTCCATTCAAAGATCTAACGATAGTAAATGTTACCAAACTGAATTGGCCTATCTATCAGCTTAGCACACAAAAAAAATCAAGCATCTACCGCAATAATTCACGTCACCATAAATAAAAATCTCATCGTACTCGGCGATAGGTGAAAGATTAAGAAAAGTCATAACTCCGAAAATACGAAAAATCGCGGAACATACATGGGGATGATTTAGATAGCCCTCTAGTTCCTCTACGTCCCAGCTTCAGTATATCACTACTTCTTGGGACATCCTGTATAGCATTCTCCCATCATAGTTTTTTACAGTTCTATGAACAGCAGTACAAAAGGAATAAAAAACATACAGTTAATTTATGGCTAATAAAATAAAATTTTACGAGCCAATGCTAAATAGGGTGACAGTAGACATTTTATTTTTAAATTACATAAGATCCTGATAAAACACGCAAAATAAAAAACTACGTTAAAATGTTGAGTTCGATAGTGTAGCTTGTTTTATGAGTCTATAAAGTTGGGTGGCAAAGTCCATTTTTAAAGTATGAAAATATTAATAACTAATAGTACCATTCAATAAGCCATAAAATGTTTTGTAATTTTGTAACTAAACCGTTTCGATAGACGCAAGTTTTAACATAGCAGCAGAGCAAAGTTCTTATTTTCCCTATACAAGATACTAGCGTGTGACGTCACATGCTTGTAGGCTTTAGTATGAAGCGTTTTTTGGGAAAGTCCAAAAATGTGCTTTTAATGTCGTTGTATCTCGGCGAGGTTTTATGATATTGGAGCAGTTTTTTCACCAATATTTCTATTATTAAGACGTTGTTCTATAACATACCTTAAAAAAATGTCAAATAGCCTATTGCAGACATAACTTATTGAATGCGAATGTGTACCTACTTGGGTCATTATGTAGCGCAGACCTCTCTGTTACTATTTGTATGGCGCTACAAGTCTTACCATGCATTATCACGACAATTTCATAGGCTAGCTATGGTTTATTGCTGACTGTAAGCGATCAATTGATATACACAAATAACAAACACACGGAAACAGAAGAAAATAATAATATTTTCATCTGTTTCCGCGATTATTACTCATTTAAATAAATATAAATAAATAAATAAATATTAGAGACAATCTTACACAAATCGACCTAGTCCCAAACTAAGCAAAGCTTGTACTATGGGTACTAGACGACGATATGCACAATATTAAATAGATAAATTATAATACTTAAATATATAGAAAATATCCAAGACCCAGGAACAAACATTCGTGCTCATCACACAAACACTTGCCCTAGCCGGGATTCGAACCCGGGACCGCTAGCTTCGTAGGCCGTTGCGCAACCCACTGAGCCAAACGTGTAGCTAAATAAACAACTTATAATGTTTGTCTTATGTTGTTGTTTGTGTAATTTGTTCGGAAAACTTATTTAGGCTGGACATACTGAGCTGCGCAAAATTGTATAATGAGTATTTTAATTAATGTTAATAGAATGTAGATAGTCTAGATACATTGTTTGCGACCCGTCTTATTTAGCTCTTGTTGACAAGATGCCTTTTTAAGTAGATAATAAACAAAAAATACAAATTCAATATATTGTACAGGGTTCTCGTGAGGGATACATGATTTTAACCACGCATTCCTGAGGTCATTATTCATCATCAAGTTAAATTCAGCATTTTTTTTTTACTTTTATAATTATACTAGAAGGCGCCCGCCCGCAACTTCGTTCGCGAATTAGAAAAAGTCATAACCCTTCTTTTCTTCAGTATAGTCGGGTACCCGTGTACCAAAAATAGTTGAAATTCGTTTAGCCAGTTTAGCGTGATGAAGCCACAACTAAACATACAAACATTTTTATTATAAACAAAGATCAGAAACAAATGAAAAATTTTTTCGACGATACTGGACTCGAACCAGTGCCTTGAGCCTGACCGGGGCAGCACGCTCTACCATCTGAGCTAATCGTCCACACCAGCAGCCGACGAATTTTTGTCATCTGTTCTTGCTTATGGATCTCTGTATGGTGCATCCGACTCTTTAGCCGTTAGCGCCGCCTAGTGCAGAACTATGAGGTTACTTTCACCCCGAGCAGATACCTTTACAGGTACCATTGCTTGGCGAGAGGTGGCGCTATTATCAAGACTGTACTTTTTGTTTTACAAATATCATGATAATAATCACAATTTTTGCAATTTATTAGTGGATCACTCCACTAGCGTTATTATTATAAACAAAGATCAGAAACAAATGAAAAATTTTTCGACGATACTGGACTCGAACCAGTGCCTTGAGCCTGACCGGGGCAGCACGCTCTACCATCTGAGCTAATCGTCCACACCAGCAGTCGACGAATTTTTGTCATCTGTTCTTGCTTATGGATCTCTGTATGGTGCATCCGACTCTCAAAAAAATTTTTTCTTTTGTTTCTGATCTTTGTTTATAATAATAACGCTAGTGGAGTGATCCACTAATAAATTGCAAAAATTGTGATTATTAACATGATATTTGTAAAACAAAAAGTACAGTCTTGATAATAGCGCCACCTCTCGCCAAGCAATGGTACCTGTAAAGGTATCTGCTCGGGGTGAAAGTAACCTCATAGTTCTGCACTAGGCGGCGCTAACGGCTAAAGAGTCGGATGCACCATACAGAGATCCATAAGCAAGAACAGATGACAAAAATTCGTCGACTGCTGGTGTGGACGATTAGCTCAGATGGTAGAGCGTGCTGCCCCGGTCAGGCTCAAGGCACTGGTTCGAGTCCAGTATCGTCGAAAAATTTTTTCATTTGTTTCTGATCTTTGTTTATAATAATAACGCTAGTGGAGTGATCCACTAATAAATTGCAAAAATTGTGATTATTATCATGATATTTGTAAAACAAAAAGTACAGTCTTGATAATAGCGCCACCTCTCGCCAAGCAATGGTACCTGTAAAGGTATCTGCTCGGGGTGAAAGTAACCTCATAGTTCTGCACTAGGCGGCGCTAACGGCTAAAGAGTCGGATGCACCATACAGAGATCCATAAGCAAGAACAGATGACAAAAATTCGTCGACTGCTGGTGTGGACGATTAGCTCAGATGGTAGAGCGTGCTGCCCCGGTCAGGCTCAAGGCACTGGTTCGAGTCCAGTATCGTCGAAAAATTTTTTCATATGTTTCTGATCTTTGTTTATAATAATAACGCTAGTGGAGTGATCCACTAATAAATTGCAAAAATTGTGATTATTATCATGATATTTGTAAAACAAAAAATACAAACATTTTATTTTTACAACTTTATAATAGTATAGATTATTTATTGCAAAAAGGATGGGTTTAGTGTGTGATAGCTATCGCTTTGATGTCTGTGACTAGCGTCACCAAACTTGGCGACATATGTGTCCATACACTGTAGTAATCACAGTAAATAGTTTACATGAAAATTTATAATATCTTCAGATTTAGGCCGAATCTAGCTAGGGTTCATATATTTTTATCTACTCCTAATGACCTAAGAAATGTTCAATCCAGCAATTCATCACAAGACACCTTGTATGATATAGGGAGTCTTGACAGCAAATGATTATGATCTTAAAAATGATTTTAAACATGCATTGAGATATTACGATTTCAGGTATCAATAACTACCAATATAAACGATTAGTTTCCTGAAGCACATTTTGTCAATTTAATTTAAACGCACATTTATTTCATTACGTGACGACACGTTTTGCTCAGTGGGTTGCACAACGGCCTACGAAGCTTACGGTCCCGGGATCAAATCCCGGCCGGGGCAAATGTTAGTGTGATGAGCACGAATGCTTGTTCCTTGGTCTTGGATGTTTTCTATGTATTTAAGTATTATAATTTATCTATATATTATGTATATCGTCGCCTAGCGCCCATAGTACAGCTTTGCTTAGTTTGGGACTAGGTCAATTTGTGTAAGATTGTCCCTGATATTTATTTATTATTATTTTATTATTAGTTCCACCAGAACGTCTACTTTGTCGGGTACGTGAGGGCTATGACAGCTTCATACAAAAAGTCCAAGAATGCACTACCAATACAAAAGCCAAGTTATACAATATTGATATACCAAAATTTGTCATCCTAACTTTTTTAGAAGTATGAAAAGAACGGCGTCACGTACGCGACATTCTGGTAGAATGCACCATTACGTTTGGTTGAAAATGTAAAATAATGTCTCGATTTAGCAAAATATCTATCTACAATATTTAAGGTGCCTCCCCTTCATATCTGAAACCTGAAACCTGAAAGGCCGGCAACGCACTTGTGACTACTCTAGTGATGCAAGTGTCTATGGGCGACGGTTATCGCTTACCATCAGGCGACCCGTCTGCTCGTTTGCCCCCTATGCCATAAAAAAAAAAATAAAAAAAAATAAAAATGTCTCAGCCGTGGTCATCTGTATACCATATGGTTGCGTCATAATGTAATATGTCAGCGGCCCCGCGTGATCACAAACGATACCTGCTTCCCACGTTGATGTATTATATATTTTAAAATAGGCCTCCTATCTCGAACACCCTTGCCTTTTTGTACTTAATTTGCTCGACTTGTTTACGTCTCACGATGTCATTCACACTGAAGTTAAATAATAAAAACAAATCGGAGGTCATTCGTTCCTCTCGTTTAGCATTACACTGGCGGGTGATATTCCGGTAATAGTGTGCGGCGTTAAACTGTAAACAGATAAAAAGCTATCTATCTCGGTTTCTAGGTCTACATTATATTTAGATAACCACCTAAACTTGAAGGCACATGTTGAAACAATAAAAAAACAAACTGTCTAGATTCGTATATGCTGTAAGCATATTGAAGAGCAACATAAGTATGGAGTGAGCTAAATGCGTACCACACGGAGGCGGTCTCGTGGCTGCGCTACGGGCTCTTGTTGTGGGGCCACAGCGTAGACGCGTACAAGCTCTTCATTATGCAAAAGAATTGTGTACTAATCCTGGCTAATATCTACCAACCCCATTCCTGCCAACCTTACTATAAAGACCTCCAATTAATAACCCTTCCCTCCCTGTACATATTAGAAGTACCTAACGTAGTTTGTGAGAAATAATTTACATCTTTTCACTTCCAGTCAAAATATTCGACGTCATCAAAATCTCGAGCTTCTGGAGCGTAAATTGGAAATATATATAAGAACGGTCCATATTAAAGACCAACAAAAATATATATTAGAATTCCTGTCAATATAAAAACTATACAAACAGACTCGGCCTTCAAGGGGATGCATCGAAATATTTAAGCTATTTTTTAGTGCGAGAAACAGGCTGGTTTTTAGATACGTGATGCTATTTCGTGGAATAGCAAAGGGACTAATTAATTAAGTAATAAAAAGTGACGGGTCCGTTATTTGTCGCGCGAAAACGGCTATTATCAACGGTCCGCTGAAAAAAACATGCAATTCCATATTCTTAATTTTTTTTTCATTGTTTAGATATTTGTATGTTAGGAATATAGGTAATTTCTTAGTCAAGAAATTCACTTTAAAAATCACGAAGATCATGATGGTAAAACATCAAGATTTTCGTAAAAAATCAATATGCAATTCCGCTAAGCGCTATCTATGAAAATTCTGACGTTTCGTTGAATTTTTTCAACCAGTTACGGGTCCATACGTGCAAGCGATCTTTGTGAACGAGCTGGGCGCATCTGCCAACAACGTGCGTCGTGTGACTCCGCTAGAGGACTTCGGTGGAGCGCATCCCGACCCAAACCTCACGTACGCCGCCGACCTGGTGGCTGCTGTTAAAGGAGGGGACTACGATTTTGGAGCTGCTTTTGATGGAGATGGTGAGTGTATACCGCCGTCGCAGATGAAAAGTTCATAGGCAAAGCGTTTATAAACACAATAGGTATTTATACACATAACTTTTATATATACAGCTACAAAGACACCGAGTTTTATTGCGCTGCGCTGGCCAAGAACATCTTGACTTAGAGAGCATGCTTCTGGAGGAGCTGGGTCGGAGTGGTTTCTATCAATGACACCTCGGCATACAATCATAGACACATAACTGGCAAAGGATTCTTTATGGATAAGCTAGGCGCATGAGCTAGCCAAGTGATTAGGGTCCTCCACTTGAGGTCTTCGATGGGGTATATCTTTCATGGACAAGCTAGGCGCGTCCACCAACAACGTGCGCCTCGTGACTCCGCTAGAGGACTCAGGTGGAGCTCATCCCGATCCCAATCTCACGCTGCGGACCAGGTGGCTGCTGTTAAATGAGGGGACTACGAACTTGGAGCCCCGTTTGATGTTGATGGTAAGTCTCTATTTCAGTTTATAGACATACAGACTCGCACACTAACATAACGCCGCTAACGGACTTTGGAGGCGCCCATCCCAACCCCAACATCACGTACGACGTCGACCTGGTGGCTGCTTGTAAAAGAGGGGACTGCGACCTTGGAGCCGCGTTTGATAGCGATGGTGTATCTCTCTGCGCCAGTTAATGTCTACACATAACACTAGCACACTGTCTTCGTTGGAGGATTCGGCAGTGCCAACCTCGAGAGTGAGTTTCTAAGCTCTCTCTGCTTCAGGTAATAGACACACAGAACTAGCACACTAAGTAAAAGGCTTCGGTGTCACCCACGCGGCGGACCTGATGGCTGCTAAAGGAAGAGACTACGATCTGGGGGCTGCTTTTGATGGCAACGGTAAGAGTATACTAATAGCAGCCACATCACAACGTGCCTGAACATATTATGCTTCTAGCTTTCACTGAAGACGATTCGTAAGTTTACAAAGCAGATCACTAGATGATGCTGTCTCAGTCACACGTTTATATCCCAGTACTTGAATTGACCACCTTAGACTTAGACCTTGACTTAGATGCCGTCTTAGGTGGCTGCTCCAATGTAGCTCGTGGCATTGGTGAGAAACTGTGCCCAAGACGAGAAGTAAATAAAATCTATGACATTGTATAGCGGCTTTTGACTGCCCCAAATGCATAGCTTTCCGTCGGCGATATTTTGTTGTCGCTCGAAGGGTTTAATCCTATAAGTGCTATTTGACGTTCATCTTTAGATTGCCATGTAAGCGTCAGTTTGCATGTACGCCTTAATATCTTACAGTGGCGTGCACGGGGTTTTGGGAAAGATTTTCTGTGCCTATAATGGAGCCATGGTCGTTCAGGGAAGGCAGTGCTTTTGTGCTTATATGGACTGCACGCCGCTGATGTCTCACACGTGGTACCCGTCCGCAGGCGACCGCAACATGATCATCGGGCGCGACGCGCTGTTCGTGACGCCGTCGGACTCGCTGGCCGTGCTGGCGGCCCACGCGGCGCTGGTGCCGTACTTCCAGCGCTCCGGCGTGAAGGGCTTCGCGCGCAGCATGCCCACCGCCGCCGCCCTAGACCGCGTCGCCGCGGCCCTGGGCAAGGAGATCTTCGAGGTGCCCACTGGTGAGCCACCGATCCTCCGACGCTCTAGAGAAGTCTCTGAAATCCAAAGTCACAATGTAATGTTTGTTTGATTTTTTGATAGTTAATCGCATTTTTCTACGATATTGTCACAAAAAAACCTAACCTAATGGGTTCTACAAGACCGGGGTTACATTTTCAAACATGCTGAAATTTAACGGTTCCAGAATTATGACAAGTGATTTTAGGACTAACATTACATTATGACTAACGACGATTTTAGGTAATAGAGAGCCCGGTCTCCGCCGAGTTACACTTTGAATTTGATATCTCACAAAATTTCACAATATTTTCCTTTCGATCAATTATATAGGAAATATATTATTTGAAGTGGTACAGCACCGTGACCACTTATGTAGTCTTGAGCGATTTCAGCCACAGCGACTGTATATCCTGGTCAGGCATATTCATCTATATCTATATATGTATATAAAAGAAGTCCTGACTGACTGACTGACTCATCAACGCATAGCCGAAACTACTAACGCTAGAGAATTAATTTTTGCTCAGTCGGTTACATTTTTAAGATAGGCATGGGATAAGAAAGCATTTTTCGAAATTCATCCCTTAAGGGAGTAAAACAAGGGATGAAAGTTTGTAAGAGAAACATAAAATGTTTGGACTTGGATACTTGAAATTTCGCAAAAAGATTGTAAAATGAAGAAACGTAAATTCTTGAGGGTTTTAATTCATCCCCTAAAGGGGTAAAAGAAGGGATGGAAGTTTATATGAGAAACGTAAAATCTTTGGACTTTGATGAAACTTGAAAACTCCTAAAACGATTGGGTGCTTTAAATAAAGAAACCTAAATTCTTGACTTTTTGAAATTCATCCCCTAAGGGGGTAAAACAAGGGATGGAAGTTTATATGGGAAACGTAAAATCTTCGAACATAGAAACTCGAAATTCCTAAAAAGATTGTGTGCTTGAAATGAAGCAATGTAAATTCTTGATTATTCGAAATGCATCCCCTAAGGGGCTATAACAAGGGTTGGAAGTTTGTATGGGAAACCCGCCGTCGATAAAAGTGCCAGCGTTGCCTTCTTATGGAATAATGTTCAATATCCCCATTTTCTGACTCTAAATACGTTGGTCGCTGAATATCTTCTGAGTATTTTTTTTTCAAAGATTAACAGCATCGGACAACTGACAGATAAAAGTTGCCCTCATTTATACCTCTGTTTTCACCTAAAATCTACGCATACGAAGTCGCTGGCGGCCGCTATTAATTCATATATCGCTTTAGCATCTAGGGAAGTTTACCTTCGTTAAGCTACAGCAGTGTCGCCGAGGATCTATGGAAGGCCATTTAGTAAAAGCTAGAGAAGGCTCTTCCAAATGCCGCCTGGTAAGTGGAAGTTGTGTATTCGTCGTACTGCACTTTGTGCTACAAAAAAAATCTTTGTCGCTGAAACGCTGAGCAAGGAAGTCTTTGACGTGTCCATTAGTAAACTATTCAACCTTCATCGCTCTAGGCAAATGTGCCTTCTTTGCGGTAGGCATCCACCGTAATGCATCTTGGGGTTTTGAAGAAAATCACATAGTTCAGCAAAATGACAAAATACTAAAACGTTTGACTATTGAATTTCAGAATAAGCCACGAATAAACTTTGGTCGAATCCAGCCTAAAATCGGGTATTATTACTGTTTAAACCCATAAGTGACAGCTTATGTCAAACGCTATCATAAATATTATATTTCTAATGTGGATTCACTGAATGAACCACGCTCTGCTACCACCGCGTATTCAACTGACAACCGCATACGTCACGCTATGACAGGCTGCGTTCGGAAATCTAATCAGCGTTTGACATAAACTGTCACTTTTGTGTTTAAACCATTACGTATATTTAAGGTGACGACACGTTTGGCTCAGTGAGTTGTACATCGGTCTACAAAGCTAGCAGTCCCGGGTTTAGGGCAGCGTTGTAGGGCAAGTGTTTGTGTGATGAGCACGAATGTTTGTTCCTGGGTTTTGGATGTTTTCTATGTAGTTAAGTATTATAATTTATCTATATATTATGTATATCGTCGCCTAGTACCCATAGTAAAAGCTTTGCTTAGTTTGGGACTAGGTCGATTTGTGTAAGATTGTCCCTGATATTTTCTTGTTTTATTTTAAGGTCTACAAGAGAAAATCATCATTCTTAAAACCCTTTGTCCCTTTCAGGTTGGAAATACTTCGGCAACCTAATGGACGCTGGTCGCCTCTCGCTCTGCGGGGAAGAGAGCTTCGGCACTGGCTCCGACCACGTGCGGGAGAAGGACGGACTATGGGCCGCTCTCGCCTGGCTGTCCATCATAGCCGGCACCGGCAAGTCCGTGGAGGAGATCCTCAAGGAACACTGGGCTAAATACGGCAGGAATTACTTCACAAGGTGAGAGCCAGAAAAATATTATAAATAGGTGCATTCCACCAGAATGTCGGGTACTTGACGCCATTCTTTTCATACTTCTATAGGAACAATGTCTACGTCATCTCATTTCCAAGTGCAAACGTACTTGGATATGAGCTGACGCTTCACATACCCGGCGGGGAAACGAAGGGACGCGGGGAGATATAAGTTCGTTCCCTCGCTTCCCACATAGTTATTACATTGCCGTTCCTGTAGCATAGCTGTACTGTCGTGTTAAATCAATATAGAGTCAAGGACATTTGTGCATTTCATTACCAACCTGCTAGGTACCCCAACACTTCTAAGAAAGTTAGGAAGTAAATTTTTGGTATGTCAATATTTAATAACTTGGCTTTTGTATTGGTAGTGAATTCATAGACTTATTATATGTTTTTAAGGTAGGCGTCATACCCGTCACGTACCCGACAAAGTAGACGTTCTTCTTCGTATGCGGAGGAGAAAAAGTCATTACCCTTGTGTTTTTTGTTCAGCGTCGTCGGGTAAAAAATATCCTATAATCATCAGTAGATACTCGTCTAGCCGATTTGGCGTGATGAAGTCACAACGACATACGAAAATACAAAGAATCTTTTTTTATTTATTTATTTAATCTTTATTGCACAAAAGAAACACTTATCGTACAAAAGGCGGACTTAATGCCATAGAGCATTCTCTATCAGTCAACCTTGAACCTTATTTTCAGTTACCTCCAAGTAGTCCGTTACAATTTTTTTTAATACGAGTATCTTTAATGTACATACATTTCATTTTTACGATTTTATAATAAGTGTAAACAATGATACTTATAATAGTATGCATATAATATGCATGCATTTTTTTTAAGCTTAACTAAATATCAAAATACTTTCAAAACTATTAAAAATTCAAATTAATAGAAATTCAAATTTAAATCGGCCAAGAAATACGCAAGATAAAGGCATTTTAAACTAGTAATTAGACAGAGAGGTCCGATATGCACTGTTACGTCATGGTGCACTCCGGCCATATAAACTCCATATTAAATTCTGTTTTGCAAGAAAGAGATAGAATGAAATATTTGATGGCTTATATCTCGGTTATTTTTATAGTTATTCGAAAAATGGGCAAAAATTAAAAGTCTAGTCACTAGGTCAAATAGTATATCATATGAAAGGGCTTGATCTGTACATTTTTGAACAAATTTCTTTTTCATGTGCCTAAATTTTGTTTTATTAGGGAAAATGTGGAAAGAAATACCATTCCCCCCTTTATCTCCAAAGTTTACGATTTTCTTGAATCATGTAATTTAATATGAATAAATACACGAAAATTATAACCATATATCTGTCTGTCTCACTTTTTTTTAATCACCAATAATCATTTAAAAAAAAAAAAAAAAATTCTTTATTTCAGACCATAGATCCATAGATTTTAGAATACCTCGGTTTGGTTAAGTTTTGTATGTGACGCCATAGATACCAGAGGCAAACTTAACTCAAGTCGGAATGAGTGAAAGTTTGTTTGTAACCCTCGGTGCGCGAGTCAGACTCGCACTTGACCGGTTTTTTAACCACGTTATCGTCTGGCCTTCTCATTACGTGAATCCCATTGTCCAGATACGACTACGAGGAGTGCGCCAGCAACCCGTGCAACGAGATGATGACGAGTCTGGAGCAGCGCATGACGGCGCCCGGCTTCGTGGGCTCGGCGCACGGCGCAGGCGCCAAGACCTTCGTCGTGCGGCTCGCCGACAACTTCTCCTACATGGACCCCATCGACCGCAGCGTCGCCATGAAGCAGGTCGGTCTCCGTATACGTATGGTTGGTTTATGCTAAGCGTCCACAGGCTGCATCGGACGCATCGCACGTATAGGTGCGTCCACATTTGCATCATTTGCCCGATCAGATCTTCGCCCCGTGGCATGATCGCGTGTCACGATCACGCGTTTGGACGTTGCGCCGATCAGATCGCTCGAAATCCATGTTGATACGCGTACCACACACTTAGATCGGAGAAGCGCGGTGTAATCGCCGCGCCGACAGTGAGCGTCCAAGCAGCGCGATACGCAGTCATGCCACGGCACGGTGATCGGATACGAGCAAATGATACAAGTGTGGACGCACCCTATCGGATTTTGGTATGCCTCGTATAGAAACTCATACAACAGCGTCCACTGATCCGCATCGTACGGATCGCTCATCGGCAATGCCGACCCCGATGCTCCGAGAGGCAACTTTTGCGATGCACGCCGATGACGTCATACAGAATGTTCTTCCTCTTCTGCTAACAAACAAGCAATAACGACTTGTTCCTTATCGCAAACACATTCCGCACGTACGTACGTGAATCACTACAAAAATTCGAACGAAGTGGCATCAGCAATCCGATTGCTGTTACTTGCGTCGGCAAATCCGATCGCTGTCGATACTGTGAACGCAGTATGAAAAATTATTCCGTTTGATGCGATCCGTCCGCTGCGTACGATGCGGACCTGTGGATGCTTAGCTTTAGACGGAGACTATTTTGAGACGCCTAAATTACGGCACCAATAAATAGGTGCGTGTCTATTCCGTTCCAGTGCTGGCAGGCATAGGGTTGGAAAAAAACGGTTTTTTTTTTCTGTCGTGAAAAAAAACCGTGCAAAAAACCGTTTTTTTTTTCTGGAATATGTTTTTTTTCGAAAGTACGGATTCCCAAAATTTGCAACGCAGTTAATACTTTTATATGGTTGTTTTAGACTTTATGTTAACTATTAAACTAATTTAATTAATAAATTTAATTTCTAGTTTTTTAAAACTAAGATTAATGAAATCTGTAGTGGTAGTTCACAATTTAAAATTGCAATCTCAAAATCTTTTGCTTGCAATACAAGAGGAACCAGAAAAAGAAACAGTTATGGACAATATAATAGACGAGACAAAAGAAGCAGAAAATTCGGATACTGACCGAATTAGTGTTGATAGTGCTGCTGATAGTTCTACTTCTAGTGAATAAGTTCAAAGTTTTTTTTTTTAATTGACTGAGAATAGCTTAGTTTTAAGTTACTTATATAAATAAATCACGAAAATCCGTTATTATAGTATTATTTGTTCATCTGAAAAAAAAAACCTTATTTAGAGAAAAAAACAATGGAGCCAGGTTTTTTTTTCATAAATTTGAAAAAAAAAAACATTTGTTTTTTTTTTCTATTTGCTACCAAAAATGGCACAGTAAGTGTTTATACGGGCTTAGCTTTCTAGGCGCCGTAATTTAGGCGTCTCAAAATAGTCTCCGTCTAAAGCAACCATTAAGGTGGCATTCCGAGATAGGCTGAAGACCGCAACCGCACGATCCGCTGCACTCCAAATTTAACCTTAATAGTAAGTTAAAAGGTTTAATTTTCAGTGTCCAGTGAAAGTGCAGCGGCTGCACGGTGATACTTCTCAGCACACGGAATGTCACTTTTAGCTGGATCCCCTTGTTTATAATCGTCGAAAGTCATAATGTGAAACTCATCAAATCATTTGCCATAATATGGGTGTTGACTGTACTCAAATAATTAGTACACAAAATTTTGATGCAAAATGGTAGTTTTTATGATAGATCATTAAAAAAAAATTAATCAGTTGAAAAGTATCGAAGCTTACGTGTATCTTGTTTTATGAGCCTTCAAAGTTGGGTCGAAAAGTCAATTTTTAAAGTATGAAAATATTGATAACTAATTATACAATTGAATAACCAATGAAATGTATGGTAACTTTTCTTATGAAACCGAATTTTAATTTATGAAAACAAGTATGTGTATTTTTGACTCAAAATCAGAACATTATGATTATTTTTACATACATTTCAAGTTAATCGAATTTCATAATTTATTGTTCACTACCAAAAGTACACTATTTACTGTACCTAGGTACCTGTAAAATGACTTCACTTCTCCTGCTCAAAAAGTACGTCATATTAACTTTGCGAAGCGAGACTAAAATAGCACATCTAGCCCCTAGGGTTTAAAAGAAAGCTATATAAGCCCTTACAAATTTCCATGAAACTTACGAATAATTAAAAATAATAAACCAACCAGATCAGATTGGCCAAACTTTCTGATAGAATTGCTCAAACTGTACTTTTCGTTTTTCATGAAATATACAATTTTAAAGTTAAGTCTTTTTTATTCTCTCGCAGTCGAAGTGAAAAGCAGAGAATTTAACACGTGGCTAAAAGCCAATATGACACTCAGACATATTTGTCCTCAATGGCTTATTTTAGCCCATTGTCAAACAATCTACTAAATCATAATATTCTTGTATAATTGTTTTAGGGTCTGCGGATTATCTTCGAGGACGGCTCCCGTATCGTGCTGCGCCTGAGTGGCACTGGCAGCTCCGGAGCTACTGTCAGGTAACAACATACTACCAGTAATACTAAATACTAAAACCTTCGTACAAAAAAGAAATGCACTACAGATGATAAAAATACGATATGAAAAAATGCACTAGCAAAAGATTGTATCTCCACAGCACTTACGTCATTTTGCTGAGAAGCGCAGTTTTTTGGCAATAACTCAAAAACGGTATAGCCGATCATGATGAAAACTATTTTCGTTGAAAATATTTATTAATAATAATAATAATAATAATAAGTCTTTATTTTCAGATAACTATGATCCATACATTATTTATTAAGCGGCTACCTGGAAAATTTCGATAAATTTCACTGTTTTTAAAGTGATATAAAATTATTCCACTTGGTGCAAACCACGTGTAAACTATATATATTGTAGCTTGGTATTTGGCCTTTATGTCTGTCAACTGGAATGTTATAATTATAATACTTAATAAATCAGGAGAATAAAAAAGATTCGTAAAGTCCTTTTTCTATCTTAAATTAGTATAGGCTCCCTCGTCAAGTGGCGCTTAGACGTGGGACTAAAACCAATAAGTGGGTAATGATGTTCACTTTAAAATTATCAACTGGTTTTTCAAAAGGTTCTATAGTTTTTAAGAAAAGTAGCAAAAACTGGTATTTGGTCGTAAAAATAATAAATTTTGATGGCGTTTATATTGGTTTTGGTGACTCGTGAAGATAAACTGAAACAGTATATTGGTAGCAACGGTGGTTGTACCTTGCAGAAAATAGAGGGTGGGGGAAACAATTTATGCTACTTTCGGAGTGATTATTTCAATTTTTTAATCTGTTTTTTTTTTGTAGAAACCTCAAAATGTTTTTAAAGATGCTGTCGAAATATGTGGAACACATTGATTGATATTAGCTGAAAAAAAAAAACAGTTTCGGTTACATTTATGGAGTGCGATATATAGATTTTACGAGATTGGCACAACTTTAGATTTGAACTCTATCTTCCAGACTGTACATCGACTCCTACGAAGCTAAGGATGTGTTGGGAGATGCCCAGGTGATGCTGCGACCACTAATCGACGTGGCTCTCGAGCTGTCCCAGCTACAGAAGTACACCGGCCGCGACGCGCCCACCGTCATCACGTAAACACCACAACATTCACACACGTCCGGGAACCTTCACCAAAGTCACGAATCCTATAACACCTCAGTGAATATGCTGCTGCTGAACCACCGAGCTACGTCATCGCACCCCTTAATCACCTACCATCTGGGGACAATCGCTTATCAGTTTATGAATTGAAGAAATACCCTACAAAAATCCTGTTATCGCATGTAACATGCACGACAACTAAGGGTGGTATTCCACTTGTCCAATGTGTATATAAAAAAAATGTGAGACGCAATGCACATTGGACAAAGATCTTGGACAAGTGGAATGCCATTCTAACAACTAAAATGTCAACCTGAAATTGTGCACAAACAGTGGCGTGCGGTATAAAGACGCAAAGGCACTGCCTACCTTGAACGAAAATGGCTTCGTACAGGCACAGACAAACTGCCTACTCTGAAGCCCTGAACGACCATGGCTCCATACAGGCACAGAAAAACTGCCTACTCTGAAGCCCTGAACGACCATGGCTCCATACAGGCACAGAAAAACTGCCTACTCTGAAGCCCTGAACGACCATGGCTCCATACAGGCACAGACAAACTGCCTACTCTGAAGCCCTGAACGACCATGGCTCCATACAGGCACAGAAAAACTGCCTACTCTGAAGCCCTGAACGACCATGGCTCCATACAGGCACAGAAAAACTGCCTACTCTGAAGCCCTGAACGACCATGGCTCCATACAGGCACAGAAAAACTGCCTACTCTGAAGCCCTGAACGACCATGGCTCCATACAGGCACAGAAAAACTGCCTACTCTGAAGCCCTGAACGACCATGGCTCCATACAGGCACAGAAAAACTGCCTACCCCGAAGCCCTGAAAGACCATGGCTCCATACAGGCACAGAAAAACTGCCTACCCCGAAGCCCTGAAAGACCATGGCTCCATACAGGCACAGAAAAACTGCCTACCTTGGCCAAAAACCCTACGCCACTGGGCACAAAGGTACATTTACAAGAGCTGGTACGAATGGATTCAACGAAACTAATTTCAGCCGTCTCCAGGATCTCCTGTAAAAAGTTTTTAACCCCATACAATTTCAAAATTTTGAACATAATTCAAAGGAATTTTAAATTTTAATATAGGCTTCTGCGCGGATTGGTGCCTGAGCATACGAGGGGTTAGTGTGCTAAAATGAAATCTTCGTGGGTATCAGATGTTTAAACTTGAATATACATTTATTCAATCTTCAATTTGAGTAGCTACGTACCAATAATGCCTTCAAAACAATGAATAAACATGTAACTACCTCAAATTGAACACTTCTTGACGTGTCAGCCTTTTGTGTCGAAGGATTATTGTACATTAAAGTAAGTTTACCGTCGGCAAATATTGTTGCACTAAAATAATTAAGTTTATTGTATTTTACTGTTAGGGTCTATTCAGGTACAACAACCACACTATAACCACAACCAAACCACAACGACAATGTGGTCGGGCGATAGTTTATATGAAAATAAATAGTTTTATTCAGACGGACCACATATCGCCGTCAAACGCAACCGTGTGGCCGGTCCGATCACATCAAAGCAACTGCTAGAAGCTACAGCGCAACTATTCACTTGTAACCACTGCTTCACCATGTTTTTTCGCAGCGTTGTGGTGTGGTTGTGGTCAGTGTGAATAGACCCTTAAACTACACAATTCGTTTTAAGTTTATTTACACGAATTATATTTACCTATAGATGTTATAAGAATTATGTAATTATAAAAATCAAATGTCATAATATTTTGTGTTAAAATATTAGATTTAAGGGGCAATTGTTGCAATATCCAAAAATATGTTTTAACTTTGTTATTTGGTAGAAATTTACTTTTACAGTTTTGGACTTTGTTTAAAAAAATAAAAGACATTTTACTTACATAGATTTTTTATTCAGAAATTCCATTTTATTTTACAAAATATGACTAGATGAGAATGCTCTACAGTTCTCTGCAATTTCTCCTTAAATTGTATTTCACCAAAAGAAATACTGAATACATAAAAACAGTCATTGTATTGCTTCAGGAGTTTAGGTTAAAAGATATCAGTCACACACAACAATTTCGGAGTTGTCGTAGTCTGATAAAAATGTGAGGTGTGTTCTATTACCGATGGAAACGATTTTCAACAGAGTATTTTTAGCGTATTTCAGTAACGAATTAACAATTTTCACTAGTTTACTAGTGAAAACTATCACCGACCTCTCAAAATGGCTCAAAAGGCTCTCGTATGGTGACCACGAACCGGAGCACGAAGCGTAAGCCCTCAAAAGATGGTAGAGAATTCATGATTTAAGGACACTAAAAGTCGGTGGTGTCAAACTAAAATTAAATTTAACGATTTTTTTGCTTTAGAAAATTAGACTTGTTTTCTACTGAATTAACGGATATACCTTATAGAAAAAATATCCCTAGAGATCCCTTAAAAGGATAAGTTTGCCTTTATACTCGTACCACCTGCCATGATAAGATAAGATAAGATATTTATTGCAACCAAGTTACAGACTTCAGTCTAGTTACAAGGACACTTGTCGTGTGTAGCAAACATTTTTATTAGGTACAAAATTAACTTAATCTATACATACACTATGTCTTAGGTATAGTTTTACTTGTTTATGTAAAAAAAAACGTCGTAGATATTTCAATCACCCATGAATTCCGTGACAGAGTAATAACATTTATCAAGTAGTACACTTTTCAGTTTGTTTTTAAAGGCCGAGTCTGATTCTATAGTTTTTATATTTACATGATTTTATTTTTAACCGATTCTTATGTAGGGAACTTTTTTGTATCGCGATTGCCAGTCCTCGTGCTTTATTCGTCCATGTCCAAAGGTAAGGAACACGCCCTGTCAACAGGCTAGAGTCATAAAAAATATTAATTAGTCTGTAAGTTAGATTATCAGAAAATATTGGACACATATTTTTATCTTTTGTCAATTAAACAAAAAATTATGAAGATATAGCCCGTTAAAGTTCCCCGTGACGTCACGCCGTGCGACCGTTTTACGCACTGCTCGACGTCATGCGCCCCCACTCCCAAACTTTGACGCGCTTTATCTCTGTCTTTTTTGTTTGATAGACAAAATAAAAAAATAAGTGTCCAATATTTTTTGATAATCTAACTTAATTATTTTTTATCAGGAAACTACCCTATTGCTAGTCCTCATCAACACAGTCACTCTTTAATAAAGAACTGCAAGATTAGATTGACCACGCCGAGAAGAACGATCAAGAAGTAGAGCAGAAGCTTCCAGAAGGTAAGCTTGCCCCGCAGCTGCAAGGATCGCACGTGCAGTATGGACGGCAGCGCGAACACGTGGACCAGACCACTCACAGCACCGGTGTATCTGAAAAATAAAACATGGATTATACTTAACTTCTAACTATTTATTCGCTATATTCTTAAAATACAAAGATCTAAATATTGAAACAAATTCAAGACTCCGAAAATTTACTTTGAAAATCACGAAGATCGTGATGGTAAAATGATTTTCGTTAAAAAACAATATTTATTTGCTGTTCTCTTTTTAATTTTCGAGCACCTTGTAGAATTCCCCGTACCCAGTAGTTACCAGAATTTGGGATCAATAAAGGATGAAGACCCAGGAACTGGAAGAACTAGTGGCTATGCCGAATATTAGGTATTAAAAGCATAGAGCCTTTGGCTACATCCCATGGCGAGGATGGGAGACGACCGAGCACTGCGGGTCGGGGCGCACGAATATGAAACGATGTTCCAGACTCTGGAAGTTGGTCCCACCCGATAAAGCACCACCAATGAGTCTTAAGAGTCCCCGGTAAGCTCGGTTCATACAAACGTAGTTACGCTCTCATTTGAAAACGACTTGCTAGTTTGCTTTGAAACTTTATACTTAGAATAGATTAAGGTATATGCAGGCCTGAAATTAGTTTAAGTAGCTTCAGATACCATAGTGCAAAAATACAGCAAATTTAAGTGTTTCTCACACGACTTGTTTTTGCGGTATTTAGTTTTGTTTTATAAACTAAACATATACCCCATGTCATTGTATATGCAAAGTTTCATTACAATCTAACTCGTGGTTTCAAAATGAGAACGAAACTCCGTTTGTAAGGGAAGGTGAAATTCGACCGCGATTGCCGGGGACTCTTAAAGCTCAACGTTCTACTGAATCCAAGGCGGCTTGGCGTAGCCGTCCTAAAGATGGCAGCAGTATTCTATGCACGAACGAACTTGAGCTTGATAGAGAGAGTGAAGCTGTTCCGACGTGAAATACCGCTTCACCCTAGGATCGCTTTTTCATATGTATATTGTCTCACCTGATGATCGTCCCTATGTTCGGACACAGGCACGCCACAGCGACGCAGACAGCGACGATGGCAACGTTGACGAGGACCGTCAGTCTCGTCCGCGCCTTGTTCGCGTCGCTCAGCGGCAGGAGGAGCAACGCCTCGGAGCGCAACATGTATGCAATCAGGGGGTATACTGTTATAACCTAGAACAAAACAAGTAAATTAGAAACTTACAGAACTTCGACATAAGTGGATTGGTTGACTCGATCCTCATCGGAGATCCTGATGACTGGACTGACTGATGATACCATATTGTTTTGCCGTTATGACGTCACAACATGGTTGCTCGTGTTAGTCAAATGTCACGTGAGATTGGGGGCAGGGGAAGGAGTTGAGCCAAATTTCACTAATTCTCACCAGGGGGGAAGGGTATCGGAAAATCAACAAAAATGCCTTACATAATTAATGAACGCGCCCTTACCGCAGGCGATAATTCAATTATAGTGTCGGCCTGTATTAACTAGAATAATTATGTCTTCCTACTTACTTGAAATAATAGCAGCGCACGAGCTACTGCAGTCATCGTGTCATGCATGTCGAAATTGTTCAGTATATTCTGAAAAAAAGAAAAAGTCACATCCCATTCATGTCACCAGTCAAACCATAGTTGGCTTCTATATGCAAAATTTCCTCATTTCTAAACACTATTAAGGGGGTGTAGATAAGTACGAGTATATATATTAACGTCCCTAGTTTTTCACAGGCGGTTAAAAAAGGAGACCAATAAGAACATTTAAGTAGGTACCTATTCCTTCTTCCCAGGTATTCTAAAGAGTCCATATAGCTATAACCCAGAAAACAATCATTCTATGACTTTAAAGTTGGTTGATGTTAGTACGTTAGTGTACAACAAGTCTAAAGTTGAAATTGTTTGGAAAATAGTTTGTAAATTGTACAAACTAGGGTAGGTATCGATATATGGCAGAAAAAATCTGAATGTAAACAAGGACGACTATTAAAGCAAGAGGACTGCCTTTCTCCGATATTTAGGACGCCATCTGTGTATAAGAATTCTTATTTATAACTAAAAGGTGCTCGCAACGTCGTTCGCGGAAGAAAACCCATAACCCTCTTTAGTGCTTCAGCGTAGTTGGGTAAAAAGTATCCTATAACCATCTGTGAATACCCAGCTACCCGTGTACCAATTACCAAAAATAGTTGACATCTGTTTAGCCGTTACATCGTGATGAAGCCACAACGACACATACATATATACAAAAAAAAACAATTCGGTGATTTTCAAATAGTCCGTTACACAATTTTTTTTTTTAATATCTTCAATGTTCAGACAATTTACAAATTCATAGAAGTATAGAATATTCAACTTTGCAAGCGTGACACATATCGTGACGGTGTATTTATTATTAGCTGTTTATGAACTAATTGTTACTGTACTTTTCTTGTTCAATTATAAATCGTCGTTAAAAATATTGAGTTTTAAAACACCATCTAGTTTTTGCCTGGATAATCCTTTGTACTCGGCGCACCATCCTCTTGTTTTAATTTTTAATGGTCCGGTAAGTCATTTTAGATTAATCTTACGTCTTCGATGCAGGACTTCGCAAGAGGGAAGCATATGTAGAACACTGCGCCCACCAAGAGATAGGTCATGGTCACTAGCACGAAGGCTATCGTCAAATCTCTGCCCTGAAAATGAGAAAATATGGCATGAATCTTCGGCTAGAACTGCCAGTTTGCGGGTAGAAATAGAAACTTCATATTACTTAGCAATATTGCAGATAGTTTTTTTAAAGTTATACCTTCTAGTTTAATCCTTACGTTCATTACTTACCTACATTCGGATATAACAAATAATCAAAATCGGAAATTATACGATTACAATATATATTTTTTTAAGAAGCCGACTCCATATTTGCTATATTTTTTCAGTGTTCAGTCAACTTTGGGTAATATCTCAAATTCAAATGCAAAACGTTTTTCTGCAAGTAGTCCTCGAGGGCACTATTACATTGCTTGATTTTAAAATACACAGAAAAACATTCAGTCTAGTTAATGGCATTATAGTTCATTGCAATATTAATGCAACACAATTAACAGGGAGATGTATATTGTCCCGGGTTTAATCGATCATAACTTAAGAGTCCCCAGTAAGCTTGGTTCTCCATACAAGCGTATAGTTACGCTCTCATTTTAAAACGACTAGCTACTTAGGTTGCCCTGAAACTTTGTACTTAGAATAAGTTGAGGTATGTGCAGGCCTGTAATTAGTTTATGTAGCTTCAGATAGCATAGTAAAAAATATACAGCGAATTTAAATTTTTCATAGAAAACTTGCTTTGGCTGTATTTCATTTGTTTTACAAATATACCTCATGCTATTGTATATACAAAGTTTCATTACAATCCAACGAGTAGTTTTAAAATGAGAACGAAACTCCGTTTATATGGGAAGGTGAAATTCGGCCGAGCTAGCCGGGGACTCTTAACGTATACTTACCGAGATGTAAAGGGTCTATCTAAAAAAATAAATAAAAATAAATAATAGTTTATATATAACGAGCTTATAGGTACTAATTTTAATGGAGATGTAGATTATGTGTATATGTATATGTAATATGAATATGTAATATGTAGAAATATCCGTGGTCAAAACTTTAAATTGGGAGATGTAAAAGTTCTCCATGGTCAACACATAATGTTTTGGAGGTGTAAAGTGTCTCCAAACGTCAGAGACAGAAATTAAAATATAAATATTACATTAGAAAAGTGAGTATCCGAATATCCGACCCCTGATAATGACCTTTAATAATAGACGAAGATAGAGAAGATGGGAAATCGACAAATGAAGGAAACGGATGACCGATCGTTGGGAAGATCCTTATCTAGGCATTTATCCAGCAGTATCTTTCGGCTGATGTGACCACTGAGTCATTTCCTATAAAGAGAATATTCTAGAAATGCTGCTCATGATGATGATGTTGTATGTAGAAGGACAGTGCCAGCATAGCGCTGAGCACGACCACGTCGGTGCCGGCCGGCAGGTCGCCCTGCGCCGGCGTTATAATGACGTCCCAGGCTGCGGTCTTCACCAGCACGAAGATTAGCAGGTGTACCACCGAAAGGGTCTCTATGAAGAGAACATTCTTGAAGCTCACGTTCTTGTCCTGCTGGGCGTTGCTGATGATGATGGTGATAATTATGTTGTTTGTAGAATGACAGCTGTGTTGGCGGTAGCCGGCAGGTCGCCCGATGTCGGCGCGATATTGATGAAAATCAGGAGGTATACCACCGAGAGGGTTCCTATGAAGAGAACATTCTAGAAACTCACGTTCTTGTCCTGCCGGGCGTTGTTGCTCATAATGGTGATGATGATGTTGTGTATGTAGAAGGACAGCGCCAACATGCCGCTGAGCACGGCTGCGTCGGTGCTGGCCGGCAGGTCGCCCGGCGTCGGCGCGATGTTGACGCCCCAGCCCGCCGCCTTCACCAGCACGAAGATTAGCAGGTATACTACTGAGAGGGTTCCTGGGGGAAAAGTTCTAGAAATTACGATAAGGCGACCTTTGAAATCCGTCCTCATCCCCCATAAGAGAGAGAGCGTGGGGAGCGTAGGGTGGCAAAGAGGATTTTGACGCTTGCGGGCGATAACGCCTGCCGCCGCTCTCTTACCGCTGGCGAGGCCTCAGTTAAACGGTCGACGGATAACACAAGAGAAGAAACACTAATTCTACTTTTTAGAGAAAGATACGATACCAGTTTACCAGTTAAATCGATACCAAGAAAAGGAAAGGTTTTTAAAATTGCATGAAGAGACCAGGTAAATGTAGGCTTTCATCAAGTCACCCAAACAACTTAATGTGGAGTGAACCCCCGTGGTCTGCCATGGGGGTCATCTCAATGTCAATGTGACTTAAACACTTTTTTCGTGCGTTTATTAAAACGGGTCCAGTTCCACCTTGAATGACCATATTCATATAGAATAGAATAGAAAAAAAAAACAGAATAACACATGATAACAGATTTTCAACGACAAAACAGACGAGAGATGTTGCATCCGAAATGGTCTCTACACAACAATGCCGTTCGCTTGAGTATAGTAATCTCAATTATGCATATGCTTTACTAACTCATCTTTTGTTCTCATTCGCACCTAGTAACGCTAAGGTGTCACTCTATACAAGTTATATATCAAACTGGGTTATCAAAGGTCGCGTCTAGGTCTAATATTAAAGGAATTATATAACTTACCAAGTGAATTGAACTTGGTGAAAAACGACATGTTTCTAAAGTTCAACAGTGGGAACACAAGGAGGGCCACGTAGAAGGGCACCGTGGTGTGCAACCCCCAGTAGGGGCTCGCGTCGTGGGGCTCCGGAATCAACAGGGAGCCGTTGACACCATCGTGGCTCGGGCAGAGCAGCGCTGTTGAGTAGTTCGTCGCGATTGGACTCGCCATATCTGAAATTGATTATAAGTGTACTAATTTTCAAGTAAATAAGTTTCTGTCAGAAACTCAGACCAAGAAAAAAAGATAGACATGACATTACGACCAATCTAGTGAGGCCAGAAAAAACCATACCAAAGCCAACTTCACGCGTTACAAATACAAACAAATTATGTGTGCGAAGTTCTCTGATTTGTCAAAACCATGCCAAAAAAACCGGTCAAGTGCGAGTATGACTCGCGCACCGAGGGTTCGGTACAAATTTTTACTTATTCCGACTTAACTTGCCGATTGAGTTAAGTTTGCCTCTGGTATCTATGACGTCACATACAAATGAGGGGCAAACTTAATCAAACCGGGTTATTCAAAAAACATTGTTGGTGATTAAAAAAAGTAAGACAGATAGATATATGGTTATAAATTTCGTGTAATGTTCATATTAAATTACATAATTCCAGAAAATTCCAGATTTTTTGCATGGTAAACTTCGGAGATAAAGGGGGGGGAATGGTGTTATTCCTTAATAAAACAAAATCTACTCACAATAAAAAAAAATAAAAAAATTGTTGAAAAATGTACAGATCAAGCCCTTACACATGATATCCTACTTGACCTAGGAGCTAGACTTTGAATTTTTGCCCCCCTCATATACGTCGTGTTTTCAGAAAATAAAAATATATTTAAAAATGTTTCCTTTGCAATACATGTGGGCTGACCATGTTTATAAATATTCCAAATTTCAAATAGATAGCATAAGTAGTTTTTGAGATATGGCGCTCTAATAGTCGGACAGACAGACAGATAGACAGACAGACAGACAAAGTCGCACCATAAGGGTTCCTTTTTTACCATTTTTGGTACGGAACCCTAAAAATAGCTTCACAAGATTGTTCGTAATGTCATGTTAATTTTTTTTCTTGGTCTGACGTCAGAAATAGCATTTTTGTGACAAGCTTTTATTGTAAACTGCACTTTTCTACGAACATCCGTTAGCTACTTCGAGACGATTCTAAAGAACCCAAACTCGGTGGGATTGCGTTTTGTTATTACAGAGTTCCTTTGACCATTGCCACCTTCTGGCTCCATCATAAGATCAGCTCGACGGTGTCATAATATTTTATCGTAACCTAACTTATATAAGTATGCCAAACTTAAGCTCTATCGAAAACCGGGAAATGAGTCATTAACTCGCAAGATTGGACCCAGACGTACTAAAAAACATATTGACACGACAAGTCATTTAAACGCTTATAATAAGTCACCTTGAAAAGTGTAATCATTTTGTTCTAATTTGAATTGAGTGCGAGCGTCACGGATGATATGATTTCATAGATCGGCTGATGATATGTCACTACAGAGTCGAATATGTAGGTCACTGGTTCAGTAGCAGCGTATTCTCTGAAGATGGAAAGGCATGTGGAAGAATAACATTAGAAAAAGTAAGCTCAGACTGCAATAATGGTCACCTCAGATGGCAACTCCTAACTTCATGACCTTTTTATTAGGTCAAATTATGAAAATGGGCCATTCTATCTTCGCATGCTTACATACGTAAAAAGCATATCGTGCAAAAACTGATTATTATTTACATACAAATACCAGTATTAATCTATTATTTTGAATGAATTTATAACTATATTCGTGCCGTTTTATAAAGCTAGTAACGCCGTGGACATCGATATCCCTCTATTTTTGTATGAAAATAGTAAATATCGCTGCGTTACCATTTCACAATTATAAAGACTATCTAGAAGGTATACCCGCAACTTCATCAGCTGAGGTGAAAAAATCATAACCCGCGTAGTCGAGTAAAAAGTATCCTTTAACCATCTATGGATGCCAAGCTAAATACATACCCGTGTACCCAAAATTCTTGAAATCCGTGTAGCCATTATGACGTGATGAAGCCACAACGACACATACAAACAATATTTTTTAGATTCAGTGACTTATATTTTGAAAATATCTTCAATGTACAGTCACCAGCATTAATAGCTACCACAGCAAAGCACGCATAAATATCTGACACGACTCTATGTCTAGTTAGGACGTGTCAGATATTTTCGCCCGCTTTGTTATGGCAGACATTGAAGCTGGTGACTGTACAGATATTTCATTTTTAGAACTTCATAATAGTATATTAGGTACAATAGAGCCGGCTTATTCCTCGGCCAAAGGATTAGCATTGCCAATTGCCATGCAGCGGGGAAATGTAGCCGGCCTTATGGGCACGCTACCACAGGGCAGCGACCTGGGAGACACCATAGGTTAGTTAAGTTAGTTTAATTTTTGTAATTTATGATTGTAATTAGAAATAATAAATTTATATAATAGGTATATGACTTTTTATATGTAAAATTCCATAAATCGGTTACGTAACTTTTGTATAGCCTGTCTGTACAATAATAATGCAGAGTAGATTGTGTAATAGTTTATTTATAGGATAAACACTGGTTTAATATTATTTGAGTGATAATAAGTGCCCGCATAGCTGAGCAAGTCGTAACAATTTTATATTAACTTGTGTTGCCAGGAGGCATACATATATAAAAATACACAATATTGCTAGTAGCAAAATAACAACATAAATCTACCATCATGGTTAATCATGTATCGAACACTGTCTATTAAGACTTCCGTTGAATATTGATTTTATTGAAAAGGCAAGCTAATAAGTAGTTAACGAAAAGTAAAAGGTACCCAAGTATAAAAAGTATATAAGTAAAGAATAAAATTGATTTATAGAAACTAAACATGAGGTACAAAAATGGACTCACCTACAACATAATTAACAGTGAAGTAGAGGAAATTGGTGATGAGTATCCAGTACACTACGTTGGCACCCAGAAGCACGAGCAGACTGAAGAAGTGGGCCACGCGCTCCGCCCACGGACCCAGCAGCGACAGGCAGAGCGCCGGGACTTCGCATGTCGCCGTGCCTGCAAGATTCCTCTAATAAGAGACCTCTACCTAGTAATTTGATGTACATTTTAGTTACTTAGTAAAGTCAAATAATTTAGGTATCTTAACATTATGGAATCCATTTTTTGTTGTTACCATCTTCTTAAGTTTACCAAATGATAAATAATATTTTCTTCTGTTTCCGCGATTATTACTCATTGAAATAAAACAATTTAACGGATTATATCGCGTATATTATCTCATTTGAGTTCCCGACGTTTCGGAAGCTTTCCAGCTTTCCATGGTCTCGGGTGGACTGAGAAAAGATATGTTTTCCTCTGTCAAAGTTACAATTTGTACAAACTACCCATTTTTGAAAAAACAAATAAAGGTGTACATACATGCCAGATGGGCCTAAGCTTTAAAGCCAGAAGGGCTTAATAATTATATTTTACAAACGAAATTATTCTTATTCTTATAAATGTATTGACATCACCGCACTTCATTTCATCATCATAAATTTAAGAGTCAAAAACTTGTCTGTGTAGCTGATGAAGAATGAAGCTGTTTTCCATCTCTTCCTATCCAGGGCCACCTCTGATCTCCGTATACTATTGAAATGCTCATTTCGATAATCTTGATACAGCCACCAGCTGTCTTCCATAACCAGGCGCGCATAAATATCTGACACGACTCTATTCCTAGAGCCGTTAAGACGAGTCAGATATTTTCGCCCGCTTTGTTATGGCTGATATTGATGCTGATGACTGTACAGTGGGAATCCTTTTTCGAGAACGAAAGCAATTACTATTGTAATCTGGAACAAAACCATTATCTTTCTTTGTGAAGTGTTAGGTAAGTTATACCTTTGTAAAATAAATTGTCAACAGCTCTAGAGGTTTCATATTTTATTTTGAACCTTCTTATCTTAAATATAATGTTGCGCTTTGTGTGTTATGAGTGTTTGCATACAGTGGCATCCACTTTTACAATAGCTTTCTTCGCAGGTGCAATAGTAATCGCCTTTGGTCTCCAGAACAGATTCCTACTATATTGAATACTAGCTGTGCCCGCGGCTCCGCCCGCGTGGAATTCGGTCTGTGTCAGTAAGCGGCTAATTCACCCCTCTCCCCTGGAGCCGAAACATGATGTAAAGTCCAGATAAAATGTTAAACAAATACCACTAAATAAAACTACACTCCAAAATCAATAGATTTTCGCACTTATTAAAATTTTTAACGTGAATTAAAAGACAGAGTATATACTTAGAGGTTTATATCGGACGATACAGTACCACTTTTCTTTTTTTACGTCCTTGACTGTAGTACTATCTAAATCAAGCCCATGGCAAATATCACCCAAATCGGTCCTCCACTCAAATCAGTCTAAGCATGAAAAGGTAAGAAATATACACATAGAAATCCATACTTCCTAACAACCTTTCGAATTTAGGTCTAATATTATTTAGAAGTAAGATTAGAGGAAAGGTGAATATAGATATTGAGGCCAAGTATTTACATTTTATTTACAGTTATGTTTATGTATGCACAACTAAATATGTAGGTACATATAATTATATCTACAGTTCCATACTCCAAAAGTAGGTATGTAAAGTATATTTACATAACATTGTCATTATAAAATATTTTTTTGTACACCACATTGTGAGTGTTCCCGGTGGGCATCAGCACGAACAGCTCCGTGCAACTGGTGACGCGCGAGCGCGCCACGTCGAGCTTCCCGTGCGAGAAGCAGCCCGTGCGCAGGTCCACGCCAGCGGCGCGCAGCGTCTGCCCCTGCGACTTGTTGATGGTCATGGCGAAGCAGACGCTCACGGGGAGGTGCTTGAAGCGGAGCGGGAAATTGCTCGGAATGAGGGGGGTGCAGGGGATGAGCACGGCTTCTCCGGTGCCGCACCCCATCGGGAGTTTCGCTGCAGCTGCACTACTTTTAGCCTAGTTCCGTTGCATAACTTTGGAGGTGACAAATTCCGAAGAAGCATGATCGGAACTCCAACTTTCAGGGTTAATGTGTGTGCTGGGAGTCCTGAAACGCTCAATGAGTTTATCAAGTATGTTGTGACGAAGCGTTCATCCAAGACAGTGTAATGGAATTATATACTGCCTGTTCACCTTCCATTTCCGCCAATATCCGCGCATTAACGGATCTCTCACAAACCGAGGCACCTGGCTCAGGTCTCCATATACGCTGTGAATGTGGTCTTCAACGGACAGAAGAATCTTGCATAACGTCTCTGGTAATCAAATCAGGCCGTTGGTTTCCTCTAGAAGTCCTTCTCCAACCTGAAGCAGTACCTGGGCAAATTCTTGCACATGTGAGACTCCTCCTTGTTGATACTACTGAGCCACTTATCTCGTATATTGTTGTATTATTAAATCAATTATATTCAATTACATTTGTTGAAATCCGTACCCTCTCTTCTAAATTTAAGAGTTAATTTGGCAAAATGCCAAGGTATTAATTTTAGGGCCACCTGTCCTGTTAGTTTAGCAAGGTACTCAATAGTAGTCGTAGGCTCGTGTAGCACATATTTGAGAAAAGTTTGCACCTTCTTCCTAAGTAGCGCCATAAGATTCAGGAGCAAACATAATTCAATCAAGTGTATCGTGGCTCCTCCCCCTTTTAAGGGTTGAATTTTTATAGCCTATAACCTGGCCGGGAATTTTGTCAACAGATTAATAAAGTTTGCATCAAAATCTGCTCAGCCGTTTTCACGTGATGCGCGTACATATAAACAGACAAACAGATAAACAGACAAACAGACAAAAATTCTAAAAACTGTTGGAACGTGTTCTGTTATCGATTCTAAGTATCCCCGGCCAACTTTTGTTCGAATATCTTCCATGTACCTACAGACTTTCGAGCCTCTTCAGCTTTATTATATGTAAAGATAGATATTAAGTTAATAACTTGTTGTCCCAATAGTCCGAATACAGGACTGAACATGTCTTACCATGATGTCTGTTAACCTGCAAAAGCACGTATGCAGTGTACAAGCATAGCGCCGCCATGAAAGCCACCAGGATCAGGGCGGCCGGGAGACCAGCTCGCTCCACGCCCCACGCCATGGTCAGCAATGAGGAACCCATCACTGTGTTCCATACTGAGAATCTGGAATAGTTCAGTCAGATAAAACCGATTTTGCTGGGCCATCTTCTACTAAGGAGTTTCTCTAAAGATTCGTGTTAAACCGCCTTCAGTTCGTCCCTGACAAAACTGTCGTTGTAGATTTTCCATAACGCAAATCAAAATATATTGGACCGTCAAGCAGCTTGTCGAAACAGACTTAAAAAAACCGGCCAAGTGCGAGTCCGACTCGCGCACCGAGGGTTCCGTACAAACGTTCACTTATTATATTACCCGGTTTCGGTTGAGTTAATTGCACCTGATATCTATAGCATTGCATACAAATGAGGTGCAAACTTAACGCAACCGGTCTGTCCAAATATGTCTTTTGAAAAAGACTATATTTTTTATGATTTAATGTATAGTTTTCAGATTCTTGTATGTATTTGTTACTACACATATATACAATGTCACGATATTACTTGCCAAATTTCATAGTTCTATGTCAACGGGAAGTACCTACACCCTATAATTTTGATTCCCTTGAAAGTGTCGACATACGTTTTTCGCGGCATAAATGGCCGTATCTTTTTTTACCTTAATGTAAAAGTTTGATTTTTTCATAGCTTCAAGGGACCGTAGATCTGAGTATATGGTGTTAATTTCAACTCGATACCTCCTCGCGATTTCAAGATAAAGGGTCTTGACAGAGAGACAGACGGACAGACGGACAGCAAAGTGATCCTATAAGTGTTCCGTTTTTTCCGATTGAGGTACGGAACCCTAAAAAACAAAACCAAGGGCGAGAGTTATGATTACGAATATTTGATACGTGTCCCTAGACACGTATCAAACTCTGACGACCGAACACAACTCTGACGGACTCCTCGCTGCGACAATATGGCCCCTAGGCCATATTGTCGCAGCGAGGAGTCCGTCAGAGTTGTGTTCGGCGCTGACACACATTTTTGCGAATTCTATTGCAAAATGCAGATAATAAAAGCCAAGCTAAGCCAATCGTCTGCGGTTAAACGCCCTTAACTGTTGAAAACAAAAACCGTGCGATTTCGTGAAACACTCAATATTGTTTATACTATTATTATAATTAAGTATCTTAGAGCATTTAACCACTGAATTAGCCATACGGATAATTCCCCGCTGCCAAAGTAATCGCGAAATCGGCGGTTAGTTTATGTGGTAAATTGTCAGTGTGTGGGTGATTTTTTGTTTGCAGATAAATTCTTTTATATGCTTGTGTTTGTAAAAATAGGAATATTTTCGTATTGTTCTGTAAGCGTTTACCCCGCTCCGCTAAATTGTAACAACAAAATTGTTCAGTAATGCCACGGCTTGTCATACATGAGTATGTCTTATGCTCCAATAAATCGATTGGACACTTAATAAATTATGCAGGTGCTGCTATGAAATAAACTTACATTGTAACTAATGAGCTCTGCTTCTTCGAGTCGATTTTGATTGAATTTTCCAACTTCTTCTTGTATGTGTTCGTAGGATCCTAAAAATTTAAAACCAAGAATTACACACAATGATAGATCAATAATTTCTTATGAACAGGTACGACACTGGTAGCTATAACAACTGATTACGCTTTGGATTTATACGAAAATCATGATGTTTGTGTATGAGTATCATGATCTTCGTGATTTTATAGCCGGTTAAACGCAAAAATTCAAAGATCTGTAACAAATAGAATTAGTTCATTAAATAAATGTAAGTTAAATATGTCTTTTTTATCACTATGTTATGTGCGATAGCTACGAAACGGCTGAGTTGTCGATTTAATCGACATATGTGAAGTAGCTTGTAGAGTCAGCGTCAATTTGACGTATTCCAGTAGTAAAATCGTCAGCTACTTTTGATGCTAACTGTACTTAATGTCGGCTCACGTTACCCAAACGATATCTGGTAACCTACAACACTTTTTGTCCTCATTGGTGTATTGCTGGCGTGACAACCCTAGCCTTACACGTGCCGCGTGCGAATGAATACAAGTTATACGATAGTCAGAGAAGCATATAGTAGGCACGTTTCTCATGCCTAAACAGCGTTTTTAACTTTTTACGAGGACGTGAAAGTTCTGTACTTGTACTATTACTTATTCTGTGCAAATAGTGACAAACTTCGAAGACCCGTTGACTGGACTCTGTAGCTTAGTTGGTTGGGTGGGAAAGCCAATTTTAAAAACGGGACCCTACTGCTAAGACTCCGCTGTCCGCCTGTGTATCTGTCTGTATGTATGTCTGTCTGTCTGTCCGTCTGTCACCAGGCTGTATCTCATGAACCATGATAGCTAGACAGTGAATTTTCACAGATGATATATTTTTGTTGCCGCTATAATAACAAATACTAAAAACAGTATGTCATGTCTAAAGTCTATGTCAGTAAATCCAATATAATATGATCGAATACCGCATAGATTTTGCTTAGGAGGAGGGCTCTGCTCAAACTGGATTATCATAGATACTTGTAGCGTATATTTTTTAGACTCGCACTTGGCCAGTTTTAAAGTATGTAAATATTAATATCTAACCATTGACTAACCCATAAAATGTACGGTAACTCTGTTATGAAACCGTTTCGATAAGCGCAAGTTTTAACATAGCTGCCGAACAAAGTTCTTAATCCCCATATAATGTATAAGGTACTAACAGTGTGACGTCACTAAGCTAGTAGGCTTTAGTATGAAGCGTTTTTTGGGAATGTCCTAAAATTGGAGTTTAACATTGTTGTATCTCAGGGAGTTTTTATGCGTTTGAAGTAGTTTTTTCACCAATATTTTTATTACTAAGAGATCGTTCTATAACATCTATACTATTATAAAGTTGTAAAAATGAAATTTCATGTACATTGAAGATATTTTCAAAAAAATCGTTACGGACTTTTGGGAGTTCACTAAAACGAAAAATATTTTATTTGGATTTTTTGTATGTGTCCTTGTGGCTTCATCACGCAAAATCGGCTAAACAGATTTCAACAATTTTTGGTATACGGGTAGCTGGGTATCTCCAGATGGTTATAGGATACTTTTTTCCCGACTACGCTGAAGAAAAAACGAGTTGATATGACTTTTTCTCCTCCACGAACGAAGTTGCGGGCATCTAGAACCATATACAACAGTTGTTAAATAGCCTATTATCTAATCTGTGGCGCTGATTTGGCTCTTACCGGGGTGTGCGACAGAGGTATGCTTCTATAGGTCGAGGGCGCCGCCCCGAGCAGCGGCGCTGCCTCCAGTCGCTCCATAGCAGCCCTGAAGTTCCCGCCCTTCTCCACGCACACAGCCGAGCTGCTAGATCTGTTGTAGACAAAATGGAATTATAAATTGATTTATTTATTTAAACTTTATTGCACAATACACTGTTACCAATGGCGGACTTAATGCCTTAAGGCATTCTCAATCAGTCAACCACAGGGCCAAACAGAAACTACGAGTAGTAGTTAGTGCAGGATCATTAATGTTAAGAATACAAAAAAAAGTAAAGAAAAGAGACACAAATCAACAAGTCAATATGGGGATATATACATATAAATATTTATATAATTACACACATATTATATTAAAATACAAATAGATAAATACAATACAATTATAAAATATATGTGTACCTTACACCTGCAAAACATCACACAGACAATCAATCTTGAGATTTATTGAAGAGATGAGCAACATGCGCTTGAAAGAGAAAATGCCCTGAGCTTGCCTTATAGAGAGAGGAAGATTGTTCCATAAACGAATTGCTTGAACAGAGAAGGATTTGGACATAAAACTAGTGCTGTGAGAAGGAAGAGAGAGTTTGAGACAGCGAGCAGAGCGCAGCTTACACCCAGGACGGGCAGTTGATTGTTTGATTGTCGCCAGTACGACGGAGATGCGGGAATGGCGGGAATATAGCGACAATAGGGAATAAGCAAAGCGTTTACCTATACCTACTAATATAAAGTTGTAAAAGTGAGATGTCTTTACACTGATGATATTTAAAAAATATAATTTGATATTAACACTGATGATATTTATAAAATATATATTGCAACGGACTATTTGAAGATCACTACATCGATTTTTTTAATATTTTGGTTATTTGGTATGTTGGCGTGTGTCGTTATGATGTCGATATGATTTCAAATATTTTAGGTACACGGTAGTTGGGTATTGGGTATCCACAAATGGATGCATATTACGAATTACGAGAGGAGTTGCGGGCACCTTCTAGTAAGTACTTATTATAATGACGTAGATAAACTTACAAATACACAATTTAATATAATACACAATTAATTAAATACGCAATTTAATAATGTGCGGGGGAATGACATGATTTAATTCCACCAGCCCCTTTCCATCATCGGGACACACGTCGCGTGCATTCGTTCCATCCGCACGTGGTCGATATTCCACGCATTCGCACGAAGCGCTATGGTGCAACTTTTATCATGCGTACCGCAAAGGAGTGGAACTCGTTGCCTGCGAGTGTGTTCCCCGACCATTATAATTTGGGCGTGTTCAAGACAAGAGTGAATAGGCTGTTTCTAGACGGGCATGATACATCCTTGACCGCATCGTCACTTAACAACAGGCGAGAAATGCCCATCTATTTTATAATAAAAAAAAAAAAAAAAAAAGTTGTTGCCACCGCATGAGCTACACTGGCATACTATTTATATAGATATATCTACAGCGTAATTTTGTTTGGTATGACAGCTGACAAAATTATTGTTATACTTGACTTAAGAAAAACAATAATTTTGTCAGCTATGAGATATCCATACTAATATTATAAATGTGAAAGTATGTCTGTCTGTCTGTCTGTCAGTCTGTCTGTCTGTCTGTTACCTCTTCACGCTTAAACCGCTGAACCGATTGGAGTGTATTTTGGTATGGAGATAGCGTGAGTCCCGGGGAAGGACATAGGCTACTTTTTATCACGGAAAAATACCCTTATTCACGATAAATGAGTTTAAGGCGGACAAATCGTATGTTACGCTGGAATGCAAAAACTACGTAACAGATTTGCGTAAAATTCTGCAGTAATATAGCTTAGATATCAGAATAGGACATAGGCTACCACTTTTGAGGGTATTCATTCATAAAAGGGTATTTTTTAACAATAAATGGTAAAACATGACCTTTTGTTCATTGAAGTTTTCTTTTCTAGATAATGAATAAACAATTGGTAACCTAGCAACAGTAATCCTACCTACACGATTAAGCAAAGAACACACAATTCGTATATGACGTATCATACAAATAAGAGTATATCTTAATATAGCCGGATAATAGCCCGTTGTACATTTTGGACTTGCGATCATCTCTGAATGATAAACTTTTTGTTACAAAAATATGGTTTATGAATAAGATAAATACATAAAACGAGTTCTTTTTAACAAGAAATGGAAAATCATCACTTTTTGTTAACTGAAATTTTATTTCCGAAGAATTTTAAAGAAATAATTGCATTATCGTTCGTAAACGCTTTTTCTTTATTTATCTATCTTCTATACATCTAAACATATAATAAAGCTGAAGAGGGTCGAAAGTCTGTACATGGAAGATATTAAAAAAAAAAAACAGTTTTTAGATTTTTTGTCTGTTTGTCTGTTTATCTGTTTGTCTGTTTATTTGTACGCGCATCACGTGAAAACGGCTGAACAGATTTTGATGCAAACTTTACAAATCTGTCGAGAAAATTCCCGGTCAAGTTATAGGCTATAAAAATTTAACGCCTAAAAGGGGAGGTAGCCACTACACTTGATTGAGTTAAGTTTGCATCTGAATTTTATGGCGCTACTTAGGTGCAAACTTTTCTCAAACCTACTCTAGCTGTTTCTCGAGCCTACGAACTATCGAGTACCCCGCTAAAGTAATAGGTGGCGCTAAAATAAATATTTTATGATATAACTTAAGCCACTGAGGAAGCATTTTGCCAAATTAACTCTAAGTTTAGAAGTGTGGGTACAAATATCGACAAATTTAATTGAATAATTGATTTATTAATACAAGATAATACGAGATAAATGGCTCAGTGGTATCAACAAGGAGGAGGCTCATATGTGCAGGAATTCGCCCAGGTACTGTTTCAGGTGGGAGAAGGACTTCTGGAGGAAACCAACGCCCTGGTTCGATTACCAGAGACGTTATGCAGGATCATTCCGTCCGATGAAGACCACATTCGGAGCGTATAGGGAGACCTGAGCCAGGTGACGCGACATGGAGAACTCATGGGTTTGTGAGAGAGCTGTTAATGCGCGGATATTGGTGGAAATCGAAGGTGAACAGGCAGTATATAACTCCATTAACACTGTCGTGGATGAAGGCAACGTCACAACATACCCGATGGAGTTCCTAAACTCATTGAGCGCTTCAGGTCTCTCACAGCACACACAATGGGGAATGGATGTAAATTTTCAAAAATCTTGAAATTTTGTTTATAGGTAGTAATAAGCCTCAAAAAAAAAACACACTATAAAGAATATGACTAACAGTCTTAACGTATCTACCTATAATAGGTAGATGATTTTTTTAGGAATTATCCTCTAACTCTTAACTATTAAAGAGTTGTACCTTCCGTAATCAGCTCAGCATGATGAGATGGTGACTACCATATGCAAATACTTAAATAGCTTAAAAGAATACATAAAAAACGTTCTAAGTGCCTATAAAATTTGAGGATTGCCCTCGATTTCCCTGGAATCCCATCATTAGTTCCCAACTTGGTGGCAATGGGACCACCTCAGGAGTATATCCTTTCAAATATTTTTTTCTTTTAAATCGGTCTACTATTGCGGAGTAATCGGTGAACATACATAAAAAAAAATACAAACTGTCGAACATAGAACCTCCTCCTTTTTTGGAAGTCGGTTAAAAATGGCTGTAAATGTACTGTTATTTTTGCCGTACCGTATAAGACGGGCATAGAGGCCCACCAACACCTTTTCATCTTTTTATTTTTTTGTAGGCAACAGAAAAATCTGTATTTTTTCTGACAATAAGGAGGCTTATTCCTACCTATAAACAAAATTTCAAGATTATTGAAAATTTTCATCCATTCCCCATTGCCCTGAAAATTGGAGTTCCGATCATGCTTCTTCGGAATTTGTCACCTCCAAAGTTATGCAACGGAAACAAGCTAAAAGCAGTGCAGCTGCAGCGAAACCTCATCGAGGCGCAAATTCTGATGGTGTGCGGCGTCGGAGAAGCCGTGTTCATCCACCGCTTCCCCTTCATCCCGAGCAACTCCCCGTTCCGCTTCAAGCGCCCACAGTTCCCCGTGAGCGTCTGCTTCGCCGTGACCATCTACAAGTCGCAGGGGCAAACGCTGCGTGCCGCCGGCGTGGACCAGCGCACGGGTTGCTTCTCGCACGGGCTGCTCTACGGGCGTGCTCGCGAGCTGTTCGTGCTGATGCCCACCGGGAAGACTCACAACGGGGTGTACAAAAAATATTGCAAAATGTCAACGTTATGTAAATACACTCTACATACCTACTTTTGGAGTCTGTATGTACATATTTGGTTGTGCATACATAAACGTAACTTTAAATAAAATATGAATACTTGGCCTCACGTTTTGTTGATATCTATATTAACCTTTCCTCTAATCTTACTTCTTAATAATATTAGACCTAAATTCGAAAGTTTGTTAGGAAGTATGGATTTCTATGTGTTCTTACCTTTTCATGCTTAGACTGATTTAACTGGAGAACCGTTTTGGATGATATTTGTCATGGACTTGATTTAGATAAGGACATAAAATAGAAAAGTGGTGCTGTATCGTCCGATATACACCTACTAAGTATACCTATACTCTATGTCTTTTAAATCACGTCAAAAAATTGAATAAGGGCGAAAAACTATTGAGTTTGGTTTTATTTAGTGGTAATTGTATAATATTTTATCTGGACTTTAATTTAAGTTACGTCACCAGAGGAGAGGGGTGAAGTAGCCGCTTACTGACACATAACGAATTCCACGCGGGCGGAGCCGCGGGCACAGCTAGTTTTTCAAATAAATACGTCTAAGCTCCATAATTTAGCATTTAATATAACGGTATCAATTAAGGCAACTTCTTTGCTGAATGATAATTGACTATTAAAAATAATACATATATTCATTATTACATTTACCTTCAGAACAAGCGCTTGGTATTACCTACTTATAATAAGCTATCGGATAAGTATGACATTATTGAATTTATAAAATGCACTCTTTGTAAATTATATGCTTCCAATTATCACTGATATCCATAACCTTCACCTGCGAATATACAATTTCAACCTACCCTCAACTCAAACTTTAAGAGTTCAATGAGATTCTTTTTACCCTATTATAGAAATTATTTTCAGCACGAAAGTTACGGCCATGACGGGTACCGAGCGGAAAGCGTCCCACAGCACGCTTGCTTTTCCAACGCACTTCTTGCCACGCCTCATACCTCTTGTCGCATGCGATGACTTAAGCATATATTACACCTTTCTAAACTAGTCACCGACGACAAGGACTTAAGCAATATGTTGGAGCGAGATGCACTGCACACCTCTCCTACCAACTCTGTCGTCAGCGACTAAATTAGAAAGGTGTACCTACAAAATACGTGCTTTAGTTAAAAAAAAAAAAAGGAGGCAGCCTATAAAGCTACGTAGGTTAAAATACAACCTAATATCATTATTTGGTACGTGTACCTAGATCTGCAAATATTATGTATATCGTACAACTAAGATAAGAGTGTTTACAAACGTGCAGATGGCCACAGTTACAGATATAACGTTATTTTGATGACCCAATGTTAAGGTAATCCTTGAAGATAATATTTGTACTTACTTCAATCAGTTATTTAAATTTTACGATGACGTCAGGGTCAAGTGACTGGCGCTAAACGCTCAACTTTTCACTTGCGAGAAAAAGAACAAAAATATTATCACAGCACACTCACATCAATCACACCATACTCGTACCATAATAATATTTAACTACCTGGACTGTCCCGTCCGTACCCGTAGGTACCTATTTAATCTGAAAATTTTCACGAAAAATCTTGACATCGCAAGGTACAATTTGATACTTAAGTTAAGCGCGCCATCTCTCGGATAATTCGCGCAAGACGGATTTGGGCAGATCCTAGTATAAGTATGACAAAGACGTATGCCTACGCAGCGGTGAGTCATCTTTTATTAGGATTCGTACTTTACAACGCGCACGCCACGCACAAGCATCCTGTGTGGCTCGGCTTGTTAGGGTATAAATACGAAATTGAAGTAAAAAAATACAGCTTGATCACTTACGCGTTTGACTGTCGCCTGTCGAAAAAATGCTCGTCGTCTGAAAGGTCTGAACCTCCGCTGCCAAACAGTCTAGAAAAAACCAAAACATTGTTTCAGTAACATGAAAATGTTGACAAAATAGAGCGCTTTTTTCGACATTTTTTTCGAACGCGATATGTCTCCGCGTAGGAAAAGCTGTTCGTATTGACGGGTACTAATGGGTACTAACACATATTCAAATTAAAGGAAATAAAAAAAACACGGCGTGTTTTGGGTGTTTAAAACCAGATACCTAATCATTGAAAGTCATAATGCAATGTTAGTCTTAAAATCATTTGTCATAATTTTGGAACCGTTAAATTTTCAGGATCTCTGAAAAGGTCACACGCTGAGCCCATGAGATTAGGTTAGGTTTGTTTCGTGAAAATCCTGAAAACCCACGAGCTTCGTAGAAAAATGCGATTGCAGCTAACGAAAATTCGGAGAATAATTGAAAAAAAAAGAAAAAGTTTATTGTTTAAAATTGTACAGCACAATAAATCACGACCCTGTGTCCTGAGCTAGGAAACCCTGTGTAACAGGACCCAGTTTCGTTATTTCAATATCTTAACCTATGTATATATTTATACAAATTGTACAGAGAGGCCTATATGCAGCTTTCAAAATACTCATTTAGGTCCTATATTGTGTTCGTATGTTGGTACGTGTGTGCGCGCGCGTGTGTTTGTGTGTGTGACATGTATGAGTGAGCGGGTTAAAGTATAAAAATATATACAGTAAATAGGAGCGAACAGATAAGGGATATATAAAATTTATATATTGATATGCTTCTCCAGTTAGGGTAGGGCTTAATTATTCTATTACCGTTAGAAGGCGAACGCCTATGTTGGTATTGTGAAAATCCCGTTCTCTAAGCCACTCAGTTAACATTACATTATAACTTTCGATTTTATGGCAGCCAATATAGACCTGTTTTAAACTTTAGAAAAACTAAAATTAAACAAGTACCTAACATACCTTGGTCATTTAAATAATAAAAAACTTCAAAACCAAGTTTTAGCGTGTTCCGCTCCAGAACTTCGTCGATCGAATGTGGAGACACAAACCTGCCGGTCCCATATATCGGCTATGTTTATATTATCATTAATATTGAAGTATATTTATAAACAAAACAATCGCTGTACTCATGCTCAAGACGTCACGATTTAATCTTTACGATTTATTGGTCCAATGCCGGTCCAATAATATAAATGGGTCAACGTTTTGAATTTGAAATGGGTCTAAGGGGAACACACCGACTCTGGTAGGTCGTCTTCGAAGTACCTACACGGTCAACCTAAGTTGGTTGACCGGGGCGCGGTGCTCCCACGATTACCTATACACCCTACAGGAGAGAGTGGGGAAAAGGGGATCTTTGCTTATATTTTAGAGACACAGTACATTTATATCTTTGTCGTGAAACGAATTGAAAGGATGCCTAATACGTTATCAAAGTGCAAACAAGACAGATATGTAAATCTATTATTTCTCTAAAATATATAGGCAATGATCTACTGTTCCCCTGGAGCCCTCTGCTCCCCAGCCTCCCCTAACGACCGTCAGCCTCAGCCCTGAGTTGGGTAGGTATGATGACGATCCACGAACGCACACTTTTCGTATGCCGCAATGGTTGGTTCATGGTTGGCTGGCGGTTTTCAGCATCGCTGACGACTGAGGACTTGGCGTCACCAGCAACACATGTACTTATCTATCTAGCTAGTGACTATATGAGCTGTAGGCCTCTTAGCCATTTTGAAAAATTCTTAAAACCGAATCGACAATACAATCCAATTAATTATCGAACCTGCTCACAAAATTTCACGTAAATCGGTTGATAAATGCGATCTGTAGAGAAGAACAGCCGGATATCCGCCGGAGAGAAAAACGAAAGCATTTTTGCCCAAGCTGATACGGAGAGGCGCATCGCTCGCTCAGTCAACTAATATTCTCTATTTTGGGGGTGGTCATGACGCCTACGGAGAAAATATCTGTACCAGTGTAGGACATATCCACGAGCGAGGGAGGGTGACTACTTCCCTTGAGGCGGCTCGTCTGAGGGGCTTCTCTGAATTTCAAAATTTGAATTTCGTATGGCGCCATCCTGCCCACTCAAATGCAGTTTAAGATGGGAGCGAGAGGGATGGCACGTTACGAACTTCGAATTTCAAGATTCGGAGTAACCCCTCAGTTAATTTAAGCTGTAACACTAAAAACAGTTGTTTATGGAACTGCCACATAATGACAGGCATTAAAACACAAGTAGAGTAAAATGAATCCTAATCTGAACGCCCATATACTACCCGACCTATGAAGCATAACATCCAAATGTATGTTAAGTTTAGTGGGGAGGCGTTAATTTTATGATTGGTTTTACTCTTTGAGTTTCTGAATCTAGCCGCAGGCGAGTTTCATAATAACTAATAAGACTACACAAATGTTTTAATGCCAAATTATGTACAGTTGCATGTATATACTACTTTATTTACAGACATATTTACCATCATCATTATCATAAATTATCTAAGTATGATGATTTTAGGAACCGTACCGTAGGTAGGAAACTGCAATTAACCATGCTGCCAATAACTTATTCTCGCGAAGGGGCCGGAGCGGAGACTGCGCGGGAAGTCCATAACCTTACTGATATCAATGCTGTAATGACGTTACATTACTGCTCGTAGTAATTTAATAAATAGCATATAGTTTCTGAGGCCATTAATGAGCTGTTTTCATATGGATTTAAATAAAAATAAGTACATTCAAACAGCTTTTGTTGCATGCTTCACTTTATACAGGTCTCAGGTGAGCCCGCCCGCCGGGTCAAACTTGGCAAAATGACCGATAAAGCACCACAAGGCGGCAGCGGAGATGTCTCCACCGCGTACCTTGATCCCAGGTTCATTCCGATTGGCACTGATCTGACACCTAACCTTGTAACACGAAAGGACGTATATTAAGACAGAACACGTGTCGCTTACAGCCTTTTTTAAGACGATATCATCGAGTAGATTGGTAAATTAATTTTGCCCAAATATCAACCGGTCACACGTCGCGTCCGCGTAACGTCTCAGGACTGCAGCATTTACTTAACCCTCGTAAGGACCAACAGGACTTACGGGACTAATATAAATAAGTACTGAAGATATATATTTTTTCCTTATACTTTACCGGATATCCGGTTTTTTAAGACTAATACTTAAATACTCCTTGGAAATTAAAAACTAGAAACGTTAAAAAGTAAACGTTTCAAAGTCAGGCATACCGACTGGGCGTTAAAACGCCCCTTACAAATCAAGCGGAATCGAAATATGTGCCACACGTTGATACTTGCGGATTTTTCGGTTACAAGTATGGAGTGCCCCCCCCCCCCCCCCCCCCTCCTAGAACTATTATTTAACTATCGAAATAAGTAGCGACCCACACAAGACACTTATACTCCAAACTTCATCAATATACATTTGGTCATTTTTGAGTAAAATGCCTGTGACATACGGACGGACGGACGGATGATACGAACATGACAAAACTACAAGGGTTCCGTTTTTGTTTTGCCATTTTGGCTATGGAACCCTAAAAGATTTTTTTTTCATTTAAGTTCTCTTTTTAGAATAGTCTTGGTGTAGTTAATAGATTTAAAAAATACAGTCGGAAATAAAAGCTTGTCACGGTTTTTTTTTGGCAGAAACTTATTTGTATGTCTATGTTTGAAATTAGATTTTCCCTTCGTTAATTAACTGATTCAAGTTTAATTGATAATTTGAACTACATTAAGTAGGCGCGAATATACCTATACGATACGCTACGATTAAAGATGCGAGTATGATGGAACGCTCACGAAATTATGTATTTATTCAAATAGCAATGATTCATGTATAAGATGCTATTGGGTTCTGAAATAGAATTCCTAATCAGGAGCCCAGTTTCGAAGTCGTAGCTATAAATAAAGCGAACTAGATATTATCTCTTCGCTATCATAGGTACAACGAAATACCCAATCACGTTTGTCTATCTGTCATTTGTCCGATATAAAGTTGCAACCTGAATTATTAAACTACCTTGCTTGTTTAGGATTGGACTCATAAGAATGGTCACAGATGATGATAGTTACCAAAATCGATTAAGTGAATAGATTAACAATACAATGAATAAATAGTTCGTTACAAAATTTTTTTTGAAAATATCTTCAATGTTCGACATGTCATTTTTACAACTTTACAAGAGCATACTTAGAAGTCCTGCTGTACCAAATTAAGCACCCTAGTATGCACCCCCTACTAATTTCATTGCTGCGCCCTAACAGGGCTCATGTTATGTGGACCTCATCTTTTAATGTAATACTTATGTACTACATGATAATGCAATAAATAATTATTATTATTTGTATGTCGCACCCGCTCACGCGACAATGGTGTCCTGGACCTTTGGGAGGTGTGCGCGGAGCCGAAGCCAACGCGTAGATGCCCCTTTCGACAATTTAATGAAATGTTAGGGGTACACCGCGCGGGTGCTGTTCCTGCGCGTATCATGGGACGCACACACAGACAGCACCCGCTAGATGCAAGAACTATTGGAGATTGATGGAGCCTATATAAACTGAGTTATGGGATTGGAATAATGGACTAAATACTGGGCTATTGCTTGAGACAACCGGACGTCTACCAGGAAAAAGTATCTCATGGTTAAAGGCACTGGTAGACGATGACTTGCCCCGCTAGATGGGCCCCCGTATATATAGCGACACATATAGTGGCCTGAGGGCAACATCGGTGCGGAGGGCTAAGCGTGAAGAGGTGTCACTGGACTTTCTACCGAAGCCAACTCGCCACTTACGTTCCACATCCATCCTCGAGCCGCAGCTCTTGCGACTCCACTCTGACCGGCCGGTGAAGGCAAGCCAGAGGTGGGGGTCCTGACGCAACACCCACTGTCAGGGTTCCCCAGGAGCACTCAGGTACTTGGTTGGGGTCGCTACTCCCCTACAGCTCGCCACAAGCTGCCCTGCGTTGACTGATTGCCCCAGTGAACCAGCGGACGGTGGGGTCGTTGCATCCCTACGCCTTATTGGAGGTGACAGGTAATAGAGGAGAAGGTTAAAGTCATATCCCAAGTCAATTACCAATAGCTCTTAAATGAAAAAGAGAGTTCGATTCCCGGTAGCTTACGCTTTTCACAAAACCTGTGAAAGCAGTTATTATTATACACTTATTTATTTTCAATCTTATTATTATTATTAATTGCCATACTATTAAATAAAATAAAATTATTATTATTAGTCCCTAAAAACTGTCGCGTGCCGCCAGCCCGTTCCTCTGACGTTGTTATCTGTTTAAATAAATTATCGCTGGACTTTCTATTGATTTACTGACAGGACGCAAACTGCGACGTCTGACGAAACCGTAATCGGTATTTCGTCATCCCAATGTTAAGTTTATTTATATGCGGGGTTAAGTTTGCTATACATAGGTACTTCTTATAATGTTATTAACCGGAAAACTAATGTTGCACTTTCAGTTTGTTCTACACAAAAGCATATTGGCTCCGTGCACGAGTTCAGCTCCACCTAGCGTCCACAACTTTGTTGGCTCTGACGTTTTGACATTTAATCGCGACGTTGTCACATGACAAAGTATTATGATAATCCAAAATTATCTATTTATTTATTTCCAAGATTACTGTGATACCTTAATTTGGGTGGAGAAAGGGTTGTGAAATCACTTTTCGTCATTCACATCAAATGGGGTAAGTAAAATTGATTCATAAAGTGTGTTTTATTGTGAACTAGCTTTTGCCTGCGACTTCGTCCGCCTTAAATTCGTTTATTTTTGGGATAAAAGTAGCCTATGTCCTTCCCCGGGACTCAAACTACTCCATACCAAATTTCATCCAAATCGGTTCAGCCGTTTAAGCGTGAAGAGGTAACAGACATAGAGACAGACAGACACAGATAGACAGACACACTTTCGCATCTATAATATTAGTATGGATATGTCAGGGTTTGTTTACTTAATTTTTTAGTTGTAGTTTTACTGTAAAACAAGAAGCTAAAGCTACTTTAATGATTTCATTCAATAATAATAAACATATATAATTGTTCCTGTGTCGCTAGTGATAAATTAAATATCGTTTTCAGATCGAAATGAGTATTATTTTAAAGACCGAATTTATTCAAATTAGGTAGCCAAGTTTAAAATTACTTTGAGATATGACAGAAAACAGCGCCAACATTTGTTTTACTTTTGACCACTATGAGCGCTGCGATTGATTATATTACCCCCACCTAGTACTTCGCACCCAGCGAATAGGTATTCCGTCCATATCTCACAGGCATTTTACCCAAAAACTGAATGAATATTGATGAAATTTGGAGTACCTATAGGTGGCTTGTATAAGCCGCTACTTAGTTGGGTAGTTAAATAATAAAAAAAATATTTCTAGACATTAAATATTTCCATACAAGTAACTGAAACTGAAAAAAAAAATCAGCAAATGTCAATGCGTGGCACATTTTCGACAGTTCTTTTAAAAATAACTTGAGGTTTCTGTTTTTTTTTTGATTTTGTGAATAGTTTTGGAATCACCCGCTCGGAAAATAGCATAAATTGTGCCCCCCCTCCCTCTATTTTCTAAACGGTAGGTCCAAAAAATATGGAAAAAATGACAAAGATATAGCTTAATAATACTTTCACGAAAATTGTTATCGACATTAAAAAAATTGTGCCAATATTCCCATTATTTTCGGAGATAAAAGTGACGTATATCCACAGCGTATCAGTGCAAGCAAGATCAGTTTTCAAATCTGGACGCTGTATTGGCGTAGCTAGGCGTAGGCGAAGCGGGCCCTCGCCGACAACCTCGCAAAGGCAAGGGGCAAGCTCAAACAAAACTATGGGGCAAGCCCCCTTGTGGATGATGAACATTCTCTTGAAAGAAAAAGAGCCCCGCTAATACAACTGAGCCCACGTCTAGATTAGTCCACGCTACGCCACTTAGGGTGCAACTTGAAGTTCGGCTCAGTACCTATGCACCCTAAACAGCAATGCCTGCAGACTTTGGCTCAGTATTCTCACCTCGCACTAGTTATCGTGTTACTCCAAATACCTAATATAAACAAAATAACTTTGTTTTCTGTAAGATTCCGTCGTCGTATTATGTATAATTAGTTGGGTCAGTTTACGATAAACTACGAGATAAAAAAATCAGGTAAACAAGTGTATCTACAGTTTTCTCAAAAACTACCAAGAATTTGAAAAACCGAAGTATACTCCCTGAAAGAAAGTTCCTTCCATTTATTGGATCTAATTTTTTTTTAATTATCTTGTAAGACAAGAAAGTTACGTTAAAGTTAGAACCAAAAAAATGTTTGATCAGTTCTCCTGTAAAATGTTGATTCGCCCACTCCTACTGCCTTTCAAGCCAATATTGCTCCGGCTTAGGCAAGGGAAACGTAGCTATTTAACCTAACCTAACCTAACCTTTTTGCTGTTAACTCTGATGCAAAAAAAAATGAGTGTCCTACTCGTATAAGGTGGGAGAATTTTTATCCAGTTCAATACGAGGTTTGCTGGTAGAGTTCGAGGGCCCCCTGAGCTTGGGACGTTGCCCCGTCTAGCTGTTTGGTGGCTTCGCATGTAAGAAACTCCTATCAGATTTGAAGTTTCCAATTGACGTATAAAAAATATTCAGGTGCTAAACTTTTGCTTTAGGAAATTGCTTGAAATCCAACGTACCTATCATATTACGAGCATCAAAAAATATAGTCTGCGAATAAGAGCCTTTTGAATTTTTCATTTACACTAACCGGACAGCTTGTTTTTATTTTTAACTAGTTTAAATTGTAACAATAGCTATATATTTATACGGATACACTTTATATGGAGTTTCTATACTTACAGTAAGTCCCGTGACCGTGAATAGTAATTGATCGTCTTCGTATGCTATCAACCACTTTTTTACACCCATTTCTATTATCAAACTATCTTTAAAACGCATACTTAAGCATTGAAGTTATGTTGTGCTACTAAATAAAATAGATGCCTTCAGAGTCCTGTAGAGACAAGTCTACCTTTTGTATTTCATTAAATTTATTCCAGCACAGATCAAGAACTGCTTATAGAACTTAAATCCCCTCCCATTTAGGTAGGTACTGTCGGTTCACTTCACGTAGGGACGATGAAGCCCAAGATATATATTAACTTCGTTCACTCACTCACTTCACTAAAAAGCCTCTCTTTCGATAAAGATGCAAAATATTAAAATTAACACGGGCACTAAAAGCCTTTTACCCTTGCCTGGAATAATTAAAATTAAAAAAACTCACTCAAAATGGCCGTTAGACGCGACAGAACTGCCGGAACTTGGGGAGTCATGGCTCACGTTTTTATACGCGTTAATTTTGACCATCACGTGTGGCGGGCGGCACCGCGGTCATCGCTTGACTGATAATAACAGCCCAAAGCTTCAGAGATATCAGTTCTGAGCTAAAAAAAGATCAAGTCTTAAGAAATAGTAAGGTTCTTACAGCCTTTTTCAATTGGAGCTCTAAAATAATATAGCATCAGATCTGAAAAATGGCAATGACCTATTAATGTTTTCGGATTATGATACTTTTTAGAACTGAGCATTTCATTGGTGCGTAAATTACAGTCGCAATGTTTTATTGTGCCATTTAAACGTTTGGTGACAATAATAAGGCATTCGAATAAATTAGGTAAATATTCAATGTAGTACTGTCAGGTCAGATAAGTATTAAAACTGCGAATTATTTCGAATACGGAGAAGACGTTACGAAAATCATGTCTATTACGAGAAATAGAAAACAAGGGTTATTCCCATCGGTTATCACCAACTTGCTACCACTGGTAACAGCTGTGCGATTTTCTTTCCCATCTGTTATCAGATGCAAATAAAATTTCCAGTAGTTACCATCAACAGCAGTGGCATCTATCACTTGAGTGGTAACAGCTGAGTATTTTATTCCCAGTAGTCACGACTGGTAACAGATGGGGAAAAAATCCCAGCTGTTACTACTATTAGTGGTAACAGGTGGGAATAACCCGAATACAAAAGGTTCGGCAATGCCACTAAGTGTTTATCGTTCTAATCTCTGCATCATATGGCTTCTAGTACTATGGGATTGTAATTAGATTTTAGAAATTATCCCGTAGTCGAAATTACTCCAATGCACCACCTAGGAAGAACTTGACAATAGGAAACATGCATGAATTTTAATTTTTGCTTTATTAAAAGCTCATTCATGTAACAAACAGTAGTCAAAAATATTTAAATAAATTATTAAAATAAAAGAATTAAGCCCTTCTAGAACATGTGTAACTGTCTTTACAGCTTAGGCCCATCTGGCGTGTATTACACCTTTATTTGTTTTTTCAAAAATGGGTAGTTTGCACAAATTGTAATTTTGACAGAGGAAATTACATCTTTTCTCAGTCCACCCGTGACCATGGAAAGCTGAAAAGCTTCCGAAACGTCGGGAACTAAAATGAGATAATATACGCGATATAATCCGTTAAATTGTTTTATTTAAAACAGAATTTAACATGGAGTTTATATCCCAAGTAACACAATTTGGTACTACAAAAGTCCTGAGAACATTTTAGAACGTGATAATTAGTGTTCATGATTAGCACTATAATGGTGTTGTAAACCTTTACCTAACCCCAAATAGGCCCTAATTTTATCACTGATTTATTCTATAAACATTACATAAAGTCACTCACGGTGATAAATCGGCTCTATAGTTGAAATGTAAAAGTGACGAGAAACGCTTTTTAGTACTAAAATAGTGCTGTCTGCAACGTTAATGTCACAGTTCGCAACTATAAAAGTAACCAAAACATGTTTATAGTGCTATTTTGCACCGTAAACGATTCCAGTGCTCTTTTTTATCACACCTGCTTCTGCGCTATTTGAACAAATATCGCTAAGTCATTTATGCTTTATTTCATACGCCATTTTTGCTTAAAGTAACATATGTTATGTAGGTAATAAAAGGACATACTAAATAACATTCGCGGACCGTAACTCTATCGGTACTTTTACTTGCGAAAATAATTGTATTGATAAAATCATTATGCTGATTTCAAATTTGACAATGCGCCCTCATAATTTTCGTGTTTTAATTTAATTTTAATCAATAAAATAAGGACTTGTCCCGACTGCGGCTGCTATAGTACACATAGGCTCCAGCCGTGCTGCTAATGTGCTATCACGGCAGAAAACAGCAGCCATATTTTAAAAGATTAGGGTTCCATTGTCCAAATATAAAATAGTGTAGTCAAAATATATTTCTTTGAATGGAGTTATATTCAATGCACACTGGGGCATAATTTGGGATATGGTAAATATGTACCTAGAAAACAGAGGGGTGTTAGCACACAATTCTAAGTCTGTTGGCTTTCCTTCTCTGGAATATATCCCCATTACAAAAGGAGGTAGCTAGAGCATTTCATAAATATAACACAAAATCGGCCGTATCTGTTGTTTTGAGCTGTGATAAAGGGGTAGTGTCCTCACTCTCATATTCGTCGTCCTTATTACTCGCTTGACAAGAGGGAACTATATTGCTACAGCACTATTGTGGTACAAAACAAATATTTTGTGCAGAACCACGTGCTATATTTACTGGACCTGCTCGACCAGTATGAATCCTTTTATGAAATTCTAGTGATATATTTGATACTGAAAAGCTAGTATAGATCTAAGTAGTTCTTTAATTATTATTTTTAGTGCTTTTATGTCACGCTTTAGTCTCGTAACAGTAACATAAACTCACTTATAGAAGATATTATGCTATTTAGAATTTAAGTCATTTAATAACTGTACCAGGTAACTTATCGTACTATTTGATACTATAAAAGAGTTTTAATGACTTTTACAGAACTCTAGCCCCATAGCAGTGTTGAGGGAGCTTTAAAGAAGCTAAAACGTTACGTAATGGGCGTGCAAAGTCCTGTTATAGTGCAGATTGATTCTGTAATAGTGTTTTCGATACTGCTACAATACTAGTACTATAAAAGTTATTTCGACGCAGTATTAGTGCAAAATAGGTACATAAGAGTGTCAGTAAAGTCGTCTATAGTATTATATAGTACTATATTTGCTTTTTGCATATCTATTACAGTGCAACACTTTCAAGATTCTATTGTATGGTTCTTTAAGCGTTCTAAGAGCTAAATTACAGAACTTAAATGCTCTTTTATCTTATAGAACCATAACGCTCTGTTAAAACCATTGTTACCATTATAGGCCTACTATGTCACTGCTTGGTGATATAATGCCTTAGTTATAGAGCCTTTTGTTACTTGGGATGGCCAGAGTGCACGATGACGTAAGGTGCATATCGGACTTCTGTGTCTAATTAGTAGTTTAAAATGCCTATATCTTGCGTATTTCTTGGTCGATTTAAATTACACGTTTTGAAATAGTTTTACAGTATTTTGATATTTACTTAGAAAAGCGACAAAAAATTCCATGCATGTACCCTATTGTTAGACAAGTTCCTACTCTCTTGAGATTGGGAACAGCGCTCTGCGCCTGGTAGTTCGGCTGCTGGCTCTACAAACATTATTTCATTACTATTTTAACCCTTGGATGCATACAGTAAAACGATACCTCTGGAATAGCGCAAGTAGAAATCAATGTCAATTTGAAACTTTGTCAGTCGAAAGTCAAAAATTGGCGTGGATTTATAATTACACTAGAAGGTGCCCGTAACTTCGTTCGCGGAGGACCAAGTCATAAACCCTGTCTTTTTCTTCAGTGTAGTCAGGTAAAAAGTATCCTACAACCATCTGTAGATACCCGTGTACCAAAACTAGTTGAAATCCGTTTAGCCGATTTGGCGCGATGAAGCCGTAACGACATATACTACTGTAAACATACAAAAAAAATCTAAAAATATTTTTCAATTCAGTGACACCAAACAGTCCATTACGATATATATTTTTTAAATAATCTTCATTGTACAGACATGCCATTTTTACAATGTTACCTATACTAGAAATGTGAGAAATAAAACACATGATGTGTCTAAGAGTTAAATTCAGAGCTGTTGAATTACACACACACACTTAGTTATTGTTAAATAACACACATGCTGCAGAGTGCCATCTTGATATTTTTCAGATGTTGAATTCTTTACGTAGACAAGTAAAGTATCGAATTAACTGTCTCGTTGATCTATAACAGTAAATGGCGTTACTATCGTCGTCTACTCTAAATAAATTCGTTGTTTCCCATTACAGGCCTTAGCAACGCCATCTAGTTTCGTGGCTATTCTCTTGGATACATATATGTGGCAGTGCCTCTTTATTAAATTCATATCTGTACATTGAAGATATTTTCAAAAAAAATATTGTTACGGACTATTTGGAGGTCACTAAAACGAAAAATATTTTATTTGGATTTTATGGATGTTTGTATGTGTCGTTGTGGCTTCATCACGCAAAATCGGCAAAAAACAGATTTCCTCAATTTTTGGTACACGGGTAGCTGGGTATCTCCAGATGGTTATAGGATACTTTTTACCCGACTACGCTGAAGAAAAAACGACGGGTTATGACTTTTTCTCCTCCGAGAACGAAGTTGCGGGCGGCTTCTAGTTAACTGATGAAAGCCCTCTGGACCATCTCACCACTAAATTTCACCATCAGGCCACACTTCAGTCTGTTTTTTTTAAATCTGAGTCGCAAAATTTTGTCAAATCATTAACATGTCTCAAACTGCCTTCAGCATAGCAATCATGGCGTATAGAACTAAGCAAAACAATCTCCATATATCGAAAGTGTCTGTCAAAAAACGTTAAATAGGTGGCGCCACAGTAGCAAGTACGTGAAAAAAAACCACCATAATAATGCTAATAAAAATCCACAAAGATGCAAGAAAAATAATTTTGAACACGATTGAATATTTAAATCAGAACAACGAAGGATTGGGTAACATTCCGATAAAAAAATTGTTGTAATTGGTTTGTTGACTTCGTAGAATCTTGCTACTCTAGCGCCATTGTGGACGTATTTGGAACTATTATTTACTGCTTTCCGCTGGACACTTTGATCTGTTTTTAACCGACTTCCAAAAAAGGAGGAGGTTCTCAATTCGACGGAATGTTTTTTATTTTCCTATATGAGTTTGTCCTCCTTACCTCTATGGAGTATAGAAGTAAGGAGGACAAACTATACAATAACAGCAACGATCCAAGCTTAAAAACTGTCAGTAGGAAAAAATAATACAAGCTAAATATAACAAAAACAATATTTTACTTTATTTACAACTAGTTTACGATAATGAAAATAAATAAGTTACATCAATGCTTCTGACTTTGTTAAGAACATTATAAATGGAAATAAAAGTAATTTTTCCAAAGCCTGGATTATCATAGTCAATTGAAAGTACAAATGATCACCACAAAGTGTACCAACAGCTTAAGCTACATGACTATTTGAGCATATTAGGAAAAACTCAAAACTATTATCCCTGAAGAGATTCCCAAAACTAAAACAAACTTTGAAAATCAATACTAAACTAAAATACTACTAAATTACACAATTTCTAGTTATGTTACTCAACTTAATTTTTTGGTAAATTTCTTTTGAAAACATAATTCAACTACACAATTTAAGTACTTAAAACATAATTTTAAATAAAATGCAATTATACAATTTCTCAAGAAAAGCCATTTGAAAACGTGAAATAGGAACAGTAATGAAGAAATTCCTAATTAATTAATGGAGACTTAATAAATGAAATGGCACAAAAACCAAATTTAAAACCTAGTTTTATTTATTTAAGATGACTTTGAAATGGTGACAATGTCATGCTCTTACATAGGCAATGCAATTCTAACTTACATACAATCTAAACAGTGATTGTAGCATTTTTGATGCAGCAATCCTGTGGAAAATACCAATTCAAATGGTTAAACATAGTTAATATTGTCGACAGTAACCCTAATCTATGATTTCGGTTTAAATTTTCGCTACCTATGGCCACTCTACCATTATTGCTGCACCAAATTTACGAGTACTGATTATAAATTATCAAACATTGCATGACAACATATACATACATAATAGAGCTTGATTGGTTATTAATTTGACCATGTGAAAATACAATATACATACAGATGTCATGTATCGGATACTTTCTTTTAGCAAACTATTCTTCCCAAACTGCTTCAATTCCCAAATGTTTCATTTCCCAAACTCGCGCTTTTCTCCGAAACCTAAGAAAATCCACATTTTTAAGCCATTGTGCAGAGCCCAAAAGGTTAAGTTAGGTTTGTTTCATAGAAATTCTGAAAATTTTACTGTTTTGAAAAAACTGAGTTGGGGAATGAAATATTTGGGAAGTGAAACAGTTTGGGAAACATAATTTGCCAAACATTAGTAAACCGGCATGTATACATGTTGCAACTACACGTGTCACACAGAATGACCTGTCTTTCTGACTCTATACAGAATGATAGAAACAGATATTATGTAACATGTGATACAGCTGTGCTAGAGATACTGAAAACAAAATACACACAATACTGGCAATTATTAAGTCAAATGAAGGACCCTCCCCAGAAATGTGGCTCTTTTCATAGCTGTAGGGCATATGAGCGTTAAGCGTCCTTTGGCAATGAAAGAGCCACAAATATTGTCTTATAAATATTGTTTAAATGTTGAATCCCAGCTTCCTCATGCAGATCTTGTGCTCCTCAATCAGAGAACCGCAGTTCTCTTCTCCATTCTCCATTATACTGAAAACAAACATGTTGCCACTAATATGAATGTTTAAATTCCAGTCATCATAACTTACTTTAAATATTCCAATAAGTAAGTTTTTAGTTTTTATTTAAACTGAAAATATAAAAATTATGTCTGTCGGCAGTGGCATAGAGTGGCCTAATCTAGACAAGGGCGAAGTGGCATCAGCAAGGTCTTTTTCTTTCAAGAGAATGCTCGTTATCCACAAAGTAGCTTCACGCCAGGCCCCTTTGTCCGCTTCGCCTATGCCTAGCTACACCACTCTCTGTGGGATTTGAACCCACATATATAGACATATTATATGAATATTATATGAAAATTAAAAATTAAATGAGAGGATGATTTGAAGTTGACTGCGGTTGCAAAATGGAGAAGGGTTGCAAACGATAGAAGCCAGCGGAAGTCATTGGAGGAGGCCTATGCCAAAAGGCACACTGAAATTAGAGATATACTATAACAAATATATCTTATTCGAATATATTTATAACTTAATGTAAATACTAATTCCAGAATAAAAGGCTTTATTATTATTATTATTCACTTATTTATTTTAAATCTTAGGGTAGGATATATATATATAAAAAGTAAAATACAAAATATAAACACATTATAAAAACCTAATCTAGGGTGCCGCAGGCAGCGGGGCAGGGCTCAAGCTACCGGTGGTTAGGGCTGCACACAGAGGAACCTCCTGACAATGCGGGCCGTGTCCAGGATTACTGCCTTCTGTATCTAGCAAGAGTCTCTTAAGATGTTCGTTGAGACTCTTCGCTATAAGACCGTTTGCCGAAACCACTATTGGGACAATAATTATCGAATCAACATTCCACATGGCGGTCACCTCGTGAGCCAAGTCGAGGTACTTGCTGAGTTTGTCCTTCTCAGCCTTCACGAGGTTCTCGTCATGTGGAATGGTGATGTCGATGAGTATAGCCTGGCGCTTAGATCGATCTACCAGGACGATATCAGGCTTATTGGCTACAATAGTCCTGTCCGTGATTTTAGATCGATCCCAATAAAGCGTGGCACGACCATTTTCAAGAACTGGCATCGGTGCATACTTATAGTACGGCACCTCAGACCTGGTCTGTTGGTCTGCGCCAGTTCTCGTTTGCCAAGGATAGAGGGGTGAGGCCTTTGTCTACTGCCACTACATCGCGATGTATCCCACACTCATTGTTTAGGAAATACTCCCTGAGACTGCACACCTCGCGGTTATGGAGGTCCTTGGCATTTAAAAAGCCACGGCCCCCACACTTGCGCGGGATGTACAGTCTCATTACTGACGAGCGTGGGTGTAGCATGCGGTGTGTAGTGAGCAGCATACGGACCTTCCTATCCAGGGCGTCCAGCTCAGTCTGGGTCCACCTTAGTATGCCAAAGGAGTAAGTGAGCAGGGGCATCACCCAAGCGTTGAAGGCGCGCGCCTTGTTGCCACCCGACAAAAGACTGTTCAGATGGAATGGAAAAATGGTATGAGTGACAGCTTAGTGGCATTTGTAATATAGCCATTTAACTCATTTCATAAGCTGTATAATGCAATGTCTCAAAAATGATGCTTAATAACATTTCTTCTTTCTCTGTCAATATGTTTACAGACACAGCTCCCCCGTCCAGCATAGGTGCAGTTAATACTAATCATGCCACAGAATTGAGTGCCCTAGTCCTCACTTTTTTATTTTGTCTTTCCTTTGTCAACTGCTATAGATATCACATAGTTTTTTATTTCTCTGGGCCTGTGTCCTGAACACTGCTACTTACTGTCCATGAAGGTTTATATGCCTTAGATAGGGCTTTGGTCCTAGTAAATAAAATAAACATACTATTCTAAATGCATTTTAAATGATTACAAATGTTTATCCTCGGGAATTGCTTTAATTGTGATACATTAACAACAAAATGTCCTTAATGACAAACATCCAATATTTTTTTTAAGTGATACATAAACATAAGTTTATTACAAGTCAAACTTGTCTGTGTAAAACCAGATGCATGGCATCCCTGGTGACAAGATATACAATGTTGCATATACACTAAAGGTCACACTAATCAATCATTGCTGGATATTGATACGCTTTTTTCATACCTTAACTACTAGATGGGTAATCTGGACTCCGAAAGTGATTTGAATGTAGCCGTAAATAGCTCTTCAACTCCTTTGAATCCTTCATACAAAGACACTCCAGACTTGCTGATTAGCGCCTGCCTAGCTTCGCTCCGCGGAACCGAAAATCCCATCCGTCATTTGGGACTCATACTAATAGCTTACCTAGTTGGTGCTGGTAACTCCTCCTTAATAAAATTTAAAAGGACCCGATAATAAATCGGATCAACTACGGATTTACCCATCTCACCAATCTACTTTACTGAATAACTACAGTTAATGAGTGGAACAAAATGGTATGATGAATATAAATTATCTACATAACCGATCTTCTTTAGTGCAATAAATTATCGCAAACCGGCAATTATTAAAAGATTCTACCTTTTTTAATAAATAGATAGATTTGAATAAATGTGATTGCGTAATAAAACTTGAGGAAAATACCCAACATAACCTTACCAAGCGTCTCGGGCTCTCTTGGTTTCCGGGCAGGCACAGCAGGGCTTCAACTTTTTTTCTTCTGCAGCTGGAGCCGGTGCCTCGGGCAATTTAAGTTCGGCGGCTTTTGCGTTAGCGCTTCCCATTTTATTTTGTTGAAATTTACAAATCAAAAAATGATGCAACGATGCTGTAAACACAAATCAGATTCACGCGACCTCTGATTGTATTGTCTGTCACTGTCACACTCAAGGTCGCTTATATTGGTCAAGTTTACAAAGCTAGCTAATTGCACGTCAATAACCAACTATAATAAATAAACTGCCAGATAAGAATATTTCTTCATGTAATTCTGTTTTTCTGTTGTTTAATGTATTTGTGCTTAGTATTATTAGAATAAAACATCTTTAGTTATCGCGAATTAAATTTCATAAAAGTTATGTCAGGCCCACTTAAGGCCACCACACGATATACATAAGGTTAATCACAAGATTATTTCTATACCACACAAAAGAAGTCGGTTAATAACAATAATTGTTAACAAAAAAACTAAATAGGTATCTACATCTCGTCAGTTGAGAATACGTTCGTGCTAGAGCCTGGCTGATGAAATATGAGACTGGAATCAACCGCGAAATTTAAAAATGTAGCTGCGGTGTGCCTTTATGAGCTAGAATTAAACAAATAAATTATTAAGTTATTAGTTAGTGAGAAAAACATTCAAATTTGTTTATATCTAGCTCATACAGGCACACCGCAGCTATATTTTTAAAGTTCGCGGTTGATTCCAGACTCATCTTTCATTAGCCAGACTCTAATCCATCCAATTTGTATGGAAATATATAACAATAATTTTAATGAAATTTCGCATTGCCGAGGTTTTATACTTGTCGGTTATAGGTACTCGTCCGCTGTTATGTTTCGCTACTATCACCAACACAAGTTTTCGCCTTGACATGTCTGTTATTTGCATGAAGCAAGTTAGCGCTTGTAATTTGCATGTTAGTTAAGGCGTTTTACTGTGGCAGACCTAGGTATGTTAGTATACATTAATTGGCTTGGGTTAAGGTTTAATTAGGTCATCTATTAGTGTACTTTTTAGGGTTCCGTACCCCAACAGAAAAAAACGGAACCCTTATAGAATTACTTTGTTGTCCGTCCGTCTTTTTTCAGAAATGCGTGCATCAAGTTGAAATTAACATGAACTTGAAGCAGTAAAAAATCAAGCTTCTAAGTCCGAAAAACGCAATCCAAAAATATAGTCAAAAACCGGCCGAGAGCATGTCGGACCATGCTCAGTGTAGGGTTCCGTAGCTGTTTATACAAAAAGATGCACTACAGATGAACAAATACGATATAAAAAGTGTACTAGCAAAAGAGCGTAATGTCCACGGCACTTACGTCCTTTAACTAAAGGACAACTGCAAGGGCAACTGCAGTTTTTTGGCAATAACTCAAAAACGGCTCGACTGATTTTATTCAGTATAGTTTTCATTGAAAGTACTGATAAGGCCTCATTTTCATGAATTTTTCCATATTTTTTTGACCCGTGATTGAAAAGTTAGAGGAGGGGGGGCTATTTTTTGGATTTCCGGAGAGAATATTTACAAAACTGCCGACTATCAAAAAATAATGTTTAAAGACCCCTATAATTTTTAAGACCTATTCAACGTCACCCTACACACTAATGTTGAAACGAAAAAAAAAAATTTACCCTTACTTTTTAGGTATACGAGAGGTACCCGAAAAAGTTTTATTTTTAGTTCTTATTTTACCGTTTTATCACGGAGCTAAGCCGCGGACGGACAGACAGACAGACGGACAGATGGACATGACGAAACTATAAGGGTTCCTAGTTGACTACAGAACCCTAAAAGATGAATTCTATTTATAAGTAGATAGAATTCATTTTAGTATGAGGTGGCCAGTTATTGAAGGGAGGCTAGTAAATAATACCTTATACTAAAATGAATTCTGTCTACCTATAAATATAATTATTTTTAAGAGGTATATGGTGTACCAGTTAGTGAACGGTGGATTCTTTATAAAAAACTTATGATTTTATAATTGTATGCTCGCCTGTACCCGCTAAACTGGAATTACGTAGTAAACGCTATAGAAAGAGACACACTATGTCCTTGTTATGCATCGTGGTGCACAGAGTATACAAAAAAATTGCAGTCCGTTAGTAACATCGCGAGTGAGCGCCGGTGCTTGTGTTTTAAAAAGTTACCGAAGTGAATGGAATAATTTTGGCGGCTTTGTGATTTGGTTACGCGCGTGAGGTGATTGTACTATTTATAGCTATAATTATAAAACGGTATTTAAAATGAACAAAATAAGATAGAGTTATAAAGTTCTCATGTAATTTGAGCAACTTTACTAAAGTAGTCACTTGTAAATAATGTACCTAATTCGTAAGAATCTAAACGTAGTAAAGTTTCACACGACAGTTAAAAAACAAGTCATGTCAATACTCACAACACCCCACTGATTACTGGCACTTTTAATATTATTTTAAGGTTGTACATGTACAGTGGTGACAATCTTACACAAACTATATGCCAATGTTTAGAAGGTGACGTAGTTTACTTACTATGCGTTTTCATGTTACGTAGCTATATATTTTTTGTAGTTTGTGGTGCCTATTATACATACCTACATGATAATATGATTTCTCTATTGAAATAGAATATTCATAAACATATCTACCTACGTTTTTTACTAATAATTGAAATAAGAAGTGAAATCGAATTTTAAGTGAACTTATTTGTTTTTGGCCTGTCTGAGTATATATGTACGTATAATTGTATACGTTAAGACTACTTGTAAAGTAAATTACTGGAGACGTTAATAATGGGATTTAACGCTTAATAAATTATGACTAGAAGACGTGGCTGTATGGTCTTAGCCTGTCCGAAAGGACGAAAGGGAAAAAAGTGTATACGTTAAAAATAATCCAAGCGTGAGCCGAACTTAGACATTGAGGGTTTAGTAGATAAACTAGCGGCCGCCCGCGACTTCGTCCGCCTTAGATTCGTTTATCGCGGATAAAAGGTATTTTTCTGGGATAAAAATTAGCTTATGTCATTCCCCAAAATTCGAATATCTCTACCAAATTTCCTCTATATCAGTTGAGCAGTTTAAGCGTGAAGAGGTAACAGACAGATCGACGGACGACACACTTTCGCATTTAAAACATTTTACTAATTTAAATGTGAAGCATATTACCAAGATTTCAAGTTCCTAGCGTAAAAAAATATTTACTGTCCATACAAAATTTCATCCCCTTTTTCGTCCCTATACGGTTGAAATTTGACATTATACTGAGACTATGTCCTATTCTGATATATCTATAAGGTACATAACTGGAAAGTTTCATAAAAAACGTCCAGTAGTTTTTGACATTAAGTGGAACGTACATACATACTTTCACGAAATTGGTTGAATACGGATGCTGTCGCATGACAAATTTTACAGCCTACTGTAGTTAAATGATTAACAAAATACCAATGCATTATAATCACATACTGAAGACGAGGCAGTATGACCTATGCACACCTATGGTCTTAGCCTGTCCGGGAGGACGAAAGAAAAAAAACCGGTCAAGTGCGAGTCTGACTCGCGCACCGAGGTTTCCGTACAAACTTTCACTTATTCCGACTTAACTTGCCGCTTGAGTTAAGTTTGCCTCTGGTATCTATGGTGCCAGATAGATATATGATTATAATTTTCGTGTCATATTTATAGTTAATGACATAAAACCAGAAAAATCAGATTTCTCGTTTTTTAAACGTAAACGTTACCTTACGTATTGTATGCTAACTAATGCTGATAAAAACAAATCTGGCATTAACAATTAATAACATAATATTTTCTTCTGTTTCCGCGATTATTACTCATTGAAATAAAACAATTTAACGGATTATATCGCGTATATTATCTCATTTTAGTTCCCGACGTTTCGGAAGCTTTCCAGCTTTCCATGGTCACGGGAGGACTGAGAAAGTTACAATTTGTGCAAACTACCCATTTTCTTTACAGCTTAGGCCCATCTGGCATGTATGTACACCTTTATTTGTGTTTTTTCAAAAAATGGGTAGTTTGCACAAATTGTAACTTTGACACAGAAAATTACATCTTTTCTCAGTCCTCCCGTGACCATGGAAAGCTGGAAAGCTTCCGAAACGTCGGGAACTAAAATGAGATAATATACGCGATATAATCCGTTAAATTGTTTAATTCAATGAATTAATAACATAACAACTAAAAAGCTGTTTGTTTGACGACCGGTTTGGCTCAGCGGGAGTAACGTTTCCTACGAAGCTGAAGGTCCTGGGTTCAAATCGCGGTACCTATTGGGTTAAAAATATTTGTGTGATGAGCACAAATATTTGTTCCTGAGTCTTGGATGTTTTCTATGTATATAAGTAAGTATATCTATTAAATATATCGTCTTCTAGCCATAACACAAGCCTAATACTATTAGATTACCATGGGACTAGGTAGTTTGATTTGTATAAAATTGTCCTGTAATATTTATTTTTATTATTATTTTTGTTATTGGGTACTATTCGGACGCAATAAATAAAAAAGTCTACAAAAATATTCAATTATCCGCTGGTTTGACATGAGTGCAAAAACAAGCCAGTTACGTCAGTAACAAAGGGCCGCGGAAAAAATAAAAAATTGGGGCCCCTCAAAAATTAGGGGCCCCGGTGCAGGACACCGCATCTAACAATTCGGCATTATTAATTCATTCATTCAGGGGTCAGGGGTCCGTCGGACTCCTGAGCTTAGGGGCCGCGGGGCACGGCCTCGTCTAGCCCTTAAGTAGCGACGCCACTGAGTTACCCCAATTTCTTTTTTATGGCATATGGGGCAAACGATCAGACGGGTCGCCTGATGGTAAGCGATCACCGTCGCCCATAGACACTGTTCACACTGACACTTGCTCGTATCCGATCACCGTGCCGTGGCATGACTGCGTATCGCGCTGATCATGCCTTGCTGGTCCGATCTAAGTGTATCATACGCGTATCAACATGGATTTCGAGCGATCGGATCGGCGCAACGTCCAAACGCGTGATCGTGATCGTGACACGTGATCATGCCACGGAACGAAGATCTGATCGGGCAAATGATACAAATGTGGACGCACCTTAACATTTTGGCGCCCTTTTATTGCTTGGTTAACTTGGTTTGCCTCCGATCCGAGATTCAGTTGACAACTCACAATCAAAGCTCGAAAAGTTTAAAATAGAATAAGTACATGCATTTCAGACTTTCCAAGCGATTTCTATTTTTTGGCATGCGACGTAAGCTGCGATTATAACCGCGTCAAGTAAGTAGCTCGCCAACGCTCTGTTACGTTGCTTCTTGATGCATAACATTTTACGTAACGTTCCAAACCAGACGATTTACGTCTATACGTTATAAGGGGTCATCGACCTACGTTGTGTAGTTGCTTTTCTTACTTACAATGGGGCGGTGAAATGGTCAATTTGGAAAATATTGCATGAATTATTCCTACTAGATATTTCATGTCCCAGAAAGAAGGAGACTTTAACCTGGGTTTTAAATGGTTCAATGGAAGTTCCTTAATTAAAGTAGGTACTTAATGAGATCAGGCGCGGTCGCAGCCACAAATTTTGGAGGGAGTCACGAATAATAAAATATGACGAGTAAATTAGACTATTGCACAATACACAATTTTATTGCACACATAATAAAATAAAACAAATGGAAGTCTTCTATTTTTATTGGCAAAATTATTGCTTAATAAAATTTTTAGAAGATACCTACTTCAATTTAACGTGTACGATTTTGGAGGGTCACGTCCTCACACCCCCCCAACCCCCCCCCCCCCCCCCCCCCCCCTTCGGACCGCGCCTGAATAAGATGTTATATTTAGAAAAGATTCTAAATGGTTGCAAGAAGAGTAGGTAGGTACAAAACTTGCTGTTTTCTTCAGTTAGGTACTCGTATTTTTTACATTTCCTATTCAACAAACTTATTGTATGCATAATGAGTTGTCTGGGACGTCAAGGCGGGTTTCAAATTTTTCAAATATAATACTTACATTCAAACGACAAACATTCAATAATAAAAATACCTATGGACCTCAAACATATCTCGGAAAGTCATAAAAACTCTTATTTGGTGTAATTATATGGCTTTTAGACATGGACCATGACACAAAGGGATAGGGACTTATAATAATGAAATAATGATCTTTATTCTGTAAGTAGGCCGCAAGGCACTTTTAAAAGTCTGACTCTACGGCGTTTCCCAAGAGAAGACCACTGAAGAGAAGAAAGCCGAAACAAACTCAACAGTCATTTTTTCGAAATAACTCTTATATCTATTACAATATTCGTGCTTAGCCTATCCTAAATATATGTTTTGAGTATAAACTCAATGCGTAGTTCTTCAAGGAAACATATCAAAACTTATAAAAGTAAAAAAAAATCTAGAATATAAAGAAGCAAAATAGTGATTTTTATTTAAAACAACTTATATACGTTTGATATGCCACCTTATAAGAACCGTGTCCGGTTAAAGTAAATTATTTGGTTTCTGTTTTGGGCCATGCATTTTTGTCTGTTAAATAGTCCTCTACCCTATAATAAGCCTTTGCCATTAGGGACTCTTTTAAGTACTTTTGAGAGCTGGAAACGATAATTTCAAAGCATCATCTGGTAGCTTATTATAAAAATGTATACAATTGGCCTTTGAATAATTCTTGACATAGTCCAGGAAATCAGTATTCTTGTTTACCTCTTTCTCTCCATATAATTCATAAAGCCTATTTCTACTTCTATGAATGCCGACAGTAGCCCATTCACTGAACTTCGTTTTTGACCCAGAAATAGTTTTCATTTTGAAATGAGTATTAAAATTATTTATAATTATGCCAAATAAATTTTTGTAAAAAAAAAACAATTTAAGTCATCATGTGAAATGGATAACATACATAGATCATTATGAACTTCATTTTTGAATAGTTCTAAACGATAACTAGTTATGGGTCTGTATGTTATAGTTTGTGGTATTTCTTGGAAAGTATATTATGTGCTGGATATATACTATATTATGTACTGGATACCTTTGAAATGATGGAAAATATTAGTTGGACAGAAGAAAGAAGTTGGAGAAAGAAGTATTCGGAAGGGTGGGCGAAAGGAAGAGCTTAATAAAGATCTTAATAGAAGAGGGAAAATGATTGGTCATCTTCCAAGACACGACGCTTTTATTAATTGTTATTAATAAAAAGGGGAAGACCAAGGATACGGTACATGAAACAAAAGAGAAGTTTGACGTCATGACGTATAGATATTTCAAGGAGGTGACCCTGGATGGGGTGAAATGGAAACAGCTTCAGTCTTCATTAACTACACCTACAAGAGTTTAACTCTTAATATGATGATGCATGCTTGCAAATCTTAGTATTTACTATACACCTATATGCATAGTTCACATTGTCTAATCTTGGATATGCAATTACAACCTCTCATTGGTGAAAGAGATCCCTTAAAGGCATAAAAGTTTGCTAGTGTGTCTTTTCGGTGCATGACTCCGACTAGCACTTGGTCTGTTTTTAGGGTTCCGTACCAAAAAGGTAAAAACCCTTATGGTGCGATTCTATCTGTCTGTCCGACTATTAGAGCGCCATATCTCAAAAACTACTTATGCTATCTACCTATTTGAAATTTGGAATATTTATAAACGTGGTCAGCACATGTATTGCAAAGGAAACATTTTAAAATATACATTTATTTTCTAAAAAACGACCATATGAGGGGGGCAAAAATTAAAAATCTGGTCACTAGATTAAGTAGGGTATCATATGAAAGGGCTTGATCTCTACATTTTTGAACTTTAAAAAAAATATTGTGCTTCGTTTTATTAAGGAAAATGTGGAAAAAATACCATTCGCCCCCTTTATTTCCGAAGTTTATCAAGCGAAAAATCTGGAATTTTCTGGAATTATTTCATTTAACACGTTCACTGCATTAGGAGGTGAAAATCATCTCTTGCGTGTGCAAGCTGCTTGAAGATTAACTCAATAACCTATTAAAAAAAAGTGGAGATCGATTAGGTCCCTAACGCACTGAGTTATACTTTTTTACACTAGGTGCGTTGTGAGGTGTTTTGCGTCTCCTAAGTTGCAGGCCTCGTAGCCGCAAGGAGGGGAGCACAAACGGCGCGGGCGCTGCACGTAATGATTTAGTTTTGGTGAAGTATCGAAGTGAGAGGCCGCACCTTATTTACGGTAGTAATTTCTTCGAGGTTACCTAAATTTACTGTATATTGGATACCAAAAAGTGTGTATGAACCAGTTATGAGTGCAACAAAAAGAAAAAAGTGCAAAATGTCGATATATTTTGGGTTAGAACATAAATTGTCTTATCTATCTAGTTTTTGAAAGAAGTGACGAGTAAGCATACTACAACATTCACACATACACATACATTAAAAACAAAACTACTTACGATACCTAATACATATAATGTAAAATCGCGTAACAACCTATATTGTAAAACTTACACGTTTTTCACATATTTATCACAACAGAGATGGGATTTGTTGCATTCAAGTATTGTTTATTTACATTGCTTTTGTAATTGTTTGGGATTTCAACCGCCTTATCATAGTCATAGCCTCAAAACGAATAGGCAAGGAACGCAAGGTAAGTAATTAAATAATAAATTTATATGCGATAAGTCCCGTTTTTGTTGTTGTAAAGTTATTTACATAATTGTTTACTAATATGTACTTTTTATTCCGCGAGGGAAGATGTACAGACCACGTTTTGAAACGCGGTAACAAAAAAAGACGTTCCGTGGGCTGTTACAACAAATTAAGACTCACAATGAACAGCACACAGGCTTCTAAAAAAACTAAAAGGATTATTACTTACTGTGTTCAATGTGAACAAACATTCTGTTTGCCATGTTTTAATGAGAAACATTTTCCTGAAGTTTACTGTAAGTTTTTTAATAAAAAAATGCTTATCGATCATTCATGTTTTATTTTAATCCCATCACTAGTCCGTACGCAAACTGTACAATCTTCTGTTGCGGTGTGAGATACAATTGATACCCTATGTTTATTTTTTATTTACAATTTGTGTTTATGTCATAACAACATGCGAACTCGTCTACAGGTAAATCAATAGATTATGATTAATGAAAAAAAAGAACGATTCATAGCTGTTTCTGTAAGATATACGTTATTTTCAAAACCGTTGTTTTAGGAGGCTAATTAAATTAGGTCTCATACGCTCTGAAATATAACTTGTTTATGAGTTTTTATAGGTCTCAAACGCACTGGATGAGAGTATCTTACAAAACGTTCCCGCAGCGAACGTGTTAATATGAATATTACACGAAAATTATAACCATATATCTGTCTGCCTTACTATTTTTTTAATCACCAAAATCATTTTTGAATAACCCGGTTTGGGTAAATTTCGCCTCTCATTTGTACGTGACGCCATATATGCCAGAGGCAAACTAAACTCAAGCGGCAAGTTAAGTCTGAATAAGTGTAAGTTTCTGTTACCCTCGGTGCGTGAGTCAGACTCGCACTTGACCGGCTTTTTTATTTGACAATAATATAAGTGCCATTTCTGAAGGATCATGAATATTTTATGCAAATTTTTTTTTTAGAAACACGTAAGCAGCAGAATGCCGTGTGCGACATTCAAATCATTCTTAACTTGTCTGCGGGTCTTCATAGACAAGATGATAGACTTCATATTCGGCCTGTACTGGGATGGCAAGAAGCAATCTATCCCCAATCTGAACAAGAGGCATTCGTTCCTGGCTGAAAGCACAGTTTCCCTGGCCAGAAAGATAAAAGAAAAACAACTGAAGTCGGAGGACTTAGTGAGAGCTGTCATAGAGAGGATAAAGGAGGTTCGTATTTTTTATTTTATTTCGCCTTACCTCCTGTAACCAACTGAAAATAAATTCCAGTCTTTATTTCAAGTATCACTATAACTTTAACACCTGATTGACTGAAGTCAACGCAGCATGTCCTGTGATCTCATCCTGTCTGAAAGGTACAAGAAATCAAATTAAAATTGATTCTATTCAGCAATATGGAAATTGTCTCCTATGAACAAATTGGTTTTCATACAAATACATACAAACTGCTGCTAGGTAATGCAATGCTGTTAGGTAACAGCATAATATTCAAATAGTCCATTGTTGTAATGGATTGCATGCAAGATGCTCTGACACTTAAGAGTTTTGCCAACCCTACTTTTGCTATACTTTTAGGTGAATCCTATAATAAACGCTATAACGGAAGAGCGCTTCGAGGCAGCACTGGCAGATGCACGAGAAGTGGACAAGCTTATAGCGGTCGGCCTCTCCGAAGAAGAGGCCGCTAAGAAACCGCTTTTAGGTACGTAGCTATAGAACCTACGAATCCGAAATAAATGCTGTTTAACACTGTCCCATGAACACCTTACAACCTTCATTCATAGAAATAGAAGTGACCAGGGTGTCAATTATTGGGAATATGTCCAAAATTGGGACTTTTACATCAGGGGTCTCTTATTCTCATTTACTCTTCCTTATTGTCATAAACAACGATACACCTAATTAAAAATTTCCTCTGAGTGGAGGAGTAGGACGACGATGGTTGTGTATTTGCTTAGATTTCGAACAGCAGCACAAGTAAGTCATGTGTAGCATAAAAAATAGTGTAATCTAAAATTGTATAAGTTTATAAAAACCAATTTAACACCGCTGCGCTGCCTGCATCAGATTTGAGAAGGCGTTCAATGATTTCTCTCTACAAAGAGTTCTGTATTTTCATTTTTTTTCTCCACAGGAGTCCCATTCACGGCCAAGGAAAGCCAGGCCATGAAAGGCTTCCGCTACACCCTGGGTCTCTGGTCGCGGCGGGAGTTGCGAGCTGATGACGACAGCGAGGCGGTGGTCTTGCTGAAGGCAGCTGGCGCCATTCCGTTAGCTCTTACTAACTTACCGGAACTACTTATTTGGTAAGTCAAAGTATAGAAATTACGCACAGCCAGGGTTGAAAGATGTAAGGTGTATTTTCAATTCCGAATGGTAGCACAGATGGGTGTTTATTATTTAAAATTGCGCGGTACCTACTGAGAGCTATTCCTGCACGTGCAGCCGAATTCGAGCGCTTCAACTGTTTTAATTTCGTGGACAAGTTTTTGTCGAAGTATGTGCAGATGGTTGCGATATTTTGAGATATTCGGTAGAGATTCTGGACTTCCAGGACATAATTTAAAACCCCATCAAAATCTACAGGCATTTTAAATAATAAATAAATCTTCAGAACAAAATAGCGGGAAAAAACTATGTTGCCATCAGTGAAAAAATATCGCCCCATTTGCGGTAAATTTTATGCATCTGGTCTAATGTCACATCCCATCTTAGGCGACCCAACCTTAACAAACGCTCGAATGATGATCCAAATGCCGAACCTAGTCGAATTCTGTTCATATTAATAAGGAGATACTAAACAATTGACGTTTGCCCCTATACCACCCTCACCAAACAGAATCCCACGTTCGTCTCCGACACTACCAACGGCGCGAGCTGTACGACCAGGCCCCTATTTCACAATCGTGACAATTGTCAGGTGCCAATGACAATAGGGGCCTGCCTAACTTGTCAGGCTCGATTAGGCATTTTCGCCAGAACACTTCTTTTATGTTAAGAGCCCTGTCACGAATGACGCTTGCGCGGTACCTACTGAGAGCTATTCCTGCACGTGCAGCCGAATATTTATGAATTTTTTGAATGCATGAATAAAAAATGTTTTGTTTTATTAGCTTTGTGTGAGATTTGGTTAAGAAATATGGTATAAATAAAAACGATTCAACATGTATATTTATAAAATAACAAAAAATTGAGGCCGTATAAAATAACAAAAAATAGAGTAAATAAAGAATATATTCCTGCTGTGAAAAAACATTTCAACAACTAGGTTTTCATACATCATAAAGTTTCAAAGGCTTTAATTATGATTTAGCGCGCTCTTCAGAAAACAGTACTCAAATTTGAGGTCCCTACATAAAAATTATCTCATCTTAATAATCAAAATTATGAATAGCTTTTTACAAGCTTTTATTTAACTTGCAATGTATGTAATGAATGTAACGTCAAATGGTCCAACATTGCCCTCCAGGGTATCTTTGCCCAAAAAGCAACACGTGAACATTTTCATTCGTGGAGTAATCATGTACATATTTATGGCAACACTGCTATTTTTAGTAGAAAATAGGTTTTATAGGTGGCCACACTGCGTGTCGCATTTGCTTGTAGCCTTACTCAGTAGCTTGTCAGAACTCGTCGAGTGAGGGTGTGTTTTTGCGGGCCAATTCCGGCGGACAATTGAACGCGTATCGTACGAAATGGCAAATGCAAATGTAAGTATGAGCATGTACTTATAAATGAATATGAACTGTAGATTATTTTTAATAGTAATGTCTTAATTTAATCGGAAATTGTGAAACCGGGCAATGTTACCCCGCAATGTTCAAGCTGGCTTAAGCCAACATTACCCACCTTCGAAAACGACTTAGGGTTCTCACTTCCGAGTTTTTTAACCTACTGCGCAAGGAAAAGAGTGTAATGTTTTTATGGACAAATTACCTAATGCTTCTTTTATTTCAATTTTGTTTCAAAAATGTTGAATTTGAAACAATGTGACAAAATGCGTCCATAGGTAATTATGAACCTCCTACTTATTTTTTGTGATTTGGAACCAAAAAGAGAGCAATAAGACTTATTCATATTATTTAACAATTAAGGGAGAGCGAGTTAGACTCATTATGTGTTTAAATATAATTTTGATTGGTTTACAATGTAAGCAGAAAAAAAAACATTTTTATATCTAAGGTTTTAATGGAAATATCTGACTATTTTATCTTTAATTTTAAACATTTTGACTTAGTAAATGCGTCCATAGTTATAAGGTTCCTACTTGGTGGTTGTGATTAAAAACAAAACATTATAAAGAGAGTGACACAAGACTTATAAAAAACATTATTTAACAATTAAAGAATCTAGACTAATTACATGATTATAAGTATGTTCTTTTCAATGTTTCTACTCTAATTATGTTCTTAGATTTATTTGTGATAGTGAGTATTATAAATGTCAATTGATCTCAATTAAAATGTTGTGTCGTTTCGATTATGTATCCAAGATTTTTTGTTACATTTTTTAAATTTTATACTTACTAGTAAATACCTCAATAATTTAATAAAAAAAACTTTAAATTGTGTTTTATTGTGATAAACCATTCATACCAGATACAAAAATATACCTTCAATAAAAAAACTATCCGTACTGAGAATATGTAAAATGCTTCACAATTTGACCCTAAAGTGACAACCCTAGCAGTTTGAAATTTGGTTTTTGCACTTTGTATGGAAACAACCTAAAATGGCCATGTAACATTGCCCACCCGATTGCCGACTCAAGTTAAACTAATAATGAGAGGATGTTTGATGCTATTGTTAAAATTGCCCGAATTCTTGTTGTAGTTTTTTTTCCGTTATTTTAAGAGCTATAATTCTGTGTTAAATCGACGTGGGCAATGTTGAACAAAACCCAGGGTAACTTGGCCCGCCTCTAAAATCGGCCGAAATCTTGGTTTAAAATGCTTTTAAAAATTCTTTTTCGCAATGAGTACACGCCCGTGATCATATTCGTTACGATGGACTAAAAAAACACTAGCATCAGCATAGAAAAAAATAAAAAAAATTATCGTTTTCCAAAAAAAGCAGGCAATGTTGGACCATTTGACGGTATGTAATATGTTTGTTCGGGTGGAATCTTGCAAGTTAAATTTGTCCTACTTCCCGGATTCCAATTGAGCAAAAATTTGGCATACTTATGTAAGTTTGGTGACAATGCAATAATATGATACCATCGAGCTGATCTGATGATGGAGCAGGAAGGTGGGCAGGAACTCTGTAACAAAATTACTCAATCCTACCGAGTTTGGGCTCTTTAGAATCGTCTCGGTGAGTAGTTGATGGATGTTCAAAGGAAAGTACAGTCGGCATAAATACTTGTCACAAAAATGAAATTTTTGTCATAAACTTATGTTTCTTAGAAATATACGCTCAAAAATTAGTTTCTGACGCTGACGCTTTTTTCTACCTAAAATACAATTGGGCGTATAACACTTTGCTTCCTTTAAGGCAAGAGACCCGCAACCCTGTCTACGGTATGACAAAGAACCCGCACCACACAGGGCGGTCGCCTGGAGGCTCCAGTGGAGCAGAGGCGGCCCTCACAGCGTGCTATGCCACTCCCATAAGTCTGTGTAAGTACATTCACATTTTCTACTTTTAGCTGAGTGTATTTTGCTCTGGCATTTTACCGAACCGATGACATTAAATTATTGTGAACTAAGGAAAAACTCTGAAAAATTATTGAGCGTGTATGCATCGGTAAATCTGTATATATCGTTACTACCTTGAAAATAACTCGTATTTCAATTTAGTCAAACAAAAACGATGTAACTATTAAACACACTTTTTTCAAAGCAGTGATGATATGCACATACATAGGCTTCTCAGTTTTCAAACGCGTGGACAATTTGGAGTTTGAAGTACTGATTTAGTAAACTTGATAAACATATTATTGGATTTTAGGCTCGGATCTCGGAGGTTCGACTCGTATGCCAGCTTTCTACTGCGGCCAGTTTGGACACCACACTACTGCGGGGACGACTAGCATTAAAGGTAAGGTTATTGGCACATCCTTTGCAATACTGACGTTGCATATCACGCCATTCGGCTGAAATATGAAATGCCAGGTCTAACACGGAATAATAAAAACAAGGGAAGCGGCGTACGACCCGTTTAATAAGAGAACCCATGTCGCCAAAATGCACACTATCACAATAATGCGCACAGATAAATGTTCAAGTTGATTGGTCAACGTTTCTTGTGCAAAACGAAGTAAAAAACTTTGAGTTGCTAAAGTAATTAAAACCTCATGCCTATGGTATAATATCCGAATTCGAGCATAAGGTTTAGGACATACGACTTATCGGATTCGATTATTATCACTTGAGTGAATGACCCACGCTGCCCTACCAGGCAAAATAACCATATGTGTCATACACGTTGTATGGCACATATGCTTTTTCGGTTATTAGGGCAGAACGCCACGTGGCGTCGAATAGAGGAATTAATTGAAAGAGATCTTTTTAACGACATCTAGCGTCGAGTAGCTAAACTAAGAAGTATTTAGGGATGTGCAATGCTTTTTTGTAACATCTATATCGGTAAAACTGGCCTGGCTGCATATGGACAATGCGTTGCGTAAAATTATAGGTAAGTAAATATGGTGGACATTTTTAATGCCACCTGAAGGGAAAGTACTCTAAATAATGGAGATAGCAAACATCGCTAAAAGGAAACATTCCTTTAGTTTTGAAAAGAAAATACACTGCATTCAAAGTTTAAAAAAATATTATATTAAGAGGATTGTGGTCCGCTTGTTAAAAACACGGTTTTCATAAAAAAGGTGTTAATGTTTTTCACCTTATAACCAAAGACGAATTTGCATGAATTTTGAGTGTTGTACGTAGGATGGAAAACTAGGTTACCGTGTTGTATTGTTGCCAGCAAAAATGATTATTATTCAAGTGTTTGTATGAAACTTGCATCTGCTATCTGCTTATAACTTTTACCGTCGACATTTTTTGTAAAATCAAAACATTGAAACCTAGTTTTACACCAAACCTACATTTCCAAAACTCATGCAAATCGGTCTACGTTTATAGGGTGTCAAACTTTACTACGTACTCTGATGCCTACACGTAAGGTAAAGAGTGTAAAAATATTTCCACACAAAATGTCCTTTAACAGACACAAAATCATTGTTTTTATTTGAAATAAAAAATCATAACAGAATTAGAATTATTATTAATAATTAAATAAAAAAATATTATATTCAAAAGAGACAGTACAAAAAATATTTCACTGGCCCTGAAACAACACATATTTATTTAGTAACTGCCTTTTGGAAATTCTCAACTTTAACTTTATTAAATGATAATATTTTCTTCTGTTTCCGCGATTATTACTCATTGAAATAAAACAATTTAACGGATTATATCGCGTATATTATCTCATGACGTTTCGGAAGCTTTCCAGCTTTCCATGACCTCCCGTGACCATGGAAAGCTGGAAAGCTTCCGAAACGTCATGAGATAATATACGCGATATAATCCGTTAAATTGTTTTATTTATTAAATGATGTATGCGCACATTGAGGTAACGCACAATAACAGCTTCATCTCCGTCCTCGTGGTCAGAAATGCGCATGTGTGTTGCTTCTGGTGTTACAGGTATTCTAAGACGTCGATAAAAACCAGGTTTAAAGCCTGCTTGTTGTGTGGTATAATTTAAAAAACCAGCCATGTGCGACTCGGACTCGTGCACAAAGGGTTCTGTAGCATTATCTAAAAAACTATGTAAAACGTTTGTTGTATGTGAGCCCCACTTATATATTTATTTTAGTCTGTGTGTATTATTTTGTTGTTATAGCGGCAATAAAAATACATTATGTGAAACTTTCCAGTGTCTGGCTATCACGGTTCATGAGATACAGCCTGGTGACAGACGGACGGACAGGGAAGTTTTAGTAATAGGGTCCGAACCCCTTTGGGTACGGAACAATAAAAAAAAACCTTTTTTGTGTTGGTAAATGAGTGTACAGGTACATATTTTCTGCTTATGTACGCTCAGAAAGGTTGTAGATATACACACAAACCATGCAGATGCACATTTACCTACCCAAGTTATTCCGCCTTTGTGAAGTAAAACTATTGTACAAATCGGTCTATCGATATCGATACTTTATCGACTACACCATCGCACTAAATGAGTAGCGCGAATGTGCTGCAATCTTCTAGAATGTTTTTTAACTATTATGATAGATACAATTCAATCTTATTACAGTTACATAAGATTGATTTTTGTATTGTACAATGTTGAAAAATGAGGAACGAAAGCAAAATTTACACAAAAATGAAAATTTAATTAAATAACACTTCCCGATGATAGGAAATGCCACCATTAGCTAGATTTTTTATCCGGCTAGCATTCCTGCACTCCAGAATGGAGCAATACGGCATGTTTGTCCTTGTTTTTTTAAGCTTATCGAAAATTGCTTGTGCGTCTGTCACGCATAAGCGGCGGCGGTGTACTGAGCGTGGTTGAGCACTGCAGTGCCTATCGTTGGTACACGTGCCACGCCTAATTTAGGCTTCTACTGTTTTTTCACTTCTGTGAGGTCTAACTAAGTAATTAAGGCTTTATAGAAATAAAACAGTCAAACTAAAAATTAGTGTCTTCTTTCTAATAAAATACAAAATTGCGTTGTTGATTCAAATCGAACTTTGATATTCAATTGTGTTACAGGAGTGGTATTCCATAAAGGCGACGAAGAGAGCATGTTCAGTCTGGGCTTCATCACAAAGCATGCTGAGGACTTGGGCCCGCTGACCAAAGTCATTGCTGGGGACAAGGCCCCTCTTTTGAAGTTAGACCGGAATGTCGATATCAAGGTACCAAGAAATCTATACCCTGATTTTTTTCTGTTATTATGTTACTCTGTTTATTTAATGTCTGTTTTCACGTAAAAAGAGCACCTATTATATTTTTTACAATCCTTCATTAACTTATTTACTCAGTTAAATTTTACACATTGACTTCCAGTGCTACAGACTTAGACGCCTATGTATATAGTTAATCTGGTTAAATTTAATGCTACAATCATGAACAGTGACCTACTGGATATGTTAGTTTACCTATGCAGATATATGATTGTAATGGAATTACATTTCATTATAAAATGCTTTTTTATCTTATAGGGCATAAAGTTTTACTACATGGAAACATCAAATGACTGCCGAGTCAGCTCAATCAGGCCGGAGCTCAGGACTGCAATGACGAAGTGAGTTAAAAAGTGCAATGCAGTTCTTAATCGGAATCATCGAGTATATTGCATATTCGTGACTTCCCAATTGTGACAAGTAGATACTTATTTTTTTGCAAAAGTTTGGACCATCTTAGTTTATAATTGGAAAAAGTGTATTTTTAATGCCAGTCTGCATAAGACTTTAATTTTAATAACTATATTGTAAAGCCCAAAAACATCTAACAGTTTTTCTCGCCTCACAGTGCAGTGTCAAAGATCAGCAAAGAAGTACCGACTGAAAACAGTCCCCAGCCATACCATCACGAGGGCTTCGACCACATGTACCAGCTGTGGTCTTACTGGATGAGCAAGGAGCCACTCAACTTCGCAAGCCTATTCTCAAATAACAAGGGTGAAGCCAATGGGTTCGTGGAGTTCCTACGGAAGGTAAGGATTTTAAGGGTTGTTGCAAATGTGGTGCCGTGACCAGGACAATATCAAATTACAGTTTAGTATTTACTACTTATAACTGTAATGCTACTGCGGTAATCTACTCATTTACAGTAAGGGAAACTAAAACGCGTATCTTTCAAGTCCTTATTGACATTGAGTCAAGAGCGAGAAAGTGTTTAAATTTCCCTTACTGTATTTTAAAAAACGAACGTAGCAAAATTACAGTTAAAATGCTTTCTATGACTGACTGCACTTGGGACTTTAGTACTCAAACCATTTTTTACTAGACTACTACTATATTTTTGTTACTAAATATGAGTTTTTTGTGTTTTGACAGATGTTTTGCCTGAGCAAGCACGGTTTGTCGGCTGTTATTAGACTACTGGAATCCTATCCCAATTGGGCTGAAAAACTTACCAAAGAATGGAAGGAAGATCTTTTGGTAAGTCAATAAGCTGTGCCTACATAAACTGATGTTTGAAAATTCACTGAATGTAGATCACGCTTGTTTAGGGGCTGTATTTGAAACCCATTCTTGCGTTTTATGTCGTTGAGTGTTTTGAATTACATATTATCAAGTCAGTATTGCATTAGCTCCACTAGCACTTTATTCTGCGAGACCTGGGAGATCACTATCCCTTCGTGCTTGGGTTCCCTATCACACGGGTTATAGAGGCTAGACAACCTGACTTCCCAAATCAGTATCGTCAAAACGATCTCGTTCCCGGCAAAAAACAAAAAAGTAATTTGCTAGAAAAGCTATTAGCACTGTGATTGATTTCCTGTATTTGTGACAGAGCAAACTTGGTGACAACGGAGTCCTGCTCATCCCGAGCGCTCCCCACGCCTCTCCGTACCACTACTCGTGTTTCCTGCGGCCGTACAACTTCTCCTACTGGGCAGCCGTCAACGTGCTGAAGTGCCCCGCCACTCAGGTAAATATAGTCAAAATTACCGTTGATATTGATTTTCGTAAATTAAATTATTAATAATAATAATAAAGATTTTTTTTATTGTTCCTATTTACTTTACAGAGAAGTAGGTATGCATCATATTTGCCTAAAAAATTACAATCTCCGCTAAAAAAATAATGTCTGCAGGGTGTCTGTTGGAAAATCTAGAAACGTTTTCAACGTTCGCCTCCTCTAAGCACTTTTCTAGATTTTTCTTCCAGCTTTACTTCTTTTACAGAATTTAGTTTTCGTTATTGAAAACCCGGATTTCAAATTAATTGAATAGCAAAATATTTACTTCAATATATAAAATCGCTTTAGGTATGCTTATTCAAATATGCAATTTATCTTTGACACGAACATAATGTAATAGCACAAAAAATCCTACATGCGTGACCTTTGGAACTCCTCAATTTGTTTGCGATTGTGATATTGAGGTAATACTTTAAGTGGTTTCTAAACGTCGTAGAAGGGTAATTTATCTTTATATAATCAACTAGCTTCTCCCGCGACTTCGTCCGCCTTAAATTCGTTTATCGCGGATAAGGGTATTTTTCCGGGATAAAAAGTAGCCTATGTCCTTCCCCGGGACTCAAACTATCTCCATACCAAATTTCATCCAAATCGGTTCAGCGGTTAAAGCGTGAAGAGGTAACAGACAGGCAGACAGACAGACACACTTCCGCATTTTTAATATTATAGCATGGATATAATTTCTCACGAGCTGTATTTAGATTGCATTAAATAGAGTATATTTTTAAATAAAATTGATTATACGCGTTATCTGATTTGATTTATAAAGCAAAGGGCAAAATCTTAATGTAGTTTGGAGGTCTTTGTTGACAATATATGTTTCTGCACGGACCAAGAACAAAGAAAAGTCCCCTGTTATACATGTGTGCATGAGAAAATACAATACCGCATGTCAAATTTAACAGCCTACTGTAGGTACAGTCGACGTCAAAGATATGTTTACACATTTGCACCTTACTCCATTATAATAAGGCGAAATATGTAAACGTCGACAGTACATAATCAAAAAAAAAAACCAATGCATCATCAAATAAAGAATAGAATCGAAAAATGTAAAGGGCTTAGGAATACAAAACTTCAAGGTTACGCAAATATTGTGTTTTTTTTATCCCAATTCAAATTAATTTGTTTTATCAGAATCTTTCAAATTAATTGTACCTACGGCATTCATTTAGTGCTACTTTTTGCGAACAAAATGCCAAGATACTTTTTTTTCCGTATAAATTGGGTATGCAATGGAGCGTTTTCAGCGTTCTGTAGGAATACCGAATTTCAACTATCATATCAGATTTTTAGACTCCTATTTGTACTTTCATATAGACAACATTACGAAAAAACAAGTTTCCAACGAAATGAAGTCGGCTATCACCTTAAAAAAAAACGTCATCATCCCAATAATTTCAGTTTGATCGACTGTTCATTGATTCTACTGGGAATCTGTACCCTGTTCACACGCTTATTTGTCCACAGGTACCTCTGGGTGTGAACAGCCAAGGTCTACCCATCGGTATCCAGGTGGTCGCTGCGCCGTACAACGACGCACTCTGCCTCGCGGTCGCCAAATATCTGGAGAAAGAATTCGGAGGCGCTGTAATGCCCTGCAAAGCGGAATAATTAGAAAAAATATTGGATACTATTCAATTATTGGAACATTTGCTCCTGTTTTTTATGCCTTCAAAATGATTGTCGAAGAAACATTAAGGTGCGTCCACATTTGTATCATTTGCCCGAATCAGATCATCGTCGCGTGGCATGATCGCGTGTCACGATCACGCGTTTGGACGTTGCGCCGATCGGATCGCTCGAAATCCATTTTGCTACGCGTATCACACAGTTATATCGGACGAGTACGGCATGATCGGCGCGCCGACAGTCAGCGTCCAAGCAGCACGATACGCAGTCATGCCACGGCACGGTGATCGGATACGAGCAAATGATACAAGAATGGACGCACCTTTAAATTGTCATTAACTGGTTATTTGAGCTACATATAAAATTTTGTTTTAGGCTGGAAACAGTGCTTGACCGATAGTACGTGCGTACGGCCATGCAAAAGTCGAGCACTATTTCCAGCCTTAGTGGGCGTTTCTAACATCCTTGACGACAAATAATAAAAATAAGATGTTAATAGACTGTTACCGATATTGAGAGACTAAGGTTATGGCATACTTTCAAAATAATTGTTGTAAGTAAATGGTAGAATATGGATTTTTTTGTTGATTTAATTATAAGTCTGATCCTCATCTCTGATACTTAAATTCATCTTTTTTACGGTAAACGATCATCATGTTGTATATTAATTAAATATTTTCTAATATATTTCTTGTCTATTATTTTATAAAACCTCACTAAGTGTGTCGGAAGCTGATGGGTGCAGAAGGCGTGCAACTATTGGTCGTGTAAGGTACGTCCATATTTGTATCATTTGCCCGTATCAGATCATCGTCGCGTGGCATGATCGCGTGTCACGATCACGCGTTTGGACGTTGCGCCGATCAGATCGCTCGAAATCTATATTGCTACGCGTATCAAATACTCCGATCGGACGAGCGCGGCATGATCGCGACGGTGCGACGTCCACACTAGCGATCATGACACGCGATCATGCTACGCGGTTATGATACGCTGCGATCCATCTCGAGTCTGTTTTTGCCCGATCATCTTCTGTCTCGTCCATTGCAGCTACGCGTGAAAGAGATGGCCGAGAGGCGTGGCTTGAGTCGCTGGCGCAGGTGTGTTACGGCGAATTTCCAAAGTACTGCCATTTTTAGTTGCTACGCGCGCGGTGCCGCCGACGTATGGGCGCTGCTGTCCACGCTGGTGCTCGGCGCTCGCGGCTTATCAGCTGTCGTGATAATGATCTTCAAGTTTCTGCATGGGTGTTAACCAATTTGATGTGCGACCGCAGAGTTCAACAGTTTTACACGGAACACAACGCTACTACACAAGAACGATCACGCGAAAAATTATGATCAGCGAAATGCCAAAATGATCGGAGCGGTGAAACGATACGGCTAGCGTCCAAAGGTGCGTCCACATTTGTATCATTTGCCCGTATCAGATCATCGTCGCGTGGCATGATCGCGTGTCACGATCACGCGTTTGGACGTTGCGCCGATCGGATCGCTCGAAATCCATTTTGCTACGCGTATCGCAGTTATATCGGACGAGTACGGCATAATCGGCGCGCCGACAGTAAGCGTCCAAGCAGCACGATACGCAGTCATGCCACGGCACGGTGATCGGATACGAGCAAATGATACAAGTGTGGACGCACCTCAAACTGCAGCATGCAAAATGATCGGCGCGGATCGGATACGGTGATACGCTACGGCTTAGTGTGGACGCGTTTCTTGACGCGGCGGCGCAAATAATACGGAATGCCGACAGTGAGCGTCCAAGCAGCGCGATACGCAGTCATGCCACGGGACGATGATCGGATACGAGCAAATGATACAAGTGTGGACGCACATTATGGGGGAGGCATACGGTCAGCACTCAGCAGAGGGTGTCTATCGATTAAAGTGATGAATTCTATTATTAGAAAGTAATAATGGATAAGATGTACATTAAAGATATCTAGGTATACTATTATAAAATAAAGTCGTAAAAATGAAATGTCTGTGGGTACATTGAACATATTTTCAAAACAAATATTGTAGATCACTGATTTGGAGGTCACAATCGGAAAATATATATTTTTTTGTATTTTTGTATGTGTCATTGTGGCTTCATCACGCCAGATTGGCTAAACAGATGTAAATGCGCTGTCAGAAAAAATGGGGTTATTACTTTTTCTCCTGCGAACGAAGTTGCGGGCGCCTTCTCGTTTTTGATAAAATAAGTAAAACGGGCTATTTGAAGGGTCACTGAATGGATGTTTTTTTTTTCAGATTTGTTTATTTATTTTGTACTAGCTTCTGCCCGCGACTTCGTCCGCCTTAAATTCGTTTATTGCGGATGAGGTTATTTTTCCGGGATAAAAAGTAGCCTCTATGTCCTTCCCCGGGACTCAAACTATCGCCATACCAAATTTCATCCAAATCGGTTCAGCGGTTTAAGCGTGAAGAGGTAACAGACAGACAGACAGACAGGCACACTTTGCATTTATAATATTAGTATGGATTTTAACTACCTATGTATGTAAGTATGTATGTGTCTTTGTGGTTTCATCACGTCTAACTTCTGTGTGGATTTTAATCATTTTTGTCAGGAATAACTAAAGATCCGATTATTGTTTTGCTGCGAAGGTAGCACAGAATAAGTTGAAATCTAATATATAAGTAGTGAGTAGTATAACCATAACTGTATAATTAATTTCCCGTTTGGAATGTGTTTTGTGTACTTCACACTCCTTGAGTAGGTAAGTAAATATAGCCTAAAACGAAATTAATGCCGATAGCTAAGACTTCTTTCAGCAATTTATTCTATTACACGTTACAGAACTCCTTGGCCGCGTTTGTGTGTACGTTTGCGATAAACTTGAAAACTATTACATAATAATAAAAATGTCTTTATTTCAGACGGATTTATTTTATACGCATTAAAACGATTATGATCCTGTTTTTACCAAACCTTGATTGTTGATAATGGTTTAAGTAAATAATATAATGCAATTATCCTTCTTGTCCACAACTCCGGGAAGCACGGGTAAATCGCCATTGAAATACAATTATTTATAAAAAACATACACTTTTATAATATTTTCTTCTGTTTCCGCGATTACTACTCATTGAAATAAAACAATTTAACGGATTATATCGCGTATATTATCTTATTTTCCACCCGTGACCATGGAAAGCTGGAAAGCTTCCGAAACGTCGGGAACTAAAATGAGATAATATACGCGATATAATCCGTTAAATTGTTTTATTTCAATACACTTTTATGTTCGCCAGTGCCGATTTTATCATAGTACCTATTGTACCTAACAGCTACAAAGAGATACACAGTGGTGATACTTATATCATTTATCATAAATCGAGTATTAAAAGAATCAGTCTGTTAGTAGCATCGCGAGTAAGCGCCGGTGCCGGAGTTTTAAAAAGATTATACATATATCGAAAGCAAATGAAATAATTTTGCCGGCTTGGTGATTGAGTTACACGCGTGAGGTGATTGTGCTAATTATACTTTTTATACCTATACCTACCTAATAATGATGATACGATATCTTTCAATTTACAATATAAGATAGGGTTATTAAAGTTCTCAGGTAAATTGAGCAACTTTACTTAAGTAAGTAAGTAGTCACAATTGATGTGCATGTGCATTGCATAGCAACCTATATATCTAGTTCTTATAATTTCCTGATTATATGTATATAGTATAGTGGAGAGTCTTCTATAGACTAGACAAGATGCCATTGCTTAAGTCTGACACAGTAGGTTACTACGCGTGCCTATGTATTTAATTAATAAGTATTTGTTTGCAGGTTATGTTTTTATTTTTGTGGTATGCGTATAATATATAGATGATATAAGCATGATATGATCTTCTTATTGAGATTGAATTGTACCCGTCAATACGAATCATTTTGAGCATATATTTGTAAAGTAACATAAATTGTGTCGACTCCCCTTTCTAAACGTCTAAATAATAAAAATTTGTCTAAAAATATGAAATAAATGACAATGATAAAATTAATAAATACTTTCAACGAAAATTGTTTTCAACATAAATATAAATATCAGGGACAATCTTACACAAATCGACCTAGTCCCAAACTAAGCAAAGCTTGTAGGTACTATGGGTATTAGGCGACGATATATATACTATATAGATAAATTATAATACTTAAGTACATAGAAAACATCCAAAACCCAGGAACAAATATTCGTGCTCATCACACAAACACTTGCCCTGGCCGGGATTCGAACCCGGGACCGCCAGCTTAGTAGGCCGTTGTACAACCCACTGAGCCAAACGTGTCGTCAACATGATCGGATATACCGTTTTTGAGTTATTGTCGAAAAACGGCACTCAACAAAAGGACGTAAGTGCCGTGAAGATACGCTTGTTTGCTAGTGCACTTTTTCATATCATATTTTTTTGTTTCCGAAATGTTTTCCCATAGAAATAGTCCTTCTTTAGTAGGTACCCGTCGGGGTACTTACACCTGTTAAAATTAACGGAAATAAAACAAGGCACGGTGTTATGCCAATAATGTGCTTTCTTATGAAGGTATACACTTATTCTTACTATGAATATTTTTTGCCAGTGTATTTCAACCTTTTTCATGACGCTCCTTTAGTGGAAACATATTTCACGACCCCCATTCCCACGCTCATTATGTTACGATTACACTGATTATATTAATAAAATTTGAGCCCGAATGAATGTAACCGTGACCCGTAAGAGGCTGAAAAATACTGTTTTATGCTAATGATTTTTTTAGACAACGCGAAAGCAGCAAAATGCCGTGTACGACATTCAAATCATTCTTAACTTGTCTACGGGTCTTCATAGACAAGATAATAGACTTCATATTTGGCCTGTACTGGGATAGCAAGAAGCAATCTATCCCGAATCTGGACAAGAGGCATGCGTTCCTGGCTGAAAGTACAGTCTCCCTGGCCAGAAAGATAAAAGAAAAACAACTGAAATCGGAGGACTTAGTGAAAGCTGTCATAGAGAGGATAAGGGAGGTTCGTATTTATTTTAAAACACTGGAAGAAAAAAAAATTGGCGCGTGTATTTGTGTGCCTGTTTGTGGCGGCGTAGCGTTTGAACTGGCAAAGCAATTGTGATTCGTTTTTGTGTTTGAAAGGTGGCTTCATCGAGTATTCTTGGGTTTATAGCTAACTACTTATGTAGTTCAATAGAACCAGTTCAGAACAAAATAAAATTAATAAATGAGTCGATAAATTAGCATTTTTCTAGAAATGTTGTTATTCGGTCGGGAGTTTTTATCGATTAATTTTTTACTATCGCCTGCGTTCTTATCTTGGTCGAAAGGAAGAAGAAATAAAATTTAAACTCGATTCCTATGCAATATGGGAATTATATATGTGACGCCAACCGCTGTATAAATATAACGAGAACGTGAAGATTCCATGCAATAAAATTATACATTAAATTTTCATAAAATCCTATCGTTGTATAGTTGCTTCATGTAGGTACGAGTAAGATCCTCACAAGTGCAAAGCTTGCTTAGTTGCACTGATTTAGACTGTCATTTGTTAGCCACTTAACGGGTTTCGTTAATCGGACTTTCGTTATAATTGTAGGTGAATCCCATAGTAAACGCTATAACGGAAGAGCGCTTCGAGGCAGCACTGGCAGATGCACGAGAAGTGGACAAGCTCATAGCGGCCGGCCTCTCCGAAGAAGAGGCCGCTAAGAAACCGCTTTTAGGTGCGTGTTATCTAGAGGTGTTATAGACTCCTTTTTAACCCTAACGCTTGTTATATTTTTCGTTTAGTAACCCGCGTAACGATGATATCCGTAGGTATATTAACTTGAGTGTTTTGGAGAGCAATTCAGACTGATCATGAGAACCACTTTTTAGCGACTGTTGATTTGACGCCGCTCAATTGCTTGCGTTAGGTCTGTGTAGGTCTTCAATGATTTCCTTCTGCAATGAGTTGATACAAGTCAAACCCGTTAATTTTCCCCACAGGTGTACCATTCACGGCCAAGGAAAGCCAGGCCATGAAAGGCTTCCGCTACACCCTGGGTCTCTGGTCGCGGCGGGAGTTGCGAGCTGATGAGGACAGCGAGGCGGTGGTCTTGCTGAAGGCAGCTGGCGCCATTCCGTTAGCTCTTACTAACTTACCGGAACTACTTATTTGGTAAGTTAAGTTTAGAAGATATGCAAAGCCAAGGTTGAAAGATGTGAGGTGCATTTTCAATTCCAAACGTTATCATAAATGCGATTAGATTCCTTTGTCACATTTCGTTGGTATATACGTACTAATCAATTGGCCTTTGCCCCTCAAATATCACATACCTCATCAAATAGAGCCACACACATCCGTCTCCGGCACTAACAAATGACGCGAGCTCAAAATCAAATCAAAAATCTTTATTAGTATCATAAATAAGGTAACCATATCTGTATTGGTGCCTCTTTTTAAGTATAAGACTAAGAGAGTACCGCTGACTTGTGCTAAGTGAGGGCACGTTGTGACTATACAGTTTAGTTAGGTGTATAAGTTAAACAAAAATAAAGTTAATTTAAATATTAAAAGGTAAACATTCTTCATATTTTAAGATTACATTGTTAATATTTTAAACTGTAGCTTCTAAACAAGTTCTACAGAACAATACAGTAGGTACTTACAAATTACAAATTGAGCTGAGCTGTACGACAACCTTTGTTTGTGAGCAGTGATTAGCACCTGCTAATCCTTAGCAAACTTCATTGCGTATGTACCTTAACACTTTGCTTTCAAGGCAAGAGACCCGCAACCCTGTATACGGTATGACGAACAACCCACACCACACAGGGCGGTCGCCTGGAGGCTCCAGCGGAGCAGAGGCGGCCCTCACAGCGTGTTATGCCACCCCCATAAGCTTGTGTAAGTTAATTTTACATTCTCAGTTTTAGTCTCACTATTTTATTTGTTGCTAAGATGGGTTTTGACTTATCGCGCGACACAGTAGCTAGGGCTGGTGCGGCCATGGAAATTAAGATTATACGACTAGTTTTAAAGTTTCACTGTACAAGTGTACTGCAGAAGCATTTAACCATCGTTAATTATTCGCATCGCTTACTTTCAGCAGGCGACTTTATTTTTGTTTCTATTTTGCTCGGGAATTTTACTGGACTAGTAAGATGACATTAACAGTGGCGTGCAGTTCATAAAGGCGCAAAGGCCTACTATAGGTACAGAGAAGCTGCCTAGCCATGTGATCACAACATTTGAACTGCCTGCCTTAGCCAAAAACCCTGTGCACGCCACTGGACATTAAATAATTCTGAACTGAGAGCAGAATTCTGAAAATTATGACAAGACATATTAGGTATTATTGATCTCAAATCTCAAATAAGTGAACCATTTCCATTAAGTTTTAAGTAATGATTTAAAAAACTGATAATAACATTTTGATTGTATTTTAGGCTCGGATCTGGGAGGTTCGACTCGTATGCCAGCTTTCTACTGCGGCCAGTTTGGACACCACGCTACTGCAGGGACCACTAACTTTAGAGGTAAATTTTATTGGCATACACATTACAAAAATGGCATTGCATCTCTCACCAAACAATCGAAATACGAAAAACAAATTAAGGCCTTTATAGAAAGTAAACAAACTCAAGATCAATGTCTGACTTCTATTTAAATAGAAAATTACAGTCCACCCGTGACGATCGAAAGCTGAAAAACTTCCGAAACGTCGTGAACTCAAATGAGATATATACGCGATATAATCCGTTAAATTGTTTTAATTAATTGAGAAACTTACGTTGTTGATTCATCTAAATTTCAATTGTATTTCAGGTGTGGTGTTCCATAAAGGCGACGAAGAGAGCATGATCAGTCTGGGTTTCATCACAAAGCATGCTGAGGATTTGGGGCCGCTGACCAAAGTCATTGCTGGGGACAAGGCCCCTCTGTTAAAGTTAGATCGCGATGTCAATATTAAGGTACCAAAAAATCTTTATAAGTACCTACAGCGCACAAACTCGTACTTAAGTAATTTGTTTTGGTTTGTCTATGATTTTTCTTTATACTTTCCGCTTCATCTCTGATATCAAGTTTTTCTAATTGTTTGCTGTCTGATTGTTCTGATTAAAAAAATACCTATTATATTATCTACAATCCTGCTTTTATTAATTTATTCAGTTCAAATTTACACATAGACTTACAGTGTTAACAAGACGCCTATTAGTCTGGTTAGTTATTAATACTAAAATCAAGAACTGTGACCTACTTACATATACGAGTTGGTGTGTCACTATCTAAATCCATGCTTTTCTATATATGTATATATTTTTTTAATTCCATATATTTATTTTAATACTGCATAAAAAGAAATATGTACAATTCAGCTAAAACTAAAATAAAACAAACGTATTCTAAGCTAAATAAATCAATCCTAAAATGTACAAATCCTCCAAAAGTTAACCTAACCGTACTTAAAGGACCCCACCCTGTATTGTACCTGGCTCAAAGGTGCCCATAATGCCAGCAGCGTTTTCTCGCTGAATGGCAATGGAGACCTGTTGAGCCAGATATGACCCAGAGCGGGGATCGCCACCCCTGTTTCGTATTCGCCGGCCGAGTTCTTTAAGAAGCTCGCGAGCTTCGCAACCCCAGGGTCCCGCTGTTTCAACGGCGACCGGCACGAAATCGTATGCTGACTCCAATGCAGAATATTTGGCGTGTTTCATCTTTGCAGCATGTTCTGCATATGTATAATCGCAATGAATTACATAAGCAGTTAATTTTATTTTCATTTGGCATAATATTCGTTTATCTTATAGGACATAAAGTTTTACTACATGGAAACTTCAAACGACTTCAGAGTCAGCTCAATCAGGCCGGAGCTCAGAACTGCAATGACGAAGTAAGTTAAGTGCAATAAATACACAATAAATATACTTAATATCGACGATTCCACATCGACTATTGTTTTCTTACGTACGTAAGAAAACAGTAGTCGATATGGTTTAATTTCATTGGCTTAACCGGGAAGTACCAAATAGAGGTGTGTACTCGTTTTTCGCAAGAGATTTCAGCTGCCTGCACCTTAGTTGGTAATTTAAACAGAGCCTATTGTATTTTTGGAGAGGTTCTTGCAGCGTTTCTTTCCGAGTTTTTTTTATGATTTGAGGGTATATTTATTTAGGCTTGTCTTTGGCATGACTCATATCTAGGAAGTGTTAATCCAAAAATATTTAATAATTGTCCTTAACTCACAGTGCAGTGTCAAAGATCAGCAGAGAAGTGCCCGTAGAAAACAGTCCCCAGCCATATCACCATGAGGGCTTCGACCACATGTACCCGCTGTGGTCTTACTGGATGAGCAAGGAGCCACACAATTTCGCAAGCCTCTTCTCCAATAACAAGGGCGAAGCCAATGGAATTGTGGAGTTCCTAAAAAAGGTAAGGATTTTAAGGGTTGCTGTAAACATGGTGCCGTGACCAGGATGATATCAAATTGTAGTTTCACTAATTGCTACTTATTACTTTATAATTTAGCAAAATACTTCGTGTTACTGACTGCACTAAAGTATTTGACCCTTTATTTTTGGACTACTACTATATTTATGCTACTGAACATGAGTTTGTGTTTTCTGACAGATATTTTGTCTGAGCAAGCACGGTTTGTCTGCTGTTATTGTATTACTGGAACTCCAAATCATGCCGCTCTATCGCAAATGGGCTGAAAAACTTACTAAGGAATGGAAGGAAGATCTTTTGGTAAGTCAATAAACTCTACGTACATAAATTAATGATGATGCACTGAATATGGACCACGCGAGATTAGCGGTTGTATTTGAAACCTATTTTATAGAACACAAAACACAACCTTTGTTTTTTCGCCTTATTATATCTATAGACATTGAGTGTTTTGAGTTGCATGTTATCAAATCTGTATGACATTAGCTCCTCTTTCGTAAGCATTTTATTCTGTGAAAATTACCTTGAGGTACATGTACCTCAGGGATAAAGAGGGCCAAAGACGTAGCGGTATAAAACTAAGAAGAATTGTTTAGGAAAGCTATTAGCAATGTGATTGACTTCCTATATTTGGGACAGAGCAAACTTGGTGACAACGGAGTCCTGCTCATCCCAAGCTCTCCCCACGCCTCTCCGTACCACTACTCGTGTTTCCTGCGGCCGTACAACTTCTCCTACTGGGCTGCCGTCAATGTGCTGAAGTGTCCCGCCACTCAGGTAAATATAATGAACACTACAGATAATTTTGATATTCCTAAATTTCAATATCTCGTAACGTAAAGTCCATAGTGAAGAAATCATATTAATTACCTAAAAAGTTGAAATCGTCGCTGAAATCATGAGAATGTTGCATGCAGCATTTTTGACGACTCAAGCAAATGAGGTTTAGCAAAGGAGTGTCAACTTCCTTACTCTTTCGAGCAGTTTTTTTTTTCGTCCAGCTTTTTCTGCTCATAAATCCTGTGCAAAATTGTTTTTTTGTTATTGAACACCCGGATTTGCGAACCTGAACAAAGTTTATCATAGTATGTGAAGTCCTAAACTACTTATTAAAATATTGAATTTATCTTTGAGATAAACATACCTACTTAAGTAACTAATATAACGATAATGACGCAAGAAAAACCGGCATGCGTGACCTTTGGATCTCCACAATTTGTTTGCTATTGTGTTGTTGTTGATGTCAAATTGTGAAGTATCTCTTTACCTATATGGTATGAGAAGTGTAATAAATATTAAGGGGCTATCCCAAAACTTTCGGTAAATTATTTCACTGTTTTTAAAGTGATATAAAATTATTCCATTTATATTGTAGCTTGGTATTTGGCCTTTATTTATGTCAACTGGAATGTTATAATACTTAATAAAATCAAGACAAAAAAAAAAATTGTAGTTGGCTCCCTCGTCAAACAACGCTTAGACATGACATGGGACTAAAACCAATAAGTGAGTAATAATGTTCACTTTAAAATTGTCAACTGGTTCTTCAATTGGTTCTATAGTCGTTTTTAAGAAAAGTAGCAAAAACTGGTTTTTCGTCGTAAAATTAACAAATTTTGATGGCGTTTATCTCGGTTTCGGTGACTCGTTAAGATAAACTGAAACAGTATATTGATAACAACAGTGGTTGTCAACACGATGATACATATATATATAAAACACAGAAAAGTGAAGAGCTGCGGATCAAAGGTCATTCGCGTGTGGGAGCCCCTTAGCAAAATATAGTATAGCTGAAATAAGGAATTGCAATTAATTTACAATTATTAGTGTACTAGTGTAATGTGTCTGACTGTACATAGGGAATCTGTCTGTACTCTCTGCTCAGTCACTAATATGTCCACAGGTACCTCTGGGCGTGAACAGCCAAGGTCTACCCATCGGCATCCAGGTGGTCGCTGCGCCGTACAACGACGCGCTCTGCCTCGCAGTCGCCAAATACCTAGAGAAAGAATTCGGGGGCGCTGTGATGTCCTGCAAAGTGGAATAATGGGGATGATGACTAAATTTTAATAATTTGTCCATCATGTAGATTAATAAAAAATATTGGACACGTATTTTTTCTGTTTCCACATAATCGAAAAATAAAGGCGATACATGACTCAAAATGTCGCGTGACGTCACTCCTAAGTACAAATTTTACTTAGGAGTGACGTCACGAGCCCCCACTCCTAAACTTTAATGCGATTTATCTTAGTTGATTTTATTATTTTCAAAAAGCAAAAAATACGTGCCCAATATTATTTTATCATCTTGCTGACGGCCTTATTAGAATTTTGACAACACTATTAAATTAGGCTTCGCCCAAATCAATGCTTAAAATACGCTGATGACGGTACGTTATCGCAGTGACGTGACTTTATTTTACCGCATGCCCTCCAGACCTCTGAAAACGCTGACGGTACCTTGACGAGGTCTTTCGGCCTATATATAGAAATCGTAACGCATAAAGGCCAAGCCACACCGGATGTGTGGGCGTGGCGAGCACGTAGTCGTGCGCGTGGCGTGCGCGTTGTAAAGTACGAATACCCATAAGAGATGACACCCCGCTGCGCACGTGCACGCCACGCAAGCGGTGTGCCATCTACTATGACATTTCATACGATACAACGCGCACGAGACGCACACGCGCATGTACACGTGCTGCGCCCGCATCCGGTGTGTTTTGGACTTTAGACACGTCAACGCGTATACGCAGCGTTAAGCTTCGGTATGGAAGATAATGCGTAAAAATCTTGACTCATACCGCCAGCGTATTTTGACCATTCTTATCGCTGAATCTTTATTCCTAATTTTTTAAATTTCAAATTCATTTAAAATCTGTTAAAAAGATGAGTGTCAAAGTGACGTCAAAATGCCGATAACTTGGGTATTAGTGACCCTACTTATAAAAAAATATTTTAGTGGACGCTTCAAACGTGATTGATGATAAACAAAAAAATATGATCGTAATAGACTGTTTCCAATATTAGAAAAAAATCAGGACACTAAGATACTGACATATAAAAAAAAATTGAATTAAATGGTAAAGTACGGAGTATGTTTTTATTTATTTATTGAATTATAAGGCTGATCCTCGGCGTCTGTGTTAATACATTTTTTTTATTTTACATTGTAAGTGTGAATCAACGTTTTATATTCTGATTAAATGTTTTCTAATATATTATCTGTCTATTATTATTTTATGAAACGTCACAAATTGCACCGGAAGCCGATAAGAAAGTATGCGACCGTAGATTAAAGAAGTCTTTGGGAGAGGCTACGTTCATCAGTGGGCGATAATGGGTTGAATTGAAATTATGGATTATAACACTTCTGAAATAATGAATTCCAGGGAGCATTGTAGCTTAATACTGAATCCCGTCAGAAAGTATGGCGTTGTTGTTATAAAGTGATAAAGAATACTGATAATAGAAGTTTCTTATACAAGTGCATTTTGTCTTATTAAGAGTCCCCAGCAAGCTCGGCCGAATTTCACCTTCCAAGACAAACGGAGTTTCGTTCTCATTTTAAAACTACGTGTTGGATTGTAACACAACTTTGCATATACAATGACAAGAGGTATATCTAGGCTATTAGTTTATATGGCTCCAGTTTATAAAACAAACGAAATACAGCAAAAACAAGTTTTATATGAAAAACTTACATTCGCCGTATTTTTTTACTATGGTATCTGAAGCTACATAAACTAATTTCAGGCCTGCATATACCTTAACTTATTCTAAGTACTAAGTTTCAGAGCAAACTATCAAATTCTTTTATAATGAGAGCGTAACTGTTATGAGTACTTACGTTAATTTTAATTAAAATTTAGTTATATAAATATATATATATCAGGGACAATGAGAGTTACACTAATGAAGTGATTAAACTATACACCGAATTTTTGTCGTTATTTCTCAAGTATTGCATTTCATTGCATCTTTCTATAGGTTAAAGTCAGGGTCAACACAAGCCAATTTTTCATATCATAAACAACAAAAACATTATATATATTCAAACTTAATAATTATCTCAATAATAAAACACTACGCGACTGTAGAAAACGAAACACTCAAACTGGTTTCAAAATTTCCCGCCATTGAATGTGTTTTGTTTCCTTCACACTACTTGAGCATAGCCTATGTGGAACCGAAGTAAAACTCGTTTTCTTCCACCAATGTTAAGTGATTTTGTGGACCGACCAAAACAAAGTTGCATTGTCAGTGGTTTGTAATGATCTGTCAAACAAATAGCGAAGTCAAAGTACTATAAAATTGAACTTTCTTTTTAATACATTTGCCTCTAGTTCTATTTCCATGTAGCATTAGAAAGTTGTGATAAATAATTTGTGTAATTACTACAAAGTTTGATCAAACCGAAAAATGTCTACTGACAAGATAGAGAAAAGGATTAAAAAAAACGTAAGTTAAGTTGACGGAATATACGACACCGGTACAGTACAATTTTTATTTATTTATTAGTCTATCTTTATCTTTGCGTATCGGAAAGTGGAAATATTAGAATTTTATGTAAATTATCCACCATCCATATGAATACTGCATTACTAAAGGAACAGTCTTTCCGTTTAATATAATACATTATAACAGCCAGGGAAGGTAGGTTTGATATATATTTTACAGCAAATAGTAGTAGAAGTAGTATTAAATTCAATTTCTAAAATAATTTTCTGTGGTATACACCATAGCAGATTATATTTTCTTTGGCTTGTTGGCATTTGGCACACAAGTTTTGTAAAAGGGAATTAATTGAATTTCCAATGCTTTGATCATAGTTTGCCTGTAATAATTCCCTTTTATTCATTGTGGTGTACTTTGGATATTGTAAATGTTAATTTGCTCCTGCTGTATGATTCAACAAAATTTTGCTTCTATTTTTTTTTGTGGTTATGGCTCATATCGTCCCTGCTATAATAAAAACTTGTGTCTGAAATCAAAAATTGAGGGAAAAAATGTTAGTAACTAAATGCAACTAACATGTCACAACTGATTCACATTGCACCTGTTTATTCTTTCAGAAACGTAACAAAACCACAAAAATACTAAAAGGCATGGCGCTAAACATGTTTAAACATGTATTTCTATTCTTCCGCTCATATCTGGACATGCTGATAGACCTGATTTTCTCATTCATCTGGGATGGAGAACGCCAAGCTATTCCAGACTTGGAACCGAGGCATGGGATGCTAGCGGAGAGTGCTGTGGAGCTTGCCAAGAGGATACGGAATAAGACATTGAAGTCAGAGGATCTAGTGCGGGCTTGCATAGAGAGGATACAAACTGTAAGTTTATGCACAGCTGGATTTAGGGGAGGGCAATCGGGGCTGCAGCCCTGGGGCCTCCACAAGTGAGGAACCATAATTGGGGCCCCACAAATGACATTTCTATGTAAAAAACTTGTTTAAAATATATTTGGAAAATTACCAGGGGTCTCCACACATTCATTGCCCCAGGGCGTCCGAGCCCCTATCCTGGCCTGAGTTTATGAATCTTATTAATTTTAATGGAAGCTGGGTAAATACAATCTCCTCTCCATCCATCTACAATCCATGTAATACCAGCATGAAATCACTCTTTATTACAACACAACAAAACGCGGCTTAATCGCGTGTATATGGTTTTTTTATTACCTTTCGTTGGTAATTCTTCGACGTTTCGGACGTCGCTTTACGTCCATGGTCTCGAAGGAAGAAGTTCCTAATTAAATAAATCATATTTATGCGCGATTAAGCCTCCTTTTGTTGTGTTATGATAATGAGTGAAGTTTAAATCCGGGGCCGGACCACTGGCATGCTAGGCCTCCAATATCTTGGGGACCATTGGTCACTGACTAACAGGACCTTGCATTAATATGGGGCCCCAATCTTTTTTTTCCACCCATGGGGAACCCAATATGAAATTGTTAAGTATGACATTATTTATTTTATAATATCAAAAGAAAAATATTAGTATGCAAAATTTGATTGCCATCTCTGACTTCATTAATGTATTCTAAATCCAATTTGTTTTTGGTATGTCATTCATTAACCCCTGACAAAAAAGAGTTTAAGTTTAACATGTCTGTGACTCTGCGTATCTGTCTGTGGCATCGTAGCGTCCATACGGATGGACCGATTTGAGTGTGGTTTTTTTTTGTGTCATAGATAATTTTATCCCGAGTGTTCTCAGCTTTGTTTGATGAAAATCGGAGGTCTCGTCTCGGAACTCAGCCAATATTGAAGCTGGGAACTCTAAATTTAGTTGTTATGTTCATTTGTGTGGGGGGTTTTTTAATTTTTTTATTTTCTATAGGTGTTGCATTATACATGTAAATACAAAAAATACTTGTTCAACATCGAATCTAACTACTTACATGTTGAAAATGTATACATAATAGGGGGATAAACATTCCATGACTGAATGAATTCTAAATATAATAACCATTGAAATAACCCTAAATATCAAAACATGAAAGAACCCTATGTAGGGAGCGACCCTCACTAAATGATAATGATATATACGTCGAGGCAGAGGCTTAGAGTAAAACCACAACTTGATATTAATGACAACTGGACTACGTGATTTCCGCCATCACGTTGTATAATCGTAGTTTACTAACGTATCATGTACTGCTAAATCTACGTGTGTTATAACAACTTATAACTACTAGCTATCGTCGCGTATGATCAAGCTAACCATGTACGCTTGCCCGTAAACCCTAAATATAAAAACTTTTGAAACTTGGGGGACTTTGTATGAAGTCGGGTCCAAAAATGACAAGAGCTGAAAGGCCCTTAATTGGGAAGAACTTAAATATCCGGTTTTTATATATTAAGTAGTAATTTTGTAAGAAGCTGTTAGGATTTATGTTTAGGCCTGCTGGAGCTGGTATGTTCATTTCCTTTGATCAAAGCTCCGTAAATAAAGATAAAAAAAAATGCAGATTTTAGTTGGAGTTTTCTTTATTAGGTAGACGGTTTTATTACTGTGTTTCAGCTATGGTTGATCTAGAGGGGCTACTCTGAAATTCGGTATTCGAAGTTCGCATTAACAAATATAAAGCTTAATAAATACTTCTAACGAAAATTGTTTTCAACATGATCGGACCTACCGTTTTTAAGTTATTGCCAAAAAACTGCGCTTCTCAGCAAAAGGACATAAGTGCCTGAGAGATACGCTCTTTTGTTAGTGTTTTTTTTTCATATCGTATTTTTTTCATCTGTAGTGCATTTTTTTGTATAAACGGCTGCGGAACCCTACACTGAGCATGGTCCGACATGCTCTTGGCCGGTTTTTTTTAAATTTCTCAATTGACCATAATTTTGCAGAAAGCGACCAGAGATATATTTTAATTTTCTGCATATCTATGGTCAATTTATGAGCTCTTTGTTTTTAATTCCCAACGAATTTAGGGGGGTGTTATATAAGTTTGACGCGTGTATCTGTGTGTCTGTTTGTCGCATTATAGGTCTTGAACGTGCGCGTGTGGACGGATTCTTATATAGTTTTTTCTCCATCTTTTTTAACAAGATTGTTCTTGCCTATGGTTTAAAAAAATCGGTTCGGTGGTTTGAAAACTATCATTACAAGCTTTTATTTACTTTCACCGGTCCCATTGTCTGTCAGTCTGTAATCAAATCTTGCAAGTTAAATTTGATCCACTGCCCAGTTTCCGATTGAGGTAAAATTTTGCATACTTATGTAAGTTCGGTGACCATGCAATAGTATGATACCATCGAGCTGATCTGATGATGGAGCAGGAAGGTGATCATGATTATAGGAACTCTGTAATAAAATAATGCAATCCTACCGAGTTTGAGCTCTTTAGAATCGTCTCGGTAAGTAGTTGACGGATGTTCAAGGAAAAGTACAGTCAGAGATGAAAGCTTGTCACAAAAATAAAAATTTTGACAGAAACTTATTTTTCTAGATGTATCGGGTATTTTTTTAACAGTTCGCCAATTATTGTACAAGTTTTTTTGTGTTTCATAGGTAAATCCAGTATTGAATGCAGTGGTGGACGAAAGGTTTGAGGAAGCACTGAAAGAAGCGCGAGAGATAGACAAGCAGATAGAAAATGGTCTCCCGGACCAATATTTTGAGCAACGACCTTTCCTTGGTAAGACATGTTGTGTATAAAGAAGATTTGATTGAACTCGAATTTGGTATACGTGTGTATCTTCGGTGACAATGACACTGCAATAATAATATTTTCTTCTGTTTCCGCGATTATTACTAATTTCAATAAACTAAGGATTATATCGCGTATATTTGAGTTCCCGGCGTTACGGAAGCTTTTCAGCTTTTCACGGGTGACCATCTCTCAGTCAACGAGAAAAGATATATGTCCTCTGTCAAAGTTACAATTTGTGCAAACTACCCACTTTGGGAAAACAAATAAAGGTGTACATACATGCCAGATGGGCCTAATCTGTAAGGCAATAATGTAAGAACCATCAAGCTGATCCGACGATAAAGCCTGATGGTGGACATAGGAACTCTGTAATAAAATAACACAGTAAGTGGCGTGCACAGCGTTATTGGCCAAGGTAGGCAGTTTTTCTGTGCCTAGATGGAGCCATGGCCTTTCACGGTAGGTAGTTTCTCTGTGCCTGTATAGAGCCATGGTCGTTCAGGGTAGGCAGCACCTCACGCCACTGAATGCAGTTCAACATTTTAGCTCTTTAGAATCGCCTCGGTGAGTAATTGATGGATGTTCAACGAAAAGAACACTTTTTAGATTATAAGTAGGTTATAAGTAGTTGTATAGTTGAATCATCGAGAGCGTGGAATTGCATATGTAGTAGTATTGTTTGTTTACAGGCATTCTATATTTGAATTTTCTATTTTCTTGTACTATCAGCATACAAAGAGGTTGTTATATATATACATATATATATATCGAAGAACTAAAAACAAAAATAATGTCAGTGTGAAATTGTCAATATTATTTACGTTGTGCGTATATCTTTACATCTGATATGATTGTATTCTCAATTAATTATTGTGTCCGCCCGTACGACTACGAATAATTTCTATATTTTAAAAAAATATGGCTGTAAGTAATTTTGGTCCTATTGAGAGTCAAAGTAAGCAAATAATTTTCAACTGTTATAAATATTTTGAAAATGAACTGACGAAAAATTTAAACTTGCCTTACACCGCTGCCCAGTTAGTTGAAAAAGCTACAGGTGTTTGTCTCTCTACTGTTTATAACATTGTGATTGAGAGCAACAGCGAGAAATTCGCAACAACAAAGAAATTCACCTCCCCGAAGAATAAAAAGTTGCGTCCTTGTCCGTCATCAGCAGTAGACGATTTTGATCAGGAAGTCATCCGGAGAACTATATACAATTTTCATCTGTCCCATAAGCAATTTCCAACCTTAAAGGGACTCCACTCTGTGTTAAAATCATAATAAATAAAATCATAAATAGATTACAAATTCGGCATTTCCACCTTACGAAAACAAATACAAAAATTAGGATTTAAATAGGAAAAAGACCGAGGACAACCGAAAAATATTAATGGAAAAACACAACATACGACTGCTAAGAATAAATTACCTTATCAAAATTGCGGAATATCGATCTCAAGATAGACCACTAGTTTATACTGATGAAACCTACATCCACACTTCACATGTGTCCGGAGAAGCTTGGACCGATGGAACAGAATTTGGTGTAAAAAAACAAATCAGTACAGGCCAGCGGTTAATAATAGTGCACGCAGGAGGAAAAGATGGTTTTATTCCCAACGCTTTGTTAATGTTTAAGGCAAACCAAAAAACGGGAGATTACCATGACCAGATGAACTTTGTCAACTACGAAAAATGGTTAAAAGAAAAATTAATACCGAACCTCAAACCGAATAGCGTACTTATCGAGGATAATGCGTCCTATCACAACAAACTTTTGAATCGTGCTCCAACGTCAAATTCTAATAAACAAGAAATGATTGATTGGTTGACAGAACACAACATTTCGTATAACCGGTTGATGTACAAAACCAGTTTGTATGAATTAATTAAACAAAATAAAGAGCGGTTTCGCGAGTACCACATAGATGCAATTTTAAAAGAACATGGCCACTCCGTATTACGATTGCCACCGTATCACCCGACATTCAATCCGATCGAAAATATTTGGTCCATGGTAAAAGGATATGTAGCAAAAAGAAACGTTTCATTAAACATGCAAGGCATTATGAGTTTAGCAACTGAACGAATGAATACCATCACTGCTGAGGACTGGGAAAATATTTGTCACCACGTCGAAAGTGAAGAAAATAAATATCGATGTCAGGAAGGAGAAATGGATCAAATAACAGACAATTTTATTATCAATACTTGTGACAGCTCAGATGAAGAACATGATAGCGAATAAAAGAAAAAAACAGAGGACTACTACTTATTCCACTTCTTGGGTATGTCATTTTATTAAGTTAAGAGAAAATTATTCTCCTTTTGTTGCAAACGGTACAACCACTACAAATGCAATTCCATCTTCTCGATAATTCAACTATACGTGCCTAGTGCCTACACCTTAATTTCACATGCCATGCATGGTAGATTTTAGTGATACGAATATTATTTTTTAAGATCTTAATTGTACCTAAAATTATGTGAAATAAATTATTTGTATTTTGTATAACAGTCGGCAGTAAAAACGTGTCACAAAAAAAAATTTTTTGACAGAAACTCATTTTAAATTTATTTTAATATTTAATTGTGTTTTAGCCGTTAGGCTAGAGCGAGATGTGTTGTTGCTCAGAGCGTCAAGTGACAAGAGATGCTAAAATGTCATGATATCTAAATCATGCTTGTTTATTTGTTCACTAAAACAATTTCAAAGCAAGATGCCCATCCCATAACACTATATTTTGCTGATTAATTTGCATTTGAAATCACTACAATCGCGCATCACTGCCCGTTTGAGGTTCTAAATAAAAAAAATATTTTTCATGTAATTGAATAGAAATGGAACGTAGGTACATGCTTCCATTAAAATGTCCGCCTTTCACTTTCCCGCGGTGCTAGACAGTTCCGCCGCTTCACTCGGAGATAATCGACACACGATATTAATATAACTTTCTAGGCCTTTGCATGCTAAGATACATGTAGGTACAGTACAATTACTTTGAGTTTACCACTGACATATGCTTTTATTCCATTGGATATTCGACTTTAACACTAATACTAAAGAGTTTCTATTACAAACAAACGACGTATAGACAGTGTGTAGTAATATTAACTCGTTTACATTAGTGTTAAAATCGAATATCTAATGGAATAATAACATATGTCAGTGGCAAACTCAAAGTAATCGTACTGTACTTCTATTTGTGTCTGTCTTTAACGAACTTGTTATTATACTTTTGTAATATGAGGGGCGTTCAATATATTCTCGGGACGGTATGGGTATTATTATCTTAATCTTTGATGATATGATGTCGCTATCCATTAATAAAATAAGCAAATAAAAAAAGGGTATCATTAATTTGTTTTTATGTATTAGCTAAACAAAGATGACATTATGAAATGTGTAACGACGTCAGCAAAATGGGAGCCTGTTTTTCAATATTCGGGTATATACCTAAGCCTGCGCGACGCAAAGGGGGGTTAAGTGTTTAAAAGTCTATGGATGTATGTATTGTTTATTGTTTAGGTAGATGTGAACAGAGTCTTGGTACAGTAATCAAAAAAAATGTGTCTGAAAATTAAAGATTGACATTGTGATAACTCAAAAAAAAATTAGACTCATGCAATTACGTTTTCAAAGAATGGGTCACTTGTCAAAATTCAAAGTAGTTTGCTCCAATGGTAAGCTAGAAATATACGGATACGATATATAAATACTAAGTAAGAGTGATATGTCATAATCCTTATGCAAAATAACAGAAAAAACGAACAAATATGTACATCAATATTATGACCTTTTCTTTAGACAATACTTCAGATTACCATGTCTGCTGCTCAACTTCTAATCAATAAGTCAACTTACGTGCAACATAGCCCCTAACGCCAGACAAATATTACCTATTTTCTGAAAATGAAAAGACCCTAACAAAAAGTAATACCATAGAAAGATGAGAGAATGTTTATTTTCAGTAATAAGGGTAACTTTTTTAAAGAAGAATAAGAATAGAGAGAGATATATAATTTTCGGTTTATTTTATCTTTGTATGTTCACGAATATCATCATCAGCCAAAAGACGTCCACTGCTGGACATAGGCCTCTCCTAAAGAACACCACCATGACGGGTCTTGCGCCGCAAGTTTACTCCAGCTAATTAAAAATCGTACTTTAGATAAGTCATAACTCCGGAGACGCAAGCAGCAAGTTTTCGCAACATACGACGTTTGCCATGTTATCGGCTACGACCGCGCTACGAAAATGTCATTTACGAAAGTGTTAAAATAGTATTTTTAACACTTTTGCAAGCGATATTTTCGTAGCGCTACGCTCGTAGGCAATAAGATGGGAAAACCGTATGAGGTAAAAACTTGCGACGAGCAGAGTGGGCTCGCGATCGTGAATGTGTTACAGAGTGACTCAGGTGACGTAACCATGGCAACGAGTTACTGAAAAAAGTAAATTGATCAGGTAGTGAAATGATTTTTAATACGTCTTCAGGAGTCCCCTTCACGGCCAAAGACAGCCACGCCGTGTCGGGCCTGCTGCACACTCTGGGCATCACGCACCGCGCCAACGTGCGTGCCACGGAGGACGCCGAGTGCGTGCGGCTGCTGCGGGCGGCCGGCGCAGTGCCCGTGGCCGTCACCAACGTGCCCGAGATCAACAAGTGGTGAGTGACCACACAATGCCACACTACAGGACACGGCTGTGGCCGGGCTGCCCACACGCTGCGCATCTCGCACCGCGCCAACGTGCCCGAGATCAACAAGTGGTGAGTGACCACACAATGCCACACTACAGGACACGGCTGTGGCCGGGCTGCCCACACGCTGCGCATCTCGCACCGCGCCAACGTGCCCGAGATCAACAAGTGGTGAGTGACCACACAATGCCACACTACAGGACACGGCTGTGGCCGGGCTGCCCACACGCTGCGCATCTCGCACCGCGCCAACGTGCCCGAGATCAACAAGTGGTGAGTGACCACACAATGCCACACTACAGGACACGGCTGTGGCCGGGCTGCCCACACGCTGCGCATCTCGCACCGCGCCAACGTGCCCGAGATCAACAAGTGGTGAGTGACCACACAATGCCACACTACAGGACACGGCTGTGGCCGGGCTGCCCACACGCTGCGCATCTCGCACCGCGCCAACGTGCCCGAGATCAACAAGTGGTGAGTGACCACACAATGCCACACTACAGGACACGGCTGTGGCCGGGCTGCCCACACGCTGCGCATCTCGCACCGCGCCAACGTGCCCGAGATCAACAAGTGGTGAGTGACCACACAATGCCACACTACAGGACACGGCTGTGGCCGGGCTGCCCACACGCTGCGCATCTCGCACCGCGCCAACGTGCCCGAGATCAACAAGTGGTGAGTGACCACACAATGCCACACTACAGGACACGGCTGTGGCCGGGCTGCCCACACGCTGCGCATCTCGCACCGCGCCAACGTGCCCGAGATCAACAAGTGGTGAGTGACCACACAATGCCACACTACAGGACACGGCTGTGGCCGGGCTGCCCACACGCTGCGCATCTCGCACCGCGCCAACGTGCCCGAGATCAACAAGTGGTGAGTGACCACACAATGCCACACTACAGGACACGGCTGTGGCCGGGCTGCCCACACGCTGCGCATCTCGCACCGCGCCAACGTGCCCGAGATCAACAAGTGGTGAGTGACCACACAATGCCACACTACAGGACACGGCTGTGGCCGGGCTGCCCACACGCTGCGCATCTCGCACCACGCCAACGTGCCCGAGATCAACAAGTGGTGAGTGACCACACAATGCCACACTACAGGACACGGCTGTGGCCGGGCTGCCCACACGCTGCGCATCTCGCACCGCGCCAACGTGCCCGAGATCAACAAGTGGTGAGTGACCACACAATGCCACACTACAGGACACGGCTGTGGCCGGGCTGCCCACACGCTGCGCATCTCGCACCGCGCCAACGTGCCCGAGATCAACAAGTGGTGAGTGACCACACAATGCCACACTACAGGACACGGCTGTGGCCGGGCTGCCCACACGCTGCGCATCTCGCACCGCGCCAACGTGCCCGAGATCAACAAGTGGTGAGTGACCACACAATGCCACACTACAGGACACGGCTGTGGCCGGGCTGCCCACACGCTGCGCATCTCGCACCGCGCCAACGTGCCCGAGATCAACAAGTGGTGAGTGACCACACAATGCCACACTACAGGACACGGCTGTGGCCGGGCTGCCCACACGCTGCGCATCTCGCACCGCGCCAACGTGCCCGAGATCAACAAGTGGTGAGTGACCACACAATGCCACACTACAGGACACGGCTGTGGCCGGGCTGCCCACACGCTGCGCATCTCGCACCGCGCCAACGTGCCCGAGATCAACAAGTGGTGAGTGACCACACAATGCCACACTACAGGACACGGCTGTGGCCGGGCTGCCCACACGCTGCGCATCTCGCACCGCGCCAACGTGCCCGAGATCAACAAGTGGTGAGTGACCACACAATGCCACACTACAGGACACGGCTGTGGCCGGGCTGCCCACACGCTGCGCATCTCGCACCGCGCCAACGTGCCCGAGATCAACAAGTGGTGAGTGACCACACAATGCCACACTACAGGACACGGCTGTGGCCGGGCTGCCCACACGCTGCGCATCTCGCACCACGCCAACGTGCCCGAGATCAACAAGTGGTGAGTGACCACACAATGCCACACTACAGGACACGGCTGTGGCCGGGCTGCCCACACGCTGCGCATCTCGCACCGCGCCAACGTGCCCGAGATCAACAAGTGGTCAGCGACCATACAATGTCACACTGCAGGACACACGACTGTGACCGGGCTGCTCACACGTTGCGCATCTCGTACCGCGCCAACGTGCCCGAGATCAACAAGTGGTCAGCGACCATACACTGTCACACTGCAGGACACACGACTGTGACCGGGCTGCTCACACGTTGCGCATCTCGTACCGCGCCAACGTGCCCGAGATCAACAAGTGGTCAGCGACCATAAACTGCCACACTGCAGACGGCTTTGGCCGGGCTGCTCACACGTTGAGCATCTCGCAAAATGTATAAACCATGTTTAGGGTTCCATATCCAAAGCATACTAACAGACCGTATTCCTACGCTGTCAGTCTGTCTGTTTTCCATCTGTCTGTCTGTCGCAGGGTTCCAACTTTTCAATCGTAAAGGCATTAAGTAAGAAGTAAGTAGGGTAGAATATAGATTTATAAACTTTAGGCCTGTTTAGATTAGTTTAGCGGTTACTAACGTCGTAACATCCGAATACTGCTCTTAGTCATTAGCATCGAGTGGACATTGACGCTGCCCGCCTCACACTCAGTACTTTACGGCGTTAGTAACCGCTAATATAATTTTTAAATATGTTTTTGTCTCACTTAGAAGAAAAAGCGCTCATAACATGTGCATTAGAGTATTTAATAAAATACCAGCTGCCATAAGACATTGCCTAGAAACGAGTTTAAAACAAAGTTGTATCAAATATTGATTGATAATTTGTTTCTACAGTATTGACGATTTTTTATTGTATGCATTTTGAATATTGACAGACATTTAGTTAATATAGATTTAAAGGAACTTGACTTATTCTTATTTTAATTATATTTTATTTTTCGTCTATTAATCTGATTATTATCACTCTATCAACTCTACAAAAATTATAATTAGTCTTGTAATGAAACTGTATCTTGTTTTAAATGACTGAGTGATTATATATCACTGACAAATATTTTCAATTATTTTCACATGTCTATCTTGACTGAATGTATAATGGGGAGCAATGTATATAAACTAAGATCGTATGTTACCATATGTTCATTGTGAATAAACGATTTCATTCATTCATTCACGGTAGCTTTCATGTGCCCTGTAATTGGGTTATATGATGATTTAAGTCCAATTTATATTCGCAAGAAATAAATAAAAGTTCCCTATCCGTCTCCCGAAACCAGCTCCTTTCGCAGTGTTTGTTATCATCGGTGTTTTGTTGGCAGGCAGGAGACGCGCAACATGTTGCTGGGTCAGACCCGCAACCCGTACCACACGGGCCGCACGGTCGGCGGCTCCAGCGGCGGCGAGGGCGCCCTGCACAGCGCGCTAGCTTCCCCTATATCTCTGTGTGAGTGCCCAGCTAATAGTATAGGAACTTGATACACAACGAAAACTATCAAAACTCGTATATTTTTGGTTGGATATAATCACAAGTATAACATGTTGCAGGCTCGGACATCGGCGGGTCGACGCGCATGCCCGCCTTCTACTGCGGCTTGTTCGCGCTCAACCCCACGCCCGGACACACCAGCCTCAAAGGTATGCGCCTGAGACTAGCTGCCGTTGCGTGGTGCCACTGGCGTTGCAGCCGTTGTCAGTCCCTAGTAAACTCTGATTTTTAATTCAAGACCAAAATCTGACAGTTCGCATCTTGATTATTTCATCAAATAAACGTTATTTCATAAAAATATGAATGAGAAATCGTGCAGGCAGTGATATTAGGGTAACTTTTATTGATAAAAATACTAACACTTAACCCAGTATGCAGTGATCACAGCGAAAGTGCGCCCGTTGACGTTAAATTTTGGTCTTTAATTAAAAATCTGACTATAGTAGTAGTCCTAAGTATTAAAGAAATTGGCCATAATATGCGATTCAAAATTATAAACTCCGTGTTAGATGAAAATATCATTCAAGAATTTAAATTGTTATGTATTACCAGACCAGTCCGTGATCCTTGACTGTTTGCCAATGTCGTAACATATAATAATGTCTCGGCGAATAATCCAATAGGAAATTTTTATTTTTGCCTTATTAAAAGCTCATTCATGTAACAAACAGTAGACAGAAATATTTTTTCGAATAACTATAAAAATAACCAAAATATAAGCAATCAAACATTTAATTCTATCTCTTTCTAGCAAAACAGAATTTGATATGGAGTTTATATGGCCGGAGTGCACTATGACGTAACAGTGCACGTCGGACCTCTCTGTCTCATTAGTAGTTTAAAATGCCTATATCTTGCGTATTTCTTGGCCAATTTAAATTTAAATTTCATAATTTGAAATCGTTTTTTCGGTATTTTGATATTTAGTTAAGAAAAGCAATAAAAAAAATTATGCATGTACCCTATTAAAGAAATTATAATATGCGATTCAAAATTGTAATCTCCGTGGTAGATGAAAATATCATTCAGGAATTTAAATTGAAATGTAGTACCAGACCAGTCCGTCAGCGTCGACTGTTTGCCAATGTCGTAACAAATAATAATGTCTCGGCGAATAATCCAATTGCTCGCATGTGTGACACATTTAATAATATTTGCAAAAAAAAAATACATACAGTCGAACATATAACCTCCTCCTTTTTTCGATGTCGGTTAAAAACTGCGATATATTTTCAATGTCGTTTCGTACGTTTAAAGCCACAATGTCAAAGGTACTCAAATACGAATCATTATTAATAAAATTATTAGTTTTAACTCTAATTTTACGTAGTTACTCCTCTTTTTATTTAAAACTGTAATCTGTGAAATGATGTGGACAGTTCTTGTTTAGTTTCAAACATATAACAAGTATGTAAGTACTTGTGTAGTGTTAATAATGTGTGAACTTCTAGTTTGTAATTTGTTACTGTTCCTAGATAAAAAAATAAAATAATCAATCGAAAAATAAAGGAATGCGATAATAGTTAAAAACAGCAATCAAATTAATATATTCTAATGTTGATTTACTAGCTTCTCCCAAAAAACCTTAATAAATCTGACTTTAAAATCTAACTTTGCAATGTTTCGACATAACTCTTATTAAATCAAATCGTTTATTTGTTCAACATAGGTAAAACATAGGTCTAACATTTTTTTGGTTTCACTATGCTGGGCCGTTAGGCATACAAATTTAACAAGAATCTAATTAATAAGTTGCAGTGAGGTTGTGCTCCATTAATTATAATTTAACAAAAAATCATTTTATAGTACGCTTTTTCTACCAAAAAATTAAATAGTTTTCTTTTGATCTCGGCCATACTTTCAACATTTACGATATTTTCCGGGATTTTATAATAAAGTTTTGGGCCCATTACGAGTATACTTTTTTGAAATTGAGCTGTTTTTGAGGTCATTCCTTTTATTTTATTCCTAAGTCGGGTACTATTAAATGTGTCCTATTGCCGTTCAGGGTCTGCATTGCGTTCTGGTCTGGACCCCACGATGGCGTCGATCGGGTTCGTGAGCAAGCACGCGCAGGACCTGGGCCCGCTCACCAAGATCGTCGCCGCAGACAAGGCTCAGGACTTAAACCTGGACAGGGAGGTGGACTTGAAGGTGAGGATCTAATGTCTATCCCTATAATACTTCGATAATACTAAGAGGGTTGATGGAGCAGCTCAAAAGCTATCGATTTATTGTAACTCCTGAAACGCGTACATACTTTTCCCAAAGATTCCACCCGTTCATCTCTCCTCAAGTTATGAAAGCATTCTTCATAAAAGGCTTCCTAGCAAAATAATGTTAACTGAGTGGCTTAGAGAACTGGATTATCACAATCTGAACTCCTTGTAACGGTTATTAAGCACTACTCTAACTGAACAAGCATATCAATATATCTATATTATATATCTCTTATCTGTTTGCTCCTATTTACTGTATATATTTTTACACCTTAGCACGCTCACTCGTACACAGTCACTCACACATACGCGCCCGCACGTACGTACCAACATACGAACAAAATAATAGTAAATGAGTATTTTGTAAGCTGCATATAGGCCTTTCTGTACAATTTGTGTAAAATATATTGGAATAACGAAACTGGGTCCTGTAACACAGGGTTTTTTAGTTAAGGACACACGGTCGCGATTTATTGTGATGTACAATTTTAAACAATTTGCCCCCGATTATGTTCTGCGATTTTTTTTTTCAATTTTGTTTCCATAAACCGTGTGGACACATAGTCGGTCAGTTTAAGTGAAATTCCCTTTTTTTTCATCAGTATCCTCTGGGGAATTTCACTTATACTTAAGAACTATGTGTAACTGTATATTATACATACGAGTATGTGTATTTAATTGTAGACTGATATTATAAGATAATTATACTCGTACATCGCAACAAAGAATAAGAATAATTTATTTACCAAAAATAATTACAAGCAAATAACAATGTTAAACAGTGACTTCCACACTAGGCATAGCCTATCGTGGAAGTCGAGTCACACACGAGAGATACAAGAACAATGCGGCTATTTACAATTCTGAAGGAACAAATATGATAATACAAATTTTACAGTAATTACAAAGATTTTATCAAACAAAAATAACTAAATTAAAACAAGTGATGAAACTAGTTTCATGCAGTGTGAATGTATTTATGTGTGAGTGTAATGTGAGAAAGGAGTGTGAAGGGTGCGAAAGGTCTCATTACCTCAAAGCTACTTCAGCCTGTTCTTAAGTACACGATAGCAAGAGCTCCCGTATTCGCTTTTTAACCTCAGGGATTCGGCATAGTTTTATGTCACATACGTTAGCAATGTTGTTATAAATTTTGCGAAATAGCCATGTTTTAAAACGTTTTGCAAACGCAGTTTTACTGTAGGTACGGATTCTAAATACTCTTTTCTTTAACAAGTGAGGATAGGATGGCAGTTGCAGAATTTTCTTGTGAGTGGTGGTAATCGCTGGATAGAAAAATAATTTCCGGACGCTTAAAACTTCTGCTTCCTTGTAAAGGTCTGCAGTAGGATAGAGCCGTGGTCTGCACAAAGCTGCCTTCAGTACCGCTCTTTGAGCTCTGGTTGACAAAGGTCGCACTGAGCGGGCATTTCGGTAATAATCTATACTATTATAAAATTGTAAAAAATATGTCTGTCCATTGAAGATATTTTCAAAATAATGATTGAAACGGACTGTTTGGATGGGTTGCCGCTACCACCAGCTTGGGATCCTGTAGTACATCTCATCAAGGAACAAGCAAGACACAGGGCTGCAAAACCCTAATTTCTCAACGGTGTTAAAATATGTTATCAGTTCAAAAGTAGTTTAGTAGTCTAATTATTAAATAATGTACGTATGGTAACGAGGTTATCTGGGAGTTTTCTTTACAGCGTTTGTTCCTCTTCAGTAAGCCTCATTTTGTGAAACGATGGTAGTTTATTTAAAAAATAAAATAATTAAGCCCTTCTGGCACACGTGTAACTGTCTTTACACATTAGGCTCACCTGGCATGTATGTACCTTTAGTTATTGGTTTTCTCAAAATGGGTAGTTTGCACAAATGTTAAATTTGACAGAGGAAAATATATATTATATCAGTCGACCTCGTGAACACGAAAGCTGAAAGGCTTCCGAAACATCGGGAACTCAAATGAGATAGTATACGCGATATAATCCGTTTAAATTGTTTAATTTAAAACCAATTATTGTTAAATGTACGTCACGGCATAAGTTAACAACACGCAGATTTTAATGCTGTATAAAACATTAACACTAGGGTATTTTTCAGTAGCAAAATAAAAATGAAAAAAATATTTAACCTCTTGATAAAACAAGCAAAATAAATAACTTCGTTAAAATATTGAGATACCTTACGTGTAGCTTGTTTTATGAGTCTTTAAAGTTGGGTGGGAAAGTCCATTTTTAAAGTATGAAATAGTAGTTTATGCAACTGCTACATAATGAGAGGCCTGAAAATACGAGTGTGGTTGGCTCGCTAACGCTCGTTTCATAATAGGATCACACGAGTGTTTTAAGGCCTAATTATGTACAGATGCATACACCACTTTATCTACACACATATCATAAGTACTCTAAGGTGGGTTGGGTGGGTTCAGAAATAGCCGTAGGGAAATGACCTGCATTGCTACTAGTGCTCCCTGTAATAAATCAATAGGCCATAGATATTAAAATATTGCAATAAAAATAAACTTGAACAAATATAGAAGAAAAGAAATTATTTATTCACATAAATTCGTGCGTTTGTTCATTCTCCAATCTAAAAAATCTTATAAAAAAAATACTTCAAAATACTTTTTTACTAGTACTAAATTTGGCTATCGATTTTAATGACAACAAGTTATTTGTTGCAATCGTGGCTGCATTTACAATAGCCGGCGGAGTGTTCATATAGTTCTCGCAGTCACTTCTACTCATATTTTCAACTTAAATGTAAATTACAAACAACTTTTCACAATTCTACTTTCGTAACAGCAAAAAATCAACAAATAAATGACATCATTAATGGCGGCAATTCGATCCTCCGTCAAAACGAATGTATTTTTTTAAATCATAGACAAACGAATGAAGTCGTTATTCCAATATCACTTGAGATCAGATGTCGTGCGGTTTATATAAAAAACATACTGAATTGACGTAACTGTTGTAATATCTATAGATACTAGAATAGAGATCTACTTGAGTTTTGACAGCTGTTCCAAATTTAAACTCATAACGTTACAAAAATCGCAAAAATTATACTGAAATACACATTACAGTACAGATTTTACCTACTACCACAGACAAGAAAGTTCTCTTAGTAAAATTGGTTGTAATAATGCTGGTCATTTCCTACGGTTTCTGAACGCATTTTAGAGCACTAATGATATGCGGGTAGATAAATATTAATAAACAATAATACCATACATTAACCCATATAATGTTTTGTAATTTTTGTTATGAAACAGTTTCGATAAACGCAAGTTTTAACATAGCTGCAGAACAAAGTTCTTATTTTCCCTATACAAGATACAAGCGTGTGACGTCACATGCTTCTAGGCTTTAGTATGAAGCGTTTTTTGGGAAAGTCCAAAAATGTGCTTGTAACGTCGTTGCATCTCGGGGAGGTTTCATGATATTGGAGTAGTTTTTTCACCAATATTTCTATTATTAAAACGTTGTTTTATAACATACTATAAAAAAAAACTGTCAAATAGCCAATTGTCGACTTTGATTTCAACCCTTAGTACTGGCGTGCCCGCTCAGTATGCTGCGCTGACATCTAATACAAGGGATAAAGGCAAGAGAATGATGATGATGAAACCCATATTGTTACTTTAGAACGTGAAGATATACTACGTGGAGACGGGGCAGGACCTGCGCGTGAGCCCCATCAGCGCAGAGCTCCGGCAGGCCATGAACAGGTGAGTGTCTAATAGTACTGTCTTAATTTTTAAGTAAGACATGATATACTTATAGTTTATTGACATGGTAATAATCAATAGAGAATATGCATGAATTTTTATTTTTGCATTATTAAAAACTCATTCATATAACAAACAGTAGACAAAAATATATTTTTGAATAACTATAAAAATAACCAAGATATAAGCCAACAAACATTTCATTCTATCTCTTTCTTGCAAAACAGAATTTAATATGGAGTTTATATGGCTGGAGTGCACTGTGACGTAACAGTGCATATCGGACCTCTCTGTCTAATTAGTAGTTTAAAATGCCTATATTATGCGTATTTCTTGGCCGATTTTAATTTTACATTTTGAAATAATTTTTACGGTATTTTGATATTTAGTTAAGGGAAGAGATATAAACTAATCATGCACGTACCCTATTGTAATACTGACAATTTATTATTGTATGTAGCATTTAATTTGACATGATAATTGCAGATTGCTTTAGCTATAGGTAGGACGTGTTTTAATTCTAATGATTTGCTTATAGTTTGTAATGTTTAGGACCACTTGCAGCAGAACCGCCAATGAATTCAGTGGGCGGTTTTGCTTTTGGCAGTTTTTATGCGCCAAATTTTAAACTATCCGCGCCAAATGCTACCAATATAACCTGTAAACGTAAAATTCATTTTATTATATATTCATTCAAGCTGAGTTAAATAGTCTTTTCTCAAACATGCAATGAAATATTGACGTTGTGTTCCTCGTAATAGACTTCGAAGTTTCACATTTCGGGTGCGGCGCAACGAGGGGCACATAATGATAATTCATAGGAAATTGCCGGCCAAGGCCAGCAAAGCGACCGTCTTTTGTTTACATTCGCTCCGAGCGCCGCTGCGCCGCCGCGCGCCGTGCAGAAGAGAACGAATAACTTTGTATATTAAAATAACGTTTTAGTGGGAAAAAAAATATTTATTTTATACAAAATATCGGTTTTTATTTCATTACATGTTTGAGAAAAGCACTATACAAGCCTCGGCGCGAACAGGGATTGTCGGCCTCATATCTCTAGGTGGCCTCGTTAACACTCGGCCATTTATAACTACATGGCCGGCAATCCCCTATTTCGCAGCCTTGGCAGTAATGTACTATTGACGGCTGTTCTAATTTTGACAGCTCCCTAAACATATTTTGCGATCTATTTAGCGTGGTGCAAGGCGTTAATAGTATATTACTGCAGAGGCCGGGAAAAGTCATTTCGTGGATGAGGACGGTTTTGAGGGACGAGGCGTAGCAGACTCCTTCAATAGATACGAATCCACGAAATGAAATTCCTGCCGAGGCATGTATACTGCTTTTCTCCAAATATGCGAGGAAATTTGACACATGTTTATGTAACTTTTATTCGTAAAAATAACACGACAGACAATCTTTGACAAAATAAAATTCACGTTCCCGACTTATTTTTTTTTAAGGATATTAAAGTTAAAAGTTTTGGGTCCGAATTGTATATTTGGTTCCACATGAAATATAGTAATGAAAATAAATGAAAAGAAAACCCATACCAATAGTTAAAATAAATATATGCATTATTACTTTTAGTTGAATCGGCAGTTCCTAAACGCACAACATTACAAAAAACATACCTTTGCTACAAAATATTTATCAGTTCCAGAAGATCATTAAGACTAAATAAACTGTATTATGATTTGGACACAATAATTAATGTTTTTTTATTATTATTATTGGCATTAACCATGCAGTAACTAAACGCAGAAAACAATTCAAGTTTTTTAAATCTCGGTTTTTGTATGTTACTATTGGCTGTATGGTGAATTTTCAAAGTCTTGGATGAAATTAAAAGTAAAAACCTGCACAATAATGTACACTTCCCGGGCTTGACCTTTTTTAAAATTGATTATCGTATCAACGTATATAACGATGGACTTCGCGGTATGATTTTACTACATTAATGGGAACATTTCCGAGCAAGTTGGAGAAAACATATTTTTGTATTTAAATACTATTTATATGCGCTATGGTGCAAGCCGCCCTTACTGTCGTGCATATTTACACGTCGCGCCACCGGCATAATATGTGAAAGATATATGATGTAACTTCAACTGTACCATATTTTAAATAAATAGATCATTAATGCATTCTAATAATAATTAGTTTATCTATTCGCCTACTAGAAGCAACTTCGTCAGCGGAGGAGATAAATATTTCAACCCTCTTTTTTTTTCGACCACCATCAGCATACAAACATGCGAAAGTATAAAAAAAATCGATTCAGTGACTGCCAAATAGTCCGTATCAATTATTGTAGAAAATATTTGAAAAAAAAATGTTGTAACGGACTATTTGGAGGTCACTAAATTGAAAAATATTCTTTTTGGATTTTTTGTATGTTCCTATGTGTCGTTGTGGCTTCATCACGCCAAAATTTTCGGTAAATAGATAGCTGGGTGGTCGAAAAAAAAGAGGGTTGAAATATTTATCTCCTAGCTAGGTATCACCAGATCGTTATAGGATACTTTTTACCCGACTACGCTGTCAAAAAAACAGGGGTATGTCTTTTTCTCCTCCGCGGACGAAGTTGCGGGCGTCTTCTACTATTTAACTAAATGTGCTTGAGAGTCCCCAGCAAGCTCGGCCGAATTTCACCTTCCCATACAAGCGGAGTTTCGTTCTCATCTTAAAACTACGTGTTGGATTGTAACGAAACTTTGCATATACAATGACATGCACATGAGATATATCTAGGCTTGTAATTAGTTTTTATGGCTCCAGTTTATAAAACAAACGAAATATAGCAAAAACAAATTTTGTATGAAAAACTTAAATTCGCTGTATTTTCTTTACTATGGTATCTGAAGCTACATAAAGTAATTACAGGCCTGCATATATCTTATTCTAAGTACAAAGTTTCAGAGCAAACTAGCTAGTCGTTATAAAATGAGAGCGTAACTACGTTTGTATGCAGAGCCGAGCTTACCGGGGACTCTTAAATTTCCAGGGTGGTGACAAAATTGTCAGAGAGTACCCGCGCTACGACGTCCGCTCCACAGCCGTACTACCACGGCGGGTTCGCACACATGTTCGCGTTGTGGAAGCACGCCATGGCCAAGGAGACCGAGGACTTTGCCCGCATGCTTACTAACAACCAGGGCCGCGCGCACGGACTCACCGAGCTGGGGAAGAAGGTGAGACTCATAGCGACGTCTCATCATCATCATTTCAGCCATAGGACGTCCACTGCTGGACACAGGCCTCCTCGATAGATTTCTCCAGGGGCCGAATAGTGGCGACCCGCATCCAGCGAGTCCGCAACCCTAAGCAGGTTGTCCGACCACCTTGCGAGTGGCCTTCCCACGCTGCGCTTGCCGGTACGCGCTCTCCACTCGAGAACCTTTCTGCCCCAACGGCCATCGTTTCTTCGTACTATGTGCCCTGCCCATTGCCACTTCAGTTTGCTTACCCTGTTTGCTATGTCGGTGACTTTGCTTCGTCTACGAATCTCCTTATTTCTGATTCGATCTCGTAGAGAGATCCCGAGCATAGCCCTTTCCATAGCTCGCTGAGTGACTCTGAGCTTCCTTAAGAGGCTCATAGTTAGAGACCACGTCTCGGATCCGTAGGTCATCACCGGTAATACGCACTGGTTGAAGACTCGTCTTCAAGCAAGGTATCCTGGACGAAAAGATACTTCGCAGTTTCCAAAACGCTCCCCGAATTGGATCCCTCGATTTGTCTCTTTCTCGAAGTTGAACCTGCCTAACTGGATTGTTTGTCCTAGATAGAAGTATTCGTCGACAACTTGGAGGACCGAGTTACCAACCAATACTGGGGTGGGCGCTACATGGACATCCGACATGATCTTCGTCTTGTCCATGTTCATCTTAAGCATGACGTCTAGTGCGAGAATATTATGTGCCAGCCACGGACGTCCGCTGCTGAACATAGGCCTCCCCTATAGCTCGGCACAGGGTGCGATCCTGCGCAGACCGCATCCACCGACTCCCCGCGACCCTCACGAGGTCAACTGGCCACCGAGTCGGAAATCTTTCACTCTACGCTTTCGTATCAATCATTTCCATAAAGGTAACAAATAGTTCTTTGTTATGCAAGGCTGAAACTTGTTATTTGGTGCGAGTGATTTGAATTGAAAATAGAGTAGTAATAGCCTAAGCGAAGGGATCTAAAATTTAAAATCCCTCAATCAGACATAGAATCCTGAGCGTAACAAGGCTTTCAATGCACAATGCACTCGCACCTAAAATGGCACGAAGTCAAATAATTTTGCAGCCATGTAAAACACACAACTTATGACCTCACTACAGCGAGGAAACTGTGATATGTATGAAAAACTATGAAATTATTACAAACTGTTATTATTGAGGTATCGGAGCGGTCGGGAGGGGTAACAAGTGACGTGACATGACGTGACCTAACTGTCTCGCTATACACATATACGTCACTTGTCACCCCTCCCGCACCGCTCTCATACCTAAGGAACAGACTGCGTTATGCTTTAGGCCTATAATCCCATGGTAAGCTCAATAAGAGGATATACTAGTGACCGTTCCTGCATACAAACGTAATCCCCCGTTTCCTCCCTGGATAATTGTCTTAGAACATTTTTTTTTATAAATATAATCTATACTTACCTGTGCCATGCCCTTATGTTTTAATTTTTAATAATTTGTTTATTTTATGAATTAGAGGCTCTCTAAAACTGCAAAAAATGACACCGTCCGGCGCCATAAGCACACGTTCAGTAAACAAATTTAACGAATATAAAAGAAAAACAGAAAACATAGAAGCATAGCCGTTATAATATATGTGAAAGAAAATCTAAAATTAGTCCAGTTTTGGAAGAGGAAATAGGGTACTACAAAACCCTGTTTTGGCCAATTTTTTGTAGGTCAGATCGTTCCGAGCTGCAGTTGTCCCTTTTGCACTGAAATACTGGGGATTTGAGGCGATGCGATAGCAATCGTTTTTAAAGGTACCTTATTTCCAATAGGCCTTTTGCTAGTATATCCTCTTAAGGCTTGTGTTATGGGTACTAGACGACGATATATTTACTTATATACATAGAAAACTTTTGACTCAGGAACATATAATTATTGCTCATCACACAAATATTTGCCCTTACCGGGTTTTGAACCCAAGAACTTCAGCTTCGCAGGCAACGTTACTCCCGCTGAGCTAAACCGGTCGGCCGATCGTAAATATGCGTATACGCGTTGTTGCAGCTGATCGGGACATCTGCGTATACATTGGCGGCCATTTTGAAGCTGTTGGACGAACAGGTGCTGCCCGCCGTGAACGCCGAGTGGGCCGACGCGCTCACTAACAAGATGGCCGAGGATCTCAAGGTAAGCATAGTATAATCATCAGCAAAGCCCGGAAAATCTATAGCAAAACAAAAGACTGTCGCAATCAAACTAGTGTTAGAAACATTTTTTTATCGATATCGATAGTTGTGTAATATGAAAAAAAAACGGCCCACCAAATGAAAAAAAAAAACATCTCAAAAGACTGTCGCATCATGTGATTGCGACAGTCTTTTGTTTTGGTATGGATTTTCCGGGCTCTGATCATCAGGCATCAGATAATCGGATAGATACACCTAAACTTTGGCGCCGGCGTCTATGTGAACGGTATGGAGACGGACTCAGTTTAATTTTCCTAATAAACTTCTAAATGTTTTATGAAAAACAATGTTTGTTTTATTATTCTCTTCTGTTAAATATACCTTGAAATTAAATCAATTCACACCGCGGTTACAACAAATACTTACATACGTCATTATTACATTACCTACATATGCATAACAACGTACGTGCTTACTAAAATAGACATAAATAGCCATAAATTAAACATGTTTGTGTATTTTTCCCTCACTGTGTCGTATGCCATCCCGGAACTTATAAATATTCTGGATATGAAGGCCTCCCTCGCAGAACACTACGTTGTTCAGAGGACGCATGCGTCCAGCGGATGTGTATCTTTACCAAAATAGAGAAGATGCAAGCGTTTATGTATACTATTATAAAGTTGTAAAAATGAAATGTCTGTACACTGAAGATATTTTCAAAAAAATGATTGTTACGGACTTTTTGGAGTTCACTAAAACAAAAAACATTTTTTTTGTATGTTTGTATGTGTCGTCGTGGCTTCATCACGCAAAATCGGCTAAACCGATTTCAACTATTTTTGGCACACTGGTAGCCGGGTATCTCCAGATGGTTATATGATACTTTATACCCGACTACGCTGAAGAAAAAAAGGTTTATGACTTCACCGCGTACGAAGTTGCGGGCATCTTCTAGTTTTTAATAATAATATTAAACAAACGTAGAAGTCGAAAAAGGTGAAAGAAAGAAAAAAAATCGGCCAAGTGCGAGTCGGACTCGGGCACCGAGGGTTCCGTACAAATTATACGCTACAAACGGCCATATCTGTGAAAATCCAGTGTTAGCAGAGCCCTACTCCTAAGCAAAATGTACGCGGTGTTAGGTCATTTCATATTGGTTACTGACATAGACTTTTTGTTATAGCGTCAACAGGTACTTCTCATCTGTGAAAATTTCAACTGTCTAACTAACACGGTTCATGAGATACAGCCTGGTGACAGACGGACGGATAGCGGAGTTTTAATGCCCTTTTCGTTTTACCCTTTGGTTACGGAACCCTAAAAAGAGATCTCTTTTTTACCCGACTGCGCGACGCAAAGGAGGGTAATGTGTTTATCAGTCTATGTATTTTTCCTATCTACTTCTTCCTATGTGTTTGTTCCTATCTGGCACTCGAGAGACCAAACGCGTGGACCGATTTTGATGATTCTTACGTCAATCGATTCGTCTTAATTGGACATGATAATGATGAAAACTCAAAATGGCGATAATGAGACGCCATATTATGAGAAAGAAAAAAATCGACGTACTATGTTGAGTGGGGTATCATTGAATAGGGATTTGAAAATCATTAGTAAGTTTCTTTTATAATTTTTAATTTTGAATGGCCAGTTAGCAACTATAACGTTTAAAGTTGGTTAGCAAGTCGTTCTCACTAAATTTTCATTTAATTGTTATAAATCTGTGCAAGCTTCTCAATAACCCCCATGATAAAGATTGCGAAATTTACTTACTTATAAATTTTAACTAAAAAGTGTAAAATAAAAAAAATATATTTAAGAAACAAAAAACCACGACTATGCAAAAAACTAAAAAGAAAAAAACACGGGTTTTTGTGTTTTAAATATTTTATATTTAGATATTACGGTGCCAAATTACAGTTTGTTTTCTTGTCCAAACGTAAATTCAAACGTTACCTTGTAATTTTGTACAATCCAATGAAGGAAACATGAACAACTATACACTTAACACCTCACTTCCTCTACACACTTGTCACATGAGTGAAAACATAATAGAAGAAAAAAAATCAATAGTAGATTGTTTGACAAGGGGCTAAAATAAGCCATTACGACACGAAGTGATTATTTGGACGAGCTCACGAAGAGAGCGAGGATAAATATGTCTGAGTGTCATAATGGCTTTTAGCCACGTGTTAAACACTCTGCTTTTCACTTCAACTGCGAGAAAATAAAAAAGACTTTTTAACACTAAAATTGTATATTTCATAAAAAATAAACAGTGCAGTTTGAGCAACTCTTTATAGTTAAATTGACAGCTTATATATTTTTTAAACTAATAATGGCCATAGACAATTTTTACTTTTTAATGTGAAGGGCTGCAATACGATCAGAAATTTTGCCCAATCTGATGAGGTCGGTTCGTTTGTTTTTAATTATTCGTAATTTTTTTTTTTCAGTTTTATAGAAATTTGTATGGGATTGTATGGCTTTCTTTTAAACCCTAGGGGCTACATGTACTATTTTAGTCTCGCTTCGCGGAGCTAATATGACCTACTTTTTGAGCAGGAGAATTGAAAAATATTTTGTTTAATATCCTTTATAAGAACCTTGTCTCGATAAAAGTGATTGATTTCTGTTTCGGGCCATGCATTTTTGTCCGTTAAGTCCTCTACCCTGTAATATGCTTTGTAAATAGTGACATTGTTTTCTTTTTCAGACGGTGCTGAGCGACTCCGGAGTCATGCTTATCCCTTCGGCCCCGATGGTGGCGCCCTACCACTACTCGCTGCTGCTGCGACCGTTCAACTTCGCCTACTGGGGCGTTCTCAACGCCATCAAGTTCCCCGCTGCGCAGGTACGCACACACACACAAAGTCACGTCACCAATACAGCCACGTCTAGAATATGTATACAGAGAATCCTTTTCGTAGACCGTTTTCACTTAGAATTGTCCGCGACAAACTTCGTACGGAAATAATAAAAAAAAAGAACAAAAAAAAACAATACTATCATTGGCATTGTTAAGTGTGGCAGACACTGCTGCTTTAAAATTAAGGGTATAAGTGCAAACAACTTTCCCAGTAAAGGGGTCTTTAAGTCTAAGGCAAGAAGGTTTACATTTAAATATAAGAAGTAATTTTGTATTCATACATGCGTCCTTCACTGCTGTTTTAAATAAATTGTATCTCTACGCTGGCAACAGCTAGTGGGGTAGTAAAAAAACCCGTCAAGTGCGAGTCGGACTCGCGCACCTTGGGTTCCGCACAAAATATACGCTACAAACGGCCGTAACAATGAAAATCCAGTCTTAGCAGAGCCCTACTCCTAAGCAAAATGTAAGCCTTGTTCGATCATTTTATATTGGTTACTGACATAGACAGACAGACATAAAATGATACTGTTTTTAGTATTTGTTGTTATAGCGGCAACAGAAATACATCATCTGTAAAAAAATCGACTGTACTATCTCACGAACCGTGATAGCTAGCTAGCGTTTACCCTTTGGGTACGGAACCCTAAAAAGAACAGACTATAACTTTGCCGTGCTTAAGATAGGGACAATGACTCCGCTCGAAAGTGAAATGTATCAACCTTGCTCGAATGAAATAAGGTGCTTTTATTTTTTAGGGTTCCGTACCCAAAGGGTAAAACGGGACTCTATTACTAAGACTTCGCTCTCCGACTGTCTGTCTGTCAGCAGGCTGTATTTCATAAACCGTGATAGCTAGACAGTTGAAATTTTCACAGATGATGTATTTCTGTTGCCGCTATTACAATAAATACTGAAAACAGAATAATTTTATGTCTGTCTGTCTATATCAGTAACCAATATAAAATGATCGAGCACCGCGTACAATCTGCTTAGGAGTAGGGCTCTGCTAACACTGGATTTTCAGAGATTCGGCCATTTGTAGCGTATATTACGGAACCCTCGGTGCGCGAGTCTGACTCGCACTTGACCGGTTTTTAACACGCTTTTACTAGGTCGACCTGTATGTAACTATGTAATGGAATCTAAGGTAACTAATTTAACCACCTTGCAAGGATCGTAGCGTCATGAAAATTGGCAGCTGTATGTAGTTCTGATGACAATACAATAATATGGTACTGTCGCGCTGATCTGATGATGGAGCCGGAAGATATGAACTGGAACTTCATGATAGAACATCTTATCATAGCTGTGTTTGGATTTGTTAGAAAAGTCTTGTAAAGCGTGTTTTTTAGTGTTTTTTAAACTATTAATTTTTCGCACTTATCGTTAGCAGGGTATAAACATCTCCTTCCGTCATGTACATTCCAGGTGCCTCTGGGTCTAAACGCGGACGGGATCCCTCTCGGGATCCAAGTAGTTGCGGCGCCGCGACAGGAGGCGCTGTGCCTCGCCGTCGCCGCGCATCTGCAGACCCTCTTCGGAGGATATGTGCCTCCCTGTAAGATCCTCAAGTAAAGCCTCTTCCTCCTTTAAGATCGAATGAGGGTTCCCGCAAATCGAAAATATTACACCGTATACCCTTTGTGTCCCATAATCATCGAAAGTCATGTTATTACAGTTAAGGTGGCATTCCGATATGGGTTGCAGACCGCAACAGCAGGTCCCGCAGCACCGCAAATTGAACCTTAATGCTGAGGTAAAAAGGCTTTCGGTTTTTCCGTGTCGCCGTGCAGCTACTACACTTTCACTGTACACTGAAAATTTAACCAGGACGTGCGGTTGCGGTCTGCACCCCATCTCTGAATGCCACCTTTAATGTGATATTATTAAATAATTTGTCATAATTCTGGAACCGTACAGTTTTTGAAAAAGTCATCCTGTTGAACCCATTACTTTAGGTTAGGTTTGTGATAATCCTGGAAAAGGTAACGGGATTGTAGAAAAATGCTACTATTATTAACGAAGATTCGGAGAAACATTACATTAAGTCAATTTTTTACATTCGTAGAGCCGATAAATGTAAGACAAGATTGACATTGTTAAATAGACTGCTGCTGGTTTTTCGGCTTCAGAAGCTCACTAAGAAAACAACCGTTTTAGAATCGAGGACTTTAAGCTCTGAGTTTGTTTGTATTTATGTTATTTGTTAAGCATATTCTTCGGAAAAACATAATATGATGATATTTTGAATAGCATTTCGCTTGAAGTTGCGCTGACCAATATATATTTATAAGCTTAATCTTCATGAATAATTTGTTTGATCTCTTCAGTTTTTTCAAGAGACTCGCTCTCTGCACTTTTTATCATTCCTGTATTTTTTTTGTAATTCATGATACTAAAGTAAGAGACCAATCAATTAAACTTAACGAGAATAATCTTTATCCACAATGTAAGCCATTTTCAAAAAAATAATTAATCCTTAAAATGGCTCAATGTGCAAGTAATATCTACTACTTAGATCATGCATTTCGAATGTTTTATAATATAATTAAGATTTTATACCTACGTGATTAAGAACTTTGTTATGTTATTATAGACTGATGTTTGTGAATTTTATGGGATGGTGCAAGTATTAATAATTATTATTCTTTGTATCATTTGGTTTTATTGAAAACATCTGAAACTACTTTCTTGCAATTGTAAAACTAAACAATTTTGGGTAAGGACCAAATTTTTGGCAAGTAGTTTTAACTATGCATGTAGTAAAATTTTAATTGATTCCGTTGTGACACGACAATCATTGTTTATTTTTGTTTTTTTTTCCATAATGGTGTACATAATTTCATGCAACTTAAATTAACTCGCCAAACTGCTAAAAGACAGTTTGTTGGCGAGATCGCGCTCATATCCATTATTTTCAAGCTATATGCACCTAAAACTAGTTACCTTAAAACTATATTAACAAGTTAATTTTACTACTAACAAACATGGGTAACAAGGATATATTTGGAAAGACTGTCGTTAAATATCCTTTTTAAGCTACTTTTTACGACATTTCTGCTGTATTCTTTATTATCGTCTCTTAACCACTCAATTTCGTTACACCTCCTAGGAACCACATACTTATTCATTCTCCTACCATAATAGTTATTTGCATAATTTTGTACAAGTTCCCGAGTCTTACATTTCTTGTATTATATTTATTCTGCTTACGCACCTTAAACTCTCTAATGTAATAATTTTCTAAGGCTATTAAGTACCGTGCCCTTAGGTGTACAGGGAGTATTTTACAGATTTTTATATAGCTGCTCGTTATTACCTTTAAACTTATTTTTTTCTTTAATTTTCTTTTATTATCTTTCATACCTCTTATATTCTAACTTTCGTGTCACAATGGAATCAATTAAAATTAGGCAAATAAAATGCCTTAACTACTTGCCAAAAATTTGGTCTTCACGCTTTTATGACCATTTTCCTACTGTTTTTAGCGTGGGAAATGTGTTTATGCTAATGTTCAGCAAACAGGACGGACTACAAATGTTTCGGGCTACTTGTACCGTCTAAAATCACCAACGAATCCAGGCTTCGCCTTTTAATTAGAGCGCTGTTGAATCTTTTAAATTATAGATGGAAAAAGTTCTACTCTTCCGAGGATTAAAAATCATAACGAACTCACTGCCATTTCGACTCGCGTCTCACCTGTACGTATAAACCCTGCCATCTAAGTTTAACACTTTGAGCGCCAAAGACGGCAAATCAAGTTAACGGAAAATTCTGCCTCAGACGCGAGTCATTTGCCGCAATACGGAATCATGGAATTGGTTTATTGTTTGGCGTGTAGCGCCCGGTTTCCCGTGAACACGCTGGGTGCTCAAAAGGAAAATCTTAATGGCCCTTTAAAAACTGGGAAATCCTGAAAACCTCAGCTTTTGGGTCTTCAGTTTAAAAAGTTTCCCGACCCCTGTCTTAGTGCCATAAATTTACAAATTGAATAAGGTCAAGTGGGGTAGGAGAAACGTTGTAAATGTGATGCTGAAAACTGACATATGTGTCAATGGAAATAGAGTCGGGCCAATTGCATGGATTCTCTTTCCCAGGAAATAAATTATGTTTTCCTTACCCCAACTGACCTTACATATAGTTGGCGGTAACAGGTCATTTTGGAACAAATGTCTAAAAGTACAGTGATTGTGTCTCAATTAATATGAAAATGTACAAAGTATATAAATGTAAACATGTTATAATGAACAATAGAAAAAACAATTCGATGTCACAAAAACCCAAGGGCCTAATTGTATGAGAGAAAAAAATGACTAATAAATGGTGAAGGTCTCAAAATATGTAATAGGTTTGAAAACAATTTGTGCAAAAATCACAAAGTATGTAAATGATCCGTTAAAATTTAAACAGCAACTCACTTAAGTGACAATCTGCAGGCCTTATGTCAATACAAATTGGTATACACCAATGGTTTGTTAATTGTGTGGCTGAGGTTCGACGGTCTAAAGTTATATATATGTAAACACGATAATAATAAACAAGTGACAAAACGTTTTGATGTCATGAAATCATGTGTTAAAAAGTCACGTTGTCAAAATGTGCTAATGTCAAGATGTGTTTATCGTCATTAATTATCTGCGGCGGTCCAAACACGATATTAAGAATCTGATAAATGTATATAAAATAGAAGTGAAATTTTAGTATGTGGATATACCCTTTCACGCCTAAAATATTCCAAAATTAAACAATATTCTGTCATAGCATATTTTGTCCTGAAAATAAGGAAACGAAATGACACCATAATTAATTATACATATAACATTTCGAGTAAAGCATATTTAGTCAATCGCATTTTGTAAATGTTGGCCACAGAGTGTTCTGCCCTGAAAACATCCAGACAAAATGACACTTCGACCATAAATAATTATATCGTGAAAACATTTCGGGTAGAGCATATTTAGTTAACCAGATTTCTGAACACAACGGGTCAGTCAACCCGTGACCATGGAAAGCTGAAAAGCTTCCGAAACGTCGGGAACGCAAATGAGCCATATAGTCCGTTACATTGTTTTATTTCAATCAGATTTCTAAAGTGTCGGAAGACACACGTCCTTGGCAGTTTAAAAATCTATAGGGTGCAACTGCCGGAGGGCATAAAGCGACTGAACCCCCAAACACATGGCGCGTGGGGACCAAGTTGCTCGGCATTGTGACGACTTATACATAGTGGGATGGAAGGGCGTCAAACTATAGCTTGACAAGTTCTTTAGTGACACTACCGTGGTCTGCAGGCGACGGGGGGGGGGGGGGGGGGGGGACTCTTCATGGCGCGCGCACTCTTCATGGGAGTGTCACGAAAGAACTTCTCAAGCTATAGTAACGATCGGCGTACCACAATGACGAGCAAGTTGTTGGCCGACGCACCGGGCAAGAAATGGGTACGCCAGTGTCTGTCGCTGCATACAACACCCACATGTTACCATATGGAACGAAAAAGGGGGAGGAAGTGGTACATGAAGATATTTTTCCACCTTCTGGATACATGTATCCTCAATGCGTATATCATGTACGGTAAAAACCCACTGTGGTGTCCTGCTGCATCGGCCCTTCCGGCAGCATCTGGCGGAAGGTCTATTGAGCGCTAATGTGCTGCCCTCGGTGCCGCGGGCTCTCCCCGCCGCGCCTGCCACCGTCGCCCACAGATTGGTCCGCCTGGACGGTCAACCAGACCACCACCCTGCGCACACGCTACCTTTGCCCGCAGAGGCAAGGCTTAACCCTTAGATGCATGAGGTATCAATATTGATACTAAAGCGAAACAAGTGCCAATCGAACTAATTTAAAATTATTACTTTACTGCATGGCAATAAAATCTTATTTTAAAGTGAATTTAATTGACACTTGATTCCTTTCAGTATCGTTACTGATACTTCATGCATCTAAGGGTTAAATTCGTCCGAAAGCGTTGCGTCCGCTGTTTGGCCAAAAGAACACGGACGGAGGTGAACTAATTGTACTCAAAGTGCAGCGTAGCGCTTTGTTTGGGGCAGTGCTGGGTAGACTACCACACTTTACAAAGGTTGTAACGTGTGGTCATGTATCATGGTTACCACATGTCATGTTGACCATCCAGGTGTGTTATAGAGTCCATCGAGAGTAGCACACCGTGCCAATTTTTCAATAAAAGTTAGTTTAGATTTTGATGCTCAGCTACTTTATACACTTCGGAGAAATTTATATTGTCATTTTAGTTTTACTTAGTTTCACAATTTTGAGCTTCAGAAACCTTATACATCTTATTGCGTCCTTATGTTCCATGGTAAGTGCTTCAGATGTCCACATTTTGTTCTTTTTGATATGTAGAAAATAATACGCTTAAGTTTGCGTATATTTATTATGTATAATAATAACTGAAAATCTGCATATCAATAATGGCATAACTAAACAACTGACTTTATTGAAATTGGATTTTTTCTACTAGGTATGAAAGCTACAAAATAAAACTATTTATTTGAAGTCGATTTGTTAATTTTTACTACTCTCTTCAGCCTGATAAGTGGAACCTGGTTTTTACTATGAACCAATAATATATTATAAAGATAGTTCATAATGAAAGCCATGATTATTTACCAATATAAACGTAAATCCTAAGTTTCGTGTGCTCTGCAGTATTCAACAAAAATTCGAGCACGAACATAAGATATGTAAGATTTCGGTCATACAATTTAAGTTTTTGTGCTCCAGCTACAGAAGGTTCACTTCGAACAAATAATGGAAAAATGGTCTCCACTCAAACTCAGGTTTCTCTTTATCAACAGCTTTATCGACCACGAAAAACATTGCTGTCTAACTAATACCGAGTTCTCTTATATGTATACCTCAAAGGTCCATCATCAGGTCTATCTCGTACCGCCCCTCGTAGCTGCTCACTATGGTGAGTCAAAAATCCCAAGAATCGTTGTTCTATGTCTAACGAACACAGAGTTCCCTTATATATATACCTCCAAGGTCCATCATCAGGTCTATCTCGTACCGCCCCTCGTAGCTGCTCACTATAGTGAGTCAAAAATCCCAAGAATCGTTGTTCTATGTCTAACGAACACAGAGTTCCCTTATATATATACCTCCAAGGTCCATCATCAGGTCTATCTCGTACCGCCCCTCGTAGCTGCTCACTATAGTGAGTCAAAAATCCCAAGAATCGTTGTTCTATGTCTAACGAACACAGAGTTCCCTTATATATATACCTCCAAGGTCCATCATCAGGTCTATCTCGTACCGCCCCTCGTAGCTGCTCACTATGGTGAGTCAAAAATCCCGAGAATTATTGTTCTATATCTAACGAACACAGAGTTCCCTTATATATATACCTCCAAGGTCCATCATCAGGTCTATCTCGTACCGCCCCTCGTAGCTGCTCACTATAGTGAGTCAAAAATCCCAAGAATCGTTGTTCTATGTCTAACGAACACAGAGTTCCCTTATATATATACCTCCAAGGTCCATCATCAGGTCTATCTCGTACCGCCCCTCGTAGCTGCTCACTATGGTGAGTCAAAAATCCCAAGAATCGTTGTTCTATGTCTAACGAACACAGAGTTCCCTTATATATATACCTCCAAGGTCCATCATCAGGTCTATCTCGTACCGCCCCTCGTAGCTGCTCACTATGGTGAGTCAAAAATCCCAAGAATTATTGTTCTATATCTAACGAACACAGAGTTCCCTTATTTACCTCCAAGGTCATTGACAGAAAACCAGGCGATTATCCAGAGGGGCTTCTCCGAAATCCGAAGTTCGTATGGCGCCCTCCCGCTCACTCAAATACAGCATAACATGAGAGCGAGAGGGACAGCACATTACGAACTTCGATTTTTGTGTTTCAGGGTAACCCCTCAGCTCGAGAAATATTTATAAAACATCGGATTTTGACTTTGCCTTGACTGCTTATATATTAACTGCTTGCAAATATGCCCGGTCGAATTTGCATGAATATAAAACCTATGGCGAAAATAGCCAAAGACCATCCCGCAGGCGGCATCTGCTAGTGGCTCCGCACCGACGACTAGCGAAGACCCGCGCGGCGCTCAGCGTTGTCGAACCCAACTTTTACAACCGTTTGCCCGAAGACATAAATAACTCCCCTAGCGTTGGTTTTTATGAGAAAACTCAAGGACACGCTCATTTAATTAGCCTGCTACAGCGTCAACGAATTTCTCCAAGGGGATCGTGGACCCAGGTACCATACCAAACAATCCCTTGTGTGAGTATAACTCTAACCTAAGAAGATTTTTATATAGCTGTAGGTACTTCTACTGATAATTAATCAAATTAGAATTTTGTAAAATGACGTGTAAACTAATATCTCTCTTTACCAAATAAAATCTGAATCTGATCGTCTATCATATCGAGTATTCTGCCCTGAAAACTCCCCGACAAAATTACACTTCGATCATAATGAGTTACTTCGTGAAAACATTTAGAGTAGAGCACATTTAATCAATGTCGCTTTGTCCGTTTTGATCTCACAGTATCCTGTCCTGATAATTAATGCTGCCTTTGTAACATTTTGACTAATGTTGTCTATAGCGTATTTTGCCCTTAATATATACAGACAAAATGACGTGGTGGCCCCAACATTTTGCACTTTTTAACATTATTTCCTCTCAACCTTTTATGTATTTTGGGATTTGTACCAATACGACCTGTTATGTTTTTCAAAGACATTAAACATATCCATAAAGTCAGAAGATAATATTTATTTACTTCGATGTCTCATTAAATTCCAAAATCTGACTGGCTGTTACTGCATTTTGGTTCAAGTGTAGGTATTTCCATCAATAAAACTAATTTCACTTCTTAAATCTCATTCATATTTTTACGCAAATTCAATGAACTAAATAATCAATATCGGACATGTCAGATTTCACAATTGAATTACAAATGTAATGTAATGTTTGCTAATTGATTTTTTGGACTGCATTGCAACTTTAGCTCGTATAGATAGGATTACTGTTGTTATACAAGTTCAGGAATGCAGTCCATTCGTTTAAATTCTGAATTGGTGTGTCAGCAAAGGGCGTTAACCATTGTGGGTCGTGATTATAAAAATAATTAAAAAGGGTGAGGTGGGTAAATGAAACATTATTGAGACAAAATCATTTATTTGATTGGATTGTCATTTCCGGCCGCCCGGCGCCGTCCGGAGCCGCACTAACACCACACCCTAACACCGAGGGCTCACAATCGATACGTCACATACAATCTAACACGGGCGGAGGTCGCCTCCGCTCGAGTATCATGCGAACTAATGGAAGATGAGACCGGAAAAATACATCGAATAAGATTATATCACGGAGACCCGACGCCCGTACGAGTACGAGGGCGCGGCGCCTCCGTCTAGTCTAACAATAATATCACTCGGGAATCACGCTTCATCGGAATGGAACATTACATCACAAACGGCACCCCGCCACTACTATATACATCACGAGGGGACCGGACCCGCGCCCGGGGCCGCCCCGGGCCGCGGGCTCTAGTTACGTTACGTTTAGTTTGTACAAGAGAAGCTCTAGGTGTCGCTACGAGCGAGGGCGCTACGCGAGTGCGGGGCCGCGGCCTACGGCGCGGGTCACGCGCGCTGTGCGCAGGCGCGTGCGGCGCGGCAGGCGGCGCGCAGGAGCTCTGCAGGCGCGCGCAGTAGCCCGGCCGGCGCGCGCAGTAGCCCGGCAGGCGCACGCAGTAGCCCGGCAGGCGCGCGCGCCAACCGCGCCAGCAGCGCCGGCGGCGCGCCGCCTGCCGCCCAGTGCGCCGGCGCCTGCTGCAGGATGCTGGTGATGTCCCTGCGCGGCGACGGACCGCATTATATGACGTCGACAGTTGTAACTCTAGTCTACGTATTTAGGCACTCATAGTGAAAACACCGAAAAAACTACGTAACTCGTGTCATTCCTCCAATCAAGATAATCTTTTATATCTGTAGTACGGCACCATTGGCTGAACGACCCGTCACGTGGTTTTTTTGTTTACATTCTTCTAAATAGTGTACGGTGAGTCACCTGTTCTGTGCAGTAGTGTATTTTGAGTCACCTGTTCTGTGGAGTAGTGTATTGTGAGTCGCCTGTTCTGTGTAGTAGTGTATTGTGAGTCACCTGTTCTGTGTAGTAGTGTATTGTGCGTCGCCTGTTCTGTGTAGTAGTGTATTGTGAGTCACCTGTTCTGTGCAGTAGTGTATTTTGAGTCACCTGTTCTGTGGAGTAGTGTATTGTGAGTCGCCTGTTCTGTGTAGTAGTATATTGTGCGTCACCTGTTCTGTGCAGTAGTGTATTTTGAGTCACCTGTTCTGTGGAGTAGTGTATTGTGAGTCGCCTGTTCTGTGTAGTAGTGTATTGTGAGTCAACTGTTCTGTGCAGTAGTGTATTTTGAGTCACCTGTTCTGTGGAGTAGTGTATTGTGACTCGCCTGTTCTGTGTAGTAGTGTATTGTGCGTCACCTGTTCTGTGCAGTAGTGTATTTTGAGTCACCTGTTCTGTGGAGTAGTGTATTGTGAGTCGCCTGTTCTGTGTAGTAGTGTATTGTGAGTCACCTGTTCTGTGCAGTAGTGTATTTTGAGTCACCTGTTCTGTGGAGCAGTGTATTGTGAGTCGCCTGTTCTGTGTAGTAGTGTATTGTAAGTCACCTGTTCTGTGCAGTAGTGTATTTTGAGTCACCTGTTCTGTGGAGTAGTGTATTGTGAGTCGCCTGTTCTGTGTAGTAGTGTATTTTGAGTCACCTGTTCTGTGGAGTAGTGTATTGTGGAGTCGCCTGTTCTGTGTAGTAGTGTATTGTGAGTCACCTGTTCTGTGCAGTAGTGTATTTTGAGTCACCTGTTCTGTGGAGTAGTGTATTGTGAGTCACCTGTTCTGTGGAGTAGTGTATTGTGAGTCGCCTGTTCTGTGTAGTAGTGTATTGAGCGTCACCTGTTCTGTGTAGTAGTGTATTGTGAGTCACCTGTTCTGTGCAGTAGTGTATTTTGAGTCACCTGTTCTGTGGAGCAGTTTATTGTGAGTCGCCTGTTCTGTGTAGTAGTGTATTGTAAGTCACCTGTTCTGTGCAGTAGTGTATTTTGAGTCACCTGTTCTGTGGAGTAGTGTATTGTGAGTCGCCTGTTCTGTGTAGTAGTGTATTTTGAGTCACCTGTTCTGTGGAGTAGTGTATTGTGGAGTCGCCTGTTCTGTGTAGTAGTGTATTGTGAGTCACCTGTTCTGTGCAGTAGTGTATTTTGAGTCACCTGTTCTGTGGAGTAGTGTATTGTGAGTCACCTGTTCTGTGGAGTAGTGTATTGTGAGTCGCCTGTTCTGTGTAGTAGTGTATTGAGCGTCACCTGTTCTGTGCAGTAGTGTATTTTGAGTCACCTGTTCTGTGGAGTAGTGTATTGTGAGTCGCCTGTTCTGTGTAGTAGTGTATTGTGAGTCACCTGTTCTGTGCATTAGTGTATTTTCAGTCACCTGTTTTGTGGAGTAGTGTATTGTGAGTCGCCTGTTCTGTGTAGTAGTGTATTGTGAGTCGCCTGTATTGTGGTGTGTTGTGTGTGTTGTAAAACGCATATACCGTGGAAGTAGTATATGTAAGTGTCACTGTAGTGTAGTGTATGCACGGAGGGCTACCTGTAGTTGTGTCTAGTGCGGGTGGCCGGGGCGGGCGCAGGCGGCGCGGGCCGCCGGCCTCAGCTCGGGAACTTGGCGAACAGCGCGTAGTGCAGCTCGTAGTTGGCGAAGCGGCAGTAGTGCGCGTCGCGCGCGCTGTACTCGCGCAGCGACGAGAACCGCTTCAGCGACCGCGTCGATTCCGTGCCGGCCGGCTCCTGCCGACAAACACAATTCCGTGTTAGCTTATATATCTAAATTACGACAAAAACTAAACTATATAACTATTTTCCGAGCATAGCGAGTTTACAGTTTTGAATCATCCGAGTAGGGTAACTCTAATAGGGAAGGTCTAGTCCGCCTGGACTGGACTAGTTAACTGGCGGTTTTGGGGGCAGAACGTCCCGCATTAAAAAGAAGCACAGTACTCCCATTTGCATGTAGGTTTGTTCAATAGTAACCAGTTGTTCCGTAGAGTTATCGACAAAATAAACATTTATAAACCAATTCTCCTGAAATTTCGACGGCCGGTTCGATAATTGTAAGGAATTTATCTGTCGATTCAGTTTTCGGAAAAAATAATACAGCGGAGATATGGGCGGGATATAAAAAAACCCGCGAGTGCCGCTCTTTCATTTCAATAGGATACTTGACTGACAGCTCAAACTAGTTCCTTTTTATCAACTGTCAAAACGGTCAGAAAGTGTGTAGTTTGAAAGGAAAATAAGTTTATGACGTCATAATTCTATACGGTCAAATTGCCTCCTTACTTTTAGTTTTTGATCATTTTAAAATCGCTTAAAGCTTAAAATAAGTATTCATGAATGTTTTCTACATATTTTCAGAAATAACATTTAATTGCAAGCGTGACATCATTTATATTGACTACAGGAAAGTACCCAATAATCACATTTAATTTGTCTCATCGAGCACTGTGAATACAGTCTCTAAAATCTCTTTTCGTCTTTTCGTCATTGGTTTTGGTTTTTCGAGACTTGCTTTTGTCTTTTTAACCCTTTGAACACCAAGCACCAAGAACACCGAAAGATGTCGTCTGCTGTCGTGCCTGCCACGCCAGCAAAGCATAAAGGTGTCGTAAATCGTCGCAATCCTAATTGTTTGGCGTGTGACTGACAATGTCATGCATATATGAAAGCGTTCAAGGTTGAAAATGTGTTTTCACTTCTCCTGCTCAAAAAGTAGGTCATATTAGCTCCGCGAAGCGAGACTAAAATAGTACATTTAGCCCCTAGGGTTTAAAAGAAAGCCATATAATCCCATACAAATTTCTATGAAACTAAAAAAAAAACTTGCGGCCAGCTACATACTACTTACGAATAATTAAAAACAAACAAACCAACCTCATCAGATTGGCCAAAATTTCTGATCGTATTGCAGCCCTTCTCATTAAAAAGTAAAATTTGTCTATGGCCATTATTAGTTTAAAAAAATATATAAGCTGTCAATTTAACTATAAAGAATTGCTCAAACTGTACTTTTTATTTTTCATGAAATATACAATTTTAGTGTTAAGTCTTTTTTATTTTCTCGCAGTCGAAGTGAAAAGCAGAGTGTTTAACACGTGGCTAAAAGCCATTATGACACTCAGACATATTTGTCCTCGCTTACTTCGTGAGCTCGTCCAGATAATCACTTCGTGTCATAATGGCTTATTTTAGCCCCTTGTCAAACAATCTACTATTTGGTCTCTTTGAGATTTTAGTGTTTCCCTGATGGCATATTATTAAGTTGTACAAATGAAATGTCTGTACATTAAAGATATTTAAAAAATAATGATTGAAACGGGTTATTTGGAGGTCACTGAATCGAAATACTTTATTTTTTGTATGTGTCGTTGTGGCTTAATCACGCCAAATCGGCTTAACGAATTAAAAAAAAAATGGTACTGGAGTAGTTGGGTATCTCCAGATGGTTATAGGATACTTTTTACCTGACTACGCTGAAGAAAAAAAAAGAGGGGTTATGACTTTTTCTCCTCCGCGACCGAAGTTGCGGGCGACTTCTACTAGTTTGGTTTTTTATTCAAAACCAACATTTTACGTCAACGAGCGCACTTTCGCTGTGATCACTGCATACTGGTTTAAGTGTCAGTATTTTTATCAATTAAACTTACCCTAATATAACTGGTTGCACGATTTCTCATTCATGTTTTTATGTAATAATGTGTATTTGTTTAAATCATCAAGATGAGAAATGTCAGATTTTGGTCTTGAATTAAAAATCACAGTTTAGTATATATATTTGCAATAACAATATACGCACCGGGGTGGCGAACACGGTGAGCACGAACCGCTGCGGGCGGAAGGCTTGCAGCACGCGCGCGATGACGTCATCGTAGCTCGCCACCGGCACGTTGGACTCGAACGACACGTACGAGCACGAGCGCTCCGGCGTGATGTGGATCGTCATGTAGCAGCCCTGGAAAATACACAAAACGTGTATAACAAATATATAAGACAACTTTTTGAAGACATCAACATATTAACCGTAGCGTCCCAATATATTTATGAGAATATTATTTATGTTATTTAGAACCTGGACACTTTCTCAGATATCCACAATTTTAATACTAGAAATAAAAACAAAATCGCCATAAGAAAGTTCCACGTTCGTAATGTAGCCAAATCAATCGTATATATACATTTTAATAATAAGCTACCAGATGATGCTTTAAAATTACCGTTTCTAGCTATCCAAAAGTACTTAAAATTTACGTCTTTATTACTTACGTCTTTATCGAGTCCGTTCATGGAGTACCCGCAGGGGTCGAAGAGGAAGTCATCGATGACCATGCCTGGAATGATTTTATCTATGCCCGACACCTGGAAGATGGAAAATATGATTATTTACTTCATGTGGATATAATTGTGTACCTTTGGTCAAAAAAAAAGGTCTTTTATACAGGTAAGTTGACACTATACATAAGAACTTTTTAAGTATTTTGGAAAATTTCCGCAATTTGCACATCAGCTTCGCGACTTATACCTGCATAGTGATTTGACATATTTCTATGGTGAAAGAACTGCACATTGTACGCGTAGTAACGGGACGACATGTATGGTGATAAATGGCAACATGGTACATGCATTTTTTATCGCTTTTCTTAATAAAATATCAAAATACCGTAAACGATTTCAAAATGTGAAATTGAAATTAAAATCGGCCCAGAAATACGTAATAGGCATTTTAAACTACGAATTAGACAGCGATTTGACAGAGAGGTCCGATATATTTACTGCATAGTGCACTCTGGCCATATAAACTCCATATTAAATTCTGTTTTGCTAGAAAGATATAGAATTAAATGTTTGATGGCTTATATCTGGATTATTTTTATAGTTATTCGAAAAAATAATTTTGTCTACTGTTTGCTACGTGAATGAGCTTTTAATAAAAGAAAAATAAATATTCATGCATATTGTGTACCACCGCTTTTGCGAACACTGCCTGCGTTGTGATTTGACATATTTCTATGGTGAAAGAAGCCTGCATATTGTACAGATGTAGCGTATAATTGTTTTCCATCGTATTTTCTCGGAAACGTACGAACGTGTCTTGCTATTTCAGTCGGTCACAGTACAAAAAGTATAGAGGTACATTTAAGTAGCATGACAAATACGAATGTTTCCGAGAAAATACGATGAAAAACAATGATGCACTACATCTGTAGTAACGGGACTGAATGTATGGTGATAAATGGCAATTGCCTCAAGGCTGATCTCCCAAATTTAGGATCATGGTCAAAAAGCTTTGACCCCATGCGGAAAAAAAGCGATCCCCTGCTCACAAACGGTATTGAATCTTTAAGTCTAAGGAGAGACTTCGCATCCTTATATGTGTTTTCCGAGGAATTGTTCGACATGATGCCTACAGCCACCTTCTACCATCGCACCGCTCGCCATCGACAGGATATTCATCCAGACACCTTGGAACCAAAATGGTCGCGCACCGTAGTGCGGTATCAAAGATTTTTTTTACCGCGCACACTCCGAATGTGGAATGGACTCCCTGCCACGGTTTCCCCTGGAGGTTACAGTATGGGGTTCTTCAAGAGGGGAGTGAATAGGTTCTTAAAGGGTCGGCAACACGCTCGTAATGCCCCTGGCGTTGCAAGCGCTCATAGGCTGCGGTGACTGCTTAACATCAGGCAGGCCGTACGCTTGTTTGCCATCTTAGTAGTATAAAAAAAAGGTGACAGAATTGAGGATATTTTTGGGACGCCTCTTTCTCCAAGATAAAAACTGTACTGACCTTGGTGGCGTGCTTGGCGTCTGCGGAGGCGGCGCGCGTGAAGATGTCCATGACCTCGGGGTCCAGGTCGGACATGAGGATCTCGATGGTCTGGTCGGCCTCCGGCGCCGCGCCCTCCGCCTCGCGACTGTTGCGCTCTTCCTTCTCCAAAGCGTCTACTGTTCCTGTATACATTTTCAATAGTATTGTTAACATCTATCCATACTAATATTATAAATGCGAAAGTGTGTCTGTCTGTCTGTTACCTCTTCACGCTTAAACAGCTAAACCGATTGGGATGAAATTTGGTATGGACATCGTTTGAGTCCCGGGAAAGGACATAGGCTACTTTTTATCCCGGAAAAATACCCTTATCCGCGATAAACGAATTTAAGGCGGACGAAGTCGCGGGCAGAAGCTAGTAATATTATAAAGTTGTAAAAACGAAATGTCTGTACACTAAAGATATTAATAAAAAAAGATTGAATAAGGACTATTTCGAGGTCATTGAATCGAAATATATTTTATTACGATTTTTGTATGTGTCGTTGTGGCTTCATCACGCCTAATCGGCTAAACAGATTTGAACTATTTTTGGTACATGGGTAGCTGGGTATCTCCAGATAATTATAGGATACTTTTTACCAAGCTATGCTGAAGATTTTCTCCTTCGCGAACGAAGTTGCGCGTATCTTCTAGTTTTGACTATTATTTTCTTATTAGCTGTTCTACGGCCAGTACCTTACTCCCTACTGATTTATAGACACAAGAAGGCGCCCGCAACTTTGTTCGCGGAGGAGAAAAAGTCATAACCCCTTCTAGTTTCGACAGCGTAATAGGAAATAAAATATCTTATAACTATCTGTGGATACCCAGCTACCCGTATACCAAAAATAGTAGAAATCTGTTTAGCCGATTTGGCGTGATGATGCCACAACGACACATACAAACATACTAAAAAAATATTTTTAGTGACCTCCAAATAGTCTGTTTCTATATATTTTTTTAATATCTCCAATGTACAGACATTTCATTTCTACAACTTTATAATAGTATAGATAGATTAATTTATTTATTTATTTATTAAACGAATCACAAATAATGTAACATAACAGTAAGAAAAACCAAATCGTTACATTGAGTCAGAGGTACTTAAAAACTAATTAACTTCTAGCTACAGGTGTCTATTTTGCTCTCTTTCTAGCACTATGATGCCAAGTTAAGAATCAGACCACTGGAAATTTGCGAAATGTTTACAGTTTAGCGGTTGAGATGCTCGAAGAATGTCTTCACACGCTTACATACACACGCGTTTTTACACGCTCCGTTCCCTAATCTTATGTAGGTAGTTGGAATTTTTGTAATAATGGCGGTATTTGTACTTTATTATTGCTGTAGATTTCTATCAACATTCCAATCTTCAAACCAATCCAACAACTTAAATCGTGCGTGGATGGAATAATCCGCTTTTGAGATGACTTACTACTTCAAGTTACTCTGAAGTTGTTATTTGAAATTCGTGTAGTATTCGTCCTTCTTAATCTCGTGTTTGAGTACCAGGGATGGCACGATACAAATTTCGAACTATCTTTACAGTGTAAGCAAAGATTTCTTGGATGTTTCAGTATAGTGGAAAAGTAATAGCGTTTGTGTACCTTCGAGCGGTAGCAGCGTGTAGAGGTACCAGCAATCCTTCTCCGGCCCCATGATGTAAGCGCGCCCGTCACCGAAGAACGAGTCCAGAAGCTCCACCTGCAACGAAACGAAATCACATTAAACATGATGCGTTACTGTAGCGTATCGGAGATGTTCACGGAGGAGACTTTCATGCCATTATGGGCAAACAAGTCGCTCCACTAATGCGGCGCGCGCGCTGCAGCGCCAACAATCTCCTGATCGCGGTGTGAAAGATGTGAGACAGTCCAATATTGTACCACTGGGCAAAGTAACACGTCACGCTGGGTACTAGCGGTTTACTATGAGAAGTGATTGTCAATTAACACATTGGTAGCACCTGTAAAAGCGACCTGCGAGCTTTTCTAGAGTAGATACAAAGAATACATTAACGGCAAGGGAGGATTTAGCTTTCAAGTCAGGCGAGTCCAATTCTAGTTATAAACGAAAACTTTGTAGCTTGTAGATGTTGTCCTAGAGCCAGCCCAGGGTCCAGAAGGGTGGGGTGCAGGTGGCATGTCCCCATGACCACCTGCTGGGTCCACCAGTAAATATAAATGCAAAAGACACTCAGTCTGTCATATGTCACTTTTTCACTCTGAACCGACTTAGATGCAATTTGTTATGGCCAGGTTTTTGGCGCCGGGTAATAAGTGATTACTGAACCGAAAATATTACTTCACTCGTAATTTGCTGTATGTTTGTATGTTTCTCTGCGGCTTCGTCACTAGAAACGGCTGAATGGATTTCAACTATTTTTGGTACGGTACTTTTTACCCGACTACGCTGAAGAAAATAAAGGCTTATGATTTTTTTCTTCTCCGCCGACGAAGTTCCACCGTCTAGTAGGCAATAAAATCGAGTATATGTACACTTCTCGCTCTGTCCCTTCCGTAATCCAAAACACTTTTACTGTAACAAGAGACTTCAGCAGAAACCTCACAAAAAGTGGAAAGTTTAAAATTAGAATTTCGAATCCTGCAAAAGTTGTTGGTTCTTGATTTTATTTCACTGAACTTGTAATCGCCCCACGTGCCGGTGAACCCGAAATCCTTCAGAGAATCACGATAAGTTGGGGGTGTATTTTGTTGTACACGTTTTATCGCACGTGCTGTGACTCTGTGCTGACATATTTCATCTAACGAATATATTATCACATTCTTCTTTTCGTGTCGATGGTTTCGAGTTTTATACGGTGCGGGACCAGAAAGTGGCGACGTTCAGCGCCTTCTCTGTCGCGTCTCGTAGGTCTTGCTCGGAACTCGTGTGAGGGCTTGCTGGGCACGACAATATGTGCACCGTCGTTTGGGGAGTCGTGCCGCACGCACACCGAGTGTCTGAGCCGCTTAGTACGCCCCATCTTAGCATGTTCTCCTTACAGCGGCCCACCTGGGAACGCAATATGTTTAAGGCTTTCCAGATCGGTCATGGCTGTTTACGCCCAGCGGGAAGCGTTTCGGCGGGCCGAACAATGTCGTCCGGTGGAGCGCGATTATTCTGCCAGTGCGCGAGTCGATGCTTGGATGGCGAAACCCTGGTGGCAGTCGTACACCTCACAAAGCTCCTACGGCTCTTTAAGCTGGAGGGTGGCAGTTTGTGTTCGTAGAGGGGATGTCTTAGGTCCGATATATTATCACATTCAAGAACCATTATCATGGAACTTGGGTAAATCAAATATTGGAACGTTTTACCAGGATTTGTTAGGCACAGAGAGTTAGACTGGCTAGCTCCCTGGACAACATAATCCCGACGCAAAATGGCCCGGCTTTTACGGGCTAGGAGTGGAAAACGGAGCCCATAACCATAACATGAAGATAGAGAATCGGAGTAGTTCCGATTCGCAGAAGTAATTGAAGCAGTATAACGACGTCACTCAACACGGCATGAGGATGCATTATCGTATTTGTTTAGTTAGAGGTACATAAATGGCGCAACGCGTCCGGTAAGAAAAATGAGTAGTCGGTTCCTTAATCGATTTAGATGGTAAAGCAGTGGTGAAGACTAGCTTTAATATTATTAACGAGTGTTGAAGAAATAGAGTGACAGTAACTAAGGTATTTGATCCCATGCTCACAAGAGTTCTTGAACTTTTAAATCAAAGGAGACTTCGCCTCTTTATGTGTGTTGTACCGTTTGCATAATGGGCTGTGTTCCGAGGAATTGTCAGACATGATGCCTACAGCCACCTTCTACCATCGCACCGCTCGCCATCGGCAGGATATTCATCCACCTTGGAACCAAAATGGTCGCGCGCCGTCCCTTTCAGATCGGTCGTGGTCCCTTTGATACCGCAATCAAAGGAATTTCCTACCGCACACACTCCAAATGCGGACTGACCTCCCCTGTCGCGGTTTTCGCTGGAGGTTACAATATGGGGTTCTTCAAGAGGGCAGTGAGCCCTGGCAGTGCACGCGTTCATAGGCTGCGATGACTGCTTAACGCCAGGCAGGCAGTACGCTTGTTTGCCACCTTAGTAGTATAAATAGATAGTGTTACTGTCGTCATTCACTACCCGTACGCTCGTTGTTGAGACTATTGAGATTGACCGACGATATGCCTTCTAGTGGTGCAACTATATTATTATAGACAGAATAACTCTATCATTTTCTAATCTTAAGTACAACTACCATATAGATGAAAACTTTAAGAAAGGCCCTTCTTGTATTAAGTGTTGGTAGTATATAGACAATTTGTCATTAAATATTAGAAAAATGCTATAAGTTCTATGTAAGGGGAGTATTTGTTAAGTTTTTCAGCTACTTATAAGTAGTTCCCTTTTCTCAACGTCTCCCACTACCTGTTTGCCGGTTGTCTGAAAGAGATCGCTGTTTAGGCATAAGACCGCCTGTTCTTTACCTCTCCTTGAATTTATTGTTTTCTGTACTCTGTTTTGTGAGGCGTGCAATACAGAGATTTGTATTGTATATTTAATAAAATATCCTTCTTACTGTTTAATAGAAAAATCAAACAAAGGGGAAAATAATACGAGTTAGTCACCCCAATGCAGAAAACGAATGACGCAAATTCTTCTACTTATTTCATCAATTGCGATACAATTTGCACAATTTAAATCCGTCTAGAAGTTAAGAACTTTCTTATCTGGGTTCAGGACCTATTTTATTTATCATCCACGTAATTATCAATTCTCGGAAGCATGATCGCAAGCAGTTACTCTCCTTGAGTAGTCGAAACTGTTCACAAGTTTATGATAAAGTGATTATTACCGCCCGATAACGCTAACGCACAATGAAGGGTCGAAAGGTTACTTCCCAATTTGATAAGGGATATAATTTGCCAGTGTACAGTATCTTTTTAAATTACATTAGCGGCTACTCACGCTGTAAAAACCGAGTACTGCTCGACATGTTTTTGTGCAATACGAGGACCTAAGTCATGAGCGATGAGTGGCCACCGACGCTGCCCGCCTCGCACACACAAAAAAAAAAAAATTACTTTAAATTTAGTAACCGCTAATGCGGTCTTGAATCTCACGTTAGTTTTGTAGTGCAAATTACGGTCAATTTGATAGATTAAATAAAATATCGCATTACTTAGCTCGTAGTAGTTAAGGCATCATCGATTGTCATATATACACCTTAAGTCGAATTGGCGTTATATTACAGAATTAATATTAGCCAGGAAAGGCGCGAATAACCCAAAATAACGGTAGCAATGTATACCACAATGAGATGTTTTTGTAGCGAGTAACAACATTGTGCTAAGTGTTGTTTTTCATTTGCCTTGTCGGACACGTGGAGCATATACACACATTACATAATGTGAAAACACGCCGTATGATGCCTCAGTATTAGTTCTACGCCAGGGTAGCTCTGAAGAATTGAAAAGCTTTTGCAGCGCAAACCACTCCACACGCAGCGTGCAGCTGAGTCGTGGAGTCAATTTTACGCCCCATTGATTTAAATTTACACGATCTTCACTCATTATCACAACACAACAGAACGGGGCTTAATCGCGTATAAATATGATTTATTTAATTACCTTTTATTGGTAATCCTACGACGTTTCGGACGTCACGTTACGTCCATGTTCTCGAAGGAAACTGGAGGGGGCGGGAATCAACGTCTTCTAGTCGAGCGAGTTTTTCGATCTACCCGCGCTTGGTGTTGATTATTAGGTTGAACATTACGGTCGTCACTAGACCGACACACTACACTCACGACGTCAGGCGATTTAGGCCCGTTTTGTTGTGTTGTGATAATTTTACGCCCCCCTAGACTTATTTTCATGATCTACTTTAAGGGTTGCGCCCTTGGAAGCTGACGCTGTCGACAAGCGTCCACATCTCACCTAGGTAGCAAATTGTCGTGCGACACAGCCTGCCGTTCCGTAAAAAAAAAGTGAACTTGTAAGATTCACGAATTACATACATGTACGATGAATAAATGTATGTATACATAATGCCACAAGTGGAGTTGTGCCGAACGTTGCCTGAATATCAAAGGTGTCACTCAGAATCTCCAAATAAGAAGTTTGTAACGTGCCATCTCTCTCTCTCTCATGTGAAACGGTTTGAGTGAGCGGGAAGGCGCCATACAAACTTCGTATATCGAATTTCAGAGTAGCCCCTCAGTATTAGTCTCTTGTCGTGCGTTAGGGACGCTAAAGACGATTGTTTAGAGTGCAAAGAAAGTGATACAGAACCTGACTTTAAACTGTGTAGTTTTGACTAGCTACTAGTAATCGGATTGAGTGAGGTGAGCTCAAACGGGAAGCTTGGAATGCATTGCGCAGGGCACAAGGACGGCAGAGGCGGTTGAATCAGTTCAACCAGACTCGAGGCGTGAAAGAATCGGAGGTAGGGAAGCACACTGACCTCGCTGTCAAAGTTGTCGTGAGGCCGCAGCTGCGCCTGCGGGCGCGCGAACTCGCGGCGCGAGTAGAACACGTTGTCCACGCGCGCGTGGCCGGCCACGTCGCGAGCCAGCGCCAGCACGGCGCGCAGGCAACGCAGCGGGGTGGTGGTGCCGCAGGTCTTCAGAATCCATCGGCGGCGGGACACGAACATGCTGCTCTCGCTGTGGACAAAAACATGTACTGTTCATTATTTATTTAATCTTTATTGCACAACAAATAAAGGTACAATTGACGGACTTAATGCCTACCAGTCAACCATCGGGCCAAACAGAAACGTTCAGTTGGTTCAGAATCGTGGCAATCGATATATTACAAGAGAAAAGAATAAACACAAATCAATATTTTATATGATAAATACTAAATACATATTTTAAATAATAAGTAATTAAATAAGTACCCGTGCAAAACATCATGGAGACAATTCACTGTTTTTAGTTAGAGAGATGCTTGCGCAACATGCGCTCTAAACAGGGTTTGCTCTGAGCTAGTCTTTGGTAAGTGGAAGATCGTTCCATAAACGTATTGCCTGAACAGCGAAGGAATTTGACATAAAACCAGTACGGTGGGAAGGAATATTAAGTTTAAGACTACGGGAAGTTCGGAGTTCGCCACCAGGACGGAACTAGCACTGTTTATTAACAGTTATGAAATAGTTGTTTAACTATATGCGATAGATGGCGTTATTAAGGAATAGGCATCGGGATATAGAAACCTTTGATGACTACGAGTGGTGCGTGGGCGAGCGAGCGGTTGGATAGTCATGGGATCAGTGGTACACTTAAAACTAACCATAGCATACACCCTACGGTTCTTCACTACAAAAATAGAATTGGATAAGTTTCAATTAACTTGCATATGCAAATCATAGAATAAAAAAAACAGACTTTAATTTAAACGAAATATAAAATGGAACTGGTACTGGAAATCTCCCAGAAACGAAATGGGAATCGGTAACTGAATCCTGGTATACGTAATAGTAATAAGATGTAAAGATATGGTACAGGGTGGACAGCCTTTTCTCTACTCTACACAACCTTCAGCCAATAAACTTATGTTAATCCTTAATTATTTAACAAATTAAATAACGCTTATAACTTTCAGCACCTCATCAACACATTAGAAGAAACGACGATAAGAGGCGGCGCCAAATATTTAGAAATAATGGTGAGACTGCTTAGTTAATGTCTTTTTAATCTCAACTACGGGAGTAATTGGTCCAGATAAGGTACATGAAGACATTTTTTTTTATACCTAGTGAGAAGTGTCATCTATGTTTGACCAGAATCACGGTGTAGCGTCAGAAGCGCCGATAATTCAAATCAAACAGATACTAAATCAGATCTGTTTCATCAAACTGCAAACTTGTTAACTTCACAAAACTTGCAAACTTCAAAACTTCAGAATATTCATATCATGAATTTATCATTTTCGCATACATTTGGCCAACTTTCGGTTCGGCATATCTCTTTTCAATTTGGGAAAAAACTCACGAATCGTAATGTTGAATTGGTACATTTAGGTTAACTTGATTCAAATGCTACTATATAGTAATGTTTAATGGTAGACTGCTCTCGTCTACGGTCTCGCAATCTCAATGATACGTTCGTTCTCGAATAAAAAGCTATTTTTAACTATACGATAACAAAACATCACAGAACAGAGGCAGAGGTCATACGCACAGCTTATCCTTGTAATAACAATAATTACACGATGAGTTTAACGAGAAAAAACCTTATCAAACTGAGATAAAGGCATCCATAATAGAAGTCGTTAACTGATGAATACTTACTATGTAATTATTTACAGACACAGTAATGTGGTTGTCAGCGCATGTAACTGTTTTGAAAATGTATCGTTATCAAACTACAGTTGGGCGAGGGCCAAAAAGTTGGAACATCAGTAGCCGTAGTTGATCATACAATTATATACATTAATATGGAGTTTATATGGCCAGAGTGGATTATGACGTAACAATACATGTCGGACCTCTCTGTAAAATCGCCGTCTAATTAGCAGTTTAAAATGCCTATAGGTATCATGTGTATTTCTTGAACGATTTTAATTTTAATTTCACTTTTTGAAATCGTTTTTACTGTATTTTCATGTTTTGTTCAGAAAAGCGATAAAAATACCCTATTGTTGGTAGGACAACGGAAACTTTAATAGAAAATTTAATTATGTGAGTTAACGTGTCCAACTCTTTGAACTCCACCCAGTTCCTATTCACGAGTAATGAAATGAACTAAGCTTTATACATACTTTATAAAGTAACACAATTTTGTGTTTGTTAGGTTAGGTTAGGTTCTATGGAATATTAAACATCATATTGTAATCGTAAATACCCAAAATTTTATCCCCGGAGCAAGTTGTAACTTGTCATGTGCGTGATAGACTGCTAGATAGCGTGTAGGTAAGTCTTAATATTGCACGGCACACCCGATGTTTATGTTAACCGTTTCATAATAAACAAAAACGGAAACAAAGAAGCAGTGACCATTGTATGCGATGACATCATTTTTATAAGTTTAGAAAAAATATCACTATTAGCGAAAATGCGCCTGTAGCTGTTATTGGAGTACATCGACTTCCAATGTATATTTCATATCGTGCGTAGAGGAGTGCTGAACCGATAAATCGAAATAGGCATTGTTTATTGGATTTTATAATCGAATTATACATCAATATTATTATAGCGTTGTTAAAAATTAAATGTATGATACGAACTATTTGGAGGTCCCTGAATCGAAAGACTTTTATATTTTTTTGTATGTATCATTGCCGCTTCATCAATTCAAAATGGCTGGATGGACTTCAACTATTTTTCGTACACGGGTAGTTGAACTTACCCGCCTACGACGAAGCAAAAAAAAATGTCATGTCATGACTTTTTTCACCTCCGCGAACGAAGTTGCGGGCATCTTCTAGTGTGAAATGTTTATGTATATTTTACTACATACCATCGTAACTTAGCCTTTTCTAGTTTCTTAGCACATAAATGTCTGAATCGTTATTTTACGTAGGTATACATAGGTACCTTTTATTGGGTTAAATATATGATGCCGGGGATGAACGATGAACCGCAGGACCGCAATATGATCAGATATTGTTTAAAGCCATTACAAATAATTAAAATCGCATCGTAATAGTGTAGCAATATTTTTATACTAATATTAAAATGAAAACTTTGTAAGAACATTATAGAAACAAACAACTCGTAACATCAAACCTTGCACATGTCTCTACAAACCAAGAATGGCGTAGTACCGGCACGAGGAGACTGACATGCGCATGCGTCGATCCTCGTGTCAGTAATTTACAATATAAAACGTCGTAAAAGACGAAGTTTTCATAGAAGGTAAATAACACATGTGTGTTGCATTAGCCCGCTGGGTCATTTATAAGTGCAGGGGCAATGCATCCCTGCCAAGACAAGAGTTAGCTTTTAGGTGACGACGGTATAGTTGTGTTTGGCTCAGATCGGCTCTTTGTACATATGCCGTATTACGATTGGTAGTAGTTACGCGATCGTACGAATTCAAAGACAAAACGGCATTTAAGCTTTGCAAGCGAGGGTAATTTACGGCGTTTTAATGTAGTAATAATGTTAATCTGTGGTATTACATAAGGGATTGTGAGTCATGTTGCATTGGCGGTCAGGGTCGATTGAATCTGACTCCTGCTGAGGTATTTGCAAGTTCAGCTCGTGTATCAAGTCGAAAGGCGCTACATTGCTTTGATTTATGTGTTTTGTTTTCCTTGCAGTATTCATGATAATTTAGAACTGATTTCACTGGTCGATTAATGATAATGAATCTAAAAATCTACAGTTATGTCTAGATTAGTTATTCGTTGATATAAAAGTATGTTGAGAAAACAATTCTTGAACTGGGTAGCACTTGCGCTCAGTGGCATAATGCGACCCATTCCATATAGGCACAAAGGCACTGCTTATACACTGAAGCCCTGAACGACCATGGCTCTATATAGGCACAGAAAAAGTGCCTACCTTAGCGAAAAACCCTGTGCACGCCACTACTTTGCGCTCAGTGGCCATGTTCATTTAGGGCTTCAGGGTAGGCAGTTTCTCTGTACCTGTAGGCAGCCATGGTCGTTCAGGGTAAGCAGTGCTTTTGTGCCTATATGGTCCGCACGCCACTGCTTACGCTGGCAGTACCTACTGTCAATAAAAGAGATGTTAAGCCTAAACGCCCGTGGACGTACGAATTAAGGAAACATAAAATAAAAAAAATGTTTTGTTATTAAATTTAGGACTTGAGCACCCAGCTGAACGAACTTACCGGTAAAAGTAAGTACTTATCATGTTATATCTCTTTCTCACAGAGTGCGTTTGCTGATAATGCAATACGTTGAACTGAAGATAACACAGCAGTCCCATCTCATTAGCGTGTGAGCATAACACACATAGCCCACTTATCGCCGAGTGCGGACAGATATTTAACGCTAATTTAGGACCTATATAAATAACAGTTTATCAGTGTCTAGTTGGGACTTTAAAAATCAATTTTAATTGGGACCGTTAAGTTTCCCAGAGGTGTAACGAGTAATTACATTTAAACTTTGGTCTACATAGATTGCACAGAAAAAAAAACATGACACTAACTTTAATTAGTAGAGTATAAATGTATTCATATGAGGGAACTGTACAAATGTCACGTTGGGTGTTTAAAGAATGATATCCAAAAAAATATTCGATATAAAAATAAGATATTTGTAGATTCCGAGTTCACATAAAGTATACTATCGGGAAATAATATAAAAAGCACACCATTAAACTTAATGTTCCCGATTATAGTTTTAGACTAACGTATGAGTTTTAACGATCTATGACAATGACAAGGCAAATGCTACATATAGAGTATATATTGGAGTTATATTAGTATTTATTATTTAGGGTTTATGTCTAGTTATGGCACTTTAGTTTTTAGTGTACTTGTGCATATAAAATTGTTCGTTTGTCTATTTTTCGTTGATTTTATTTTTGTCCCTCATTTCCTCTAAGGTTAACTTGAAGAGATCCCAATCCTCGTAACTCCCCGCGTACTTGTACAACTACAAATTCAAATCTCGTTTTGAACTTTTATGGAATTAAAGAAGGTTCGAAATTCAAATGTGAAAAATCACACTTATTACTTTTATATGTCTCTGTTCTATTGTTTTTGAATATTAAAAAATGAATATTGAAAAATTTCACCGTGGATTGAGATTACGAAATTATATTTTCTATCCTACACATTTGATAACTGTTCAAATAATAACATAGAAATTAGCAGTAGTCAAGTAAGAATCCGTAGTACCGGCTTGCCTAAATGCAAAATTACTGGACCATCAATACAAGAAGTGCTTCAGACTCCAATGCTCAACTTTACTACGAATATTAATACTTCACCAAACTCTAATAAAGGGCTGCCACAATAGATCAAATCTGGTCGAAGCGGCATACAGACGGCCCACAAATCAACAATATTAATAAAAATAAATAATACTTCACCACTGAAATGTAGTAACTACAAGTAGTTACACATCATCAAATCACTAGCTATGTAAACATATACAGTAAACAAAACAATTACTGAGCAGAAACATTAGATTTATGGTCAAACGCAAACACTTTGTTCGGACTAGTAATGAAGTACATGACCTCGAACCTCGAGGACAATTAAAAGAAACGATCCCGACAAACATCTCCATTAGTGTTATTCCAGTTTATGGGGTCAGTTGACCTACATTCCTCATCCGCCATGTTATATTGAGAAATTGCCCAATTTTAGCCAGTGCGTAAGCAAATGTTAAAGGCAATAAGCGGGAAAATAGGGAAAATTAAATGACACTAATTTCGTCACCCTCACTGACACGTATGATATAATACATTATTTCTACAATTTACGATTCTACACAAGCTCTTCGCTGGTTCAGTTCAGTTGGTTGAAACTAACTTCATTGAGAAATTTGAACGTTACAGCTTTTCCGCTTAGCATAAATATAATAATAATAACAATCTTTATTTCCGACTTCTAGGGTCCGTATAGTGTTAGTTACAAATAATATTGGTGTATCCTTTTTCTCGCTGGATATTTACAACTAAAATGTCATTCCACTTGAAAAATAATACCCAAACATCCACATGAAACACGGGTAAGAATACCCACACAACGATCCGAGATCAAATGTTTATTTTTGTAGTTTTCCAATAAATATTAGCTCTGACATAACAAAGCTTCAGTTAATCTGACGTAAAGCCAATATGGTTGCGAAACGAGTCGAAGTGGAGTCGAACGACCTTGCTATACTGTGACCAATAGCTACAAAACGCTTGTTTATTTTTAAAAAGTGCCGGTTTCAGACCGACTATACAATAAGGAACAGACAGCATTGATGTCTGCGCTCAGTAATAGGAGACTGTTATCGATACAAATTCGGTAGTTATACTTAATATTTAAAGTTATTATTACAGAATTTCACGTTGAAGTTTATTTGAAACGAAGGAAACAATGAGATTTCATAATATTATATGTTATGTTATCGATTGAATCTTAAATAATTTTATTTCAATCGCAATGCTTTTTCCAATGCTGAGTAAAATGTTGCACGTGTTTTTGGTTTATTATGTAGCGTACTTTTATTACTTAAATCAAAGCTGGTAAGTAAAACACATCATCGGTTTCCAAATTATAATATTAATGAGTTTTATAGTTATAAATAACGCATGTACTAATTTTCCCTAGTAATATGTAACGTTATACGTATGTAACGTGCGTCCGTGACGGATAAACTGTTGTAACGAAATATACATATTATTATTACCATCTCTGTACACAGTTATACAATAAAAATATATTCTATTCAAAAAGCAAAATATTTGTGCCACGTATACGAAGACCAAAACTATTAATTTGTATTTTATAAAACATGCTTTATTAGTGTCCATTTTTATCATGACATCTGAGTAAAAGATAAACATAAGTTCGAAAGAAAACGAACGTTTTTACAAAACATCCCTTTTATCGAGGTCGCTGAGTGTCGTTAGACCCGAGCGTGCCATCCAGACCCACCCGAGGCCCCCGTTTCCATAACCGAATGGATCTCGAGGCTGTGTTTATGTTTATGTCGCGTCCCATATTCCATCGCGGGTAAACAAATATAACTCAGTAACGCTGAGGAAAATGGCACATAGAGAGGACATGCTAATGGAGCAGGAGGCAAAGGGCGTTTAAAGGCCTTTCGTACTTGCGTTTAGTAGTAAATGTATGAACTCGCACTCATTACTAATTTACTAATCAAAGTGTAAACAGGCCATTAGTCATAATGAATTAAGAGGTATTAGAAACCTGATAAGTTTTACAAAAACAGACGCGATATTGCATACTACATTCTTGTAAAAAACTGTATGAAGCTCAATACATAACCAATGCGTTCTTTTATCCCCTCGGAAATTAGTCAAGAGTCAATGGAAGCTAAACAGCGAAGCAAATCTGTACCTATTATTGTAGAGGGTATCGAACTTCAACACACTTAACAAGCACGAATACCTGCGCCATTCATCGAACAGCAACATTAGTTAATCTATGGCCTTGGTATTTTGGCTTTTCGCCATAGGAGTTAACCCAAGAGTATATGTAGTTTTGGGCCTTAATATGCCGCCTTGATCCGAGTTGATCTATTGTGGAGGAAGCAGAACCCGAGGGTATGTAAGATAAAGTAAAGATCATCGCTGCAACTACGAGACAGCGTGCTGTTGCATGCACGCCAAAAAGAGTCTGTCCCGACAACTTTTCTTGTTGTCTGATTTGTTGTTGGCATAGCTATCTCAGTAAGAGTTGAGGTTGTAAGTTAAGGTTGTGTCTCGTGGCTGCAGCGGTAACTGCGTCGCGCCTGTTGCGTGCACAGCTATCGCGCATGCCCCGATCGATAGCGTACGCGGAGCGCCATTCAGCCGCGGGCAGGCGCATTCGTCAAACGGCCCTTCTAGAATGTCCTATCGATCCTCCGTGCATATGTTATGATGCAGGCTATGTTTGACGCTAGGCCTTGTAGGCCGAAGAGTCTGCTAGGAGAGTGCGCAGGTGCAGGTATCCGATGAATCGGCGGTCATCCATGGGAGCTTATACAAGACTTAACTATGCTTGAAGATAAAACTTAATTTATTTTTAAAATAAACTGTTACTTATTCTCGTAATTAAAGTGTGGCCAAACAATAGTCACAAAAGTAAATATGTCCAATTTCAGGCACCTTTATTTACGAGTTTTTTTGTGTCAATATTTAAATTAGAATTAAAAATTCTAAAAAAATGTCATTTATACCTAATCTCTGAGCGTGCCCTGATAAGAAAAAATCACGCAAGAAAATTATACGTCTACTAATTACCCTTTAATTACCCAATTAACTTGACTTTGAATTGGGTTTGGTAACGGAAAAGTATGTTTTCACACATTTTGGAAATAATCTGACGTAAGAAGAGGGAGCGGGAGTCCAAGAAATCTTATATGTCCTTACACGGGCACGGGGGTTAAAAATAGTCAAAATCGTCCTTCCTTAATTTATGAATGGCCCCTAAAGGTTTCTTAGAAGTGAAATGCGCAGTAAGGTCTCCAGAATTGTCTGAGGGTTATTATGCAATTACTGCACTGGCGGTCAGAATACGAGTTTTAACAGTACAGGTTGGATCCCGTCCACCAGAATTCCAGGAAGTTGTGAGCGGGATTTTGAGGTCTTGTTATTGCAGTCTCGGTGTTTGCGAGAAGTGAATTTCGGTTCTTGAGATTTCTCTTCTCGTCAAATTTTAAGTATACGGTTAGTTTCCTATTTTAAATATTTACATGTTATCTTTCAATCCTATTCAGTAGGACTTAGCCTACTATTGGAATTCATCCAAGTTTTATTTCTATTTAACATGTATACCAACTTCTAACCAACATAATTAAAATTAAATGTACGGCCTTAACATTTGAAAGGCTGTGACGTATTCTAAGATTGTTATCATTATTTCAGTGGCAGTATTTATTTCAGAACTTTTATAGCACGAAGGTTAAATGAAATTTATTCGTCGTTTGCTTTCCTTTCAAATAAAGACCGCATTGCTGTAGATTTTAGTTTTTAAGTAGCTTTATGTCTTGGTCTTTGTCGATCCTCATACAGTCTCGCAATACGGAACTCAAACATTGTTTTACATATAAACGAGTTTAATCGATTTTTACTATGGAGTAATAATCGATTAAGTGCGTTTATATATAGTATGAGAATAAAAAGAACTAAAATATGTTAACTAATACAATTTTGTTTTTTGAAATAAAACAATTTTGCCAATATAGATGTTCATGGTTTTGCTACAGATTTTTGAGTAGGTTAAGTTATGCTTAGATCTATTAACGATATCTCATACCTATCTTTATCAAATTTAAAATATTCCTAACTACATTTTTTGTGCTGCTTCGCCTTCGTGAACTAATATATTATATTAGTTGTCCGTCAGAAAGCATGGTAACAAGTAGCCTAAGTCACTCATAGCCTTTATTTAAAAATAGATAATCCTTTGCCCCGATTCTAGGAAATTTCTAGTAAAAGTGGTTAAATAATTATAAGCAGTGTACGTAGTTGCTTGTTAAAAAAACAGATAAAGTAGCAAATTCATAAACTGGGCTGCGTCTCCTGGCGCCGCGTTTGCCATCTTGAGTTGTGTTAACACCTAAGGGGTCAGACATTTGGGCAATGTAGGTCAAGTTCGGAGGGGGGCTGCCGACTGTTCTGCTAATAATTTACTCTTGTGAATGAAGTTTGCTTCATACAGTAAATTACATTATTTGTACAAGATAAATATGCGTAGTTCCTAATAAATAAGGAGTGCTACGTCACAATATATTGGTTTATGTATATAAAAAAAAAAAAGATTTTATCACAGTAAACCTAAGAATAGTGCGTATTGACTAAGTGTAATATCTAAATATTCATAACTGGCTGCCCGCCGCTGTAAGGAAGATGAGATCTAAACTTCCCATCACTCTATGGACCATGTAATGAAATACATTTTTGAATATCTCCCTTATCTTTTGTCTCACTCATTTCTTATATGGAGATTTACAAACCCAAAATTTTTACTATTCCATGCAATTTTTAGTTTATTTTGTTATATACAAACCTTGTCCTGACTGCCAATTACAAACACAACAAAAAAAATGCCTAATAGGTGAAGCTATTCTAAAGTGATACGCGAATATATATTTTTTAATTTTTTTTATATAGATTCCAATTTATAATCTATTACATCTTGACGGGTAATTTTGCGAGATAAAACCGACAAAACTCGGCTTGAGGCAGGGTCTAGTAAACTTCTATGGATTGGATAGTTATTGTCAAAGAAATTCTAAATGATTTTTACTGTCTAACTTAGTATAGGAACAGAAGCAATGCGAAACTCCTTTATCTTGAACATTGTTATTGTTATCTTCGTTGAATAAGAGATAGCTAAGTGTAAATAAATAAATTGAAACTTCCTGCCTAGTGTTTATTGACATAGCCGGCATCGGCATGGCAACACTGGCAGACGATAAATCATCAACAAAAGGCAAACCTTGAGATTCACTTGCGGCGAAACTCGTCTCGGCTATTATTCGTGGACCTCTACAATCGAGGCGGTTTTTTGTACGTTGTCCGGCCTCTTGGCCAACGAACTGTGGCCGTGATATCATAAATATGAATGTTGCCATTTAGTAAAATTCGATGTGATCATGTGACAAATCAGAATCTTTGTGTGGAAATATTTTATAGTTGCTTCATTATTCATAAGACAGCTCCAAGCTGGGCTAGCCAGTCTTTTGCGTACCTTGAAAATTGTTTAACATACTACAAAATTTAGTATCTTGTAAAAACTGTGTGGAGTATATGATCTCTATAATAATCTATAGTAGCATCCTAGCATCATATTATATATAAAAAAATATTTGTAATTATAAAACTTTTTTGATTATATTTACATATTTTAGTTAGTATCGTTTTAGTAGCAATCTGCTTGAATTCTGTTTTGTACTTACAAATCATAATCATAATCATAAAAACGTTTATTGCACCATGGTAACAAGTTCTTACAAAATATATGGGTATCACATGGACCCTGAAAGGGTATAGCAACTGCCTTAAAACTAAAATTAAAAGTAGCATACATAACACATAGAAAAGAAATTAAGCACAGCCACAGTTGAACTTAAAGTTGCTAAATAGTAACAAAAAAGAAGTAATTATAAAAATAATGTATACATATATCTTACAAAATCTAGTTTACTTAATTTTTGTCATCAAAAAACTCTTTCACCGAGTAGTAGGATTTCTGCGTAAGGAATGTCTTTAATTTATTTGCAAATATTGTGTCTTTTTCTTCTGCTTTTATATTATTTGGGATATGGTTTTAATATTTAACTGCTGCGTAATGGGGGCTATTTCTGAACATTTCTAAAGTTGGTACCGGCAGTATGAGTTTATATTTAAATCGTTTGTTTTGCTGTTTATTGAATAGATGTATTTTTTGCGCGCGAACATACCTAATTCTAAAATATATAAGCTTGGCAATTTAAGGATACCAAACTCCGTAAAATAAGTCCTGCAACTGTCTTGATGCCTTATTCCCACAAGTATACGCATACACTTTTTTTGCATCACAAAGAAGTCATGTGCATCTGTGCTATTACCCCACATTATAATTCCATAATGCAACCACGAGTGTGCATGGGCTAAATAAGCAGACAGTGCGGTAGTGAAGCTGGTTGTCTTGCGTAGTGTGAATAATCCATAAAGAAATCGAGATATTTTAGTTTTAATATTTAATATGTGGGTTTTCCAATTAAGATTCGAATCCAGAGTAATGCCTAATAGGGTAAAATGTTTTACTTCTTCAACCTCTTCATCATTTAGAGCTAATTTTAATTGTAATGGTTTTCTGTGATATGGAGAACTGGATTAACTTAGTTTTATTTGTGTAATCCCGAATTTTGTTAGGTTCTACGTTATAAAAGGAGTTGTAAATTCTTCAAATCAAATCAAAATATCCTTTATTCAAGTAGGCTTAGATACAAGCACTTTCGAATTGTCAGTTACAATGAGAGAAGTCTTTGCTGGGAAACATACAATATGATCCAACATTTGTTGCAAGGATTAGGGAAACCCAGAAAAACCTAGTCAGATCATTTAACTTAAGTATAATACTTACCTATTATTGATAAAATCATCATTTTAAAAATTAAAGTAATTAATAAGATAAATCCCAAAAGGATTGTCAATAAAAAAGAAAAAAATATAGAATGTGTCTAGAATAAAATTCTAAATGTCAGAGTATATAAAACAATTAATATGCGTGTAACAACTAACTATTACAATATTGTCTTAATTATACTTGAAACTTTTACAATTGTGTTATAACTAATTTATAATTGATACACGCAGAGGAGATGTACAAATTCTCCAGATCAATGTTAATATAAAATATAAACTTTTTTTTCCAGAGATGTATAAGGTCTCTAGGCGTCACGACACGCGATAAAATTAAATATAATAATTTGACTGAATTCTACTGAGATGTATAAGGTCTCTTAGGGGTCAAAGTGAATAATACATTAAACATAATTATTATTAAATCTAAATTTCTTAGAGATGTATATGGTCTCTAGGCGTCATAACATGGAAAAAGATAAAATTAGTTAATTAAAATCCTCAGAAATGTTTAAGGATATACCTCTATAAATTAAACAAAACTCTTAGAGATGTATACAGTCTCTAAATCAAATAAAAAATGAATAACTTCAATCGAGTACAGGATGAAGTCTCTCACGTCATCAGTTCATTAAACACTGGTAGGCAGTTACTAGGTATAAAATTTAATATAATTCTTGAGTTGTGTATTCTGAAAGTAGGCTTTACCTATAGGAGTCTGAGTCCGACTTAACAGAGCTTCAGAATATATCATCTGCTAAAAAAAAAATAACGCAACATATTGCTTTTTCATAAATATACGTATATTCTACAATACCGGGATATCCGGCATGCCTATCCCGGATATTAGGAGTTACGCCTGGATCTTGTTGTCTTGATTATCGTACAACGCGAAAATTGGTTACAAATTATTTACTTTTTGTTACAATTACTATTAAGTTCGTTGAATTACTTATCCAATTTGATTAAATTTTTGCGAGGGCTTCTAAAAAATTGCCTCATAAATTGGCAAATTGTCAAGATGTAAGCGTGTATGATCCGAACATAATTCTAATTTTGTTTTCATTCTAGCTTTAGATGGTTACAACTATTATTAGTAGAGCCTTTTTCCCGAGATTGGTTTGAGAATGCAATATTTTAGTGTAATTCAGGAATTACACTAGGTTTCTATTAGCGCGTTTACATCGGGTCGATAATCGATAACGCCTTTTATATATACACCACAGCTGCCTCGCAACTTCGGTAGTCGACTGTGTAAACACGCCTTACAATGCGGACGCAAGGAACTCGCTATGTATAATATGTATATACGTTTATGTATACGCGGTACGCGCTATTCGATGTATACCGCGGGCGAGGTGTACAAATAGGTCTGTAAACGCTACCTCCTTTGGTGGCATCTCAGATAGTAAGCCACCCAAGACTTTGCCACTAATCAATACAATCAGGCATACCTGTAATGCACTTGCATCGCGTGCACCGCGCCTGCGCGCCGGGCCCGACCTTGACCTTACCCTCCCAGGTGTCAGAGGGAGGAGGGTGGAAGAATACATATCCCGCGTAAATACCGGGATTATGGTTGTTTGATGCGTTTCTTACGCATTGTTCCGTTATGTTATTACTGTTATTGAAGTTATGAAATGACTTGGTTTTCTGCGCGGCTTTGTATTTTGCTTATACTTTGGCAAGCGTGTATTTTTTGGTTATAAGTTGTCTATACGTCTTTCTACCTTAAATCCTATTTTTAAACATAAAAATTACATACATCCGTTTGTTTTTTTATAACAAGAGCGAAAGACAGAATAATGAGGATTAATTTACTGCGGTTTTTCTTCAGGCCGTAGAAAACCGATGACAGATTTTTTTTTTGTATTTTGTATAACGAATTTGTGTTCCTTTAAATGACAATGATGTTTAAGTCGTTTCAAACAAGCATCAGTTTGTTTAAAAACACTGAAATTGTTTAATGTGCGCAAATTTTAGTAGTATCAAGACACTTCATATATAATATAGTCGGTATTCCATCGAAACCCGCGTATTCTTCGCGAAACACATTTCAGGGTTGTAAATAAGAAAAAGACTGAAAGCGAAGTGTTGGCGTTCTATATAAACATTCCGAATTCCGCTAGAGAGGTCAAACAATAAATTGCTGTCCACTTTGTATGGGAAACGGACTTTTATATGTCAAGTGGTCTATTTTAGAATGCGCTGGACAATCGTATAATACGATTTACATCGGGAACGAATCAAATTATGTAGAATAGAGGTCGTGAGTAATTTATATCAAGGAACTTCTTATATGTACTTTAATTTTGTTTTAATAATGAAACGGTAGTATAACCAAAAATGGTTTGACTTAAGTAACAATTTGTTACAGCCCTTTATTTTTTATAATTATACGCGATTCATTTGGCGAGGCGCGAAAATTTGAGTATTCATAAAATTATGTAAGTAGTTGACGTACAGCCAATTATTACTGCCCATTAAGAAATTATCCCAGAGACGAATATTTTAACTTTTTCTCGGGAAACGATTAATTATTAATGCGACGAGATATTTTTGGCTTCCCACAGTTTAATAAAATACGTAGGGAGTGTCCAAAAAAATGTTTCCATTTCGTAAAAGTTCACGACAACAAACTTACTCGATCTATTTCGCGACTTTCCGAAATAGATTCAAGCCCACTCGATCCTTTGTTTTATTTTTAACCAGCGATCGACGTGGGCAAGGACGAATGTGAGCAACGTTTAAGTATTTGGTCAAACATTTGTGCCTACACTACATGCTTAGTATCTGTTACAGGTAATTGGAACAAACGTGCGGACGTAGACACTTAGATAACCAACCAACTAGAAAACAGTGCATATTATTTATGTGGACGTTTATAAATTTATTTGTCATGTCCTCAACACAAGAAAAGAATGTCAATAAGTTTGGACATTATACTTTTGATCCATAGATGACGGAAAACATATTAACCTGTGATAATTTATAGTAATATTTCTTCACCAGGTGTACTCTACCGATACAGTTAGGCATAGCTGCAGTTTTATTACAAGGTGCCCCGCAACTCCGTTCGCGTAGGAAAACAGGCATTACCCCTATTTTTTCGTCAGAACAGTTGGGTAAAATGTATCCTATAACCATCGGGGGATACCCAGCTAGCTACCCGTGTGCCGCAAATAATCGAAATCCGTTTAGCCAATTTGGCGTGATGAAGCCACGACACACACAAACATATAAAAAATCCAAAAAAATATTTTTCACATCTGTGACATCCAAATAGTCCGTTAAATATTTTTTTTTGAGAATATCTTCGATGAACAGACATTTCGTTTTTATGACTTTATAATAGTGGGATAAATTTAAAAAAACATGGAAGATCGAGCTGTTCGAGAGATAAACAAAATATGCTTGACATGCGAAAGATGGCGCTCGCAACATTGCTCTAAATACAAATACCTAACTCTAAATTGTACAATGTGGTCACGTGTTTTGGGTATTGTAAAAGTAGGTAACCGGGTCGTTGCTCGAGTCATTACTAGAAGATAACGCATGCCTTGACTGAATGGACAAAGGCTGATAACAGTGCAGTCTGCCACTTGACAATTGTATTATGCAAGTTTAGAATATGATAAGCGAACATAACTGTAACTGTCGTGCAGCAGAAAACTCGTAGATTACCGGTCTATAAAAACAGTTACAGGCGGTAACTTTACGGATGTTAAGTTACATCTACATCCCTACAGTTGGCATTAAATAGAGAAGATGCATTATTTTTTTCAATGACACCTAAGATACATATGATTGATAACACATTAAAAAGCAACACTAGATATGTTAAAATGGAGACTCAAAGACAGGCTCAGGCATAACAACTGGGCGTTAAAACGCCCCATACAAATCGCGCGGCACGTGTGACGTCACTCATGTCACAACTATGTATATGGAAGAATATGCCGAAAACTGAATACGTCCAAACAGGAATGTGCCGAAACAAGAATATGTCCAATCAGGAATCCTCCTGAGTCCTCGTGTCCTTTTAAAAGGACAAAATAAAATCGAGTTTTGAACTCTCATAAAATTCAAGAAGGTTCGAAATTCAAAAATGCATATATCACTCGGCGTCAGGAGGATACAACGAAAAAGGAATCAATTCTATGCCTCCTGGATCCGTTATACAACAAATGTTTAGACGCGTTAAGTACATGACATTACGCATTGAGAATATCGAAAAATTACCACAGCAAAGCAAGCAGTTGGTATTCTGGGTGGAATGGAGCAAAAGATGGAAAAAATCCTCCATGGGCGGCAAAAGATGTGTTAATGTGTTTATTTGTTTCACAATACTAGCAACGTAAGGCAAAAATAGACGCGGCATGCTTATATTATTGGTTTAATGGCCGCAGAGTTGCGGGTTATGGAGGGCTACGGCTAATCGTGTGGTTAGCTGAACTAGTCAACTTGATCAATCAATACCCTGTAAAACAGTCGTGACTTAAGTATTGACACACCGAGACTATAGATAGTTAAAAGTAGGAACATGAAATTTGAGACATTACTTGAGGTAGAAACGTAGGGAAGCGCTAAGGATTTTTTGGAATTCAAATTGTACAAGTCGTGGGCAAAAGCTAGTCGTATATGAACAAAACATTTAGAGGAGAGTGGCAGAATTACTTAACTAGTTGTCAGTACTGAAGATTGACGCCATTTTAACAAAGAAAATAGACGGTATCCCCAATACATTATTTAAAAACTGAAATATTATAGAACTAGCGAGAAACTTGTCAAGTTCACTAATAAACTGTGTGTAACCATACTCAGCTTTATTTTCGCGAAACATTAATTTCTTCAATAGATAGCAAACATGTTTTCTCCATCATTAGTAAAACAAGTAAGTACTACTAATTTTGATAATTAGAAAAATGTGTCCGATAAGTCACTTTTGTGACAATGTGCCGATACATTTTGTACGAGCGTCACAAAACTGGAGATTTGATTTTTCATTTATAAAAATCTTGAAATCGTCAGTGCTCCTGAGTCTGAGTAAAACGAGTCCTAAAAGTCCATAAACTGAGACAACTTTCATTTCAAAAGTAGAAAAAATATGAAAATTGTGGATACATCAGGCCGGCTAGATCCCTACGCAGCATAATCTCCACACAATGGTTTTCACGATCTATAAGTGAGGAAAACGGAGCGCATAACCGTAGCATGGAAAAACATGCAGTATACCTAATTAGTATGTAACGCTTCTGGTTTCACGGAGGATTAGTGGCAAAAAACCGTGAAGCGAGCGAAAATTGCCGACAAATCGCGAATCGATAAGCTGCAGTCAGGCGCGAGGCTCTAGCGATTACACCGCATAGCAAAACCTTTTTTAGGGTTCTGTACCCATGTCATGAACCGTGACACAGTTGAGATTTTCACAGATGATGTATTTCTGTTGCCGCAATAACAACAAATACTAAAAACAGAATAATTTTGTCTGTCTGTCTATGTCAGTAACCAGTATACAATGACGAACACCGCGTAAATTTTTCTTAGTAGTAGGGCTCTGCTAAAACTGGATTTTCATAAATACGACCGTTTGTAGCGTATATTTTGTACGGAACCCTTGGTGCACGAGTCCGACTCGCACTTGGCCGGTTGTTTATTCATGACGCGGTAGTCTTGAGGCTGTTCGTTATATATTGATAGGCATCATGCGATGAATGTTTACGTTTTCGGCGCGCAATGGCAGCAAATATTGCTCGATTTCTGGCTCGCGCGCGGTTAGCTTTCCTGCTCACTTGCAGTTAAGCGCGGCTTCGCTAAGATCATAGGAGAGAGACTTCTGTACTTGTACAATTATCTATTTTGTGACAGTGGTACGTAGCAGTTTCTTGATGCGACTAAGAAACAGCCCACCTCTTAAGAACTCGCAAAGAGCAAACATGTCGAACAGATCTTGTCTTGTCATTTTTGACCTTTTTAGGGTTCCGTAGCCTAAATGGCAAAAACGGAACCTTATAATTTCGTCATGTCCGTTCGTTCGTCTGTGTATATTGATGAAATTTGGAGTACATATGTCATGTGTAAGCTGCTACTTAGTGTAGTAGGTACACGTTTATAAGTTATAGACAATCAGCAAATAAGGTCGATTGGTTAAGGATTCTTTGAACTTTCCACGGGTACCTAGAGCAAAAGTTACTTGACCAATATGTCGATATATGGTTAAGTGGGGATTAACTGCTGGTAAATAAACAACAGTGTTGTGATTTCTATGTGGAGTAAAGGCGTGTATTATCAAGTATAATCATCCTTTTTGTACTTTCCATTTCAAAAGGATGAGCAGTTAAGGCCAATTTCACCATGCTTTGTTAGCTTTAACGGTTGATTGAGAACTGATTAACAATTGACTACGCCCTGTGAAAATAGGCCTAATTATATATCGATAAGCGGGGATTAATAGCTCAGTAAATAAACACGAGTGCTTCCTATGTGGCTAGTCCACATTATGAGTCATGTCACACGTCTATTTCTGCACGCGCCGATCACGCCTGCGCCCGCGCACCGCTCGTGTTGTTGCACCGATTCCGCCGTAAATTTGTTTGCATACGCTATGCACCTCATTTATGATTTAGACCCTATTTCACCATGGTCGAATAGGCGCTAAAGTCTGATTCAGGATGAAGGAGTTTGGCAGCCGTCATCGGCTGTTAAAATTAGCGAAGCATGGTCAAATTGGCCCTAGCTTTGAAAAAGAGGAATGAAAAGCTGTAGCTAAGTAGTCACAGATTTACGGGTTACGGGTAGCATGCGGTGGGATTAGAACGCCTTATATTTGCCACGACTTGCCAACTTTGACACATCTCAGTTAACCTGTTTACTATGCTCTGCTAGATGCTAATGCTTTATTACCTATCAAATGGTAGACATTGACAGTAGTAATCAGCCGTTAATGCATGCTGAAATTGGGGCTTAGGTTTCATACAGAGGAACGAAAAGCAGTAGCTCACGTAGTTATAGAATGAGCATGAGACAGGATTAGAACGCTTCATATTTGCTACGAAGAGCAGTAATTCACGGAGTAGTGATACGTAACGCGGGTTTATAGTTCATACGCTTCATAGTTGCCACAACCTGCCAACTTTAACCCTAAGATGCATACAATATCACGCGTTTTATTTTTGAACTAGCTTCTGCCCGCGACTTCGTCCGCCTTAAATTCGTTTGTCGCGGATAAGGGTATTTTTCCGGGATAAAAAGTAGCCTATGTCCTTCATCGGGACTCAAACTATCTCCATACCAGATATCATCTAAATCGGTTCAGCGGTTTAGGCGTGAAGAGGTAACAGACAGACAGACAGACAGACAGACAGACAGACAGACAGACAGACAGACACACTTTCGCATTTATAATATTAGTATGGATTAACTTAATCCACGTTAAAGTGAGACTTTATGACGAATTTGACAGTCTTAAATTGACGTATGTGCTTGTGTCATTTCCGTAGTATCGCTTTTGATACTGTTTGCATCAAGAGGTTAATAAATAATCGCTGCCAAAGCCCTCCGAGCCACGACGAAAAATACGTTCCGTGATCATAATCGGCTTGGGAGTTCCAATTCACTGATACTGAAAACACTTTTTTGTCAACTATGAAAAGTTTTATTAGGTTATCAATTCAGCTGAAGTTTGAGCTATCATTCTGCAAATACCACTACTAGATATGTAACTGTCTAAACACATTGCTTACATTATTTACCCACTTTTTGAGTCGTTGCCAAGAAAACGTTTGGTTTCAGTGATGGGTCCGGTACGCGTCTAATGCGTAAAACTGACGTCATTATTGAATTGCCAAAACATTTTCCAACGCTTCCATACGTAAGATAATTTATAAGTCTGTTGGCACATTCGTTTAAATTTATTTTTAAAAGAATAATGAAGAATTGCTCGAAAATCTTCGAATTTTCCCGAGAGCTTACACCGTCAGCCACCCGTTTTAGGGTCCGTGCCTAAAGGGAATCCTATTAGTAAGCTTCCGCTGCCGGTCTGTCTGCCTTCCTGTTACAGGGTTCTAACTCTTGAATCGTAATAAATAGGCACTTGTGATTTTCACAGCCCGTATGATAAAGCGGCCGGATTAAAAAAATAAAATTAAGTTAAAAGGGGACTATACAAAAAAACTTGTTTTTTTTTGCGTATTATTTTCTTTTCATGCGCGAATCCGACACTAGGCCGATGGTATATGGTACTAAATCATTTAATTTAACTTTAAAACAGTTTTACAGCTACCACGAATTATTAATAAAGATCGAATCGAATGATAGCCTTCGTTCATTCGTTCTTATATTGTTTGGATTAAATGTGAGGTTTTACGGTTCTTCAAAGTAGAGATTTTCCTATTAGCGGTTTCTCGGACGAGTAATACATACAAGTAGATTCTACTATCGGTGTCTGATAAAATGATTAGCATTGAACAGTGTTAAGAAAAGTCAATCACCCGTCCGGTTCATCGGCCAGTGGAGATAGCTACTGATAACAGCACAAATCCTACGGAAGCACTTGATTGAAGCGTCTGGATTTATACTGGTTTGATTTAGATAAAATGCAAAGAAGTAAAACGTCGTTACCGCGGAATAAATGTAAGTTTTGATAAGTTAACAGTCTAGGGCATGACGACTGATGGCTAAAATTTTGGAGACTGAACGTAAAAAATTTAAGGTTCCTATTTTTGACTCTCGATGAAGTGAAACGTATTTAAAAATTAAAAAATACATAGGTTACAATTTAAAAACAATCATTCGAGTTAAAACAACGAAAGGATCTACCCTAGCAGCATTAAATTTAGAACATCGAAAGCGCCAAACATCGCAACACATCTTTATTAGATACCTACTAAAGGCGCAAAGATATGTGACGATTTGGCGCTTTGGCAGTTAGACTGTACCATTCAAAACTCACAGCATCAGCAGTAGTTACGCTAGCAAGTTACTAAAATTTTGAACATGGTTGTTTTGGATTAACGGTAATATTCAGGTATTTTCCAAAGTCCACCTGTTAGGTAACTTAAACATACTCCATAATATTCCCTTAGTCCTATTTAGTACGTACCAATCGATCAAGCGCAGAACACAAGGTAAACCCATACGGCTATCCTTATAATATTTAGGCATATTAATCGGCCGGCGGCGGCAGTGAGGCGGGCCTCCCCTTCGTGGTTTGTTTGACATGTCTACTACATACACATAATGTAGTTACCATACTATGTATGTACATCACGGCGATATCATGTTGCTACGCTATTTGCAGGTGACTTTCGTGAACCGGAAAATAATGAGTGAGTCACTATTCCATATTTGGATATGTACCGAAAATGTCGACATAATCAAAGATGTTACTTCAGCTTGTTATCTCAAATATTCGAAATAACTCTGTAGCTGTAATAGCTGTTGGTTCTCCTACAATAAATAAATAAATAACTTTACTATAGGAACCTATTTGGGTGATTCCACGGGCGTTTCAGCACAGTGCCTAGTACTAAGTATTAAATAAATGAATGGGTCATAATATGCGTTAAGAGGGTTTATACCTGCGTAACTGGCAACGTCGCATATTTTTTGGTTTTTCTTGATTATTTTGAGAAATGTATATGTAACTTGAACATGTTTTCAATTCATTCATTACGTTTTCGGTAGATTACCTGGCACAGTGCAAAATTTCATGATATTGTCACAACCAAAGCTCTAAAAATGAATTTAAGTCTATAATCTTCTTTTGTAAGAAAATTAAGGCAAAATCGATGAGTACATGAATTAAACACAATATAAATGCTAAAAATGTAGGGTATGTATTGAACATATCTTTAAGTTTCATACAAATACCACAAAATAATGAAGTAAGAAGACAAAATATGCGACGTTGCCAGCTGAGCGGGTATAAACGGTCTTAAATTCGATTAATCATAACAAGAACTAGGATTCCTTGATTACAGTATATCGAATGAAAGTCTGCTGCTTGACGTACCTACCTCATTCTTTCAATATTTATAACTAGGGACTGACGGCGGTTGAAACGCCCGTGCCATCACTCATTTATACTTATTCACGTTCAATTTTTGTTCGTTGCGGTTCTGTAACAATAAATACATACAATATTCAGTGAAACAGACGGTGTTCACTGGATCTTTGACTATGCGGAAAGCGCTTGTATGTACAGACTAGTCTCAAGTAGATGGTTCCGAAGACTGGATTTTTTTCCACGAGGTTTTTCCCACAGGTAAAATGTTTTTTTCTAGAGCACGTACAAAAAGAGTGCATGTGTGATACTGCGACTAGAATATTCTGTAAAATTAATTCAGTATACAGCATTCTAGGCGTTTTGCTTTTAACTCTCACGTCTTTTGCTCGTCGGTTTGCAGCTTTTGTTACGTTCTTATTTCATCTATACTTATACTATTATAAAGTTGTAAATAAAATGTCTGTACGTTGAAGATATTTCAAAAAAAAACTATTGTAACGCACTATTTGCAGGACACACGCATTTTTTTTATGTGTCGTTGTGGCTTCATCACGCCTAATCGGTTAAACTGATTTTAAATATTATTGGCTCACGGTTAGCTGGGTATCCACAGATGTTTATAGCATAGATAAAGGAACTTATACTTTTTTACCAGATTACGCTGAAGAAAACAAGAAGGGCAATGACTTTTTCTCCTCCGCGAACAAAGTTGCGGGCACCTTCCTTTTTTTGTAATATTTTGTGCTCAATTGAAGAACCTCTGTATTGATAAAAAAATAACCCATAAAATAAAAGTTCAATAAAAGATATTAAAAACTACAGAATGTTCTAGACATCAATCACAATCTCGCAGCGGTATCTGGGGTTACGTAACCAATGTAATTATTTACATAGTTAATTCGAAAATCCCGCGAATCTTGGAGTACTTGACGAACCATATTTTGGGTAAACAGTTCCATGAAAATGACCTTGAACGCAGAGACTTGCGTCAAAACTCTCCCGAATTAAATGAATTACACTTTGGCAGAGTTGTGTTAAAAAACAAGACGGTCTGAAAACATATTCTGTCCCTTCAGTTCATTTTTAAGAGTTGAAATCTATCTTAAGGGATGCTAAAAGTAATTATATGACTAATTTTTAACCGTAAGAACAATAAGTAACAAAACACAGGTATTTCTTAATACTAAACTTGAAAATTTAATTCATAAAAATGAAAAAGAAAGCATATCTTTACGTAATAATATGGTAGATAATGTACAAATGATCGTATGCTGGTTATAAGCGGTATCAAAAAACAATCATACATATACATGCATTAGTCAACTTTCTTGAATCACTACAGCTTATGCTAATCTTTATAAACCTGATAAATATACATTTTATCTACGTTTATGAGTAAATAAATAAACAGTGGATTGTTTCGCCTTGTGCTCAGTCAGTTAGGATTTATTTTTAGGGTTCCGTAACTCAAAAGGAAAAAACGGGACACGTATTGAATCACTCTGTTGTCTGTCTGTCTGTCAAGACCCTTTTTCTCAGGAGCGCGTGGAGGTATCAAGCTGAAATTAATATCAAATATGTCTGCGGTCCCTTGAAGCTAAACGCAATCCAAAAATACAGTCATTAAAAAGGTGTCTCCATACAAATAGCTGTACATGTAAAACCTATAGGGCGGGTACTTCCAGTTGGCCTAGAAACCTCAAATTTGGTATGCAGGAAGTTTTCATAGCACAATCCACGAAATAAATCTGAAAATCTGATATTCTTATGTCTGTCTATGTCAATAACCAATATAAAATGTTCCCACACCGCGTACATTTTGTTTAGGAGGAGGGCTCTGCTAACCCTGGGATTTCATATACGTTTTTAGCGTATATTCTGAACGGTACCCTCGGTGCGCGAGTCCGACTCGCAGTTAGCCAGTTATTTTTTAATATAAAACGATTTGTCTCCATAAATGTAATTAAGGTATACGATTAAAATACTTGTAAGCAACTGTTTACGATGCGACAGAGAAACATGTTATCTTTACGCGGAAAGTTATGATTGTCGTATTACTTAATAATGTAAATAAAGTCATTACGATTTCAGGCGTAATGGAAGACGAGCTTTATTTCATCATCAAAAGCTAAGTTTTTTTATAGATGGTGCAGTTAAAGTCATGGCCAACTATAGCTTGACAAGTTCTTTCGTGATACTCCCCCAATGGTCTGCGGGCGACGGGGGGAAAGGCAGCGAAGGCGAGTAAAGAGTGTGCGCGCGGCAGGGTCATCGTGCCTTTCCGCACGCACACTTCATACCCACCCCCGCTGTCTTTCCCCCCCGTCACCCGCAGACCATGGGAGGGTCACGAAAGAACTTGTCAAGCTATACATCGTCGTCACGACACATTTTGCCTGTACGAATAGGTTTTGCGATTTGTGAATATTTGTAACTGCGAGTGTTTTTTGTCGCTGGTATAACAATCGATTCAGTATACCATAGTCGCGATGATTCTGCCGACCACACCGGCAGTAAACATCGTTATGATAGCTTTCACTGTTGGCCGTCTGCCGACGTCAGACCGCCGGTCCGTCTGCCGACGTAGGCAGATTACGTAAACGGGTGACTGTCGGGATCTATAGACGATCTAGACGTGTAGTAATTCCGAGTGCCAAATACTAGGACTATAAAGCGCGTTGAAAACTGCAATGGTATTTCGGCTATTTCCTATTGGCTACTTGAAATCATATTAACTTTTGGATTGAATTATAAGCTATGAATGCAAAATTATCCTGTGGTAATAATATATTGCTTGCTTTTCCCAAGTTTGCTCTGTTCTAATGTTTGGCAACTACTGACGCCCATCAGTGCTTCAAAGATTTATAACACAAATACATTTCGTTTTTCGTTATACTAAAATCATTTTCAAGAATCAACTATAAGTCACTGAAAACAGCATTATGTCTCATACCTAACGTAACCACAACTCCTGCTTTGGGCGGGACAGTCCTGCTTTCAGGTTCTCTATCCCGCTGCCCCCAATTTATTAACACCACATTATTATCTATTGTGATATAGAGAGCAATCGTATTTTTCTTTGAGCTTTGGCTTGTATCTATATCACAATGATCTTTTTTATTATTAAAAAATAATTTTAAAAATGTTAATAAAATTAAGTTCGTGTCTACTGACAAGTGTGTAGCCCCAAGTTTTTGTGGCACATGTACAACATTCACAGACAGTGGGATTTCATATAATTTTCAGTACAGACCTAAGTAAATGTATTCGCTCCTATTCGCTTTCGCTAAAGCACCAACATTAATCGAGCTTCACTGTTACGCGTATTATTGTTATATAGATTTTGTATTGATTATGTATTAAGCCCCTGCCATCTAATTTATGTGATTACGACGTCGGGATCAAAAACACTATTCGAGTATTTTTAAATTGAGATTTGCGTTTGTACACACACTTGGCAAAGCGTCTATTTTTTAATATGACTTCGGCACAAACATCCCCGGTTATAATTAATTATCATACAGAATCTTTTGGAATATTGATGAAAAACTCTAAGTGTCACTGCCCTTGATGAAGGGTATTGCACGAAATAAAAGACAACATATGTGCTAAAAAAATAAGTCGTATATATAAAAAACCGCCCACTAGTGTTTAAAAAGTATAACAACATAAGCCTCGGAAAACCTTCACTCATTACCATTTTTAAAATAACAGAAACGAAATAAAGGATGAATAATTTTGTCAGAGTATTTATTCAATCGTGACACCATACCCCTATTTAACTATTGAAGTTTTTTAAGAACTAATTATAATACGCATGTTTCTTTATTAAAGGGACCAAAGTTGATTAAAGTTACGCAAATCTAGCGTTAATTTAACGTGGCTTGTGGTAAGGCGATCGAATGAAAGGAGTGTAGAACGATGAAGGTACCTATCTTGTTTTTTTATTTCATCAATCAATCTAGATGGACCCGTAGTCAGAGTAAATGGCCTTGACCAAAAATGATATCTTATAATGATTTCGGCGCACACACTCCGTGATCTGGTTATCTGTATTTGGCAACTTAAGATACACTTATCAATGACCCCGTCTGCGTGTGACGCTCGCATGGCAACAGATCAATCACGGTCGATTAATGAATAACGAGTGACATCATTAGCGAGTAGCGTAGTTTACTATTAATGATAACCCGGCGGTGGATGATAACTTTAGAGGCCGAGACAGGGATACTCGTGTCAAGAAATCAATGTACTTATATTGTAATAATGACTACAATGTGTTGGTAATTTAAAGACAGCGAGAACGAATGGGGATGTTGCCTGATCTCAACATTTGTAAAAAATATATAAGATCTTGATAAATAAGGAACTACGTTAAAATTTTGAGTACGATATCTTGAGCCCTTAAAGTTGGGTGAGAAAGTCCATTTTCAAACTATGAAAATATGAATACTAAACTAATAATACCATTAAATATATAACCAATAAAATTTATGGTAACTTTTGTTATGAAACCGTTTCGATAAACGCAAGTTTTAACATAGATGCAGAACAAAGTTCTTAATTTCCCCATACAAGTTTAGTAACCGTTAACTGTGTGACGTCGCTAATCTAGTAGGCTTTTAGTATGTAGCGTTTTTTGGGAAAGTCCAAAAATTTTATTTTAATATTGTTGTATCTCGGGGAGTCTTATATGATTAAAGTTGTTTCTCCAGTAATATTTTTACTATTGAAGATGAAGAAGAATATTTTTATTTGCAAAAATGTAGTGGTAAATACAGATGGAATAGAATGTCATACAAAGTGCGTACATTTTACTTAAAGAAGCATGCAAATTTTGTTTATTACTTAACTAAATACTTAAAGCTATATGTTATATAATACTACTAATTAAGAAATTATATAATTTCTTTACTACAATATCGTTTCATCTCAAATAATCATTTATACTAAAATAACACTGGTCCAAACAAAATTTGTGTAATTTGCATTTAAATTCAGGCATGTCTGAGTTTCTTATTTCTACAGGTAAATGAATGAATATTTTTACTGCCATACATACAATTTTTCTTGCAAAGAAAGCAGTCTTTGAGTTCGAAGGGTAACAAAGAGTAGTGCCATATCGAGAAGGATATCTTGTGGTTGATGACTTATTTGTAAATAAGCCTATGTTCTGTTTGGCAAATAGTCCTATTTCAAAGATATAAAGCGATGGTAATGTCAACACTTGTAATTTTTGGAATAAAGGTCGGCAGGAATCTGTTTGTCGTGCACCACAGATGGCTCTAACGCATTTCTTTTGGAGTAGAAAAACCTTTGGCATATTGAGAGGTCGTTCTATAACATACCTCGAAAAAACTTGTAAAATAGCCTATTATTAATGTACCTAAATAATAAAGAATATGTGCCATTCTCGACCGATGCAAACGAGGGACTTTAGGTCTTTGCATTCACATTTAACACAATAAGTAAAGACGAGTGTTGGAAAACGAAAGATACGAAGACTTTTAGGAAGAATATACATTTTGTAAAAGTAAAAGGTGGTTATAAGCCTTTCCTTGGGCAACCCGGTGGGAATCGGCTTATATGGACGCCACGCCACTAACTGGTAGATGGCAAACGCGAAACTATACGCCTCTAAAGGCAGCCAAACCATCAAAGCGGAGCTGTGTGAAATAACCAATCACATTCCGCAAATTAAAATTTGCTCGTGTTGGTTTTAACAGCGACACATCCTGATTGGTCCATTTTGCACAGCTCCGCTCCGCTTTAATGGATTGGCAGCTTAATACTAACGCAATTTCGCGCAATTTTTCTACCATTGGACAATTTATCCTTTGCATGTAACTTTAAAATTGTACCAAGGAGGAAGGTCAAGAGTCAATTGGCGGGGTCACGCGTCCAGTAAATCACTCGATTGAGATCGAGACAACCCAAAGAGCAAGCATAATCTCTAAGGGGGATACAAATAACATGAACGATTTTTATTTTGTGCGTCCGCAGCACTGCACTCAAGGCGGGTTAGCATCATCGCAAAACCAAGCTGCGATATATTTGCCAAATATTCGAATTGCATCTCTATTGTTTTCTATGTTAAACAAAAGGGATTCAAGAAGAATATTTGGCGCATACGGCGCAGTATGCTGATAAATCAAACTGGCCGCGAAATGGTTTGTCGCGCGACACAGCATCACCCGCCTCTTTTGTAATTTAATGGTAAGGAATGGATATCGTTTGTCGCGCGACAGAATCGCGCGACGTAATTGTGCTATTGGTAGTGTACCTCTAGCACCGTGATAAAGTTTATCTGTGGAGAGAGCTCGTCTCAATACATTGCGGATGATACTGTCGCGTGACACAGCATCACAACACCCATATATGATTTAAATCAGTCATTAAAAAAAGAATTTAAATCAATACTTTTTTACTACGGCAAAATAGCCAAAAAGTGTCGCGGGACTTCTCCCGACACTTAAACTCGCGACTAAATCCGACCGTTTCACCTTTCATTATTTTTGATACTTTCATAATATTTTTTTTGTTAAATATGGCAACACGCAATTACCTACATATTGAATTGTTTAAAACAATTAACGACTTATTAAAATAATAATATTTTTGTTAATTTCTTTAATAATTAAAATGAACAAATATCATGTTGTGCAGTTTTTAGTAAATAACTGACTTCCAAATAAAAAACGATCAGAATGTAAAAAGAAACGATATAAATGAAATCCGATATATTATATCCGGTATTTGTTTTATAAAAATCATGATGTTTATCACCTTTAGCACAACTATGATTCGCGATTAAGATTATTTGTTTTTAACCGACTTCAAAAAAGGAGGAGGTTATCAATTCGGTTGTATGTTTTTTTTATTATGTTTTTTTTATGTTTGTTACCTCAGAACTCCGTCATTTACACGACGATTTGGAAAATTATTTTTCTGTTCATGAGTAGGTATATCCAAATTGGTCCCATAAAATTTTGGTGAAGATCTGATGCCGGGATCCATGAGGAATCGAAGGAATTCCTCGATTTATATGAGCACATCTATGGCGATTTCGGTATATATTGCTAATCTCTCGAATAGACTGAGTTCTGCAGCTTTTGCAGTAAGTAAGATTCGTCAATTAACAGACGTGATAACGGCTCGATTAGTGTATTTCAGTTATTTCCACAGTATTATGTCGTATGGCATCTTACTATGGGGCAGTGCTTCCGACATTAATACTATATTTGTTCTGCAGAAGCGGGCTGTTCGTGCAATATATAAAATGAACTATAGAGAGTCGCTTAGAGATAAGTTTAAGGACATTAATATAATGACAGTGCATTGTCAATACATTTATGAGAATATTATGTATGTACATAAATATATTACCGACTTTAAGAAGAACTGTGATATACATAATATTAATACTAGAAATAAGCATAAGCTCGCAGTGCCTGCTACTAGGCTCCATAAAATAAGGAGATCATTCATGGGTAACTGTGTGAGATTTTATAATAAACTTCCTAGCAGCATAACTGAGTTGTCTATTGGTAAATTCAAAAATATTGTGAAACGAAAATTATTTTCTAAAGCTTATTATAGCACACAAGACTACATGAATGATGAAGCCGCGTGGGATTAATGTAAATTATAGCGTCATGTAGGTATATGAATAATTATTTTAACGAATACCTAAGGTATTATTATTATTTTAATCTTAATTGTTTTATATACTCTGACATTTAGAATTTTATTCTAGACACATTCTAGATTATTTATTTTTTATTGACAATCCTTTTGGGATTTATCTTATTGATTATTTTAATTTTAAAAATGATGATTTTATCAATAATTTTACACTTAAGTTAAATGATCTGATTAGGTTTTTCTGGGTTTACCTAATCCTTGCAGCAAATGTTGGATCATATTGTATTTCTCCCAGCAAACATTCACTCTCATGTAACTGACATTTCGAAAGTGCTTGTAACTAGGCCTACTTGAATAAAGAATATTTTGATTTGATTTGATTTGATTTGATATATTACAGTAATTTAAGCATTTGCATTTGAAAATCACCATTTAGTGGAGAAAAACCTATGATGAAGGCACCAGCCATCAGTTACCACTGAGGGCTCTACCAGTGTTATTTAATTCACGGATCGCGAGTCGATTTGGAACATTATTTTTTCGGTTAAGAGTACGAATCTCCAAGTTGGTCCCATAAAATTTTGGTGATAATCTGATGATGAGATCGATGAGGAATCGAAGGAATTCTTCAAATATTATGGGCACACTTATGGCGATCTCGGTGTTTATTAAAGAAGATCAAGCATTTACACTCGAAGGTCATCATTTGGTAAAGAGAAACTGATGATGAAGACACAAGCCACCAGTCACTAATAAGGGCTCAACCAGTGTTATTTTATTCACTAATCGCAATATAATTCTTTATCATATTTTGCTTAGCGGCAGAAGTTAGTTAAGATCAGGGTAGAAAAGTGGAACTGATAGTGGAGAACCAGAGAACTCCTTAACGGTTAAGAGTTACAGGATAATTCTTAAAAAATACATGTATTAGAGGTACGTACGTTAAGACTGTTAGTCATATTCTTTATAGTGTGTCTCTGAGGTGGACTCCTTATCACCAAGTCAGGATCTGATGATGGGATCCCAGGGAAATCGAGAGAAACCCTCAAATATTATAGGCAATAACAATGTGTTTATATATATTTTTCTAAAGTTATTCAGTTATTTTCGTCTGCTTTTCATCTTTTAATGATGCTGAGCTGATGATGGAAGGTACAAGTCCTTATTAACGGTCAATAGTTGCGAGATATTTATTAAAATATTATGGGTAAGTTGAGACTGTTAGTCGTATTCTTTTTTAACCAGCAAGCTACTGGACTTAACCATTTTGACCTAGCCAATTCTTATCATTTCGATTTTTATTTAAAATTAAATCCTCCTCAATCTTCCCATTCTGGGCTCTAAAAAATACTTTATAACACTAAAATCCATCACTAAAAGGCAAAAAAGAAAAAATTTAAATAAAAAAAGAACCGACTTCAAAATAAACTAAAAAGCCAACAATAATCTTTTATGTACGGTACGGATCACATTTGAATCACCTTTTGAAGTCGGTGCCAAATCTGAAGTAAAGTTCTGTAGTCAACAAAAATACGAATTACTATAACTAAATATATAGGTAGGTAATAACTAAAGGCTCGCCGCCGCGGCTCTTGCGTGCCATCTCTGTTAATAGTAATAAATGAATGGCACCAACTTCAAAAGGTGATTCAATGTGATCCGTACCGTACATAAAAGATTATTGTTGGCTTTTTAGTTTATTTTGAAGTCGGTTCTTTTTTTATTTAAATTTTTTTATAAAGAGGGGTGACGCTAGGTCGCGCGACAAACGCAATCGCAGAGTTGCCCTAGCCAGACTAGTCGCGCGACACGCAAAGTCGCGAAGAGCGAAGAGTCGCAGACCGGTAGCCTGGCTGGTTATCTCTTGCGTTACTCTCGCTTACGGCACGCTCTACAATTGTTTGTCTCGACCCTAATGTAATCCAACTGTCGGTGATTTATCTAAATATAATGCTCGCTTAATGGATAAATTGGCGGTTAAAAAAAGACCGCGCTTGACCGCAACTCGGAAAGTTATACCACAGACAACTCCAAAAGATTTGCACCATTTTCAGTCTTATTCCTCAGATACATGTTACAATTTGTAGGTACGCATTATTAGTTGGGACTGTGAATTGCATGTTTTTTTTTTCAATTCATAAACTGACCAGGGATTGCCCCCAGTATCACCTGATGGTAAGGGACTAGTCTCACACTCTCTGGGACAGTAACAGCTTATTCACTCTTTCCTCGTCAGGTATTTTGGCCATTTGACAGGCATGGCCGGATATGAAAATGTCAGGAATATTTAAGGAATTCAGTTTTTTTCTAATGTACCTTTTGTCAACACCTGTCCTGTACTTATTTGACATACTTACAAATTACAAGTAGGTACATTTTTTTTATCTGGAAAAAGCACTGTTTCACAATACACATACTGGGTATGGTGCGTGTAGTATACACCCTCCCCCTGAGAGTCTGGAATTAAATCAGGTATTTCAAACTTTGTATCTGGTAACCCTACTTGAAGAGATCTAAATTATAATTATAATTGTAAATGTTATGTATATGCAAATATAACCTAGTTGGTTGGATGTTTGATCTTGTGACGCGCTTTGCGAAGTTGTTGCTATCTGCCTTGTAGTGTAGGTGTATGTTTACAATAAGTTCTACACGTGTGCTACATACACATCCGCTGGGTGTATGTTATGTACACATATTATGTGCACAGATATTTGATTTTTAGTTTCCGTGTCAGTATCGTAGTATTGCCTGTTGCAGAATCTACAGTTACATCGTGAGAAATTGGTCGGTCTTTTTCAACAACATAGCAAAAGGAACAGATCAGTTGATCATGTGGATATAAATGTATCAAAAGATAGACTGAAACGAATATTTTACACTTACTTTAGATTGATAATAATACTTCAAATGATGAATGCCAATTTCAAGGCACCGGCAGTACCTATCTAATATGCAGGTATTATTTTTCTTTAAAAAACACAACCTTCGATAGTCGATTTTCGCTAAAACAACTTTTAAGGTAATCCCCAATTTTCGTCATGTCTCACTAGGTCACCTTATTTTGATAGAATGCAATAAATGTTTTGATGTGGCCAATATATTGAATAAATCAGACAATTAAGCTTACTTCCTATGTTTACAATTTAAAAAAAATGTAATATAATTCATACAAATATGTATATCAGGTAACGCTGGAGACGACGTTGTTCCCGGGTTTTGTATGAAAAACGTGCATTTTCCACTGCGTTACCGTGTTTTTACAAAATTATACAATTCGTTTATGATTATAAATAGTGAAACCCGAAAATTTGATGATCTAATTATAACATGTATAACAATTATCAATCTCACATATTCTAATAAGTTTTTAGTAGCTTGTAGAAAAGGTCTTAGAAGTTGATTCACCCCTAAGGCAAATGAGCTGTCAAAGCAAACGAAGTAAAGTTCCTTGACTAAAGGAAAGCCAAAGCCAGCCAGTGCTGTGAAATAATAAGTTAGGACTTAAAATAAGAAGGTCAAACATTGCAAGGTATTATCAATTACATGTTCCATACTGCGTCACAGTCTGCCATGTCGTAACTAAGCATGCACTCCAATGGAATCTTTACAAGGAAATTAAACGTAAAGTACTACGTGCACTTCTGTCATTTCCAATCATTTTCATAGAATATTGCCGAGACTGTATAGATAGAGGGGTCAAATATCGTATCCGTTATCGACTTCGTGTTCTGTCCTGTTACGTCACAGTCTGTCGAGTCTGTTATATTATGTGGGTAACTGGCTTTTGTCTATGTACCGCTAATTAGTCGCAATAAAGCATTGAGCTGTGTCTGTACGTATTTACGTCGTTTTATTACTGCATACCTCTGACGACGAGAATAGGATGCATGTCCAATAGAATTCTCATAACAATGTTATCGTGTTATCTGTTCGGGCGGAAAAATGCACAAATAATGACGTTCGTTTTTTTTTAAATCTAACTTTGAAGTGGGTAGGTCAGGGGTACAATGGGGGGAGCGTCCCACAATGCCATCCGCGATTACTTATAAAAAGGGAAGGGTCGCGGTACTTAAGGTATGGGAGAGAGAGTGAATTGACTAATTTTAATTATAATGTGGGTCTCTTCAAGTAAGGTTACCAGATACAAATTTTGAAATACCTGACTAAATAATGATTTGCAAATAAAATTCCTGACACTCGGGACGTGGGGTGTCATGGCTGCGGTTAACGACACGCATGATACCTAGTATATATACTGTGAAAAAGTGTTTTTTTTTTCAGATAAAAAAAATACGGTCGAGTGACGATCACAACTGAAGGACGCAGCTTGGTGTGGTTCGCAACTACGAGGTGGATCGACTATCTTGTGAGGAGCTAGTGATCGTCGTGGCGATTCTTGGGAAGGCCTTTGTCAAGGGAGTACATCTCATTCGTCTGAGATGATGAATTACGCTATAGGTTGAATGAAACGGTAGTGCACTGCTTACTGTGGGTGACTATCGTATCAATTATTTTCATTAAACGGCTAAATTGTTATTGTTACTAACAAACTATGGATCAACCTGCTCTGAAATAAACTTTTTTTTTTACTGCTGCACTTCAATATAATGGTCACTGATCTCAAGGGCACTGCCTACCAGTGGCGTGGCGTTAAAAGGATTGTCATCGGCTTGCCTACTTTAAGGAATTTGAGTACTTTATTCAACTGCTTTTAAAGAAAACATAAGAGAGAATATACTCCAGCCTTATCAACAACAAGTTTGACGCCACGCTGCTGCTACATACCCTGAACGCCCATGGGGCCGTATAGGTACGGAGAAATTGCCTACACTTGTGATGAAAACATTTTAACTGCCTATTTTGGCTAAAATCCCTGTGCGCGCCACTAGGTCGGCTTAAGAGTCCCCGGTAAGCTCGGCCGAATTTCACCTTCCCATACAAACGGAGTTTCGTTCTCATTTTAAAAGTACGTGTTGGATTATAATGAAACTTTGCATATAAAATGACATGAGGTATATGTAGGCTAGTAATTAGTTTATATGGCTCCAGTTTATAAAACAAACAAAGTACAGCAAAAACAAGTTTTGTATGAAAAAAATAATTTCGCTGCATTTTTTTTTACTATGGTATCTGAAGCTAAACTAATTACAGGCCTGCATATATCTTAACTTATTCTAAGTACAAAGTTTTAGAGCAAACTAGCTAGTCGTTTTAAAATGAGAGCGTAACTACGTTTGTATGGAGAACGGAGCTTACCGGGGACTCATACTGATATAAGTTGCTGGTACCGTAAAAACGTGACTCATTTCAACTGAGAAGTTCCATGGAATATTTCCGAAATAAATTAGTCAAATCTTAACAGGTGTTTATATCTCGACATTTCTGTGCTGTGACCCACACCGTATGTATAAATCCCAAAAATCAGAATAGAGGAAAGAAAATAACAGCAAAACGATTGTGAGCCGTCAGCTCCATGAAATATTGCCGATAAACAGGTCAAATATTAAACTTTTATCTTTACGAAATACGTCGAAGATTACGAGAACTTACAGTAAACTCTAAATAACCAATCTTGAGAAATATGTTATTCCTTTGATGAGTTCACGTCCAAAGTTAATGATAGCCCGCCTATTAGATAATAGGCGCGTGCCGAACGGCGACACATCGTTAAAATTTAACAAACGAGGGTTTATTACTTAACAATTATCTGTGTGAAGTCGTTCACTTGTTTACGAAATTATTTCTTTCTTGGCGCCTATCTCATGTTGTATACCTACTTTATTCCCATGAATCTTGAGGCCCTTCTTTCCTACTGGGCACTCTGATTCTGAAATGCCATTTTTCTACAAGCTTTTATTTCATTTGCAATGTACTTTGTTCGGGTGGAATCTTGAAAGTTAAATTTGACTTACGTCCCGGTTTCCGATTGAGCTAAAATTTGGCATACTTATGTAAGTTGGGTAACAATGCAATAGTATGATACCATCGAGCTGATCTGATGATGGAGCAGGAACGTGGTCGTAGGAACTATGTAATGGAATAATTCAATCCTACAGAGTTTGGGCTCTTTAGTTTAGGATCGTCTCGGTGAGTAGTTGATGGATGTTCAAAGAAAAGTAGGTACAGTTGGCAATAAAAAGCTTGTAATAAAAATCTTGTTTTTGACAGAAACTTCTTTACAGTCCAACGACGTCTATAATTTTATTATTGAGTGCCCCAGGGGCTCCCATTTTTGAGTGCTCGAGGGCCCCCTATTAATGAGTGCCCAAAAGCCCCCGTGTGTATAAAGACGGCCTTGCGAATCTTCATTAAGTAGAGGGAAAGAGCTCGATTCGCGTAACACAGTAGCACCTTGTGGCAATAAATCGACTTAAAGCACGAGTTTAAGTATATATGAAATTATTATGTAGGTATATCTAAGAAAATTAGTTCCACCGCCCAAATTTTTTTTTTTATTGTCCATTTGCTCTTGTTGGTTGGAATGCCCATTTTTAAGTTGTTGTAGTTGCGCCTAACTTATCTGCTTTGCCTCGACTGGTAGCGAATGCCCTATGGCCTTAAGTCTGCCTTTTGTACGACAAGTTTTTCTCTTGTGCAATAAATATTAAATAAACAAAGTCACTTGTCATTTCGACACGGTTGTCTGCGGCAAAGAGATGTATACAGTTTTGAACCTAATGACAGGTACATTTAAGGTGCAACAGTGGATACATCTTTTTGTAGTCGACTATACCGTACCTACCTATGAAAATTAATTTCCCTTGCACACATAACTTCCTACTCCCTTTTGAACTGGCTGCCTCCAGTGAGCGGGTTATGCGTTTGATACGAATCTGTCTATGTAATTAGGGGCGAATGTACTTAAGGGCTATTTGGACTGCGGCTCAGGGCATACAAAGGGCCCCCCAGCCGCCTATTAAGAACAATAGAAGATATTGTAAAATAAAATAAACTTGAAATTTTAAAAAAGGATTAGTATTTCAATCAATTAAGTGGGGGCCTACTTACTAAGCAGTATTAGCCAAGGGCCCCACAAATAATAATAATAATAATAAACATTCTTTATTGTAACTTCAAGGTACATACATTTTAACAATACCCTGACTCTCAAAATAGGTTTCCCTGTGCCTTCTGTGTGTACTTTACTATACTCCCTGGAATCTTTAGAATTATTGAATGGATTTGAATGATTTAAGCGGGATTTACGCGTGTGAATGTAGCCGTAAGTTTTTCGCCGTAAGGCAAAAGTCGGATGCTAGTCTACTTTGGAACTTGCAATTTTAGTCACCTGCGGCCTAATAGAATTGCAATTTAGACAGACGATTTTCGCCGAGCGGTAAAAATCGTGCCGCTATAGTAATCCATGTAAATCCTACTTTAGGTAACTATCGATACTCCAAAACCAGCAAATACTTTTTGTTTGAAAGAGTTAAAAAATTTACTATGTGAAAATAAGAATGTTGTGAATGTGCCCTAAGGCGGTATAAGGTATTTTATTCTAATAAATCTCATCAGTCTAGATAGCAGATAGTTCTATTTTAGGCGAATGGAACTTTCATAACTCTTATCTTGTTGATGTAATTTATGGCACTAGTCTAGTCTAGTAAGATTTGATCAATACAGATAACTGTTATGCTTATGCATTTTGTGACAAATAAAAACTACAAAATATTTAAAAGAGTGATTAATTTCAGTCATGATTCATGAATTTAACAACTGTCGCACAAACTAAAGAAACTCCTGAAATATCAACCTATTTGGGATTGCCTAGCCTCATTCATATTAACACTCTCATGACCAGGTTCCCATTTAAAAAAAACTTCACTCTTTTAGGTGGGAGCTCTGCTCGTAAGTTTTCACTGCATATGTGATCTCCCGTTATCAGCTACGTAGCAGGCACTAGGAAATCTTTGATCCAATTGATTTTAACATAATGATAGATTTACTAGCTAGCTAGGCTTCTTTAATGCAATGCTTTATCAGTAGGGCAGTACAGTTATTGAATGAAGGTGTAACTTTTTGGTTCACAGTTAGTTTCCATACCGTTATGATAAATACTGAAAAAAAAAAAAAAAAATTGCCAAGATCTTGGCTCCTACTTCCATAACATATATTATGAATGATAACTGAAATAAACAGACTTTATTCTGTAAGTAGGCAACAAGGGCCCTTTTACTAGTCTGAGTCTACCGGGATTTTCCAAGAGACCACTGTTGAGACGAAAGCCGAAACAAACTATAATGTACGAATGAAGTTATTATGTACAAACAAAGTTTAACTGTTAAGTAAGGATAACTTTTTATAACTACATATTAGACGTTTTCTGTACAAAATAAGTATATTTAGACTAACCTTAGGACATAAGCGTCGACTTGCTCGCTCTGTGTGAAAGAGATGATCTCGCACCTCACTATCTTGAGAACATTCTCCCACTGCTGGCTGCAGAAAAAATATTGCTTGGGTAAGGTTGCTCCCCGTTTTAAAAAATAAATAGTAAAAAGTCTAATTAGTTACTGTCAAGAAGTCATGTAAAATGAGTATTGATATTTCTCCTGAATTCTGTATATAAAGTGTATTTGTATAGTTTGTCTGTAATGCTTTTTTTGAGCATAAGTATTCATTCAACTATAAATTGCTTTATCAGTGTAGTTTTTTGGTCCTATAAAAATACAATGAGTGATAGATAAATCATGTATTTCTTTCAGCAAACAGGGCATTAACCTCATAACACTACTTAACTGCTGTTTAGTTTTAGGAATTTATCATGAATGAAATCAAAATAAATTGGCCAATGTTAAACACATATGTATCCGTTTCTAATAATACTGTAATTTGTGCTGTGGATTTTGTCTCAATAAAATAAAATATAAAAGATATTAAAATAAACTAATTAAAAAACTTAAAGGGTAATAGTAAATTATTACTAGTTTAGCTAGTTTGTTTATTAGACTGATAAGTCAAGGAACAATAGTTAGGAACATCAACAACATACATTTAATTCCGTCAATCTAAATAAAACCCACAGCTTGTTTATAAATAACGGGAGAGCATCTGTTAGTGTTCTAATCAGGAGAAAATATTTTTGAACGCCGCGGGATCGCCGCGGAGGTGGCCATTGGCCAAGGGAGCCACCAACTACCGTATTGCGTCCAGCAACAGCTGATTCCAGAACGTTCCTCAACTATTACATGCTTACTTACACAGAATTAAATAAAAAAAAAACATGTAAAAAAGCTAAACACTACTCTGGCTACATAACAGACAAGTTACAATTATTACTCATCACATCATTCCGCTGTGGAAAGACGAAAAACGCCGGTAACCTATACTTGCTAACAATTTAAATACACCTGTAAACTTTACTGCCGCAAATAATTTATGTTTTCACTTAATTTGTAAAAAAAACTTACCGTGTAATTTTTCTCAGATCCGCATTTTTAGCCGGTGTAAACCAAATTTCTATTAGTTTTTCGACACCTTCAAAGAATTGCTCATTATTCATTTGATTACTTGATATTATTTCCTTTTCAGCCATAGCGATGAAATATTCTCTCTTATTTTCGTTGAATAGAGAAATTTTATTCCCACTGGATAAGACTACTTCAGCACTACCACAAAGAAGAAATGTCGGAAGTTGACTGACTGAACGAAACAAAATTATTGGCAAAATGCAGGTGAAAGAGGAGACGGAGCTAGAACTTCTCTTTCTACAGAACGAGCGAGTCGGCGCGCGGCGCGGTTGCGTTCGGAACTGTGACACTACATGTGCTTCTTTATATAGCGTTGTCTATGGTGGGAAGAATTGATAAGAAAGTATAGTGTGGTAACTGTTTACAACGCCCATATTTACACAGTTAATGATAACTGTATTATTTTTTCATTCATAAATAAAACGTCGTTATTAGGATTAAGAAAATTTACTACATACATTTTAGCTATATAGATCTAATTCCGTAAGAACCGGCGGTTTTAATAGTGTCTCAAATATGTCCAATTGAGATACATAAAATAATCTCAAAGAACAATAACTTATAATTTTAGTAAACAAAATAATAATCAGCAATACTTTTAAAATTACCAAAACAGCAATCTAGAACTTTAAATATAAAGCATCTAGTGTATACTTTATCTTCAATATTTAGGTTTATGTTATTTGATTAAAATAAGCTTAAATTTTAATGATATATCATCCATCATAAGTTTTCAAAGGAGGCAACTAATTTGTGTAAATCTCGATCATCTACTCTTCTTATAGGTTTGAATTTATGTATTGATACAGGAATTTTAGGTGCCATGTCAAAATCTATTTCTTCTTCGAAGAAGTCTTCAATATTAGGCTCCATGTCTCTTTTCATAGAACTACTGCTTGTTGGTCGCTCTTTTTTACTCTTTTGATCATTGATACTAGCATTTAATTCAATGAGGTCCTTGTACATTCTGTCATTGATGTGGAAATTCAGCTTTTTGGTAATCTGAAAATAAATTCAAACTCTTCAAACGTTATTCTGCAAGTAGACCTCAATGGCACTTTTTCCAGAATTAAATAATTTCTTTGAATAATTTTACATTCATCTTTTTACATGCAGATTAGAAGAACATCTGATCCAGTAAATAAAATTATTAGAAGCATTAGTAATAAAGTTCGTTTAGTTATGATAAGTATACCAACCTTGGTACATATTCCTGTTTTTCCAGCGCACAGATCTTTGGAAGACAAGGGTGGCGGAAGGGAATTTTTAACTCCAGATAAATAATTAGCTAGTAGTTCACTTGAACACAGTGTTGGTTGATCTAATTCTGTGTCAGTTTGTAAGCGTGCCGGCTCTTCTACAGAAGGTGCATTTCCTACATCATGTACTACTTTCAAACGCGCTGTAGGTCTCACTTTACGTTCAACGTTTCTGACAAGCGTTTTCTTAACTTTAGGATCAACGCCACATTTATGCATTGTAAATGTAGATTTTTTTTTAATACACTAATAAATTTGCTAGGAATGAAACCATACAATACATAAACATAGCCGTCTAGTCCAGTTTGGCTTGATAACAATCTTGACGTTTCGTATTTGTACACGTTCCGATATACACGTGATATACAGTTAAAAAATATCAAATTTCAATTTCAATTTATTTAAACTATCATGTGAACCATCAGATCAAAATTATACAAAATTATTTATTTCATAAAAAACACTTAATTAGATAACACAAGGAATGAAATCTCCCATTAAGCATGATAATGTCGGGAGGCGCCGAGAAAATAATATTAAGTAGGTACGCGGCACAGTCATACAGAAAAGAACAGAGGGTTACTGCGAAACTCAAAAATCGAAGTTCGTAACGTGCTGTCCTGGTCGCTCTCAAGTTATGCTGTATTTGAGCGAGCGGAATGGCGCCATAAGAACTTCGGATTTCGGAGTAGCCCCTCTGAAACGAATACAAAAATTTAGAACGTATATATTTATTTATTTCTACATAAATTATTTTTTATACGATTTCTTAATTGATTGTTCAATAGCGAAAGTATCCTATTAGAGAAAGCGAAGTGAAACAATATAAGCGACACACTGATGTCGGAATGAGATCAGGGATTACTCCGAAATTCGAAGTTCGTAACGTGCTGTTCCTCTAGCTTTATATTATATAGTGAGAAATGGCAGTTCGAGACTTTTGCCAGCGTCAGTTTTAAAGATATATTAATTACAACACAATTGGTAAATTACACTACAAAAGTATTACGGTTTACATGACATGACTGATGAAGTGATCAGATTCAAGTTCCCTCTCGCTTTGATGTTAAGCTGTGTTTGAATGAGCGGGATGGCGCCAAACGAACTTTGTTCTTCGGGTTTCGGAACGACTAACCAAAGACAATTTATTTCTGAAAATTATCTTGTTGCAGGGGATTAGGGGACTTCTGAGGGGCTACTCCGAAATTCGAAAAACGAAGTTCGTATGGCGCTATCTCGCTCAGTCAAATACAGTATAACATGAGAGCGAGAGGGACAGCACGTTACGAACTTCGTTTTTCGGGTGTCATAGTAGACCCTCTGCACAGACCTTGGATTTCTGAAGTTTCTGAAGCGAATGTCAAGACTATAAACTGTCACATTCGATTTGTCAAAATTGGCATAAATTGAAATTGCTATCGTGGTTTCGTATGTGAGCGATACAATCTGTTAAATTATTTATTTAAGTCAATTAAATTGTAATCAAATATATTTTTATATCGTAATCAAGCAGCTAGCACCGAGAATTTCTTAAATATAAATAGGAATCATGTGTAACAAGAATGTTGAATTTTCGGTGAGGTTTTGTGTTTAACTCTTTAAGTTTGTACATGAAGTTAACTAATTAGGTATGCTGTATAAATGCATTATTTTCAGAATCCAAATAACTTGCCTGCCGAGAGGCTATCACTTTCGGTCTCGGATTCAGGAGTTTTGCGGCAAATCAAAGCCTTGGTAAGATTGTTTTGATTTATGAACAAGGTTGTGCAATATCAACACTCAAGTGGCGAAGTAAACTGTACCGTACGATTTGTAGCTATGTGGCAGGAATCTGAAACGACTATAGAGCAATCTTCAGAATGGCATTATGTATTCAGGATATCGAAATTCTGTGAAGTTACATTATCTAGGCACATATCTTGCAAATTGTTATAATTAATTGTGATAAAGATACAAAACGTTAGATTTTGTTTTTCTCAATTAAGTTGCTCTCTATCAACTTAATTTGCTTAAAATGTTGTAAGATTTATGGCCAAACTAAACAAATGTGATCTACAGCAATTGTAGACATATCATTATTTGGCTTGTAATTGGAGCCTTTCCCTCTTGTACAAATCAGACCATAAATAATCACATTAAGCTTTTTAGTAGTTAACATTTCAAATTAAAGTCTGCATTATATTGGTTGTTGTTTGTATACAACAAGACATTGTATACAACATCTGACCTTTGATTTGTCAAAAAAATGCACTAAGACAATTGTTATTGAATGAGGCTTAAACATTACATAGTAAAATGTATAGATTATTTCCAATATATTTTTATTTAATAAGCATTGTGTTTTTGATAAAACTTACTCAGATTTTTTATTATTATAAAAATGCTATAATTTTGCAATAAAAGTCTGGTTCACTTCAAATTAATATTATTGCGACCTACTTGTGAAACTGCGATCTCTTCTTTAATGCAGTAGTGCTCTGACCAACTGAGCTATTGCAACTTGGTCATGGTCGTTCAGGGTAGGCAGTGCCTTTGTGCCTAAATAGACCGCACACCACTGAGTAGCCCCCTATGTATCTTTATTATTTTTAAATTTTAAGCACATTAGCCATATTGTTCATTTATTTCAGGACCCATATTGGGTGGAGCCCAGAGACTTGATAGTATATGAGAGTCCTCCGTCAGGCAGCACCTTAGCTTTGGGTGCCGTTGATGCATGGAAGACTCGAATGGAAGCGTACCTTGAGGATTTGAAGTGGCTCCTCAGTTTAGAACACCACAGGTAACTCAACATTCATAATACATAATGGATAATATAGATGTACTGTGTAAGCTGCAGAAAGCGAATCTAATAAATACACTTATTATTTGTTTAAGCTCACATCTCCTTTGATTGTGTGATGGTATAAATGCAAAAGTTTGTGAAGATGTTGGCTATTTACATTTGTTATTTATGTTTTACTAAATCATTTACCAACCATAAAAGAAAAACTTCAAGTGAGATTTGTGGTTAATTTTTTTTTCTTTTTTATTGGAAATCCTTTCAGGATTTATCTTATTAATTATTTTAATTTTTAAAATGATGATTTTTTCAATACTAATATACTTAAGTTAAATGAGCTGATTAGGTTTTTCTGGGTTTTCCCTAATCCTTGCAACAAATGTTGGATCATTGTATTGTATGTCTCCCAGCAAACACTTCTCTCAATGTAAGTTTTCTTTCTTTCTTTCTAACTGACAATTTGAAAGTGCTTGTACCTAGGCCTACTTCAATAAAGCATATTTTGATTTGATTTGATTTAAAGTTAAGTCATACATAGAGAAAATATAGTGTTCGAGCTTTGTGACTTTTTTAGTGTTCCAGCTTTGTGACTTTTAAGACACAACAATACCATGTTGTGTCAAGCATACCTGTAGCTGTACCACACAGGGTAAATGTGCATTAAAGACGCATATCAGTCAGTACAATACAATACAAAACTCGATATTGAACACCAAAAGAAAATAACGTCAGACACTAAAATCTAAAACAGTATGAAAAATGGTAAATAACAGGCGGTCTTATCGCTAAGAAGCGATCTCTTCCAGACTTAAGGTAGTAGATAGCACAAAGAAAACAACCAACTAGTAGGAAAGTCGTGCACAAGAAACCACCAATGAGTCAGTAGTGTTGATTCAATACATGAAATAAATTCTAAGTTTTCCCTCTTATAATTTTCCTTACTAAACAGTTTTTTTTTATTTATTTATTTTTATTTTTATTTATTTGGAACATCAGCAGCATTACAGAAAAAAGACTCAATGCTTAAAGCTAATACATAAAGCCAATAACAGATGTTCACAGCATAATGGTTAACAAGCCATAAAAAGTAGGTAATGGTACTAATGGTTTTAGATTGGATCCTCGCATTGTATAAAGACCATATGTATAAATTCGACAAAGATGAGACACCCAAAACAAGACAAAACACAAAGCATACACCCCCTGGGTTTGTGTGTGTGTGTGTGTGTATGTGCATGAAGGCATGTATAAATAAATAGGTTTTTATACGTAAATTATAAGCATGTTTGTTATAAGTACCTATGCAACACCGCGCTGCCACGTCTTCTACCTTGCAAAATAATTTTTAGAACGCGGTTTTTCAGTACTAATTTGGAACAGTCAAATAGATCGACAGTATTAAAACTTGAATTGTATTCCCTCAGAATACGTACAGTTTTAAAGAACTCGTCGAACTTCCTACCTTGCCACAATAA